>BSBN01000071.1:2717500-5416509 GCA_027924645.1 Cunninghamia lanceolata | reverse complement strand
ACCTGATATAAGAGGAAGTAAGAGTCCTTTGATCTGGAACCCTAAAATAACTCACCCAAGAGGCTCATCCAACACACGTCCTGGATCACCTTATACTATCCATAACATTGTGAGTCCTGATATTTCTTCATTAGATCTTTAAATCTTGGTTCAGGTACTCCTAGAGGTCCTATTCCTCCTAAAAATCCTATCCCACTAGTAAATCTGGGTATTTCTACAGGTCAGGCATAGGCACCTGCAATGGCTTATTTCAATGTTCATTCTCCCATAGCGTTCCCTGATTATCATGAGATGCCCAAAAATCCTGAGAAGATATGTCCTAAATACCAGTTACATCAGGATCCAGAAGATCATATTAGAATATTCAAGGAGGCATGCTTTAGGGCCAGATTAGAGCACTAGGACGTTGTGTGTAGATTGTTTCCCTACACCTTCAATGAACAAGCCTCTAACTGGTATTCAAACTTACCCAATGGCTATATTTCTTCTTGTTCACTTATGGAAGAAGCATTTCTATCTAGATTTAGAGGACCCATTGATCCCTGCATCTTGTATCATAAATTAGCTACCATAAAAAGAGGTGAGGGAGAGTTGATTGATAATTTCAATGACAGATTCCAAAAGGCCTACTCTAGGTTGGTAGACCCTTACACTGTGGATGATGATACCTTGTTAGCTATGTACTATGCAGCCTTGGATCCTTTAACTGCCATGTTTGTCAAAAGAAAACCTGACATAGATTCAATATCCAAAGCCTATAAAGAGGCAGCCTCAGTAAACCAAGAGATGAGGCATACAACTTTTAGTCCATTTGTTAATGGAGGAAATTTTGGGGTGTAAAATCAAACACAACCTTGGAATGGAGCCCCTATGCATCACACTCTGTTATTACATCCAGTTCCTACATACACACCTGTGTATAGTCCTACCCCAATCCAAGCTATAGCTCCTTATACGGGTAACACTGCTAATAACAGTCAGAATAGTGGTCAACCTTTCTTCTGACCTCCTAGAGATACAACTGTGGCAAAGGCATAAGAAGAAAGGGAAGAAATCAAAGAGATCACTGCACGCTTGAAAAGATTAACCACCGAAGTGACACAACTAAGAAATGAGAATCTCTATGGAAGAGGCAACCAAGGATATAATCAAAATCAGAATTATAACCAAGGCCAAAATTAGAACTATAATTCAAATTAAAATCAACACTACAATCAGAGCCATAACCAGAATAACAGCCAAGGCTAATGTTCAAATCAGAGCCAAAACTATAATCAGCATCAGGGTCATAACCAAGGGCAACCAATGCAAAATAGAGGGCCAGTGATAGACAGTAGGGCCTGGGGTAACAATAACAAAAATTAGAATCAGCCCAAGCCGCCCAAAGCATGGAACACCAGACCAAACAATGGTACTCTAGCTTCTCCTTTTGAGAATATAGATAATCATGATGCAAAACAAACAGCTGGCATCCAAATGGCCAATACATCACTAAAAAATTGGTGCATATTTCACAATACCAATGCCCATGCTGAGCTTGACTGTCCACAGTTCCATTTAGCAGCCAACATTTTTAATATAGATGTGCAGCCTCCTACTTCTAAATTTCTCATTCCCAAGGGTAATGAGGTAGTACCCTCAGGGTATGATACAGCTTGAGTTTTAGAAACCTTTACCTTTGCAACTACAAAAGAGAAAAAGGATGAATTGTTAGAAGATGAACCATATTTCTGTGAAAATCTTTATCTTGAATCAACCTTTGTATTAAATGCTTTTTAGTTTCCCTTTGAAACTAAAAATGAAGTATTGACTGAAATAGAAGAGTTGTAGGCTTTTCAACAAACAAATAAAAACCACACCTACAATTTAAGGAACAACACTAGGCCAGGGGGACCTTTCACCACTTCCATCCCTCCTAACAACTTCACTACACCCCCATATCAAAATGCTAGCAACAATCCCACCATACTTAAAGCTAATCATCATACAAACAGTGGAACAATAGTACAAAAGGTCCAAACAAGTAAAATTGAAAC
This sequence comes from Cunninghamia lanceolata, assembly GCA_027924645.1. Taxonomy (NCBI): domain Eukaryota; kingdom Viridiplantae; phylum Streptophyta; class Pinopsida; order Cupressales; family Cupressaceae; genus Cunninghamia; species Cunninghamia lanceolata. The sequence continues at coordinate 5,414,473 of BSBN01000071.1, read as the reverse complement.
AATAGAGACAACAAGACTAATGAGTTACTTGTCAGAGGAAATAAAGAAAATTAAGGTCAGTGTACCTCTGAATGAATTATTGAAAACCCTAGGGATCAGAAATGCTTTATAAAATCTCTGGATACATCCATGATAGATGAGGTCGCTGCTGATATACCTGTTCCTAATAGAGATTCACCGCCTAAAGAGAAGGGTAAGAAAGTTGAGCACCCTTCCAATACAAATGTAGTAATGTATGCTGATAAGAAGGATGCTTCTCCTTTCTTGCTAATTGTTAGATTATGTGGGAAGAACATACACAATTGCATGGTAGACTTTGGTGCATCAGCCAATGTAATGCCCTTAGGGATATGTAAAACTCTAGGGCTGACTCCCACCAAATCTGCCAAGGTTGTCACACAGTTAGATAAAACTGAGGTTAGTGTGATAGGAGAATTGATGAACATTCAAATGCAATTAGCTTCAGACCCTAGGGTAAGCCAATTCATTGACATTCAAATAGTGGATATACCCGTAAATTATGGAATGTTGCTGAGTAGGGATTGGTCCAAGACATTAAACGGATATATGGCCACTAATTTTTCGCATATGTGGCTACCTTGGAGAGGTGTCCCAAACCAGATTAGAATAGAGGTAGAACCCAAGATGAAACATATGATAATAGAGTATAATCAAACTAATGAAATATTATATGCTGCTGTTGAACTTGGTGTTTATAGGATTACTAACAATGGGGTACAAATTGAAGAGATCATTGTGTTAAACTTTAGAGAAAAACATACAACATTATTCATTGAGTCTGATGGAAATTCTTTGGATGAAGAAAATAGTGCAATGAACAACTTTGGTCATGCCATTAGACAAGAGATGGAAGAGTGCATTAAACAAAATCTGCCAGCCCAATGTAAATTGTATAAGGACAGATGTAGAGTTCACGATAGGCCCCATTCTGAGGAAAGTTGTGGAATGTGCAAAGACATCATTGAATATGAATACAAAAAATGTACACAGAGAGTAGGGCTGCAAGAGGGAAATGTGAATCCTGATCAACCACAGAGATACTTTCAGAGTAATACAGATGCTCTAGTTTCAAATTTAGGAAAAGGAATAAAGGACAAGGGTAGTTGTCTTTCTGATTTACAAGCTGAAAATACACATATGCAAGTTGACCAAACAGAAATACCCATGAATAAACATGCCAACACCTCACAAGTGATAGAAGGGACAAAGCATGCCAAGGTAAAAGGTCAGAAAAGTAAAGATGGCATGTGGACACTAAACTGTGATAGGTCCAAATCAAAATAGGGTGCGGGTACAGGTGTTGAACTCATAGATCCTCAGGGTAAATCATATCTAGCAGCATATAGACTGTAGTTTTCCTGTACTAACAATATTGCTGAATATGAAGCCTTAATTTTGGGACTTGTCATGGCCATCAAGAAAAAGGTGAAAATGACTAAGGTATTTTCAGATTCTGAGCTAGTGGTCAGACAAGTAAGGAAACTATATGCTTACAACTACAAGAAAATGATTTGTTACAGACATAGGGTATGGGGTTTAATAGATTCATTTGATGCTTTCAACATAGAGCATATCCCTAGAAAACTGAACCATAGATTAGATGCACTAGAAGTTGTTGCTAGCACACTAGAACCATTGACACTGTCAAGATTGAGGCGATTTGCTGTTGAATTAGTTAATGTTCCTAGTATCCCGGACAATGTTACACACTTTCAGGTATTTGGAGGGGATCAGCAAATTATTGATTTTCTGGCTTGCAATGAGGTATTTGAGGCTCAAATCATTGACGAACAAGAAAGGCCTGAGATACCATGGGACAAAGAGGATATAATCAACTTAAAAAGTAACTTCTTACCCAAAGGGGTAATTGAATTAGAGCAAATATTTGACTTTGATGGAGTGGTAAAATAGAAGGACTTGCCTAAAATAGAGGGAGGTAAGTGTGATCCGTACAACTTAGGAATAGAGCAGAATCCCTAGAATGTACAAATTGGAAAGGCCTGTTATGAGAAGATTAGAAAAGAAATTATAGATGCTCTGAAAGATTATAAACACATTATAGCATGGACGTATGAAGACTTAAAAACATATGATACGTCCATCATAACCCACGTGATACCTTTGAGATCAGATCTTAAACCATTTAGGCAAAAATAAAGGCCTGTGAACGCCATTTTAGAGCCTTTAATCTTTGAAGAAGTAAAGAGGTTATTGTCTGCCAGAATAATTTTCCCAGTCAGATATTCAGCCTGGGTAGCTAACCTAGTACCAGTAAGGAAAAAAAATGGAGACATCAGGTTATGCGTAGACTTTAGAAATTTGAACAAAGCATTTGAAAAGGATATTTATCCTCTGCCTCCCATAGACGAAGTGCTGCAAGCAGTAAATGGGGCAAAGATGATGTCTTTCTTAGATGGTTTCATAGGCTATAACCAAGTTTTAATAGATAGAGATGACAGATTAAAAACCACCTTCACTTGTAAATGGGGAAATTATGCATATAGGAGAATGCCCTTTGGTCTGATCAATGCAGGTGCCACTTTTCAGAGAGCCATGGACATTGCATTCCGTGGGTTATCAGGTAAGTGCATTGTTGTGTATTTGGATGATCTGACTGTGTATTCCAAGGATGCATCCACTCACGCTGAAGATCTCAGGCGATGTGAGAGGTATGGAATTTCTCTTAACCCTAAGAAATGTTCATTTGGAGTAACTGAAGGTAAATTACTAGGGCATGTCATTTCTGAAGATGGAATATTGATTAACCTAGATAGAATAGAATCAATAAAAAAATTGCAAATACCAAATAGTAGGAAAGAGTTGAAATCATTTTTTGGTAAAATTAACTTTGTTTGGAAGTTCATCATGGGTTTTGCAGAAATCATGCAGCCGTTAAATGCCATGTTGAAGAAAGATGCGCAAATGGAATGGACACCTATGGCTAGGGCTGCATTTGAAGATATCAAGCAAGCCATTTCTTACGCCCCTGTACTGACAAGTCTAGACTACACAAGGCCATTTTACATATATTCCTTTCAATCCTCCCATTTAGTCACAACTGCCTTAACATAGAAGGGTGTAGACAATGAAGAAAAGACCAAAGCTTTTATGAGCGCGCTTCTAAAGGATGCACAACTGAGATATCTGGATATCGAAAGACAAGCATTCACACTAATGAGGGCCGTGAAGAAATTTAGGCATTATATCTTGCGCAGCTAGGTCAAAGCTATAGTGCCAGACACAACAGTAAAGATGCTGCTGATGCAGAATGAACCTAGGGAAAAGAGGGCCAAATGGATCACCACGCTGCAAGAGTTCGACGTGGAAATCATTCCCATGAAGCTGGTCAGAGGGCAGGTGTTGGTGCAAACAATAGTGAACATAGACCTAGATTTGATAAAACAACAATATATACTAAATTCCCATAACACATCATACTGGTATGGTGACTTGAACACCTTTTTGATATCTGGAAAGTACCCTAATAGGATGAAAGCTTCTCAGGGGAGAGCTTTGAAGGTTAAGGCACAAAAATATATGGTGCAAGGAGGTCTTTTGTTCATGAAGAACCATGATGGAATTTATTTGAGATGTCTAAACAGAGCTGAGGTGGATAAGGTGTTGACAGAACTGCATGACAAGTACAGAAGGCCATGGTTCCCATCTAGCTACAACACATAAAATATTGAGGGCATGCTATTATTGGCCCACGATGTTCAAAGATACAGAGAGTCACATTAAGAGTTGCCACACCTGTCAGACTGCAGCAGATAAGGGAAGAAATCAGGCCAATCGATTACAACCTGTGATTGAATCAAGACCATTTGCACAATGGGGCCTAGATTTCATCGGAGTCATCAATCCTCCATCTTCTGCAGGACACAAGTTCATACTAACGGTGACAGACTACTATACAAGGTGGACTGAGGCCACATGCTGCAAGTTCTCCATGACTGAGGTAGTTATCAGGTTCCTTGAAGAAAACATCATAACCAGGTTTGGAACTCCCTATTCATTGGTATGTGACAACGACCCTACTTTCTCTTCTTTAAAGTTTTCTAAATGGGCATTTGAATACGAGATTGTTTTAAAGTTTTCTTCAAATTATTACCCTCGAGGTAATGGATAAGCTGAGTCTACAAACAAAATTTTATTAGATATAATCAAGAAGCTAATTGCAAAGAGTCCTAGAGAGTGGAATACCTTGTTAAAGTATGCATTGTGGGTAGATAGGACCAAGTTTAAAATAGCTTTAGGTAGTGCACCTTATCATTTAGTTTATGGGACTGATCCCATACTTCTAATAAATCTAAGAATACCAATCTGGAAGTTCGCCAATGAGTATTCAAGCTTTGATAATCATAGGGAAGTCAGGATAGTACAAATGCTACAACTAGATGAGAAAAGAGGTCAAGCCATCGAGAAATTTGCCAAACACCAAGTAGTAGTTAAGAGGTGGTTTGATAAGAGGGCAAGAGTCAAAACATTTAGGATATCAGACTTAGTGCTGTGCTGGGATAAAGCACATGAAAAGAAGGGGAGTCATGGAAAATTTGACAAACTATGGTTAGGTCCATTACAAGTCTTAGAAATAATACAACACATTTAGACTCAAGACCTTGATTGGGGAGGATGTGCCATTACTAGTTAATGGCCAACATTTGATACACTACTTCCAGGCTTGAGGTAAAGGGTAGTCCATATTTTGTGTAAAATAGTGTAAGTAGTGTACAGTTTTCTTTTCGCTGTTTGCTGTTGTGGGTTGGTTGTTTGTACAGTTTTATTTTTTGTTTCTTTCTGTTTTGTTGTTTTGTTTTTATTTTGTTGTTTGTACAACTTTCTTTTGCTTTGTTTTTGTTTTTTTTCTTATACAGTCTGTTGTTGGTTTGTTGTTGTCTCCTCAGCAGGGTTCTTTGTTTTTCTTTAGAGTATTAAGGAGCAAGCTAACAACCATTGAAAATAACATAGATTTAGAATATCCAAGTTAATCATTTGCAATTTATACATAACTTGTTGTGACTGTCATGAATGTAGAGAGTTGTTTAGTTTCTGAAATTTTGTATTCAATAATAGTGATTGAGAATTCAAGGGAAGTTTCTCACGATGACACACCTAAAATCCTTGGGTTTGTTGAACCTACCAATGTAGATATTAGGTGAAAAATCTGAGGTTACCCTTGCTACCATTACAATTCTCAGCTTAATTTCAGCAAGTGCTCATTCCTTGCATCATGAAGTTACAAATTGCTATATCTTGTAAAATTTCTATCAAACATCAAAATATATAAAATATAAAATATAAAAATAAATAAAGTGGATTATACTGAAAATCCAGATTAAGCCATCTAAGTAAGTCTATCGGGGCTATGGACGCTCGCTGGCAGTGGGGCTCTACTTAGGAGAATTGTAATGATAACCTTGCCGGGGCTATAGACGCTCGCTGGCAGCAAGGCTCTATCTGGTCGGCTATGAGGGAATATCCTCAACTACATAGGCTAATATCAGTCATTGGTTTGTTCAACCAATCTTCAAGATGAGGATAATTAATCACGTGCACACACTTAAACTAAAAGTGAAAATTCATGCACCCTTATTGAATACCTTAGGTCTCAAGTTGAATAATAATTTGCAGGAAAGATAGTTGGAAGTTATGGATTTATTTCATTTCATTTTCTTAAATACTTTGAATTTAATTATTTTGTTTGGTTGCTAGTTGTTGTGATGTACAACATGCCCCATTTTACCCCTTAGTAAAATGAGGACCCCTACTGTAGTTTTTTGCTTTTTGCTTGTGTGTGTTGTTTTGCTTGGTGGTAAAAGGGAAAAGAGGGTTAAAATTGCAAACTTTGTTAAAACTAGAAAAAAAATGCATTTTCAATACCAGGGCATGATATGGTTGGATTCCTTGTGAAAAATGAGCTAGGGTTGCTTTTTGAACCATCTTAAAATTTGCCATATTTTGCAAGTTATGGATATTTTGGTAAATGTACATTCAAGTTTGTATGTTGCATGTACAGTGTCTGTTTGTATATCAGCTTGCATATACAAAGCCCTTTGTATACAAGTTCACTTGTATACAACCTCCTTTGTATATCGTTGTTCATATACAGAGTCGGTTGTATGTGCAAAGATTGATTGTATGTCTTTTTTACCTTGTATGCATTTGGTAGGGTTTTTTTATGCACATAAAAGGTGGACTCGAAATGGTTTTAGAGTTGAAATGTATAAGTGGTTAAGTCCACTGGATGCATCTTTTGCTTTGTATGTTTCTTACATACAAAGGTCACATACAACGCTACGTGCAAGGCGTAGACTTGAAAGGGTTATTAAACAGAGTTAAGTCGTATCTTTTATGCTTTGTATATTAGAACATACAACGAAACATACATACAGTGGACCCGAAACATTTATGGATTAGAATTAAGTCTTTGTATGTTTTGACTTGTATGTATGTTTCGATATACATACATTCCGAAACATACAAAGCGGAGATACATTGCCCGGACCTAACATTTTTATGAAACATGGTTAATTCAATGTATATCGGGCTTGTATATTCATATAATGCCGATATACATTGCACTTCATACAACACGGAATCAAAGAGAAAATAAAATCTGATTTAATGCTTGTATCAGACACGAATGTATATCTAAAAGATACAAAGGTCATGTACATCGGGCGGACCCGAAAAGATTATTGAACACGGTTAATTCGTTGCATATTTTGTGCTTTGTCTATTGGGGATATACAAAGACATTATGCAAGCCACGGACTTGAAAGAGAGGTGAACTAGCGTTAAATCTATGTATATTTGGGGTTTGTATGTTCGAGGACTGCGAGGTATACAAAGCACAATATGCATCGAAATATACATTGAGCGGAATTGAAAAGTTATAAATTGGAGTTAAGTGCTTGTATTTTTTTGCATTTGTATGTTGTGATATACAAGCCGCAGAACTAAAGGAAAATAAAATCCGATTAATACGATGTATCATGCCCAGCTTGTATATCGGAGGATACAAAGATTTAAACAGGGAAAAGGGCGGGAAAGCGAAGTGATAGGAATTGGAGGTTATTTTGGAGCCTGATTGCATATTTTTGGTCAATGATGGTTGACCTGACCATTTTCTAACGTTGTATATGCATTTTTGGACGTGAGTTTCACTATTTCAGGACCCGATATCGGCGTAAGAAATGAGATCGGTAGGAAATTTCAGACTCGCTCTGACTATGGAGACTCATGCCGATAGGAAGAATGAACAAGCTGATAAGGCTATTTCAGGCTGAGTAAGGAAATCAGTAAGGAATTTTTTTGACCGCACCGATAGTAGAGAGTTTTGCCGATGGAGAAGAGGGTTTAAATGTAAAACCAAACTGGTGGGTGGGGTTGGCGGTGCATAAACTCTGCGACTGGGTGTCAAGTGGGAAGTGCATTAGTTGCTGCAGTTAGCACATATCAAACATTCTAACCAGGTAATTAATTGGCAAGGCAACTTGATGAGGTTTTTTTGATCCGTTTTATCTGTTTTGCAGGTTTGCAGTTGAGGAAGGAGCTGAAACTTAATGGTGGTGACATCATGGAGGAGGAAATCAGATCTCAGAGGAAGCAAAAGGAAGATAAGGATGAGGGGCGAAGAAGTCAAAGGTCTTCATTGATGAAGATATAATGCAGATGGAGACATTATTGCAATAGACCACATAAGTTATTATTGAGTTGCTAGGGTTTCTAGAAGGGCATATTTCACCCAGATTTGATGTATGCTTAGAGATATTTTTGGGAGACTTGTTTTCCACCATTTAATGCTGTAACTGGAGGTTTGAACCATTGTTTAACTAGGGTTTTGAGCTGTATTGAGGATAGTCAAGTCTATATATTGTGCCTCTTTACACTGTAAAACTTTACACAGGGGCTACATAGGGATTTGTAGCAGCAAGAATTTGTAAAAGTAGCACTTAGCATAGCATTTAGGAGTAGAAGGAGGTCACCTGTGTCTGCAATAAGGAATGTGTGGAACATCCTGCTTCCTTACTGTATCTGTAAAGCTTGTAAGTTTTCTGTAATTTGATCAATGAAGCTAAGAGTCATTCAAACATTGTAAATCTTATATGATTATTTGTTTCTAATACAATTGAATCTAGAATTCTGCATCTATCTTCTGAGTGTTTTCTGGCTCTTCATTGTGTTTGAAACATTTTCTCTTAGAGCTTGCAATCTTAAGTGTATGTTTGTGAAAATGCTCAGAACTTACATTTAAGGTTTTTGTCTGTGGATTTGATCAAGTTGCTGTATGATTTACAAAGTGCATAATAGAACAATTAGATCTTGTAGTAGATTAAATGAAGTTTAGTTTAGATCTTTCTAACTTTTCCTAACCCATTTAAAATTCTTAGCTTAAAACATAGAAATTTGAAGGAAATTTGTCTCATATTTGAAAAGCATAAACATCAGAGTTAAAAGTAGACACTTTTCATAATATTGAAGAGAAGAAAGCTTGCAATAATTTAAATCATTTAAATCTTTGCAGCACAGTAACACTTTTATGCAAGAGAATGAACAACATGCTGATATTTATGATCTTTTGCATAGTTTGAGCCCAGTAAACTATTAAGAAACCATAAATCATGTAAGGCCCCTTAAACATTACAGCTTCACATCAACCTACTAAATTTGCCCAACAGGTCAAGACCTAACCATATTAAACTTGGGATTAAGCGAATCTTAATTGACTCCTTCATATCTTTCAAGTCAGTTAGGTTCATTTTAGGTGAATTTTAACTATTGTTATGACTGTGTTAAAACAATCACCAACACTACCTTAATCAAATCAAATCAAACAAATCATCCAAACTCAATCAATTCCAGCTAAATCAAACCACATCATCCAAGATCAAAAATTCAATCCATCACCTACTAAGTATACTAAGGTTAGAATCTAGATCTTTTGTATCCTTCTCTAGTTTGCATTAGGCTTAAGAACTTGTCTATCTTAAGTTTAGTGTGAATTAGATATCATCCCACTTGGATAAGCTAGCTTAGGATCTTTGACTATTCCTAAGTTGGTGGACTTCAAGAATCATGTTTTGCTTGGTGTGTCTTGTCTACCCCAAGTAAGACAATCACATTCTCGTCTTGCTTAGGCTCATTGTCCACCCTACATAAGGAAGTATAAAATCCCATTAAAACTCACAAAAGGATCTAGAGTTAAACTTAAGTTCTCCTTGGTAGTACCATCATCCATCATCCAAACCTTGCAACCATCATAAATCCTACATACCATTCCCTTAAACATTTTTTCACACCATGAAACCTCAACTCAAAAAAACCTCCACTACAAGTTCATTGTTTTATGCCTCCCATCACATGATCACAAGCTAGAAGAAAAATGAATTCTTGCTATCAACCCCTCTATCCACATGGCTCTACCACAAGCAACATAGAGGGATATGTCAACCAACCTAAGATAGGTGAAGCCTCCATCCCTAATCACATATACTCACCCACCTTCATCAATTTCCTTAATGAAAGAGGGTTACATTAGAAATTCGGATATTTCCTTGACAATCGTAAAAGATAAATTTCTTGAGCGTCTAGTTGAAAATGGGGCATGTCTCCCCCACTCATTTGACTAAGATAAGCTCAAAACAATCATACATGACAAACCACCATCACCTATTTGTGATCAACAATGGGGTTGTGTCCCTAATCCCAACAACTTGGTCTATGATAATACATGGGCCCACTTTTCTACAACCACTAACCCCATTTATACCATTGATCAACATTTAGGGGGTAATACTGCCTCACAACCACAAGTATTATACCCTCCTTATGGTATGCCACCACATATGATGCCATCCAACCCTCCCACTTCCATCAACATCACTACTAATCTAAGTATCGTCAATCGACTACCCACTAACACAAACACCTCCAACATTCCTTGAAACACTTCTAATATCATCACCATTCCACAAACACTTCCCCCTTTAGTCATCCCACAAAGGACAACTATAACCTAGACAACATTACCCCTACCATACCTTCCCAAACACCTCTCCAATCTCAACATCCATCCATGTCACAACCACCACATCAATCTCAAAACCCCTTAACGAGCTATACACATCCCACACATACACAAACTCAACAAAAATATTATTCCACCACTCATCAACAACCCCCTAATGTTGCATCTATGCAACACTTAAATATCACCCAAAAACATCAACCACCACTTCAATCAAAACACACATACCATTCTTCTACTTACACCCAACCGCCCAACACTATGTCCATACCTCCACATCATCAAACATATGGACCCCCCATCCATTCACAAGCCATGGGTCCACCATCGTCCAACCTTCAACAACAATACGTTACCCCACAACACTCACAACCACCATTACAACATGCATCACAACCTCCCCTTGCCAATCCTTTCGACCAAGAATGGAAAGAAATGAAAAATGCCCTCAAGAACCTTCAACTAGGGACCCAAAAGAAGCATTATAAGTTCAAATACTTATGCCCCTACCCATTTGATAGAAACATGAGAACCATACCTTTTCCTCAACATTTCGAGATTCCTAAATTTGATAAATACAAAGGAAAAGGAGACCCCTATGACCATATCAAGGAATTCTTCATGGCTTTCCAAGAAGTATCCTATGATGATTAATTCCTCCTTCGTCTTTTCCCACGAAGCCTAGGAGAACAAGATCTAGAATGGTTTATGCACTTTCATCATGGCACCATCTCCACCTTTGCCAACTTGTTAGAGAAATTTGTCACCCATTTCTTGTACAACACAGAGCATGAGATCACCATGCTTAATCTTTGTAATACCAAACAACGAAATGGTGAAAGTTTTGCCGCATACTTACAAAGATTGAGATCACTTTCTAGTAGACTACATTGGTCAACACACGAAAAAACAACTCGTCCATATCTTCATTTAAAACTTAAACCAAGAAATGGCCTTTCACTTACAAGTACATTGTGCATCAACCTTTGATGAGATCATAGAAAAAGGGGTCACTATTGAGAAGGCCCTTATCACAAAAGGTTTAGTCAAAATCTACAACAAAAATGACAATGATAAAACATCAAATGACAAACCAAAATTTTGGGCCAAGAACAAAAACAATGTAGGTGATGGTGCCACCAATTCTAAACATATTCAAGTCACTGCACCCAAACCAAAAGAAACACATGTGGTGCAAAATGTTTCAAATAATGTCTCTATACCATTTGGTCAACCAAAATGAAATCCTCCCAATAATCCAAAATGTAAATACACTTCTTTAGGGGAACCTCTTGAAGTTATATTCCAAAAACTGGTACAAGCCGATATGGTTGTGTTTCCCAAAGGCAAGCCTTTTGATGAAAATCAATCTAATCCTGCATGGTACAAAGACATTGAGTATTGTATCATCGTATTAAAGGACACTCCACTGGAAAGTGTATGAAATTAAATAACTATGTACAAGACCTCATTGTTTGAGGCGATATCCAAGTGGAAGGAACCAACAATACCTCACCAAATAATGACATAGGAGTTTACTTGGATCCCCTTCCCAATCGCACCAACACTTCCTCATCTAATCCATCATCCTCCAATGCTAAGTCCAATAACTAAACCAATAACATTAGATATAACAACATTCCACCTCCCTATGACAATGTAGTGGGCTGGATTAATTTTGACTCCACTCCTGTCGCCACTGTCAAAATCAAAAGCAAAGCCCTTGAATGTGCTATCACCACATGGCACATATGGGTAACCATCAAAGGACCCTCTCCATTTTCCACCACTACCACTTCTGAGTATAATCTTCTCAATCACCTTGGGAAAATGCCAGCACAAATCTCTATTCTAGAACTTCTCAAGACATCCCCCATCCATCATGACATCCTTGCCAAATCTCTTCAACAGTCCCACGTCCCCATCAACATTCCATGCATGTATTCCAAAACTTAGTGGCCCAATTATCCTTTTCCTACCATCTCACTTTTAGCCAATCTGACATGCCACCCATCGACTCTGCTCATAGTAAAGCCCTTCATATAGAAATAGGGACCCCCCTCTTTTCTAGTCCTCCTTTTGTGAAGTATCTTGCCTTATAATGATTTGGGACAAGTTTTGGAGTTTCTAGTTTTGACTTTTCATGTTTTATGACTTAGCCCCTTTGCAATTTTATGCTATCAGACTTTCAGACTTTACCCTTCTGGCATTCTAGAAGGTGGAGGCTTGAGGCTCTGATGCTTTACCTTTTGAATTGGGCATGCTCTCATTGCACTAGATCTCCTCATCGGGATGTTGGAGTTTGTCTCATTCGTGTGATAGTAAAACTATCTTCGATACCCCAATCCATGGTCTATTGCATTTCTCGTATGGACGCTATTTCATTTGGGTTAGCCATCTCAGAATGGCTGTAAAGCATTTCTCGATGAACTGATCTAGAGGATAATAGGGCGGAGTTGGTAGATCACCCATACAACATCGAAGGTAGGCCTTTGGCTAGTTTCGTGGCGTGGTAATTGATTTCCCTCCACCTACCCTTTGGAAAAACATTAATGGTAGCCTCCCGCGCATGTAAGCGACCCTTTTATTACTATTTTGAGCTCATTTGTTTTTATTCAAGATTTTGTAATCCATTTTCTCTCTGAGCTCTACAATTTAGGCTTATAACTTGTCATCTTTTTGATATCCTGTAGTGATTTTGCATTTGGGTTGAAGTTTGCTGCTATTGGAGTGCGGATTTCATGTTTTTCAACCCCTTTCATTGACTTTGTGTGCATTTTTTAGGTTGGTGTTAGGTTTTTCTTTCCCTGTTTATTTTGCATGCTTTAATTTTACAATTCGGGTTATGGCTATGTTTTTACTTGTTGATTTATGTTTAAATGTGGTCATTTTGGGGTCATTTTCACCATAACAACGTTTTACAGAAGGGTTTCATTTTCTGTGTTTTGGGGGTTGTTAGATCTGTTTTGCATGCTTTTCAAGGCTATTTTTTTAATGTTTTTGAATTTCCAGAGTGTCAGAGATTGGACTTTCGGTCTTTCGCTCTCCCCTTTGAGAGTTTAAGTTGTGTGCTTTAAAATTTCAGAGCATCAGAGATTGGACTTCTGACCTTCGACCTTCCTTGAAATCATGTAACATGCCTGGACCGAGCTCCGATCCGTCCCTTAGTCTTATAGTAACTTGTCAGGGTTTGGGCTTTGGGATTTAGACATTTTCATGTTCGGTTTAAGGTAGAAGAAGTTGCTCCCATTCCCCACTCCCCGACTTCCTTAAAATGATGGAGTTCAGACTTTGGGTCCTGAGGGTTATCCTTTCCTTTCTTTGGTTAGAGGATGTTCCTCCCTCCCAGTATCCGATTGCTTTATAAAATATTAGAGTTTGGATTTCAGGCCTCCCGGGTTATCCTTTCTTCATTTCTCAAGCTTATAGGAGCGAACCCCGACTCCCTGACCTTTGATTACATACCTTTTGTTAGAGTTCCAGCTTTGGGCCTTAAGCATCACTTTTAAAGATTGAATGTTAGAGTTTCGGCATTGAACCTTCCTTCTTACCTCTTCCTGTCCTTTTTACATAGAGAAGGAGTAGGGCCCGACCCCCGAACTCTGACTAACTATTGGAGGCTGTTATCTTGTTATTCTTAGATATTGCTAAAGGAAATATAGTGCTTAAAGTTGATTTATGAAAGGTCTAACATTACTATTTGGATGCAAGCACTAGTGATTGGTGATATGTATGAGTGCAAGGAAAATGGTTGAGGCACCACCACCACCACCTCCAGTAGCAGAGAAGAAGCTGGAATTTAAAGGGTACCTACCTGCCTCCAAGATGTCTAACCCATATACAAATATTGGAGACACTAATATTGGACACTCAGATCCTTGGAGCTATTGGTAGCAGTTAAGGAATGAAGCTAACAAATCTTTCCAAACACAATGCATGGAGAACTTTGGACTCCTTCAAGCAGTTGCATTTCCAGTTTTAGTGCACGCACCTAAGTTGGTATTGGCATGTGCTCTAAGGTATATGGTTGGCAAAAAGAAGGTGATTGGACAAATAGGGAACACAGTACTAGACATTTCCTCTGACATGGTGGACAGAGTGTTTGGTCTACCTACATATGCAGACTATGACAAGATCATGGAGAATTCTACACTCACCTTCTATAGCAACAAGGCTACTACAACTATGGGATACATAAACTAGCACCTCTTGGTCACACAAAGGAAGCATCCACTAAAAATGGCCCAAATTCAACCATACGAGTTCAAACAGGATGGGAGGAGGTTCATTTCCCTCCTAAGCAGAGTATTTGGACTGCCTACTACTAAAAAATGGCACCCATGGATGTGCCACTTTTGCATGAAGATCGTAGATGGTAAAAGGATTGAATGGGGATCCTTTATAAGTGACAAGCTTGATGAGCAGCTTGCTAAGGTATTAGAGACCAAGGAGTTTTACATGACCTCCTACCTGGTCTACTTGTTGTCCTATCAAGCTAGTTTTCTGGGGCTACTACAGGTGGGCTCTCTCCAATAGGAGAACTCCTGGTTTACAATCATTTTCCCTAGTTGGAATTGATGACGAGCTTGAAGAGATACTGTGTTGTTAATGATGCCTTTGTTTATGCAATAATTAGAGGATAGAGATGTTAGATTTAGGGCATACAACTGAGAGGGGGGGTGAATTAGTTGTGCGAAACTTTCTTAATTTAAACACTTGAATCTTCTTTAGTGATTAGTATAATATTAATCATGAACCATAATGCATTCAAATCAGAAGCAAAAACTTATCAACACATAAGACACCAAGATTTTGATGTGGAAAACTTGGTTAAGGGAAAAACCACGGGGTGATTAACCCAAGAATGTATTCTCTGTTAGAAGAATAGAAAGAACAAAATGGCACATGCTAATTAGGGCTCACTACCCGAGCACACTACTCACAAGAGGCTCACTGCCTACAAGAGACACACTGTCTACAAAAGAATAAATCACCTTTATGAACTGGAGAATAGCATCTTCAGCATGCTTGAATCAGTTCTATTTAAGCCCAAAACTTCTGCTCTGCCTTTCGCACTTCTCTTCGCTACCACACACTCATCACCACAAGACACCCCTCAAAATGACTTCACAATCCCTTATTTATACAAGGCATCGACTTAGGAACAATCATCTAAGTCGGCAAACACCTACAAGAACATCCGCAAGATGTGTAATACATCCAGTCGGCCAGTCTCAAGAAGAACACCAATATCCATGGTTATTCTTCAAATGAAAACTCTAACTTTAATGTGGACCACTAACATGAACTGGACATGATCCAACAGTCATCATAACCTTCCCTGAATCACCAAGAACATCCACACTTTATCATCCTACTGGAATTCTTCTCTCCTTCATCCAGAGCTTTAAGAACACAGTTTGTCATCACTATCACAAATGAATAGGCTCTTCCGGACCTGCAACCCATGAACCAATCTAGTTGATACTTCATAGGAACGTCCTCAACACTCCCTCAAATCTGCAGAACGGGATAATGAAATTCTGGATCTCACCGGACCTATCTGTAGCACTCTATCATCTCTAAACACCTGCCGAAACCGGTTCTACTTGAGCAACCATAACTTCTTCAGATCTTCATGTGGACCTTTGAAAACTTGACTGGAGCATCTCAAGACTTATATCTATAAACCCTTTAAACCGCATCCTCTGATCCTCAACCTATTGAGGACTTTTACCTTCTTGTCATCACTGCTCTTCACTGTTTTTGATTGAGACTAATTTTCTCAATATCCTCAGCACACAGCTCATCTAATCCTTCTCATTAATATAACATGAGTATGTTGACATCAATGACAACACCGGTTAGGCCCATACTTGCAACAATCTCCCCCTTTGTCATTGATGGCAACATATGATGTGAAAAACCATCAAGACAAGAACTTCTCCTTGCTGTCACAACTCCCCTTAATAGCAACAACTATTCACATGTCTTCTCTTCCTTTATTGCTCCCCTTTTGATCAGAAACCACTTGTTTTTCACATGTCTTCTCTCCCCCTTTGACATCAATGGCAAATGGCTCATACTTGCAACTCCATTACTTCATAACATACCAGCTGCTCCCCCTGAGTAGCAGCTCCCTTATCATCAATCCAGATCACAAGATATGACTGTGATATCCACCGGATTGATGCACATCAGTGCATCCTAGCTCATCACCGGAGGGGCAATAACCCCTAACTTCTCCCTGAGATACTCAAAAGAGTCCTTGGGAAGAGGTTTAGTAAAGATATCTGCAATCTGATCCTTGGAGGGCACATACTCCAATCTGATTTCATCCTTGTTCACTTGCTCTCTCAAAAAGTGAAACTTGATAGATATATGCTTAGTCTTAGAATGCAACACCGGATTCTTAGAAATATTTATTGCACTTGAATTATCACAGAAATTTTTGATAGGCTCCTCATATTCTACTTTAATATCTCTTAGCATCTGCTTCATCCACAAAACTTTAGTACAACTACCTGCTGCTGCAATGTATTCTACTTCAGTTGTAGACAGGGATATTGCCTCTTGTTTCTTGCTTAGCCAAGAAACCAATCTTTTCCCCAAAAAGAATGCTCCTCCACTGGTACTCTTCCTATCATCCACATTTCCTGCCCAATCTGCATCTGTATATGCATGAAGAGAAAAATTATGATCTCTAGGATACCACAGACCATACTCAACTGTTCCTTTTAGGTACCTAAAAATCCTTTTGATTTCCATGACATGAGATTCTCTGGGATCAGCCTGGAATCTCACCACAAGACCAACAGCCTGCATTATATCTGGTCTAGTTTGAGTGAGATACAATAATCCTCCAATCATTGATCTGTACTTTGTCTGATCTGCCTTAGGAGAGTCATCATCTTTTCTCAACTTACATCCGGTTGCCATGGGAGTATTCATTGGCTTTGAATCTTCCATTTCAAATTTCCTCAACAATTCTTTCACATATTTGGTCTGAGAAATAAAGATTCCTTTCTTGGTCTGAGTAATTTGCAGACCCAAGAAGAAATTCATTTCACCGAGCATTGACATCTCAAATTCACTTTCCATTTGATTTGCAAAGGTTTTACACATATTGTCTCTTCCTCCAAAGATGATATCATCAACAAATACTTCAACAATCAAGATGTTTTCATGATCAATTTTGAAATATAGGTTACTATCAGTAGTACTTTTGTTGAAACCAATCTTCAAAAGATGTTTGTCTAGTCTTTCATACCAGGCTCTTGGGGCTTGCTTTAGTCCATACAGTGCCTTCTTCAATTTGCAAACCATATCATCATGCTCAGATAATTGAAAATAATACAGTTGTTCAATGTATACTTCTTCTTCTAACTCACCATTCAAGAAGGCAGACTTGACATCCATCTGATACACCTTGAAATCCTTGAATGTAGCAAATGCAAGAAATAATCTGACTGCTTCAATTCTTGCCACCGGAGCAAAGGTTTCTTCAAAATCAATCCCTTGTATTTGAGAGTAGCCTTTGCAGACCAATCTGGCTTTATTTCTGATTACTTCACCAACTTCATTTAGTTTGTTTTGGAAGACCCATTTGGTTCCAATCACATTCTTGTTTCTAGGTCTAGGAACAAGATCCCAGGTGTAATTTTTCTCAATTTGCATCAACTCTTCCTCCATTGCTTTGGTCCAGTTTTCATCATTGCAGGCTTCATTTATTGTCTTAGGTTCAATCTTTGAAATCAGACAATATTCATCTAAAATTTGAGCAATTTTTCTTCTAGTTTGCACACCTTTGCTCTTGTCACCTATGATCTAATCTTTAGAGTGGTTCAGTCTTACATACCTTGGAACTTTGGGAGTTTCTTGCACTTCTGTTTCTTGATCAGGCTCATTTAGATCTATCTCTTCTTCCTAATTTACCAGATCGGTCTAAATTTGACTTTTAGAAGAGGATTGAGCTCCTTGAACTAGAACACCATTCTGATCATCTTCATCATATTCATAAACCTTGAGGGTTTCTCTATTCCCTCATCAACCTTCACATTTGTACTTTCTATCATCTTTCTTAGTCTCTTGTTATAACACCGGTATGCTTTGCTTTGAGTAGAATAACCCAAGAATATTCTTTCATCACTTCTAGCATCAAACTTACCTAATTCTTCATCTCTTTTGATGTAACATTTTCTACCAAAGACTTTGAAATATCTTATAGTAGGAGTAATGCCAAACTAGAGTTTATAAGGGGTCTTACCGGTATTACTTCTGATTTGAACTCGATTAAGAGTATAGACTGCAGTACTAATAGCTTCTCTCCAATAGATCTGAGGAACATTTGCTTCCATCATCATAGTCCTAGATGCTTCCTGGATGGTCTGGTTCTTTCTCTCCACTACTCCATTCTGCTGTGGAGTCCTCAGAGCAGACAACTGTCTCTTAATTCCATGTTTCTCACAGAATTCTATGAACTCACCGGATGTGAATTCTCCACCTCTATCAGACCTCAGACATTTCAACTTTATTCCTATTTCATTCTCTACCATAGCCTTGAATATTTTGAATTTCTCAAGAGCTTCTGATTTCTCCTTTAGAAAGGTTACCTACATCATCTAGGAATAGTCATCTATTAGCAGCATGAAGTATCTATCACCTTGAATACTTCTAGTTCTTGCCAGACCACAAAGATCAGTGTGAACTAAGTCCAATAATCTGGTAGAAGACAATTCCTTCCTTTTGAATGTGACTCTGCTTAGCTTACCCAACTGACATTCCTTGTACAAGTTGTTAGTAGGTTTCACCAATTTTGGAAGATCTCTTATAGCTTGAGTATTGCTTATCTTGATGATATTGTCAAAATTCACATGATACATCCTTCTATGCTATAACCAACTTTGATCAACTTGAACAAATAAGCAGCTTTTACCAGTACCAACCAAGTGGAAGATATTACCTTTAGTTTGAGTATTGGATGCAATCTTTGTTCCAGATCTTTCAAAGATTTTGCATTTTCCATCCTTGAATCATAGATCATAGCCTTTGTCCACCAACTGTCCAACACTGATAAGATTGTGCTTCAAACCTTCAACATATAGTACATTACCAGTTTTGTTTCTTCCATTAAAAGAAATAGTTCATCTTCCTTTGATTCTATCAGCAGAATTATCACCAAACTTCACCACTCCTCCTTCATACCTTTCTAAATCTATGAACTTATTCTTGTCACCTGTCATGTGGTGAGAGCAACCACTGTCAATGACCCAATCATTCTTTTCTTCAACTTGGGCAGCCAGAGCTCTTTCTACAACTTTATGATTGATAGATACAAAGGATATTGGTTCTTCTTCCTTGATTGCAATAAACACCCATTCACTTCCAGATTTGTTTCCTATCTCTGATTCATCATTTGTTACTCCTTCATTATCATCTTCTTCATGAACATAGTAACAATTCTTTTGGAACCTTGATCTGTTAGGATTTGGCTTTAAAAATCTTTCCAGACATCTTGAGGCAAAATGACCAATCTTATTGCAGTTAAAACACTTAAAAGGCAATTTTCCTTCATACTTACCAGATCCTCTTGGCAGTCTTTTTGCAATGAGGGCTTCAAGTTGAGCAGTTTCTACTTCTTCTTCCAGGTCTTTTCTTTCTTTTTCATACCATGACAATTTCCTTGATGAGTTCTCTCCTGGATCAAATCCTTGTTTACCTTTCACAGAGGCACTGGATTTGAATGCAGATTCAGTTTTGGGGGGATCATCTCTAAATTTGGTTATTTCAAAAGCAGCCAGTTTGCCAGCCAATTGGTCTCTTGTGACAGTTGTATGGGATTTGAATTCATCAATGGCAGCAACCTTGATTTTGTAAGAGGCAGGAAGGGATCTGAGAATCTTACCAACAATCTCATTTTCATCCAAGATTCCACTAGAATTTCTAATTCCACAAACTAGCTCATTCACTCTTGGCATAAAAGTGGTAATATTTTCATCATCTCTCATCTTCAGTTTTTCAAAATTTCCTTTTAGACTTTGTAACCTTGCACATTTAACATACTTGTCTCCTTCATGCAGAAGTTCCAGTTTAATCTAGATCTCATAGGTAGTTGGTAGGTCAATAACATTTGAGAGCTCTGAGTTAGTTAATGTACTTAGAAGAGCCTCTTTAGTCCGTAGATTATTTTCAGCATCTGTGATTTCATTTAGGGTTGTTGGACCGCCCTGTGGAGGTACATAGGCTTTTGTGACCATGGACCAGTACGTCATTCCCATACACTGCAAGTGACATTTCATGCGACCTTTCCAAAGAGAAAAGTTGGTTCCATCAAACTTTAGACTATCCTTCTTGTATGATGACATCCTGGATCTCCTCAAGCGGTTAAGCTCCTTTTAGAGGAACTTAGCTCTGATACCAATTGTTAGACTTAGGGCATACAACTGAGAGGGGGGGTGAATTAGTTGTGCGAAACTTTATTAATTTAAACACTTGAATCTTCTTTAGTGATTAGTATAATATTAATCATGAACCATAATGCATTCAAATCAGAAGCAGAAACTTATCAACACATAAGACACCAAGATTTTGACGTGGAAAACCCAGTTAAGGGAAAAACCATGGGGTAATTAACCCAAGAATGCATTCTCTGTTAGAAGAATAGAAAGAACAAAATGGCACATGCCAATTAGGGCTCACTACCCGAGCACACTGCTCACAAGAGGCTCACTGCCTACAAGAGACACACTATCTACAAAAGAATAAGTATCATCTTTATGAATTGGAGAATAGCATCTTCAACATGCTTGAATTAGTTCCATTTAAGCCCAAAACTTCTGTTCTACCTTTCACACTTCTCTTTGCTACCACACACTCATCACCACAAGACACCCCTCAAAATGACTTCACAATCCCTTATTTATACAAGGCATTGACTTAGGAACAATCATCTAAGTCGGCAAACACCTACAAGAACATCCGCAAGACGTGTAATACATCCGGTCGGCCAGTCTCAAGAAGAACACCAATATCTGTGGTTATTCTTCAAATCCAAACTCTAACTTCAATGCGGACCACCAACATGAACTGGACATGATCCAACAATCATCATAACCTTCCCTGAATCACCAAGAACATTCGCAATTTTTCATCCTACTGGAATTCTTCTCTCCTTCATCTGGAGCTTCAAGAACACAGTCTGTTATCACTGTCACAAATGAATAGGCTCTTTCAGACCTTCAACCCTCAAACCAATCTAGTTAATACTTCATAGGAACATCCTCAACACTCCCTCAAATCTGTATAATGGGATAATGAAATTTTGGATCTCACCGGACCTATCTGTAGCACTCTGTCATCTCTGAACACCTTCCGGAACCAGTTCTACTTGAGCAACAATAACTTCTCAGATCTTCATGTGGACCTCTAAAAACTTGACTGGAGCATCTCAAGACTTATATCTACAAACCCTTTAAACCACATCCTTTGATCCTCAACCTATTGAGGACTTTTACCTTCTTGTCATCACTATTCTTCACTATTTCTGATTGAGACTAATTTTCTCAATATCCTCAGCACACAGCTCATCTAATCCTTCTCATTAATGCAACATGAGTATGTTGACATCAATGACAACACTGGTTAGGCCCATACTTGCAACAAGAGAATGATTATGCAAAAATGATATCCATTGAGGCAACATAAGAGCTGGTGAACTGGGGAAACTGGCATATCCAGTTTCAAACCTTTACATACATTAGGGTCATGGGGTTTGACAAGGCCCCTTACAAACTACCAAGGTATCCTAGTGATAGAATTATCTTGTTGGAGATGTGCAGGTAGATCTCTGAAGTATACAAACTAATTGTAGGCAAGCACAAGGCCAACTTCAAATTCCCAATCAAGATTAGGGAATACAACTGCCAGAACATCATAAATGCAAAACATGTAGAGGTAGAATTGGCCTTCCTATCCTTGAGCTCATTTGACAACATTAGGAGCAGATTTGATCCCATTGGGTGGGTCAGCCCCTTAATAGGAAGTTGGTATGTGCATGAATATGTGATAGAAGACCACTGGGAAAATTGTGTTGATGACAATGAGGTCAGGAAAATGGATTACTACAGGATTAGCCTTCATCTGCTAAAGAGGCTAGATTGCCCTAGGCTACCCAAGGTTCCAAAGGGCATGAAGGAGGATGGTGTTGTATTAGACCCCTCCTATGATAATCTTCCCTTAGCCCCAATCAAATGGGATTAGACTAAAGACACATCTATTGGGGACATGGTTAAGGAGGTATTGAAAAGGACAAGGGCTTGGATAAGAAAGCCTTATCCTATGATTAACCCCAAGCCAACAAAAGGGGCACGAAGCTCTAAAGGAGCCAAAATAAAAAGAAAAAAGGTAGAGAAGCAAACACTTCCTACCCCAGCTACTAAATAAGCAGACCCTATTGTAAGAAAGAAGAAACAAAAGGTAGTAGCAGTGAATGTGGATTTAGAGGAAGAAGAAGAAATGGACACAGTGCCCTTGGCCAGAAGGACCTCCATAAGAACCACAAGACTTGCCTATAAAGGTGTCACCATGGCATCAGTCCCCACTCCCACCAGTACAACAACCTCTCCTCCTATCCTCATCTCTACTGCAACTACCACTGAGATTAGGGTTGAGGCATCCTCCACTTCACCACCTGTAACATCAGAAAATGTCCCCTTGGGGGCTTTTCCCTCATAAGGTTTAGCTTCTGGGTCTTTAGTGTGCATTTATGACATCTTGCATCATAATTTGGCAAGCCTCTAAACATCACAACCTCCTCCCAAAGTTTTCATGGTTGCAGGTTACAGGTTGCAGAGCTGGAAAAAGTGAAGTTGCAGGAAGACATCTTGGAGTGTTGGAATTGCAGAACAAGAAGAAAATCTGCCCCCTAGACTTGGGCGCCTGCTCATTAGTCCTCCAAGTTCCATCATGGGAAAATCTCTGGAACAATAGGAAAGAGTTGCAGATTGAGTTTCCAGATCTGGACAAAAAGCAAGGCATTAGACTTGGGCGCCCTCTCTTTTGTCCCTGACTTTTCTGCCTTAGAACCTTGAAAATAGGTACTCTATGATTTGATATTTTACATCTCTCTGCAAGAGCTTTTTCCGTTATTCATTAGTTTATTGCCGTATTTGCATAATTAGGGTTTTAATGGTCAATTAATCATAAGAGAAGGAAAATTGATAATTAAACACCCTAATCTAAGTTTCCCTACATCTCACAGTGACCTAGGGCATGATAGTGCATTGCCACTTGACACTAGGTCCTTGAATGTTAAGGGTGAAAGGAGGATTCAAATATCTAACAACTAAAACATTAAACAAATCCAATTTTCACCTAAACATTTTGGTGAACCCATGTTTTTGGACTTAATTGCAACTTTTTGAGAGTTTGTCTTCATATTTGGATTGATTTCATTCATTCATATAGTCATTCATTTTATTGCATTGAGAAAAATTCAAAAAAATTGAAAAATTTGAAAAATTCAAAAAAATTTCATTGTTAGGCTGACTAATTTGTATCAATTCTTTCTAAATTTTCCTAATTCATGATTTTTGCATCATATCTGATATAAACTACATAAAAATACAAAAATTCAGAAATTTGCATTGCATTTTCATCATTTAATTGCTAAGGTTTTGTAGAAATTTTGATAATTTTCATTAAACCTAGTAATTCCAAAATCTAGGGTTAGTAGGAAAAATCTTCTTTCAGATTTTTCTACTGATTTTAGAGGCTCACTAAAATTAGAATTTGGCTTTATTCTTTCATTTTGATGTAAATTTGTAATTAGATTTAAAATATTTGCATTTTTGCATAGAAAATTTCAACAAAAAACTAGCAATTTTCATGCATTTTCATTAGATTTGCATTGGTATTTTGCATATTAAAGATTGAGATTCATTTTCATATCTGAGAGTATTTCATTTTCATCATAATTTAGACCTAAAATCATTCAGATAACATATTGTGTCAAGGTATTAAACCTAGGGCTTCAAAAATAATGATTTTCACTAGATTTGGCCTTATCGACTCTATAAATTTGCACCATAGGCATGTTGTGAAGGGTATTTTTGCATTAATTAGATTTTATTAGGGTAATAATTTTCTTCCCCTCCTAAAAAGCTTCACAACACCCTTTTAATGGGCCCTTGTATTGAAAATTGGGTGAAAAACTACACAATTTTGCTATTTTTGCCCTAGGGTTTGGCCTAGTTTGCACTCCAAGTGTGTTGTGACAAATTTTATCGATTGAGGTGACTGATATCATTGCTTTTATTTGATTCACCTCCTAAAATTCATTACAACACCCATTTTGCTAGGTCTTGGAGTTGAAAAACCGTGAAAAATAGCCTATTTTAGTTATATTTTCACTAGGGTTTGACCTTAAGTGGCACTAAAAGTGTGTTGTGATGGATATATTATCATTAAGTGGCTGTTATTACTGATATAATTTTCTTTCCATCATCATTTTCCTTACAATAGCTTTTTTCATGCTCTTTTACATCAAGATTTGGTGAAAAAAGTGCCTATTTTGACATATTTTCACTATACTTTGCTTGACATTATCCCAGATTTGCATCAAGAGTGTGTTGTGAAGGATCTTATTGCTGTTTTGGACTGATATCAGACATATAATTTTCTTCCCTTGATCAAAATCCTTACAACACCTTTGCTTTCACTTAGTTGCATTGAAAAAAGTACAAAAATCAAGCATTTTAGGCCATTATTGCATAGAGTTTCGCACTTGCCTTTGATATACTTTTGGAAAAACTTTTAAATATGATTTGAACATATAAATATGGCCTCTAATCATAAAAACAACAATAGGTTCCCTCCTAGACCTTACATGAAAAGGAAAGCACCTGAACCTGAAATTGTGCTTACACCTCATGATAGAACAATTGGAAACTCTGAAGGACCTCTTTATATCACTGTGAAAATAATGGGAAACCATGTGGATGGAACTCTTATTGATCTTAATTGCATTACTAATGTTTCCCCTAAAGAGTTCCTCTTTTCACATCAATTAATTCAAGGTTCTTATGACCTTTCGAGCATGATGATTAAGACACATAAAGGAACCTTATCAAGCCTTTGGGTAAGATATCATTGTTGGTAACACTATCTGGAAAACATGTAGAGCAATGGTTTGATGTTGTCCCTATTTCAGACCTCTTCCAAATTAAATTGGGACACCCTTGGCTAAAAGAAATGAAAGCTATCCCCTCAACAATACACCATTGTCTAAAATTCCCTTTTGATGGACAAATGATTACCATCCCTCACAACAAATATAAACCTTTGGTTGAGAAAAAGCATTACATATTGGATTACTTTTGGGCTAAAACTGAAATACCTAGTCCTTCTATACAAGAAATGACAAAAGATAAACAACCCACATTTGAAGAGAATCTTAGACCGAAAGGACAAAGTCCCTATGTTGAGGTTCCTTCCCCAAAATCCTTACAAGGATCGGGAGGTCATTGTCGACAACAAAACATTCCACTTAGACAAATGAGATTTGATCCTGTTGCTTCCTCTTCTAGAACACAAAAACCAATGAAAGAGAAAAGCCCTACCTTACAAAAGATAAGTGGTAAAACAAAATGAAATAGAAAAGCAAGAGAAAGAAGAAGAAGACAAGTTTATACTATAAACCTTGCCTCTCAACAAGAAAACATTGATCCTAGCATTCAACCAAACAAAGATGACAATAACAATGAACAACATGATGAACAAGACATGAATTTGGCTATGGTACCTTATGTCCCACTTTCCTCTAACATTAGGGAGTGGGAGGATGACAATGATTTACTTGATGATGAGACTTAGCATGATGACCCTACAAGCGAGTATCTCTAACCCTTTATCTCTCTCATGATGTGCTTCTCCCGTGATGTGTTATGTGTTGTTTAGGCCTTCTGGGATGACCCCTAATTCTCTTATAAGGTCTGGGATATGAGGAGACTGCCTCTGTTGTGACCTTCTATTTGTATCATCATTCTTCTATATTGCCTCTCTCTCTCTGATTTCATTGTTGTGTGTTGTGTCTTACGGACATAGCGTTGCAGTTGATCACTTGGGGGCACCCTCCTACGTGAATGTCCCTAAGACACTTGTTTCTCCTCTTTGATTTATTGTTTCCCTTCCTCTAGTGTTTCTATCTAGCGGGCAGATGGTGACAAAAATTTATACTGATGTGGACCTATTGTCCCTTTCAAGAGTAATAAAAAATATGGACTTAGTTCTTAATATGACGATGGGGTTGTAATAAATTATCCAACACTTGGCTAGTGGAAGTACTCATGCTTTCCATGTAGTGATTATGATGATGTTTTTATCTCATTTACAAACCTTAACAATACTGTTGCTCTGTGTACCTTTGTTTGTCTTTGAATCTAGCCTTGGTGGTACACAATTTAGAGAGCTTCGTGATATAGCCCCATGGTTATCCTCGAACTCCAAATTTGTATTGTAACCTCGGCTCTTTGTGTGGTTAATCATATGCATTGATGTAGTTGTTTATCATGATGTTGTAGACACTAACATGTTTCTTGCAGGTATGTGTTTGTGGGAACATTTGGTGATCATGAAGTACATGTCACCTCCGGGGGGCATGGGCTTTGCAAAAATCTGTGTTCCCTTGTGTGTTTTCTTCCTACCTTAACGTGCTTGATATCGATACATGATATCAACCACCTTAAGGTGGGGGCATATATAAGGTAATTTGTTTATTCTAGATGCTAGTTGTTGGTGCCTGAATTCACTGTCGGTTATTTTAGCAATTTTCATGCAGGCACCTTCCCAAAAAATTCAAAAAAGTTCTAAGTCTTTGGGCCTCCTCAGCATATTTTAACATCAGCATCATATTTTCTTTGGAGGAGGTCATCATCATCATGTTTCCAGACATCACCCTGATGTTGCTTACGAGGGTCATCATATTTTCTATCAGCATGATCTTTCGTTGGGGTGATATTCTAACATCGGGTGATCTTACTTAAGATCATCCTGTTGATGATTGCTGCAAAGTCCTAAGTATGACCCAATCTTCATCGGGGTCATCATATTTGAACGTCAGGATGATCTTAGTCAATATCATCCTGATGTTGTTGTATCACTTCATGTTCGTTGTTTTATCATCCTGATGATGCTGACGTCATTCTTACATCAGGGTGATATCCACTTTTCTACCTGTCTGCATCATGATATTTTCGAAGGGAGATATTCGCATGTCGGCTTCATGCATTGTCCAATGGGGGTGATCATTTCAAATATCAGTCACATATTCATATATCACCCCGATCTTATAGTGGAGCTACAGTGCAGCATGATATGTGTGCATCAGGATGATATTTCCAAATATCCGGTTATCTTCCGAATATCATCCTGATGCCGATGTATGGTGACGTCATCAAGGTCCGGGGGGGTCATATTTCTAACACTGATCATCTTGTGGAGATCCCCCGATATTTGCAAACATGATGATGACGTCATCCAGATATGAGGAGGTGCACGATAGGCAGATATGCTGATGACGTCAGCAGGATATGACGGTGACGTCATCAGGATGTTCATCGGCCAGACATTTGGTATCGGCTAAGTAGGAGGATCTTCCTCCGATGCATCAGGTTGTGCCGATGAAGGCGATTATCATGTAGGTGATATTGCGATATGATGCTGATGTCAGGGTGATATTTCAAGCGATAGGATATCATGCTGCTGAAGGATAATGATGATGAAGTCTTATACTAGTGTCATCAGGAGCAAAAGCACCGACATCATATATGCTCATGACCTAGTATATAAAGTGTTAAAGAGGTCACCGCGGGGTGCATGTGGGATAATTCGACCCTACATATTTTCAAATATCATGACGATGTATCTTGGCGGGAAATGGTTGCGACGCACAGTTTTCTGCATTTCCCAAGGCCGCGGGTTGGTGCACTATTAATGGCGAAGGTTGCAGAGGTATGGACGGATCTGGTACCTGATTGAAGGTGTACATCAACGGACAGTGGCGCAGGGCTTGATGTTTCTTCCTGTCTCCTCCCCTACCTACTGCATTCATGTTTGGGCGCCAATCTGGTAATGCGTTGAGCGCCATTTTTCTGATACTGTGTATCTGGCAGGTTTTTTTGGTCAACCATGTAATTAATTGCTGTGGTACACTTTCTGGCTGTTATAAGCAGACTGTGTTACCATTTTTCAGGTTGTTGAAAACTGGACATTTTGGCTCTGTAATAAGATACAACTAGTTTTGGTTGCTCTGTGCAGCAAAACTTGTGAGTTTATGTATCTCCTGTTGTATGTTTTGGCATGAATCCACTGATTTCATGGTTAATCTTATATGAATAATGCTATGTTTGCATGTGTTATGCTGATTCTGTCTCCAGTTTTGCATGTATCTTTCTTCCTGCAATAGGGATGCCATAAGTATCGATAGCTTAACACTCTGTATTGGGAGATATCTGTAAGGCAGGTATCATGTGTATCCCCCTGAAATCCAGTTTTAGCTATTCATGCTAATCATTCACAGGTGTATGTCTACCGACTCCAAGCCCTGGAAAGGCACCAATCTAGCTCTGTGTTGAGGTTATACACCAGGTCCAGGTTTGCATCCAAACACCATTTCAAACCATCTCTCCCTTCCATCTGTTAGTTGTAGGATTAGGAGTAGGAAACCCTTGCATGCTCTCATCCCTAACCAGACATATATGTCCAAGAATGTTGCCCACCTTGTGATCTATCATACAGATCTTGGTCCATACATGAGAGTATTCTGCCTGTTGTTGTCAAGTTAGATCTTTCTATCTTTGAGCTAGTCAAGGTTACATCTTGAGTTATAGGGATACCCCCCTTGGTGCGGCAGAACCAGAAGTGAAGGGGAGGAGCTCACGCAACCTCCTGTATTAGTTGGCTGAATCTGCCTGTGCATTAGAAGTGGCAAACCCTAATGCTGATTCAGAAGAAAAACCAACACTAGTAAAGTGTGTTTGAAAAATCTTGAAATCTATTACGTATACCTCCTCTTCATCATAAGGCATCTCCGTGATCCGGGTGGGGTTGTATACTTTTGAGCTCATGCTTCCTTTTCACTGTAAGGCATCTCTGTGATGTGGGTGGGGTTGCATTTTCAAAAGTCCTTTGCAGAGATGGGGAGCGGTTCTGTGACTAACTCAACCCTTAAGCATGTCTTCTGTGATTGTTGTGGCAAAGCCCAATCATCAGTGTGTGCCTGTAATGTGCCTGAGATGGTGCTGAGCCTAGAAATAGGAACACTCCATCGCTTGTCTACCGTGTTTTCTCCATGTCTTCAAAGTGTGTGTGTTTGGTGTGCTTACTTTGTTTGGCGTGTTTGTTGCCCCATATGCAGTCTGCATTTTGGGAGGTTTTGCGTGTCTTACATGTGTGTTGCCCCATATATATAGTTTAAAGACCTGCACGATGAGTGCATCCTGTATTATGGGAGGTTTGTTTATTTTCCTGTACTTGCATCTACATTTCATATATATGAGAAAAAGAAAATAAAAGAAATCATGCCTGTCTTCTATGCATTAATGTG
The DNA here is from genome assembly GCA_027924645.1 of Cunninghamia lanceolata. Taxonomy (NCBI): domain Eukaryota; kingdom Viridiplantae; phylum Streptophyta; class Pinopsida; order Cupressales; family Cupressaceae; genus Cunninghamia; species Cunninghamia lanceolata. The sequence continues at coordinate 5,384,822 of BSBN01000071.1, read as the reverse complement.
CCTGCTATGCATTTACTGTATTCTTCGTGTTTTGCATGCCTATTACTATCTTCCATGTGATTGGTGTGTCTTCTCCATGCTTGGCGTGTTTGCTGTGTTTGTGGCCATACTTTACTGCATGTATTGGCCTTGCATTTATACATACATTAAAGTGGGGGCTAAATGTAACGTCAGAAAATATCCCCTTGGGGGCTTTTCCCTCATAAGGTTTAGCTCTCGGGTCTTTAGTGTGCATTTAGGACATCTTGCATCATAATTTGGCATCCCGATGGAATGAACCCTAGGTTTTATGGCAAATAGGGCCTAGGGGGATGCCTTGAGCTTAACCTTGCCCAAAATAGGGGGGGAGGACTTGGGCGCCCGCGCCCTAGTCCTACCCTATTTTGGGTTAGGCCCAAATTTATAGTGTCGGTTTATGACCATTATTTGGTCCCTAGGCTGACACGATAAGTTTAAATTTATGAAATCTTAGTGGGGGTGTTTGTAGTTGCATATAAAAGCATGATTAGGCATTCATTTAGAAACTAGATGGCAATTGTGAACTTTAAGCATTCTCAAGGTGATTCAAGGCTTTCATTGTGTTGCAAGAGCATATTTGTGTGGTCTGTGTTTGTGTTTGTAGATTTGAGAATCCATTTCATTATGGAATGAAGAGCATTTTCCTCCCATGAGATCTTCACTAGGTGACATTATATTTTGTTTGTGATCAATTATTCATTTGGTTTTTGCCTTTGCCTCCCTAGGCATGCACTCTTTGTCTGACAAAGATGTTCGGAGAATTAAGTGTCCTTCAAGGCTTGACTGAGGCAAGCCTCTAAAAACCAAAACCCCCTCCCAAAGTTTTCATGGTTGCAGGTTACAGGTTGCGGAACTGGACAAAGTGAAGTTGCAGGAAGACATCTTGGAGTGTCAGAATTGTAGAACAGGAAGAAAATATACCCCTGGACTTGGGCATCCACTCATTAGTCCTCCAAGATCCTTCACGGAAAAATCTCTGGAATAGCAGGAAAGAGTTGCAGACTGAATTCCTAGATCCAGACAAAAAGTAGGGCATTGGACTTGGGTGCCCGCTCTTTTGTCCCTGATTTTTCTGCCTCAGAACCTTGAAAACATGTACTCTGTGATTTGATATTTTACATCTCTCTGCAAGAGCTTTTTCTATTATTCATCAGTTTATTGCCGTATTTGCATAATTAGGGTTTTAATGGTCAATTAAGCATAAGAGAAGGAAAATTGATAATTAAACACCCTAATCCAAGTTTCCCTACATCTCATAGTGACCTAGGGTATGATAGTGCATTGCCACTCGACCCTAGGTCCTTGAATGTTAAGTGTGAAAGGAGGATTCAAATATCTAACAACTAAAACATTAAACAAATCCAATTTTCACCTAAACACCACCTTCATCTCCCACTCAATAGACTTCATTACCATCTCCCACACTACCTTCTCCTTCCATTCCACCTCGGCCTTCTGTCCGTCAACCTTCCATTCCATCTTCATTATCCATTCCATCTCAGCCTCCACCTTCTACATCACTCCCTCCTCCCTCCTCCCCTACTCCTCCTAGCATCCCAATTCCAGTAACTCTTGTCCAAACTACTGAGGAGCAAGTGGAAAAGGAAGACATTGCCAATAAGAGGCAAGAGATAGAAGAGACTACCCCTCTAGTTATAGAGCAAGGCCAGGCAGTCATCCCAGAGGGAGTAAAAGATAAAAAGGCCGAAATGCCCAGTGCTGAGAGAGAACAAATAGAGGCACATGCAGAAGATCCTAAAGATAAAATAGAAGACATATTTGAGGAGATTTTGGGTAGCCAAGGGCCCACTCTAGAGGAGTTGGTTGGAAACATTCCCTCTGAGTAGCAAGAAGGTGATGGTGGGGTGTCTGATGAAGCTGAGAAGACACAGGTCTTGACCCCCTCACCAACAAGATCACCATCTCCACCTCCGACCCCTTCTCCACCACAAGATGCCACAACTGAGTCAGGCCTCCTTGTCTGGCTAAAAAAAATAGTGGAGAAGAGGAAGAGAACACATATTGAGGAGGAAGATTTGGCCACTGTTGCCCAAGTGTTAGGGGCACCTCCTAAGAGCAAGAGGGCTAAAACCCTCTCACACATAGTAACCAATAAGTAAGGAATCAAAATTATGCACATAGCAACTCCACTGGTTGACAAAGAAGAGGCTGCAATGACCTCTAAAGATTACAACATACACCAGATCATACTAGGTTCAAGAATTAGAGAGGGAGATAAGAATGTCCTAACTGATGCTATACAAATAGTTTTGGATAGAATGCGAAAGGATGAGGTGACTACAGAAGAACTAAAGAAGCAAGTTGGACAACTATTAGCCTTTGTCACTCATTTAGTAGGGCTAATTGATTTCTCAACTCCTACTCCTACCCCAATGGAAGCAATGAATAAAGAAAGTACAACTCCTAATCCCTTGGGTATCTTGCTTGTAGCCAGTGCTTGGAAAGACTCACTGGAGACCCTTAGGAAGACCACCATCAAGGAGGCTTTGAAAATGTACCATAACATGGAACATGAACTAGAGGCTATTGACGAGCTAATGAGTAGCATTGATGATGAGGCCCTAGTTTGGGAAGAATATCTTCCAATTTTGGAAAAGATGGAGGCTACAATTCCAAATACAATTTTGCAATTAGGAATTTTGGATAAAGGAAATTTGGGAGTAGTACTGGAGTGGATCAAGGCTAGGTAGCTTTGAGTTAAGTTATAATAGAAATGTAAAGGCAAGCTACAAAAGAGGATCGATGTAGCCAAACAAGGCACCGCCATTGTAGAAGCCTTAATAAACTCCAGTCCTTGTCAACTTAAGGATAGTTCTTCAGTGATTTTGTCCACGACAAGGATAACAAAAGAATTTTCATGGATCTTTCAGCAACAGCTCATAGAACAAATGCTACAGGAAATAGACAGAGGGCAGAGAACCTTAACTCACTATTTTTCATAGATAGAGTACGGAGAAATCTAGGAAAACGATGATGGCGCCCTAGTCCAATGCACAACTTTTTCCACACAGTCTCGATCTCCTTCCAACACTGATCTCTGCTATGTCTTCTATTTCTCGTGATCTAAAAATGGAGGACAAGGTTGATGGCTCCCTTGTCCCAAAAATTTGAATAGTGTCCACTTCGTTTTAGATCCAGAATCCTCAATGTCTGCCTTCCTGCTCTGAAACTCCACTTTCTCGAGTTCCGACACCTGTAACCTGCAATTCACAAGGAGTGTGGGAGGGGGTGTTGCAAGTATGTGCCTAATCGATGTTGTCAATTATGTCAACATATCCTTGTTGTCATTGGTGTCAACTATATCTTATTCTCTTACTTGTTTAGAAGACTTGTATGTTGAGGATATTGAGAAAATTAGCCTCTCCGGAAGGAACTAGTGAGCTACAGAGAAGTGCAATATAGACAGTGAGTTGTATGTTGAAGAACAGTTCGGTAAACTGCTCCACATTTATTTCTTCTTGAAGACCATGGTCTGTGGATTGGAAGTAAGTTAGAGATATGTCTAAGGATGCTACATTCCAGGTTTAAGTCATCTGCATGAAGATTTGAGTGAGTTGTGTTCACCAGAGTGAAACCTTTTTTTCTATAAGTTCAGTTGGGACAGGAAGAAAGTATTCTGCTTCGCATTCCTCCATAATAAAGTATTTTGCTCTACGGTTCTAGAGGGAAGTCTGGGATGATGATTAGTGCCTTTAGTTGCAATGGTTCGTGGTTTGGTAGTTTGCAAGCTATCTTTCATTTATGACAGTGAAGATAGTGAAGTTCATGTGTTCCGGTGAGAAGATTCCTATGGATAAAGTGGTTAAGGTTTGTGCCGTTGCTCCTAATGATTATAGAGTGCTTGTGGATGTGTCCTAATCATGTTCCTATCTAGAATTTGGTCTGCGTTAAGAAATTGAGATGGTGTGTGAAGATTGTTCCCAAATAATGTAGCGTGTAACTAGTCTTGGCTGACCTGGTTGATCCCAGTGATTGCGGAGATCTCTGGAAGATTGTGGAAGCGTGTTGTGGCATGGAAGATTGTGTTTGAGTCCTAGCTAAGACATGGTGTGATCTGCATTTCATTCCCTTTGCATGATGTGGCAATAAGTTAGGACCTATTTTGTAAATGTTTGTAATACTGACCTTGGAGATTGCTCAATGGTTGATGATTGTGATAATGACCTTGATGATCTTTCTAATGTTGATGTAGTGTATAAATACATGTAATTGAGTCATGGAAAAGGCATCCTTGAGTGAAAATAAAAAGATATTAAGAAAGGCCCAAAGATAGAGTAGAGCAGAGGCAGATGGAAGAAGAGGAAGAACAGAGTAGAGGAGAAGCAAAGCAGAGGAAGAATAGAGTAGAGGAATTGTTGTTCACAATATAGAAAGGTGTTGATCATGGCAATGAGTCTAGTAGTAAGCCACTAGTAGGGTTTAACAATCCTCAGGGTTTAATAGCCCTTATTGCAATCTTGCTAGCTTTAGGGTTGAGGCAGTGAGCCTGCTAGACCTAGTTGTTCTTCATGGCAGTAAGCCAGTAAGTTTAGGCCCATGGAGTGACCAAGCCTGAACATCATTTTTTCAAGATTGCAATATATATTAAGAGTTAACCCTCTCTATGGTTTTTTCCCACCTTGGGGTTTTCCACATAAATCTGGTGTCTCTTGTATTTGATGTTGTATCTATGGCTAAGTTTCTGATTTCATGCAGTCATTGTTAAACCATAATAATTGTGGATTAGTGATGAATGTTTTAAATTGCAGAAAATGTTTAATTTTTTGTGACAACTGATTCACCCCCCCTCTCAGTTGTCCGACGCATATCAACAGGGGGTTGTGGTTTTTAGAGGCTTGCCTTGGTCAAGCCCCAGAGAGACACTCAAGTCTTCCAAACACCATTGTCAGAGAGAGTATGTGCCCTTGGGAGGTAGAGGCAAAAACCAAATGATAATGCTTGATAAAGCACAATAAATGATACCTTGATGATGAAGCTCTCATGGAAGGAAGAAGCTCTTCAATGCCATGAGCAGAAGATGTAATCCAACCTGCAAACAGACACAATAACAATGCTATGCTCTGCAACACAATGATATCACAAGTATGCCAATATGCATCAAGTTCACAATAGCCATCTAGTTTCTAAATGATAACCTAATCATGCTTATATATGTAACTACTAAGATTCTTGCCAAGAATTTTGTATTTGAAACTTATGATGTTAGCCTAGAGACCAGATAACGGTCACAAAACTGACATTTCAAATTAGGACAGACCCAAAATAGGGCTGGACTATAGACTAGGGTGCTAGCGCCCTTGTTCACCCCTTGTCTTTGCTCAAGATTCAATGAAGTGCAGCCACCTAGGTCCTATTTGCCACAAGACCTATCGGTTTTCTCATTGGGAGTCTGATTTAACATGCAAAATGTTCTAAATGCAAATCTAAAGACCTGGGAGCTAAACCTTTAGGAAAAAGCCTCCAAGGGTGCATTTTTCTGACATAACACACATATTCATAGCCCAATATGTGGACAAGTGTCAACCTTTCTCTCACTTGCTCCACAAGGAAGTACAATTCAAGTGGGATGAAGACTATCAACAAGTATTTGACCACATCAAAGAATACTTGGCATCACCTTCTATACTCATGGCACCTAATCCTAGAAGGCCCCTACTATTGTACATATTAGCAACTTCAATAACACTGGGGGCACTTTTGGCACAACATGATGACAATGGCCAAGAGAGGGCTATATATTACATCAACAAGACCCTAGTCGGTTATGAACTCAATTACACACCCATGGAATGAGCATGCTTAGTTGTCATCTTTAACTCCCAAAAGCTACAACACTACATGTTGAATCATTCAATCAAGCTCATATCCAAAGTTGAACCTCTTAAGTACATGCTTTCTAGGATTGCCCTCACAAGATGAATGGTAAAATGGGTTTGTGGATCATAAAGGTATCAAAGGACAAGTTGTGATAGATCAACTAGCAGAAGATCCTCCCATCAACTACCAACCTCTCACCATGGATTTCCTAGATGATTCTATCCTTACAACAACTTAGTCAACTAGATGTAAATTATACTTCGATGGTTCCTTTACAAATCATGGTTCAGGAGCTGGACTCTTGCTGGTCACTCCTCAAGGAGATTACATCCCCAAAGCATATAGACTTGCATTTTCATGGACAAATAATGTGGCCAAATATGAAGCTTTGAGTATTGGTCTTAAAACAATAGCCCAATGGAACATCCAACAATTATAGGTTTATGGTGACTCCCAATTGGTCATCAAACATGTTAACAATGAGTACCACACTAAAGATGACACGCTGATTCCCTATAAGTAGATGGTTTATGAATACAAACTATACTTTACCCATATCCAATTTGAGCAAGTTCTTAGACTTCATAACAAAGCAGTTGATGCCATGGCTACCATTGGATCCCTCCTAGATATGCCCCATGATAGCCATCAATGTGAATTTCTTGTGGAACAACTCCTCCTACCAATAAATAAGGTCATGGATTCAAAATTCATATGTGAGATTGTTGGTCTTGAAATCCCTTGCTATCATAAAATTTACACCTATCTCCAACATCACACCATCCCACCTGAATTCTCTCTCAAACAACAAAGATCCCTCATTCGCCAATCTTCACGCTACATTATCCTTGATGACACCTTTTATCGCTGAAGCTATGATGGCACTCTCTTATGAGGTTTAAATACGGAAGAGGCTTCACTCACACTACATGAAGTCCATGTAGGTATCTGCGATGCTCACACAATCAATATTGTCCTAGCTAAAAATCTCTTATATACAAGATATTATTGGCCAATAATGGAACATGATGCATGTGAGTATGTGAAGAAATTTAAATCTTTTCAGCAGCATGGGGACCTCATTCATGATCCCTCCCAGGAATTGCAATTGATAATGACACCATGGCCCTTTTTTTAATGGGGCCTAGATCTCGTTGGCAAGATTCGCCTCCCTCCTTTGATGGCCACAAATTCATCATCACCACCACTAAGTACTTTACAAAGTGGGTTGAAGCTATTCCCCTCACCTTTACCACTGGCTCATAGATCACTAAATTCATCCTCTACCACATCATTTGCCATTATGGTATCCCATCCTCTCTTACCATAGATAATGGAAAACCCTTTAAAAATAATGGTGTTCACACCCTTTGTGAACAATTTGACATTCAACATCATTGGTCCACCCCATATTATCCTCAAGGAAATGACCAAGCCAAGGAAACTAATAAGATCCTACTCAAAATCCTCAAGAAAGTTGTCAATGAAACTAGTCGTGACTGGCACTTCCACATTCATCTAGCCATTTGGACGTACCACACATGCATTTGTACACCTACTAGTGCCACTCCATACTCACTCGTATTTGGAGCCAAATCCATCTTGCCAATTGAGATCAAACTTCCCTCCTTGTGCATCTCCTTGCATAATCTCATCACTAAAAAGGAATACCGTGTTGTATGCTTGCAAGAGTTACAGCTATTAGATGAATGACACCTCAATGCTTTGAATCATCTCTAAGCATACCAGAATCAACTTCACAGATCTTATAACAAGAAAATCTATGCCAGAGAATTTATAGTAGGTGACCAGATCTTAAAAGAAAATCAGAGGAATCTTTCAGAATGGGATAAGAAGGGAAAGTTTGAACCTAATTGGTTGGGCCCCTATGTGGTTGTCTCTAAGTATGGTTCTAGGGCATACCACCTAGCCACTCCTGAAGGTGAAGAAATTTAAGAGCCTATGAACATCATCCATCTCAAAAGGTTCCACACCTAAATTGCTAAATACCCCATCAAAAAATACAAAAAAAACTGATAGAAAAATACAAAACAAAATTCATAAAAAGAAAAAAAGATAAAAAATAGTAAAGAGAAATCATTCATCCTATGGTGAAAACCACTTCTTATGACACCTTGGGTAGGTACCATGATGAAAACCTACTTGCAGGCGTCATGTGTAGTCTCAAACTAGATCCACTATTCATCCTCTTTCCATCATCATTGCATACATCATCTCCACCCACTCCATAAACTTCCAACTCCTTGGGTCAACCCCACTATCTAAGATTCCATTTCTCACCATCCCCTCATCCTCTAGATATCCCACTTGGTCCATATTGGGCAAGTGTGACATCTCACCTCCCTGATCCCCCCCACAATTCTAACCGCACATCCCATGTCACCTAACTATTGCCTCACCATTTTTTTAATGTGTCCAGTAATAGAGTGAGTAAAAAAAAAGTATCAATCAGTCTACACTATTCTAAGCAACAGAAAACAAAAAATTTGACTATTATGTCAGAAAATGTCCCCTTGGGGGCTTTTCCCTCTTAAGGTTTAGCTCCTGGGTCCTTAGAATGCATTTAGAGCATCTTGCATGATAATTTTGACTCTCGATGAGAAAACCCTAAAGTCTTATGGCAAATAGGACCTAGGGAGTACTATTTTGATGATCCTTGAACATAAATAAGGGGGTGGAATTGGGCACTAGTGCCCTAGTGCTGCCCTATTTTGGGTTTGACCTAAATTTAAATGCTAGTTTTATGACCATTAGTTAGGTCCTATGCCGACATCTCAAGTTTGAATTACAAAATTCTTAGTGGGAATCTTTGTAGTTGTATATATAATCATGTTTAGGTTTTCATTTGTAAACTAGAAGATGATTGCAAACTTTAAGCATATTTGTGATTTCAAGATATTCATTGTTGTAAGAGCAAAGCTTTGTTATTGTGTTTGTGATTGCAGATTTGACTTATCTTCTCATGTGATTGAAGGGCCTTCATTTATGTGAGATCTACACTACAAGGTGATATCCATTGTGTTTTTGATCATTTATCATTTGGATTTTACCTCTATCTGAAGGGATATGCACTCTTATTTGACAACGGTGTTCGGAAGACTTGAATGTCTCTCCGGGTTTGACTGAGGCAAGCCTATAAACACCACAACCCCCTCCCACACTCCTTTGTGATTGCAAGTTATAGGTACCATGTTTCATGAAGTGGAGTTACAGAAGGAGGTTGCAGACAACAAGGATCCGAGATCCGAAAGAAAGAAGACAAAGTTCAACATTTCAAGACAAGGGCGCTAGTCCCTATGTCCTCCACTTTTTCTAGGGCAGAAACAAAAGATATAGTACAGATTAGTGTCAGATGGAGATTTAGATTTTGTGATGAAAACTGTACCTTGGACTAGGGCTCTAGTCCCAGTGTCCCCTACTATTCCCTATTCTAAACTTTGAAAAACAATGAGTTAGTAATCTCTATCCTGCTTAGTCTGATAGGATTTGTCGTAATTCATTAATTTGCTTATTGTTTTGCATTTTTAGGGTTTTAAGAGCACTTAAGCATTAAATTGAGACATTTTTTGATATCTCTGAGCTTTTACGTCATTCCAAGTGGTAGCCCAACCTGATAGGTGAATGCTCTCGCTTAGTGGAGATTCAACTCGGTTGATATGCCCTTGAATGTTTGGTGAGAAGGGAGGATTTACCTTTGAAACTTAAACCAAAATTTTTTCCCCCTTTTTAACCCTAAACATTTTGGTGAAGCCATGTTTTTTGAATTTTTGCACCTTGCTGAGTGTTGTGTGATAGATTTGCATTCATTCATCTTATTGCATTCAAAAAATTACAAAAAAATTGAAAAATTTGAAAACAATGGCATCTTAGGCTTGTATTTTAGCATAATTTGAATTAATTGGCATTTAATTTCATTAAATTTCTCTCATTTTCATTAGATCTGATTTAACCTATAGAAATTCATCATTTAATTATTCATTTGCATTGCATTTTCATGCTTAATTTGATAAAAAATACTTGAAATTGTGTATTTTTCATAAAAACCTAGTTTTGCATTAGCTAGGGTTTGTAGTTAAAATCTTGTTTCAGATTTTTCTACCCTTTCAAAACACTCATTGGGACTAATTTCTAATTGTAATGTTGTATCATAGTGGCTTTCTTGCAAAATTTCATGTCTAGGGTTTGAAAACCTTGCATTTTCACTAGATTTGGCATTATGGTCTCTCTAGAATTGCATTACAAGCATGTTGTGAGGGATTTTGCTGCATCATTTGACTGATATTAAGGTTATTATCTTCTTCCCCTCCTCAAATTACTTACAACACCCTTTTTATTAGACATTTACATTGAAAATTGTTGAAAAATTGCATATTTTAGGTGTATTTTCATTAGGTTTTGATTTGTCATTACTCTAAACTGGCATCAAAGGAATGTTCTAAAGGATATTTTTGCATAATTGGGATATTATTAGACATATTATTTTCCATCCCTCTTGAAATTTTTCACAACACCTCTTCTTTCATTCATTTGCATCGAAAAAAGGTGAAAAATCAAGCATTTTGGATCTTAAACATATCTTTCTCCTAGGGTTTGTTCTATTAGTTTGTGCATTGAGTGTTGCATGTTATTGTATGAGTCTTATAACCCATTGCCCTAATAGAAATATCCCTTTAAGAAGAAGTAGCAGAGTCATGGGATCTAGTGCTCTTGAAGAAAATGATATCCCTACCTTTGAAAATTCATTGAACACCTTCTTTACAAAAGGAGAGATACAAATTTTGCAAGACACTATACCTAATACAAACACTATGGAAGATCAAGTATTTCATGATGTTGAGGACACTATTGAGGTAGTCACACATGTGCCTAATGAGCAAATAAACAAATTTGATAAAGAGTTAGCTGATTTTCAAATATTTGTTGAAAATGAAAGGATATCAGAAGAAGCTATACCTATGATTCACAACATAAGAGAGTTGATAAAAGAAGGACAAGATGGTATTAATGTCATTCAAGGATTAATGCATATAGAACATAATAATGTCATTACAGTGACTGAATGTGCGAATGCTATCAATAATATGTCGTCTCCGTCTCACACACAAATATCGACACCTATATCGACTACGGAAATATCTACATTTACATCAATGATTTTAACTACTAATACAAATGCTTGTAGTAATGCTACCACTGGTATTGGAGTATCTAATGGAACTAATTCACAAAATTACAAAGTTGTGGGATTTAACTATCAAAACTTGGCACCTAAGGTGACTTCTTCCATGAATAATTACTCTCAACCACCTCTCCATCCCACTTACTCTTAGCCACCTCTTACATACAACTATTCACAACCACCTTCCATTTACCACTATGTTTAACCACCACTCACCTATTCACAACCTCTTCTTGTCACTACTTAGGCATAATCACCTCCTCACTTCAGTTTCAATTCCTCACAACACATCGCATCACCCAATGATGCCATCTTAAGCCAACTATTGCAAGGCATGACTTCTTTACAACAAAAGGTGACAAATTTGACAAACTCTTCACAACCTAATATACCAACTTATCATGCCCGTAATCCCCTATCTTATGTAATCTTGAGAACTCCTATGCCTGAGAGGTTTAAAACTCCTCGCTTTGAAAAGTATGGTGGAAAAGGTGATCCTAATACTCGTGCTAGCATTCACGACTGTGTAGTGATTTTTACTTTGAAGAAGACTTGTTAGCAAAACTTTTCCCATGATTTCGCAAAGATACTGCTTTAGAATGGTTTTTCTCTTTGCCTCTGAATTCAATGCACTCTTTTTCACAGTTAGTTGATCAATTTTTACAACATTTTCAAGCAAACATTGGACCTCAAGTCTCCTTGATTGATTTAGTTCATTGCAAGCAAGGTCTGAAAGAGAAGTTGACTAAGTTTATCAGCCGGTATCAAGCCCTTTATGCACAAATTCAATATTAGATGAAGGATGAGGATGTTTAGAAGGTGTTTATTATGAATCTACAACATAATATCCATGATAAGATTCTCTTGATGATGTATAACTCCTTTCAACTTTTATGTACCACCCTTTGTGATTATCAACTTTCGTCTATTCAGTATGAAAATCAAAACTCATCGGCTCAAGTTGGTCAATCCATGGGTGGACCTACACAAAACAAATTTAAGAGGAATAATAAGACTTTCATCAAGGTTAATGGAAAAAATTCAAACAATTTCTCCCAAGTGTCTTCTATCACTAATCCAAAGAAGGCACCGTTTCAAGAAAGAAAGTTTACTCTGATATCTGAATCCTATCATTCTATCATGAACCAAGCTGTGAGTAATAAACTCATGAAGCTTCCTTCGATTAAACCATTGGATCCTAGTAGAATGCAAGAACCTTATTTCGATGCTAATGCTTTTTATCATTACCATCAGTAGCAAGGACATGATACTGAATGATGTATGTGTCTTAAACATGAAATACAAGACCTCATCGACTTGAATGCTATACAGGTATTGGGTGTGAATGATAATGGAAATAAGTTGGTTGCTCCATCAAATCAGAATTTACAAATCTTTACAAATCCCTTTCCGAAGCATACCGATAATAACATGATGAAAAAAATACACTTGAAGTAGAAGATGACTATCTAAATTACGATGAGATAATTGCTACAATAGAAGTGGATAAGGAAAATATTGAAGTATCACCTCATCCACGAAGAAATAGTATTTATGCTGAGGTTCCTCCTCCGTTATCCCTTCAAGGATCAGGAGATAACCAAAATGCATTGCAAAGACAAATAGAACAACTGAAGCAAGAGACTCTGACAAAAGAAAAGATTTAGATAGTACAAGATAGTCCTTATCACTATGATAGACAAACTCAACAAAGAAAGAGAGCTAAGGATCGGAAAAGAGTAAGAATATTATTGGCAGTTGGCAATAATAGTGGTTCTCCTCCTCATAAGTAACAAAAGATCTCACATACACAAGGATTTGAGAAACAAGCATCGCATGGACTTCCTGATAACAAACAAAACTCTCAAAATAACCACTCAAGCTTCACACAAAACTTGATAGAGCATCTCTCCAAGAGGCTCGCAAGTTACAAATTTTAGTACGATTGTATTGGTAGGTAAGTATTTCTAACCCTTTACCTCTGTGTTGTGTTTCCCCCATGATGTGTTATGTGTTGTTTAGGCCTCCTAGGATGACCCTTGATTCTCTCGTAAGGCCAAGGATATTGGGAGACCGCCTCTGTTGTGACCCTTCTTCTAGATTTGTATCATCATTCTTCTATATTGCCTCTCCTCTATTTTTATTGTTGTGTGTTGTGTCTGATGGACATAGCATTGCGGTTGGTGACTTGGGGGCATCCTCCTATGTGACTATCCCTAAGGCACTTGTTTCTCCTCACTTGATTTATTGTTTACCTTCCTCTAGTGGTTCTATCCAGTTGGCGGATGATGAAACACATATTATATTGATACGGACCTAGTGTCCCTTCAGTGAGAAATCAAAAAATGGACCTAGTCCATACATGATGACAAGGTTGATATATATTATCTGACACTTGGCTAGTAGAATCACTCCATGTGATATCTTGATGTTCTCTTATCATACTTACAAAACATAACAATACTGCTGCTCCGTGCACTTTGTCTATCTTGGATCTTGTTTTCCTTGGCCCTCTATGTGAATGATTATATGCATTGTTGTTTATCATTGTTATATGGATGCTAACACCTTTTCTTGTAGCAAATTGTGTGTTTGTGGGAATATTTAGCTATCATAAAGTACATGTCACCTCCGGGGGGCATGTGTTTTACGTGAGCTCATGTTCCCTTGTGTGTTTTCTCTCTACCTTAACATGCTTGACATCGTTACATGATATCAACCACCTTAAGGTGGGGGCATATATAAGATAAGTTGCCTGATGATTTTGGTACTAATGAAGCATGCTTGAAGCCCTCTATGGAGGTGGGATGTTGTATCTCCGAGTGAGTGCACATCTTTCTTTTCTATATTGCAATCATTTAAGCCCTCTGCGGAGGTAGGGACGGTGTATTTCTTGAGGATATTGCACATCCTGTCATTTTCTAAAAGTCCTCTGAGTAGGTAGGGAGTGGATTTGAGACTATCCTAACCCTTAAGCATGTCTTTAGTGATTGTTGTGGCAAAGCTCAATTATCGGTGTGTGCCTATAATGTGCCTGAGATGGCTGTGAACCTAGCAATAGGTTTCTTCCATCACTTGTTTGCTGTGTTTTCTCCATGTCTTCCATGTGTGTGTGTATGGCATGTTTGTTCCCAAGCATAGTCTAAAGACTGGTGGTAATGAGTCCCTCCTATGCTTTGGGATTTGTATGGCGTGTTTGTTCTCAAGTGTAGTTTAAAGATGTGTGGTGATGAGTCCCTCCTACACATGAGATTTGTATTGCGTGTCTGTTGCCCCATATGCAATCTAAAGACATGTGGCAATGAGTCCCTCCTGCATTTTGGGTTGTGTGTTTACTTTCCTTGTAATTTGTATTTGCATTTATATATGAGAAAAATAAAAAAGAAATAATCATTCCATTTACTGTATTCACTGTGTTTTACATGTCTTCAATGCTATCTTCTCTGTGGTTTGCATGATTGTAACTGTATTCTTTGTGTTTTGTGTGCCTGTTACTATATTCATTGTGTTTGGCGTGTCTTTACCATGCTTAGCATGTTTGCTGTGTTTATTGACCATACTTCAATGCATGTATTGGCCTTGTGTTTATACATACATTAAAGTGGGGGCTAAATGTTATGTCATAAAATGTCCCCTTGGAGGCTTTTCCCTCTTAAGGTTTAGCTCCCAGGTCCTTAGAATACATTTAGAGCATCTTGCATGATAATTTTGATTCCCAATGAGAAAACCCTGAAGTCTTATGGCAAATAGGACCTAGGGGGTGCTATTTTGATGATCCCTGAACATACCTGCCCTATTTTGGGTCTGCCCTAAATTTAAATGCTAGTTTTATGACCATTATTTAGGTCCTATGCCGACATCTCCAGTTTGAATTATGAAATTATTAGTGGGAATATTTGTAGTTGCATATATAAGCATGTTTAGGTTTTCATTTGTAAACTAGAAGATAATTGTGAACTTTAGGCATATTTATGATTTCAAGATATTCATTGTTGTAAGAGTAGAGCATTGTTATTATGTTTGTGATTGCACATTTGACTTCATCTTCTCATGTGATTGAAGGGCCTTAATTTATGTGAGATCTACACTACAAGGTGATATCTATTATGTTTTTATCATTTATCATTTGGATTTTGCCTCTATCTCGTAGGGATACGCACTCTTATCTGACAATAATGTTTGGACGACTTGAATGTCTCTTCGGGGCTTGACTGAGGCAAGCCTCTAAATACCACAACCCCCTCCCACACTCCTTTGTGATTGCAAGTTACAGGGACTAAGTTTTACAAAGTGGAGCTATAGAAGGAGGTTGCAGACAACAAGGATTCAGGATCCGAAATAAAGAAGACAAAGTTCAACATTTTGGGACAAGGGTGCTAGTCCCTATGTCCTCCACTTTTTCTGGGGAAGAAACAAAAGATATAGTGCAGATCAGTGTCGGAAGGAGATTTAGATTCCGTGACGAAAACTATTCCTTGGACTAGGATGCTAGTCCTAGTGTCCCCGACTATTTCATATTCCAAACTTTAAAAAATAGTGAGTTAATAATCTCTGTCCTTCTCCTTAGTCTAAAAGGATTTGTTGTAATTCATTAATTTGCTTACTGTTTTGCATATTTAGGGTTTTAAGAGCACTTAAGCATTAAATTGAGACATTGTTTGATACATCTGAGCTTCTACATCGTTCCAAGTGGCAGTCCAATCTGATAGGTGAATGCTCTTGCTTAGTGGTGATTCAACTCGATTGATATGCCCTTGAATGTTTGGTGAGAAGGGAGGATTTGCCTTTGAAACTAAAACTAAAACTTTTTTCATCTTTTTTAACCCTAAACATTGACTGACCCATAGTTGATGCTTGCACACTTTACTTATCCTAGGGACAGTCTATCCCTCACCATCCACCCAGCCTTATCCCACTACGTCCTTCCTCTAATCACCCTTGTTTCCCCCAACCTACCATCGTGATTTTGATACCATGGTATGGTCTAAAAACTGACAATTCCATCCTTTATCTACTCCCCCCACTACATTAAATCATCCCATCATCCCACTCATCAATCTGCCAGAACTACATACATCACAACCCGCATCCTAGTGTACCTTGATCCTGTGGATACAAGGTATGTAGGCAGTGTAGAATGTGAAGGATATATCTAGTATGCAAGTACACAAGATGCCACCTTTCCAACCTTTTCTGGGTTGTCCCTCCTATTTGAGTTGTTATTCCACTAATTAATGCTATACATACACTCCCATTTTCACCCCTTCACAAGTGCACCCACTTACCATCTTCATCCTCCCCTGGACTTGACACTCGTGCAACAAGCATATTTCACATACCCACCAAGGCATCAAACTTCTATCAGAATCAAAAACAACAAAATCACTCTGGACCTACTATATTTCAATTGTATTTCTTAGCCTATCATCTAAATTATCCAAATCACCGCCATCCCTTCCTTACGAATGCATCCTTCCTACAATAGGTAGGATCCACAATCCACACAATTCTAGGCAAGAGATATGATGGTTGTATGATTGTTCTTTTATTTTCTACTTTTATTTTTTGTCTCATTCCCTGATTACACCAATACTGCCTTGATCTTTTTTTATCTTGGTGTTTTGCGAAGGGTTCATAATGGGGCATGGTCATTGCTTTCGTATGCCATTCTTGTTGGATGGTCTTATTTCTCTATCTTAATATTCATATATTGTGTGTGTTGGAATAACTTCTTGCATACCAGTCATCCTTTTGCATCTAAGGCTATTCAATACCTTTTGTGCACTAAGGACTTATGCTCAAAGTTTTCTTCCTCACACATCTAGACAAGGTTGTATCATGTTGGGCATGTATAAGAGCATCCTTTTGTTTAAATAGAGTCAAGTCCTATGCATGGAATGCATCATCACCTTAGTTTTGTATACCCTAGTGCATAACATTTCATGATATATGAAAATAAGTGCTTGTAATATACGTAGTGTTTTAAATACATTCAAAAACTCCCCTTTACCATAAGAATCTCGATGTTTGGTATCTCCCACAAGGTTTTGATTCACAACCAACATCCTTTTTTATGGGTACCTACATCACACATTAATTTCCATCATCATGACCATCCCCCTTTAGCTCCAAGATTCATAGAAGTGATCTTCCCATCATATCATCTCCTACATCCTCTCCTCCTTGTCATTTCATCGTAAGGGCTTGGATTGAAACCCACACCCATTTCAACAATGTCTTGGCAAGACCTTTCATCCTACACAAATTATCCCATGTACACATCCTCCTCTCTATTGTATTCCTATTGTCTCTGCCCATCTATCCCATATGTTCCTCTTCACTATCACCCAACCTACACTATTCCCTTTGACCATTTTAAGGACCCATGTATCATGATCAACAAAAAAAAGAAAACCAACATTTGCACAACTCACTTGCATACCTTGTTATTTGCATAAAACATAGACTTAGGTACCTTTTACATGTTCATTATCCATTTATTAATCTAGGAATCTTTTCATTATCCACATCATCATTGCATCCATAATATATATTTATTAATCTAAGCATCTTTTCATTATCATCACCATCTGCACCTTACATACATTATCCATAGATAACCAATAACCAAACATCAATCCCTGTACATAGATATCAAAATACCTACACATACATGCATAATCCATTATCCATACATATAGGAAGACATCCATATCATCGTAATACAAACATTACATTTCCCCCACCTCATGCATAATCCACATCATAATCCATGCCATAAAATCATAAACACATCTCATCACAAAATCAATCCATCATAACATGAGTACAATATATCCATAACACAATCCATAGAACCATCTAAGCATCATAATCACATAACCATAGTATCCATACATCCATCCACATAATAGTAAGATAAAAACCAATCATTATAGATATAACTATACAATCATATGCATAATCCATAATTACATAGCATTAATAACCCATCACATAGCATCATCCATAAAACATAAACAATGTACATATATCACCACCAAAACATGTCATCTCATGTATATCTCAAAAAAATGGTCATGATACAATGCATATACATGGGCTCTGCACAACCATCAAAATACAAAATGAACCCATAAGCATATGTGTCAAAATTGTATGTACTAGCCTCTAGGTGGAACTGTCTCTCTCTGATGTCATTGACTGAGATGGCCCTGCTACTAGTAGTGGAGGTGGTCCCATAAGTTGTTATACTAGTGGCTATACCGACAATTGTGCCTGCTATTGTGGTGGCTGCTGCATAGATCTCTCTAACTAACCTATCCTCTGTGAAGTAGAAGCCCCTGACCGGCTCCTATAGCTCTCTCTCTGCCCCATAGGTACTAGGTGCTCATATAGTCTTGTAGTGTTGTGCCTCTCGAGTGGCCTAATCCACCCAACTCTAAAACCCCATAATCACATCTGCCATCCATGACCCTAGCATCTAACATGCCTCATCTCTCTCCTGCTAGTATCTCACAATGTATCCCTGCATTGTCACTAGTTGTAATTGTAATGGTGCTACCTATCCCTGTACCTGCACTAGTTGCTCCTGTAGTTGCACTATCTATGCCTGCAGTTGTCCTGTCTACCCATCCTACTGAGCTTGTGCTAACTAGGCCTATAGCTGTGCTACTTGACCTTGCGCTTGCACTAGTTGTCCTTATAACTATGCCACCCATGTCTGCAACTAGGCTACCTGCGCTAGAAGTGTAGCCACCTCTTTTCCATCATCACCCTACTCATCCCCTCCCACCTATCTCTCATCATTATCCATGTCTACATCCTCCATCTCCACATCATCATCCTCCTTACCCTTCTCCTCCTCATCCCTGTCCCCTCCATGTCCCACAACCTATCTTGCTAGAGTTGTAGGTTGAATTGATCGCTCACGTGCCCACCATGCATCATACCCATCCATAGTACCTGCATCTACCACATTTGGGCACATATCCAAGCCCATCGGTTGCAATGCCTCAAACTTAGCTATCACCGACTGAGGGTCGATTGATACTCCCCACTTTGGTGTCTCTAACTATACCTGTAGGAATATTGCCTCCTCCTGCGGAACCCTCTGCGTCATCCTAAACTTTCGTAGTACCTAATCTAGCATATATCTATCTATAATCTTCTCTGTATGCCCCTTAAAATATTGAGGCTACTAAACATATGCTAATTGTGTTGCATCACCATGCCACCTCTTGCACTTGAGCCATGGTCTCCATATCACTATCAATATATCATCCATCACTCACCTCCAGTAGCTCAGATCACCTAGCCTATGGTGTTTCAACACTCCTCCATAATCATATACATATGGTTGCATCCTCTATTATGTCCTGACTATGATTGACCTAGTCACAACAACGTGCTTCCAAGCCCATATGTGTAGTAGCGTCATGCCACATCCTAGACTTGCTCCACATCTGTACACCACTGCATTCATATCATGATATAAATGGGCCAATTAAGATGGCCCCCATGCATAGACCACCCCATCTCTCATCATCCTTTGTAGAACTATCCCCCAGCAAACTAGAAAGCCCCACAATCTCCTGTCTAAAACTAATGTCTTGGATATCACTCCCACCATGAACAAGGAAATGCATATAGCCTACCCATGGCCTGAGCCCATATCATTTATGTCCTCCCTACATCAAACAATACCTTTACTGATGCAAATACAAACTTGACAAATGCCATGGTCATATATCACCCTTTCTCCATAAATTGGGATACGAAGTATCCTCCATACATCCTTGAGAGTGATGGTGATCTCTCTTGTTGGTAATAGGAATGCACACCGCTTGCTCTGCCACCACTTGACCAAGACTATCATTATGGTCCGATGTGCTCGTATCTCTGGCATCTCTGCTATCCACCACAGTCCTACCATCCACAAACATTATTTGTTTGACGCATCCAATATCACCTGTAGTACGCTGGTAGGCAGTCGTCGCTCCCATGAATTTAAGACATCCTCGTCATTCTGCGATCATCCAAAATCCACTTCATTAATTCTTCTAACATCTTTTTCTTTTGCCATTAGGCCTATGTGCTAATTCCTCTAACCTACACACTAAAACATATTAGGTGCTAATCCCTCACGTGAATGCGTTGAAAGGCACATAAGTGATGACCCCTCGGTCCTCTGTGCTAAATGGCACATGGGCATTGATTCCTTCATTGTATGCACTAAACAACGCATCAATGCTAAACCCAATTCCTTAGATGCTACGAAGCACATAGGCACTAAATCTAACCACCTCCATGCTAAAAGGCATATCAACACTAAAACCTACTATTTAGGTGCTACTCATCATTTCTTCCCCTGCTACCTTTTGGGTGCTAAACTTCTTTGTAAGTGCAAAATGCCCACACAGACACTAATTACCAGAGAAGGCACTATTTCCCACGTATATAGTAAACCCTACCACCTAAGAGCTACCCGCGACCCCTAAGCGCTAATCGCACCCTTTAGCACCTAAATCCCCCTACTTTGCCCACACATTTAATGCACCTAACCCACCCCTACTCCAAAACACAAAGCATGAAAAGATGACTTACTAGCTCGCCAATAGCTACAGGCCACAAATACTCACTCATGTGCTCCCTTCGATATTCCTCTACTCCTTTTTTCTTCTCTATACACTTTCTCCATAGTTGGATATGCACAAATGAGGAGTATCAGCCCCCCAAACCCCTATTTATAGCCTACCTAGCCCTAATTCTTCCTCCATGCCCTAATTTTTCACCCCACCACCCTACTTTTCTTGCCTAGCCCCCATTTTATGCCCATTTTCTGCCATTTTTCCTTTCATCCCCTTGTTTCCTTCCACACCTATCATCTTGTCATCCCTCTTCCCTCTTTCAAGAGATCACCTAAAAAAAAAATTATTTTTTCCGCCGATCTCTTGAGGGGGCATCACCTCACCACTCTTCCTTTTCACATCGGCCGATTGGGGCAAACTTTAAAATCCAAATTTTCTTTGATATGTCACCAACCCCTAATAGTTATGATGCCACATCAAAGAGGGGCAAAATGTAGACACCTAAAAATGGTCACAACCACTTTTTGATATTATTCTCACAATTGATCAATTAAGATTGAACAATTCCCCTTTTTTCCACCTGACTGTTAATTAAATAATTTTTAATTATTTAATTAATATTTTCATGACTCTTCCTATCACAAAAAATCATTAATTATCCCCTTTTTCTCTATAGTCCAAAAATCAAATATTTCTGTAATATTATAGTTCACATTCATTTCCAAAAATTAAATAAATATACCTACTTATTTAATTACCTAATTTGTTCACTTTTGATTACTTTTTATAATCAATCACTAATTCCTCCTAAACATGTGCACATGGGTTAATTAAAATTAAACCAAGATTACCCCTTCCCCCATTCTTCTAGAATGCCACTTGTCATTCCATGTACATGCATTTACATGACAAGTGGTACCTTGGAAGTATGAGAAAATCTTCCTTTTGTCCCACTTATCCCCATTTACATTATTCCCCTAATTTTAAATTACATGTGGCACTACTGCATGGAATTTAAAATTCCACTTGTCCTCTCCTCCTAATTTTAAATTCCTCACAAAATCCAAGCCACGCCTTTTCATAAATGAGGCGTTACATGTCATACACCTACCTAATATTAACCATCCGTCCATTCAACCATTCAATTTCATCCCTTGATCTTCCCTTGAATCTTGGAGTATCACCCTCACGTAATCCCCTTGTGCCACTTGTCCAATTTTCCTTGTTTAAGGATCCTTAAGAAATATGAGCCCTTGATCCTCAAATTTAATCCTATCCCTCCATCCTCACCTCTAAAAATCTATAAATTGAGCCCCTCCCCTCCACTTCCAACAAGCAATTTGAATGTAATAAAATTTTGCCTGATTGGGAACTTGACATAGCAATAGCATAATAGCAATTTGCACATCATTTATCATATCTTAGGGTAAATCAAGAACATTGCATATTAGATAGGGTGCAGTTTAGATAGTCAAGTGCATTTTCCTTTAGCCTAATCTTGAGGTAGCTTAGATTGATGAGTTAGGATAAATTAGGCTTGTCTAGCATATCCTTTTGTGTTCATCTTTTTATTTCTCACAATACTTTTGGATATAGATAATGTGAACAAGTCCATAATCATTATTTAGCTAACTCATCATCCAAGTAGATAATCAACTGTTATTCTAAACATAGTATCAGTGTCCATAATCATAACAAGGTATAATAACATATCCATGAGTGTTATAAGCATAACAAGTCTTATCAAAATAAGATGTGATCATTTGGAGGATAAGTGGGCCTCACATCTTTGGTCCATCTCCCCTCCATGTTGATATAAGGATCTGTAATGAAATCAACATCAATCAAGGTCACCACTACTCGTGTGGTCTCATCCAACATCCCAAGTATTTTCCATCTCATAACTCTAGGTTTAGTAGACCCTTCTAGGGGAATATCACAATGATAAGGTCTAATGTGCTCCAAGATCTATACCATAACTAAAGAAGGATGACTAAAAAATATAACTCTCCATCATGCAATCTAGTACAAATCTCTATAAACTAATATCAATATGTCAACTCCCTAGGCATAGACTCTACCTTGATTAATCTCTCATGTGATTGGTGTCGAACACTATCTCAACATAGGAGTCTTTTTACCTCTTGATAAGAAAGTGGAAATTAGACTAATCATAACCTTCTATAGGAGTAGAATATCACAAGTAGAAACTAAGATAAGTTGGATCCCAACCTATATCCTAGATTATCAACCCCTAAGAAGGTATCCCATTAAAGCCATTGTCCCTCAAACTCAACCCTAGGTAGTGTTAGCCTCTCCCCTAGAACAAGAACACCTAAGATGTAGTACACATCATATATAGTGATCCTTAACTCCCCTTGAACTCATAGAAACTAGGTGTTTTGGTTAGCATCCCAGTAGGTTGAGATTTCACAATATATCCATGTAGAAGGATAGACAATTAGAACATGCAACACTCTCGCCAACCCTACCATCTAAAGAATGGTTGAGTCCATTATACTTAATACCTCCATGAAATATACAAATCATGCCTACTCCTTGGTGGCATTAGGAATGTCAATATCTTGTAGAACTAGGAAATCCATGTTAAACTCAAAAAAACCCTAAAACTTATAAAATATCAAAAAACACAAAAAAATGAAAATATATCAAAATCTTAAAAAATCTAAAAAATTTTAAAACAACAAAATTAGACCTTTAATCGTTGAAAATGATCATAAAACAACATGGCACAAGCAATATTTTGATCATTCTCAGGCAACAGGGGTGATCAAGAAGGTCTCTTAGGCAACCCTAGGGTAGCCTTGATGACCTAGGAAAATCCTTAGGGGCACTCGGACACCCAACCCCCTCAAGATGGGTGACCAGGTAGGGCAAACAAAGGCAACCCTACCCATGCCAAATACAAACTCTATGCACTTAGAAACAAGACAATTTTAATATAAATTGATAAAATGAAAGTGTAAAAACTTTCCTAACTGTCATGCCCACATTTTACACGTGGACATGAAACCCAAAATAACAAAAACTTTATATTACATGACACAAAACACACTAGCGTATTATACATGTACTTCAAAACATACGCACTTAACATCGTTGCATGTACAACACACATTAGGCACACCACACTAAGGTGGGGAAACATCAGTCCAGATTGCAAGTAATGTGAAACTCCTTTCACACCCCTTCGGTAATGGAAGTAAACTAAAAAGGTAAGCATCACATCAAACAATGCCATGAGGGGTGAATCTTTTTCAAAAGATAACCCCTAGGGTTTTCTAGATGATCAGAGAGGACGGTCCCCCTTAAGCAGAGGAGGCCTAACAACTAACTAAAATTATAAACTAGAAACAATTAATGATTTAATAAATTAATTAATTCCAATGCAGAAATGAAAGTAGCATACAAACTTCATTTTCTAAAAGAAATGAAATAATCCTTTAAGACATTTAAAAAGGTTGTGGAATAAATAATAAATCAGGAAATAATGGCTAATAAATGTAATAATTAACTAGAAATTGAAAATCATTCAAATTCGACATTTAAAAATAAATATGATTTAAATAAAATCCTAAAGTATTAAATTCAATATTAACCCAACATTCACACTTGCCCAAAAATAAAACTTTCTATTTGATTAAATAATCTATAAAATTTTTGGCATTATAACTTTATAATTCTCCCCTCAAGGGACAAATAGATTAAAACTCCCAATAAATTAAATCTTCACATTAAGGAACTGTAGACACCTAAAATTGACTTGCTTTACAAATCAATTTCCCGTATCTTCCCTAACCATCTGTCTATCCCTTGTGATCAATTAATTCATTTAATTTATCACTTTGACATTACAACACTATCCCTCGTTAATCAAATAAATATTCCCAATATTTATTTGGTTCAATTCTCCTTTTCCCTAATCCTCATCAATTAGATAAATCATGGTTATCTAATTGATCTAGCCTACTAATTGACCTACCCTAGCCTACCTATCCCCTAGACCTAGGTTAATTAAACTAAACACTCAATTAACCTTGCTTATCCCCTTCTTCCATGCACCTTTGAATAAAAATCAATCTTTTATTCAAAGGGTCAAATCCCCCTTACACCTCATTTATCATTCTCTTACACATGTAAGAGTACCATCTTCACATCTCCACATAAAGGTGAATTAAAAATTCACTTGTCATGTCCCCTCTTCCCAAAATGAATCTTTTATTCATTTTAATCCTCCACACCTTTCCCCATGTGAATTTAAAATTCACTTTTAATGAGAGCCCTCCAATCCCATTGACCAAAATTCAACCCTTGATCTCCCTCATCCACTCTCCTTGTGACACTTGTCACAAGGCTATGAACCCAATCCTAACCCTAACTCTTATTGATTCATAGCCCTTGATCTCATCTTTCAATCCTCACCATCCATCCTCCTTTCAAAAAGTCTATAAATGAAACCCTCTCCAAGCCATTTGAGAGAGACTCCTTCATGCACCAAACCTCTACCAAAATCTCTCCACAAATCCCCTTATCATGCCTCCATAATGTCCAAATCACTCCAAATCTTGTCTCAATCCCATCCAATCCATCATCTAATCTCATTTACAGTGTGTTGTAAGCACTTGAGCAATCCACATTCTACACATTTAGTCATTCTGATCAAGGGAAATATCTGAGGAGCTACATGGCGCATCTCCTTCCTGCATTGGATTTGTGAGGTCTTCATGAAGGTATAATCGTGTATTTTTGCATTAGATTAGTCTTAATCTTTCATTCAGATTTCACTTATCACATTGGCACACCTGGTGGGACCCACAAGGTCCCAATCTAACTATCTCGTGAGTTTTTTTTGGTGAAAGACGTGTTTTTTATAGATTAGCGCTATCCACCCTACGCAGTGGCGCTATCCTTGGCTTGTTTTAGCGCTATCTACTATTTTAGCGCCATTTCTATGGAGCATTTTTTTCCTAACTTCCACTCACATGTCTCTTTTAAAGCATTTTTTGCTGTTTTCATGTCAAAATGCTCTCGATTTTTGCAGGAATGTTGATTAAACAAGGGGAGGTTATGCCGAAATTTCTCTAGAAGAAAAAACATTTTTTTTTGTAGGACGGACGAGTTCAGACACTTTTTGGCGCTATCGTCACCCAGTTCAACGCTATCTTTCTCACTGCAGACTGTAAACTAAGGCAAAAAAACACAGTTTAGCGCTATCTTACCTCTAAATTGGCGCTATTGTCTGGATTGGCGCTATCTTACCTCTGAATTGGCACTATTGGATTGGCGCTATCTTACCTCTGAATTGGCGCTATTGTCTGGATTGGCACTATTTATTGTCTGTATTGGCACTATTTATTGTCTGTATTGGCGCTATTGTCTAGATTGGTGCTATCTTACCTCTGTATTGGCGCTATTGTCTGTATTGGCGCTATTGTCTATATTGGCACTATTTAGTGTCTGTATTGGCGCTATTGTCTGAATTGGCACTATTGTCTGTATTAGCGCTATCTTACCTCTGTATTAGCGCTATTTTCTGAGACCAACTTTTGGGTTCTGTGCAGGGACTGACAACTTGTTTGCAGGTCATCAACATCATCTTGAGGACACTAACAAGTTTTTGCAGGGTTTTTCATCTTTAGTTTAACAAACATTTTAATTGTAACTTAAAACGAACCCTTGCATGTTATCTACAAATCAAACATTTCATTTTGGTTCACCTAAAAAGAATCTTTGTGTGCCTTAGTTTTAAGAACATTTAATTTTGGTGTTCTAAAATTAATCATTGCAACAAACAAACAATTAAACACTTTGATTTTGGGCTCTAAAAAGAACCACAACTTGCATACATCATTGGTTAAAAAGAACAACAATTTGCATCTCTCATGCATGTAATCAAGAAAATCATCCTTTAAATTGTGTGTGAAGTGTTTTGTGCTCTTTTTGCTTGTGGTGTGAAAGTGTATGCTCTTCCCTCGCACCATTTTGGTGACCTTGGGAATCAAAAGCTTATCACAAAATTTGCATTAATCACACCCCATTTAATCCAAAGATCTAAAAATGAACCATGTTTAGTGTGATCCAATCATAGAAAATACATATGCTCTCTCCTCGCATCTTTGTATGAACTTGGGGATCAAAGGTATTTTTATGATTGTATTGCTTTTGTAATCCTTAGAGGGCCTGCCACCTCGCTTCAAAAGGTGGGAACGACCCAAGCGGCAATAAGCTAAAGCCAAGCTCTTTCAAGCCGCTATATAAATTAATGTGTTTGTGACGAAAGTCACAAGCAATAGGTGTTGTTGTGTTATACCGACAGCCAACCTCCCCCAAAACCCTCCAAGGCGTAACCCTTGGAGGCTAGGAGACTCCATAACGGAGAGTAGCGCTGCCGCATGTATAACCACCTGAACAAAAGTCCTCACTACGAACCTTTGTTTTAGTGGCCCAAATCCTTAAGGTTGTACATGCTTGATTATCACATTTTTCATAAATCAAACCTTTGGCCATTGTGTTTTCTTGCTTGATTATTTGTCTACTTGCCAAGAAAAATCAAATTCATCCATCAATCCAACCATTTGCAACCTTTAACGCCATTCCTCTCTATTTTAGCGCCATTTTCGATCTGTTTTAGCACCTTCTTCATCCATGTCTAAAAATTAAATTTTCCCATCAAAAACATCAATTTTATAAGCCCATTTTCAAAAAAAAAAAATTCCCCCCACACCCCCCCTCACGTCGAGCTAAGTTTTCCTCCCAACACTGCTAAACCATCCCCCCATTTATCAAAACCCACAAGTTGAGCTTATCCAATCCCTTTATTTGAGCTTGATCAAATTCTAATCCACTTTCTCTCTAGTCATAATCTATCTTCATTATCCTAATCATCCTAACCACCTATCTAATCCACATCATCATCCAAATCATTCAATCCAATCTTATCCTAATCACCCTCATCATCCTTAATCCAATTCATCAACATCATTCAAATCCCATCTCATCCAAATCAAATCCAAAATCCAACCAACATCAATACATAATCTTCCAAACCATATTCCAAATCCAATCCAAAATCAACATCAATCCCAATCATTATCTAAATCCCCCACATCATTATCAAACTCCAAATCCAAATCAACCCAATCCAAAATCAAGACCTTAATCGATCACCTAATCAAACCAACCCAATCAACCCTCTTGCTTAAGATCATTAGTCTATCTTAAGCATAGAGAACCATTCATCAAATCAAATCAAATCAAATCAAATCATCTTAAGGACTTGAAATTTTGATCCCACCATCACAATCATCCATTATCCCCCATCATCCCATACCGTCTCCAACGAAATGGATCTTTATGAAACAATACAACAATTACAAAGATGTATAAAAGTCTATGAGAACATGGATCCTAATGCTAAGGAACAATTCAAAAATGCAATTAAAGATATGCCATTAGCACACCTCATCATTGGAGAATCCCAATCCCCTATCCAACCTTCATCATATCAACAAACATGTTACACATCATCCCCATCGACATCATATCAATCTTCATTCTTTCAACCTTCATACCAACCTACATCTTACATATCCACTCCATCAACCTCATATCAACCTTCAACCTCATATCAACTTCCATCATATCAACCTTCATCATATCAACCTTTACCCTCATATCAATCACCACCCCCTTACCCATCCATGCCATCATACTTATCCAACCAATCAATACCTCCACTTTATCCATCCCCCAACCTTTGTCATGCTAACTTTGATCAAGGGAACACCAATCTAGCACACCTTATATCCGAAATCCAAACCTCATATCAACAACCAAATCCCCCATCTCCTAATCCCCATCCTCCAATCCTCCCATCACAATATCCCTCCAACCTTATCAACCTTAATCCATCACCTTATGTATCTCCCAATCCACCAACCCCTATTACCCATCCACCATCTAATCCACCATCAAATCTTCCAAGTCCCAACACTATCACATCCAAAGAATCCTTGTGGGATTTCCTCCAAAGAACATCACCTAAAAATGAAAGCAAAGCAAAGGAATCCCCCCAATCCCCCACCCCTCCTGATGCAGAGGCATCCACACTAAAACCTTAACATACAGCATGGATGTCCGCAACTCTTCATCATCATCATCATCATCATCATCATCATCATATTTTGCTTAACACTGTCAACATCATCATTTTTACTGTCGCCGACCGATATCCTCCTGCAGATAAGCCTTCGCCCTTTCGCATGTCAACAGCATCATCACGTTCGACTATCGGCAGCATCATCATGTTCGGCAAGCGCGAACATTCTCCTGACATCCACTGTTCATCTCACCGACAACTTCGTCTTTCACTATCTTCAGCATCATGATGTTCAACATCATGTTCATCAGCAGGATAAAGAACATCCGGTTCCTCCCATATATCCTGATGATGACAAACCTTAACTCCTCGCACCGTCCCCTCGATGCTTACGTCACCCCGATATCCTGATGATGATTATCCTGATGACGATGACGTCACATGCAGCTCCTCTAATATCCTGCTGCTCTGAAATATCCTGATGACGTATATCCTGATGATGATGACGTCATATCCTGCTGTTGGCCAAACTTAACTTTTTTCGACCCGCGATCAACCTGATCTTCTACCTGATGCCGATGCGCTCCTCCTCGGCAACTCCTGATGATGATCACCCCGACGTTCATTCACTTCATACAATCGATAGCATCATGCTCATCTCCACTTATCCGGATGACGATGCCCGAAGCGACTGCAGGATATTCACCAAATTATCCTGATGATGCTGTTTTGACACATTTCTAGCCTTAGCAGATTTTCACCGTTCTGATCCGCCGAACCTCCTGGGATGACCCGATCCACTTCCAGGGTGATCTTCCAGACTCTAATCTATCAGCTCAACCTAGCACATGCCCATGCTAGGGTCTTCAACACCTCTCGATGGCAATCCTGCACACCTGCATGCAAACAGAAAGCAAACTAAATCCTAACCTACTGTACATCGCCATTCCACCGATCCGACGAATCAACCGGTGGAATGGATCAGCGAATCCATGAAACCACCCAAAACAGCAAATCGATCACACGAAGGAGATCAAACAGAAGATGAACACAACAGGATCTCTTATTGATTTCAAAAGATGCAATTACAATGATCAGTCTCTCTCTCTCAGTCTCACTCTGTTCAACCTAACTTGATGATCGATCTATGCAATACCAACCGATCCTCAGGCATATATAGGTTTTCCTGCGAGTACTACTGACCCGACTCCAAGCGGTTGGGAAATCTCTCCAGGCGGCTGGGAGATCCAACCGGACCTACAACATGACAACTGTCCTAACAAACTATCTAAAAATAGCAAAACATGATCAGCATGACCTTATCATGGTCAGCATGACCTTATTACATGCATTTGGTCTTATCAGACCTTCTTGGAAACATGAACAAGACTCAAACTAACTAACTACCTTATGAAGGCCAGCTGTCAGGTAGGTGCTCCTGCACCATACTCCCCAACAGAAAAGAACTCATGTCCCATGAGTTTAGTATGTGGAAGTCCTCCACCTTTACACTTTGCCTTAGTAATATGCTGCTCTGTTCCAGCTTTATCCTCTGCTGGCTCTTGGCTGCTCCAAGACTTCTGAACTGTAACTTGCTATCTGGCAAGTAAATCCTCATGCCTGTTAATGTAGGCCTTTCTCTCACATACCTTGTGTTTGACCAGAACCTCTGTCTGAATTGCCTCTTGAACCTCTGCAATGTTCAACTCTATCTTTCTTTCAATCCTTATAGGACAAACAATAGTCCCAACTATGACAACATCCCTGTCATCCCTCTCAACTGGTTGCTATTTGCAAACCTGTTTCTGCACCTGCTGCTGACCTCTGTCAGTCAAAACTAAAACTTTCTTCACCCTATTGTCGTTGACAACTTCTGTCTCTGCAGTGTCTTCATCTGCCTTTATGCCTGCTCCTCTAGGCATCTGCATAAACTCCTTCTTTCCCATTAGAATGATTTTGGCTGCCCCCTGTGCTGCAGCATCTGCCTGCAATGGCATCAACTTCATAGTCTTCCCATCTTTCTTGATGGTGTAGGTATTAGCATACCCATCATACAGTACCCTTCTATCAAATTGCCATGGTCTACCCAACAGTAGGTGACAACATTCCATGGGCAAAATGTCACACAACACTCTATCGTGATATGCTCCAATCTGAAAATCCACATATGCCTGTTCATAGACAAAAAATGATTGACTATCACTCACCCAAGATGCCTTGTAAGGGTGATGATGTGGAATCCTTTCCAAATTCAGTTTATCCACCATTTCCTGAGATACCATGTTGTCTGTTGAACCAGTATCAATGACAACCTTACACACTTTACCTTTGCTCTTGCATATGGTCTTGAAAAGAGCTCTTCTTTGTATCATATCCTTTGATGCCTGCAAACTAATTCTCCTTAGCATCAATGCTTCTCCCTCCTTAGGATATGCATAATAGTCAGGCTCCTTATCTCTTTGATAAGTGTTTGAATTCTGCACACTTTGCTCTACTTTCTCTTCTTGTACAAGTTGTACTCTCTTGTCATTTGTTCTATCATTTCTGGATGATAAACCCTTATTTTCTGGACATTTGAAAGATGGATGACCAAACTCACCACAGGTGTAACATTTGCCTGAAAATGTAGTAGAACCTCTACCACCTCCAAATCTACCTCTATTACCTTTCCATCCACCTCTGAAATCAGACTGTCCCTGTCCTTTACCAGTGTCTTCTTGACCCTCATTGGTTTGCTTTTGTGTAGGGGCTGCTCCTCTTCCCCTCATATTGTTTCCTCTTCCTCTCATGGACTTATCTTGTCCTCTATTCATCTTTTCTTCAATCGTGATTGCCATTTGATAACAATCCTCCACACTCTTAGGGTTAGCTAAAACTAACTCATCCTGTATGTTCAATCTCAAACCAGCCAAGTACCTAGCCACCTTTTCTACCTCATTCTCATGATGACCAGATCTCATACTCAATTTATAAAACTCCTCAGTATATGCCTTCACATCCCTTTCCTTCTGCCTTAAAAATTGCAGCTTCTTAAACATCTAAATTTCATAATCCCTTGGCAAGAATTTACCTTTGATCCTTGCTACCATCTTATCCCATGAAGTGATCTTTGACTTCCCTTGTTTCCTTCTCTCAGATTGTACATAATCCCACCAAACCAAAGCATGACCTCCTAACTTGGTCTTTGCAATCTTTACCTTCTGATCCTCAGCAACATCTTCACATTCAAAGTGATTATCAAGTGCAGCAATCCAATCCAGCAACTCATCTTCATTCAAACTTCCATTATACTTGGAAACATCAACCTTTACCTTAGGTTTATCACTCTGTACTGCCTTTAACAGTTTTGCCAATCTCTGGTCTTCAGCATCCAGATCTTCAGCTACCTCTTCATACTCTTCAACAGCATCTTCATCTTCTTCAGACTCACTGTCTTCCACTTCCCTCTTTTTGTTCTTTTCCAGGGCTACAAGCCTGGCTTGAAGTGCTTCAGCAAGCTCCTTCATCTTCCTCATCTCTCTGGCATGTTTTTCTTTCATCTCCTGCAATTCCCTTGCAGTACCACTACCTTTCGGAGGCATTTTGTCAACCCCTCAATCAGCACACAACACCCAATCAACTCTACCTCTGCCCTTTCGGTGACAGAATCAACACACAACAGCCCAGACCTTTTGCTGAGCTCTGATACCACTATGATGCAGAGGCATCCACACTAAAACCTTAACATACAGCATGGATGTCCGCAACCCTTCATCATCATCATCATCATCATCATCATATTTTGCTTAACACTGTCAACATCATCATTTTTACTGTCGCCGACTGATATCCTCCTGCAGACAAGCCTTCGCCCTTTCGCATGTCAACAGCATCATCACGTTCGACTATCGGCAGCATCATCATGTTCGGCAAGCGCGAACATCCTCCTGACGTCCACTGTTCATCTCACCGACAACTTCGTCTTTCACTATCTTCAGCATCATGATGTTCAACATCATGTTCATCAGCAGGATAAAGAACATTCGGTTCCTCCCATATATCATGATGATGACAAACCTTAACTCCTCGCACCGTCCCCTCGATGCTTACGTCACCCCGATATCCTGATGACGATTATCCTGATGACGATGACGTCACATGCAGCTCCTCTAATATCCTGCTGCTCTGAAATATCCTGATGACGTATATCCTGATGATGATGACGTCATATCCTGCTGTTGGCCAAACTTAACTTTTTTCGACCCGCGATCAACCTGATCTTCTACCTGATGCCGATGCGCTCCTCCTCGGCAACTCCTGATGATGATCACCCCGACGTTCATTCACTTCATGCAATCGATAGCATCATGCTCATCTCCACTTATCCGGATGACGATGCCCGAAGCGACTGCAGGATATTCACCAAATTATCCTGATGATGCTGTTTTGACACATTTCCAGCCTTAGCAGATTTTCACCATTCTGATCCGCCGAACCTCCTGGGATGACCCGATCCACTTCCAGGGTGATCTTCCAGACTCTAATCTATCAGCTCGACCTAGCACATGCCCATGCTAGGGTCTTCAACACCTCTCAACGGTGATCCTGCACACCTGCATGCAAACAGAAAGCAAACTAAATCCTAACCTACTGTACATCGCCATTCCACCGATCCGACGAATCAACCGGTGGAATGGATCAGCGAATCCATGAAACCACCCAAAACAGCAAATCGATCACACGAAGGAGATCAAACAGAAGATGAACACAACAGGATCTCTTATTGATTTCAAAAGATGCAATTACAATGATCAGTCTCTCTCTCTCAGTCTCACTCTGTTCAACCTAACTTGATGATCGATCTATGCAATACCAACTGATCCTCAGGCATATATAGGTTTTCCTGCGAGTACTACTGACTCGACTCCAAGCGGTTGGGAAATCTCTCCAGGCGGCTGGGAGATCCAACCGGACCTACAACATGACAACTGTCCTAACAAACTATCTAAAAATAGCAAAACATGATCAGCATGACCTTAGCATGGTCAGCATGACCTTATTACATGCATTTGGTCTTATCAGACCTTCTTGAAAACATGAACAAGACTCAAACTAACTAACTGCCTTATGAAGGCCAGCTGTCAGGTAGGTGCTCCTGCACCACCTCCAACACCACCATCTAATCCAACACCTATCCTTGAACCTACCCACGAACCATCATTACTTAATCCCATCACCCCACTATCCAATCCCAATCCTAATCCTACACCATCCACCATCATTATCCATCCATTACATTGTTCTTCAACCCATAAACTCATGAAGGATACCATCCATTGGCTATTAGCAAGGAATCAAACACCCTCATGCAATCCAACATCCACCAAATCTCTTGAACAATCTCCTATCATAACTCAAGAACCATCATGTAGCCATGTTCAAGAACCCATAAGCCAAGCACCTATTGCATGCAACCAAGCACCTATCACATACATCCAAGTCACTCCCACTTCTATCCACACACATGAGCCATGTCAAGAATCAAATCCAAAGCATGTTGAAACATCAACCCCTTCTCTTGATCAAGATCTCACCATCCCATCTAATAAGATCCCCAATCCCATACCATCCATTGATCAACTTATTGATCTCACACCATCTTTTACCACCCCTTCACCATCCCCCATGAATCCTTCACATCCACCTACCAATCCCATCCCAAATCCATCCCCTTATCCACTTGGCACAAGCACTTTCATCCGTGGTGACTTTCTTGTAGGAGGCGAACAACTTCCTTCCACCACCTATCTATCTCCAACAAATAATGGATTCGCGTCTTGTTTCCAAAGCACTAAACATCCCATTGCATGTCGCATACTCCAACACATGAACTATCACGGCAAAGGCTTAGGCCTTCATGAACAAGGCATCTTGGAGCCCATCCACACCACATTCCATCCATCCTTGCATGGTCTTGGCTATACATCCCAAGACAAACAAAATGAACATGTTGGTACCACCCACACACTTTCTAAAATCCATTCATCCAATACCAAACATGGTGCATCTCATCGCATCCCCAAAACATATGTTGCCATCCCTCCTCCATCATCCTATCATTTGCAAAAGCATGTGACCATCCATCTTCCTCCATCAAATTTACCTCCACTACTTCCAACTCCAAATATCCCTATCAAATCCATTTTACCTCCACTCCTACCAACTCCTAACATCCCCATCCTCAAATCCCCTCAGTCATTTATCCATAAATCCACTTTTTACCCCTCCACCCACAAACCCCCTAAATTTCCCAATCAAGACCAACAAAAGCACACACCTTTCAAACATGAAGCTTCCCCCAAATCCATGGGATTCAAAAATTTGAATGCCTTAATGCATAAAGCACAAAAGCCTAAAGATATTATCCCTTCCAAGCAAAATCAAAAATCCAAAAGGCTATCAAAGCCCACACCATCACAAGAAAA
This sequence comes from Cunninghamia lanceolata, assembly GCA_027924645.1. Classification (NCBI taxonomy): domain Eukaryota; kingdom Viridiplantae; phylum Streptophyta; class Pinopsida; order Cupressales; family Cupressaceae; genus Cunninghamia; species Cunninghamia lanceolata. The sequence continues at coordinate 5,349,593 of BSBN01000071.1, read as the reverse complement.
AGCAAAAACAAAAATGGTGTGGGTCCCTAAACAAAGATCACTCAACTCTAATGAGGCATCCACCTCCCAATCTACTGCAAAATCCCAAACATCCCGCTCCCCATCTAAATATTCCATAATTCCTAAGTCCATTTGGGTACCTAAAACCCCAAATCGACCATCCAAAAATCCCCCATCCCGATCCCCATTACTCCCAACTCCACATCCAAAATTTAAGCTTCCAAATACATCACGGTGTGTGCAACCATTGGTCTTGGTTCCCCTCCATCACTTGACATTTCCACATACCCCCATATCTCTATCTTTCATTCACTATCCTACATATCTTCCCCATCACATTCCTATGGTCCATGCTTTTGCATAATCCACATCATAATCCGCATGGTCCACATCATTATCCACATAATCCACATCATAATCCATTATCCACCATCCATTCCATCTTCTCCTATCTACCAACAATCCATGCAATCATAATCCATAATGCTATCCAACACGGCACCATCTTCTTCATGCTATGGAAACAGATGCTAGAGTCCCCATTCCATTAAAAAAAAAAAAAAAAAATCAAGAAAATAGTAAAGAGAAAAAAATCCGTCCAATGGTGAAAACCACTCCTTGTGGCGCCTTGGGCATGTACCTTGATGAAAACCCCTTGTGGGCATCATGCGTAACCCTTCTCCATCCATTTTGTATCCTTACACTTGGGGGCAAAACCATCCAATCATCCAAATCCATAACATCCTTTTACATATCCTATCCATGTATCCTTATCCTATCATATTCCTATCCACTACCCCCCTACTTATCCTATCATTCCCCATCCATTCTATCCACTATATCTCCCACCTTCGATCTTGATAAAGACAAGGGGCAAAATATCAACAACATGCTTTGGGGACCTCTTGGCATACTCCCTTTTTAAGTATCTCCTCCATCGATTCAAACATGAACCCATCATGCAAAATCCTACGCATTGGGGCATATGATTCCTTGCAACCTAGCCCTTAGAGAAAATCTTCATCCCTATCTTCCATCTATCTAACATGCATCCCTATCGCTTGTCCATTCATCTACCACAAATCAGTTATCCATCATCCTTTCATCGCCAACCCCCCTATCCAACCCCATCACCCTCACCTCTAGACTTGGTGTTCCCTTGTCATTGCTATCTAGCATAAAGGTCATCCACATGAAAGCAAATGCAACCATCTCATAATAAACCATTCCTTTTCCAAAATCAGAAAATAAAAAAAAAATCAATCAAAAAATCCATAAAATCCCAAAAATATCCATCATGAAATCAACATTGCTCCATCAACATCTCATCATCCAACACATCATTCAATCATTCATCACATCATCACATCTATCATCATCTCACATCATCATCACAAATCAGAACTACATATCATCATCACCCGCATCTTAATGTGCCTTAATCCCGTGGATACAGGGTATGTAGGCAATCTGGAATACGAAGGAAATTTCCAGTACTCAGGTACCTAAGATGCACCCATCTATCCTCAATGAGCTTACACCAGATCCAAGCATCGCATCACCTATCAAAGCATTGTCCTTAATCAAAATCATCAACTATCAAATCAGCATCAATCATAACTTGTGACCATCATATCTTGAGCCAATCTTACAACATCAACTAATCATGATCCAATCATCAATTGATTCCTGCCTTAGGATATATCTTTCCTACAATAGGCAGAATCTATCCAATCATTATCCATTTTGGCAAGAGAGACAATGGCTATTTGTTTTGGTTCGTTGGTCTTTTTGTTTTTGATTTTTACCTTTTGTCCTATTTGAAGATCACATCAAAGCTACCTTGATCTCACTATATCATGGTATGTGGTGAAAACATCTAGAATGGGGCATAGTCTTGCTTTCGTATGCTATGCTTGTGGGTTGGTTTCATTACTCCAAGCTAGTATTCATATCTTGTTGATCACAGGGTCGGTTCTAGCATATTGATCCCCTTATGCATCTAAGGTTCATCATCCTTTTGTGTACTAAGGACTTATGTTATGAGTCCCCTTCCCTCGTCAGGACAAGGTTGTACTATCTTGGGCATGCATGAGACCATCCCTTTGTCTGTGTGTCTAGTCCATGCAAATGTTGGATAAACATCATCACTTTGGTCTTCTATACCTTGGTGAAAATATCCACTTTGCTATATCAAACCTAGGATTGCTCTAAATCATTTTTCAACACAATGATCATCCACCAATCAATCTCCCAACATCATCATCCTTTCATCTCGCCCCTTATCCTCCAACCACTTCTACCAATCTATTCCATCCATTTCGAGAGCACAACCGTGTTCTTGCAACCCACCTATCCTCTCGAGGGGGCATCATCCTTACCAATTATCCCCAAACCTTACCCCATTCTTCTAAGCCAAAATCTTTTTTCTATCCAATCCAACTCTATGTTTTAACTTCTTTGAAATGATGTTACTTAGCCGCAACATCATCTCAAAGAGGGGTAAATGTAGACACCTAAAATTGACTTGCTCTGCAAATCAATTTCCCGTATCTTCCCTAACCATTTGTCTATCCCTTGTGATCAATTAATTCATTTAATTTATCACTTTGACATTACAACACTATCCCTCGTTAATCAAATAAATATTCCCAATATTTATTTGGTTCAATTCTCTTTTTCTCTAATCCTCATCAATTAGATAAATCATGGTTATCTAATTGATATAGCCTACTAATTGACCTACCCTAGCCTACCTATCCCCTAGACCTAGGTTAATTAAACTAAACACTCAATTAACCTTGCTTATCCCCTTCTTCCATGCACCTTTGAATAAAAATCAATCTTTTATTCAAAGGGTAAAATCCCCCTTACACCTCATTTATCATTCTCTTACACATGTAAGAGTACCATCTTCACATCTCCACATAAAGGTGAATTAAAAATTCACTTGTCATGCCCCCTCTTCCCAAAATGAATCTTTTATTCATTTTAATCCTCCACACCTTTCCCCATGTGAATTTAAAATTCACTTTTAATGAGAGCCCTCCAATCCCATTGACCAAAATTCAACCCTTGATCTCCCTCATCCACTCTCCTTGTGACACTTATCACATATTTGTGAGGTCTTCATGAAGGTATAATCGTGTATTTTGCATTAGATTAGCCTTAATCTTTCACTCAGATTTCACTAATCACAGGAACCTTTCCAAATAGTTTAATTCTTTCCTAAGTGTGATTAGTCTTCTAAAACGGGGTTAGAGTTTCATAAAATTTAGGGCAACACTCTCAACCCTTGTTTTGAGTTTATAAAAGAGTTTTAATGTCTAAGTTTTTCTCACAATTGTTGGATTTGTTTTGCAGGTTGGAGGTTAGAGACTTAGGGAAATCTCTTCCCTATGGGAAGATTATTTCCTATCACTATTTATTTGTTTTTTACGTTTTCTTTTTTTTTGTGTTCTAATGTTTTACAAATATGTTTTATTTTCAAGTTTGCAAATTTAGATTTTATTTCCCTCCTAGAATATTTAAAAGAATAGATATATAAATAGGTATTAATGATTTTTTTATAAACCTATTTATATGTGGATATATATTTTCAATATATATATCTAATATATAAATAAGTGTAATAAAAAAAGAGAATATATAAATACCATATATATATATGTGTATACATATATATATTTAAAAAATATAAATAAGACCTTTGTGTATATATACAGAACTCTATATATACACAATTTTGTGTATATATAAAGGTTTTATTTATATAAATATATAAAGCATGGAGAATGAATAAAAACATTTTACTCAGGGTCAAATAGAATTATTTTGTTTTTTTTAAAAGCACACAGGTACAGGGTGCTTGGCTAAGCCCAACTGTGGACTTCACAGTCCATAGGCCGGTGGCCTGCGGCCTGGGCAAACCGAGGTTGAGCCGGCTAGGGGAGAGGCTCCCACACCCATAGAGCCCATGAGCTATGTAGGGACAAAGTACTCAGACCTTGCTGCCCCTCAGCCACATAGGGCACGAGATAGGGTTGAAGCCTTGCCGCCCCTGCAGGCCGGTAACTTAACCCCTTTTTTTATTATTTTTCTACATAAACAAAAATAATAAAAGAGCAACCCTAAAAAATATTGTTAATAATTAATTTTTCTTACATTTTGTTTTTTTAACCTTATATATATATATATATATATATATATATATATATATATCCCTGCTCTGTGTAAAAAATAGAGATAAAAATGCCCTTATCTAACTATTGATTATATATATTGTTGGTTAACAGATTTGTCACTTATACTCCCTCGCGCACACCAATGACAAATGAACCAATAGTTGAATCACTTGCAATGATATTTGCAAGTACTCTCTACTAATTTTACAAGGCGCAACTACCTTTAAGTAATATGCAATGAATGGAAACACTGGGTATGCTTTTCACTAGAAAGCAGAAAAGGTAAATTAACACCTATTCATAGCCATGGAAATAGATGCAGTTGATTAATTTTAAATAATGAGGATGCAAATTAAGTGGCACACAGTCCACCTATCCCACAACCCTGAATGAGAATAAAGAAAAGACTGGGCAGTAGATCTTCACAATAGATGAACCGATTTGAATTCAAAGATTCAGAATGAACATCTCCACAATTTGATTTAACATAAATTGCACTAAAAATGATTACAGAAGCATAGAGGACATTTGCAATCTAAAGAAAACATCAATAAATTCACAAATTTATAAATATCTCCTTTATTTCCCAATACAAAAATGAGTTCACAGACTCTTTTTTTTTGCACAACAAACTGTGGTTGAGAAGAAAAACTCTAATCCTCCTACTTCCCCTGTTCCCAAGCAGCTGAAAAAGATCCTCCTCCCTTTTGAAAGATTTTAGCAATAAATAAGCCTCCCTCAATGAGACTCCTCAGTTTCTCATAACCACTTCTTGCAAAGTCAATTACAATGGAAATTTCTTCCTTCCCGTGAGAAGATTTGGCAAGTAAAAATTACTTTCTCCCTTCCCTAATTTCCTCTTGAAAAGTGTTTGCAAGAAATCAAATTCTTTTTTCTCTCGTGGCGTATAAGTAGAATGACTTTTAATTTTCTCCTTTGGTGACATTTAGGAAATCATCAACATAATTTTTAATCTATGAATCAAAGTCATCATTTTAAGTCATTAAAAGGAGTGCTCATTAAATGTAGATTCTTTATCAAGGTCTTCTATAGGCATTCCTTCCTTCAGGAACAATCTCGATACCAACATATTCCTTGCCTACAATAAATTCAGGAGCAACACATTTGAGGATCCCATATGTAATATGCAACAGTCTACCTTCCTGTAGAAATGTATGATATTGATTCTAGATCATGGATGTGCTTTGTTACACAATTTCTTCTCAATTGTGAAAATCAGAGAGGCAAATCCACATATCTTCTCCACTTAGCTACAAGCTTGTTGCTCGTTCAGAGTTTCCTTCATAATCCTCAGGCAAAGTCTCAAATTGGGAAACAATCGGGGGAATCAGAGATCCATCATTTATCAACAGGACAATTATTCTGAGGAAGACTATATGTTTGTTCCAAGCCAACCATACAACTGTGAATAGTAACCAATGGAGAAGTGGCTGCCTCCAGACGTCCCTAGCTTCCACATCTAACAAGACATGATCATTTTGCTATCAACATTCTTTAAATCCAGGCTCAGGTTTCTTTGGCAATGCTATCATATTGAAGTTGAAATCAGAACAAAGCTGGCAACTTCAAGGATACTAAGAGCTCTTTCATGGTTTCTGCATAACAATCTGCCATCACACTGTTATAATAGAGATCTGGGTTGTTATTTACCAACTCATCTTTTTTAGCATTTGATAAGCAAGATTTACCATCCCTTGCATCCAACATGACAGCCTTCTCGGTCCTTTATGCACTCAATTGTAAACTCGAACAATCAATACGTGGTATCCTCTCAAAGCAGCGGATCATTGAATTATCTTGGCATTATTTTATACAATCAACCATGATGTACTCTGCTGTTACCATTATGAATTGAATGAAGAGAAGTCACTCATCCAATTTCCGTATTTGCATACTTTGAAGAACCTTATTCACTTTCTTGAGATCGCGGTATCCTGTGATCATTGCACTCTTGGAGAAGAATTTTATCAAATGGTTCATGGCTTTGTATTTGCATTTCTCATACATGTCTACCAGAGCATTTCCAAACATAATGTCTGATAAGAACCACCATAGCATTATGCTTTTTCATCCCTAACTTGCTCGAAAGCTTTTGCTTTGGCACGGGCTTGAAGGATGCAGGCAACAGCAGTGGAGTGCAGTCTTATAGCTACTGAATGTATTTGCTTGAAATTTTCTTAAGTTCAAATCTATTCAATGCTTATCCTACAACCGTCTTTACTGAGTCTCACTCAGCTCAACCATGATACCACGTTATTTGAAGCGGCTCACGTTCCATGTATTGCTTCTATACTTTGCATACATGCTACCAGATTAGCAATGAATAGTATCTCTGACAAAAATCCTTACTCAACTCAGTATTCCATTGCATTAAACTTGAAGGTTTCTGTGGCCTTTCCAATAGATCCGTTCACTGTATGTCTGCAGCTATTGCATTTTCTTGAAAGTTTCTAAAGCTTTTTCAACAAATCCATTTTGTGCACATCCTGCAATCATTGCTCAGTAGTCTTCGACCATAATACCTGATAGAGAATTCATTACCATTGTGTGATGACAGAGGAAGTGGAAATGGCATTACAATTGTCGATTGCATTAACTTGAAAGTTTTCAAAAGTAGTTTAGCAAATCAATTTTGTGAATATGCTACAATTATAGCATTACATGAGACGACATCCTCTTTAAAGCATTCTGCAAACAATTCAAGTGTATTGTGAAGGATCCCATGCTGTGCCAGTCTATGGAATTCATTTTTGATAGTGAAGCTTGTTTCAACAACATTCGTTGCTGGTGCACACTTCGAAGATTCTCATAACGCCACCCTTCAGAATAGAAACAACTTGATGTGAGGATTATAAGAATGGCGATGCAACTTATTCATTGTCTATGCTGACTTTGTTACGCCCTAGTTACTACAAGCATATTTCCCAAATCTGCCACATACAATGCAAACTGGTTCCTCAAGTACTTTTGTGCTCATTTTGCTGTACATCCTTTGTGTTCTCCGGATTTCACATGTGCATCTATAAAGAATCCATTCTGATCATTTGTGAAGAGGTTCTATTAAACACGAGTTAAAAAACCCTAATAGTCTCCAATAGAGAGGATAGAGATGTTAGCGTTAATTATTCTCTTTAAACAATAAGCTAACTAATGAGTTAACTGGATCCGTTCATGCAATGCAACTTTCAGTTGCTCTCTTTTTGACCGCCCTTTTCTTTCCTTCATGCAATGTGCTAACTGAGGGTTTCCAGCAGTTCTCTTAGTTTTCACTGCTCTTTCACCGCATTTTCTCTTTTGCTGCGGTTGGTTTAGTCAATGTAATGTTTGTTAACATTTTTTTAATTATTCAAGGAATATACAGAATCAGATAGTTCCTGCTCTGTTTTTCTTGCTCTGTTTTTTTTTGCTTGTTGCTCTGTTTTGTTTTTCTGTATAATCTGCAAATCTGTTTTTTTTCTTCTGGTTGATCTATGCAGTTGTAGCTGCAAATTTCACATGGTATCAGAGCCTAGGTGCCAGAAAGAAGAAGTACAGTATTTTCTTTTGCAGATATAGAAGATCAGAGCTGGAAAATGGAATGTTCACCCTCTGCCATTCTCACACCATACAACTATTTTGATTGGAAGCCAAAGATTCTACTCCAGCTCAGAAGTAGAGGCCTCTATCGGATAGTTATGAATACAGAGGTTGAACCCAATCCAGTAGTTGAAAAATCTAAATACTTCAACCGCATGGATGAAGCATTTGGTCTGCTATGCTTATCCATCTCTCCAGAATTGTTGTTTCATGTTGAGGCATGTACAACTCCAAACCAAGTTTGGAATACATTGGAGACTCTTTTTGGAAAGCAAGATGAAATGCGGGGTCATATCCTTGAAAATGAGCTCAACTCATTAGATCCAAGGAGTTTTGATAATATTCAAGATTTCTTCACAAAGTTCAAGGCTTTATTGCTTCAGCTCAAAGGATGTGGTAATGACAAATCCAAGGAAGAAAGCAAATTAATTCTTGCTATTCTATCAAAGTTGGGTCCAGAATATGCAGTATTTGTCTCTGCTTTCCACACAGTTAGGCTCAAAACAGGAGCAACTTGGAAGATGCCCACACTGGATACCTTCATTGAGTCTCTAGTCCATGAGCAGGATAAGCTAATAAAGATGGGCACATTGAAGAATTCCAAAGCTCTTGCACTTGTTGTGCATGCAAGTGGGAAGAACAATTCCAAATCCAACTAGCAATTCAAAGGCAAAGGGAAGAAGGATTCATATCCAAGAAAGGAAGGCAATCCCAAACCTCCAGATGGATCTACAGGCTCAAAAGAAAAGGACAAAAAGGGCCAATCAAAATGCAGCTATTGCAGCCGTGGGTACCATCCAGAATCATTATGCATGAAGAAGACCATTGATCTCATGGCTCAAACACTTCAACAGCATAATCTTGGTAGCCTTATCCCTGAGGGTGCCAAGAAGAAGCAGGAAGAAAAAGCACCTGAAACAAGAGACAATGCTCATGCATTGATTGCTATTCATTCTTCATCAGATGCATGGATCATAGACTCTGGAGCTTCACACCACATGGCAGCCACAAAAGATGATCTTTCTTCTTTGAAACCATAAGCAGGAAGAAAAAGCACCTGAAACAAGAGACAATGCTCATGCATTGATTGCTATTCATTCTTCATCAGATGCGTGGATCATAGACTCTGGAGCTTCATACCACATGGCAGCCACAAAAGATGATCTTTCTTCTTTGAAACCATATTTTAGTTCTTCTATACTCATGGGAGATGGTTCTCCTGTAGAGGCAACTGGAATAGGAAGGGTAGAGGTTGGAATTGGAAGTTTTGAGAATGTCTTACATATTCCAAAACTTTCTGTTAATCTTCTTTCTGTGTATCAACTGACACATACTAGAACCAGTAGGAGAGTTGAATTCACCCCTGATTCGGTGACCATATTTGACATGCAAGACAACTCCAAAATTGCTGTTGGTAAGGCAAATCATCAATCTCATCTATACACTTTTTCTGATTTTGTTGCTAAATCAGATTCTACTTTACTTCTAACACATGCAAATGATGAAAGTAGAATTTGGCATGAAAGATTTGGTCATTTAAACTTTAGATACATGCAGCAACTTAACAAATAGGGAATGGTTAAAGGCTTGCCAGCCATAGAATTTTCTGATGGAGTTTGTGAAGGTTGTGCTCTTGGAAAGAATCCACAAGAAAAGTTTCCCAAAGGGATTGCATGGAGAGCCTCTTCTCCTTTAGAGCTTGTTCACAGTGATCTTATGGGTCCATTTCCTGAACCTTCCATGAGCAAAGCCAGATATGTGCTAACATTCATTGATGATTGCACAAGATTCACATGGGTGTATTTTCTCAAATTCAAATCTGAGGTGTTTGACAATCTTAAGATTTTCAAAGCCCATGCAGAGAAGCAGTCTGGGAAAATGATCAAGATCCTTCGCATAGATAATGGGGGGGAGTATGTCAACAATGATGTCCAACATCTTTGTGATGAAGCAGGAATACAATTGCAAAATACAGTTCCATACACTCCACAACAAAATGGGGTAGCTGAGAGGAAGAACTGATCTTTGAAAGAGATGGCCAGTTGCATGTTGCATGCTAGGTCCCTTCCCTCCAAATTGTGGGTTGAAGCAATCAATTGTGCTTCGTACATACAAAACAGATCTCCTCACAAATCTGTCACAGGACAAACACCTTTTGAGGCATGGAGAGGCATGCAACCGGAAGTCACACATTTCCACATCTTTGGATCACGTGCATGGGCACGCATTCCTACAGACAAGAGGAAGGCTTTGGAGCCTCAAAGCAAAGAATGCATCTTTGTTGGGTATCCAGATGGTGTAAAGGGATACAGACTAATGGTGTAAAGGGATACAGACTATTGGATCTTTCCACAGAAACACTCTTCATTGAGAGGAGTGTCTACTTTGATGAAAGTCTTCCACATGCATCTTAGGAACAACATGCCACCATCTCTATGCTTCCTCGTCTTACAGATCTTAGAGATACATGCAATCATTCTGATCTTATTTCAGATATTTCTGAATCTGATTCAGAGGAACATGAGCATGCATATGCTGATCCACAACCAATCCTTGATTTGGATTCTAGTGATGATTCAGTATCCCATGTGGAAAATCAAAGAACAAGGAGCTTAGCTCATATATATGAAGTCCCTCATGCACTCTCAGCTACCGAGCCCATCATGCCGATGCATGCCTATGTGGTTCTAGCATCCGACCCTCAGACTTATGCAGAAGCTACAAGGAATCCTCTTTGGGAAGCAGCCATGGATGAGGAGTACAACTCCCTCATTGCAAACCAAACTTGGGATTTGGTTCCACTTCCTTCCAATCGCAAGCTTGTGAGATGTAAGTGGGTCTATAGGACAAAGAAATCAGCAGATGGACATGTGAGCAGATACAAAGCACGGTTGGTGGCCAAAGGTTTTCAGCAAGTTCATGGCATTGACTATGATGAGACTTTTGCTCCAGTGGCAAAAATGGACTCCATTCGATTGGCTCTTACCATTGCAGCATCAAGAAGGTGGGAGGTTCATCACATGGATGTGAAGAATGCATTTCTTCATAGTGATCTCAAGGAGGAGATCTACATGGAGCAGCCACAAGGGTATGTACAAAATTCCTCATTGGTATGTAGACTCAAGAAGTCACTCTATGGCCTCAAGCAAGCACCTCGAGCTTGGTATGCTAAAATGGATTCTTATCTTCTGTCTCAAAATTTCATACGATGCAAATCTGATCCAAATGTTTATGTGCTGAGAACATCTGACTCTTTGTTGCTCATAGTACTCTATGTAGATGATCTACTAATAACAGGTGATTCACCCACAGCCATTGCTGCAATTAAAACTGCTTTGCATGACAGATTTTCTATGACAGACATGGGTCTCCTACATTTTTTTCTTGGCCTTGAAATCAGTCAGAATCAATCTGGAATCACAGTTGCTCAATCCAAGTATGCATGAGATCTCTTGGTTCGGTTTCACATGACTAACTGCAAGCCAGCTGCCACACCTTTCCTATCGGGTGTCAAGCTTGAGGATGGCAAGGATACGCCATTGGTTGATTGCACACACTACCGTCAGCTTGTGGGGAGTCTTCTTTATCTCACTCACTCTCGTCCAGATCTCTCATATGCAGTGGGGGTTGTTTCTAGATACATGCAAGAGCCGCATGAGCTACATTGGAAGGCTGCCAAGCGTATACTTTGATATGTCCAAGGAACCATTTTCTACGGGATTCATTATTCAGTAGGGTTTGTTTTGGATCTCATTAGCTACACTAATTCTGACTGGGCTGGTGATAACATTGATCGCAAGTCCACTTCAGGATATGTACTTAGTTTGGGATCAAGCCCCATTTGTTGGTCAAGTAAGAAGCAATCTACCATTGCTTTATCAGCAACATAGGTTGAATATAGAGGTGTAGTCAATGTTACCATTCAAGCTATTTGGCTGCAACACTTCCTAACTGAGCTTGGTATCCTCTTTCATCATTCGACTATCATTTGGTGTGACAATCAGAGTACATTGAAGGTTTGTAGAGATCCCATACAGCGGTAGTGAACCAAGAACATTGAGATCCACATGCACTTCATCCGTGAATTGATACATGATGGAGTCATCAACTTGCAGTACTGTGCCACTTCTGAACGGATTGCTGACATCTTCACAAAGACATTCACTGAGCAAAAGTTTCATTTTCTACGAGACCTTCTTGGGGTGAAGAACACTGCCACACAGTAGCTGCCATGCACAATTAGTGTATTTTTTGAGGGGGGGGTTTTGTTCCCACAGGGTTTTCCTTCTTTCCTCTTTTACTTGTCTCCTTAGTTAGACTTAAGGGGGGGTGTTAGCGTTAATTATTCTCTTTAAACAATAAGCTAACTAATGAGTTAACTAGATCCGTTCATGCAATGCAACTTTCAGTTGCTTTCTTTTTGACTGCCCTTTTTCTTCCCTTCATGCAATGTGCTAACTGAGGGTTTCTAGCAGTTCTCTTAGTTTTCACTGCTCTTTCACCGCATTTTCTCTTTTGCTGCGGTTGGTTTAGTCAATGTAACGATTGTTAACATTTTTTTAATTATTCAAGGAATATATAGAATCAGATAGTTCCTGCTCTATTTTTTTTGCTTGCTGCTCTGTTTTGTTTTTCTGTATAATTTGCAAATCTATTTTTTTTCTTCTGGTTGATCTATGCAGCTGTAGCTGCAAATTTCACAAGAGAGGCATTGGCTTTCGACACTTTTAGAATCTCCTTTCAACTTGAAACTACTTATAACAAGGATGTCAGGGAGTTGGGGATAATCAAAACTTTTGAACCTTAGTGTCAGGCACTTTTGGAGTTCGGGAACCTTCAAAACACCTGACAATGAAGAGAGTCAGGTGATCGAGTGTTTTTAAAACTTTGAAACTTGTAAAAAAATGTTCCTGGATTAATAAAACCCGCAACCATTAAGAGGCTGAGATTTATAAAATAGCTAATTTGTTTTTACTAAAGTAACTTACTTTTTAAACCATCCCACTTTATGAAGGACTCCATAAGAAAAATGGCTTTAATAAAGTCACAAGACTTTATACAATATTCACATCTCCTAATTCTTCGAATGAAAGTGTATGATCATTATGAGAAGTTCTCCAACCAATAATTAATTTTTCAATGAAAGTACCCTGAAATGTCACCTGAAACTGATTGGATGATGTGAAATAATATCCCAATAACACATTTATTCATTCTCTCGAAACCATGCTTTGGCTGAAAGATAAAAACTTTCATATTTCCACAATACAGCTCCATTTTGTGCAAAATTTGGATAACAGGATGATTGGACATCACAGAGTAAAACCCAGAATTCCTTTAAGCTCCAACACTTTGAAACTTGAATTTTGCCTTCATTTGCAACTTGGCAAGGAAAAAATGTAAGGTTTAAAATTTTGCAAACGACAAGACATTTTGGCATGAAAATTGGCTAGACTGGGCAATATGAGGTTAGGAATGAACCCACTAAAGGATTTCATACCATCTTGCATTTATTTTCAGATTTAATCATTTTTGTGATTTAGTAGGTTTTGGGGCATATAGGGAAATGCACTAAATTTTGAAAATTTTCAAGTTCAAATTTTGGGGTAAGAACAGGCTCTAATTGGGGATGAGAAATACAAAGGATGAAGTGAGGAATCCAGAATCTCAAGCAAAGACTAGTGCATGAATCCATTAGGTAATAGAGTCAGAGAGCATAGGGGAGAAAGAAGACAGAGAAAACCAAAAATAGAGCAAAACATGAAAAGTAAATTAGCTACCAACACAACAAAAACTCCTAATATGTACATGGTAGGAAGACCCTACCTCAGATTACTCCAGCATGATCATGCAGATCCATTAATGGGTTGGGAGAAATAGCTGCCAGTGTGAAATAATGCTTGGTGAACGAGGAGCTCGCAAGCAACCAGCAGCCAACTTGTGATCACCATGATCAGAGTAATAAGAATGGCATTACTTAAAACATCTCTGGTTATGACATTATACTCAAAGAGCCATTCTTCATTGTATGCTTCTTCAATTAGACAACTCATATCAGCATTACCCAACATATGACTACTAGCTTCTGTCTGTATGATGTCAGGTGTAATATCATGTTGCCTTTGATTTTTCAATCAAAGAGAAGCCATCCCCCAAATTGGACAACACACACACAAATCATGAGATAAATACTCTTCTTTGGTGTTGCATGTGGAAGTGACTGCATTGTTTAAAAAATTTGGACCCCAACTTGTAAACTATGCCTCATCATGTCTCTACATATAATCACCCCTATGTAGTAGAAAAACTGATATCCCATGCCTGAAAATATCCATGACTACTCAAACCATCAAGAGGCCAACTATTAGCCATATGTGTCTCATGCAAAACTGGAGGTGGATTAAGTTGAAAATCAGCATTGCAAATAATATTTTCATGTGACTTAAAATCACCCCCAACTAGAACAATCTCATCTTTCTCTGTAGGATTTGATTCAACAATTTCATGACTCACCAAATTACACTCATTTACATTTTGCAAATCAGACATGATGACCTCTTCTCCACATAAAAATTTATCGTTAGATGCATTAAGACACCAATTTAGAATATAATAGTATAAAGCTCATCACATTTGTCCATTTGATCACTTTCAACAAAGCTATTATGGCTACTTTTAACATCATCTTCCACATTTTGTTTAAAAATTTTGGCATCCAAATTTTTAAAATGAAAAGATTCAAAGGTAAAATCATCTTTGACCTCTTCTTGCAGCCATACCTCTGTATTATCTTGTTCAGAAAATGTGAAGGCCTCATATTCAACTTGCATGCATTTCAGATAAAAGACATTCAATACCTCATCTTTATACTGTGTGTCCTCTAATTGTTCTTCATCACCCGCAAAAGTGAATGATTCTATCTGTGCAGTAGACAAAGATGACAAAACAATAGTATTTGCATTGTCCTCTTTATAATTTGCATCATGGGAGGATGGTTCATTTTCTTCACCACTTGAGGGGCTTTTAGATTCATTTTTATCTCCTTCATAATGCAAATAATATGCCTCAATTCTTCTATTTATATGAGGTTTAATTTTTGCAGCACTTATTTCATCTCTACCAAAATGTTTTGGATAAAAAATAGAGAGATTAAGATATTCAGTAGAAGGAGGTTACATGTACTGATAGTTCATAGGCTAGGAAACTAATTTTTGCATGATATGCTTCCTCACAGATTCAGATTTCAAATAATCTACAACCTGATTTGCTTTCCATAACCCACTTAATATCAAATCATCTTCTATTTTTATAGCCTCTTGTTGTGCAATTTTAATATCGTTTACTTTGCTTCATCTCAAATCAAATTGAACATCTGGATGCAATGCAGAAATAAAAGTACAAAGCTGAAGTTGCTCACTTGGTTGAATGGAGGCAGGAATCTTTTTGAGCAGCCAGTTGAATCTATCCACAAAATCTCTGATGGATTTTCCTCCTTGCTTTTGAATATTGAAAAATTGACACAGTAGAGTACCTTCATCAATAAGTGTTGGGAATTAAGGTGTCTCAACCTTGGTAATTCCTTGCATTTATTTATTGTAATGTATTTATTTATTGCTTATTATTGTAATTAAGATGCAAATCTTGTTTCATCATCTTGTGGGAGTTGGCACGGTGATGTGTCATCCTACATGGAAGGTGACCACATGTACTTTTGTCCTCACATGAGGAGATAGGCGTCCCACTTAGTGGTAGAGCAATTTTTCCATGTGTTGACATCTTGACTAGTGTGTAAGTGAATCTTGACTGAAACGATTATGACAGATTCCTATGATAGAATCTATGATGCGTAAGAGTTAGAAATAAAAGGTTCTATGACAGGTGAAGACATGTATCAAAAAGCATTTTGGAAGAAGGCATCTTTGGGTGCCCCAAGGAGGGTGATGATGTGTTATAAGTAGAATATTCTATTTTTAGGCAATTATGATAGATTCTCTTACAGCTGTAAGAGCTGTCAATTATGACAGATTCTATGATAGCCGTAAGATGCATAAGAGCATCTGTCATTGCCCAACTTGGGACTAGGCGCCCATGTTGGGATGGGGTGATGTGACAAGTGTCATGACCATGCTACAGTGTTGGACAAGTGTCCCTAGGCATGGGTTTTGGGCCATGAGGCCAAGTTGGACACCCATTCTAAGAAAGGTCTAATTTTGCCTTGTGACTTCTTTATAAATAGGTGCTTGGAGAGGAGATGTATTATGTGACTGACAGGTATTGTTATGCTGTCGGAATATCTCCAGATATGACTGTCGAAGACTCCTACAAGAGCATTGGCTCTGAAATTGTATTGTAACCTTGATTGTTTACTATAATACATTTGAGCTATGTTTTCGAGTGTGGGGTTTTATTACCCATAAGAGTTTTCCCCATGTATATCTTGTCTCTCTTTCTTCTATCTACTTTCTCTGTGTATGTGTATTGCTGCAATATCTCTGTTGTTGGGTTAATAACACTGTAATTGTAAAGGTTAAAAATAATTTTCACTCTTCACTCCCCTTTAGATTAGCGTAGGAAGCATTTTCCGCACACCTATCTTCCTTTCAGTTGGTATCAGAGCCTAGCCAGTTTTCGCTCTAGCTGCTAGGTAGGGGTTTTTTGAGCTAGTCTATGTAGAGTATTATGAAATCTTGTTGCAGGAAGGAGATGGCAGGCACATATGGAAAATTAGAGGTGGAGAAGTTTAACGACACAAATTTTGAGTTGTGGAAACTCAAGATGGAAGACATGCTCATTGATTGAGACCTATGGGAAACTGTTGATGGCACAAAACCTACGACAACTCCACAAGCTTATTAGGATCTCAAAGATTGGAAGGCTAAGGGTCTCATAAGACTCTATTTAGCTAACTCTGTATTATTGAATATCCATGAGGAGAAGACTGCGAAAGAACTTTGGAAGAAGCTGGGAGATGTTTATCAGGCTAAGTCCTTAGTGAACAAGCTTTTCTTGAAAAATAAGCTATTTGTTCTGAAGATGGAAGACGGAGGATCTATTGTAGATCATATGAATGCGTTCAACATGATAGTTGCACAGTTGATATCCATGGGTGTGAAAATGGAGGAGGATTGATGTATGACCTTGCTTTGTTCTTTGCCAGATTCATGGGATCATCTTAGAATGGTCATCAGAAGCACTACAACCACCTTCAAGATGGATGAGGTAGTGCCTTCGCTCTTATATGAAAAAATGCAGAGAAAGACAACCGAGTTGGCCAAAGAGGCTCTTGTGGTTCATGGAAGACCCAAGGAGAAAGGGAAAAAGAAGGACAAGAAAGCTGAGAAGGGTAGATCCAAATCCTATGGGAGATCCAAATCTCTTGGAAAGTCCAAGGCTCTTTGTTGGAACTGTGGAAAAACTGGGCATTTCTGAAAGGAATGAAAAGAGGAAAAGAAAAAGAAGAAGAATGTCCCAGACTCAGATTCTGACAAGTCACAAGATGATAGTGTTGCCTTCATCGCAGCCCTAGCCACCCATGCATCTGATGATGTGTGGTTGATTGATTATGGTGCATCATTCCACATGGCCTCACATTGAGACTAGTTTATGAAGTATGAAGAGTTTGATGGTGGAAGAGTGTACTTGGGTGATGATTCTCATCTGAAGATTGTTGGTCATGGAAGAGTCTCAATCTAATTCCATGATGGATGAGTGAAGGGGATCACTGGGGTTATGCACATCCTAGGCTTAGCACGGAACTTGCTTTCTGTAAGTAAGTTGAAAGATGCAGGTGTGCAGGTTGTCTTTTCGAAGGACGGATGCAAGATGACTAGAGGATCTATGGTGCTTACAAAGGGTACTCAGAGAGGTACTTTGTTTCAATTGGAGGCATGCACTTCATAGTGTAATAGTTCTTCTGACTCGAAGAAAAGAGTTGCAGTCACTTCATCCCCACCGTCTGAACCAGCAGTGAAGAAATCTATTGTATCAAACTCTGATGGTAGTGCATTTTGGGTACCCAAGGGTGCTCATGCTTTGGAAGTCAAGCTTCCTATTGAAAAGACAATGTTATGGCATAAGAGATTAGGCCACATTGGTGAGAAGGGTCGTAGAACCCTAAAACATAAAAACCTCATTGAGGGGTTAAATGATTGTAGTCTCAAGTTTGACTTTTGCAAACATTGTATATATGGAAAACAAAACCGTGTTTAGTTTTACTCTAGTTCTCACAAGTCTTTTGGTGTGTTGGACCTTATTCATTCTAATGTGTTTGGTACTGTTAGTGTTCCTTTGATTTCCAAATTTGTATATTTTGTATCTTTCATAGAAGATTACAGTAGAAGGACATGGATTTATTTTCTCAGAAGCAAGTCTGAAGTCTTTAGTCAGTTCAAAGAGTTTAAAACTTTTGTTGAGAATCAAACTAGTAAAAAGATTAAGTGTTTGAGGACTGACAATGGTGGTGAGTTTTGTTCAGTAGAGTTCGATAAGTTCTGTAAAGAACATGGGATTGAAAGACATAAAACAACTCCATACACTCCATAGCAAAATGGAGTTGCAGAGAGGATGAACAGGACATTGATGGAGAAGGCTAGGATTATTTTTAGTGGAGCAAGCCTTGAACAAAAGTTTTGGGCTGAAGCTATAGCCACTGCTTGCTACCTAGTAAATAGGTCTCCTACATGAGCTCTTGTTGGTAAGACACCTATGGAGGTGTGGTCTGGTAAGAAGCCTTCAGTGAGACATCTTCATGTTTTTGGTTGTGAGGCATATGCACATGTGCCTAGGGAGGAAAGGTCAAAATTGGAGAATAAGGCTGTTAAGTGTATTTTCATTGGCTATGGTGTTGGTGTGAAAGGATACAAGCTTTGGGATCCTATGGCTGAAAAAGTGTTGTATAGCAAAAGTGTTATTTTCAGAGAGCTAACACCCACTTCTGTTGTTCTACAACCAGAAGATACTGAAAAGAAAGAGGATGTGGTTCTAGTTCCTTCTATCCCTGAGAAGACTAAACTGACAGACCCTGTGAGACCTGATGATGAGGAGAGCTCTAGTAGCTCTAAAAGCTCAAAAGAAGAAGTAGAACCTCAACCTCATCCATTAAGGAGGTCTACATGAATAAGGAAGCAACCTGATAGGTTTGGTTATTCATTGCTTGATTCTAGTTGTACTTTTGCTTTGCTTGCTAACACTGATGAGCTTAGAACTGTGACAGAGGCTATGGGCATAAAAGATGCAGGTTCCTGGAAGGAAGCCATGGAAGATGAGATGGCTTCTTTGGAGAAGAATAAGACTTGGGACTTGGTGCCTTTGCCTGAAGGACAGAAACCCATTGGTTGTAAATGGGTGTTCAAGAAGAAATTTGGTGTAGATGACAGTGTTGAAAAGTACAAGGCCAGACTGGTTGTGAAGGGGTACTCACAAGTGGAGGGAATTGATTATGGTGAAATTTTTGCTCTCGTTACAAAATTGACATCTATTCAGTTCTTGTTATCTCTTGCAACAACATATGACTTAGAGGTGGAGCAGATGGATGTGAAGACAACATTCCTTTATGGTGATTTCGAGGAAGAGATTTACATGTCATAGCTAGAGCATTACATAGAGAAAGGTAAAGAAAATTTGGTTTGCAAGTTGAAAAAGTCTTTGTATGGTTTGAAATAGTCTCCTAGGATGTGGTTTATGAAATTTGATGCCTTTGTGTTGTCCATTAGATTTATGAGATTGAAATCAGATCATTGTGTGTATTATAAGTTTGATAATGACCACATTCTCATCATTGCATTGTATCTTGATGATATGCTATTAATTGGGAATGGTAAAAATATGATTTCTGATTTGAAGTCTTAGTTGTCAGCATAGTTTGAGATGAAAAACTTAGGGGCAGCCAGGTACATTTTGGGAATGGAAATCAAAAGAGACAGAGCTAATACATAACTTTGGTTAAGCCAGAGTAAGTTGTTATCCTAGTTTCCTCTGCCCAGAGTTAACTAGTTAGCCTTGTATTTTCTTGAAAATCCTTTAGAAATGGCCACACAAGGTGTAAATTCTTCAAGTACTCATGCTCTGCTTTGCCAAAAATTCCAAGATCTTTCATGGGGAATCTTTGCAAAAAACCCAGAAAAGCCCAGAAATCTTTTGTTTTCAAGTGCCTTCCATCGCTGGGATTTTGTCATTTTTATAGCTTGTATTGGTATGTATTTTTGAATGTACATTTGCATATACATTCGCCTTTGTACATACAAAGGAAGATGCAAGGTGGAAAATATACAAGGCAAAATATACATTGGCAAGAAAAAAATCTCAATCGACTTTCAAAAAAGTTGAAAAGATGGTTGTATGCATCCCAAATGCATATCGGGTTTGTATATGCATTTGGGGAATCTTTCACAGATTCCCCAAAATATTTTGTGCTTGCATATCAAAGTGAACGTATATAGGGTTTGTATGTTCGCACATACAAATGGTAATATACAATGAAAAGCATACATGGCTGACATACATGCATTTGCTACAGTGGAATGTATATCGCCTCATATACATTCGCAAGATACAAGTAGAGTATGCATCGACCGACATACAAAGACAAAGATACATGTGCTACAGTGGAATGTACATTCAAAAATATACAAGGCAGGGAGCATGCAAGTCAAAGATGCAAAGGATTACATGCAAAGGCCAAATGTGCAAGCGGTGGGGCCTGCGCATATACAAAGAAGATTGCATGTGTTCTACATACAAGTGAGAGCGCTACAGTGGAATGTATATCGGGTTGTATGTTCGCACATACAAGGCTGATATACAAACAGAATATACAACCCAGACCTGAATAGAAATTTCAATTTGTTCTATGTTGTTTTCAGGTCCACCTTGCATGAAAGGCGATTGTATGCTTCGACATACAAAGGGGCATATACAAGCCGAACCCAAAGGCATTTTTTAAAAAGATTTATAAAAGGTTTGAAGTTTGGGTTGTATATTTTGTTGTTGTATATTGTGATATATATAGAGATATACAAAGAGGGTGATACAAGCCAGACCTGACAGGGCAGTCAAATACAATTAATGGTCAGTTTGGGGTCCACGGCTTGTATGTTGGCTGATACAAAGGATATTCAACTGGTGGGACCCACACATACAAGGGCGATTGTATGCATATACAAATCGTGAATACAAAGGGGTTAAGTGCATAATTGATGTGCTGGTTTTTTGTATGTATGTTTCACTTGTATCTTTGCATATACAAGCCAACATGCAAGGGCCGATATGCAAGGGAGTTTTCAGCCAAGCAGGATGTAGTTCTTCAATGATGGGTCCCAGTTTCAGTACGACGGCAAATCGGGAGGTGCCACGTGGCAATGGTGAATGCATATACAAGGGCTCTTGCACATACAAAGGTGATTTGAGAGGCAGTTTCAAATGCATATTCTGAAAGTGACTGTAGAGACCTTTTAGGCGCCAAAGACAGAGATACATGCAAAGCGTTTTGTGCATGCAGAGGCAGACTCAGAGGTATTTTCAGAGGCTGATATATACACAGATGCAAAGTGATATATACAGGGAGTTGATTGAAGTTTTGACCGCCTATATCTCCTCCATCTTGATGAATTTTGACATGCTGTAAGAGGTAAAAGTGCATATTTTTGCCTCCTCTTTCATTTGGCAGGGTTTTTGAGGGGATTTTCTAGTTTTCATTTTTTTAGATCTGGCTTTGCATATTTCAGCCGATAAGACGTTTCAGTGGCCGTCTTGAAGATGCAGGGGACTTTTCTTCTCCACAGTGGCTCCGGTTGTTGGTTTCTGCAGGTGCATTCATGGCGTATGGGCTTTTGCCTTGCAGGACCAATTTCTGTGCGATTAGACAATGATCTTGGGGATTTTTCTCCGCGCCTTGTCCTATCTCACGTCTTGGTGGCCATTCTCTGCTGTCTTTCATCCTGTCAAGGCATGGTCCATGTCCCTTCACCATACCTCTGCCCATGCACCCCTGGTTCTAGCATTTATGGCCTCGGTTCCGTGAATCAGAGAATCGTTGCTTTTCTGGCAGGACTCCGACCTATAAATGTAGTGTGAAAGTCCCTTGTTAAGGAGGATAGTTTTTATTGGGGCTGTTATGCTGCCAAATTTTTGGTAGACAGATCCCTTTTGTTTCTGAACATTTTGCATTGTAATGGTCTTTGGACCTTCATGATTAATATATGCTGACTTCTCGCCTCTCTTGTGTCTGTATTTCTGTGTTTTAATTGAAGTTGTAATCTGTTTTGTGGGTAAGACGGCCCCTCTGCAGGTTTAATTTTCATACCAAAGCCTCAACCAGTCATAAGTCTATGTGAATCTCCCTCAGTATTAAAAGAATCATTGTTGTGTCCACACCATGACCACCATCGCTCACTAGATCCGGTGTATCACCCCCTTTTTCTTTCAGTTTCTTTCTAACTCTTTTCCCCTACAAAATAGTAGCACTAGGTTTAGTTACACTGCTCTAAGTAATAGGCTTGGAGAGAGGAACCAGCCTTCTCTGGAGGTTTGATCTCAAATCGCAAGGTTCCACACTTCAAGATCATTCCCATGTTACCCTGGATTGCTAAGGTCTCACAACTGCAGCAAAGGGTGCGAATATGGGTGATAACAGTTTCTGGCATGCCCGATGGGATGAGAATTAAGAATAACAAGTTCAAGTACTACATTTGATTGCTGGTTTTGATGTGTAGCCAATGATATCCAGACCTGTGAGAGGTTGAAACTTGCACATCTGGCGACTCCAAACTTTGGTCTAGTAGAATCAGTGTATTTATGCTTATGAGAAGAATACATACCAGAAGCATCTCTTCGCCTTTTGAATACTTGCAATTATCCCCACCTAGGAGAGAAAGGGTAACAGCTGAGAAGCACAAGAAGACTTGTGTCTAGTCCAGGAGAGCCAAGTCAACTCCCCCTACCGTTGGAGCTCATACTACCCCAAGGGCCTCAGTCACAATGATCCCTATGACCAGAAATTAGCCCTTTGTCTCTTTCAATCAAGGCAGCCCATTGAATCTAGCTCAGCATGATGATATCCCTGTCACTGTCCTGAAGAGTTTACCGTTCTTTCATGGTGAAGATCAGACCATTCCAGCTAAGCATATCAAGGACATTGCAAACCTGTGTGCTGTCCATCATGTGACCGAGGAAAATGTAGCAATTAGGCTGTTAGCAGCTTCCCTAAAGGGGAAAGCTCTACAGTGGTTTAGAAGTTTGCAAGTAAATTCTATAGATTCATGGGACCGACTGGGGGAAGAACTGTGCAACTTCTTCGAGGACAAATCGGACCATCTATCGCTGGTGGAGTAGCTGTCTACAATCAAAAGAGCCCCT
Organism: Cunninghamia lanceolata; assembly: GCA_027924645.1. NCBI lineage: Eukaryota > Viridiplantae > Streptophyta > Pinopsida > Cupressales > Cupressaceae > Cunninghamia > Cunninghamia lanceolata. The sequence continues at coordinate 5,326,461 of BSBN01000071.1, read as the reverse complement.
CACGAAGTAATGTCAGACTTCAACTACCGTTTCCAAAAGACATGGGATAGAATCCCACCAACGGTAAGGCCTACAGCTGACCATGCATTCCTATATTTTTTGAGAGTTTTAAATAGCGACATCTCTATCATGATTCAATCCATGGGGGGATTTTCCTTACCACAGGCTTATACCATAGCCATAAGAGCTGAAAACAGTCTCATTTAGGCTGGTAAGATTTCCCCTAGGCCTCCTTTGCCAATTCTCCCTGCTATTCAATTGCAATTTCCAACATATGTAGCTCCCATAACTGTTATACCTGCCACACCAGCATTACCAGCAGCTAATGTAAAGCCAAATAGGTTAGAAAGCACTGCTCAAAATCAATCTTTCGAGTTACAAGAGATCAAAAGATTGTTGCAATCTTTTGGTAATGAGATGACTAATATAAAAAAGCAACAGTTCCAGAATAGACAGCCTTATCAGCCACATAGCCAAGGACAAAGCCAGCCTTATCAGGGACAGAACCAACCCTACCAAGCTAATAGGCCACCCTACCAGAACAATTACCAGGGGGCTAGGTAGAACATGAACTAGAGGCCTTTCTAGCCTTACAATCCTATGCCTACCAATGCCGTTAGTGACATCGTCCTTGTTCAGAACAACCTAGCATCCGAGTATGAATGGTGTTCTCCAAGCAATCAGCCGCCTAGTCAGGCAGCATGTCCAAACAGAATCATAAATCAAGCTCTGACAGTGTAAAATGTTGCAGTTTTGCAGCCAGGCACATCTAATGAGGGGACTGTGCAGCAGGTAGAGCAGCCTCAGCATGATACTGCCTTCATAAATTGGCAGGAAAATGAGTTTTGTGGCATGAATAGAGATGACGCTCCAGTTGCAGCGAACATGAGAGCCAAAAGGAGGAGTTATGAAATGGATCAGGCAGCAAGCAAAGAAAAAGGACCCGCTGATCTGTCTACATCCCAGTTTCCCCATGTGTTGCAAAGGAATGCTCAAGCAAGTGCCAGAGAGTAGTCTCATTTGCAAGCTGATATTGCCACTGTGAAGCCACATCAGAAGGTAAGTGTTGTTGCACCTTTCAATATTGTTGGGAATATGAAGAAGGCGAATGTGACAATGTCTATGTGGGATTCCTTAGCAATCCCAGGTCAAAAAGACATGTTACAGTTTGCCTTATCTAATTTAAAAATGTCAGATGATACAATTGTTGACCCAACTAGGGCTGTCCTTACCAATTCACCCCAGGACAACAGCAAACAACCAAGCAAGACTGTCAAACCAGTTCCATTCTATGTGTCGTTAATAATAGGAGATAAGCTAGTGCACAATTGCATGGTGGATAGTGGTGTAAGTAGTTCTGTTATGCCTAAGAGGATTGCAGACCAATTAGGATTGAAATACTAGCCCCTAACAAAGGGTGTACTCTAGCTAGATGGCACAACTGTCAACACCGTAGGTGTGATAAAGGACCTAAGCCTCACCTTGCATACCTGTCCTAACGTTTCCATCACTCAGGAAGTGTTCATCATAGACCTACGTCCTCATTTTGCCATGTGTTTGTTAAGGGAGTTCACAACCAAGATAGGAGGATATTTATCCTCGAATTGGTCCCACATGTTTTTCAGGACCATATATGGCACCAAAGTAACCCTAAAATCTAAATTGCTTTCAACCCACCACATAGAGCCCTACACTCCAAGTGCCGTTAATGCAAATTGCATTATCTCTGATGATCCTGAGCTTGTTGTTGCTTAGCAATTGCAAGCTGAAAATATACCAGAAATACTGTTAAGAGAGTGGGCCTTGAAAAATACTGTTGATGGTCCTGAGGAACACATTCAAGAGATTGGTATGGGAGTGTACATACTGCATGAGCCTGAATCAGAAATTTTGAGTCTTGTAAGGAGCCCAGAGCCACAGATAGAAGAGCAAGATCAGGTATGGAAAATGTACTTTGATGGCTCTAGAAGTAGGAATGGATCTGGTGGCGGTGCAATGCTTGTGTCCCCTCAAGGCGGCAAGTATAATTCTGCTTTCCGTTTTGCCTTTTCATGCACCAATAACACTATTGAATATGAGGGATTAATCCAGGGATTACAGTGGGCAAGAAAGAGGAAGATTGGCTGTTTGTAGGTGTTTGGGGACAATGAACTCATTGTAAACCAGGTGAGAGGATTGCATGCTACAAAGAACGATACTTTGAAATGCTATAAGCATAGGGTGTGGGACATGATTAAAGAGTTTGATGCTTTCAATCTGATATCTATCTCAAGAAATCAGAATTACCATGCAGATAGGCTAGCTACAATTGGGGTTCAGTTCAACATACCCAGTGATATTCAAAGGGAGAAGGTGTAGCCTCATGTAAAATAGTTGATAGACCCTCTATCCTCGACAATGACATTCATTGGCAGGTTTTCGAAAGTGATGAGCAAATCCTGCATTTTTTGTTAGAAGAGGATGAGTTCTCTGTGGTGAACCAAGATAAACTCAAACAACAATATGGAAATGATCAAATTGTTCAGTTGAGGACAAACAAGTTGCCCAAGGGGCTGGTAACCTTGGAATCTATTTTTGGCACTGATGATCAGATGAAGAGAACCAAAACTGGCATGCAGATAAAAGAGGAGCACTACGAGGAGCTGGAAATTTTTAAGGGTAAGCTTCTGAAGATTGGAAAAATCTGTTCGCCTGAGGATACAAAGGCTTTTATTGCTCTATGCCATGAATTTGAAGATGCATTTGCTTGGGATTATTTAGACCTAAAAGGATTTGACCCTCACATTGCCCAGCATACCATAGAATTGGAGCCAGGCGCAAAACCTGTAAGGCAGAGACAAAGACCCTTAAACCCAAAGCTTGAACCCCTGATGATTAAAGCATTGACTAAGTTGATCGAGGGAAAGATCATTTTCTCGATCAAGCATACTTCTTGGGTCTCCAACCTTGTCCCTGTAAGAAAAAAGAATGGAGAAATTAGACTGTGTGTCGATTTTAGAGACCTAAATAGAGCCTCCCTAAAGGACCACTACCCGCTGCCCTCAATGGAGCAGATCCTGCAAGTAGTAGCTGGCTCAGAGAGATTCTCCTTGCTTGATGGTTTTTCTGGTTATAATCAAGTGTTAGTCAAGGAGGAGGATTGGTATAAAACTGCTTTTACTACCAAATGGGGCACCATGGTCTACATGAGAATGCCTTTTGGTCTATCAAATGCTAGCTCAACTTTATACTAGATATTGCAAATTTATTGAAGCCACTGACCTCTATGTTGAAGAAAAATATAGTTTTCAGTTGGACGAAAGAGGCCAAACTCAGCTTTGATTCCATAAAAAAAGCATTGTTAGCTGTACCAACTCTAATTAATCCTGATTTCTCCAAGGATTTTATTTTGTATGCTTATGGCGGTCTGGATACCATTTCTGCAATTCTGGTGCAACAACAGAGTGAGGGTTTTGAACAGCTAATCACTTTTTTCAGCCAAGGCCTAGAAGAGTATGAACATAAGTACAACTTCATTGAGAAGCATGTCCTTGTAGTGGTGAGGAGCCTCAAGAAATTTAGACATCTTATTTCTAACAATAAGATACATTTAATGGTCACTCACCCTAGCGTAAAGGAGTTCCTGTTGAGTAAGGACATCAATGAGAAAAGAGCTGGTTGGATTACCAGGGTCATGGAGTATGACGTTGACATCAAAATAACCAAGTTCGTCTGAGGAAGAGGACTTAGCAAATAGCTTGATGCTTGTTCTGAGAATGAAGCAAGCAAGGAAGAGAAGGCATTTATGGCCGTTGGAGGTGAACATCAGGCTGATGCAGCGGTGGTGGGCACAAGTTGGGTGCAAGATATGATTCATTTTTTGCAAACTGGTGAATGTCTGACAAGGTTATATAGAGCCAAGAGGAGATACTTTAGACTGCAGTCCATCCCATACGTTTTGATCAATGGCATCCTTTTCAGGAAAGATTTTAACAGTGTATTATTAAGATGCATTGATGAGGCTCAGACTGACAGGGTGCTATGTGAATTTCATGATGGAACAGCAGGGGGGCATTTTGCCCCAAGGACTACTACTTGGAAGATAATGAGAACTGGATATTACTGGCCCAACTTATTTAAGGACACTCACGCATGGGCTAGAAAGTGTGAAATGTGCCATTTTTGCAGGTAAGGAAAGGCTGCCAGCTCTACCTCTTCAGCTAATTCAAGTAAAGCAACCCTTCATGAGATGGGGCATTGATTTTATAGGTCCCATTAACCCACCGTCCAGTACAAGCCATAGGTGGGTTCTTACAACAACTGACTACTTCACAAGGTGGACTGAGGCAGTGGCCCTAAAGGAATCCAATGAGAGTGTTGTCTTAAACTTTTATAGTGACTTGGTATTTAGATTTGGGGTACCTGAATCAATCATCTCAGACAATGCCTTGGCCTTTGTTGGATTAAAGATAACTGATTGGGCCGTGAAGAATGGGATCTATTTGGGCACTTCATCAAATTATTACCCTCAGGGTAATGGCCTGGCTGAGTCTACAAATAAAAACCTCATAAGGATCATCAAGAGAACAATGGAAGACAATCAAAGGACCTGGCATACCCATTTAAAATATGCTTTATGGGTAGATAGAGTCACTCCCAAGAGATCTATTGGGAACTCTCCATATATACTAGTTTATGGAAAAGAGGTAAGATTGCCTGTATCTGTAGAGCTACCAGCTCTTGACATCATGAACCAGCTAGAGATGTTTGAAGAAAAGGATCCCATGGCTGTCAAATATGCTCAACTCATGGAGCTTGAAGAAATCAGAGACAAGGCTATGAAGACTATGGAGTATCATCAGTTTCAGACAAAGGGAGTTTTTGATAAGAGAGCCAACCCCAGAAGTTTTAAGGAGGGTGATATGGTGCTCAGATGGGATGAATTGAAGAGTAGGCTAGGAAAACACTCCAAGTTTGACAATATGTGGAGAGGCCCATTTCTCATTACTGAATGCAAGGAGCACAATGCATTTCAATTATCAAATATGGATGGACAAAATTTGCCTATCCCAGTCAATGGGATACACCTGAAAAAGTTTTTTTGAGGTATGAGTGCCTTGTAAATTAGTAGATTAGGTTTCTTGCTTTCAATAAGTGCTGCTGTACAATAGATTAGATGCCTCTTCGCTTTCCCCAAGTGCTATCTAACACAGTTTGTGAGTTGCTTTCAGCATTTTTGCTTGGGCCTTCGGTCTTCTTGTGTTCTTCATTGCTATTATGTTGGGGTACTGAGGTCAAGATGTTTGTCAAGGTATTTTCAGTCTCTTTGACTCCATGCCCAATGGATGTAGGGCCACTGATCATTTGTTTAGCAGGCAAACATCCCTGAGAGGTCGCCAAAAATGTTATCCTAGTTTCCTCTGCCCAGAGTTAACTAGTTAGCCTTGTATTTTCTTTAAAATCCTTTAGAAATGGCCACACAAGGTGTAAATTCTTCAAGTACTCATGCTCTGCTTTGCCAAAAATCCCAAGATCTTTCTTGAGGAATCTTTGCAAAAAACCCAAAAAAGCCTAGAAATCTTTTGTTTTCAAGTGCCTTCTATCGTTAGGATTTTCTCATTTTTACAGCTTGTATTGGTATGTATTTTTGAATGTACATTTGCATATACATTCGCCTTTGTACATACAAAGGAAGATGCAAGGTGGAAAATATACAAGGCAAAATGTACATTGGCAAGAAAAAAATCTCAATCGGCTTTCAAAAAAGTGGAAAAGATGGTTGTAGCACCCCAAATGCATATCGAGTTTGTATATGCATTTGGGAAATCTTTTGCAGATTCCCTAGAATATTCTATGCTTGCATATCAAAGTGAATGTATATAGGGTTTGTATGTTCGCACATACAAACGGTAATATACAATGAAAAGCATACATGGCTGACATACATGCATTTGCTACAGTGGAATGTATATTGCGTCATATACATTTGCAAGATACAAGTAGAGTATGCATCGGCCGACATACAAAGACAAAGATACATGTGCTACAGTGGAATGTACATTCAAAAATATACAAGGCAGGGAGCATGCAAGTCAAAGATGCAAAGGATTACATGCAAAGGCCGAATGTGCAAGCAGTGGGGCCCGCACATATACAAAGAAGATTGCATGTGTTCTACATACAAGTGAGAGTACTACAGTGGAATGTATATCGGGTTGTATGTTCACACATACAAGGCCGATATACAAATAGAATATACAACCCGGACTCAAATAGAAATTTCAATTTGTTCTATGTTGTTTTCGGGTTCGCTTTGCATGAAAGGTGATTGTATGCTTCAACATACAAAGAGGCATATACAAGCCAAACCCAAAGGCATTTTTCAGAAAGCTTTATAAAAGGTTTGAAGTCTGGGTTGTATATTTTTTCGTTGTATATTGCGATATTCAACTGGTGGGACCTGCACATACAAGGGCGATTGTATGCATATACAAATCGCGAATACAAAGGGGTTAAGTGCATAATTGTATGTGCTGGTTTTTTGTATGTATGTTTCGCTTGTATCTTTGCATATACAAGCTGACATGCAAGGGCCAATATGAAAGGGAGTTTTCGACCAAGTAGGATGTAGTTCTTCAGCAATGGGTCCCAGTTTCAGTACGACAGTGAATCGGGAGGTGCCACGTGGTATTGGCGAATGCATATACAAGGGCTCTTGCACATACAAAGGTGATTTGAGAGGTAGTTTCAAATGCATATTCTGAAAGTGACTGTAGAGACCTTTTAGGCTCCAAAGACAGAGATACATGCAAAGCGTTTTGTGCATGTAGAGGCAGACTTAGAGGTATTTTCAAAGGCTGATATATACACAGATGCAAAGCGATATATATAGGCAGTTGACCGAAGCTTTGACCGCCAATATCTCCTCTGTCTTGAGGAATTTCGACATGCTGTAAGAGGTAAAATTACATATTTTTGCCTCCTCTTTCATTTGGCAGGGTTTTTGAGGGGATTTTCTAGTTTTCATTTTTTCAGATCTAGCTTTGCATATTTCGACAGATAAGACGTTTCAGCGGCTGTCTTGAAGATGCGGGGATTTTTCTTCTCCACAGTGGCTCTGGTTGGTGGTTTCTGTAGGTGCATTCATGGCATATGGGCTTTTGCCTTGCAAGACCAATTTCTGTGCGATTGGATGGTGATCTTGGGGATTTTTCTCCGTGCCCTATCCTATCTCACGTCTTTGCAGCCATTCTTTGCTGTCTTTCATCTTGTCAAGGCATGGTCCCTGTCCCTTCACCATACCTCTGCCCATGTGCCCCTGGTTCTAGCATTTATGGCCTGGGTTCTATGAATCAGAGACTCGTTGGTTTTCTGGCAGGAGTTTGACCTATAAATGTAATGTGAAACTCCCTTATTAAGGAGGATGGTTTTTATTGGGGCTGTTATGCTGCCAAATTTTTGGTAGACAGATCCCTTCTATTTGTGAATATTTTGCATTGTAATGGTCTTTGGACCTTCATGATTAATATATGCTAACTTCTCGCCTCTCTTGTGTCTGCATTTCTGTGTTTTTATTGAAGTTATAATCTGTTCTGTGGGTAAGACGACCCCTCTGCAGGTTTAATTTTCATACCAAAGCCTCAACCAGTCATAAGTCTATGTGAATCTCCCTCAGTATTAAAAGAATCATTGTTGTGTCCACACCGTGACCACCATCACTCACTAGATCTGGCGTATCACCCCATTTTTCTTTTAGTTTCTTTCTAACTCTTTTCCCCTACAAAATAGTAGCACTAGGTTTAGTTGCACTGGTCTAAGTAATAGGCTTGGAGAGAGGAACCAACCTTCTCTGGAGGTTTGATCTCAAATCGCAAGGTCCCACACTTTGAGATCATTCCCATGTTACCCTAGATTGCTAAGGTCTCACAACTGCAGCAAAGGGTGCGAATCTGGGTGATAACATAAGTATGTGAAGAGTGTATTGGATAGGTTCAACATGGCAGTTTGTAGAACTTTGTGTGTTTCTATTTCTTTGGGGACAAAGTTATCTATTAATGATTGTCCAAAATCTCCTTCTAAGGTGGAGGACATGAGCAGAGTACCTTATGCTAGTGTTGTTGGTAGTTTGATGTATGCTATGGTTTACACAAGACCAGACATTGCCTAAGCAGTGGGAGTCCTTAGTTGATTTATGACTAATCCTGGATGGGTACATTGGGATGCAGTAAAGAAAGTGTTCAGATATTTGAGGGGTACTTCCAAGTATTCCATATGTTATCATGGTCATTCTACAGGACCTTCGCATTTTGTATGTATTCATGAATTTGTGGATTTAGATTGGGCAGGTGACATTGACGGCAAGAGATCCACCAGTGCTTATGTGTTTACTTTATTTGGTGGTGCCATTAGTTGGATAAGTAAGCGGCAACATGTGGTTTCTTTGTCCACAACAGAAGCTAAGTATAAGGTAGCTACTCATGCTTGTAAGGGAGACATTTGTCTTAAGAGATTGTGTTCTAATATTGGTGTTGATGCAGGACAAATTACTACTTGTTGTGACAGTCAGAGTGCGATTTGCCTAGAAAAGAATCCTACTTTCCATGCCAGAACAAAGAATATTGATGTATAGTTTCATTTCATGTGAGACATGGTAGAGGATGGGAAGGTAGATACTTTGAAGAATGTTGTAGATGCATTGACAAAACCAGTGGGCACAGACAAGTTTAGATGGTGTTCAAAGTCTATGGGCCTCTCGGCCTATAGCAGTTAAATCCTATTATTCTATTGGCTCTTACAAGGTGTTTGACAAATGGGAGAATGTTGGGAATTAAGGTGTCTCAACCTTGGTAATTCCTTGCATTTATTTATTGTAATGTATTTATTTATTGCTTATTACTGTAATTAGGATACAAATCCTATTTCATCATCTTGTGGGAGTTGGTACAGTGATGTGTCATCCTACATGGAAGGTGACCACATGTACTTTTGTCCTCACATGAGGAGATAGGTGTCCCACTTAGTGGTAGAGTAATTTTTCCATGTGCCGGCATCTTGACTAGTGTGTAAGTGAATCTTGACCAAAACGGTTATGATAGATTCCTATGATAGAATCCATGACACATAAGAGTCAGAAATAGAAGGTTCTATGATAGGTGAAGACATGTGTCAAAGAGAATCTTGGAAGAAGGCATCTTTGGGCACCCCAAGGAGGGTGATGATGTGTTGTAAGTAGAATATGCTATTTTTAGGTAGTTATGACAGATTCTCTTACAGTTGTAAGAGCTGTCAATTATGATGGATTCTATGACAACCGTAAGATGCGTAAGAGCATCTGTCATTGCCCAACTTGGGACTAGGTGCCCATATTGGGATGGGGTGATGTGATAAGTGTCACGACCATGCTGCAGTGTTGGACAAGTGTCCCTAGGCATGGGTTTTGGGCCATGAGGCCAAGTTGGACGCCCATTCCAAGAAAGGTCCATTTTTGCCTTGTAACTTATTTATAAATAGGTGCTTGGAGAGGAGATGTATTATGTGATTGATAGGTACTGTTATGCTACTGGAATATCTCCAGATATGAGTGTCGAAGACTCCTGCAAGAGAATTGGCTCTAAAACTGTATTGTAACCTTGATTGTTTACTGTAATACATTTGAGCTGTGTTTTGGAGTGTGGGTTTTTTTACCCTTAAGGGTTTTCCCCACATATATCTTCTTTCTCTCTCTCTCTCTACTTTATGTGTGTATGTGCATTGCTGCAATATCTCTATTGTTGGGTTAATAACACTGTAATTGTAAAGGTTAAAAAGAATTTACACTTTTCTCTCCTCTTTAGATTAGCGTAGGAAGCATTTTCCGCACACCTATCTTCCTTTCAATAGGACCCTTATATCTTCCCAAGAACTTATTTTTCAATGAGTCCCAGTTAGTAATACATTTATCTTCTAAATAATGAAACCAGTCTACTGCAGGCCCAACAAGAGATTCAATAAATAATCTTACAAAAACATTCTCCTCTTACCCTTAAAATACCGTAGGCAACTGTGAATGCCAGAATGTGGTTTTCAACATCTTGATGATTTTGTCCACTAAACTTTGGAAAATGCTTTCTTGATCCTTCAGGTAGAGCTGAAAACTGAGATAAAAAGAGAGGTCCAAAGTGATTTCCCCATGGGTGAGAAGAAATCAATGTGATGGGGAGCACACAATGGATACCACAGACCGATGCCCTAATTTCTCACAGTCGACAAACTAACAAAAGAGCCATTGACTCAACTCTGTCGACCAAGTCTCTCATCTCTCTGCCAAAGCCCCGATGGCATTTGCCTTTGGTGAGATTCGTTCCATCGGTGAACTCTTGTAACCTTTGGCTGATTTACCAAAAACACCATCACACAGTTAACTTCCCGTGAACCCTAGCACATGGAGATGCTAGGTCATCCTACTGCACGAAACACCTTGTCTGGATCCTCTGCACCACTGAACAGGAAAAACAAAACAAAGAACAAAACAAATATTCATACAACAAAGCCATTCCACTGATTTTGATAGAAATCTCACTAGTGGAATGCTTCACAATGACATACGACAACAATGGAAAATGCAGAATGAATGGAAATCTACAATTACACGATTTACAGTTATAAGAAATAGAAATCAAATGGACATAACATAATTGCTTTATTTCTCCTGAGCACAATACAATCACATTCGATCACACTACTTTGATCAGATTACAATATATCCTTATTTGGTTCATTCCTCAGGGTATTTATCAACTCGCCCTGAGTAGTACCGAATTGATTCCAAGCGGCTGGGAGACCAATCCAAGCGGCTGGGAGACACTACTGCCTATTTTTGGCATTATTGCTATTTTTGGCATTACGTGATTACAATTTGACAAATGTCCCCTAAGTCACTTGGGACTTACAAAATGAACCTAGATACAAACTAAAATGAAAATGCATTGGTCAAATAGACCTTATTACAAAAGAAAACATGATTTTCTAGGTGCTCCTGCACCATACTCCTCAGGTGAAAGTTGTCTCAAGTCCTCTTAGAGACTAACTGCTGTAAATCACCACCTTGCTTCTTGATGTCTGCTTCTAGCACCCATGTGGCTTCAGAGTCTGGAAGTCCTTGCCATTTGACTAAGTGCTCAAAATATGTCTGATTTCTAGTCTTCTTGGCTGTCCTACTATCTAAGATACACTCCATGTTCAGTGGTTCCTTAGGTGGTAAATACTGTTGATAACTGAGAGGGGGGGGGTGAATCAGTTATCCTAATTATTTCCCTTATTGAACTTTCCTTTTAATTGAAGCAGCATAAAATCAAACACAAAACATTAACCATGAAATAAGAAACACATGACACAGTATTTTTGACGTGGAAACCCTGTTAAGGGAGAAAACCACGGGGTGATTAACCCAAGAATTATTCTCTGTTAGAAGAATAGGAAATTACAAAAATGGCACTTGCCAATTAGGGCTCACTGCCCGAGCACACTGCTCACAAGAGGCTCACTGCCTACAAGAAGACACACTGTCTTACAAAGTGATAAGAATCACAGTCTTGAACTGATTGGAAGCATCTGCATATGCTGGAGTTCAGTTCCGGTTAGGTTCAGTATACTGATCTGCTGCACTTCATCTTTCCTCTGTTCTTTAGTCTGCTATCCTTTCACATACCGGATCTTTCTTGCTACTTCTGCTCTACTCTGGACTTGTTCGCATATCCTTTCACACATTTCACACACTTTACAACTAAATCCATCCTCTATATATATCCGCACAAGTAATTTCATCACCTTTCTAGTCGGCATCCGGAACAGTCTAGTTTCTTACAAACTTAGTTCTGTCGGCTGAATCCTTGCTCACCAAGCAATGCGGATCAAGCATATACTTGTAGATATCATCAATTATGTCGGCCAAACATGATTCATGCCTCCGCAACCTTTATCATCATCTGTAACACATCCGGAAAGTAGTCTGATACTCTGTCAGTCAGTTCTTCCTCTGTTTTCACTGTCTCTCAGGAATCCGGTACTCAACTATTCATATCTTTTTCCTTGTCCAACTCCGGAGGTTAAATCCTTGGAATATACCACTCAAGATAGTCCTCTTGACTTCCCCAGATCCGCACTGCACCAAGACACTTCCTCTGAGAGATCCGGACCAATCTGTCGGACCTTGCCACATGCTCTGTTCTTGTTCACCGGACCACAACAATCTTCAATCCGACTTCCGGTAGAGACATATCATGACTTGCGGATATGTGGGATGACCTTTGTTGCCATCAATGACAACAACCATGAATCCATATAGTGTCTCTTGCCAACAATCTCCCCCTTTGGCATTGATGGCAACACTTAGTGAAAAATGACTAAGTGTTTACACTATGCTCCCCCTTTGCTGATGCTCTGTCTTTATATACAATTTCTGGAACTCCCCCTGAGTTGGATTCCTCATTTTTCACTGCTCCTCACTCCCCCTTTGACATCAATGGCAAAGGGTAGGGTCCGCACACCAAAATTTTCAAAAATTTTCTATATATAGCCGCATATTTACATACTCACATATACTGCAGAATGTCTGCAAAGGATGTCTGCAGTTGAACCATTTCAGTAGCCCAACTTAGCTTCATTCTGTCCAAGATTGAAATGTGACCACTCAACAAAAATGCAAAAGCTTCTGCCCGCCTGAGATCTGTCGGATCTTTTGTATGGGCGGTGGTCTGGGCATCACTGATGGCCTCATGCATAGTTTCCAACTTAGGGACTATAATCCTTCTAAGTTCTCCCATCCGGTTGGTAATGTTCTTCCTCTCCTTCTCAAGATTCTTTATTTCATTCAAGACTGCAATAGTCTGACATTCTTGATTTATTATAGAGGAAGAGAGAGGATCAAAACTTTGAGATAAGCTTTGAAGCTTGTCCTGTTCCTCTTTTATTTTCTTGTCAATTGCTGCTGTTGCCTTTGACCAAGATATACAAAATTTGTAGATGTCACCGCCATCCTTAAGAGCATTTTCTAAGCTCTTTATTCCAATGCTTACAATCTTCCTATCCTTAGAGATTAATTCTAATATTTCAGAAAATCTCTTATCCAAAAATTCCTTCCGGACCTTTTCTTCAGCTGATTTTTCTAGAGAATTAAAATGTGTATCAATACTGCTGACTAAGGTTTTTAGATTACCGGAAGTGGAGGCTGTCGGATCTATCTGGATTGATGGCATGATCTTTACAAGTACTCCGGAAGCAGCCTCTATCAACTCACAGTCTTCCATATGAGACTTCAGGAGCTTTTCATTTGCCTTGGCATTTGCAAATGAAGCTATCTTCATTGTTTGTACCGGAGAGAGAGAGTCAAAATCAAATGGACCTTTTAGAAGCTCCGGTTCATCAATCTCTAGAGTTTCTTTGCTCAAAAATTGTTGAACAGTTTGTGCAGTGTCTCTTGCCGGAGACAGATGTTTCTTTTCTTCTGCAGTCTTAGAACTGTCAACCTCTTTGTCTGTCACCACTGCTTCCTTCTCCTGCAATTGCTCTTCTTCTTTGGATCCGGAGACTGTAGGGGAAACCGGAGGAGAGATGCTTGCTTGTTCATGGGCCACTTCTTCTGGAGCAGAGGGTCCCAAGTCCTCACTTGTCTGTTCAGGGCTCACTTCTTCCGGAACAGAAGATTCCAAATCAGCAGCTGTTTCTGCACCTAAGTCCTCTACAACAGGAAGATTGAACCTTTTGAAGGCCTTCCGGAGGATCTCTTCTGTCTCTTGTGCCACTTTGTCAGTCTCACCAAGCATGAGCTGATTCATCCTGGCTTTACTTCTGAACTCATCTTTGCAGTCCTTGAAGATCATGTTCATTGTCTTGGGATCAATTTGAGGATATAGCTGAATAGCTATCTGCTCCCGGATCTCAAGATCTTTGGCATGAGCATTATTCTTTCTTACTTCCATTTCCTTCTCTAGGCTTTTAGGAATGAGAGATATGATCTCAATGAAAGCCTTATTGTATGTGTTCAGATATTTAACTGTGGCTTCCTGCAGAGTCTTTTGGTCTGCCTCACTGAAGTCATCATAGGATTCAGTCATTGGTTGAAGGTTTCCATCCACCGTGACCGACTTGATTATGCTCTCTAGTGACAGAGTGGGTTTTTCAACAGTTACCTCTGCCATTTCATCCTTGTCTTGGCCTGTGGAGGGCTTACCGGATCCTTTCTTCTTCTGTTTCTTTACTTCTCTTACTTCCTCATCTGATTCTGTTTCCTCTTCATCCTTTTGGCTTTCATAAGCCCTTGATGCTTTTGTCTTGGATCTTTTACCGGATGCCTGGACTTCCGGTTTTGAGCTTTTGGTTGTGGAAGGTGCAGATCTCTTTGATGATCTGGTCCGGGTGGGGGTTTCAACCGGAGCACTTTCTTTGCTTTTCTCTTCTTCCTCAGCCTTTCTCCTCTTTTCCCGGCTGGCATCAAGTGCCTCTTTTGAGATGCCTAGGCCTTGAGCAATGTGCTCTACTTCTTTTCTCACTTTTCTCTTAATCTCAGGTTCCCTGAGTTCTACATGTAATTTCACACTCAGCTCCTCAAAGGTTCCAAACCTTTCTGCCTTAGGATCTTTGGGCTGACTTAGCATGTGTTGAACATGCAGCTCTACTATCTGTTCATCAACTTCATACCCCATGGGCATGATCCAGACAGTCCTTGGCTCCACTGCCTCCATTAGGCACTGATCAGTGTCAACCATAAAGCATACTGAGTCCTTGTATTTCTCAATGAGAGACTGGGGAATTCTCTCTCTTGCTTGCATCATGCTCTGAAAGTTTTTGAAGTATCCCCATAGAGCTGTATTTCTCGCTTTTGCATCCCCAAGTCCATGCAAATAGTCTCTTATCTGGACTGCAACAGGTTTGTCATTCTGCCATACCCATCCACTTGTTCCGGGTAGCTCATTCATGAAGTAAAAGAATAGACATACAATGAGAGTACCATACTTAAAGGAGTTCTTCTTGTCTTTCTTGATTTTCTATACATTTTCCATTAATTGGCTTAGTAGTAGTTCACAAAGATCATAATCTGCATTCTTTCTTAGCATTTCATATGCTGTGTATATTGCAGTTCCGGATACAGAATTCTCCCTGCTGGAGTGATAGATCTTGTATCCTATTATCATTGATGCATATTTGATATCCGAATCCGAAATATCTTCAATGGTCATTGCCCTCTTATCATATTTTGATCCGGTGGCCTCAGTTACAACGTTGTTCTTGACAGATTTGAGGATAGGTACCCCCCCGGAAGAGTATAGACCAGTTACTGCTCTAATTGCTTCTTTTGTGATCTTACAGGGTCTATCTAGCCAAAGGAAGTTGTCATGCATCCTGCTCAGTACATACCGGACCCATTCATCTTCTTCAAAGCTAGGGAAATGAATGAATTGCTCAAATTGTTTCTTCTGGATACCCTTATACTCTGGTTTGAGCTCAAAAGCATTGTCTATCAGTTGCTTGTGATAGAGGTCTCTTAATTTGAATTCCCCAAATTCCTCAATGTTTGCGTGTATGTAAACCCTAATATCTTCAGTATGTAAGACTCCGTGGGGAACACTAGAGAAGGCTCCTAGTGGATCTACCTCCAATGATTTGTAGGGATGTTTCTTGAATGAGGGACGAGGTCTATCAGAGATCTTAACTATGTTTGGAGTAGCCATTCTTCAAAGATTTGCAGTGAGGCAATGAAAAACGAAGAATACCTTATGCGCCTTCGGTTTGCACGGAGTGGTTGGATTGATTTCTTTATGCAATAGCTTCGGCAGGAGATCCTTGGTGTGCTTGATGAACCTTGTTGCAGAGCTCCACTATTCGCTTCTTCTCAAGTGTAGAATGAGCAGATAACTTTTGAGAAATCCCTTATATTGCTCCGCAAACCCTAATATCTGTCTGCAATAAATGCTTCACCTGCATTATTCCGGTTTACCATGTCTGGACAGCTTGGAGTATCCCGGATTAGTCCTGATCACTGAATATCATCCGGATCTTTAAATCATGAATAAATCTGGGTAACATATTACAAGAACATCCCAAACACTCTGTCCAATCCGCAAGACAAGATCGTGCACTTCCGGATCTCTCCGGACCTTTTTGTAATCCTTTATCATACCGGAGCACCTCCCTGAACAGGTCTAACTTAATCGAACACAGCTTCTTCATAACTCCATGCGGACCTCTGAAAACTTGACTGAAGCATCTCAGGACTTATATCTACAAACCCTTTAATCCGCATCTTGTGCCACATCCGGCACAACTTGTTTGGCTGGGGGAACAGAATCTTCTTTGAGTCTCCCCCTGAGCCTGAGCTCACTTTTTAATTTCCAGAAGAAATATCAGCACCAGAATCTGGTGCGGATCCAACCTCTACATTCTCTGAGCTTTTCTTCACCCAAATCTTGCTCATCTGATTCCTAACTTCATCCGCATTCATCTTTTGTTTACCCTTGTCTTGATTCTGATTATACACCGGACCTCTTTTGTCCTGATTCTTGTTTCTGCAGACTTTAGCATTGTGACCGGACCTATTGCAGATTTGGCAAATAACATTTCTTTGCATATTTAACTGATATCCCCTTGATCTGCATTGATTAGCCATATGACCTACTCTATTGCATGTAAAGCATCTACCTTTGAATGATTTGTTTACTTGCATAATTCTGCATTCATGGGATTTGTGTCCATACCTTTTGCAGTTGAAGCACTGTCCGGAGAAGGATGAATTAATCTGATTCATTCTCATTCTGCACTGATTAGCTTTGTGACCAAAATGGTTGCAGCTGTGGCAGTATCCATTGAAGGATGGATATTTTTGAGCATTTGGCTGTCTTACCGGAGGTCTTCTAGGCCTGCTCCTTGGATTTTCTGATCCAAGATTCCTCTGACCGGATCCGGAGCTTTCTCCTTTCTCATATCCCAAACCATACTTGTCATCAGTCCTCTTTTGACTTCCAAGAAGAACTTCAAGTTGAGCAGAACTTATCTTGAATTTCTCTTTATATTCATTTGCTGTTTGAAGATCTCTTTTGAGAGAGGTAATTTGATCCTTAAGTTTTTCTTCATTATCTTTGGCATCTTCAAGATCAGATTCAAGATGTCTGATAATCCTGTCCATCTGGTGGCATTCTTCTAATTTTTCCTTAAGAGATTGTCTTAGATTGTCTTCAGCCTTTCTTTTTTCTTCAATCTCTTGAGTGAACTTTATAGTTCCTGATTCCATTTCATGTCTTAACATAATGACTTCTTTTGATAACTTTTCACATAACTTGGTTTGCTCAGTCAATTCTTCATTTGTATTGCTTTCTTCACTTTGTCTTGCCAACTGTTGGAGCAGCTCCTTTCTCTTTTTCATAGAGAGACTTAATTTGTCTTTTAATTCCCTCATGAATTCATCAGCCTGTTTGAGTCTTTCTCTTAATTCACTGACTTCAGAATTTGACTGTTCAAGATCCTCAAGGGCAGTCTTGAGTTGCTCCTTTAAACCATATGCATCCATTTGAAATCCCAGATCTTCCTCAAGCTGTTAGGCTCTATTAGGAGGAACTTGGCTCTGATACCAATTGTTGATAACTGAGAGGGGGGGGTGAATCAGTTATCCTAATTATTTCCCTTATTGAACTTTCCTTTTAATTGAAGCAGCATAAAATCAAACACAAAACATTAACCATGAAATAAGAAACACATGACACAGTATTTTTGACGTGGAAACCCTGTTAAGGGAGAAAACCACGGGGTGATTAACCCAAGAATTATTCTCTGTTAGAAGAATAGGAAATTACAAAAATGGCACTTGCCAATTAGGGCTCACTGCCCGAGCACACTGCTCACAAGAGGCTCACTGCCTACAAGAAGACACACTGTCTTACAAAGTGATAAGAATCACAGTCTTGAACTGATTGGAAGCATCTGCATATGCTGGAGTTCAGTTCCGGTTAGGTTCAGTATACTGATCTGCTGCACTTCATCTTTCCTCTGTTCTTTAGTCTGCTATCCTTTCACATACCGGATCTTTCTTGCTACTTCTGCTCTACTCTGGACTTGTTCGCATATCCTTTCACACATTTCACACACTTTACAACTAAATCCATCCTCTATATATATCCGCACAAGTAATTTCATCACCTTTCTAGTCGGCATCCGGAACAGTCTAGTTTCTTACAAACTTAGTTCTGTCGGCTGAATCCTTGCTCACCAAGCAATGCGGATCAAGCATATACTTGTAGATATCATCAATTATGTCGGCCAAACATGATTCATGCCTTCGCAACCTTTATCATCATCTGTAACACATCCGGAAAGTAGTCTGATACTCTGTCAGTCAGTTCTTCCTCTGTTTTCACTGTCTCTCAGGAATCCGGTACTCAACTATTCATATCTTTTTCCTTGTCCAACTCCGGAGGCTAAATCCTTGGAATATACCACTCAAGATAGTCCTCTTGACTTCCCCAGATCCGCACTGCACCAAGACACTTCCTCTGAGAGATCCGGACCAATCTGTCGGACCTTGCCACATGCTCTGTTCTTGTTCACCGGACCACAACAATCTTCAATCCGACTTCCGGTAGAGACATATCATGACTTGCGGATATGTGGGATGACCTTTGTTGCCATCAATGACAACAACCATGAATCCATATAGTGTCTCTTGCCAACAAATACTACACCCACTCTATATTGTCTTGGACAGAATCTACTATCCCTTCTCGTGTATCAGGACTCCTATATAATGTTAGACCAGCAACATTTAATATAGGTGAAATAACAATATCATCAGGGAGTTCAATTTTGTAAGCATTAGAACCATATTTCTCCAGAATCTGACAAGGTCTAATTTTTCTCATCATCAACTTGTTGTGTTTTCTTGTGGGCAGTCTGTTCTTGTTGAGATGAACCATGACCATATCTCCTATTTAGTACTGCACATCCCTTCTTCTTTGATCCACTCAAGCCTTGATCTTCTGACTGTTCAGGTGTAGAGTATCTCTGACTTGTTGATGGATCTCTTTCATAGCTTCTGCAAATGTATTAGCATGTCCACTCCTTTTGTCCAACCCTTGAACATCTCTTAATTAAAAAATTCCTCTAGGTTGACTACCATAAACAATTTCAAAAGGACTTAAACCTGTGCTTCTGTTTGTAGAATCATTATAGGCATACTCTGCTAGTGGGAGTACCACATCCCAACTACTGCCATGTTCTCTTGTCAAACATCTCAGTAGATTGCCTAATGACCTATTCACAACCTCAGTTTGGTCATCAGTCTGAGGATGATAGGCTGAACTAAAAGACAAATTTGTACCCAATCATTTCCACTAGGTTCTCTAGAAATGTCCCACAAATTTGCTGTCTCTGTCAGATACAATACTCAAAGGTAATCCATGAATCTGACAATTTCTTTAAAGAACAAACTGGTAATGTAACTAGCATCATTGGTGGTCTTACAAGGAATAAAGTGAGCCATCTTGCTGAACCGGTCTACCACAAAAAACACACTGTCATAACCTGTCCTTGCCTTGGGCAGTCCCATCACAAAATCCATACTCAAACTTTCCCAAGGTCTGTTTGGTATGGGCAAAGGTTGGTACAGTCCTGCATTGGTTGAGACTCCCTTTGCTCTTTGGCAAATCATACAACTCTCAACAAACCTTCTGATATCAGATTGCATCCGTGGCCAAAAGTAAAACCTTCTGACAAGATCTAAGGTCTTATTGAGCCTAAAATATCCTCCTAAACCACCACTATGTTTTTCCTTCACAATATTATCCCTCATTGAACACTTAGGGATACATAGTTGACTTCCTTTAAACAAAAGTCCATCCTGCAATGTATAATCTGAAAAGTCACTATGGAAAGCATTGGCAAACTCACTGCATACCTTGTAAATCTCCCTAAAATCTTGGTCCTCTTCATACAATCCTTTGAGTGACTCAACACCCATACTTTGTAGCTGCACTTTTTGCACTGTCAACACCCTTCTACTTAAAGCATCAACAACCTTATTGGTTATTCCTTTCTTATGCTTGATGATGAAGGTGTATGCTTGAAGACTTTCCACCTATTTTATGTGTCTATGACTGAGCTTTTCCTATCCATTCAAAAAACTTAGAGCATGATTGTCAGTGTATACAATAAATTCCTTAGGAAGCAAGTAGCGCCTCCATTTTTTCAGAGCTTGTACCATAGCATACAATTCTAAATCATATGAGGAGTATTTCCTTTTGGCTTCATTTAACTTTTCACTGAAGAAGGCTACTGGTCTGCCTTCTTGGCTCAACACTGATCCTATGGCCAGTCCACTTGCATCACATTCAATTGTGAAAACCTTATTGAAATCAGGTAACACTAAAGTAGGGAATTTAGCAACTTTCTATTTCAGACTCTCAAAGCTCCTATCTTCTTCTCTCGTCCACACAAACTTCATCTTACCTCCACCCTTGATGGCCTCCAACATAGGTGCACAGATGTCACTGTAGTTCTTAATGAATTTCCTATAAAATGTGGCCAAACCATGGAAATTTTTGACCTCTCCTACTGTCCTGGGTGTAGGCCAATTCAAAATAGCTTCTACCTTGGAAGGATCCATTTTCAAATCACCCTTAGAGATGACAAAACCTAGGTACACCAATTCTTGTTTCATGAAGTCACACTTTTCCAAGTTTATCAGTAACTGCTGATCTTGCAACCTCTTCAAGATTATCACCAAATGTTTCAAGTGTTCTTCCTTGCTCTTATTGAACACCAAGATATCATCAAGGTAGACTACCACAAATTTTCCTATGAATTCCTGCAATACCTCATTCATCAATCTCATAAAGGTACTAGGGGCATTTGAAAGACCAAACGGCATCACAAGCCACTCATACAACCCTTCATTGGTTTTGAAAGCTATCTTCCACTCATCCCCTTCTCTTATCCTTATTTGGTGATACCCACTCTTCAGGTCTATCTTAGAGAAATAGGTAGCACCTCCCAAACAATCCATTAGATCTTCTATTCTAGGAATAGGAAACCTGTATCTGATGGTTATCCTATTTATTGCTTGGAATTAGTACACAGTCTCCATTTCCCATCCTTCTTTGGGGCTAAAATGGTAGGTATTGCACATGGGCTAAGGCTCTTCCTTATCAGCCCTTTGTTTAGGAGTTCTTGAATCTGATTTGCTATCTCTTCATTCTGTTGCGGGGTCATTTTATATGCTGCCTTATTAGGAAGTACTGCTCCTGGTATGAGATCTATTTGATGGCTAATATCTCTGATTGGTGGTAGGGAATCAGGTATATCCTTTGCAATCACTCCTTTGTAACTCTAAAGTAAATCTCTGACCTCCTTAGGTCCTACTTCTCTCACACTTTGCTTCTTTTCCCCCTTAGGCTTCACAATCAAACCAAAACCTACTCCATCACCTTCCTTTAATGTGTCCATGAATTCTTTCTCTCCTACCATCATTACACTAGACCCTACATGTTGTGGGTCCTCTTCTACCAATGACTGTATCCCATAAGTCACACCATCCTTTTGGAATGAGTAAGCATTCTTTTCTCCATCATCCATTGGAAGGATGTCACACAAGATTTTATCTCTATATCCCTTAATACTGAATTCTACCCATGCCAGTTCATTGATGAGTATGTGCTACCCCTTATTCAACCAACTGACTTTATATGGACTGCTATGGGTATCTTTTCTAACTTCAACTTATTCACTGCTTCAAAAGATATAATGTTATTAGTAGAACCAAAGTCAATACTAACTTTACAAACCTTACCTTGGATCTTGCAGTTGATTCTAAACAAAGCCTTTCTTTGCAATGGTTCAGTTTATACTAGTTCCTTAAGCAGCATCCTCTTGATCATTAGATTCTCTCCCGTTTCTGATGCTAGATTCACTTCAGGAGATGTCACACTCCTTGCATCTTCTTGAATCGAAGTGTTTCTCTTTTGACCACCATGAGAAGATGATGCCTTCTCTGGACACTTATATGCCAGGTGCCCTATCTGATTACAGTTAAAACATCTCATATTGGAGAATTTGGATCCTCTACTTGATCCACTTATCCCACCTCTTCCATTAGGCCTTCTTCCTTGGTAGGCTCCTCTACTACTGGAGTCCCCAACTTGCTCTTCTTGGCTAGACTCACCACTAGGCCTCTAGTTAGGACTTCTTCCTCCAAAACTACCTCTGCCTCTGAAATTCCTTCCACCTCTACCTCTATTATTCTGCTCACTCTTTCTCTTTATCTTCTCTTCAGCCCTTAAGGCCATTTGGAAACACTTGTTCACTATGTCTGGTGCTAAGATGTTGATCTCATCTTGAATGTTCATCCTTAGGCCATTCAAATACCTGGCCACCTTCTCTGACTCTTCTTGTCTCTTTGATCTGAGACTGAGTTTATGAAACTCTTGTGTGTATGCATTCACATCAAGGTCTCTCTATCTGAGATTCTACAATTTCTTATACATCTGCACATCATAGTCTAGGGGTAAGAATTGTGCCTTGAGTTTGGTCTTCATCCTTCTCCAAGAGGTTATCATGTTCTTCCCCTCCTTGACTCTCTCTTCTTGTTCATAATTCCACCATGCAAGAGCATATCCCTGTAACCTTGCCTTTGCCAACTTAACCCTCTTATCATCAGGGACTTCTTTGTATTCGAAGTGATTATTCAATGCCTCAATCCAGTCAATCACCTCTTTAGCTTCCATACTTCCACCATACATAGGTAACCCATTTGTGTTGTCCCTATTATCTGATTTTAATGCATTTAAAAATGCCCTCTGGTCTACTGGTATCTCCTCTGTCTTTTTACTGGTTTTAGTAATTTCCATATTGATGTTACTTTCATCTTCCCTATCCTTACTTTTGGACTTCTTGAACTCTCCCAACTTGGATTCAAGCATCTCCTCGATCAGCTTCTTAACGACGTCCTGTGACATACTTTTGGGAGGCATCCTCTCTACCTCTGTCTCATTTTCTTTGTCTGACATAAACATTCATAGACAACACCCAAATGCCAATACTCCTACAAATCCTCAATTCAATTTACCGCCCAAATCGTTTCGGGCTCTGATACCAATATGATGGGGAGCACACAGCGGATACCACAGACCAATGCCCTAATTTCTCATAGTCAACCAACTAACAAAAGAGCCACCGATTCAACTCCATCGACCAAGTCTCTCATCTCTCTGCCAAAGCCCCAATGGCATTTGCCTTTGGTGAGACTTGTTCCGTCGGTGAACTCTTGTAACCTTTGGCCAATTTACCAAAAATGTCATTGCACAGTTTACTTCCTGTGAACCCAGCACATGGAGATGCTAGGTCATCCTACTGCGTGAAACGCCCTATCTGGATCCTCTACACTGCCGAACAGGAAAAACAAAATAAAGAACAAAACAAATATTCATATAATGAAGCCATTCCACTGATTTCAACAGAAATCTCACCAGTGGAATGCTTCACGATGACATACGGCAACAATGAAAAATGCAGAATGAATGGAAATCTACAGTTACACAATTTACAGTTATAAGAAATAGAAATCAAATGGACATAATAGAATTGCTTTATTTCTCCTTAGCACAATACAATCACATTCGATCACACTACTTCTTTGATCAGATTATAATATATCCTCATTTGGTTCATTCCTCAGGGTATTTATCAACTCACCCTGAGTAGTACTGAACTGATTCCAAGCAGCTGGGAGACCAATCCAAGCGGCTAGGAGACACTACTGCCTATTTTTGGCATTATGAGATTACAATTTGACAAATGTCCCCTAATTCACTTGGGACTTACAAAATGAACCTAGATACAAACTGAAATGAAAATGCATTGGTCAAATAGACCTTATTACAAAAGAAAACATGATTTTCTAGGTGCTACTGCACCACAATGCCATACTGTAGATTTAAAAAATAAATCAGTAGGGGGTCTTTACTAGAACCAAATGCTTTCAAATACTTTCCACTTCATAGAGCTGCCAACCTTCGTCCTTAGGGAGGCACCTTTAAAATTTTTGAGAAAAGAAGATACTGGCACTTCGATTCTTTTTCCCCAGTAGAGTCACAAAAAATCTATTCGTGAACAGATTTGTCACTTCGGTTTATACTCCCTCGCCCACACCAATGACAAATGAACCAACAGTTGAGTCACTTGCAATGATATTTGCAAGTGCTCTCTGCTTATTTTACAAGGTGCAGCTACCTTCGAATAATATGCAATGAATGGAAACATTGGGTATGCTTTTCACTAGAAAGTAGAAAAGGTAAATTAACACCTTCGAATAATATGCAATGAATGGAAACATTGGGTATGCTTTTCACTAGAAAGTAGAAAAGGTAAATTAACACCTATTCATAGCCATGGAAATAGATGCAGTTGATTAATTTTAAATAACGAGGATGCAGATTAAGTGACACACAGTCCACCTATCCCACAACCCTAAATGAGAATAAAGAAAAGACTGGGTAGTAGATCTTCACAATAGATAAATCAATTTGAATTCAAAGATTCAGAATGAACATCTCCACAATTTGATTTAATAGAAATTGCACTGAAAATGATTACAGAAGCACACATGACATTTGCAATCTACAGAAAACATCAATAAATTCATAGATTTATAAATATCTCCTTCATTTCCCAATACAAAAATGAGTTCACAGACTCTTTTTTCTGCACAACAAACTGTGGTTGAGAAGAAAAACTCTACTCCTCTTACTTCCCCTATTTTCAAGCAGCTGAAAAAGATCCTCCTCCCTTTTGAAATATTTTAGCAATAAATAAGCCTCCCTCAATGAGACTCCTTGGTTTCCCGTAACCACTTCTTGCAAAGTCAGTTACAACGGAAATTTCTTCCTTCCTGTGAGAAGATTTGCAAGTAAAAATTACTTTCTCCCTTCCCTAACTGCCTCTTGAAAAGTGTTTGCAAGAAATCAAATTCTTTTTTCTCCCGTGGCGTATCAATAGAATGACTTTTGATTTTCTCCTTTGGTGACATTTAGGAAATCATCAACAAAACTTTTAATCTATGAATCAAAGTCATCATTTTAAGTCATTAAAAGAAGTGCTCATTAATTGTAGATCCTTTATCAAGGTCTTTTGTAGGCATTCCTTCCTTCAGGAACAATCTCGATACCAACATATTCCTTGCCTACAATAAATTCAGGAGCAAAACATTTGAGGATCCCATATGTAATATGCAGCAGTCTACCTTCCTGTAGAAATGTATGATATTGATTCTAGATCATGGATGTGCTTTGTTACACACAATTTCTTCTCAATTGTGAAAATCAAAGAGGTGAAACCACATATCTTCTCCACTTAGCTACAAGCTTGTTGCTTATTCAGATTTGCCTTTATAATCCTCAGGTAAAGTCTCAAACTAGGAAACAATTAGGGGAATCAGAGATCCATCATTTATCAATAGGACAATTATTTTGAGGAAGACTATATGTTTCTTCCAAGCTAACCATACAACTGTGAATAGTAACCAATGGAGAAGTGACTGCCTCCAGACGTCCCTAGCTTCCACATCTAACAAGACAGGATCATTCTGTTATCAACATTCTTTAAATCCAGGCTCAGGTTTCTTTGGCAATGCTATGATATTGAAGCTGAAATCGGAACAAAGCTGGTAGCTTCAAAGCTACGAAGAGCTCTTTCATGGTTTCTGCATAACGATCTGCCATCACACTGTTATAATAGAGATCTGGGTTGTTATTTACCAACTCATCTTTTTCAGCATTTGATAAGCAAGATTTACCATCCCTTGCATCCAACATGACAACCTTCTCGGTCCTTTATGCACTCAATTGTAAACCTGAACAATCCATATGTGGTATCCTCTCAAAGTAGCGGATCATTGAATTATCTTGGAATTATTTTATACAATCAACCATGATGTACTCTGCTGTTACCATTATGAATTGAATGAAGAGAAGTCACTCGTCCAATTTCCATATTTGCATACTTTAAAGAACCTTATTCATTTTCCTGAGATCACGACATCCTGTGATCATTGCACTCTTGGAGAAGCATTTTATCAAATGGTTCACAGCTTTGTATTTGCATTTCACATACATGTCTACCAGAGCATTTCCAAACATAATGTCTGATAAGAACCACCATAGCATTGCACTTTTTCATCCCTAACTTGCTCGAAAGCTTTTGCTTTGGCACGGGCTTGAAGGATGCAGGCAACGACAGTGGAGTGCGGTCTCATAGCTACTGAATGTATTTGCTTGAAAGTTTCTTAAGTTCAAATCTATTCGATGCCTATCTTGCAACCATCTTTACTAAGTCTCACTTATCTTATCCATGATAACACGTTATTCGAAGCGGCTCACGTTCCATGTCTTGCTTCTACACTTTGCATACATGCTATCAGATTAGCAGTGAATAGAATCTCTGACCAAAATCCTTACTCAACTCAGTGTTCCATTGTATTTAACTTGAAGGTTTCTACGGCCTTTCCAACAGATCTCTTCGCTGTATGTTTGCGGCTATTGCATTTTCTTGAAAGTTTCTAAAGATTTTTCAACAAATCCATTTTGTGCACATCCTACAATCATTGCTCAGTAGTCTTCGAGCATAATACCTGATAGAGCATTCATTACCATTGTGTGACGGCGGAGGAAGTGGAAATGGCATTACAATTGCCGATTGCATTAACTTGAAAGTTTTCAAAAGCGGTTTAACAAATCAATTTTGTGAATATACTACAATTATAGCATTACATGAGAGGACATCCGCTTTAAAGCATTCTACAAACAATTCAAGTGCATTGTGAAGGATCCCATGCTGCACCAGGCTATGGAATTTATTGTTGATAGTGAAGCTTGTTTCAGCAACATTCGTTGCTGGTGCACACTTTGACGATTCTCATAATGCCACCCTTCAGAACAGAAACAACTTGATGTGAGGATTATAAGAATGGCGATGCAGCTTATTCATCATCTATGCTGACTTTGTTACGCCCCAGTTGCTGCAAGCATATTTCCCAAATCCGCCACATACAATGCAAACAGGTTCCTCAAGTACTTTTGTGCTCATTTTGCCGTACATCCTCTGTGTTCTCCGGCTTTCACATGTGCATCTGTAAAGAATCCATTCTGATCATTTGTGAATAGGTTTTGTTAAACACGAGTTCAAAAACCCTAATAGTCTCCGATAGAGAGGACAGAGAGGCATTGGCTTTCGGCACTTTTAGAATCTCCTTTCAACTTGAAACTACTTATAACAAGGATGTCGGGGAGTCGGGGATAATCAAAACTTTTGAACCTTAGTGTCGGGCACTTTTAGAGTTTGGGAACCTTCAAAGCACCCAACAATGAGGAGAGTCGGGTGATCGGGTGTTTTTAAGACTTTGGAACTTGAAAAAAAAAAGTTCTTGGATTAATGAAACCCCCGACCATTAAGACGCTGAGATTTATAAAACAGCTAATTTGTTTTTACTAAAGTAACTTACTTTTTAAACCATCCCACTTTATGAAGGACTCCATATGAAAAATGGCTTTAATAAAGTCACTCGGACTTTATACAATATTCACATCTCCTAATTCTTCGAATGAAAGTGTATGATCTTTATGAGAAGTTCTCCAACCAATAATTAATTTTTCAATGAAAGTACCCTAAAATGTCTCCTAAAATTGATCGGATGATGTGAAATAATATCCCAATAACGCATTTATTCATTTCCCCTGAAACCATGTTTTGGCTGAAAGACAAAAACTTTCATATTTTCCACAATTCAGCTCTGTTTTGTGCAAAATTTGGACAATAGGGCGATCAGACATCACAAAGTAAAACCCATAAATCCTTTAAGCTCCAGCACTCTGAAACTTGAATTTTGGCTTCATTTGCAACTTGGCAAGGGAAAAATATAATGTTTAAAATTTTGCAAACGACAAGACCGTTTGGCATGAAACCTGGCAAGACCGGGCAATATGAGGTTAGGAACGAACCCACTAAAGGATTTCATACTAGCTTGCATTTATTTTCAGATTTAATTATTTTTGTGATTCGGCAGGTTTCGGGGCATATAGGGGAATGCACTAAAATTTTAAATTTTCAAGTTCAAATTTTGATATATATATATTCTTAAGCACTTCAATAGGAATACATTTTTTTTTCCCTAAAAACTAAATAAATATATCTCATAAAAAATTTATTTAAAAACTATTAACTTTCAAGAGGGAAGGGAAAATATATTTCTTTTGTTTCATAATAAAAACCATCATTGCTATTATTTTTCTTTCTTTTTGTGGCTTTTAAATAACAAGATATTTAAATGTGAAGGAGGGAGGGAGAGAGAGAGAGAGCATGTTTTAACTTAATCTTTAATAACAAGATTTTCAATATAATGCAACATCTATAAAATGAACATATCCTTTCTTTTATTTATTCTATTTTTGCAAGTAAATACATCTTTTCAAGAATAGATAACATACAATGGAGATTTACGAAGGGGAAGGTTTAAAACCTCATCCTAATACTACCCAATACAAAGGTCTTGAGATTGGGCTTTTACATATCCATTACAAGATAGAAACACTCCTAAAACAACAAGAAAATTTCACAAGGAGACTCTTCTCCTACTTCACTTTCCTCATAGCCATATATCTTGCAAAAAGACACAACAAAAGTTAAACAAGCCAATGGAAGCTCTCCACCAAACCATAGACTTGTAGCAAGCCTCCCTCGAGCTAGGAGGCCCATAACCAACCATGGGTTCACACAAACTCAAAGAGAGAACAAACAATCACACAATACACTCCAAGCACTCCCACCCATGGAGTGTAACATACCATCCGTTATTACTTGATATTACACACACAATTTACTAAGAAAGTAAATTCACATGATTAAACATGAGAGAAATTTTTTTCTAACATTTGCTAAATTACATAAAATTAAATGCATATCTTTTTTGAATATCTTTCATCCTTGAAAATCACAATATATTCAAAGATAAATCATAGTGAAATTATTTCACTTTACATTTACAAATATTTTGCATTTAGCAATATGAACAAGTTTACATAAGTTTGACAATCATAAGTCAATCATGAAGTACATTGCATCTAGAATCTTGATATATGTCACTCAAGTCTCAGCGAGTCTTCTGCTATAGAGGGAGAGCATCATTCGAGTGCTTTACCTCCAACCACAGACTATCGGTCCCCCACACACCTTCCTTCTTGGAAGTGGCCCTACTCTTCACGAATAATATAGACATAGAGAACTGACAAGTTGTCATCTGAGTTCTAGTACTATTTCATACATAACTCAATCAACCATACAACTCTAGATATCTTAATAGGGGATATGGTAATAATAATGAGAGATCCAGATATCCTGATAGGAGATATAACAATGAGAGAAACTTCAACAATAATAATAACAATGCCCCTAGGCCACCAAGAGTCTGGAACACCCAGCCTAACAATGATTCATTACCTTCTCCCTTAGATAATCAGCCCCCTCCTGAGCCTAAACAGACCACAAGGGTCAATTTGTTAGAAGCTGCACTTAATAACTAGTGTAGGATACACAATACGAATGCACATGCTGAGTTGCATTATCCACAGTTCAAAATTGCATCCAACATTTTGCAAGCTAAAGTGTCAAACACTACAGGGGAAACATCTTTTCCTGAAGGTAATGAGATAGTGCCTCTAGGGTATGAGTCAGCCATGGTACTTGAGAGTTTTGATGATCATCAGCATCAGCAAATGGATACAATCCATGATAATTATACTGGATGGCATGTAAAGAATCAGCTATGGCCTTTGAAACAAATTATGTTTTCCCCTTTGAGGATGAGAATGAGCCTAAGCAAGAAGCTAAAGAAGTTCATGCATATCAGCAATATTAGGGAAGACACAATTACAATCTGAGGAGCAATGCTAATCGCCCTGCTAGTCCTTTAACCACTTCCATCCCTCCTAACAATTTCAACATGCCTCCAGATCCTAAGGCCAGTAATAATCTAGGAACTCCTAAGGTGAATCCACAGTATTTTGCACCACAAACAGTAGTAGCAAAAGGTATGAGCCAATTTCTTGAGTTTGATAAACTTGTTGCTTACCTTGCTGAAGAAATGAGGAAGATAAAAATTAGTTTGTCCTTATTAGAGTTGTTGAAAAGTTTGATCATTAAGAACGCCTTTCTCAAGTCACTAGATGAACCTATAGCTAAGGAGGATAATACTAGTCATAATCCCAATCATACCCCCACTAGAGATCCTGCACCTAGGGATAATCTTGTTAAACCAAAAGATAAAGCCGCAATTCACACTGTAGATGCAGCACAAATGACCCTATATAAAGAGAAATCTAAATCACCCCCTTTCCTGCTTACACTTAGGATCTTTGTAAAGAACCTGCACAATTGTCTAGTAGACTCAGGTGCTTCTACCAATGTGATGCCCTTGTCCATTTGTTAGACGTTAGGTTTGCATCCTGCAAAGTCACTCAAGAAAGTAACTCAGTTAGACAAGTCTGAGGTTAGTGTAGTAGGAGAATTGACACATATTAACATGCAACTTGCATCAGATCCTAAGGTGTAACACTACATAGACATTCAGGTGGTTGACATACCTGACACATATGCCATGCTCCTCAGCAAGGACTGGTCAAAAACTTTCAATAGTTATATGGCTACAAATTTCTCCCACATGTGACTGCCATGGAAGGGCATCCCTAATCAACTTAGAATTGAAGCCAAACCTATAATGAAACATACGATAACTAAGTACAATCATAGCAATGAGATATTATATGTGGATGTTGAACTTGGGGTATATGCATTGAGACCACAGGAAGTCAGAATAGAAGAGGTGTTGATGTGTAGACACATACATGAAGATAGAAAAAGTGATAAGATTGTGCCAGAAACATGATCAATGATAGAACCTGATTATAGTTCATTAGATGAAGATGAAATTAATCATGTCCTTGAGTTTCAAAGGTACCTATCAAGTGAAGTTCACAAATGTCAGTTGCCAGGGACATCAGTTAAGGACATACTTATGGGAGGTTGGTGCAGATTGCATGAGGATGCACACTCAGAGAATACATGTGAAGCTTTTCAGGATATAATAGATACAACAAAGAGAACATGCATAGAAGACAAGAAATTTTCACCAGAGGTATGTGAAGTACTTAACATTGATGATTGTATTCATTTGTTTCCTCCAGATGCAGGGGAATGAGAACAAGAAGTAGGCAAAGTGGATGTCTTGATGTCTAGTACATAAGAAGTGTTGTTATGTGATGATGTACATTCTAGTGATAAAGTTAGCACAGTCACATTAGGGATAGATTGTCTCATTGAATCAGATTATGAAATATCATATGAAGATAGGGGAAGCCGTTTAACACAATTTGAAGAGCTCCTATCGAAGCAAGTTCAATGACATATTCTCCAAGGAATATCACCTAATCAGGTGCTAATTGAAGGATGATGTAGGCTACATGAACCTACCCATTCAAAAACAACTTGTGCTCTATATTTGCACATAGTGAGCAAAAAATAACCGAAATGTTCAAATGACAAGTTGCACAAAATTAGGGATGTTCTTGAAGATACAAAAAGAGAAGTTGTAATATCTCCTGATAAGAGATATGATGATATCAAGTTCATAAAAAGAAAAAATATTCAAAAAGATGATTCTTAGAAGAAGCAAAGTGTGGATGTCTTAGTCCCACCAAAACATATGGATGTGATAAGAAATGAACCACCCAAGATCAAATGGATATCTATAGGAGTAGATGCACGTGCCAAACAAAAAAGGGATGGTCCAGATAAATCATTGATATAAGATAAACCATGGACCTTGAGATTTGATGGCTCCAAATCAAAGCAAGGAGCTAGAGTAGGAGTAGATCTCATCAATCCACAAGGCAAATAATTCCTAGTAGCATATAGGCTGCAATTTCCATGCACAAACAACGTGGCTAAATATGAAGCCTTGATACACTGCCTGTTGTTTGCCCTTAAGAAGAAAGTGAAAGTTCTACACATCTTTGGAGATTCAGAACTGGTAGTTAGAGGCAAGTTAGAGGCATTTATGCTTGCAATTACAAGAACCTATCTAGTTAAAGACAGAGTCTGGGACTTGATAGAGAGTTTTGATGCCTTTAATATCATGCATGTTCCAAGAGAACTCAATCATCATGCTGATGCACTAGCCTAGGCTGCTAGTACGCTAGAACCTTTGTCCATATCAGGGATGAAGAGATTTTCAGTCGAGCTGGTGTCAACACCATCTATTTTTGACAACATCACCAATTTTTAGGTGTTTGACAATGATCAACACATTTTGGACTTTATTGCCAATAGAGACATATTTGAAGCCTAAATAGTGGATGAAAGGAACATGGAAGACCATATCTGGGATGAAGAAGAGCTAATTGATCTGCCTAGCAGTAAAAATCCTAAGGGCATGATTGAAATGGAAATAGATTTTGATCTGGATAACATGATTAAATAGAAAGATCTCCCTAAGACAGATTGAGGAGAGTATGAGCCAGTTAACATAAGATAGGATGTAGATAAGAGAAATTTCTTGATAGGTAAAGTCTGCACTAAGGAAGAAAGAGAAAGAATAACCCAAGCCTTAAAAGACTACATCCATGTCATAACATGGACATATGATGAGTTAAAGACCTATGACATATCCATTATAACTCACACAATTCCCCTTAAGCCTGATGCTAATCCCTTCAAGAAGAAACAAAGACCGGTGGACGCTCTGCTGAAACCTCTTAATTTTTAGGAAGTCAAGAAATTGCTTGCTGCAAGGATCATATTTCTAGTTAGACATTCAACCTAGGTTGCTAATCTAGTTCCTGTCAGAAAGAAAAATGGAGATATACACCTGTGTGTAGACTTTAGGAACTTAAACAGAGCATTCAAGAAGGATAACTATCCTTTGCCTTCTTTGGATGATGTTCTCCAAATGGTGAATGGTGCAAGAATGATGTCTTGTCTGGATGGCTTTTTAGGATACAACCAGGTAATGGTTGATAAGATAGATAGATTGTGTTAGGAAAAGTGTCTCAACCTTGCAACCTCGAAAGGTTCCTATTCTTCCCATCTTTGGTCTTTTTGAATACCCTTTATCTTGGAGAATGGTTCGGAACTTTCAAAGTTTCCAAAAGAGATAAAAATAGTGAGACTTACTATTTTTAGTAAGTCCTTTGATTGAGCTTGGATTGACCTAAAATTTTTCCTAGAAGGTGTGGAACAGCTATGTGAACATCTCAGGTGAGTTTTGTCTCAAGATCATATCTAGATCATGAGATATTAAAGTTTCTATTTTTTGAAACTACCAGAAAAAAGTTTTGAACTCAATTACTGGAATCAAAACTTTTTTAAACATCCTAAAAATTGTCATAACTAGCATAGCAGGTTACAGGGTGATAGATCTCTTCATGAGGTTTCTTATGCATCAAACGGTTCGTTAATCGAACACCTGGATCAAAAGTTATGGCCTCCAGAAGTTGGACCTTCTATTTTTGGGAAATGTAAAAACGTGTTGGACACATAAAAGAGTTGTAAAGGGGAGAGTTACACATGTTGGTGTGTGGTTTGGCATATCACAAGGCATCTTTGATTGGAGATAATTTGGGTGCCACTTTATGGGTGGTTTTGGCTCATGGTTTTGTAATCACCGGTAACAGTTTACTGTATTGCATCTCTTATTTATCAGGAGCTGGAGATGGAGGTTGTGTGTGAGAATCTTATAGATGTCGAATTACCTCCTGGATCTTTGGTTGGATATACTCTTGTAGAAGCTTACTCTACAAGTATATTGTAATCTTCGTGATTCCTGAATAATATATTGGGCGGCTTTGGAGTGGGGTTTTTTACCTGAAAGGGTTTTCCACACGTATATCTTTTGTTGTGAGTTTTGTGTTTGCATTTGGAAGTTGTTATTATCTTTCTGTTAATGTGCATCTTAATTTGTAACTGTAAAAGTAAAAAATTACATAAGTATTTCCTCAGTAGATTAGTGTAGGAAGTGTTTCCACATGTCTTGCTTCCTTTCAGTTGGTATTAGGGCCTGATCACCTTTGGTTCTAGTTGTTGGGTAGAGGTTTTTTTGAGCTGATCTTCCTTTGAATGGGAGCTTGTGCAGAGGATTTTGAAATCTTTGTTGCAGGTAAGAGATAGTGAGCACATCTAGGAGGTTTGAGATAGAGAAGTTTAATGGCAATAATTTTAAGTTATGGAAACTCAAAATGGAGGACATGTTTGTAGATCAAGATTTATGGGAAGTCGTATCTGGTACAAAACCAGCGATAATGTCCCAAGAAGACTGGGATCTCAAAGATCAAAAAGCTAAGGGTTTGATAAGACTCTGTTTGGCTAATTTAGTGCTCCTGAATATCCATGAAGAGAAGACTGCAAAGGAACTTTGGAAGAAGCTTGGAGATGTTTATCAGGCTAAATCCCTGGTGAACAAGTTATTCCTACAAAAGAAATTGTATTATCTAAGGATGGAAGATGGAAGATCTATCGCTGATCACCTAAATACATTCAATATGCTTATTACCCAGTAGACTTTTGTTGGTGTGAAGATGGAGGAGGAGGATCGATGTATGACATGATTGTGTTCCTTACCAGATTCATGGGACCACCTTGTTATGGCCATTATGAGTACAACTACCACCTTTAAGATGGATGAAGTGGTTTCTTGGCTGTTGTTTGAAGAGATGCGGAGAAAGTCTTTTGAATCAGCTAAGGAGGCTCTTGTGGTTCATAGTAGATCTAAAGAGAAGGGAAAGAAAAAGGATAAGAAGAAGGAAGAAAAAGGAAGATCCAAATCCCATGGGAGATCTAAGTCTCCAGGAAAGTCCAAGGCCTTGTATTGGAACTGGGGCAAACCTGGTCACTTCCGCAAGGAGTACAAGGAGGAGAAAAAGAAAAAGAAGAAGAATTATGATTCAGATTCTGACAAGTCCTCTCAGGATGAAGGAGAAGCATTTGTCATTGTCTTGGCAACACATGCATCTGAGGATGTGTGGATTATTGACTCAGGTGCATCTTTTCACATGAACTCACATCAGGGCTGGTTTTTGAAGTATGAAGAATACAATGGTAGAAAGGTGTACTTGGGTGATGATTCTCACCTGGATATTGTTGACCGTAGAAGGGTCTTGATTCAATTCCCTGATGGATGAGTAAAGGGAATCAATGGTGTTCTACATATCCCTGGTTTGACACGAAACCCTCTTTTTGTAAGTAAATTGAATGGTGTGGGTGTGTAGGTTGTTTTCTCGAATGGAGGATGCAAGATGACTAGAGGATCTATGGTGTTGGCTAAGGGTGTTCAGATTGGCACTCTGTTTCAGCTTGATGCATGCGTAGTTCAGTGGAATAGTGCCTCTATTTTGAAGAAGAGAGCTTCAGAGTCTTCATCCTCACCATTGGAACCAACAACGAAGAAGATTGTTGCATCTACTTCTGATGGTCATGCTTTTTGGGTACCTAAGGGTGCTCATTCTATGGAGATGAAACTTCTAGCTGAGAAGACAATCTTATGGCACCAAAGGCTTGGTCACATTGATGAAAAGGGTTTGAGGACCCTGAAGAATACAAATCTTGTTGAGGGTATGAATGATTGTAACCTTGAGTTTGATTTCTGTGAAGATTGCATTTATGGAAAACAAAGCCATGTTCAATTTTATTCTAGTTCTCACAAATCTTTAGAGGTGTTGGACTTGATTCATTCTGATGTGTTTGGTCCTATTAATGTTCCTTCGATTTCAAAACCTGTTTACTTTGTTTCATTCATTGACGATTACAATAGAATGACATGGGTGTATTTCCTTAGAAGTAAATCTAAAGTATTTAATAGATTCAAAGAGTACAAAGATCTTGTAGAGAATCAGAAAGATATAAAGATTAAGTGTTTGAGGATTGACAACAATGGTGAGTTTTGTTCAGCAGATTTTGACAAGTTCTGTAAAGAACAGGGGATTGAGAGGCACAAGACAACTCCATATACCCCTCAGTAGAATGGATTTGCAGAGAGGATGCATAAAATGTTTATGGAGAGGGAAAGAAGTATGCTAAGTGGAGCTGGTCTTGAACAAAAGTTTTGGGCTAAAGCTGTTGCTATCACTTGTTACCTGGTTAACAGGTCTCCTACATCAGTGCTCATTGATAAGACACCTATGGAGGTATGGTCTAGTAAAAAGCCTTCATTAAGACACATTCAAGTATTTGGTTGTGAGGCATATGTACATGTGCTTAAGGATAAGAGGTCTAAGTTGGAGAACAAGGTTGTAAAGTGTATCTTCATTGGTAATGGCATCGGTGTGAAAGGGTACAAGCTTTGGGATCTAGTAGCTGAGAGAGTTTTGTATAGCAGAAGCACGATCTTCAAAGAGATCAATCCTTCTTCTATTGTCTTGCAGCGAAGGAAAGAAGAGAAGAAAGATGATGTGGTTTAGCTTCCTTCCACCCTTGAAAAAGTTGAACCAAAAACATCTATTGGACCTGATAATGAGAAGAGCTCTAGTAGCTATGAAAGTTCAGAAGAAGATGAAGAACCTCAACCTCAACCTTTG
Source organism: Cunninghamia lanceolata (assembly GCA_027924645.1). Taxonomy (NCBI): domain Eukaryota; kingdom Viridiplantae; phylum Streptophyta; class Pinopsida; order Cupressales; family Cupressaceae; genus Cunninghamia; species Cunninghamia lanceolata. The sequence continues at coordinate 5,289,859 of BSBN01000071.1, read as the reverse complement.
AGGAGGTCCACGTGGATAAGGTAGCAACCTAATAGGTTTGGTTATTCATTGCATGATTCCAATTATATTTTTTCTTTGATTTCTACACTGATGAGCCTAGAGCTGTGAAAGAGGCTATGGGTATGAAAGATGCAGGTTCCTGGAAGGAGGCCATGGAAGAGGAGATGGCTTCTTTGGAAAAGAATAATACTTGGGACTTGGCGCCTTTGCCTGAAGGATGAAAACCTGTTGGATGCAAATGGGTGTTCAAAAAGAAATTTGGTGTAGATGGCAGTGTTGAGAAATATAAGGCTAGATTGGTTGTGAAGGGGTATTCTCAAGTGGAGGGAATTGACTATGGTGAGATTTTCTCTCCCATTGCAAAGCTGACATCTATTCAGTTCCTGTTATCTCTTGCAGAAACGTATGATCTAGAAGTGGAATAGATGGATGTGAAGACAACATTCCTTCATGGTGACTTGGAGGAGGAAATCTATATGTCACAGCCAGAGCACTACATGGTGAAAGGAAAAGAAAATTTGGTTTGCAAGTTGAAAGAGTCTTTATATGGTTTGAAACAGTGTCCTAGGATGTGGTACCAGAAGTTTGATGCCTTTGTATTGAGTATTGGATTTCAGAGATCGAAATAAGGTCATTGTGTTTACTACAAGTTTGACAATGATCGCATTCTCATTATTGCATTGTATGTCGATGATATGTTACTCATTGGAAATGGTAAAAGTTTGATTTCTAATTTGAAGTCTTAGTTGTTAGCACAGTTTGAGATGAAAAATCTAGGGGCAACTCGGTACATTCTGGGAATGGAAATCAAAAGAGACAAAGCAAACATAAAACTTTAGTTAGGCCAGAGTAAGTATGTTAACACTGTGTTGGAGAGATTCAACATGATGGATTACAGACCTTTGACCATTCCTATTACAATGGGGACAAAGTTATCTATTGAAGATTGTCCAAAGTCTCCTTCTAAGACAAAGGATATGAGTAGAGTTCTTTATGCTAGTGTGATTGGTAGTTTGATGTATGCGATGGTCTACACAAGACTAGACATTACCGAAGCAGTGGGAGTCCTTAGTTGATTTATGGCTAATCTTGGATGGGTACATTGGGATGCAGTGAAGAGAGTGTTTAGATATTTATGAGGTACTTTTGAGTATTCCTTATGTTATCATGGTTATCCTAAAGAACCTTAGCATTCACTTTGTATTCGTGGATTTGTGGATTCAGATTGGGCAGGTGACATTGACAGCACGAGATCCACCAGTGCTTATGTGTTCACTATGTTTGGTGGTGTTATTAGTTGGATGAGTAAGCAGCTACCTATGGTTGCTTTGTCCACTACTGAAGTTGAGTACATGGCAGCAAATCATGCTTATAAAGAAGCCATTTGGCTTAAGAGATTGTGTTATGATGTTGGGTTTGATGTAGGGAAGATTACTATTTGTTGTGATAGTTAGAGTGCCATATGTTTGGCAAAAAATACTACTTTCCACACAAGGACTAAGCATATTGATGTCCAGTACCATTTTGTTCGTGACATGGTAGAGGATGGGAAGGTAAACTTAGAAACAGTTGAAACTTTAATGAATGTTGCAGATTCCTTGACAAAACTTGTGAGCACAAAGAAGTTTAGATGGTGTTTAGAGTCTATGGCCCTCTCGATCCCTAGCAATTAAATCATAGTGTTGATGCTCCCTTTGCTCTTGCAAGGTGTTTGACAAGTGGGAGAATGTTAGGAAAAGTGTCTCAACCTTGCAACTTCGAAAGGTTACTATTCTTCCTAGTTTTGGTATTTTTGAATACCCTTTATCTTGGAGAATGGTCTGTAACTTTCAAAGTTTCCAAAAGTTTCCAAAAGAGCTAAAAATGGAGAGACTTACTATTTTTAGTAAGTCCTTCAATTGATCTCAGATTGACTTGAAATTTTTCCCAGAAGGTATAGAACAACTAAGTGAACATCTTGGGTGAGATTCGTCTCAAGATCATATCTGGATTGTGAGATATTAAAGTTTCTATTTTTTGGAACTGCCAAAAAAAGTTTTGAACTTAATTATTGGAATCAAAACTTCTCTAAACATCTCAAAAATTGTCATAACCGGTGTAGTAAGTTATAGGGTGATAGATCTCTTCACAAACTTTCTGACACATCAAATGGTTCGTCAATCGGACACCCGGATCAAAAGTTATGGCCTCCGGAAGTTGGACCTTCTATTTTTGGGAAATGTAAAAATGTGTTGGACACATAAAAGAACTGTAAAGGGGAGAGTTACACATGTTGGTGTGTGGTGTGGCACATCACAAGGCATCTTTGATTGGAGATAATTTGGTCGCCACTTTATGGGTGGTTTTGGCTCGTGGTTTTGTAATTATCGGTAATGGTTTACTGTATTGCATCTCCTATATATCAGGAGCTGGAGATGGAGGTTGTGTGTAAGAATCTTATAGATGTCAAATTGCCTCCTAGATCTTTGGTTGGATATACTACTATAAAATCTTTCTCTGCAAGTATATTGTAATCTTCGTGATTCCTGAATAATATATTGGGTGGCTTTGGAGTGTGGGGTTTTTTACTTGAAAGGGTTTTCCCCACGTATATCGTGTGTTGTGAGTTTTGTGTTTGCATTTGGAAGTTGTTATTATCTTTCTGTTAATGTGCATCTTAATATGTAACTGTAAAGGTAAAAAAATTGCATAAGTCTTTCCTCAGTAGATCAATGTAGGAAGCATTTCTGCATACCTTGCTTTCTTTCAAATTGAAAACAACTTTTACCACCAAGTGGGGAATCTTCGCTTACAGGCGCATGCCATTCGGCTTAATCAACGCTGGAGCAACCTTCCAGTGAGCTATGGATATATCATTTAGAGGATTGGTAGGTCAGTACATAGTGATATATATATATAGATGACCTAATGGTATTTTCAAAACAAAGAGGTGATCACATTGAGGACCTCAGAAAAGTGTTAAAGAAATGTGAATAGTATGACATATCCCTCAATTCAAAGAAATGTATTTTTGGGGTGACCATAGGCAAGCTTCTTGGTCATGTCATATCTAAGAATGGGATAACTATTGACCCTACTAGGGTAGATTCAATCATGAAGTTGCAACTTCTAGGAAGCAAGAAAGAGCTAAAGTCTTATTTTGGTAAGATCAACTTCGTCGGGAAGTTTATTACTAGATTTGCTATGTTGAAAAAAGATGCTAAGATCAAATAGATTCCAGAGGCAAAGGCAACATTTGAAGATATAAAGAAAGCCATTGTAGATGCCCCATTACTGATTAGTCTAGATTACACCAGAGATTTCTACATATACTCTTTTGCATTAGAACACACATGTGTAACTGTCTTAACTCAGAGGAGTGAGGCAAAAGAAGAAAAACTAATTGCATTCATGAGCTCCCCATTCAAAGGTGCCAAGCTAAGGTATATGGATGTAGAGAGTAGGCTCTTGCCTTAGTCAAAGTTGTAAAGAGGTTTAGGCATTATGTCCCGAGAAGTACAGTCGTTACAATAGTACTTGATTCAGCTGTGAAGATGCTTCTCATGCAAAGTGAACTAGGAGAGAAGGGAGCTAAATAGATTACTATACTGTAGGAGTATGATATGGATATAACTCCTATGAAATTAGTCAGGGGACACGCCCTTAGTAAAATGATTGTAGAGATAGATCCCAATCTGACAAGCCAACAATATGCAGTAGATGTAGAAGTGCATGATGTCTAGTACTCCAATATCAGACATCTCCTGATCGCAGGGAGATGTCCACCCAATATGCATGCATCCTAGAGAAGAGCTCTGAGAATTAAGTCACAAAGATATATGGTTAATGGAGGAGTCTTGTTCAAGAAAAACTATGAGGGGATATACCTCAGGTGCTTAGACAAACAAGAAGCTGCCAAAGTCCTTGAGTTACATGATAAATTTGGTACAGCCCATGAATCACATCTGGCTACTACGCATACTATTTTGAGGACTGGGTATTATTGGCCCACTATCTTCAAGGATACAACTGAGCACATCAAATTATGTCACACATGTCAAACTACTTCAAATAAAGAGAAGTATGTAGCTCAACCATTGCAACCTGTGATGGAGATGCGCCCATTTGCACAATGAGGTATGGATTTCATCGGTCCTATCAATCCTCCATCCTCTGTAGGACATAGGTATGTGCTAACTATCATAGACTATTGCACTAGATGGATGGAAGCCATTAGCAACAAGACATGCACCTCAGATGATGTGATCAGGTTTTTGGAGGCCAACTTCACCACCAGGTATGGAATCCCATATGCTCTAGTTTGTGACAATGGCCTTGCTTTTGCATCTCTTAAATTTTCAAGTTGGGCATTCGATCATGATAATTTTAAAATGTTCATCAAATTACTACCCCCAGGGCAATGGCCTAGATGAATCCACCAATAAGAATCTGTTGAATATGATTAAAAAACTATTTGAAAAGAACCCTAGGGAGTGGAATACTTTACTTCTGTATGCCTTATGGGTAGACAAGACAAGAGTTAAGACTGCCTTAGGCAATTCTCCCTACCAACTGGTGTATGGGGTGGATCCCATCCTCCCTATCAACCTAAAAATCCCAACCCTACAATTTGCCCAAGAATATCTAGGCATTGACAATAAACAAGAAGTCAGGTTGTTGCAATTAATGCACTTAGAAGAGAAATGAGACAAGGCAATTGACCAATTTGCCAAGCATTAGGCTATTGTCAAGCACTGGTTTGACAAAAGAGTCAAGGTAAAGGATTTTAGGAAATCAGATTTGATCCTATCATAGGATAAAGCCCACAAAAGGAAGCATGATCAAGGGAAGTTTGATAAACTTTGGATCAGCCCCTTCCAAATATCAGAAATTTTAGGTGATAGCACCTACAGGATTTAGACTTTAACGGGTAAGGATGTTCCATTACTAATCAATGGACAATTCCTCAAGAACTATTTCCAAGCCTAGGTAGGTCAGGTCAAAACCATGTATTATATATATATTTTGTATAGTTGCTTGTATAGCTTGCTTTGTGTGTGTGTTTGCTTTGTTTTTGTGTTGTTGAGTCCTTATTTTGGTTAGGCGAGATAGAGCACCTTTCCACTTCAAGAAATTAGTGAAATTGTTAGAATTCAAGAAAGGAATACAAATTCCTACATAGGTTGTAGCTCTTGTCAGTTTAGGTACCTTTGATCAGGTCTGTGATATCATGGTCATCAATGGAAACTCTTTTGTTCAAGGAGATCCACACAGAATACACATAACAACCTTGGATTTGTTGAAGATGCTAGTATAGTGTTAAGTGAAAAATCTAAAGGTTTGCCCTTGCTACCATTGCACTTCTCAAGCTAATCAAGTAAGTGCCCATACCTTGCAAATGAGCTTACATGATCATATCTTATGAAAATGAAAATCAAAAGAAATATATTGAATATCAAAAGAAAAATAGTTAGGTCATCCAAGTAACTATACTGGGGCTATGGACGCCTATCTGGCAGTGGGGCTCTACTTGGGAGAATTGCAAAGATAACCTTACTGGGGATATGGATGCCTACTGGCAGCAAGGCTCTATCCAGGTTGGCTATGAGGGTTAAATTAAACTATGTAGCTTAACACTTTTCACTAGTGTTTTCAACTTGTCTTCAAGATTCAAAGGAAATGAATCACAGGCACAAACATGATTCCTTCTCATTATATTATTATGTTGATGAATATGATATCATTCAGGAAGGTCAAGATGCTTATGTTTGATAAGAGTTGGAACACTAAGTTTTAATTTGTCTTCATTTCTTGAATTATTAGAATTTTAGTTATTTTCTTTGGTGGCAAGTTGTTGTGTGGTTACACAACACGCCCCATTTTTCCCTAGCAAAACAGGGACCCAACATTTTTTTTCTTGGCTTGCTTGTTTCCCTTTGCTTTTGGGTGGTCTGGTAAAAATCAGTAGCAAATGTATGTCATGACCTTGTGATCTAGGTCAAATTTTCAAAGTTGGAATTTCCCATCACAAATCTTGCCAAGTGAAAGAGTATAAAATTCTAAGCAGGATTGCTTTTTGAATCACCCCAAAATTCCCTAGGACTAGGAAGTTACACCTAGTCAAAGTTTGGTCAATGGGTTGCATGGATGTTCATATTATCCTAATATCTAGATATTACTTTAATATCTTGATCCCCATAAATTGTTAAGTATGCGCTCAAAATCCAGACATTCACAAATGTGCAAGCATCAAATTTAAGTCATGTTAAAAAACAAACGTCACATGCATGGATATTAGTTAAGATCTGGCTATTAACTTAATATCCAGACCTTAACGTAATATCCATATCTGAGCCAATATCTCGATCTTGATGATGTCACGTCATCCTGATTTTTCAAAGACTCTCGATCCCACTTACATCACCCAGACATTAGAGCGCATGGACATTAACCTTGTTAATATCTAGACCTTTACAAGATATCCTGATCTCGATGACATCATGTCATCTCGATCTCATGAAGAATGTTAAGTCCGCTTACGTCATCTAGATATTAATTCATCTAGATATTAACTTTCTGAAGATTTGCACCTTATTTTAATATCCATATCCTGATGATGTCACCTCACCCCGACCCAACATTAAGGATATATCATGCTTACATCATCAGGGTATTAGGCCATAGGGATATTCTGCATTCTTATTGTCATGACTTTATTTCAATATCCTTATCTTGATGACATCACTCTATTACGTTACAATGAAGGAGTTTTCTCCTGCTGACATCATCTAGATATTTCGACCAGATGGATATCTTACACTCATAATGTCCAGACCTTAACTTAATATCCATGTCCTCCATCCAAGTAATGATATCATGCCACGTGTCCACATGGATATCTAGACCTATTCTAGAAACAAATTTGAAACCTAATGGTGAATCTTTGGTCAACGATGGTTGACCGGAACCATATGCTGACATCATATGGATATATCTAGATGGATATATCTATATGAATATTCTAAAGGTAATATTCATCTATCTTGGCATGCTCTTTTTCATTTAATACACATAAAAGCTGTTGGCTTTTAAATTCAAACTCGTGTCAACAGGCACTTGTTCCAATTTCTCATGATTTCATCACTAGAACCCGTGTGATCCTCCCAGAAGTAATTAATATGCCCAAATTTGGGGATTTCTCATGATTTAAACAGTAAATTACTCTCATAATCTCACAATTACATTTAGAGAGCTAATATTCCCCCATAAAGAGCCCGAGAATTCAAAAGAGCTGCTACAGTAAACCTGCGACTGGAATTTGGACACAACAAAGGATCATCTGCATGAAAAACTCCTAGTATTCATCTGCATTATTTTAATTCAGGTTTCAAAAACCAAGTATGTATGAATATGAGCCCTAACTGGTTATTTTCTAATGATATTCCATGATTTTGAGCCAGAAAAGAACTAGAATTCTGGAATCAAATGAATTTAGGGTTAACTATGGGTTAAATGTATACTTGAATGTGATGTTTATTAATTTCGTAGATTTAATAATGCTAACCCTAACATTACCAGAAGCCCTAGTTAATACAAGTCCATGAAATTGCAGGACAAGATGTCTCAACCACGAATGGATAAATGTGATGCAGAGTTCAAATAGAGTATGTTCCTTAAGGTACACAACATATATAATAAACATGGGTTTACAGAAGATTCCCATTTTGGTAACATGGACATTGAGGCTTTCAGAGCTAGAATCAATGGCAGAGAGGATCATCCCATATTAAAAAACATAGTGACGTCAGGGATGTACTATGTGGTTGGTTTCCCATATGCTACAAAAGATTTGGAACTTGTGATTGAGTGTGCACATAACTATAATGTCGTCACCAAAAGAATTGAGAAGCAGGGATGGGTTTATGTGGACTTGTCTGTGGATGGTATAACTGAGGCTTTCAATTTGCCAATGTCCCAAGGAATTTATGTGCCAGACCTAGAGGCATTGGCTAAGGAATACGATCTTAATAATAAGGGTTACAGAAAGGTGATTTTTCAGGGATGTAGAGATCCGGCTAGCAAATCCAAAGTAATGGCTAAGATGCCACAACATTTGTATAAATATGATTTTAGTACAAAAGTATAGTATATGATATTCTTACTCAGTGGAATGAATGGGCGGTGAATTGTGGAAATTTTGAGTCATGGATGTTCAGGTTGTTCTAGATGGTCATCGAGAATAAAGATGGAAAGGTCTAGTGGGCAAAAATTACTAATGATTCCATGTACAATCAGATGGTGAAGTGGAGAAAAGTAAAACATAGAGTATTAAAAATGAGCTAATATATAGTATATGCATGTGCAGCCAAGGGCACTTTTGATGGCTTGCAAACAATAGGAAGGATGGGCAGATTACCCCATGAGAAGACTCCCTGGGAGCATTATCCCTAGTTGGAGAGGACACAATCTATACAACATCACAAGATTGTGAATGACTGTTTCATAATGCATATTATCAGGCTCTTGGAAGGAGATAGAAACAAAAGATTTTCAGTAGGAGCTACTCAGCCGATCAATGCATATGGTTCTTGGTTCATACATGCCAAAACCTACTCTTATATTCGGATCAAGGGATTTAGTGAAAATCCATTTATGTTACCAAGGTATCCATATGACAAAGTGGTCCTAATGGAGATGGTGAGGCAATAACTCCCTATATTTGAAGTTGTTAAGGGAAAATTAGATTCAAAATGAATAATCAATATAATCAATATCAAAATACCCAAAACTCAATGAAATACAGATACAAAGAGATCAATCAAACAAAAGAACTTCAAAAACCTTTGTAAACCTCAAAGCTTCATAGCTTCCATTGGTTGCCTATCTCAATCGATCTTGCATGTATGAATAAGGCCCTCAGAGAGTGCACTTCCTTGTTATGATTCCAAGATTGTCAATGGAGAATGGCTATGATAATGCTTTGTAATCAAGAGGAGCTTCACAACAATGGTAGTAGTATGTAGTAACGAGTGTGATCACAAGCAATAAAGGAATTGGTGCCAAAGGCGCACTGTAATTCCTACAGAGTAACAATACTTAAAGCTTGGATGAATGAAATGGAAGAATAGGGTTCAATTTATAGACTTGGGAGAATGAAGATCAATTGTATAGAGAGAATGAGAAGATCAACGGTTGAGGAACGTATGTGAATAGAAAGAAGACAAGTGTCACCCAAAAATTATTTTATTTGAGTTAACTACTTTCTTTTCTAAAGATAAGACATGTTTTGCATAAATTAGAAAGATTTTTTCTAATTTAAGAGATATTGATAAAAACAAGGTTGGTTGAGTTAGTTAACTCAATTTGAGATTTGTTTTTGCATGATTTGAGAGAAATTAAATAATAAATTATTTAATTTTGTGTGCATGAAGAAGAAGACTTATTTTTAGAAGATTTGGAAGATATTTGAAGATAGGAAAGCAAATTAAATAAATAAATTTATTTAATTGTTTGTGCATGATTTGGAAGAATAAATAAAATATTTGATTGTATTTTATTTTTAGATATTGAGAGGATTTAAATAAATTTGATTTGATTTATTCAAATTTGGAAGAATGATTTGATTTAATTAAATAATTAAGAATTATTTAATTGTTTTGGAAGAATTTAATTAAATAAAGGATTTTATTTAATTTTGACTTTAGAATAGGTAATTAAATATTTTGATATTTAATTAACTTAGAGGAATATGAATTGAATAAATAAATTTGTTTATTTATTTATTGATAGAGGAATTAGATGGAATAAATATTAAGAATATTTATTTAGACCAAGTCGTGCCATTTTTAGGCGTATACATTTTGCCCCTCTTTAATGCAATGCAGTTTACGACGTTGCTTCAAAGAATAGAATTTCTGATAATGATACATGCCCTAGTTTGCCCTTGGTATAGGTTATGACGTAGGATGCCCCATTGGGAGATTGGATAGGAAGAAGGGTGGAAGGTGTGAGACAGACAATCTCACGATGAAGAAGGTGAAAAATGGGTGAGGATGAAGAAAGAACTGAATGATACGTGATGCAAGATAGAACGATAACACACACAAGCAAGTATGCACAAATGATACAAGAACAAACAAGGTATTGCCCCTGTCAAGCGGTAAACCAACGATATATTGCAGTGTTGTCATGGTGGGGAATGCTAGATCCCTAGAGCAACATGAAGGATAGTGTCTAGTTTCAAGAAATTAAACATGTCATGTAAGATGCGTGTGTTGGTCTGATTTTGACAATGATACATCCTGTATAAGACAATTGATTGATTATAATTGATCTAGTTGGTTTACGACCAGACAAGGATCAAGACCACTGATTGTGATTGGATCGTTTGACAAGATTGACTTGACTTGATTGGTATGGATTAAGGACGAACTTTCATTTGGATCATTTCTTAGATTGACAGCTAGAACTATTGACGAGAGATACAATGATAGATATAAAGTTGATTTGATAGAAGAATGACTTGACAGAAGGAATCACAAGATTTTATTCGATACTCTACGGTTTGGATCTTTATTTGCATGGGATATGGTGTGGATGCCTTTGCAGATGTGAGTGGATGTGAGTGGATGCGAATGGATGTGAATAGATGCGACATCTTGATAGTGCAAGTATTTTGAAGTGCTTATTTCATCATTGGGTTTTTTTTGTTTTTTTTTCAAATGTTGTAAGAAAATACAAGTATTTAGATATAATTGAACCGAGATGACCTGAGTATCACTTACATGGATTTTGCTTTAGCAAGTTAATACAAGCATCTAGGTATGATTGAATCGAGATGACCTGAGTATTTCTTGCATATCAATAAACAAGGATTGCCCCCTTTCATGATAGACCTCTGATGTCCTTGATGATCTTTTACTGATCATGTCATTAGACAAGGCTTCACATTACTAAAGGTTGGTCCATAGACAACAAACAAAGAAAAGAATCATGTCCCCATCATAGCATCTCTAGCTTTTGGCATCCTTGAGTAGCATAGAAAGACATGATAACAAAAATCAAGATGCTGTAACCTAACCATGATCACAACCACAAAACATTTTTGCATTTAGATGTGTTTGTTTCTTGCCATAACTTAGGTAAAATCATTTAGAGTGCTTTAGGTACTTTCTTTCTTTTCTTTGGATAGGTTGATGCCTTGCGTCAAGATTTCTACTTTGGGAGTGGGCTTTGCTTGTGCTTGCATGCATGCCTGGTAAAACGGACCCTAAGGGACTGACCTAGTGCCTCAGGGGCGCATTGCTAAATGGCCTTGCCTACATGACGATGCAGAGGCAACGTAGTTCGAGGTGAATCCTAATGGACCTAAGACCTAGGCGATGAAAAGTGGTGTGGACTCAAAGAGATAGAAGGACTTAGAAATGGGATGGATGAGAAAGTGGAGCCTCGGGGGCACTTTTGAAAAAAGGCCTTGCCTATGTGACGACGCAGAGGCAATGTAGTTCATGGACTTGGACCATGTGGATACTGATGAGAGACACTATGCTAGGCTGACACTATGGAGAGGATATGGGATAAAACCTTGGTTGACAAGGAAACAAAGAGATAGAGTATCAAGCCATGATAGGATGAGACGACATTATGGATAGCCTTAAAGCTAGATATTGATGACAAGCACAACACCATGGATAGGTGATAATAGATACAGATGGTTAGGTAGAAGGAAACAAGGATGTGATCTCCAAGGACTATGTCGCATAAGAATAACGTGCCCCATTGTAGGTAGGATACTTAGGATTTCTCATGGTAATGTTTATGACGATAGGAGGATAAGAGGATAATGAAGGATTTGCATGCTGCTTTAGGGATAAGGTACGTCAAGAGACACCTAAAACATTTTTCAACATTATGCCCCCAATCTTTATCAAGATCAATAGGAAATAGAGGAAGGGAAGATTAGGATGGAGGGATTGGACAGTATAGGTAGGTAACAGCTAGAAGGATAGGATAGGAAATGGTATGGAAGGAAACTAATAGGAGAAAGTGATATGTTGATGAGACAAGGTACCCGCAAGTGTAGGTGACATAGAAGATCAACTTACACATGATGCTTGTTTGCCAGGTTTTCATCATGGTACTTATCCAAGGTGCCTATTTGCCAGACTTTCACCATTGGACAAAGGGATTTTTCTTTTCTTTTCTCTCTTTTTTTTTTTGAAACATTTGGATAGGAGAACATGGGTATGGAAGAGAGGGCCTCAATTGCCAGGTTCCATGAAAGGTGATAGTCCCACTAGAAAGATGTCACCGCATGGACCATGTCGGGTGTTCTCATAGATGTTGGTAGGGGATTGCATGAAAGTGAGATGGAGAATGGTAGATAATGGTTTATGGAAAGGTGCAATAGTGGATGATGATGCATAATATGGAGGGAAGGATTATGCAAAAGCATGGACCATGGGAGTAGGATGGAGAAGATATGTAGGATAATAGTGGAAGGAAGGGGAGATGGAGGTATATGAAAATGTTGTGGGATGGAAGGGAATCATGACCAACGGTTGCACATACCATGATAAACATTGAAGCTGGTGAGGGGAAAGTAGTGTAGGAAGCAATAGAGACTTTTGCTTGTGGACGAATGACTTAGGCATGTAGGGATCCACATAGACTGAGTATTTTTCTAATTTTTTCTTGCCATGTGGAATGGAAGAATTGGAGACTTTTGGATGGAAAGGGAGAAAGTGGATGGTTGAGATTCTTGAGAGGTAGATGTCTCATGTAACTTGAGGGCTTTTTGCTTAGGTACCCAAACCATTTTGCTTGTAGATAGCACCTATGAAGGTATGGGTTTGGGTGTAGGTAGATTTTGTGCTACTTTTGAAGTAACCATTTGTTGGATGTGGACCCACACCTTTTTTAGCTTGGCGTATAGGTGTGTGGGCATATGCCCCTCTTGAGAAGAATGTTTCTTTGATTCTTGGTTTTTGTCTCCTAGGTCATGAGGATGTTTAGGATTTTTGACTTGATAGGGAGAGGCATCCAAATTTTTATGGTTGAATTCTCTAGAGATGGTGGAAGTGGAGTTTGAGGAAGTTCTTTGTTTAGACAACATGTGCATCTTTTGGTCATGATTGGGATTGTTAGAAGATTCATAGATGGATGGATAAGGTGTTGGAGGAAGTGGTGGTAAAATGCATGGAGGGATATTAGGAGTTGGAAGTAGCAGAGGTAGATTGGATGGTGGAAGGTGTATGGTCACATGCTTTTGATGATTATAGGATGATGGAGGTGGGATGGTGACATATGTTTTGGGGATATGATAGGGTTTGCGATGAAAATTGGGGGATTTAGGAGTGTAGGAAGTACCAACATCTTGAGATTGTTCACCTTGGGGTGTGTACCCAAGGCCATATGAAGGAGGAGGAACATTGACATGGACGGGCTCCAAAATACCTTGTTCGTGAAGGCCTAAGCCTTTATCTTGATAGTTTAGATGTTTGATTATGCAGTGGATAGTGGGATTATGTGTAGGTGGAACACTAGACACAAGTTCTTTATTGGATGGAGAAGATGAGATAGAAGATAATAGTTGCTGGTGTTCTAAGGAGGAACACTCATGAATGAAGGTGGTAAGACCAAGGATATACGGTGGGGGATTTGCAACATGGTCGATAATGGATGACGTAGGAGTATTATTGGTTTGATCTCCTATGCTTTCTTGGGAGGCAAGTGTCTCATCATAGGAAGTGGAAGTTGTTGGATCTTGGATAGGAGAAGATGGGGTGATAAGCTCAGGACCATGGAATGCATAAAGTGGGCTAAGAGGATCATCATGGTCTGCTTGATCATAGATAGGCTCTTCATCATAGATGGGATTTTGATCATAGATAGGCTTTAGCATGATGGAATTAAGGTGCTCTTGTATATGTTCTTCATCAACTATAATATTTTGATCATGGAAAGGATATAGGCCATGGAGAGGTTGGAATTTGATCTCTTGTTCATGTATAGGATCAAGTTGCTCATAGATAGCTTCTTCATCAAAGGTAGTATCTTGATCATAAAAGAGATATAGGTTATGAATGGTTTGAAATTGGATTTCTTGCTCATGTATAGGTATAGGATCATTGAAAAGATAAAGGTTATGTAAGGGTCAAATGGGAGTGCTTTGATCTTGATTTAGACAGGGGGTTGATGTTTCCACATGTTCTTAAGTGTGCTCTTGACATAACTCTTGATGTGCTTGAATTGAAGTTGAGGTAGAAGACTCTTGGATAGGCTCTTGGTCAACAAAATGAAGGTGCGACGGACCTCGACTTTGGTGCATGGTAAGAGGTTATTCAATATGCTTAAGAGGTTGTAGGTGACATGACGAGGTTAGAGTAATGGACATGCTTGAAGGTTTTTTGATAAGGTCAAGGACCAAAATTTAGGGATATGGGTGACTCTCTGCTTGTAGTCCTTGGATCACATCATTGGTAGGTGTATGGGTAGACGAGTGAGGCAATAGAGGAGTGGATTTAGAGTTCTCCCTAGCTTTTCTTTTGCTATGTAAATCTAGAAAACATTTTTCCCAAAACTTATTGGAGGCTTCTTTGGTTGCCCATTTAGAGCTTGGGGAACTCGATGGTGGTGTTGGTGTAAGATTGGTATGCTTTGGGATATGTGCCTTAGAAGATGGTGAAGGAGGACTAGTAGATGGAGTGGTATACGATTTCCTACTTGAGGTGGTGTTTGCCTTGTCAAGAGTATCATTAAGATAGGACAAGAATGTATGACTTTGGGGCAAGGTGTAGCTAGTACTAGCCTGCTCAGCTTGTAAGATTGCAAAGTGTTGTTGTATGACTTGGAGTTCCTGAGAAATTGCTATACGACCTTGGGGTGAGGTGTCTAAGGTTATTTGCAATTTCAAGTATTTGAGTTCTTGAGCAAGCTCTTCTAATTTGGTTGTCATATCCTCAGAAGATGACACAAGACCAAAATGGGTACCTAGAAATGTTGAAAAGTTTCTCTCAAAGTATGTGGAAGTACTCACTATCATGCATGCAAAGAAATAGATGTGCAACATAAACTGGTAAATGCGTGAAAAGTCAATATATATGTGTAATATCGGTAGACTTTAGATGCGCAACAATAGGTGTTAAAAGTGCAATAAATCAATATAGATGCGTAGCAAGTCGATATAAATGCACAGTTTTAGACATCAAATGCGCAGCTCTGGCTTTTTTAGTATTTTTGTAATTTTTTTTTTTGGAAATTTTCTGATGTTTTTGGTACTTTGGTTGCAAGAAGGTCTTTTTGATCTGATTTTCTAAAATTATGGCAAGAAGACATAGCAAACACAAAGAATATTTTTATGGTTTCTTATTTTTTTGTGATTTTTTTGACTCTTTTTGGACTAAAAGAAAGCAAGTACACCCTAGGTTTCAAAGGACAGTATAAAACTGAATTTTCACTATCTCTAGTGAAGCATCTTCAAGAGGTGATATTCGCCCTTCCCTACATCAGATTATAGGGGTTTTTGGTCTACTAAAACAAAGGATGAGTAATAAAGGCAACCGTTCGAGTGGTTATACATACGAAAACACTACTCTCCGTTATGGAGTCTCCCAGCCTGCAAGGGTTGCACCTTGGAGGGTTTTGGGGGAGGTTGGCTGTCGGTATAACACAACTTCACTTGTTGTTTGAAGTTTTCACTCCAAACATAATTTATTTATAGTGGTTTGGAAGGGCTTGGCATCTAGCCTGTTACCACTTAGGGTCGTTCCTACTTGGATGAATGATATCCAAGAGCAGGCCCCTCTAAAGGAAAAACACATGCGAAAATGATATGTCTGGCATTTTGGTCACCCAAGATAGGGGAGAGCATAGGCCTGGTATCATTCCCAAAACACAGAATATAGTGGTTCTTTTCCCCTAGTTAAAATGAGAAAAACTAGATGAGCTATCTACTTGGGCAAGCACAAAATTTTGTTAACTTTGAAGTAATAACAAGATAGCAATGGTCCAGTTTTACCAAGATAGCAATGATGAATTCAATTTTATCCCAGATAGCATGAATTGTTAACTTTGAAGTGATGATCGAGATAGCAATGGTTCAGTTTTACCCAGATAGCAATAATGAGTTCAATTTTATCCACGTAGCATGAATTGTTAACTTTGAAGTGATAATCAAGACAACAATGGTTCAGTTTTACCCAAATAGCAATGATGAGTTCAATTTTATCCAGATAGCAATGGGTTGTTAACTTTGAAAAGATAACAATATAGCAATGATTCAATGATATGCAAGATAGCAATGATTTAATTACCGCTTTCCTAGTTAAAACTATGTGAGATTTGCATGAGCATCCATTTACTTTCCTGTTAGAAATCGACATGTGAGTTAACAAGTGCAACTATATGATTCTAAACCAGTACCTAGCCTGTGAAACAGATCAAGAGAGTTCCTGCAAAAAGACGTCAGTATTAGTGAAAACTTCAAGGAAACCCTAAAAATCATTGCCTAAAACAGATGCACCGCTTCAGAGACTGAATGCGCAGAAACAAAGAACAGAAGTGCCATAGTATATATGTGCTAATACAGAGGTCAAAAGTGTAGGAAAATAGTGTATATGCGCTAATCTGATATATGCGCCATATAAGAGGGTGAATGCACCATAACAGAGACTGTATGCGCGACAGGAACGTATGCGCTGTAACAAATGTTAGATGCGTGTTAGGATGTGTCAGATGCACTATTTCCTCCTGTGTACAACATTCTCAAACACAAAAACTTAGTTTTTGGGTTAAATTTGGGGCCAGGCCCCATGGTGGGCACCAAAAATGTTAAGGGAAAATTGGATTCAAAATGATTAATCAATATAATCAATATCAAAATACCCAAAATTCAACGAAATACAGAAACAAAGAGATCAATCAAATAAAAGAACTTCAAAAACCTTTGCAAACCTCAAAGCTTCATAGCTTCCGTTGGTTGCCTATCTCAATCAATCTTGCATGTATGAATAAGGCCCTCAGAGAGTGCACTTCCTTGCTATGATTCCATGATTGTCAATGGAGAACGACTATGATAATTTGGCCATGAAGAGGAGCTTCACAACAATGATAGTAGTGCATAGTAATGAGTGTGATCACAAGCAATGAAGGAATTGGTGCCAAAGGCATGCTATAATTCTTGCAGAGTAACAATACTTAAATCTTGGATGAATGAAATTGAAGAATAGGGTTAAATTTATAGACTTGGGAGAATGAAGATCAACGGTATAGCAAGAATGAGAAGATCAATGGTTGAGAATGGTTGAGGAACATGCGTGAATAGAAAGAAGACAAGTGTCACCCAAAAGTTGTTTTATTTGAGTTAACTACTTTCTTTTCTAAAGATAAGACATGCTTTTCATAAATTAGAAAGCTTTTTTCTAATTTAAGAGATATTGATAAAAACAAGGTTGGTTGAGTCAGTTAACTCAACTTGAGATTTGCTTTTGCATGATTTGAGAGAAATTAAATAATAAATTATTTAATTTTGTGTGCATGAAGAAGAAGACTTATTTTTAGAAGATTTGGAAGATATTTGAAGATAGGAAAGCAAATTAAATAAATAAATTTATTTAATTGTTTGTGCATGATTTGGAAGAATAAATAAAATATATGATTATATTTTATTTTTAGATATTGAGAGGATTTAAATAAATTTGATTTGATTTATTCAAATTTGGAAGACTGATTTGATTTAATTAAGTAATTAAGAATTATTTAATTGTTTTGGAAGAATTTAATTAAATAAAGGATTTTATTTAATTTTGACTTTAGAATAGGTAATTAAATATTTTGATATTTAATTAACTTAGAGGAATATGAATCGAATAAATAAATTTGTTTATTTATTTATTGATAGAGGAATTAGATGGAATAAATATTAAGAATATTTATTTAGACCAAGTCGTGTCATTTTTAGGCGTATATAGAAGTCTCTAAGAGGAAAGAGGGAAAACCATACATAAAATTACCCATAGAGATCAATTAGTTCATGGTAGGCTCCATGAATAATGCCAATGAGGCGGAGTCAGATTTGAAGAGCTTGAATTTACAATTATTTCCATTGGCTAGAGATTAACATTTTAACAAGAAATATAAATACAGTATGCACCTAGAGGATTACTGGACAGACTATGATGATGAGCATGAGGTAAGAAAAAGAGAATATCAAAGGCTAACATTGGACTAGATAAGAACCATTGGACAATCAGAGGTCCCTCCTTAGCTCAAAAAGGATGATGACGATGTTATGGACCTAGAATATGAAGATAATAAGGTGTACAATGAGGCACTGACACCTTCGGATTGGACTTAAGGAGATGAGACATCAATTGATATCCTTACTGCCAAAGTTGTGGCAAGGACCAAAAACTGGGTGGCCAAGAAGGTCAATGAATTGAAAGCAAAAGGTGTCATTGTCACCTATGATAAGAAGAGAAAAATGAAAGAAAGGGAAGAACTAGGATATGATGACTTCCTGGTACATAAGAGGCAGGTCCTTGAGACCAAATTAGCGTAGCCTAGTTTATTAGGGACTACAGGACAACCTATAGATGAGGGAGTTTCACTGGTTTATGTGCCACCCTCACCTCCTAGGGATATGCCACTGGTGGCTATTCCAATTTTAGTGCCATAGAATGCAGTGGAGGAGATGTTGAAAGATTAAGAACAAGGTCCAATTGGGACCATTGTAGAGAAAGGATTGAATGTCTTACAGGGAGTCAATATCCCTAGACATTCTAGATATTAAGGCCCAGGCATGAGGGGAGCAATTCCATCTCCTGTTTAGACACAGGTACATCTGGGCCCAGTTTTGAATGTTGTAAAGGAGTTCCAGCACAATGTTCCTGCTAAAAATATTATCAAGGTAAAATATGAAATGGCACAACATGCCATTAGTAAGTCCTTGGAGAAGGAAGTAAATAAATCCTTTCCCTTAAGTGCAACAGTGGACTTGACTGATGATGATGTAGTCAAGGATGTGATTAATCATCCCATTGAAACCTTACTCCACCATACTGAAGCTGTAGTTGGGGATAAGGATACATAAATAAAGGATAAACATATTGATAGGGTAGAGCCACCAGAGGTGGAAGTACAAATGGGACCTCTAAATGTCCTCATTGAGACAGTCACAAGCCCAGAAGTAATTGATTTGACATATCAACCTAAAAGTGGGGAGAGGGAAGAAGAGACTGTCAAGAATGACCAAGAACAAGACGAGAACATCCCAATGGATGTTGATGATATAGATGGAAATGCCCAACTAAAGGGGCACAATAGGATATCTTGATGGATAAGCCTGAACAAGAGCCAATGTCAGGATCAGTCATGGATATAGGAGGTAACACTGATGAAGGTGATGAAAGGAAACCAATGCTAGAACCTCATCAGGATGATCAGACACAAGGGCTTGAAAACATCTAAGTGGAAGCAATGCAAGAGGAACAAGCTCAGGATATGCCCAAAGATGATAAGGTTCTAGATGAACCAGTAGATACAACACATCCAGATCAACCCTTGCCAGAGAAACAAAATGTTCATGATGATGGCAAGGCTAATTAAGATAAAGACCAACAAACATGAAATCTTGAGGTCATCCCATCACAACAGGATCAGGATAGAAACCAATAAGAAAATACACAGGTTCCTATTGGCACTGATGATGAAGCAAATAAGAATAAAGAAATATAAGATGCTCAAATTGAGCAGCCAGACCAAGGAGGATTGGGATCAATTATACTCCCATGGATGTCATCAGAGGTGGAATATCCACAGAAGGAGACTGAGCCTTTTGATGTTTATAGTAGACCCAACCAAGCCAAAGAGGAGGGCAAGGATAGTCTCAACAATAAAGTGGGATGCAACTACAAGAAGAAGAACAACTCAAATAGTTGTGTCAAATGTAGATAAGGCCAAAGGAAAAATAAGGCCTGATGAGTTTCAAATAACTACCATTGATTTAGGCCATGCCACCGATGAACAAGAGATCCAAGGATTGAGGGATCATACTGATGCAGTGTAGGCTAGAATAAAGAAGGCGAAGGCCAAGAAGAAGATGTATAAGGCACAAGTAGCCCAATTACAAGCTTTTGTGAAAGAGTTGGCAGCACCAACCAATATTCAGATCACAGATGATACTTCATTGACATTGGTATCATAAGAAGAGATAGCTACATTAGATGTGCAGAAGCATCATGTACAAGTATTGGATAGTTGGTTCACCAAATTTTTGGCTAATGGTGAATAGGTAATAAGAATTTCATTGTCCAATTGGGACATGTTGAGTAACCTAAAGGGTAAGGCTGACAAAGTGAAGAAAGAGGTTAGCTAAAGATTGATAAAGAGTGATAAACATCTGAACACACTCAAAGAGATGAGGAAAACAAACACTAACATCCTCATGACCAAAAATGTTTTGACATCTCAAACATTACCACAACTAGATAATTGGTTTGAAGATGTAAGATTTGAGGTGGATATCCTGAAGAGGTGTAATGCTAAGGCTGCAGATATTAGTGTCAAAATACATGAGCTCTTAGCAAAAGAGATAGAAATTTTGGAAGCCCTTGAGGGCAAAGTTGAGAGAAAAGTAGAAAATTAGGATGAAGATTTTGCTACTAAGGCATTCAGAGATAATTTCAGGCTTGTAGCGGAGGACCCTATTAAGCATTTTTCTAAGGCTACCATTGATAAGGCTATGAGGATGAAGGCTAAACTAGAGAAATATAAAGAAGAGCTGGATATCCGGACCAATAGGTGGATTGCTCTACAAGAACAATTAAAGGTACAAGAATAATTAATGGCGCAAGAACATGCATCTAAGAAGGCCAAAGTGTTGGATAAATAAAAAATAGATAAAGCCATCCAAGTATATGAGTTTGTCCAGGGATCACATGTAGAATAACAGAGGAAGAACCATCCACAGATAAAGATTCGAATGGGAATGAAGAATGAAAGGGTCATATTGACCAAGTCAACGATTCTAGAATATCCTGTATGCCAACTGTACACCACCAGATTGATTACCAACTGGAAATCATGTGCTACATTTAATCTTGACTATAGATCATGAGATCTTTTGTAACCACATCCTCTCCTTGTTCTAGAAAAGGGGATGGACTACCTTTTGTACATTATTAGCAGATTAATCGAGAGAGAATTGTTGAGCTACATGGTTCTTTCTTGAGACTGATTGTATATATGGACACTTTTGAATGTTGAATGAAATAGAGATCCAGATTACCAATTCATCATAAATTATGAGTAATCTTGTGTGGATGTCATCTTGATATTTCACTGTGATTAGTTGCATCCCTTGGAGTGCATGTCAACTGGTGAATATTGTTGTCATCTTGTCCCTTTGAAGATTAGCATCAACTATGTGAAATTGTGGAATAACCTGGTAAAGAATAGCTTGATTTTATCTCCTTTCATGAAATGTTGAATTGTGCATATGGACCAACTGTCAAAACTCACTCATTTTATATAATTTTAGGATTTCATTTCAATTTATTTAAAATTTCAATTAATCATCATCAACTACTAAATATTGACATATGATAAGAAAAACACAATAAATATGTAGACATCCGTGGATACATGAACATCTTATGCATATTTGAACAAATCACATGTAGAATTGAAAATATCATTCAAATAATTGGAAGTAGTGATAAGAATCATAGAAATATCAGCTTGTAGGCACAATATTTAGAAGAATTTAAAGTGCAGAAGCAAAATTAAGCAAAGATTAGTTCAAATTTAAGCATATTCAGAAGAACTAATCAAAGTTACATAAATCATCATGAATAATCTTAATTAGAGTGAAGATCAGAAGAATTGATCAAACTTAGAATGAATATGTGCATATTCTAGTTAGAGATTGTAGGATTTGACATCATTTGTTCAGATTTATATAGAATAGGTGAAATAGAGCGAATATTTACATATCCAAATACAAATTACTTCAAATTTCGTGCATAAGGCCCCAAATTGATTAACAACAATTTACATCAAACCACTGAGAGATTATCAAAAGATCATGTTTTGATCAACTAAGACTTGGAATCATTAATTCATCTCGAATTGATCATATTCTTCAAGAAGATAAAGGTTTGTTTTGTGAATTTTTATCATTGTTAATATGACTAACATTCGTATCAACACTAAGTATGATCACTCTGACAGGTTACACCATCTAGACATGGTGAATTGACTAATGCATGCAGAGACAAATGCATCACTTTGGCCAAAGTTTCTATATAAATAGACATTTGTAATAAACATAGTCATGTATTCACACACCTCTAGCTTGACTTGGAAACTATCTCATCCTATAGTTTGATTTGTTTGACTAATAACTCTAAACATGAATTGTCTTGGCTGAGCTTAATTCCTAGTCACTCTGACTTAGAATTTAATCTTGAATCTAGGATATATACAATGTATAGGCTTAGAAGATTTAACCTTTTAGAGAGTCCTTTGTTGCATTCTTGCAAAGATCAAAGTCTATGACTTCCTGTCATTCTACTCATCGATTCAAAGATTAAGCATTCTTTTTCTATATGTCATGTTTCGACTCTAAAAAGAAATCATTAAACTTTATCAAAAAGCTTCTTAGACTCTTCCTATATTATATTGGCTTGATCTACGGGTTCTCAACTATTCACTGTCAAATATAATATACACTTAAACTAAGTCAATGTCATAACCAACTTGAGAGATTAAGTTTTATAAACCCATCTAGGTTGATTCTAGGGTTTTAACTTCCTTAACCCAATATATATTAATATCAAAAACTCTTGTTATCCAAAGATAAGAATGTATAATAATATAAGATGAATATAATTTCCACTAGTCTTCTCTAGACCACTTAGGCACTATTCAAATTCATGTTTCTCAAAAAACATATAAGACAAGTTTATCTTAATCCTATAAGGTATTTAATGAGAACTATCATTATCATAGGTACTCTTTACTAAGATTGCACTTTTAACCTAAATAGGTTTGTGTTTACAATAATACTATTACTACAATATTTTTGACCTCTTGGACCTTTTAAGTCCACTGTCCTTCTTTATAGATTAGGTAGTGAACTCATATCAAACATCCTTGAATATAATGATATTACCATCATGGTTGTATATGTGATGATATGCCACTATCCTTAGGTTCTTCTAGTGATAACAATATATTTTCAATATACTCTACAATAAGAGATTTACTATCACAAAATCTTATGATTGAATCAATAAAATTTGTATATATAAACATTTGAGATATAAATCCATCTTTAACTAATCTCACTAGTTTTGACTTCTAAGTCTTAGTAGAGTTCTAGAGAGCTTCAGTTTTTGCAATCTATAAGGTAGATTTTACAAGTTTTTATGGATTTACAATAGCAACTGCATCCCATGCTTGCTTGAATAGAGGTAAAGGAAAACCATCTACAGATAGGAATCCTTTAAAATAATGATGATATTCTAAATCTCTTAACCATAATTGGTGTCTACTAAAAGACAAGCTTACTACATTTTTACACTATAAACCTGATGACATAGTGATGGTATTAGAAAGAGTTTACATCATAATTTTTCTATGTTTTAACAGAGTAACATAGTTCTCTATAAGTTCAGACTCAGTAGTTTAAAAATATAAATTAGGCTAGATACAATACTATGTCTATGAAGAATATGTGTCTACATAACCATGTGATCAAAAGAGAAAACGAACTTAGTCTCTACTCTATATCCTCAAGTACCTATTGTTGTGTGGTTACACAACATGCCCCATTTTGCCTTGACAAAATAGGGACCCAACTTTTCTTGTTGCTTTGGCTTGTTGTTTTTTTGCTTTGGGGTGGTCTGGTAAAATAGAGTCATGCATGTAACCCTAAAAGAGGGTGGATATGTCACCATGATGAGGTCAGTTGTCAAAGTCAGTATTTAATATTATTAACCTCATGGTTGGAAAGTGCAAGAAATTCCAAGTAGGTTTGCCTTTTGGATCACCCCAAAATTCGTTAAGGGAAGAAAGTTATGTTAAGTCAAAGTTTCGGTCAAACCTGAGATTCCACCGGGGGGGTTTCATATTTCAAAACGTCAGTCATATTATATAAGATCACCCCGATATTACTTTATCACCCAATAATCTCTTAATCCATGAAGTGCGAACGTCAACTTTACGTAGTACTTGATATCGGTCCGTCAAATGACTTCATATATCTTGTGGGGGGTCATTTTTTTTAATATCTATCATCTTACGAATATCACCCTCTTCACAAAATATCACCCTGTGCCAATATGACGATGACATCATTACAACACAACGCTTAAACAAGGTCGTCGACATGGTGATGTCACCCCGATCTTTTCTCAAGGGGGTCATTTTAGTTGCGGGGGTCACATTTTAAACATCCCCTGATCTTAAATTCATGACCCGATATACACGTGGTCAACGTTGAGCACATCACCCGATTCCTTTGCATTAGTTTTGCCGCTCATAGGCGGGGGGTCATTTTACCCAGAGGGGGTCATATTTTAAATATCACCTGATCTTTCAAAGATCACCCCCTTCCTATCTCCTGACATTAAATGCACTTAAATGCGATAGATAGATTCCCACCAATCGCGAATACAAATCAAACACTTGGCATCATCTATGGATACTCTGCAGAGGATCAACAGTTTTAACCATCTTGACTCAATTTTACCCTAATTCACCCTACGGATGCATTTAAATGTAATTTTCCAAGGTTATTTTCATTTACCTTGCGAGAAAACAAGAAATTACATAGCTACGAAGTCAAACCCTCATACTGCTACCTGTTAATGGACTAGATCTTTCAACGTAACAGAACAGGTGATCTTCAGCAATTGCAACCCTTTTTCGTAATCACCCATCTAACCCAGGAGGAAAGCACTATCAGGTAAGGAACTGAAAACCCTCCTGTTGTCTTTTTTGCATGTTCAGGTAGGGTGTATGTTTCTTTCTTATGGTTTGAATCTATGGATATGCATATCATGATGAAGTAAAGAATAGTAGATAGAGTATACATGATATCGTAGAAGTACATATTGTTATATGAATGCATATGCACAATGTGTGGTAAGACAAATCCTATTTTTTTGCAGGAATCAATGGTGGATCTTAGAAGGAACAGGTCCGACTCAGAGTTTCTTAAGCCTATGTTTGTTTAGCCCGAGGGGGTACAGTTTAAGTCTGACATCATTAGTGATACTCACAAGGGGGATATGGACATGGCGGCATGGTCAACAAGAATAGATCATGACAAGGATAATACCCTTCTCGATGCAATATATGTTTCAGGAATGTGGCATGCAGCCAACTTTTCATATGCCATGGAGACCCCAGAGTTGGTAGTGGAATGCACGAGGAACTATAACCCTGAGACCAGGCGGGTGGAGACGCATGGAAGAGTATATGTCAACTTTTCAATTAAGGGCATCACCTCTACTTTTAATCTGCCAGTTGGAAAGAAGGTGGTCAGTTTGGATCTACGTAAGTTGGAAATAGAATACAACAACAATAAGAAGAGTGCAAGGAAGAGGATGTATCAGTGGAGGTCGAAGAGCAGCACCTACACTGCCTTAGCTAAATTACCCGTACACTTATACAAATTTGATTTTGATGATGAGTACCAATAAATGATTGCCCTGCTAAGCAGGATGACAGGTAGGCTTCATGCTGGGAAGTTTGAGAATTAGATGTTTGAAGTCATGCAGATGGTCCTATAAATAGATAACAAGCCATTGTGGGCCAAGATCATCAGTGATGCACTAGATGAAGGGATGAGGAACCTGGGAGGTCAGACATTCATGTTTCATATGACCTCATATGTTGTGTACTCATGTGCTTATAAGGGTACCTTTGATGCCTTGACTACAATGGGTAAAGTTGGTAGTGATGTAGATGATGCCCACATATGGGATCATTATCCTCAGCTATAGAGAAAGAACTACCTCCTAGATTGCAAATTGGTAAATGATGCATTGTCTATGCATCTAGTCGGAACCATGGAGGAAGATAGAACCAAGAGACTAAGCATGGAGGCTCAAGAAGTTATATACAGACATGGCACCTGGTTCATCTAGTTTTCCACCTTTTCATACATAAGAATAGAGGGATTTGAGGGACAACCCCTTATGCTACCAAGATAACCTACTGATGGGGTTGTCCTGATGGAGTTTCTCAGGCAAGTGTTTACCATAGTTGTAGCATAAAAAGAACAAAAGAAGATACCTTTGGTATTATTTCCAATATCTATGGGCTGGTATATGTGCTCAGACTCAGAGAGCATAAAGAATGTCATGGGAGGTCTGAAATTGATGTATCTGCAGCCATTTTCCTTGGCTAGATTTATGACTCCTATGGCAGAATGCAAAAAAAAGTGGGAAAACCTATTCATCAGAAGCATCTGGAAGATTTCTAGACTGATTGTGAGGATGAAGTTGAGGTGAAGAGAAGAAAATATCAAAGGCTCACCTTGAACCAAATAAAGACATTTGACTGCATCCTAGTGCCAGCACAGCTGAGGAAGGATGATGGAAGGACTATGTCTAACAAATATGAAGACAAGAAGGTGTACAATGACACCATATCATCCCATGATCTAAGATA
Source organism: Cunninghamia lanceolata (assembly GCA_027924645.1). NCBI lineage: Eukaryota > Viridiplantae > Streptophyta > Pinopsida > Cupressales > Cupressaceae > Cunninghamia > Cunninghamia lanceolata. The sequence goes on along the minus strand of BSBN01000071.1, from coordinate 5,263,198 downwards.
GCTAGAGGATATTTCCCTGGACTAGGTTACAGGTGGAGTGCTACAATTAACCCAAGCTTGGGTGGATGAAGAAATAAATAGATTGAAGAAAAGGGGCATAGCCCATACAGTTGATGCCAAGAAGAAAAGGCAAGAACTAGCTGATGAGGAGTATGATGAATTCCTTAATGAGAAAAGAAAAACTAATGGAGAAAGGCTGCCTACACAAAAATAGAGGAAAGGTCCCCCTAGAGGAAAGAAAATGGAAGATGAACCTAAGGGGGTGATAATTGAAAGAATTGCTACACTAGCTATAGGTGCATCGACATCAGGTCAGACATTTACTTCATCTACACAGCCTCTGGGTGAAAAGTTGAAGACAAAGAGGATCCTGAGGCCAGCTGTTGAAACTGCAAGAGTACAGGAAGAAGGCCAGACCTCACAACATGAAGTAGAGGAGAGTACCCCATTTGAGGAAGTGCAGGTAGACAAAGAACCTGCAGGTGTTGACCCGATGATAGTCAGTAGGAAGAGGAGAGTGATGCCACTGACATCACCACCCAAGAAGCAAAGAACATACATGCAGGGTGATATCAGGGCCGACCCTATTGTATTAAGAGGATCCATTGGTGAAGTATTTAGGAAGGAACTGCAACATGATGTACTGCTTCCCACCATAATAAAGTTTAAGATAGAGAAGGCAGAGGAACAAACAAAAGAAGCTTTCAAAGCAGGTCAGGGTGTTCCTTTCTCCTTGGAGAACACTATAGACTTATTAGATGATGAGCTAGTGCAGAGTGTAGCCTCTCAGAGAATGGAGACTCTCGCCTCTAGTACCTATATGACTCCACATGGGACCCCATTAGCACAAATGGTGGTATTGGAGGAGGTAAAACAAATAGAAGAAATAAAAGAAAGTAGTCCAAAGAGTGCAGCCCAATAGATAGGGCTTGATAAGTTAGTTGATCAGGTGACTAGCCCTATAGTTATAGATTTAACATATAGGGATGATGTGAGCCCTAAGGACAAAGCAGGTGTACCTAGTGAAACAGAGAAAATTGAAGTGGCTAGGCAGGTGGAAAAAGAATGCACCACCCCTGATATGGGATAGCAACAGGAGGAGATAAAGATACATCAGGTGATGCTACTGCACAGACTTAGGGAGATCTGGAGGATGCCAGGGGAGCTAAAGATAAATTAGGTCATGAGGACCTTAAGACACAGGATGTTGGTGCATTAGGTGCAGAATAAGAAGTGACCCGAGATCAGGGTGATGCACAAGGCCAACACACATAGACATCCACAAATGTCAACATGCCTCAGGATGAGGAAATCAATAAAGGAGATGAAAGTCAGAAGGAGGGAGTGCAGGATCAGGCATAGGATCATAATGTGGACATTCCAGAGGATCCTCCTCTACAGAAAGAAGCCCCTCAAAAAGAAGAGATGCAACAAGATCCCCCTCATGAGGAACTCCATGAGGGAGAAACTAAGAAATTGCCTTCTCCACTGAGAATAAAAGTAGATACTGGAGATCAGGGCAGACATGATGTTGGCAAAGAACATCAAGGATCTAGAGAGGATGTGCCTCAATGGCTAGAGAAAGAAATAGGTATGGAACAAAGCACTGAAATTCAAGAATTTGATATTTCCACCTTATTTGCAGAGACAATAATGAAGCCAAAGACAAAGGCCAGATTGACATCGGTAATAAGGAGAGATTTTGCTATAGGTAGAAGGACTACACATGTAGCACTTCCCATGGTTGAAAAGGAGAAGGGCAAGATCACCCTGGAGGAATTCCAAATCACAACTATTGATTTGGGTTTTGCTAATGAGGACCAAGAAGGTCAGGAAGGGAAAGACATCGTTGATTCTTTGACCCAAAGGGTAAAGAAGGAGAAAGAGAAAAATAAAAAGCATAAGGAGCACATTGCTTAGATGCAGTCATACATAAAGGGGTTGATTAACCCTGACAATAGGCCAGTTGATCTGGTAGTCCCATTGACTATCATATCCCATGAGGAGGTCACCAAGTTGGACCTCATGAAGCATGAGGCCATGGTCATGGAGAAATGGATGCTATCAGCCCTCACTGGAGCTGAGGATGTTTTGAGAGCCTCCTTACAGAGGTGGAATTCTTTAAGCAGTTTGAAGAGAAAGGTAGAAAAAATGTAAAATGAAATAGGGAAACAATCATTCCAATTGGAAAAGGACCTAACTTCTTTAAGTGAAATAAAGAGGATTGATCCTCAAATCCTAATAAATAATCAAGTGATGAATAATAACACCTCCCTGCTGATAGACATATGGTATGAGGATATCAGGTTCGAATCTGATATCCTAGAGAGATGCAGTGGCAAGCTCAGGGATATAAATATAAAGCTGCACAGCGTGATGGCATACAAAGTAGAGATCCTTGAAGCTTTGGAAGGAAAAGTAGAGGGAAAGATTGAAAATCAAGACGTAGACTTTGCTATCAAAGCTCTACATAATAATTTCCAGCCGGTAGCAGATGACCCCCTCACCCACCTAACGGAGGAAGTAATGAATAAGATCATGAGGATAAAGGTCAGGGTGGAAACTTATAATGAGACTTTAAACAATAGAAAAGGTAAGATGGAAGTGATTAATGCCAAATTATAGTCTCATAAGCATGCAGTAACAAAAGATGAAATCAAAGATGGGGGAGAGGTGAATAAAATAGTACATGCATATGAGCAGATCAGGACAATGATGAAGGTCCATATACAGGATGATGTACATCAGGGTGACAGCGATACCAAAAGTAATGAAGATAATGACGATGATGAAGAAGAAGAAAATGAAGAGGGGGAACCCAAAGAATGAATGAAGATGCATCACCAAGAAAACATATGCATAGGGCACTCATAAGATAACGAGTCATCCAGATGGTTGCCAATTGGCAGCCTGTGCCATGAGGAAAGTTGACTGAGTCAAAGAGTGATTATCAACCATAGATCTTAATTGACAAATCCTGATCATAGGTCATTTGTAACTTCCTCCTCACCTTATTCTATAAAAGGTGCAGGAGTGCCATATTTTGGGGATTCAGAAAGTTAATTGAAATTTGATTGCTAAAATCTTAGGACTCATTTCAAAGTCATTGTAAATGTACATGTTATGCATACTGAATGAAAGAGAAGACATTTTTTATTACAAATCATCATAAATCTTGAGTAATCTGTGTTTGAAGTTTGGATACATGCATTGATTAGTTGCATCCCTTGGAGTGCTTGTCAGTCTGTATGTGTTATTTTCATTTGTTATTCATTGAAGTTAGCATCATCCATATCTAGCTGTGGAACATCCTGGTGATATTTGGTTTTATTTCTTCTCCTCATGAATGTATCTTGTATGTATGTGGTTCAATGGCTAAAGATTCACTAAAATTAGAAGCATTCTTTTAAATTTCTTTGAATTTCATAGCAAATCATCACTATAATTCCAAATAACAAAGAATCAAAAGTAAATAACATAAAATATGCTGATATCCTGTAGATAATTGGAAATATAGAGCATATTTTGACAAATATCATGCAGATTCATACAGAAAACCATGGAATACATGGAAATATCCACTCACAAACACATCATTTGAATAAATATACAACGTAGAAGAAAGAACAAGCTCATGATGATCAATAATCAGAAGAATTGATCAAACTTGTTAATATATCAGCTATCTTCAGAAATAGAGTAGAAATAACCTCTCTGTGAAGTAAATTAATAGGAAACAGTGCAATACTAGTCATCTAGACAAATGTAAGATCCCTTGAATTGGAAAACAACATGTCACATCAACCTCTGAGTAACGTCAGATGATCATGACCTGATCAACGAAGACTTGGAGTCATCAACTTATCTTAAGTTGATCGTACTTTACAAGATAATAAAGGTTTGTTGTGCAAATTTTTATACATGTTATGACTAAAAATCATCATCAACATAAATTGGTGCTAGAAGGAGGGCCTCATCAGTAGATTTGTCTAATTTGATGATGCAGATAGAAAGGTAATACTCATGCAGCTTTGTATTTCAAGTCATATGCAAAAATTTGCTGTTTTAAGTCTGTGCATGCTTATCTTTTGCAAGGTTTTCAAAATTGAGCATAAATATTTCAAGCTTTGTGGTTGATCAATAGGATATTTCAAAGTCTTTTGCTAAAACTTTGAGGTAGTTTGCTTTAGAGACCTGATATCCGGTTGCTTGTGTTCCAAAGCCTCATATCGCCTTATATTTACATCATTTTTGCAAATATTACATAAATATCCATTCAGTTTCAGAGTCTGATGATAAATACAACCTTTGCTGGAGTGTTTTAGCTGACCTTTATAGCAAACAAGCCAAATTTTCCTTAAATTCAAGAAATCCTGGCTCTCAGGCCAAATACCAGGTCCAGATCTAGTTGGCTCTTTGAAGAATTGCCTATTTGGGGATTTAAACCTAGAACAATAGATATTCATTATTCTCCTGGTTCTAGTCCATCAGGAGCTTCACCAGAACATACTCCTATAACTCCTATCAGGTTGTAAACACCTACAGGACCACCTGTCACACCTCAGGTACAACCTCAACCAGTCACAATGTCATTCTTTACTACAGAGTCACCTCTGACTTTTACTACATATCATCCTTTACCTAAAAATCTTGACAAGATTTGTCCTAAATATCATCCATATCAGGATGGTGATGATCACATTAGAACATTCAAGGAAGCTTGTTGTAGGGCTAGAATTGAACATCAGGATGTGGTATGCAGGTTATTTCCATTTTCCTTAGGGGAAGAGGCATATAACTGGTATATCAGTCTTGGTCAAGGTTTAGTCAGTTCATGGGCTACCTTGGAGAAAGCCTTTAAGGATAGATTCAAAATACCTATATATCCTTCAATGAATTATCATCTGTTTGCCACAATCAAGAGATTTGAAGGAGAACCTATTGCTAATTTCAATGCAAGATTCCAAAAGATGCTCTCAAAGTTAGTTGCTCCCTATACTGTACTAGATGAAGCTGCCAAGAGCATATACTATTTAGCCTTAGATCCCTTGACTTCTATGTTTACCAGGAGAGCACATCCTAGTGTTACAACCTTGACAGGAGCTTTTGAAGAAGCTATCAAAGTCAGTCAGCAGCTGATCCCTGCTCCAACACCTAATATTGCATTTCCTACACTCCCTGCTTATCCCACATATCCTGCTCAGTAATAAACCAATGTAGCCATGATACCTCCAGCTATGATGCCAAGTCCCTTATAGATACCCCCAGTTAGTATCATGCCACCTCCAAATGGAAACGGTCAAATGTTACAATATCCAGGACATTCACAGGTACCTCAAGTTGTGGAACAATCCAATTACAATAATAATGGATCTTCCTTCTTTAAGCCTCAAACAGAGAATGTAGTAGCTAAAGTTCAGGAAGAAAAGGAAAAAATTAAAGAGATATCAGCACAACTAAGGAAACTCACCACTGAGATCACTCGTTTGAGGAGTCAAAACTTCTATTATCAACCAAATCAGAATAGAGGATATGCCAATGATAGACCTAATTATCCTACTAGGGGATATAATAACAAATACAATAACAACAATGGTAACAATAATCCCCCTAGACAGCCTAGAGTATGGAACACTAGGCCAAACATTGGTTCTCTGCTGTCACCCCTAGATAATCAGCCTCTTGGTGAACCTAAGTAGACCACTAGAGTGAACCTGGTAGAGGCAGCTCTTACAAACTAGTTCAGGATACATAATACCAATGCTCATGTAGAACTGGACTGTCCTCAGTTCAGGATTGCGACCAATATATTCCAAACTAAAGTATCTAATACTTCAAGTAATCCACCTTCTGTTGAAGGAAATGAAATTGTCCCTTATGGATATGATTCTGCTCTAGTGCTAGAAAGTTTCATCAATCATCCTCACCAGCAGACTATGTCACCTCATCAAAATTACACCTTAGCATGTGAAGAGTCAGCCATGGCTTTTGAAACCAATTATGTTTTTCCATTTGAAGATGAAAATGAGCCATCAATTGAACATGAAGAAGTACATGCTTATCAACACCAGTATCAGGGTAGGCATAATTACAATCTAAGGAATAATCCAACTCAACTTGCTGGTCCTTTGACCACATCCTTGCCTCCAAATAATTTCAACACTCCTCCTGATCTTAAGGCAAGCAATAACCCTGGATTTCCTAAAGTTAATGCTCAGTACTTAGCACCACAAAATACAATACCAAAAGCTGGTAACCTGCTTCCTGAGCCTGATAAATTGGTCACATACTTAGCAGATGAAATGAAAAAGATCAAAATCAGTCTGTCATTATCAGAACTACTCAAAACCCCAACTATCAAAAAAGCCTTTATGAAATCCTTAGTTGATCCTGTTCCAAAAGAAGATAATCATACCTCAGGTCAGACTAGGAATAAAGATCATGCTACTAGGGATGTTCATGTTAAACACAAAGCTCCAGCCACTGTTCAGGCTGTAGAGACTTCACACATGACTCTTTACAGAGATAAACTGAGTCACCTCCTTTTCTCCTTACCATAAGGATGTTCAATAAGAATTTGCATAATTGCTTAGTAGATTCAGGAGCATCTACCAATGTAATGCCCCTATCCATATGCAATGCCTTAGGGTTGCATCCTGCTAAGTCACTGAAGAAAGTAACATAGTTAGATAAGACAAAGGTGAGTGTAGTAGGAGAACTAACTCACATCCATATGCAACTAGCATCAGATCCAAGAATCCAATACTACATTGATATTCAAGTAGTAGATATACCTGATACCTATGGGATGCTGCTCAACAGAGATTTTCTTAAAAACCCTTAATGGATACACATCCACTAATTTTAGTCACATGTGGTTGCCTTGGAAAGGAATACCTAATCAAATAAGGATAGATGCTGAACCTCGCATGAAACATATGATCACTGAATATAATAAAACCAATGAAATCATGTATGTAGATGTTGAACCTGGAGTTTACTCCATCAGACCTTAGACTGTCAAAATAGAAGAAATCCTCATGTATGATGTTCATGTTCATGATGATGATCTTCAGGATGATAGAATAGTTTTAGAGTCTGATTGTAACTCTAAAAATGAGATAGAAGTAGATCACTTCAAGAATTTTGAGATGCACCTATCCAAAGAAGTGCAACATTGTCAATTGTTAAAAGTACCTATTCAAGATGTTCTAATTGAAGGATGGTGTAGGTTACATGATGAGGCACATTCTGAAAAGACCTGTGATGCTTTCTTAGACATGATGGAACTGGAACAAGCATGCAGTGAGGCATCATCATCATCATTCGAGGTAAGTTCTATAAATAGTGATAGTGATACTGATTTTTGTTTGTCATCTATAGGAACAGAAGGAAGCACATATCATGATGAAAGTTCTATTCAGATAATAGAAGAGATTTTGGTATGTAGCAAGAGTAATGCTAAGAATAACAAGAAAATCACCCCAGGGAGTGATTGCTTGGTTGAATCAGATTATGAAATATCTGATGAAGATAGAGATAGTAATTTGTCCAAGTTTGAAGAATTTTTGTCAAAGCAGATTCAAAAGATGATATAACAGCAATGATCTCCAAAGGATGTCCTAATTGAGGGATGGTGTAGGTTACATGAAGTACCACATTCAGAAACCACTTGTTCATTATGTTTGCATATATTGAAGAGGTAGACATTGCCTTATTCAAAGGATCCTCCTTCTGATGGTAAAGAGGAAGAAGGAATATCAGCTTCACATTAGCCAGATAAGGTGAAGTTTGAGAAAATTAAAACACCAAAATTGAAATGGATATCAAATGGTGCAGCTGCTAGAGCTAAAAACAAAAGAGAAGGCCCAGATAAGCCTTTAACTGAAGATAAGCCATGGATCCTCAGGTTTGATGGATCTAAATCAAAACAAGGGGCTGGAGCAGGAATAGATCTTATTGATCCAACTGGTAAATCCTACTTAGCAGCATATAGATTGCAATTGCCATGCACAAATAATGTGATAGAGTATGAAGCCTTGATTCATGGGATATTGTTTGCACTTAGAAAGAAAGTGAATATCCTGCATGTCTATGGAGACTCAGAATTGGTAGTAAGATAGGTAAGAGGTATATATTCTTGCAATTACAAGAAGTTGTCTAATTACAGACAGGGTGTGGGATCTCATAGAAGACTTTGATGCATTTAACATCACCCATGTGCCTAGAGAACAAAATCACAGAGCATATACCTTAGCCCAAGTTGCAAGTACTTTAGAACCATTGTCCATATCTGGTTTGAAGAGATTTTTAGTTGAATTGGTATCAGTACCCTTTGTGCCAGATAATGTAGTTAACCTTCAAGTGTTTGATGATGACCAGCATATTTTAGACTTCATATCCAACAGGGATGTCTTTGATGCATAGATCATAGATGAAAGAAATGTGGAAGATCATATCTGGGAAGAAGAGATCCTAGAGTTGCCCAGTAATAAGATTCCTAAGGGAATGATAGAGTTGAAAAGAGCATTTGATTTAGACAACATGCTAAAATAGAAAGATCTCCCTAAAGTAGATGGAGGAGAGTATTCACAAGTTAACATTGGACATGACGATGAAAAAAAGAATGTCCTAATTGGAAAAGTGTGTACAGAAAAGGAGATGGAGGGAATAACCCAAGCACTTAAAGATTATATCCATGTTATTGCCTGGACATATGATGAGTTGAAAACTTATGATACATCAATCATCACTCATACTATACCTTTAAAGCCAGATGTCAAGCCCTTTAGGCAAAAACAGAGACCGGTTAATCCATTGCTGGAGCCCATCATTTTTTAAGAAGTTAAGAAATTGCTTAATGCTAGGATCATATTTCCTATGAGACATTCCACATGGGTGGCAAACCTAGTCCCAGTAAGGAAGAAGAATGGTGACATTAGGTTGTGTGTAGACTTCAAAAATTTAAATAGAGCTTCTAAAAATGATAACTATCCTTTGCCTTCTTTAGATGAGGTCTTGCAGATTGTAAATGGTGCAAAGATGTCACTTTTGGATGGTTTTTTAGGTTACAACCAGGTGATGGTAGATAAAATAGATAGATTAAAGACTGCATTCACCACTAAGTGGGGAATATTCACATACAGGTGCATGCCTTTTAGATTGATAAATGCTGGAGCAACATTTTAGCAAGCAATAGATATAGCCTTCAGAGGGCTAATTCATAAATGTATAGTCATATACATGGATGACTTGACAGTTTTCTCTAAAGAAAGAGGGAATCATGTGGAAGACATAAGGAAGGTACTAAAGAAATGTGAACATTATGGAATAGCCCTAAACCCTAAGAAATGCATACTTGGGTTAACCACAAGGAAGTTATTAGGTCACCTGATAACAGAGAATGGGATCATCATAGACCCTAATAGAGTAGAATCAATCATGAAAATACAACTTCTTGGAAGGAAGAAGGAGCTCAAATCTTACTTTGGTAAGATCAATTTTGTTAGAAAGTTCATTACTAGTTTTATAGAGATTGTCAGACCATTGAATGTCATGCTCAAGAAGGATGCCAAGATTCAGTGGACACCTAAAGCTAGAGAAGCTTTTGAAGATATTAAGAAATCTATATCTAATGCTCCTATTCTAATTAGTCCAAATTATACCAAAGATTTCTATATTTACTCATTTACTTCATAGCATACATTTGTAGTAGTATTAACACAAATAAATGAGGCTAAAGAAGAAAATCCTATAGCCTTGATGAGTTGTCCTTTTAGGGATACAAAACTCAAATACATGGATGTTGAAAGACAAGCACTTGCTCTGGTCTGAGCAATCAAGAAGTTCAGACATTACATTTTGAGAAGTAAGGTGGTCACTATAGTACCTGATGCAATAGTAAAGATGCTTTTAATGCAAAGTGAACTAGGTGAAAAGAGAGCCAAATGGATTACTATCCTCCAAGAGTATGATATGGACATAACACCCATGAAATTAGTGAGAGGACAAGCATTGAGTCAGATGATATCTGAAATTGATCCTAACATCATGAGTCAGCAATATGTCATAAATGCAAGGGAAGATGGAGAGTGGTATTCAGACATCAGGCATATCTTGATTATTGGAAGATGCCCTTCAAGATTACAGGCCTAACAGAGAGAGCCTTAAAAATAAGATCACAAAAATACATGATAAAAGGAGGAGTCTTTTTCAAGAAAAACTATGAGGGAATATACTTAAGATGCTTAGAAAAGTAAGAAGTAGATAAGGTGCTAGCAGAATTACATGATAAGTTTGGAACTACACATGGATCATACTTAGCTACCACTCATGCTATCCTCAGAGCAGGGTATTACTTGCCCACTATTTTTAAAGATACTGTTGAACACATTAAATGCTGTCATATGTGTCAGGTTGCTACAAATAGAGAAAAATATGCTACTCAGCCATTGCATCTAGTGATGGAGATGCGCCCATTTGCTCAATGGGGAATGGATTTCATAGGACCTATCAACCCTCCATCATCTTCAGGCCATAGGTATGTGTTAACTGTTACCGATTATTGTACCAGGTGGACTGAAGCTGTCAGTAGTAAGACATGCAATGCTAAGGATGTAATCAAGTTTTTGGAAAGTAACATAGTAACCAGGTATGGAGTTCCTTATGCTTTAGTATGTGACAATGGGTCTGCTTTTGCTTCAATAAGATTATCAGGTTGGGCTTTTGACCATGGAATTATTTTGAAATTTTCCTCAAATTACTATCCTCAAGGGAATGGATTAGCAGAATCCACAAACAAGAATTTATTGAACATCATAAAGAAACTGATAGAAAAGAACCCAAGGGAGTGGAACACCCTATTGAAGTATGCCTTGTGGGTAGATAGATCTAGGATGAAGGCTACATTAGGAAATTCTCCTTTTCACCTAGTATATGGGGTGGATCCCATCCCCCTTGTTAACCTAAAGATCCCCACACTACAGTTTGCACAAGAATATCTAGGCATAGATAACAAACAAGAAGTTAGGTTGCTTCAGTTGATGTAACTAGAAGAAAAAAGGAATAAAACAATTGATCAATTTTCTAAACATCAGGCTGTTGTCGAGCATTGGTTTGACAAAAGAGCTAGAGTTAAGGCTTTTAGAATTTCAGATTTAGTCCTTATGTGGGACAAATCACATGAAAGGAAAGGAGATCATGGTAAATTTGATAAACTTTGGATAGGTCCCTTTCAAGTTTCAGAAATCTTAGGAGACAACACCTACAGGCTAAAGAATTTAACTGATGAAGATGTTCCATTACCAGTTAATGGACAGTTCCTCAAGCATTACTTTCAATCCTGAAACAGTGTCATGTAGGTCATGTGTATCATAGTGTGCATATTTGTATAGTTGTTTGTACAGTTTGTTTTGTTTTGTTTGTGTGCTTGTTGAGTTATGTTTTGGTTAGTCAAGATGATGCAGCTCATCACCCTAAGAAAATAACCAAATTGTTAAGATTCAAGTAATGAGAACAAATTCCTACATAGGTTATGACTCATTTTGAGAAGTGTTGGTGATCAGGTCTATGGTATCTTTTCATCAGGGTGCCTTTTCTCGACCAAAGTGATTCTTCACAATGACTCACCTAACAGCCTTGGGTTTGTAGAACACATAAGTATAGATGTTAAGTGAAAAATCTAAAGGGACTTCCTTGCTACCAATGCAATCTCCAACCTAAATCAGCAAGTGACCATGCCTTGTACATTAAGCTTACATGATGACATCATATGAATAGAGAATAAATATTGAAAATCTAAAAGAAATAAAAAATTAGGCCATCTAAGTAACTCTATCGGGGCTATAGACACTTGCTGGCAGTGGGGCTCTACTTAGGGGGATTGTATAGATAACCTTGCTGGGGCTATGGATGCCTACTGGTAGCAAGGCTCTATCTAGGTTGTCTATGAGGGATGCTCCCAAACTATGTAGCCCAACATCAGTTACTCATGTTTTCAACTTACTTTCAAGATGAGGATAATTAATCATCTACACACACTTGATCCTTTGCTAGCATTGTTGCCATGATGAAAACCTTATTAGTCAGAAAGATTATAATACTTATACTTAGAAAGAGTTAAAATACTATGTTAGAATGTGATCCCATCACTTGAATCATTGGAATTTGGTTATGTTCTTTGGTGGAAAGTTGTTGTGTGGTTACACAACACGCCCCATTTTGCCTTGACAAAATAGGGACCCAACTTTTCTTGTTGCTCTGGCTTGTTTTTCTGCTTTGGGGCGGTCTGGTAAAATTAAGTCATGCATGTAACCCTGAAGGAGGGTGGATATGTCACCATGATGAGGTCAGTTGTCAAAGTTAGTATTTAACATTATTAACCTCATGGTTGGAAAGTGCAAGAAATTCTAAGCAGGTTTGCCTTTTGGATCACCCCGAAATTCTTTAAGGGAAGAAAGTTATGTTAAGTCAAAGTTTCGGTCAAACCTGATATTCCGAGGGGGGTCATATTTCAAAACATCAGTCATATTATATAAGATCACCTCGATATTGCATTATCACCCGATAATCTCTTGATCCGTGAAGTGCGGATGTTAACTTTACATAGTAGCTAATATCGGCCCGTCAAACAACTTCATATATCTTGTGGGGGGTCATTTTTTTTAATATCCATCATCTTACGAATATCACCCTGTGCCAATATGACAGTGACGTCACTACAACACAATGCTTAAATAAGGTCACTGACATGGTGATGTCGCCCTGATCTTTTCTCAAGGGGGTCATTTTAGTTGTGGGGGTCATATTTTAAACATCCCCTGATCTTAAATTCATGACCCGATATACACGTGGTCAATGTTGAGCACATCACCCGATTCCTTTGCATTAGTTTTGCCGCTCACAGGTGGGGGGTCATTTTACCTAGAGGGGGTTGTATTTTAAATATCACCCAATCTTTCGAAGATCACCCCCCTTCCTATTTCTTGACATTAAATGTACTTAAATGCGGTAGATAGATTCCCACTGATCGCGAATACAAATCAAACACTTGGCATCATTTATGGATTCTTTACAGAGGATCAGTGGATTTAACCATCCCGACTCAGTTTTACCCTAATTCACCCTACGGATGCATTTAAAGGTAATTTTCATTTACCTTGTGAGAAAATGAGAAATTATAGAGTTGTGAAGTCAAACCCTCATACTGGTACCTGTTAACAGACTAGATCTTTCAATGTAACGGAATGGGTGATCTTCAGCAATTGCGACCCTTTTCCGTAATCACCCATCTAACCTAGGAGGAAAGCACTATTAGGTAAGTAACTAAAAACCCTCCTGTTGTCGTTTTTGCATGTTCAGGTAGGGTGTATGTTTCTTTCTTATGGTTTGAATCTATGGATATGCATATCATGATGAAGTAAAGAATAGTAGATAGAGTATACATGATGCCATAGAAGTACATATTGTTATATGAATGCATATGCACATTGTGTGGTAAGACAAATCTTGTTTGTTGCAGGAATCAATGGCAGATCTTAGAAGGAATAGGTCCGACTCGGAGTTTCTTAAGTCTATGTTTGTTTAGCCTGAGGGGGTACAGTTTAAGTATGGCATCATTAGTGATACTCACCAGGGGGATACAGACCTGGTGGCATAGTCAACAAGAATAGAAAATGACAAGGATAATACCCTTCTAGATGCAATATATGTTTTAGGAATGTGGCATGCAGCCAGATTTCCGTATGCCATGGAGACCCCAAAGTTGGTAGTGGAATGTGCCAGGAACTATAACCATGAGACTAGGTGGGTGGAGAAGCATGGAAGAGTATATGCCAACTTTTTAATTAAGGGCATCACCTCTACATTTAATCTGCTAGTTGGAAAGAAGGTGATCAGTGTAAATCTATGTAAGTTGGAATTAGAATACAACAACAATAAGAAGAGTGCAAGGATGAGGATGTATCAGTGGAGGTCGAAGAGCAACACCTACACTACCTCAGTTAAATTACTCGTACACTTATACAAATTTGATTTTGATGATGAGTACCAGTACATGATTGCCCTGCTAAGCAGGATCATAGGTAGGCTTCATGCTGGGAATTTTGAGAACTAGATGTTTGGAGTCATCTAGATGGCCCTGTTGTGATGCTCACAACACGCCCCATTTTACTCCTTAGCAAAATGAGGACCCCTATTATGGCTGTGGTTTTTTCTTTTGTGTGTGGGTCTGTTTGGTGGTAAAAGGGAAAAGGGAGTGAAAGTTACAAACCTTGTTGAAAATAGAGAAAAAAATAACATTAAGTACCAGAGCAGAATATGGGTGAATTCCTTGTCAAAAATGAGTGAGGGTTGCTTTTTGAACCATTTTAAAATTCCAAGTATTTTGCAAGATATATGTGTTTTTGGTAAAATGCACTATAGGAGGGTTTGTATGTTGCATATACAAAGTCCTTTGTATATTGGGTTGCTCATATACAAAGTCCTTTATATATCGGATCGCTCATTTACAAAGTCTTTTGTATATCGGGTCGCTCATATACAAAGTCTTTTGTATATTGCTCGTATACAAAGTCCTTTGTATATTTGGTTGTTGTATGTTGCATATACAAAGATCGTTTGTATGTCAGGTTTATTTAATCTTTGTACTTGTATGCATTTCGACAACATTTTATTCCTACATACAAGTCGGGTCCGACAGAGTCAAAGTTTAAATGAATAAATTGATTAAGTTCGATGTATGCCTTTTATGTTTGTATGTTAGGCAAAGGGAGGACATACAAAGTGAGATATACAAGGCCATATACATAGTGCAGAACCAAAAGGATTATGAAGTAAAGTTTTATTGTTGTATGTTTCGGGCTTTGTATGTATGTTTCGGGACATACAAAGTGAAATATACAAAGCTTTTTATGCATGCTCTGGATTCCAAAATGTATTAAAGTTGGTTTTATTGTTGAATGTTTCGTGCTTTGTATATGTATGCTTTCGGTTACATACATTGTGGTACATACAATGTGGAACTCGAGAAAGTTTTAAATCTGATATAAACAATGTATCATGAATTAATGTATATCGGAAGATACATTGCACTTTATGCATGTTGCGGAACCAAAAGTGAGTAAACTATGGTTTATGAAAGTTGAAGTCCGAAAGGGACATACAAAGGATTTTGTATGTATCTATGTTTGTATCTAAGGGTTTTGATACAAGTGTTATATGCATCACGGAGATACAAATGGTAAAGTAATGTGGGCTCCACCACTCATCGGCGTGAGTAAGCTTGCCAGAGCAAAATTTTTAGGTCATACCGATCTTATGTCTCTCTGCGATGGATACTTTTCGGCAGGAATCACTTGTACTCTCGCTGATAGAAAGTTGTATTGGACATATATGTGTGATCGGAGTGAGTTTTTTAGACCTCCCCGACTAAGTGAGTTACTCCGATGATGAAGATATACAAAGCAAGATACAAAGTATGGAAAAAGTGGAAAAGGGAGGGAACGTTAGTTTGATTTCTTGCATAAAGTGCTTGTATGTTTATAGATACAAAGAAAACATACAAAAAGGAATGTATGTAGAATTAAACTGGCGATAAAAGTTTGAAAGCATGAACACTGCAACTGAAGGCCGAACTTTGGGCACATTAATTGCTGTAATTAATGCCCATCTAACATTCTGAAGAAGTGTAAATTAATGAAGACGGCGTGAATTTTAAACCTAATTTTTATGTCTGTTGGGAGGTATGCGGGTAGATATAATGGCAGAGCTTTAATGGCGATGATATCATGAAGGGTGGATCAGATCGTAAAAGAGGCAAAAGAAGCAAAAGATTTAAGTAAGAAGAGATATATAGATAGAAAGAAGCATTATTAAAAGGGCAAAGCAACATAAGATATTTTAATGGTGAAGATATTTTGATGATTGTTAGGGTTTCCAAAGGGGATCTTTACGCTTAGTATGGGTATGCTGCTCAGAGATTTTTTGGCAAGATTTGTTTTCCACCGTTGCTACTGCACTTGGGATGTAGACCGTTGATTAACTAGGGTTTTGGAACCGTATTGGGGATAATCAAATCTATATATTGAGCCCCTTTACTTTGTAATAATTTACACAGGGATTTGTAACATAGGGATTTTTGTAGAACAGAGCTGGAGGTTGTAATTTGTCTTAGCATTTTGAATAGAAGAACAATTTTAGTTTAGAGTAGAAGGAGGTCGCATGTGTCTACAATAAGGAATGCGTGGAACATCTAGCTTCCTTACTGTATCTGTAAAGTGTTGTAAGTTTTCTGTGAAGTTGATTAATGAAGCTAAGAGTCATTCATACATTGTAAATCATATATGACTGTGTGTTTTGAATACAAATGAATCTAGAATTCTGCGTCTATATTCGGAGTGTCTTTTAGCTCTTATTTACATTTGAAACAATATCTCTTAAAGCTTGCAATCTTGAATGTACGTTCGTGAAAATATTCAAGGTTTACATTTAAAGGTTTAGTCTGTAGATTTAATCAAATTTGTTGTATTTCTTATAACATGCATAATAAAACATTTAGATCCTGTAGTAGAATGAAGTTTAATTTAGATTTCTCTAACTTTTCCCAAACCATTTGAAATACTTAGCTTAAATGCAGAGATTTAAAGGAGATTGTCTGATATTTGAAGGAAACATGAACAACTGAGTTGATATTTGACAGTTTTCATAATATTTGAAAAGAAAAGCTTGTGTTAATATAAATCATATAAAGCTTTTTGATACAATAACAAATTTATGCAAAGGAATAAAGAAAATGTTGATATTTGTGATATTTTGCATAATTCGAGTCCAGTGAGTCATAAAACAACTTAAATCAAGTAAGGCCCCTTGCATATTACAACTTCACATTAACCTACTGAATTATCCACAAGGTCAAGACCTGACCATAGAGAAACTTAGGATTAAGCAATCTTAATTGATTTCTTCATATCTTTCAAGACAATTAGGTTCATTTTGTGAATTTTAACTTTTGTTATGAATGTGTAAAAACAATCATCAACAGTTTTTAGTGCTAGAAGGAGGGCCTGATAGGATTTAAAGTTGATTTTGTGTAGGCTGGCCAAAAAGGATCATTTTAGTTGTGGAAAATTTGAGTGTTCTATTTGTAAATGTCTTTTGTTTGAAAGAATTTGAATGCTTTTTTTTTTTGCAAAGGTACTGCTCAAACTTCAAGGACTATTCTGATTTTTTGAGTTTTAACGTTTTATTCTGAGATATGTTAGATCTCATAAAATTTCAAAATCTAAAAAAGTTGAAAGCAGAGTGTGATTTTCAATAGACTCATATGAGGACAATTTCCAGGTTAATATCCCTGTCATTCAGGAAACTTTGAATGAGTAGCTTTATCCTCAAAGTTTATCTAACTTTGGTTTATCTAGTTGTTGCAGGATACACAAGTCTGTGGAACACAGTGGAATTAATTGTTTAACTTTCCTCACCAGGATAGATTTATATTTAAAAGGACTAATTCTTTTCTCAGATGTGTTCAAGGTTGAAGTCTGGCAGGAAAATGAAGAAATTCTGGAGCAACAAGCAGATACAACACTAGAAATTATTAGTTGTTTAGAAAATACAATAGCTGAATCAGTTCTAGAAGGAAATGATAGTGAAACATCTTTCCTTGAGTCATTTTATGGTGAGATTGATAGGAGTTCTCTACTTCCTAATACGAGTAAAGGGGATTGTAGGTATAAATCTTTCAAAATTTGTAGAGAAGAAACCACTTATCAGGATAAAGTCTTTGATTCTGATCCTAATACTTTTGATAAGGATAGTGAAACATCTTTCCTTGAGTCATTTTATGGTAAAAAGAAATGTAGACAAGTATTGGTAGAATTAAAGTGCACTTAAAGTAAAGAGGTTTTTGTATCAACAAATAAAGAAATCATAAGAAAAGAAGTAAATCTTGATTTATTATTTGATGACTTTAAATTAAATGACCAAATCTAGGATTGTTGCAGGATAATGGAACCAGATATTTCGTTGAATAATAGGATTGAATTATTTGAGGAACAATTCTTGAAAATGGAAGATACAGAGGATTATGCTATTGTTGTGCATAATCAGACATCACTCTAGCATTATTTTGAAAGTGAAATAGGGAAGTATTTTCATGAATCAAACGTTGTTTCATATTCACAGCCAAATAATCTAGAAATGATAAATTTAGATATGTCAGATTATGATGGTACTCATTTAGATGTTGATGTGTAGAGAATTGAAGAGAACATTGAGACATTTCCTGAACTTAAGGATAAACTAAACATCTAGAATGAAGGATAGATGTGGATAAAGATGAGGAAATAATCTATCAAGAGTCATACATCCTTCAATTCGAAGTGAGACCAGACATTGAGCTAAGCAATGAAAGTGCAAAGTTAAATGGAGGACCATCTGTCAATGAACAAACATGTCCAACAGAACTGGAGATGTACCAGGTTGTATCTTTCCTTTCCATAGTAAATGATGTTGATTATTATTTTGATTATGGAAATTTGGGAAATAAAACATGCATATGGATATGTCATGAACATGATGAGCTTCCTCAGTAGCTAATCGTTAAGAGTTATTCTGTTAAATACAATGAATTTAGAATACAAGAACATTTTTCAAAATACAAAGATGAATTTGCTAGGATCATAACCATAACTAGTGCCTTGATGCTCCTGTATAATCTAAGGAAGTATACAAATACAGGTGTCTTTGGGTCTTTTCTTGGGTTTTATTTGCCTTGTAGAGGCTTGTGTATAGTTTGGTAGAATAGCTATTCTGTTTCTTTTCTTTGTTTTCTTGTCTTGCTTTGTGTTGTTTCCTTTCATAGTTAGTTGTTTGTATAGTCTATTTGTTTTGTTTGCTTTGTTGTTTTCTTGTGTACTAGGGTCTTTGTTTTGATTTAGAGTATACAGGAGCAGACTAACAACCACTAAAAACAATAGAAAATTTAGAACATTCAGGTTAATTATTTGAAATTTATGCATAACTTGTTGTGACTGTCATGAATGTAGAAAGTTAGTTGACTTGTGAAATTTTGTATTCAATAACTGTGGGTTGAGTATTCAAGGGAAGTTTCTCACAATGATACACCTAAAATCCTTGGGTTTGTTGAACCTACCAGTGTAGATATTAGGTGAAAAACTAGAGGTCCTCCTTGCTACCATTACAATTCTCAGCTTAATTTTAGTAAGTGATCATTCCTTGCATCATGAAGTTACAACTGTACTATCTTATGAAATCTCTACCAAATACAAAAATATAAAAATAAATAAAATAGATTTTATTGAAAATCTAGATTAAGTCATCTAAGTAACTCTACTGGGGCTATAGACGCTTGCTAGCAGTGGGGCTCTACTTAGGAGAATTGTAATGATAACCTTGTCAGGGCTATGGACGCTTGCTGGCAGCAAGGCTCTATCTGGTTGGCTATGAGAGAATTACATCAACTATGTAGGCTAATATCAGTCATTGATTTTTTCAACTGATTTTCAAGATGAGGATTATTGATCACGTGCACCCACTTAAACTGAAAGAAGATTAATGCACCTTATTGAATACATTATGTCTTAAGTTGGATGATGATTTGCAGAAAAGATAGTTGGAAGTTATGAATTTATTTCATTCAGTTTTCTTTAATAGTTTTAATTTGTTTGTTTTGTTTGCTTGTGTTGGATATTTCTCTCCGGACCAGCAAAGGGTTTGCCAATTCCAATGCACAGGCTGATCCGGCCAACAAATGCAAGAGGTTGCATGAGCTACCTCCCCTTCACTTCTGGTTCTACTGCACCAGGGGGGATCTCTATAGCTAAAGATTTGACACTTTGACTCACCCAATGACAGAAAGATTTAGCTTTTTAGAATAGGCATAATACTCTCATGTATGGACCAAGATTTCTATGATAAATCACAAGGTTGGCAACATTCTTGGACATATTTGTCTGGTTGTGGATGAGAGTATGCAGGGGTCCTAATTCTACTCCTACAAACTAACAGGTGGAATTTTGAAAGGATTGGTATTGATGTTTTGGATGCAAGACAGGGGGTTTTGGATCATAATACTACACAAGAGTAGACCGGCGCCTATCTCAGGGCAAGGAGTCAACTAGACGTATACAAAAGAATGGATTGCATTTTGGATTCAAGTTTCAAGGGGTTAGATTGATGCCTGCCTTACAAAAATCACCCAAGAATGAGTACTTAACTGTTTCTACTTACAGATATCCCTGCTGATATACAACTTTCTTCATACTTAACCTAAGACAATGTAATCCACTCCTTGAATTGAAGTCACAGATTAAGCATGCAATACAGAAACCTATATCCTAGAATCTATGAAACCCTTAGCAACCAGATTCAAAAGAAGGAATGCATGCAACAAAGGAGACAAACATCTAAACACATGCAAAGAAGCATTTCTCATATAAAACAACAATGAAACTGAAAATATCTACAATGTACATTCAGATGCAACTCATAAACTCCAAAATGAGATAAAATAGCAAGGAAATGTTCTATTTTTTGCTATTCACACAAAAATGCCCAAGTCTTCAACAACCAAAAATGAGTAATGCAGTCTGCCTTTTATGGCAAGACTATGTACTTCATCAATAAAAGTACAAGGTCTTTGAAAAATTTGCCAGATACACTGCATCATGAGAAATGACACTCAAACCACTGAATGCAGTAGGTGGGATCAGGAGACGTGCAGCCGCTTGGAGGTTTTTCATTACAATCGGTGGTTGACCTATCAACTCCATCGACCTATACCTCTGCGAACCTGCCATTAATGACATACCAACGTACGGCCTTCTCAAAAAATGTAGTAGCGTGTCTCTAAAGTTTTCCCACTTGAAAATAGCTGCACACATAAAGAAAAACCTTGCTGCAGGACATTTAAAACCGACCGTCGATTTGCATTCTTCCGCTGAAAACAACAGCGCCAAAAAGCTTTGAAAAGTTGCCTACCAATCAGAACATGCCACGTAGGCACCCTGTGCATCCATCGCTAACCTTTCCTTTCTTTATTTTGCCATTTTCGCCTTGTATATGTGCATATACATTGACTTCATACATACAAGGCGCAAATGCTAGCCACTCATGAATCGGATTGAAACAATTTTCAAATCCGGGCTTTGTATCTCGCCCTTCTTGTATATCGGCACATACAAGCGCAAATATACAAGTCGTGGATTCCAACTCATTTATCAGCTAGATTGGAGAACCTTTGGAATCTGGCTTGTATCTTATCCAATGCATATTTCCTTTGTATATCACATATACAAACGCGATATACAACCCGCAGACTTCAAAATCCAT
Organism: Cunninghamia lanceolata; assembly: GCA_027924645.1. Lineage (NCBI taxonomy): Eukaryota > Viridiplantae > Streptophyta > Pinopsida > Cupressales > Cupressaceae > Cunninghamia > Cunninghamia lanceolata. The sequence continues at coordinate 5,241,853 of BSBN01000071.1, read as the reverse complement.
CTACTGCAACATACTATCCTTTCGCATCTGGGCCTTGTACATATTTTCTTTGTATATTTTCTTTGCACATTCGATTGTATATTTGGAATATACAATCCCAAACATACAATGGTAGATTTCAAAATATTTCACATATACTATTAACTCTTTCACTGCGTCCACCTTGTACCTATCCGCTTGCATAATCCTCTTGTATATGCAAATGTATGTCACATATACAAACAACTTGACATACAAGGAAAAACCTTTTGTATCTAACCTTTCCTTGCATATTACCTTGTATGTTTGCTTGTACATTGCATATGCAATGCGACTTGTATATCAGAGATACCATCTTTGTATGTCCATCGGGCCCCACCTTTTGTATGTCTCTTAGCATATACAATCTGACCCTTTCATTTGTTGCTCGTATGTCACATATACATTACGACTTGTATGTTGGAGATACAATGACCCCTGCATGTCTGTGGACCCTACCATATGTATCTCTGTTGCCTTGTATGTTGCCAAACATACAAGACCACTTGTACTTTGCACTGTAGCGAATGTACATGAGGCGGGCCCTTGTATATTTTTCATTGTATATTTCCATATGCATTTGCTACAATGAACCCGATATACATTCAGCATTGTATAACTTCCTTGTATGCCACCAATGCATCCTTTCATTGCATGTTTCCAATGTAACTTTCCATTGTATGTCTGAACATACAACACAAAATATACATGCAACCTGATATACAAGCACAGAATATCCCTTGAATCTGCGATAGATTCCTCAATGTATATGCACCTTTTTTAAGCCCGATATGCATTACGAAATGCATACAACCAAATTTTTCATTTTTTTAAAGGCCGATTGAGATTTCTAACCCGCCAATACACATTTGACCTGCATGTATATACAAACAACCTTGTATATACAAAGTGACATGCATACAATAGATTTTTTGCAATTTTTCAACTGCAAAGGCCAAAAGACTTACAATTTTTTGGATTTTTTAGGAAGGTGCCTATGAATTCAAATGCTCAAAATCCAATGTTGCAGTAGGCACCAAAAGGTTGCTAGTTGTTGTGATGCTCACAACATGCCCCATTTTACTCCTTAGCAAAATGAGGACCCCTGTTGTGGCTATGGCTTTTGCTTTTGTGTGTGGGTCTATTTGGTGGTAAAAGGGAAAAGGGAGTGAAAGTTACAAACCTTGTTGAAAATAGAGAAAAAAATAACATTAAGTACCAGATTAGAATATGGGTGAATTCCTTGTAAAAAATGAGTGAGGGTTGCTTTTTGAACCATTTTAAAATTCCAAGTATTTTGCAAGATATATGTGTTTTTGGTAAAATGCACTATAGGAGGGTTTGTATGTTGCATATACAAAGTCCTTTGTATATCGGGTCACTCATATACAAAGTCCTTTGTATAACGGATCGCTCATATACAAAGTCTTTTGTATATCGGGTCGCTCATATACAAAGTCTTTTGTATATCGCTCATATACAAAGTCCTTTGTATATTGGATCGTTGTATGTTGCATATACAAAGATCATTTGTATGTCAGGTTTATTTAATCTTTGTACTTGTATGCATTTCGATAACATTTTATTCCTACATACAAGTTGGGTCCGACAGAGTCAAAGTTTAAATGAATAAATTGATTAAGTCTGATGTATGCATTTTATGTTTGTATGTTAGGCAAAGGGAGGACATACAAAGCGAGATATACAAGGCTATATACATAGCACAGAACCGAAAGGATTATGAAGTAAAGTTTTATTGTTGTATATTTCAGGCTTTGTATGTATGTTTCAGGACATACAAAGTGAAATATACAAAGCTTTTTATGCATGCCATGGATTCAAAAATGTATTAAAGTTGGTTTTATTGTTGAATGTTTCGCGCTTTGTATATGTATGCTTTCGGTTACATACATTGCAGTACATACAATGCGGAACTCAAGAAAGTTTTAAATCTGATATAAATAATGTATCATGACTTAATGTATATTGGAAGATACATTGCACTTTATTCATGTTGCGGAACCGAAAGTGAGTAAACTGTGGTTTATGAAAGTTGAAGTCTGAAAGGGACATACAAAGGATTTTGTATGTATCTATGTTTGTATCTAAGGGTTTTGATACAAGTGTTATATGCATCGTGGAGATACAAAGGGGAAAGCAATGTGGGCTCCACCACTCATCAGCGTGAGTAGGCTTGTCAGAGCAAAATTTTTAGATCATACCGATCTTATGTCTCTCTGCGATGGATACTTTTCGGCAGGAATCACTTTTACTCTTGCCAATAGAAAGTTGTATCGGGCAGATATTTGTGATCAGAGTGAGTTTTTTAGACCGCCCTGACTAAGTGAGTTACTTCAATGATGAAGATATACAAAGCGAGATACAAAGTACGGAGAAAGTAGAAAAGGGAGGGAATGTTAGTTTGATTTCTTGCATAAAGTGCTTGTATGTTTACAGATACAAAGAAAACATACAAACAAAACATACAAGAAAACATACAAAAAGGAATGTATGAAGAATTAAACTGGCAGTAAAAGTTTGAAAGCATGAACACTACAACTGAAGGCCAAACTTTGGGTGCATTAATTGCTATAATTAATGCCCATCTAACATTCTGGAGAAGTGTAAATTAACGAAGGCAGCGTGAATTTTAAACCTATTTTTTATGTCTATTGGCAGGTATGTAGGTAGATATAATGGCGGAAATTTAATGGCAATGACACCACAAAGGGCAGATCGGATCGCAAAAGAGGCAAAAGAAGCAAAAGATTTTAGTAAGAGATATGCAAATAGAAAGAAGCATTATTAAAAGGGCAAAGCAACAGAAGATATGTTAATGGTGAAGATATTTTGATCATTGTTAGGGTTTCCAAAGGGGATCTTTATGCTCAGTATGGGTATGCTGCTCAGAGATTTTTTGGTGGGATTTGTTTTCCACCGTTGCTGCTGCACTTGGGATGTAGACCATTGACTAACTAGGGTTTTGGAATCATATTGGGGATAATCAAATCTATATATTGAGCCCCTTTACTCTGTAATAATTTACACAGGGATTTTTGTAGAACAGAGCTGGAAGTTGTAATTTGTCTTAGCATTTTGAATAGAAGAACAATTTTAGTTTAGAGTAGAAGGAGGTGGCCTATGTTTGCAATAAGGAATGTGTGGAACATCTAGCTTCCTTATTGTATGTGTAAAGCGTTGTAAGTTTTCTGTGAAGTTGATTAATGAAACTAAGAGTCATTCATACATTGTAAATCATATATGACTGTGTGTTTTGAATACAAATGAATCTAGAATTTTGTGTCTATATTCAGAGTGTCTTCTGGCTCTTCTTTGCATTTGAAACAATATCTCTTAAAGCTTGCAATCTTGAATGTACATTCGTGAAAATATTCAGGGTTTACATTTAAAGGTTTAGTCTGTGGATTTAATCAAATTTCCTGTATTTCTTATAACGTGCATAACAAAACATTTAGATCCTGTAGTAGAATGAAGTTTAATTTAGATTTCTCTGACTTTTCCCAAACCATTTGAAATACTTAGCTTAAACGCAGAGATTTAAAGGAGATTATCTGATATTTGAAGGAAACATGAACAACTGAGTTGATATTTGATAGTTTTCATAATATTTGAAAAGAAAAGATTGTGTTAATATAAATCATATAAAGCTTTGAGATACAGTAACAAATTTATGCAAAGGAATGAAGAAAATGTTGATATTTGTGATATTTTGAATAATTCAAGTCCAGTGAGTCATAAAACACCTTAAATCAAGTAAGGCCCCTTGCATATTATAGCTTCACATTAACCTACTGAATTATCCACTAGGTCAAGACCTGACCATAGAGAAACTTGGGATTAAGCAATCTTAATTGATTTCTTCATATCTTTCAAGACAGTTAGGTTCATTTTGTGAATTTTAACTTTTGTTATGAATGTGTAAAAATAATCATCAATAGGTCCTATACACAAATAACAAGCCATTGTGGGCCAAGATCATCAGTGATGCACTAGATGAAGGGCTGAGGAACCTGGGAGATCATGCATGCACATTTCATATGACCTCATATGTTGTGTACTCGTGCTTATAAGGGTACCTTTGATGCCTTGACTATAGTGGGTAAAGCTGGCAGTGATGTAGATGATGCCCACATATGGGATCATTATCCTCAGCTATAGAGAAAGAAGTACCTCCTAGATTACAAATTGGTAAATGATGCATTCTCTATGCATCTAGTTAGAACCATGGAGGAAGACAGAACCAAGAGACTGAGCATGGAGGCTCAAGAAGTTATATATAGACATGGCACCTGGTTCATCTAGTTTGCCACCTTTTCATACATAAGAATAGAGGGATTTGAGGGATAACCCCTTATGCTACCAAGATACCCTACTGATGGGGTTGTCCCGATGGAGTTTCTCAGGCAAGTGTTTACCATAGTTGCAACATACAAGGAACAAAAATAAGATACCTTTGGTATTATTTCTAGTATCTATGGGCTGGTATATGTGCTCAAACTCAGAGAGCATAAAGCATGTCATGGGAGGTCTGAAACTGATGTATCTGCAGCCATTTCCCTTGGCTAGATCTTATGACCCCTATGGCAGGATGCAGAAAATAGTGGGAAAACCTATTCATCAGAAGCATCTAGAAGATTCCTGGACTGATTGTGAGGATGAAGCTGAGGTGAAGAGAAGAAAATATCAAAGGCTCACCTTGAACTAGATAAAAACATTTGATTGCATCCCAGTGCCAGTACAGTTGAGGAAGGATGATGGAAAGATTATGTCTAATGAATATGAAGACAAGAAGGTGTACAATGACACCATATCAGTCCTTGATCTAACACAGCTGGAGGATATTTCCTTGGATCAGTTTACAGGTGGAGTTTTACAATTAACCTAAGCTTGGGTGGATGAAGAAATAAATAGATTGAAGAAAAGGGGCGTAGCCCTTACAGTTGATGCCAAGAAGAAAAGGCAAGAACTAGCTGATGAGGACTATGATGACTTCCTCAATGAGAAAAGAAAAACCAATGGAGAAAGGCTGCCTACACAGAAATAGAGGAAAGGTCCCCCTAGAGGAAAGAAAATGGAAGATGAACCTAAGGGGGTGATAATTGAAAGAATTGCTACACCAACTGTAGGTGCATCGACATCAGGTTAGGCATCTGCTTCATCTGCACAGCCTCTGGGTGAAAAGCCAAAGACAAAGAGGATCCTGAGGCCAGATGTTGAAATTGCAGGAGTATAGGAAGAGGGCCATACATCACAACATGAAGCAGAGGAGAGCACCCCATTTGAGGAAGTGTAGGTAGACAAAGAACCTACAGGTGATGACCCAATGATGGTTAGTAGGAAGAGGAGGGTGATGCCGCTGACATCACCACCCAAGAAGAAAAGAGCATCTATGCGAGGTGATATCAGGACCGACCCTATTGTATTAAGAGGATCCAGTGGTGAAGCATCTAGGAAGGAGCTGCAACATGATGTGCCACTTCCCACCATAATAAAGTTCAAGACAGAGAAGCTAGAGGAACAAACAAAAGAAGCTTTCAAAGCAGGTCAAGGTGTTCCTTTCTCCTTGGAGGACACTGTAGACTTATCAGATGATGAGCTAGTGCAGAGTGTAGCCTCTCAGAGAATGGAGACTCTCACCTCCAGTACCCACATGACTCCACATGGGGCCCCATTATCACAAATGGTGGTATTGGAGGAGGTAAAACAAACAGAAGAAATAAAAGAAAGTAGTCTAGAGAGGGCAGCCCAACAGATAAGGCTTAATAAGTTAGTTGATCAGGTGACTAGCCCTGTAGTTATAGATTTAACATATAGGGATGATGTGAGCCCTAAGGACAAAGTAGGTGTACCTGGTGAAATAGAGAAAATTGAAGTGGCTAGGCAGGTGGAAAAAGAAAGCACCACCACTGATATGGGATAGCAATAGCAGGAGATACCCACAAAGCCAAGAATAGTTGAGGTTCAGCAAAAGAGCGGAGGTGATAAAGATACATCAGGTGATGCTACTACACAGACTTAGGGAGATCCGGAGGATGCCAGGGGAGCTAAAGATAAATCAGGTCATGAGGACCTTAAGACATAGGATGTTGGTGCATCAGGTGCAGAACAAGAAGTGACCCGAGATCAAGGTGATGCATAAGGCCAACACACACAGACATCCACATATGTCAACATGCCTCAGGATGAGGAAATCAATAAAGGAGATGAAAGTTAGAAGGAGGGAGTGTAGGATTAGGCACAGGATCATAATGTGGACATTCTAGAGGATCCTCCTCTATAGGAAGAAGCCCCTCAACAAGAAGAGATGCAACAAGATCCCCCTCATGAGGAACTCCATGAGGAAGAAACTAAGAAATTGCCTTCTCCACTGAGAATAAAAGTAGATACTGGAGATCAGGGTAGACATGATGTTGGCAAAGAACATTAAGGATCTAGAGAGGATGTGCCTCAATGGCTAGAGAAAGAAATAGGTATGGAACAAAGCTCTAAAATTCAAGAATTTGATATTTCCACCTTGTTTGCAGAGACAATATTGAAGCCAAAGACGAAGGCCAGATTGACATTGGCAATAAGGAGAGATCCTGCTACAGGCAAAAGGACTACACTAGTAGCACTTCCCATGGTTGAAAAGGAGAAGGGCAAGATCACCCTGGAGGAATTCCAAATCAAAACTGTTGATTTAGGTTTTCCTAATGAGGACCAAGAAGGTCAAGAAGGGAAAGGCATCATTGATTCTTTGACCCAAAGGGTAAAGAAGGAGAAAGAGAAAAATAAAAAGCATAAGGAGCACATTGCTCAGCTGCATTCATACATAAAGGGGTTGATTAACCCTAACAATATGCCAGTTGATCCGACAGTCCCATTGACTGTCATATCCCAAGAGGAGGTCACCAAGTTGGACCTCATGAAGCATGAGGCCATGGTCATGGAGAAATTGATGCTGTCAGCCCTCACTGGAGCTAAGGATGTTTCGAAAACCTCCTTACAGAGGTGGAATTCTTTAAGTAGTTTGAAGAGAAAGGTAGACAAAATGCAAAATGAAAGAGGGAAATGGTCATTCCAATTGGAAAAGGACCTGACTACTTTAAGTGAAATAAAGAGTATTGATCCTTAAATCCTAATAAATAATCAAGTGATGAATAATAACATTGCCCTGCTGATAGACATACGGTATGAGGATATCAGGTTCGAATGTGATATCCAAAAGAAATGCAGTGGCAAGCTCAGGGATATAAGTATAAAGCTGCATAGCATGATGGCATATCCTTGAAGTGTTGGAAGGAAAAGTAGAGGGAAAGATTGAAAATCAAGACGCATACTTTGCTATGAAAGCTCTGCATAATATTTCTGGCCGGTAGCAGATGACCCCCTCACCCACTTAATGGAGGAATTAATGAATAAGATCATGAGGATAAAGGTCAGGGTGGAAACTTATAATGAGACTTTAAACAGTAGAAAAGGTAAGCTGGAAGTGATTAAAGCCAAATTCTAGTCTCATAAGCATGTAGTAACAAAAGCTAAAATCCAAGATGGGGGAAAGGTGAATAAAATAGTACAGGCATATGAGCACATTAGGACAACGATGAAGATCCATATACAGGAGGATGTACATCAAGGTGACAGTGATACCGAAAGTAATGAAGATGATGACCATGATGAAGAAGAAGAAAATGAAGAGGAGGAACCCGAAGAATGAATGAGATGCATCACCAAGAAGACATATGCATAGGGCACTCATAAGATAACGAGTCATCTAGATGGTTGCTAGCTGGCAGCCTGTGCCATGAGGGAAGTTGACTGAGTTAAAGAGTGATTATCAACCATAGATCTTAATTGACAAATCCTAACCGTAGGTCATTTGTAACCGCCTCCTCACCTTATTCTATAAAAGATGCAAGAGTACCATATTTTGGGGATTTAGAAACTTAATTGAAATTTGATTGCTGAAATATCAGGACTCATTTCAAAGTCATTGTAAATGTACATGTTATACATACTGAATGAAAGAGAAGACATTTTTGATTACAAATCATCATAAATCTTGAGTAATCTATGTTTGAAATCTAGATACATGCATTGATTAGCTGTGCCCCTTGGAGTGCTTGTCAGTCTGCATGTGTTATTTTCATTCCTTATCCTTTGAAGTTAGCATCATCCATATCTAGCTATGGAACATCCTGGTGATATATGGTTTGATTTCTTCTCCTCATGAATGTATCTTGTATGTATGTGGTTCAATGGCTAAAGATTCACTAAAATTAGAAGCATTCTTTTAAATTTCTTTGAATTTCATAGCAGATCATCACTATAATTACAAATAACAAAGAATCAAAAGCAAATAACATAAAATATGCTGATATCCCATAGATAATTGGAAATACAGAGCATATTTTGACAAATATCATGCTGATTCATATAAAAAACCATGGAATACATGTAAATATCCACTCACAAACACATCATTTGAATAAATATACAGCGTAGAAGAAAGAACAAGCTCATGATGATCAATAATCAGAAGAATTGATCAAATTTGCTAATATATAAGCTATCTTTGGAAATAGAGTAGAAATAACCTCTCTGTGAAGTAAATTTATAGGAAACAGTGCAATACTGGTCATCTAGGCAAATGTAAGATCCATTGAAATGGAAAACATCATGTCACATCAACCTCTGAGTAACGTCAGACGATCATGACCTGATCAACGGAGACTTGGAGTCATCAACTTATCCTAAGTTGATCATACTTTACAAGATAATAAAGGTTTGTTGTGCAAATTTTTATGCATGTTGTTATGACTAACAGTCATCATCAACATATCTACTCATAGAAACGTTTGACAACTATAAGAAAACTAAATTTACCAAGATACCAGTGCTAAACATATTATTTCCATATTCCCTATTCTCATCGAATAGCTCAGTTATCTATGGGTTCTTCGATATAGCACTAAGGCATAAAAAAGATATTACACAGTATTCTTGCTGATATCAAATCATTAGAAGGTTTAAAAACTATGGCTTCTACTTTTATTTGAAGACTACATAGCATTCATGTTGATAACAACATCATTATAATGTTTGCAAAAATATGGTTCCAACTATACAAGTTTATAATTCCTTCTTCCTATGAAGCTATGTCTACATAGTTATTATGTTTAGAAGAACTCTGTTCTATGAAACATTAAATACTCTTTGAATACATAAATATATATATATATATACGTCTGTAAGATTCTACCAAGTTCAAATATTGCAATATAAGAATGAAATGTTTGAATAAAAGAGATAAACTTACCTCCACTACTTGAGCTCTCTTAAGCTATTACTATGTTCTTTTTCTTCTCCACAGTTACTCAATAAACACCAAGCTTTGTGGTTTTGAGTCAGACATCTCTTTCCCTCTATATTCATGAGGAACCAAGCTCTTTATTTCCCTTTATTTTTACTAAGAACTAATATTCACCCTCTTCTCCTATCCCATCGCATAGCCTCTTAAAAGGATTTACTCCACTCTATCCACCCACGCGGTTATCTTCCTGAAAATAAGTCTATCTAGGCTCTCGGTGGTGGCATGCAGATAAAAAAGGAATTAATGGTCATTAAAGACCACTTATCAAACATTTGAAACACTCGTCCACACTTTCCAAACCATCATGGAGTTGAGGAAAAATAAGTACTCACGTAAAAAGATGAAGAGGTTTGCAATAATTGCTACCAAACCATGATACTTAGAAGCTCTTCGACAACATACTATAAGTTTAAACTTATTGATAATATTTAAATAGATATAAAACATCATAGTATAGGTATATACAATGTATAATTATGTTGTTCCTATCACTTGACAAGATACGTGAATGGGGTCGAGGTATTCCCCCCTCTATCTTGTGTAAACGCCATAAAAGATAGGTTATCATAACTAAAAACTTATCAAAAATCACTGATAATAAATTATTTTAACCACTAATATTTAATAATATAAACTATATTCATATCACATAAGGAAAATAATGACGATTGACCATATCTTGTCGATGGTCATATTATACAAACTTGGTTTTTTGACAAAACCTACGCTAATGGATCTTGATGATAAATTGACAATTATCGAGTCAAAACCCAAAATCTGACCAAATGGGTCAAACACAACTTACCAAAATCGATGAGGGTTCACTAAAAGGTGAAAACATGAGACCTAGATGGCAACCAATCTGTTCTATCCATACATCTATTCTCTTCTCTCCGAAGATGCCCTTCCTCTCTTTCTCAGAGGATGAAAACCTATTTCCTAGTTACAATTTGTATTCACCAAACTAGGATTAGTGCATCATTAATCAATCCATAAACCTTATAAATAAATAATCTTGACATCATATAATCACATGTCTAAATTCTAAACATATAAACATAAACTCATGATATCATTGATTTATCCTAACATTTCCATATAATGTCAAATCATTAATTCATGCAAAATTATCTACTAATTACATACAAATAAAAAGTAAAACATAGTCAAAATTTGGGGTGTGACATATCTCCCCCTATAAGATTCATCATCCTCAATGATCCAATGTATCCAAAAAAATATTATAAAGTTTTTTGTTCAGCTTGTAAAAGCATAAAACAAATGAGGAAATCTCTGATAGAAATCATGGTAATCTTCCCATGTGGGGCTATCCTTTGCATACTGGTCCCACTAGACCTTACATTGAGTAACCTCTCTGTTACATAAGTAGAGTTTGTGAACTTCAAGCACATTGAGAGGCTCGATCATGACCACTCCTGGGTCTTGTACTTGTAAAGCATTCCAATCAAGAATATGATTATCACCTATTATATACTTTTTCAAATATGAAACATGAAAAACATTATGCATCCTAGCAAGAGCTAGTGGTGAAGCGATCCTGAAGGCAACTGGATTGATCACTTTAAGAAAGTTTTGAAGGGTCCTACATATCAAAGATCTAGTTTGGAAGGCTTTCCAAACTTTATGGAACTTTTTTGAGATTTGACCCTCAAAATAACTTTTTCTCCAACTATTAGTTGCCTTGGTGTATGCTTGGCATCAGCGTAACTTTTCTATATATCATTTGCTTCTGTCAATCTATTTCTGATTAGCTTGATTTGTTCTTCCATTTTTGATATTTTTTCTAGACCAATGCTAATCCTATCTTCTATCTTATCTCAACTTATAGGAGTTTGGCATCTTCTTCCATATAATTATTTAAATGGAGCCATCTTAATAGCAAAATGATAGGAGTTATTATAAGCAAAATCCATAAGTGGTAGGTACTTTTCCCACTTGTATTGTTGATCCATGCAATACATCCTTAAAAAATATTCTAGAACTTGATTTACCCTCTTAATCAAATGTGCATCTCTATTTGAGATAATATTCTTAGGAACTCCATGCAACCTAAACACTTCCTGTACAAATTTACAAGCTAAAATTGGTGATCTATTGGTTAAATTCCTAGGTATAAACTGAGCTACCTTGGTAAGTCTATCCACCACCACTAAAATAGAATCATGTCTATCTTGAGACATTGGAAGGCCTTACTCAAAGTCCATACTAATAACCTACCACTTCCACTCTAGAATATCATGTGGATACATAAGTCCTGCTGGATGCTGATGTTTAGCCTTTACTCTGTAGAACTCTAGGCAACTTGCTACAAATCTTAGAGCGTCATTCTTCATTCCTTTCTAGAAATAAAGAAGCCTCACATTGACTAAGAGTTTTGTTACTCTAGTATGACCTGAATATGGTGCAAAATGAACTTTCTTCCACACAAGGTTTCTTAATTTTATAGTTTTCAAAACATACATCCTTCCTTTGTATCTCAAAAGCCCATCTAGTTCAAAATAGAACCCATCATACCTCAATTCTTGAGGATTTATTGAGAGAGCCTACTTAACTTTCTCATAATACTCATCATCTGTAGAATTTTGTAACACTAAATCCTTGAAGTTTGAGTGGATAGAGACAATTGAAGAGATATGCCTCTGTCAAGTCAAAAGGCTTTCCTAACAAGTAGTGTCACCACACTTACAAAGCATGCACAATTACTGCTAACTCTAAGTCATGAGGAGCATAATTCTGCTCATATACTCTCAACTTTCTGGATTCATAGGCTACCACTCGCCCATTCTGCATAAGCACTCCACCTAAACCTTGACCTAAGTTATCAGTGATTACAACAAATTGACTTTCTGAATCATAAACTTTCAATATTGGTGTTGTTGTCAACATCTCTTTTAACTGATCAAATTCCTCCCGACATTTTTTTGACTAGTCAAAACACTTTCCTTTTCTCTGAAGCAAAGTGATTAGGCTTGAAATCTTAGAAAAATTCAAAATAAACTTCCTATATGTCCAGCTAACACCATGAAACTACACACTTAATGCACATTCTTTAGCACAGGCCACTCAAGTATAGCTTTGATCTTCACAGGATCTACTGAAATTCCTTCAACTAATATTATGTGCCCCATGTTGAGAATAAGGAATACTGAGAGCGGGGGGGGGGGGGTGAATCAATATTCCACAAAACCACTTCTTGACAAATTTATTTATCCAATTTCCAAAGTTAATAATATGAAAGCAGAATAAACATAGAAACAACAACCACAAAGACATAACACATGAACACCAGGATTTTTAAGTGGAAAACCTAAAAAGGGAAAAACCATGGTGAGTGTTAGCTCACAATATATTAATATAGCACAATACTAGATTACAAGAAGGCTCACTGCCTTAGGGCTCACTGCCCAGAGAAATGCTCACTGCATGAAAGGCTCACTGCCAAAACAAGCTCACTACCTAGAGAAGGAAAGAAGAAAGAAGAATGGCTCGCTACCAAGTTTAGCTTCTCAGATTGCATCTACACATGCATGGTTATAGCTCCAATGAAGCACAAAAAAATTGATTCAACACTCTTCATTTCTTCCTGCCCTATTTCACTGCTCTCCTTTTACATGGAAATAAGATATCTCTTCTTCTACTCTTTATTGCATCCACATAATAGCCTTCCTTTGCATGTCGCACATATGTTTCTTTCACATTCTCATCACCCACACACCAAACACTGAATTTGATCCCATATATATATATCTGCAACACTTAAGATCTTCATAATAGGTTGGCATACTCAGATGAAGCATATAGTTAATAAACTTGTGGCTTGTTGGCCAAATCCATTCATCAAAATATATAGCAAACCTAAATAATATTTGAAACACCTTCTCATATGTTGGCTCCAACTATAGAACCACTTAGGATAAAGTTCTAATCAATAGAACTTACTGCACATAAATCAAGCAATCATGTCGGCCTCAAACATAGACTATTATTGACTTAGTTCATCCGTCATACTACATCTTTTACTACAGACCACAAGCCTTGCTTAAAATCATATCAAGGACTCCTTAGACATCACCAATCATACCTTCAAAACTACAGAGAAAAATATTCTTTAGCGGAAAAATGCGGACCATCAGAACTCAAACTCTATCATAGTCAAACTCTGTCAAACACTGTAGTGATGCTCAGTAGCTTGCAACTATCTTTCCAGTGGACTTTAGATCCTACAACTCTGGATTTAGACAATTCATATAAGTGTTTACAACACCTCAAAACTACATAACAAGATATACAACACTGTAGAAATGTGGACCAAAACAATTGTGTGTTCAACCTTAATTGTCACTGTATTCTATTCTATCGGACTTAGGCCATTTGAAGATATACTTCCAAAACTGATCAAAAGATGAAACCTTGGATATAAGATCATCTGAAAGTTAGGAACATCATATCAGAACTGCAAACCTTGGTCTTCAACTGCGGACCAATGCCAATCCAAACACTGTTATTCTGTCTTTGCCTCTGTACATTTCCAATACTTAGCCAATATGACTAAGTCTTCTTTACTGGACCACAAATTATGTTCCAATCTTATTCCTTTTCTTGTTGCCATCAATGACAACACTCAAATAGTAGTGTCTCTTGCCAACAATCTCCCCCTTTGGCATTGATGGCAATACTCAGTGAAAAATGCTTGTGTTGCTCCCCTTTACTCTGCATACTCTGTTTTTCTATTCTCCTTTAGACGTATGCTTATTTTTCACTGGTTTTCCTCTCCCCCTTTGACATCAATGGCAAAGGTGGGTTAACAAGCAAAATTGTGTCAATTTTTTTTTAAAACTGTCATATTCTGCCGCATATATAAAAATGCACATTTGTATCTTAATTTACAATTAAAGATAGAATATCATTATAGATAGTCTTTATCAGAGCTATCTCTCCATTCCAACTATTTCTTGCAGTCTCCAAAATATGGATGTGGCTATTTTTAAAAAAGACTAGTTTTTCTGCCTTCTACACATCTGATGGTGTATCAATTAATGCTTGTGATTTCAAGGCTTCATCTGCTAGAGTGGTCATGGAATCAATTTTTAAACTTATCATCCCCCTTAGTTGGCATAATTTGTCTTTTATTTCTTCCCTTTTCTTCATCAGAATGCTCAGATCATTGTGAATATTTACAACTTGTGTCTCTTTGGCACTTATTGACTCAATTGCTAGATTATATGTCTTAGAAATATTAAGTAGTTCGAGTTCCATGTCCTTGATTTTATCTTCTAATTCCTCTCTAAACCTCTGGCCAAGATAAACAAAATTTGTACAAGTCACAGCCTTCTTTTATGGCACTTTGTATACCTCTTATTCCTTGGTCTAAAGAGTTATCATTGATCAACATGGTTTTTAACTTGGCTAATTATTTCTCATCAAATTTTTTTCTGACCTTTGTTTCTGTAGATTTTTCAAAGGATTCAAAATGATTGTTGATTGATTTTATCATACCTTTTAGTTGATCAGTAGATGATGTTGAAGTGTCTTTCTGGTATTCAGGTATCAATTCTCCTAGTACATTAGATACTGCTGTAATGAGCTTATTGTTTTGTATGTGAGTTTTCATCAATTCTTCCTGAGCCTTTGCTTGGGAAAATGATACTAATTCAAATTTCTATTCCAGAGACAGGGAATTTAGATTTATTGGTTCTTGAAGAAACTTGGGTGGATCTAGGATTTGAGCACTTTGTAGCTTTTCCAAGGGTTTGCAATAGTGTCTCTTGCCATTTTTTCTCCACAAGGTGAAACTTTCTTTCTCTTCTTTTCTTCAATTGTGGCTTCTGTAATGGATGAGGTCCTTATTATTTTTCTGGGACTAGATGTTGGTCTCTCCTCTTTAGATCTCTTATCTTTCCTTTCTGAAGTGCTTGATGTCCATTCTACTGGAGCACTTATGGACTTGGATCCTCCTGATTTGATTTTTTCCTTAATTGTTCATCTGATGTTTTCTTTGACTACTCAGGTTCCATCAACATTCTGGAAGATAATTCTGAGAATGTCCCAAATCTATTCTCTTTGGGATCAATAGGTTTACTTAGTAGTGCATCAGCTAAATCAGTCAATACATCTTCTACAACTTTATAACCTAGTGTAGGGACCCATACAGTTCTTGGTTCCATAGATTCCATGAAGCATTTGTCTTTATCCACCATGAATACAATATCCTTTTCATACTTTATCACTACTTTTTTAGGTATCCGGAACCTTAACATTTTCTTTTGAAAATCTTTGAAATATTTCCATAGGATTTCATTCTGCTTATCTGCATTACCCAAACTTTGTAAGTGATTTCTTATTTGAGTGGCTATAGGTATGTGATCAAGCCAGACAATATTTCCTAAACCAGGTAGCTCTCTCAGGAAGTAAAAGAGTAAACATGTAATCAATGTTCCATATTTGAAAGGATGATTAGTTTCTTTTGTTCTTTTCAAGTTCTCCATTAGTTCACTCTGGAGCAATTCACAAAGGTCATAATCTGTATTATTTTTTATCATGTCATATACTATGTATATAGTTGATGCAGACATAGAATTTTCCTTGTTGGAGAAGTATACTTTGTATCCAACAATCATTGATGCAAATTTGATAGTCAGATCCTTGATATCATTTATTGTAAGGCTATTCTTCTCAAATTTGGCTCCTGTTAGCTGCATTACCACATTGTTCTTTATTTTTTTTTATGCCTAGAACTCTTTCGAAGGAGCTCATACCAGTTACAGCTTTGATGGCCTCTTTAGTTATCATATAGGGTTCATCAAGCCATAAATATTCATCATGAATTCTGTTTAGAATAAGCTTGACCCATGCATCAATCAGAATTGCGGGAAAATCCAACTAGGTGTCAAGTTTCTTTTCTCCTAGAACTTTATAATCATCTTTCAACACAATATCCACAATAGTTAGTTCATCCAAATATAGTTTTCCTAACTTCATGTGATCATATTATTCTAGACTAATATGAATGTATGCTCTGATATCTTCCATATGCATAACCCCATGTGGAGTAACTAAGAATGCCCCTAATAGATCATTTTCTAGTGATTTGAAGAATTATTTCTTAAACTTGGGGTGAGGCATTTTTCTTATCTCGATTACGTGAGGAGTAAACATTTTCCCAGAGCAATTTAATTTTCATAGTAGGGTTTCAAGTTGTAAATACCTCTTTCACTGGATCAAGGTATCCTTGATCTTGATCTGAAATCCTTTGGAGAGTACTGTAGTTGCTTTGAATCTTGCTTTGGTTCACCTTAGTCACTTGAGTGCATGGAATGAAGAATGATTTTTCCTTCAGATACAACTCCTTTTAACCTTTGCATGCCAAAACCTAAGTGTCATTACTGTCATCTTACAAAAAGCTATTGAGCACCTTCCTGACAGCCATAGACACCTTAGATTACTCCACAAATATTCACAATTGGTCCTTTTCTTCTAGAACTTGCTTCAAAGGATTTGTCATGTGATTCTTTTTATCATATCTTTGTGCTAGATTCCAACACTAACTATCTGGCTGGGGGTTTTGGATTTTCAACACTGCTCCCTTTGATCTAGAGCTTCCAATTTACTTCCCGGAGGAAGTATCTACACTGGATGATGGTGCGGATTCATCCATGACTTCAATCACATCTTTCTTGATCCAAATCTTGCCCATTTCCTTCTTGGTTTCAACCGAATCAACCTTTTCTTTTACTTTATCATTCCTTTGCTCTATTTTCCTATTTTTAGTATGGTAGTTTCTTTTTACATTTTTGCTTCCGTAGACTCTTGCAATATGTCCATACTTGTTGCAATTGTAGCATGCCACATTCTTTTGTCTTTGATTCCTTCTATTGATTGAATTTGATCTGCATTGATTAGCCATATGTCCAAATCTATTGCATGCAAAACACTTTCCATTGAATGATTTACTATTCCCTTCATTGTAAGAACCATTTCTTACCAGATTTCTACATTCATTTAATTTATAACCAATTTTCTTGCAATTCAAAATTTGAAACATTGACCAAAAAAGGATGAAACATTTTGATTCTAATTTATTCTTGTTGATGATGATTGTTAGTCATAACAACATGCATAAAAATTTGCACAACAAACCTTTACTATCTTGAAAAGTACGATCAATTTAGAACAAATTGATGACTCCAAGTCTCCGTTGATTAGGTCATGATCTTCTGATGTTACTCAAAGGTTGATGTGACATGCTATTTTTCATTTCAAGGGACCTTACACTGTCTGTACTGTGAATTGTTGTCTGTATATTCAATTCTGCACTAGTTTCCTATAAATTTACTTCACAAACAAGTAGGAGGTATTTTTCACAGTATGTCAAATTATGATATTTTATTTCAGGGTTTAACTGCATAGTTTTTGAGTCAAACACATGACCCATATTTCATGAGTAGTGGTTCACATGAACCCATCTCTCATGTTAATGAATGGTCTACTTAGTACTCATTGCATCTAGGTGATGCACATAGGGGTGAAGCATCGGGACTTCTCGGGAGGTCACCCATCCTAGTACTACTCTGACTCAACCATGCTTAACCATGGAGTTTCCCCCAAGGTCGAGCCCACTTAGCTTGCTACCCATTTGCAAAACCTTTAGCAAGTGTTGTGCCTTATGAACCATTCATTATAGAGCCCCTTTAGCTCATCAATTGATAAGTAGGAGGTATTTTTCGCAGCATGTCAAATTATGATATTTTATTTTAGGGTTTAATTGTGAAGTTTTTGAGTCAAACACATGACCCATATTTCATAAGTAGTGGTTCACATGAACCCATCTCTCATGTTAATGAATGGTCCACTTAGCACTCATTGGGCCTCTTTCCTGTGTGGAGTTTTTTACCTAAAAGGGTTTTTTCCACGTTAAACATTGTGTTATGTGTTCATATTTTTGATTTTGTATTTCTGTGAAGCATAGTTTTGTTTCTGTGGTACAATCTCCATTAATAACATAGTTAAAGATTGCATAAATTTATATTGAATCAGATTTCCATTGAAGTAGTGTTGCTTTCATTTTTAACATTTGGTATCAAAGCCTGGCCAGCTTTGACTCTTGGGTGGTAATGTTGAAGTTGTAGCTGCAGTGGGAGATTTGGTTATGTTTATTTTGTAGATCTGGTGTTGTTATTATGGCTGCATCCACTGTTGCATCAACCTCTTGAATGGACATTGAGAAGTTCAACGGAACAGGGTATGAGTTGTGGAAGCTGAAAATGGAAGATTTGTTGGAAGAAATAAACCAATGGTTGGCTTTTCAAAAAGAGAAGAAACCTGATGATGTCTCTCAAGATGAGTGGGATAGACTAGATAAGAAGGCACGGGGAACCATCTGGTTGTGTCTTTCAGACTTTGTCCTGTTGAATGTCACAAAGGAAGAGATTGCATACAAGTTGTGGAAATAGTTGGGTGAGATCTATCAAGCCAAGAGTATGGTAAATAAACTTTATTTAAAAAGAAAATTGTTTTCCATGAAAATGCAAAAGGTGAATCAGTTGCAAAGTATTTAAATTCTTTTAATTTGTTAGTAAGTCAACTTGATTCAGTAGATTTTGAGGTTAGTGAGGAAGATAAATGTATCTTACTTCTTTGTTCTTTACCTGAGTCTTGGGAGAATGTTATCCTTGCTATCACTACTAACCTTGCGGATCCAAAGTTGGATGCTCTTGTTTCAGTGCTACTGTCACAGGAATTGAGGAAGAAGAGTTCAGATAGTTCAGGGGATGCTCTTAGTGTCAAGGGAAGGTCTAAGGAAAGAGGACCTAAAGGAGATCAGAAAGGGGCTAAGGACAAGTCTAAGGGCCGGTCTAAGACTCTTGGTAAAAAGAACAGAGTTAAGTGTTGGAACTGCAGTAAAAGGGGACATGTGAAGGAGTGCAGAAACCCCAAGAAACAGTGGGAGAGTACTTTGGATAAGTCCTCGAATGCAGGTGAATATGTTTTACATTCTGAATGTAATGTTGTTTCTGATGAAAACTAGTTGGTTGACTCAAGATGCTCATTTCATATGACCCTGCATAAGGAATGGTTCTCCACATATGAAGAATATGATGGAGGTAATATCTACCTTGGTGACAATTCTTCATATCTAATTATCAGGAAAGGAAAGGTATTGTTGTGTTTTAGTGATGGGAGGATTAAAACCCTCCCTGGTGTTTTGCATGTTCCTAGATTAGCTAGAAATCTGATTTCAGTTTTGAAGTTGAATGATTTGGGAATGCATGTGACATTTGACAAGCATGGCTACAGATTAGTGAGAGGGAACTTGGTGGTAGTGAAGGGGAAGAGATTCGGAAGCCTATTCAAGCTTGAAGCCACTACAGTTTATAATGCCTCCTATGTATCTGAGGCTAATACTAAAAATGCATGTATGTTATGGCACCGTAGATTGGGCCACACAAGCAATAATGTATTAAAAACTATTAAGAATAAAAATTTGTTGGATGGTTTCTCCTATTTTGATGAGCACTTTGATTTCTATGAGCATTGTGTGTTTGGTAAACAAAACAAAAAATTACTTCCTTCAAGAAGCAATAGAGCAAAAAAGAAGTTAGAAATTATTCATATGGATGTGTTTGGACCTGTGGATAATGAATCTATCATAAAATCTTGTTATTTTGTAACCTTCATTGATGATGTATCGAGATTTACATGGATTTATTTTATGAAGCATAAATATGAAGTTTTCACTGAGTTTAAGGAATTCAAAGTCTTAGTAGAGAACCAATCAGGTTTAAAGATAAAAATATTAAGATCTGACAATGGAGGGGAATATTGCTCTAAGGAATTTGATGAGCTTTGCAAGCATACAAGTATAATCAGACAAAAGACAACTTCGTATATAGTACAATAGAATGGTGTTGCAGAAAGGATGAACCAAACAATTATGGAAAGGGCCAGAAGTATGCTTAGTGATGCACAGTTGGATAAATGCTTTTAGGTAGAGGCTGTGTGTACTGCTTGCTACTTGATAGATAGATCTCCTTGTAAGGCTCTTGAGTCGACACCTTATGAAGTGTGGACAGGTAAGAAACCTTTTGTTTCACATTTAAGGGTTTTTGACTATGAGGCTTTTGTTCATGTGACTAAGGAAAAGTGATCTAAGTTGGATCCAAAGGCTAAAAAGTGTATATTCATTGGATATGGTGACAATGTAAAAGGCTATAAGCTTTGGAATCTACTAAGCTGCAAGATTATCTTTTCTAGAGATGTAATTTTTAGGGAACTTAGAGCTATTTCTAAACCTAAGCAGCCAAAAGAAAAAGATGAAGAGGTAAAGAAGGTGCACTTTGATTTAGAGCAATAAGATACACCTCAGGAAGAACAAAATGATGGATTGGGGGGTGAAGAAGAAGAAGAAGATTCAAGCAGTTCTGATGAAGATGAGTCTATTCTTACAGAAGAAGTTGTTGCAGATGATCATGTAGAAGAACAAGTAGAGTCTCTTATTCCACCCTTGAAGAGATCCACAAGACAACAGAATCCAGATGACAGGTATGGCCCCCCAGATTTTTGTTGTGTATATGCTTTATTAAGTACTAATGATGAACCTAGATCCTACAAGGAAGCTATTTCTGTAGATGATAGTGAGTCTTGGCAGTTAGCTATGTAGGAGGAGATGATGGCTTTAGACTCTTGTAACACCTGGGATCTTGTTTCTTTGCCCAAAGGAAGAAAGGCCATAGGTTGTAAGTGGTTCTTCAAAAAGAAATTTGGAACAGACGAGTCATTGAAGAAGTACAAGGCTAGACTGGTAGCCAAGGACTACTCCCAGAGAGAGGGAGTTGATTTTGGTGAGATATTCTCTCCTATTGCTAAATTGACTTCTATTAGATTTCTCTTATCCATTGTTGTAGCTTATGATTGGGAGATTGAGAAAATGGATGTTAAGACTGCATTCTTGCATGGAGATCTTGAAGAAGAAATCTATATGCAACAGCCTACAGGTTTTGAGGTAAAAGGAAAAGAACATTGGGTTTGCAGGTTAAAGAGGTCTCTTTATAGCCTGAAACAGTCCCCCAGAATGTGGTATCAAAATTTTGATTCATTTCTTTTGAAATTAGGTTTTGTTAGAAGTGAGGAGGATCATTGTGTTGATGATTCTATACTGGTTATTTCTTTGTATGTTGATGACATGTTTTTCAACAATACTAAGGGTATGGTCAGTGAGCTTAAAGCCCAACTTTCAGGTACATTTGAGATGAAGGATCTTGGTGCTGCAAGGTATATTCTAAGAATGGAGATCAGGAGGGACAGAGTTAACAGAAAGCTTTGGTTGTCACAAAGTAAGTATGTGAATACTATTGTGTAGAGGTTTAGTTTGTAGGATTGTAACCTAGTTAGAGTTCCTTTACCCATTGGTACTAAGATTTCATTAGATATGTGTCCAAATACTGAGGATGATCTTGAGGATATGTCTAACGTGCCATATGCTAGTGCTGTAGGGAGTTTGATGTATGCAATGGTTTGCACTATGCCAGATATTACCTAAGCAGTGGGAGTTTTGAGCAGATTTATGTCTAACCCTGGTAGACAACATTGGAACTATGCAAAGATGGTGTTTAAATATCTTGTAGGTACTCCTGATCATTGTTTAGTTTACTCTAGTACTGATAGTGCTGATAAATCTTTGGACATATAGGGTTTTGTTGATGCAGATTAGGCAGGTGACTTGGATAGTCGAAAGTCCACTAGTGGCTATGTGTTTACTCTGTTTGGAGGTGTAGGGAGTTGGATGAGTAAGAGGCAGCCCACAATTGCTTTGTCCACTACATAAGTAGAGTATATGGCTCCTACTCATGTCTCTAAGGAGGTAGTTTAGTTGAGGAGACTGTGTACAGGTATTGGTTTTGATTGCAGGATCATTCAGATTGGTTGTGATAGCCAGAGTGCTATCTGTTTGGCCAAGAATCCCATGTATCATGCTCAGACTAAGCATGTTGATGTTCAATATCACTTTGTTCGAGAGTTGGTTACAAATGGAGAGATTGAGCTGAAGAAGATAGACACTCAGGAGAATGTTGCAGATTCATTAACTAAGCCTGTGAGCACAAAGAAGTTCGTGTGGTGTAGAGAGGCCATGGGCCTTGTTTCTAGTGCTTGGTTATTTTTATTTGTTTTCCTATGGGTTGATTTACAATGTATAATGTCAAGTGGAAGAATGTTGGGATAAGGTTCCATTAACCTTGTAAATCCCAATATTATATTTATTCCATTTATTATATGTAATTTGTAATTATCCAGGAGGAGATATACTAGTTTCACTGGTAGGGGTAATTTCAGAGTCACCGGAAGTTATTACGGAGTGACTTTTACTATTGGCAAATGTAAAAAATCATGGTAAATGAGGATAGGCATGCTCCCTTGAGGAATATCCTATTTTTGGCATGTATGACAACTGTCATAATGTTTGGTGAGTGAATCTATGACAGCTACAAGTTGTCATAAGATTCTGTGATTCTATGACGCATATGACGGATATGTTAGTTGTATATTTGCTATATTTAGCCCAAGGTTCCTATCTTGGAAAGATACTCTTTTATGGAATCTATGATGGTTATGACGCATCAAAAGATGCTGTAAGAGGCCAGATTTAGTCTTGGCCCCCCAAGCTTTGCATGGCTATTTTTGAACAAGTGTAAGATGCTTGTAAGATGGTAATTAATGTTTACAGGTTGGGGAATCTCATGAGAAAGAAGGTGAACACCTAAGATGAGTTAGAAAATGTTTCTATAAGTATTTTCCATGTATTAGTTGCTGCAATATAGATTTTAGGTACTTAGGTGCTGCCGGAATGCTGTCAGATTAAAGACTGGTGGAGAGAGTTGAAGTGTTGCTGTATTGTAAATCATTTTTAGATTAATACAAACATTGGGCCTCTTTCTTGTGTGGAGTTTTTTACCTGAAAGGGTTTTCTCCATGTTAAACATTGTGTTATGTGTTCATATTTCTGATTTTGCATTTCTGTGAAGCATAGTTTTGTTTCTGTGGTACAATCTCCATTAATAACACACAGTTAAAGATTGCAAAAATTTATATTGAATCAGATTTCCATTGAAGTAGTGTTGCTTTCATTTTTAACACAAAATAGCTTCTCTTTCATTTGGTATGCAAAAATACATGTACATTCACAATGAGCTTTGAAATTAGTCCTGAGAACTTTAGCAATCTAACTTCAATTAAGTTTCTAATAATGTTCAATGTGCACTCCATATCCTTTTATAGAATAAGGAGAAGAGGCGTTTACAAGTGATCAATGTACAAGATTTGTCAATTTAAAATCTACAATCAATATTCATTCTTTGACTGGGTCAACACCTGTAGACATGGCACAAGTTGCCAGCTGGCAATTATTTGGTGGAACTTGATCCCTTTTAGTTATCTGATTATGCATATGACTCTATCATCATGCATCTTTGCCTACTCTTCATCTTCTGCCTCTTCTTCATTTTCATCTTCTTCTTCATTTATATCCTCTTCTTCATCATCATCACTATCATCTTCATGAAGATCACCCTTTATATGCACTTTTATCATTGCCTTGATGGATTCATATAGTTGCACTATTCTTTCTACTTCACCTCCATCTTGAATTTTGGCCTTTACCACATCATGTTTATGAGAATGAAACTTTTCTTGAAGAGCATTCCATTTTCCTTTCCTATTGTTCAATGTCTCATTATATGTCTCTACTTTAGCTTTCATTCTCATGGCCTTGTTTATCACATCCTCTGTCAAGTGATGAAGGGGATCTTCTACTGCTTGCTTAAAATTATTATGGAAGGCTTGGACAGCAAAATTAGTATCCTGATTTTCTATCTTTCTCTCTACCTTGTCCTCTAAAGCCTCCAGGGTATTTATTTTCTCTGCTATAAGATCATGTAACTTAACACTTATGTCTCTGAGCTTTCTATTGCATCCCTTTAATATATCACATTCAAATTTGATGTCCTCGTACCAAATGCCTAGAAGTTGTGCAATGTTATTATCCAATATGTTATTATCCATAAGTATCTTCATGTCAATCCTCCTCATTTCACCTAAAGCATCCTGATGCTTCTCCAAGTTAAAGACCTTCTCCCCACCTCATTCTACAGCTTGTCCACTTTACTCTTCAGAGCACCGAGAGCATTCCAGTTTGATAAGGAGGTTTTAACTATAATTTCTTCTTCAAAAATAAAAGAGACAAACCAATTATCCACTAATTGAGCCTTATGCTTCATAAGATCTAACCCTGTCATCTCATCTTGAGATATGATTGTAAGTGGGGTGGTTGTACTAAGTGGTGTATGTTTAGGGTTAGTTAGCCCTTAATAAAAGAATGTAATTGAGCAATGTGCTCATTATGCTATTTGTTCTTATCCTTCTCTTTCTTCACACTTTTCAATAAGAAGTCAATACTATCCTTGGCTTCTTGGCCTTCTTGCTCCTCGGTAGCGAAGCCTAGATCAATGTTAGTTATTTGGAAATCCTCAATACTCATTTTACCTTTCTCCTTTTC
Organism: Cunninghamia lanceolata; assembly: GCA_027924645.1. Taxonomy (NCBI): domain Eukaryota; kingdom Viridiplantae; phylum Streptophyta; class Pinopsida; order Cupressales; family Cupressaceae; genus Cunninghamia; species Cunninghamia lanceolata. Next base: position 5,216,897 of record BSBN01000071.1, on the reverse strand, counting down.
TACCATGGGCAGTGCCACCTGGGCTGTTCTCCTACCAGTAGTAGGATCTCTTCTTATGCAGAGGTTGGTCTTGCCTTCCTCTTGGGCTTCATCAGGCTTGCTGAAAATAGTGTAGAAATGCCAAATTTACGTACCTCATCTAGCTGTTGTAGATTTATTTCTTGTTGTAGCCAGTATGGAACATCACCCCTAGGCTCTTGTTGATCAATTTGCTCTGTGTTATGTACTACCCTTGGTGGTGATTTTTCTTTCTTTTGATCTTCTTCATGCACTTTATCTTTAGGTATCTCCTGCTGAGGTGCCTCTTATTGATGGATTTCTTGTTGAGGGGAGTTTCTTGTAATATGTGTACATTTTGATCATGTACCTCCTCTTGCAATTTATCCTCATGTGGATCCTAAACATTTTGATTTTGTTCATCATGTGGCACTTGGCCTTCATGAGAAGATCATGCATTTTGACCTTGGGGATCACCCTGATCACCCTCAGTTACATTCTCTATTTCCTTCTGCTGACCACTGTCTTGTGCCAGACTCTGTTCCTCTCCTTTTGAGGTGTTTATTTCTCTTTGTTCTTGAGTATTCTCAAGTTCCTTTTCTTTTTATTTTATCTCTCTTTCAGGTGTTGGTACTGAGTTATCACCCTGATCTATATTTTCATCAAGCACCTCTTCATTCTGTTGATCACTTATATTAGGCATCTCCTAATCACCCTCCCTTTGAACATTAGTTTCCATCTTTTCTTGTTCTGGAGGTGCATTGGTTTGCCCTTTATCTTGATCAGGCACATTCTTATCAACCTCTTTATATATATTGACCTCCCCTTTCTTAGGTTCCAGAGGTGGATCATTATTTATATTTTGGTCTCCATCACCCTGATAGGCCAAGTCTATCACCGTAGGGATAGTAACTTGATCAACCAACATGGTCAATCCTATCTGTTGAGCCACATCCTCAGGGTCATCTTCTTCAACCTCCTCTACCCTGACTTGCTCCTGATGAGTTTCCTTTTGGACCATAGGGGTTCCCTGAGGAGTCATCTTTATATTAGCTACTAAGGTTTCCATCCTTTGAGCAACAACATCACTACCCACTTCATCATCTGATAAGTATATTGTGTCATCCAGTGAAAGAGGTGGCTCTTTCCTTGCCTTGTGTATCTCTTCCCTTTGCTCTTCTGCCTTCTTAGTTTTAAACTAAATAATATTTGGAATTGGAACCTCATGTTGTAGCTCCTTCATGAAACATGGACCATCCGTACCCCTCAATATAATAAGATCAACATTCACGTTTCCTCTCATTGTAGTTTTCTGCTTCTTTTGGGGTGGTGTCCACTGCATTTTCTTCCTTTCTTCTTTGTTATTAACAGATCATCATCTCAAGGTTATTCATCTAAAGGCTCCTCATTTAATGGATCCTCCTCTAATGGTTCATCTTCTAATAATTCTTCTTCCATTGGTTCCTCTATAATCAGAGGAGTAGGCTTTGTGACCTGCCTCTTTAGTTTGGCAGGAGTATGAGGTGATGCAGCCATAGATATAGATGTAGATACCACATCCCCCTTTGGTTGAAGTCTTTTAACAATTACTCCTCCTTGTGCAGGAACTGCCTTCTTATTCTTACCTTGTTGCTTTTGCTCTTCAGCTGGTAACCTTTCTCCATTGGATTTTCTCTTCTCAATGAGGAAATCATCATATTCCTCCTCAGATAATTCCTGTCTTTTCTTCTTGGTATCCACAGTGAGGGCTACACCCCTCTTCTTCAACTTCATGACCTCAGTATCTACCGAACTCTGGGTCAGTTCGATAACTTTCTGCATAATTTGATCAAATGAAGTTACCTCTGGCTGAGTCAGATCAGGAGCTGAGATAGTTTCATTATATATTTTCTTGTCCTCATACTTACTTGACATAATCTTTCCATCATCTTTGTGCAACTACACTGGGACTGGTATGCAATCAAAGGTGCGAATTTGGTTGAGAGTGGGCCTCTGATAAGTCCTTCTCTTGACTTCATTCTCATCATCACAATCAGACCAGTAGTCCTCAAGGTGCTTTCGATGTACTTGCTTCTTCAATAATTTTTGCATCCTGCCATATGGGTCATATGGCCTAGCTATTGAAAATGGCTGCAAGTGCATTAGCTTTAATCCTCCTATTACATCCTTGATACTTTGTTTATTAGGGCATATGTACCAATCAATGAAGATTGGAAACAACATAGGTGGAATCTTCCCTTTCTCTTTATGAGCCTCAATTGAGGTTAATAGCCACCTGGCAAACTCCATTAAAATGACCTTGTCATTGGAGTATTTGGGCAGCATGAGGGGATGTCCCTCAAAGCCTTCTATTCTCATGTATGAGAATGTAGAGAACTAGATAAACCAAGCTCCATGTTTATATATCATAGCTTGAGCTTCCATACTTAACCTTTTCAATTTGTCTTCTTCCATAGATCTAACAAGATGCATAGAAAAGGAATCATTTACCAATTTGTAGTTTTGGAGGGACTCCCTCTTGCCAAATTGTGGATAATGCTCCTATATGTTTACATCACCAGGATTGTTTCTGAGCCTACCTACTATTTGTAACCCATTGAAAGTTCCTCTAAAAGAACACGAATACACAACATAAGATGTCATATGGAACATGCACATCTAACCGCCTAGCCTCCTCATTCTTGCATCTGGACTATCACTTATGATTTTGGCCGAGAGAGGCATCTCATCTGAATACTCCATGATCTGGATGATTCCATATATCCAATTTTCAAAGTTGCCAACATGTTGTCTTCCTGCCATCCTGGCCAGCATGACCATCATGTATTGATACTCCTTAGCAAAATCAAACTTAAACAAGTACACTGGTAGTTTAGCTGAGGCCTTATATGTGCTTCTCTTGGATCTCCACTAGTACATGATCCTCTTGGCCTCTTTCTCATTACCACGATATTCTTTTTCCAACTTGGTCAAGCTTAGTCTAACCACATTATCTCCTACAGGCAAATTGAATGCGACAGTGATGCCCTTAGTTGAGAAATCTGTATATACCCTGCCATGTTTCTTCACTTTTCTTGTTTTAGGGTTATAATTCTGTGCACATTCAACCACTAGCTCATTAGCCTCCATGGCATATGGAAATCCTATAGTGTTCCACATCCCTATGGAGTATATTCTCTGAAGTATAGGGTTTCCACTTCCATTGTCTAATCTTCTAGTCCATGTATCCAAGTCTGTACTTCCTTGGTGTGTGTCATTTATCATACCAGATCTGAATCCTACCCCTTTGGGCTATATGAACATGGGCTTTAGAAACTCTATTTTAGACCCATTCCTTCTAGCTACCATTAGATCTTACGATAACATCATGCATTTCTTATCCAAATATGTTTGTATGCAGCAGGGTTAAAGGATAACACATATTCTATAGCAGCAATTTCACTATTCCATCTCATTTCATGCATCATCATCTTTATTGACTCAATGAAAACCATCTTTTACCTCATGATTTACCATAAATGACAAAAGAGAGGGTTTCAATTACATACCTGATAACTGCTTTCTCCTTTTTACAGTATAAGTGATGACAGGATAAGGGTGATTACGTTGTGTTTTCCATTCTCTGTTTCATTTGCAAGTGCAAGTTCATGCCATTTGTAGGTGATGGTGATGCTTTGACTTTTTGAGCTCTGTAATTTTCTCTTTAACTTAGGGTAAATGTAAATAAACCCCACAATTCACTTTTAAACTGATTAATACGACAAATTAGGGTGCGTTTAGTCCATTTGCTTAGGTCTGTCGATCAATGCATGATGTTCGTGGATGCTGCCAAGTGTTGGGTTTATATTTGAAATTGGAGGGCACGACCTACCATTAGGTTCATATTAAATGCGGGAGGGTGATCTCTTAGAAGATCAGGTATATTTGAAAATATGACCCTTCATCGAACATGTGAAGGTGATATAGTCATATGGTTGACCTTTTAATCTACAAGCAAGATCAGGTCACAATATGCATTTGCTAATAAATCATGATAATATTGTATTCATATGACCCTGAGGGTTTTGCCACATGGCATGATTGAATTGGTTATTATGAAGCCAGGCATATCAGGTCATAAAGTTCAAAATGAGGGATATATGAGAACATCCAGTTATTTAGACACTAAAGGAAAATCACCCTCATATGAGAATGTAAGGGTGATATTTGTTAAGGTCAGGGATATTTTGAAATGTGACCTTTTCGGGTTGGATCATGATGACATCATCATAATGTCATATCCTCCTTGTTATCAAGCTATGGTGACGTCATCATCATATTGAGAAATATGACAGATGTTTGGAAAGTGACCCTTTGAAGGTCAGGTGTATTGATGATGTCACCATCAAGGTGATCTCTTCTATATACCAAAATTGGATGACGTCAGGGTCATGTTCGTGAAGGATGATATTTTGTAAGATGAAGGATATTCAGAAATATGACCTTCTGAAACATGCACTAAGATTTTGACGGGCAAACACTATTCCTCACTTGAGTTTGACGTTCGCAAATCAGGAACCCTATAAACATCAGGTGATTTTCCTAAGTCGGGGTCATCTTAACAAATATGACTGATATTTAGAAATATGACATTGTGGGAAATATCCAGGTTGACCAAAATTTGACTTAGGATAACATTCTATCCTTAAACAATATCAGGGTAATCCAAAAGGAAAACCTGCTTAGAATTTTATACTCTTCTTGATTATGAGGTTTGTGATAACAAATTCTAACTTTGATAATTGACCCCTCTTTGTGATGCACATGTATAAGCAAGGGTGATACACTTGACTAACTTTTGCCAAACTGCCCAATGCAAGAAAAGCAATGAAAAACAGCAGCAAAAAAAAGTTGGGTCCCTGTTTTGCTAAGGTAAAATGGGGCGTGTTGTGTAACCACACAACAATTCTACTCCTGCACTTAGTAGCTTTATGACCAAACTTATTGCAATTAAAATAGTGGCCATTAAAAAATGGATACCTTTGAACATTTGGCTATCTGACTAGAGGTCTTCTAGGTCTTCTTCTTTGATTTCTAAATTGGTTTCCTCTGTTCTGCTTTAGCTCAGTGTTTGTTTGACTAGATTTTGAACTTTCTTCTTTCTCAAATCCCAAACCTTGCTTATCATCGGCACTCTTTTGACTAGAAATCATTTCATCAAGCTTTGCAGTACTTATCTTGAACTTTTCTTCATAACTCTTGTCTTTTTCCAAGTATGCTTTTAGACTCACAATTTCTTTTTCAAGTTTCGTACAATCTTCTGATTTGCTTTTCACCATTAAATTTAGATCTCCTTCTGCTTTTGTTCTTTCTATAACTTCTGCTTCCAAATCATTCAAGGTTTCATTTGCTGATATCAATTGATCACTAACTTCTTTGTATTTGTCTTTGAATTTCTCGACTTGTTCTTTTAATTTTGAGATGCATTCATCAGCTTCTTGTAAGTTATCCTTTAGATCCTTGACTACTACCTCAGATTTTTCAAGATCAATAAGGGCTGCTTCTAGTTCCTTGTTGCTTTCATAATTTCCAAATCTTCTTTCTGCCATGATTACACTACCCAAGATCTTCCTCAAGCTGTTAGACTTCTTCCAAGGAACTTGGCTTTGATACCAATTGTTGAGAATAAGGAATACTGAGAGGGGGGGAGTGAATCAGTATTCTGCAAAACCACTTCTTGACAAATTTATTTATCCAATTTCCAAAGTTAATAATATGAAAGCAGAATAAACATAGAAACAACAACCACAAAGACATAACACATGAACACCAGGATTTTTATATGGAAAACCCAAAAAGGGAAAAACCATGGTGAGTGTTAGCTCACAATATATTAATATAGCACAATACTGGATTACAAGAAGGCTCACTGCCCAGAGAAATGCTCACTACATGAAAGGCTCACTGCCAAAATAGGCTTATTGCCTAGAGAAGAAAAGAAGAAAGAAGAATGGCTCACTGCCAAGTTTAGCTACTTAGATTTTATCTACACATGCATGGTTACAGCTCCAATGAAGCACAAAAAGACTGATTCAACACTCTTCATTTTTGCCTGCCCTGTTTCACTGCTCTGCTTTTACATGGAAATAAGATCTCTCTTCTTCTACTCTTTATTGCATCCACATAATAGCCTTCCTTTGCATGTCGCACATATGTTTCTTTCACATTCACATCACCTGCACACCAAACACTGAATTTGATCCCATATATATATCCGCAACACTTAAGATCTTCATAATAGGTCAGCATACTCAAATGAAGCATATAGTTAATAAACTTGTGGCTTGTTGGCCAAATCCATTCATCAAAATATATAGTGAACCTAAATAACATTTGAAACACCTTCTCATATGTTAGATCCAACTATAGACCCACTTAGGATAAAGTTCTAATCAATAGAACTTGCTGCACATAAATCAAGCTATCATGTCGGCCTCAAACACAGACTGTTACTGACTTAGTTCATCTGTCAGACTACATATTTTATTGTGGACCATAGGGCTTGCTCAAAATCATATCAAGGACTCCTCAGACATCACCAATCATACCTTCTGAACCGCAAAGCATAATATTCTTTAGTGGCAAAATGCGGACCATCAGAACTCAAACTCTATCACAGTCAAACTCTATCAAACACTGTAGCGATACTCAACAGCTTGTAACTATCTTTCTAGTGGACTTCAGATCTTACAACTCTAGATTTAGACACTTCATATAAGTGTTTACAACACCTCAAAACTGCATAACAAGATATACAATACTGGAGAAATGCGGACCAAAATAATTATGTGTTCAGCCTTAGTTGTCACTATATTCTATTCTACCAGACTTAGGCCATTTGAAGATATACATCCAAAAAATGATCAAAAGCTAAAACCTTGGATTTAAGATCATATGAAAGTTAGGAATATCATACCAAAACCATAAACCTTGGTCTTCAACTGTAGACAAATGCCAATCTACATATTGTTCTTCTGTCTCTGCCTGTGTACATTTCAATACTTAGCCATATGACTAAGTCTTCTTTACCAGACCACAAACTCTATTCCAACCTTATTCCTTTTCTTTTTTCCATCAATGACAACACTCAAATAGTAGTGTCTCTTTCCAACACCCCAAATATTGTATCTATTTCTCTAAGAAAGTACACTTAGAAAGTTTCCCATTCAACTTATGTTCTCTCAAATGCTACAAAACTAATCGTAGATGCTGCAAATGCTCCTCCTCATTATTAGAATAAATAAGAATGTCATCAAGAAACACTAGAACAAATTTATCCAAGAAATCTTAGAAAACACTATTCATCAAATTCATGAATACATCAGGGGCATTCATAAGTTGAAAAGGTAGAACTATGAACTCATAATGTTCATACTTTGTTCTGAAAGTTATTTTATAAATGTCTTCATCTTTTATTCTTAGCTAATGATATCCTAATCGCAAATCAATCTTAGAGAACATTGTTGTACCACACATTTGATAAAAAAGATCATTAATATGCAGTAGATGATACTTATTCTTTATCGTTTCTTTATTAAACATATAATAGTCTATACACAGATGCAAGGTTCCATCCTTCTTTTTGACAAAGATCATAGATACTCCCCAAGGAGAAACACTGGGTCTAATCAACCCATTATCCAATAGCTCCTAAAGTTGGGCTTTCAATTCCATTGACTCCATAGTAGTCATACGGTATGGCATCTTTGAAATCAGCTCAAATCCAGGTATTATATCAATTGAGAAATCAAAATCTCTCTTCGGAGGTAACCCCAGAAGTTCATCTAGGAAAACATCCTGAAAATCTCAAAAGAAAGGATAGTTCTCCAAAGATACATTTGGTTTACTAGGATCCTCTTCTACTTTCTCCATTTTGATTGCAAAAAGTTGACAACCTTTTTGCCTAGCCCTCTTTAGTTGCATAGTAGAGATTGGTCTAATCTTGACTTCTCTTTGATTGCCTTGTAGAAAGACTTTGTTTCCTACATTGTCTAGAAAATCAACTATTTTTGCAAAATAGTCGACATTGGCCTTATGTCTCCATAACCAATTTATTCCTAAGATAACAGCATAGGAATCTAGGGGGTTACAAACAAATTCACCTCAGTCAAAAAACTAGGGAGACCAATCTTGGCTTCAAACAGACATTGCTCTACTTGAGCTTTAGTTTGTTTAGCATATTCAACTAACCATGGTTTAGCCATATATCCATCTCTTCTAGGAAATTTACTTAGTACTCTTGGAGAAATAAAAATTTCAATTTCTCCAGCATCAATTAAAATATAAATAAGAACTCCAAACAAAGTATGTGTCATCTCTATAGGAGTAATCTGGTACTCCACCTGGCGATTGTCCAATGCTGCATGGATCCTCTAGTGAAAAGTTTTTTGTTGAGTAGGTAATGCATTACTATGCTGCTGAACTCCTTGGTTCTTGGTTGGGCATTGATTTGTGTAATGATCTCCACCACAAGAGAAACATCCTCTAGGAGGTCCTTGCTTTTCAACAGGTTTGCTAGAATCATTCTTCCAGAAATTGCCATTGTTTTTCTTCTCATTTCTGGGTCCATTCTTATTATTTCTAAAGCCCTTGTCACTTTTCTTATTCACATCTTGTTTTCCATTCCTTTTCTTGAAAATTTGAGAAGTTGGTGACTTGTTAAACCTCTTTCGATTCTTCTTGTGATATGTAGAAATTGACTTCAATTTTTGCTATTGTTTGATTAATGCAGTCAAGGTAGGAGGGTCCAGTGAGGGACTGTCCAACCTTGTAGCCTTAAACCATTAACACTAAGATCATACAGATATGCAACGGAAGCTAAAGTTAATCAACAGAAAGATGGAAGACATTCATGAACACAACACAAGATTTATCCTGGGACAACCCTAACAGGGAAAAACCCATCCTTCAAAGCTCATTCTTCATATATATTGATCTCAAAACATAGTACACATGCCTCAAGGGCTTTATAGATGCTAGGCCACAGCCCAGGGATTACTAACAACACTCTCACATGATTTCCATTGTTTGATTATCAGATCTCTCCTCTGTAACTCATTCTGCTTTCTTCTTTGTTCTCCACTCTATTCTGCTACTCCTCTGGATCGAAACACTTTCAGATCTCACTTCATGTCTCCATACTATCAATCATTTCCTCACTACCTCCTTGTAACAAATCATTATCCTTCATTTATATCCTCTGCAAGACTTCTAATCATCAACAAGTTAGCCTAATTGCAACAACTAGTTAGGTAACTTGTACACAAAATAGGTCAGGCCTAAACATAAGGCACTACTCCATAAATGCATAAAACTTTGTGTGGATCCCACTGAAGGTCGGTCAGGTCCTAAAATTCATCGACCAACTCTCCTTTTCTCTTTGCAAGTCACGAGATTGATCTGCAAGATGATTTAGACTCATTGAACACTGTCGGCTTTGTTCTACAAAAATAGTCAATCTTCCGGTAGTGATATCTCTCCAGAATCAAAGCCAAATGATTTGAATTCTTGATATGTTGTAACTAACTATGTCTAGATGTTAATTCCAGATCTGCAGCCTCTAATATTCAAATACCAGAACTCTCCAAGGTCGCTCTCTTTACACACTGCAAATTACTGTCAATTATTTCAAATGTTCGTAATCCTTCCAGATGCTTCTACATCAGACTTCTAGATACTCCTACATCAGACTCTTGGGATTATTTAAAAAGTGAGTCTCTTCACTTTGGTCTATATTATGTTAGATTCAAGGTTTGGTGATCTATTTTCAGGTACTTGCAACTGCCTCAAGGTCAGCGGTCTGTTCAAGTCCACCCCGTAAAACTACCTCTGCTTCTTCTAGGTTCAGCAGTCTACTTGCAAGCCTTACACTACCTCTATGATTGGCGGTCTAAGCAAGTCTTCTCCACAAGATACCTCAAGTTATTTCTCTTGTCAAGGTATAGGTTCGGCGGTCTACTTGCAAGCCATGCACTTCCTCAATGATCGGCGGTCTGAGAAAGTCTTCTCCACAAGCTGCCTCAAGATCAAAGTCTATTTCAATTAATTAAGAATCAATACACACATACTTGCATCCTCTGGAACAATCAAGTCAATTCACTTTCTTAGTTTCTCTGTAACACTATCTACTTTCTGGCCTTTAACACAATTTCCTCCACACTTATCAAAATCTTATAGCTTCCTCTCTGCTTACACTGCTTATGTACTTCACTTTGTTTCCTTTACTATAATCACTTCAATCTGGTGCACAATCTTTCTCTTCCAGCGCAATATCTTGTCATGAACTCTTTTCTCTGCTAGTATTTACACTTGTTCACACAAACTTTCTCTTGCACTATTTCTCTATTGATTAGTCTATAACATGATTCTTCTCAAGATTAATACTCCTCCTTCTTCTGGTTCAAAAGGTTCTTCTTCCTCTACACAAACTATCTCTGCATCAACATGCCCTTCTTCTATTCTACCAGGCTCTTCTGCACAAACTGTCTCTGAATTAGTTACTATTTCTCCTTCATTAGCTTCTTTGATAACCATTTCTTAATGACTTTCCTTGCTTGATTCTTTTCTCCTCCAAACTTGAAAATAGGTTCTTCTTCTAGTAAATCATCTTTCATTCCTCTGGTATCCTTCACTGTGATAAGAATCATGACTCCTGTCATTTCTCTCTCTGTAGTTTGAATTACTGTTCTCATAAGGTCTTCTTTCTTTGCATGTTGATCCAACACATGAATACTTCAGTCTACACCTCCCTCTGAACATACAAGTAACATTTTTCCATTCTTGTCCATCAATCCATCCATAGTTCTTCTGTATACAACTTGCCATAGATTTGCTCCTTCTCATTTTATCCCAACACATCTTCTTAGAATGATTCCATAATCCACAAAGCTTACAAGGGTAAAGATCCCAACACAATTACTTTTCATGTCCATATCTATTACAATGTGAATAGTACATACCTTTCCTGCTTTGATTTGATTTGTTAAAGTTTTCCATAACATCCTTAGTTCTGTCATATCCAATCCCTTCGCTTCTTGATCTGATTACTGGTTCAATAGGTTCTATAATTCCTTGTTGCTGCTTTCCCAATCCTTGTCCTTCATATCCCATTTTTTGCATGATTTTGAAACCAATTCCATCACCAACAACTGTAGGTTCAGTTAGTTTGTCAACTTCAATCTCACTGTCTAAAGAAACTTCTGCATCATCACACAAATCAGTAGTATCACAAGAAACAACACAGAATTTAGGCTTAGATCTTAGACTTTCATTCTCTTTTCTGCATACTGTAAGTGACTGCTCTAACTGATCTTTCTATTCTTTTAATTTTGATATTTCCCTTTTCTGCAAACTATTCTCCTTCTTTAGTTCTCCCCAATTGTCTTCTAGATCTTCGTTCCTCTGCTCAACCTTATAAAACAACTTAAATCCATCTTCTAGTTCTACAAATTTCTTTTCAACATCCTCAAACAGTTTTAGCTCTGCTTCTAAGTCTTCATTTTTGCTCCTTGCATTTTCCAATTCTTCTTCAAGGGAATCATAGTTATCTCTTCCTAGTTCTTTCATTCTCTCCAATAGTTTTGCATTATATTTCTTGAATTCACACAATTCTCCTTCCAAAATATCCTTTTCATACATTAGGGTTTAATTCTCTTTCTTCATCCTCTTTCCTATCTTCCCCATTTGAAATAAATTAGACAAACATTGAATTTGAAAACTTACTGAATCTTCCCTGCCTTGATCTTCTTTGGTGATGACAATTACTACTTCTAGGGCTTCGCACAACACTTTATCTGATTCACAACCTTCCAGCAAATTTGCAACTAGTCCAATAGATTTGAAACCAGCTCTGATACCACTTGATGCAGTCAAGGTAGGAGGGTCTAGTGAGGGACTGTCCAACCTTGCAGCCTTAAACCATTAACACTAAGATCATATAGATATGCAATGGAAGCTAAAATTAATCAACAAAAAGATGGAAGACATTCATGAACACATAACACAAGATTTATCCTAGGAGAACCCTAACAGGGAAAAACCTAGCCTTCAAAGCTCATTCTTCATATATATTGATCTCAAAACATAGTACAGATGCCTCAAGGGCTTTACAAATTCTAGGCCATAGCCTAGGGATTATGAACAACACTCTCACATGATTTCCATTGTTTAATTATCAGATCTCTGCTCTATAACTCATTCTGCTTTCTTCTCTGTTCTCCACTCTGTTCTGCTACTCCTCCGAATCGCAACACTTTCAGATCTCACTTCATGTCTCCATACTTTCAATCACTTCCTCACTACCTCCTTGTAACAAATTATTATCCTTCATTTATATCCTCCGCAAGACTTCTAATCATCAACAAGTCAGCCTAATTGTAACGGCTAATTAGGTAACGTGTACACAAAATAGGTCGGGCCTAAACACAAGGCACTACTCCATAAATGTATAGAACTTCATGCAGATCCCATTGAAGGTCATCTAGGTCCTAAAATTCATCGACCAATTCTCCTTTTCGCTCCACAAGCTGATTTAGACTCACTGAACATGGTTGGCTCTGCTCTACAAAAATAATCAATCTTCCGGTAGCGATATCTCTCTGAAATCAAAGCCAAATGATCTGAATTCTTGATATGTTGTAATTGACTATGTCTAGATGTTAATTCTAGATTTGCAATCTCTAATATTCAAATATCAAAACTCTCCAAGGTCACTCTCTTTGCACACTGCAAATCACTGTCAATTATTTCAAATGTTCTTAATCCTTCTGGATGCTCCTGCATCACACTTCCAGATGCTCCTACATCATTGATTGCCTTCTCAAAAACTTGGTCCATAGTGGTAGGACCATTCACATCCACTTCACCTATCTAGGCATTTAGACTGATGATGAATTTCCTGATTCTGAACCTCTCATCTTACTGACATATCTCCTTGTCTTAGATTCTGAAAATCTATTAGCTTTTGGTCAAAGAAAAGCTGTGGTAACCATCTCTGGTGAAATATGACCACAAACTAATCCTAGGTTAAGCTTAAAGAACTTAAGCCTAGTTCTATTTTCTTTTTCATCCATCAAGTGGACACTTCACCTGCCAACTAGTAGGCACCCCATAATGCCTTGGTTATCTCAGAGTAATTTCTAATCTCAAAATATGTTTCCATTTCTATCAACCAAGTTTCTATAGCATCACCACTTACTGTTCCATCAAACTTGGGTGGCATTACTTTCTTCATATCTCTTGGCAGTTTAGAGGCAAGTCTACTTCTCTTCTCTTCTTGAGACTTAGTCTTATCAACATCCTCCCTTCATTCACTATGAGTACTGGATTCATGGACATAATCATCATCTCCTTGATGTGAGTCCTCTTTTCCTCCTTCGGGTATGCCTTGGCCTCTCACTTCTTGTTCTAGGTTTCTAAGCCTCTCCTTGGTTTGATTCAGCATGGCCAATATCTGATCCAACTTAGCCATTGGGTTTTCAGAGGCATTTGACTCTCCTTGACTATCTTCAAGATTTGTTCAAGTTCAAACCATGATAATACTCTATCACACTTGATATTCGTATCAAGTTATAGATTAGAATTGAAAAATAATGCATCTCATTAATTCAAAATTCATCAATAAATCTATTCACAAAACTCACATTTGTGCAAACGATCTCATCTTTATTATAGTTTATTCTAGGTATAAATACATCCTTATTTATCTAGTTAACTCAACAAGAATACATGTCACTGTTGGTTAAAGGACATTCCTCGGGATCCTCTTTCCCATCAAAATCTAGTAAAAGAAACTTAGAGGGTGGATGTACACGCAGGTACTCCTCCATCACCTCTTTTCCTAAAATAGGGGCATCACGACCACACCCAAATGGCATGTTGCATCTAGCATAAGGTTTAATTGGTTTAACTACACAAGTAGGAGCAATAGGTTTCTTGGCCACTTTACTTCATTGTTTCCTTTCTAGCAAAATATGCTAAAGAACATTAGCCAAAGTCTTAGAATCTTCCAGCCATGCACCCTCAACATAGTTAATATGCTCTTGGAGTTTTACCTCCTCAATTGGTTCTTTCTTAACCATTAACTTGGATAAATTCTAGGGAACATACTTCCTGGTAGTTTTCTTGGTTCTTCTCCACGTCATTCTAGCATAAAACCAATTTAAAACATTAGCCAATCAGCTGAATGTTGACAAGTTTTCTCATAGTGAGCTCCTTAGAGGTTCATGTGTTGAACCTGGTAGCTCTGATACCATATTCCCTTATTACTTGGAATTACACACACAATTTACTAAGAAATTAATTTCACATGAATAAACATGAGAGATTTTTTTTAACATTTTCTAAATCACATAAAATTAAATGCATATATTTTTAAAATATCTTTCAACCTTGAAAATCACAATATATTCAAAGATAAATCATAGTGAAATCATTTTACTTTACATTTACAAATATTTTGCATTTAGAAATATGAACAAGTTTATATAAGTTTGACAATCAAAAGTCAATCATGAAGTACACTGCATCTAGAATCTTGATATATGTCACTCAAGTCTCGGTGAGTCTTTTGCTATAGAGGGAGAACATCATCCAAGTGCTTTACCTCCAACCACAGATTGGTGGTACCCTGTACACCTTCCTTCCTAGAAGTGGCTCTACTCTTCATGAAGAGTATAGACATAGAGAACCAATAGGTTTCCATGTGAGTTCTAGTGTTGTGTCCTATGTAACTCAATCAACCATACAACTCTAGACATTCTTCTAGCTAAGTATGATCACTCTAACAGGTTACACCATCTAGACATGATGAACCGAGTAATGCATGCAAAGACAAATGCATCAATTGGCCAAAGTTTCTATATAAATAGACATTTCAATAAATGTAGTCATGTGTTCACACACCTCTATCTTGACTTAGAAGCTATCTCATCCAACAATTTGATTTGTTTGACTAATAACTCTAGACATGAATTTTCTTGGCTAAGCTTAATTCCTAGTCAATCTGACTTATAATTAAATCCTAAATCAAGGATATATACAATGTATAGGTTTAGAAGATTTAACCTTTCAGAGAGTCCTTCATGCATTCTTGCAAACATTAGAGTTTATGACTTCCTGTCATTCTACTCATCGACTCAAATATTAAGCATTCTTGTGCTATATGTCATGTTTCAACTCTAACAAGAAATCATTAAACTTTATTAAAAAGTTTCTTAGACTCTTCCTATATTATATTGTCTTGATCTACGGGTTCTCAACTATTCATTGTTGAAAATAATAAACACTTAAACTAAATCAATGTCATAACCAACTTGAGAGATTAAGTTTTCTAAACCCATCTGGGTTGATTGTAGGGTTTTAACATCTGTAACCCAATATATATTAATATCAAAAAATCTTATTTTCTTCTAAGATAATGCGCCTGGTAAACTTTTTAACGTGATCGGCGATGCTGGTGTGACACGCCCTCTGGCTCCACATGAATGCTTTTTCCCAGAGCAATGAACCAATGAGGCCACAACATGGGGGACCTCATCCTCTAGGAAGAACACTTCAAACCCGCAAGCTCATTGGCCCAACGAAGGCGTAAAGCCTATGAGCTCATTAGCCCAGTGGGGGTTTGAACTTTGGTGGCCGCCACTACAACTGAGCAACTTAACCACCGAACCACGCCTTTATCGGCAATATTAAAAACTCTTGTTATCCAAAGATAAGAATGTATAATAATATAACATGAATATAATATCCTCTAGTCTTCTCTAGACTACTTAGGCACTTTTCAAATTCACATTTCTCAAAAAACATAGAACATGAGTTTATCTTAATCCTAAAAGGTCTTTAATGAATACTATCATTATCATAGGTACTCTTTCACTAAGATCACACTTTTAACCTAAATAGGTTTGTGTTTACAATAATACTATTAGTGCAATATCTTCAACTTCTTGGTCCTTTTAAGTCCACTGTTCTTTATAGATTAGGTTGTGAACTCATATCAAACATCCTTGAATATAATTATATTACCATCATGGTTGTATATGTGATGATATACCCCTATCCTTATGTGCTTCTAGTGATAACAATATCTTTTCAATATACTCTACAATAAGAGAATTACTATCACAAAAGATTATGATTGAATCAATAAAACTTGTATGTATATAAAAACATTTGAGATATAAATCCATCTTTAACTAATCTCACTGGTTTTGACTTCTAAGTCTAAGCAAAGTTCTAGAGAGGTTCAGTTTCTGCAATCTATAAGTAGATTTTACAAGTTTTATGGTTTTACAATAACAACTTCATCCCATTCTTTCTTGAATAGAGGTAAAGGACAACCATCTATAGATAGGAATCCTTTAAAATAATGATGATATTCCAAACCTCTTAACCATAATTGATGTCTACTAAAAGACAAGCTTACTACTTGTTAACACTATACACCCGATGACATAGTGATGGTATTACAAGGAGTTTACATCATAATATTTCTGTGTTTTAACAGAGTAATAGAGTTCTTTATAAGTTCAGACTCAACAGTTTAAATATATAACTTAGGCTAGATACAACACTATGTCTATGAAGAATATGTGTCTACATAACCGTGTGATCAAAAGAGAAAACAAACTTAGTCTCTACTATGTATCCTCAAGCATCTATCTACTCATAGCAATGTTTGACAACTGTAAGAAAACTAAATTTGCCCCGATACCAGTGCTAAACATATTATTTCCATATTCCCTATTCCCATCAAACAACTCAATTATCTATGGTTTCTTTGATACGAAACTAAGGCATAGAAAAAAGATAATACACAATATTCTTGCTGATATCAAATCATTCGAAGGTTTACAAACTATAGCTTCTACTTTTAGTTGAAGACTGCACAACATTCACACTAATAACAACATCATTATAATGTTTACAAAAATATGGTTCCAACTATACAAGTTTATAATTCTCTTCTTCCTATGAAGCTATGTCTACATAGTTATTATGTTTAGAAGAACTCCATTCTATGAAACATTAAATAATCTCTGAATACGTATATATATATATACATCTGCAAGATTCTACCAAGTTCAAATACTGCAATATAAGAATGAAGTGTTTGAATAGAAGAGATAAACTTACCTCCACTACCTAAGTTGTATTAAGCTATTACTACATTCTCTTTCTTCTCCACAGTTATTCAATAAATACCAAGCTATGTGGTTTTGAATTAGAGCTCTCTTTCCCTCTATATTCACAAGGAATCAAGCTCTTTCTTTCCCTGTGTTTTTACAGAGAACTGATATTCACCCCCTCTTGTCCTATCTCCTCACATAGCCTGTTAAAAGGCTTCACTCCACTCTATCCACCCCATGATTATCTTCTTGAAAACAAGCCTATCTAGGTTCTTGGTAGTGGCATACAGATTAAGGAGTTAATGGTCATTAAAGACCACTTCTCAAACAATTTGAAACACTCCTCCACACTCTCCAAACCATCATGGGGTAGAGGAAAAATAAGTGGTCATGTAAAAATATGAAGAGGTTTGCAATAATTGCTACCAAACCACGATGCTTATGAAGCTCTTTGACAACATACTATAAGTTTAAACTTATAGATAATATTTAAATAGATATAAAACATCATAGTGTAGATATATACAACGTATACTTATGTTGTTTCTATCACTTGACAAGATACAAGAATGGGGTCAAGGTATTCTCCTCCTCTCTATCTTGCGTAAATGCCACAAAAGATAGGTTATCATAATTGAAAATTTATCAAAAATCACCGATAATGAATTAGTTTAACCACTAATATTTAATAATATAAACTATATTCATATCACATAAGGAAAATAATGACTATCGACCATATCTTGTTGATGGTCATATTATCTAGACTTGGTTTTTTGACAAAACCTATGCTAATGGATCTTGATGACAAATTGATGATTGTCGAGTCAAAACTGAAACTCTGACCAAATGGATCGAACACAACTTACTAAACTCAATGAGGGTTCACTAAACTATGAAAACATGAGACTTAGATGGCAACCAATCCATTCTATCTATACATCTATTCTCTTCTCTCCAAAGATACTCTCTCTCTCTCTCTCTCTCTCTCTCTCTCTCTTTCTTGGAGGGCAGAAACATGTTTTGTAGTTACAACTTGCATTCACCAAACTGGGATTAGTGCATCGTTAGTCAATCCATAAACCTTATGAATAAATAATCTTGACATCATATATTCACACATCTAAATTCTAAACATATAAACATAAACTCATGATATCATTGATTTATCCTGACATTTCCATATAACGTCAAATCATTAATTCATGCAAAATTATCTACTAATTACATACAAGTAAAAAGTAATACATAGTCAAAATTTGGGGTGTGACATGGAGACTCACAACACAACTTCCACATGCATGGAAGAAATAGGGGGAGAGAGTGGACTACTCTCCTCATAGGGAAAGACACGAAAATATATTATTAACCATTTTCTTAAAAGATCTCACATGAAAACCATCTCAAAATCCCCTTATGGCTCCAAAATGACATCAAGGCAGTCTTGCCTCCAAAACTTAATCTCAAGATCTCAAACAAGGCTCTTAGCCTACCAACTCCACATATGTAGAGGTCTTTTCCCAAGGAGGTTCTCACCTCTCTCATAACCCCTAAACAAGGCAAATTCTCTCACAACATGTAAAACTCTTGCCATCACAACCCAACCCAACACCAAAGAAAACACATACAAAAACACATAAAAAATTCTCGTACATGTAAGGAAAGTAAATAACTACATTAAGAGAATCTTGAACTCTTGAGAGCTTACCTTTCAAGCTTCCAAAGTTGATTAAGGTTGGTGAAGAGATCTTCCAAGCTCCCTTCAAGAAATCCTTCCAACACTTGCTCAAAATCTCCTCTCCAAAGCCAAAATCCCTCCAAAGTAAAAATGAGAAAAATAACCCTTCTCTCCTCTCAAAGATAGAGATAAATAGGGTTTCAAAAACAATCCCCTTGAATGAGGAGTTGACACTTGTCACCTTCTCATTCACTATCAAAAGCTCACTTCTCCACAAGTGTTCTCACACATGTGTGAGGCATTGGGGAGAGGGGAGTACTAGGGGTTCTCTTCCCAAAGGCTCTTACATTGCATTCTCACACATGTGAGGCCTTTGGGATCACCCCAAAGTTCATTCATGAATCTTGGTTAGTTAGAATGTGATGGTGACAAGTCACCAATCCTACTTCCAAAAATCCTAACTCACCACTCTTCTCCCAAGGTCAATTAGAGTGGTCAAATCTAAGTTAAAACTTAAGATTTGGGGTCTAAATGGTAGCTATCTCATAGGTACTTGACATAGGGCCCTAAACACACAAAATAATCACAAAAAAGCTCAAAATTCAACTTTAAAATAGCCCTAAAAACCCATGCACAAAATTTGACACAAGGATAACAACTCATCATCCCACTCACCTCTACACCACCCTAGGACACTTAAAAATTAAACATTACAAAAGATAAATTTAATTTCACATTTAAAAGAAATCAATCAACATCTTAGTCCACCTTAGGGACTTAGGTTGAGTGTCACGGGGTCTATACATGGGGATTAATTAATGGACCTCCAAATTTCCATTGGCCATGGTAATATCTACACAATCCAAACACAAATTAATAGGTCCAATGTACATATATAGCCAAAGAAACTCAAATTTAATCACACACAAAGTCACATACTCATCCAAGTGTTCTCATTACTAATATAATCAATTACACATTTAAACAATAATCCATTTCACTTCCTAACTCAATTATCATAATCTTGACCATATAACAAAGATACCATGTTGTCTCCAATTCACATATGTCACAAAAATTCATTTTCATCCATAATTGAAATAACAAGGATAAAACATTCATTCATTAAAGAAAATATAGAATATAACCTAGCATCTCTAACTCAATCATCATCAATATAAAGAAAATAGCACTATACTCTAATCATATAATAATATCCATCAATGTCTAATGGATAGGATCAAAAGTCCACAATAATATCCAAAGTCAACATAAAATCTAGACTATCAAGTCTATCAGGTCAAATCAAGGAGTCTAAGGGTAATTGCATAGAGTTGTGGGACCAAAAAGTTGCCACATGACTTTTTGGTCTGATGCAAGGAAAAATGTGAGCACGTTGTAATGTGCTTGTATTTTAACCTATCAAAACTCAAAACAAAAACTCAAAATCAGAAGAGGATGCGACTTATTTCATCATTTGGCAAGCAAAAATAGGTTTTAGAGCGCGAGCACATTAAAAGAAGGATTTAAGCAATTTCTAAGTGGAATTGGCATTTTCACCACGCCACCTTGCCAATCTCACTGCCAAGGACATCATGAATGAAGTGCAGAGGGTGGAGTAGCTGAACAAGATAGGGTTTGATTGATTTTTGTGAATTTGAAAAGAAATTTTTACTTTTGCAATGTTTGATTGATTTTTTATGTTGAATTTATAGTCAATGAGGCACCACAAAACACTAATCCAGTAGAGAAGGCTCAAAACAACCCCCAAAACCCTCAAAACCCTCAAAAACCCCCACCTTCATGTCCTCACCATGAAAGAGACACACAAGAAAACTATTTAGGGAAAATTGAAGAAAACAAAAGACATCTTGAAACCCTAATTGAAACATTAAATAGTCCAAGTGCAAGCATCGATCGTAGGAGAGCCCTTCCCAAGTCATTAGAGGTGATTGTTTCTCACATTGAATTGGTGAAAAACCAAATCACTGAATGGAATGACTATAGGGAGATGATTTGGCAATACTATGCAGACAAATTATCTTACAAATAAGTGAAGGACAAAAAAATTACAAAATCTGCATTATGTCCACAATTTATCAATCCTAAAACTAGCCAAACATTAGAAGAGACTTGCAAACGCTTCCCTATTCATTGGTGTGTGAACCAAGATATATCCAAATTTTTTAGGATAGATGGTACATGGTCTTTGATGAGCGTCCATGTAATAATAATGAGGTACCATAATATTTCTTGAGGAAACTCTATTGTGTGTTCGTCCTCAAGGAGATTCTTAATTACTTTGGCATTCGAGAGTTCTAGGGTAGAGGTAGTGGCTCTACCCAATATAGAGAGAGGGCACATCGAGACCAAAAATACGTACCTAGACCTCTCATTAGGTCAGCACATGTCTCACTCCCTTCAACTTTGAAGGAGAGTGTTGAGGTGGAGACACTACATTCATTGAGTTCTCTCACCTAGTCTCTAGCACAACACGGTGATGATCTCACTCAGGTCGATGAGGGTGAGAGCAATAGGTGTCATTTGTCCCCACATATTTGTAGTTCATGTGGGAACTTGTGCAATTATGGGATGTAGGAATCTTGGCAGGATGTTGAGATGCAGGGGCAATAGTCAGTGATGGACACATTCGTATTGGATGAGATTGTTCTCACAGATGACCTCTTATAGCATATGTTTGGTATTGACTCCCAAGTAATTTTTTACAAGATTCATCTTGATTTAATATATTTGTATTTGATATTTATAATTAATTTTATGACTATCTATATTATAAGTCAAAATTAATGTATGTAATTACCTACACTATGAAATTATAGGGTCAAAGTCTTCATCCTACATCTATTAGCCATCTAGTACAGGGGTATGAGAGGAGGTTGAGTCAGCAGGTATGTAATTTATCACATGATCATAAATATAGTACATATATCAATGGTAATCTTATTTAGTGACAATTTGATAATCAACAGGGAGCTTCACCAACACCTCCATGATTTCCTTGGTCCCCTAGACGTAGAACCACTTTCACAGAGGTAAATTTAACCATTTGTAATCATTATGCATTTAAATAATTTAATGTATCTATTTTGGTCAAATAACTTTGATCTCTATTTTCAAATGTTGAATATGTAGACTCCTCCTCATCTTTGTCAGTTAGAGGAGATAGGCATTGTTGTAGCTATGTTGTCTGCAAATCCTTTGATTGAGGTATGAGCTAGTAACATATAAATGTCATTTTGTATTTCTTGTTTTATCTCATGTCATTTGATGTACATAAATGATTTATGTTTAGTCAATTTTACTTCTTGATGCTTCTCACAGGAGGTCACAACTCCAACCCATCTAGCTACAGATGAAGAGAGAGAAGAAATGATCGAGAGGGATCATTAGCTAGTGGTGAGTGATCGATTACATATGTGATGTTATATATTTCATGTTTTCTATAGTAATGTGCATATATTTTGATTGTATTAATAGGTGGAGCTGCAAAAATCTTTGTCGAGAAGGTCTAGTCGACGAGAGAGAGAGAGAGGATGAGTCATTGATTGACTCTCCATCTTCACGGCCAAGCAAGGGCCGTTAATTATTTGATAGTAGTTCATAGGAAACTATATTTTGGGACATTTTTCGTATGCCTAGATGGATTTGTATACATACTTTTGTATGTTACCGATGCATATCTTTGTATATGCTTGTGTGGCTTTGTTTGTACATGCCTATATGACTTTATATATAGACTAGATGTTGTGTTCATGACATTATGTATATGATAGTTTACATTAAATACAATATGATGATCAATTATCCTTACAGGAATTTGGTTATACATGTGCCAATTGCATTTTCTTGAAAGTTTATAAATCCTTTAAAAAAAATCCATTTTGTGCATATCTTGCAATCATTGCATTCCATGAGACTGTGCATTTCTTTGAGGCATCATGCCAAACAGTTCATGCACCTTGTCTATGTTTCAACACTTTGCATACATGTTTACAAGAGCATCTACAAATACAACATGTGACAAAATTCCTATATCCTTTATACTTTGATGGTTGTCCACACCCTGTTCTGTAGATCCCATTTTGGCATAGGCAAGGATGTTGTTGGATAAGGTTGTGGAATTTGATTTTAGACATGCCAATTGCATTTTCATGAAATTTTCTTTTGTTCATTTGCTTGAAAGTTTCTACATCCTTTTTGAAAAAATCCATTTTGTGCATATCTTGCAATCATTGCATTCTATGAGACAACATTTCTTTGAGGCATCATGTCAAATAGTTCATGTGCCTTGTCTATGCTTCCACACTTTCCATACATGTCTCTTAGGGCAGTTGCAACTACAACATATGTCAAAATTCCCATATCCTTTATGCTTTGATAGATGTCCATACCCTATTCCGAAGATCCCATTTGGGCATAGACAAGGAGGATGTTGGCTAAGGTTGTGGAATTCGGCTTTACACCTGCCAATTGCATTTTCTTGAAAGTTTCTAAAGCCTTTTTAAAAAGTCCATTTTGTGCATATATCTTGCAATCATTGCATTCCATGAGACAACATTTCTTTGTGGCATCATGTCAAACAGTTCACCCACCTTGTCTATGCTTCATCACTTTGTATACATGTCTCATAGAGCAGTTGCAACTACAACATCTAACAAAATTCCCATATCCTTTATGCTTTGATGGATGTCCATAGCCTATTATGAAGATCTCATATGAGCATAGACAAGGAGGATGCTGGCTAAGGTTATGGAATTTGGCTTTACACCCATCAATTGCATTTGCTTGAAAGTTTCTAAAGCCTTTTTGAAAAAAATCCATTTTGTGCATATCTTGCAATCATTGCAGTCCATGAGACAACATTTCTTTGAGGTATCATGTCAAATAGTTCATGTGTCTTGTCTATGATTCCACACTTTGCATACATGTCTCCTAGGGCAGTTGCAACTACAACTTTTGTTAAAATTCCTTTATCCTTTATTCTTTCATGGTTGTCCATACCATAGAAGCAAATAGTAAGTACAGTTCACAACAACAATCTCCCTAACCTCTTGAAATACCTCTTAATTTTACAACAATGGCAAGCATTTAATGACAACAATGTCTTGTCTCAACAATGTTTCATATTAATCATTTTTATCATTAATATTTCCTATAATGTTGACTGCAGTATTGATGCCCATATTAATTGACCACAGTACTAATAAGGATGCTACTAAACACCACAATGATCAAGAATGTATAGGTCACAATAATGACAGAATGCTATTGATTAGTGATCATAAGAAGATTACTAATTACAAAAGGATAGTTATGTCCAAAGACAATGACGATGACAACCATCTCAACTGGTACTATTGGAAATAATGCAGATAACTGAGAGGGGGGGTGAATCAGTTATCTTATAACTTTTCTATTTTTCTTTTCTTTTCTTAACTTATTATCAAAGCAAGGCAATCATAAGAGCTGAAAAAGAAATTAACACATAACACAAGGATTTTTACGTGGAAACCCTGTTAAGGGAAAAACCATGGGGTGACTAACCCAAGATTGTATTCTCTATTAAAAGAATAAAGAGTATAAATTTGGCACTTGCCAATTAGGGCTCACTGCCCAAGCACACTGCTCACAAAAGGCCCACTACCTACAAGAGACTTACATTCTACAAATACTTAGAGATGATACCAAGGTGTTTGAACTGATGAACAACATCTATGCATGCAAAATTTTAGTTTTGGTTAGGTACAGTATACTGATTTGACACATTTCATTCTTCCTCTACTCAATATTACTTTCCTGTCACATTCCGAGCTTAAATTATTGCCTTCGTTCTTGTCTCTACTTTTCTTCGCACTTAACCATACATACTATCACTTTCACACACTTACAAGCTTGAATCCATCGGGTATATATATCTGCAACAAGGATTTCCAACAATTTCTTAGTCGGAAACAAAAACACCTGAGATATTTGCAAGCTATTGGCCTGTTGGCTGAATCCATGCTTGATTAGTGATGCACATGAAAAAATTAGACATAGAAGTCATTAATCATGTTGGTCAACAATGTATAATATCACAGATTGCTTGATCAACACCTTTTACACATCTGGATTGAAGTCTGATACTCTACCGGTTAGTTCTTCCTTTGTCTGCTCTGCCTGACTGGAACCCAACACTCAGATGCTCATATCTTTTTCTTGCTTTATCACCAGAGGTTAAATCTCTGGATTACGATAGTCATGATACCCCTCTTGACTTGTCCAAGTCCGTAACTTATTGAGTTACACCATCTGAGAGATCCGGACCTGATTGTTAGACCTTGTTACATACTCTGTTCTTGTTCACCGGACCAAAACAATATTCAATCTGACTTCTGGTATAGGCATATTAGGTACTACAGATGTGTGGGATGGACTTTGTTGCCATCAATGACAACACTTATGAAGCCATACAGTGTCTCTTGCCAACAATCTCGCCCTTTGGCATTAATGGCAACACTTAGTGAAAAATGGCTAAGTGTCATACTAACTCCCCCTTAATTGGTGCTCTGTCTCTTGCACTATTTTATCAGAGCTCCCCCTTTGCTGGATTCCACATTTTTCACTACTCTTCACTCCCCCTTTGACATCAATGGCAAAGGGTGGAATCCATATACCAAAATTTTGAAAAACATATTCTATACATGGCTGCATAAGTATATACAAATCATATGTTATACTTACATATACTTAAGTATATCCGCAAAGCTTGTCTTCAACTAGATGATTTCTGTGGCCCAACTCCTCTTCATTCTGTCCAAAATGGAGACGTTTCCACTTAACAAAAATGCATATGCTTCTGCCCTCTTTAAGTCTGTTGGATCACTGGTCTAGATTGTATTTTGTGCCTCTGTCAAGGCATCATGCATTGCCTCTTAGGGATGATTATCCCTCTGAGCTCACCCATTCTATCCATTATGTTCTTTTTCTCCTTAACTAGTTCTTTAATTTAATTTATTATAGCAATAGCTTGACATTCATGATTCACCAGAGAGGTAGTAAGGGGATCAAAATTCTGAGATAAACTTGACAGTTTTCCTTCTTGTTCTCTCACTTTCTTCTCAATGTCCTCTATCACTTTGGGCCAAGTTAAACAAAATTTGTATATGTCCCCACCATCTTTAAGAGCATTTTCAAGGCTCTTTATGCCAATGCCTAAGGTTCTTCTCTCATTAGTAATTAGCCCTTGTACTTCACTGAACCTCTTTCCCAAGAACTCCTTCCAGACCTTAGTTTCTGCCGATTTCTCTAAGGATTCAAAATGAGTGTTAACATAATTGACTAAGTTTTTTAGATTACCGGATGGAGAGGCAAAAGGATCCTTTTGATAGGTTGGTATAATCTTCTCCAGCATCCCAGATGCAATCTCCAACAAATCACAATCCTCCATGTGAGATTTTAGAAGTTTCTCTTTTGCTTTGGCCTAAGCAAAAGATGCTACCTTCATTATCTAAACGGGAGATAGAGAGTCAAAGTTTAGTGGCCCTTGAATTAGCTCAGGTTCATCCAGCTCAATTATTTCTTTGTCTAGGAAATTTTGTACTGTCTCTGCAGTGTCTCTTGCAGACTCTACTTCCTTCCTTTTGGGGACATCCAGACTGACTTTCTTATTGATCTTTGTTTCTTCTTCCAGTCCTTCCTTTTCCAGAACAAAGGAGTCTAATACCTCAGATGGGTCTTCATCATTTTTCTTTAATCCTTTGACATCCTTGTTAGATAATGTTTCTTCTTTCTCCCCTTCCTCTTCTAGAACAAAGGAATCTAATGCCTTTGATGATTAATTATCATTTTTCTTTAATCCTTCAATATCCATGTTAGAAGGCTCTCCATCTGTTTCCTCTCCAATGGGAAGACTGAATCTCTTCAAGGTATGCTGGAGAATTTCTTTTGTTTCATCTGCTATTTGGTCAGTTTCTCCAAGCATGAGTTTGTTCATTCTAGATTTGCTCTAGAAATCATCTTTACACTCCTTGAAAACCATGTCCATTTGTTTTGGAGTGATAGAGGGGTATAGTTGTATCATTATTTGCTCATGGATCTCCAAGTCTTTAAACTTTGCATTCACTTTTCTTTGTTCCAGTACTTCTTCTGGGCTTTTTGGAATTAATGAAATTATTTCAATAAATGCTTTGTTATAGATATTCAAATAGCTTACAGTAGCTTCCTCCAGAATTCTCTTGTCAACATCATTGTATTCATCATAGAACTCTATCACCAGCTATAGGTTTCCATCCACAGTAACTGCCTTGATGATGTCATCAATGGAAAGAGTGGGATTTTCAACAAATTCCTCTGCCTTCTCTTCCTCAATTCTGCTTGCAGAGACTTCCAGTTTGGTAGACTTTGAGCTTTTAGAGGCGGTAGGAGCAGAGCTCTTGGAGGATCTAGTCCAAGAGGAGGTTTGCACAAGAACACTTTCTTTCTTTGCTTCTTGTCTTTCTTTCTCCACCTTCTCTATTTTCTCTCTGTTAGCATCTACAGCCTCCTTTGATATGCCAAATCTTTTGGCAATTTCTTCAACTTCTTTTCTTACTTTTCTCTTCATCTCCAGCTGTCTTAACTAAACATGGATTTTTATGCTTAGCTCTTCAAAGGTTCCAAACCTTTCTTCTTCAGTGTCCTTAGGCTGGCTCAGCAGGTGTTGAATATGCAACTCTAAGATTTTTCCATCGACCTCATAACCCATAGGCATTATCCATACAGTTCTTGGCTCAACTGCCTCCATTAGGCATTGATCAGTGTCAACCATGAATTAGACTGTATCTTTGTATTTGTCAACTATTGTTTGTGGTATGTTTTCTTTGTCGTGCATCATGTTTTGGAAATTCTTAAAGTAACCCCAGAGGGCTATGTTTTGGGCTTGAGCATCACCAAGTTCATACATGTAATCTCTGATCTGAATTGCAATGGGTTTATCATTTTTCCAGACCCAACCATTTGATCTAGGCAGCTCATTCATATAATAGAAAAATAGACACATTATTAGAGTACCATATTTAAAGGAGTTTTTCTTATCCTTTTTGATCTTTTGCAAGTTCTCCATCAGCTGATTTAGAAGAAGCTCACATAGATCATAATCTGCATCTTCAATTAACATCTGATATGCAGCATAGATTCCTGTACCAGACACAAAATTCTCCCTGCTTGAGTGGTAGATTTTGTAGCCAATTATCATTGAAGAAAACTTGACATCCGGATTTGTGATGTCATCTATAATCATTGCTCTTTTGTGAAATTTTGATCTAGTGGCTTTAGTTACCGTTTGATTCTTTATAGATTTAAGTGCGGGTACCCCACCAGATGAATGCAGTCTGGTCACTACCCTAATGGCATCTTTAGTTATCTTGAATGGCCTCATTAGCCAAATAAAATTATCATGTATCCTACTTAGAACATACCAGACCCAATCGTCTTCTGCAAAACATGGAAAATGTATGTAATGTCTGAAGTGTTTGTCTCGGATGGTCTTGAATTTAGGTTTGAGTTCAAAATTCTCATCTATTAACTGTTTTTTATAAATGTCAATCAACTTTGAGTCTCCAAAATCTTCAATGTTTGCATGGATATAAAACCTAACATCTTCTACATGCAAGACTCCATGCGGAATACTAGAAAACGTACCTAAGGGATCAACTTCTAGAGATTTGTAAGGGTGTTTCTTGAATTTTGGTCTCGGCCTATCAGAAATATTGACAACCATTGGAGTAGCCATTTTTGCAAGAGATCCAGAGAGAGTTTTTAGAAGGGAAGTACCTTTTCAAGCTTTAGGGTTTGAAGCAGAGGTCAAAGAGAATCTCTGGTTAAATTCGATCTTCAATTGAACTTGAGTGAACTGTAGGATCTTCTTCTCAGAGCTCTTCCTTTCTTCTTCATGAGTGCAAGTATGTAGATAATGAGTGAAAGAACCCTTTTATCTTTGCATAAACCCTAATTCCTTTTGTAATAAATGCACAAGTTTTTAAGTCATCCGGTTACCCTGCTTCTCAAATGAGATTTTCTTGGATTGTCTTATGGATCTTCAAATCATTGTCTATGAGGATTGATAACATGTATTCACCTTTTTCAAACATGCCATAGGTCCACAGATTAAAACATTTCAATTCTAGATCATACCGGATCTGTCTATGAAATTATGCTTTACTGGATAGCTGCCAATACAGGATCTCCTCATAACTTGCTCAAATCTACATGTGGATTTGTCAAATTTAGACTGGATGACCTTCAAGTGAGTCTCCTCAAACCATTTAAACCGCAACCTCTTATTTTGAATTAAAGTGCTGAATTCAGGCACTCATTGGCTAGGTAGGGGAAAGGGATCTTCTCTGTAGCTTCCCCTGAGCAAGAGCTTACTTTTTAGTTTCTGGAAGGAATATCAGCACTGAATTCCAATGTGGATCCATCCCTAATATTCATTGTACTCCTTTTTACCCAAATCTTGCTCATCTCCTTTTGAACTTCATCCATATTTACTTTATCTTTGCCTTTATCTTGTTTCTGATCATGTTCCACTGAACCTTTTCTATCCTGATTTCTGCTTCTGCGGAATTTGGCAAAATGACCGGATCTATTGCAATTGTAACACATAACATTTCTTTGCTTATTTGAATGATATCCTCTTGTTCTATACTCATTAGCCATATGTCCAATTCTGTTGCATACAAAGCATTTAGCATTGAAAGAATTGTTCATTTGCATATTTCTGCATTCATGAGATTTGTGACCATACCTTTTGCAACTGAAACATTGACCAGAGAAGGATGGATTGATTTGATTCATTCTATTTCTGTACTAGATTTCTTTATGACCAAACTTGTTGCAATTGAAGTAGTATCCATTAAAGGATGGATATCTTTGAGCGTTTGGTTGTCTTACCAGAGATCTTCTAGGTCTACTTTTTTTATTTCTTGATCCAAAGTTCTTCTAACCGGATCCAGAGCTTTCACCTTTCTCATATCCCAAGCCACACTTATCATCTATCCTCTTTTGACTTTCAAGAAGATCTTCAAGTTGGGCTGAGCTTATCTTGAATTTTTCTTTGTATTCATTTGCAGTTTGAAGATCTTGTTTAAGAGTGTCTATCTGATTCTTAAGTTGTTCTTCATTGTCTCCAGCTTCTTCAAGATCAGATTCAAGATGCTTAATTATTCTATCCATTTTGTGGCAGTCCTTTGTTTTCTCCTTGAGGGATTATTTTAGATTATCTTCAATCTTTCTCTTTTCTTCAATTTTTTGAGTGAATCTCATAACCCTTGATTCCATTTCATGCCTTACCATAATGACTTCTTTTGACAGCTTCTCACATAGCTTTTTTTTCTCATTCAGATCTTCATCATTATCATTGACTTCACTCTGATTGGCTAATTTCTGGAGTAGTTCCTTTCTCTTTTTCATAGAAATACTAAGTTTTTCTTTTAGCTTATTTATGAAATCATCATCTTGTTTGAGTCTTTCTCTTAAATTATTGACTTCAGAGTGAGATTGTTCAAGATCATCTAGGGCAGACTGAAGTTGTTCCTTCATACCATATGCATCCATTTGAGATTCCCAGATCTTCCTCAAGCTGTTAAGCTTTGTTTAGAGGAACTTAGCTCTGATACCAATTGTTGGAAATAATGCAAATAAGTGAGAGGGGGGGTGAATCAGTTATCTTATAACTTTTCTATTTTCTTTTCTTTTCTTAACTTATTATCAAAGAAAGGCAATCAAAAGAGCTGAAAAAGAAATTAACACATAACACAAGGATTTTTATGTGGAAACCCTGTTAAGGGAAAAACCATGGGGTGACTAACCCAAGATTGTATTCTCTATTAAAAGAATAAAGAGTATAAATTTGGCACTTGCTAATTAGGGCCCACTTCCTACAAGAGACTTATAGTTTACAAATTCTTACAGATGATACCAAGGTGTTTGAACTGATGAACAACATCTATGCATGCAGAATTTCAGTTTCGGTTAGGTACAGTATACTGATCTAGCACATTTCATTCTTCCTCTGCTCAATATTACTTTCCTGTCACATT
This sequence comes from Cunninghamia lanceolata, assembly GCA_027924645.1. Classification (NCBI taxonomy): domain Eukaryota; kingdom Viridiplantae; phylum Streptophyta; class Pinopsida; order Cupressales; family Cupressaceae; genus Cunninghamia; species Cunninghamia lanceolata. The sequence goes on along the minus strand of BSBN01000071.1, from coordinate 5,185,977 downwards.
CTGGGCTTGAATTACTGCCGTCACTCTTGTCTCTTCTTTTCTTCACACTTAACCATACATACTATCACTTTCACATACTTACAAGCTTGAATCCATCAGGTATATATATCCACAACAAGGATTTCCAACAACTTCTTAGTTGAAAACAAGAACACCTGAGATATTTTCAAGCTATTGGTTTGTCGGTTGAATCCATGCTTGATTAGTGATGTGCATAAAAAATTTAGAACATAGAAGTCATTAATCATGTTGGCCAACAATGTATAATATCATAGATTGCTTGATTAGCACCTTTTACACATCCGGATTGAAGTTTGATACTCTGCCGGTTAGTTCTTCCTTTGTCTACTCTGTCTGACTGGAACCCAACACTCAAATACTAATATCTTTTTCTTGCTTTATCACCGGAGGCTAAATCTTTGGAATACGATAGTCATGATACCCCTCTTGATTTGTCCAAGTCCGCAACTTACTAAGTTACACCATCTAAGATATCCAGACCTGATTGTCAGACCTTGTTACATACTCTGTTCTTGTTCACTGGACCAAAACAATCTTCAATCTGACTTCCGGTATAGGCATATTATGTACTGCAGATGTGTGGGATAGACTTTATTTCCATCAATGACAACACTTATGAATCCACACAGTGTCTCTTGCCAACAGGTACAACATTATTAACAACTGCTATGTAACTATGAAAATTGCCAAACAATTGCCTCAATAATACAACTATTTTACAAATGAAATAATGACAACAATATCCATTGATAAGTACAAATGACAACACTAACATCTGTGATGCAATAATAATGACAAGCCAAAGGATAGCATAATTATTTGACAGTTTTGTCTAGCAATGACTATGCCTATAAATCATAAATAATGACAAAAGTGTTTGTTGTTGTCAAAGGCAACAATGATTATCACTAATCACAATTTAACAATATCAAAATATATCAGAATGTATTGGGATATTTTAAAGATATATGCTTCTATGGTCCATATCCTGTTCCAAAGATCCTAATTTGGCACAGGTAGGGAGGATGATTGCAAAGGTTATGGAATTTGGTTTTACACTTGTTAATTGCATTTTCTTGAAAGTTTATAAATCCTTTTCAAAAAATCCATTTTCTGCATATCGTGCAATCATTGCATTCCATGAGATGACATCTCTTTGAGGTGTCATGCCAAACTATTCACATGCCTTGTAAATGCTTCCAAATTTTGCATACATGTCTACACTTGGGTAGTTGTAAATACAACATGTGACAAAATTCCTATGTCCTTTATGCTTTGATGGTTGTCTATACTCTTTTCCGAAGATCCCATTTTGGCATAGGCAAGGAGGATGGTGAATAAGGTTGTGGAATTTGGATTTACATCTGCCAATTGCATTTGCTTGAAAATTTCTAAAGCCTTTTTGAAAAACTCCATTTTTTGCATATCTTGCAATCATTGCATTCCATGAGACAACATGTATTTGAGGCATCATTTCAAATAGTTTATGTGCCTTGTCCATGCTTCCACACTTTGCATACATATATCCTAGGGCAGATAGAACTACAACACCTGTCAAAATTCCCATATCCTTTATGCTTTGATGGATGTCCATACCCTGTTCCAAAGATCCCATATGGGCATAGACAAGGAGGATGTTGGTTAAGGTTGTGGAATTTGGATTTACACCCGCCAATTGAATTTTCTTGAAAGTTTCTAAAGCCTTTTTTGAAAAATCCATTTTGTGCATATATCTTGCAATCATGGCATTCCATGAGACAACATTTCTTTGAGGCATCATGTCAAATAGTTCACCTACCTTGTTGATGCAGGAGGATAATCTCAAAATCAATCAAGTGACTTTAGGAGATAGAAAGGAGGACATTTTCATGTTTCCAAGTGGTCTTGCAGGTCAAGACATCCATTTAAGTCATTTAGATAAGGGTTTCCCATTTTCCTACCAAAATGGACTATTTGAAAAATCAAGTTGTATAAGGACTTTTGGAGGCCTCAAACATGAACATGAAAGGTGTCAAGAGGTTAAAACATTGACCTTGAAGGTCTCATAGAACATATTTATATTCTTTCATATTGTAAAACCACCTTGACATGTTGTCAAGAGGTGAATGAGTGTAGTGGGAAGTAAAAAGGGTAATTTGACTAGGTCTAGGTGGATAGGGATGAGTGGATAAAGCTTATAAGTTTGAAATCCAAAGTTATAGGGATGAAGTTTTCATGGTATTAAGGAGATAACCATTTTTTCTATTCAAGGAAGCAATTGAATAACTTTAGGAGAGGTTGAGTTTGTTTAGGAGCAACTTTAGAGGTTGCCAAAGATAGCAAAGACTAGTTTTTGTATATAATCCATTGAAGAACACAATAGGAGAAGTATGCAAGTGTATAGCAGATGTGGAGAAGGTGTGAAGGCATTGTATTTAGAGTTTACTAAAGAATAATCAAGTGATTACAGTTGTGTATACTCTGTTGCATGGTTTCTTGTTGTTTTTCTTGTATTTTTGGTATCTAAACATCCATACAAACCCTTAGACCCTTTAACTTGAGCACTGTGATGATTCCATGAGGTGTAATATACATGAAAAGATCTAATCCAATGAGTTAGATTGCTTGAAGCAACTTATTTTGCATTTTATAGCAAACTGAGTACTCTCGACCATTAAGGGGGTAGTTTTAGTAAATTTTGATTTTCTTCCAATTCTGCCATATGCAGGTATATACATGTTAGCAGTGAGCTGCCCCCTTATCAATGAGGTGTTCAACGCTGACCTCAAGATTCGTGACATGGTAGTGAGCCTCCTGTGGATCTGGGTTAAATCTACTGTTTGTAGCGAGCGTTGATAGCTCGAGCTTTTGGCGCAATGGCAAATGATTCCAATAATTGGTATCAGAGCCATGGGTCACAGGTTTGAATCCCTTGGGTTGTGTTGAGGGGGGGATTGTTGGCAGTGAGCTGCCCCCTTGTCAGTGAGGCATTCAACGTTGACCTCAAGATTCGTGACATGGCAGTGAGCCTCCCGTGGATCTAGGTTAAATCTGGCGTTTGTAGCGAGCATTGATAGCTTGAGCTTTTGGTGCAACGGCAAACGATTCCAACAATACAAAGCTATAGGAAATATTTTAGAGGTTGGTCACACGTGTAAGTGCCATTTTGAATAAGCCCTACTCTATTTGGCCTAAAGAGACCCTGTTTAGTGTATTTTTGAGAATTGTTGTGTTGGGTGAGTGATTTCTGCAAGGGAATTGTTTAGGCATGTTATATATGCCTATTTACATAGTTCATATCAATCTCAGGGTTTAAATCCATATGCAAGTCTCTGTTGTTACATTACAGTCCCTAAAATAGGCCTAATTTGACTGTAATACCCTATTTTTTCCTATTCCGTACAAAACAACCCTATCTCATTTTCATATATGTTTTATAAGGACCAAAAGGGTATCCAAATCAGGTCTCATATCTCCATTATAAGGTGTATTAAGAAATTTATGATAGGAAAGGGCTCTGAGAAGGGCTATAAACTCCTAGGCCACTTACAAGGCAAGTACATGTTATATTGATCACAGAGCTCTACCCATGCATGGAAAAGGTTGGTATAGTGAATTTAAGCATACTTGAGTGTTTTCAAACCATGTGAATCTCTATAAGTCTTCCAATCAAGATTTGGTCTTGTTTTAAGCCTAGAGTGAAGCTAGTGTGAGCTAGAGAGAACTTGAATTGCTTAGTTCATTGCATGAACATATCAAGTTAAGGTCATATGATCTAGTGTAGATCTCTAGACAAGATCTATGTTGGTGATTTTTTAGTGGCTAATATTCACCAATTGGCTAATAGTACAAGATGTAAGGCGACCCGAATCGCCACATTTTTACAAAATTTTATTTTAGTCTTCGTTAAATTGCCAGAACATTTATTTTATTAAACTTTTAAACTCAAAAATTTGCCACAATATTCAATACCTATTTAGATCAAATTCGCTTAAATTTTATAAGTTATAGTAGAAAATGAAACTAATTCGCCAATAATATTATATAATTATTGGTTACTTTAGGGCCATATTGCCATTTTTTTAAAGAAAAAGTGGCAGAGCCACTAAACTATTTTATTAAAATATAAGAGAAATCACAAAATCCTGGTTGAAGAGGAGCATACCAGTAGGAAAGAACCAAGAAAAAAACCTCTGGTTATAGCTCCAAAAATCCTAACTACATTACATAATTATCCATAAGTAATTACAGTAGGAAATAGGGTCATAGGAAAGGAAAATTGCACCATAATAGCCACCAAAAGTCTAACAGAGTTTCAATTACATCAATGGTGGACAAAAAACAAAACTATTAGCCCATAAGAAGCTAACAACAAAACACTACAAGGGGAAGGCTCAAACAAACTGCCTCTGTCAAGAGCTGTTATCAAAAAACCCCGATCAAAAACACTAGACTCTAAATTAACACCTTCTCCAACTCAAGGCAAAAAAGAACCATAAACTAATGATCTTCTAGCATAACAACATTCACATCACCAAGATCTGTAGCAGGCAGAGGGAGAGGAGGAGGTAATTGAAAATGAAGCAGATAGAATAAAGCATGAAACACCTCCCTAGCTGCATCAACCACTTCATCACCAACCTCTCTGCCATGAAAATGAAGCCCATTTAGGATAGACATCCTACAATTACATTGCAACCCATGGAGAAAAGAAGTGAAAAGGCAATGCACTGCGGGCCTGTGAACAATAGCTTGCAGAGTAAAAAGGCCCCTGATGGGAGCAGCCCCTAAATGAATATCATAGTCTATCACTGCTATGTTAAAATTATCTGCAGAAAACAAAAAATCCTGCACAAACATATGCCCGAGCCTTCCACCAATTCAATATCTTGAATGAGGTCCATAGAATTAGAAAGAAAGTGTGATACCATCTGGGATGGGTATAGCACCATAGAAAGATGAAACAAGTCACGTCCACATACAGAAACAATTTCACTCTCAATTCCCTCATGATAACATTTGAAAATTTCAACAAAAGAGGAAGCAAGAGAGACCCCAAGGGAAGGCTGCTCCCATTTTTGAATAGGTAAGAGAATTCAAGAATTTCTATGAAACGAACCCATGTATTTACCACAAGAACCCTCAAAGAAGAAAGGAATTATGAGCAATAGAGCACCAAAGAAAGTGATGAGAGAAAGCATCCAAGAAAGGGGAATATATAAAAGGCCTTAGCGAAAAATTTGGAAGCACCACAGATGATTTTATTTATAATCTAATGGTTGGGGTGATGTAGAGCTTACACCACAAACACCACTAAGCGTCACAACTAACTTCACAGGAGGAAAAGAGGATACAGGGGATGGCAGGGTAAATAGGACATTAGGCCTCTATGGGCCTGACTATTCCATTGGTCTTCTTACCAGACTTGACTGTCCACTCATTCTCCATGGTTTCAACACTACACAACACCATCTTTGGATTGATATACCTAGGCTCTTTTCCAAACTTTATATGGACCCTAGACCTTCTTTGATTGACTGTCCTAAGCTCACAAAACCATCAAAATGCTCAGGAGGTATCTCCTTGTACCACTTCCTTCACAACTGTCCCAACTCCCTTGTAGCCCTCTAAAAAGGACTGTCAAGAAATATCTTTTGATATTGACCTCCAAATAGGATTTTTAATGGCTTTTTGTGTACCCATTATCTTTTTCTTCAACATATCCAACATGCGCTAGGGAGTTTTTTGGAATACAGGCTTCAAAATTTGACTAATCGATTCCTAACTAGGCCTAATTAGGTCAGTTTTACAAACAAAGTGCTCACAAACTTCACTCCAAACTTCCAAATTCTGGTTCAATGTGTCCAATAGGTTGTAAATATGTAGATTTCACAAATTTTAGGGGTCCAAGAAAACTCCAAGACATTTCATGGTCAAATCTTCACTCCATCTTAACTAGTTAGCCCAACACAAGATGTAATAAGGCCTCAATGGCTCCAAACTTCACTTCACCCTTGTCCCCTACTCCTACACACAAAACCCATTAGAAAACATACCAAACCAACCTCATTCCACCCATTTTGGGGTTCTAACATAGTAGGATGCGTTAGGAAATCATAAACCTCTCTAAAACCCGCAAAATAAGGGTTTAAGACCAACTTCACAACAACCAACTACAAAATGACTAAACTTCAATGATATTCCCTCCTACTTGGATCAAATGAAAGGTAATATCTTCTATTACACCATTTTGAACAACCGTACCCTTGACTATGTAGTACAGGCAAGTACAGTCTAGAGGAATAGCAAAAAAATAGAAATAAGACTGGAAAATAGGGCAACAACAAGAAAACGTTTGATAAAATCCTTCAATGCAAATGAAATCCTCTAAAACTGGTTCAAATGAAAGGTTATACCATTCTTCAACTATTTCTAGACATTTTTCTCCTTGAAGATACTGTATGGCCTCACCCCAAACGTTGGAACAATAGATAATATAGAAAATCAGAAATACAGGGCAGCAAGTAGTCTTTTTTTTTATTCTTTTCTTTCCAAACTTCATAAAATCCACCTCCTCTACATGTGAGAGGAAAAACACATATATGTTTACAATGAATTCCACATAATAATGCTCCCAAATTGTGGGAAAACCAAAATAAGAAAGCATTAAAATCCTATCTTGACAGAAACTAAGAAAAGACTGTCCTAGATTATAGGAAACAACAGACTCCACTAAAGAAATTGCCTATTCTAGGCCTCCACTACAAGACCATGCCTTTAGAAGGCTTTAATACATTATTCTAAAACTTCATTTAGTCTCCATCACACAAAAATGCAAAAATTTGACATAAAACTATTCTAGGTGCACTGCACCATGGGGTTTTATTCCATGGGTAAAAATGTACCCAGGGAGCTCTAATGCCCATTGAGTCTGAAATTGTATTTGTGTTGTTCATCTTAATTTATAATCTAACGACTAGAGTTAAATTCCATGAGCTAAAATGTACCCATGGAGCTCCAATGCCCATGGGGCTTGAAATTGCATTTGGGCCATTGATCTCAATTGAAATCCATGACCCAAATGCAATTTTGAACCCCATGGGCATTAGAGCTCTGTGGGTACATTTGGTCCACATAATAGAACCCAAACCATTAGATTATAAATAAAATCAATGGTGGTAAATAAGAATTTAGGGTCAATTTAAAATATTCAATGTTGATTTAAAATATTAAGGAATTAAGGAATTATAGACATGAGAACTACACCTTAAACTAGTTAATCTTTGCCACCCTCAAGCCCTTACTTTTGTTGAAGTTAGAAAAGTGTTTTGTGAACTGAAATCCTTCCCATGCTCTGTGGTCTTTGGTTTCTGTTTCTGCTTCTGCTTTTGCTTCCCCTGAGATGACTGAGCTACCAATGCATGGTTCTGTAATCCTGGAAGAGCATCCAACTGTGATAACTTGGACTGCTCACGGGACAATCGATCACAAAATACCTCAAATGTAGGCATGGTAAATCGTGGACCCAAAGCATCCATGGTGGAGTAGAATGTAGAAGAGAATATCTGAAATGAACCTCGGAGCTTAGATAGAATCAGGTAAATACTCTCAGTGTCAGTTTTGGTCTTGCGACAACCCTGTAACAAAGATCTGAGTGATTTGAATTTCATCAAGAAATCCTTAATAGATGGAAAAGAATCAGGTACCAAGGAAGTCAATTCTGCCTCAATCTGAAGTGCTTTGAACTCATTGATGGTGCCAAATAGATCATTGAATTTTGTCCACATTACCCGAGGAGTTGTGCAACTCTCAAGGTGAAATAAAAGACTATCTGAAACATGCAATGATATCAAACCCATGGCCTCATCCATTTTGTTCCTATGCTGCAGAATCTCAAATTGACGTTGCAACTGAGGCTGAATCTCATCCAAACAGGACCATAACCCCTTAGACATGAGAAGTCTAGTCATATGTGCTTTCCAGGTATGATAATTGTGTGGGGAAAGATGTTCAACTGATGAGGTGTCTGCCATGATGTTTGAGTTTTTGAAATGTGTTTAATGATAGAGGTTTCTGATTTCTGATGTGTATATACAAAAAGCAAGAAAAACACACCCCCCACAACACAAGAAACCAAACCCCAATACAAATTTGAAAGCTGGAAAGAGTGAAAAAGAAAAAATTCACTTCAGACTATTCTCTGTGTACCTGGTGAATTTTTTGATGAAATAATCTACAGATCTAGAAAGAGAAATGTAAGACCTTTCCAACGCCTATTCGTTTGCAAAAAACAGAGTCTGTATGCAAGAGTTATGCCCCCGGAAGTGCGAAAACAAGGTTTGACTTTGAATGGAAATAAATGCAGAAAAATAGAAAAACTAGGAAAAAAGACCTGTACCACTGGATCAGGCTCGGAACCAGCTTTCTGATGATATTTCGTTTTCAAAAATCCGAGTTCGTATGCAAAAGTTATGGCCAAAATACCAAAACTACTCCAAAAGGGCTTTGGGGGAAGCCTGGTGGTTAGCTAGCCGCTAGCATTAACCGCTAGCATTAACCGTTAGCAGTTAACCGCTAGCGGTTAACTGACTGCAGTGCCTGTGCATACTGTTTTTTTAATTTTTTTCTTGGATTGCGTGCCGTACCAGGCCGTACGACCCAGAAATTAAAAAAAATTACCTCTCGGAGTCACTGTGACTGATTTTGATGATTTGACATTCGATTTTGGGGTTTTGGGGCGCTCTGAACGCGATGGTAAGGTCCGTTTGGGCTGAAAATGCTCCAAAAATTGCAGGTACCCTCTAGATCTGGAACCCTCTTAAACTTCAAACCTTCATAGATCGGGCACCATACAACCAAAATTGACGAAACAAAGGTCAATCTTGACTATTTCGAACCTTTTGGACGCAATGGTGAGGTCCAAATTGACTCAAGATGCACTGAAATGTCACTTTAAGGCAAGATCCCTCAAAAAATGAATAGGAAGCTGCAGATCTGGAGCTCTGATACCATGTTGAAGTTGGAAAACCAACCTCACAGATCCCAATGAACACCTGCAAGCAAATAACCTGTCACATAAAGGAGATCAAGAGGCACAAAAATGGTGCTCTACAACCTTGAAGCAAAAAATGCATTAACAAGAATGAATAATTACAAAGAGATCAATCCTTAAGAAAGGAGATCAAAACCCTAAAGGTGAAAACCCTAAGATGAATAATTAATAATTAATTATTAATGAGCCTAAGTTTAGCTTAAGTGAAAAATAAAGTAAAGGTGACTTAATTAATTAATCAATATGATTAAATTAATTAAGTAATTAACCTATTACTCCAACAACTTTTCCATAGGAATTTAATTTTTTTAAAAAGGAAGGATTCACCATGGTAATTAATGCATTTACCTATTTTTCATCAAGATTTGCTAGGATTTTCTAGAAATTTCTAGTGATTTAAAAAATTTGCCAATAAATTAATATTTTTTCCAAAAAAAAGAAATATTCACCAATATAAATTAATATTTTTTTCCAAAAAAATGAAAGATTTGCCAAGATTTTATCTTTTTTAGGGGGGTTTCTTAAAGTTATCACTGATCTATGTCATTAAGTTTAGGAGTCATTATTAGGGTTAACCGACAGATGATATCAATTAAATATAAATAAGATTAAATAGAGGAATGAAAATACATAGAAATAATAACAACGAGAGACAAGTTTAACGTGGTTCACCCAAAATCGGGCTACATCCACCAACAGATAGTCCAATATTATTATCTAGTAAATCAAACCGATTACAACCAGCAATCCTTGCAACTCAATAGTGCTGCAAATGCTACAATACAATATCAACGAAAACCCTAACCCTTAGCCTTTTTTATCAAGAATTATCTCAGTTACAAAATAGGGTTTTTTTATGTTGGCCAATAGAAAAATAACTCCTGACGCATTTTTAAAATAATAAAAACTATGTGAGGTTTCGAGGGCACTGCCCCTTGACCCTGTAGGAATTTGGGGGGAAACCACCCTGATAAAAGTGGGGAAAATTTAACCTCCAAGTCTGATTAGGCTCCATATAACAACAATCTCCCACTTGGAGACTGATCAGACTCCACACCATATCATCTCTCACTTGGAGACTGATCAGAACACCGCTGACCCTGTAGCTTCCACTGGAAATAAGCACCCTGGACTTTGCTGTTCTGTTTTTGTTGTTTCAGTCTAGAAGACCAACCGAAGTTGAAGAGGAGCTCAGCTTCTCCCTTGTTACTGCCTTTATAAACATATCCATTGGATTTTCATCTGTATGTATCTTTTCCATCCGTAACTGTCTATCATCCAACACCGATCGAATGAAGTTATACCTCAACTGTATGTGTTTGGTCCTTGAATGCAAGGAAGAATTCTTTGCAAGATGTATGGTACTCTAGCTATCTGTAAACAAATAACTGTTAGCCTATTGTTTGCCCAATTCTTCCATGAAAGATTGCAGCCATATCATCTCCTTGCTTGCCTCTGTGGTGGATAAAGTAACCACCTTTTGCAAGCTGGAAATCCAACTCACTGCTATCCCACCTACAGTAAAGACATAACCTGTAGTACTCCGCCTAGTATCAATATCCCCTACAAAATCTAAGTCTACATAACCTACTAAATTGGTATTAGAGCCCCCAAAACATAAATGTTTATTAGATGTACCTCTCAAATATCTGAGAATCCATTTTATCGCATTCCAATGCTCCAATCCGGGATGACTCATATACCTGCTTACGACTCCTACAACATGTGCAATATCTGGTCTTGTGCATACAATGGCGTACATTAAACCTCCTACAGCTGAAGCATATGGTACCTTGGACATTTTTTCTTCCTCCTCTGCTGTCTTAGGACACATCTCCTTAGTCAATTTCAAATGACTAGGCAAAGGTGTGCTGACAACTTTTGCATTCTCTATATGGAATCTCTTCAACACCTTTTCAACATAATCAACCTGAGATAGAGTCAATTTTCTATTCTTCCTATCTCTGCAAATTTTCATACCAAGGATTTGTTTTACTGTCCCCAAATCCTTCATAGAAAAGGACTGTGCTAACTACTATTTTAACTCTCTTATGTGATCCATGTTAGACCCCACTACAAGCATGTCATCAACATATAAACATAAAATAATGTAGCTGTCATTATCCAACCTCTTAAAATAAACACAATGGTCAGAATTACATTGATTGTAGCTTTGCTCAGCCATAAAACTATCAAATTTCAAATACCATTGTTGAGGTGCTTGTTTCAGGCCATACAAACTCTTCTTCAATCTGCAACCAGTTTCTCCTTACCTTTGATCTCAAATCCTTGGGGCTATTCCATGTATATCTCCTCCTCCAAGTCACCATGGAGAAAGAGAATTTTCACATCTAGCTATTCCAAATACAAATCTTCAACAACCACAATACTTAAAATAGTACAAATAGAAGTCATCTTGACAACCGGAGAAAATATCTACTCAAAATCAATGCCCTTTTTCTGTACAAATCCTTTTACAAATAACCTGGCTTTAAATCTTTTCTTACCTCCATCTTCCTCTTTCAGCCTATAAACCCATTTGTTTGGTAAAGCCTTTTTTCCTGCATGTAACTTACATAATTCCCAAGTCTGATTTTTTAGTAAGGAGTCCATTTCTTCTTTCATTGCAAGCTCCCATTGAACCTTTGTATCCACTTACATAGCTTCATCATACCCTTCTGGTTCACTAGCATCTATTAAAAAAATAGAATACAAAGAGGGAGAAAACCTTTTAGGAGGTCTGCTTAGCCTTGTTGACCATCTAACATTCACTAGAGTTTGTGGTATTTCTTGCTGCTATTGCGGAGCATGAGGCTCTGCTCCTCGTCTTTCCTATCCCTTCCATCAAAGTGTTGTCCATCTTGCTATCCATACCATTTCTGCATTTTTTCCATCGCATAAGTCTTAGGTCCATCAGGTTCACCCTGAACTACATTGCCTCTACATCATCATGTAGGCAAGGCCATTTAGCAATGAGCCTCCAAGGCACTAGGTCAGTCCTTTAGGGTCCGTCTCTCCGTATCTGTTTGTCATGTCACCCATAATAAGTCGATCCTTTGTCTGAACTGGGGGCAACTCCTCGACTTGGTTGTGGATTTGGATTCTTGAATGCCACATGCTCCAAGAGGATACCAATAAGGATTCTGACACCTTTCACAAGACAAGCATGTGTAGCAAAGCAAGCTTCCAAACAAAAATCTTGGCACAAAACATCAACTTGTCTAAAGCAAAGCGGAAAACATATACCGAAACACTCAGACTAATTCTATATCAATTATGGCAAAAAGACACATCTAATGCAAGAATGTTTGTGAATAGGTTAACTTACAAAGTCTTGGATTTTTGTCATTATGTCTTCCTATGCTACTCAAGGATGCAAAAAGTTAGAGATGCTATGATGGGGGTATAATCTTTTTCTTTGTCTACTGTTTGTGGATCAAACTTTAGTAATGTGACAACTTTTGTCTAACAACATGATCAACAAAAGATCATCGAGGACTTTGAAGGTCTGAACATGAAAAAGGGCAATCCTTGTCTATTGAAATGCAAGAAGTGCTCAGGTCATCTAGATTCAAGTTTGACTAGATGCTTGTATCAACTTGCTATATCAAAATCAATGTAAGGAATACTCAGGTCTTCTCGGTTTAATTATACCTAGATGCTTGTATTTTCTTACAACATTTCAAAAAGAGAAAAGAAACAAAAAGTGCCCAATGATGAAAGCAAAAGCACTTGCGCTCTAATGATGGCAAAGTATCCACATCCATCCCATATTCCAAAATCCATATCAACCATGCAATAAGAAAATCCTATAGAGTATCAAATGAAAGCTTGTATTTCTCTCATTCCTTTTCTTCCACCTATCTATATTATCTCTATGTCGATTGAGTACATTTAGACATATCAAAAATATAGCATAGGTAACATATTATATCACATGATTAAATAATTTGCATACATAATAAGTGCATTAGGTCATCCACATACATTTGCATCCATATATCTTATCAAAAATAAAAAACATAGACAAATACATATAGAGTTGCATAATCATATCAATAACATTTCACATATGCGTTTGCATATCAAATCATCCTAATCCATCTAGTATGCATCACATATACAAAGCATCATAAGATAGATTACATCCATAGCATATAAACATAGAACAAGTGCATGTAGAACATCAATAAATTTTACATCATCATATAAACATAAAACATGTCCAAATGTACAATATATCAAAATATCTATCCATCTCTCAGATTCATGTCATGAAATGTATACAAAGTATGAAAAGATAATGATACATGTCTCGGGGCAAAATAATATACATCTAGCTATTTGAGCCATCAAAAATGTGTACATCCTGCTAAAAATCGGTACAAGTGTCAAAAACTGGCTAACCCTGTTGCCGTGGAGCATTGCTCCCTGCACTTTCCTCTCCTTTGTCACCCCCTGACTATTGGGGGCCTCTCATTGATGCTATAGATCAAGATCCACCTGCCCTCTATGATGCCGTAGATTGACTCCTGTAACTAGGCGCACACTGGTCCATCGACACTACCCCATGATATAATCCTCTATAGTACTGAGTCTGAGGCTACGCTGTGGCAAGCTCACCGTGTACTTAGGCCAGCTGTGTCTGTGCCTGCTACACCTGTGCAACCAAAAAGCTCAAAGTACTATCTGTACCTAGGGCTGCCACTGCTGCATCTCTCTCCGCTCTGATCACCTGCACACTTGCCATGGCTGCGTCTCACTCTTTAGAGATCTCTGATATCTGTCCTGCATCTGCCTCTTTTTGAGACTCTGCTACTCTCAGGTGGGCCCTCAACTGCCTAACCTGACCCTATAACACAACCATAGCCTGCTGTTGTAAGTCAGGCTATGGAGCCTGTCCCACTCCCTATACCTGCACCTACTGCGGTGGTGACATCTGTCTCTGTTGTGCCTGCTACTGTACTGGCACCTGCACCTGCCTTGCAGTCTACGGTTGTGCAACCTCCTACTAACTTGAAGGTCCCTCCCTAGACCTCCTCCTCTGTCTCGGTCTACCACCTCCTCCTCCACCTCCTCCTCCATCTCCTCCTCCTCCATCTCCACCATCATCTCCTCTCCCCCTCCTCCATCTCCTCCTCCTCCTACTAGCTCCACCCTCATCATATGAATCCTCCTCATCTATACGAGGAGCCAACTCTCCAGGTCTTAAATATTTGGGAAATGGATGAGTAGCAAACCACTCCTCGTAGTTTGGCGTCATACCCGCATCTACTATCTCCCTCCTCATGGGCCAAGCTGCATAAGGGATCTGACGAAAGTCTGCCAAAGCCTCCTCATACAATGCCACAGGACCCCACCTAAATCTCTCTGCATGGGTCCTCGCGAATCGTACTTGCCCCTGTGGCCTGCCCTGCACTCTACCAAACTACCTCTGTACTCAGCTAACAATCTGACGCTCTAGTATGTGTCATGTCCTACCAATAAGCCACCGAGTCTGGAAACAATATAGTAGCTCGTTATCCTCATCCTCCCATACCTCACGGTCTAGGTATGGGTGCCAGATAACCAGATCCATGTTAGTGTCTCCAATACTTGAGCTTTCCCAGCTTGTGCTGGGAAATCACGCCTACATAACCATAGCTGTAGGGCTCACCTCTCTGCCTATGAAAAAGACATATCAGCTGCATGATAGCTATGTGCTCCCGTAACCAAAACTGTAAAAGAGACACACCTTCTGATAGGCTGGCTCCTCTGTGATACACAACTTGGTGCATATCCCTGTATAAGTGTGCTAGCATGCACACACCCCATGCATATCGAGTCCCATCCATAATCATACTCTCTAGCACCCTCCCCCAGCCAATCAGAAACCCATGTGACCTCCTATCAAGGTATACTATGCCACTGATCAATCCCACTACTATCCCTCGGAAGTAGTCATAGCAGTCATGAATGTCCTGCCATGAAATCACCTGCTCAACCAACTCTAGGTCATCAGAAACGCGTCTGCACTTAGCCAATCCTGTATCACGCTGTTGATCGTACTCCACCAACTCTCCTTGAATAGGGAGGTATAGAATCCTATACACTTTCTTTAGAGTAATAGTCATCTCCCTGGTCAGTAGATGGAATGTCCCATCCTCACTGTGGAACCGCTCCATTGCTGCAGTCAACAAACCACAGTTCGAATGAACCTCGGGCATGAAACAAATGTAATCCAGACCCACAGCACCAAGAGCCTCACAGTCCATCTCAGTCAGCATATATTGCTGCAACAACAACAAAGGGAACTACTCTTGTGACCTCAGGGTATCCTGGATATCCTCCTACAACCAAGCAAAGCATAGTGTCAAAAAAATCCATATCCAAGCAAACTTACTCAAAGCAATCAAGCTATCCTATCATTGATTTAACATATCAAATTAATCAAAATAGCATATCATCTCTTGACTAGATTCTCGGCAATCTCAGAGATCGCTTATCAATTGATGCATCGATCAAGGTGCCAATTGGGTTAATTTCATTAAGTCAACTGACTATCTTAGTGCAAATGCGCCGAACCAGGTGGCAAATGCACCGATTCATATCAGATGCGCCGCTTCACCGTGAATGTGCTAATCCTTAACGTATATGTGCCATTCTGGCATATGTGCCGCTTTTTGTGTCACATGCGCAGTTCCACAATAGATGCGCCAATTCATAGCCTATATGCACACATCTATTATATATGCCATAAGATCTCTCAGATGCACAATTTTGCGGCATATGTGCCATTTTGGGACTCATATGCACCGAACTATAGTTCGGCACATCTATGTCAGCTTTTTTTCCTAAGCATTTATTGCCCTAATAAATGACTTTTAGCGAGTTTTGTCGAACTACATACCGGTGGTCCCGCCTTAGGTGGCCGATTGAATCATCGAACTCGCTCAAACCGGTGCTCCTCGTGCGGAATATCCATATCTCTGTCGATTGCTCTAGCTCCTCTACTCCGCTAAGCTCTCAAAGACCAATCAACTAAGGACAAGTGTGCAAATGAATAGGACTTGTGGACCTAGCTCCTATATATAGCAAGTGAACCATAGCTGATTGTGTGACAACTGTGACTACTTCCCATAGTTGTTCCTTCGAACCATATCCTATTTTTCTCCAGCGTAACCTATTTTTCACCTTCTTCTTTGTGAGATTCTTTGTCGCACACCTTCTGCCTTCTTTCTATCCAATCTCTCGAGGGGGCATCCTGTCGTTAAACTTGTACCAGGGGCAAACTGGGGCATATATCATTGTCAAAAATTCTTATTCTTTGAAACAACGTGATAAAACACATTGCATCAAAGAGGGGCAAAATGTATACACCTAAAAATGACATGACTCTACATAAATAAATATTTTAAATATTTATTTCATCTTAATATTCCTCTATCAATAAATAAATAAATCAATTTATTTATTTGATTCATTTTCTCCCATTAATTGAATAAACTACATTTATTTAATTAATTCCATCAAATCAACTTTATTCTTCTAAATAATTAAATAATTTTAATTATTTAATTAAATCTTTCATTCTTCCAAATTTAAATAAAATGCAAATTTATTTAAATAAAATCTTAATCTCCAAAAAAATAAAATATAATAAAATATTTAATTTATTCTTCCAAATCATGTGCAAGTAATTAAATAAATTATTTATTTAATTATGCTTTCTTATCTTCTAAAAAATCTTCTAAATCTTCTAAAAATAAATTCTTCTTGTCATGCAAAAACAAAAGCTGAGTTAACTGATTTAAAGCTATCAACAAAACTTTTAAATTAGAAAAATATATTCTAATTTAAGAAATAAAAACTCATCTTCATCAAGAAAGTAGTTAACTCAACAAAGCATCTTTTTGACTGACACATGTCCTTCTTCTATTCACACACATTCTCTCAACTATCCTCTACCATTGATCTTCTTATTTCTTCTACAGCATTGATTTTCTCACACAATCCTATAAACACCCCTCTAGCCTTTCATTTCAAATCATCAAGCTTTCGAGTAAACTTATGCTGCAGAATCCATAGAGCGCCATTGGCACCCCCACTATCACACCATCTATTATCCATTTCATGTTGTGTTGAAGCTCACCTTCAACACTACAAGTATCCAAGCCATTTCTCTTTTGCCATCTTTAGGAATTGAAGCAAGGAAGCAAGCTTCCTGAGGGCCATATTCATCACTGAAGATCAAACAGGAATAGGCAAACAATGGAAATCACTAGGTGAAAAGGTTGTGAGTATCAATTTCTTATTTTAAATCTTTATTCACTTGCACATTCCATTGATGTTTTGGGTTTTTGTAATTCATTTTGATTATCCCATTTTACCCATCACAATTTCAAATACATCAGATTTCTGCCTGAGGAAATAAATCCAAACCTTCCTAGTTGAATCATCTATGAATGTAACATAATACTGAGAGCCACCAAGAGAAGATATCTGAGCCAGTCCCCATACATCTGTATGCACAAGTTCCAACTTTTCATCTTTCTTTTGCTTCCCATCCTTTAGAAAACTAACTCTCTTTTGTTTGCCATACACACAACTTTCACATAAATCCATATTAATACATTTTAGACCTGGTAAAACTTTCTTAGAATGAAGTACCTTCATATCTTTTTCACTCATATATCCAAGTCTGTTATGCCACAGTGTTGTCTCAGAACCTACATCAACTGTTTAAGTCTCTTCCTGCGAACTTGCAGCAAATGTTCTTAAACCTGTTTGGTTTTTCTCTGCAACAACTAAAGTAGAAGGAACAGTATGACCTGTACAAAGATATAAGGTGCCTACTTTCACACCTTTTTCTACTATTAAGGTACCTTTTAAAACCTTCCAATTTTTATCAGTAAATGTAACAATGCAACCTTCATCAGCTAGCTACCCTGCTGAAATTAAATTCTTGCTCAGCCTTGGAACATGCCTTACCTCTTGTAGTAGCCAATGATTCCCATTCTGCAACTTAATCTTAATTCTTCCCTTTCCAACAATCTGACAAGGTTCATTATCTCCCAAATAAACTAGCCCAAAATCGCCTTAGACATAATCAAGAAAATAACTTCTATGGGGCGTAGCATAAAATGAGGCCTCTAAATCTAAAACCCATGAATCATCAGCATTATGTAGGGAAAGAATCAAAGCATCATCTTCAGATTTATTTCTTACCACATTTGCCTCCTTATTGCCTTCTTGTTTGTCTCCTTTATTCTTCCGAGACTAGCAATCTTTCTTTAGATGACCTGGTTTCCCACAGTACCAGCAATCCTTCTATCCTTTGGATTGGTATCTCTTGTCCTTTGATTTTCCTCGTGACTTCCCATGACCTCCAGAACCTCTTCCTCTCTCTTTTGATTTGCCCCTACTTTCTGCATTTAAAACACTACTTGATGTGGATCCACCTGAGCTTTTCCTACGAATTTCCTCACTCAGAATAACACCAACAACATCATCAAATTTCAGGGTATTTGAACCAGAAATAGAGTTACTAACTGCCATTACCAAACTATTCCAGCGTTCAGGAAAAGAACATAATAACAAGAGAGCCCTAACTTCTTCATCAAATTTTACATTTACAGAAGTCAATTGATTGGTAATTGTATTAAACTTATTTAAATGATCTATCACAGATCCACCTTCAATCATTTTTCAGATTAAACAAACACTTCATGAGAAATACCTTATTTGAGGCTAAGGGTTTTTCATATAATTTAGCCAAAGCTTTCATCAAACCATCTGTTGTCTTTGCTTCCATTATATTGAATGCCACCGATGGTACCAGGCACAACAAAATGGTTCCCAGTGCCTTTTTGTCAAGAAGATTCTAATCCTTATTAGTCATTGTTGCCAGTTTCTTGGCTACTCCTTCCAACGACATCCATAAATCCTTCTGATAGAGATAATCCTCCATCTGCATCTTCCATAACTAATAGTTCTACCCATTGAATTTGTCTACCTTCAATTTACCCCCGTTCGCCATTGCTCCCACTCAACCATGAGACCTTCCTGCAGATGATAATAGAACACAACCCGCTCTGAAACCACTTGTTAGGGTTAGCCGGTAGATGATATCAATTAAATTTAAATAAATATTAAACAGAGGAATGAAAATACATAGAAATAATAACAGTGAGAGACAAGTTTAACGTGGTTCACCTAAACTCGGGCTACATCCACCAATAGAGAGTCCAATATTATTATCCATTAAATCAAATTGATTACAACCAGCAATCCTTGCAACTCAATACTGCTGCAAATGCTACAATACAATATCAACGGGAACCCTAATCCTTAGCCTTTTTTATCAAGACTTATGTCAGTTACAAAATAGGGCTTTTTTATGTCAGCCAATAGAAAAATAACTCCCGACACCTTTTTAAAATAACAAAAACCTGTTGTGATGTTCACAACACACCCCATTTTACTCCTTAGCAAAATGAGGACCCCTGTTGTGGCTTTTCTTTTTTCTTGTGTGTGTTGTTCTGTTTGGTGGTAAAGGGAAAAGGGAGTGAAATATTACAAACCTTGTTGAAAATAGAGAAAAAATTGCATTAAGTGCTAGAGCATAATATGGGTGAATTCCTTGTTAAAAATGAGTAAGGGTTGCTTTTTGAACCATGTTAAAATTCCCTGTATTTTGCAAGTTATGAGTATTTTGGTAAAATATACAATCGGGTTTGTATGTTGCATATACAAGTTCCTTTGTATTCAAGGTCGCTTGCACACTAAGTCTTTTGTATATCAGGTTGCATATACAAATCAGGCTGCATATACAAAGTTGTTTGGATACATTGTTTACTTGTATACATTTGGTTAATGTTCTATTTATACATGCAAGGTGGACCTGAAAAGTTTAAGGTTTAAATGAATATTTTGTTAAGTCTGTTGCATGTATGTTTGGCAGGCAAAACATATAAGGTGGAAATATACAACACTTTATATACAAGGCGGACCCGACACATTTCAGAGCTTGAAAGAATAAACTGTTAAATCCATTAAATGCACTTTTTGTTTGTATGTTTAAACATGCAAAGTGGTTATGCAACACCCATATGCAAATCACAGAACTGAAAGGTTTATTGGAGTTAGTTTTGTCATTGTATGATGGATCCGAAATGTTTTATAAGGTAAAGATTAATCGTTGTATGCTTCCGCCTTGTATGTATGCTTCAGAGACATACATTTTAATATACATACAAGGTGAAACTCAGGAGAATTTTAAATTCGATATATTAGATGCATCATGACTAAATGTATATCGAAAAGATGCATGTCGGTATGTAAAAATCAGACCTGATGGAATTCAGAGGTGAAATGAATAATCAATTAGGTCCACCGGATGTATGTCATGTTTGTATATTTGGCAAAAGGAAAACATATAAGGAGGATGTACAAGGCTTTATACATAGCGCGGAACTGAAGAAAGATTAAATTTCATTTAAACCAATGCATCTTGACTTAATGTATATCAAGTGATGCATTGCACTTTATGCAGGTGTCAGAGCTGAAAGTGAAGTAAAATATGGTTTATGAAAGAGTTGAAGTCTGAAAGTACATACAAGGGAGTTTGTATGTATTGGGCTTGTATCTAAAGGTTTGATACAAGCAGAATATGCATCGAGGAAATGTAAGAGAAAGGTAAAGTGGACCCCACCATTTGCATGTTAGATTTGTATGTATAATTGCAATGTATATCTGCGATATGCAAGGCGAAAGATACAAGTAAAAGATACAACGCGGATGCAAAGAGAAATTAAATACAAAATATTCTTTGTATGCATATGCATTTGTATGTTGCAAATACAAGCTGATATGCAAAACAAAATGTACAAGCCGGATTTCAAAGGGAAGTTCAAAATAGAAAAATCCTTGAATGTTTTAATGCTTGTATGTTTATAACATACATTGTTCGATATGCGAAGGAAATAAAGGCATCAGGCAGAAAGATATGATCTGAATGAAATCTATTGATCGACCCAATGGAGGAAGCTCACGTCGATGGAGAAGATACTTTAAACGATGAAAAGATACATCGGCCAGAAATGTGGCAGGAAGTTTTTTGATTAGCCCAACTACAAGAGTCACGCTGATGGTGAAGATATACAAAGGGTTTAAAGGAGCCAACACTGCAACTGAAGACCAAGTTGGTGGCACATTAATTACTGTGATTAATGCCCAGCAAACATTCTGACCAGGTATAAATTAATGATAGTAGCATGAATTTTAAATCTATTTTTCATGTCTATTTTGCAGGTATGCAGGTAGATGTATAGGAGGTGAAACTTAATGACGATGACATCATGGAGGGCAGATCAGATCACAAAGATGCAAGAGAAGTCAAGGCCTTCAATGAGAGGAAAATACAGTTGGAGAGAAAACATATTAAACAAACAACAAAAGATATTTCAAGCTGTTAGGGTTTTCAAAGGGGGCATCTTACGCCTAGGATGAGTATGCTGCTTAGAGATATTTCTGGATTGGATTTATTTTCCACCATCTGATGCTGCAACTTGAGGTATGGACCATTGATCGACTAGGGTTTTGGAGCTGTATTGGGGATAGTCAAAGCTATATTGTGAGCCCCTTTCCTTTGTAAACCCTGATATAGGGATTTGTAGAATAGAGGAATTTGTAGAACAGAGCTGTAACTTGTAATTTTATCTCAAGCATTTAGAATAGAGGGACCTTTTAGTTTAGACTAGAAAGAGGTCACCCGTGTCTGCAATAAGGAACGTGTGGAACATCCTGCTTCCTTACTGTATCTGTAAAGCTTTGTAAGTTTTTGTAAGTTGATTAATGAAACTAAGAGTCATTCATACATTGTAAATCATATATGACTGTGTTTTTTGAATACAAATGAATTTGGAATTCTGCATCTATATTCAAAGTGTCTTCTGGCTCTTTTGTGTATTTGAAACAATATCTCTTAAAGCTTGCAATCTTGAATGTGTGTTCATAAAAATACTCAGGGCTTACATTTAATGATTTAGTCTGTGGATTTATTCAAATTTACTGTATTTCTTACAACGTGCATAACATAACATTTAGATCCTGTAGTTGAATGAAGTTTAGTTTAGATTTCTCTAACTTTTCCCAACCCATCTAAAAATACTTAGCTTAAAACTTAGAAATTTAAAGGAGATTGTCTCATATTTAAAGAAATATGAACAATTGAGTTGATAGTAGACAGTTTTCATAATATTTGAAAAGGAAAGCTTGTGTTAATCTGAATCGTATAAAGCTTTCTGATACAGTAACAAGTCTGTGCAAAAAGAATGAATAAAATGATGATATTTATGATGTTTTGCATAGTCTGAGCCCAGTAAACCATCAAGAAACCTTAAATCATGTAAGGCCCCTTGCATATTACAGCTTCACATTTACCTACTGAATTGTCCAATAGGTCAAGACCTAACCATACAGAAACTTGGGATTAAGCAAATCTTAATTGATTTCTTCATATCTTTCAAGACAGTTAGGTTCATTTTTGTGAATTTTAACTTTTGTTATGAATGTGTAAAAACAATCATCAACAAAACCATGTGAGGTTTCGGGTGCACTGCCCCCAATCCCACGCAAGGGGCACTGCCCCTTGGATCCATAGGAATTTGGTGGGAAACCACACCAATAAAAGTGGGGAAAATTTAACCTCCAAGTTTGATTAGGCTCCATATAACAACAGTCATGTGAGTAGACAAGGCATGATAGGTTGCAAGCAAGTGTTCAAGGTAAAGAGCCAAGTTGATGTGAGTATGGTTGAGCTAGGATGGCATCACTTGTCTATGCTTCCACACTTGGCATACATGTCTCCTAGGGTAGTTGTAACTACAGCATGTATCAAAATTACTTTATCCTTTATGCTTTGATGGATGTCCATACCCTGTTCTGAAGATCCCATATGGGCATAGACAAGAAGGATGTAAATATATTTTGAGATTTGGGTATGCTGGCTAAGGTTATGGAGTAACTAACATTCATCATTTAGATGATATTTAAGAACGTATCATAGCAATGCAAAGGAAATATTCCAACACTTACAATTTCTTTTAACTCTCTCTCTATATAGAAATCAACTTTTCCATACTAAGTTTTAGCATTACATCAATGGCCAAGATATGGTCAACATTTACAAATGCTGGTAGGCACAATCTCTAGGTTAATTTCACATTTTCTTAACATATCTTCTGAAACATTTTTCTTGATCTTTTCTTAGGTTCTCTTTTAGTACTTTCTTCCTCTATCATATTTTTGTTAAAATAGTGTATGTAGAGCAACCTCCTTCTTGCTAGCAAAAAATTAAGATAAATGAAAAATGAAACACAAATATTTTAATCAAGATCAATGAAAGATCTGTAAACATGACAAGTTAGATTAAAGATGCAACATTTTCATTCCTATTTAGGAAAAATCCCTTCTCTAATCCCTCTCCCTTTCCTATTAAAATTGGATGTGAAATTATAATCAAGTGTCAAATTTAGTTTCTTTTTGCAGCTTCACCAAATTTGGTATCCTTATTTTGATCTTGACTGCTACTTCATGATGCATGACTCTTTCACTAAATCATGAAAAGGCTATGCACCCACCAATATCAATACTCTATCTTCCTTAACTATCTAATAACTCCTTGACAAGTCACTATCTATTCAAGACAACCTCATTGTGATTATAATTGTCCTAATAACTATGCTAATGACATGTATGGTTATCTTTGAGTTGTGACAATCTTCCCTACCATATGGATATCCTTTCAAGACCAACTAGATATGTTTATATAGTATCATGGATACCTTTTTGCATGGATTTGAGATTAATTGACTTATCATTTAGTCTTGATTGCCACCTTGTGTATTAGTTGCTATCCTACCCATGGGTGAGAGGTCATAACTATTCCTAGGGTTGCATGATAGCTATTGTGGTATAATTTAGTCTTTAGGCTGATATGATAGTTCTTCCAAGTGAGTATACTCAAGTGACAATCCTTAGCTTGATTTTAGCATGATGATATTGACTAACATGATTTCCCTTAGTATCCTTCTAATTGTTTAGGTTAGTGTTTGAATCAGGATAATAGCAACATGTGATTGCACATATACTCCACAGTGAAAGTGTTTATATGACCTTGCTCTAGTTTAGGATTATCCTTGAATGTTGATAAGACTCCCTTCATAAATATATACCAATACTTGTTGATATACACTAGACAACTGAGAGGGGGGTGAATTAGTTGTCACAAAAACTTAGCTTCATATGAACATCAAACCATCAACAACTTAATTGCTTATAATCAAATTTAATCATGAAAGAATAAAACCATAAGCTTAATCTTTAACATACATCCAACATAGCAGACACTAGATTTTTTACGTGGAAAACCCTAAAAGGGAAAAAGCACGGTGGGTGTTAGCCCACAGAAATATATGAGTTATAACAATACCAAAAATAGAGGCTCAATGCCTATAGGGCTCACTGCCCAAATTGCTCACTACAAAGAATGGCTCATTGCTAGAGGATGGCTCAT
Organism: Cunninghamia lanceolata; assembly: GCA_027924645.1. Lineage (NCBI taxonomy): Eukaryota > Viridiplantae > Streptophyta > Pinopsida > Cupressales > Cupressaceae > Cunninghamia > Cunninghamia lanceolata. The sequence continues at coordinate 5,161,369 of BSBN01000071.1, read as the reverse complement.
TGCCAAGGGGTGGCTCACTACCAAAGAGGTGGCTCACTCTCAAAGAGGTGAACTGATTAAGTAGCATCTACTCCATGCTAGGATTCAGTTCCATTCTGCTCTTTCACACCTTCGTACTTATCTCCTCATATTCACACTCTCCCACATTTTCACTGCTCTATTACATGCTTTTATACAATTCATCAACCTTGGAATGTTCATCAAGGTTGGCATTACATTCATCAACCATTGGAATAGTCTCCAAGGTTGGCATTACAAAACATACACAGAAATAGGTCTAGACCTATTATAAAATTTAGCTAAGGAAAGATAAAGAGAAGTATGATGAACACAACATGCCTTAGTTGGGACTCAAATGCAATCCTCCATGCCACAACATGCTTCTACAATCTTCAATGCATCTCCGCAAATAGTGAAAACAATGAAGTTGGCCAAGACTAGAGTTAACACTAGGTTTTCTAAGAACATTCTTCTTTCACGATCCACACTTCTGTTTGCAGACCAATCCAAAGGTAGGAACATGATCAGGAGACATCCACAAGAACATTGGAATCACCAGGAACAACCGTACAATCTCTAACCACTCTATCAAGAAGATTCTTCAAACTGGAGCACAAGAACAACATTGTCAGCTACTGTCATAAATAAAAGATAGCTTGCGAATTGCCAAATCATGAACCATTGGAGTTGAGGGCACTTAACATTATCTCAAACCTATCTCTAGAACCATAGATCAAAATACTTCAATGCAGAGGAATGTGGAGCATAACACTTTCTCCCTGTTTTTGCCAAACATAGAAAAAGTTGTTTTCACTCTGGTGAACATAACTCACTCAATTCTTCATTTTGGAGGCTCAAACTTAGAACAAGGCATCTTTAGATAAACTTCTAAATAAATTTCAATCTGCAAACAAAGATATTCATTCTACAGAAAATGCGGAGCATTTTTCTGGACTATTTTTCTATATGCAATACATTGTTTCCACTCCAACTCACTATTTCTATTGGAGAGGCTAATTTTCTCAATATCCTCAACATAAAGATTACTTACATAAGTAAATACAAAGCATCTTACTCATTACAATCAGACAACAAGATAGGAGCACAGTTGACACCAATGACAACACAGATATGTTGACATCAATGACCACACCGATTAGGCACATACTTGCAACAATCTCCCCCTTTGTCATTGATGGCAACATATGATGTGAAAAACTTTAAAGACCATTAGGACATGGTTATCCCCCTTTCTTTTTACACATCTATACTTCTACTTCTAATTTTTTCACTTGATTTCTCTCCCCCTTTGACATCAATGGCAAAGGGCACATACTTGCACTCTACTGCTCTAAACAAATTTGAACTTCTACAACCAACTTTTTGTCATCATTCAGCTACTCCCCCTAAGAGGCATCTCTTAGAACATCAATCTAGATCAAGGAATGAATCTTTGTGTACCACTGGACTGATGCATTCCTTTGCATCTTAGTTCGGAGCTGGAGGGGTAATGACCCATAATTTTTCCCTGAGATACTCAAAAGTATCTTTAGGCAGAGGCTTAGTGAAAATATCTAGAATTTGATCCTTTGAGGACACATATTCCAACTTAACTTCATTCTCTGTCACCTTTTCCCTCAAAAAGTGATACCTTATGGATATATGCTTTGTTCTTGAGTGCATCACTAGATTCTCAGAAATATTTATGGCACTTGTATTGTCACACAAGATTGCAATTGGATCTTCATAAACAACTCTTATATCCTTCAAAGTCTACTTCATCCATAACACTTGAGTACAACAACATGATCCTGTAATATACTCTACTTCTGTAGTTGACAATGAGATTGAATCTTGTTTCTTTCTTAGCCATGAAACCAATCTTTTTCCCAAGAAGAAAGCACCTCCACTTGTACCTTATCTGTCATCAACATCTCCTGCCCAATCAACATCTATATAAGCACTAAGAGTAAAATCATTATCCTTTGGATACCATAAGCCATGATCCAGAGTGTCTTTTAATACCTTAGGATTCTCTTTACTGCCATCACATGTGATTCTCTTGGATCAGCTTGAAATCTTGCAACAAGACAAACTGTATGCATAATATTAGGTTTGATTTGAGTTAGATAAAGTAATCCTCCAATCATGGATCAGTACTTTTTCTGATCAGTCTTGGGTGATTCATCAATTTTTCTCAATTTGTAGCTAGTCACCATGGGAGTACATACCAGTTTAGAGTCTTCCATCCCAAACTTTTTTAACAATTCTTTTACATTCTTAGACTGAGAAATAAAGATTCCTTTATCTGATTGATTGATTTGTAGACCCAGAAAGAAATTCATCCCACCAAACATAGACATCTAAAACTCTTTCTGCATTTCACCAGTAAATTTCATACACATACCTTCATTTCCACCAAAGATGATATCATCAACAAAGACTTCAACAATCAAAATTTGATCACCATTAATCTTGAAATAAAGTTTACTATCAGTAGTACCTTTACTGAATCCTAATTGCAATAATTATTTATCCAACCTTGCATTCCATGCTCTGGGAGCTTGCTTGAGTCCATATCACGCTTTCTTCAACTTGCATACCATATCACCTTGATTTGATAGTTGGAATCCTTCTGGTTTCTCAATGTAGACTTCCTCTTCTAATTCCCCATTTAGGAATGCAAACTTCACATCGATCTCATACACTTTGTAATCTTTGTGAGCTGTAAATGATAGAAACATTCTGATTGCTTCAATCCAAGCTACTGGAGCAAAAGTCTCTTCAAAATCTATCCCTTCAATTTGAGAATATCCTTTACACACAAGCCTTGCTTTATTCCTTACAACTTCTCCATTTTCATTCAGCTTATTCTGGAAGACCCATTTAGTTCCAATGATATTTTTGTCAGTGGATCTAGGAACTAATTCCTAAGTTTCATTCTACTCTATTTGCATTAGTTATTCTTCCATTGCCTTAACCCAATTTTCATCATTGCAGGCTTCATTCATAGTTTTTGGTTCAACTGTAGAGAGTAGATAGTGATTCACTTATTCTTCTGTAGCTCTGTTCCTTGTCAGCACTCCTTTCTCTTTGTCTCCAATAATTTGATGTTCAGAGTGATTGATTCTTACATACCTAGGAGTTTTAGCAATTTTTAGAGCCCTTTCATCTTCACTTTGATTGTCTTCTTGTTCAACTTTTTCTTCATGAGTTATATCAGCAGGTTCATTTAACTGATAGCCACTCTGAACTGATGTTTTTCCTTGGCCTTCTTCCACTTTCACATTTGCACTTTCCACAATCTTCTTCAACCTTTTGTTGTAGCACTGGTAGGCCTTACTCTTGGTAGAGTATCCAAGGAAGATTCCTTCATCACATCTTGCATCAAATTTTCCTAGGTCTTCATCCTTCTGATATAACATTTGCTTCCAAAGAATTTGAAGTATCTTACTATTGGAATTCTTCCATACCATAATTCATAGGGGGTTTTAGTGCCATTACCTTTCACTTGAACTCTATTTTGAATGTAGACAGCAGTATGTATGGCTTCTTTCCAGAAGACTTCTGGTAGGCCTCGTTCCTTCATCATTATTCTGGCAGCTTCTTGAACTATCCTATTCTTCCTTTCCACAACTCCATTTTGCTAAGGAGTTCTAGGTGTAGACAACTATCTTTTTATTCCTTGCTCTTCACATAAAATGTTGAATTCATTTGATGTGAACTCACCTCTTCTATCAGACCTCAAGCATTTGATTTTCAGTTCTATTTCATTTTCAACCATTGCTTTGAAAGATTTGAACTTCTCTAGGGCTTCTTATTTGTCTCTTAGAAAACTAATCCAAGTCATTCTAGAATAATCATCAATAAGCAACATGAAGTACCTATCACCTTGTAGACTTCTTATCCTTGTAGGATCACACAGATCTATATGAACTAGATCTAAGAAACTAGTAGAGAATTGTTCTTTACTCTTGAAACTTGTTCTTGTCTGCTTCCCAAATTGACATTCCTTGCAAATAGTATTGGAGGGTTTCACAAGTTTTGGTAGATCTCTTACAGTCTGTCCTGAACTTATCTTGACCAGATTATCAAAATTTATATGACACAACCTTCTGTACCACAACCAACTTTCATCTGCTTGGGCTAATAAATAGTAATCATTAGTTCCCCTTAATTGATAGATGTTACCTCTGGTCTTTTTACTAGTAGCAATCACAGTTCCAAAGCTTCACATTATCTTGCATCCATTGTCTTTGAATCTCAAATCATAACCTTTGTCACACATCTGACCAAAACTCAAAAGATTATGCTTTAAACCCTTCACATAGAGAACATTGCTAGTGTTATGCTTTCCATCAAATGAAATAGATCCTTTTCCACAAATCTTACCAGCTTCATTGTCTCCAAACCTAACCACTCCTCCATAATATTTTTCCAAACTTACAAACTTACTTTCTTCACCGGTCATATGATGTGAGCATCCACTATCAATAATCCATTCATCCTTATCTTTCTCTACCTAAACAGCCAATGGACTTTCTTCCACTGGTTTGTCTTCCTTCACACAACTAGCAGGATTAGTAGACATAGGTTCTTCTTCAATAGCAATAAACAAGCATTCATTTGCACTAGTACTAGCATCATCAGATTCATCATCCATCACACCTTCATCATCAAAATCTCTAACATAGTAGCATTTCTTTGGAGCTCTAGTCTTGTTCTCAAATCTTTTTCTATTCCTTTCAATTCTTTCAAGTCATCTGGAAGCATAATGACCTACTTTACCACATGAAAACCATTTGAAAGGTAATTTGCCTTTTAACTTACCAGAACCTCTTTGCAGTCTGTCAATAAAGTTGGCTTCAATTTCATCAAGCTCATCATCAGGTTCTACCTTGTATTTTTCTGCTCTGGAGATCTTTTCTGAAGTACTGGCTTTGAAAGCAGTTTCTACTTTTGGCAAAACATCACCAAACTCTCTCATTTCAAAAGTAGTAATCTTACCAAGCAACTGATCCTTATTGATCTTTTTCATAATCATTATTTCTTCAGTTGCAGCTACTTTATGTGTATAGGATTTAGGTAATGACCTAATAATTTTCATCATAGCTTTAGTTTCATCAACAATTCCTCTCATACCTTTGATTCCAATAATAAGTTCATCAACCTTTTGCATGAAGGATGTTATGTTTTCATCTTCTCCCATTTTAAGACCTTCATATTTGGCTTTCAGTTCTTACAATTTGGCACTCTTTACATAATCGTCTCCTTCATACATATTATTCATCTTATCCTAGACTTCTTTAGCATACTCATAATCCATGACCTTTATTAAATCAGAGTCAGTTAGTACACTCAATAGAGCATCTCTAGCTTTTATATTTACCTCATATTCTTTGACTTCATCTTCAGTTGTTAGACCATTCTTCGGCATGGCATATTCAGTCTGTGTTGCTTGCCATACTTTATAACCAATGTGAAGAAGATGGCTTGTCATGCGAATCTTCCAAGTTGCATAATTCATCCCATCAAACTGCAGAGCTTCCTTTTTGTAAGAAGTCTTGGATCTACCTTAAGCTATTAAGCTTACCACCAAGAAACTTGGCTCTGATACCAATTGTTGATATACACTAGACAACTAAGAGGGGGGTGAATCATTTGTCACAAAAACTTAGCTTCATATGAACATCAAACCATCAATAATTTAATTGCTTATAATCAAATTTAATCATGAAAGCATAAAACCATAAGCTTAATCATTAACATACATCCAACACAATAGACACTAGATTTTTTATGTGGAAAACCCTAAAAGGGAAAAACCATGGTGGGTGTTATCCCACAAAAATATATGAGTTCTAACAATATAAAAAATAGAGGCTCACTGCAAATAATGGCTCATTACCAAGGGGTGGCTCACTTCCAAAGAGGTGGCTCACTGCTAAAGAGGTGAACTGATTAAGTAGCATCTACTCCATGCCAAGATTCAGTTCCATTGAAGCACAATATAACTTCTTTGCTCTTTCACACCTTCGTACTTATCTCCTCATATTCACACTCTCCCACATTTTCGTTACTCTATTACATGCTTTTATACAATTCATCAACCTTGGAATGTTCATCAAGGTTGGAATTCCATTCATCAACCATTGGAATAGTCTCCAAGGTCAGCATTACAAAACATACATAGAAATAGGTCTAGACCTATTACAAAATTTAGCTAAGGAATGATAAAGAGAAGTATGATGAACATGCCATGCCTTAGCTGGGACTCAAATGCAATCCTCCACACCACAACACGCTTCTACAATCTTCAATGCATCTCCACAAATAGTGAAAACAACCAAGTCGGCCAAGAATGAAGTTAACACTAAGTTTCCTAAGAACATTCTTCTTTCACGATCCACACTTCTCTTTGTGGACCAATCCAAAGGTAGGAACATGATCAGGAGACATCCATAAGCACATTGTAATCACCAGGAACAACCGCATGATCTCTAACTACTCTATCAAGAAGATTCTTCAAACTAGAGCACAAGAAGAACACTGTCAGTTACTATCATAAAGAAAAGATAGCTTGTAGACCGCCAAATCATGAACCATTTTTGTTGAAGGCACTTAACATTATCTCAGACTTATCTCTAGAACCACAGATCAAAATACTTTAATGTGGAGGAATACAGAGCATACTCCCTGTCTTTGCCAAACATACAGAAAAAGCTATTTTTCACTCTGGTGAACATAAATCACTCAATTCTTCATTCCGGAGGCTCAAACTCAGAATGAAGCATCTTCAAATGGACTTCTAAATAACTTCCAATCCGTAGACAAAGATATTCATTCTACAGAAAATGTAGAGCATTCTTCTATACTATTTTTCTATATGCTATACACTGTTTCCACTGCAACTCATTGTTTCTACCAGAGAGGCTAATTTTCTTAATATCCTCAACATCAAGATTACTTACATAAGTAAATACAAAGCATCTTACTCATTACAATCAGACAACAAAATAGGAGCATAGTTGACACCAATGACAACATAGATATGTTGACATCAATGACAACACTGATTAGGCAAATACTTGCAACAATAGTATCTTGATGATTTCCTTCCCATTGTGATATGGCTTGTTGTCATAGATTGTTATATCAAATAAATATAAATTTTCACTTTCTCATGATAATTTAACATATCAAAATGATAATCCTCTCACTTCCCTCATGACTATGCTATAACATGATATTTCATGCTTTAACATAATCATAAAGTGAAGTAAATGAATACATAAAGAACATACCTTGGATTTTGAGATTCGAGTTGCCCAATCTTTAAAAATTTGGCTTCAAAATCCTTAAAAATTTGATTTTTTTGGTAAGTTCCTTCGTATTCAATGTTGAGTTCTATATAAATCTAATAGGATTAGTGAAATTTATGAAAAAACAAACATATATCATCAAATTCAATCTAAATACATGAAAATAGCATTGAAACAATATGAAACATGGATGTTAACATGATAAGTGCTCTGCATCTGCATGTGTTTCTAGGGTTTTGTCTTGATTCTGAATCTCTGTCACATGGGGATGGAGGGTATTGCCTCGGGCAGTACCTCTGGATCCCTGCCCGAGATGGGCGGTGATTGTTCTAAGGTCTGGAAAAATGTTTTGATGGGACAAGAGGACCTTTCTCCTAAAGATACATCTGTGGTCCCAGTGGAGAAGGAAATAATTGCAAGAACAACCTTGGACATACTAGATGACTTGGTTGAGGAAATCGCGGTGTCCATGGATCTCTCTCTTGTGGGTAAGTTTTTTTCTCTTCATCCTAGTATTGAGATGGTTCAGAAATGGGTTTCAAACCGTTGGCACATTAATGGTAGTGTGACAGTCATCACTATGGCATGGGGGATTTTTTCTTTTTTGATTTACTAGTAGAGAGGACATGATAGCTATTTTAGCAAGAGGGTCATCGCTCTATGGTACTCACTCACTTGCACTATGTAGTTGGCGAGCAGGGTTTGATCCCAGCATTGATCTGAACTAGACTGCTTTGGTCTGGGTGAGACTTCCAAGGTTCCCCTTGGAATACTAGGATGAAAAAGTTTTTTCTACTATTGCTAACACCTTCGGCTAGTTTGTTACTCTGGATAATACCACTCGGACTAAATCCCCATGTGTTTATGCTAGATTTTGTGTTAATGTGGAAGTTCACAAACCTCTTCCTATGTCCATTGAGTTAAACTTGAAGTTTGGGATTTGGACGTAGCTAATTCTTTATGAGAATTTGACCACCTTTTGTCAACTCTGCAAAAAGAAGGGGCACTTGATGTCCCATTGCAAGCTCAAGAAAGCTGCAGAACCCAAAAATTAGGAAAATGAGGAGAGTAACCCTAGTTCTTCAGAGCAATCTCTGGATTAGGGATTGGAAGATAATCATGATCTATAGAAAATGGGCTATAATGGGGAGCAAGATCTTCAACATTCTTCAAAAGATTCGTCGGTGTTGGAAGATGGAGAGATCCACAATGAAACCCATTTGAAGGGACAACTTCAAGTTTCTGGTGGAAATAATGATGCTCAAAGTGTGACTTTAGACCCTCCACCCCTTCTAGATAATATTCCAGAGGTTGTTCTTAATAAGGAAGGGATGAGCTCTCAACCCTCTCCAAGATAGAGTCTAACTCCTTTCTACTCTGGAGTAAGGACTATCAAAATTTAGCATGCAGACCCTAGTAAGGAAAGGTTAACCCCGAGACAGAATATTGACCCAAATCTTCCCCTTGGAGCAGTGACCAAGATGAGTGGATTACTCCAAAGAAGAAGGGTTGTAAGCCCAATAAATCTACTGACGTTGGAATAGATCCTAAGTCAGGAAGGCCATCCTTAAGGGAAACAAGTCAAAGGGAGGCGGCTAGAGAGATTGCCACTAGTAAACAGAAGACACTAGAGGGTCACTCCCAAAAACTTTTTAAATGAGGATTTTGTCATGGAATATGAGGGGTCTTAACAGCCCTTCAAAGCAATTTGAAGTCAAGAATTGTATATTAGATCATAAAATTGATATTCTCTTACTTCAGGAGGTTAAAATGTCAGAGGAAAATTTCAAAATGATTGCTGATAAGATCTGGCCTAATGCTGCTTTTTGTATTAGTCCTATTGTTGGTGCCTCTGGGGGGATTGCTATGATGTGGAATAAAGCTAGGTTTGGAGGTATGCTTACCTTCTTTAATAAGCATTGTCTTATGGTTAACTTTTCTTTGTCCTCTTTCCATTGGACTTTGGTCAATATTTATGCCCCTAACATTAGGGTTTTGCAAAAAACTCTATGGAAGGACTTGTTTGTTCACCTCTCTTCTTCCCCTAATTCAAATTGGATGCTGGCAAGTGACTTCAATACTCCTTTATACCCCTTTGATAAATCTGGAGGCATCCTTGACTACTCTGATAGTATGCTTGATTTAGCTGAATTTACCAATACTTTTGGGCTTCTGGATATTGAGCTGCAGAATCAAAAGTTTACCTGGTCCAATAGAAGGAGGGGTGATCAAATGATTCAAGTTAAATTGGATAGGTTCCTCATTTCCAATAACTAGGATAACAATCTTAACCTCAGTCTTTCAACCATTCCTAGGATTGTTTCAAATCATAATCCTATTCTCCTCAGCTGGGTTGATCAGAGAAGGAGGGGTCCTTTCCCTTTCAAATTTGAAGCATTGTAGATTAAACACCAGGATTTTAGAAGTCTTTTGGCTAGATGGTGGCAACTCCTGGTCGAAGGTACCCCTATGTTTAGATTGGTTAAGAAGCTCTTGCACATTAAACAAGAGGTTTGTGGATGGAATAAGTATAGTTTTTGGAATGTGTTTGCACAGAAGAAGATCATCTCTGGAAAATTGGCTGACATTCAAACCAGAATAGCTCAAGGGGATTCTACCAAGGATACTACCCAATCTGAAAACAACTTAATTATAGAATAGAAGAACCTTATGAATAGAGAGGAACTCTTTTGGAAATAGAAATCTAGAGTTCAATGGCTTAGAGAAGGGGACCGCAATACTACTTTTTTCCACCTTTCAGCTATGAAACATAGGAAATCTAATACTATTTCTAAATTGTGTGGAAGATGGTATTGTAATCATTGATGACAATGAGATTGGTAATCATGCAGCGATTTCTTTCAGAACTTGTTGTTGAAACAAGCTGTCAATGATAATAATAGGTGGATAATGGATCAACTCCTCAATAATATTCCTTCCCTGATTACAGAAGAGGATAATGTTGAAATTTTGAAATCTATGTCTAAGGAAGAGGTTCAGGGAGTTTTATTCTCTATGGGACCCCTTAAAGCCCTAGGCCCTGATGGTTTCCCTCCAATATTCTTTCAAGGGTTCTGGGACATTGTGGGCTATGATGTTATAGCTACTGTCAGAGACTTCTTCAGAACGGGAAAACTCCTAAAACATATTAACAGTACTTTTATTATTCTTGTCCCTAAGAATCCCAACCCTGAGTTGTTTGTTGATTTCAGACCTATAAGTCTGTGCAACACCATTTATAAGTTATGTACCAAACTACTTGTTTTTAGATTCCAACCCCTTTTGGACAAAATCATTTCTCCTTCTCAAAAAGGTTTTGTTCCTGGAAGACAGATATTGGATGCTATTTTAGCCACTCATGAAACTATCCACTCAATGGTGAAAAGCCAGATCCTAGGTATGGTGCTAAAACTTGATATATCTAAAGCTTATGATAGAGTTTTTTGGAAATTTCTATATAAAGTTATTCAGAAGTTTGGTTTCAATGACAAAGTGTCCCTCCTTATCTGGGAAGTTGTTACCACTGCTAAGTTCTCGGATCTTATCAATGGGATTCCTTGAGGTTTTTTCTCTCCCACTAGAGGTCTAAGATAGGGAGATCCTCTTTCCCCCTATCTCTTTATCATGTTGGCAGAGGCTCTGGGGAGATATGTTCATTCTAAGGTTCTTTCTAGGGAAATTGTGGGGATCAAACTATCTTCTTCTCTCCCACCTATGTTTGTTCAGCAGTTTGTGGATGATACCATCCTTTTTGGTGTTTCCTCAGTCTTAGAAGCCCATAGTTGGAGAAATATCCTCAATGATTATGCCAAGGCTTCTGGTCAACACATCAACTTCCATAAGAGAAATGTTTATTTCTTCAACACTCCGGGAGACCTACAAAGGAAAATTATTAATATCCTTGGTTGTGCAGCTGCTGATCTTCCTTCAGTTTACCTTGGCCTCCCTTTAACTGTCAAGGAAGTTACTCTGGGTTTCTGGAATAGTATTTTGGAAAGAACTCAAAAGAAGTTGATTGCTTGGAAAGGTAAACTTCTGAGTAATGCTGGTAAATTGCAACTTCTTCAGGCCTCTCTTCAAGGTATTCCCACTTACTTTCTCTCTCTTTAAAATGCCCAAGTATATAGCTGACAAACTAGAACAAATACAAAGAACTTTCTTATGGACAGGTGTGGAAGAGAAGAAGAGAATGTCCCTGGTCAAATGGGAGATGGTCTACCTTCCCAAAACTCATGGTGGTCTAAATATCAGAGCTATAAAATTTTTGAATAAAGCCCTTTTATCCAAAATCAATTGGAATCTTATCAGCAACAATAAAGAATGGGGGATAATTATGCAAGCTAAGTATTTATAGGGTGCTGATAATTATAACTTCCTTTATTAGGATGGTCTCCCTTAGGGGTCAGTGATTTGGAACAAAATGATCAAATCTAGAAGCCTAATAAAAATGGGGTTAAAGTGGAAATTGGGGGATGGTAACCTCATAAATTTTTGGGAGGATCCATGGGTGGCTGAAAAGGCCCTTTCTATCCAAGAGGGTAATGAGGTTATTGTTGAGATTGCCAAACATTATTTTGGTACTAAAGTTTGTCAGTATATCCGACAAGGGAATGGAGTTGGACATTGGAAAAATCTTCTTGAGTGTTGTACCAATCGTCTTGAGCTTCTCCCTCAAATGAATTCTATTCAGTAGATGTTGTTGAGAACCAGAATTACTCTCTTTCCTAGATTAGATGAGTTACTTTGGATTGCAGATAAAAGAGGTCTCTTCTCTATCAAATCTACTTACCATCTACTGATTTTAGATGATCATAGTGATGAGCTTTGGAGGAAAGTTTGGAACCACAATCTTATTCCTAAAGTTAATATGTTTTGGTGGACTGTGGCCCATAATAAGATTTTAACTCAAGATAATCTTCAAAGAAGGGGTTTTTCTCTAGTTAATAGATGTGTTTTGTGCCTTAAGGAAGAGGAAATTGTTGATTCTACATTGTGAGTTTGCCAGAGAAATATGGAGTAGAGTGTTTCTTAACTTTGGATTGCAGTGGGTCTGCAATAAAGATATTAAGGAAGTCATTACTAACTGGGTTCCTACATTTTCCCAACCTTGGTTAGTGGAGCTTTGGAACCAAACCCTTCCCTTTATTGGTTGGACACTGTGGAAGGAAAGGAATAGAAATTTTTTTAGAGATTCTATCAAAGATTGTTCTCAAGTTTACTAGTCTTTCTCTAAGAGCCTTATTGAAAGTGTTACCAATTCTCATGTCAAAATTGCTGACAAACCTCTCACCCAACAAGAGGAAAGTATGGCTACTAATTGGGGGATACTTAATCAAATCCCTCCCTTTGACAATTCAAAGCAGATCATGAGATTTAATACTAGGTGGACCCCCCCGAAGTCTGGTTGGCTTAAATTAAATTTTGATGGGGCTTCAAAATCTAATGGTAAGGCTAGTGGTGGTGGGGTTATTAGGAATGACAAAGGGGAGTTTGTTGCTGCCTATGCTAGATGATTAGGTCTTCAAAGTAATAAATTTGCTGAGGCATCAACACTTTTATGGGTTATCAAACTGGCAATCACGTTGGGTATACAGAATTTGCATATAGAGGGAGACTCTAAATTTGTAATTGATGATGTTACCAAGGTTTTGGTGTGTGGGTGGTGACTTAAGGATGTCATTTCTAATATACAAATTCTTATTCAGAGTATTACCCAGGTGGATTTCTCTCACATTTACATAGAGGAGAATGAAGTTGTTGATGCACTTGCTAATCATGGTCAGCAGTTTGAAAATTGATGATGTTGGCGCCAACACAACAATATCCCTCATGCTATAGGGGAGTTAATTCAAAAAGAGATGACTTTCCAATGATGCCACATCACATTATGAATGCCAACTTGGCACAGCTGATCTCTTATGGCAAGATGAAATGGCTGATAAAGGACATTGTAATTATAATGAAGTGTACTTTTCTAACAAATGCCAATTCAGCATTGATGATCTCCCGTGCTAAGTTGAGTTGGCTATTTGATGTTGATAGGAAGTTTAAATGTATGATTTTGGAGCATGGGAAGGACTCGCAGTGATTGGAGAATGAGGCAACGTATCTAAGTAATAATGACTTAAGGACACTGAATAATTTCCTCATTAATTTCATATTCATGGTTCTTTATGCCTGTAGAGTTAATACTCGAGGGTACTTTGAAGAAACAAGAAGACGCAACAATTTTCATAAGTGCTATTATACTCTACTCTATGGGTTTGAAGAAAAGGTGATCATGGGGGGGACAGAATTCACACTGAACCCATCTCTTGCAGTGAATTCAAGGATAATGTTGTTGTGTGGCACTATTGTAAAGAAGGAGGCATTATTCCTTTCCTTGAATGCCTCAATGGTCATGACGAAAACCTTTCTGTGTAGTGTGCCCTATCATGGGATAACAAAAGAGTTAAAATTGGCAAGATAGGGTTTGAAATTTCTAAGGAAGTCATCACGATGGCTACTGGCCTTTCTATGAAAGAAACGAAACTAAAGAGAAAGGCTAAGGTGGTTGACCACCACAATCAAAAGCTTTTTCTGGGTGAGGAGGAGGAACTTGTCCCATATCAAGGAGGGTTTGATTGTCCAAAGCTCTTAGAGCCATGGGATGAGATGTGCTACCTTTTGATGAAATATTTCACCCTGGAAGGACATTTTACCAAGTTTTATAATTATCACCTTCCCCTGCTTAATCATTTTAGGAGAAATACTCTTATTAGATTTCCTTTTTATTTGATGTCTTCTTTGGAACACTCTGTCCACTGTGTGAAAGCTAAATTGGATAAGAAACCCTCAAAGCATCCAGTTCCCCTTCATTAAGGACTTATCCATTGCTTGTATAAGTTTCACCTTACCTTGGACCCGTTGAAACCAATTCAACCCACAATTGTTGAAATCCCTGTGGATATTCCCCTCAATGCTGCTATATCTTGTGAGGAGTCCTATCATTTTACCCCCAATAACTAGAATCTGAAAGGGGTTTCCTTTTCTTAATCCCCAAAGGACAATACTGCGAAGGATATTCATACTCCTACATCCAAGGGAAGTGTGAAAAGGAGGAAACATAAATTGAAGGAGATGGTGTCTACAGTGGAGGTTACCAAAGTTGAGGATATAATGGGAGCCCACAAGAATCAAAATAGTAACACTCATTCTTAGTTTTGACTCGGGTGTCAGAAGGTCTAGCAGAATTGTTGGTAAATTGGCCCCTCAAGATAAACTAATTGATTACTCTAAAAGTGACTCCAGGTCTTCTACTCAAGGAGATGAGTAGGCTAAAGGTGATGACATTGAGGTTCAAGAGATCTTAGAGGGGACCAAAGGGGTGAAGGAAAAGGAGACACAAGATGAGGATACTAATGGAGGGGATGTTGGACCTACTGATAATGCTCAAGAGGAAGAGAGGGTGACTATGGAGGAGGCTGAAGAGGTTGCTAAGGAAGAAGGCGATGGTTCAGAGGATGAAATTGCTGTTCTTAGAGGCTGTGTGGAATCCCTAGAGCAAAAGGTCTGATCTATGAGATGTTTTATCAATAGTATACTTTTTCGTTTGGCTATGCTCAATTTGTCTTTGCTGCAGAAGCACGGCACCCTTACCTATGGTGCAGATGAAGAGAAAGTTAAAGAGTTTGACAAGATTTATGAATTTCTAGCTAAAGGATGGGAGGATGTTTCTCCCTAGCTTTGTTTACTTATTTTTTGTTTATCTGTTGTTAGACTGTTGTTTTTACTATCTATTATTTATCAGCTGTTAATGTTGTTTATGCTATAGTTGGGTTTGGTGGCTCCTTTTGTTTTTGAGCCTTTACTATTCCTTTTTGGGCTTCTGTTGTAAGGGTTCAGCCCTTGGTTTTTGCCAACTTATTATATCAAAAATAATATGAAACATGAAACTATTAGTTTAAATAATCAAATTGTGTCTAAAAGCATCCAATTTACTTCTTCTACATTGAAAAACTAATAAATGGTGGTGGATTAAGCAAACAATGATTGTTAAAATGTCAACACCATAAAAAAACATTTTGTTGTTCAATAGTGCATGAAAAGTAGGGAATAACAGAGTATGCAAGTCTAAATCATGGATCCCACATGCTTTTTGTCTATTTTTTTTTTGGTTCACAAAAATGAGCTCATGTTATAAGGTAAGCACATTTTGTCAAGAATTGAAAGTTTAACTGCTTTCATGCATGGAAAGTCTTAAGTGTTGTCATGCATGGAAAGTGGGGAGGGAGGTACAGAGGTGAGAGAGAGAGGGTAGGAGGTATAGGAGAGAGAGAGAGAGAGAGAGAGAGAGAGAGAGAGAGAGAGAGAGAGAGAGAGAGAGAGCTTTTGACATGCAACCCTAAACTCGAGCAACTCTAAACCCCTAAACCCTAAATAATACCTTTAAACCCTAAATCTGAATAATCCTAAACCTCTAAACCCTAAATAATGTCCCTAAACCCTAACCCCTAAACCCTAAACCCTAAACTCAAGGAACCTTAAACATCTATATCTCTATCTCTTTCATCTCTCTACCTCTCAATCTCTCTCCCTAAGTCTCTAGCCATGTCCCTCACTTTCTATCTCCCTATATCTCCCCTTGGTCTCCTCTATATCTCCCTAATTGTCCTTTCTCTCTCTATAAACCCTAAACTCTATACCTCTAAACCTGAACCCCTAACTATCACATCACATTTTTATGGACTACATAATTATTCTAGATCAGTGAACATTTACTATGATTGTTTTACTTTGAGTAAATTCCATGTGTGTGAAGGTAATTATCATAAAGTTATATTTGTATAAATTGGAAAGTTGATTTAAATATTAAATATTATCAATGAGATTATAATGTTTTGCATTGGTTATGTTTTTGGGAACTAACCTATTGATGTTGAGTTGAGTGCAAATGAATGCAAGTACTCGTCGAAGATGAGAACATGGTTGAGGTAGAGATGTTCTAGCCACTTGGCAAGAATATTTGGGATGGTTAACCCTGATGTTCTCTCACACTCACATAGTCTCATATTGCATTATTTTGAATGGTTTATTATGCATTATTGTATGGATAATAAATGTGATGGATGATTAGATGCTTAGAAAATTATTGTGTTTAAATTACTACAATAAGTCTATTTCAAATCCATGATTTAGTCATAAATATTAATGTTCTTTTGAGTTATATTTAAAAGGCGTATTATTTAATAATAAATAAATAAATGTATTCCTATTTATAAATATTATTATTTGGAAGACAATATCTAAATTAGACTTAAATGAAATATATTTAAATTACAATATATATATATATATATATATATATATATATATATATTTATTTATTTAAATACTACTTGTTTTATTAGAAGAAATGATTATTAAAAATTAGATAAATTGCCTTATTATTATGATTACTATATTTAGAAAATATAAATTAAAGAATGGAAAGGAAGCTTGGTCATGCAAACAGAAAAACTCATGCAAATGGATGAAAAAATATAGTTATTAAAAAGCAAAGAAACCTAAATTTAAGAACGCCAAAAATAAGAGCAGATTTGGGATAAAAAGAAAAAGAGACATAGCAGAGAAGTTAACCATGATTTGTAGCAGGAGAGAGAGGATGTTGATTATGTTCTGAGCAGTGATAGGAGAGAAGAGAAACCAACAACAACAACAAAGATTCAATCCCTCTTTAGCAAGTGAATCCGGGTATTTTTCCTAGTTTTTCCTTGCAATAAATGTGGTGGATTAAAACTATTAAAAAATAGATTAATTTGGCCTATGAAACTATTATTTTTCCATCCTATGTTTTGTCGGATCAACTCCCTCTTCCTGGCATTAGGCTACCTTTTTCCTTGGTTGCTGAGTAGTAGACCTAGGCTTGCATTGCCTCTTTTTGTTATGATCGACCTACCTTAGTTTTATCTACTGCAGCTAGTACCCTTTATCCTCAATGTTTGCTATGATTCAGCCTACCAACCCAACTTGAAGGCAATTTATTTTGGCTGTGTGGGTGTTAACCCCATCGCCTTCCTCATTTTCTACCGCAGTTTTGACCTTACCACTAGCTTCTTGTCTTCTGTCATCTGCTCTTGTTTTCATCAGCTTTTCCTTATCCTTTAGCCGCTGCTTCCTCAGATTGACCATCTCTTGGCCGCCTAGTTGTCTAGCATGGACGGATTTCTTTCCAAACCTTGGCCAATTATAATTATGATCTTGTGTTTATGTGTGGATCAGACCTGTGCCAAGTAACCTAACCACCAGTTTTAGAACTATTGAAAGTTCCTGTCATTGCAAATAATTCTGAAACTTGCTAGGACAACAAGTTTTTATACCCTTTTATTTGGATTTAAAGTTCTGGTTATAGCTATGTTTCATTTATCTTAATGTTGTTTCAGACCTTTGTGATTACTATCACTAGTTTGATAGTAACTTGTGAATTCAGACCTTTATCTAGTTCCTGCCGCAGGTGTGACAATAACTTGTTTTTGACTTTACACAGTTCCTGTCGCCAGTGCGATAATAAACTTGTTTATGAGTTTCTTCAGCTTCATGTCATAGTTGTGACAGTAAGGTTGTTAAATTATTTAGAAAACCTATTACTTTATAAATATTTGAATGAACAAATTATAAGTTAAAATTATCTTTTCCTTATATGTTATTGTGATGGAGTAAATTCTGAGATGTAAATATCATTATCTTACTAAAACTTTTGAAGAGAATTGGTATACTTGATTTGAATGATTTTAAAAACTTAATATATTATGGAAATTTGAATGAAATATGAACTAGGAAATAAAACCAATTTAATAGCCTTATAGATGCAATTGTATAAACAAAGGATGAATTATTTTGAAAGTGTGTTTTCATGATTGATGCTTTGGAAAGGAAATTAGAAATGGCCTATTTTTGAATAGGGGGTTGTTATTTATTTTATCTTATTATTATTATTTTTATTTTACTTGTTTCTTGGGGAAAGAAAGTAGATTTTATCTAGGAATGTTATTGGGTTACTTTTGAGCTAGGATGCCGAATTTGGATTATCAGATATAGCTTTTCCTCTTTTCAGGAATTGAACTGCTTACTATTTGATTTAAAGGTTTAGATCTAAATGAGTTGTCATTGAAAAAGATGAATATTATGTCTAGCAAATTTAATTGATATATCTCTGCCACATCCTGTTGTGAGGCAATCTGCATTTCATTATTTAGAATTGCACATTAGACATCATGTTGCATCAGGTGTTCCCACATGTCAATTGTTCCAAGTAGCTAGACATTTTGTGCAGGGCTTGGTTTCTTTCATGTCATGAAGGGATCCGGGGAAGTGTAATTTCTTCATGGTTGGGTGGAAAAGTGCCTAAACAATGTTCCCATCTCTCGGCTCACAGGAGAACCTTTTGGGTTCATGGCGAATGGAGAGTGTATTGATTTATTATACTTGTTATACATATTTATTGTAAATTGTACTTGGATGTATTTATGGCATGAGAGCCAATGGACTTTATATATTATTTTATAGTGCTATCACCTGGATTGAGCATGAGATTTTGTAAGATTTAATAACTTTTATTGATTCATATTTATGAGATTCATCTTTTACTTGTGATGTTGTAATTTAAATGGATTATTTACTTTATTTTACTTTTGTGATGGTTTGAGTGCTTTACATTTGGTATTGGAGCTCTAGGTTGAACACTAGGGCCTCTTTTTGGGACTATTATGTTAAGTTGTGATCTTGATGTAGATTATTCATCATGAACACTAGAAATACTAATCATAGTGGAGGATTAGGAAGTGGTCAAAATAGAAGAAACTATGGAGGTGCAAGTATTGGTCAAAATGCAAGGAATCATGGAGATTCTAATAATGATCAAGATGGAAGATTAGACTGTATTCTTGCTCTCTTGACCCAATAGGATACAAGGATGAATGCTCTTAAGCAATAGATTAGAGGAAATCTTAGAGGGTAGAATGCTAATGAAAACCCAGGAGGTGCTAATGAAAATGAGAAGCTGAGGATAGAAGTCCAAGTTCCTGAGGTTGGAGTTAATGCTAATAATCAAGTAAGGATTGCAGAGGAGTTAGGGAAAGACCTCAAGAAGGTCTCACCACCTAAATTTGATGGAAAGACAAGTGGAGATGGACCTGAAGTGTGGATCATAAAAATGGAGAAATACTTTAGGCTTCAAAACCTTTCAAATCACACGAAGGCAATGTGGGGATCATATCAGTTGATTGGTGAAGTAGCAACATGGTGGGATAATGAAAAGGAAGATAAGAAACTATTACCTAGTGAAATAACTTGGGAGATTTTCCTACAACGTTTTAGAAAAAGATGGTTACCACAGCTCTTCTTCGACAAGAAGATGATGGAGTTTCAGAATTTGGTTCAAGGAGGGATATCCATAACCAGATATTGAGAGAGATTCTCGTATCTACTTAAGTATGTTCCACAATACCAGACAGATGAGAGATTTTAGATCAAGAAGTTTATATTAGGCTTAAGGCCCCAAATTGGAGCAGAGGTAGACATTCATAATCCACTCACTATGGATGCAATTTTTGAGAAAGTAATTAAATAAGAGCAGAAGTTGCAAGAAGTAGCCAGTTACCATAAGAAGAGAGATGCAAAGTTTTCTAATAAGAGACCTCAGAATAATCAACAAAATTATAATCAAAATAACAATCAAGGTAATGTCAATTGACATATCAGAAATTTGAAGAGGTAATAATTCTCAGGATGGAAATGGTGGAAACCAGCATGAAGGAAACAAAAGAGGTGGCTATAACAAAAGAAACAACAACCAGAGGGAAAGAACTGAAGGACTGAAAGCACCTAAGGGGGGATGCTATATTTGTGGAGGAGAGCATTATGCTAATTCATGTCCACAAAGATCAGCTAGAAGAGGAAATAGAAATCAACAAGGAGCACCTCAACATCAGATACATGCCGCAATGGACAATCGACAAAATGACTTTTAGGAAGTAGCTATTCAATTTTAAGGTAAGCTCTATGGACTACTTATTTCTATTTTGATTGATATTGGTGCCACAAAATATTTTGTAGATCCTAGAGTAGTATCTAAGTTATCTATTAGACTTGAGCATATGGAAAACTCTTGGATGGTACAATATGGCAATAGAGAAAAAAAGAGAGTAGACTCATGTCTAGCATGCAATGAGTTAGAGCTTTTAAGTTTTTAGACACAAGTTAATCTATATGTAGCACCTTTAGGGTCTTATGATGTAATTTTAGGAATCAACTGGTTAGCTGAACATAAGTCTAGTAAATTGTGAAGACAAAGTTGTTAGGTGTTTGGATGACCTAGGAAATCAGGTGGAAATTAATGGATCTAAGAGACCTTTAGAGATTAGACAAATCTTAGCTATGCAATTGAATAAAGCTAAGAGGAAAGGTTGTGCCATTTATGTCCTCCAAGTAAAGGACCCAGACAAAGAAGAACCAGTATTCAATGACTACCCAATCCTTAGAGATTTCAGTAATGTATTCCTTGTGGAGTTGATAGAGTTACCATCGAAGAGAGAATTTGACTTCTCAATTGATTTTCTACTAGGGACTGAGCCTCAATCTAAGGCACCCTATAGGATGACTACTACAAAATTGTATGAGCTTAAAACACAATTGCAGGAGTTGCTAAATCAAGGGTTCATTAGACCTAGTGTGTCACCATGGGGCGCACTGGTTATCTTTGTGAAGAAGAAGGATGGTACTTTGAGGTTATGCATTGATTATAGGATGCTTAACAAAGCTACTATAAATGATAAGTAGCCACTCCCAAGAATAGATGAGCTATTCGATAGATGAAAGGAGCTATGGTGTTCTCGAAGATAGACCTTAGATCTGGCTATCACCAATTGTGGATTAAGGATGAGGACATCTCTAAAACAAATTTTAGGACTCGATATGGTCACTATGAGTTCACATTAGTACCATTTGAGTTGACTAATGCTCTAGTAGCCTTCATGAATTTGATGAATAGCATTTTCAAAGATTGTTTAGATGATTTTGTGTTGATCTTCCTTGATGACATATTGATATATTCTAAATCAGTTGAAGAGCATGAAAGACATTTGAGGATAGTCTTGCAGTGCTTGAGAGAGAGGAAATTTATGGTAAACTATCAAAGTGTACATTCTTTCAAGATTAAGTGCACTACCTTGGTCATGTGATCTCAGTAGAAGGGATTGCAATTGATCTTGAGAAGATTAAGGTTATAACGGAATGGCTTGCACCTCATAATGTGATAGAAGTCAGAAGTTTTATGGGACTTGCAGGTTATTATAGAAATTTTGTGGAAGGTTTCTCAACTATAGAAACACAGATTACCTCACTACAAAAGAAGGGTAAGAAGTTTGAATGGATAAAAAGGTGTGAGCAAGCTTTCCAAGTGTTAAACCTGAAAAGCTCAAAACTGCTCCTATCTTGAACATACTAGATCCTAATGGTCACTTTATAGTTATAATTGATGCTTTAGGAGAAGGAGTAGGAGGAGCATTGATGCAGAATGAGCAAGTGGTTGCATATGAGTCAAGAAATTTAAAGCAATATAAGTTAAACTATGCGCCGCATGATCTTGAGTTAGCCACCATAGTTCACACACTTTAGATGTAGAGGCATTATCTTCTAGGGAAGCCCTTTAAGTTAAAGACAGATCATTTAGGGCTCAAGTATATCTTTACTCAACCTAACCTTAATGCACGATAGAGAAGGTGGTTAGAATTCCTTAGTGAGTATGATTTTGGAATTGAGTATATAAAAGGAAAGGAGAATAGAGTAGTAGATGCTCTTAGTAGAAGAAGACATGTGGTTTCCATGGTTACAATGAGATCCAATTTGAAGAATAAAGTAATTTAGAATCTTCAAGGGGATGAGTATTATGAAATAGTAAAGCAAGCTTTGGAAGTAGACCCCTTAGATCACAAGTTTGATGGTTATGTGATTGATGTTGATAACTGAGAGGGCGGTGAATTAGTTATCTTTAATTTGCTTTCAATTCGAACACTTAAATCCACTTTGTTAATCAATAGCATAGAAATTAATCATTCATGGAAGCATAAGACATAAACACTAGAGCAGATACACACCAACACATAAGACACCAAGATTTTGACGTGGAAAACCTGGTTAAAGGAAAAACCACGGGGTGATTAACCCAAGGATTATTCTCTGTTAGAAGAATAAGAAAAATGGATGGCACATGCTAATTAGGGCTCACTACCCAAGCACACTACTCACAAGAGGCACACTGCCTACAGGAGACACACTGTCTACAAAGTAACAAGTATTACAAACTTGAACTGGAGAATGACATCTTTACCATGCCTGGATCAGTTCCATTTAAGCCCAAAAACTCCTACTCTGCCTTTCATACTTCCCTTCGCTATATCACACTCATCACCACAAGACACACTTCAAAATGAATTCACAAACCCTTATTTATACAAGGCATCAATTTAGGAACAATCATCTAAGTCGGCAAACACCTACAAGATCATTCGCAAGATGTGTAATACATCCAGTTGGCCAGTCTTAAGAACACCAAAATCTGTGGTTATTCTTCAAATACAAACTCTAACTTCAATGCAGACCATCAACATGAACTGGACATGATCCTTAGATCACCACAAGCTTTCTTGAATCATCAAGAACATCCGCACTTCATCTGCTTACTGGAATCCTTCTCTCCTTCATCCAGAACTTCAAGAACATAGTCTGTCATCATTGTCATAATGCAAAAGGTTCTTCCAGACCTCCAAACAATGCACAAATCAAGTTGTCACTTCACACTGACTTCTTCAACACTCCCTCCAATCCACAGAATGAGAGAATGTAATTCCAGAACTCACCGGACCAATCTGTGACACTCTGTCACCACTGAACGCCTGCCAAAACTGGTTCTACTTGAGCGAACATAACTTCTTCAGATCTTCATGTGGACCTCTGAAATCTTAAATGGAACATCTCAAGACTCATATCTACAAACCCTTTAATCCGCATCCTCTGATTCTCAACCCATTGAGTACTTTTGCCTTCTTCTTATCACTGTTCTTCACTATTCTTGATTGAGACTAATTTTCTCAATATCCTCAGCACACAGCTCATCCAATCCTTCTTATCAATGCAATATGAGTATGTTGACATCAATGACAACACTGGTTAACCTCATACTTGCAACAATCTCCCCCTTTGTCATTGATGGCAACATATGATGTGAAAAACCATCAAGACAAGAACTTCTCTTTTTTGTCACAGCTCCTCCTATCAGCAACAACTCTTCACATGTCTTCTCTTCCTTTACTGCTCCCCCTTTGATCATCAACTACTTGTTTTTCACATGTCTTCTCTCCCCTTTTGACATCAATGGCAAAGGGCTCATACTTGGAATTCTAACACATCAGAATCATACTAGCTGCTCCCCCTTAGTGGCAGCTCCCCATCATCAATCCAGATCATAAGATATGACTATGATATCCACTGGACTGATGCACATCAGTGCATCCTAGTTCATCACCGGAGGGGCCATGACCCCTAACTTCTCCCTAAGATACTCAAAAGAGTCCTTGGGAAGAGGTTTAGTAAAAATATCTGCAAGCTGATCCTTGGAGGGCACATACTCCAATCTGACTTCACCCTTGTTCACTTGTTCTCTCAAAAAGTGAAATTTGATAGATATATGCTTGGTCTTAGAATGCAACACCGGATTCTTAGAAATATTTATTGCATTTGAATTATCACAAAAAATTGTGATAGGTTCCTCATATTCTACTTGAATATCTCTTAGCATTTGCTTCATCCACAAAAGTTGGGTGCAACTTGCTATTGCTGCAATGTATTCAGCTTCAGTTGTAGACAAGGATATTGTTTCTTGTTTCTTGCTTAGCCAAGAAACTAACCTTTTTCCCAAAAAGAATGCTCCTCCACTTGTACTATTCCTATCATCCACATCTCCTGCCCAATCTGCATCTATATATGCATGAAGAGAAAAGTCATGATCTCTGGGATACCATAGGCCATACTCAATTGTTCCTTTCAAGTACCTAAAAATTCTTTTGATTGCCATGACATGAGATTCTCTAGGATCAGTCTAGAATCTCGCCACAAGACCAACAGCCTGCATTGTATCTGGTCTAGTCTGAGTGAGATATAGTAATCCACCAATCATTGATTTGTACTTTATCTGATCTGTCTTAGGAGAGTCATCATCTTTGCTCAACTTACATCCGGTAGCCATGGGAATGTTCATTAGCTTTGAATCTTCCATTCCAAATTTCTTCAATAGTTCTTTCACATATTTGGTCTGAGAGATAAAGATTCCTTTCTCTGTCTGAGTAATTTGCAGACCCAAGAAGAAATTCATTTCACCGAGCATTGACATTTCAAACTCACTTTTCATTTGGTTTGCAAAGGTTTTACACATACTGTCTCTTCCTCCAAAGATGATATCATCAACAAATACTTCAACAATCAAGATGTTTTCATGATCAATTTAGAAATATAGGTTACTATCAGTAGTACCTTTGTTGAAACCAATCTTCAAAAGATGTTTGTCCAGCCTCTCATACCATGCTCTTGGGGCTTGCTTTAGACCATACAGTGCCTTCTTTAATTTGTAGACCATATCACCATGCTCAGTTAACTGAAATCCATCCAGTTGCTCAATGTACACCTCTTCTTCTAAGTCACCATTCAAGAAAGTAGATTTGACATCCATCTGATACACTTTGAAATCTTTGAAGGTAGCAAATGCAAGAAATAGTCTGACTGCTTCAATTCTTGCCACCGAAGCAAAGGTTTCCTCAAAATCAATCCCTTCTATTTGAGAGTATCCTTTGCAGACTAATCTAGCCTTATTTCTGATTACTTCACCAACTTTATTTAGTTTGTTCCGGAAGACCCATTTGGTCCCAATCACATTCTTGTTACTAGGTCTAGAAACAAGATCCCAAGTGTGATTTTTCTCAATTTGCATCAACTCTTCCTCCATTGCTTTTGTCCAATTTTCATCATTGCATGCTTCATTTATTGTCTTAGGTTTAATCTTTGAAATCAGACAACATTCATCTAAATTTTGAGTAACATTCCTTCTAGTTTACACACCTTTGCTTTTGTCACCTATGATCTGATCTTCAAAGTGGTTCAGTCTTACATACCTTGGAACTTTGGGAGTTTCTTGCACTTCTGCTTCTTGATCAGGCTCATCTGGACCTATCTCTTCTTCCTGATTTACTGGATCAGTTTGAATTTGACTTTCAGGAGAGGATGGAGCTCCTTGAACCAGAACATCATTCTAATCATCTTCATCATACTCATAAAATCTTGAGGGCTTCTCAATACCTTCATCAACCTTTACATTTGTACTTTCTATCATCTTTCTCAATCTCTTATTGTAACACCGGTATGCTTTGCTTTGAGTGGAGTAACCCAAGAAAATTCCTTCATCACTTCTAGCATCAAACTTTCCTAGATTTTCATCTCTTTTAATGTAACACTTGCTACCAAATACTCTGAAATATCTCATAGTAGGAGTGATGCCAAACCAAAGTTCATAAGGGGTCTTACCGGTATTGCTTCTGATTTGAACTCGATTGAGAGTGTAGACTGTAGTACTGACAACTTCTTTCCAAAACATTTGGGGGACATTTGCTTCCATCATCATTGTCCTGGATGCTTCTTGGATGGTCCGGTTCTTTCTCTCAACTACTCCATTCTACTGTGGAGTCCTAGGAGCAAATAACTGTCTCTTTATACCATGCTTCTCACAAAAGTCTATGAATTCACCGGATGTGAATTCACCACCTCTATCAAACCTCAGACATTTCAGTTTTAATCCAGTTTGATTCTCTACCATAGCCTTGAAGATTCTGAACTTCTCAAAGGCTTCTGATTTCTCTTTCAGAAAGGTAACCCACATCATCCGAGAATGGTCATCAATCAGTAACATGAAATAGCTATCACCTTGCATACTATTGATTCTTGTCGGACCACATAGATTAGTATGAACTAACTCTAATAATCTGATAGAGGACTGATCCTTGCTTTTGAATGAAACTCTGCTCTATTTACCTAGCTGACATTCTTTGCACATACTATTTGTAGTTTTTACCAACTTTGGAAGATCTCTTACAGCTTGAGTATTGCTTATCTTGATGATGTTATCAAAATTTACATGACACATCCTTCTATGCCATAACCAACTCTGATCAATTTGAACAAATATACAACTTTTATTAGTACCAACTAGATGGAAGATATTACCTATTATTTGAGTACTGGATGCAATCTCAGTTCCAGAGATTTCAAAGATCCTGCATCTTCCATTATTGAACCGGAGATCATAACCTTTGTCCACCAACTGACCAACACTGAGAAGATTGTGCTTCAATCCTTCAACATACAGTACATTACCGGTTTTGTTATTTCCATCAAGAGAGATAGTTCCCCTACCTCTGATTCTACTAGCTGAATTGTCACCAAACTTTACCATTCCTCCTTCATACCTTTCCAAATCTAAGAACTTGTTCTTGTCACCTGTCATATGGTGAGAGCATCCACTATCAATAACCCAATCATCCTTTTCTTCAACTTGGGCAGCCAAAGCTCTTTCTATAACCTTATGATTGATAGATTCAGGGGATATTGGATCTTCTTCCTTGATGGAAATGAACACCCATTCATTTCCAGATTTATCTCCTATCTCTGATTCATCATCTGTTACTCCTTCATTATTAACTTCTTCATGAACACAATAACAATTCTTTTGGAACCTTTGTCTATTAGAATTTGATCTTGTGGATCTTTCCAGACATCTTGAGGCAAAGTGACCAATCTTATTGCAGTTGAAGCACTTAAAGGGTAATTTTCCTTCATACTTACTAGATCCTCTTGGCAGTCTTTTTTGCAATGAGGGCTTCAAGTTGAGCTGTTTCTACTTCTTCCTCTTCCATGTCTTTTCTTGCTTGATCATACCATGACAGCTTCCTTGAAGAGTTTTCTCCTGGATCAAATCTTTGTTTGCCTTTCACATAGACACTGGCTTTGAATGCAGATTCAGTTTTGGGGGGATCATCTCCAAACTCGGTCATGTCAAATGCAGCTAGTTTGCCAGCCAATTGTTCTCTTGTGATAGTTATATGGGCTTTGAATTCATGAATGGCAGCAACCTTGATTTTGTAGGTAGCAGGAAGGGATCTAAGAATTTTGTGAACAATCTCATTTTCATCCAAAACTCCACCAGCATTCCTAATTCCACACACCAGCTCATTTACTTTTGGCATAAAGGTAGTGATATTTTCATCATCTCTCATCTTCAATCTTTCAAATTTCCCTTTGAGACTCTGCAACCTTGCACTCTTAACAAACTCATCTCCTTCATGCAGAAGTTCCAGTTTAATCCAGATCTCATAGGTAGTTGATAGGTCAATAACATTTGAGAGCTCTGAGTCGGTTAATGCACTTAGAAGAGCCTCTTTAGTCCATAGATTGTTCTCAGCATCTGTGATTTCATTTAGAGTTGTTGGACCACCCTGTGGAGGTGTATATGCTTTTGTGACCATGGACAACTACGCCTTTCCCATACATTCCAAGTGACATTTCATGCAGCCTTTCCAAAGAGTGAAGTTGGTTCCATCGAACTTCAGACTGTCCTTCTTATATGACGACATCCTGGATCTCCTCAAGTGGTTAAGGTCCTTTTAGAGGAACTTGGCTCTGATACCAATTGTTGATAACTGAGAGGGGAGGTGAATCAGTTATCCTTAATTTGCTTTCAATTCAAACACTTAAATCTACTTTGTTAATCAATAGCATAGCAATTAATCATTCATGGAAGCATAAGACATAAACACTAGAGTAGATACACACCAACACATGAGACACCAAGATTTTGACGTGGAAAACCCAGTTAAGGGAAAAACCATGGGGTGATTAACCCAAGGATTATTCTCTATTAGAAGAATAAGAAAAATGGATGGTACATGCCAATTAGGGCTCACTGCCCGAGCACACTACTCACAAGAGGCACACTGCCTACAGGAGACACACTGTCTACAAAGTAACAAGTATTATAAACTTGAACTGGAGAATGACATCTTTACCATGCTTGGATCAGTTCCATTTAAGCCCAAAAACTCTTGCTTTGCCTTTCACACTTCCCTTCGCTATATCACACTCATCACCACAAGACACACTTCAAAATGAATTCACAAACCCTTATTTATACAAGGCATCGACTTAGGAACAATCATCTAAGTCGGCAAACACCTACAAGATCATTCACAAGAGGTGTAATACATCCGGTCAGCCAGTCTTAAGAAGAACACCAAAATCTGTGGTTATTCTTTAAATACAAACTTTAACTTCAATGCAAACCATCAACATGAACTGGACATGATCCTTAGATCACCACAAGCTTTCTTGAATCACCAAGAACATCCGCACTTCATTTGCTTATTGGAATCCTTCTCTCCTTCATCCAAAACTTCAAGAACACAGTCTGTCATCACTGTCAAAATGCAAAAGGTTCTTCGGACCTCCAAACAATGCACAAATCAAGTTGTCACTTCACACTAACTTTTTCAACACTCCCTCCAATCCGCAGAATGAGAGAATGTAATTCCAGAACTCACCGGACTAATCTATGACACTCTGTCACCACTGAACACCTGCCAGAACCGGTTCTTCTTGAGCGAACATAACTTCTTCAGATCTTCATGCAGACCTCTAAAATTTTAAATTGAACATCTCAAGACTCATATCTACAAACCCTTTAATCTGCATCCTCTGATTCTCAACCCATTGAGTACTTTTGCCTTCTTCTTATCACTGTTCCTGATTGAGACTAATTTTCTCAATATCCTCAGCACATAGCTCATCCAATCCTTCTTATCAATGCAATATGAGTATGTTGACATCAATGACAACACTGGTTAACCTCATACTTGCAACAATTGAGTCAGATGGACTTTTGAGATTTTAGGGAAGGATGTATATTCCTAACTCAGGAGAGTTGAAGAAGTTAGTGCTTGAGGAGATCCAAAACACACCATATTCAGGGCACCCTGGAGTGACCAAGATGGTTGAAGGTTTGAGATCCTTATACTTTTGGCCTAGACTTAAGAAGGATGTGACAAAATTTGTGGCTTGATGCTTGGAATGCAAATGAGTCAAAGATGAGCATGTGCATCCAGTAGGATTATTGTACCTGTTGATGATTGTTTTGATGCAATCATAACAATAAGTTAAAATTCACATGACATGAACTGTAACTATACTTGAAAGACAAGAAGGAATCATTTGGTGATTCCACTAATCCCAAGTCTACAATGGTTTGGTTGGTCAAGTTCAGTTGGTCAATGTGAAGCTGTAATGTTCAAGGGGCCTTACGTAGTTTAGGTTTGTTCTGTGGTTTACTGGCCTAAGAATATGCAAAGAGGTCATGAGATATGTCAATACTCTTCATTCCTTTGCATAAAGGTGCTACTGTGCTACAAGTTTCAGATGGTTTTTTTTTATTTATGCAGCTTCCTTCTTCATGTACTTATGAAAACTGTCTACTTAGACTCTGTTATGCATGCTTCTTCAGATTTGAGACAATTTCCTTTAGATTTCTGCGTTTTCAGCTAAATATTTCAGATGGGTTGGGAAAAGTTAGAGAGATCTAATCTACACTTCATCTAATCTACAGAAGGATCTAATTGTTTCTGTTATCCACTATGTAAATACCACAGTAATTTGATCAAATCCACAGTAAAAACCCTAAATGTAAGTCCTGAGCATTTTCACAAACATACATTTAAAATTGCAAGCTCTCAAAGAAGATATTTCAAAACACAAAGAAGAGCAGGAGAACACTCAGAAGATAGATGCAGAACTCCAGATTCTATTGTATTAGAAACGAATAGCCATACATGATTTACAATGTAAGAATGACTCTTAGTTTCATTGATCATACTACAGAGAACTTACGAGCTTTACAGATACAGTAAGGCAGCCAGACATTCCACGCGCACCTTACTGCAGACAAACAGGCGACCTCCTTCTTCTACTTCTAAACTATGCTAAGCTAACTGCTGTATTTTCCTAGAAAATCTGTTGTAGGCCCTAAAAATCCCTGTTGTAAAGTATTACAGTGTAGAGAGGCACAATATATAACAGCCTGATTGTCCTCACTACAGCAAAAAAACCTAACTGAACCCCTGGTTCAAACCTCTAGTTACAGCAATAAATGCAGGTGAACCAGTTCTCAAAAATATCTCAGAGCAGTGGTCAAATCTAGGCGAAATATTGCCCCTTCTGAGAAGTTCCAGCAGCTGGGTAATAACTTCTGTTTGTCTTTTGTGATAATACCTCCAGCTGCGACCTTCCTCTTCACTTGAATGGCTTTGACTTTTTGTATTTCATCTCTATCTTCTTGCTCCTGAGATCTGATCTTCTGCCTCCATGAGGTCATTGTATTGACTTTCCAGCTGCTTCCTCAACTGCAAGCCTGCAAGACAAGACAAGCAATAAGTATTCCATTTATCACAAAACAGCATGAAAATTAAAATAAGCGTTTAAATACAGGTGACAGCGCAAGATAGAGGAGATCAGATCCAAAATCCGCTCAAAACGCGTCAAAAATGCGCCCAAGCTGCTCAAAATTGATGGGTCAACCATCGCTGACCGGGAAAATGCCAGAGGCGCCAAAAAAACACTTTAAAACTCCACCGCTTCATTTCCCGCCCATCGGCATGATATTCGCAGTCGGTGCCTCAAAAAAACAAGTTGGTTGATATACCTCATCATCATGATATTCCGCTTCTGCATAATGGAGAAAAGAACAACGACATCATCATCATATGTTGAAGGAGAATAGGAGGATGCGGAAATGATCATGCTGCCGAGGAGAGAAAAATGATGGTGACGTCATCATGATATTCGGGCTTCATTGAAATGCTAAGGATGACGTCATCGTCATATCCGGTTAAGATCAGGGGGATATTTGTGATATCGGGTCACCTAAGGAGCATGATCAGGATGATGAAGTGAATATGACCCTTTCGCGGCCAAGGTAACCCTCTCAAGAAAAATCAGCATGATGAAGATCATCATCATATTTGCCTTTGTCGAACTTGGAATAAGACGTCATCATCATGTTTGGGCAAACGGATCGTGCTTGAAAAAATATCCTGTTTGAAGGAAAAAAGAAGATGATGATGATCATCAGGATATTAGCTTCTGTCGAACATAGAATAAGACATCATCATCATATTTCGCGAACCAGATCGGGTTTGAAAATATCCTGTTTGAAGGAAAAGATGATGATGCTGATCATCAGGATATTTACTTCTTCGTTATAAGATCGGGATGACGTCACCATGATATCCGGAGCCTTCGTTAAACTTAAAACATGATGTCATCATGATATTTCACCAACCAGATCATGTTTGAGAAATATCCTGCCGAAGGGAAAATGTGATGATGATGATGATCATCATGATACTTGCAAAAGGTTGTATTTCATCGGCAGGAGGACTTGGCGAAATATCGGGCGCACAAACAAGATCATGATGATGATGTTGTTAACAGGACAGGATAAAAAAATGATGATGATGACCCTCCTCATCGATTTATCATGATGACGTCATCATGATAAATTGTCTTCGAAGCACAAGGGTGAGTTAAGGTCATCATGATAAATGCGCTAGGGTGATATTGCAAAATATGATGATGCTGTTTAAGAAATGCAATATCGACCACCTCTTCTGAATAGACAGGGTGATCATCATGATGTTTCGGCAAACGCATATCAGGAGGATATGAAGATGATGATCCTCCTTCGAATATATCATGATGAGGTCTTCATTACTTGGCGAATTTCAGCAAATGTCCTGTGAAAGATCAGGGTGATGATCAAGAAGCCGTCATCATCATATTTCGAAGTCCAGCAAATATCATGATGATGACCTTGCGATAGGTTTATAGCATGCACATGCAAATATGCCGAAGGTGATTTTGTTAAGTCAGGGTGATCTTACACCATTAGCATGATATTTTAAGATCAGGCGATGCGAAGATATCATGATGATGTTCGCGATACAAAGACCGCTCGACGGGGTAACTTACCTTGACTTAAAGTTGATGTCATCATGATATTTCGAACCTCAGGATATTATCGGGGGGGTGCGTTTAAAATATGATGATGATCATCATCATCAGCAAAACAGAGTTTATAATATGACCTTCCTAAAAGATATCATGAGCTGCATAATGCGAAGATCCTGATGATCCTGTCAACATGACTTAGAATAAAAATAAAATGATGATCCTCCTGCGAATATCAGGTTTGACCAAGACTTTGACCGTGCATAACTTCCACATATGGACGAATTTTCAAGTGAAGTAAAAGGCAAACCTGCATGGAATTTCAAGCTCTTTCAAAATGTGAGGTCACAGAAACAAAATATGAACTTTGACAAACAGACCTCATGATGATGACCTACCTTATGCAATATCATGATGATGATGCACCTGACCATTTTTACCAGACCGCCAGAAAGCAGAAAAAACACAAACAGAAGCAAAAAGCAAGACATCAGCAAGGGTCCCCATTTTGCTAAGGAGCATAATGGGGCGTGTTGTGAACATCACAACAGTACCTGCATAGTATTCCTGAGCATAAGTGGCAAGTAATAAGTATGGATTTTATTCAAGGGTTACCCATGTCTAAGAATCAACATGATGTAATCTTAGTAGTTGTGGACAAGTTGACTAAGGTAGCACAATTTATTTCATGGAATGTTTCAGATGGTTCTTTGGTATTAGCTAAGAAGTTTGTTCAAGAGATTTTTTGATTGCATGGAGTGCCTAAGACGATCATTTCAGATCAAGATACTCACATGACATCTAGATTTGGACAATTCTTAATGCAGCATTGGGCACAAAGTTGAATTTTAGTTTGGCAAATCATCCTCAAACGGATGGTCAGATAGAAAGAGTTAGTCAAGTTGTAGAAGACCTTCTCAGAATGTATTATATGGATCAATAGTATAAATGGGAGGAGTATCTTCCATTGATAGAGTTTGCATACTATTTAGGTGGAAATTTGGATTTGTCAATGTTCTAGATTTTAGATGTTTAAATTTGTCTCTCCACTATACATTCAAGGATTTAGGGTCGAGTGGTGAGCACTATCATACCCTAGGTCACTTGTAGATGTAGGGAAACTTGGATTAGGGAGTTTAATTATTAATTTTCCTTCTCTTATTCTCAATTAACCATTAAAACCCTAATTATGCAAATATGGCAACAAATTGACGAATAATGGAAAAAGCTCTTGTAGACAGGAGTAAAATACCAAATCACAGAGTACCTGTTTTCAGGGTTCTAAAGCGGAACAGTCAGGGATACTGGAGTGGGCACCCAAGTCCAAGGTACCAGTTTCTTCGTGGGATCCAGGTGTCCTTCTGACACTAATTAGCCCTGTAACTTCTATTTTCTAAAACTCAGATGCAGAGGACACTAGAGCGAGCACCTAAGTCCTGGAAGTGCTCCTGTGTGCTACTTTTCTTCAGATCCCAAATCCTTGATGCCTGCCAATCCATTTTGCAACTCCACTTTTCCTAAATGTGACACCTGTAACTTGCAATCACAAGACTTGGTTTGGGGGTTGTGGTGTTTAGAGGCTTGCCTTAGTCAATCCCCAAAGGACACTTAAGTCTCCAAACACCATTGTCAGATAAAGAGTGCATGCCCTTGTGGGGCAGAGGCAAAGAACCAAAGGAATCAATGATGAAAACACAATATTATGTCACCTTGTAGTGAAGCTCTCATGGGAGGAAGATGCTCTTCATGCCATGAGGAAATTGATGCTCAAATCTGCAAATATCAACATACAAAACACACAAGTCTGCTCTTGCAACACAATAGAAAGCCTTAGATCACCTTGAGAACACTTGAACATCACCATTGCCATCTAGTTTCTAAATGAATGCCTAAGCATGCTTATATATGCAACTACAAGCACTACCACCAAGATTTTAAAAATCAAAACTTATCGTGTCGGCAAAAGGACCAAATAACGGTCATAAACTGACACCCATAAATTAGGGCTACCCCAAAATAGGTCAGGACTAGGGCGCGGGCACCCAAGTCCTCCCCCCCAATTTTGGGTAGGGTATAGCTCAAGGGGTCCACCTAGGTCAAATTTTCCATAGAACCTAGGTCTCATTCCATCGGGATACCAAAATATGAACTAAGATGTCCTAAATGCATACTAAAGACTCGGGAGCTAAACCTTATGAGGGAAAAGCCCCCAAGGGTACATTTTCTGATGTTACATTTAGCCCCCACTTTAATGTATGTATAAACGCGAGGCCAATACATGCATTAAAGTAAGGTCACAAACACATCAAACACATCAAGCACGGAGAAGACACGCCAATCACAT
Source organism: Cunninghamia lanceolata (assembly GCA_027924645.1). Taxonomy (NCBI): domain Eukaryota; kingdom Viridiplantae; phylum Streptophyta; class Pinopsida; order Cupressales; family Cupressaceae; genus Cunninghamia; species Cunninghamia lanceolata. The sequence goes on along the minus strand of BSBN01000071.1, from coordinate 5,126,575 downwards.
AGAAGACAGTAATAGGCATGCAAAACATGGAGAAGACAATTACAATCATGTAGAACACAGAGAAGACAATAAATGCATAGAAGACACATTAATGCATGGAAGATAGAAATGATATCTTTTCTTTTCTTTTTCTCATATATATAAAATGCAAATGCAAGTACTGGAAAGTAAACAAACCTCCCATAATACAGGATGCACTCATCGAGCAAGTCTTTAGACTATATATATGGGGCCACACACATGCAAGACACACAAAACCTCCCAAAATGCAGGATGCACACATCGAGCAAGTCTTTAGATTGCATATGGGGCAACAAACATGCCACACAACACAAGCATGCCTAAACATACACACTTGAAGACACAAAGAAAACATGGCAGACAAGCAATGGAGTGTACCTATTTCTAGGTCCAACACCATCTTAGGCACATTAAAGGCACACACCGATGATTGGACTTCGCCACAACAATAGTCGAAGACACGCTTAAGGGTTGAGTTAGTCACAGAACCGTTCCCTGCCTCCGCAGAGGACTTTTGAAAATGATAGGATGATGCAATATGATCTAAGAAATACACCATCCCCACCTCCATAGAAGTCTTAGGATAAAAAGGATATATGCAATATCTCACCTCCACAGAGGGCTTGCATGATTGATTGATTGATTGTAAACAAACTCAGGATGCAAGATGCACTCATCAAGCAAGTCTTTAGATTGCACCTGAGGACAAGCACATAGCTAACATCTACAATAGACAACTTACCTTATATATGCCCCCACCTTAAGGTGGTTGATATCAATTATCAATATCAAGCACGTTAAGGTAGGAAGAAAACACACAAGGGAACATCGACTTTCACAAAGCCCATGCCCCCTGAAGGTGACATGTACTTTACGATCGCCAAATGTTCCCACAAACACATCCCTACAAGAAACATGTTAGTGTCTACAAAATCATGATAAACAACAACATCAATGCATATGATTTACCACACAAAGAGCCAAGGTTATACAATGAATTTAGAGTTCGAGGATAACCGTAGGGCTATATCATGAAGCTCTCCGAATTGAGTACCACCAAGGCTAGATTCAAAGGCAAACAAAGGTGCATGGAGTAGCAGTATTGTTAAGGTTTGTAAATGCAATAGAAACATCATAAAATTCACTATGTGGAAAGCACGTGTGCTTCCACTAGCCAAGCATCAGATAAGATATACAACCCCATCATCATATTAGGAACTAAGTCCATTTGTTGATTGCTCTCGAAAGGGACACTAGGTCCACATCAGTATAAATGTTTGTCATCATCCGCCTGCTAGGTGGAAACACTAGAGGAAGAGAAACAATAACTAAGAGAGGAGAAACAAGTGTCTTAGGGATAGTCACGTAGGAGGGTGCCCCCAAGTCACCAACCACAACGCTATGTCTGCAAGACACAACACTCAACAATGAAATCAGAAAGAGAGACAATATAGAAGAAGGTCACAACAGAGGTAGTCTCCTGGTATCCCGAACCTTATGGGAGAATCCAAGGTCATTCCAAGAGGCCTAAACAACACATAACACATCACGGGGGAAGCACATCATGAGAGAGATAAAGGGTTAAAGATACTTACCTGTAGGGTCTTCATATTATATGTTAAAGCTCGCGAACCTCTTGGAGAGGTATTCGATCATATTTAATGCAAAATTGGAGTGGTTCTTATGAAAGTTTTGTTGATTATCGTGTGATATTTGATTTGTTACTCCTTGTGTAAATATAACTTTTTGTTGCTTATGAGGAGGGGAACCACTATTTTCTCCAATTTTTGATAGTCGTCTAGCTCTTTTCTAATTTTTATAGAGTTTTCATTGTTGAATCTTTCTAGCACGGGTACAAGAATCATCCTGAACCATCTTACTCATTTGTATTGGTTGTTGTTCTTGTTTTTCAGATGTATCTTGATTATATCCTGATCCATATAAGGATAACAGAGGAGGAACCTCAGCATAAATTCCATTTCTTCGAGGATGAGGTGGATTGTTTTTTTTTCTTATCTAGTTCAATCATTCCTATGATGCTATTATAGTCTACGTAATCATCCTTGTCTACTTCCATTAAACCTTGTTCTACCATATTATTTTTGGTATGCTTAGGGAAAGGATTAGTGAGATTTGTAAATTCTGATTCGGCGGAGCAACCGACTTATTTCCATTATCATTTACACCTGATACCTGGATGACATTTGAATCAATAAGGTCTTGTATTTCATGTTTAAGATGCATACATCGTTCAGTGTCATCTCCTTGCATCCGATGATAATGACATAAGGCGTTACAATCAAAGTAAGGTCCTTGTTTATTAGGATCAACAGACTTGATCAGGGGAAGCTTCAGAATGTTATTACTCATAGCTTGATTCATGATAGAATGATAAGACTCAGATATCGGAGTAAACTTTCTTCATTGATATGATGCTTTCTTGGGTTATTTATAGTAGACACATTCATATTTGGTCCATTGATCTTGATGAAACTCCTATTATTGTTCCTTTAAAATTATTTTGTGACGATTTGCCTATGGATTGGCCAACTTAAGCCGATGAGTTTTGGTTTTCATACTGGCTAGAGGAAAGTTGATAATCACAAAGGGCGGTGCATAAATGTTGGAAGGAGTTATATTTCATCAAGAGGAACTTATCACGAATATTAGGTTGTAGATTTGTAATAAATATCTTCTAAACATCTTCATCTTTCATCTGATATTGAATTTGTGCATAAAGGTCTTGATATCGACTAATGAATTCAGTCAACTTTTCTTTGGGACCTTGTTTGCATTGAACCAAGTCAATGAGAGTGACTTGGAGTCTGATATTTTCTTGAAAATGTTGTAAAAATTGATCAATCAACTGTAAAAAGGAGTGTATTGAATTCGAAGGCAATGAGCAAAACCATTCTAAAGCCATATCTTTGAGAGATAGCGGGAAAAGTTTTGCTAACAAATCCTCTTCAAAATAAAAATCACTACACATAGCTATAAATGCTGCCACATGAATATTAGGATCACCTTTTCCACCATATTTTTCAAAGCGAGGAGTCTCAAACCTCTCAGACAAAAGGTTTCTCAAGATTGCATAGGATAATGGATTATGGGCATGATATGTTGGTAGACTAGGCTGAGAAGAATTTGTCAAATTTGTTACCTTTTGTTGCAAAGCAATCATGCCCTGTAAAAGTTGGTTTAGGATGGTATCATTGGGAGATGCAGTTTGTTGTGAGGAATTAGAACCAAGTTGAGGAGGTGATTGAGCTTGAGATATAATAGGTGGAGGCTGAGAATATGTTAACAATGGTTGGCCATAATGATAGGTGGAAGATGGTTGTGAGTAAGTAATAGGTAGCTGGAGATGAGTGGAATAGATAGGAGGTTGAGAACAATTATTCATAGAAGAGGTCCCTTTGGAAACCAAGTTCTGATAATTAAATCCCACAGCTTTGTAATTAGTACCCTTAGATACTCCAATACCAGTGGTAGCATTACTACCAACTTTTGCATTAGTTGTTAAGATCGTTGATGTAAAAGTGGATATTCCTGTAGTTGATATAGGTGTCGAAACTTGAGTATGAGATGGTGTAGAGTGTTATTTATCACTTGTACACATTTGGTCACTAGAATGATATTGGTTTGTACAATATGTGCTAGACCGCGAATTGCATTAACACCATCTTGTCCTTCTTTTATCAATTCTCTTATGTTATGAATTGTAGGGACAACTTCTTCAGCTATTCTCTCATTTTCCATAAATGATTGATATTCAGATAGCCCCTTATCCAATTTTTCTATTTTCTCATCAGATACATATCATGTTGCCTCAATAGTGTTATCAACATAATGAAAAGTTTGTTCTTCCATTGAGGTTGGAGGATGTTTAATATCTTGCACAATTTGAGTTTCTCCCTTTGTAAAGAAGGTGTCCAAAGTACCAACTTCTTCAAGAGCACTAGATCCCATTAATCTTTTACTTCTTCTCAAATGGATATTGTTTTTAGGACAGCATGTCATAAATCTTATAAAAGCATACAACACACAATGCACAAACTAAGAGAACAAATCCTAGGAGAAGGATATGATTGACGACCAAAAATGCTTGGAATTTTGTACTCTTTTCAATGCCAATGAATGAAACAAAGGATGTTGTAAGGATTTAAGTTAATGGGCAGAAAGTTATATGTCTTATATTAGTCCAAAACAACAATATAATCACTCTCAACACACTCTTGATGCAAATCCAAGATAATGCCAAGTCAAAATATAGTGAAAATATGTCAAAATAGGCACTTTTTCACCAAAATTCAATGCAAAAGGGCATAACAAAGGGAGTTGTGAGGAAAATGATGATGGAAAATAAATAATATCAGTAATAACAACCACTTGGTGCCAAAAATCCCAACACAACATGCTTTTAGTGCCACTTAAGGTAAAACCCTAGTGAAAATATAGCAAAAATAGGCTATTTTTCACGGTTTTTCAATTCCAAGACCTAGAAAAAGAGGTGTTATAACGAATTTCAGGAGGTAAAGCAAATAATATCAATAATATCAGTCACCTCAATCCATAAAATTGATGAAAACACACTTGGAGTGCAAACTAGGTCAAACCCTAGGGCGAAAATAGCCAAAATGTGTAGTTTTTTGCAAAATTTTCACTACAAGAGCCCGATAAAAGGGTGTTGTGAAGATTTTTATGAGGGACAAAAAATGATTACCCTAATAATAGAAAATTAATTCCAAAATACCTTTCACAATACACTTATGGTGCAAGTTTATAAAGTCGATAAGGCCAAATTTAGTGAAAATTATTGTTTTTGAAGCCCTAGGTTTGAGATCTTGGGACAAAATGCTATGCGAATGTTTTGAAGTCTGATTTATGATGAAAATAACTTACTCTCAGATCTGAAAATTATTTTCAATCTTTAATATGCAGAATGCCAATGCAAATTTAATGAAAATAGATCAAAATTGCTAGTTTTTTAAAAAAATTTCTATGCAAAAATGCAACTATTTAAATCTAAATGCAAATTCACACTAAAATGCAAGACTACAGCCAAATGTTAATTTGAATGAGCTTATAAAATAAGTAGAAAAATCTGAAAAAAAAAAAAAAAGATTTTGCCTACAAACCCTAGATTTTGGAATTACTAGGTTATATTAAAATTGTCAAAATTTCTACAAAAACCTAGCAAATTATTAATGAAAATGCAATGCAAATTTCTGATTTTTAGATTTTTCTGTATTTTATATCAGATCTGATGTAAAAATCATGACTTAGGAAAATTTAGAAAGAATTGATGCAATTTAGTAAGCCAAACAATGCAATTTTTTTTATTTTCCAAATTTTTCATTTTTTTTGAATTTTTCTCAATGCAATAAAATGAATGACTATATGAATGAATTAAATCAATCCAAATATGAAGACACACACTCAACAAGTTGCAATTTAAGTCCAAAAACACGGGTTCCCCAAAATGTTTAGGTGGAAATATGGATTTGTCAATGTTCTAGATTTTAGATGTTTAAATTTGCCTCTCCACTATACATTCAAGGATCTAGGGTCAAGTGGCGAGCACTATCATACCCTAGGTCACTTGCAGATGTAGGGAAACTTGGATTAGGGAGTTTAATTATTAATTTTCCTTCTCTTATGCCCAATTAACCATTAAAACCCTAATTATGCAAATACGGCAACAAATTGACGAATAATGGAAAAAGCTCATGCAAATAGGAGTAAAATACCAAATCACAGAGTACCTATTTTCGGGGTTCCGAAGCAGAACAGTCAGGGACACTGGAGTGGATGCCCAAGTCCAAGGTACCAATTTCTTTGTGGGATCTGAACCTCCTTCCGACACTGATCAACCCTGTAACTTCTATTTTCTAAAACTCAGATGCGGAGGACACTAGAGCAAGTGCCCAAGTCCTGGAAGTACTCCTGTGTCCTAGTTTTCTTCAAATCTTGAATCCTTGATGCCTATCAATCCTTCCTGTAACTCCACTTATCCCAAATGCGACACCTATAACCTACAATCACAAGACTTGATTTGGGGGTTGTAGTGTTTAGAGGCTTGCCTCAGTCAAGCCCCGGAGGACACTTAAGTCTCTGAACACCATTGTCAGATAAAGAGTGTGTGCCCTTGTGGGGCAGAGGTAAAGAACCAAAGAAATCAATGATGAAAACACAATATTATGTCACCTTGTAGTGAGGCTCTTATGGGAGAAAGATGATCTTCATGCCATGAGGAAACTGATGCTCAAATCTGTAAATATCAACACACAAAACACACATGTCTACTCTTGTAACACAATAGAAAGCCTTGGATCACCTTGAGAACACTTGAACATCACCATTGCCATCTAGTTTCTAAATGAATGCCTAAGCATGCTTATATATGCAACTACAAGCACTCCCACCAAGATTTTAAAAATCAAAACTTACAGTGTCGGTAAAAGGACCAAATAACGGTCATAAACTGACACCTAGAAATTATGGCTGCCCCAAAATAGGATAGGACTAGGGCGTGGGTGCCCAAGTCCTCCCCCTATTTTGGGTAGGGTACAGCTCAAGGGGTCCACCTAGGTCCAATTTGCCATGGAACCTAGGTCTCATTCCATCAGGATGCCAAAATATGAACTAAGATGTCCTAAATTCATACTAAAGACCTCGGAGCTAAACCTTATGATGGAAAGCCCCCAAGGGGACATTTTCCAATGTTACATATACAACAATTCATACCATGCATCTTTGGGAATGGTACCATTCAAATCTCTTTATGGGTGTAGGTGTCGAATACCTATCAGTTGGGATAAGGTGGAAGACAAAATAGTGATTGGCCCTGTATGTTAAGGGAAATGGATGAACAGATGAGATTGATCAAAGACAAATTGAAGAAAGCTTTGGATCGTCAAAATAGTTATGCATAGAAGAATAGGATGCCTAGATAGTTCTCAGTTGGAGACAAAGTATTCTTAAGGGTCAAACCTCAAAAGAGTTCAGCTTCGTTTGGCAAAGCATCCAAACTAGCTCCCCGTTTTGTAGGACCGTTCGATGTCTTGGAAGTGATCAATCTTGTAGCATATAGACTTGCTCTACCACCTACACTTTCCAGAATCTATAATGTTTTTCATGTGTCCTTGCTTAAGCTTTATTATCCCAATGCATCACATATTCTTGATTTACATGCTTTACAGGTTTAGGATCCAAGAGTGGTACTGGTGGAGCCCACCTAAATTTTGGAGAGGCGCAACATTAAGTTGCGTAGTAAAGATGTGGTGCAATATAAGGTCCAATGGGACCAATATTTAGAGGACAGTGCCACATGGGAGGATGTGGAGGAGATTGATAGATCTTTTCCTCATTTGAGGATTTACCATAGATTTCTTATTCATGCATGGATAAATGATACTTTGAGTTATTGTTCTTGTTTTATGATACTTTGATACTTTGTTGGTGGTAGATTGATACATTATTATTTCATTGTGTAATAAGACACTGGGATGATGTCTCTTCCTAGTGGGGAAGGATGTCACATCTCATTTTTATGGACTATATAATTATTCTAGATTAGTGAACATTTACTATGATTGTTTAACATTGAGTAAATTCCACGTGTGTGAAGATAATTATTAGAAAGTTATATTTGCACAAATTGGAAAGTTGATTTAAATATTAAATATTATCGATGAGATTATAATGTTTTGCTTCAGCTATGTTTTGGGGAACTAACCTATTGACATCGAATTGAGTACGAATGAATGCAGGTACTCATTGAAGATGAGAACATGGTTGAGGTAGAGATGTTCTAGCCATTTGGCAAGAACTATTTGGGATGTTTAACCCTGATGCACTCACACACTCACGTAGTCTCATATTGCATTATTTTGAATGGTTTATTATGCATTATTGTATGGATAATAAATGTGATGGATGGTTAGATGCTTAGAAAAATATTGTGTTTAAATTGCTACAATAAGTTTATTTCAAATCCATGATTTAGTCATAAATATTAATGTTCTTTTGAGTTATATTTAAAAAGGTGTATTATTTAATAATAAATAAATAAATATTTTCCTATTTATAAATATTATTGTTTGGAAGAAAATATCTAAATTAGACTTAAATCAAATATATTTCAATTACTATATATATATCTATACATATACATATATATAATATTATTTTAAATACTACTTGTTTTATTAAAAGAAATAATTATTAAAAATTAGATAAATTGTCTTATTATTATGATTATTATATTTAGAAAATCTAAATTAAAGAATGGAAAGAAAGCTTGGTCATGCAAACAGAAAAACTCATGCAAATGGATGAAAAATGAAAAAATATAGTTATTAAAAAGTAAAGAAACCTAAATTTAAGAACACTAAAATTAAGAGTAGATTTGGGATAAAAAGAAAAAGAGACACAGTGGAGAAGTTAACCACAATTTGCAGCAGTAGTAGAGAGAGGATGTTGATTTTGTTCCGAATAGTGACAGGAGAGCAGAGAAACCAGTGACAACAACAAAGATTCAATCCCCCTTTGGCAAGTGAATCTAGGAATTTTTCCTAGTTTTTTCTCGCAATAAATATGATGGATTAAAACTATTAAAACATAGATTAATTTAGCCTGTGAAACTATTTTTTTTTGGCTTGTGTTTTGTCGGATCGGTTCCCTCTTCCTAGCATCGGCCTACCTTTTTCCTTGGCTGCTAAGTAGCAGACCCAGGCCTGTGTTTTGCCTCTTTTGTTCTAATCGACCCACCTTAGTTTTATCTACTTCCACTAGTCTCCTTTATCCTTAGTGTTTGTTGTGTTTTGGCCTCCCAACCAAACTTGAAGGTGATTTATTTTGGCTGCATGGGTGTTGACCCCATCACATTCTTCTTTTTCTATCGTGGTTTTGACCTTGCTACCAGCTTCTTGTCTTTTGCCGACCGCTCTTGTTTTTGTCATCTTTTCCATATCCTTTAGTCACTACTTCCTATGATCAGCCCTCTCTTGGCCACCTAGTTGTCTAGCATGGATGACTTTCTTTCCAAACCTTGGCTGATTATAATTATGATCTTGTGTTTATGTGTGGATCAGACCTATGCCAAGTAACCTAACCACTAGTTTTAGAATTGTTGAAAGTTCCTATCATTGCAAATAACTTTGAAACTTCCTAGGACAACAAGTTTTTATACCCTTTTATTCAGATTTAAAGTTTCAGTTATAGCTATGTTTCATTTATCTTAATGTTGTTTCAAACCTTTGTAATTACTGTCACTAATTTGATAGTAACTTTTTTGTGAATTTAGACCTCTATCTGGTTCCTGCCGTAGATGCAACAATAACCTGTTTTTAAATTTACATAGTTCCTGTCCCTAGTGCGACAGTAAACTTGTTTATGAGTTTCTTCAGCTTCCTATCACAGTTGTGATAATAAGGTTGTTAAATTATTTAGAAAACCTATTACTTTACAAATATTTGAATGAACATATTATAGTTAAAATTATCTTTTCCTTATATGTTATTGTGATGGAGTAAATTCTGAGATGTAAATATCATTGTCTTACTAATTTTTTTGAAGAGAATTGGTAAACTTGATTTGAATGATTTTGAAAATTTAATGTATTATATGGAAATTTGAATGAAATATGAACTAGGAAATAAAACCAATTTAATAGCCTTATAGATGCAATTGTATAAACAAAATATGAATTACTTGTTGAAAGTGTGTTTTCATGATTGATGCTTTGGAAATGAAATTTGAAATGGCCTATTTGTGAATAGGGGGTTGTTTTTTATTTTATCTTATTATTATTATTTTTATTTTACTTGTTCCTTGGGCAAAGAAAGTAGATTTTATTTAGGAATGTTATTGGGTTACTTTTGGGCTAGGATACTGAATGTGGATTATCAGAGATGGCTTTTCCTATTTTCAAGAATTGAACCAGTTACTATTTGATTTAAAGGTTTAGATCTAAATGAGCTGTCATTGAAAAAGATGAATATTATGTCTAGGAAATTTTATTGATATATATCTCTGGCACATCCTATTGTGAGACAATCTACATTTCATTATTTAGAATTGCATATTAGACATCAGGTTGCATCAGGTGTTCCCACCTGCTAGTTGTTCCAGGTAGCTAGGCATTTTGTGTAGGGATGGGTTTCCTTTGTGTCGTGAAGGGATACGGGGAAGTGTAATTGCTTCATGGTTGGGTGGAAAAGTTTGTAAACCATGTTCTCATCTCTTGACTTACAGGAGAACCTTTTGGGTTCATGGTGACTGGAGAGTGTATTAATTTATTATACTTGTTATAAATATTTATTGTAAATTGTACTTGGATGTATTTATGGCATGAGAGCCAATGAACTTTGTATATTATTTTATAGTACTATGACCTGGATTGAGCACCAAATTTTGTAAGATTTAATGAGTTTTATTGATTCATATTTATGAGATTCATCTTTTACTTGTGAAGTTGTAATTAAGTGGATTAATTACTTCATTTTACTTTCGTTAGTTGTGATGTTGTAATTTAAATGGATTATTTACTTTATTTTACTTTTGTGATGGTTTGAGTGCTTTAAACTAGCCCCTAAACCTTAACCCCTAAACCCTAAACCCCAAACCCCTAAACCCTAAACCGTAAACCTAAGCAATCCTAAACTTCTATCTCCCTATCTCTCCCCTATCTCCCTATATCTATCATCCCTCTACCTCTCAATCTCTCTCCTTATGTCTCTGGCCATGTCCCTCACTCTCTATCTGTCTATCTCTCCCCTCGGTCTCCTCTATATCTCCCTATCAGTCGTCTATCTCTCTCTAAACCCTAAACCCTAAACCTATAAACCTTAATTGCTAACCCCTAAACCATAAACCCTAAATAATTCCCCTAAACCTAACCCCTAACCCATAAACCCTAAACCCTAAACTCGAGCAACCCTAAACCCCTAAACCCTAAACCCAAGCAACCCTAAACCTCTCTCTCCCTATCTCACTCCTATCTCCCTATCTCTATCATCCCTCTACATCTCAATCTCTCTCCCTATGTCTCTGGGCATGTCCCTCACTCTCTATCTCCCTACCTCTCCCCTCTGTCTCCTCTATCTCTCCCAATATTTATCATTCCCCTCTCTCTATCTATCTCTAAACCTTAAATCCTAAACCCTAAACTTGAGCAATCCTAAACCCAAGCAACCCTAAACCCCTAAACCCTAACCCCTAACCCCTAAACCATAAACCCAAGTAACCTTAAACCCCTAAACCCTAAATAATTCCCTAAATCCTAACCCATAACCCCTAAACTTGAGCAACCCTAAACTCATAAACCTTAAATAATGCCCCTAAACCCTGACCCCTAACCCCTAAACTTCTCTCTCTCTCTAAACCCTAAATAATGCCCCTAAAGCCCAACCCCTAACCTCTAAACCCTAAACTTGAGCAACCTGAAACCTCTATCTCCCTATCTCTATCATCCCTCTACCACTCAATCTCTCTCCCTTCTCTGGACATCTCACTCACTCTCTATCTCCCTATCTCTCCCCTCTATCTCCTATATCTCTCCTTTTTTGTCTCATCTCTCTCTACCTATCTATCTCTCCTTATCTCCCTATCTATTACTTCTCTATCCCCTATTATTCCTCTATCTCCCTATCTCTCCCCTCTATCTCTCCCTCTTCTTTATCAACAAAGGAAATTGAAACAAGAAAACTAGGACTCTCTCTCTATATATATATCCCTATCTCTCCCCTCCATCTCCACCCTCTCTCCCTCTCCCTCCCTCTCCCTCTCCCTTATCGAGAAAGCAAATGGAAACAAGAAAAATAGGACATGCAAAGAGGGACGGGGATATAAATTGGGAGGATGAAATGGAAAAAGATAAAATGAAAGTTCATTGGATGGGAGGAATGATGAGAGGAGAGGTGGAAAATAATAAAATAGGGAAAAATTGGTGGGATATAAAAGGAAATTGGAAAGGTAAAGGAAAAATAGGAAAGCTAGAAAAAGGAAAACTTGTTGAACTACACTTGACAACTGAGAGGGGGGGTGAATTAGTTGTCCTAAAACTTTTAACCAATTTCAATCCTTAACTTATCAATCACTTATATTTAGATATAACCATGAAAGCATAGAATGAGAAGCATAACACAAAAGCACAATCAACACATAAGACACCAGATTTTTATGTGGAAAACCCTACCAGGGAAAAACCATGGTGGGTGTTAGCCCACAAAAATATATGTGTTATATCAATACCGAAAATCAGAGGCTCACTACCTATAGGGCTCACTACCCAGAATGTTCACTGCAAAAAGGAGGCTCACTACCAAAGGGTTGAACTGAGATAACGACATCTACTCCATGCCAAGGTTCAGTTCCATTGAAGCACAAACACTTCCGCTCTGCTCTTTACTTTACTTCCAACTCATCTTCACATCTTCAACACTTCCACTTATTTTCACAACTCAATTACAAATATTTATACACTACATCAACCTTGGAATAATCATCAAGGTTGGCATTACAATCATCAACTATTGGAGTAAGCTCCAAGGTCAGCAAACATACATTACATTAAAATGGGTCTGGACCTAATACAAATTATGCTAAGGAGAAGACACAAAATTATGAGTGGATCACATCATGCCTTAGCATGGACTCAAACACGATCTTCCATGCCACAACACGCTTCCGCAAACTTCAAGAGATCTCCACAATCATTGGAATTAACCAAATCAACTAAGACTGGTTACATGCTACACTATCTAGGAACAATCTTCAATTTTGATCTGAAATACTCCTCGTGGACCAATGCAAAGGTAGGAACATGATCAAGAGGCCTCCATGAGAACGTTGCAATCACCAGGAGCAACCGTACAAACTCTAACCACTTTTTCCATGAGATTCTTCACACCAGAGCACATGAACTTCACTGTCTTCAACTGTCATAAAAATGATAGCTTGTGGACCACCAAATCATAAACCATTGGAGTTGTAGGCACTTATCATCATCCAGACTTCCCTTTAAAACCGCAGAGCAAAATACTTCAATGTAGAGGAATGTAGAGCAAAATACTTTCTCTCGAACACCAGTGAATGAACAGAAAAAATAGGTTTTACTCTGGTAAACACAACTTCCTCAAATCTTCATACTAGAGGCTCAAACTTGGAATATAGCATCTTTAGATAGGCTTCTAAATAATTTCCAATCCGTAGGTAAAGATATTCATCCTATAGGAAATGTGGAGCAATCTTCTGGACTGTTCTTCTGTATTCAGCACATTGTTTCCACTGTACCTCACTGTTTCTACTAGAGGACTAATTTTCTCAATATCCTCAACATGAGAGTCAATTACATGAGTGTATTCAAAGCATAAGCAAGTAACAAGATATGGATACAATTGACACAAATGACAACAAAGATATGTTTCCATCAATGACAACATCGATTAGGAACATACTTGCAACAATCTCCCCCTTTGTCATTGATGGCAACATATGATGTGAAAAACTGCAATAGCCATCAAGACAAGATTCTCCCCCTATCTCTTTACATGTCTGCACACTTTCTCTCTGAGTTTTTCACATGATTTCTCTCCCCCTTTGACATCAATGGCAAAAGGCACATACTTGCACACTACTGCTCTGATCCAATCTCTCTTCTGAACTTTCTTCATCTGACTACTCCCCTTGAGAAGTAACTCTCTTCTAAACTCTAAACACCACCGAACTGATGCACTTTTGTGCATCTTAGTCTAGAGAAGGAGGGGTGATAAACCCCTACGAGCTTCCTACTTCTGCTTGTTAGTTAGTAATTTGCCCTCTGCCTTCTTCTTCTGAAGCTTTTCCCTTTTTTTTGTTCTTTCTTCCTGTGCTTGGCCTCTTCCTTCTGCCTTTCCAATTCTTCTAATCTACGCTACTCTTCCTCTTCTTTCTATCTTACCAACCTTTCTTGCATTTTATTTTTGTCCTAAACCTTTCCTTTAACCTCCTTGGGTTTTTCCTCTTTGGTATCTACCTCTCCCTTCTCTTCTGTAGCTACAACTGCTACCTTCTTCTCTTTCTTTTTTTCCTTTTCCATGTTTTTTTTTGCTACAGATTCCCCAGGCCCTTCAAGTTTAGCACCAACTTCATCTGGAACTATTTCTTCTTTTGTAGGTTTAGATTCAATGGTCCATAGTCTTGGACAATTTTGTACCTTGACTTAGCTCAGCTAGAATCTTATCCAGGTCCTCCTCCTCCCTGACATCTTTCCTGCATCAACATGACCAAGAGTGCAACAAATAGGTGAGCATAAAACATCTGCATTCCTTTTTGATAGAGCTTCTGGCTTCCTTACCTCTCGCTTCCTTGATGTTGTCTATCACTTGTTATCCTTTGTGTTTTCATCTACACTCTCAGCTTCTTCACTTTCAGGTTTCACTTGTTGCACCTACTTTACAGACAAAGATGATTTAACAAGAGGAGCAGGCTTTGCTACACTTAACATGGGTGTTGATTTGGGTACAGACTTAGATGCAGGCCCAATAAAGTTCTTGAAATCTTCGTTGCTTATAGAACTCTCATACTCTTCAACAAAAGAATCCCTACTTTTAGCATCCCAATCATCTTCCTCCTCTTTCTGAACCGATCCTTTCTTTCTCTTGGCTTTCTTTTTCCGTAAAAACCACTTCAACCAGCTAATTGTCTACATCACCATCATGTATCTTCGTGTTGGACTCTACCAACTTTTTGGCTAGGGGATTTAGATTTTTAACACTACTCCCCCTGAGCCAAAGATCTCAACTTACTTCCTGGAGGAAGTATCTGCACCAGATGTTGGTGCGGATCCATCCTTGATTTCATCAACATCCTTTCTGATCCAAATCTTTCTCATCTCATTCTTGGTTTCTATCGAAACAACCTTGATCTTGCCTTTGTCATCTTTTTTCTCTATTTTCCTCTTCACTGTGGGATAGTCTCTCTTTGCATTTCTACTTTTGCAGAATCTGGTAGAGTGTCCAGGTTTGTCACAATTTAGAAAAACAATATCTCTCTGACCTTGATTTCTCCTATTATTTGAATTTGGCCTTGATCTACAATGATTAGCCATATGCCCATATCTATTGCATGTAAAACACTTTCCATTGAAGGATTGAGAATTCCTTGGATTGATTTGATTGTTTCTTGACACACTTCTAGACTCATTTGCTTTATGACCAATTTTCTTGCAATTAAAACATTGACCAAAGAAAGATGGAACATTCTGATTCATTTTATTTCTACACTGAGTAGCTCTATGACCGTACCTATTGCATTTGAAACAGTAACCATTGAAATATGGATATCTTTGAGCATTTGGTTTCCTGACTGGAGATCTTTTAGGTCCTCTTCTTTGGTTCCTCACTAGATAGTTTCTGCCTCTTCCTTCTCTAGATCTGACTTGTCCTAAACTTGAGCTTTCTCCCTTTTCAAATCCCAAGCCTTGCTTATCATCTTGATACTTTTGACTGGCTAGCAACTCATCAAGTTTTGCAAAACTTATTTTGAATTTTTCTCTATAGCCATTGGCTACCTTTATATTAGACTTCAAAAGAACAATTTCTTTTACCAATTTCTCACATTCTTCTGACTTATCTTTCACAACTTGGCTCAGATGATTCTCTATTCTTGTTTTGTCTTCATTTGCCAGACTCAATTCTTCACTTTTCCTTTTAAGACTTTGTTGGATTTTCTTGATTTCCTTACTTAGCTCTCGGATGCAATCATTTACTTCTACTATATTTTCTTTTGAGTCCAGGTTTTTAGATTTCTTAATGTCTTCCGGAGCAATTTGGTGCCTTCTATTGTCAATATTAGCTGCTTTAGATTCAACACTGGCAATCAAGCATACACCATATTTTGTTTTATCACTGATGGTCTAGGAACCTTCTTGTGCTTCATTCTGCAGTTCCTCATTGATTGAGTCAGAGTACTTTTGAGTGTTCTCATTAACTTTGACATTTGTACTTTCAACAATCTTTCCCAATCTATTGTTGTAGCAATGGTAGGCTTTGTTCCAAGATGAATATCCAAGAAAGATACCCTCCTCATACTTACCATCATCCTTTTCCATTTTGATAAGGCATTTGCTTCCAAAGATTTTGAAATATTTCACAGTGGGTATTGTTCCATACCATAATTCAAAGGGAGTCTTTTCATTTTTGGCTTTTACCTAAACTTTGCTTAGTGTGTAGATAGTAGTTTGAATTGCCTCCTTGCAAAATCTTTCTGACATATTTGCTTCTTCCATTATTGATTTTGTAATTTCCTGAATAGTCCTGCTTGTTTCTTCCACTACCTTATTCTTTGCAGAGAGTTGTTTTTCTATCCCATGAGTCTCACAGAACATATTGAAATTATTGGAGGTAAACTCTTCTTCTTTCCCAGTCCTCAAACACTTGATTTTCATATTTAGCTCATTTTCAACCATTGCTTTAAAAGCTTTGAGTGCATCTAGAGTTTCTGATTTTTCTTTGAAAAAGCTAACCCAAGTCATTCTAGAATAATCATCAATGAAAAATATAAAGTACTATCATCATGGAGGCTTCGTATTCTTGTAGGACCACAAAGGTTTGTATGGATCAATTCCAGTCATTTAGTAGAAGAGTTTCCTTTATCTTGTAGTATTCTTCTTGACTAATTTTTTATCTTGACATTTCCTACAAATGATGTTATTTGAATAATCAATTTCTAGCAGATCTTTTACAATTTGGACTAAATCTATTTTTACTAAATCATCAAGATTGGTATGACACAATCTTTAGCTTTCATTGGTCTGATTTGTGAGCCCAAGAATGCTGCCTTTTTTGAGATGATAAATATTCTTTTTTGTCCTTTTTCCAATGGCCATTATAGCCCCATATTTTTCTTTGATTGCAAAAGTATCATTCTCAAATACAAGACTAAATCCAATTTTGCGTAACTGTCCAATGCTTAAGAGACTTTGCTTTAGATTCTTAACATAAAAAACATCATCAGTAATTTGTTTGTTGCCAAGATTGATTAATCCTTTTCCACATATTTTAGTAGTGCAATCATCTCCAAATCTAACTAGCCCTCCATCATATCTTTCCAAACTGACAAACTTACTCTTGTCACCAGTCATGTGATTTAAACAACTACTATCAATAATCCAACAGTTCTTAGTTTGAAACATAGCTTCGTTGCTAGTGCTTACCTCTGAATCAGAACACCTTAGATTGTTGACGCTCTTTATTTTAGAGAGGAGGTAGTCATCATCTTCATAAAACACTTCCTTGGACAATCCGGCTTTATCATCTTTTAGTGAACATTTAGGTGCATCAAAATTAGTATGTACCTATTTTTCTTTTAGCTCCATTTAGGATCTCCCTCGAGTTGTTAGACTCTTTCTAAAGGGACTTGGCTCTGATACCAATTGTTAAACTGCACTGGACAACTGAGAGGGGGGTGAATCAGTTGTCCTAAAATTTTTAACCAATTTCAATCCTAAACTTATCAATCACTTATATTTAGATATAACCATGAAAGCATAGAATGAGAAGGATAACACAAAAGCACAATCAACACATAAGACATCAAATTTTTATGTGGAAAACCTTAACAGGGAAAAACCATGGTGTGTGTTATCCCACAGAAATATATATGTTATATTAATACCAAAAATTAGAGGCTTACTGCCAAAGGGTTGAACTAAGATAACAACATCTACTCCATGCCAAGGTTCAATTCCATTGAAGCACAAACACTTCTGCTCTACTCTTTACTTTACTTCTAGCTTATCTTCGTATCTTCAGCACTTCCACTTATTTGCACGAGTTAATTATAAATATTTATACACTACATCAACCTTGGAATAATCATCAAGGTTGGCATTACAATCATCAACCGTTGGAGCAAGCTCCAAGGTCGTCAAACATACGTTACATCAAAATAGGTCTAGACCTAATATAAATTATGCTAAGGAGAAGACACAAAATTATGAGCGGATCACATCACGCCTTAGCATGGACTCAAACACGATCTTCCATGCCACAACATGCTTCTGAAATCTTCAAGAGATCTCTGCAATCACTGGAATTAACCAAGTCGGCTAAGACTAGTTACACGCTATACTATCTGGGAACAATCTTCAAATTCAATCTAAAATACTCCTCGCGGACCAATGCAAAGGTAGGAACACGATCAAGAGGCCTCCACAAGCACGTTGTAATCACCAGGATCAACTGCACAAAATCTAACCACTTTATCCATGAGATTCTTCACACTAGAGCACATGAACTTCACTGTCTTCAACTGTCATAAAAAAGATAGCTTGTGGACCACAAAATCATAAACCATTGGAGTTGTAGGAACTTATCATCATCCCAGACTACCCTTTAAAATTGCAGAGAAAAATACTTCAATGCAGAGGAATGTAGAGCAAAATACTTTCTCCCAGGCATCAGTGAATGAATAGAAAAAGTAGGTTTTGCTCTGGTGAACACAACTTCCTCAAATCTTCATACCGGAGGCTCAAACTTGGAATATAGCATCTTCAGTTGGGCTTCTAAATAACTTCTAATCTGCAGGTAAAGATATTCATCCTATAGGAAATGTGGAGCAATCTTCTGGACTATTCTTCTGTATTCAACACACTATTTCCATTGCACCTCATTGTTTCTACCAGAGGACTAATTTTCTCAATATCCTCAACATGAGAGTCAATTACATGAGTGTATTCAAAGCATAAGCAAGTAACAAGATATGGATACAATTGACACAAATGACAACAAAGATATGTTGCCATCAATGACAACACCGATTAGGCACATACTTGCAACAAAACTAGGAGAGAGAGAGAGAGAGAGAGAGAGAGAGAGAGAGAGAGAGAGAGAGAGAGAGAGAGAGAGAGAGAGATGATTTTATTTCACCATAACGCGAGTGTGTTATAACGCGCTCACGTTACATGAATGCACATAACGCGAGTGTGCTATAACACACTCACATTATGCTTTGCTTTGGTAATTTCCAAGCCTTTGGCTTGTATTATCCTTGGGCTTCCAACCCAAAGGCTTGGACTATGTTTTGGAAGTCCAAAGAAGTGTTTTTACAGATCGTAACAAAAATTACATAATCTAGTTTGCACTTGTTTCAATGACAAGTCAAAAAATACCACCATAGTCTTAATCTCTCTCTCTTATCTTTCTAACCATATAATATTTTTCATGTTTTGAGTATGTTAAGAATTTCATCTTTAATTTCTTTTGTTAGTGTATCTATTTTTTGTCAAAAACTAGTGTGTGCTATTTTTGACTTTTTTTTTACCATTCATCAAAACTTCAAATAAATTACATTTTTAGAAACTAGGCTCCATTCTACATGTATTAAAAAAAATTGGATTTTCAATTAATTTTCAAAAAATTTAGGGGGCAACACACTAAATTTTTTATTTTTTCAGGATGTGTCCACTTTGAAAATTAGTAAAAAATCAATTATTCATGAAAAAATAATAAAAGAAATCAGGGATAAACTTCATTGTGTTAGCTAATTTCTCACTGAAGCGATTTTTGAAATACTAAAAAAAATTTAACATTTTAGGGGGAGGACACCAAACGCTATGTTATGTTTTTATGAAAAAATAGGACCAATTTGTGTGCCCTATTTTTGAACCCCTTAATCTCAATCATTTTTGAAAAAAAATAGTATTTTAGAAACTAGATTCAGAGCACTACGACTCTTATTTTTGTTTTATCTTCAAATTTTGAGTGTAACTATCTTTAATTTCTCGTCCAACATTAGTCTTTCTTGATTTCAAAAAAAAAGTGGCATCTTAAGACCCCCTTTTGGTCCCCCATCTTTTTGCACTTACCCCTAACAAGGGTGGTCCTCACACTAACTTAGACGTCAACCTAAAGAAATAAAAAGAATCAAATTTAACGTGTAATTTTGAGGGAAATCAATAGAGGTTAAAATGGTGAAAGAGGGATTTTTCCCAAGAATGGAGAGTTGTTCTTGATTGTCACAATTGAGGAACCACATGAGGCCGAGCCCCTTCTATAAGATCAATCTCCTCATTGGTAGCTCTTATAGGCTTTTTATTTGTGTGATTCTGACACCATTTGACCATTTTTTCTCTTATTCTCTCTCTTCATAGTTGCAAGTGAAAATGACCTTTTTGTCCATTTTAGCCTTTATAGAGTAGTTTTTTCTTCTATCTAATGTTTTCCTCCATCTCTTCTACATATCGTCAAAATAGAGTAAATCAACATAGGTTTGCATTGAACCTCATAATAATGGTATGTTCTCCTATCTTTTTTTTCACCAACATTGAGCTAATCATTTATGAGGTGCACTTTTAATTAGTTCATTTTTTTGTAATTTGCTCAAGCAAAGTTGAAGTACACAACAAATGTAATACCTCTCCAAACCTCACATTGATGGTAAGTCCTTGTGTCTCTTTTCACTATCACTTTTTCAATTATCATATTGCATATAATTTAACCAATTCATTTGTAGGTCCAAATGTGGGAAACCAACAAACAAATAAGAATAGGTAAGTGAAGGTCCCACATGACTATTTCAAAAATAGAACCTAGCTTTTATGTAGACTACCATACCTAAGGGGGAAATTTTAAGGACCCAAAATTACATAGGTCAATACACACGTCTAATGATGATTTGGCAGTCCACCACACAACCCATGTAGCATGCTCATTTCTACTCACAACCTTTTTTTCTTAATGGAAGCTTTCTGATGGGGAGTGCACAGCATATACCACAGACCAATGCCCTAATTTCTCACAGTCGACAAACTAACAGAAGAGCCACCGATTCAACTCCGTTGACCAAGTCTCTCATCTTTCTACCAAATCCCCGATGGCATTTGCCTTTGGTGAGACTCGCTCCATCGGTGAACTCTTGTAACCTTTGGCCGATTCGCCAATACGTTGTCACATAGTTTACTTCCCCCGTACCCTAGCACATGGAGATGCTAGGTCATCCTATTGTGCGAAACGTCTTGTCTGGATCCTCTGCACTGCTGAATAGGAAAAAAAAACAAAGAGCAAAACAAATATTCATACAACAAAACCATTCCACTGATTTCGATGAAAATCTCACCAGTGGAATGCTTCATGACGACATATGGCAACAATGAAAAATACAAAATAAATGGAAATCTATAGTTACACGATTTATAGTTATAAGAAACGAAAATCAAATGGACAGAACAGAATTGCTTTATTTCTCCTGAGCACAATACAATCACATTCGATCACACTACTTCTTTGATCAAATTACAATCGATGATCATTTAGCTATCCCTCTGGGCATTTATCAACTTGCCTTGAGTAGTACCAAACCAACTTCAAGCGGCTGGGAGACCAATCCAAGCAACTGGGAGACCAATCCAAGCGGTTGGAAGACACTATTGCCTATTTTTGGCATTATTGTTATTTTTGACATTATGAGATTACAACTTGACAAATGTCCCCTAAGTCACTTGGGACTTACAAAATGAACCTAGATACAAACTAAAATGAAAATGCATTGGTCAATAGACCTTATTACAAAAGAAGACATGATTTTCTAGGTGCTCCTACACCATACTCCCTGGGTGAAAGTTGTCTCAAGTCCTCTTAGAGACTAACTACTGCAAATCACCACCCTACTTTTTGATGTCTGCTTCCAGCATCCATGTGGCCTCTAAGTTTGGAAGTCCTTGCCATTTGACTAAATGCTCAAAATATGTCTTATTTTTGGTCTTCTTGGTTGTCCTGCTATCCAAAATGCATTCCATCTTCGGTGGTTCCTTAGGTGGTAAATACTGCATCCACTCTGCATTGTCTTAGACATAATCTGTTGTCCCTTGTCGTGTATCAGGACTCCTATATAATGTTAGATTAGCAACATTGAATATAGGTGAAATAGCAATATCATTAGGGAGTTCAATTTTGTAAGCATTAGGACTATATTTCTTTAGAATCTGACAAGGTCCAATTTTTCTCATCATCAACTTGCTGTGTTTTCCTATGGGTAGTCGGTTCTTGTTGAGATGAACCATGACCATATCTCCTATTTGGTACTGCACATCCCTTCTTCTTTGATCTACTCTAGCCTTGATCTTCTGACTGTTCTAGTGTAGAGTATCTCTGACTTGTTGATGGATCTCTTTCATAGCCTCTACAAATGTATCCTCATGTCCACTCCTTTTGTCCAACCCTTGAACATCTCTGAATTCAAAAATTCCTCTAGGATGACTACCATAAACAACTGCAAATGGACTTAGACCTATACTTCTGTTTGTAGAATCATTATAGGCATACTCTGCTTGTGGGAGTACCACATCCCAACTACTGCCATGTTCTCTTGTCAAACATCTTAGCAGATTGCCTAATGACCTATTCACAACCTCAATTTGGCCATCAGTCTGAGGATGATAGGCTGAACTAAAAGACAAATTTGTACCCAATCTTTTCCACAAGGTTCTCTAGAAATGTCCCACAAATTTGCTATCTCTGTTAGATACAATACTCAAAGGTAATCCATGAATCTTGACAATTTCTTTAAAGAACAAACCTGCAATATAACTAGCATCATTGGTGGTCTTACAAGGAATAAAGTGCACCATTTTGCTGAATCTATCTACCACAACAAACACATTGTCATACCCTATCTGTGTCTTGGGCAATCCCATCACAAAATCCATACTCAAACTTTCCCAAGGTCTGTTTGGTATGGGCAAAGGTTGGTACAGTCCTGCATTGGTTGAGACTCCCTTTGCTCTCTGGTAAATCATACAACTCTCACAAACCTTCTGATATCAGATTGCATACTTGGCCAAAAGTAAAACCTTCTTACAAGATCTAAGGTCTTATTGAGCCCAAAATGTCCTCCTAAACCACCACTATGTTTTTCCTTCACAATATTATCCTTCATTGAACACTTAGGGATACATAGTTGACTTCCTTTAAACAAAAGTCCATCCTGCAATGTATAATCAAAAAATTCACTATGGAAAGCATTGGCAAACTCACTGCATACCCTGTAAATCTCCTTGAAATCTTGGTTCTCTTCATACAATCCTTTGAGTGACTCAACACCCATACTTTGTAGCTGCACTTCTTGCACTGTCAACACCCTTCTGCTTAGAGCATCAGCAACCTTATTGGTTATTCCTTTCTTATGCTTGATGATGAAGGTATATTCTTGAAGACTTTCCACCCATTTCATGTGTCTATGACTGAGCTTTTCCTGTCCATTCAAAAAACTGAGAGCATGATTGTCAGTGTATACAATAAATGCCTTAGGAAGCAAGTAGTGCCTCCATTTTTTCAGAGCTTGTACCATAGCATACAATTCTAAATCATAAGAGGAGTATTTCCTTTTGGCTTCATTTAACTTTTCATTGAAGAAGGCTACTGGTCTGCCTTCTTGACTCAACACTACTCCTATGGCCAACCCACTTGCATCACATTCAATTGTGAAAACCTTATTGAAATTAGGTAACACTAAAATAGGGAATTTATCAACTTTCTATTTTAGACTCTCAAATCTCCTATCTGCTTCTCTCGTCCACACAAACTTCATCTTACCTCCACCTTTGATGGTCTCCAACATAGGTGCATAGATGTCACTGTAGTTCTTAATGAATTTCCTATAAAATGTGGCCAAACCATCAAAATTTCTGACCTCTCCTGCTATCCTGGGTGTAGGTCAATTTAAAATAGCTTCTATCTTGGAAAGATCCATTTTCAAATCATCCTTAGAGATGACAAAACCTAGGTACACCAATTCTTGTTTCATGAAGTCACACTTTTCCAAGTTTATCAGTAACTGCTGATCTTGTAGCCTCTTCAAGACTATCGCCAAATGTTTCAAGTGCTCTTCCTTTCTCTTAATAAACACCAAGATATCATCAAGGTAGACTACCACAAATTTTCCTATGAATTCCTGCAACACCTCATTCATCAATCTCATAAAGGTGATAGGGGCGTTTGAAAGACCAAACGACATCACAAGCCACTCATACAACCCTTCATTGGTTTTGAAAGTTGTCTTCCACTCATCCCCTCTCTTTCCTTATCTGACGGTACCCACTCTTCAAGTCTATTTTGGAGAAATAAGTAGCCCCTCCCAAAGAATCCATTGGATCTTCTATTCTAGCAATAAGAAACCTATACCTGATGGTTATCCTATTTATTGCCCTAGAATTAGTACATAGTCTCCATTTCCCATCCTTCTTTGGGGCTAAAATAGTAGGTACTGCACATGGGCTAAGGCTCTTCCTAATCTGCCCTTTGTTTAGGAGTTCTTGAATCTGGTTTGCTATCTCTTCATTCTACTGTGGGGTCATTTTATATGCTGCCTCATTAGGAAGTACTGCTCCTAGTATGAGATCTATCTGATGGCTAATGTCTATGATTGGTGGTAGGTAATCAGGTATATCCTTTGCAATCACTCCTTTGTAACTCTCAAGCAAATCTTTGACCTCTTTAGGCCCTACTTCTCGCACACTTTCCTTCATTTCCCCCTTAGGCTTCATAATCAAAGCAAAACCTCTTCCATTAGGCCTTCTTCCTTAGTAGCCTCCTCTGCTACTGGAGTCCCCAACTTGCTCTTCTTGGATAGACTCACCACTAGGCCTCTGGTTAGGAATTCTTCCTCCAAAACTGCCTCTGCCTCTGAAATTCCTTCCACCTCTACCTCTATTGTTCTATTCAGTCTTCCTCTTTATCTTCTCTTCATCCCTTAAGGCCATTTGGAAACACTTGTTCACTGTTTCTGGTGCTAAAATGCTAATCTCATCTTGAATGTTCATCCTTAGGCCATTTAAATACCTGGCCACCTTCTCTAACTCTTCTTCTTGTCTCTTTGATCTGAGACTGAGTTTATGAAACTCTTGTGTGTATGCATTCACATTAAGGTCTCTCTATCTAAAATTCTGCAATTTCTTATACATATGTACATCATAGTCCAGGGGTAAGAATTGTGCCTTGAGTTTGGTCTTCATCCTTCCCCAGGAGGTTATCATGTTCTTTCCCTCCTTGACTCTCTCTCCTTGCTCATAATTCCACCATGTAAGAGCAGATCCCTACAACCTTGCCTTTGCCAACTTAACCCTCTTATCATCAGGGACTTCTTTATATTTGAAGTGATTGTTCAATCCCTCAATCCAGTCAATCACCTCTTCAGTTTCCATACTTCCACTATACATAGGTAACCCATCTATGGTGTCCCTATTGACTAACTTTAATGCATTTAAAAATGCCCTCTGGTCTGCTGGTATCTCCTCTGTCTTTTTATTGGTTTCAGCAATTTCCATATCGTTGTCACTATAATCTTCCCTATCTTTGCTTTTGGACTGCTTGAACTCTCCCAACTTGGATTCAAGCATCTCCTCGATCAGCTTCTTAACGGCATCCTGCGACATACTTTTGGGAGGCATCCTCTCCACCTCTGTCTCGCTCTCTTTGTCTGACATAAACATTCACAGACAACACCCAAATGCCAATACTCCTGCAAATCCTCAATTCGATTTGCCACCCAAATCTTTTCGAGCTCTGATACCAATATGATGGGGAGCACATAGCGGATACCACAGACTGATGCCCTAATTTCTCATAGTCAAAAAACTAACAGAAGAGCCACCAATTAAACTTCGTTGACCAAGTCTCTCATCTTTCTACCAAAGCCCCGATGGCATTTGCCTTTGGTGAGACTCGTTCCGTCGGTGAACTCTTGTAACCTTTGGCCAATTCACCAATACACTGTTGCACAGTTTACTTCCCGTGAACCCTAGCACATGGAGATGCTAGGTCATCCTACTGCATGAAATGCCCTATCTGGATCCTCTGCACTGCCGAATAGGAAAAACAAAACAAAGAGCAAAACAAATATTCATACAACGAAGCCATTCCATTGATTTCAACATAAATCTCACTAGTGGAAAGCTTCACAACGACATACGGCAATAATGAAAAAAG
The DNA here is from genome assembly GCA_027924645.1 of Cunninghamia lanceolata. NCBI lineage: Eukaryota > Viridiplantae > Streptophyta > Pinopsida > Cupressales > Cupressaceae > Cunninghamia > Cunninghamia lanceolata. Next base: position 5,100,590 of record BSBN01000071.1, on the reverse strand, counting down.
CAAAATGAATGGAAATCTATAGTTACACGATTTACAGTTATAAGAAACAAAAATCAAATGGACAGAACAGAATTGCTTTATTTCTCCTGAGCACAATACAATCACATTCGATCACACTACTTTGATCAGATTACAATCGATGATCATTTGGCCATTCCTCTGGGCATTTATCAACTCGCCCTGAGTAGTACCAAACTAACTCCAAGCGGCTGGGAGACACTACTACCTATTTTTGGCATTATTGCTATTTTGGGCATTATGCAATTACAACTTGACAAATGTCCCCTAAGTCACTTGGGACTTACAAAATGAACCTAGATACAAACTGAAATGAAAATGCATTGGTCAATAGACCTTATTACAAAAGAAGACATGATTTTCTAGGTGCTCCTGCACCACTTTCCTAGTGTCATAGTACCCTCCTTCAGGTGTTCTTCACCCTTATTTTCCATCCTTTTGGCCTACTTAACCTTCCCACTTTTCAAAATTCTTGACAACTATCATAAGTTGTAGGGATGCTTAGGAAACCCATCTTAAAATGCAAGGTCACCCGAGCGAACTATCGTAGCAAAAGGGGTGACCCAAACCCCAACAAAAACAACCCTTTTATGTTTTAAAGTGCATGTGAGTCACTTCTTTTTGGCTAGTTTTTTTTTCTAGTTTCCATTCTCATCACCAGATTTTTGCCATGCTTTCTTCCTAGCTTCCTTCATTTCTTTCTTTCATGCTTTCATTGCTATCTTTATCCTATATTTCCTCTAATCTCCTCTTCTCTTCTTCTATTTAAACCTCTAGGTTCTCTCATTCACAAAGGGAGAGAGAAAAAGTAGTGTTTGGAAAGAGTAAAGAACTCTTACATACATAAGCTTTGTGTAATTTCTCTCCATATGATTGAAAGGATTATCAAACAACCGCTATAACTTTTTGCTAAAAATATATGTATCCCTTCCTTCAAGAATTAGACCACATTTAGAAAATTGTACTCCTCTATAAAACCTAGTCCTGAATCCTCAAACTTATCCTCTAGCCTCACCTTCGTAGCGCAAGAAGTTAATTTCCTTCTTCCTTTAAAGTCAATCCCAATCTAGATCTTATGTTTCCATCAAGCAAAGTACCCCAAGGTTAGAAGAGGATACAAAACTATCAATAAAGTTGGGTGGACTCAAAGGAACCCAATTATAGTAGTTGCAAAGAAGCTTCAAATCTTCTTCTACGTTCTTTAAATTTAAAATAATTTTCATTTGAAGTTTTTTTTTGGTAATTAGATCACCAAAATTTACCTAAAGAATATAACACTTCATTGTTGTTTCTAAGATAGTTTAAAATTTACTTCCTTAGGTAGAATTATATTTAAGTTACTTGTTGCATCTTGCAAATAGAATAGAAGTTTCTTTGAAAGCTTTTGTTAAAAATCAGAAAACTTCAAAACAATAGTATAGTTGCATGCAAAATCATATAGAAATAATTAGTTGCATATAGTTAATTAATTCATACTTTATTTTAGAAAATATAAAAAGATAGAATAGATTATTTCTTGCATACATTTAGATTATCTTTCTTAGTTCCAATCTTTCAACTTTCTAAAGTACAAAGTGAGAAGAAAGAAGCCCTTGATTTTATCATGAGGCATTCAACAAAAATGTACAATGAGGGGGAAAACACCCTTGATTCCATCATGATACATTCAACAAAAATGTTACACACATCGTCAAATAAAGAAAACATCACAATGTCATCAAATAAAGAAAGCAACTCAAACAATCACTCTCTTTTGAGTCTCCTATATCTCATGTGGCCTTCCACACTAGATGTGTCTAGGGATCAAGGAAGGATAAATTGAGGTGGTTCTAGACAAAATTCAAGAGAACGCGCCGATTCTTAAGGAAATTTGAGAGCATAACAAGAAAAGGTGGATAAGAGAAGAGTCCCACATAAGAGAAATCACTCTCTTATAAAAGCTCATCAAGATTATTAACACTAGAATCACAACAATAGCATTGCAAAGAGAAGATTCAAGCACCCCAATTGTTCAAATTCCAATCACTCCACATCCAACCTCTCAAATCAACACCATTGTCTACCATCAGAGACTTCTTTCTCACAAGGTGAGTGAGCCTATTAGTGTGACCTTCACTCCATATAGTCATACCACTATCATCCACGAGATCCTCCTACCCATGTGATGAGAGTGATCAAACAAAAACTCCTCTACTTAGTTGGATTTTTCCAAAAGTGAAGGAGTAATTTGATCCACACCATCAACAATGCCGTTCTAAGTCCACCTCATTCACTTTTGTGGTGATTAGAGTTAGAATATCATAGTTCCCTTGGTTGATAGGGTATAAATAATAAAAGGATATCAAAATGTAACTAAAAAAATAGGTACATATGATACCTAGTGAAAATAGGGAGGTATTTTAATTTGGAGGATGTTTACTAGTATCCTATGAATGCAAGTGTACTATGCCATTTGCTTATTAAGTGAATCCCTAATATTTACGAACTAAAACTAATTCATTTGAAACATATAGGATTTATATATGAAGAGAGACGATTTAACACATACATGTATCTATGGGCATCAAGAGCATAATCCTATGACATCAACATCTTAGGAGCATATTGCATGGCTACCTCTTATTCTTAATCTCTATTCATTGTCATTGACCAAAGGAGAACAAATCCTTGTCTACCAAGTTCCTAAATGTTGTCTCTTTTCATAATTTTTAAAAATGCATGTTTATCATACTAAGGTAAACCTTTTTCCAATTAAATTATATCTTCAAATGAAGTTGAAATATGCACAAAAGTTCACTTCTATAAGTACAATCTTAAACCTAACAATTTTTAAAAATATATATTTATTTTTAAATTGTAATTTTACACATCAATGTTTGTTAATATATTAATAAATCAATTTATAAGATTTATGATAATATTTCTAAAATTTAAGCAAGTTTAATGTTCATTCCTACTTTTAAAAGATCAATGATATTTGATTGAGGAAAAAGTAGAATGTTTAATCATGAATTAAAATGTGAAGATTATCCTCTAGTATTTGTATTTACAACTTATAACATTTGTGATTGTTTTTACATATAATTTAACAACAATTTAAGATGGAAAAGAATTAAATTTAATTTATGTGTAATATTCTCAATAGCATACAATTATATTTAGAGCATTTAGGGCATATATGGGGCAAAGCTGTTTTGCAGGATTTGAATTTTAATAGATGATATAATCAAGAATATATCATCCTCAGGAATTAAACCATAACACTTCAATTTAATTACATTTTTAATAAATATAATCAATTAAACTATAACGCTTCAAATTAAATTGTAACACTTCAATTTAGTTACATTTTTAATAAATATAATCAATTAAACTATAAGGCTTCAAATTAAACTATAACACTTGAATTTAACTACATTTTTAATAAATACAATTGCTGAGATTGACAGGAACCATAAAACTACAGTACATAAAAATGGATACATTTTTATGACTGTGACAGAGATCTTTAACAGTTAAATTATAACAAATTAATAATTTACAAAAAAAAATCAAAATTAATTAATTTTTAATGGCTATAAGTCTCTGTTAAGAAAATTTGTAAACCACCAAAACATTGTAACTGTTTCAGAAGTGAGAGGGAACCACCTAAAGAACAGAACAGACTATTTACTTTCAGCATTTTGTAAACCTTTTCTGAAAAAAACTGAAATATAAAAGTTGAATTAAAATTAACTCAGCAAATAAATTAATGTCACTAAAATCTAATACATAACAATAGATCCACATTTGTTATTTCTTGTCTGATCTTTGTAAAAAGGGTGTGGGCCCTTTCAAAATCTCTCTTCCTGATTTATAGTTCCAAGTCAAAAACATTTACCCATAATCAAAAACAAAAGATCCGCTGGTGATATATCTTACAAACAACTTTATCATGAAAACCTTAAAAGTCATATTTGAGAGAGCCAAAGAAGAATAATTGCATTATTAGCAAGTACTGATAAAGACTTCAAACTTCATTATAGTCAATTATGCAATGGATCAGGACCTGTAGGCACCAGTCTTTTCTCAACTCCATACCTGGAATGGACATGCAATTCATGACTGTGTAGGCATTCTTCTGCAGGTTGAAGTTTATAGAATTCTTCTGCAGGTTGAAGTCTATACCTGCTTGTCTTCAGTAATCGCTTTCCTTCCACTGGAGCAAATGATGTGTGGCCAAGCAATACCATTATAACAAGAAAAACAGTGAACAGACACCTTGTCCCCATTTCACAACCACTTTTATCAAAAATTCAACTACCCTCTTCAGAAAACTGAGCCACAACTCCTTTTAAATTTGTTTTTGGCATGCCTATTCTGTCGTTTTTTAAAAGACTTGGGTCTATTGAAGACTAAAATAGCATTGCTTCCTACCACCTGCATGTCATCAATAAGCATGCAATTTTTCTTTTGGATGAAAGAGACCAAAGCCGGCAATTTTAATTCCTTGATGTAGATCAATTTTTAAGGACGGCGACATTAGCGTTGACAATGGGAGCACCAAATAAAATAGTTCTCTTTAATGCATACCCTTTCAATTGTTCATTACTAAACCAGTTACATGCGTGAGTTTGTCCTGAATTTTTAGATATGTTTTTCAGCTTGAATTTTCTTTCTGAATTCGAATGATGTAGTTGCTTTCATGTGAAAGCTGTGTTTAACATACAGTTCAGCTTCCCATTAATTGTTTAAGGAAAACTGTGATCTCATCCCACCGGCCATTATTTTTTAAACTGACTTTTAATAATTATTTAAATATTTCTTACAGTTTATGATGGTGAGAGCCCAAATTTGATGGCCGTCTGGTTGTATTTAAGCACTTTTTTCTTAAAATACAATTAAAATTTTAGGAAGACTGTATCACATGAAAGGAGAGATTTTGGATTAAGCGTTAAAATTTATATAAAATTATTTTGATATGTATATTTAGTTTACATATAATTTTATTCATAATAAGATATGTCTTAGTGTTTAAAGTGTTTAAAGGACAACTTTCAATGAATAATTATCATAAAAAATTTGCTTCACTTATAGGTCAATAGTTAAATTTAGACCATGGCCGGCTGGTCACTAAGAGAGTATTTCTGAATGTAAGATATGTCTTAGTGTTTAAAGGACAACTTCCAATGGATAACAATCATCAAAAGTTTACTTGATTGATAGGTCAACCATCAAATTTAGACAATGGCCTACTGGTCACTAAGAAAGTATTTTTAAATGTAATTATTTCTTTTGGTAATTTTTAATATCAATATTTTGAAAGATTCCCAAACATTAATACTAAAAATTACATCACTATATCTATATAGCAAAATATTATGTACTATAAACTATAAATTGTATTGCTTAATAATTCTTCTTGTATTGCATAATAATCAACTATTTAAAACTAAAAACATGTTAATTTATTACAAATGAAAATTTGGATATATTTTATTTTTAAAGATTTTTATTGTTAAATTATAATATAGTGATGTAAAGAAATAATAGTCATGTAATTTCAAATTTGAATCTACATTAATTAATATTTATACACTCTATGTATGTGTGTAAAATATAAAATGAGCTGATTCATACATTTTGAGTCATATTTTTGAAAAGAAATAAAAGGTATTTTCAAATTATTTAGGTTGATTAATTAATTAATTAAAATAATTAATATATAATTAATTTAGATAAATTAATTGAATTTCAAAACATTATTTTGATGTGTATAAATAAATATTAAATGGATAATGAAGGATAAATGTATTTAGTTTTAGGAATGATGAAAGATATTTTCATTTGGAACATGTTATATGATTTATCTTAGTAATGAGTAATCAACCTATTGTTTGGTTTCAACTGATAATCTAGAATAGGATGGTGCTAAAGAGTACTAATAAAGCTTGCTATCTTAGGAAGGAAAGTTGACTAGCTTGCCAAATTGCACCTTAGTCAAACTTTTTGATTGGTTCAATAATTTGTAACAATTTTGCAGACATGCCTGTTGATGATGATTATTAGTCATAACAACATGCATAAAAATTTGCACAACAAACCTTTATTATCTTGAAAAGTACGATCAATTTGGAACAAACTGATGACTCCAAGGATTCGTTGATCAGGTCATGATCGTCTGACGTTATTCAGAGGTTGATGTGCTATGTTGTTTCTCATTCAAGGGTCTTACACTGTCCTGTACTGTGAATTGATGTCTAAACATCCGGTTATACACTTGCTTCCTGTAAATTTACTTCACAAACAAGGTTCTTTCCACTATATTCAACACATCATGATCATATTTATAAGTTTGATCAATTCTTCTGAACATCAACTATCTTAAACTGATTATACCTCTGCACCTATGAATTTATGTAAATAATGTGCTTTTAGTTTGTTATTTGCAAGAATACTGCTGTTATTCAGGTATATTTGCATGAGATTATCAATTTTACATGTAGATTTTACTCAAATATGCTATGGATGTTCAATTTCCTTCGAGGTATCTGCATATTTTATGTATTTGCTTAGAATTATCTGTGTATTTGCAATTGTGAAGGTGATTTGTAATGAAATTAAACAAATTGAGATAAATGCTTTTTAATCTTAACTAAATTTAATGAATCTTCAACTATTGGTTCACATACATTCCAGATACTTTCATGAAAGGAAGAGAATTAGACCATAGGTTCACCAGGATGTTCCACAACTAGCTATAGTTGATGCAAACTTCAAGGTAAAGAATGACAACAATATCCATAGATTAACATGCACTCCGAGGGATGCAGCATATCACAGTGAGATATCCAGATGACATTCACAAGATTACTCAAGATTTACGATGATATGTAATCAAATCTTCACTTTCATTAAGTAAACAAAAGACATGTACATTTGCAATCAACTTTGAAATTAGTCCTAAGCAACTTTCAACAATCTAACTTCAATTACGTTTCCAATAATCTACAATGTGCACTCCATCTTCCTTTTATAGCATAAGGATAGGAGACGGTTACAAGTGATCAACGCTCAAGATTTGTCTATTTAGATCAATGGTCAATATCCATTCTTTGACTGAGTCAAAGTTTGTAGACGTGGCACAAGTTGCCAGCTGGCAACCATCTAGTAGAACTCAATCATTCTGTTATCTGATTATGCATATGACTCTGTCATTATGCATCTTTACTTTACTCTTTATCCTCTTCTTCTTCATCTTCTTCTTCATCTTCATTTTCTTCTTCTCCTTCTTCATTTGCATCCTCTTCTTCATCTTCATCTTCATCACTATCATCTTCATTAGCTTCAGGATCATGCCTTATATGCACACTAATCACCGCCCTAATGGATTCATACAATTGCACTATTCTTTCTACTTCACCTCCATCCTAAGTTTTGGCCTTTGCTACAACATGCCTGTGAGAGTGAAACTGTGCCTGAAGAGCATTCCATTTTCTCTTCCTACTATTTAACGTTTCATTGTATGTCTCTACCTTAGCTTTCATTCTCATGGCCTTATTTATCACCTCCTCTGTTAAGTGATGAAGACGGTCTTCTGTTGTTTGCTTAAAATTGTTATGGAAGGCTTGGACAACAAAATCAATATCCTGATTTTCTATTTTTCCTTCTACTTTGTCCTCCAGAGCCTCGAGGGTATTTATTTCTTTTGCCATAAGATCATGTAGTTTAACACTTATGTCTCTGATCTTACTACTGCACCTTTTCAGGATATCACATTCAAATATGGTATCTTAATACCAAATGCCTAGCAACTGTGTAGTATTATTATCCATGAGTTTTTTTATGTCTATCCTCTTTATTTGGCCAAGGGTATCCAAATGTTTTTCTAACTTGAAAGATCTTCTTCCCACCTCATTTTGTAACTTATCTACTTTACTCCTCAAATCACCAAGAGAGTTCCAATTTGTTAGAGAGGTTTTAACTACATTCTCTGCTTCGAAAACAAAAGAGACAAACTAGTTATCCACTAATTGAGCCTTATGTTTCATGAGATCCAACCCTGTCATCTTATCTTGAGATATGATAGTCAGTGGGGTTGCTGGGCTGAGTGGTGTATGCTTAGGATCAATTAATCCTTTAATGAATGAGTGTAATTGAGCAATGTGCTCTTTATGTTTCCTATTTTTATCCTTTTCTCTTTTCACCCTCTGTGTTAAGGAATCAATAATATCTTTACCTTCTTGACCTTCCTGAGCTTCATTACCAAAACCTAAATCAATGTTTGTTATTTGAAACTCATCTAGGCCTATTTTTCCTTTTTCTTTATCTACCATTGGTAAGGCTACTTGGGTTGTCCTCCTACTTGTGGTAGGATCTCTTTTTATTGCAAATGTAGGCTTTGCCTTCCTTTTAGGCTTCAGCATGCTTGCTGTAAACAATGTAGAAACATCAAACTCAAGGACCTCATCTATCTGCTGCAAATTTATCTTTTGCTGTAGCCAGTATGGAACATCACCTCTGGGCCCTTGTTGGTCAGTTTGCTCCTTTTGAGCATCATGAGACTCTATATTATGCTCTACCCTTGGTGGTGAATTCTCTTTCCTTGGTTCTTCCTCATGCACATTTCCATGAGGGGGATCTTGCTGAGGTATTTCTTGTTGAGGGGTCTCCTGTTGAGGGGGAGGTTCTTGTGGTGTTTGTACATTTTGATCATGTACTTCCTCTTGCAATTTACCCTCATGTGGTTCCTAAACATTTTGATTTTGTTCATCATGTGGCACTTGGTCTTCATGAGAAGATTGTGCATTCTTCTCTTAGGGATCACCTTGATCACCCTTGGCCACATTCTCTAGTTCCTTTGACTGACCATCATCTTGGGACAAACTCTGTTCCTCACCCTTTGAGGTGTCTTCTCTTTATTCTTGAGTCTTCCCAACTTCCTTTCTTTTTCTTTTATCTCTCTTTGAAGTGTTGGTGTTGGTTTATCACCCTGATCTGTATTTTCATCAGGCACCTCTTCATTATGTTTATCATTTTTATTAGGCATTTCCTGATCACCCTCCTTTTCTACATTGATTTCTATCTTCTCTTGTTCTGGAGGTGAATTGCTTTGCCTTTCCTTTTTATCAGGTACTTCTTTATCAGTCTCTTCATGCACATTGATTTTCACTTTCTCAGGCTCCAGAGGTGGATCATTATCTCTGTTTTGATCTCCATCACCTTGGTAAGCCAAGTCTATTACCATAGGGCTAGTTACGTGATCAACCAAATTGGTTAATCCTATCTGCTGGGCTACATCCTTAGGATCATCTTCTTCAATTTCCTCTGTCTCAACCTGCTCTTGATGAGTTTCTTTTTAAACCATAGGAGTCCCCTAAGGAGTCATCTTTGTATTAGCCACTAAGGTCTCCATTCTTTGAGCAACAACATCTCTAACTATCTCATCATCTGACAAATATACAGTATCATCGAGTGGAAGAGGAGGCTCTTTTCTTGCCCTATGTCCCTCTTCTCTCTGCTCTTTTTCCTTCTTAGTTTTAAATTGAATAATCTCTAGGATGGGAACCTCATGTTGTAGGTTCTTCATGATACCTAAACCACTTGCACCCCTTAATAAAATGGGATCAACATTTACATTTACCCTCATTGCAGTTTTCTATTTCTTTTTGGGTGGTGTCCACTGCACCTTCTTCCTCTTCTTTGATATTAACAAATCATCATCTAAAGGCTCCTCATCCAACCATTTCTCCTCTAACAGCTCATCATCCAATAATTCTTCCTCCTCTATAATCATAGGGGTAGGCTTTGTGACCTTTTTCTTTTGTTTGACAGGAGTATGGGGTGATGCAGCTACAGATGTAGATGCCACATCCCCCTTTGGTTGGAGTCTCCTAACTATTACTTCCTGTACTAGAGCTGACTTCTTGTTTTTACCTTGCTTCTTTTCTTCCACCACTGGCTGCCTTTCTCCATTGGATTTCCTCTTTTCAATGAGAAAGTCATCATATTCTTCCTCAGATATTTCCTATCTTTTCTTCTTGTTATCTATAGTAAGGGCTACACCCTTCTTCTTTAACTTAGTGACTTCAGTACTTACCTAGCTCTGGGTCAGTTGAATAACCTTCTGCATTATTTGATCAAATGAAGTTACCTCAGGCTGAGTCAAATCCGGAGCTGATATAGTTTCATTATACACTTTCTTATCCTCATACTCACTGGACATAATCTTTCCATCATCTTTGTGTAGCTGAACATGCACTAATATGCAATCAAAGGTACAAATTTGGTTGAGAGTGAGCCTATGGTAAGTCCTTCTCCTAACTTCTGCTTCATCATCACAATCAGACCAATAATCTTCAAGGTGCCTTTGATGTACTTGCTTTCCCAGTAGCTTCTGCATTCTTCCATATGGGTCATATGACCTAGCTATTGAAAATGGCGGCAAGTGTATTAACTTTAATCCTCCAATGTCATCCTTGATACTTTGTCTATCGGGGCATAGATACCAGCCAATAAAGATTAAAAACTGCACAGGTGGAATCTTTCTCTTCTCAATGTGAGCCTCCACTGAGGTCAATATTTGTCTAGCAAATTCCATCAAAATGACCCTATCATTAGGGTATCTAGGCAACATGAGAGGTTGTCCCTCAAAACCTTCTATTCTCATGTATGAAAATGTAGGGAACTAGATAAACCAAGCCCCATATTTTTAAATAACAGCTTGGGCTTCCATACTTAATCTTTTTGTTCTATCCTCCTCCATGGTTCTAACTAGATGCATAGAAAAAGAGTCATTCACTAGCTTATAATTTTGGAGGGACTCTCTCTTGCCCAACTGTGGGTAGTGTTCCCATATGTTTACATCACCAAGGTTGTTTCCAACCCTACCTACTATTTGTAACCCATTAAATGTTCCTCTGAAAGCACATGCATATACGACATAAGAAGTCATATGAAACGTACACATCTTTCCACCCATCCTTCTCATTCCTTCATCTAAACTATCACTTATAATCTTAGCCCAAAGAGGCTTGTCATCTGAATAGTCCACCATCTAGATAATTCCATACATCCAATTTTCAAAGCTTCCATCATGCTGTCTCCCTGTCATTCTGTAAAGCATGATTGTCATATACTGATACTCTTCAGCAAAATCAAGTTTAAACAAGTATACTGGCAATTTTGCGAAGGCCTTGTATGTACTGCTTTTGGATCTCCACTGGTACATGACCCTTTGAGCCTCTTTCTCATTACTACGGTATTCCTTTTCCATCTTGCCTAAACTCAATTTGACCACATTTGGTCCTATAGGCAAATTAAATACAGAGGTGATGCCCTTAATTGAGAAATCTGCATACACCCTACCATGCTTCTCCACTCTTCTAGTTTCTAGGTTATAATTCCATGCACACTCAACCACTAACTCAGTAGCCTCCATGGCATATAGAAATCCTCCAGCATGCCACATCCCCGAGGAGAATATTCTTTGAAGTAGAGGGTTTCCACTTCCATTATCCAACCTTCTCGTCCATGTATCGAGGTCTGTACTTCAATGATGTGTGTCATTTATCATCCCATATCTAAATCCTACCCCTTTGGGCTATAAGAACATAGGCTTCAAGAACTCCGTATTGGACCTATTCCTTCTGGCTGCCATTAACTCCTGCGATAAAATCATGTATTCTTACCCTAACATGTTTGTATGCAGCAGGATTCAAGGACCACATGTACTCCATAGCAGTAATTCTATTATTCTAACTCATCTCATGCATCATCATGCTAATTATCCTAGTAAAACCATTTTTACCTCATGATTTACTATAAATGACAAAAGAGAGGGTTTCAAATTTACTTACTTGGTGATCGCTTTCCTCTTTTACAATATGAGGGATAATGGTAATGAATGTGACTGCGCTGTGTTTGTCGTTCCATTCCATTGAGATGCAGGTTCTGTTCTGTTTGTAGGTGACTGTGATGCTTTGACTTTCAGAGCTCTATAATTTTACTTAAACATAGGGTAAATGTGAATAAACCCTAGGAATTTACCTTTTAACTGATTAATACGACAAATTAGGGTGCGGTTAATGTCCTCCATTTAAGTCCATTGATCAATACATAACATTCCGTGGATGTTTGACAAGTGGCGGGCTTATGTTTGAAATTTGAGAGCTCGACCTACCATTGGGTTTGCATTTAATGCAGAGGGTGGTCTCTTAGAAGATCAGGGATATTTGAAAATATGACCCTCTACCGAGCATATGAAGGAGACATCACCATGGATAAGGTCACTTTTGACCAACAATCAAGATCGGGTCACATTACCTTTGTTAATGCATCGTGATAATATATCGTGTTCATATGACCCCAGAGTTTGCCATGTGGCATGATTAGATTGGTCACTATGAAACCAGACATATCGGGTCATCAAGCTCAATATGAGGGATATTCGAAAATATACGGGTCTTTCAATGTTTAGGAAATATCACCCTGCTCGAGAATGTAAGGGTGATGTCAGCATTTTATAAGCCTTTGAATTTGTTCTAGAAAATGACGTCATGGTCACATTGGTTATGGTCAAGGATATTTTGAAATATGTCCCTCTCAGGTCTGAATCATGATGATGTCATTGTCTTATCATGTTTTCTTTGTTACTGGCTTAAGATGACGTCATCGTCATGTTAAGGAATATGACGGATGTTAGGAAATGTGACCCTCCAAGTGCTAAGCAAATTGACGATGTCATCATCAGGATGAGTTCTTTTATATACCGAAACAGGATGATGTCATGGTCATGTTTGCAAAGGGTGATATTCGCAAAGGGTGATATTTGGAAAGATGACGGATATGTGAAAATATGACCCTTTGAAGATATGCATGCGGGTTTTGACGAACACATACACTATCACACTTAAGTTTGACGTTCACACATCAGGGAACATATGGATATTGGGTGATCATCTTACGTTGGGGTCATCTTAACGAATATGACTGACATTTAGAAATATGAGCCTATGGGAAATATCTGGGTTGACCAAACTTTGACTTAGCATAACTTTCTATCTTTAAATCATATCAGGGTGATGTAAAAGGCAATTTTGCATAGAACTCCGTACTCTTTAAGACTATGGGATTTATGACATTAAATTCTAACTTTGACAACTGATCCCCTTTGTGATGCACATGCATGTGCAAGGGTGATATACTTAACTAACTTTTGCTAAACCGCCCAAAGCAAGAAAGAAAAAACAAGCAGAAGCAAAAGTTGGGTCCCTGTTTTGCTAAGGCAAAATGGGGCGTGTTGTGTAACCACACAACAATTCCAAACAAAATGCAAATGCCTATAGCTGTCCTAATAAATGGAGATGTTGATGTGGTGTTGTTCTAATGTAATTTTTGTAATGATTATGTGATTTGTACATGAGATCCCTAAATGAACTAGGAATATTTTCCTTTTATCAAATACCCTAACATACAAATTTAAATATGTCACACTTGATTCAATTAAATGACTAGTTGAAGTTAAAATGACTTGGGCCTAAGATTAAATTTGGTTTTAAAGTTTGGGGGATCAATATTGCACCTACAATCCTAAACCAAGTTCATGGCCACGTGTAGGATTGACTTAATATAGTAAATAGGTAACATTAGGATCCAATCTAGATCTTTAAGGATGGGAAGTCAAGTTCAATTTAAATTAAAGTCAAATGTCATTGTGCAAGATTAAATTTGGATAGAAAATAGGTAACATTAAGTATTAAATCTAGATCCTTTTGGTATGGAAAGTCAAGTTCAATTTAAATTAGAGTCAAATGCCAATTTTCACACAAGAATACACTATTTACACACAAAATTATTATATTCAAAAAATTAAAATTAATTTAAAATTAATAAAAAAACGTTAGAATATATTTTTCACCCATGTAACTTTAAATAATTATATATATAAACTAGCATACCTATCTTTTGAAAAACCTATGTAAAACATGCCAAAAGATATTATTCTAAAGGTAACTATTTTTTATTGGATTTCTATTCAAGTAGAATAGGCACCTGGAAAATGATCACCATATTTTACATAGATTTTTCAAAAGATAGGTATGTTATTTTACTTTAGAACTATTTAAAAATTATTTTTATTTGTTTACATTGTTCTTTCTTTATTTACTTTATTGTTCAAGCCTAGAGAGACCACTTTTAGGGGATCTCTTGCCAATGGATTCATTGCCTAGACCACTATACCACACCCTTATAGGCTTTGAAGAGTTATTTTTAGTATTGTAATAAAAATAGTAACCAAAAAATATTATATAATTTGATAAATAAAATAATAAATAGTTATGTATTTGAGTAAATAAGTCAGTAATATTCTTGAATTAATCTATTTTATTTTAGACATTATTTACTTTATATTTTATTGAAGAACTATTTTATTTTTCAATAGCAATACAATCATAGCTATTTTACCACCATCTAAATGATAATTTTATATTTATATTTTAGTAGGACTAGTTATTTTTAGAGCTATTTTATTTTATTTACTTAAGAGTTATTTTATAGTTTTGATTAAAGTAATGGGGAAGGGCTCGAACCCATGAACAAAAGCCAAAAAGGCAAGACAATCAAGTTTCACAAGCAGTAAAACAACATAAAACAACAAGAAACAACAAGAAACATAGAAAGGACCAGCAGAGCCAATCAAACACAAAAGGACTGGCATCAAACCAAGCTACTGCTTAGCCATGGATTTTAGATTGCTAATTGCATGTCGCTCTCTATTCAAAAATTCTAGTTTGTCCTCGAAAGTGTCCTCCTCCATGTCTCTACCCTGATCTTCTTGGGTCACAATTTCCTTGTCTTGTACATCCTAAGTCTCCCTGTTGATCTACTTGCCATTGGCATTCTTGTACCTCACCCTAGTTCTATTAGTTGGACCATTATTGGGTTGATTTTTCTTGACTTGAGCCATGATCCCTGTCCTAGCGTCCCTCATGGCCCTTCTTTTCTCTATTTCCTCCTTAAAAACATAGAGGGTAGTGGTAGAGTTCTTCACAGTTTCCCTACTGAACTCCACTAACTTTGCCATATTTTTATTAAGTTGTTCCTGGTTATCTTTAATCTTCACAATCTCATCTTCTATAGTTTCCCACTTCTCAAACTTTCTTTCCAGATTCTCCACTTCACCCCACAACTCATCCTTGCTTTCCTTAGGCCATTTCGTAGTCTCAAGCTAGGTGATCACTTCCAGATGCTGTATCTTTCTCTTGGCATGGTGAAGCTAAGCCAGTTGCCATTTTAGCACCTGATTTTGTAGATCCAAAGCCTGATAAAGAGTAGCAACCTTCTCTACCAGCTGGTTGCAAGAACTGCAGTCAATTTTGGTGCCCGTAGGTTATGCTAGGAAGAGATAACTTGAAGCTTTTTGTGAGGGGGCTCTAGACCCTTAGGTTTTACACTCTGATTTTTAGCCTCTTATATAGTCTTTCTTTTCCCTATGTTTTGACTGCTACCTTTCCCTGCTAGGGTGCCAACTCTGCTATTATTCTTGGCTTTTTTCTCATCCATTGTGCCCTTTCCTTTGATACTTCTAGGCTAGGTGGGAGTTATCTTATCAGTCTCACTAATACCTCTTTCTTGATTCCCTTTGATAATAGAATCATTTTTGCTGCTGAGGTTAGGTTTGTTGGGGGTTTTTCAACAACCTTCTCAATACTGATCTCAATCTCATTGTCACCATACTTCCTCTTGCCTAACATTTGGGTACCATCCTTCTCACCAGGGGACAAGGTGACTTCCTTTTTATCCTTAGTAGGGGGTTCGGCCTTGGCCATACCCTTACTCCTAATCCTATCACCCTTGACAGGGGGTTCCTTATTGGGTTGTATGTTATGATTACTAGAGATACCACTGGTGTCCTTGCCAGGACTTTGCTCACAACCCATTTTAGTTCTACTCATGTTCTTGTTATGGGCTCTAGAGGTCGAGGCTTCATGCTTTTTGGTCTATAAAGAACTCTCATCCCTAGTAAGGGTTTGTCCCTGTATGGTATGCTTATTGCCTCCCAGATTTTTCCCAGTAACCCCAGGGATATTCTCAACTAATTGAGGGTTATAAATTCTTGGTTTGAAGGCAAGAGTAGGGGTTAAAGATAGTTCAAATTTCTACATGGCATAAATAAGACTTTGGTGCAGGGGAAGGGGCTTTTCACCCAACAAAACTTTTTGCATCGAGTCCTCTAAGGGCGTAAATAACCAGTAAGGGAAGTTAATCTTTAAGCCATGGTGAAAATGATTAAGTAGAGGAAAAAGATATGCATAAGAGTTATTTTATAGTTAGTTTATATACTTTTGAGTTATTCTGATCTTTTTTATTTTATTTATTTAACCAATGTTTTATATTTTTTATTATTTTTACATGTCTACTCTTTAATAGTTTTTATTAACATGCTCACACCACTCCCCTACTCCACCCCTTGCTATAGTTATGTCTCTAATACTTTTAAAATAGTTATATGATTAAAGATTCTTCTTTTCAAAATTTAGAAAAATAAAGTACGTAAAAAATTATAGACATTAAATAAACTAGTAAGTAAAATTTTAGATTTAAATAGAAAAAAAATAATAATAAGTAAAACCAAAACATAGTAAACATATATTTTAAAAAAAATAAGTAAAATAATAACTTTAAAGTAAATTAAAATTTATATGTCTCATAGTTCTAAAGTAAAATAAAACAATTCTTAAGTAAATAAGAATAGTTTTTCAAAATAAAGTAAACAATATAAAAAAAATAAAATAATATTAAATAGCCCTAAATAAAATAAAATAACTTAAAATACATCTCTCCACATTTTTTAGATAAATATATTTAAGATATTTAAATATTAATATTCTGAGTGTCTCAACATAATTATAAATTTTAGTTAATATTATAAAATTTGATCTATCTTTTTGAGGTACATAGATATGATAATATTTGAATATTGTATGAGTATGTATATATTTGTTAAATAAACTTATTTTGCATGGTTGACAATTGTTTAAATTCTAACTTAGCATTGATTCATTCAAATGGTTTGTACCATATGCATGTGTTTGATTGTTGGGTGTTTTATAGTTTGAATTTTAAATTATATTTAATTATCATTATTTAAAAGATTCAGATTGTCATAAACAATTAAGATTCAGATTCCCAAGTAAACAAAATTCATAAAATGTGTAAATAAATAAATTGGGTAGTTATGAGTGAAATCTTTATCATTCCAAGTTTTTCTATTTTTCTATCCATTTGGCTTCCACGAATTTATTTATTTTTTGTTTAACGTGATAAAGATTTCACTCCATAACTACCCAAGTTTTTCTATTTTTCTATCTATTTGGCTTCCACGAATTTATTTATTTACACATTTTATGAATTTTGTTTACATGGAATCTGAATCTTAATTGTTTACGGGAATATGAATACTTTAGCCCTTGTTGTGAGTGTAGAACGCCTCTCGGCGTAATTACGCCAAGAGGTGTTCTACAATGGCAGGGCTGAAAGATTCAGATTCCCATAAATATGTAAACAAAATTCAAAAAATTCAAAGACTAAAATCTTTATTAAAAAAAACTACAAATTAGAAGTGGGGAAGGTGAAAGGATTGGAATTTCATGGCTGGGATGGAAATTAACAATAATTCTTGTAATGGAGAGTTACATAACAGTGCAAATTAAAAAATATAGAACAAACATATCAAATTGTACGATTTGAGGTGAGTGCAATAAAAAAATAGGAGAAAGATATCTCTCGGCATACTTTAGATATATTTTTTTAAATATAAATATACTAGTTATTGAGTCACATTTTAGTGCTTGTGGATCTCACATAACATGAACTAGTTAGATATATTGAACCTAACTTGTAATAATTATTGGCTATTTACGGAAGAATTTAAAATGTCACATATTATTTACACATGCTCCAATGCATATAAAATTATAGTGGTTTACTAAGTATTACTTTCTTGTAATTTAATAAGTATTTAAAAAGTGAAAAATATATGGTTTATTAAGTATTATTTTGTTCTAATTTAATAAGTATTTAAAAATCTAGTTATAAGGATGAAATTTATTTTATTTTATTTTATCTTTTAAAATATAATAATTTAGTGTTTAAGTAATAATTTTATGTAATATGTGGTATATAGTTTGTTTTATTGGATTTTAAGTTTATGTTTTTTAAAGGTTTGGAATTGTTTTTCAAATTTGATGTTTTATGTCATGGTTAAATTTATAGGTTGGAATTGAATCTTGTTTGTGTGGAATTGAATCTTGTTTGGAACTACAACTATGTTTTTTATTCTAAATTTCTAAATTAAAATTAAAAGGTGAGCCTAGGTTAATTGACTTCCAACTAGCCTTGTCGACTCAAGCATACAATATTTAAATTGTGGCAATAGGGTGTTGTATAAAAGGAGAAACCCTCTTTCATTTTAGAGATCTATCAACTAAAGAACTTATCCATTTAAAAGTATATTCAAGCATCTAGGATCATTGCATTAGCATATCAGATCATTCTAATAGTATACCTTTATTTGCATTTCTTCTTAGTGTGTATTCTAATTTATTCAAAATCAATAAATTTTCCTAAAGGTTTGACTAAGGTAAAAGGAGGGGAGAAATTCACCTACCACTCCTAACTTAGCAAGCCCTAATAGTGTCTTTAGGCACCACCAAGTTTAGATAATAGAGGAAAATAACTTTCTAAAGATCAATAGTGTAATGATCAAGATCACAATAAAAATTCAAAACCACAAGTGAAGTGATCACTTCCTTAAGTAGGGGATTGACCCTAAATTAAGCATTCCTAATAATCTTTCAATCTATTAGAGACTCCTATCTCAGATTTGAAAATAAAAACTAAAATTGAATTGTTGAAGATATAATACCACAAAAAAACATCCCTATATCATAAGAAAAACTAAATACTTATACTTTTTATCAAATTTTTAAAACATATTTATGTAGTATTTTTATTCAACTCTTTAAATTATGATAGTTAGATTGTAATTTCATTATTTCTTTTATTCACCCTATCTTATTTAGAAAATAATTCCTTAAAATATATTTACTTCTTTTCAAATGGATGTCCATTAGCATTAGTATGAATATTAAATGGCAACTAAAAAAATAATGATCTACAAGTAATAATTTTTTTATAAAATGGCTATGTGCATAGATATTTGTAATGGTGATATTTGTATACCCATGCCATTTCTCATTTAGTTTTGTGTCTATTTTGAGGTAATTTTTTAGTACATGTACATAATGATAAATGGTACAAGTTTGTGCAAAAGGTTTCATTCCTCTAGTCTTTTTAATCTTTTTATACCCAGACACATCCCTACCTTATCAATCTACACACTCTCTATATATTCACCTTATCTACCTACCCATTGCATATATCTATGCTCTTATCTCCATTTAATAATTTGCCACCTAAATTTGATGGTTATCTTATTTTGAGAAAAACCAATAGTCATAGGAGTGACCTTGCATTATGAACTTATCCCCTTCCAATTTAAAATTCAAAATTTGAATTTAGTCAACTAGCCCCCTTCATCCTTCTACTTTGAGCTAACCAAACCCACATTTGGTGCAATTTGATGTTATGTGCTAGTATTTAAAGATATTTAATGCATTCATTCTAATAATCTCCCAACCCTTTCAAGAGTTCAAAATTACATTATTCTAGAGCATTAAATTAATCAATAACAACACATTTTGATTTGGTGCAATAAAAAGAGTAAAGAATTTGCATACTTAAGTGATTGTATGTTGTTTTTTATATTGTTTAGTTTTGCAGGTTATGTTTAGTTCTTAGGGGTTAGTCTAGGAGAACTTGCCTCATCTCTTAAGATGTTTCTAAATACTATCAAATCCCCAAACATTGAGGAAGATTAGAGTAGAAGTTCACGTATTAGGTGAAGTTGCAGAGCAGAACACCACTAATTACTAGGATGAATTTGGAGCTTACCTATAGATCAAAAACTACAAATTTGCATTAGACTCAGGAACCTATCCTCTAATAGAGTAGATTTCTAGCATAGACTTCTAGGCATTTCATTGATAGATTGGCACTATTTCTAAGTCTAACATTAGATAAATTCTAGAATCTTGAATCCATTTGATCTTCATTATTCAATCATCAAGCTAGGTACTATCATTCTCCCTCCAATTTTTGAAATCACATTATCTAAATTAATATTTTTAACTACTACCATATTTACTTAGGTTGATGTCATAAATTTAATATAGGCTCCATGAGATTGATATCTCTCAACATCTTTTAGATAGATCTAGTTAAGATGTCTATACTAGTTACATCAAGAGGTGTAACCTATATTGGTAATAGGGGAGAAACATTTGATGTCATTAGCATTTTAAAGAAAAATGAAAGAAAACGTATTTAAAGTTGACATAATTTATTTTTTTAATATAAAGACATCAAAATTTTAAAATATATATTAATACCTACAAATTAAACTATTAAAACATATAAGTATATAAGATTTACTACACTTTTTTAGTTAAAAAAACAAAAAATTTATGGAAATAATGAATGGTTGCTTTTCTAAAAGTAAAATTAAAAGTTACATACAAAAGTAAAATAAATATATTACAAAAAATAGCTCTTCAAATAAAATAATGTAAACATCATTGATAAAATAAAATAATTATTAAATAAAAATTAGTGTCCATGTATGCAAGTAGTAAATAAAATAGTTCTAAAGTAAAAGATAAATTCTTAAAAAAATAAAATAGATGTGTCTCTTTTTCATCTATTTACTTATCTATTTGTGTATTTTTAGTAGTTTAAATAGATATTAAAATTTAATATTCGTATAAAAAATGTATTAAAGTAATAACTTATTTTCATTAAACTACAAATTCCTATTTTGTATTCTTGTCATTTTGGTTTCCTTTTTCTAAAATGTACATGTCTTTATTAATGGTAAAAGAGAGGTTTTTGAAAGGGTCCCAACCCTTTTACAAATATAAGAAAAAACATGACAATAAATCCCAACAAGAACTAAGAAAATGACAACAAGAATTAGACAACAATAAATTTGTAAACCAATATCAAACTAACAACACCTCACAAGATAGAGTAAACCAGCAAACACAGGGAATACCCCCAACAACAAAACCATAACACTAGCCATCTCAAGGTGACATTAAATCAAAATGCTTTAGGGATTTCTAGACCTTAACAACATCCTAACCCATTAACTTGTTAATACAAATGTCCTTGGCAGAACTCTCACTATTTAAAGCCAAACTTGGAGAAAAAAGAAAGAAGGAGCATGAAGAGAGCCTTTCCTCTGAACCCAATAAACTATGTGACCCAAGATCAACCATATCTATCTCCTTACATACCTCCTCCAAATAGGTGACCTTGTGACGAAGCCTAACCTCAGAAGGCAAGTTATAGATTTCTTATAAATTAGGGCTAGTTGAAGAAGGGAAGCCTCCTTGCCACATCACACCAAGGGCACCCAAACAACATACGTAGGATTAGAATACACCAATTTAACTTTTTCCCTACATAAATTTTGCTTCCCTTGATTACTTATACAACTCATAGCTACATGTCCCACTTTATTGCATTTTAGACACACCACTAGAGAATCTTCATAAAAAATATTGTAGCCATTCTCCTAGCTTAGAAGTTAAAGTGATCAAAGAAGGAATCACCATATCCACATCCACACTAACATAGAATTTGGCAAACAATAGATGATTTCTTGGTTTAGTCATCAAATCGAGAACAATGAGCTACCCAAGTGAGTTAGCTATGCCCTCAACACCTCCTCCTAATATTCCAAAGGTAACCTAGGAAGCCTAACTTGAACAAGGTCATGCTTAAAAAATTCATCCTCAAGATCAAAGCCTAGATACCATTTTTTTAGGAATAATCTAGCTCTACCAAGGAACCATGACCCATCCATGAGCATCTAAGCACAATCTTTGCTATTGGAGAAGGATATCAAGAAGAATCCCCTATACAAAACTGAGATTTCAAACTAGCTACTAAGCCTCCATTTTCTCTAAGCCTAATTTTTAAAAACATCTATATTAGATATGGCTCCTAAAAACTTCGCAATAAGGGAATTCATTAGCCTAGAAGAAGACCTATCCACAACAAAACTAGAGATATTAAACACAATAGACTTACAATCCCCACCCAAAACCAAGCCTTTAACAATATCCACCTAGGATGTCCTAGAAAAGTCTCCTAAAATAGAACACTTAACCAAATTTGACTCAAAAGAAAGCAAATTAACAATAATCAGAGAGAGCCCCACCACAAACTTAGGAGAAACCTCATGGTAAAGACCAACATCACCATGGGCAGGTAGCTCCAAAGGAATCCTACCCATATTGGTCCCTCATCAAGCCACTGAGCTCCAAAAACATAAACTTTGTCTTCACTAAAGTCAAAAGACAAATTGATCCCTTCTAATGCCTTCAGATCTCCAAAAGCCAATGCTAGATGTAGACCCTGCACTAAAGCCAATTTGGGACTCTTTATAATTCTCTTGGAACTAGGGGAGAAGAAAACCCCTACACAGACCCCTCCTTGACCTAGAGGAGGTAGAAGCACCTCCAACTTTGCCCAAGCAAGACTCAATAGATCATTAGATAGAGAAATAGGAGAAGAAATACAAGCCTACTTCTCACAAATAGACTAATGAGCTTCCAACTAGAGATCCCATAAATGCTCTCCATCCTCCTCATCCTAGTTGGCATTCCATTCTTCCTCTACTTCTACTTAGCTATCTCCACCTACATCATCATCATCATCATCCCCCTCTGTAGCTTCTTGCTTTTTCCTCCTTGACCCCTATTCAAAAATGTTTTTCTCACTCCTCTTCATCATTACAAATCTTTACATTTTTTATTAATAGACTTTTTATTCAAAAAATAATTTTGTACTCAATAAGTTAACATATGAAGTAACTAATGTGTTTTATTTTCATTTAACTTTTTTTTTAAAACTATAGAAAAATGGCTCTTCAAGTAAAAATAAAGTAATTGGAAAAGTTATATAATTTAGGAAATAATACATATAAAACTATTGCAATAATTTGTGTTCATAAAACTTTGGCACTATTGATATAGTTATGTACTTAAGATATGGAGTAAATAATTTATTAAAATTGTAGATAAACTAGTATAGATATCTTAAATACATCTATCTAAACATACCAAAAAATATGAGTTTGGAGATGCCTATCTAACTTATGTCATAAATTTGATATAGGCACCTTAAGACTAATATCTCTCAATGTCTTTTAGATAGATGCATTTAAGATATCTATACTAGTTAATTAGCCTAAATTAACTTTTAAGGAAACATTATATTCCTTTTCAATATTATTACTTTAAAAAATGTTAAATATAATTAATATTTTTAAAAAATTGAGGAATAAAATTATTATTATATAAAAATTTGAGGAATAAAATTATTATTATATAAAAATTTAGAAATTGCAATGAAATTTGATATAAAAAAATAATTTTAAAAAATAATTATAAACATATTAATATTAAAATTACAATACAAGACCCAATAATGGATTGATGAAGGAGTGTGTGTGGCAATTATGATTTGGTGTTGATTGTATCTCAAGGGACGGTATGGGAATTTTTGGCAATGGAGATTCTATTGTTTGGGTATCATTCCTCATAGTGGTGGTGATTACATGACATTCACATTCATATCTCAACAAGCACGGGTTATGAAATTTGGTGGTGTCATTCCATGGTGGTTTCTCTTGATATTGTCCCTTGAGATCTTAATAGCATCTTCATTTGAAGCCCAGAAGGGAAAGTGACACAACCAGGAATTTGGTGGGAAGGAGAAGGATATGGAATCTAATTGCAAGGGGAAGACAAGGCTACAAAATCAAGGGATGACTACTAATGTGATGATAAATGACTTCATTGCCTACCTAGAGTAGGAAATCAAGAACCCTAATTTACGCTTATGGGTGAACATAAAGATTTGGGAGCTGACCAAGGAGATGAATGATGCCCCTTGTGTCAAGATTAGGATGTCCACGACAAATCTCTTATTAGACCCTATCTATACAAGGGAAAGGAGTAATGCTTGTGATGCTTGAGCTACATATCAATGTTGTCTAACACAACAAGCTCCTACCTGTTGCATAGCAACATCAAGGAAATGGAGCATTAGGTAGAGATTTACTTCAGCGACTCCCTAGATCATCTACACTCTTATCAAGTGGCACCTAGAATGTTTGCAGTGGGATTTTGAGGAAGTTGCTAAGGTACTGAATGTGAACTTACCCTAGTGCTAAACTTGAATTTTTCTAGTTGTTGTGAGGATGATGATTCAAATGATTTGGTTGATGTCTTCCCACCTAAGAAGGTAGATGTTTGTAGTAAGTGGAATAATGCTAGTGGGGGCTTGGTGAGACCTGTGTGATTTTCCTCACCACCCTATTTTTTGTTTTGGATTTTTTGTATGGAGGTAAGGCTACTATAATTTGTCTCTTCTTGACATAAGATTTTTTTAATAGAAAGTCACGAAAGGGATACTCTCTATGGTTGGTAGTTCGGATGGCTTCATGCTTTGGTTGAAGTCATTTTTGGTTCTAGTTAATCTTTTTTGTTATGGAAGTATGGTGTATAGAACCCTAATGTGTTTGTTAATACATGCTTCAATTTAGTAATATTAGTTTGTAAAATGGATTGGTGGTAGTAAAACTCCATGGCTTGGTCAATTTTCTTCCTTGACCTCTCTTGGATAGGAAGAATTGGGATCTATACAGTCTTTCTTTGATGTTTATAAATGGATGGATAAACTATATTTAAATGGATCTGATGAATACACTAATACAAGTAATCTAAGCTTAACCCTTTTTTGCAACCCTTGAATGCCTAACCCAAATTTGCTAGCGAAAAAAAAAATTACAATACAAAATTTTTAAAATAAAATCAATAAGAAACTTAATAATTTATAAGATTAACAATACAATAAATAGGAAACTTAATAATTTATAAGATTAACAATACAATATATAGATTTGATTATTAAATATAATTATAGGTAGGTAAGGAAAGTGAAGTGGACCTTAAAAACAACACAAAAATAATTATTTTTTTCAAATATAGAATATGATCTTAGCTACACAACTAAAGTCAAGTGCATGAAACGATAACACAAAATTAAGTATTTAATACATATTTGATGATAAATCTTAAATCTTAATTTAAAAAGTAGTGTATATTTTTTTTTAAAAGAGCTATTTTAATATATTTATACATTACGTAGGAAATGTCAACAATTTTAATAACTTGCATTCCCTAAAATGTACTAGGGAATAGTGATAAATTATTAATTTATTCTAATAATAATTTGTGATAAAATAAGATTTCAATATATTAAGAAATATGAATGCATTACAATATGTATTTTCTATTTATTTTATAAAAAATGGTATATTTTTAATAAAAGAATTTAATGATTAATCATTACAACACATATCTATTTAATTTATAAAGGTGATATCAATGATTATCATTAATAGATTTAATAGACTTATATTTCATGGATGTATTATAGTAGGGAATTGATAAAAATTTAATATAAATGTATTATATTATAACATATTTTTATGAAATATGAATATTATAATTTTTTTAATTGGAAAGAAAAATGTTGTTTTCCTGTTTATTTAGGTTAGTTTTTGATAATAGTAAGTGGCAGAACTAGGGCGTCGAACCCATTACATAACAACCCCCAGGGCACACAAAAAGGTCAACATAAAGACTAGAGATACAACCACAGAAAAAAAAAAACATAGACACAACAGACAACCACCAGACATATAGTAGACAAAATGCAAAACAATAGGAATAGAGAAAACCCTAGGGGTGGTTAAACAATTGACCCCAGTCCTCAGTGAGGAACTGATACATTTCCTCATACTCTTTCATTTTTTTTGTTCTCGATGTCATGCTTGTTGAGCTCCAAATCCTGCAGAATTGCCAACATAGTAGTCGATTTGTGCATAACCTTGGAAGCGAATCTGGCTAGAATTTTGAAGTTACTTTCCAGCTCCAACACCCTGTTATTCAGGTCCTTAATTGCCTTGCCCTTCTTGGAATTCCTACTACCCTTGTTGCTTTTGATAGTGTCCTCTTTCAGTTTTTTAGAATTTACTGTCTTTGATCCCTGAACATTTAGTTTCGGGAAGTTGCTAGGACCGTCATCATCAATCTGCACATCCACAATCTCTTCCTTTTTACCAGTGTTATCCTCACCTTCAGTGTTCTCCTCTTTATCACTAGAATCAATAGAAACAACATGCTCCTTCAGGGAAGGCGTAGGTTTGGCAGCCATGTACTTACCTTGGGGCATGATATTCTCATCATCCTGCATGTTTTTACTATCTTCCTCACCACCCTCAGAAATCTCCACATCCTTCCCCTTGTCCATGCTATGCACCTCCTTCTTGAGCGTGTCCCCATTGTTCACAAATTTGCTACCCCCATCCTTCCCCTCCTTAATTCTCTTTTTGGGGGTCCAACCCTTATTATCAACTGCCAACAGTTTTCTCTTAGTGGGTTTGGAACTCACTTTAGGACTGGTTTGCTTAGGTTCCGCTTGGCCAATGGTTTTAGCCTCAGGGCTGTTCTTAGTGTTGAGCTTCTTCTTAGAAGTAGAGGCCTTGGCCACCTTGGGGGTGTCCACAAACTTCTCCAGGGTAATTTTAATGATAATGACAACATTACTCTGGTCAGGGGTTTGTTTGGAAGTCGAGGGAGAGTTGTCCACATGGGTAGCTTTGATTTTCTTGGGGGGACATAAAGCGAGGTGGAATTTATACATCTTGTAAATTAGACCTTGGTGGAGCAGAATGAGGGGTTTTTTAGGGTTCACATAATGTTTCCCAATGGTAGCCACCACTGAGGTTTCCAGGGAGGAGAGTAAATAGAATAGAAAGCTAATAAACTGGCTTCTCCTAAAGTTATTCAATAACACAAAATGATAGTGATAGAATAGACGAAACCTACCTTTGAGTGTGAAGTACTTGATCAACATATAACAAACACCATCCCATGGCTTGGGTAGCTTCTGCCTATCAAACTCGCCCTGGAGACTATGCAACACTTCCCCTTTCTTCAGGAACAAGGCATGCCCTCCAAGTCTGACACCTTGCTCATTTTTTTTTCTTAACCCTATCTGTTGACATGCCAATGGTCATATCGATCACCTCTTCAGATATATCAAAGCCAACACCTCCAACTTGAACTCTTCTATCATCCCAAGACTGCACAAACTACTTCAAGAGGTTCTCATTGTGGCCCTGTAGGCACTCAAGATAAGAGGTCGCCCCTCCCTCACAACAAACATGCCAGAGGGTTTCATTCTTTTTAAACTCCCCACATGACACAGGCTCAGTGCGGGTCCTATCTCCTCCCATTTTTAGAAAACAAAGAATCTTAGCAGCAATCTAAGAAGGCATGTTAACTTTGGCAAGCTGAAAGGCTTTAGTCTTGAAGTTATTAATCTGCCAGTGGGGCTAAGCATGAAGTTTGAAATGAAATCTGTCACCTCGCCACTTAGTAATATCATGTTTCCATAAATTCTCCATGCACGAATTAGAAGGCTTGTACTTATGGTGATTATTGGCCTTGAAATAATCATTATTATGAGTGCTTCAGTTGCTAAAAAATCTAGGTCTAGTCATCTCCCTAGTCATGTGATGGACCACGTACCTAAGCCCTTATATCATCCTAGTCATAATGCTTATTTGGCTCCAAGTCATCCCACAACTGCTCATCCAAGTCATCATGTTGAGTTGGCAAAGAGAAGTCCCCTAGTTGATCCTTTTAGTAACCTTAGCAATACAACTAATAATAATAATACTATGACTATTCCCCTTTTGGTGCCAAGAGTGCATAGTGGGATAAGGATTTAAAATATCCTGATTATAGATCATAATAATCAAGGGACATTATTTTGCTCCTTGAAAAGGAGGGTTTAGATCTAAATAGGGAGGTTGTCCATTTTTCTCCAGCATCTCCAACTACTTAGGTGTTGTCCCAAGTTGGCCATGTCGTTGGCCACCCTGTTGCCTTCTCTGTAGGTGTGCCCTATTTCCTTCTCAGTGAACCAACTAATAATCCTGCTATGTCCTCAGTAATATCCCTGAGCTTCCAACCAATGTCATTCCTGCCCAAAGCAGCATCCACAATGATTTTCGAGTCCCCCTCAATTTGGATTTTATCCACCCCTAAGGAGAGAGCAAATTTGAGACCTCATAAAAGGGCCAGACCCTTTGCCACATTGTTGGAATGGGTACCAATACCCCACATAAGTAACAATTAAGTGCCCTTGATCACTTATGATGACCCCACCCCCACTAGCCAAGCCAGTGCTTTTTTTTTCTGCTTTGTCAAAATTTAGTTTAACCCAGTCCTTTGGGGGGGTCTCCAGATGGTGTTTTGTCTGGCCAACTTCTTAGAATTGTCAAAGGTTGTCATATCCACTGTTAAACGCCAGTTCTTAGCAATATGTATATCAAGCTGGGTGGAGGGTTCTTTGGTTGCTTTCAGAGTGCTGATGGAAGTATTTTCAGAGGCTAGTTTGCTAAAGGAGAAGAAGACCTCTTTAGCACTTTTAGCAATCTCCTTGAATATTTTGTTATTTCTCTCTTTCTAAAAGCTCCACCCCAAATGTGGGGGATTGCCTCCACAATTCCCTAATTATTGAGTGTTTAAAGGGGGTGGTCTAGCTTTGGATGAAGTCCTTGAGGCTTTCACTCATAACCCAATCCAAGCTAAGTTTATCCAAAGTCCATCCCCAAACTTCTTTGGTGAATTCATAATGGGAGAGTAGGTGTTGTATAGACTTCTTATTTTTGGCACAAAACACATGGTTAACCAATTGGAAGCTCCTCTTGTTTATATTATTAGTAGTGAGGATTTTGTGTTGAGCAGCATACCACCAAAAAATATTAATTTTAGGGGTCAAGTGGTAGTTCCAAACCTTTCTCCAAAGACGACTATCATGCTCACTGTTAGACAACAGATTTTAAGTAGATTTAACTAAGAAAATCCCCTTCCTATCCTAAACCTAGATCATCTCATCCTGCCTAGAAAATAAAGGGATCCTGACCTTGCACAACTCCAGTTGCAAAGACATAATCCCCTAATTTCCTAGCTCATTTTCATTCCAGCAATCAATCATGTTTTTCCAATGTGTTTGTCCCTAGGTTTGGTCAGTAATGTAATTGTTGACTAACACCCCAAAATGAGTGGTGGCTCTAAGTTTAAGGTTGGCATTTCCTTGGTTGGACAGAGGGACCTCATGCAGCCAATTATCATCCTAGAACTTATTTTATCTCCCTTGCCAAGCTTCCACTTTATGCCTTTTGACATGATGCTTCTAGTTTTGATAATCTTGTTCCAAATAATGGAGCCTTTAGGGAGGCTCTCCCTCTCTAAAAAGCCATTCCTCTCCCTATTGTGTAGGTACTTGGCTCTCATGATCTGCGCCCAGTCTTTCTGATCCTTAAGGAAACTCCATCCAACCTTAGTCAACAATGCTTTCTTCATCAACTAGATCTTTCTAATACCCAGGTCCCCTTGAGACTTGGGGAGACAACCTTTGTCCCAACCAATGAGCGAGATCCTCTTCTTTTCCTCAACCCCGATCTAGAGAAACATTTTCTATATTTTCTCAAACTTCTCCACAATATATCTAGACATCTTGAATAGAGTAAGAAAGTAGGTGGGAATGCCTTGGAGGGATGCCTTAAGAAGTTGGTACTTTCCTGCTTGGCTCAAAAGTTTCCCCTTCCATCCTTCCATATTTTTTATATTCTTTCAAGGATAGAATGCTAGTAAGAGGGGGTGAATTCCTTGATAGTGAGAGGAAGGCCCAGGTAAGTAGCTAGGAGAGTGGCCTTATTACAATTCTGCATATCTTTAATCTTCTCTTAGAGTTCCTGATCAACATTGAAGAAGACATTGCTTTTTCATAGTTTATACATTGCCCTAAGGCTTCATCATAGATGTTAAGAAGTTTTTCCATCTCCTTGCTTCCACCATCAAGGCCACATCAAACAACATGGTGTCATCCACAAACTGCTGGACAACCAAGGGCCCAACAGTAGATGTAGCTCTCACACCCTTGAGATCTTGCCTATCCAGAAGCTTTAAAATGTTCCTACCCAGGACCTCTGCCATGATAATAAACAAACAGGGAAATAAGTGATCCCCCTACCTAATACCTCTACCAGCATTGAAGTAACCATGAGGAGAACCATTGACCAACACTGAGTACTTGACAGTGATCACACATTCACTTATAAATTTTACCATTTTATCCTGGAACCTAAACTTCCTCAGCACTTTAAATAGGAAGTCCCATGAAATTTTGTCATAGGCCTTAGAAATATCAAGTTTAAGAGCCATACTAGGGATGTTTCTCCTATCCATTGAATGGATTATCTCGTGAGTGGATATAGCAACGTCCACAATTTGTCTACCAGGGATAAACCCCTTTTGACAATCAGTAATAAGGCTGTCCAATAACGACTGTAATCTGAGGACTAAGGTCTTAGTGATAATTTTATAGATTATGTTGTAGAGGCTGATAAGGTGGAAGTTAGCCATAGTCTTAGGGTTATTCTTTTTGGGGATGAGAGCTATGAAAGTGGAGTTAATCTTCTTGAGGATCTTACCAGTCTTGAAGAAATCTCTAACAGCTGCAATAACATCAAACCCAACTATATCCTAGAATTCTTGGAAGAAAGCCGGGGGAAACCCATCTAGCATAGGAGCTTTGAATGCCCCCATTGAGAAAACCACTACCCTCACTTCCTCATTGGAGATCTATTTCAAAAGGGCACAGTTGTCTTGAGTCAAGAGAATTGAAGGAATGTTGTCCAACATCTCTTCCTCTCTATCAGGGTTGAGAGAATAGTTAGAGGCTAGTTGTCCCAACTCTGCCTCTGAGTTGACCTCTCTATTGTTTTCATCCAACAGTTTGGTAATTCTATTCCTTTTTCTGTGCTTCATAGCTGACTGATGGAAGAAGGTAGTGTTTCTATCCCCTTCAGTCAGCCATTGGACTCTAGATTTCTACTTCCAAAAACTCTCTTCTTTTTTATTATTTCCCTTAACTTCTTGAGAAGAACCTCTTCCCTATTAAATTTAGACTCACTCCTATCCCCCTTAGTCATATTTCCCTAGATGTCTGAAAGGCTGTCAGATATGTGTTTTTTCTGGGTCATGACATTGCCAAAGCAAAATTTATTCCAACCTTTAACTTTTTATTTGACATGAATCAATTTTTGGGTGAGTCTAAACATGGGTGATCCATGCACAGTGATACTCCACCAATTAGCTATGCAATCTTTGAAATTAGGGTGGGAAGCCCACATGATTTCATATCTGAATGGGAAGGGCTTTAGGGACTCATTCCCTCCAAGTGAATAAAAGAGCATTATGATCAGAGATGGTATGAGGTAGGGCAGTCAAAGTAGAGTGTTGAACTATGTCCCAATTGGATGAAAACAAAAGTCTATCTAATTTAACTTGTATTAGTTGGTCTCCCCTTCTTTTGTTGGTCTAGGAGAAAAGTTGATTGTTGACCTCAATATACATTAGCCCAGTCTGGTTGAGGAGGTCTGCCAGATCCACCATGTTGTTAGAGAAGTCAGTGATACCCTCAGGCTTTTCTGAAGGGAAAAGAGGGGTATTAAAGTCTCCAACTAGTATCCAATTAGTTCTTTTCTCATCATTCTCTCTTGGTATCAAACCTTCCCATAGATCCTTTCTAGCACTCCTAGTGTTGGGATCATAGATGTTAATAATTTTCCAAACTTTCTTGTTAAGGGTGAATTTCACTTCAAGACTTCTTTTACTATGGGAACAGTAACTACCAGTGAGGATGTGTTTGTTCCACATAGTGACCAAGCACCCCGAAGCACCCAAGGAGGGGCTAATTAGATTGTTCACTGTGGGCCAGATTTTGCTAGCAATATCTTTGAAGTTTTCTTCAGACATTTTAACTTCTTGCAGAAGGATAATATCCACCTTGTTTTCATAAATGTAGTTCTTAATCATAAACTACTTTTGGGGATTGTTGAGCCCCCACATTCCACGATAGGACCTTCATTTATGACCTCGTCTGGAGAGAGCCTCCAGAGTGCTTTGTCTCCCAATGGCTATTTCCTTGGTTTCTTCTCTGTGTTTGGTTTCTCTCTATGAGGGTCTTCCATCCTTCCTCTCTATCCCCACATTTGCTAATTTTTTTAGATGGCCTTTACCCTTCCTTTTGGGTGTCACCCAACCCTCCTGATTACTCCACGTGGAACTAGGACCAGCTCCAAGTGATAGACCTTTGGGTGTGGAAACTCCCTTTTTCCCTGAATCCATCACTTCCTGAACAATAGATTGACTACCGATAAACACTTGTCCTATAGTAGATAGACCACCTTTAGGCAGAGGAGTGGGTTTGTTCTTCGCTTCAAGGTGTAGGTCACTGATCTCCCCTTCTTCCATCTCCTTAGAACCAGTAGAAGCTTCCTTGCAATTCGGTGAGTCTGACAACTATTGTTTAGCCCCTGGGGTGTCCTTATCTGAGGGTATGTCTAGTTTCTTTAGTTTAGATGGGGACTTAATGATGCTCAGTAAGTCCTCTTTGAAAGGGTAGTCCTCGGTATCAGTCACTTCCTCATTCCCTTCTTTAGGTTTCTTTAGGAGCTTGCATTCATTGATCAAGTAACCTTTCTTGGAATAGTGTTGACAAAATGTGGTAGCATTCTCATATACTAGATGTTGTTCCCAACTACTATACTTGGAATTTATATTAATAGTATTAGGCAGAGTTTTATTGATATCTATGCAAACACAAAAGCGGGCAAAAACTAACCTCATTTTATTCTTGGTGGTATTATCCAGTGCTATGAATCTTCCAAAGGAGTTCCTAATCTAGGTGAAGTTCTCCTCATCCCAATATTCCACTGGTAGCCTAGGTAATCTAACCCAAACTAGGGCAGACTTTCTCATCTCCATGGCTGCATCAAACCCTAGTTTCTAGCACCGTAGGCACAGGTTGTGTTTACCATAAAACCAGGGGCCACCGGCCAAAATCACCACGAGGTCCTCTTTGGTTGTGAACTTGAATAGAAAAAGGCCTCCAACCATTGTGCTGGTAACGACACTTCCCTTCAGGTGCCATCTCGAGGCAACCCACCTCTTCACCATGTCGATGTTTGGTCTTAGAGAGTGGAACTTACCCACTAGGGGGAGCTCCATGGATGAGACTATTTTTTCCATCATTTGATCTAGGATTTGAAGATCCATTCCCCTTTCCATCTCCGACAACACAAGGATAGCAGAGTCATCACATATCCTATCCTCTTCACCTAGCAAGGCCTTTTTCCAAGCCTTGGAATCTAGTTTTGAGGCTGGAACTTCACACTCTGAGGTACTGCCTGAGGTAGTACTTGCTGTAGTAGGCATCAGAGGGCCCAGTGGGGGGGCAGGGCCCCCTGGGCTGATGGCAACCATGACATAAGTAGACCTTTCAAAATGAGTTTGAGTGGGAAATATGTAGAGCACATTCAAAGTTGCATTGTACCAACGATGTTTTTATTTCGGTTAGTTAAATTAATATATGCGAATAAGTATAATCTAATTTAGATTAATTAATTATTTAGTTAGGAATAATAATTAAAATGATATTTACAAAATTAAATGAAAAGGATATAACATTTGGTTGTGGGATCTTTGAAAATAGCTTAATGTTGCTTAGAATCTAATCACATTAATATTGTAAATGAATGTTCTCAATTTGTAAAATATCTTAGGGTTAGAATAGATGTGAAATTTATTATGGATCAAATATGCATTGTGTAAGATCAGTCTCTCACTACATGATAATGAACTAACATATAAGATTCAACCTACTAATTGTGGACTACACAAACTAATGTTGCCTAAAACCTTAAAATCTACTCATGTGTAAAGATTGGTGGTATTTCTAATTATCTTGGAGAAATTGTTCAATTGTGAGGGTTCACATTCTCCTTAGTCAACCCCTTATTTTATTGGCTTTATGGCTATTGGTGAATGTTGGCAAACAACAATCTAGATGAATTTGATGTAGATTAGATTCCTTTTAGTGCTCTAAAGTGAAGTGTTCCTAGAATAATTCTTCTTTTCAATGCATTGAATTTCCAAATATTACTTAATTTGATATCTGTTAATGCACATTGAATGCCTTCAAATACCAATACATATTAGTCATTCACATGTCTACCAAGTTGGATCATAATGGCTAGTGAAATAGATGAGAGTTGGTAAATTTTAAATTTTAAATTTTAATTTTGAGGGTCAATTCTATGTGGTGTAGGATTGATCCCACATGCCACAAGATTGACCCAAGATAGGGAATTGTGAATATAAGGGTAGGAAATGAATGTGTAGAAGTATATATAAACATGGATGTAATAAATGAGTCCTAGTGGTAAATTTATAAAAGTACATGTAGACAAGGATAGGATAGGACAAAATGTGTGTATGTATGTGTAAATACAAATGGGTTAAGGATTGAGGAATGAGTGACCCAACTTTACATAAGAGTGCATTATTTATCAATATGTAATTGCATTATGGCATTCCATTAAAATGGGTCCAAAACTAAATGGGAAGTGGCATGGGTATGCAAATTTCACCATTACAATTTTTCCACAATTTAAGGTGCATGTGAATCCTAATTAGTAAAAGCACAACAAAAAATAATCAAAATAATGAATGGTGGTTTCTCTAAAAGTAAAATAAATGTATTATTAAAAAATAGCTCTTTAAATAAAAATAAACATTATAGCTAAAATAAAATAATTATGAAATAAAAATTAAAATTGATGTGTCCATCTATGTATGTAGTAAATAAAATTTTTATAAAGTAAAATAAAATATCTTAAGTAAATAAAATAGATGTGTTGATGCAAATTTCCTTCTTGGCAAAAATCACATTATTTAAATCCAAACTTGAAGCAAAAGGATACAAGGAGAATAAGGAGAGTCTTTACTTCAACCCTAATAACCTACCTAAACCAAGACTAACCATATCCATCTCCTTACATACCTCCTCCAAACATCCAACCTTGTGATGAAGCTTTCCCTTAGAAGGTGAGTTACAAATTTATTTTGAATGAGCCCTAGCTAAAGAAGAGGAAACCTCCTTGTCACATCACTCCAAGTGCACCCCAACAACATTCTGAGGATGAGAAGGCACCAAATGAACCTTTTTACTACATAATTTTACTTCCCTTGATTACTTATGCAACTCACAACTACATGTTCCACTTAATTACATTTTAGGCACACCACTAGAGAGTCTTCATAAAAAACTATTGTACCTATTCTCCTAGCTTAGGACATAAAGTAATTAAATAATAAAGAACCTTATCAACATCCACATTAACATAGAATCTAGAAAAAAATAGACACTTTCTTGATTTAGTCACCAAATCAAGAATAGTGAGCTACTTGAGTGAGTTAGCTATGCCTTCAAACACCTTCTTCTCTCAATATTCCAAACATAAGCCTAACCCAAAAAAATACCTACTTAAATGAATTCCTCCTTAGCATCAAAACCTAGATACCAATTTTGAGGAATAACCTAGCTCTACCAAGAAACCACAAACCATTCATGAGTGTTTGATCATAATCTTCCTAATTGGAGAAGGATATCAAGAAGAATTTCCTATACGAAGATGAGATTTCAATCTAGCCATTAAGCCCAATTTTTGAAAACATCTATATGAGGTCTAGGTTCTAAAAAATTCTCAATAAGGGAATTCCTTATTCTAGAAGAAGACCTATCAACAAAAAAATCAAGAATATTGAGCACAACAAACTAACAAACCCCACCTAGAACTAAACCTCTGATAACATCCACCCAAGATTTCCTAGAAACATCTCCCAAAATAGAACACTTAACGAAATCTATCTTGGAAGCAGGAAAGTCAGTAGTAATCAAATAGGGCACCACCACAAACCTAGGAGAAACCTCATGGAGAAGACCAATGTCACTATGAGCAAGTGGCTTTAGAGGAATTCCACCCACAACAGTCTCCTCACAAAGCCATTGAGCCCCATTAACACAAAATTTATCTGCACTAAATCCATAATACAAATTGACCCCTTTCAACACCTTCAAATCCCTAAAAGTTGATGCTAAAGCCAAACCCTACATTAAAGCTACTTGGGCACTCTCTAATGCTCTTGTAGAACCAAGGGGAGAAGAAAGTCCATGTGTAGACCCCTCCTTAAACTAGAGGCAGAAGCCCCTCCAGCCTTCACCTAAGAAAGACCTAATGGATTAGTAGACATAGCAACAAGAGAAGAAAGGGAGGCCTACCACTCACAAATAGACCAATAAGATTCCAATAAAATATCCCACAAAAACATTCCATCATCCTCCTTATCCTAGTTGTCATTCCTTTCATCCTCTACTTCTACTCGGTTTTCTCCATCTACATCTTCATTGTCATCATCCCTCTCTACATCTACCCATTTTTTCCCACTCGACCTCTATTAAAAAATGTTTCTCCCACTCCTCTTCATCATTACAAATCTTCATTTTTTATTAGTAAATATTTTATTTAAAAATAACTATGTAAAATTAATAAGTTAACAAATGAAGCAAATAATTTGTTTTGTTTTCATTTAGCTTTTTGAAAATTATAGAAAAAATAGCACTTCTAGTAAAAATAAAGTAATTGGAAAAGTTATATATTTTAGGAAATAAAATAATATAAAACTATTGTAATAATTTGTTTTGATAAAATGCCGATAAGGGCGTGGTTCGGTGGTTAAGTCACTCGGTTGTAGTGGAAGCCACCAGAGTTCAAACCCTCATTGGGCCAATGAGCTTGTAGGCTTTACGCCTTCGCTGGGCCAACGAGCTCACGGGTTTGAAGTGTTCTTGCTAGGGGATGAGGTCCTCCATATTGTGGCCTCATCGGTTCATTGCTCCGAGCAAAAGCATTCACATGGATCTGGAGGGCGTGTCGCACCAGTGTCACCGGTCATGTTAAAAAGTTTACCAGGCGCATTATCTTTCATAAAAAAATTGTCTCCATAAAACTTTGACATTACTGCTATAGTTATGTACTTAAGATATGAAGTAAATAATTTATTAAAATTGTAGATAGACTAGTATAGATATCTTAAATACATCTATCTAAAAAATATTGAGAAATATAAGTTTGGAGATGCCTATCTAGCTTATAGCATAAATTTAATATAGGCACCTCAAGACTAGTATCTTTTACCATCTTTTTTTATATACAAGGTGAAAAGGGGGTTTTGAAAGGGGCCTCAACCCTTAAAAACAAAGTAGACAAAATACAACTACAACATAGTCAAAACACAACAAAGTTGTCCAAAATAGGAAGGGCCATATAGGAACCAAAAAAGTAACAAGAAACAAGGGAAATGCCCCTACATAATAGAACCTAGGCGACAAGCTATTAGGTCCCACTATAGAATCTCACTCCTTCTTCAAGAGCTCAAGTTGAGTGTCAAGAAAGTTCACTTGATCAACATTAAGGGGGGCCTCTTCTCCATCTACTTCCCTTGAGTCTTAGAATTGGGTCCAATGTGCACATCATGAAACTAGTCCCTCAACTTCTCTTGTAAAAACAAAATACTCTTAAAAGAATTTTTGATTGTCATTTCTCTAAAATCAACAACTTTTCTTAAGTTGTCTCAAATAGACTAAAGATCCTTCTCCAAATCATCCTTCCTATCTTCCAACCTAGCCTTATTTTCTTTCAACCCACGTAGCTCTTCCATGGCATTCCACTCATCATTGTTCATAGAAAAAATCCTCATCCCAGGTAGGTCTCCCATTCATCTTTTGGTGTAACATAGAGAGCTTAAATTTCAATTTATTTATTTCCCAAAAAACCCATTTGATTATATTATGGTGAACATCTGAATCATTTTCAAGTTGAACAACTCTATTAGGTTCCTTCTCAATAACATAAGCTATAGTTTTTAGGTTAGAAGGGCAATTAATTTTATCTAGGTTAGCGCCATGGGTAGGATAGAGATCATCAATGGAAGGAATCTTAAACCCATCCCCTACCTCCATATCAAGTCTAACTTTCTCTTTCCCCTTTCTCTTATTAGAAGGACCCTATAGCGTCATAAATTGTGCTCGCTCACAATTTCATGCTTTATTTGGCACTCACTTTAGTGTCCACTCCCCTACCATGTTTTAGGATCATTTCCATCCTTGGCCTTACCCTTGAACCACAAGATGTGCCTTTGGACTACTTTGACCCTTTCTACTTGTCATGGTCAAAAACCATAAAAGTGCCTAAATCCCAACTCTATCCCAAGTTGATTAGACCTTTCAAGAACTAAAATTGCCAGGATTGTAGCGCTTATAATGAATGTCTGCACCACACATAAATGTCCCAAAAGCCTTTGATAGTCTTGTAATCATTTTTAGAAGTTATCTTTTTACTTGTGCAGTCTGTTGAGATTTTCTTGATGTTTATCCACACCCAAACAACTCCTTTTCTTGATTTTTCACCTTTGCCCTCTCTATTTAAGTAAGTAGATTTTCCATTGCAAAGGGATCAATGTCCTTTCATATTGAAGCTCTCTGCCGAAATTGAGAGCCACCATTGCTGCAATTTGTTTTCTCATCATCATCATACTCTTGTTGCTAACTCCATTGTCCTCTTGTGCTTGTTGTTTGATTGTAATAATCCCATGTCATTTCATTGAATAAATTAAATCATATTTCATATATATATATATATATCTTGTCAATCTTGCTTGTCACTGCTCAAATAATTCTATACACACTTAGAATTAGAGCACACAATATCAATCTATAAATCTATATCTCTAGTTGTCGTTGAGGTGGAAACACCGAAAATAGGGTTTGACTAAGGCAAACTCCTATATAGCCCAACTCTTTCCTTCATCTGTGCATTTGCAAGTTTTGCTAGGAAGCTCGACTGGCATGAGAGTTGAGATTGTGAATCTGTACTGTACCTCTGCCATATATCTACTAAAGCATGCTATGCAAACATCCATGCGGCACACTATCATCCTAGACAGTGAGGTTGTCTGCCTAGTGCCAGGTTACTTATCATTTTGTTTTTTCATTTCTATACTTCATTTCTCAAAATTCTATTTATTGTTATTCATTTCTGTCAAAACATAAAGTGGTTCTGTAGACATAGATCTAGTCTGAAACATTAGCTAATAGAACCCTAATGTAATGTTAGTGGAAATCTCCCTTAATTGATATGTTCAGATGAGGAGTAGTTTTTCCTACATCACATTTTGGTGAACCTGACATGTTTAACTTAAAGCTCCTTATTTTTCATGCATTTTTCTTTCAAAAGCAAATCAAGATAATTTTTCTTTCCTAAAAATAATTTCAGGGTGCTACCTCGAAGCTCATCCTTTAGTCGGATCTATCAATACCTTTCTTAATCCTCTCCTATTTTCTAAATTAGCATGTTCTTTTCTTTTCTTATATCGCTTTCCAACTTTTCTCAAAGGGTTTGTGAAAGTGATGTTTCATTCAATGCATGTGATGGTGACTTAGCTCTTCCTATGTCACTCTATTCTTTTTATCACTCTCCTAAGATTCCTCCTATTTATGAGGATATTTTGGCACAAGAGGATAAAATCATAGATACTTTTCTTAACATTACTTTACCTTCTCTTCATTTTTATGCTCTCCTTTCTAGAGATGAAGCATTAGTAGATGAAGAGACTCAACTCACATCATATTCTCCATGGATAGGTGTTGAGCATACTTCTTTCATTTCTACATCATGCATTTCTCAAGTGGATAATAATGTTAATTCTATCATTGTTTTTTGACTTATCCCACTTGCTAAGGGGATGTTGGATAAGTCCATTAATATTCAAAACATCTCTTCTATTCCTAAAATCATTGTGCATAGGGCCCCTAATATACCCCCATCTTCTCCTCCAATGATAACTGTTCGAGGTATTCCTAACAATCCTCTACCTTTGAATTACATTTTATAAATTGCAAAGTCTATAACTAGAAACGTGTATGTGGCTCCTCACTCCCATGTAGTAGCCCATACATAGAGCAATTGGTGAAACAAATAGGTTACTTCTATCATCTTTTCCCTCCTACCACCTCCTCTTGATATCACTTATCTTTTCTCTAAACTCCCTTCTATTGAAGTTTAGAAGAAAAATGTTGCTCTTATGATTATTGTAGCTATAAACTTGACTAGGATCAAGCGAACCCTTATTGATAGTGGTTCTGGTCTTAACATCTACAATTTAGACCTCCTTAATCATCTTGAAATCGATGTTTCTTCTATTTCTCCTTCAAATCTATCCATCAGAGGTTTTGATAATGTGGCTTGCTTAGATTTAGGCACTATTACATTGCTTACTAAATTTCATGCCATGAAGGAAAATATTTCTTCTAATCTTCTCTTTGATAGACTATGGATTCATGCCATGGGTGTAGTTTTGTCTACCCTTCAATCTCTTAAATTTCTTTACAAAGGTAAGTGTTGATCCTGATCCTTTTCAATACTATCAATAGGCTAAATTGGGTCATGAGAAGCTTTCTCTATATTCCTTTCATAATTTTATACCTTCTACAAAAAATTCTCAAACATTTTTGATGATGATGATGTGCATTTTTCATCTAATGCATGTCTTGGTGATGATTGGGGATCCTTAGAATTCACCCCCCATGGGCTTGCTGAATATAAGGTTGACTCGTCTCACTTTGACATTTCCATGTTCAACAAGGATCTACATTCTAGTATTAGGATTGATCCCTCTTCTCATGTGATGTTTGCTACTGCTTCTCTTAATCCAAAGAGTGCATACACTTCTCATAATGATTAGACTAGTGATATTGATACTCCTCTTTCTGATTTGGAGACATGTTACAGGCTCGGATACAAAATTATTTCTAAACATGGATACAATGGAAATGGTCTAGGATGCATGGAAAAAGGAGTTAAGGTCCCTATGGAACCTAGTGAGATATAAACAACCTCATTCTTATGATGAGATAAATACCCCTTTTTTTTCTTTCCAACCACCTCATCCATGCCAATTTGTTTATTTTTAGAAGCAATAATTGTCTATTTTTTATAAAATGGTGTATAAATCTTTATTTCTCAAATTGATTGGAATTAGCTAACTAATGTTAATATGATGGTATAGACTTTGAGTAATTATGCAGGACTTATGCATGGCCTATGAAAGGAGTGGAATTCAAGTTGAAGTCAGAGTGCTAGAAGTTGGGGTGCCAGAAATTTAGGCGTGCATAGTGGAAGTCTTATTTTAAAGCATTCTATTATTTTTCTATTAAAGACTATTTGAGACTTTACGACTCCACTTAGAGCCTTTATTATGTTTTAGTTCATGAACACCAGTTAGTTGTAATTCTATTTAAGACTTTTTTAATGACATTTACCCGCCATCTGCAAATTAGGATTTTATAGTAGTGCAGTATATATATATATATATAGTGCTAAAAAAATGAGGATATGTTATGATATATTTTGAATACTATTTAGTTATGATCTCCATGTTGTTACACTTCTATGATATGAATGAATGAATATTGCCAATATTGTTTTGAGTAATGGAAGTACTGTGAATGAGATTTACTTTGAAGCTGCTAAAGTACCACGTGATTTGAACTGATAGTAGGAACGCCCAAGAGCTGGCCACTCGAGGGATCATAGAGTAGATAAGTATTTTTATTGTTAATATTGTTATTTCTATTTTGTGCATGTTATGTTTAGATAAATGTTATTCTGTGTTTAGTTCTGTTGTGTGTTCCTGCAAGTTGTGTTTTTAAGTTACTGAACTCTGGATTTTATTTACTTGAAATTTTTAGAGCATCCACTCTGTTCATAAAACTGTTGTTAGCTATTGATTAAAAGATGTTAGGTGTTATTTCAGTTAGTAGTTAGTTAGTACTTAGTTGCCTTTGTTTTAATTCCACAGTCAAACTGCAAGTGTTGATTCTTAGATAGTTTACATGCTTTCTAGAATAAGGATTTGAATGCTTTCTAGATTAAACAATTTCATGCTTTCCAGTTTAATTTATGTTTTCAAACTTTACAAAAATTTAGAAAATCTACACTAAGTGAGATATCCAAAATATCCTCTATTGCATACAACCTTTGGACACTACCCCATTGACAGAATTGATATGTTTTTCAACTAAAGTGTTAGGAGCTCATGACAACCTGTTAGAACCTACACCACACTTACCTTCTACATTGGGTGTATGTTACCGGCCTTCTACTCTATCTAAATCCCCTCCTCCATTGTCTAATGTCTCTATGGCTTCTTCTTTTCAAAAATCAAACCTTTCTCCACAACAGAAAGGGTTGCTTCCTACTCCTAATTCTTCTCTTCTATCTAAACAAGAGAATTTTTTGTCAAGGCTTCTCAAAGCTGGCTTGATCACTCTTCATCCTCTTACACACAAGAAGTTTCCTAAATAGATTCACTCAACACTTCCTTTCTATGCATATCATTGAGTGCTTGGCCATTCCACCAATAAATGTTACACCTTGCAGAACAAAATTCAACAACTTCTTGACACAAGTGCTCTCACTATTCCATCTAATGAAGCCCCTGTCTCTTCTTTACATGCCAAATGATATTGATCATGACCTCTATTTGGTTCATGGTTCTTTATCTATCTTCTCATGATACTATTGTGTTGCTACCCACTATGTGGCACCTGTAGCTTTCTTTGTTTGCTTGTTACCATTCATGGTGGTACAATCTTACATGCAACCATACTTCATTTTTGGTAACAACACAATATTCTTTTTCATGGTTGTCCTCACTCATACTCTAGGGGATAGAGACAACTTGTTCAAGGGTTGTGCATTCTTCATAAGGATCTCTCCTCCTCTTTCTTCCCCTTTGTCTTCACCTTAAAATATCAACATATTATACATGCTAATATTTTAAGGGGGGCATATATTCTCCTCACATGTCCATCTGTACATGCACCCTTCTTTATTCACACCCCCTAATGTGTAGCTTATCAATTCACACCCCCTAAGGTGTAGCTTATCAATTCAAACCCCATGAGGTGTAGCTTATGAATTCACCCCCTAAGGTGTAGCTTATGAATTCACCCCCTGAAGTGTTGCATATTAATTTGCCCCCTATGGCATTGCTTATTTAACACTCCCTGAAGTGTTCACCCCCTGCGGTGTTGGTGTTTGATACACTCCTTGAGAAATTGGTTTTTGATACGCTCCTTGAGGCATTGGTTTTTGGTAGGCTCCCCAAGGCATTGGTATTTCATGATCACCTAACATAATGCAACTTGCTATTCTCTGATCCATGTAGTCTATGAGCCACCTAGCATAATGCAGCTTGCTAGTCTATGTGCTTCATATGACCTTTATACACCCATGGTCACCTAGCATAATGCAACTTGCTAGTCTGTGATCCATGAGGGTATTGTGATTTGCATGACCCCTAGCGATAGAGCAAGCTAATGTTAGAGTCATGTACTCTTCTTCATTCGTATTGATTGCTTCCCTCTCTATCTATATGTATTCTCTCCTTGAAGCAATTGATAAACTCTATATTTCTTCTATCTCTGTTTAAAATAATTCCTCTATTTGTTGGTTTTATTTATTTTTATTTGCATTATGGGAACAATGCATGGTACTGAGACAACCTTTTATATTGAGGTCTCTTTCACTTTGCTGACTCAAAATTTTTATTTGCTTCATATGTGTTTCTCTCCTCTATGTATACATTGTTTATGTTTATATATATATATATATATATATATATATATATATATATATATATATATATATATATATATATATATATATATATATATATATATATATATATATATATATATATATATATATATATATATATATATATATATATATATATATATATATTTGTGATGTTTTAACATAGTGAATTTGTAGGTTTATGCTCTAACACTATTGTCTTGTAGGTTTTTATTGTCTAATATATTTTTTTGTTGGTTCTCAGCCTGGGGGCTTGTTCCTCTACTTGAAGAGCTATGCATCCTCTACAATATCCTTTTGGGTATCCTTTCTAGTACTTTCTTTCTTGTACTTTAGCATCCATATGCACATAGTGTCATACGTCCACTAAAGTGGTGGCTAAATGTAGCATCGTAAATTTTGCTCACTCACAATTTCACACTTTATTTGGCACTCGCTTTAGTGTCCACTCCCCTAGCATGTTTTAGGATCATTTCTAGCCTTTGCCTTACCCTCAACCCATGAGATGTGCCTTTGCGCTACTTTGACCCTTTCTTCTTATCATATTTAAAAACCATAAAAGTGCCTAATTCTCGGCTTTGTCCCAAGTTGATTAGACCTTTCAAGAACTAAAATTTCCAAGACTAGCGCTTAGCGCAGATGTCTATGCCACGTGTAGATGTCCCAAAAGCCTCTGATAGTCTTGTAATCATTTTTAAAAGTTGTCTTTTTACTTGTGCAATTCATTGAGATTTTCTTGATGTTTATCCATGCCCAAATGACTCCTTTCCTTGATTTTTTTGCCTTTACCCTCTCTATTTAG
Source organism: Cunninghamia lanceolata (assembly GCA_027924645.1). Taxonomy (NCBI): domain Eukaryota; kingdom Viridiplantae; phylum Streptophyta; class Pinopsida; order Cupressales; family Cupressaceae; genus Cunninghamia; species Cunninghamia lanceolata. The sequence goes on along the minus strand of BSBN01000071.1, from coordinate 5,055,894 downwards.
GCAAGTAGATTTTCCATTACAATGGGATCGATGTCCTTTCATAGTGAAGCTCTACCAAAATTGAGAGCCACCATTGCTATAATTTGTTTTCTCACCATCATCATACTCTTGTTGCTAACTCCATTGTTCTCTTGTGCTTGTTGTTTGATTGTAATCATTGCATATCATTTCATTGAATAAATTAAATCATATTTCTTATATATATATCTTGTCAATCTTGCTTGTCACTGCTCAAACAATTCTAGACATACTTAGAATTAGAGCACACACTTTTTATATCAATCTATCAATCTATATCTCTAGTTGTCATTGAGGTGGAAACACCAAAAATGAGGTTTGACTAAGGCAAACTCTTATATAGCCCAACCCTTTATTCCGTCTGTGCATTTGCAAGTTATGTCAAGAAGCTCAACGATGGGAGGAATGACTGAAAAGACTGGCATGAAAGATAAGATCATGAATCTATACTATACCTGCACCGTACAGACTAAATTGTAATGCACAGACGTTCATGCAACGCGCTGTCATCTTGGACAGTGAGGCTATTCGGCTGGTGCAAAGTTCCTTATCATTTTGTCTTTTCATTTCTGTACTTCATTTCTCAAAATTCTATTTACTATTATTCATTTCTATCAAAACATAAAGTGGTTCTGCAGACATAAATTTTGTCTGGAACATTAGCTAACAGAACCCTAATGTAATGTTAGTAGAAAGCTCCCTTAATTGATATGTTCAGTAGAGGAGTAGTTTTTCCTACATCACAGACCCACATTTTGAGAAAGGCTAAGATCAACACCTCATCTTTTAAATAAATGTATTTAAGATATCTATAGTAGTTAATTAACCTAAATTAACTTTTAAGGAAACATTATTTTCCTTTTCAATATTATAACTTAAAAAATGTCAAGTAATAATTAATCTTAATAAAATTGAAGAACAAAATTATTATTATATAAAAATTTATAAATTGCAATGAAATTTGGTGAAAAATGATATAAATTTATAAACATAAAAAATATTAAAAATAAAATGAATGGAAAACTTAATAATTTATAATAATAATTATTATTTAAATTCAATTAATTTGTAAATATATAGGTTTGATTATGAAATGGTAGGTAAGGAAAGTGAAGTGGGCCCAAAAAAATAACACAAAAACCAAAAAAATAAAATAAAATTCAAACATATAATTTTCCTTAGCTACTATACAACTAATGTCAAGTGCATGAAAGGATGACACAAAATTAAACATTGTAAACCTTAATTTTTAATTAAAAAATTAGTGTATAAATAAGAAAAGGAGTTATTTTAATATATTTATATAATATGTAGTAAACGTTGACAAATGCTTTAACTTTCATTCCCTAAAAATGTACTAGGGAATAGTGATAAAATAAGATTTTAATATACAAAGAAATATGAATGCATTACAATATATGATTTATTTATAAGATTTTAATAAGTATATTTTTAATAAAAGAATTTAATGATTAAACATTACTGCCCATCTCTATTTAATTTATAATGGTAATATCAACGATTAACATTCTTCTATAAGGTAATAGACTTACATTCCATGGATGTACTATATTAGAAAATACTAATATAAATCTTAATATAAATGTATGTATTGTTTTAGTAAATATGAATATATTAAAATTTGTATTTTTTATTTATTATTGTAAAGAAAAAATATATTTTTCTTTATATTTATTTAAGTTAATTAAATGAATATATACAAATAAATATAAATTAATATAAATTAATTTAATTAATTAATTATTTAGATGGGAATAATATTTGCAAAATTAAATGAAAAGGATAGAGCATTTAGTTGTAGGAATTTTGATGAAGAATAATAGTCTAATGTTGCATAGAATTTGATCATATCAATATTGTAAACGGATGCTCTCAAATTGTAAAATATCTCAAGATTATAATAGATGTGAAAGTCATTGTGGATCAAATATGCATTGTGCAAGATCAATCTCACACTACATGATACTGGCTTAACATACAAGATTGAACTTGTTGACTATGGACCACACAAACTAATGTTGCCTAAAACCTTGATATCTACTCATGTAAAGATTGGTAGTATTTAGAAATGTCTTGGGAAAATCGTTGAATTGTGAGGGTTTGAATTCTCCTTTGTCCACCTCCTATTTTATTGGCTTTATGACCTTTGGTGAATGTTGGAAAACAACAATTGTTCCTAGAATGATTCTTCTTTTAAATGCATAGCATTTTTAAATATTACTTAAATTTGTTATCAATTAATGCACATTGAATGCCTTCAACTACTAAGACATATTAATCATGCACATGTGTACAAAGTTGGCTCATATGAGAGTTGGCAAATTTTAAGTTTAAATATTTGAATTTTTAGGGTCAATTCTATGTGGTGGAAGATTGATCCCACATTCCATGAGATTGAGCCAAGATAGGGAGTTTTGAAAATCAAGGTAGGAAATGAATTTATGGAAGTATGTATAAACATGGATGTAATAAGTGAGTTGTAATGGTTAACTTATAAGAGTACATGTAAAAAAGGATAGGGTAGGGTAGAATGTGTGTAATTATGTGTAAATAGGAATGGGTGAAGGATCAAGGAATGATCCCAACTTTACATAAGAGTGCATCATTTATTGATATGTAATTCATTAAGACATTCCATCAAAATGGGTCCAAAACTAAATGGGAATTGGCAATGGTGTGCAAATTTTTCACCATTACATTTTTCCCACACTTTGAGGTGCACATGAACCCTAAGTGATCATGTATTTCAAAGTATATGAGCACTCACAAACAAACATGTAAAGTAAATGTCTAGATATAAAAAGGATATTTGGGTCCATGCAAAGTAATGGACACAACTAGATATCTTCCTGTGTTCCTCCATTCTTGCCATGCATTCTCCACAAGTGAAAATAAGGACATGTTTAATGAGTAGCTTATGTAACACAAGTGAAAATAAGCACAACTACAAGTTGATTCTATTATCTATGAAAATGAGAGAGAGGGGGGGAGTAGGGTTAAGAAATTCTATCTATATAGAAAGTGATGTGATAATCCTCCACCTAGTGTGGAAGTTGTAGAATGGCATGGCATATCAAGCATTGCATGTCATGTGGTTAACATTTGATGTAGGAGCATAAATTCCAGAGGCCATAACTTTTGATCCAAGTAGCCAACAAAGCCCAATTTTTAGAGTCAAGAGCTCGAAGAGATCCATGGCTTGGTAATCCACTCTAGTCAATTATGTTGACTTTTGACCAAATTTTGGAGTTATATTCAATTATCTAGGACTTCAAAATTACAATTTAATGTTTTTATAGTATTTTTTAGAATTTTGAAAGTTTAATAGTTTGGTTTTTGAGTGTGATTTTCAATAAAACTTTACTCTCAAGGTTAATTTAGTTGATTAGTAGCTATGGGTAAGTTTTTAGGTCCATACATGTTTAATTGCAAAATTACTAAAAATATTAGTTTTTCTATTTTTAGCAAGTTCAATTTTTTTACTATTTCTAGTAATTTCAATTGCTCTCAACTATTTTAGTTATACTCTTTGTTGGACATCTTAATGATGGTAGATAGTGCGTTTTAGGGGATTTCTCCTTTAAAAGGGAGAATTGTGTTGACACCTGAAAAAACCATTTCCTAACTTGCACCTTTTTGTCCCAAATTCAGTAACAACCCCACTTATGCCTTCAATATTGGACCTATAGTTTATAACCGATCTGAGGTATCTTCCATAGGTTTTCATGTGTTTTCCTTTTGAAAATTCAAGGTAGGAAACCCAAAAAATGACGAAGTCCAAATCTTTCCAGTATTTCCTTGTATTTTTCACCTTTGTCAGAGTTTCAGAGTTTGAGGTTCATGTCTTCTGTCTTGCCTTATCTATCGGCTCCAAAATCAGGCTCCAAAATTTGTTTAAGTGTATCAGAGGTCAGAGTTCAGGCCTTTGGCCTTTAGTCTTCTTCAAGGCAGGTGTTAGGGAGAGGGACCAAGGGCCAAAGTCTGCTTGAGGTTATGAAGTTTCTTCTAAGTATGAAGTGGGTGGTGGACAGCGGAGGTCGGTTCTTCTTCCTCCCTTCAAGGAAGATGGTAGGTGGAAAGCCCAGGGGCTGACCCTCGATGTTTTCATTATTTTACTAAGTGTTTTAGAGGACATAATTCAAGACTACAGCCTTCCCTCTTCCTCAAAACAAGTGGAGACAAGAAGGCTCGGTGAAATTTTCTCTAAGTAAAGCGAACTTCAGGGATCAGAGTTGTGGTGTTCTCTCTTCTTCCAAATAGTTGAAATGGTGAAGGCCCAAGGTTTGAAGTCCAATGGGGCCAGTATTATTTTGTGTAGCGGGCATCGGCAAGTAGGAGTTTCTCTTTCCTTCCTTCTTCCTTTTCGAAGGTGAAAAGCAGAAGGCCTGAAGGCCGAGGTCTGCTGAACTATTCAAAGGCTTCTATATTCTAGCAGGAGGTAGGGTTTTCCTTTCTTTCCTTCCTTCTTTTGTAAGGAGAAAGGAAGAAGGCCCAAGGCCTGATCCCCAACAACTTTTATTTGTCCAAGTATTTCGGGGTCAAGAAATCCTTTCTTCTCCTTTTTCAAAGTGCATGCAGTGAAGAGTGAAGCCCTAACTTCTGAAGTTTGATTTGTGGATTTCACCAACAAGGAGAAGAAGGAAAAGGTGAAGACAATTATTTTGTTGGTAAAGGTGATGGTTCACGAACCAAAAGGTTCACCAGTGAGGAAATTTGTTGATAAAGGAAAAATTGAAAGAGGATTAATAAACACAGATACAAGGGGATTTCCTCCATGGTTCGTAAACATGAAATTTTGCCAACAAAGGGAAATATGAAGGGCACTAGCATAGAAATAGAACATGCTTCCATAGGTCACCATAAATACAGAATTGATGAGGACGTGCGGGTTGCTAGTTGAGTTAGGTGGAATTAATTGCTAGAGTAATGGTAGTTGGTGGGATAGTTGGTTCCTGTCCAGAATGCAGAAGAGAAAATATTGCTATCTATACATCATTTAGAAATGTTGTACGGGTTGTCGCTAAACCAATTGTCTAGTCTGTAGTGTCTTAGGATGATTTTAGGGATTCAAATCAAGCCAATCAGGGAATTGAATGGAGGAATGTGTTTGATGCAGCATAGGAATGAATTGTAATTCATATTTCATGCAGTTGTATGTCTCCATGATTATTTGTAGTGATTTAGGGGAATGCATAGTTGTAGCTTTATATTTTTCCTTCACCACATTTGTTGGTGGAATTATAATAGTGATTTGATAATGTGTGACATCATTTAAGTCAATACATGCTTTGTTTTGGGTCATCTGTTTGTTGCAAATGGGTCATTGTAGTTTGGTTCTGGATAATTAAGTATGTTTAATGTATGAAGTATAATCTAAGAAATGTATGTGAATACGTTTTGGTTTTTTGTTGATGTTAGTACAGTTCTTTTCTTCCCTCTTTACTTCTTATAACTTAGTTGCCCAATGGAGTAGGCATCAGTCCATATTGGGGAGGAATCAATCACTATTTGAAATCAAACAAATCATTCACCAGTGGTTTAGGGAAAATAAAAACCATCTTTCCTGTGCATGTACATTCACACAGAAGTATCAGAGCTAAATAGGGTTTTGTGACAGCTAGTAGTTCTTAGCTTAGTGACAAATTTGGAGCTAAGAGGGTGATTTGGGTTTGGTTGTTCATTCATTTTTAGTTGTTCATCCGGTTTGAACTTAATACCTATTCAGGTATATCCCTTGGAATATCCCTCCAGAGTTTAAGCTGAGATCAAAGTGTAGAGGAGTCTACCCACTCCAATTAGTTGGTCAGAATCACCCTTAACTTGTTGATAAACCTTTTTCTATCACCCTGACAATAATCCCTAGCCTAGGTGATTTAGAAATGTTTTAGAGTTTTGGGTTCTGCTATTTTGGGAACCAACATTTCTAGCATTGTTGTTAGGGACAATTTAAGGGTTCAAAGAAATTGAAGACACTGTTGGTGAGCTGAACCTATAATTAGTTTTGCATCCTTGAAGATCCACCACACTTTAAGGGTTTTCCTCATTCAGTGAGGTAGCAAATCTACTATCAAAGAAAACAAAGTGTTGCTACTGTGTGTACGTTTCAAAGAGACTACAACTGGTTAAGGTACATATTTTTTCTTCTAAATTTGACCATGGTTTCTTTCTTAGTAAAGGAATGTATCATTTGCTCTCCTTTTTCCCTGCACAAGTGATTTGTAATCAGCTATGGCTGAGTGGAATGGACTAGTTTACCCTAGGTAAAATTTTTCAAATGTATCATATGATGAATGCCCTAGATACTATGATAGAGAATCTATCCATGAGTATGATCAGGACAAAGGTCCCTACTGTTCATTCATCCCAAGCCTATATGCACCCTTGCCTAATCAAAATGGGTTGTCAAGGCTGTAGTATGAAATTTAAAAAGAAAAGTAGTTTCTAGAGTCTCTGTTGCAATAGGAAAAAGAATTAGAAAATCAAATCAGGCTACGTCAGTCCAGGTTGTAATCCAATACCCTTCCTATTTTTGCTAGTAGCTCTTTTTCTCGGTTCATCCCATTGCTAATGAAAGAACATACAAATAGTTGGACCTTTCATGGGTCGATTATGAAAGACAATCCATTCCAAGTAAGATTTATTATCAGATGTCCTTATTTGATGGGTGTGAAGCTTATGATGGGAAGGCACATATTGAGGCATCTTCAGACTTCATGGATAAATATCAGTTTGAAGATGAAGATATGTGGATGAGATTTTTTGTTAGATTTCTATGTGGTGCGGCACGGAAATGGCTTGTTGGTTTTCCTGGCCATCACTTTGCTTCGTGGGATGACCCAGTGGCTGCATTTGAAGAGTTTGCAAGTGGTTTGGACCTTGTTGTCCTTGTCCAATAAATTGAAAATATTAGATGGTATGAGGGGGAGTCTAGCATGGAGCTTATCCATAGATTTGTAGTAGCCCTATCCCACATCCTAGAGGGTTTTAGACCTAATCTTCCTATTTGTATCAACATGTAGTTGAGAGCTTATGATATTACTCTAGGCTCAGGTTCTATACGGGAAAAGTTTAATCTAGTGGGCATTCAACATGCCTACTTTTTCATTGATTATGTTGACAAAAATAAGAGGGATATGATTGCAAAAACCTTATCCCTAGTTACAAAAGTCGCTGGTAATGAATAGGGTGTTGTAGACAACAAGGAAGAGGGTGCTTCATGTGATCCATGCAAATCCATCAGGTAGCATAATTCATGATTATCGTTGGTGCATGAATAATCCTCTTTTTGAAAATGACTTAGAGTTTAATGGGTTTTAAGACTAACAACTCAGAGAGTTATCAGTTTTGAAAGGGGAGAATCAAATGCCATACTGTCAATATGAATCAGCTGCCTATGGATACCAAGTAGACAAAGAGGTGTTCATACACAATTATGAAGAGCTCACTCAATTAGTTCTTAAGATTGGTTATGATGAGTGTATGCATGAAAATGATATTGAGAGTGAACAAGAGGCTGGTCTCTTGTTTAGTATGTTTCCCTCTTTTATCCCTAATGATGACATTGAGGCCTTTGACACTTGTTTGCATAAGGATGGTGTGGATCTGGTTGCATTGGATGATATAGCTACAAAGATAAATGATGGTGCAGCTAGTGTGATTCAAGCTGAGGACCTTGCCTATGAGGGTTGTGAGGATGAGGAGCATGCGATGTATGTGAGACCCTATCTCAACCATGCAAGGATCATTTGTGTTCTCATATTGATTATCCTTCAATTGGATTTCATGGTGGCACTAACACAACTATAGATGATTTGGAGGTAACAATTTCAAGCTATGAAGACTTTATCACAAGTGTTTTTTTAGAGATTTGTTTGGACCAGTTGTCTCCTATGAATGTGGATTGAGTTGAGAGCATAGTTTTGAGCTCATTGGTTGGTCTTGGTAACTTTGTAGTTGGGTGTTCACGTGTGGGTCAATTTTTTGATTTGTAGGGTGAAGAGGAAAAAATCATGAGTGATTTTCTTAGCAACAATTTTTACATAGTAGAGTGTGTCAAGGAGTACAAAACAAAGAGGTAACTTGAAGATTCTAAGTCTTCACTTGAAGTGCCTCAAATTTCTGATCTATATGATGATTGTGCAGAATTGGATTTGAATCAAGCTTTTGATTGAATCATGGAGGAACACATTAGCATTTGTAGTGCAACTAGGTCACAAGAAATTCAACAATCATCTAACATGGCCCAGCTTAAGGTCACACTAGATCTGGATGTATATCAGCTTGGCATTTCTTCTTCATGCTAATATTTATGCAGGTCTAGATATGTATCATGCTAGCAAGGATATTGAAGGTGAGTACAACTATGTGAGTTAGTATGATGATGAGCCATATTATCTATGGCTACCATGTCTTAGTGGTGGTCATTTCCATTTTCAACATGATGGTATGATCTATAGTTTGTATGTGCATGCATGAAAAGTATTTTTATTGCTAATGTTGGGTGATCAATGCAACAAAGGATTAAGGGTGATCAACTCCTTCAATAGGTTTGTCTTCGACTGGGGCAAGTAGCTTCACCAGTTTTCTGTAGGGTTGGCCTACAGTGTCTCAAAATTTTGGATACAGTCATTTTTTATTATATGTTTCCCGGTAAATATGTTTTGTTCTTTTCCCCCATGTTTTTTATGTTTTTGGTCTTCTTAGAGAGATCTAGATTCTTGTTGTGCCATTGTTTGTCACATGTCCCCAACCAGAGCCAATGTTGACACCTAGAAAAACTAGTTCCTAACTTGCACCTTTTTGCCCCAAAATCAGTAAAAACCCACTTTATGCCTTCAATATTGGACCTATAGTTTATAACCGATTTGAGGTATCTTCTATAGGTTTTCATGTGTTTGCCTTTTGAAAAACGCAAGGTAAGAAACCCCAAATATGACTAAGTCCAAATCTTTCTAAGTGTTTCCCTGTATTTTTCACCTTTGTTAGAGTTTCAGAGTTTGGGGTTCGTGTCTTCCATCTTTCCTTATCTATTGACTCCAAAATCAAGCTCCAAAATTTGTTTAAGTGTATCAGAAGTTGGAGTTCAGGCCTTCAGCCTTCAGTCTTCTTCAAGGCAGGTGTTAGGGAGAGGTCTTGAGGGCTGAAGTTTGCTTGAGGTTATGAAGTTTCTTCTAAGTATGAAGTGGGTGACAGATGACAGAGGTTGGTTCTTCTTCCTTCCTTCAAGGAAGATGGTAGGTGGAAAGCTTGCGGGTTGACCCCCAGCGTTTTCATTATTTGACTAAGTGTTTCAGAGGACAGAAGTAATGTCTGCAGCCTTCTCTCTTCCTTAGAACAAGTGGCAATAAGAAGGCCTGGTAGCTGAAGTCCACCTAAGGTTTGAAATTTTCTCTAATTAAAGTGGACTTCGGGGGTCGGAGTTGTGTTCTCTCTTCTTCCAAACAGGCTAAATGGTGAAGGCCCAAGGTCTGAAGTCCAATGGGGCTAGTATTCTTTTAAGTGTAGTAGGAATTAGCAAGCGGGAGTTTCTCTTTCCTTCCTTCTTCCTTTTGGAAGGTGGAAAGCAGAAAGCCTGAAGGCCAAGGTCTACTAAACTATTCAAAGGCTTCTATATTCTGGCGAGAGGCGGGGTTTTCCTTTCTTTCCTTCCTTCTTTTGTAGCAAGGAAGGAAGAAGGCTCGAGGCCTGACCCCTGGTGACTTTTATTTGTCCAAGTATTTCAGGGTCGGGCAATCCTTTCTTCTCCTTTTTCAAAGTGCATGCAGTGAAGGGTGAAGCCCCAACTTCCAAAGTCTGATTTGTGGATTTCACTGACAAGGAGAAGAAGGAATTTAAAGTGAAGACAATTATTTTGTCAATATAGGGAATGGTTCACAAACCAAAAGGTTCACTGACCTAATGGTTCATCGGCAACAAAATTTTCCAGTAAAGGCAAAATTGAAAGAGGATGAATAAACAAAGATAAAAAGGGAATTTCGTCCATGGTTTGTAAAAGTGAAATTTCATAGACAAAGGGAAATATGAAGGGTGCCAGGACAAAAATAGAACACGCTTCCACAGGCTACCATAAATGTAGAATTGATGAGGACGTGCAAGTTAGTTTCTAAGTTAGGTAGAATTAATTACTGGAGTAATGACAATTGGTGGGATAGTTGGTTCCTACCTAGAATGTAGAAGAGAAAATATTGCTATATATACATCATTCAGAAATGTTTTATGGGTTGGTCACTGAACCAATTGTCTGGTCTGTAGTGTCTTAGGATGATTTTAGGGCTTCAAATCAAACCAGTTAGGGCATTGAATGGATGAATGTGTTTGATGCAGTGTAGGAATGAATTGTAATGCATATTTCATGCAATTGCATGTCTCCATGACTATTTGCAATGATCCGAGGGAGTGCATAGTCACAACTTTATATTTTTCCTTCACCACATTTGCTGGTGCAATTGTAATAGAGATTTGATAATTTGTGATAGCATTCAAGTCAATACATGCTTTGTTTTAGTTCATCTCTTTGTTGCTGATGGGTCATTGTAGTTTAGTTGTAGATAACTAAGTATGTCCAATGTATGAAGTATAATTTGATAAATATATGTGAATACATTTTAGTTTTCTGTTGATGCTGGTAGAATCCTTTTCTTCCCTCTTTACTGCTTATGACTTAGTTGCCCAATGGAGTAGGCACCGGTCCATATTGGGGAGGAATCAATCACTATTTTAAATCAAACAAATCATTCACCTATGGCTTAGGGAAAAAATAAATGATCTTCCCTGTACATGTACATTCGCATAGAAGTATCAGTTGTATAGGGGTTTTGTGACAACCAACAATTCTTAGCTTAGTGACAAATTTGGAACTAAGAGGGCAATTTGGGTTTGGTTGTTCATTCATTTTTAGTTGTTCATCTAGTTTGAACTTAATACATATTTATGTATACCCCTTGGAATATCCCTTCAGAGTTTAAGTTGAGGTCAAAGTGTAGAGGAATCTACTCACTCCTGTCAGTTGGCTAGAATCGCCCTTAACTTGTTGATAAACCTTTTTCTATCACCTTGATGACAATCCATGACCTAGGTGATTTATAAATGTTTTAGAGTTTTGAGTTCTGCTATTTTGGGAACCAATAAATTGGATGTAATGTTTTTTAGAGTGAAGAATTGAGATAGAGATTTTAGTGTTTTACTATTAAAATATTATTCCTAAGTTTGATTGTATTTCTAGTTCCATCATTTGGTACTAGAGAAAGTTCAACTCTGGGAAAATATTCAAGGTTTAAGCATGGTGCGGGTGCCTAGAAAATGAGGAGGTTGTGCATAGATGAGTAGGAATATACAAGTGTTACAAACATAAGTGGAGGAATTTTCTAGAATTATTGGCAAATAGAGATGGGGACAAGGAGGTCTAGATAGTTTAGATGAAGAAAGAGAGTAGGGAGGAGGTGCTAGAGAAGAATATCCAAAATTTACTCTAGGAGATAAGGGAGATCAAGAAACACCACCAACAATGGAGGAAAGGATGGTAAGGGTGTTAGAAGAGAGGAATGAAATAGTAAAGATTGAGGTTTAAGAATATGGCAGTAGTCTAAAATTAGATGAGTCAATAGATTGGTTAAAAAGCATGGAGAATTTTTTTGAATGGAAAAGAATGACAAAGGAGATGAAAGTAAAATTTGCATGCACAAGATTGAAGGGGCATGCAATGACATGGGGGGAACACTTGCAGAAAGAGAGACAAAGGAAAGGAAAGGCTAAGATTAGAACATGGAGCAAGATGGAGGAGAGGTTGAAGAGAAAGTTTATTCTTGTGGATTATGCACACCCTCTATAGAACATTTCAAAACCTAAGGCAAAGGAGAACAATGTACAAGACTACACAAAATAAATTTATAAGCTTTCCATTTAAGTGGAGAACGATAAAACAAACGAATAGAGGGCTACTAGATATGTGAATGGTCTAAAATTTTCTATTTAAGATGAATTAAGCATGCATAGGATTCATAACTTGGATGATGCCTATCAACTAGCTTTTAAGTTTGAAGAAAAAAAATAGACAATTGTTGGACATCATTTGGGAGCCAAAGTGGGATATCATCTCCTTATAGGGGATGTGGTGGGTTTAATACCACAAGGGAGAGTCCTCTCATGAAGGGGAGAAATAAGAAAATTCTAGACAATGGTTTCAGAAGCAACAAAGTGGATTTCAAAGAGCTAGAGGATATGATGGTAGTAGAGGTTGGGATGTGTCATATAATTCTTATGTTTTCTATAGGTGTGATGAATAAGGGCATAGTACATTTGACTATCCACACTATTATACAGCATGGGATTGTTTGAGAGTGAATTTGGTTGAGCATGAGGTGTTGGTATAATGATTTATTTAATTTTACACTTTATTAAGTTTACCTAGGGATTTTTAAAGCTCTCTTTAGGTTTTTCTATTTGGAAAATATAAAAGTAAGGTATCATATGTAATTATTAATTCCATCATCATTATTTCATTATTGCATCCTTAATTGTGCAAATTATCTTTCTTTTTTCCTCCTATAAAAGGAAATATTTAGTTTTGTAGGTGACCCTGGGAGCTTGCTCAGTCCATTGGGGACTCTTACATGGTATCAAAGATCTAGATCCGTAAGCTTCTTCTTAGATCTAAGAAAATTTTAGGAAAGAGATTTTAATGGGTGTATTTTTGAGCAAAAGGGACCTCACCACTGAATCCAGAAGGCCCAAAAAAACCTTATTTTCATATAAGGCACTTTATATTTTGGCAACAGGAAAAAAATTACCATTTGAGAGCTTGAAGATTTTGGGGGGCCTTGAAATCCATAGGATCCATATAGATCCGTATGACCATACATTCGTCATACTGCACCCTCTACACCTATATCATCTCTTCATAAAAATGTATCCCTTCTACATCAAAATCCGCCAGGTAAAAATTTTGTCCACCAGTCTTCGTGCAAATTTGACAGTCAAATCAATTGTTCAACGATTAAGAAAATTAGATCAACATTTTTTAGTAGGTGTAGGGTATGAACCTGCATCATTTTTCATTATCCTCAGTGCTAGGTTTTTAATCAGTAGTTTTCTCTTGGATTCAGTGGTTTCTATAATTGGTTGGGTAGGTGTTATCCAAAGGGTAGAAAGTAGGGTGGGATTTTTTAATTTCGTCTGTATTCATATGAATCTCCCAACCATTGATCACTGCCAATTAAGGGGAAATTAACTCCCAAGTGGTACAAGGGTGGTTGGGCCATTCCATCCTCTCCCTGAGGTCCATTCACCACTAGCGAATGAGCATTGCTCGAGCAGCAACTCTGCCACCTTCATTAATTTGTAGCTCATTCCACTGCTTATTTAGTGTCAAACATCATCCGTCTACCCTGTTTCTACCATATCATGGCTCATTTTCTACCCAACGGCCATCCAAGTTGGTGGCACCACCCATTCGACCACCAGACAAGCTATTTTTTGCCCTTAAGGCCCTAAAGAAGTAGTTTTAGAAAAATAGACATAACTTGGGCATACAATGTCCAAATTTTGCAAATGAATAAGCATTAGAAAGCTGCTTTTGAGTTCTACATAGTGAACCACTTATTTTTCTAGAATCTAAATTTTTGTCTTGAAATCAAATATTTATTTTTTGGAAAAAGTGCATGCAAGTGATATTTTTTCTTGAATAAGGGGGTTAAACTATTGCATTATGAGAAGTATATTGTTGTTTCTCTATAATTTTCTATATTTTCATCATGGATCTACCCAAACTTGTTCTACTCACCCCATACAATTATCATGGATGGATAAAACAAATGGAGATACATCTAAAGAAATCGGGGTTATACAAAGTGATAATGGGTACAAAACTTGAACCAACATGTGCTACAAAAAAGAGAAAATGGTACAATAGATGTGATGAGGTCTATGAGACTTTATTTAGTCAATTTCACTTGATCTACTTTTTCATGTTGAATCTTGCACAAGAAGTATGGATCCAATTGGAGAGTTTGTTTGGAAAGTAGGATACTTTGAGGAGTTTTTAGTTGGAGAATAAACTTATTGGTTTGAATCCTACAGATTTTGACCACATCGAGGACTTCTTCACCAAACTTAAATCACTTATATTGTAGTTAAAATAGTGTGGTATTTTTTTTTTTTTAAATGCACCTGGTAAACTTTTTAACGTGACCGGTGACGCTGGTGCGACACGCCCTCCGGGTCCACGTGAATGCTTTTGCCCGGAGCAATGAACCGGTGAGGCCACAACTGGGGGACCTCATCCCCTAGGAAGAACAATTCAAACCTGCGAGCTCATTGGCCCAGCGAAGGCGTAAAGCCTTGCGAGCTCGTTGGCCCAGCGGGGGTTTGAACTCTGGTGGCCGCCACTACAACCGAGCGACTTAACCACCGAACCATGCCATCATTGGCAAAATAGTGTGGTATTTAGAAATAGGACACCTAGTTGATTCTTTCCATCCTTACAAAACTTGGTCTTGATTATTCAGTTTTTGTTTCTACATTCTATGCTAGTATGGATGCTCTTGGTACTAAATTCAAGATACATTCATTTGATGATTTTTCTACATCACTCACTAGGGAGTAGATAAAGTTAGTATGGATGGGTACAATGAAGTCTTCCAAGACATAATCTCTTATTGCAAATCAAAGCACAAAATACCAAAAGGCTTAAAGTGACAAGGAAAAGAAATAGAAAAATAAGAATAGTGAGCAAGACTCAGGAATAAATATCACACGCTACCCTTAAGCCATCTTCATTCAGTAAAAGGGAGAAATCAAAGGAGAAACCCATATGTACATATTGCAATAAACATGGAAATGATGAACATGTTTGCTACATGAAACAAATTGATGATTTGAGGCATCTTTTTTAGAAAAACAATGTAAGTTTATCTTCAACTATGTCTACTAGTTCATCTACTTCTTCTACTCCTTCTTCATCAAAACAGTCATGATATATTGAAAAAGGTCATGCAGTCACTACTAATGGGGTTGATAAATACAAAGGTAAGGCACTTTGTGCAAGTACAAGTCATGGATTAGGTAAATGCCTTCTTAATTTTAGAGCCTCTCATCATATGGCTTCATCACAGTCCATGTTCTCTAGTTTTGAAACTTGTGTTATGCCACCTATTTTGATGGGTAATAATACTTATATGAATGTAATTGGGAAGAGATATATTAGTATTTGTGAGGGTATTCTCAATGATGTATTTTGTGTGCCTTCTTTGTCAAACAATCTTCTTTCCATATATCAGATTACTCATAGTAGAGAAGGGAAGACTGTAGAGTTCACACCTAATTTAGTATTCATCAAAGACTTGGAGAGCACATAGATTATTGCTACAAGGATGGTTGATCATGCATCTTGGTTATACACCTTTTTAGATTTTACCCCTTGATGATGGTTCAAATCCTTTGGATGTTGATCACACTTCTTGTGTGAATATTATTTCTGAGGAGAAGTTTGGTTATTTTCAAATCTTGGTGTACTCACTCCTGATTTAGTTTTTGAGACTAGTGCCACTATTTCTTCTCCTCCACCTCTTGCTTCTTTGGATATCAGTGATCCATTGGTTGAGCAAAATGTTATATGTTCTTTTGATTATGTACTATGGGATGATTATCTAATAGGCATTTTAGACTTGTTTTGTGAATCTCATCTTACAAATCTAGAAGACACACTAGAGAATGTCAATTTCCTCCTTGATTATAGTCATGGAACTACTATTATTAGTTATATTTGTATTTGGAGATTATTGATTATGAGTTTCCACTTTGTCTTGATTTCTCACACTCATTGATTAGGCATGGAGTTCCTAATTTTATTGTGGCATATTTTGATTGTGACATGTGGATATTGTTGGCAAGAATTGGGAAGGAACTAGTCCAGAGATCTGGTCTTCAGTCAAGTCTCCAAAGTTAGTTCATACCCCAGTCATATAGTGAGAGAATTATAGATAAACATTAAAAAATAGAGTTATGCAGTACCATCTAATTTATGTAAAACATTCATACAATACATATACACATATCAAAACCCTTATGTCTTCTTTATCTATATATATATATATTCAATGGTTAATTATACATTCATACTAGTAGGTCTGAGTCTCTGCCCTTATACATATTCTTCCTTATCTATCTCATTCTCATACATCCATCTCTTATTGCTTACTTACCTATCCATTCAATATATTCGTATAGAGGTGTGTCTTTTCCCAAAATATCTTAGTGTGTCGGTTCTCTCCTCCACATGCCACCTATGGTAAACTATGATAGGTTTTACTACTTTCCCCATTGTCTACCAACATCATTCCCCATTTTAGAATTATGTATTATCCTCAAGACATGTCCTATTTAGTTTGAAGGTAGGATACTTTTATAGATCACTCTAAGATGAGCTAGAGTTGTGTCCCATTGCTTTTTGGAAGCTGTCAAAATTTGAATTTGACTCTCTATCTGTATATATGTGTCCTCCACATCACCCAATGTAGTGGGTATTTGTATCTTTTGGGTAGTTTGTTTAGCTTATGTGAAGATACCAGTCAGGGAAGCTAGTCTTAGGCTTACTATTTCTCTTAACTGTTTAATTTGTACCTTTATCTATTCCCTTTGATCTTGGAACTGCTAAAGCCGAGTATGTAATATCTCCACATGTGCCCTTATTTTGCCATTATAAGTATCTTGTATAGGATCATATGTACTTGCTACTTGTGTTATTTCTGTTTCCAGTGCATCTATTTGATCCTTAATATTTTTAGTGGTGGTGGGCCACTGCAAACAAAATTGATGCAACACCTTTGCCTCTCTATCCCTTGCTGGATATTTCTTATTTGGGTTTCTAGTTTGGTATGTGCCTTGGCACATTTATTTGATGCCTCTGCTAGTATTTTCTTATTTATTTGTTCAATGATGAGCTCCTCTGCTTTATTCTCCAGATATGTAGAATGTTCTTTGAAACTCTGCATCAACTGTTTTAATTGTTGTGTAATGGTAGGCTTGTATCCCTTTGTGCTTATGGAAGTTCATTTTGGATTATATTTACTGCTTCTAATAGTATTTCACTGCCTTCTAATAGTATTTATTCCCTCGTAGTGGAGTGGAAGATATCACCAAGTTGTAGCTTTTGAATAGGTGATATGCCTGATAAGTTAACTTGCCCTCCTATCATTAGAAGTTGTAGCAGTTGGGGTGTTACCATAGGTTGAATTTTATTTTTCTACGCCAAAAAACCCTTAATTGATTAAATAGGAGAAGCAGAGGAGGATGCATCTTTGCTACTTGATCTTTGTATCTCTTCTTCTTGTTGATTATTCCCTGTATCTATTTCCTCCTCTCTATCCTGATCTATGTTTATGTTATACAGAGGAGAAACACTTTGTTGTTCATCTTGTGGAGGAGATGTTTCTTGTTGCTCTATATTTTTATCTACCTCCTTCACAACATCATAAATTTTCTTTGTGATTTGCTCTATTTCTTGTTGGATCTTTTTTCTATCTACCTGGTCCATATTCATGAGGGTATCAACCCTCTACTTTTTCCTTAGCTCTTTAGCCTATAATTGGGATAGCTTGTCCTTCTCTTCTATGGAAATGAAGGTGCTTACCCCATCAATAGCTTATTGTCTCAAATCTTCTTCTAGTTTCAAAGATTTCTCTCTTCTTTGTCTTAGGGCTTTTGTTAGCTCCTTTGGTAGTTTTTCTAGAAGCTCATCCATTGTTTTGTTTGCTTTAATAATGTATCTTATTATAGCCCTTTCTCTAATTTTCTGGTTGTTTTGGATGGGAAAACGAGGGTGATTGGTTTTAAGGGTTTGTGTGTAATCCTCCTTTCCCAACAAAAATTTCAAGAGCTTATCAACTGAGATGAATCTCCACTAAGCGAGAGCAATCACCTATCATGTTGGGAAACCACTTGGGAAGCTATGGACTCTTGGATGTATAAAAAATGTTTCTATTTAATGTTTGATTATGCTTAGAAACCCTAATTATGCAAATTAGTAAGCAAATTATCAAATTACAACAAATCCTTTCAAATTGAGGTAAAGGATAGAGGTATTTAACTTACTATTTTTTAAAGTTTAGAAGGCAGAAAAGTCAGGGACATGGGGACTAGCACCCAAGTCCAAGGTACCTGCTTCTTTGTAGGATCCTGATCTCCTTCTAACACTGATATGCACTACAACTTTAGTTTCTAGAAATTCCACTATGGAGGACATGGGGACTAGTGCCATAGTCTAGAAAAATCACTAGTGTCCTGCTTCTTTTCAGATCCTAAATCCTTTGTGTCTGCTACTCCTTCCCAAAACTCCACTCCATGGGACTTGACATCTGTAACCTGCAATCACAAGGAGTGTGGGAGGGGGTTGTGGTGTTTAGAGGCTTGCCTCGGTCAAGCCCTAGAGAGACATTCAAGTCTTCCGAACACTGTTGTCAGATGCGAGTGCGTATCCCAACAGGATAGAGGCAAAAATCTAAATGATAAATGATTGAAAACACAATGGATATCACCATGTAGTGAAGATCTCATGGAAGAAAGATGCTCTTCATGCCATGAGGAGATGGATGCCAAATCTGTAAACACAAACATAATAACAATGCTCTGCTTTGCAACACAATGAATATTTTGAATGTTCTATGATCACAAGTATGCATAAAGTCCACCTAGTTTACAAATGAAGCCTAATCATGCTTATATATGCAACTACAAAGATACCCACTAAGAATTTCATAATTCAAACTTTAGATGTTAGCATAGGACCTAATTAACGGTCATAAAAATGACATTTGAAATTAGGGCAGACCCAAAATAGGGCTGGACTAGGGCACTAGCACCCAAGTCCACCCTGCCATTTTGCTCAAGATTCATTAAAGTGTAGCCCCCTAGGTTCTATTTGTCACAAGACCCAAGGGTTTTCTCATTGGGAGTCAGAAATAACATGCAAGATGCTCTAAATGCAATTACAGGACTTGGGAGCTAAACCTTAATAGGAAAAAGCCCCCAAGGTTACTTTTTTCGGCATAACATTTAGCCCCCACTTTAATGTATGTATAAACGACATGCCAATACATGAATTAAAGTAAGTCAACAAACACAACAAACATGTCAAGCACAGAGAAGACACGCCAGACACATTGAAGACAGTAACAGGCATACAAAACATGAAAAAGATAGTTACAATCATGCAAAACATGGAGAAGACAACATTGAAGACACACAAAACATAGTGAATGCAGTGAAGATAGTGATGATTTTCTTTTCTTTTTCTCATATATGAAATGCAGGATGCAAGTACAGGAAAAGTAAACACACAACCCAAAATGCAGGAGGGACTCATCGCCATTGGTCTTTATACTGCACATGGGGCAACAAACATGCAAAACAAATCTTAGAGTGTAGGAGGGACTCATCGCCACTAGTCTTTAGACTTCACTTGAGAACAAACATACCATACAAATCAAGCATGCCAAACAAATCCCAAAGCATAGGAGGGAATTATCACCACCAATCTTTAGACTATGCTTGGGAACAAACATGCTATACACACACACATGGAAGACATGGAGAAAACATAATAGACAAGCGATGTAGTGTTCCTATTTCTAGGTTCATCACCATCTCAGGCACATTATAGGCACACACCAACGATTGGGTTTCACCACAACAATCACCAAAGACACGCTTAAGGGTTAGGTTAGTCATAGAACCGCTCCCCACCTGCTTGGAGGACTTTTGAAAATTACAGGATTGTGCACTCTCCTCGAGAGATACACCATCCCCGCCTCACACAGAGGGCTTAAGATAAAAAGGATATGCACAATATCCCACCTCCACAGAGGAATTAAGTGATTGTAATAGATTCAAGGTTCACAAACACACATTACTAGCATCTACAACAGACAACTTACCTTATATATGCCCCCACATTAAGGTGGTTGATATCATGTACCAATATCAAGCACATTAAGGTAGGAAGAAAACACACAAGGGAATGTGAGCTATCGCAAAGCCCATGCCCCCTGGAGGTTATATGTACTTTGTGATTGCCAAATGTTCCCACAAACACATTCCTACAAGAAAAGTGTTATTGTCCATATAATCATGATCAACAATAATGCATATGATCAATCACATAAAGAACCGAGGAATGCAAGATTCAAGATAGACAAAATGCACATCTAGAAGTAGTATTGTTATGTTTTGTAAGTGTGATAAGACACCATCAAGATCACATGGAGTGATTCTACTAGCCAAGCATCAGATAATATATAACAACCCCATCATCATGTATGGACTAGATCCATTTTTTGATTACTCGCTAAAGGGACACGAGGTCCACATCAGTATAAAATGTTTTTTGTCATCCACCTTCTAGATAGAATTACTAGTGGAAGGGAAACAATAAATCAAGAGAGGAGAAACAAGTGTCTTAGGGATAGTCACATAGGAGGGTTCTCCTAAGTCACCAACCGCAACACTATGTCCGTAAGACACAACACACAATAATGAAAATAGAGGAGAAGCAATATAGAAGAATGATGATACAAATAGAAGAATGGTCACAATAGAGGTGGTCTCCTAGTATCCTTGACCATACGAGTATCAAGGGTCATCCTAGGAGGCCTAAACAACACATAACACATCATGAGGGAAACACATCATGGAGGTAAAGGGTTAGAAATACTTACTTGTAGGGACAATCAAACTAAGGGTTGTCATTGAGAAAATTATCCTCTTCCCAATCTCGGATGCTAGAGGAAAGAGGTACGTAAGGTAACATAGCCCAACTTTTGTTCTTATCTTCCAATTCTTCAATGTTGAGGTTTTCTATGTTTATTTCAATGTTAGGTTGAATGTTTTCTTGTTGAGTGGCAAGTCGTTGGGCAAAAGCTTGTCTTCTCCTCCTTTGTTTTTCTTGTCTATTCCTTCTTGTTTTAGTACTTACTTCTTCAAAGGCATCATCATGTTTTTCTATAGGGTTTTACACATTAGAGGAGGAAGCACCATGTTCAAATTTCATTGGTCTTGGTGGAATGCTTTGTTGTCTATGAAAACCTCCTGATCCTTGTAAGGATGTCAGAGGAGGGACCTCAGTGTAGCTACCATCTCTCTGTGGATGAGGTGAGTTATGAAACTTTTCCTTATCCACATCTATCACACCAATTATCTCATCATATCCATAGTAGTCTTGTGTTCATTTTCCTTTTGCTCTAAGGGGACCCTCAAACACATGTTCTTAATCCCTCATTGTTTGTAAAAGAGGCCTAGCCACTCTAGCTAGTTGTTTTGCTTTGTATCATCTATAATTTAGGAAGGATTGGTCTCTTCATGGCTTAGGTTCTGTTTCAAGTTGCAGCCAAAAGTAATCAAGGGTGAAATTCTTGCTCTTAGCCGGGGGTTGGTATGTGTTACGATGGGCAGTTGGATGTCTCCATGCAAAGGGAATTTTAGACATTTATGAATAGTTGAAGGGACAACATTCATAGCCTTAAGCCATGGGTGTCCTAGTTTTACATTAAAGAGGTTAGATAAGGGAATAACATCAAATAACCGGTCTACGACTTTGTCATAAAATGAGGCTAGCAGTTTTACCAATCCAAATGTTTTCATCAAAGATCCATCATGTGTTTTAATTCTAAATCTGACGGGTCATAATAGTTTTGTGCCGAATCATGTTTAAGAAGTAAATCTTCTATAACCACATTAGTCATGCAATTAGGGTCTATAAGTGTTCCATGCACAGGTATTTCCAATATTTTCACTATAATGTAGAGAGGCCCTTTAGTATCTACCATTCCTTTGTCATGAGGTGTAAATGTTATTTCAAGTTCAGGGGCTCGTCTTTTCAAATGCAGCCTAGGAGGAAGCCTAGCATTATTGTTGTATTGAGAAGCCATGTGTATGTTTTCAAATTAATTCCAAGTCAAATTTCAAAAGGTTTTCAAAACGTTTGCAAGAGCAAATGCAAAAGTATGTATGAATATGACCTAAAATGCTTGATGTTTTCAACTTTTTCAATGCAAATAAGTGAAAGAAAAGGTGTTCTAAAAATTTTTAAGAGGGACAGCAAATATTATGTCTAATAATAGTCCAATGATGCAGAAATATCTATCACAACACATTTTTTATTCAAACCTAGAGTGATGACAAGTCAAAACCTAGTGAAAATGTGCTAAAATATGTAATTTTTCACAAATTTTCAATGTAAAGACCCAATAAAAAGGGTTTTGTAAAGAATTTAAGAGGTAAAACAGGTTATAGAAGTAATATCAGTCAACTAAATCCATAAAATCCATCACAACATGCTTGGAGTGCAAATCTAAGTCAAACCCTAGGGAAAATATAGTCAAAATATGCAATTTTTCGCAAATTTTCAATGTGAAGGCCTAATAAAAAGGGTGTTGTAAATAATTTGATGAGGGGGAGCAGATAATAACCCTAATAACAGCCAATTAGTGCAAAAAAATCCCTTACAACATGCCTATGGTGCAAATCTAGAGAGATGATAAGGCCAAAATCTAGTGAAAATGCAAGGTTTTCAAACCCTAGACATGAAATTTTGCAAGCAAACCACTAGGATGCAACAATACAGTTAGAAATAATTCCTATGAGTGTTTGAAAATGGTAGTAAAATATGAAACAAGATTTTGACTACAAACCCTAGTTAATGCAAAACTAGGTTTTTATGAAAAATGTACAATTTGAAGCAATTTTTGTCAAATAAAGCACAAAAATGCAATGAAAATGTCTTCTAAAGGATGAATTTATGCAATTTAAATTAGATCTAATGAAAATGACATAAATTTAATGAAATTGAATGCCAAATAATGCAAATTATGCTAAAAATACAAACCTAAAATGCTAATTTTTTTTGTAATTTTTTAAATGCAATAAGGTGAATGAATGCAAATCTATCAAAAAACACTTAGAAAGGTGCCAAAAATTTCAAAAACATTGGGTTCACCAAAATGTTTTGGATGGGAAAATGAGGGTGATTGGTTTTAAGGGTTTGTGTGTAATCCTCCTTTCCCAACAAACATTCCAAGGGCTTATCAACCGAGTTGAATCTCCACTAAGCGAGAGCAATCACCTATCATGTTGGACAACCACTTGGGAAGCTGTGGACTCTTGGATGTATCAAACAATGTTTCTATTTAATGTTTTATTATGCTTAGAAACCCTAATTATGCAAATCAGTAAGCAAATTATCAAATTATGACAAATCCTTTCAGACTGAGGCAAAGGACAGAGGTATTTAACTTACTATTTTTCTAAGTTCGGAAGGCAAAAAAGTTAGGGACATGGGGACTAGCACCTAAGTCCAAGGTACCTACTTATTTGTGGGATCCTGATCTCCTTCCGACACTGATCTGTACTACAACTTCAGTTTCTGGAAATTCCACTGCAGAGGATACAGGGACTAGTGCCCTAGTCCAGAAAAAGCACCAGTGTCTTGCTTCTTTTCAGATCCTAAATCCTTTGTGTCTACTACTCCTTCCTACAACTCAACTCCATGGGACTTGACACCTGTAACCTGCAATCACAAGGAGTGTGGGAGGGGGTTGTAGTGTTTAGAGGCTTGCCTTAGTCAAGCCCTGGAGAGACATTCAAGCCTTCCAAACACCATTGTTAGATGAGAGTATGTATTTCGGTAGGATAGAGGCAAAAATCTAAATAATAAATGATTGAAAACACAATAGATATCACCTTATAGTGAAGATCTCATGGAAGGAAGATGCTCTTCATGCCATGAGGAGATGGATGTCAAATCTACAAACACAAACACAATAACAATACTCTGCTCTACAACACAATGAATATTTTGAATGCTCTATGATCATAAGTACACATAAAGTCCATATAGTTTACAAATGAAGCCTAATCATGCTTATATATGCAACTACAAAGATTCTCACTAAGAATTTCATAATTCAAACTTTAGATGTCGGCATAGGACCTAATTAACGGTCATAAAATTGACATTTAAAATTAGGGCAGACATAAAATAGGGTTGGACTAGGGCACTAGCACACAAGTCCACCCTGCCATTTTGCTCAAGATTCATTAAAGTGCAGCCCCCTAGGTCCTATTTGTCACAAGACCCAAGGGTTTTCTTATCAGGAGTCAGAAATAACATGCAAGATGTTCTAAATGCAAATATAGGACTCACGAGCTAAACCTTAATAGGAAAAGCCCCCAAGGTTACTTTTTCTGACATAACACTTGTTATCAATAGAGAATTCACTATATAAATCTATTGTTTCCTATAGTAAACCATGGCATTCCATCCCATTTAATAGTGCATCCATTGTCAATGGTTCCTGGGGAGTCTCTTGTTCTATTTTTTTCTTTTTCTTTTTCTTTTGCCCCTTCTTCCTCTTCTATTTCTTCCTCTGGAGTTTGGTTTTTCTTCCTTTTTGCTTGTTGTTTCTATCTAGGTGCCTTTTTCTTCTCTACAACTAATTGCACAAGAGTTTATGATGCTACCCTTTTACTTGTTGACATTGTTTGTGTCAAAGATGTCAGTTTTGGTGCAACATGTGCACTGGTTGTCATAGATGCACTTCTTCCTAACCTCCTAGGATTTTGTGATGAGGTTGGCATTTGTAGAGCTGATGAAGTAGCTTGTGGAGCTTCCACAGTGACTTGTGAGGCTGATGATGCATGATGCGGTGTATATGTGTCTATCTGGGATGGAATTTCCCATTGTTTATGCAGTCTTTCTTTTTTTTTCTCTAATTTCTCTTCCACATTCTTTTTATGTTGCTGATCCATTATCTTCTTATATGTTCCAAACCTTTCTGTGGTAGCATCTTTGGGCTTGCTTAGCAAATTTTTCACATAAGACTTTATTTTTGATGAAGTGATTTCATAAGGTAGCCTAGGAATCCAAGACATTCTAGGCTCTATTTCTTCCATGTATTGTAATCTTTGTCAACCATAAATGTTATTGATGTATTGTTTGACTGCTTCATATGGGATTCTTTCCCTGGCTTGCATTTCTTATTGTAGTGATTTGAAGAAACCCTAGTACATTGTGTTAAAGTTTTTGTATCACTAAACTATCATATGTGTTTCTTTATATCTGTGCTACTACTATCAAATGTTGTTTCCATACTTTCTCTTTGAACCTCAGTAACTCATTTAAGAAGTAAAATACTAGATAAATGATTAGAGTTCCATACCAGAAGTTGTAGTTGGATTCTTTTGTTTGCTTTAGATTCTCCATCAGTTGTTCTCTCATCACTTCATAGAGGTCGAAGAATTTACCTTCTTTCACAATTTGGTAGGTTGTATGGATCACGGTAGTAGTGGTAGACCCCTCTCTATTTGCATAGTATACTTTGTATGCTATCCCCATTGTTGCATACCAGACCCCTAGATCTATTATATCTTTGACAATTAGGCTCTTCCCATTTGGTTTTACCCCTGTGAGCTCCATCACTTTGTCATTTTTTATGGATTTCATTGCCAACACTAGTCTTGTTGAGATGAGTCTTTCTACTGCCCTGATGGCCTCCTTGGCAATCTAGTGGGGTATATCCAGGTATATGAATTCATCATGAATTATGCTGAGTACAATCCAGACCCATTCATGAGCATCACTAAAATCTAGATAGTCCTTTGAAATGTCAAGTTTATTACTTGAAATGTTTTGATATTCAAGAAAATACTCTGTATCATTGAGTAGAGTATCCCTCAGTTCTTTGAATTTCATATGGTCTATCTTCATGATTGCTACATGAATGCATTTTTTGACATCCTATATGTATACAACATCTCCTAGAACTCCAGATAATGCTACTTCTTTATCAACCTCCATTGCCTTGTAGGGGCACTTCTTATATTTAGGCCTAGGTTTCTCTATAATATTAATGAGCATTGGTGTAGCCATTTTTCTTTTTCATAGCTTGACAACTATGGTTTACTCTCTTCGCAACTCTTTCACTTTAGTGCTCAAATTTCTCAACTTATTTGGATGCAAATGAGATGTGAAATAAAGTTTAGGGTTTATAAAACCTTGAATAGTTATTTTATGCATTTATTGCATCTACTCATGCTTTTAGTAGGTTTTTGTAGCCGTTTGAGTGTTATAAGCTACTAACAGTTAGTTTTTGATATGATATGTTATAGTATGATACATTTGCTATGATACATACTAGAATTGTTTTGCATTCCATCTTATTATCTTGAAGGTCTATGATGATGTTTCAGTTTAGCTCCATTTACCTAACCAACTATTATTTTTCATTCCATGTCTTTTAGTCTCACTGCTCTAGAATTTGCAATTTCATGTATATAGTATGATCCTAACCAAATTATTTTTAATTTTCCTTATTTCTTGAATTTGCTATGATACAGGAGTACCAAATCACATTTTGTGATATTTTTCTTCCGCAGGTTCCTATCATGCCATGCTTTTTGGCGCTTTCTTTCTAAATTCATATTATATTCTGCCACTAATCTATTTTCATCCATTTTCTCTAATTCTTCAACCCTCTATGTTAGGGATTCCTCCACATTTAAACTTAGAGTCAATGCAGTACAAAAATTTGGTAATATGAAATGTACCAATATTGTGGCATCCATGCCATATACTAATTCATATGGTGTGAAGGTTGTAGTTCTTTTGTATGTTGTGTAGTAAGCCTAGAGTACCATAGGTACCTTTAAGTCCTAGTCTATTCTATTTCCATCACATATTTTTGTTAATATTTTCCCAATAATTTTGTTCAAAGCTTCACTTGTGCCATATTCTTGTGGGTGATAATGTGAACTTTTGTTATGTGCTATCATGAAGGTCTGTAATAGCTCCACAATCATATTATTCACAAAGTGTTACCCTTGATCACTTGTTATGCTTAGTGGGCAACCAAATCTAGTTATTATATTCTCATATAAGAATTTTACAGTGATTTTGGTTGTACAATCCTTGGTTGAGCTTCTACCCATTTGATGAGGTATTACACTCCTGTTATGATATATATTTCTTTTGACTATTTAGCAAGGGGATCTATAGCTCCAATAAAATTAATGGCCCATTTTTCAAATGGGAGTTGTGCTAGTACCGTTCTGAGTGGCATTTCATATTTTGTGGTAGGTTTTCCTGTTGGGATAAGGTTCCATTAACCTTGTAACTCCCATTATTGTATTATTCCATTTATTATTTGTAATTACCCATAAGGGATGTACTAGTTTCACTGATAGTGGTAAAAATTATTTTCTGTGCACGGTAATTACAGAGTTACTACACCGGTAAGTTCTGAAGTTACCGGTGGTAGTTTCAAGATGTCATTTACTATGGTAAATGGCAATTGGTCAAATTGGGGTGCACATGTGGAGGAATCACCTATTTTTAGTGTTATGACACACGCCATCAATGTTGTAAGAAGGTGTAAGAGATTCTATGACAACTGTAAGTTGTCATAAGAATCTATGACATTTATGATAGCATATGATGCATCATAAGATGTTGTAAGTGGCTATTTTTTGCCCCTAGGTGTTCAAGCTTGCATGGGCATCTTTTGCCAAGTGTGGGATGCATGTATGACATTTTTTATGACCCCGTAAGAGCCTATTTTTGTCCATGGACGCCCAAGGTTGTTTTGTTGACTCTTGACAAGTGTTATGAGCTTGTAAGAAGTCAATGAATGTTGCATGGGTGAAGATTCCAAGGTGGACACCCATCTTGAGGTTGTGTAAATTGTATATAAACCATGGCATAGTAGATGAGATGCATAATAGTTTATAGGTACCCAGGTTCTGTCGGAGTGAAGGTTGAAGGACAGAGGAAGTGAATGTATTTGTAATATCCTTTGTGAAGATAATACAACTTGGTCTCTTTTCTTGGTGGAGTTTTTTACCCTCAAGGGTTTTCTCCACATTAAACATTGTGTTGTGTGATTTATTCTGCTTCTGGTATATTTTTGTATCGTGGGTTTATATTATGTGTTGCAATCTCCATCTTTAATACTGTGTTAAAGATTGTTAAATATACATTTGAATCAGATTTCTGAGTAGTGTGTCTTTCATTTCTAACATTTCCTACCTGTTGACATATATCACAATGTTTTACATACCTTTTTGCATCTTGAAATAACGTAGGCCACCATAAGCCTGCTAGATTTATCTTTCTTGCGGTAAGGTCTCCGGAGTTGTGGCCTCCTACTACACCTTCATGTGCCTCCTTTAATATGTCCTCTCTTTCATGGTCATATACAACTCTCCTTATTATATTGTCCCTTTCTCTTAAATGCAATTCTCCTTTAATGAGTGTGTATGGGAAAGCCTTTCGCATTAGGATTTTTTTCTTACAGAGATGTATCAGATTGGAATTATCTTGTGGCCAATAAATATGCTATATCTTTCAATTCCTCTAGTACCACATTAACCCTAAAAAGGCTCACGCTAGGAAGTTCTTCTTCTTGACTTTCTGGTTCATCCCCTGTTTCAATCCTGGATAAGTAGTCAAGACCTTGATTATGCTTCCCTGGTTTTACTTTTATAGTGAAATAAAATTCTTGGAATAACAATAATCATCGACATATTTTCCCTTGGATGATCGATTTGTTCAATAAGTATTTCAATGGTTCATGATCAGTATAGAAAATTAAAGGTGTGAATAAAAGATAATGTCTAAACTTCTGTAATGCATACACCATTGCTAAGGATTTCCTCTCTATTGTGGTATAGTTTTTCTCAGCCTTGGATAGCTTCCTACTAGAAAATGCTATAGGATGGTATTTTATTCCCTTGGGTTGGGCTATTACTGCACCTACTTCTATTCCTGAGGCATCCACATGGACATGAAAATGGGATGTTCCAATCTAGAAATATCAGAATAGGAGCCTCTACAATTTTATGTTTTAATATGTCAAAGGAGGTTTCACATTGATGATTCCACTCAATATTTTTCCCAATTTTCTTCTTTAATAGTTCCTCCAGAGGTGCTCCTATTGGTACATATGCTCTAATGAATTTTTAGTGGTATCCAGTATATCCCAAAAAAAAATTCACCTCTATTCACTAGTAGAAATATGGCAAATAAATGACCAGGTGACCAAAACTTTTTGCAACACAGCTATAAATGACTAAATAAATGACTAATTTGGTCATTAGGCAAAAAACAAAACTAAATAATTGATCAGACAAATAAAAATTAGACAATATGATATTAAAGTGGATAATTAAAAAAGTGGGTTGTATTATAATATAATATAATAATAATATATTATAATACAATACAATATAATATAATATATTATAATACAATATGATATAATATATTATAATATAATATGATATGTTATTATATATATATATATATTATATAATAATATTATATTATTAATATTACAATATTATATTTATATATTTTATTATAATATGATATGATCTATTATTATTATTATTATTATTTTATTCGTAAAGATAGATTTGTATTGATTAGAAGCAGAAAATAACAAGCAGTTGTCTATAAGTTGTTTCCCTGCAAACCCTCCAAAACTGACTTTTTAGCTTAAGCCAAAAAAAGCCTCACAGGGCCATATTTTACCAAAATGCCGTTATGGCTTACTAGACCATCAAGGATTTTACACAGATAGATATACTGACACTCATACCACCTAGGCTACTAGACAGACTAACATAGGAACCATAGTGAACTGAGGTTATAGAAAACTGAGCTTCCTAGCCATATTTTGGAGCTCGCCAACCCACTCCCCATCCCCCAAGACTTTGTCCATACTCAGCAATTTCTGAAGAAAGCCAAAGGCCTGAACCACTCGCTCTTGGTGCTCTATGAATGCCAGACCCCTCAAATCCAGAATGAGGGGAAATACTTTCACCACCGCCAATGGATCCTTCAGGGCAGAGAGGTCTTTTGGATGGGGATGCCTGCCCCTGGAATGATCGCTCCCAGTATGAAATCGAGGCCACCAAGAATCTCTGCTTTGAATAGCTTTGTCATCAACCCCTTCGCCGCACTCTTTGCCACCCCTACATCCAAGATGGAGGCAAGAAATAGAGACGAGACATGAGTGTCTACTTGGTAAAATTCATTTGTGAGTAGGAAATCTTTCCCCAGAATGAGCTTCACCGTTGGAAGTAGAAGACCATCATGCCTTCGCAGGACCCTTTTAAGCCTTTGGTTCATGATGACTCCCTTGAAAGCCATCTGACGAATGGAGCTCTCCAGTTGAATCAGAGTTGCCATTCCCAAATTTACCATACCAGCTACATATATCTTAGAAATGAAGCCAGAACCCTCTGCCATTCTAACCAAGATTGTCTTCGCCACAATTACTTACTCTGGTCGAAAAGACTGTCTGAAACTAAAATAGGCAAGGGAGAAAGTCTAGAGACTTCGCTATCGAAAACCCTACTCTGTCATCATTCCTTGACAGCAGAAGAGGCGGGGAAGAAGGATCATTGACAAGATTTAGAGTGTGCGAATGCTCATCTCAAGCAAAGTCGGAGAGGCCACATAACATAAGATGATTAGCTATGCCCATCAAAAAGAATGAATTAGCCATAATGTTAACTTATGGCTACGACCCATCCAAGTTCTCTTGGATTGGGTGCCCACCCTACCACCCTAAACTAACATTTAATTACATAGTGGGGATTAAAAATTTGACTCTTATTCCATCTGCCCCTTGATTAGAAAGAGAGTTAGCTTCTGAATTGGCCTCTCTAAAGATGTGGTTAATTGTTGTCAGTTCGCACCTGTCCATCAGACCCAGAGCTAGTTCCAATTTTGCGGAAAGTTTCCAATTTTGCATTCTCCTCGATCGCAGCCCATTGATTACCAATAGGGAATCTCCTTCAATGACAACTTTCCTAAGCTTAATTTCATGGCAAAGCTTTAAGCCTAAGATTAAAGCCTCCAGCTCTGCTTTATTGTTAGTTCCATTTACTAGAGGCTCAGCTAAACTACCAATTGTTTTACCTTCCCAATTTTTAATGATGCAACCAGCTCCTGATTTACCAGGGTTCCCTTGTGAAGCCCCATCAAAATTTAATTTGAACCACTCGGGGTCCGGGGGGACCATTTGGAGAGTTTTCTTTTGAGAGCTATATGTTGACCACCTTCCATACTGATAGGCGGCAATTTAAGACCCTGCCATCCTTGTCTTATCTTTGCATCCCAAGTTGAGAAAAACTGCTGTGAGGGTTTTGAGTCACCTAGGTTTGAGTTGAAGACTTTGACTATACTACTTTCAACTTTATTGAGGAAAGAGGGAAGAGGCAATTCTTTGTCCTGAAAGAGCCTTCTGTTTCTTTCTTTCCAAAGCTCCCAAATTAGCATTGAGGGGCAAATTGACCACAGTTTGTGATATACAGCTTTTTTATTTAAATTAGGCCAACTCAAGAGCCAATCTAACAATCCTATTGGCAAGGCAGATTTCCAGAGAAGTTTGTCCATTAGCCAATTCCAACAAAGGTTGGAGAAAGGACAACTAAGAAAGAGATGATCACCATCTTCTAAGTTTTCTTTGCACAAGCAACATCTTGAGGGGCCCTGTATTCCAAGTTTAGCTAACCTGTCAGTTGTTAGGGCTCGGCCTTGTGAGGCTATCCACAAGAATACCCCTTCCTTTGGTAAATAATTAGGGTTCCAACACAACTCCCTTGGGATTGCAGAGGCTTCCTCATGGCTTCCCGACAGCTTTTTATATACTTCTTTGACACTATAGGCTCCGTTTGGAGGTCCTATCCATCAGAGAGTGTCTTGGCCCTGCCTGTAGCTGATCTGTCTGTTAACTAGAGCTCTGTCAAATAATTCCACTTCTGCCTGACTTAAACCAAGATTTTGTGGGCTCTTCCATTTGGCTATTAGCAAGCCATTATGAAAAAATGGAGTTAAATAATTTGTTACCTTATCTCCCCATGCCTGATTTGTAATATTTTTGACATTTGCCAAATCATCTCTATCGGCCAATTTAGGTAAACCTTGCCAAGAATCATCCCAAAAATTAGCTAAATCCCCACTCCTAATTTCCCAAGAAAGATGATTTGAAATGAGGTTTCTGCAGCTACGGATGAAATTCCAAATTCTGGAGCCAGAGGGTAGCTCCCTTGAAGTAAAAATGTTGTCTACTCCATCCAAATATTTAGCCCTCACAATTCTCACCCATTTAAGATCTTGGTTGGAGAATATTGTCCACACCAGTTTGGCTTCAAGGGCTTTATTTTAGAGCAATAAGTTTTTTATTCCCGTTCCATCCCTTTGTTTAGATTCACATATTTGCTTCCATTTGATTAGAGTGTACTTGAACTGCTCCGACAACCCCTGCCAGAAAAAGTTCTTCATTTTCTTATTCAGAGCTTTGCTTGCTTTACTTGATAGAGGGAGGCAAGACATTAGGTAGGTCAAAAGGGCGGATATAACTGACTTGAGTTTAGTAAGCCTACCTGCCCACGAGAGCTAATTATTTTTCCAGGACACTGCCTTAATACTAACTTTCTCCAGCAAACTATTCCAAGTATTGCCCGGTGAAGGCCTTTGTCCAACAGAATCCCCAAATATTTGCAGGGAAGAGATCCTTTCTTAAAGCCAAGGATCCTCAAAATCTGAGCTTCCATTCTCACTACTGTGTTGAAGAAAAAAACCTCTAATTTTTCTTGGCTAACCTCTTGTCCTAAAGCAATTGTGTACTTTTGGAGAATTTACTTGAAGCTTCGAGCCTCCCTGGTTTGGGCTTTTCCAAACAGCATGGTGTCATCAGTGAACTGCTGGTGGGTGATATTTGGAACACTACTTGTGACTTGGACGCCAACGATCTCCCTTAAATTCTAGGCTTTGGAAATTGATCTACCGAGAGCTTCATCCATTAGTATAAAAAGAAAGGGGGAGATTGGGTCTCCTTGTCTTAGCCCCCGGGAGACATTGAAGAAACCTTCTGGGGTGCCATTCACCAGGACTGAGAATCTTGGACTTGCAATCCAGGAGAAAATCCAATCTAGCCAAGTCTTATTGAAGCCGAACCCTTCCAAAACTTTGAATAAAAAATGCTAGTTGACACGATCATATGCCTTTTTGATGTCAAGTTTTATTAGCATTGCCTGTTTTCTCAGGTTTTGGATTGAGTGAATGGCCTCCTGGGCAATTATTACCCCATCCAGGACAGATCTGTTTGAGATGAACCCTGTCTGTTCTTCTGAAATCAAATCTGGAAGAAGTCTTTTTAACCTATTTGCCATTGTTTTGGCTAATATTTTGTAAAGGGTGTTACAGAGAGATATGGGCCTAAAATCATCCAAAAGTTCAAGCTTCTCTTTCTTTGGGACCAGAGATAAAAATGTATTATTGATTTCCTTTAGAAGCTGTCTAGAGGTCCTGGATTCCTCTAGAGCCTCTAGAATGTCTTTGCTGATTATGTCCCAACATTTTTGGAAAAAGCCTGCTGGGAAGCCGTCTGGACCTGGCGCCTTATCTGGGTGGAGTTGGAAGAGTGCAGTCTTAACTTCTTCTGAGTATTTGCTGATTAGCATATCATTCTGGGTGTCTATTACCAACTTGGGTATGTAGACCACAAACTATTTTTGGACTGAGAGGTTGGAGCCTTCCCACTCATTTAACAGGTTCTGAAAATGTTCCACAACAACTTGTTTCACCTCTTCCACTTCCTCCAAAAGTTTTCCGTCTTTATCTCTTACCCTCGTTATTTTGTTTGCCTCTCTTCTTGCTTTTGTTGCATTAGGGAAGTATTTTGTATTTTTGTCACCAGCAGACATCCAAACTTCCTGAGACTTTTGTCTCCAAAACATTTCTTCCTTGGAAAGAATATCATTTAGTTTTGCCATCAAAACTTTTTCTTCTAAGTAACTTTGATTGTCCATTCCTTCTCTGATAATCTTCTCTGAGAGGGCTTTCAATTTTGATTCATACTGCTTCTTCTCCTCAAAGATATTTTTGAAATTGTTTTTATTCCATATTTTTATATTCTGCTTAATTAATTTCAGCTTGACTGCAATGCAAAACATTTTGGATCCGTCTGGCTGTGTTGCATTCCACCATTGTTTGATTAGATCCAAAAAATCCTTATGCTTGAACCACATATTTTCAAACTTAAAAGGGCTTCTTGCTAGGCCCCTTTCTCCCATAATTTCTAAACAAACTAGATAATGATTTGACTCTGGTAAAGGTAACAGCTGACTATCCAGAGTGAAGGGGAAACTACTAAGATTTCATTTAAATAGAAACCTATCCAACTTCTCAGCTATGTTGCAAAAACCCAATCTTTTGTTTATCCAAGTGTACTGCCCACCCCCCATCTGGATGTCAAAAAGCTCATTCCTATCCACAAAATTTTCAAAATCAAGCTGAGATTGGAGTTTCCTTCCAACTCCCCCTTTCTTATCAGTTCCTTTTAAGATAGCATTGAAATCCCCTCCTAGAATACACACCTCAGTATCCAGGAGCTTGCAAACTTTGTCCAGTTCACTCCATAAAATTCTTTTTTGAATGTAATTATTAGGCCCATAAACATTTATCAAAAGAAAGCTTAAATTTGAGGCTAGACTCCTTACCTTGCAAGCTTGCCAAAAATTGCTTGAAGCCACTACTTCAACTAGAACTGATTGAGGTTTCCATAGAGTTAATAGACCTCCTGAGGCTCCTTTTGAATTGACTCCACAAATTTTCTAGCTCTTCATTTTTAGACTTAGGTTTACTCTTTCTTGTTCTCCTAGTTTAGATTCCTGAATCAAAGAGATGTCCGGTTGCTTTGTATTTAGATGTTGCCGAAGCAGGCATCTTTTGTTAGGGGCGTTTAAGCCCCTAACATTCCAAGTAATGATTTTCATTGCTGTTCAGGAAGGGGATCTCCCTTCCCTACTTTCAACAATGTTTCAATTTTTAATTGACCTGTAGCCTCCCTGTCCCACTTTAGTTTTTCCTTGTTTGGAATTCTTCCTTTTCCTCTGTGT
This sequence comes from Cunninghamia lanceolata, assembly GCA_027924645.1. Lineage (NCBI taxonomy): Eukaryota > Viridiplantae > Streptophyta > Pinopsida > Cupressales > Cupressaceae > Cunninghamia > Cunninghamia lanceolata. The sequence continues at coordinate 5,020,905 of BSBN01000071.1, read as the reverse complement.
TCTCCGTAGTCTGGTGATGTTTTAATTGGTTCCTTAGTTCTCAGCCTGAGTACCCCTTGTTCTTTTGGAGTAGGGGTATTCAGGACTTTTCTTGGAATTTCCTCTTCATCTAAAAAGGCTTCATTTCCCACAATCTCTAGCTCTTGTTCTGCAAACTAGTCCTCACCTTCAAAATTGTCAATGTCGATCTCTCCTTTTTTGGACGCATTCACAATGTCAACCAGTTCATTACCCACATTTATAAGGGAATCCAAATCTTCCTTACTCACTTGATTACTAATCATCTCAATAACTTGTGATAGTTTTTGATCTATGGATTTAATGCTCTGGTTATCTTCAAATCTTTGTCCCAATTTGGATTCAGCTTGTAGAACCATTTCAGGAGGGGGAGGAAGGGCTTCTTCATCGAAAATTTGATCCTTATCAACTGGAGGTAGAGATTTCTTGTTTGAAGATTTCTCTGAGTTTTCCCCTAGTTGATTATCACTTTTCCAACCCAGAATTTTGACCAATGTGTCTGTGGAGAGGGGGTTGTGGATCAAGTTCTGCGTCTAGATACCTAATCCTGATGATATCTTAATTTCTCTTAGGATTCTTTAGTTTGGATTATTCTCAATGCCTAACCTAACATATGTGCCAGACCCTTCTGGGTTAGTCCTTTCTTCAGCGCACAGAAAGGTTCCCATATCGTTCCCAATATCTTCCAGAATCCTAGGATCCCAATATTCAAGGGGAAGATTGGGCATGATATACCAATCCTAAACTTTTTTGATTCGGTGCGAAGTTGGATCAAAACTAGCCTTCCAATAGCAGATGTAAAAGCCGCAACCATCTAGAATCCACACTCCTTCTATTTGAACCCTAATGGCAACGAAAGGGTAAATGACCACAAAAAAATAATTTTCCAACCTCTTAAATTCCAGATCCTTTCCCCATTTGCCATACCCCCAGGTTTCTAAACTTTGCCAATTTAAATCTTTTCCGTGCCATTTGATTATTAATGCTATGTTTTCCAAATTCAAGACTTGATCTTGAATCTGATTTGCGCTAAGGGTTATTGTCATTTCTTCTTCTCTATCTTCTTCCCTCCTTCTAGGCATTTGATCTCTGGGCTGCAGATTTTGTCTCTGAAAATCCCTACGCTATCCTCCACCTCTAGGGTTTCTCCCTCCTCTCCAGTGCACATTTGGATTTCTTTGTTGAGGAATATCATACTGCCTTTGATCCCACTGCCTTGGACGATAAAGACCTCTATTTTGTTGTTGCATTCTTCCCTATGGAAATCGATTACCATGCCTTCTCCACGGCTCTTCTTCTAGGTAGAGGAAGTTTTGACAAGCGCCGGTGGCCCCTCTGTCCCAGTTCTCTTAATACCTTACATGCTCGTGCTCCCTGCGAGGAAACCTTCACCCATCTCTTCGCTCGTCAATGCTTCCCTCCATCTCTGTAATTTGCCATTCTGAATTTTGTCGCTCTGCGAATTGTCACACCATTTTTCTATATATATAATATGATCTGTTATTATTATATAATATTATATTATTAATATTACAATATTATATAATAATATAATATTATGATTAATATTATAATATTATATTATTATTATATATAATATTATATTATAATATAATATAATATTTATATTATAATATAATATAGTACAGATTTAGGTCTCCCTTGGAATCTACGTTCAGGTTAAGGGTTTGGGGTTTCGGGTTTAGGGTTTCAGGTTTACAGTTTAGGGTTTAATGTTTAGGGTTTACTGTTTAGAGTTTCAGGTTTCAGGTTTCAGGTTTTGGGTTTAGGGTTTGGGGTTTAGTGTTTGGGGTTTAGGGTTTAGGGTTTGGGGTTTAGGGTTTAGGGTTTAGGGTTTAGGGTACAGTGTTTAGGGTTTAGGATTTAGGGTTAAGAGTATAGGGTTTAGGGTTTAGTGTTTAGGGTTTCAAGTTAGGGTTTAGGGTTTAGGGTTTTAGGTTTCAGGTTTCAGGTTTAGGGTTTAAGGTTTAGGGTTTGGGGTTTAGTGTTTAATGTTTAGGGCTTGGGGTTTAGGGTTTAGGGTTAAGGGTTTAGGGTTAAGGGATTAGGGTTTAGTGTTTAGGGATTAGTGTTTCAAGTTTTAGGTTTCAGGTTTCAGGTTTCAAGTTTCAGGTTTAGGGTTTAGTGTTTAGGGTTAAGGGTTTAGGCTTTAGGGCTTAGGGTTTAGGGTTTATGGTTTATTGTTTAGGGTTTAGTGTTTAGGGTTTAGGGTTTAGTGTTTAGGGTTTAGGGTTTAGGGTTTCAGGTTTTAAGTTTAGGGTTTAGTGTTATTATATTATTATATAATATTATATTATTATTATTACAATATTATATTTATATTATAATGTATTTAATATTATATAATAATATAAGATAATATTATATTATATTATATATTATATTTTTTTTTGATTCGTAAAGATAGATTTGTATTGATTCGAAGAAGAAAAAAATAGGCAGTTGTCTATAAGTTGTTTCCCTGCATACCTTCCAAAATTGACTTTTTATCTTAAGCCAAAAAAACCCCACAAGGCCATATTTTACCAAAATGCCATTATGGATTACCAGACCAACAAGGATTTTACACAGATAGATATACTGACACTCATATCACCTGGGCTACTAGATAGACAAACATAGGAATCATAGTAAACTGGGGTTACATAAAACTGAGCTCCCTAGCCATATTTTGGAGCTCACCAATCCACTCCCCATCCCCCAAGACTTCGTCCACACTCAGCATGTTCTGCAGAAAGTCAAACCCCCAAGACTTCGTCCACACTTAGCATGTTCTGTAGAAAACCAAAGGCCTGAACCACTCGCTCTTGGTGCTCTATTAATGCCATGCCCCTCAAATCCAGAATGAGGGGGAAGACTTTCACCACCGCCAATGAATCCTTCGAGGTAGAGAAGTCTTTTGGATGGGGGATGCCTACCCCAGGAATGACCACTCCCAGTATGAAGTTGAGGCCACCAAGAAGCTCTGCTTTGAATAGCTTTGTCATCATCCCCTTCACCATACTCTTCGCCACCCCTGCATCCAAGATGGAGGCAAGAAACTGAGAGGAGACATGAGTGTCTACCTGATAGAATTCATTAGCGAGCAGGAAGTCTTTCCCCAGAATGAGCTTCACCGTTAGAAGTAGAAGACCATCGTGCCTGCGCATGACCCTTTTAAGCCTTTGGTCCGTGATGGCTCCCTTGAACGCCATCTGGCAAATGGAGCTCTCCAGTTGAATTGGAGTAGCCATTCCCAAATTTATCAAACCAGCTACAGATATCTTAACAATGAAGCTAGAACCCTCTACCATTCTAACTGCAAATGTTTTCTCCATAATGAAAAGACTGTCTAAAACTAAAATTGAAATAGGCGAGGAAGAAGATCTAGAGCCTTCGTTGTCAGAAGCCCTACTTGATCATCATTCCTTGGCAGTAGAAGAGGCAGGGAAGGAGGATCATTGGCAAGATTTGGAGCATGTGGATGTTCATTTCAAGCAGAGTCGGAGAGGCTGAATAACATAGAATGATGAACTGTGCCCGTCAGAAAGAATGAATTGGCCATAATGTTAACTTATGGCTACGACCTGTCCAAGTTCTCTTGGATTGGGTGCCCACCCAACCACTCTAATATTATATATTATATATTAATATTATATTATATTATATATTAATATTATATTATATTATATATTAATATTGAGGCTTTTCATTTCTAACCTATTTTAATGAGCACCAAAATATTAACATGCATGGCAAAAATAAAATGGTCAAAATTCAATTAAAATTTTCGCGCCCATCCTCAAATGATAAAGCTAAACCCTAACTCCGAAAGGTAAACCCTAACATGTTTTGTTTCATCTCTTTTTTATTTTCTTACTCTTATCATTTCAGCTTCTCTTTTTTTTGCTGTGAATGCAGATTGGAATAGAGCAAGGTGCTTAAAATTTCATCGTAGTGTAGTAGGTGGGTGAGCTTAAGCTCTCAATTTGTTGATAAGCCATGCGACCCAGATGAGAAAAGAGAATGGTATGCTTTTATTATTACCACGGTGCTCACAACAACAATTTTTTTAAATCTATTTGACTATACAACCTCAAAACCCTAAAGTATTTTGTTAAAAATGTAGGGGGCGTAATCCATCTGGATGATGCATCATTGCAGCACTATGCGGTGAGGGCAAAATCTCATCATACTTGTTGCTCATCTTCTTCGATGTAGTGCAGATGAGGGACAATTCGAAGTTGCGTCTACATGACTTATGCATCAAGTTCCAACTAATGGTGGCCACCTTCATCCGAAACAACCCAGGCCTCACAAAGCTCTTCTTCTGTGACCTCAAATTCAAGGAATCACAGGCGAGTTTTATTCTCATGGGCATCAATTCACTGCCCCAAATCTGGCTCATAGGTCCTGGAAACCCTAATCAAAAAGACATTGCAGTGATGGATATGGCCAGAGGAGGCAGAACGGCTGAGAGCATGGCTGCCTTTGTGGAAGGGTAGACTGGTTTGAGTGTTGGGGACATCGAACGACCTTCCCCTATTTTTAGTGATTAGGCTTTTATATGTGAGCATTATAATGCTCAAATTTTATAGTTGTATAGCTGTATTTAGCCATTTTAGCTATAAAATACAATCAAAATTTTAAAAAGATGGTATCATATGAAAGGATAGATTTTGGACAAATTGTCAAAATTTACATAGGATTATATAGTTGTATAGCTCTATTTAGCCATTTTAGCTGTAAAATACAATCAAAATTTTAAAAAGATTGTATCATATGAAAGGATGGATTTTGGACAAACTGTCAAAATTTACATAGGATTATATAGTTGTATAGCTGTATTTAGCCATTTTAGCTATAAAATACAATCAAAATTTTAAAAAGATTGTATCATATGAAAGGATAGATTTTGGACAAACTATCAAAATTTACATAGGATTATGCTGATATATATATTTGGTTTTTATATAATCTACTTATACTAAGGTATGTCATAGTATTTTAAAGGCAACATTGAATAGATAACTGTCATAAAAAAATTGCTTGATAGGCAAGGTCCGACATTTTAAATTTTTTGTTTATTGAAGTTCAATTTTTTTTTATTCTAACTAAATGACTACAATGACTAAATAAATGACTACCATGAATAAATAAAGGAATAAATAAATAAATATACTAAATAAATAAATAAATGACTAAATATACTACCAATTGATGTCAATTAATGATTACAATGACTAAATAAATTTGGTCGTGAGATAAATGATCGGAAATAAACTACCAATGGTCACGTGACTAAATATACTACCAAATTCATGACTAAATATACTACCAAATTACCAAATATACTACCAAATTTATGACTAAATATACTACCAAATTCATGACTTAATATACTACCAAATTACCAAATTTATGACTAAATATACTACCAAATTTTACTACCAAATTAATGACTAAATATACTACCAAATTTTACTAACAAATTAATGACTAAAATTTGTTTGGTCATAAATTTGGTTGCGAGATAAATGACCAGAAATAAACTACCAATGGTCACGTGACCAAACTACTGATCACATGACCAATTTTTGGTAGTTTTTTTAGTCATTTATTTTTGTTTTTCTACTAGTGATTGTTGTTTTTGGTGCTGGTAGTGTAATGATTAGAGTTATCTTCAAAGGATCTACCATCAATCCTTCTTTACAAATAATGTGGCCTAACAAAGTCCCAAATGGTATTGCAAAAGTACATTCTTTAGGTTAAATGATATTTGTAGGCTTCTACACTTGTTCAACATCATCCTTAAGGTTTGGGTGTGATTGTTTACCAATCCATACACAGTCCAATCATCTAAGTAGACTTCTAAAAATCATGTATGAATTCCTTGGATGCATTTATCTTAATTTTGCTAAATACTACTGGTACATTCTTTAATCCAAAGGGCATTACTATATACATGTAAGATCCAAGTTCAGAGGCAAATCTTGTTTTGGTTGGTCCTCCTCTCTAATCTTCACTTGATGGTAACCAGAAAACCCATCAATGAATGAATAGATTTCTCTTCCAGCAACTGATTCTAGTATCTTTTCTATGAATGGTGTTGGGAATGGGCCATGAATACAAGCTTTGTTCAATTCTCTATAATCTCCACATATTCTTATCTCTCCTAATTTTTTTTTTTGAACCACCATTGGACTAATCCATCTTCTTCTTCCACTAATTTTATGATCCCTGCTCCCAACATTTTATCAATTTCTAATTTCACCCTTTTTTCATGTTTAGGTTTAGTCTATATGGTCTTTTCCTTACCAGTTTAATACCCTCTTTTAATTATATTTTCATCATCCCTACTTCTTCTTTGATTCCTTTCTTTTTAGTAAAAGTTCTTGGAAATAAGTCCTCAAATTTAGAAATAATCGTAGTTACTTGTGCTACCACATTGTCATCCTAGTAGTCTCTTGTTTTTGCTAACTTGGTGTCTACTTTTGCAATATTATCTTCCCTAATCTTAAGAGGTTTATTGTAGTATTGTTCCTTTGGTTCAATTAATAACTCATGTTCTCTTTCTCCTTCTTGGACATCTATTTCTAGATCCTCAGCACCTTCATCATCCATTCTTGTAGTTTTATAGCATCTGACCACTTTGTTGTGATTGTTTTGTTGCATATGTTGTCATTGATGTCAAAAAAGTGGTAATCATTGATGTCAAAGAAGTAGTGATCAGAGGAGAAGACAAAGGAGTGATGATCAGAGGAGCATTCAAAGGAGTGATGATTAGAGGAGTTGTGAGGTGAAAGATATGGTGATGAAAGTCATGAGCATGTTGTTGTATTAGTATCATCTATACATAGTTATACCTTATCTTCTAAAGTTCATGGATAGGTGAAAGTTGTTAGGTTGTAGGATATGATGACATGAAGAAGTTGTGGCTTCTTGTTTTTGATGAAAAGAATTATGATTCTTATCTATGGTGTTGTGAATGTTGTATTCTTTGCCTCTTGATGAAAACCATTGCATGAGATATGACAGAAAATGTATTTGGTTTCAAAATGTCAAAGGCACAAGAATTTGTACTATATGAGCTCAGAAGAAAGTATTGCATTTCTTTGTAAATGAAGATATGAGATTGTCGGTTGAAAGTTAGCTAGAACTAGATATAAGGTATGTGTGATTCAGATTTGAGAGCATAAGAACTACTGCAGAGATTTTTAGAGTGAGTAGAGTGAAGATAGTGATGATACAATGTTGTTGTAGTCTTAAACGTAGAGAAGAATGCTCCACCTTTCTCCACACTTGAAGATATGACCTTGCAACTAGGAGGATAGCTAGAAACATATATGAAGTATACATGATCCAAATTTCAGAGCATAATAATTACTGTAGTGCTTTCTCGAGCTAGCAGAGTAAGAACAAGTCATGTTGATGTTTACAGTTATCAGAGGGAGAATAGAAAGCCACCACATTTTACCACACTTTGATTTTTGGCTTTGCAATTTAAAAGTTAAGTTTATATGGTCAATATGTATGCTCAGTTTAGATTTCAAGTGTTCTGGAGTACCGCAAGTATGTTTTTCAATGTTTTTTATCAAGACAATGTAATCAGACTATGTAAGGGATACCAACATCAGTATTTTTTTTCTTGTGCTAGCAAGCTAAGGCATGAAATAGAAAGAGGAGTGCATGAAAAGGTTCTTCAAGTCATGAAAGGATAAGTGTTTACAGTGCTAACTTGGTGTGTTTGTATGATTGTACCATGTGTGTAGAAGTGTACACCAACAAGAAAGGTTGGGAGAAAGTAAAATAGGTCTAGTTGATTACTTGGTATGAACCACATAATAGGACTTGATTCCTACATTACCGCAGTTGATTTGGGATCTGACATGTCAGGTCATTACACATTTCATGTTACACTTTTCATTTAGGCTGATGAAGATGATGATTTGAAGAATTGCGAAGGATATATATGAAGGATGGAAGTTTGTTTCAAAAGTGTGTATGTGAGAGTGTGTGAGAGAGTGAGTGTATGTGTGTGCAAAATGATAAATGATCCAGAAGTTGAGAAGTAACTATGGAGACTATGATGCATGATTCATAATAGAGTCAGAAGTGAATTGTGGAGGTGTTTTGAGCAGAGATGACATAGTGGAGGAGTTGAAGCATTAGAATTAGTCAAGTGTTTTAGTACATAGGTTGGAGCCTCTTCTTGTAAGTGTTGTAAGTATTGTAACACTTTAAGGAGTTGTTTCTTCCTTTGGGTTGGAGAGTTGTGGCTTCCTTTGGGTTGGAGCCCATAAAATTGTGTTTCAAGGAGTTGTAGCTTCCTTTGGGTTGGAGCCCATAAAACTATGCTTCAGGGAGTTGTAGCTTCCTTTGGGTTGGAGCTCATACAACTTTGTATTAGGGAGTTAGAGCTTCCTTTGGGTTGGTGCCCATAAAATTAATTTTAAATCTATTTTTTATTTGTGAGGCTGGATTTAAATAGTAGATCCAAGCAGCTTGCTCACCATGGTTTTCCCCATCTTGGGTTTCCATGTAAATCTAGTGTTATGTGTGTATGTGCTCTTATGATTCCTTTGGTTTAAATGTTCAATTTGGATTGAATACATTTAAAAGGAAATAATTTGATTAAGTATTGATTCATCCCCCTCTTAGTACTTCTGTGTGTTCAATAATTGGTGTTTTAGCAAGGTTCCTTGGTGTAGCCTAATAGCTAAAGGTAGATCTTGGATTTGAACACATGGCTCAGGAAGGGTCCTCTTCTTCTAACAGAGCACCTCTATTTGATGGAACTAACTACACCTTCTAGAGTGTAAGCATGGAAGCCTATCTTACCTCTGTAGGATATGATGTTTGGAGAGCTACAATCAGTAATTTTTTACTGGCTAATATTCACCAATTGGCTAATAGTTGAAATTGGGGATTCAAAATTTGGCTAATAGTACAAGTTGTAATGCGATGGAATCACCACTTTTTTACAAAATTTTATTTTAGTCCTAGCTTAATCACCAGAACATTTATTTTATTAAAGTTTTAAACTCAAAGATTTGCCACAATATTCGATACCTGATTAGATTAGATTCGCCTAAATTTTATAAGTTATAGTAGAAAATGAAATTAATTTGCCAATAAAATTATATAATTATTTGTTACTTTAGGGCCATATCACTAATTTTTAATCACCACCGTTGATTTTATTTATAATTTAATGAATGGGGTTGGTATTCCATGGGTTAAAATGTACCCACGAAGCTCTAATGCCCATTGAGCCCAAAATTGTATTTGGGCCATTGATCTCAATTTATAATCTAATGGTTGGGGTTAAATTTCGTGGGCTAAAATGTACCCATGGAGCTCCAATGCCCATGAGGCTTAAAATTTCATTTAGCCCATTGATCTCCATTGATATCAATGACCTAAATGCAATTTCAGGCCCCATGGGAATTGGAGCTTCATGGGTACATTGTGGCCCACGGAATAGAACCCAAACCATTAGATTATAAATAAAATCAAGGGTGGTGAAAATTAATTTAGGACTAATTTAAAATATTAAGGAATTAATTAATTATAGACATGAGCACTACACCTAAAACTAGTCAATCACTGCCACCCTTAGGCACTTACTTTTCCATAGAATTTTTTTTTTTAAAAAGAAGGATTCACCATGGTAATCAATGCATTTGCCTATTTTTCATCAAGATTTGCCATGATTTTCTATAAATTTCTAGTGATTTAAAATAATTTGCCGATAAAATTAATATTTTTTTTAGAAAATAGGAAAGATTCGCCAATAAAAATTAATATGTTTTTCCAAAAAAATGAAAGATTCACCAGGATTTTATATCTTTTTTCGGGGTGGATTTCTTCAAGTTATCACTAGCTACAATGGATGCTTATATTGAGCCTGCTCATCCTCTTACATATTCGACTGACAAGAAGGCCCATGAAAACAATGATAAGTCTAAGAATGCTATCTTAAGCAATCTAACAAATTCAGAGTTTGTTAAGGTAATGCAGTGCAAGACAGCCAAGGCTATATGGGATAAACTCAAAAATCTCTATGAAGGAAATGACAAAGTAAAGCAAGCAAACTTACAAACTTACAGAGCAATATTTGAGAATCTAAGAATGAAATAAGAGGGAACCATTTCTAACTATTTACTCTGAGTGGATGAAGATGCCAATGGAATTAGAGAGCAACACGAAGAAGTGACTGACTCTATGGTTGTGAAGAAAGTCTTGGGATCTCTCCCTCACAGATTTGATTCAAAAATTTATGTTATTGAAGAAGCCCAAGATCTAAACACACTTACCATGGATGATATGTTTGGGTCCCTCTCTATGTATGAGATGAGAAATGAAGTCCAAGGTACATCCAAAAGGGAAGCTTCTTTTAAAGCTACAAAGGAAGAAGAAACATTCAGTCCACATAGTGAGTTTGAGGAAGAAGAAGAAAATTTTGTGAGAAAGCTAAAGAAGGGTTCAGGCAAGTATAAAGGTATGTTACCTTTCAAGTGTTTCAACTGTGGTGAAATTCGGCATTATGCAATAAAGCAAGGGTTTCAAAATATCTTACTTCAATCAAAACAAAGAAAGCCTTTACTCTAAGGATGATTGCAGTTCAACAGAAGAACTAGACAACTGCTCATCAAAAGATGAAGGAGAAGTAGACCTATTCATGGCTATGGAAGTCTTGGAAAATTTAGATAGCCCTACCAAGGATAATGAAGACATGATAGTTCTTAATGAAGAAGAGTGTGAAGTTGATCTTGAAGGAGAATTCATTTCTTCTCTAGAAGATATGGATGTAGCAAGGAAAGAAAATAGAGAATATAAGGTTAAGCTTAAAGAATTAGAAGAAGCAATTGAACAAGGTAAAAGAGTTGTGGATTGCCTAAATGCTAAGCTCAATGCCAAATCAGATGAATGCTCCAAACTTGAAGAAGAAATTACCCTTCTAAGAAAGGAACTGAAGAAAGCAAAGGATCAGATAGACAAGAGTCTAAAACTTAAGAAAATCACAGACATCCTTGATAAGATAATCAATAGTCAAAGACCGCTTAAGAATAAGGGTGGTCTTGAGTTTGAAAAAGGTCAGAATTCAAAAACAGATATACCTAAAGGCATGTATGAAATGAAAAAGGAAGAACCCTACATTGAAGTCTCTAAAAAGACTAAAAATGAAGAGCAAGAGTTGGATGATGACTTCATAAAGGTTAGTGATCTGAAGAAGGATTTCAGGGGTCCTTCTCCTAGACAGGTTGCTACTTCCAGGTTCTCTCAACCCTTTTATGGTTATTGTTATTATTGCAATAGATTTGGTCATAAGGCTATTGATTGTAGATCTAAGGCAAGAATAAATGATTACATGAGCAAGGATTCACTTTTGCCTTCAAAGTATGATGTTATGATCTCTCATTCCTTTTATGGTTATTGTTATTCATGCAATAAGTTCAGTCATAGGGCTGTTAATTGACGTAGAACTAAAATAAGGAGAAATGGTTATCTGAGTGTAAACTCATCTTTTCCTCCAGAATATAATGTTGTTTGCCACAAGTGCAACAATTTTGGGCATAAAGGAAGATTTTGCAAGAGTAGTTTTGTGGAACCACCTATTTAGCACAGGGAGATGGAAAAACACTAATCAAGTAAAAGGAGGAAATGGAAAAGATATGGAGAAGGAAATCAGAACAAGATAATGAGAAGAAGGAATACTTTGTACTTCTACCTTATCCAGAAGACTTCATAGTCAAGTAAGAAAGGTATAGAGTCAGGGGGAGCTAACCACTACATAATCTTCCAACACCATGAACAAGAGTGTTGCCTCTTATTGAAGCGAGACATACATGTGATTTGATGAAGATCTATGAAGGATAAAGTCATGTATCATTGGTTTGCCAGAATATTGCTCTGGTATTTGTTGTATCTAAAGGCATGATTCATTTATAGTTGAATGGGATGTTATCCAACATGTTTCTGGAAGGTTCTATAGATTTTCTATATATGTATCCTATTACTCTATATCTAGGTTTGGCTCTGCATTCTACCATATTGATCAGGTATAGTTTTTGGTGTAGATTATAGGTAAAGTTACATATGAAGTATCATATTTCAGTTGTTGATTTGCATCAGAAAGAAAGCAAGAAGTAACAGAGTGTCACTATGCTTATTGGCTGATTATATTGATGGTTCCTATTGGTTGGACTAGAAGAATGTAATGTGTGACTGCCAGAGGTAGTGTGTGGATATTTGTTGGAACCAGATAGATTTACATTGAATAATGCATAACATTCCCTTTCATCTAGTGCACCTATAGTGGACTATTGCAGAACATATGATGAGAGAAATGTTAGGAATTTACAGGTAGGTCAAACCAATTCCACATAACTCAAAGGAGATAGTGATGCATACAATCTTACAAATTTACCATAATGCAAAGATCAATAGACAATCAACAAGATAACGCAAGATATACCCTGGGAAAACCCTCATTAAGGGAGAAAACCCAGCCTCCAAAAGCATCCATACTCTATGTATTATTCAACAATAAGATATTACAATACACTCATAGAGTTTCTGTGAACACCTCTGAAACATTAAGCTCCTCTACTACAACCTCCACGTATCCAAGCATGAATCCACACATCCCATGCCATGCTTTACAATATGCACTCACAAGAGAAAACTCAATACAATGAGAGCCTCTCACAAACCTCCAGAATAAGAGCCAACCCTAACCACTAACCATGTGATTGCTTTTATAGACTCAAACTCACACAAATACAACTTATGGTATTGGATAAAAACAATGTGACTCAAAACCATGAGCACAAAACTATTTATGCCAATATTTATTATTTTACACAAATAATAAATATTTGCCTTATGTCTCCCAATGTTAAATACAACTTTTACAAGTGATACCAAATAAATATTTAATGTGGCTAAACACATAAATTAAGATGCACCACAAAAGAATATTTATTCTACATAATTAAATTAATTAATGTTATTCAAGGTGAACAACACCTTTTTCCCAACATTCTCCCATGTGTTGTATACATTTCATAAGGGCCAATCAATGAAATACATCATCATAGGCAAACATGAAAAAACATGAATCTCCAACATGCTCTTGTGCTCCATCAAGATACCTACAATAAAATCAAAGTAACCACCATCTTAATCAAGAACTCCTCTCATCCTCCAACGTACCACCTGTGGAAGAAAAGGAACATGCCAAGGTGAAGATGCACCAATCCAAAGAACACTAGCATCAAATCCAAGTGATAACAAAAGCTCTAAGTAGCTATCAAAGGTAAAACACTCACATGACTGAAAATAGCACCACAACATATGCTAAAACATCCAACCATCCATACCTCATAGGTATAACAACATCAATAAACTCATGCCAACAACATATCAAACCCATATACTGCAAGAATAAGCTCCATGTATAAAACCTGTCGATGAAGAACACATACATCCAGGAGCTCCCATTGCATGAGTAATGCCAAATCTAAAAATAGATCCAAGGCATACCAAGTCTAGCAATCAACACTCAAACCAAGGTGTGGTTAAACAACAAGACAATGTAGTATCAAGAACAACCATAATGATCTACACATGCAAGATAAAACACTACATACTCTCTCACAACATGTCACCACAACTATCCCAAGTCCAACCACATCAACATGATCCTCCACGAAGTAGACATAAGACAAAGGGAGAAAACCTATAAATCATAATGTCCTACCAACACCTCAAAGTGCAAAGATTTGTCAAGTATGATGTCCTCTGCAAACTATTGATGGTGTTTTTAGCACACAAACAACAAGGATTTAACCTCTCTTGAAAAGTATCTTACCCTAGGTAAGAGTACTCCAAGGATAACACAACTAGGTCTTAGCTTGCTTGGAATCTCTCAGTTAGAATGTACTAGCTGTTCCTACAAGGTGCCTTACATGCAGTTGATGGATTTGGGCAACATTGACAGCAATTCATGCAAACCCTTTATGATTTCAGCTGATAAGGCAATGCAAAATGTTGCTGAAAACCTAAATCTAACAGTTGATTTTAAAAGAAAATATAAAAGGAGATAGGGTTTAGAAGATTCCTAAGTGACATTCATGATGTGAAGATTGTTGCAGGTAGACAAATGTTCTAAAATCTAACCAATTTTCTAAGTAACCAAGCTACGGAGATCACTACAACACTATAGAAAATGATGCTATCTTCAATGGAGACTTAAAGATTTTCATATTACATTCATTCATCAAATACCCAAGTAATGGCACAATTTAACTCATGAAATGCAATTGAACTTAGCACAAAATAATCAGCCCAGGCTAACTTTGCACAGTCACTTACAGTCAACAAGCAACTAAAAGTATGGACTAAGGACATTCATCAAATACCTTTCAACAAACATTTAACATTGCAAAAGCACAATCTAACTAATGGAGATCAAGAAGTGAACCATGAAACCAAATAAGTAACACAATGAACAAGTTATCAAGAGAACTACAAAAACTTGCTTTGTATTAACTTCAAATGGCAGAGCATCAACAATTCAGCATCAAGAGTCTTAAAAAAGAAGGAAATGGCAGCCCTTTATATAGGAGAGGTGCCATACTAAGTTTTTGAATGGATGGTGGAGATCAACTCAACACCGACGGTCTAGATTTAACATCATTAAATGCATTTGTAACAGCTCATTACATTCCCGGATTACAATTTGTCTCCTATGAGAAGGATGAAAAATGACCTCTAAATACATTGAACTTAGACAAATTGACTACCCATTTGAATATACATATAGAAAAGACAATTTTGGAGGCATAATAAGGATAAAATAGTGTCACATGACCTTCCAAATATAGCAATACATATTTGTGATGGGATTACATTTCAAAATATTCAAAATATACTATTGTTCTTCATCTAAATCTATTTTGTCTTCTTCTACCTCCTTGTTCTTGTGGCCAGAGGCATGTCTTTCTTTTGTGGCTTAGGAGCAGCCTTTCTCACTATCTTTGCTATAGCCTTCTTTGCCAAGGGTATATGTTCTTCACTGTCTGATTTCTTGGTAGGCTCTTGAGATGGTTCTGCCTCATCTGTTACCTCTATTGGTATACCTTCACCTCCAGATTCCTTTTTAGACTCAGGTTTAGTGTATGTGAGCTGCACCCCTTGTCTCTCCAAAGCACCAAATTGATTCCTAACCCATTCCTTACTTAACCTTATTGGTTCTTTCATCACTTGATCCAAGGAGCTCTCTTCAGCGTTGGCCCAATTTGGTAAGGGAATTGGTTGGTGGTACTATGCCTCCCAAGCTCCTCTGTGCATCACATTCTCATCATCTTCAAGTTGGTCTAAGACTGCCATGATGTGGAACTTCCTTATGAATCCAAGGGATAATCTTGAATGGGTCCTCTTCATCACTTCATAGTCATCTATGCAGTTAGCCCAAAAATCTTCTAAGTGCATCTTGTGGAACAACTTCTTGCTCACAAATCTTTCCATTACTCTATTTGGATCAAAATGATTTCTCTTTATGTGGTAATGGAGGTTAAGCAGTTGGGGCTCTATATCTAAGTGTTCAGACACCCCTAAGGAAGCACATGCATAGTTACCCTTACCTAAGATAATAGGAAATTGAACATTTGTTCTATGTAGATGTTTCAGTTTTTCCACACAAGTTATTAACTACCTTGATAATTCCAAGAGGACTACTTTGTCTATAGGGTAACAAGGCAATCTGTAGGCCATTCTTGTGAAGCCCTGAATTCTTAGATAAGTGAACTTCTCAAATTGTACATACCACCTTCCATACTTTGTAACTTCATTCATGGCCTCAGTGGATATCCTGAGGGCTGTGTTTCCTTGTGGCAGTCTAGTTATGTACATGGTGAAGGCATCGTTCACTCTTTTGAAATGAATAAGAGATTGGGACAGTGCCAGTTGGGTATAACATTCATAAACTTTGACTTGGTGCTGCTCATCATTCCCAACTTCTCCTACTTTTGATAGTCCATCATATTCATTCTTCCTGGCTTATGCATATACAACATAAGAGGTCCATCTAAAAAATTGCTTGTCTCTGAAATTGCTGAATGCCTCATGTATGTTGTCACTCAATACCTATGCCCAATGGAATTTAGTTCCCTTCATCATCTCCTCAATTACCAGGAACATCCACCCTTCAAAAGTTGATGTTTTGGGTAGTCCATATATTCTACTGAGTAATGTCACCAAATCTCTTATTTCATCATGAAAATCACTTCTGTAAAAAACTTGAGGAAGTTTGGTAAGAGCAAACCTTTTGGTTTTCATCCAGTTTTCACTTATGTGTTTCTTGCATGAGTCTATATCTTTCTTATATGTGGCCTCTGCACCTACTTTTTTTGGCATGGTCATCACTAGATGCCATGGGATCCCAAAGATTTTAGCTAAGGGTGGTGGACTTAGGTCTGCAAGTACATCCCCATTGGGAGTCTATATAGTCCTGGTCATTATGTCATATCTATCTGCATAGGTAACTATCAACTCTGCACATTGGGCTGATGTAGGGAAGGCAGTAGCCTCTGCAATCCCACTATCTTTCACTTTCTTAGCCCTCGGGGTTGGATTGGGTCCAAAAACTTGAAGTCTGAAATCATCTAAGTCAATGTGACCTATATTGATGTCCCCTATGTTCTTCCATCTAGTGGAGATCTTGTTTTCAGGAGGGATACCTTTGAATTCGTACCCCATGGTTTGGGCTCTTGCAGTCATTTAACCTGTAAGACTAGACCTTATAAGTCTCCATGCATTTGAATGGTTTTCCTCACTCCTAAGTTTTAAATCTATGATTATCAAGCCAACTTCTACATCACTAAGTCATGTTATGTTAAATGGGATCAATATGTGTCCAACCAAGTTACAAATGCATGCCTATGAAATGCCCAAGTCAGAAACTTACCAATTACTACACTTATTACATGATCAAATGATAAAACAATATTACATTCTATACTAATTCATGCAATAAATGCTCAAAAATCCCACAACTTGAATCAAGAAATACAAAATAACATAATTCCACTAATGCAGTATGCATTTCTACCCAACAAACCATTTATCCTTTGAAATTTTCATTAGAACAGTCATTTTATGGGTTTTGCGCTAATTTGGAGGTTGTTCGACCTCTTAAGAGTAAAGCGCGGATTCGGGGGTCATCTAACTTTGTACAGGTTTTTCTATGGTCCGACCTAAAGGTTCATTGTCATTTTGTCTCTCTGCCATTATGGTGTTTGTGTGGATTTCGTGAGCATCCGACTTTGTGTTAGATTCGGGCATGACCAACTCGAATGAGCCCCGAGAGTCGGTAGATTAGTTTTGCAGTGCAAGTCAGACAAGACAGTTTTTAGTGCTAGATTGTTTCTTTATATCTTGCGTGGATTTGAAGATTGACGTATGACCGACTAAGTTGGTGAGGAGGTATTTTAGCTTAGATCAGATAGAGTGATTTTTAGCGCAAGACTCAAAATGTTTTAGTGCAGTTTCAGAGACTCATCAACTTGGCAAGTTTTTTTATTATGCTTGACCTATTTAGAGAAGACAAAGTTTAATGCCAAGTCAGACAAGGTGATTTTGAGCGCAAAGTGAGCATTAAGGTTCTGCAAGGTTTTGAGTGCCATCCAACCAAGTTAATTGAGGTAAGAATTAGTGCCAGCTTGGAAGAGAATGTTTTTAGCACAAAGTGGACTTAAGATCTTGGTAGAGATTTCCATGGTTACCAACCGACTTGAATTAATTACAAAAGTTTAGAGGTCAGTCAGATTGATTTTTAGTGCTGTACTGTAGGGTCATTTTCTAGTTGAGTAAATTGTTTGTGTTGGCCCGAGGATCAACATCACAAATTTGAATAAGGTTTTATCTTGATTTCATGGGCAGTGTTTTAGTCTCGACTCAAAATGAGAAATTTCAAATAAGGCTACCTTTCGACAGTTGATTTCTCATCTCAGTTTTTTAGACTAAGGTTTTCATACATACTCTAGAAATGACGGATAAAACCCTATCTTTTCTTACAATACTAATTCATTCATCCACCAATTCATTCAAAGGAATTTTGAAATTTGATTTGGTACAAAACCCCCCATTTTTGCAAACCCTAACTTATAAGCAAAACCCTAGGTCGATAAAAAGAGCACTCACTTGGTTTAGCAGAGTTGAAGTGAGATGAAATATGCAGGTGATAACGCTTTTGGTTTGAATTTGCGGGTGATTTTGTAATAAACTGTCTTCACATTCAGTCAGGGAGCTCCTCAATCATTCACAAATGTAGAATGAGCTTGAGACATGAGGAAAAACCCTTTTATCTCTCTCTATTCGATCTCCATAAATGTAGGGGTATGGTGCATCAGTTGGACGTGCGATAGAGTTTTAGGGTTTTGCATGAAAAATTGGGACCAAGGACCTTGCGTAACTTTTGAGGGATACCGACTTAGTCAGATGTATTAGAATTTAGTGCAGGGTCAGTCCTTAACAATTTCAGTATTTTACAGTGGTTTTGGGGTCGTCAGACTTGTAGGAATTTTGAAGGTCTCTGACTTAGGTCGGTTGCAATGGATTCTAGCGCTTGATTGGATGACTTAAGTTTTAGTGCTCAGTCAGTGCAGCTTGATTTCTGCACTTAGTCAGTTGGATAGGATTTTGGCGCAAAGGTCAGTTGAGCACGAAAACAATGCTAAGTCAGATGACTTGAAATTCAGTGCAAAAGTCAGATGAAAGGGTTTTTAGTGTAAATGAAAATCAAACTTGATTTTAATGAAGGCAAGCACTTGGATTAAGTGGATGGGATGACTTAATGACATTAAACCTCTTTGGCATGGCAAGAAAATGCAATTTGACCACTTTTGACACTTAGGAATGAAGGAACCAAACTAACACTCTAAACTAAAGCTTGAAAAAAGGGGGTCCCCATTTTACAAAATGGGGTGTGTGTGCAAGGCACAACAAATGGCAACTCTGTTGGGAAATGCTCTAGAGCATTTCAAAGATAAACTTTCAGTTTGAACCCAGTACTTCTGCATTTCCCACATGCTAGACAAGAAAACATGATATCCTATCAAAGAAGCAAAGCTCAATAACTAGTGCAACCATCCATATCCTGAAAACCTGAGTGTGTACAGTTGCATTCATTCCCATCTCTTGGTGACTAAGCTCATCCTAGATCCTTTGCATTAAGCTATGTGATTAGTATACACCTTCTGAACTACCTAGACATTGCCTTGCTGCTAGCGAGCGTCTATAGCCTTGACGGGTTTGTCTTGGGATTCCACTCAAGAAGAGCCCCACTGCCAGTCAGGCATCCTTAGCCCTGGTAGAGTTTACTTGATTGTCCATCTAACTAAGTCATAGTGTGTGTACGTGTGATTTTCATTATATTTCTTTCTTTCATACTTTGATATTTCATTGAGCTTAAATTTGGCAGAGTACAATACAATATCCCTACCTTTGTGATAACTCAACTAGTTGGGTGTGGACTCCCGATGGTGGCAAAGGTGGACCTTAGATTTTTCACTTAATGCAAGATCACCAAGACTCACTTAGCTACCTCAGGATTACTTAAAGTGTGAAAGATATATGGTTAGAAAACACTTCAAGTGCACCGACTAATGACTCTTTTCTAATGAATAGACATCATATCTCCTAGTATAACAACGGAACCCACAACAAGGCCTAAGAAAAAAATTTGTCTTCTCAAAGAAAAACTTCAAATCGTTCACCCAACAAAGAAACATTTGCAGGTCCGCATAACTGCCACCACATTTTGGAAACAAAGATCCCCAAACAAAGCAAGCGTAGCAGGGAAAAACAAAGTAGGAAAGAACTAAACTAAACGAAAGCAGACACCTAACAGCTATGAAAAACAAAGCAGAAAAGCAAAGAGTAACCTAAATAGTAGCCTAACCTAACCAAAGAAAACAAACAACCTAACTATATACACTAACAGAAGGCAAGGCTACCTCCTAAGCCTGGAAATAGTGCATCAAGAACTGTCCATTGACGGGCAATGGAAGCTCCTCTCCAGTAAGGCTCTTTAATCGATAAGTGTTGTCACCAAGGATCTCATAAATTTGATATAGACCCAACCAAAGTTTATCAAATTTACCATAGTCACCCTTCTTCTCATGGGCCTTATCCCAATACAGTACTAAATTAGAAATGTGGAAGGCCTTGACTTTGGCTCTCATGTCGAACCACTATTTAACTACCCCTTGGTGTTTGGCAAAATTTTCTATGGCAGCGTCACCTTTCTCTTCAAGGTGTAGTAGTTGAGCTAGTCGTGAAGACATCTGATCATCTGGCTCAAGACAATCTTGCATGAATTGTAACATAGGGATTCTCAAATGAACAGGGAAGATAGGCTCGGTATCATAGACTAAGTGATAGGGCGATGTTCCTAGCGTAGCGTTGTGTCTGATTCTGTCAGCCCATAAGGCGAATCTAAGTTGGGTATGCCAATCTTTGGGGTTTTTGTCTAACAGTTTCTTAATTACCTCAAGCAGATTCTTGTTTGTGGACTCAGCTACCCCATTCCCTTGAGGATAGTAATTAGATGAAAATTTAAGAATGATCCCATAATCAAATACCCAGTTAGAAAAATGCAATGAAGAAATGGTGTTACCATTATCACAAACTAAATAAAATGGACAGCCAAACCTGGTAATGATATGTTTCTCAACAAACTCAATGACTACCTTTATTGTGCATTATTTGTAGGCTATAGCCTTAGACCATCAAGTGCAATAATCAGTAGCGGTTAGAATATACATGTGGCCTACAGAAGAAGGTGGATTGACCATACCAATAAAGTCGAGTCCCCATTGCGCAAATGGTCGTACCTCCAAGACTGGTTGTAGTGGCATAGCAACATTCCGTTCTCTAGTGGTAGTCGTTTGGCATGTGTGACAAGTTCTGACATGTGAATAAGCATCTCTGAACAAAGTGGGCCAGTAATACCCTACCTGAAGGATTTGATTAGTAGTTGAATAGGCTGATCCATGGCCCTTCCCAAACTTCTCTTGAAAACTTGTCAGGACCTGTTGTACCTCAGTCTTATCTAGGCACCTCAAATAAATCCCTTCATGATTTTTCTTGTATAATATGGATCCCTTGATCATGTAATTGTTGCTTTTTAGTCTGAGTGCTCTTCTCTGAACTAAATTCAAATGAGGTAGATAGCATTGATTAAGAAGATAAAATATGATGTTTCCGTACCATTCATCTTTGGAGATGTGTTCTAACATGTACTGCTGGGAGACCAATCCCGGACCAACTTCTACCATCATTTTGGTTAATGCCTATCCTCGTACCAATTTCATGGGTTGTATCTCTATATCAAATTCTTACAGAATAGTAACCCATTTTCTTCTTCTTTCACCTAATTCACTCTGCATCAGTAGTGCCTTAATTGCTGCATCTGGCACAATGGTGGTTACTTGGCTTCTTAGAATGTAATGACAGAATTTCTTAACTACCTTAACCAGGGCATATGCTTTCTTTTCCACATTCAGATACCTCAGCTTTGCATCCTTTAATGGAGTGCTCATAAAAGAGATGGGTCTTTCATCATCTACCTCTTTTTTTGTGTTAGCATGGCTGCACAAGTATGCTCAGAAGCAAAAGAATAGATACATAATGATAGTGTATAGTCTGGACTCACCAGTACAAGAGCATTTGCTATTGCCTGTTTGATCTCTGCAAATGCAGCTTTGGCTTCCGGAGTCCAATCTATCTTTGCATCTTTCTTTAACATGGCATTTAGTGGTTGGACAATTTTAGCAAAACCAATGATGAATTAGTGGACAAAATTGATCTTACCAAAATATGACTTGAGTTCCTTCTTGATGGCTGGAGGTGGTATCTTGAGAATTGCCTACACTCGGTCTAGATCAATTGATATGCCTTGTTTGAAGATTACATGTCCAAGCAACTTTCCTTCAGTTACGCCAAAGATGCACTTCTTAGGATTGAGTGAGATTCCATTGTCTTTACATCACTGCACCACCTTTCTTAAGTCAGCCACATGATCTTCTCATCTCTTTGAAAACACCGTAAGGTCATCCATATAGATTATAATGCACTTTCCAACTAGTCCTTTGAAGGCTACATCCATTGCACGCTGGAATGTGGCACCAATGTTTATCAGTCCAAATGGTATCCTACGGTATGCGTAGATTCCCTATTTACATATAAAGGATGTCTTTAACCTGTCCTCATAATCAACCATCACCTAGTTGTAACCTGAATATCCATCTCGAAAAGACATCATTTGAGAGCCATTGACAATCTATAGCACTTCGTCTAATGATGGTAGTGGGTAGTTATCCTTCTTAGAATCTCAGTTCAAATTGTGAAAGTCTATGCAAAGTCTAATTTCTCCATTTTTCTTATGGACAGGGACTAAATTTGCCACCCAGGTTGAATGTTTGATAGGGAAAATAATTCTTGCGGACAACAATTTCTGCACTTCTTTAAAAATCAATGGTTCTAACAAAGCATTCACCGACCGTTGCCTTTGTCTAAATGGCTTTACTCCTAGTTTGAGTGGTATAGTGTGAGTAATGATTAAGGTATCGTATGTCTTGAGGTCTTCATAACTCCATGCTATGACTTCATAATAATCTCTTAAC
Source organism: Cunninghamia lanceolata (assembly GCA_027924645.1). Taxonomy (NCBI): domain Eukaryota; kingdom Viridiplantae; phylum Streptophyta; class Pinopsida; order Cupressales; family Cupressaceae; genus Cunninghamia; species Cunninghamia lanceolata. The sequence goes on along the minus strand of BSBN01000071.1, from coordinate 4,998,193 downwards.
GCATGAATGATACCTTCTCTCTCTTCCTCTGTGCTAGCGTTCCCAATGAACATGTTCTTAACATCTTCTATTGTCCCTAAATTGAAAGGATCGCATTGCCCTCCAGGGGATTCTCCTTCTTTCCTCTGGGCTCCAAGCTTGTCTGAGTTGAACAATCATTCCAACTCTACCATTCCCTAAGGAATAGTATTTGTCTTTAGATTCAGAACTCCTTCCAAGTCCATCTCAGTAGGCTCCACTTCTTCCTCATCTATTATCTAGGCAGTGAAAATATCCGATGAGGTGAGGAAATCAATTATGTGTTTGTCGTCCTCGAAAACTTGAAATTTGGTGACATTATCCAGTACTGACGGAGTGGAAACAAACTCAACAGTGAACATTTTTAGGCCTGACATGGTTATTGGTTTGAGTGTGCTTACAGTCTGTGCCAAAGCATCTGCGACATGGTTCTTCATGGGATTAGTTGAATGTTAAAACTATCGAAGCACTTGATTAAATCCCATACTCAATTTATGTATCTATTCAACCTCTTGTCATTGCAAGAGTATTTCTTTTGCACTTGTTTCACAACCAGTCTGGAGTCATCAAACACTTGAATAATTTTGACTTTCTTCTGAAGGGCCATCAGCAATCCTTGCACTAAAGTTTCATATCTTGTCACGTTATTTGTGCAAGGAAACTGCATCCTATGTGATGCCAAATAAGAACTTCCCGTGGGGCTGATTAGTTCAAACCCAGTTCTAGCTCCTTGTCTGCACCTGGATCCATCAAACCTCATGGTCCAAAGTTGAAAATCCTTATTGCTATCATCTCATTTTACTTGACTCTTTTCATTGGGGGGTGGTTTGGAGCTTACTTTCTTTGTACCTATCGGATCTCCCTTTGGAATTATGGGAGCCTCTAAGTGTTTCTGCAGCTTCTCTACTGCTTCTTGGCAAAGTAAACATGTAAACTTGGAATGAGATGCATCATGGATGCAGCACCAGTTTGGCAGCAACAATTCTTCCATCTAAATCTACTTTCTCAGAGCTACTTGATCACTTATAAACTTAGCTACAAAGTCCCAGAATCCTTCAAATATTCTTGGTTCTTCATCTTCTAAGGAGTTACCTAAATCCGATTGCACATATGCTTCTATACTCTCTTGCCTTTCTACAAGTGGAGGATCAGGAAGTCCATTGCATCTTAGCATAAGAATCTCTTCTGCCTGATCAACATGAGGGAGGTAGACTCCCAAATCTACTTCTAAAAATAGTATTTTATTGGTCTGATTGTATTCCATTATCATGTGCTTCATTTTTAGCTCCCTCTTAATGTGAATCTGATTTGCTAATCCCTTCCATGGCAGCCACATGTGGTAGAAGTCTGTTGCCATGTAATCGTTCAAAGTTCTAGATCAATCCCGACTTAAGAGCATACCATATTGATCTAGAATATCTACTACCTGAATGTCTATATATTGCTGTACTCTGGGATTGGATGCCAATTGCATATGTATTTTGTTCAATTCACCCATTACATGTACCTCAGTCTTATCCAATTGTGTGACCTTCTTGGAAGATTTTGCTGGGGCAAAACCTAGTGCCTTGCAAACTGACAATGGCATCACATTTGTGGAAGCACCTGAGTCTACTAACCAGTTGTGAAGATTCTTTCCAAATACTCTAAGTGTTAAGAGGAAGGGTGACTTTCTCTCTTATCCTTGTACAAAGAAACCTTCTGTTCAGCATCGGTCACATGGACTCTTTCCTTGCCTTTATCAGTGTTATCCTTTATGGGAGTCTCTTTCTGAGAAGAATCTATTTTAATATTGGCCCCCATATCTTGAAAGAAGGTTGTCCTAACCTCAGGTGCTTTTAACAACCCATAAATAGACAAACTAACTTTCATTTTCTTGGGCTCCTCTACAACATACTGTCCCATCTTTGCTATATTAGTCCTTTGGGAACTTTCAATAATGGCTCCCTAATGCATCAACTGAGGTGTGGCCTTCGGGGGTTCAAGATTGTTGGAAGCTTTTGGATCAGGTGGGATCTGATAGTTATTCAGAGGAATAGAAGTGGTAAAAGGCCCCTTGGGTTTGTTACTCCTTAAGTTATATTTGGTCCTGTTATATTGCTGATAAGCATTTACTTCATCAAGCTCTTCTTCCTTAGGCTAGTTATCATCTTGAAATGGAAACATGTAACTATCAAGAACCAGGGCAGTATCATACCTTTGAGATGGCCTAGCTCATACCCAGTTGGTGGATTTTTATGTGCTTCAGCATTCTGGATTTCCAGTTGGAAGATACTAGATGCTATCTGAAACTCTGGACAACCTAACGCAAAGTGAGCATTTGTATTATGTAATCTGCACCATGTAGATAGTGCTACCTCAGCCAACATCACATAGCCAGGTGGATGAGTATCATTATTCTAATTCTCCAATGGCGATGGTATTCCTCCATTGTTGGGCCTAGTGTTCCAAGACCGGTTTGATCGTTAAATTATTTTTATTCTAATACTGATTTTGATTTTGGAACTAATTTTGATTTTGATTTCTCTACTGCAAATATGCATTTTGATTCCTCAGGTGGGTAACCTCTGCAATGAGCTTCTTCATCTACTCAGCCAACTCCCTAATGTCATCTCTGTCATCCCTTGCCTTAGCTGTTTCAGTAGATTGAAGAAAGGGCATTTGGGTTGGAGGTAATTCAACTACAGGATTTCCTGGATGAACCACTAAAGCCTGTGTTACAGCTGGAGTTGGAATCGGGTTCATTACAGGAGTATGATTGGCCAAGGCTTGGTTTATCATGGGTATTTGATTAGGCATTGCTACTGAACCCATGTGATTCTAAGGGCCTATGGTTGTCTGCCCTAGCTGAGTGTTTATAGTGATAGCTTTAGTGTAGGATTGAGCAAGATTAGCTGGGGGGTTGGCTCTTCTCACAAACATGGAGGTGAGTCTATCCAGGGAAGCGTAATAGATTGGTAGAGCTGCAACTTGACTTATGACATAAGGATCTTGCAAATGACTAAAAGCTTTTTGGAACCTGTTAATGAAAGAACTTATCAACTCACCTTCACCTCGGTGAATTTCCATGAATGACCTGTAAAGATCAGCTGGAGTATGGCATTCGAAAGTGATCTAAGAATGTAGTCTTCAAGGCTAGCCATGAGCGTATGGAGGCCATAGGAAGGTTGGCAAACTGGTAGTAAGCCTCGTCCTGCAAAGAATAAGGAAATAACTGGTAGACCACGTCTTCGTGATGTACCTGAAGCATGAACATGTTACTTTCAAATATTTTGATATGTTCATCTGCAGTTCTATTTGGATCATTGACTTGAAACTTGGAGCAAAACTTGTTAGGATTTTTTTGCATGTCATGATAGGCATTAAACTGGAATGGGGACTGGTTATTTGACATGAAGAAAGCCATGACTGGAGGGTTGATTGGGGTTGCGGTTACATTTCTTCAGATTGATTAAGCTCTTGGTACTCTTGGTATTCCCTAATCTCTTCTTGTTCTGCTGAGCTGGACCTGGTGTGTTTCTGTCTAGTCCCTAGACTTGCTAATTTAGTGGAGGGTAGTTTAGCTTGGTCCAGGCCCTCCTTCTAGCACCAATTCTGTTGATGGTGTTTTTAGCACACAACAATGCAGGTGAAACAACAAGGATTTCATCTCTCTTGAAAAGTATTTTACCCTAGGTAAGACTACTTCAAGGATAACACAACTAGGTCTTAGCTTGCCTGGAATCTCTCAGTTGGAATGTACTAGTTGTTCCTACAAGGGGCCTTACATGCAATTGACAGATTTGGGCAAGATTGACAGCAATTCATGCAAACTCTTTATGATTTCAGTTGATAAGGCAATGTAAAATGCTGCTGAAAACCTGAATCTAATAGTTGATTTTTAAAGAAAATATAAAAGGAGATAGGGTTTAGAAGATTCCTAAGTGACATTCACGATGTGAAGACTGCTACAGGTAGACAAATGTTCTAAAATTTAACCAATTTTATGAGTAACCAAGCTACAGAGATCGCTACAACACTATAGAAAATGATGCTATCTTCAATGGAGACTTAAATATTTTCACATTACATTCATTCATCAAATACCCAAGTAATGGCATAATTTAACTCATGAAATGCAATTGAACTTAGCACAAAATAATCAGCCCAGGCTAACTTTGGACAGTCACTTACAGTCAGCAAGCAACTAAAAGTATGAACTTAGAACATTCATCAAATACCTTTCAACAAACCATTAACATTGTAAAAACATAATCTAACTAATGGAGATCAAGAAGCGAACCAAGAAACCAAATAAGCAACACAATGAACAAATTATCAAGAGAACTACAAAAACTTGCTTTGTATTAACTTCAAATGGCAGAGCATCAACAATTCAACATCAAGAGTCTTACAAATTAAGGAAATGGCAGCCCTTTATATAGGAGAGGTGCCATACTAAGTTTTTGAATAGACAGTGGAGATCAACTCAACACCGACGATCCAAATTTAACATCATTAAATGCATTTGTAATAGCTCATTACATTCCCGGATTACAATTTGTCTCCTATGAAAAGGATGAAAAATGACCTCTAAATAAATTGAACTTAGACAAATTGACTACCCATTTGAATATACATATAGAAAAGACAATTTTCAAGGCATAATAAGGACAAAATAGCATCACATGACCTTCCAAATATAGCAATACATATTTGTGATAGGATTACATTTCAAAATATTCAAAATATACTATTGTTCTTTATCTAAATCTATTTTGTCTTATTCTGCCTCCTTGTTCTTGTGGCCGGAGGCATGTCTTTCTTCTATGGCTTAGGAGTAACCTTTCTCACTGTCTTTGCTTTAGCCTTCTCTGCCAAGGGTATATGTTCTTCACTGTCTGATTTCTTGGTAGGCTCTTGAGATGGTTCTGCCTCATCTATTAACTCTATTGGTATATCTTCTTCATCTCCACATTCCTTTTCAAACTTAGGTTCAGTGTATGTGAGCTTCACCCCTTGTCTCTCCAAAGCACCAACTTGATTCCTAACCCATGCCTTACTTAACCTTATTGGTTCTTTCATCACTTGATCCAAGGAGCTCTCTTTAGCGTTGGCCCAATTTGGTAAGGGAATTGGTTGGTGGTACTGTACCTCCCAAGCTCCTCTGTGCATCACATTCTCATCATCTTCAAGTTAGTCTGGGACTGCTATGATGTGGAACTTCCTTATGAATCCCAGGGATAATCTTGAATGGGCCTTCTTCATCACTTCATAGTCATCTACACAGTTAGCCCAAAAATCTTCTAAGTGCATCTTGTGGAACAACTTCTTGCTCACAAATCTTTCCATTACTCTATTTGGATAAAAATGATTTCTCTTTGTGTGGTAATGGAGGTTAAGTAGTTGGAGCTCTGTATCTGAGTGTTCAGCCGCTCCTAAGGAAGCACATGCATAGTTACCCTTACCTAACAGACTAGGAAATTAAACATTTGTTCTATGTAGATGTTTCAGTTTTTCCACACAAGTTATTAACTGCCTTAATAATTCCAAGAGGACTACTTTGTCTGTAGGGTAATGAGGCAATCTGTAGGCCATTCCTGTGAAGCCCTGAATTCTTAGATAAGTGAACTTCTCAAATTGTATATACCACCTTCCATACTTTGTAACTTCATTCATGGCCTCAGTGGATATCCTGAGGGCTATGTTTCCTTGTGGCAGTCTAGTTATTTACATGGTGAAGGCATCATGCACTCTTTTGAAAGAAATAAGAGATTGGGATAGTACTAGTTGGGTATAACATTCATAAACTTTGACTTGGTGCTACTCATCATTCCCAACTTCTCCTACTTTTGATAGTCCATCATATTCATTCTTCCTGGCTAATGCATATACAACATAAGAGGTCCATCAGAAAATTTGCTTGTCTTTGAAATTACTGAATGCCTCATCTATGTTGTCACTCAATACCTGTGCCCAATGGAATTTAGTTCCCTTCATTATCTCCTCAATTACCAAGAACATCCACCCTTCAAAAGTTGATACTATGGATAGTCCATATACTCTGCTGAGTAATGTCACCAAATCTCCTATTTCATCATGAAAATCACTTTTGTAAAGAACCTGAGGAAGTTTTATAAGAGAAGACCTTTTTCTTTTCATCCAATTTTCATTTATGTGTTTCTTGCATGAGTCTGTATCTTTCTTATATGTGGCCTCTACACCTACTTTGTCTAGCATGGTCATCACTGGATGCCATGGGATTGCAAAGATTTCAGCTATGGATGGTGAACTTACGTTTGCCACCACATCCCCATTGGGAGTCTGTGTAGTCCTGGTCATTATGTCATATCTATTTGCACATGCAACTATTAACTCTGGACATTGGGCTGATGTAGGGAAGGCAACAACCTCTACAATCCCACTATCTTTCACTTTCTCAGCCCTTGGGGTTGGATTGGGTCCAAACACTCGAAGCTTGAAATCATCTAAGTCAATGTGACCTATATCGGTGTCCCCTATGTTCTTCCATCTAGTGGAGATCTTGGTTTCAGGAGGGATACCTTTGAATTCGTACCCCATGGTTTGGGCTCTTGCAGTCATTTAACCTGCAGGACTGGACCTTATAAGTCTTGATGCATTTGATTGGTTTTCCTCACTCCTAAGTTTTAAATCTATGATTATCAAGCCAACTTCTACATCACTAAGTCATGTTATGTTAAATGAGATCAATATGCATCCAACTAAGTTACAAATGCATGCCTATGAAATGCACAAGTCTAAAACTTACCAATTACTACACTTATTACATGATCAAATGATGAAACAATATCACATTCTATACTAATTCATGCAATAAATGCTCAAAAATCCAACAACTTGAATCAAGAGATGCAAAATAACATAATTCCACTAATGCAATATGCATTTCTACCCAATAGACTATTTATCCTTTGAAATTTTCATTAGAACAGTCATTTTGTGGGTTTTGCCCTAATTTGGAGGTTGTCTGACCTCTTAAGAGTAAAGCGTAGATTCGGGGGTCAACCAACTTTACGCGGATTTTTCTATGGTTTGACCTAAAGGTTCATTTTCATTTTGATCTCTCTGGCGTTATGATGTTTGCATGGATTTCGTGAACATCTGACTTTGCGTCAGATTCGGGCATAATCAACTCGAATGAGTCCTGGGAGTTGGTAGGTTAGTTTTGTAGTGCAAGTCAGACAAGACAATTTTTAGTGCTAGATTGTTTCTTTATATCTTGCGCAGATTTGAAGACTGACGGACATTGCACAATTTCGTAGGATGACCGCCTAAGTCGGTGAGGAGGTATTTTAGCGCAGATCGGACAGAGTGATTTTTAGCGGAAGTCACACAAAATGTTTTGGCGTAGTTTTAGAGACTTACCGACTTGGCAAGTTTTTTGATTGTGTCTAACCTAGTTAGAGAAGGTGAAGTTTAGTGCCAAGTTGGACAAGGTGATTTTGAGTACAAAGTGAGCATTGAGATTCTACGGGTTTTTGAGTGGCATCCGACCAAGTCAATTGAGCCAAGAATTAGCATCAGGTTGGAAGGTAATGTTTTTAGTGCAAAGTGGACTTAAGATCTTGGCAGAGATTTCCATGGTTACCGACCGACTTGAATTGATTACAAAAGTTTAGAGGTTAGTCAGATCAATTTTCAGCATTGTTCTGTAGGGTTATTTTCTAGCTGAGTAAATTGCTTGTGTTGGCCCGAGGATCAACATCACAAATTTGAATAAGGTTTTATCTTGATTTCATGGGTAGTGTTTCAGTCTCGACTCAAAATGGGAAATTTCAAATAAGGCTACCTTTCGACAGTTGATTTATCATCTTAGTTTTTTAGACTAAGGTTTTTATACAGACACTAAAAATGACAATAAAACCCTATCTTTTCTTACAATACTAATTGATTCATTTGCAAATTCATTCGAAGGAATTTTGAAATTTGATTTGGTAAAAAACCCCCCATTTTTGTAAACCCTAAATTATAAGAAAAACCCTAGGCTGATAAAAAGAGCACTCACTTGGTTTAGCAGAGTTGAAGTGAGATGAAATGCACAGGTGATAATGCTTTTGGCTTGAATCTGCGGGCGATTTTGTAATAAACTGTCTTCACATTTGGTCAGGGAGCTCCTCAATCATTCACAAATGTAGAATGAGCTTGAGACGTGAGAAAAAACCCTTTTATCTACCTCTATTCGATCACTATAAATGCAGGGGTATGGTGCATCAGTTGGATGTGTGGCAGAGTTTTAGGGTTTTGCGTGAAAAATTGGGACCACGGACCTTGCGGGACTTTTGAGGGATACTAACTTAGTTGGATGTATTAGAATTTAGCACAGGGTCAGTCCTTAACACTTTCAGTGTCTTGCAGTGGTTTTGGGGTCATTGGACTTGCGGGAATTTTGAAGGTCTCTAACTTAGGTTAGTTGCAATGGATTCTAGTGCTTGATCGGATGACTTAAGTTTTAGCGCTCGATTGGTGCATCTTAATTTCTGTTCTTAGTCATTTGAATAGGATTTTGGCGCAAAGGTCAATTGAGCACGAAAATAGTGCTAAGTCAGATGACTTGAAATTCAGCACAAAAGTCAGATGAAAGGGTTTTTAGCACAAATGACACTCAGACTTGATTTTAATGAAGGCAAGCACTTGAACTAAGTGGATGGGATGACTTAATGACATTCAACCTCTTTGACATGGCAAGAAAATTTAATTTGACCACTTTTGACACTTAGGAATGAAGGAAATGAACTGACACTCTAAACTAAAGCTTGAAAAGAGGGGGTCCCCATTTCACGAAATGGGGCATGTGTGCAAGGCACAACACAACCCCAAATGAAAAGCCTCAACAACACCCAATCATTCAATCTCATAGATCAAATGAACATAAGTAACAGGTAATCAACATGGATGTAAGCCTCTCTAATCAAGGTAGATCAAACTCATAACCATTCCATAATCAGGAATAAGCCCAATCACATCTCATAAACTCCTCATAATGGAAGTCATAAATCTGTTAGAATTTGAAAAGATTATTAACCCAGAAAACTAGTGCAAAGAATAGATATCTAAACTATGAATGCAAATGATATGAAATCAAAATAGCAACACAGAGTTAGTGTCCAAGAGAGTAATGCAAATGCTAGAAGCAAAATAGCATTAAGAGGATGCAAAAGCAAGAGATACAAAATACAAGCTAGGTAGCATGCTTATATAGACCAGGGAGAGGGAGGAGGTGGCAACACCGATCAATCAGGAGCAACCATCTATCGGACTAAAGATAGAAAAGTATCTTCCCAAGATAGCTAATGGATGCTCACATGTAGGAAGGTGACACCTCACAACCACTCACCTAATAAGACATGCTTTATTAACCTAAGTGAGATTAATAGAAGTGTAGGAAAAACCTAGGAATATAGGGAAACATAAATAACCCAACTAGGAAATAAAAACCTACACTAACACCCCCCCATAAGCGAAGCTTAGGTGGATGTAGAAATGGGTCCCGGTAAATCAAGCTTGATGAGGTACCCATGTACATAAAATTCCCCCCCAAAGAGAAGAAGCCCCCCAGAAGAGAGAAAAGCCCCCCCAAATAGAGAGAGAAGAGACCCCCCCAAAGTAGAGAGAGTGGAAGAGACTATGAAACCCCCCCACAATGAAGTAGCTCCGATGATGAAGGAGGATGCCCATTTATGAATGTTGAAGATGATCCATTTGTGGCAAATGACATTTCTCCCCTTAGGAAGAAATAACTCCAATGGTGAATGCCAAAGTAACTCCCACTCAAAGAAGCAAGGTGAGGAAGGAGGCCTCATGATGTATCCTATCTCAGAACTCTGCTTAAGTGTCCCCATGTGAATATCAAAAGATGCCTCAATGCATGAAGGTAGAAGCAATCCAATCCCATGTGTAGAACTAGGAGGTACAAGATCCAAAGACAAGGAAGATGACATAATAGTGATGAAACAACTGTCATCCAAGAGGAGTTGAATGTCCTCAAGAGTGTCATCTAGATCTGAAATGTGAGACTCTACAAACAAATAAGAGATGTCTGGTAGAAATTCGTCCCTATGAAGTGAATCCAGAAGACATATCTGATCCTGTTGCAAATAATCACTAGAAGCCCTCAAAGAAGAAACTCTAAACTCTAAAGTAGTAACAGGTACAATAGGAATGTCCTGAAAGAGGAGAGATAACCCCTCAAATGTGTCCTCCAAATATGAAATGTGAGACTCCACAAACAAAGATGTAATGTCTGATAGATAGGAATCCCAATCAGGAAGATTGTAATGATCTTGCTGTAAAGAATCACTGGAAGCTCTCAAAGAAGCATCTCTAGAATCTGATGAAGCAACAAGTGATGTATCTGAAGATGGGGTATCAATGCATGTCACACAAGATGGGGTAAAAGAAGACTTAGTATCATCCACCAGAGCCTGGTCATCCAAGGAAACATCACTATCAAATGAAGATCCAAAGTCTCCATACAACTACTGGATGATGGTCCAAGTAGTGAAAGGGCACTTAGTGTGCTCTATGTGATGTAGAATATCCTCAAAAATAGTACAACATATTAGTGCATAGACCATGTCATTATTGTTAAACCATGTATTCTTTTGTTCATAGTCACTTGGCTCAGGAACGAGTCCAAGAAGATGGTGCAATAGATCCTGCTCAAGGCAATGATTCTTTATCCCTTGTTTCCAAGACAAATAGTTCTTAGAGGTTAACAACATAAGGATGGAAATAACCAAAATCCATGATGAACCCCCAAAATGATTACAATAACCCCATAAAAAGTGTAACTCAAAGAGAGCACATAACACACCCCCTATTTCACTCAATCAAAGAAACCCCCCTAAGAATATATGATTTGGCACTTTATATTAGTGCTTTTACAACTGCCACTAGCAAGAAATACTAAGTGGTCTTGATTTCAATGTATTGCAAAACCCTCACAAAGAGCATATGCTGAAAATACAACTTTGGCACAATAACTAGAAAAATAAATAGTATCACTATGATCTACTCAAAAAATCATGCACTTTCAAAAAAAGAATCGCCTCGATACGAGGTTGTATGTGAAAGTTATGATCCTTTGAAGTTCCCAAAATGAGAACTGTGTAATGTCATGACTAAGAATCTGTAATTTATGAAAAATCTCAGCATAAAAATCAATAAACGTCTACACTAGTGCATAGAGCATGAAAAAATAGCCAAAATAAAAAAAAAATCATGGGAAAAGGAGTCCATATGAGCAAGAACGAAGCATTTGAAAACTGCCTTCAAAACTGCAACGACCAATGGAGAGGGGTCCTACTATAGCTTTCTGAGCGTGTTTCTACAAAATATATAGAATGCATGCAAAACGGAAATATACCCAGATGGTTTTTCTATGCTACAAACAAAACCTAGAAGGCATTTTTCTTGCTGATATACATAAGATGTTGATCCAGTGTAAACAGAACGCCTTTAGCTACAAAAAATGACCCTAGCAACCAAAAAATGACATGCAAAGGCTGAATTAGATACCTAAGACAAGAAATAGCATGCTAGAACCTGTAATATTGATTGAAAACAACAAATATGCAAGCTAGTTGTCAGATTTGAGCTCGAAACCCCGATTCTGCAACTGTGTATGACGATCTCCAATTTCGGTGAAACGAAAGCCAAATCTGACTTTCTCAAGCCTCCTGGATGCATTGGAACAGATAGAAATGCTGCCAGTATAACCAAAAATACTGCAATCACCCAGATTTCACAAAACACATGTGCAAACCCCAGAGATTAAAAAAGTTTCCGTCAAACTTTTCTGATTCTCAAGATCATCCAAAGATGCAAGAGAAGAGCATACTGGGTTTTTCAAAAAACTATAATAAGATTTATTAGACCCCCCCCGAATCTCTCAAATATGGAAACTAAAATCTATTCTTGCACATATAAAAGCTTTGATACCATGTTAGAATATGAAAAGATTATTAACCCAAAAAACTAGTGCAAAGAATAGATATCTAAACTATGAATGCAAATGATACGAAATTAAAATAGCAACACAGAGTTAGTCTCCAAGAGAGTAATGCAAATGGTAGAAGTAAAATAGCATTAAGAGGATGCAAAAGCAAGAGATACAAAATACAAGCCAGGTAGCATGCTTATATAGACCGGGGAGAGGGAAGGGGTGGCAACACCGACCAATCAGGAGCAACCATCTATTGGACTAAAGATAGAAAAGTATCTTCCCAAGATAGCTAATGGATGCTCACATGTAGGAAGGTGACACCTCGCAACCACTCACCTAATAAGACATGCTTTATTAACCTAAGCGAGATTAATAGAAGTGTACGAAAAACCTAGGAATATAGGGAAAAATAAATAACCCAACTAGGAAATAAAAACCTACACTAACAAAATCAAATCATATGAACAAATAGATAACCATGCCAATGTCCCTGAAATGAACCCTCTAGAACCAATAACCATATCTCAAGATCCATAACCATATCTTAAGGTCCATAACCATGAGAAGATAAAACATAAAGCAAAATGCATCTAAAAGGATGGGAAAGACCTTATAGATGATAAACCGCCGAGTAGACCAAGAGTGGGGAATGAGAATGCCCCTCCAAGATACACCAAGTCACAAAGACTCTCCAAGAACAATCTCCTCTAGGTCCATAATGAACTCACGTCCATATCTAGGTGTAGGCTCCTTGGTCTATCTGCTGAAACCTCCAATGAGTAACTGTCTCAACAAGTGTCTCTAATCCAAAGAGAACTCCAGCCTCACCTAAGTCTCCAAATATCCAAGAGAACCTCTATGATCAATCCATACTAAACTCTAATGCAACATCACACTATCATGAAGCTCCCAAGCACATTATTAATGTACTCAATACCAAGAGATCCAACAAGATCACTGTCAATGCTCCTAATGCACATCTTCATAATCAAGAAGCCCATCATGACATCATGATCTAACCATCTTGTCCAAGGAGATCACATGCACCAATGCATACATCCTTTCTCAAAAGAATCTGTATCATGCCAATACTCAAACTAGTATCTAGAGTAAAACAAGACACAATACCAACATCTCTAAACCAAGGATCATCATGTCAAAATGACAAGTCATAAACTGACACCTCAACCAAAGACTCCAAGAGTCCACCATGGTAAAAAAGGATGTCAAAATTTCCAACAACTTGAAGATAACCATCTACTAACAATAGAACTCAGGATGTCAAAGTACTCTCACTAAAATAATAATCATAATCCAAGAGCCTCTCCAAGACACCCACAATCACTGAAGAAGATCATCCATCACTACTGATGAATCCATATCATTGCCAAAGCTCCCATTAAATCGTGGCACTGAGCTATACATGGCAACAAAGTAACCATCTCCTAAATGAAGATCATCCATGGCCCCAACACAATCAAGGAATCTTACTGTAACATCAACAACTCCCAAAAGGTAAACTAAAACCATGATCTCCAAACTAAGAATATAAAACCATCACTATCAAAAGCTCACATAAACCATGTATCCAAGCTGTCTGTTCCCTTGCTTTGGGCAGTATGGTAAAAAGAGTCAATATCAGATGCATGTCAGGATGCCATCCTATGCATATCAAGGCCTCAAAAGGAGAGGTTATTTTTCAAAGTTAGATTTTGTTATCACAAACCTCATCAAGTGAAATAATGCCAAATTTTAAGTAGGTTTGCCTTTTGGATCACCCCACAATTCCGTAAGAGTAAGAAGTTACGTCTGGTCAAAGTTTGGTCAAACAGTCACAAAAGAAAGCGGGGGTCATCACATTCCCTAATATTCTAGATATTAGTTAATATCTTGAGCATTGGTTTCAACAAAGTAAAACTCAATGTCCACACATTCGCTAATATGCAGACATCAAATTTTGACTAGAGGAGTCATAAACTGTCAAAATGCATGTACATCCCGCAATGGTGCATATTCATCAAGTAATATCCCTGATATTCACTAATATGTGGACTTACCCAAATATAGTGAAAATACTAAGGGTCAGCATATTTCTTAATATCCTGCATATTAGTTAACATCTTGATGATGTCATTAAATATCATCGTAAGGAAGTAACAATCCATTGATGATGTCACCCAGATGTCCCAAGACTGAACATAACTATAAACAGTGAGCACCGACACATTAATTTAATGTGTGGATATTCACTAATGTGATAGTGACATCATCCCGACCTACTCAAAAGAAACCCTAATGGAGTGATGACATCACCCATATACCCAATATCAAAAGGGCATCACATTCCTTAAGATCCTAGATATTAGTTAATATCCTGACCTAATGTGAGATAATGATAAATTTCAATATCCAGACATTAACTTAGCACCCTGACATTCACTAAGATGATGATGATGTCACATTATAACTAGTCCAGAAACATCATTTGACATGGTGACATCATCCTCATCTTTAGATTAAGAGGGGGGATCAGATATTTCTTAATGTCCACATATTTACCCTCAGAATCCATAACATGTAGACTTCCAAGAACCAATAAGAGGATGCCATGTGGCACGTTGACCAGTCTATATGGACATATCATAATGCCCTAATATCTAAACAAAAGGAAATACATTCATTTTTTCATGACCCGCTTCTTACATCCGGTCAACGCTGACCTACGTCATGATGACATCAAGTGCATATTCTAAAAGAGTGTGCACATTGTTTAAGCGCTCGAACATTTTCAAATATGCAGACCCCATAATAAATATTGTTTAATGTTAGGTGGATATTCAGAATTTTAAATCACATGGTGCCACTTCTTGTGATCTTAAGAACACGACATGTGTATCCATGGACACAAATGATATAGCATTAATTATGCCCTAATTCACTGATGTTAACGATTAAAATAGGGGATTTATGCTCATTTTACATTTATCAAGTCATTTAACAAGAGATTACAGAGCTCCTGCACGATTAAAACTGGCATTACAATAACCTATGACCTCAACGAAATGATGTGCACATCAGATGGCAGATAGAGGAGGGTGATAGAAAAGTGAACAAGCACATCTTGATCTCGATTAAGTAGATTTAAAAGTGCAAAAATAAGGTATGTAACGATGAAACCCTCATTTTGTCGTTTCTGAATAGGTAAATAGGTAAATGGTTTTCACTATGGTAAATTCATATGATGACATTTGAGTATGCTTTATGAAAGTAAAACACCCTGATGTACACAAAATGTTTAGATCTAAAACCCTAAAATGCATGTTAGGTTAAGACATGTATACTTGTCATTGCAGGATACAATGGATATTTGTAGGAATAGGTTAGATACTGAGTTCTTGACACCTATGTGTATACAACCCAAAGGGTTAGCATTCAAATATAGACAAATAGGTGATACACACCTGGGGAACACTGATCTTGATGCATGGACAACTAAGTCAGAGAGAGGCAGTGGAGATCCTTTGCTCATGAGTATATATAGTTCTGGCATGTGGCATGCTGAAGGGTTCCCATACGTGATGGAGGCTATTGAGCTAGTGGTAGAATGCACTAATAATTACAATGTATACACTAGAAGGGTTGAGAAACATGGTCGAATATATATAGATTTTTCAATTGCAGGCATCACTTCAACATTCAATATACCATCAGGATCTAATATGTATAAGATTAATCTGGGAGCCCTAGAGAAACAATATTAGGGTAGTTTCAAGGAGTGCAAAAAATTCATGTTCTCCTGGAGATCTAGTAACAACACATACAAGACATCGACCAAATTACCTGTACACTTGTACAAATTCAACTTCACCCCTAAGTACCAATACATGATGGTTATGCTCAGTTGGATGAGGGGGAGACCAAATGTAGGTTGTTTTGTGGACTAGATGTACTGCCTCATGAGGACGATAGAGTCCACTGATCAGAAACCACATTGGGCAAAGCTAATTAGTGATGGTATTGATGAAAGTATGAAGAAGTTAGGAGAAAAGACAAACAAGTTCCATATGACTTCCTACGTGGTGTATTCATGTGCAACCAAAGGAACATTTAATAGTTTGCAAACAGTTGGCATGGTCGACCATAATCCTAGAGATGTAAATATCTGGGATCATTATCCACAACTAGGGAGGAGGGCATCCCTCCAACATTACAAGAGGGTTAATGATTGCTTCATTATGCATCTAGTTTGAACAATGGAGGAGGACAAAGCAAAAATAATGAGCATGGAATCTCAAACAACAATAAGTAGGAATAAACCTTGTTTCATCTAGTTCCCTGCATTTACATACATAAGAATGGAGGGCTTTGATTGGCAACCCATGATGTTGCCAAGATATTCAACATATAAGGTCATAGTGATGGATATGTCTAGGCAAATATTACCTTCACATGAGGCATTTGTTCAAAAGAATAAAATACCCAAGGTCATGTTTCCACTTATAATTGGCTAGTATATGTGCCCTAATGTAGAAATAGCTAAAGAGGCAATAGAAGGATTGCAGCTAATGTGTTTGCAACCTTTCTCTTGATCAAGGCAGTATGATCCTTATCATAAGATGGAAGCATTATATAAGAAGCTAGTGCACCAGGTGCACATAGAGGATTATTGGGCTGATTGCTCTGATGATGTTGAATTTAGAAGGAGGAGCTACTAAAGGCTCACACTGAGACAAATTTGTACCTTGCATTGTATTCCAGTTCTCCCACAATTGCATGAAGATGATGAAGTAATCACGTCTCAAGGATACAAGGACCAAAAGATATACAATGAAACAATCTCCCCACCTGATTGGAGCCAGCTGGAGGAAACATCACTTGATATAATAACACAGAGGGTCATGCAATTGACCAAAGCTTGCGTAGAGAAGGAGGTTTCTGTGCGTAAATCTAAGGGGGTGGCTGTGACCATTAATAACAAAAGGAAGAGACAAGAATTGGCAAAAGAAGATTATGATGACTTCCTTAGAGATAAGAGACAATCTCTTGAGAAGAGAATACAAGAGGGTTCATCCAAGGCAAACAAGAGGGGAGGGATGAACATTAGTGTCAAGATCACCCCAAAGCCTTCACCTCAGAAAGTACAAGCCTCAACCTCTACTGCTACAACATCCAAGAAGTTTAAGAAGCAACCTGAGCATACAGTAGAATAGGGAATCGCATTTGAAGACTTGGAGGAAAGTGATGATGATGAGGGGCCCTTTGTCATAAAGAGGAGGAAGAAAGATGAAGATGCACCAGTGGGAGAAAAGGTTCCCAAACAAAAGGGCCAAGCATGAACAATGAGGGGATATGTGGACAAATGCCCAAACATTGTGCTTAAAGGCCAAGGAGGTGAGGGGATTCAACAAAACTTACAGCATGATGTTCCTATCCCCACCATTGTTAAATTTAAGACCGAATTAGCAAAGGAAGTCAGGGAGGAGAATGAGAAAAGAGAGGGTGATCAACCTCTACCTCTAGATAAAACAATAGACCTTTCTGATGATGAGGTAGTAGATGAGGTATCTACTAGCCCCATGGAATCATTGGTAAAGAATACAATGGTAACACCTCAAAATACTCCCATGCTACAACAAGAGAGGGAGGAGGATATAAAAGAAGATAATCTAGAGGGCATAGCATAGAAAATTGTCGTAGAGGGATTAATTGGTCATGTGATGAGCCCAACAGTTATTGATTTAGCATATCAGGGCAATGATGATGTAGGCAAAGATAAAGATGCAGTCCTAGAGCATGATTTAAGGTACAAGACAATGCAACTATGGATGGGCATACAAAGATACCTGGTCAGCTAGATGCCCAAGACACTGACCAAGGGCGTGTTGAAGAAGAAAATATAACTGATGCATCTGGATAGTTAGGTCCCAATATCACATCTGAAACCCAAGATAATAAGGATACAAACATGTCAAAATCTGGATAGGAAGGTCCAATGAAGGAAGATGATAATAATGAACAAGAAAGGGTGGGTGAAGATAACCAAATAGATCATCAGGATATTCAGAATCTTTGTCATTAGGGACCTGATATGAATCTACCACCACCCCAGGATGAACAAATGATACCTGATAAAAGTGAGAAGATACCAGAAGAAATCCTCATACATGATAAACAATAGAAAGTGGATGACAAGAGTCACATTGGGGAAGTAGAAGAACAAGAACAAAGAGTAGATGATGACAATTTAGAAGAGCAAAACCTAGAATCACATGATGCTCACATTGAGAATACAGACCAAGAAGGGTCCAAAGATGATGCACCATATTGGCTTCAACATGAGGTGAATCCACCTACATTCTTTGATTCTTCAAATTTTGATATATCTTCATTATTTTTGGCTGAAGTAGCCAAACCAAAGAGGAGATCCAGGGCTACCTCTACAATAAAGAGAGATCCTACAATAGGGAAATGAACAACCCAAATAGTTGTGCATGTCATGGATAAGGCTAAATGGGAGATAAATGCAAATGAGTTTAAAATAACCAATGAAGACCTGGGCTTTGCTACTGAACAACAAGAGGGTCAAGATGCCAAAGATATCATAGACACTCTATTGGCTAGAATAGAAAAAGAAAAGGCAAAGAATAAGGAGCATAAAGAGCACATTGCTCAAATGCAGACATTCATAAGGGGATTAGTGGCACCCACTAATATTCCCATTTCAACATCCACCCCACTAGAAATAGTGTCACAAGATGAGATCACGGGGTTAGATGTCATGAAGCACCGATCATAGATGCTAGACAAATGGTTCATCTAGTTCTTAGATGAAGGAGCATAGCTGATAAAGACCTCACTTGCCAATTGGGACTTGCTCAACACTTTAAAGAGCAAGGTTGATAAAATGCAGAAAGAGATTGCGCAGAGGTCAATGAAAGATGATAAACATTTGATTGGTCTTTCTGAGATGAAGAAAGTAGATGTGAATATCCTGATATCTAATAATATCATAATAGTTCAGACTTCACATCTTTTAGATGTATGGTATGAAGACACAAAATTTGAGGTGGACGTTATGAAGAAATGTAATGCTAAATCTAGGGATATCAGTGTCAAATTGCAAGGGCTCTTATTAGAAGAGATAGAACTTTTGGAGACTCTTGAGGACAAGATTGAAGGAAAGGTAGAGAACCAAGATGTGGAATTTGCCACCAAAGCCTTCTAGAATAACTTCATGCCTGCATCAGATGATCCTCTTAACCATTTCTCTGAGGATATAATTGACAAGGCTATGAGAATGAGATCCAAGATAGAGAAGTACAATGCGGTATTAAATAACCAGAAGAATAAGTGGATATCTTTGCATACTCAATTCAATTGCTAGGGGCATGCATTTAAGAAGGCTAAAGTATAGGATGGAGAGGAAATAGAAAGAATAGTCCAAGCATATGAACCTATCAGAGGGACTATTAATGTGTACATAGAAGATGACCCATCCGCAGATGAGGAGGAATGAATAAAGATGTAGGGCGCATGGATATGCTGACTAGGGTGACATGATTCTTACAGAATATTCTAGAGGGATAGTTGTATTCCACTAGATGGTTGCCACCTGGGAACCTGTGCCATGTGTTTTGGTCTATTGACCTGGTCAATGCAATACGGACCATTGATTGTAATGGATGAATCCTAACCACAGGATCTTTTGTAACCACATCCCTTACTTACTCTATAAAAGGAAGTGGATTGCAATTTTTAACATTTATTAAGATCTTAATTAAGATAGGAATATTGAATGTCATGGTACTTTCTCAAGACCAATTGTAAATATGTTCACATTTTGAATACTGAATGCAATAGAGATACAAATTACAGCTACATTGTAAATCTTGAGTAATCTTCTGGATAGCATCTAGACTTGTTTCTGTGATGTGCTACATCACTTAGAGTGCATATCTACTAGTTCTTGTTGTTGATTTCCTATTCCTTTGAAGATTAGCACTGATTGTGTGAAGTTGTGGCATGTCCTAGCATGACATGGTTTGGTTTTCATCTCTATTTCATGAAGTATTGAATTACACATATACAACAATGGTTGAAAGTCATTCATTTCAGTAAATTTAGAAAGCATTAGTTCAAATTTCTTTAAATTCATAAAATCATCATCATAACTGCAAATAAATAGAAAATAATAAGCAAATATAGAAAAATATGATGACATCCCATAGGTAACTGAATATCTTTAGCATATTTGAGCAAATAGCATAACAAAATAGTAAGTATCATGCAAAGAATCACTATTAATGATAGGGATACACAAATATCAGCTTGAAGGAATAGTATTTGCACAAATTCAGAGTGCATAAGTCAAAGCAAGATTATTTCAATTTCATGCAAATTAGGATAAATCAAAAGAATTGATCAAACTTAAATATAAAACCTGCATGATCAGGTTAAATATAGTAAGATTTAACCTCATTTGTTGAGAATTCATAGAGAACGGGTGAAACTGAATATATCTGGATATGAATCACTTCAAAGAAGAAACATAAGGCTTCTGAATGGAAAACAACAACTCACATCAAACTAACTGAGAGACTATCTGAAGGTCAAGACCTGACTAATGAAGCCTTGGAGTTATCAATTTATCCTGAATTGATCATACTTTTCAAGATGATAAAGGTTTGTTATGTGAATTATTTATCTATGTTATTGTGATTAACATCATGATAAACATAAATAGGCACTAGAAGAAGGCACCAGGGCATTGTGATTTGGAGGTTCATTGTCTGGATATCTTTTCCTATGTTCAAGTGATATTTTCAAAATTTTGTAAGATTACTTGAAATCTAATCCATTTATGCAAGTTCTTAAATCCAAATTTTACTACTTTACATTTTGGTGAACCCATATTTTAATTGAATTTAGCACCTTTCTAATTGTTTTACTTTAGATTTGGGTTGATTTCATTCATTCATATAGTCATTCATCTTATTGCATTGAGAAAATTTGAAAAAAAATAAAAAATTTGAAAAAAAATGCATTTTAGGGTTCCTATTTTGCAACAATTCATTCAAATTTCATCTAATTTCTGATTTTTGCATTAGATCTGAGATAAATTACAGAAAATTAGAAAAATTCATTAGTTTGCATTGCATTGTCATCATACAATTGCTAGGGTTTTGTAGAAATTTTGACAATTTTCATATAACCTTGTAATTCCAAAATCTAGGGTTAGTAGGAAAAATCTTCATTCAAATTTTTCTAGTGATTTTAGAGATTCATTCAAATTTGCATTTGTCTGTAGTCTTGCATTTTGGTGTAAATTTGCATTTAGATTTCAGATATTTACAAAAAACTAGCAATTTTCATGCATTTTCATTAGATTTGCACTTGCATTTTGTATCTTAGGGTTTGGAAATCATTTTATATCTGAGTATATTGCATTTTCATCATAAATCAGATTTCAAAACATTTATATAGCATTTTGTGTCAAGATCTCAAACCTAGGGTTTCAAAAACATTGATTTTCACTAGATTTGGCCTTATCGAACCCTTAGATTTGCACTATATGTGTGTTGTGAAGAATATTTTTGCATCAATTTTCTATTATCAGGGTAATTATCTTCTTCCCCTCCTAAAAATATTCACAACACCTTTTGATTGGGCTCTTGTATTAAAAATTTGGTGAAAAACTACACATTTTTGCTATTTTTGCCCTAGGGTTTGGCCTAGTTTACACTCCAAGTGTGTTGTGACAAATTTTATGGATTGAGGTGAATTATATCATTACTATTATTTTCTTCACCTCCCAAAATTCTTTACAACATCCCTTTTTCTAGGTATTGGAGTTGAAAAATCGTGAAAAATTGCATATTTTTGCTATATTTTCACTAGGGTTTGACCTTAAGTGGCACTACAAGAGTGTTATCGATATTTTGGCATTAAGTGGATGTCATTAATGATATAATTTTATTTCCATCATCATTTTCCTCACAACATCCTTTGTCATGCTCTTTTGCATTGAGATTTGGTGAAAAAATTGCATATTTTAGCATATTTTCACTATATTTTGACTTGTCGTCATCTTAGGTTTGCATCAAGAGTATGTTATGAAGGATATTATTGCTGTATTGGACTGATATTAGACATTTAATTTTCTTCCCTTGATCAAAATCCTTACAAAACCTTTGATTTCATTCATTTGCATTGAAAAAGTACAAAAAATCAAGCATTTAGGCCATTTTTGCATAAACTTTGCACCTGTCTTCGACATACTTTTGGAAAAACTTTTAAATCTGATTTGACATTGATTTAAACATATAAACATAGCCCCTAATCACAATAACAACAATAGGTTCCCTCCTAGACCCTACATGAAAAGAAAGGTCCCTGAACCTAAAATTGTGTTTACACCTCATGATAGAACAATTGGAGACATTGAAGGACCTCTTTACATCACTGTGAAAATAATGGGAAACTCTGTGGATGGAATTATTATCGATCCTAATTTCATGACTAATGTTGCCACTGAAGAGTTCCTCTTTGCACATCAATTAATGCAAGGTTCTTATGACCCTTCGAACATGATGATCAAAACACATAAGGGAACCTTTATAAACACTTCTGGGAAGGTATCATTGTTGGTAACACTATTCAAGAAATATGTAGAACAATGGTTTGATGTTGTCCCTATCTCTAACCTCTTCCATATTAAATTGGGACACCCTTGGTTAAAAGAAATGAAATCTATCCCTTCAACAATTCACCATTGTCTAAAATTCCCTTTTGATGGATGTGTGATTACTGTCCCTTGCAATAAGTATAAACCTTTGTTTGAGAAAAAACATTGCATATTGGATTACTTTTGGGATAAATTTGAACATGAGCTAGAGCTACGAACAGACTTTAACTTTTTGATCTATAGAAATTACAAAGAAAAACTTTTACACCCAATGCCCAGTCCTCCTATGCAAGAAATGACAAAAGATAAACAACCCACATGTGAAGAGAACCTTAGACCGAAAGGACAAGGTCCCTATGCTGAGGTTCCTCCCCTAAAATCCTTACAAGGATTAGGAGGTCATTGTCGACAACAAAATATTCCACTGTGACAAATGAGGTTTGATCCTGGTGCTTCATCTTCTAAATTTCACAAACCTATGAAAGAGAAAAGCCCTATCTTACAAGAGATAAGCAGTAAAAGAAAACAAAATAGAAAAGAAAGAGAAAGAAGAAGAAGAAGACAAGCTTATGCTATAAACCAGGCATCTCAACAAGAAAACATTGATCCTAACATTCAACCAAACAAAGATGATCCTAACAATGAACAACATGATGAGCAAGACATGAATTGGGCTATTATACCTTATGTCCCACTTTCCTCTAACATTAGGGAGTGGGAGGATGACGATGATTTGCTTGATGATACCCGCTAGCCCGATAGGGCCCTACAGGTAAGTATCTCTAACCATTTATCTCTCTCGTGATGTGCTTCCCCCATAATGTGTTATGTGTTGTTTAGGCCTCTTGGGATGACCCCTGATTCTCTTGTAAGGTCCGGGATACCAGGAGACCACCTCTGTTGTGACCTATTTATATCATCATTCTTCTATATTGTCTCCCTCTCTGATTTCATTGTTGTGTGTTATGTCTTACAGAAATAGCATTGTGGTTGGTGACTTGGGGGCACCCTCCTATGTGACTATCCTTAAGACACTTGTTTCTCCTCTCTTGTTTATTGTTTCCCTTCTCTTGTTTATTGTTTCCCTTCCTCTAGTGTTTCTATCTAGCGGGTGGATGATGAAAAACATTTATAATGATGCGGACCTAGTGTCCCTTTCATGAGAAATAAAAAATTGGACTTAGTTCTATATATGATGATGGGGTTGTAATAAATTATCTAATGCTTGGCTAGTAGAAGCACTCCATGCTTTCTGCATAGTGATTTTGATGGTATGCTATCTCATTTACAAACCTTAACAATATTGTTGCTATGTGCACCTTCGTTTGTCTTTGAATGTTGCCTTAGTGGTACTCGATTCGAAGAGCTTCGTGAGGTAGCCCCATGGTTATTCTCAAACTCCGAATTTGTGGTATAACCTTGGCTCTTTGTGTGGTTAATCATATGCATTGATGTTGTTGTTTATCATGATGTTGTAGACACTAACATGTTTCTTGCAAGGATGTGTTTGTGGGAACATTTGGCGATCGTGAAGTACATGTCACCTCCAGGGGGCATGGGCTTTTCAAGAGCTTGTGTTCCCTTGTGTGTTTTCTTCCTACCTTAACGTGCTTGATATCGATGCGTGATATCAACCACCTGAAGGTGGGGGCATATATAAGGTAAGCTATCTGTTGTAGATGTTAACAATGTGTTTGTCCTTAGGTACAGTTTAAAGACCTACGCGATGAGTGCATCCTGTATTTTGGGAGGTTTTGTGTGTCTTGCATTAGTGTTGCCCCATATATAGTTTAAAGACCTGTATGATGAGTGCATCCTGTATTATGGGAGGTTTGTTTACTTTCCTGTACTTGCATCTGTATTTCATATATATGAGAAAAAGAAAAGAAAAAAATCATTTCTGTCTTCCATGCATTAATGTGTCTTCTATGCATTTAGTATATTCTTTGTGTTCAGCGTGACTATAACTATCTTCTCCGTGTTTTACGTGCATGTTATTGTCTTCTATGTGATTGGCGTGTCTTCTCTGTGCTTGGTGTGTTTGTTGTGTTTGCGACCATACTTTAATGCATGTATTGGCCTCGCATTTATACATAAAGTAAAGCGGGGGCTAAATGTAACGTTAGAAAATGTCCCCTTGAGGGCTTTTCCCTCTTTAGGTTTAGCTCCCAGGTCTTTAGTGTGCATCTAGGACATCTTGCATCATAATTTGGCATCCCGATGGAATGAACCCTGGGTCTTATGACAAATGGGACCTAGGGGGACCCCTTGAACTTAATCCTGCCAAAAATAGAGGGGGAGGACTTGGGCGCCCGCGCCCTAGTCCTGCCTTATTTTGGGTCAGGTTAAAATTTCTAGTGTCGATTTATGACCGTTATTTGGTCCCTAGGCTAACACGGTAAGTTTGAATTTACGAAATCTTGGCAGGAATGTTTTTAGTTGCATATAAAAGCATGTTTAGGCATTCATTTGTAAACTAGATGGCAATTATGATGTTCATGCATTCTCAAGGTGATTCAAGGCTTTCATTGTGTTACAAGAGTAGATTTGTGTTGTCTATGTGTTTGTGTTTGTAGATTTGAGTATCCATTTCCTCATGGAATGAAGAGCTTCTTCCTCTCATGAGATCTTCACTACAAGGTGACATTTATTGTGTTTGTGATCATTTATTCATTTGGATTTTGCCTTTACCTCACAAGGGCATGCACTCTCTATCTAACAAAGGTGTTTGGAAGACTTAAGTGTCCTTCTGGGATTTGACTGAGGCAAGCTCCTAAACACCACAACCCCCTCCCAAAGTTTTCATGATTACAGGTTATAGGTTGATGATGCGAACAAAGTGAAGTTGCAGGAGGGCATATTGGAGTGTCAAAATTGTAGATTAGAGAAGAAAAGAGCACCTTGGACTGGGGCGCCTACTCATTAGTCCTTAAAGTTCCATGACGGGAAAATCTCTGAAACAACAGAAACAAGTTACAGACTGAGTTTCCAGATCCCAACAAAAAATAGGGCCTTGGACTTGGGCGCCCGCTCTTTTTCCCTTGACTTTTCCACCTCAGAACCTCAAAAATAGGTGCACAGTTATTTGTTATTTTACAGCTTTCTATAGAAGCATTTTTCATTATTCATCTATTTACTATCATTTTCACATAATTAGGGTTTTGATGGATAATTGAGCATAAGAGAAGGAAAATTGATAATCAAATACCCTAATCCAAGTTTCCCTACATTTGTAAGTTACAAAGGACCTGATAGTGCTCTTCCACTTGATTCGAAGGTCCTTGAATGTAATTGGTGAAAGGAGGATTCAAACCAAAACTAAACAATCCAAAATTTACTA
Source organism: Cunninghamia lanceolata (assembly GCA_027924645.1). Classification (NCBI taxonomy): domain Eukaryota; kingdom Viridiplantae; phylum Streptophyta; class Pinopsida; order Cupressales; family Cupressaceae; genus Cunninghamia; species Cunninghamia lanceolata. Next base: position 4,972,186 of record BSBN01000071.1, on the reverse strand, counting down.
CTTTACAGTGTTATCCATGTAATTAGCCCCAAGATTAGAATTTGTGCCAAAGTGGATAGTTCAATCAGGTTTTGACAGTACAAAACCAATCAATTCCTTTAGAGCAACAAGTTAGCTCTAGTCAAGAAATGATGGGAGGGAAGGAACAAATACACAACAATTCTACTTTGATGAATTGGACACAGGATGATTTCTATGGTGTTAATCAAATTGCAAGCCCAATAGCACACAACACAAGAGCCAAGAGAAGGGCCACTGAAGATGCCTTGGTGCCTACAGTTAGCCAACAAACATCTTCTTCTTATGTACCCCAAATGGCTGCAAGTGAAGGAGTAATAGCTTGGATTCCTTCATGACAAGCAAATTGTTCTGCTAGGCAGGTAAATCCAATACCACAATAGCAGTCTGAGGCCTACCAACAGATAAGGATTGACCCTACCATTCCCAAAGCATCACTAAAAGGTAGTCAAATCCCCTTCAAAATTGTTGATCAGATAAAAAAGACCAATATAAGTGTCACAATGTGGGACACTCTATTGATCCCAGCACAAAGAGATTTGTTGAAGGAAGCTTTGACGAGCTCCAACCAACCTACTGTAGAGGTAACTAAAGAAAAGGCCACCATCCCAACAAGCCTATGCCAGCCAAAAAAGGAGGAAGCAAGCACAAGAAAAACCAATAAGCCCCCTCCATTCTACTTTTCTTTAATTATTGGTAACAAATTGTTACACAATTGTATGATAGATTCTGGGACGGGTACCTCTGTCATGCCTAAGAATATTACTGACAAGTTGGGTATAGAGTATGATCCTATGAACAAAGGGGTAGTGCAATTAGATGGTACTGCTATTAAAACAGTGGGTATTATTAAAGATTTAAAACTCACTTTGCATGTATGCCCCAGTTGCTATATTTCCTAAGATATTTCAATCATTGATCTCCCAACCTACTTTGGTATATACCTATCTAGGGACTTCACAGCCAAAATAGGTGGGTACCTATCCTCTGATTGGTCCCACGTGTTATTTAGAACTAGGTATGGCACCAAAGTAACCATCAGGGATGAACCTATTGCCAATGACCATATAGAGCCCTACTCCCCTAATCCCACCAACATAAATTGTATGATCAATGAGTTAGAGGAGGATGACAATAGAAGTAGGCATGAGGCTACCACCCTAGTGGAGGAGATCCCCAACATACTACTTGATGAGTGGGCAAACCATTTTCAGTTTGATACTCTTACTCATATAAAGGAAATAGGGTTGGGTACTTGTTGTATCCCTGAAGATGATGCCATCATCCCTAATTATGAAAAGACAACAATAGATCCAAGTGGGATGTGGAAAATTATTTTTGATGGCTCCAGAAGTAGAAATGGAGCAAGTACTGGGGTTTGTACCAATTTCACCCCAAAAGGAAAGCTATTTCTCTTCATTCATATTGCAATTCAATTGTGCTAACAATGTAGCTAAGTATAAAACCTTGATTCAGGGCATATAGCTGGCTCAAAAAAGAGGAATAAAAGTTTTGCAAGTATTTAGTGATAGCAAGTTGGTTGTTCACCAAATCAGATTGCTTAGTGCTTCAAGGAATGACTTGTTGAAGTCATATAAACACAGGGTCTAGGACCTTGTTGAAGACTTTGATGCCTTCAATATTCAAGTCATTCCCAGGCAGAAAAACAAGGATGCTAATAGACTGGCCACAGTTGGTGCACGGTTTCACATTCCCAAAAATGTCAAACAAAATTTAGATCAGCACGTAAAGGTTGTTGTGATGCTTGTTGTGCCTGATAACATCATAAGCTAGCAAATATTTGAAAATGACCAGCAAATTGTGAATTTTTTGTAAGATGACGCAGAATGTGCTGCTAGAAACCAATCAATATTGCAAGAGCAATATGGCGACCAGGTGATCTAGCTAAAGACCAACAAACTACCTAGGGGACTGGTCACCTTAGAAAACATATTTGGCATAGATGATCAACCAAAGAAAGAAAAGATGAGAATGACTATCAAAAAAGAGGACTATGAAGAGGTGGATATTGTATAAGGAAGATTTATTAAACATGGCAATGTATGTAACCAAGCTAAAAGACAAGGTTTTATTGAGCTTTGCAATGAATTTGATGATTTAATTGCTTGGGATTATCAGGATCTAAAATGCTTTGGTCCTGGTTTAATCCAACATACCATTGATATGGACCCTAATGAAAAACCTGTCCACCAAAAGCAAAGGCCTGTCAACCCCAAAATAGAGTCATTGATGAGAAAAGACTTGTCCAAGCTCATAGAGGCAAAGATCATTTATACCATCAAACATTCCTCTTGGGTGGCCAACTTAGTTCCAGTTAGGAAAAAAAATGGGGAAATAGGATTATGCATTGACTTTAGAGACTTGAATAGAGCCTCCCTTAAAGACCACTATCTGCTTCCTTCCATGGAACAGATCCTACAAATAGTAGCAAGAGCTGAAAGGTTTTCACTATTAGTAAGAGACACTGCTCTGGTATGGACTTGTATGTTGTCATTGATGGCAACAAGGCTCAGAAATCCATTCAACATGACAGGAAGACATAACTCTGGAAGGTCACATTGGAATTTAGGACCGGTTGGCAAAAATGACTAAGTATGGGCAAGAAACAGAGTAAGAGACAATAATTGGATTAGTGTGCTTCTGTAGATGAAGACCTGGAAAAGCGGCTCAGGTATAATGTTCATAATTGTTTGATGTTGTTATATTCCAGTGATCAAGTCCTGACTTCCTTTGGAAGTCACTTAGAAGAAATATCTAAGTTCGGATGAGCAGAGACAGTGAACAGGGTATAGTATAATGGTTTGCATTCCTCTGCAAGTACATGTTTTGGTCTGCAGTTTTGAAGGTATGATAAGTGGTCAGAAATACACAGTGGATATGATTTATGAGGTCCCATTTGGTCCGTAGCATGAGTTGTGATGTGACAGAAGAACCTATCATATATGTTGTTAAGGAACAAGCTGACAGGCTGGCTAAATCATTACGCGGAGAAGAAATATGAGTTGGATAGTAAACATAAGTGATTGTATGTTTAGAGCCAACACATATGAAGACATATGCATGTTTGTTTGGATCCACATTGACGATTTAACACAAGAACAAGCTGACAGGATATAACATTTGGTATACACACTTCACAATTTCTTGCCAACCTGATCGTGAGAAAGATTTAGTTGCAGATGTAACGTCAGAAATTGTCCTCCTGTATGGAATGGTACAATTTCCCTTAGTTTAGCTCCTCACTTGGGTGACCTCTCAACCTTTTTCTTTTTTGACCTTTCCGAAACCTTGATTGACTAAGTCTAGGAGCAATCTATTCACTTTTTGAGGTAACTTGTTGATAGAACCTAGAAAGGGGATTTGAGATTTGGGTCCCTAAGACTCCCAAAAATGCAGATCTGAGCAGAAACTAGGAGCTTGGACCTGGATGCTGTTGTTATATGGAGGCTAATCAGACTCAGAGGTTAAATTTACCCCATTTTTATCAGTGCGGTTTCCCCCCAAATTCCTACTGGGTCAAGGGGCAGGGCCCCCAAGACGAGGTCAAGGGGAAGCGCCCCTTGCGAGGTCTAGGGGTAGTACCCCTGGTGCACTCCCTGTCACGATCCAGGGCGGGGTCGAGGGGAAGCACCCTCGCGGGGGATCGGGGGCAGCATCCTTGAAACCTCACACGGTTTTTTATTATTCTATTAAGGCGTTAGGAGTTATTTTTCAATGGCCAACATAAAAAAAACCTTATTTTGTAACCAAGAAAAGTTGTGATAAAAATGGCTAAGGATTAGGGTTTCTATTGATATTGTATTGTAGCATTTGCAATAGTATTGAGTTACAGGGATTGCTGGTTTTAATTAGTTTGATTTACCAGATAATAATATTGGACTCTCTATTTGGTGGATGTAGCCTGAGTTTGGGTGAACCATGCTAAAACTTGTCTCTCGCTATTATTATTTCTGTGTATTTCCATTCCTCTATTTAATCTTTATTTGCATTTAATTGATATCTTCTGCCAGTTAAACCTAACAGGCACCCACGCCCTAGTCCTCCTCTATTTCTCAGAATTTTGAATTTTGGCAGGGTGTCAACTCCCACCGAGTGCCTCAGGATTCTGTTTTCAAATTCTTAGTTTTCACGCGATATCGAGATGTTATTTCAAAATTTGAATTCCCTAAAGCTAGATATTAAAAGACATTTACAAATCATTTTATCACAAACAATTCTTATGCAAGCTTGATGCCAAAACTCTGCTATAATTTCTAGGTGCATTATCTCTAAAACATTCTCTTTGTACTTCTGTGATCAGTTTTGCTAGTTGTTTCATCAGTTTCTGTATATTTTTGATTTAAGGCATAATTAGGGTTTTACTTGGTTGAAAGGAAAACACTTGAAAAAATCTTAATTAGGGCCTTAGGTTTCACAACCACGCGAGCGTAAGGGACAAACAAAGTGATTAGAAGCTTGTTCACAAGATCAGTCCTTGTCCTCCCAATGCTTAGTGGGAAAATGGTGGTATTTAACCTAGTTTAAACAAACTATCCAAATTTCCCACTAAACATTTTGGTGAACCTGAGATTTAAAGAATTTGCATCCTTTTAAACTTTAGATTTGAAATAATTTGTTGTTCTAGAGCATAATTAGATTGAAAAACCTCTTTAGTGAAATTGCATATGTTAAATTGTGAATTGCATTCTTTATCTTTTCACTAAAAGAGTTGGAAATTATCATTTATTGTTGGAAGTTGTTTTTCATTTGCAAAGGCCATCATTGTGCATTTAAATCTTGGTTTAATAGAGCATGTTAAAATGTCAGATTATTTCTTGCAAGATTTTCATGCTTATGATGAGTTGTTTAGTTGTGATGACTTCGATATGTTAGATGAAGCCCTTGAGGACTTTATCTCAATTGAACATTCCACTACGGCCTTTAAGCCATCACTATTTCAAAGATTTGTAAATGCAATTTATGTTCCTAAGTCTAAAGAAGAGATTGAAAAACTAAAAATTGTGGTCACTCTTTGTGCAAATGTGGTTCAACCATCCTCTAAACTGGTGCTTGTTGTTAAAGGTCTTTCATCTCCTTCTCAATCTCCTAATCACATTTATGATTATGTAAAACAAATAGTGGAACAAAACTCACAATAAACTAATCATAATGTGGTTTCTCATGCATATAACACTCAGAATAACAAACAAAGTACACAACAAATGAATGTTCTGATATCTTTACCAGCTTCTCAACCTATGCTTCCTCAAGCACCTCGTTTAACATATAAAGGTGGTAAAGACTATGATCTTGTAGAGCAGCTTCACGCTACTCCTATGAAGATATCTCTTTGGGAACTTATAAAAACTTCACCTACTTACCATGGAATGCTTCAAGAAGCTTTACAAAAGGTGATTGTTCCTCCTGCTATTAAAGCAAATGATGTTGCCACTTTACTAGATTGTATACATGCAACAAAAATAGATATTCCATTTCAAAAACATGAATTACCATCTCCCGAGGTTCAGAATTAGTATGATCCTTTGGTTATCTTTATTACAATCAACAAAACATTGGTTAAAAGAGTTATGATTGATAATGGGTCAGCCCTTAATGTTTGTGGCATTGATTTATTGCATAAGGTTAAAATTGATGAATTTGCCATCAAATCAGAATCATTAAGTATTCGTGGATTTGATAAAGTTGGATGACAATTCGTGGGCACTATAACTATACATATACAAGTTGGACCTGTGATGGTTCCTACCTTGATTCATGTCATGCCTTTTTCTCTATCTTATAACATGACTCTCAGTAGACCTTCGATACATGCATTAGGAGCAGTTCCTTCTACTTTACACTGCTTGATTAAGTTTATCTTTAAAGGGAAACTACATACTATCCATTCAGATCCTAAACCTAACAATTGTTTGCAAATGGAAGTGCATAAGCATGTTGTTGGTCCTAAGAGTTTAAATAATCTGAAAGCTAAGTTGTCAGCTCCTCTTGCCTCAAAATGTTATACAAGGGTCTAAACAATCAAATGCATTTGTTGGTGATGACTGGGGCTCGCTAGATTTTGCATCTTCCTCCATAGGTGACTATAAACATAAAAACCCCATCCTTGAAACATCAAATATTGCATTGATCACATTACATGCTTCAAATGATAAACATAAGACTTCTTTGGTGACAAAAAAGGATAATACTCTTAGTTATACTACTGATTATGAGACTTATGAAGCTCTGCCTTCCTTTAAAGAAATGGTCTCTCTCTATGGCAGAGGATTCCGAATCCCTTACAAAAATTGTGACTATGTAGGTAATGGTTGTGGCATAAATCAACAAGGAATCAAAGTCCCTATAGAATCCGCTTCGCAACATTACTCAAGTGGCATTGGATATAATCCTTTTAAGGAATCCAAAGCCTACAAATGCCCTACTCTAAATGTGAATACAATATCAACACTTAGTTTTGATATTCCCTGAGATGATTGACATCAATTGTCCTCTAAGATCACTTCCTTTAGATATGTTTACGGCGGATGAAGCGATAATGGAGTTATTGGGTGCTTATGATGGTATTCCTCATTATCACCATAAACGTGGCCTACCTTATTGTTTAAACAATGATGCATATTTTGGAAAGACTACTAGCACAATAACTGCTATAGTAGAGCATAATGAAGAACAATTACAATCCTACAATACTCCAAACCATAGTACTGTCCTTAACGGAAAGACTATTGATGTCATTATGGATAAGGATAATTCTAAAAAAGTTATCCCTATTGGTGATTGTTTAAATATAGAGGAAAAAGAAGAGATGACTAAGTTACTAGAATTCTCAGAGTTATTTGCTTGGAGTTATTTAGACATGGCTGGTATAGATCCTCATATTGTAATGCATAATATTGTGTTGAAACCAGATGTTAAGCCATTCAAACAAAAGATTCGTCAGATGAATCCTAAGATTTCTTTACTTGTTAAATCTAAAATAGAAAAACTCTTACAAGCTAGTTTTATTTGACCTATTGATTACTCTCCATGGATCTCAAATATTGTTGCCATTGCTAAACCTGATGGTCATATAAGAATGTGCACAGATTTCTAAGATTTAAATTTGGAATCTTTGAAAGATGATTTTCCACTCCCTAATATCGATATGATTGTTGATTCCATAGCTGGACATGAGTTTCTATCTTTCATGGATGGATTTTCAGGATATAATCAAATCCTTATAAATCCTCTTGATCAATATAAAATAGCCTTTATAACTATTAAGGGAAAATTGGATCTAAATGAATAATCAATATAATAAATATCAATGATACCCAAAATTCAATGAAATAATGAACAAAAGAGATCAATCAAACAATGAACAATACAAAGCAAACCTCCTTTAATTCTTAGCTTCCATTGATCGCCTATCACAAATGATCTTGTCTATGAATATGGCCCTCAGAAGGTGCACTTCCTTGCTATGATTCCAAGATGTTCAAATGGGAATGGCTATGATAGTTTTGACATGAAGATGAGCTTCACAAAAATGATAGTAGTGTGTAGTAACAAGCTTGATCGCAAGCAATGAAGGAATTGGTACCAAAAGCGCGCTGTAATTCCTATACAGTAAGTTTACTTAAAGCTTGGATGATTGAAATAGAAGAATAGGGTTCAATTTACAAACTTGAGAAAGAGAAGATCAACAGTATAGAGAGAATGAGAAGATCAATGGTTGAGAACGATTGAGGAATGTGCACAAATAAGAAGAAGACAAGTGTCTTTCTCTATTTTGTATGAGAGGAATTAATAAAATAGAAGAATGAGTTAACTGAAGAGATTAATCAATTAAAAGAATAGATCAATCAATTAAGAGAATAGAACTAGAGAATAGAAATTGCATGAGGATGAGAAGATATTTGATCCAATTAAATATTTGGAATATTCAATTGCATGTGCACAAGGATTGAATTATATTTAGAGATAACTCAATTTAGAAGAAATAGACAACTTAAATAAATATTTGATTTATTTAAATTTAGAGAAGATATTATTAGAAAAAATAATTAAATAATTGGTATTATTTAATTTAGAATGATTTTGGAAGAACTAAGTAGATAATTGGTATTATTTAATTTGTTGGAGAAATTAGGAGAATTTTGGAATTTAATTAAATAAATTGATTTTATTTAATTGTTGGAAGAATATGAATCAAATAAATAAATTTGTTTATTTATTTATTGATAGAGGAATTTGACTTAAATAAATATTAAGAATATTTATTTGGACATAGTTGTGTCATTTTTAGGTGTATACATTTTGACCCTCTTTGATGCAATGTGTTTACGACGTTACTTCAAAGAATAAGAATTTCTGATAATGATACATGCCCCAGTTTGCCCCTTACGGCATTGCTTCAAAGAATAAGAATTTTTGATAATGATACATGCCCCAGTTTGCCCCTGGTATAGGTTATGACGACAGGATGCCCCCTCGGGAGATTGGATGGGAAGAAGGCAGAAGGGTGCGAGACGAACAATCTCACCATGAAGAAGGTTGGAAGAATAGGTTGGGGTGAAGAAAATGGTTGAAGAAAGAGCCGAATGATACGTGATGCAAGATAAAATGATAACACACACAAGCAAGTAAGTGAGTATGCACAAATGATACAATAAAAAGTAAGGTATTACCCCTGACCAGCTGTAAACCAACGATATACTGATAATGATATACGACAGTGTTGTCATGGCGGGGAATGATATATCCCTAGACCAACATGACAGGCATGTTGTCATGGCAGGGAACGATGGATCCCTAGAGCAAACATGAAGGATAGTGTCTGGTTTCAAGAAATGAAACATGTCGTGTAAGACGCATGTGTTGGTCTGATTTTGACAATGTTACATCCTATATAAGACAATTGATTAATTAACTGATCGAGTTGGTTTACCACCAAACAAGGATCAAGACCACTAATTGTGATTGGATCATTTGACAAGATTGACTTGATTGATATGGATTAAGGATGGACTTGCATTTGGATCATTGCTCAGATTGACAGCTAGAACTGTTGACGAGAGATACAATGATAGATGGAAAGTTGATTTGACAGAAGAATGACTTAACAGAAGGAATCACAAGCTTTTTTTGATACTTGATATTGCAAGTATTTTGAAGTGCTTATTTCATCATTGGGCTTTTTGGTTTTTTTGTGTTTTTGAAATATTGTAAGCAAATACAAGCATCTAGGTATAATTAAACCAAGATGACCTGAGCATTGCTTACATGGATTTTGATTTAGCAAGTTAATACAAGCATCGAGGTATAATTGAACCGAGATGACCTGAGTATTTCTTGCATATTAATAGACAAGGATTGCCCCCATTCATGTTAGACCTTTGATGTCCTCGATGATCTTTTACCAATCATGTCATTAGACAAGGCTTCACATTACTAAAGATTAATCCACAAACAACAAGCAAAGAAAATGATTATGCCCCCATCATAGCATCTCTAGCTTTTGACATCCTTGAGTGGCATAGGAAGACATAATAACAAAAATCAAGACTTTGTAAGTTAACCTAATCAACACAAAACATTCTTGCATTTTAGATGTGTTTTTCTTGGCATAAGTTAGATAGAATCAGTTTGAGTGTGTTATGTTCATGTTTGCTTTTGAATTGGATAGGTTGATGCCTTACATCAGGATTTCTACATTTGAGAAGCGGGCTTTGCTTGTGCACGCTTGTGTTTTGGTGAAAGGTTCCACAATCCTCATTGGTGAGACAGACCCTAAGGGATTGACCTAGTGCCTCGGGGGCTCATTGCTAAATGGCCTTGCCTATGTGACGACACAGAGGCAATGTAGTTCAAGGTTGACCTTATGACCTAAGATATTTGATGAGACATGATATGAAACATATATGGATTAGATATGGAACAGATATGGATCTGATGAATATGGATCAGATAAGACATGATATGGAACAGATATGGATTAGATATGGAATGGATATGGATCAGATATGAATTAGATGATACTGATGACAAGGAAACACCATGAATAAATAGATGTATGGGTGATAAAGAAGGGAACGGGTAGGTATGAGGATGGGTAATAGTGGATAGAAGGAATCAAGGATGTGATCTCCAAGGACTAAGTCGCATAGGAATAACGTACCCCATTGTAGGTAGAATACTTAGGATTTTTCAGGACAAGCTTACGATGATAGGAGGATAAGAGGATAACAAAGCATTTACATGACTTGGAGGGATAAGGTATGTCAAGAGACATCTAAAACATTTGTCAACATTGTACCCCCAATCTTTATCAAGATCAAGCAAATAGAGGAATGGAAGATTTAAGATAGATAGACTGGACAGTACAGGTAGGTAACAGCTAGAAGGGTAGGATAGGAAAAAGAGTGATATGCCGATGAGACAAGGTGCCCCCAAGTGTAGGTGACATAGAAGATCAACTTACACACAACACCTGTTTGCTAGGTTTTCATCATGGTACTTATCCAAGGTGCCTATTTGCCAGATTTTCGCCATTGGACGAAGGGATTTTTGTTTACTTTTTTGATTCTTTTTTTTATTTTTGAAACAGTTGGATGGGAGAAGGTAGAATGGATGAGAGGGCCTCAAGTGCCTAGTTCCATGAAAGGTGATAGTCCCACTAGAAAGATTTTGTCGCACGGACCATGTCAAGTGTTCTCATAGATGTTGGTAGGGGATTGCATGAAAGTGATACGGTGTAGGTAGACAATGGATTATGATCCAGAATATGGAGGGAAGGCTTATGCAAAAGCATGGACCATAGGAATAGGATGAGGAAGATATGTAGGATAATAGTGGAAGGAAGGGGAGATGGAGGTATATGAAAAGGTTGTGGAATGGAAGGGAATCATGACCAATAGTTGCACATACCATGATAAACATTGAAGTTGGTGATGGGAAAGTAGTGTAGGAAGCAACAAAGACTTTTGCTTATGGATGAATGACTTAGGCATGTAGGGATCCACATAGACTGAGTATTTTTCTAATTTTTGCTTGCCATGTGGGATGGAAGAATTTGAGACTTTTGGATGGAATGGGAGAAAGTGGATGTTTGGGATTCTTGAGAGGTGGATGCCTCATTTGACTTGATGGCTTTTTTTTTAGGCACCCAAACCATTTTGCTTTGAGATAGTACCCATGAAGGTATGGGTTGGGGTGCATGCAGCTTTGGTGCAACTTCTTGAGTAATCATTTGTTGGATGCAGACCCACACCTTTTTTAGTTTGACATATAGGTGTGTGGGTGTATGCAGCTCTTGAGAAGGATGCTTCTTTGATTCTTGGCTTTTGTATCATAGTTCATGAGGACTCTTAGGATTTTTTACTTGATAGGGAGAGGCATCCAGATTTTTATGGTTGAATTCTCTTGAGATGGTGGAGTGCAGTTTGAGGAAGTTCTTTGTTTAGACAACATGTGCATCTTTTGGTCATGATTGGGATTGTTAGAAGATTCATAGATGGATGGATAAGGTGTTGGAAGAAGTGGTGGTAAAATGCATGGAGGGATATTAGGAGTTGGAAGTAGCAGAGGTAGATTGGATGGTGGAAGGTGTATGGTCACATGCTTTTGATGATTATAGGATGATGGAGGTGGGATGGCGACATATGTTTTGGGGATATGATGGTTTTTGCGATGGGAAGTGGGGGATTTAGGAGGCATGGAGGAAATACCAACATCTTGAGTTTGTTCACCTTGGGGTACGTATCCAAGGCCGTATGAATGAGGAGGAACATTGAAATTGACGGGCTCCAAAATACCTTGCTCGTGAAGGCCTAAGCCTTTATCTTGATAGTTCATATATTGGAGCATGCGGTGGATAACGGAATTATGTATAGGTGGAACACTAGACACAAGCTTCTTATTAGATGGAGAAGGTGAGATAGAGGATAATGGTTGTTGGTGTTCTAAGGAGGAACACTCATGAATGAAGGTGGTAAGACCAAGGATATATGGTGGGGGATTTGCAACATGGTCAATAATGGATGATGGAGGAGTATTATTGGTTTGATCTTCTATGCTTTCTTAGGAGGCAAGTGTCTCATCAAAGGAAATGGAAGTTTTTGGATCTTGGATAGGACTAGATGGGGTTATAATCTCGGTACCATGGAACATGTAAAGTGGACTAAGAGGATCATCATGGTTTGCTTGATCATAGATAGGCTCTCCATCGTAGATGAGGTCTTGATCATAGATAGGCTCTTGATCGTAGATGGGATCTTGATCATAGATAGGATTAAGCATGATGGGATTAATGTTCTCTTGTATAGGTTCGTCATCAATGATAATATCTTGATCATAGAAAAGATATAGGTTATGGAGGGGCCGAAATTAGATCTCTAGCTCATGTATAGGATCAAGTTGTTGATGGATAGCTTCTTCATCAAAGGTAGTATCTTGATCATGGAAAAGATATAGGTTATGCATGGTTGGAAATTGGATCTCTTGCTTAAGTATAGGAATAGGATCATCGAAAAGATAGAGGTTATGTATGGATCAGATGGGAGTGCTTTGATCTTGAATTAGACAAGGGGTTGATGTTTCCGCACGCTCTAAGGTGTTCTCTTGACATAACTCTTGGGTTTTTTGAATGGAAGTGGAGATAGAGGTCTCTTGGATAGGATATTGGTCAACAATATTGTTGGCTAACAGATTTGTCCTAGTTTATTTTGACTCTATATCCCTTGCTTTCAAGAACAAATAAGTTAAACAACAAATGGGTGAACTATAAGGAATAGTTCCCCTCTGAATTAAGGTACAGCTCCCTTTAAGATCTTCAATGAATTTAAATTATTCTAATTATTCAGATACACTTTTAACCAGAAAGTGCTTAAAGGCAAACTAACATCCATACATCATCATGCTATGAATGCGATATCTTTTTATATAACATCATTTGGTAATAGAATACACAGATTTCATCTTCAATACTAATCAGATATATGAACATGTATGTTGCTGAACTAATAAATGATAAAACACATATAATGAGTTATCCAATGAAAGAATAATTACCATATGAAAGAAGATTTCACACAGAAAATCTGATTTCAAATACTCAAACACACAGATCTAAGTGTGCAGTAATTATTTCTCCTTTTCATTCACAGATGAAAAATGTTTCAGATAAACATCACATCTATTGTAAAACAGCAAAGGTTCAACTCCAAAATTTGGTATCTTCTCGTTGACTTTCTGTATCTCTATTTTAACAACTAAAAACATATATATATAGTTACCCTAATTAACTGTTCTTTAAAATCAGAGTTAAAACAAACTCTGACCCATACAGGATTTTAGTTTCTTACAAGCTCATTAAAAGATAAAGTTTTGAACATAATTCCAATAAAATAACTGAATGAAGAGATTATGTAAGCAAAGTCATGACTGGGGCAGCGGATTAGAATCTCCGGATTTAGTTTGCTCGATTGAGGAGACACATTGAGCCTTCCACTCCTGAAATGCAGTAACAAATTCCTAGATTTTTGAGAAGTTAGGAATACCAATGTGTTTTACCCTTGCTTTCCAAACATCTTTCTCTCTCTGAATCTTCACCACTTTCTCTGCATGCTCTGGGAGTGCATCGACACAGAGATGAAGAAATGATTCCACCTTTGAAATTTGAGAGAAATCTTTAGTTAATAAGTTATCATTTTCTTTAACAAAGCAGATTTTCTCTCTGAAGGGTTGAATCACAGTATCGATGTCCTTTTCTGGCTCCCCGTCATCCTTTATATATTTCACATCAATACATTGTAAATCATGCTGTAATGATTGAGTGAACTCAGTTATTTCTTTGATCATTTTTGTAAGTTCAATTTGCCCTTGTCTAGATACTGAAATCCTCCATTCAATATTTTTCTTGCTTACATACAATATATCATCATTTAGACTTGTCAAATTCTTCTCTGATAAAAACTTTGCTATTCCATATTTCTGAACTTCATCAATCTGGTTTATCACATTCATCCATTTTCCTTCCTCTTTTATCCATGAAGCATTCCGTGTCTTCAAATCCTCAACAGTAGCCATAGTTTGATAATATATATTCTTCAATTCATGAATTTATTATGTACCCTTCTGGATAATTCTATCCAGGCATTCATCAAATACTCTAACCACCATTTTGTTCCTGTGTATTTGGTCTAGCATTTTTTGATTGACCAGGGATTTTGGGTCAAAAGATAGAGGCAATTGGGAAACAGGCAGTGGATTTGGATTATGAATGGCATCAATGTATTCTACCATTGATCGTACAGTCTGTTTCAACTCAATTTTATCCTTCTCATCCTTCTAGGTACAACTGACTATCCTCTTGGTAGATGCTTCAAGATGATGCACATCTGCGGCACGTGATGCAGTCCTAAGATCTATTTTTTCTATTGTAAAATCTTGAACTGTAGGATCTTGAATCTCCTCATCAGTCGTTGGCCGGGCTATTTCTGCACTCCAGTTCCCTGTGTTAGGATCAATGTCCACCCTAGATGTTGTTTTCAGTTTCTTGGATTTAGGAGTTTTTCCTAGGCACTTGCTAACCATGTCCTCCAATGGCAATGAAAATGGAACTATTTTTTCTTTTATCATTGATTGAACTTTCCAACCATTTGGGTGCAAGGACTAGAACTTCTTTACCAAGATCCAATTATTCAGAAGGCACGTTTGATATCATCATCAGATCAGCAGAATCTGAAGCAACTTCTACCTGTTGATTTGTATTAATCTCCTCTGCCATAGGTGAATCAAAATCTTTATCACCTGTTGCTTCTTTTGAATCCTCTTCAGAATTCAAGTCGACAACTATTCTTTCATAAATTTGCTTCTTCTTCCTGCTTTTAGTTCTTGATCTAGTGGCAGGAGGAGGTAGAATAGTTGTAAGGGCCTTTTTGGATTCTTTAATGACAGGACCCCTTCCATGTTTTAGTTTGGGAGTACCTGCATCACAAATAGTAATGAGCTAATTAGAAGAGCTTATTGGAGATGGTGATTTAGCCATTAGTGCATATTGCTGGGAACTTTCATTTTGAACTTCCTTCAGTCTATGTTCCCTCAACCACTTCTCAGTTCTCCTTATTATTGGGAGGGTTTTAACCTCAATCTGATCCTCTTCATCTTTATTCCAATCAATTTTTGGAATAGGTAATTATTTTATCTGTTCAAATTGAGGATCAATCACCTGTTCCTCATTATCAACTATTCCAGAAATATTCATATTTAAATTGAGGGTAACTATCTGTCCTAAGGAGAACCTACACCAAATCCTCCTTCTAACTTCAAATTCATCTGAACAATACTCCCAAAAGTCCTCTATCTAAGGAATATGTGAAAAAATTATTCCAAAATTGAAACAGTCCCTAGCAAAGCCTTTGCTGTCGAATTGAGATCTGACAGTATAGTACTAAAAATTGAACTTTTTCAAATCTACTTCTGAATTCAAAGCATCAGAAATTGACTGGCATGAATGGTGTCCAAGTTCAATGGGAAAAGATATACCAGATTCCTTCTTCATTGAGAACTTCTTATCCACATGGGCTAGCTATCTGCAAACTTCTATCAATATAAAGCGATCAAAAACATACCTGGGCAGCTTCACAGGTTCGCCATCAAAACCACCAACCCTGATATAACTAAATTTAGGAAACTGAATAAAGAAACTACCATCAATACTAATCAGCTGCATAGCTTCATCAGACATTCTCTTATTAATGTTGTCTGCTAGTTCATGAGTCATTCTTCCAGTAAAAACATCATTAACTCTCCTATAATTCTCATAACAATTTTGCATTTGTAATTGTGAATAATAATCATAAATTCTGTTGTCTTCAACCAAGGGTGTATGAGGTAGCCCTACCCATTGTCTTGTAGATCCCAGGCAATAGAAAAGATATGAAGACATGTAAAACTCCTTATTCCCCAAACAATTACTCAGACCTAGATGCAAACATTTGGCTATGATTTCTGCCCAGTCCAAATACTGCTCTCCTTGGAGGATCATCTAAATGAAGAAATACATCTAGTCCTCCCAATAGAATGCCTAGGAGTTACCCTTTATCCTATGTAGGAACACCACAATATCCTTTACTCCTGGAATCATGTGATCTCTTGTTAATGGTCTGGGCAGTCTTGAACCCCCCTTTTAGAACTTCAGTAACTAATTTCTTGCAATTACACTTCTGTAGTTTGCTTTCTTTAATGAGAAATGACCATAAGAAGAGGTAATATTAAGATCAGAATATGGTTCCTTGGGCAGAATTTTCATTACCGCCATTAGGTTTTATCTATTGATAGGTAACAGTGCATTGCCATCCGTAGTTCTGATACACCTATTTTGGGGGTCGTACCTATTCATGCATTCCAGAACTAATTTGGGACATTGTATTGCCATGGGAAAAGCCGCAGCTTCAACCAAACCACTTTCCACAATTTTCGCCATCATAGGGGTTGGCCTTGGATTTTTAACCCTCTCCCTAAAATCTTCTAAATCATATTGAACTAGAGAGGTATCCCCAAATTCAGGAAGAGAACAAATGAGACCAGGACCATGTTTGTAACCAAGACAAGTAGATTTCATGGCTACAGATTGGGAGATATAATAAAAAATGCTTTGAACTTCTTAAATAATGCTAGAAACTCAGAATGATTCTTCTTTCCAACAAAGTAATGGAATCAGCTTACAGTGAAAGTTGAACTCACCTTCAATGAACCAGAAATTACTGTCAAACTGGGCAACAAAAACTTATACCTCCCACGCTGTTCTCCTTTTGCATCGCCCTGTGTGTTTATTTGCTAAAATTGGTTCGTTCTTTCTTGACAAAGGCATTAAACCAGGTTGAATAATAATTATTAGCTAAAATAATACGTGTTGAAAATGCTTGATAAGACAAGAACTCTGATAGATGCATTAATTGCAAGCACTTCTCACACATGTCCTTGATGTGTAATTATTATCCATAACCTTTCGAATGTTAGAACTTTCTGCTTCATAATAAGTTTCGGATATAATTCCCTCCAAACCTCCTGCTAATTTTTGACTTAAAGAAGGCTTCGAGAAGAAATGAAACTATAGTCATGGAACTTTGAAACTGTGAACCTTTGAACCTTTGAACTCTGAAATAAGGTTCAACTCTAAGGTTCAAAGATACAAGATGAGTTACACAGACTGACCAATAGTGAAACGACCTTTCAAGAAGCATTGAATTTTGAACCGTTGAACCGTTGAACCATTGAACCTTGAACTCCCGAAATTAGGTTCAATGCAAAGGTTCAAAGATACAAACTAAGTTACACAAAGGGGACAAACAATTCACTTTTGAGAAACATTGAACTTTAAACTCTCGAACCACTGAACCCTTGAACCATTGAACTCCGCTATGAGGTTCAACCACGAAGGTTCAAAGACACATTGAATTACACAAAGGGACTGAGTGTACACGACTCCTTACAAAACATTGAGTATTGAACTCTTGAACTGTTGAACTCTTGAACTGTGGAAAGGGTTCAAGTTCAAAGGTTCAACTCTTCAGTAATTTCACATACAAAAGGCGATAGGTGGATGATCTTTAAAAACAAAAAGCTGACTTAGGAAACAAACTTATGATCAATAAGGTAAGATGACGGGTCAACTTTTGTTTAGGAAAGGTTCATGAAAAATTTAATAAGGGTATACTAAAGTTAAGATTGGCTCTGACTGGGGACTACATTTTATGACAAAATGTAGAGAACTTAGAAACTCTGGTTACGCACAAACTGAAACACAATTGCCGAAGGAAAAGAAACAAGGAAAACCAAAACTAGAAAAGGAAAACAACAGCACACGACAACAAAGGAAAGACTATGTACAAAACAAGGG
Source organism: Cunninghamia lanceolata (assembly GCA_027924645.1). Lineage (NCBI taxonomy): Eukaryota > Viridiplantae > Streptophyta > Pinopsida > Cupressales > Cupressaceae > Cunninghamia > Cunninghamia lanceolata. Next base: position 4,954,266 of record BSBN01000071.1, on the reverse strand, counting down.
ACACCTATTTTACAGTTGATACAATTTAAGATCCTATCCATTATAGGACAGGGGTAAAACAGCTCCATCCAGATTGTGAGGCCAATTATTTTTCCTTCCTTATATTGATCGATATGCATTTCAGTTGATGACATTATAAGACTTTTTAGAGACTATGGTTTCGTTATGCAGACTTGATTATATCTCCTGATTTTGATAGGACATTGATTAGACATATGTGATTTGATTTGATTAGATTTGATGATATTTTGTGATTCAACATATGAGATATATTAGATGATGTTTTGTGATGAGATTCTAGTTATTTATGTGATGTGGACTATTTGACATGTGGTTGAAAAATGTGGTTTAATTTGGAATTATGTGTTGATGATTATTGTTGTATTCAATTGCGTGAATTTAATTCTAGTTGCTTCAGCTATGATTATTCATGATATGATTGACACTTGATCGAGATGTGCAGGTTTTACATTCCCTAGCCATGGGAAATTAGAGGTAGAATTCACACTATGTTATTCCCTGTGAAACTGATCCATTCCCATGAGGGATAAGGATCACGTTTAAATTTGTTGATTTAAGTACTTGATTTAATTTTTAATCTTTTGGCCTAGTACCCTTTGTTTAAATTAATCAATGATAAGTGTTGTATAAATTTTATTTGACTTACACCACTTGGTATTTGTTTTATTTTTTTGAGGCCATTTAAAGTGGATTTATGACCCTTTTGTGAACCTTAGTGTCCCAAAAGTTACCCTAGGTGATTACCCATGGGTCTAGGGTCAACTTGGACTATCTAACCCTTGGATTAACTCAGTTTTGGTCACTCTAAACTATGGTTTAGTCAAAGTGACGAAATTTGAATTAGGGAAGGTGGGAGATGAGTCATGCCTTGGGAAAGACTCATCTCCCTTCCCAAAGTTTGGGAATCCTTTCCCAAGGAGGACTTACGAGGTCTCCAAGACTCCCAAGTGTGTGGGATCTTTCTCCAAGACTCTTACACACGTGTGAGAGCATCTTGGAGGGAGATGGCTCTTTGAGAGAATAAGAGGATGCAATATGGCATCCCTGATCCTTTTGGAGGTTTGAGTGGGAATGCCACCTCACCACTTGTCCTCTCACACATGTGTGAGAGCACAAGTGGATAAGGTGAGGATTGAGAGGGAATTGGAGGATGACACTTGTCACCCTCACACTTCAAGTGGCATTGGAAGAGAAAGGAGAAGGTGACAAGTGTCACCTTCTCATTCCTCAAGGCCAAATTGATGGCCTATATTATCACTTCATGTTGAGGAGTGTGGGGTTCTTGCATTTTGGGAGTTTTTTTCTATTTTGGAGGAATTTTGGGGAAGTTAGAGAATTTTCTTGGAGGTTGGAAGGTTTGGGAAAGCTTAGAGCTCATCACCAAACATGCTTCCATAATAGGGCTCTTGAAGGTAAGCTCTAAATCTTGTTCTTCACCCTTGCTTATTTATTTTGATGTGATTGTGTTTTTGGTTGTTTGTTGTTTCATTGTTTTTGTGTGGGATGGGAGTATGGTGAGAGCACCTCCAATTGGAAGTAATGCTCAACTTGTTTGGGTAGGGGAAAGGAACCTCCTTGAGGTCACTCCCACAGTTTGTTACTATGCCTTGAGGGCTTTCTTTTATTGAGGAGATTATTTGAATGGCAAGAGTGCCATGGAGGTTACTTTGTGATTTGTGGAGAGTTGTGATTTTATGAGATTTTTGGCTTGAGGCCATGAGATTGGTGTTTTATCATTTGGGTGGCCTTTGAAGTAGAGGGGTCCATTCCCTACCCTCATCAAACTCATTATCATGAGTTGAGTTTTGTGTTAAACCTTGGGACTGTTTGGTGTTGATTGTTGTGTTTGATTTTGTTTTGGAGTTGTTGCACCTGTGTGAATCCCTACCTCCCTAGCTCAGAGGTGACCCTCTTGTGGGTCTACGGTAGGGGGGAGGGCATTTCGAAGTGGCTGGGTTGTTCTTGTTGTTATTTTTCATTGCAGGTGTTTTCTATGAGGAAATGAAGTTGTTTTAAAGTTCATTCTTGTGTGGCTTAGTGGTATTTTAGTGGCTAATTAGCCATGGCCATTATGGCTTTATTGTATTTTAATTGATGTCACAACTTTATACTCATGGAGTTAGCTGTTAAAAGTTTTGTAATATAAACAATCTCTCCATTTTATTTAGATGTTTAATTTCTATTTGGTGGAACTTGGGAATTGTGTATGCATGTGAAATTTTTATATATGTTTCTGTCATTGTTCCTTTCCAAAAATATACATTAGATTGCTATATAATTTTTATGGTATCTAAAGAAAAGAAGAGAGAGTTTAAAGAGATTTTTTGTAAAACTTTCTTGGAATGCTATGTTATTATATTGCTGTTCCAAAATATATTTTCACTGCATATTTAGAGGAAAGTAAAATATTTACCTTACAAACCCTTTAAAAAAAATGTATATAAATATAGATCTCTATTTTTAATGTGTTCAAAAGGAAATTTATTGCTGGGGTATTTATTTTGATTCTGAAATGGAAAGTTAGTATTTTAAAAAAAAAGAGAGAACACTACACTGGTTATGTTATCATTTTATAAATCCAGTTGCTGATTTTATGTTTTATTTACTTGTGTCATGCTATTGAAGAAAAGAAAAGAAATAGAGGTTATTTATTATTGTTTTATCATAATATAGATATATACTCATATATATATACATATAAATATATATATATATATATATATATTTATACACATGAGTGTATACATTTATAATTAATAAATATATATCAGTAGAGAATAAAACCAAATGGTGGTATTTTAAACAAACTGTGATACAAATTTGAGTATGTATATATATATATGTATATATATTCACATATATATACATACATACATATACACACACACACACACATATATATATATATATAACCTTAACCAAAAAAGAAATGTATATTAAAATTTGTTGTGTAAAAGTCCAATGGCGGACTGGGAGAGGATGGGCCATTGTATATTTTTGAGAACCGTTCATAAAAAAAAAAATATTAATGAGGGTCTGGGATGGATGACGGCGCCCATCCCAGCCCCCTTTGCCTTTGCTTTTTCATTAAGGTGTGGGGAAGGGGTTGGAACCCCCACCCACACCCAAGGGTGTGGGTGCCTCCCCACCTTTTTTTCCCTTGCGCGGCCAGCGTTACTCTTGCAGCATCTCCCACGACTCCTGCCACAGCTGACTCCACTGTTTCCCATACCGTCCCTCCCATGCACTCCCAGCAGTCTTCTACCCCCTTGCACTCCCCTCCAACGTACCACTGTGGTTGCTCCTACACGTTCCTTCAGGCCTTCAATCTCGGCAACACCAGACTTGGCAGCGGCTCCCTCACTGCCGAAAACTCTGCAGTTTAATGGTTATTCTTAATACTCTCAGTTTATACTTAATGATATATATATATATATATATATATATGTGATAAACAAAAAAAATTGGTGAAGTATCTTCTATATATACCTCCATGGGAGGTAATGGAAGCTCCTCCCTTGGCCTCCATGGCTGTTTGTAAACCCTAACCTGCAACAAAGTAGAAAACAAAAAAAGAGAAAAAGAGGGAGAAGAGAATAAGAGATTAGGGCACAATGAGGAAAATAATGGAATAGAGAAATTAGGTCAATATTGTTATTAAAAAACAATTTTAAATTTAATTAGGGCTTTTCTCATTTTGTGAGAGGATATGTTATTTGGGAGGATTTTAGTTGTGGGGTTTTATTTTATCCTTTATTTAAAACCTCTTTTTCCTTTATGGTTTAATTTAACTCTTGGGAATCTTATAATTTGATTCCTAATTTTGAATGGGGTAATTTTCTTTGCACTTTGATTATTGTCTTGTGATTTGAATTTAATTTTGGGAAGGGTTAATTTTATTCCTTTTGGGAAGAGATTTTCCCTTGTTGATGAATTCGTCCTTGTTGAGATTTTCTTTTAATCTATTGTATTTTTCCCTAGTAGGATTTTAGCGTTTTTAATTAATGATCTATTTTATCATTATTTTACGGGGAGAGTTATTTAAACTCTCCTCCCTCATATATTAAATTTTTGAGTAAGTTATTAAATATAATGCCAAAATCATATTTAATAACGGACTTAGTTTTTTCTTTTGTATTTATCTGACGTCTTGTCATTTAATTTAATTTTATTATTTTACCTTTTTATCGTTTGAATTCGTTCTTAAGTTTTTAAATTCATTTATTTATTCTTAAATTTTATTTAAGATCTTATTGATGTTTTATTTTAAAATTTATTTTTACGTTTAATGGAAATGCATTATGCTGTCAAAATTTTGCTAGATTTCTAGGGTTTATTTTATGCGATATTTTAATTATTTTTACTCCATTATTCCACTTCAATCATGTGCCATCATGCCATATTATTTAAACATTTTTCAATCTGAGTTAAATTAGGGTTCGATGTTGGCAGAATCTTCTTCACCTAGGAAACTTAGGGTTTAGATTAAAATCAGTCTAACCCTAGAAGCAACACACTACGTTTTGCATACCCCCTAGATGGCTATCATCATTGCGACTATGTTGACATGTTTACACCTTATGCATATTGCCACTAAGCACGCAGACGTGTGCGAGGGGGTTTCTAGGGATAGGTAGAAAAGTTTTTTGTTATTCATGTCATGACCACATGACAAATGTGGACATGACATGTGTGTTGTGTGTCGTGACTGATGCAGAGGCATCCACACTATAATCTTCGCATATAGCATGAATGTCTGCAGACCAACCTCATCATCATCATCTGCGCCATCATCATCATATTTCCCAAAACCAACAGCATCATCATGTTTTGCGTTACACAGTCAGCATCATCATATTTCGGACGATCGCAAACATCCGCCTGCCGACTACTGTTCACCTCCTCCGCTTTCCTTCTAACATCATCATCATGATGTTCAGCGGGCGCACACATCCTCCGGTTGCACTGTTCATCGGGCTCCGAACTCCATCGTCATCATCATATGCAACACTTCCTTCGTCAGCAGGATATTCAACATCCGGTTGTCCCAAATATCCTGATGACGTTCACCTTCAGTAACTTGCCTTCGACGCTCCACTGCCCGATGATACAAGCAACAGCATCATGATATAAATTATCCGGTTCTCTTCGAAACCTCCTGATGATGCTTAATACACTTTCTGCCGATGCCGATACTTAACGACAGCAGGATGAACTCGCATAGGGGGGATATCTCAATATCCTGATGACGATGACGTCATAACCTGATGACGATGACGTCACCCAATATCCTGATGACCTTCTCAACACTTAGTCAAAAACACGAACTTTCTCTTCCGCATCTACTCGCGATATGCGGATGTTTGGCACTCCCGATATGATGATCCTGATGCCGATACACTCCTCGGCTCCTCCTGCTGATGATCACCCCGACGAACTCACACTTCATGCGCTCAACTGCATCATGTTCATCTTCACTTATCCGGATGATGATGCCTAACCCGACAGCAGGATATTTGCAGAAATATCCTGATGATGCCGTCTTCACGAACTTCTTCACTTAGCGAAATCTCACTTCGCCGATCCTCCAGGGACGACCCGATCCAGTCTTAGGGTGATCTCTCTCAACTTGAACTTCTCAACTTGACCTAGCACATGAGGATGCTAGGGTCTTCAACATCTCTTGACCGCGATCCTGCACACCTGCATGCAAACAGAAAACAACCTACCATCTAACCTACTGTACATTGCCATTCCACCGATCAGATGAGTCAACCGGTGGAATGGATCAGTGAATCCATGAAGTCACTCAAACCAGCAAAACAATCAAGTGATGGAATGCAACCAGAGCAAGAATACAAACAGGATCACTTTATTGATTTCAAAGATGCAATACAATGTGATCAATCTCTCTCTCTCAGTCTCACTCTCGCAAAGTCTGATCGATGATTTACAATCAACCGATCCCATGCTTATAAAGACTTTCCCTACGAGTACTACTGACCCGACTCCAAGCGGCTGGGAACTCTCCAGGCGGCTGGGAGATCCCACCGAACATACATCATGACAGCTGTTATAACTAACTAGCTAAAAATAGCAAAAGCCTGGTCAGCATGATCTTATCATGATCAGCGTGACATTATTACATGCAATTGGTCTAACAGACCTTCTTGGAAACACAAACAAGACCTAAACTACTAACTGCCTCATGAAGGCCAGCTGTCCAGCTGTCAGGTAGGTGCTCCTGCACCAGTGACCGCATGGGGAATGCGGGCATGACATTTGGTATCAGAGCCTAAGTTTAAATACTAGGCTTGTTTTGGGCACATTATTATTTCTAAAACTTTGATTAATTTGTGGTTACTTCATTTTTGTAGGATGCCTCCCTGACAAGTTCAGTGAGCGCAGTACCGCCGCACTCCACCCGCTGAGGTGCACGCTGACTCTTCAACTGAGGGATCGGATCAGCCAGTCCCATAGGCATAGCTAGACCTACTACACCGTAGGCACCACCGACCCTACCAAATATTGGGCCACAGATATTATAGGCTTTGCAGGCAGTTTTAGATAGGCTTCCATCGGCTGTAGTTGAGCCACGCATAGAGCCACGTGTCAAGCCCTACGAGGATTTGAAAGAGGAGCCACACGTGGAACCACGAGTTGAGTCTCATGTCAAGCCATGTGTGGAGCCCCGCATTGAGCTGCGAGGGGCACCACGTGTGGAGCCTTATGTTGAGATGCCAGAGATAGAGGAGGTTGGTTCGGCCGACAGGGCTCGTAGCAGGATCCCTTCATGTCATGCTAGGTATGATGAGGTAGAACGAGTAGAACACATTGTTCACAGACCTTATGACTATTACACAGATGAGCCTTTCAGGAGGCCTAGAGATAGAGGAGACACCATTAGGGATTTATTGAGATTGAACCCTCCTACATTCATTAGGACCACAGAGGGAGCTGAGGCAGAGGCCTGGCTCATTAGCTTAGACAGATGCTTCGTGTTGCATCCTTATGAGGGTAGCACGAAGGCTCGTGTAGTAGTACACCTGTTGCAAGATGCAGTAACTACCTGGTGGCACACTAAGGAGTGCAAGTGTCACCTTTCTTTAGACACTCTCACATGGGAGACCTTCATTGAGTGCTTTAATGTGTGATACTTATCAAACCATTATAGGCAACGTTGTATAGATGAGTTCCATGACCTTCAGTAGAGGGGACTTACAATGGCACAGTATGAGGGTAGATTTACTGAGTTATCCTGATATGCAGAGTATCTCCATGATGAGAAACTCCTGGTGCATAAGTTTATCAGAGGACTAAACCACAGTATAGTAGGGCCTGTTCGGATGGCAGACCCCCAAACTTTGAGTGATGCTGCCAAGAAGGCATATATCGCTGAGGAGATTTAGGGACGAGGGAAGAGTTCACGCCCTCAGTTTTAGGATCATGGACAGCAGCAGCATTAGCAGAGTTTTCGCAGACCATCACAGCCACCTCATAGAGGAGGATTTAGTTCTGCACCTTTACCTCCTAGGCCCCCACAGCAGCAATAGAGAGCTAGGACACATCAGAGCTCACATGGGGAACATAATAGTGGTTGGCAGTAGTAGGGCCCGCATAGAGATCAGAGGTAGCAGGGACCAGCTATGGGACCCACGAGGTCGCAGCAGTCTTATAGGGGCTCGCAAGGGTCTACTGGTAGATCAGGACAATAGCAGTCGAGTAGGACTCAGACTGGATAGGTACAGGCTAGGGGCCCTTGTTATGTTTATGGTGGAGTAGGACACCTAGCTAGAGAGTGTCCACAGGGTTTTACAGCAAGGGGACAACCTTGTGCAGGAGGATCCGAGCAAACTGTTGGTGATGTGGGTAGATCCCACCATATGTTCGCAGTAGTTGATAACCGCCAGGCTGATTTTTAGGTGTCAGTGACTGAGACATCAGGTATGATTGGGGGTAACCCCATTTCTATTCTCTTTGATTCTGGTGCTATTGACTCTTTCTTATCTCCATCATTAGTGGAGTGTTGCAGCTGGTGGCCTTTAGGCAGGGTGATAGGTGGGTGGTTGAGTTGGCCTCAAGGGCCAAGATGGCAGTAGATGCCTTAGTCCATGATTGTGAGATTTCTTTAGGACCCTTTACCACAGTATGTGACCTTAGAGTCATGACATTAGGATCCTATGATGTGGTGTTGGGTATGGATTGTCTTGCGACTCATCGAGCCAAGCTAGATTGTCACCGAAAGGTGATCAGCTGCTTAGACGACCATGGTACATCAGTTGAGATAGTGGGCATGTAGAAGCCCATAGCAGTACGTATGATATATGCTTAGTAGCTTAAGCGCTACATGTGGAAGGGATGCCAGATGTTCACCATCACGGTGAGCGACAGATCAGATGACAAGCCTGAGGCATCTTTGGATGATCATCCCATCCTTAGAGAGTTTGTCGATGTGTTTCCAGTAGAGTTACTAGGGATACCATCCTGACATGAGGTAGACTTTCACATTGACCTAGTGCCTGGTGCTGAGCCAGTGTCTCGTGCACCCTACAAGATGACCACACACGAGCTCACTAAGCTCAAGCTAAAGTTGGAGGACTTGCTTGAGAGGGGGCACATCCGACCAAGCGTTTCACCTTGGGGCGCTCCTGTCATCTTCGTGAAGAAGAAGGATGGGTCTCTTCATTTGTGCATGGACTACAGGCAGTTGAATAGGGTGACGGTAAAGAACCGTTATCCTCTGCCTAGGATTGACGATCTTTTTGATCAAATGCAGGGAGCTAGGGTGTTCTCTAAAATAGACCTAAAGTCTGGGTATCATCAGCTACATATCATTAGTGGAGTGTTGCAGCTGGTGGCCTTTAGGCAGGGTGATAGGTGGGTGGTTGAGTTGGCCTCAAGGGCCAAGATGGCAGTAGATGCCTTAGTCCACGATTGTGAGATTTCTTTAGGACCCTTTACCACAGTATGCGACCTTAGAGTCATGACATTAGGATCCTATGATGTGGTGTTGGGTATGGATTGTCTTGCGACTCATCGAGCCAAGCTAGATTGTCACCGAAAGGTGATCAGCTGCTTAGATGACCATGGTACATCAGTTGAGATAGTGGGCATGTAGAAGCCCATAGCAGTACGTATGATATATGCTTAGTAGCTTAAGCGCTACATGTTGAAGGGATGCCAGATGTTCACCATCACGGTGAGCGACAGATCAGATGACAAGCCTGAGGCATCTTTGGATGATCATCCCATCCTTAGAGAGTTTGTCGATGTGTTTCCAGTAGAGTTACTAGGGATACCATCCTGACATGAGGTAGACTTTCACATTGACCTAGTGCCTGGTGCTGAGCCAGTGTCTCATGCACCCTACAAGATGACCACACACGAGCTCACTAAGCTCAAGCTAAAGTTGGAGGACTTGCTTGAGAGGGGGCACATCCGACCAAGCGTTTCACCTTGGGGCGCTCCTGTCATCTTCGTGAAGAAGAAGGATGGGTCTCTTCATTTGTGCATGGACTACAGGCAGTTGAATAGGGTGACGGTAAAGAACCGTTATCCTCTGCCTAGGATTGACGATCTTTTTGATCAAATGCAGGGAGTTAGGGTGTTCTCTAAAATAGACCTAAAGTCTGGGTATCATCAGCTACATATCATAGAGGCAGATATCCATAAGACTGCCTTCTGGACTCGATATGGCCACTATGAGTTCACAGTGGTTCCCTTCGGCTTGACAAATGCCCCTGCAGTGTTCATGAGTCTCATGAACGGGGTGTTCCGTACCTATTTAGATTGGTTCGTGATCATTTTCCTTGATGACATTTTGATCTATTCATGGACTGAGGAGGAGCATGAGGAGCACCTTTGTTAGGTTCTACAGTGTTTGAGGGAGTAAAATCTTTATGGAAACTTGGCGAAGTGTGCATTTTTTAGGATAGAGGTTCAGTATCTGGATCATATCCTATCTAGCAATAGAATCTCAGTAGATCCATCAAAGATCAAGGCTATCAAGGATTGGCCAACACCCACTAGTGTGACAGAGGTCAGGAGTTTTATGGGGTTAGCTGGTTATTACCATCACTTTGTTGAGGGTTTTTCTCAGATAGCTCACCCCATCACTTCCCTTCAGGGGAAAGGGAAGAGTTTTCTATGGACTGAGCAGTGTCAGAGGGCCTTCAGGGTCCTCAAGGAGTGTCTTACCAACGTTCCCATTCTAGCAATTCTTAATCCTGCAACAGATTTTATGGTTTGCATGGATGCATCACTTGAGGGATTGGGAGCCGTACTTATGCAGGGTGGTAGAGTGATCAGGTATGAGTCACAAAAGCTCAAGACCCATAAGCTAAACTACCCCACGCATGACTTGGAGTTAGCGGCAGTGGTTCATGCTCTAGTTCATTGGAGGCATTTCTTATTGGGTCATTGCTTTGAGCTCCATTCAGATCATCGCAGCCTTCAGTATATATTTACACAACTGAATCTGAATGCCCGTCAGTGGCGTTGGATGGAGTTCCTCTACGAGTATGAATTTAATGTCCACTACATCAAAGGCAAGGAGAACGTGGTTGCTGACGCATTGAGTCAGAGGAGCCATGAGCTCTTGACCTTGACTCTGAGTGTGGACTTGAGAGGTCACATTATTTAGCATCTGCCAGAGGATGAGTGGTTTCTTGAGATGCAACAAGAGATCAGTTCACAGAGGGCCCTTGTGGGCAAGTTTGCAGGGTATTCACTTGAGGCAGATGGGTTACTTCGTCATCGACAACACATCTATGTACCCTGTGTAGGTGACCTATGTACTATAGTATTATCAGAGGCTCACAGAGCACCATATGCGGCACATCTGGGGGTGAACAAGATGCATGCCAATCTATGACAGTTGTACCATTGGGTGGGTATAAGACGTGACATAGCAGAGTTTGTTACTCGATGCCTTGAGTGCCAGAGGGTCAAGGCTGAGCATCAGTATCCAGCGGGTCTTCTATACCCACATGATATACCTGAGTGGAAATGGGACACCATTTCCATGGACTTTATTGTTGGTCTTCCTATGTCTTCGCATCGCCATGATGCCATCATGGTGACAGTTGACAAGTTGACAAAGGTGGCACATTTCTCACCTGTATGCATGACATACAATGGGCTAGCAATGGCGAGAGTATTCTTAGAAAATATTGTGAGATTACATGGAGTACCTCGCCGCATCATTTCTGATAAAGATCCAATTTTCACTTCAGCATTTTGGAGAGCCTTGCAATAGGCATTGGGCACACAACTCAACTTTAGCTCCACTTATCATCCCGAGACAGATGGATAGACAGAGCGGGTGAATCAAGTGTTGGAGGACATGCTTTGGATGTATGTTATGGACCATCAGTCTAAATGGGAGGAGTATCTATATCTGGTTGAGTTTGCCTACAATAATGGGCATCACAGCTCGTTGGGTATGCCTCCCTTTCAGGCTTTATATGGCAGACCATGCAGGACACCATTGAGTTGGGATTGGATAGAGGACAGAGTTGCCATTGGTCCATAGCTAGTTCAGGATATGGAGCAGTAGGTCACACTAATTAGGCAGAGGTTACAGGAGGCACAAGATAGACAGAAGAAGTATGCCGATGCTAAGAGGACTGATCGAAGCTTCTCAGTGGGTGACAGGGTATTCCTTAGAGTGCGGCCACACAAGAGTCCAATCTGTTATGGAAAGAGCTCTAAGCTCACACCACAGTTTGTAGGACCCTTTGAGATTTTGGAGTAGATAGGACTAGTTGCCTATTGTCTAGCATTGCCACCTAGCCTATCACGTATCCACAATGTCTTTCATATTTCTGTTTTGAGGTGATATATATCTGATTTATCTCACGTACTGGACTGGAGTGCTCTACAGGTAGAGGTGGATGGGCAATTGGCTTTGGAGCCAATTCACATATTGGCTCGTCAGATGCTGGGCCTTCGAGGTCGAGAGCTGGACTAGGTTAGGGTCTAGTGGGATCGTTATGATGAGGTCACAGTGACTTGGCAGGATGCAGCTAGTTTGAGGGCACTCTATCCTCACCTTTTTGATGACTTCCAAGAGGAAGTTTAGTCTTAGGGGGGAGGATGTGAGGCTAATTATTTTTCCTTCCTTATTTTGATTGATATGCATTTCAATTGATGACATTATCAGACTTTTAAGAGACTATGGTTTCGTTATGCAGACTTGATTATATCTCTTGATTTTGATAGGACATTGATTAGACATATGTGATTCGATTTGATCAGATTTGGTGATATTTTGTGATTCCACATATGAGATATATTAGATGATGTTTTGTGATGAGATTCTAGTTATTTATGTGATGTGGACTATTTGACATGTGATTGAAAAATGCGGTTTAATTTAGAATTATGTATTGATGATTATTGTTGTATTCGATTGCATGAATTTAATTCCAGTTGCTTCAGCTATGATTATTAATGATATGATTGACACTTGATCGAGATGTGCAAGTTTTACATTCCCTAGTCACAGGAAATTGGAGGTAGAATTCACACTATGTTATTCCTTGTGAAACCGATCTATTCCCATGAGGCATAAGGATCACGTTTGAATTTGAATGTTGATTTAAGTGCTTGATTTAATTTTTAATCTTTTGGCCTAGTACCCTTTGTTTAAATTAATCAATGATAAGTGTTGTATAAATTTTATTTGACTTACACCACTTGGTATTTGTTTTATTTTTTTTGAGGCCATTTAAAGTGGATTTATGACCTTTTTGTGAACCTTAGTGTCCCAAAAGTTACCCTAGGTGGTTACCCATGGGTCTAGGGTCAACTTGGACTATCTAACCCTTGGATTAACTCACTTTTGGTCACTCTAGACTATGGTTTAGTCAAAGTGACGAAATTTGAATTAGGGAAGGTGGGAGATGAGTCATGCTTTGGGAAAAACTCATCTCCCTTCCCAAAGTTTGGGAATCCTTTCCCAAGGAGGACTTGGGAGGTCTCCAAGACTCCCAAGTGTGTGGGATCTTTCTCCAAGACTCTCACACATGTGTGAGAGCATCTTGGAGGGAGATGGCTCTTTGAGAGAATAAGAGGATGCCATATAGCATCCCTTATTCTCTTGGAGGTTTGAGTGGGAATGCCACCTCACTTGTCCTCTCACACATGTGTGAGAGCACAAGTGGATAAGGTGAGGATTGCGAGGGAATTGGAGGATGACACTTGTCACCCTCACACTTCAAGTGGCATTGGAAGAGAAAGGAGAAGGTGACAAGTGTCACCTTCTCATTCCTCAAAGCCAAATTGATGGCCTATATTATCTCCTCATGTTGAGGAGTGTGGGGTTCTTGCATTTTGGGAGTTCTTTTCTATTTTGGAGGAATTTTGGGGAAGTTAGAGAATTTTCTTGGAGGTTGGAAGGTTTGGGAAAGCTTGGTGCTCATCACCAAACGTGCTTGCATAATAGGGCTCTTGAAGGTAATCTCTAAATCTTGTTCTTCACCCTTGCTTATTTATTTTGATGTGATTGTGTTTTTGATTATTTGTTGTTTCATTATTTTTGTGTGGGATGGGAGTATGGTGATAGCACCTCCAATTGGAGATAATGCTCAACTTGTTTGGGTAGGGGAAAGGAACCTCCTTGAGGTCACTCCCATAGTTTGTTACTATGCCTTGAGGGCTTTCTTTTGTTGAGGAGATTATTTGAATGGAAAGAGTACCATGGAGGTTACTTTGTGATTTGTGGAGAGTTGTGATTTTGGAGATTTTTGGCTTGAGGCCATGAGATTGGTGTTTTATCATTTGGGTGGCCTTTGAAGTAGATGGGTCCATTCCCTACCCTCATCAAACTCATTATCATGAGTTGAGTTTTGTGTTAAACCTTAGGGTTGTTTGGTGTTGATTGTTGTGTTTGATTTTGTTGTGGAGTTGTTGCACCTATGTGAATCCCTACCTCCCTAGCTCGGGGGTGACCCTCTTGCGGGTCTACGGTAGGGAGGAGGGCATTTCAAAGTGGCTGGGTTGTTCTTGTTGTTATGTTTCATTGCAGGTGTTTTCTATGAGGAAATGGAGTTGTTGTGAAGTTCATTCTTGTGTGGCTTAGTGGTATTTTAGTGGCTAATTAGCCATGGCCATTATGGCCTTATTGTATTTTAATTGATGTCACAGAATTATACTCATGGAGTTAGCTGTTAAAAGTTTTGTAATATAAACAATCTCTCCATTTTATTTAGATGCTGTTTAATTTCTACTTGGTGGAACTTGGGAGTTGTCTATGCATGTGAAATATTTATATATGTTTCTGTCATTGTTCCTTTCCAAAAATATACATTAGATTGCTATATAATTTTTATGGTATCTAAAGAAAAGAAAAGAGAGAGTTTAAAGATATTTTCTATAAAAATTTCTTAGAATGCTATGTTATTATAAAAATTTCTTAGAATGCTATGTTATTATATTGTTGTTCCAGAATATATTTTCACTGCATATTTAGAGGAAAGTAAAATATTTACCTTACAAACCCTTTTAAAACAAAATGTATATAAATATAGATCTCTATTTTTAATGTGCTCAAAAGGAAATTTATTGCTGGGGTATTTATTTTGATTCTGAAATGGAAAGTTAGTATTTTTTTTTTTAAAAAGAGAAAACTATGCTGGTTATGTTATCATTTTATAAATCCAGTTGCTGATTTTATGTTTTATTTCTTTGTGTCATGCTATTGAAGAAAAGAAAAGAAATAAAGAGGTTATTTATTACTATTTTATCATAATATAGATATATACTCATATATATATACATATATATATACATGAGTGTATACATTTATAATTAATAAATATATATCAGTAGAGAATAAAACCAAATGGTGGTATTTTAAACAAACTGTGATACAAATCTGAGAATATATATATATATATATGTATATGTATATATATATAAATAAAACCTTAACCAAAAAATAAATGTATATTAAAATCTGCTGTGTAAAAGTCCAATGTTGGACTGGGAGAGGGCGGGCCATTGTATATTTCTGAGAACCGTTCATAAAAAAAAATAATATTAATGAGGGTCTGGGATGGATGACGGCACCCATCCCAGCCAGCTTTGCCTTTGCTTTTTCATTGAGGTGTGGGGAGGGGGTTCCAACCCCCTCCCCACATTTTTTTTCCCTTGCGTAGCCAGCGTTACCCTTGCAGCATCTCCAACGACTCCCGCCACAGCTGATTCTGTCGTTTCCCATACCGTCCCTCCCATGCACTCCCCATAGTCTTCTACCCCCCTGCGCTCCCCTCCAACGTACCACCGTGGCTGCTCGTACACGTTCCTTCGGGCCTTCAATCCCAACAACACCAGACTCGGCGGCAGCTCCCTCACTGCTGAAAACTTTGCAGTTTAATGCTTATTCTTAATACTCTTAGTTTATACTTAATGATATATATATATGTGATAAACAAAAAAAAATGGTAAAGTATCTTCTGTATATACCTCTGTGGGAGGTAATGGAAGCTCCTCCCTTGGCCTCCATGGCTATTTGTAAACCCTAACCTGCAACAAAGTAGAAAACAAAAAAAGAGAAAAAGAGGGAGAAGAGAATAAGAGATTAGGGCACAATGAGGAAAATAATGGAATAGAGAAATTAGGTCAATATTGTTATTAGAAAATAATTTTAAATTTAATTAGGACTTTTCTCATTTTGTGAGAGGATATGTTATTTGGGAGGATTTTAGTTGTGGGGTTTTATTTTATCCTTTATTTAAAACCTCTTTTTCCTTTATGGTTTAATTTAACTCTTGGGAATCTTATAATTTGATTTCTAATTTTGAATGGGGTAATTTTCTTTGCACTTTGATTATTGTCTTGTGATTTGAATTTAATTTTGGGAAGGGTTAATTTTATTCCTTTTGGGAAGAGATTTTCCCTTGTTGATGAATTCATTCTTGTTGAAATTTTCTTTAATCTATTGTATTTTTCCCTAGTAGGATTTTAGCGTTTTTAATTAATGATCTATTTTATCATTATTTTATGGGGAGAGTTATTTAAACTCTCCTCCCTCATCTATTAATTTTTTGAGTAAGTTATTAAAAACAATGCCAAAATCATATTTAATAACGGACTTGGTTTTTTCTTTTGTATTTATCTGACGTCTTGTCATTTAATTTAATTTTATTATTTTACCTTTTTATCATTTGAATTTGTTCTTAAGTTTTTAAATTCATTTATTTATTCTTAAATTTTATTTAAGAGCTTATTGATGTTTTATTTTAAATTTTATTTTTGTGTTTAATGAAAACGCGTTATGCTGTTGAAATTTTGTTAGATTTCTAGGGTTTATTTTATGCGATATTTTAATTATTTTTACTCCATCATTCCACTTCAATCATGCGCCATCATGCCATATTATTTAATCACTTTTTGATCTGAGTTAAATTAGGGTTCGATGTTGGCAGAATCTTCTTCACCTAGGAAACTTAGGGTTTAGATTAAAATTAGTCTAACCCTAGAAGTGACACACTACGTGTTGCATACCCCCTAGATGGCTATCATCATCGCAACTATGTTGACATGTTTACGCCTTATGTGTATTGCCACCAAGCACGTAGACGCGTGCGAGGGGGTTTCTAGGGATAGGTAGAAAAGTTTCCATAATTCGTGTCATAACCACATGGCAAATGTGGACATGACACATGTGTTGTGTGTCGTGACCGCATGGGGAATGCGGGCATGACACAGATATTCTAATTTGAAAGAATTAGGACCCAGTACCTGATGAATTTTGAAAGGTCCTTTCCAGAGTGAATCAAATTTAGCATGTGCTCCTTTAGTTTCTCTCCTCCTATCCCACAGCAGCACTTCGTCTCCCTCCATGATTTTTTGGGCCTTGTTTTTCGATCAAAAATCTTCTTGACCTTGGCTTGGTGAGCAGTAATCTGATCAGCCAACTCATTCCTTTCCTTTTCAATCTTAGTTAAGTACATAACTCTTTTCTCCAAGGAATCTTGAAAGTATTGATCTTCAATTACACTTTGTAGTTTAGCTACAGATAACTCTAGAGGTAATGATAACTGAGCTCCTATTCCATAAACCAGTTCAAAAGGCACCATTCCTATTTCCCTTTTTGGGGTTATCTTGTCAGTCCAGAGTGCTTCATATAATCTTTTATGCCAATCTTTGGGATTGTCACTCACCAATTTCCTCATGATGGTTATCAGATTTTTATTACTGGACTCAGCTTGTCCGTTCCCCTGAGGGTAGTAATCTGATGAGTGAGAGAGAGATATACTATGCTCATAGCAAAAAGAAGTTCGTTCAATTGAGGAAAAGCTGGTGGTGTTATCTGCTACAAGTTTCTGAGGGACAACAAAATGCACCAGTATATTTTCTTTGAGAAAATTACATACCACTTCTGAAGTGGTTCTCTTCACAGGGACTGCTTCAACCCATTTTGTAAAATAGTCTGTTGCTGTTAAAATGTGTGTATGTTCGACAATTGAAGTAGATGAAAGAGGCCCAATAAAGTCCAAACCCCATTGTTTGAAAGGTTCTTTTATAGCAATAGGCCTCAGAGGCAATGCTACAAGTTGTGGCCTTTTTAAAAATATTTTGCATTTTTCACAGTTAGCCACCCATCTGTATGCATCCTTAAACATACCCAGCCAATAATAATGATTTCTAAGGATTTTGAAGGCTGTGACTGAAGAAGAGAAGTGTCCACTGCAGGCTTCATTATGAAAAAATTCCAAAAGCTTGTGCTGTTGTTCCTTATCTACACAACTTAGAAAGGTTCCATCTAGTCCCTTTTTATATAAGACATCACCCCAAATGACATATTTTGCTGCTTTTAGCCTCAAATTTCTTTTCTCCTTTGGGGATAAATGACTAGGACAATCTCCATAAGTAAGATAGTGTGCCATATCTAGGAACCATGGATCTTGTAAACTTACCAACAAGACAGTGGGATGTTCTTCTTCTTCTTCTTCCTTACTTTCAGCAATCAATTTGCACAGACCTTGACCTCTAACCAATTTGGTTGGCCTAACCTCCAAGTCATATTCTTGAATTTTAGCAACCCATGTTGCTGTATTATTCATCCCAACATCTTGTTGAGTGAGAATGCTTTTTACAGCTGAACTAGGCACAAATACAACTGAATGAGAATGTAGAATGTAATATCTAAATTGTTTGACAGCCTTTACCATAGCAAAAGCTTGCTTCTCAGCTAAATAATATTTAAGTTCACGTTTCTTGAGAGGAACACTCATAAATGCTATTGGAACTTCTACATTCAATTCATTCTTCTGCAGTAAGATACCAGACATGGTATGTTTTGAAGCATAACAATAAATAATAAAATCCTTTTGGAAATTAGGGTTTACCAAAGTAAGTGTTTGTGCAATTGCTTCTTTAATATCTTCAAATTCCTTCTTAATAGTCTCGTTCCATTTGAATGTCTATTTTTCACTCATCAACCCTACAATATGTTTTGTAATTTCAGCAAAATCAGGAATGAACCTTCTGAGGAAGTTAATATGGCCAAAGAAAGACTTAACTCCAGTCCTATTAGAAGGAAGACTTAGCTATTGTATTGCTCTAACCCTCTCTGGACCAATCTTGATTCCATCCTTTGAAATTAAGTGTCCCGACAACTTATCCTCTGTTACACAGAAGACCGACTTCTTAGGATTAAGAGATATCCCATGACTTTGACACCTTTGTAAAATAATCTCTAGATCTTTTAGATGATCCTCTCTTTTTCTAGAGAAAATAGTCAGATCATCAAGATAAATGACAATAATTCTATCTTTCAGATCTGTAAAGGATGAATCCATCGCCCATTGAAAAGTTGCACCAGCATTAATCGAACCAAAGGGCATATGGTTATAAACAAAAGTCCCCCGGGGTGTAGTGAAAGCAGTTTTATGTTGATCAGATGCAGCCACACTTATTTTATTATAACCTGAGAATCCATCTAGCATGGACATCATCTCAGATCCAACAACTATTTGTAAAATGTGATACATCATAGGTAAGGGATAATTATCTTTCAAACTGGCCTGGTTCAAATTCCTAAAATTAACACAAATCCTTATTTCTCCATTCTTTTTTCATACTGGGACAATGTTTGCCACCCAAGTGGAGTGATGGATTGGATAAATAATCCTAGCCTTCAGCATTTTATCAATCTCCTTAAAGATGGCCTCAGCAACCTTTGGGTTATAGTTCCTCAACTTCTACCTGAATGGGGTTGCATTTGTTTTCAAAGGAATATGATGCTGAAACTGCCCACACCTAAAATCTTTAAGGTTATCATAGCACCAAGCAAAGACATCCTTATATCTAATCAACAAATTAATCAATTTATTTCTCTCCTCTGGTGAACAACACTTACCAATAGAAATCAATTTAGGATCAGTTTCACTTCCAATATTTATTTTCTCATAATCCCCCAATTTATCAGGATTCTGAACAAATTTGCCTTTGGTATATTCATCTTGTCTAGTGAACAAATGTTCCAGAGAGACCAGTCCTTTGGGGATTTTGTTTCCCTTTAACTAAATTACATCATCCTTTGAATTGATCCCTGGATCAGGACTGAATTCTTTACATTCTGCTTTAGAACCTTCAAAATAAGTTCCCAGGAACATCTCAGTATTCTCTAAGAATTTTCTGATCTGCCTATCATTCTAAAAAACTTGCCAATTTTTAGCATTATCTGGGACATTAGGATGGTAGACCAGTTCTATTCTATATGAATCCTTTTTAAAATCAAGGTGTGGGAGAAGAAGAGAAGCTAACACTGCTAGAGAATCTACCCGTGTGTTCAGATCTCTAGGAATTGCCTCAATAGAAAAGGCATCAAAATATTCTATCTCATCCCAAACCCTGTTCCTGTAATGTCTCAATCTTTCATTTTTGACTAAAAAAATGCCTCTCACCTGCTTAACAATTAATTCAACATCTCCTTTTGCTCTAAGTATCTTTATACCTTTTTCTTTGGCTTCTTTTAACCCAAGCAATAGAGCTTCATACTCTATAGTGTTATTAGTATTTTTAAATTCTAACTTGAAAGAGTAAGGAAAAATTTTACCTTCAAGTGAGATCAAAACAACCCCTGCTCCTGAACCAACAGTAGTACAACTACCATCAAATTCCATAGTCCATAGATCATCTGAATGAACAGACTTTGGGACAGGTTCTTCCTTCATTTCTTGAGAAGAGAGAAAATAATTACCAAATTCACATTCTTCAAATAAAATCTGAGACTTAGGATCATCAGAAGGATATACAGTAAACTTGCATTTAGGTTTAGGTTCTAGCTTGACTTTCTACTTTCCCACTAGAATTGTAGCTTCTGACTAGTCCAATTTAATCTACCCACCTAAATATTTGCAAAAAGTCCTGCTCAACAACATCCCATAACTAGCAAGAATATCTGCTACCAAGATAATCAACTTCACTCTTTTATCAGGATAGGCTGCAAGAGTAACTCGTTCATCTTTAATTTGTCCGAGCAAAGAAATCTGTTTGCCATCTACGGAATAACACCTACCAAATGTTTTTGTAAGGGATAAGCCTAGGGCTTTGGCTACAGAAGAAGGCATTATATTATTAGAAGCACCTGAGTCTATGATACAATTGCTGAGTTTATGGCCATTTATGAACAAATAAATATAAAATGGGTTGGGCTTCATATCAGCCATATAAGAAGTATCATTAGATGAATTGAGGTTCATTCTAGGAGTGTGCATGGGTGATTTATTTGGAGAAGCAAATAATTGGACAATGGGAGACTCAGTATTAACATTTAGTTCACTTTCAGGTTCAACTTGTGTAGCGCCACTTTTGACATATTTAACCAATTTATCAAGTTCTTTGGGTCTCAACTTGAGGTATTCAGTAGGCAATATTTGAATCTTTGTAGACTTACAAAATTTTAAAATATCAAAAGAAGTTTCACGATCATTTCTATGTAACAATTGACTTTCTTGGGTCTTCAAATTAGCATCAAAGGTTCTAGTAAAAGGTTCCTTACCTCTAATAGGTACTTCTTGGGTATTAGAAAATCTCAGATTCTTTTGACTTCTGGTAAGCACAGCACATGAAGGATCTTCAAGAGTAACCAATATTTCACCTCCTCTTTCAGAATCTGATTCATATTCTAGGAAGTGTATTTCAGAGTCGCCAGGTTCCTCAAAGTTCCTTTCTTCTTCGGTAAACTCCCCCAACACATCTTGAGTAGCAACCATTTGAGCATATCTAAGCATCTCCAAACAAGAATTTCTGTCATGATTAGTAGTCAAATGAAAGGCACACATATTCCCTCTTCCAGGAGGGGCTTCAATAGTTAACCTTGGTTGTGCTGATGTAAGTGGCAATGTCCTACCAGTATTTGCCTGTTGATTAAAATTTCTCCTTCCAATATCTTGTTATGTTTGTTGATACGAAGTACCAACCTTAGGCATCTATCTTTTCAAAGTGATCATATCATTAACTAGCCTTTGAACCACAGGATCTGTAGAAGATGAGGGATGAGCATTAGATACTTGGACTTCATTTTGCCATTTTCCAGCCATAATAAGATCATCCTCTAACCTAACTGCCAAGGTTTGTGTGGCTGCTAAGTCAGCAATTACACCTCTTCTAAGATGAAAACTAGTATCAGGAGGCATATAATTCATAAAGAAACATTTCTAATTCTCAGTAGTTGGCCTTTTAGCAGTTGGGATTTTGTGCACTATTCTATTGAATTTGGCTATAAATTTCCTCATAGGCTCATGTATCTCCTTCTTAAGCTAAGTTAATTGAGCAAGAAGGGAATGTTCATCTTCTGCGCTCTTGAACCTATTTTTGAATGCAGTTTTCATATCATTCCAGTTTGTGGTTGAAGAATCAGTCAGATAATAGAACCATTGAGCTGTAGTGTCAGTTAAAGTTTGCACAAAAAGCCTTATGGCTACATCTTGATGTTGCACGCCTAACACACCACATGCTGCTACAAAGGCACTTAGATGTTCTTCTGGTGATTGTCTTCCATCTCCATTAAATTTGGGCAATTTTTCCCTTGCATTTTTAGGCAGAGGATTCAGGTTGGGCCCTGAATTTAGAGGCCCTATGGCTACTCCCCAAGGTTGGGCCATTGGTAGAAAGCTTATAGTAGAGGGAATGATAGTACCAGAAAGAGTTAAGGCTTGACAGACAGAGGATGCAAAGGGTTTAGGAAGACTAGGAGGTCTACTCCAAACTCTTCTAATAGGGGTAGGAATGTAAGGAAAATTTAGGCTTTGTAGCGTTTGAAAAGTAGGATCCTCAACTCCCTCTCTCCTCAAAGATCTTGTGTATCTTCTAGAATCCAGCTTATAATTTTGTAATTGGATAGGTAGTTATTGGTTTCTAGGCTATTCTTGATTTCTTCACACTCCAAGAGCTTGATTTCTTGCTGTGTTTTCTACTTGGCACCTTCTTTGCCTTAGCAACAACAATCTCAAATTATCGGCCAATTCTTCTTCTTTTTCTAATACCTGGCTTGCCCTTCTATAATCATCAATATTCTAATGAGTACACCATGCAAGAGTATTTAACTAACCAATTATATCTTCCTGCTCATCTTGAAAACCAAGATTAGGCTGCAAAATAGGAATTATGTTTTCATGTGGAAGCACCATTGTTGCTTCATATTAAGGTGACTAATCTTTTAACAAACGACTTCAATTCCCTAGTAGAGTCACCAAAAACTGTTGGCTAACAGATTTGTCCTGGTTTATTTTGACTCTATATCCCTTGCTTTCAAGAACAAATAAGTTAAACAACAAATGGGTGAACTATCAAGAATAGTTCCCCTCTGAATTAAGGTACAACTCCCTTTAAGATCTTCAATGAATTTAAATTATTCTAATTATTCAGATACACTTTTAACTAGAAAGTGCTTAAAGGTAAACTAACATCCATACATCATCATGCTATGAATGTGATATCTTTTTCTATAACATCATTTGGTAATAGAATACACAGATTCCATCTTCAATACTAATCAGATATATGAACATGTATGTTACTAAACCAATAAATGATAAAACACATATAATGAGTTATCCAATGAAAGAATAATTACCATATGAAAGAAGATTTCACACAGAAAACCTGATTTTAAATACTCAAACACACAGATCTAAGTATGCAGTAATTATTTCTCCTTTTCATTCACAGATGAAAAATGTTTCAGATAAACATCACATATATTGTAAAACAGTAAAGGTTCAACTCCAAAATTTGGTATCTTCTCCTTGACTTTCTGTATCTCTATTTTAACAACTAAAAACATATATATATATATAGTTACCCTAATTAACCATTCTTTAAACTCAAAGTTAAAACAAACTCTGACCCATACGGGATTTTAGTTTCTTACAAGCTCATTAAAAGATAAAGTTTTGAATATAATTCCAATAAAATAACTGAATGAAGAGATTATGTAAGCAAAGTCATGACTGGGGCGGTAGATTAGTATCTCTGGATTTAGTTTGCTCGACTGAGGAGACACGTTGAGCCTTCCACTCCTGAAATGCAGTAACAAATTCTTGGATTTTCGAGAAGTTAGGAATACCAATGTGTTTTACCCTTACTTTCCAAACATCTTTCTCTCTCCAAATCTTCACCACTTTCTCCGCATGCTCTGGGAGTGCATCGGCACAGAGATGAAGAAGTGATTCCACCTTTAAAATCTAAGAGAAATCTTCAGTTAATAAGTTATCATTTTCTTTAACGAAGTAGATTTTCTCTCTGAAGGATTGAATCACAGTATCGATGTCCTTTTTGTTAGATTTAGGGTAGACAACTAAGAAGGGGGGTGAATCAGTTGTATAAAACTTTACTTCCAATTAAGCACTTAACTCCACTTTGTAAATTAGCATCACTATAGTAAATCAATTATGGAAACCTAAAGCAATGAATCAAGAGCAGAAACACATTAACAGATGAGACACCAAGATTTTGACGTGGAAAACCAGGTTAAGGGAAAAACCATGGGGTGATTAACCCAAGATTGTATTCTCTGTTAGAAGAATAGAAAGAACAAAAATGGCACATGCCAATTAGGGCTCACTGCCCGAGCACAGTGCTCACAAGAGGCTCTTGCCTACAAGAGACACACTGTCTACAGAATAATAAGTATCACCTACTTGAACTGGAAAATAGCATCTTCACAATGCTTGAATCAGTTCCATTTAAGCCCAGAAACTTCTGCTCTACCTTTCGCTCTCTTCCTCACTACCACACTCACATCTCACACGTCACCCTTTGAAATGTCTTTACAATCCCTTATTTATACAAGGCATTGACTTACGAATAGTCATCTAAGTCGACAAACATCTCCAAGAACATCCGTAAGATGTGTAATACATCTAGTTGGCCAATCTTAGGAAGAACACCATCATCTGGAAGTCATTCTTCAATTGCGAGCTCCAACTTCAATGTGGACCACCAACACGAATTGGACATGATCTAAAGACCTCCACAAGCTTGCCTAAATCACCAAGAACATCCACACTCCATCTGCTTACTGAAATCCTCCTCTCCTTCATCCAGAACCTCAAGAACACAGTCTGTCATCACTGTCACAAAGGAATAGATGCTTATGGATCTTCAAACCATGAACCAATCGAGTTGACACTTCACAAAGACTTCCTCAACACTCCCTTAAATCCATAGAACAGGATAATGCATTTTTGGATCTCATCGGACCTTTCTGTATCACTCTGTCACCTCTGCACACCTACCGGAACCGGTTTTACTTGAGCGGCCACAACTTCTTCAGATCTTCATGCGAACCTCTGAAATCTCTACTAGACCACCTTAAGACACATATTTACAAACCCTTTAAACTGCATCCTCTGATCCTCATCCTCTCTTGGACTTTTATCTTACTGTCATCACTATTCTTCACTATTCCTGATTGAGACTAATTTTCTCAATATCCTCAACACACAGCTCATCCAATCCTTGTCATCAATGCAACAGGAGTATGTTGACATCAATGACAACACCGGTTAGGCCCATACTTACAACAATCTCACCCTTTGTCATTGATGGCAACATATGATGTGAAAAATTGTTTTGACCATCAAGACAAGAACTTTTCTTTACTGACACAACTCCCCCTATCACCAACAACCATTCACTTGTCTTCTCTTTCTTTATTGCTCCCCCTTTGTCAGCCACCACTTGTTTTTCACATCTTCTCTCCCCCTTTGACATCAATGGCAAAGGGCACATACTTGCAATTCCACTGTTTCAAAATCATACCAGCTGCTCCCCCTGAGTAGCAGCTCCCCAT
Organism: Cunninghamia lanceolata; assembly: GCA_027924645.1. NCBI lineage: Eukaryota > Viridiplantae > Streptophyta > Pinopsida > Cupressales > Cupressaceae > Cunninghamia > Cunninghamia lanceolata. The sequence goes on along the minus strand of BSBN01000071.1, from coordinate 4,928,936 downwards.
CATCAATCTGGATCCCAGGATATGACTATGATATCCACCAGACTGATGCACATCAGTACACCTTAGTTTATCACTAGAGGGGCAATAACCCCTAACTTCTCCCTGAGATACTCAAAAGAGTCCTTAGGTAGAGGTTTAGTAAAGATATCTGTAATCTGATCCTTGAAGGGCACAAACTCCAGTCTGACTTCATTCTTGTTCACTTTCTCTCTTAGAAAGTGAAACATGATAGATATATGCTTAGTCTTTGAATGCAACACTGGATTCTTAGATATACTTATTGCACTTGAATTATCATAGAAGATTGTGATAGGCTCCTCATACTCCACTCTTATGTCTCTTAGCATTTGCTTCATCCACAAAACCTGAGTACAACTACCTACTGCTGCAATATATTCTGCTTTTGCAGTGGACAGAGATATTGCCTCTTGTTTCTTGCTCAGCCAAGATACCAATCTCTTCTCCAAAAAGAATACTCCACCATTGGTACTCTTTCGGTCATCCACATCTCTTGCCCAATCCACATCTATATATGCATGAAGAGAGAAATCATGATCTCTAGGATACCACAATTCATACTCAACTATTCCTTTTAGATATCTAAAAATTCTCTTGATTGCCATGACACGAGAATCTCTAGGATCAGCTTGAAATCTAGCCACAAGACCTACAACATTCATAATGTCAGGTCTAGTTTGAGTGAGATACAACAATCCTCCAATCATTGACCTATACTTTTTTTGATCAGCCTTAGGAGAGTCATCATCTTTGCCCAATTTACATCTGGTTGCCATGGGAGTATTCATTGGTTTTGAGTCTTCCATCCCAAATTTCTTCAATAATTCTTTCACATATTTGGTCTGAGAAATGAAGATCCCTTTCTTTGTTTGAGTGATTTGTAGACCCAAGAAGAAATTCATTTCCCCAAGCATGGACATTTCAAATTCACTTTTCATTTGATTTACAAAAGTCTTACACATGCTATCTCTTCCTCCAAAAATGATATCATCAACAAACACTTCAACAATCAAAATGTTTTCATGATTAATTTTGAAATACAAGTTACTGTCAATAGTACCTTTGTTGAAACCAATCTTCAAAAGATGCTTGTCCAATCTTTCATACCAGGCTCTTGGGGCTTGCTTTAGTCCATATAGTGCTTTCTTCAACTTGCAGACCATATGACCATGATCAGACAATTGAAATCCATCTGGTTTCTCAATGTATACTTCTTCTTCCAAATCACCATTCATGAAGGCAGACTTGACATCCATCTAATACACTTTAAAATCCTTGAAGGCAGCAAAAGTAAGAAATAATCTGACTGCTTCAATTCTTGCCACCAGAGCAAAAGTTTCTTCAAAATCAACTCCTTCTATTTGAGAGTAACCCTTGCAGACCAATCTAGCTTTATTTCTGATTACTTCACCAATTTCGTTCAGTTTGTTCCGGAAGACCCATTTGGTTCCAATCACATTCTTGTTTCTAGGTCTGGGAACAATATCCCAAGTGTGATTTTTCTTAATTTGCATCAGCTCTTCCTCCATTGCTTTAGTCCAATTTTCATCATTGCAAGCTTCATTCACTGTCTTAGGTTCAATCTTTGAAATCAAACAATATTCGTCTAAGTCTTGAACAATCCTTCTTCTTGTTTGTACACCTTTTCTTTTATCACCTATGATCTGATCTTTAGAGAGGTTCAGTCTTATATACCTGGGAATTTTGGGAGTTTCTTGCAATTCTAATTCTTGAGTAGGCTCATTATAACTCATCTCTTCTTCCTGATTTACCAGATCAGTTTGAATCTAAATTTTAGAAGGGACTTGGGCTTCTTGAATCAAAACACCATTCTGATCATCTTCATCATATTCATAAAACCTTGAAGGTTTTTCAATTCCTTCATCAACCTTCACATTGGTACTTTGTATAATCTTTCTCAGTCTCTTGTTATAACACTAGTATGCTTTGCTTTGAGTAGAGTAACCCAAGAATATTCCTTCATCACTTCTAGCATCAAAATTTCCTAGATCTTCATCTCTTTTAATGTAACATTTTCTACCAAAAACTCTGAAATACCTCAAAGTAGGAGTGGTGCCAAACCAAAGTTCATAAGGAGTCTTACCGGTATTGCTTTTGATTTGAACTTGATTTAGAGTATAGACTGCAGTGCTGACAGCTTCTCTCCAATAGATCTGAGGAACATTTTCTTCCATCATCATTGTCCTAGATGCTTCCTAGATGGTCCAGTTCTTTCTCTCCACTACTCCATTCTGTTGTGGAGTCCTAGGAGCAGACAATTATCTCTTTATTCCATGCTTCTCACAAAATTCTATGAACTCACCGAATGTGAATTCTCCACCTTTATCAGACCTCAAACACTTTAATTTCAATCCAGTTTCATTCTCTACCATAGCCTTGAATATTTTAAATTTCTCAAAAGCTTCTGATTTCTCTTTCAGAAAAGTTACCCACATCATTCAAAAATAGTCATCAATTAGTAACATGAAGTATCTATCACTTTGCACACTCCTGATTCTTGCCGGACCATAAAGATCAGTATGAACTAAGTCCAATAATCCAGTAGAGGACAGTTCCTTACTCTCGAATGTGATTCTGCTCAGCTTACCCAACTAACATTCTTTACACAAGCTATTAGTAGGTTTCACCAATTTTGGAAGATCTCTTACATCTTGAGTGTTGCTTATCTTGATGATGTTATCAAAATTCACATGACACATCCTCCTATGCCATAACCAACTCTGATCAACTTGAACAAATAAGCAATGTTTACCAGTACCAAACAAGTGGAAGATATTACCTTTTATTTGAGTACCGGATGCAATCTTTGTTCTGGAACTTTCAAAGATCTTGTATTTTTCATTCTCAAATCAGAGATCATAGCCTTTGTCCACCAACTATCTAACACTGAGAAGATTGTGCTTCAAACCTTCAACATACAGTACATTACCGGTTTTGTTCCTTCCATAAAAAGAAATAGTTCCTCTACCTTTGCTTCTACCAGCAGAATTATCACCAAACTTTACCCCTCCTCCTTCATACCTTTCCAAATCTATGAACTTATTTTTGTCACCTATCATATGGTGAGAGCATCCACTGTCAATGACCCAATCATCCTTCTCTTCAACTTGGGCAGCCAGAGCTCTTTCCACAGTCTTAAGATTAACAGATACAGAGGACATTGGATCTTCTTCCTTGATGGCAATGAACACCCATTCATTTCCAGATTTGTTTCCTATCTCTGATTCATCATCTGTTACTCCTTCATTGTCATCATCTTCATGTACATAGTAATAGTTCTTTTGGAACCTTGATCTATTAGAATTTGGCCTTGAAAATCGTTCCAGACACTTTGAGGCAAAATGACCAATCTTATTGCAGTTAAAACACTTAAAAGGCAATTTCCCTTCATACTTACTGGATCCTCTTGGTAGTCTTTTTGCAATAAGGGCTTCAAGATGAGCAGTTTCAGCTTCTTCTTCCAAGTCTTTTCTTACTTTTTCATACCATGATAGTTTCCTTGAAGAGTTCTCTCCTGGATCAAACTTTTGTTTTCCTTTTACAGAGGCACTGGCTTTGAATGTAGATTCAGTCTTAGGAGGGGCATCTCCAAACTCGGTCATTTCAAATGCAGCCAATTGATCCCTGGTGACAGTTGTATGAGCTCTAAATTCTTCAATGGCAGCAACCTTGATTTTGTAAGAAGCAAGAAGGGATTTGAGAATTTTGCCAACAATCTCATTTTCATCCAAGACTCCTCCAGCATTTCTAATTCCACAAACAAGCTCATTTATTCTTGGCATAAAAGTAGAGATATTTTCATCTTCTCTCATCTTTAGGTTTTCAAATTTCCCTTTCAGACTTTGTAGTCTTGCACATTTAACATACTTGTCTCCTTCATGCAGAAGTTCCAATTTTTCCCAAATCTCAAAAGCAGTTAGTAGGTCAATAACATTTGAGAGTTCTAAATTAGATAATGTGCTTAGAAGAGCTTCTATAGTCTACAGATTGTTTTTAGCATTTGTGATTTCATTTGGGGCTTTCGGACCACCCTGTGGAGGTGTATATTTTGTTGTAACCATGGTCCAGTATGCCATTCCCATACATTGCAAGTGACATTTCATGCGACCTTTCCAAAGATTAAAATTGGTTCCATCAAACTTCGAACTATCCTTCTTGTAAGATGTCATTCTGGATCTCCTCAAGTAGTTAAGCTCCTTTTAGAGGAACTTGGCTCTGATACCAATTGTTAGATTTAGGGCAGACAACTGAGAGGGGCGGAGTGAATCAGTTATATAAAACTTTACTTCCAATTAAGCACTTAACTCCACTTTGTAAATTAGTAGCACTATAGTAAATCAATTATGGAAACTTAAAGTAATGAATCAAGAGCAGAAACATATTAACACATGAGACACCAAGCTTTTGACGTGGAAAACCCGGTTAAGGGAAAAACCATGAGGTGATTAACACAAGATTGTATTCTCTGTTAGAAGAATAGAAAGAACAAAAATGGCACATGCCAATTAGGGCTCACTGCCTGAGCACACTGCTCACAAGAGGCTCACTACCTACAAGAGACACATAGTCTACAGAATAATAAGTATCACCTACTTGAACTGGAAAATAACATCTTCACCATGCTTGAATCAGTTCCATTTAAGCCCAGAAACTTCTGCTCTACCTTTCACTCTCTTCCCCGCTACCACACTCACATCTCCACATGTCACCCTTTGAAATGACTTTACAATCCCTTATTTATACAAGGCATTGACTTAGGAATAGTCATCTAAGTTGGCAAACATCTCCAAGAACATCCGCAAGATGTGTAATACATCCGGTCGGCCAGTCTTAGGAAGAACACCATCATCCAGAAGTCATTCTTCAATTGTGAGCTCCAACTTCAATACGGACCACCAACATAAACTGGACACAATCCAAAGACCTCCACAAGCTTGCCTGAATCACCAAGAACATCCACACTCCATCTGCTTACTGAATTCCTCCTCTCCTTCATCCGAAACCTCAAGAACACAGTTTGTCATCACTGTCACAAAGGAATAGATGCTTGCGGATCTTCAAACCATGAACCAATCGAGTTGAAACTTCACAACAACTTCCTCAACACTCCCTTAAATTTGCAGAATAGGATAATGCATTTCCGGATCTCATCAGACCTTTCTGTATCACTCTGTCACCTCTGAACACCTACCGGAACCGGTTTTACTTAAGTAGCCACAACTTCTTCAGATCTTCATGCGAACCTCTGAAATCTCTACTGGACCACCTTAAGACACATATATACAAACCCTTTAAACCACATCCTCTGATCCTCATCCTATCTTGGACTTTTATCTTACTGTCATCACTGTTCTTCACTGTTCTTGATTGAGACTAATTTTCTCAATATCCTCAGCACACAGCTCATCTAATCCTTATCATCAATGCAACAGGAGTATGTTGACATCAATGACAACACCGGTTAGGCCCATACTTGCAACACTTTTATGGCTCTCCATCATCCTTTATATATTTCACATCAATACATTGTAAATCATGTTGTAATGATTGAGTGAACTCAGTTATTTCTTTGATCATTTTTGTAAGTTCAATTCGCCCTTGTCTGGATACTGAATTCTTCCATTTGATATTTTTCTTGCTTACATACAATATATCATCATTTAGACTTGTCAAATTCTTCTCTGATAAAAACTTTGCTATTCCATATTTCTGAACTTCATCAATCTAGTTTATCACATTCATCCATTTTCCTTCCTCTTTTATCCATGAAGCATTTTGTGTCTTCAAATCCTCAACAGTAGCCATAGTTTGATCATATATATTCTTGAATTTATGAATGTATTCTATACCCTTCTAGATATTGCTGTCCAACCATTCATCAAATACTCTGACCACCATTTTGTTCTTATGTATTCGATCTAGTATTTTTTGATTGACTGGGGATTTTGGGTCAAAAGACAGAGGCAGTTGGGAAACAAGCAGTGGATTTGGATTATGAATGGCATCAATGTATTCTACCATTGATCGTATAGTTTCTTTCAACTCCCTTTTATCCTTCTCATCCTTTCAGGTACGGTTGACTATCCTCTTGGTAGATGCTTCAAGATGATGCACATCCGCGGCACGTGATGCGGTCCCAAGATCTATTTTTTCTATTGTAATATCTGAACTATAGGATCTTGAATCTCCTCATCAGTCGTCAGCCAGCCTATTTTTGCACTCCAGTTCCCTATGTTAGGATCAATGTCCACCCTGTATGTTGTTTTCAGTTTCTTGGATTTAGGAGTTTTTCCTAGGCACTTGCTGATGCAGAGGCATCCACACTATATCATTCGCATATAGCATGAATGTCTGCAGACCAACCTCATCATCATCATCTTCGCCATCATCATCATACTCCCTAAAACCACCAACAGTATCATCATGTTTTGCGTTACACAGTCAGCATCATCATATTGCGGACACTCGCAATTGTCCTCCTGCCGGCTACTGTTCACCCCCTCCGCCTTCCTTCTAACATCATCATCATGATGTTCAGCGGGCGAACACATCCTCCGGTTGCACTGTTCATCGGGTGCCGGACTCCATCGTCATCATCATGATCTCCGACTCTACCTTCGTCAGCAGGATATCCAAATATCCGGTTGCTCAAATATCCTGATGACGATCACCTTCAGCAACTTGCCTTCAACGCTCCACTGCCCGATGATACAAGCAACAGCATCATGATATAAATTATCCGGTTCTCTTCGAAACCTCCTGATGATGATGTTAACACAACTTCCTGCCACGGACTTCCGCCGATACCCAAGCACTTAACGACAGCAGGATGAACTCGCATAAGGGGGATATCTCAATATCCTGATGACGATGACGTCATATCCAATATCCTGATGACCTTCTCAACACTTAGTCGAAAAACATGAACTTTCTCTCCCGCATCTGCTCGCGATACGCGGATGTTTGGCACTCCCAATATGATGATCCTGATGCCGATGCACTCCACCTCGGCTCTCCTGCTGATGATCACCCCGACGAACTCACACTTCATGCGCTCGACTGCATCATGTTCATCTTCACTTATCCGGATGACGATGTCTAACCCGACTGCAGGATATTTGCAGAAATATCCTGATGATGCCGTCTGGACGAACTCTCAACCTTAGCGAAATCTCACTTCGCCGATCCTCCAGGGACGACCCGATCCAACTCAGGGTGATCTTCCAACTCAGTCAGCTTATCAACTCGACCTAGCACATGAGGATGCTAGGGTCTTCAACATCTCTTGACCGCGATCCTGCACACCTGCATGCAAACAAACAAACTACTACCTACCCTAATGTACATTACCATTCCACCGATCAGACAGATCAACCGGTGGAATGGATCAGGAAATCCATGTAGCCACGCAAACCAGCAGATCGATTATACAAAGGAGATCAACAGAAAACGAAACAGGATCTTTATTGATTCAAAGATGCAATACAATATGATGTTCCTCACACAGAACACTCAACCTACTCTGCTTAATGCAACACTACACTGCCGATCGATGATCTCTACAATCAACCGGCCTCAAGCTTATAAAGACTTTCCTACGAGTACTACTGACCCGACTCCAAGCGGCTGGGAACTCTCCAAGCGGCTGGGAGATCCCACCGAACATACATCATGACAGCTGTTATAACTAACTAGCTAAAAATAGCAAAAGCCTGGTCAGCATGATCTTATCATGATCAGCATGACCTTATTACATGCAACTGGTCTTAACAGACCTTCTTGGAAACATAAACAGGACCTAAACTACTAACTGCCTTATCCAGACCAGCTGTCAGGTAGGTGCTCCTGCACCATACTCCCCAAAAGAAAAGAACTCATGTCCCATGAGTTTAGCATGTGGAAGTCTTCCACCTTTACACTTTGCTTTGTCAATAGTCTGACCTGCTCCAGCTTTGTCTGCTGCTCTCTCTTGGCTGCTCCCAGACTTCTGCACTGTAACTTGCTGTCTGGCAAGTAAATCCTCATGCCTGTTGATGTAGGCCCTTCTCAGGTTGTCTCTGTGTTTAGCAGGTTGTCTGACCTGAACCTCTGTCTGAACTGCCTCTGTGGTGTTCAACTGTATCTTCCTGTCAATCTTCATAGGACAAGCAATAGTCCCAATGATGACAACATCCTTGTCATGCTTCTGAACTGGTTGCTGTGTGCAAACATGTTTCTGCACCTGCTGCTGACCTCTGTCAGTCACAACTGAAACTGTCTTCAGCTTGTTGTCTGTAACAACTTCTTTTCCTGCAGTATCCTGAACTGCCTTTATGCCTGCTCCTCTAGGCTTCTGCACAAACTCCTTCTTTCCCATTAAAATGATTTGAGCTGCCTTCTGTACTGCAGCTTTTGCCTGCAATGGCATCAACTTAATAGTCTTCCCATCCTTCTTGATGGTGTAGGTATTAGCATACCCATCATACAGTACCCTTCTGTCAAATTGCCATGGTCTACCCAACAGTAGGTGACAACATTCCATAGGCAATATATCACACAAAATTCTATCATGATAGGGTCCAATCTGGAAATCCACATATGCCTGTTCAGAGACAAAAAGTGATTGCCTATCACTCACCCAAGATGCCTTGTAAGGGTGTGGATGTGGAATCCTTTCCAACTTCAGTTTATCCACCATCTCCTGAGATACCATGTTGTCTGTTGAACCAGTATCAATGACAACTTTACATACCTTACCTTTGCTCTTGCATGTGGTCTTGAAAAGAGCTCTTCTTTGCATCAGATCCTTTGATGCCTGCAAACTAATTCTCCTTAACATCAGTGATTCACCACTCTCTGGATATCCAACATTATCAGGACCTCTGTTTGAACTCTGTGCACTTTCTTCTTCTTTCTCTTCTTGCACAAGTTGTACTCTCTTGTCACTAGTTCTATCATTTCTGGATGATGAACCTTTATTCTCTGGACATTTGAAAGATGGATGACCAAACTCTCCACAGGTGTAACACTTTCCTGAAAATGTAGTAGAACCTCTACCACCTCCAAATCTTCCTCTATTTCCTTTCCATCCACCTCTGAAATCAGACTGTCCCTGTCCTTTACCAGTGTCTTCTTGAACCTCATTGGTTTGCTTTTGTGTAGGGGCTGCTCCTTTTCCCCTATTGTTTCCTCTTCCTCTCATGGACTTCTCATGTCCTCTATTCAGCTTTTCTTCAATCCTGATTGCCATTTGATAACAATCCTCCACATTCTTAGGGTTAGCTAACACTAACTCATCCTGTATGTTAAACCTCAAACCAGCCAAGTACCTAGCCACCTTTTCTACCTCATTCTCATGATGACCAGATCTCATACTTAACAGATAAAATTCCTCAGTATATGATTTCACATCCCTGTCTTTCTGCTTTAAAAATTGCAGTTTCTTAAACATCTGGATTTCATAATCCCTTGGCAAGAATTTACCCTTGATCCTTGCTACCATCTTATCCCATGAAGTGATCTTAGACTTCCCTTGTTTCCTTCTCTCAGATTGTACATAATCCCACCATACCAAAGCATGACCTCCTAACTTGGTCTTTGCAATCTTTACCTTCTGATCCTCAGCAACATCTTCACATTCAAAGTGATTATCAAGTGCAGCAATCCAATCTAACAACTCATCGTCATTCAAGCTTCCAGTATACTTGGAAACATCAACCTTTACCTTAGGTTTTTCACTCTGTACTGCCTTTAGCAGTTTTGCCAGTCTCTGGTCTTCAGCATCCAGATCTTCAGCTACCTCTTCATACTCTTCAACAGTATCTGCATCTTCTTCAGACTCACTGTCTTCCACTTCCCTCTTTTTGTTCTTTTCCAGGGCTGTCAGCCTGGCTTGAAGTGCTTCAGCAAGCTCCTTCATCTTCCTCATCTCTCTAGCATGTTTCTCCTTCATATCCTGCAATTCCCTTGCAGTACCATTACCTTTAGGAGGCATTTTGTCAACCTCTCAATCACAACACAATCAACTCTATCTCTACCTCTGCCCTTTCGGTGACAGAATCAACACACAACAGCCCAGACCTTTAACTTGGCTCTGATACCACTATGATGCAGAGGCATCCACACTATATCATTCGCATATAGCATGAATGTCTGCAGACCAACCTCATCATCATCATCTTCGCCATCATCATCATACTCCCTAAAACCACCAACAGCATCATCATGTTTTGCGTTACACAGTCAGCATCATCATATTGCGGACACTCGCAATTGTCCTCCTGCCGGCTACTGTTCACCCCCTCCGCCTTCCTTCTAACATCATCATCATGATGTTCAGCGGGCGAACACATCCTCCGGTTGCACTGTTCATCGGGTGCCGGACTCCATCGTCATCATCATGATCTCCGACTCTACCTTCGTCAGCAGGATATCCAAATATCGGGTTGCTCAAATATCCTGATGACGATCACCTTCAGCAACTTGCCTTCAACGCTCCACTGCCCGATGATACAAGCAACAGCATCATGATATAAATTATCCGGTTCTCTTCGAAACCTCCTGATGATGATGTTAACACAACTTCCTGCCACGGACTTCCGCCAATACCCAAGCACTTAACGACAGCAGGATGAACTCGCATAAGGGGGATATCTCAATATCCTGATGACGATGACGTCATATCCAATATCCTGATGACCTTCTCAACACTTAGTCAAAAAACACGAACTTTCTCTCCCGCATCTGCTCGCGATACGCGGATGTTTGGCACTCCCAATATGATGATCCTGATGCCGATGCACTCCACCTCGGCTCTCCTGCTGATGATCACCCCGACGAACTCACACTTCATGCGCTCGACTGCATCATGTTCATCTTCACTTATCCGGATGACGATGTCTAACCCGACTGCAGGATATTTGCAGAAATATCCTGATGATGCCGTCTGGACGAACTCTCAACCTTAGCGAAATCTCACTTCGCCGATCCTCCAGGGACGACCCGATCCAACTCAGGGTGATCTTCCAACTCAGTCAGCTTATCAACTCGACCTAGCACATGAGGATGCTAGGGTCTTCAACATCTCTTGACCGCGATCCTGCACACCTGCATGCAAACAAACAAACTACTACCTACCCTAATGTACATTACCATTCCACCGATCAGACAGATCAACCGGTGGAATGGATCAGGAAATCCATGTAGCCACGCAAACCAGCAGATCGATTATACAAAGGAGATCAACAGAAAACGAAACAGGATCTTTATTGATTCAAAGATGCAATACAATATGATGTTCCTCACACAGAACACTCAACCTACTCTGCTTAATGCAACACTACACTGCCGATCGATGATCTCTACAATCAACCGGCCTCAAGCTTATAAAGACTTTCCTACGAGTACTACTGACCCGACTCCAAGCGGCTGGGAACTCTCCAAGCGGCTGGGAGATCCCACCGAACATACATCATGACAGCTGTTATAACTAACTAGCTAAAAATAGCAAAAGCCTGGTCAGCATGATCTTATCATGATCAGCATGACCTTATTACATGCAACTGGTCTTAACAGACCTTCTTGGAAACATAAACAGGACCTAAACTACTAACTGCCTTATCCAGACCAGCTGTCAGGTAGGTGCTCCTGCACCACTTGCTAACCATGTCCTCCAATGGCAATGAAAATGGAACTATTTTTCTTTCATCATTGATTAAACTTTCCAACCATTTGGGTGCAAGGACTAGAACTTCTTTACTAGGATCCAATTGTTCAGAAGGCATGTTTGATATCATTATCAGATCAGTAGAATCTAAAGAAACTTCTTCCTGTTGATTTGTATTAATCTCCTTTGCCATTGGTGAATCAAAATCTTTATCACCTGTTGCTTCTTCCGAATCCTCTTCAGAATTCAATTCCACAACTATTCTTTCAGAAATCTACTTCTTCTTCCTACTTTTAGTTGTTGATCTAGTGGCACGAGGAGGTAGAATAGTTGTAAGGGCCTTTTTGGATTCTTTAATGATAGGACCCCTTCCAATTTTTAGTTTGGGAGTACCTGCATCACAAATAGTAATGAGCTGATTAGAAGAGCTTATTGTAGATGGTGATTCAACCATTAGTGCATATTGTTGGGAACTTTCATTTTGAACTTCCTTCAGTCTATGTTCCCTCAACCACTTCTCAGTTCTCCTTATTACAGAGAGGGTTTTAACCTCAATCTGATCGTCTTCATCTTTATTCCAATCAATTTTTGGAATAGGTAATTGTTTTATCTATTCAAATGGAGGATCAATTACCTGTTCCTCATTATCAACTATTCTAGAAATATTCATATTTAAATTGAGGGTAACTATCTGTCCTAAGGAGAACCTACACCAAAGCCTCCTTCTGACTTCAAATTCATCTAAACAATTCTCCCAAAAGTCCTCTATCTGAGGAATATGTGAAAAACCTGTTCCAAAATCGAAACAGTCCCTAGCAAAGCATTTGCTGTTGAATTGAGATCTGGCAGTATAGTACTGAAAATTGAACTTTTTCAAATCTACTTCTAAATTCAAAGCATCAGAAATTGACTGGCATGAATAGTGTCCAAGTTCAATGGGAAAAGATATACCAGATTCCTTCTTCATTGAGAACTTCTTATCCACATGGGATAGCTGTCTGTAAACTTCTATCAATATAAAGCGATCAAAAACATACCTGGGCAGCTTCACAAGTTCGCCATCAAAACCACCAACCCTGATATAAGTAAATTTAGGAAACTGAATAAAGAAACTGCCATAAATACTGATTAGCTACATAGCTTCATCAGATATTCTCTTATTAATGTTGTCTGCCAGTTCATGAGTCATTCTTCCAGTAAAAACATCATTAACTCTCCTATAATTCTCATAACAATTTTGCATCTGTAATTGTGAATAATAATCATAAATTCTGTTGTCTTCAACCAAGGGTGTATGAGGTAGCCCTACCCATTGTCTTGTAGATGCCAGGCAATAGAAAAGATATGAAGACATATAAAACTCCTTATTCCCCAAACAATTACTTAGACCCAGATGCAAACATTCAGCTATGATTTCTGCCCAGTCCAAATACTGCTCTCCTTGGAGGATCACCTGAATGAAGAAATACATCCAGTCCTCCCAATAGAATGCCTGGGAGTTACCCTTTATCCTATGTAGTAACACCACAATATCCTTTACTTTCGGAATCATGTGATCTCTTGTTAATGGTCTGGGCAGTCTTGAACCCCCTTTTTGGAACTTTAGTAACCAATTTCTTGCAATTACGCTTTTGTAGTTTGCTTTCTTTAATGAGAAATGACCATAATAAGAGGTAATATTAAGATCGAAATATGGTTCCTTGGGTGGAATTTTCATTACCGCCATTAGGGTTTGTCTATTGATAGGTAACAACACATTGCCTTCTGCAGTTCTGATACACCTATTTTGGGGGTCGTACCTGTTCATGCATTCCAGAACTAATTCAAGACATTGTATTGCCATGGGAAAAGCCACAGCTTCAACCAAACCACTTTCCACAATTTTCTCCATCATAGGGGTTGGCCTTGGATTTTTAACCCTCTCCCTAAAATATTCTAAATCATATTGAACTAGAGAGGTATCCCTGAATTCAGGAAGAGAACAAATGAGACTAGGACCGTGTTTGTAACCAAGACAAGCAGATTTCATGGCTACAGATTGGGAGATATAATGAAAAATGCTTTGAACTTCTTAAATAATGCCAGAAACTCAGAATGATTGTTCTTTCCAACAAATTAATGGAATCAACTTATAGGGAAAGTTGAACTCACCTTCAATGAACCAGAAATTACTGTCAAACTGGGCAACAAAAACTTATACCTCCCACGCTGTTCTCCTTTTGCATCACGCTGTGTGTTTATTTGCTAAAATTGGTTCATTCTTTCTTGACAAAGGCATTAAACCATGTCGAATAATAATTATTAGATGAAATAATACGTGCTGAAAATGCTTGATAAGACAAGAACTCTGACAGATGCATTAATTGCAAGCACTTCTCACACACACCCTTGATGTCTAATTATTATCCATAACCTTTCAAATGTTAGAACTTTCTACTTCATAATAAGTTTCAGATATATTTCCCTCCAAACCTCCTGCTAATTTTTGACTTAAAGAAGGCTTCAGAAGAAATGAGACTATAGTCATGGAACTTTGAACCTTTGAACCTTTGAACTTCGAAATAAGGTTCAACTCGAAGGTTCAAAGATACAAGATGAGTTACACAGATCAGCCAACAGTCAAATGACCTTTCAAGAAGCATTGAATTTTGAGCCATTGAACCTTGAACTCTTGAAATAAGGTTCAACGCAAAGGTTCAAAGATACAAACTGAGTTACACAAAGGGGACAAACAGTTCACTTTTAAAAAACATTGAACTTTAAACTCTCGAACCACTGAACCCTTGAACCATTGAACTCCACTATGAGGTTCAACCTGTTAGGTCTCAAAAATGCAGGTTACAAATCCTAAGAGGATGCCAGGCTCTATGTTTGGATTTGCAACGTTTTTGAACTAACTTGACGAAATCAACCTTCAAGGTTTGATGATTTCCTACACTTTAGGTCCTACTACACCTAGGTGGGTGAACCTTGAAATATTAAAGCAGTCTGAGTGTGGATGAGTGGACTAACTATATCTATCTACAATGGCATAGGATGTAGAATAGATGAAACAGCTGACTAATCAATTCTATGTGTAATGTTTAATAAGTGATTGACAGAAATTGTATAAGCAATATCAAGGTAAAAGGTTTTAATTAATGAGTTGAATGAGACTAGTGCCTTGTTGGGTAACAGAGTCAATTTGAAGGACTAAGACCAGGAGTTTCTTAATGGTAATAATTCTAGTTATTTGGCACAGTTTTGGTTTATAGCTTGTATAAACGTGCAAGTAAATGACTGACAGACTCTTCTTGATAATCCAACCAAATAAAATCAGATATCTTATAATTCACCAGAAGGTATTTTAATCCTTACTTGAAGGAACCAAATGAAATGAATGGACAAGATTAATAGATAATATTTTACTGGAGACAGAATGGCAATCCTAATTATATGGCTCTACTTAGTAATCCCAACTTACTACTTCCAGGCTACTGTGAATAAATCAGAAGGGTTTAATTCCTCAGATGGACACCAACCAAATTAATCACACAGATACAACAAATCTGTATTGACAGATTAAATATATACTTGATATCTTAATCTGAATAACAGGGAAATGCAGAAATGGAGACAACCACACAATTGAATAATTTCAACAAATAACTGATACCAAAGTAGAAATATTGAATCAGAGAACTTCAAACTTCTTCAAATAAAATATGCAACATAGTCATTTTGGAATATTGTATATTATGTATATGTGAATATCTTCTACTGCTGATGATTTTTCAGCATCGATTGTTTAAACTTATATAGATATTTTCATGAAGAGATACAACTCTTCAATAAGTCTCTTGGGAATTTAACCAACATAAACAATAATTTCATAAGCTTAATTAGGCTCTATTTAGCCATAAATAGACTTTTGCCAGATGATCTAAATACTCCTGCTCACGGTGAGAATCAGTAAGATCAACTGCGCTCCTGGTGATTATATCAAGGGTGACCATTTCCTCCAATTGTTTTCCTGATGCTATGTAATGTCATACCTTAAGTGGGCGCGACCATCGGCATGACTTCCTTCATCGCCAAGGGTTTTAGATCTCTCTGCGATATAGCGAGTCCCACCGATATGATTTTATCGGAGTGATTAATACTATCGGGATAGTATAACTGTGTTCCCCCGATCTTTGTTGTCTCACCAATAGTCATTTTTACCTTGGATCGGGATGACTTTGCTATTGTCTCGCCGCTAGAGTATCAACAAGTATAAGTTTTATTCTTATCGGAATGACATGTTCTATCGGGATAGTTTTTTTCAAGATATCCCGATCCAAATCATCTCCCCGATGGCCCTTTTCATATCCTTCATCAGACAGAGTATGTTAAAGTGTCACCGATGCCTTTTGATCGCCGTGACTTGTAAATCGGCGAGACCTAATTCCCTTGTCCCGATATACTGAGTTATCCCGAAAGGTATGTGTATCGCTGTGAGTCTCGCCGAAAACCCTCTTATCGCCAAGACTCTAATCATCGGAGGCTTACTTGTTTCCTATCCCGATAGTTTACTTCTCGCCGATGGCTATTTGTTTTGTTACCCCCCCGTAGGATGTTCGGTGAAACTCTTGCCGAAGTACTTCATCGGTATGATATATACCGTCGGGGCAATGTTTAAAGAATCATCTGATAGATATCTGTCATACCGATCGGTATGACCACTTGCCTCTCTCGCCGATGTAAGGTCATTGGTGTTACTTACTCCATCGGTGACTTCCATAATTCTTCTTCCGATCTCTATTCTCACGCCGATGGTTGTTTTTTCAAACGATTCCTCATGTATCGGCGTAAGCAACACAACCTCTTGCCGATGGACTTGCTTGGAAGAAATTTGACATTGCTCATCCATAGACACCTTGTGAAACATATAAAATTTTTATTATGGTCTTTTTAGGATATTCTTCAGGATTTATTCAAATATGATGGATTGAGGAGATAGTAAAAATTTCAAATTTTTACTGTGCTAACACAACCGCGAAGGTTCAAGGACACATTGAATTACACAAAGGGACTAAGTGTACACGACTCCTTACAAAACATTGAGTATTGAACTCTTGAACCGTTGAACTCTTGAACTGTGGAAAGGGTTCAAGTTCAAAGGTTCAACTCTTCAGTAATTTCACATTCAAAAGGCGATAGGCGGATGAACTTTAAAAACAAAAAGCTGACTTAGGAAACAAACATATGATCAATAAGGTAAGATGACAAGTTGACTTTTGTTTAGGAAAGGTTCACAAAAAATTGAATAAGGGTATACTAAAGGTAACAAATATGAAGGTGAGATGGACCTTGACTTTGGTTCATGGTAGGAGGTTATTCAATAAGCTCAAGGGGTTGTGGACTACATGATGGGGTTGTAGGATTTGACATAGCATTGGAAGAATCTTTGATAAGGTCATGGACTAGAATTTGGGGATATGGTTGACTCTCTGCTAGTAGCCCTTGGATCACATCATTAGTAGATGTATAGGTTGAGGAGTGAGGTAATAGATAGGTGGACTTGGAGTTCTCCATGGTAGGATTAGTATGCTTTGGGCCATGTGTTATAGGAGATGGTAAGGGAAGACTAATAGATAGAGTGGTATACGATTTCCAATATGAGGTGGTACTTGCCTTGTCACGAGTATCATTAAGACGGGCAGAGAATGAACGATTTTGGGGCGAGGCATAGCTAGTATTGGCCTATTCAGCTTGTAAGATTGCAAAGTGCTATTGTATGACTTGGAGTTCTTAAGCAATTGCTATATGACCTTGGGATGAGGTGTCTAAGGTCAATTACAATTTCAAGTATTTGAGTTCTTGAGCAAGCTCTTCTAATTCGGTTGTCATATCCTTAGAAGCTGACACAAGACCGAAATAGGTACCCAAAAAAGTTGAAAAGTTTCTCTCAAAATATGTGGAAGCACTCACTGTTACGCATGTGCAGGAACATATGTGCAGTAGAAAAGGATAAATGTGAAGAAAGTTGACACAGATGCACAAAAATAGTAAAGGTCAAATGCATCAAAACAAGTGATAAAAGTGTGGCAAGTACGTATAAATGTGCAGAAAGTCAGCACAGATGCGTAGCAGAAAATGATAAAAGCACAGCTCTAGTTTTTTTCAATGTTTTTGTAAATTTTCAGCATTTTTTTGATGCTTTTGGTCTCTTTGGTTGCAAAATGGTTTCTTTTGATCTGATTTTCTCTATTTATGGCAAGAAGACATAGCAAACACAAAGAATGTTTTCATGTTTTTCTATTTTTTTGTGATTTTTTGACTCTTTTTGGACTCTTTTTGGACTAAATAGCAAGTATAATCCTAGGCTGCAAATGGATTACAGGGGTTTTTTGCCACTAGAACAAAAGGTGTTTAATGAAGGAAACTATTCAAGTGGTTATACATGCGGTAGCACTACTCTCCGTTATGGAGTCTCCCAGCCTGCAAGGGTTGTGCCTTGGATGGTTTTGGGGGAGGTTGGCTGTCGATATAACACAACTGCACTCGTTGTTTGAAGCTTTTTCTCCGAACACAATTTATTTATAGTGGATTGGTAGGGCTTGGTGTCTAGCCTATTACCACTTAGGGTTGTTCTTACTTGGATGAGTGGTATCCAAGAGCAGGCCCCTCTAAAGGAAAAACACATGCAAAAATGATATGTCTGGCATTTTTGTCACCCAAGATAGGGGAGAGCATAGGCTTGGTATCATTCCCAAAACACAGAAGACAGTGGTTCTTTTTCCCCTAGTTAAAATGAGAAAAACTAGATGAGCTATCTACTTGGGCAAGCACATAAGTTTGTTAACTCTGAAGTGATAATAAGATAGCAATAGTTCAGTTTTACCTAGATAGCATGAATTTGTTAACTTTGAAGTGATAATCGAGATAGCAATGGTTCAGTTTTACCCAAATAGCAATGATGTGTTCAATTTTATCTAGATAGCACAAATTTGTTAACTTTGAAGTTATAACGAGATAGCAATGGTTTAGTTTTACTAAGATAGCAATGTGTCTAACTACGAAAGATAGTAATAGCAATGATTCAATTACCACTTTCCTAGTTAAGACTATGTGAGATTTGCATGAGCATCCATTTACTTTCCCGTTTGAAATCAAAGTGTGAGTTAACAAGTGCAACTATATGATTCTAAATTAGTACCTAGCCTGCAAATAGATCAAGAGTGTTCCTGCAAAAAGATGTTAGCGTTAGCGAAAAACTTCAAGGAAACCCTAAAAATCATTGCCTAGGTCAGATGCGCAGCTCCAGAGCTTGAATGTGCAGAAATAGAGCTCAGAAGCACCACAGTACATATGCACTAAGACAGAGATCAAAAGCGCAAGAAAATAGAGTGTATGCACCGAACTGACAGATGTGCCGTATTAGAGGATATATGCGCCAAAACAGAGTCTGTATGCACCAGAACAGACAGTAGATGCATCGGACCAGAGACTGTATGCACCAAAAGAATGTATGCACTAAAATAGATAGCAAATGCATGTTAAGATGTGTTAGATGCATGATTTCTTCTTGTGTACGGCTTTCTAACACACAAAAACTTAGTTTTTGGGTTAAATTTGGGGCTAGGCCCCATGGTGGGTGCCAAAAATGTTAAGGCAAAATTGAATCTAAATGAATAATCAATATTATAAATATCAATGATACAAAACTCAATGAAATAATGAACAAAAGAGATCAATCAAACAATGAACAATACAAAGCAAACCTCCTTTAATTCTTAGCTTCCATTGATTGCCTATCACAAATGTGTTGATAACTGAGAGGGGGGTGAATCAGTTATCCTAATTATTTCTGCTTTCGTAACTTTGTTAGTAATCAATGTAACATTAATTCAAATGAGAAAACATAACCATGAAATGGAAATACACATGACACAATATTTTTGATGTGGAAACCCTGATAAGGGAGAAAATCACGGGGTGATTAACCCAAGATTGTATTCTCTGTTAGAAGAATGGAAATACAAAATGGCACTTGCTAATTAGGGCTCACTGCCCGAGCACACTGCTCACAAGAGGCACACTACCTACAAGAGACACACTGTCTACAGAAAGAGTGTTATACAATACTTGAACTGATTGGTAGCATCCACATATGCTAGAGTTTAGTTCCGGTTAGGCTCAGTACACTGACCTGTTGCACTTCATCTTTCCTTTTCTCTTATGCTGCTTTCCTTTCACATACCGGACCTTCCTTACTGCTTTTGCTCTGCTCTACTTTTATTTGTACATCCACAACACCCACAACTCTTCTCATAACCAAATCCATCTTGTATATATATCCGCAAAAGTGATTTCATCAACTTTCTAGTCGGCACCTGGAATAGTCAATCTTTTCACAAACTCTGATCTGTTGGCTGAATCCTTGCACACCAAGTAATGTGGATCAAGGATATACTTGTGGAAATCATTAATTATGTTAGCCAAACATAATTCATGCCTTCATAACCTTTACCAACATCAGTAACACATCTGGAATAATGTCTGATGTTCTGCCAATCAGTTCTTCCTCTGTCCATGCTGCCAATTGGGAACCCGGTACTTAAGCATTCATATCTCTTTATCCTTTCCACACCGGAGGCTCAAACTTTGGAATCTATCAGTCAAGATAGTCCTCTTGACTTTCCCAAATCCACACTTCACCAAGATACTTCCTCTGAGAGATCCAGACCTATCTGTCAGACCTCGCCACATGCTCTATTCTTGTTTACCGGACCACAACATTCTTCACTCTGACTTCTAGTAGAGACACACCATGTCCTACGGATGTGTGGAATGAACTTTGTTTCCATCAATGACAACAATCATGAATCCATATAGTGTCTCTTGCCAACAATCTCCCCCTTTGACATTGATGGCAACACTTAGTGAAAAATGACTAAGTGTTTACACTATGCTCCCCCTTGGCTGATGCTCTGTTTTTATATACATTTTCTGGAGCTCCCCCTTAGTTGGATTCCTCATTTTTCACTGCTCCTCACTCCCCCTTTGACATCAATGGCAAAGGGTAGGATCTGCATACCAAAATTTTTAAAAATTTAACTATACTTAGCTGCATATACCATACTCACATAAACTAAAGAATGTCTGCAAAAGATGTCTTCAATTGGACGAGTTCTGCAGCCCAACTTTGCTTCATCCTATCCAAAATTGAGATGTGACCACTCAATAGGAATGCAAAAGCTTCTGCCCTCTTAAGATTTGTCAGATCATTTATCCGGGTGGTAGTCTGAGCATCACTTATGGCCTCATGCATGGCCTCTAACTTAGGGATAATGATCCTTCTAAGTTCACCCATCCGGCTAATTATGTTCTTCCTTTCCTTCTCAAAATTCTTTATTGCATTTGTGATTGCAATAGTCTAACACTCTTGATTTACTATGGAGGATGAGAGAGGATCAAAACTTTGAGACAAACATAGTAGTTTATCCTCTTGCTCTTTTATTTTCTTCTCAATCTCTACTGTTGCTTTGGACCAGGAAATACAAAATTTGTATACTTCTTCGCCATCTTTAAGAGCATTTTCTAAGCTGTTTATCCCAATATTCATATTTCTCCTATCATTAATGCTCAACCCTTGTACCTCTGAGAATCTCTTATCCAAAAACTCCTTCCGGACCTTTTCTTCAGCTGACTTCTCTAGAGAATCAAAATGTGTACTAACGCTACTGACTAGAGTTTTGAGATTACCAGAAGAGGAGGCTATGGGATCCTTCTGAAAAGATGGCATGATCTTTTCCAAAACTCCAAATGCTACCTCTATAAGCTCACAGTCTTCCATGTGAGATTTCAGTAGTTTCTCTTTGGCCTTCGCATTTGCAAATGAAGCTATCTTCATTGTTTGCACCGGAGATAGAGAGTCAAAATTAAATGGTCCTTGTAGAAGTTCCGGTTCATCAATCTCCATTGTTTCTTTGTTCAAGAATTCTTGGACAGTTTTTGCAGTGTCTCTTGCCGGAGATAGATGTTTCTTCTCTTCTACATTCTTAGAGCTATCTCTTGAAGCTTTCTCTCCTTCTACATTCTTACCACTAGTAGTTGCGGTCTTCTCTGTTGAAGTCTTCTCTCCTTCTACAGCCTTGGTACTATCAGCCTCTTTTCCCTTCACCTCTGCTTCTTTCTCCTGTAATCTTTCTTCTCCTTTAGATCTAGAGACTGTAGGTGAAACTAGAGGAGAAATGTTAGTCTATTCAGGGCCCACCTCTTCTGTCATTTTCTCAGTAGATTCTTCTGTAACACTAGTGGTCGAGGGGTCAGCACCCAAGTCCTCTATAATAGGAAGATTGAATCTTTTGAAGGCCTTCCAGAGGATCTCTTCTGTGTCCTTGGCTACTTTGTCAGTCTCACCAAGCATCAGTTGATTCATTCTTGCTTTGCTTCTGAATTCATCCTTACAATCTTTGAATATCATATTCATTGTCTTGGGGTTGATTGAAGGATATAGCTGAATTGCTATCTATTCCCAGATCTCAAGGTCTTTTGCCATGGCATTAGTCTTTCTCATTTCTAACTCCTTTTCTAGGCTCTTGGGAATAAGAGATATAATTTCAATAAAAGCCTTATTATATATGTTCAGATACTTAACTGTAGCTTCCTGCAAGATCTTTTGGTCAGCCTCATTATAATCATCATAGAATTTGGTCATTGGTTGAAGGTTTCCATCCACAATGACTAATTTGATTACACTTTCTAAGGACAGGGTGGGCTTTTCAACAAATTCCTCTGACATTTCTTCCTTGTCTTGACTTGTGGAATGTTCACCGGATCCTTTCTTCTTCTGCCTTTTTATTTCCTTTATCCCCTCATCAGATTCAGTTTCCTCTTCATCCTTTAGGCTAACATAGGACCTTGTTGCCTTTTTCTTTGTTCTCTTTTCTCCTTTTCTGGATGCTTGGACTTCTAGTTTTGAGCTTCTTGAGCTTTTGGCTGAGACAGGTGCTGATCTCTTTGATGATCTTGTTCAGGTGGAAGATTCTACCAGACCACTTTCCTTACTGCCCTTTCTGTCTTCTTCCTATGGGCATCAAGTGCCTCCTTTGAGATGCCAAGGCCTTTGGCAATATTTTCTACTTCTTTTCTCACCTTCCTCTTGATATCTAGTTCTCTGAGTTCCACATGAATTTCTACATTCAGCTCCTCAAAGGTTCCAAACCTTTCTGCCTTTGGATCCTTTGGCTGACTTAGCATGTGTTGAACATGCAGCTCCACAATTTGTTCATCAACTTCATACCGCATGGGCATGATCCATATAGTTCTTGGTTCTACTGCTTCCATTAGGCACTGATCAGTCTCTACCATAAAACAAATTGTGTCTTTGTATTTTTCAACAAGAGACTAGGGAATACTTTCTCTTGCTTGCATCATGTTCTAAAAATTCTTGAAATATCCCCATAGAGCTATATTTTGTGCTTTGTTATCACCAAGTCCATGCAAATAATCTCTGATTTGGATAGCCACTGGTCTATCATTCTCCCACACCCAGCCACTAGATCCGGGAAGCTCATTCATAAAGTAGAAGAATAAGCACAATATTAATCTACCATACTTGAATGAATTCTTTTTATCTTTCTTTATTTTCTGTAGGTTCTCCAAGAGTTGGTTCAAGAGAAGCTAACAAAGATCATAGTCTACATCCTTTCTTAGCATTTCATAAGCAGTGTAGATGGCAGTTCCAGGTACTGAATTTTCCCTGCTAGAATGATATATTTTATATCCAATGATCATGGAGGCATACTTGACATCCGGATCAGAGATGTCATCTACTGTCATTGCTCTTTTGTAAAACTTGGATCTGGTAGCCTCACTCATAGTTCAATTCTTCACAGATTTAAGAACAGGAATCCCACCGGATGAGTGTAATCTGGTAACTACCTAGATGGCATCTTTTGTGATTTTGAATGGTCCATTTAACCACATAAAGTTGTCATGTATTCTGTTCAAAATATACCTGACCCATTCATCCTCAGTAAAATAGGGGAAATGTATGTATTGTGCAAAGTGCTTATTCCAGAGGCCCTTGTATTGGGGTTTGAGCTCAAATGAATCATCTAACAGTTGTTTGTGATAGATATCTCTTAGTTTGAATTCCCCAAACTCTTCAACATTTACGTGTATGTAAACCCTAATATCTTTGGTGTGCAAAACGCCATGCGGAACACTAGAAAATGCTCCTAGGGGATCTACCTCCAAGGATTTGTATGGATGTTTCTTAAATGTGGGGCGAGGTCTATCAGAAATCTTTACTCTATTTGGAGTAGCCATCATCAAAGAATCTTACTGAAGGATATCAAGAATGAAGAATACCTTTTACATAGTTTAGGGCACACAATGAAATCCAGATTGAGCTGTATAACGAATCATCTTGATCTTTGGGAGAAGTAGTTGCAGAGCTCCTTTTCTCTCTTCTTCTTCAATGCAGAATGAACAAGTGATTAATGAGAAAACCCTTATATTTCTCTGCAAACCTATTGTCAGGTTGCAATAAATGTTCGACCTAAGTTATTCCTGTTGGCCTTATTCGGATGACTTGAAGAACCTGGATCAGTCCTGATCTTTAAACATCATGTGGATCTTCCAAATCTTAACCATAGTTTGTTTGGATGTTTCCCTTACGAACCCTTCAATCCGCAACTCTTCTTGTGCTAGTTTCGGCACCAAATGACTGGCTAGGGGAACAAGGTTTTCTTTGTGTCTCCCCCTGAGCCAGAGCTCACTTTTTAATTTCTGGAAGGAATATCAGCACCAGAGTCTGGTGTGGATCCAACCTCTACATTCTCTGCACTTTTCTTTACCCAAATCTTGTTCATCTCACTTTTAACTTCATCTGCATTCACTTTTTGTTTCCCCTTATCTTGATTCTGATTATGATATACCGGACCTCTTTTGTCCTGATTCTTGCTTCTACAAAATTTTGTAATATGACCGGATCTATTGCAAATTTGGCAAACAACATTTCTTTGCATATTTGATTGATATCCTCTTGATCTGCATTGATTAGCCATATAACCTATTCTATTGCATGAAAAGCATCTACCATTGAATGATTTGTTCATTTGCATATTTTTGCATTCATGAGATTTGTGACCATACCTTTTGTAGTTAAAACACTGTCCGGAGAAGGATGAATTAGTCTGATTCATTCTTTTTCTGCACCAATTAGCTTTGTGACTAAAGTGATTGTAGTTGTGGCAGTATCCATTGAAGGATGGATATCTTTGAGCATTAGGCTATCTTACCGGAGGTCTTCTAGGCCTATTCCTTGGATTTTCTGATCCAAAATTCTTCTGACTGGATCCAGAGCTTTCTCCTTTCTCATATCCCAAACCACACTTGTCATCTACGTTCTTTTGACTTCCAAGAAGAACTTCAAGTTGAGCTAAACTTATCTTCAATTTCTCTTTATACTCATTTGCTGTTTGAAGATCCCTTTTGAGAGAGACAATTTGATCCTCAAGTTTTTCTTCATTATCTTTAGCATCTTCAAGATCAGATTCAAGATGTTTGATAATTCTATCCATCTGGTGGCAATCTTCTGATTTCTCCTTGAGAGATTGTCTTAGATTATCTTCATTTTTTCTTTTCTCTTCAACTTCTTGGGTAAACTTCATGACTCCTGATTCCATTTCATGTCTTACCATAATGATTTCTTTTGATAACTTTTCACACAACTCAGTTTTTTCTTTCAGCTCTTCATTTGCATTATTTTCTTCACTTTGTCTTGTCGATTGCTGAAGCAGCTCCTTTCTCTTTTTCATAGAGAGACTTAATTTGTCTTTTAGTTCTCTCATGAAATCATCAGCCTGTTTGAGTCTTTCCTTTAATTCATTGACTTTAGAGTTTGACTGTTCAAGATCATCAAGGGCAGTCTTGAGTTGCTCCTTTAAACCATATGCATCCATTTGAATTCCCAGATCTTCCTCAAGCTATTAGGCTCTGTTAGGAGGAACTTAGCTCTGATACCAATTGTTGATAACTAAGAGGGGGTGAATTAGTTATCCTAATTATTTCTGCTTTCTTAACTTTGTTAGTAATCAATGTAACATTAATTTAAATGAGCAAACATAACCATGAAATGGAAATACACATGACACAATATTTTTGATGTGGAAACCCTGTTAAGGGAGAAAACCACGGGGTGATTAACCCAAGATTGTATTCTCTGTTAGAAGAATAGAAATACAAAATGACACTTGCCAATTAGAGCTCACTGCCCGAGCACACTGTTCACAAGAGGCACACTGCCTACAAGAGACACACTGTCTATAGAAAGAGTGTTATACAATACTTGAACTGATTGGTAGCATCCACATATGCTAGAGTTCGGTTCCAGTTAGGCTCAGTACACTGACCTACTGCACTTCATCTTTCTTTTTCTCTTATGTTGCTTTCCTTTCACATACCGAGCCTTCTTTACTGCTTTTGCTCTGCTCTACTTTTATTCACACATCCACAACACCCACGACTCTTCTCATAACCAAATCCATCTTGTATATATATCCGCAAAAGTGATTTCATCAACTTTCTAGTTGGCACCTAGAATAGTCAATCTTTTCACAAACTCTGATCTATCAGCTGAATCCTTGCACACCAGGTAATGTGGATCAAGGATATACTTGTGGAAATCATTAATTATGTCGGCCAAACATAATTCATGCCTTCATAACCTTTACCAACATCAGTAACACATCCAGAATAATGTTTGATGTTCTGCCAGTCAGTTCTTCCTCTGTCCATGCTGCCAATTGGGAACCCAGTACTTAAGCATTCATATCTCTTTATCCTTTCCACACCGGAGGCTCAAACTTTGGAATCTATCAATCAAGATAGTCCTCTTGACTTCCCCAAATCCACACTTCACCAAGATACTTCCTCTGAGAGATCCGGACCTATCTGTCGGACCTCACCACATGCTCTGTTCTTGTTTACCGGACCATAACATTCTTCACTCTGACTTCCGGTAGAGACACACCATGTCCTGTGGATGGGTGGAATAAACTTTGTTGCCATCAATGACAACAATCATGAATCCATATAGTGTCTCTTGCCAACAAAATGATCTTGTCTATGAATATGGCCCTCAAAAGGTGCACTTCCTTGCTATGATTCCAAGATGTTCAAATGGGAACAACTATGATAGTTTCTCCATGAAGATGAGCTTCACAATAATGATAGTATTGTGTAGTAACAAGTTTGATCACAAGCAATGAAGGAATTGGTGCCAAAGGCACATTGTAATTCCTGCAGAGTAAGTTTACTTAAAGCTTGGATGATTGAAATGGAAGAATAGGGTTCAATTTATAGACTTGAGAAAGAGAAGATCAATGGTATAGAGAGAATAAGAAGATCAACAGTTGAGAATGGTTGAGAAATGTGCACAATAAGAAGAAGACAAGTGTCTTGCTCTATTTTGTATGAGAGGAATTAATAAATAGAAGAATGAGTTAACTGAAGAGATTAATCAATTAAAAGAATAGATCAATCAGTTAAGAGAATAGAACTAGAGAATAGAAATTGCATGAGGATGAGAAGATATTTTAGCCAATTGAATATTTGGAATATTCAATTACATGTGCACAAGGATTGAATTATATTTAGAGATAACTCAATTTAGAAGAAATAGACAACTTAAATAAATATTTGATTTATTTAAATTTAGAGAAGATATTATTAGAAGAAATAATTAAATAATTGGTATTATTTAATTTAGAATGATTTTGGAAGAACTAATTAGATAATTGGTATTATTTAATTTGTTGGAGGAATTAGGAGAATTTTGGAATTTAATTAAATAAATTGATTTTATTTAATTGTTGGAAGAGTATGAATCAAATAAATAAATTTGTTTATTTATTTATTGATAGAGGAATTTGACTTAAATAAATATTAAGAATATTTATTTGGACAGAGTTGTGTCATTTTTAGGTGTATACAATAACACCTTGGGGTACATTTTGTTGGGTAGTCATGTCGTTTGGACTTAAGAATGCAGGAGCTACTTACCAGCGTGCAATGACTCTTATATTTCATGATTATATGCACAATATTCTAGAAGATTATGTTGACGACATCCTAGCAAAGTCTATCCATCGTAAGGATCATGTTACAAATCTTCGACAAATATTTGAGCGCATACGAAAATATAATATGCGATTGAATCCCCGTAAGTGTATTTTTGGCATGGATAGTGGAAAGTTACTTGGGTTTATTGTTTGAAATCGAGGTATAGAAGTCAATACTGAAAAGATTGATGTGATTGTTAATATGCAAATACCGAAGAACATATCTCAACTTCGTAGTTTGCAGGGAAAGATACAGGCCATCCGTCAGTTTGTTTCACAACTCGCAGACAAGACTCACCCTTTTACGCAACTACTGAAGAAAGATTCTCATTTTCAATGGAATTCTGAATGTCAAAAATCTTTCAATAACGTAAAGGATTACTTAGCTAGTCTACCCATTTTGCAACCTGCTGTTTCTGATAAACCATTCCTGTTATACATTTCAGCATCTAACAATGCCCTAGCAGCTTTGTTAGTGCAACATAACGCTGAAGGCAAAGAATGTGTTGTATATTACATTAGTCGTACTTCATTCAATTATGAAGTGTGATACATAGTCATAGAGAAGCATTGTTTAGCTTTAGTGTTTGCCACTCAAAAGCTTAGACACTATCTCTTAAATGTTGAAGTACATGTAATGGTAAAATTCAACCCTTTGAAATATCTCTTCGCAAGAATAGATTTATCAAGTCATCTTGCTAAATTGGTTATGTTGTTAATAGAATATGATCTCAAATTTATTTCACAAAAAGCAATTAAAGGTCAAGTGATAGCTGATCAATTAGCTGATGCTCCCTCACCCTTTTCTATACAAAATGTGAATGTGTTCCCTGACGAACAAATTTTAACAATCTCTGCGGATGAAAAATGGGAATTATATTTTGACAGAACAAAATGTCGAATTGGCTCTAAGGCTGGTGTTATATTGATACCTCATGTTGGTAAGCCGATTCCCTTATCTTACCGCTTAGATTTCTCATGCACAAACAATATAGCTAAATACGAAGCTCTTATTGCTGGACTTCGTGCAACCTTGGCTCTTAATATCAAAAACATTACAATATATGGTGATTCTCAGTTAATTGTTAAACAAGTAATAGGATCGTATCAAACTAAGCATGATAAGCTATCTTAGTATCATGAGTTTGCATTATCTCTCTTAAAACAATTGACATCATATTTGATTGATACTATTCCTAGGAAAGATAACTGACATGCAGATGCAATGGCAAGTGCAGCTTCCCCTATATCCCCTAATGGTTCTCCTGAGGAATTTACCTTTGTTGTTCATAATCTTAAGACACCGATAATCAATGACCCTATAGTTGTGAATTTGAAACTCTATGGTAATGCATACACAGATGAATAGTTCTCCTACATATTTAACTATCTACATGATGGAACCATTCCTGATTCGACATCTAAGAATGCCTGACTCTGTTTACGTAAACTAGTAGCACGATACATTATATTATCAAATGTCTTATATCGTCGAAGTTATAATGGTGTTTTACTCCGAGGTTTAAGAAATTCAGAGATTCTGATAGCTTTAGAAGAAGCTCACTTTGGTGCCTGTGGAGGGCATTTTGGTGGAAAATCATTGGTGCAAGAATTGTTATGTATGGGGTACTATTCGCAGCATATGGAACAATATTCCTTTGCTTATGTCAAGAGATGCCCATAATGCCAACAACATAAACACCTAATCCATGCTCCTACTCAAGAGCTTCATGACCAAGTGTCACCATGGCCATTCTCTATCTAGGGTTTAGATCTAATTGGTAAAATTTCCCCACCCTCCTCTCAAGGACATACGTTTATAATCACTGCTACCGATTCTTTTACAAAATGGGTTGAAATGGTCCCTTTGTGATCCATGACCGCCAATGTAATCTATCAATTCATACAAGATAACATAATTTCTCAATTTAGAATACCTTCCTCCTTGGTTTTTAACAATGGTACACCATTTAAGAACAAGGATGTGGAAAAGTTCCTTGAAAAATACCATATACAATATCACTTCTCTACGCCTTACTACCCTCAATCAAATGGCCAAGCAGAAGCCTCAAATAAAGTTATTAGACAGATTTTACGAAAAACTGTTAATAAACATAAAAAATATTGGCATATGCAATTATCCTATGCACTATGGGTTTATAGAACAAGTATTCGAACAGCTACTGGTAACACACCGTATAATCTCATCTACAGGGCAGACGCGATAATGCCCTTAAAGATAGAAATTCCTTCTTTGCAAATTTTCCTAAGAGATATCATGGATGATGTCAGAACGAGATAAAAGATTACAGGAACTTGAGATGCTTGATGAAAGATGTATTCATGCTCTTGAACATCTCAAGGCTTATCAAAAAGGTGTACAATGAGCCTATAATGCACAAGTCATACAATGTTCATTTAACGTTGGGGACTTAGTTCTTTATGAAAATCAATGCAATGTAAATGCACTGCCTGGTGAAAAAGGTAAGTTCAGCTCTAATTGGCTTTGATCATATATAATCACTAAAACCTTTGGATCCAGAGCGTATAAATTAGCTAATGAGCAAGGTACCTCGCTTAAAGAACCTATTAATGCAGCACACCTCAAAAGATTTTATGCTTAAAGATTTAATGTTAAATGTTTCTAAGCTAATTTAGCACATAGATTAGCTTCAATTTCAACAAGATATCACTATTTTGTCTTAATTCATTTGGCATTATATCTTTGTTCAGTTGATCATTATTGCATCGTGTTCAATTAGTAATTACTTAGATCACTTTTGTATTAACTGAATGTAGCATGGAAGTTAAAGTTATGTGTAAAATAATTAATCATTGTGTTTGTTACTACATGTTCTTTTTAGAATTGTTAGTATATCACAATAGCATTAATTATAGCATTTAGACATCATTAGTAGTTGCACTTTTATAAAAATCACATGTGATAGATCAAAAGCCATTACACATAGATCAAAAGAAATAAATATTATATATATATCTTAGTTTCAAGTATACATCCGAGTCGACTATCCCTCAAAATAAAATGGGATGTCATAGTGCCTAAAGTCTATGCATCACATAGCTGAGCCTCGATTGGCAGTACCCTCGTGGTGTACGAGTGACAGAAGCCTGACCATGTGTGGCTACAGATCGTGAATGACTCCTAGAGACGCTTCA
This sequence comes from Cunninghamia lanceolata, assembly GCA_027924645.1. NCBI lineage: Eukaryota > Viridiplantae > Streptophyta > Pinopsida > Cupressales > Cupressaceae > Cunninghamia > Cunninghamia lanceolata. Next base: position 4,897,979 of record BSBN01000071.1, on the reverse strand, counting down.
CGATCGTAACCCCCTGATCTTGCCTCTCATCTCTATCATCTGCTTATGTGCCTCCTGGTACATCCTCTGGTACCAATCTCTCTCAACCTAAACCCTGTCTCTATTAGCTCTTACCTGTTGGACCTACCTTAGTAAGAACTCACTAACAAATGGCTCTCCCTCCGAAGTAGGAACCGCTACTATCTATTCTTGTTGTGCCCTGAGCTTAGTCTTGGTGCTCAGCTCTCTATCAAAACTCCTCTCTCTCGTGCAGATTGCTCTAGCATGGTCTCTGTAGTAGTCCTATATTTGACTATTGGCATAAATATCTCAACATGCCACCCAACAGATGATCATGGTGAATAACCTGCCTGCACTCATTGCTCTGAGGCATCTATAGGTACTATGTCTCCTATGATGTGACTCATAAAGTCTTGCCATGTATCAGTCCCAACTACAAAATAGAGGATGAGATAGATGTTAGACTCCCATATAAATATCACAAATAATAAACTGTACAAAACATCAAATAATAAATCAAACCTAACCTGGATCTCCATCTCGCCAGGATGGATCTCAGATCACTGATGGTGTGATGAGATTTGCTATCTGATCTGCAGTTGGGGGCATAGACCTACTACTCTCCCATCGCTCTGTCTGACTAGGCCTCACATCATCTGTAGGTATAGGACCACAAGCCTTAGACCGCGGTCTCGACTCGGTCTCCTCATCAGTGTCTACCTCCTGCTAACTCTGTCAGGATCTCACTTTGAAGACGTACTATGATGGGAGCTCCTTGGACTCATCCTCATCCTCCTCCTCATCCTCCTCAAGATCATAGTATCCCATGAAATCGCTGACGTCGTCCTCCACCCCTATGTCACTTGCGTGACCGGCCCAAAGTCAAGCATCCCCTGTAGGGTGCTCGGGTGGAAAGATAGGTGCAGGCCATGTTGTGTGCTACCAGGTCTGATATGCTCAGGTACACACGACATCATCTGTGTCTGACACTAGCTCTGCGTCCTCAGGATCCTCATCTCACTAAGTGCCATGTCTATTATCATCAGCTGTTAGATAGTATTGGCTCTTATTGCACTCTGAGCTACATGTGCATAGCTCAGATGAACTGTAAGAACATCCTATATCTTTTTGAACTATTGTGCCACCCTGTCAAAGCAAAACCAAGATACAATATGGTTGAGGTGACTCGCCATCAGCTGATCCCTCTACATCTGAGCTAACTACCTCTGCTCACCAAACCATCTAATGTAGCCATGATATGGTCTCTAAATTATGTCACCAGGCTGTAATCTATCAAATACTATTCTCTAGAATAGCAAATTACCGTGCCTCCAACACCTGACTAGTGGATAGGCATAGACACATGGATGGGTGAATTTTGCCTCTATAGGAAAACCTACCAGTCGTGTGCACCTGATGTGCTCAAAGGCCTAGAGCTGTAGTAATGTGCAGACCATCAAACTATGCATCTCATAATGGACATATTGCCCTAGGATGCGATAAAGGTATGCAAGCATACTGCACCCCCATGCATAGACAGTCTGATGCTCCTCCATTGCTCTGATAGTGTGAATGAGACCCCTGTGAAGGTGAGTGCCTCATCCATCTGGTGCGATGGCTAGTGCGACTGTGACAATCATGATCCTCTGTAGTAAGGGAATATCTCTGCATCCTTGCTCTAGAAAATAGAGCTGAATATGTCCTCGCTTTGTCTGAGAAATAATGTGACCCAAGCAGTATAGCTAACTCTCCAGAGTATACCTCGTTGAGTGATGTTCAACAACCCTCACTGTCTCTCCTTAGATCAGCAGTCGAAGGATCCTGAACACATCCTCCAGTGTGATAGTAATCTCGCCAGTCGGTAAGTGGAATGTGGATGTATTTGCATCCCATCTCTCCATCAGTTCCATGAGCATCGCACAGTGGAATCTGATTGTGGGCATCTCAAACACTCACCATAGGCCCATCGTCTGTAAATGCTCTCTCTACGACAGTCAAGGCACTAGTGCACTCTTGTAGAAGTTGTTGGCAAGAGATAGATTGGAGCTTCATGATTGTTGTCATTAATGGCAACAAAGTTCATCCCACACATCCGTAGGACATAGTGTGCCTATACCAGAAGTCAGATTGAAGAGTGTTGTGGTCTGGTAAACAAGAATAGAGTGTTGTGGTAAGGTCTGATAGTCAGGTCTGAATCTCTAAGAGGAAGTATCTTTGGAAAGTGTGGACTTGGGAAAGTCAAGAGGAATACCTTGACTAGTAGATTCCAAGATTTGAGCCTCTGGTGATGAAAGAGTGAAGAGATATAAGCATTCAAGTATTGGGGTCCTGTTTGGCAGAGCAGACAGAGGGAGAACTTACCAGCAGAGCTTCAAACATTATTCCAGATGAGATGTTGATGGTGATCAAGATTCTTAAGGTATCATTTGTGATTGGTTGACTTGTTAGATAACTCTTATAAGTATCTATTTGATCCACATCACTTGGTAAGCAAGGATTCAGCCGACAGACTAAAGTTTGGGAAATACTAACTATTCCGAATGCTGACTAGAAAGAGAATGAAATCCTTTGTGCAAATATATATACCAAATGGATTTCGATGAGAAGCAAGAGTTGTGTAATTGGGTAGTGCAAAGAAAAGTAGAAGTGCAGTGTGGAAGCAGTAAGGCAGGTTTGGTATGTGAAAGGATAGCAGCTCTAAAAGAAGAGAAAGGATGAAGTGCAGTAGATCAGTATACTGAGCCTAACTAGAACTGAACTCCAGCATATGTGGATGCTTCTCATTAGTTTAAGTATCTTGTTACTCTCTTTAGAACTTGTAGACAGTGAGTCTCTTGTAGGTAGTGAGCCTCTTGTGAGCAGTGTGCTCAAGCAGTGAGCCCTAATTGACAAGTGCCATTTTGTATTTCTATTCTTCTAACAGAGAATACAATCTTGGGTTAATCACCCTGTGGTTTTCTCCCTTAATAGGGTTTCCACGTCAAAAATATTGTGTCATGTGTATTTCCATTTCATGGTTATGTTTGCTTATTTGAATTGATGCTACATTAATTATTAAGAAAGTTCAGAAAGCTAAAATAATTAAGATAACTGATTCACCCCCTCCTTTTAGTTATCAACAAAAGTGCCATCAAATGATTGCCTATGTGCTCACGCATCTCAGGGACATCCTACAGATTGGAAAGAAAGAAAGCGTATCAGAATCCCCTCTAGAAACTAAAATAAGCTATTGAGAACTAAACAAAATGCCAATGCCTAGGGCTTGTCTCCTCTGTGGACCAGGGCACCCCAGGAAGACTAGGACGCCCTAGAGGGACATTGGTGCCCCTGTGGGACTAAGGCACCCTAGAGAGACTCTGGTACCCTAGGTGGACCCGGGCACCCCTATCTGGGACCCCTATCCATCTTCCCCTCTTGGCATAGACATCAGTAAACATGAAAACAAAAGTACAATGGGGCATGACAGCAATCCTACAAGACCACAAAGTTAGGAACCGCAACCTACAAAGGAACACTTGTTAGAGAAATCAAAACCAAATCAACCTTCAACCACCACCAATGAGTTAGTACAAAAATGCTAAGGGGGTTGAGTGATGGGAAGGGAGGAAATCAAGGGAGATATATGCCCCCCTTGTTTCTACTTGCTTAGTCCGAGAGTAGAAACAAGGAGATATCCACGCACGTTGACTTCAAGAGAAATATTTTGTGAGGGTCATTTGAAGAAACAACGCTCAAACATAACACATTAGGGAGGAAAGAGAGTGGAACCTAGATTCCAATGCAACAAACGACACTGAAATTAGAGTTGGACAACTCAAGAAAAGGGCTCAAGAGTGAAAGAGCACACTTTTGCACCTAATTAGGGATAGAAATTCTCACTCACTTACTTTAGGTAAAAGGGAGTTGTCACTTATCACTAACTCATTCTTGCTTCTTATCATTGCAAAGAGAGAGAAGGAGAATAGGAGAATGACCACGTTGAGCCGATGTTCATATCATCCACCACAACTGGAGATGCTCCGAGCCTGAGTAGTGGAGAGATGTTTTGAGGCTGAGGTAGGGTCCTGATCCCATACGGCCATGACACACAACACAGGTGTCATGTCCACATTTGCCATGTGGTTATGACATGAATTACGAAAAACTTTTCTACCTATCCCTAGGAACCCCCTCGCATGTGTCTGCGTGCTCAGTGGCAATACGCATAAGGCGTAAACATGTCAACATAATTCAGGGAGGTGCATTGTCCCATGCAATCCCCTACGTGATGATAGCCATCTAGGGGGTATGTGACATGAAGTGTGTCACTTATAGGGTTAGAGTGATTTCAATCATAACCCTAAGTCTCCTAGGTGTGAAGATGATCTCGCCAACTTCAAGACCTAACTCTACTTAGGTCAGAACATAAACGAAATAAAGATTAAGCAAAATGGCATAATGGCGCATGATTAAAGTGGAATGAAAGAGTGAAAATTAATAAAATATTGCAAGATTAAAACCCTAGAAATCTAAGAAAATTTTGACAACATAACGTGTTTTTAATAAATGCAAAATAAATTTTTAAAATAAAATTCCAAAAAGAATCCAAATAAAATTTAAGAATAAAATTTAAAATAAATCTTAAGAACAATTTTAAAATGATTTACAATAATAAAATAAATATCCGGCATGAGTTTTCCACAGTCCATAATAGTGAGTATTACATGTACTTCTGGATTCCACTGTGTATGTTTTTTGAATCAACGTTTCAGATCATACTCAATGATCCATCATCAGGAAGAGGAGTTTTGAAAAATAGATAGCAAACTAAGCCTTATAAAGGAAATAGAGGTGAATAGGGTAACGGAAAATGAAGGGCAGTGGTTGAGGGGAGAAAAATAAGGTAAAATAAAATGAGCAACATGGGAAGAAACCTCACAAGGGACAACACCAGTTAAAAATGTATAAGAATGACAACTAAAACTAAAGAAATATAAAACACAAGCCAATCGAAAGAAAAAGTAGTTAAAGAATTTTAATAAGATCAAAGATTAAAAATAACGAAAGTAAGTTTATAAGGAAAAAGTAAGTAAGAGCAAAAAAGTAGATAAATAAATATATTACAAAGAGCAAAAAATATAAGAAAGAGCAAAAATTATACAAATATATTACTATTGGTAATAGTGTAGAAAAAAGAAGAAAGATACGATAATTTAATAATATAGAGACGAAACAGTATATAAATAATGCCTCATATTAATATCGAGACGAAATAATATGGAACCGTAACACTATGTATTAAAATATAACAATAGAGTAATATGGGAACGTGAGAATAAATAAAGATGTTAAAATTAAAAAGGTGATAGAAAGGATGGATATACTAATATGATAAAAGAAGGATACAAAAAACTCGAAAACGGAGAATAAATATAGTAAGAGAAAAAGGGCAAAAATAGATCCAAAGAGAGGTATCACTATAAATGATAGAACATATTGATATAGAAACGTAAAAAGAAACCGGAACGTAAAAATATATATTAATATATAACACTCTATTAATATGGAAACGTAAAAGAAAATAAAGGTATACATATTAATGTTGTAATAGAATAGATATGTATAAAAATAAGGAAATGGAAAGAGACAAGAAACAAGAAAGAAGGAAATAGAAATATAGGAGATGAATAGGAATATGTATATACTCCTACTCATCACCTTCTATACCAAGCTTGCACACCCGTACAAACAGAGCAAGCGAGATCAAAAAATAAAATCTAGGCAAGTAAGAGAAAAGTACAAAAGCATCTTAAAAGCTCCTAGAATACAGTTAGAAAAGGGCGGGAGGCGAAGGCAAGAAAGGAGAGGGAGAGAGTGGGATAAAGAGGGGTGGGGAGGGGAGGGGAGAAAAGAAAGAAATTCAAGAGCAGGAGTGAGGAAGGGTTAATAAGAGGAGAGAGAGGACAAATGTGAGTATGGACGAGGAGGAGGAGAAAAGGAAATCTTTAGATTGGCTTGTGTTTTATATTTCTTTAGTTTTAGTTGTCATTCTTATACATTTTTAACTGGTGTTGTCCCTTGTGAGCTTTCTTCCCATGTTGCTCATTTTATTTTACCTTATTTTTCTCCCCTCAACCACTGCCCTTCGTTTTCCGTTCCCCTCTTCACCTCTATTTCCTTTATAAGGCTCAGTCTGCTATCTATTTTTCAAAACTCCTCTTCCTAATGATGGATCATTGAGTATGATCCGAAACGTTGATTCAAAAACATACACAGTGGAATCCAGAAGCACATGTAATACTCAAAATAAATATCCTCCAAGGTCAAGTAAATTGGCCTTGCATAAAGATTAAAAATTTAAAATCTAATAATAAAATAAAATAATAACAAACGCCAAAATGGATCTCAAAAATTTGAGTCCGTTAATAAACATAATTTTGGCAATAATGTTTATTATCAAACTCGAAATAATAGAGAAGGGAGGAGACTAAGATACTCACTCCCGTAAAAATAATAATAAAATAGAAAATTAATTAAAAAATAATTATCCTAATAAGAGGAATTAAATTCAAGAGAATATTCTTCCCAAGTTAAACAAAACTCAATCCCTCCAAAATTTAAGTTAACCCGCAAGGTAATAAAAGACAAAATACAAAACCCCATCTAAAATATTAATAAAAGGTTTGAGAAACAAGAATTAAAATATATGGGCATAATAGAGTTCTTTTTAAAGAAAAGAATTAAAACAAACCTCTCTAAAAAAAATTCTCTTAATAAAAAAATATTGTTTCCTAAATGAGAAAAGCCCTAATCTCAATTTTATAATTGTTTTCTACTTTCATTGTTGCCCTAATCTCCTAAATCACATCCTTGTTTTCTTTTGTCTTCTTCATACTGCAGGTTAGGGTTCCCATGGCAGCCATTGATGAGCCTCTGAAGGTATGCATGCAATGTTACTAAGAGTCTCTTTGTTTATTGTGTATTCTGAATATAGGCATATTTATTTATTTATATTTATTTATCTTTTTAATATTGAGAGACTGAAACATAATGCATATGTATAAAAATGTTACTAGCAGGTTTAGCAAGGTTTGAAGGGGGGTTAAGGGCTGAGCGGCGGCCAAGGGCAGAGGTTCGATGGAGGGTATGATGTGGGGAGGCCGTGTGGGGAGCGGCGGAGAAGGAGCCGTGGTTAGGGAGAGTGTGGAGGCTGTGAGAGAACAACGGAGGGCTGGACAATACAAGGAGAAGGGGGAATGGTGTGGGGAAGGGGCCGTACCTCCCTCCACACCCATGGGTGTGGGGGGAGGCACAACCCCCTCCCCACACCAATGATAGTAACACAGGCAGAAGGGTGGCGGTTGGGCTGTCATCCCTCTGCTTTGTATATTTTTTTTTCTGTTTCTTAAAAAAAAAAAACACCAGAACTCAACTCCGACGCTAGGGTTTGACCCAACAACCATTTCTGTATTCTATTTTATTTTCATAGTATTTTTTTATATATTTCAGTTAAAGATATATATATATATATATATATATATATATATATATATATATATATACATAAGTATATGTATATATATATATATATTTAGGTTTAGAACAATAGTTTGTTCAAACACCACAGTATGATTACTTTTATTTTTCTACTAATATATATATATATAAGTGTATATATATTTATATATATAATATATTCTATAGAGCAAAAGAATCACTTCAGTATTTTCTTTTCAATCTTAGTATAAACATAGTAACTATAAGAAGGAAGAACAGCAACTAGGTTCATAAAATAATAAAACAACCAGTGTAGTTTTCTTTTTTTTTTGTATGAATATATAGACACATTGCACTCTCCTTTTTCAACCATGTTTTAAAACAAAATAGTAACTTGCAAATTTTAACATAAGTAAACCAATAACACTTCCCTTTTTGTTTTAAAGCATAAATATATATACAGAATATATTATATATATTTTTTGATGCAATAATAAACTAGAAAACTACAATTTCATTTTCTCTTCTATAACAACAGCTAATAAAATAACCTTCATAGTAATAACAGATAACTATTCTCAACTTTCTCTTTCTTGTATGCAATAAATTTCATTTAACAACACTCATATATATATATTTGCAAGTATAATGACAGAAAAATATATAAAATTTCACATGTATTACACAAACTTCCCAACTCCACGAAATAGGAAATAACAACATTATAATAAATCATAGAGAAAGTATTCATTACAACACCTGTATATTTTTTTTTCAAAAGGAAAGTATGATAGCAACCATAAGATATTTTCTCATGCATTTCACACACCAAGAAACTCACAACTTAGAGGATAATCAGCATTTTAATACAATAAAAAAAATTATTTCTCTTACAACATTTATTACAGCCAACTTCCAGGGCATAAACTAGACAATAAAATACATTAGGGCCCAATGGCCTTGGCTCAAACAACCCACAACAAAGGGAACAAACTACACAAAAATGGACTTCACAACAAGCTCCATTTCTCCATATATGTACCTACAAATAAAACACAACAACAAGTACAACCTAGCCACTTTGAAATGCCCTCCTCCCTATTGTTGACTTGCAAGAGGGTCACTCCCAAGCTAGGGAGGTAGGGATTCACATAGGTACAACCACACAACAACAAGTATCAAAACACAACAACATAAATACAACCCCAAGGATAAGCACATAACTCAACTCATGAAAATGAGTTTGATGGGGGTAGGGAATGGACCCCTCTACTTCAAAGGCCACCCAAAAATACTAAATACCAATCTCATGGCCTCAAGCCAAAAACCTCTAAAACTAAAACTCTCCAAATATCACCAAAAATAATCTCCATGGCACTCTTGCCATTCAAATAATGTCCACAACAAGTAAGAAGCCCTCAAGGCATAAATATCACAATATGGGAGTGACCTCAAGGAGGTTCCTTTCCTCTACCCCAAACAAGTTGAGCCTTACCTCCAAATGGAGGTGCTCTCACCACACTCCCATCCCTCACAAAAATAATGAAAACAACAACCAACAAAACTACAATACATCACAATAAATAAGCAAGAGTGAAGAAACATAGTTCGTGAGGCTTACCTTTAATGCCCTATAATGGAAGCACATTTGGTGATGTGCTCCAAGCTTTCCCAAACCTTCCAATCTCCAAGAATTTCTTTACTTCCCCAAAATTGCTCTAAAAAATAGAAAGAAACTCAAAAATGCAAGAACCCCACACTCCTCAACAAGAGGAGATAATATAGGCCATCAATTTTGGCCTTGAGGAATGAGAAGGTGACACTTGTCATCTTCTCCTTCCTCCTCCAATGCAACTTGCAAAGGAGAGGAAGTGTGAGGGTGACAAGTGTCACCCTCCAATTCCCTCTCAATCCTCACCTTATCCACTTGTGCTCTCACACATGTGTAAGAGAACAAGTGGTGAGGTGGCATTCCCATCCAAACCTCTATGAGGATAAGGGATACCATATGGCATCCTCTTATTCTCTCAAAGAGCCATCTCCCTCCAAGATGCTCTCACACATGTGTGAGAGTCTTGGAGGAAGATCCCACACAATTGGGAGTCTTGAAGACCTCCCAAGTCTTCCTTGGGAAAGGACTCCCAAACTTTGGGAAGAGAGATGAGTCTTTCCCAAAGCATGACTCATCTCCCACCTTCTCTACTTTTAAATTTCATCACTTTGACTAAACCATAGTTTAGAGTGACCAAAAGTGAGTTAATCCAAGGGTTAGTTAGTAAAAATTGACCCTAGACCCATGGGTAACCACCTAGGGTAAATTTTGGGACACTAAGGTTCACCAAGGGGGTCATAAATCCACTTTAAATGGCCTCAAAAATAAAATAATTACCAAGTGGTGTAAGTCAATAAAAATTGCACAACACTTAATATTAATTAATTTAAACAAAAGGGTATTAGGCCAAAATGATAAAATTTAAATCAAGCACTTAAATCAACATTTAATTTCAAACGTGATCCTAATCCCTCTTGGGAATGGATCGGTTTCACAGGGAATAACATAGTGTGAATTCTATCTCCAATTTCCCATGGCTTGGGAATGTAAAACCTGCACATCTCGATCAAGTGTCAATGATATCATGATAATCATAGCCGAAGCAATTGAAAATAAATTCATTCCATAGAATGCAACAATAATCATCAATAACATAATTCTAAATTAAATTGCATTTTTCTATCACACGTCAAATAATCCTTATCACATAAATAACTAGAAATCACATCACAAAACATCATCTAATATATCTCGTATGTCGTATCACAAAATAGCATCAAATATGATCAAATTGAATCACATATGTCTAATCAATGTCCTATCAAAGTCAAGAGATATAATCAAGTCCGCATAATGAAACCATAGTCTCTAAAAAGTCTGATAATGTCATCAACTGAAAAGCATAACGATCAAAATAAGGAAGGAAAAATAATCGGCCTCACAATTACAGATTTTGGGAAATGAGGTGTCTCAACCTTGCATATTTCCCATGAATAGTTATTTTTTATTTAATATTTTCCTATAGCTGTTATGCATTGTCAGTGCTTTGAAAATTGGTTTATTAGGTGTCAAAAGAGGCCCACATGGTAGTATATTATAGAAGGCCTATTTTTAGGCATATTATGACAAATTCTATGACATTTGTAAGGGTAAAAAATAGGGGATTTCATTTTGGACGTGAGAGCTTATTTTTAGATTGGAATCTTGGCTCAAAAGCTTTGCACATGGTTTTGTAAAACCACAGATGGTTTCTTCTATAGCCAAAAGTCTATAAATTGGAGGATTGAGGAGTAGTTTGCATAGTGTGAGTTTACAGGTATTGTTATGCTGTTGGAATGCTGCCATAAATCTTCCAGAGTTGATTACTGGTGATACTCCTATAATAAACTTACTTTGCAAGTGTATGAAATCTTGTTGTTGGATTTGAAATACATTGAGAAAGCTTTTGGAGTGTGGGGTTTTTCACCTAAAAGGGTTTTCCCCACGTATATTTGGTGTTTTGTGTCTATTTGTTTATTTCATGCTTTGAATGTGTTGAAATTCTTGTAGCTGTTAGATCAGTTTTAAAAACTTTTGCATAATGTTTCTCCTCAAGATTGGCGTAGGAAGTTGTTTCTGCTACTTTAACTTCCTTACAGTAGACTTGGGGTCTCCTTCCTTCTCAGCAAGAACACTTCGGCTTCCTCGATAGTATCCTTTTGGGTATCTTTTTTATGATTGATGCATTTTATTTTCCTTTAGTTGCATATGCACGTAGTGTCATATGGCCACTAAAGTGGGGGCTAAATGTAACATCAAAAATTGTCCTCTTGTATGGAATGGTATAATTTCCTTTAGTTTAGCTCCTCACTTGGGTGACCTTTCAACCTTTTTCTTTTCTGACCTTCTTGAAACCCTGACTGACTAAGTCTAGGAGCAATCTATTCACTTTTTGATGTAACTTGTTGATAGAACCTGGAAAGGGGATTTGAGATTTGGGTCCCGAGGACCCCTAAAAATGCAGATCTAAGTGGAAACTAGGGGCTTGGACTTGGGCGTCCATACCCTAATCCTCCCTTGTTTCCCAGGATTTTGAATTTTGGCGAGGTGTCAACTCCCGCTGAGTGCCTCGAGATTTCATTTTCAAATTCTTAGTTTTTGCGCGATATCAAGATGTTATTTCAAAATTTGAATTTCCTAAAGCTAGATATAAAAAGATATTTGCAAATCATTTTATCACACACAATTCTTATGCAAGCTTGATGCCAAAACTCTGCTACAATTGCTATTGAAGATTAGTTAGTTGTTGAAGGTCTTGAAAGTATTTTGTATTTGCTATCTTGGAGACAATGGATGGAGATTAGGAATAAGATCTTGAGTCTATCTTGCTCTTCCTAGGGTTTGTACACCCTTTGCATGATCGGGAGAAGGGTTGAAGCCTCCAATAGCAAGCTTGGAGATCCTCCACAGATATTGCTGATTTGCCTTCTTGTTCATGCAAGTCTTCATTTTGTTTCATCTCCTTGAGGTGAAGTTGTATGTGTTTATTGATGCAAAGCAAGTTGTTGATCTTCCCTTGATTGAGACATATAGGGTTTGATTTTTATACATACACACATTGTTAGGTTTGCACACACTTCTGCAAATCTTTTTCTCTGGCTATTGTTAAGGTAGAAATACCAAAGACGAGGCTTGACTGAGGCAAGCTCCTATATAGCCGCAATAATTTCCTTCTTTTGTAGGTGCAGATCGTGTTTTGCAAGTTCTGGCGGAAAGGAGCTACAGAAAGGAAGATATTGCAGATACAGTTACAACAAACTTTCAGATTTTTAGATTTTGAGACTTGCCAGACATTGGAATGGGTGCCCTAGTCCAACCAGGGGTTTATTCTAGGATCTAGAAACATTTTAGCAGTCTCAGACATCATGTGTAGAAGATTTTCCTGTACAGAAACTTTCAGGACATTGGAGCGGACGTCTAAGTCCAAGTGGCCCTCAAAATCCAGGTGCACTGTCTCTGAAACCTTCTCTTTGCACTTTTGTGATTAGTTTTGCTAGTTGTTTGATTAGTTTCTATATATTTCTAATTTAAGGCATAATTAGGGTTTTACTTGTGTTGGTAATCATTTATGTTTAGGGTTTCAAGCTTGAACGTTTGTAGGTTTTCTCATTCAAACCCTAAATTTTCTGAGTCATGGGATCTTGCATTGTTTTGTCTATTCTAATGTTGGCCTTCTGCGGTGGGTTCCTGGTTATTAAGTCTCATCTTCATGGTTTAGTGTTCGAAGGTTGACCAGCCCCCACGCAATGTTTCACTGGTTTTTCCTGTCACCTTGAGAAAAATGCTAAGTTTTGTATATGCAAAGGTGAATTGTATGTTGGCGGGCTTGTGAAATCTTAGTCGGCCTCCAAAAAATGATAAAGAATTGAGTTATATGCATTTTAGATGCACATCGGGTTGCATATACAAAGAGGGAATCACTCACAGATTCTTAGGAATATTCTGCAGTTGTATGCAAAGTTTAAATGCATATCGAGCTCAAAAGGATACACGTACATTGGAGGAATCTGTTGAAGATTCTAGGAATATGCCGTCGTATATCAGGTTTGCTTGTTTATATTTTGTTGTATGTCCAAATATACGACTACATGCATTAGAAAGATACAATGGAAATGTACAAAGGCAGAGATGCATTTGATGGGGCCCGCCACTTGTATAATGTGATTGCATGTTCAAACATACAATGAAAGTGCATTCCAAAGATGCAAGGCGGACCCGAAGTTGTTTTCAATTTGTTCTATAGCAAGTGTGGGGTCCATTGTATGTATATCACATTTGTATGATGCGATATGTAGGGAAATGTACAAGTGCATATATACAACACCTGGACGTGAAGAGAGAATGCAATGTAGCTCATGAGGTATTTAAATCTGTAGTTTGCATGTATGTTGGGTTTGTATATGCAACATACAACCTGATATACAAAGAAAAGACATGTAACCCAGACGCGATGGAGGAATGAAATACAGTGAATAAGTATTTGAGGTCCGGCTTGTATATCAAATGATTGTATATGCTTTCGCATATACAAAGGCAAAAGAGGAAAAATGAAAACTGGAAAAGTCTGTGATGGAGAAATTGAGTGCCTACGTGGCACGTAATCATTGGTTGGTGAATTTTCAATGTTTTTGGGCCATGGATCTCGGCAGTAGGGAGATGATCGACGGCTGTGTTTTAATTCGTAGCTACGGTGGTGTTTTCCTTTGTATGCAGGCCACGTTTTGAGCGGGAAAAACTTCAGATGTATTCACCACTGAGGATCTGCGGGTAGCTAAGTAATAATGGTGATAATTGCAGGATTTGGGTCGACGATGGACAGGTCAACCACCGATTTTATGACAAAAATCTTTGGGAGGTGGCTCAAATCCCGATTCCACCTGCTCTTTCCTTTGTTTCTCACTGCTGCATTGATTATTTTGAGTGCCAATCTAAAGATGCATTGTATTTGGCAAAATTTTGAATTGCCTGGTAAATTTTGCTGAGTACACAATTCTGGTATAAAAGCCAAATGATGTTACTCATTGTGGTGGTTGAAGACTTGGGCAATTTTGGGGGAAAAATAACAAAAACAAAGCATTTTTTGTGTTTGTTTTATCTCTGTGGAGTTTATGTATTGCATCTGAGTTGTATCTTGCACGTATGTTCAGTTTCTTGTCATTGTATATGAGAAATGCATTGTTGTATGTATTTATCTGTCTGTCTCCACTTGTTGCATGCATTTTCTTATTTTGAATTTGGCTGCTAAGGGTTTCTCAGATTCTAGGGTATAGTTTTGCTATATCACATACTTGATCTCTAACTTCCATTCAAGGAGTGGATTAAATTGTTTTAGGTTAAGGTATGGAGAAGATTGTATGCCAGCTGGGATATTCATAAGTAGAGACAAGTAAATACCCATCCTTGGGTGATGTTTGTAAGGCAAGCATCAATCTAACCCCTTGAAACTTGAATGATAGTTGCAAGCCATTCTCATGTATACGTCTAGTTGACTCCTTGCCTTGAGATAGGCACTGGTATGCTTCTTGTGTAGTAGTTATGATCCAAAACCCCTGTCTTGCATCCAAACCATCAAACTAACCATTCCATAATTTCAATCTATTAGTTGTAGGAGTAGGATTAGGAACCCCCTGCATACTCTCATCCATAACCAGACACATATGTCCAAAAACATTGCCAACCTTGTGATTTGTCACACAAATCTTGGTCCACACATGAGAGTATTATGCATGTCATTATAAAGCTAAATCTTTATGTCATTGGGTGAGTCAAAGTGTTACATCTTTAGTAAAAAGGGATACCCCCCTTGGTGTGGCAGAACTGGAAGTGAAGGGGAGGCAGCTCACGCAACCTCCTGTATCTGTTGACCAAATCTACCTATACATTGGAATTGGCAAACCCAGTGTCGATTCGGAAATAAACACCAATAACTTGGTTGAAAGGAAAACACTTGATAAAATCTTGATTAAGGCCTTAGGTTTCACAACCATGCGAGCATAAGGGATAGGCAAAGTGATTAGAAGCTTTTTCACAAGCTCAGTTTGTCCTCCCAATGCTTAGTGGGAAAATGGTGGTATTTAACATAATTTAAACAAACTATCCAATTTTCCACTAAACAACATATATAAATAGAGGATGGATTTTGGTATTTTAGGAGAAGCGATGCGAATGTGTGTGTGACAAATGTGAGCATGAGAATTGAAGAGCAAAGTTAGCAGATCAATAAGGATGAAGGCTAAGGATACAGTATTCAGTTATTAAATGACTGCACCCTAGCATACTGACAGATACTTTTGTAGTATTCATACTTTCTATATGATTTCACTTGTGCTGGACAGTGAGCAATCTTCATGAAGGTAGTGAGCCTCCATTAGGGTTTAATAGCCCTTATTGTAATCTTTCTAGGTTTAAGATTATGGTAGTGAGCCTGCTAGACCTAGTTATACTTCATGGCAGTGAGCTAGCATATTCTAGGCCCATGGAGTGACCAAGCCTGAACATCAACATTTGTAAAAGATTACAATATATATTTTGAGAGCTAATCCTCTCCGTGAATTTTCCCTTTTTAGGTTTTCCACATAAAAATCTTCATGTTCATGTGTTATGTCTTTGTGGTTGTTGTTCATTTGTTTAATCTATTTTCATATAAAATTAAATTTGGTAAATGGATAATAGAGCAAGTATATAAATGGTTTTGTAGAACACTGATTCACCCCCCCTCTCAGTGTTTATTGGATTCAACAATTAGTATCAGAGCAAGGTTCCTTGGAAGAAGCCTAACAACTTGAGGAAGATCCAGGAAGATTCACTCATGGCAGCACAAAGGTATCTCACTTATCCTGAAGAAAATCCTCCTGGTAGCATTAAGATTGGTAATCAAGTATATGTTAACAATGAGCAATTTGAAGCAATTTTAGAAGATCTCAACAACTCCAAAGCTGAAATCATGGGTTTAGAAGAGAGTATCAAAGAAGCTGATGCTTGCATTCTAAAATTAAAAGAGCAAATCAGTAAATCTCAGGAAAGAAGGAAAGAATTATATGAGCAACTAAAACAAGCAAGTGAATCCATAAACAGTCTTCTCAGGGTGATTGAAGAAAAGACCAAGAGTAAGGAATACCTGAATCAAGTTATGAAGGACAAATTGGAGGAATGTGAAAAACTAGGAAAAGAAGTTCTACTCTTGAAATTTGATTTAGAAGCAACCAACAGCTACAAAGAAAAAGTTAAAATAAGCTCTAAAAAGCTTGATGAGTTGTTAGCCAGTCAAAAGTATCCAGATGATAAACAAGGTTTGGGATTTGAAAAGGGAGAAAGTTCAAATTCAGGGCAAGACAGATCCAAAGAAGGTAGAGGTAGAAACCATCTAGAAAGGAATCAAAGAAGAAGATCCAAAGGACCTCCGATCAGGCAACCAAATGCACAAAGGTACCCATCTTTCAATGGTCATTGTTTCAAATACAATAAGTATGGTCATAGGGCTACTCAGTGTAGAAGTAGAACAAATCAAAATGCTCCATCTTTTTCTGGTAAATGTTTCAATTGCAAGAAGATCAGTCATAAAGCAAATGAATACAGAAGTGTGTCAAGAAATGTGCCAAACTATCCAAGGTATGGTCAATCCTTCAATGGCAAATGCTTTTCATGTAATAGATTTGGGCATATGGATAACCAATGTAGATCAAGGCCAAATGAACAAATTTCAAGAGAAATCAAGGTTAGAGAAATATTGTGTGTTTTAATTGCAACAAGTCGGGACACCTTGCTAGATTCTGTAAAACTAGAAATGTGAAAAAAAACTACAATACTAATACAGGAAAACATAGCAAAAGATTGACAAAGGGAAGGAAAAGGTTGATCTGGTTGAAACCAAGAAAGAAATGAGCAATATTTGGATTAGGAAAGATGTGATTGAAGTCAAGGATGAATCCACACCATCATCTGGAGCAGATACTTCCTCTAGGAAGTAAATTGGGAGCTTTGGCTGAAAGGGAGAAGTGTTAAAATTCTAAATCACCCAGCTGGAAAGTTGGTGCTGGAATCCAGCATAGAGATATGTGGTAGAATCTGACATGATAGATCACCTGAAAGAAATTCTAGAAGAAAAAGTTTTGATGTAGAATATTGTGGAGCAATCCTAATCGACTGTACTCTTAGTAAAGAGTTTAACAACTTTTTGGAACAAGCATTAATGATGATTAGGTTAAGTCTTGCAGAGGATAAAAAGGAACTTGTTTAGTCTCAAAATTACTTTGCATCCAAAGTTGTCAAGTGTTCAAAGAGATTGGAGTAGAATTTGAGTAACGATAATCAAGATTTGAAGCACTTGGAGAAATTCAAAGAAAGGAAACCCTAACACAGTGAAACAAGGTATTTTCATTAAAACCCTATTTGTGAATATGTTAAAATTTTGAGATGACGACACCACAAATTTTTGATATTACTGAGCGACCATGACCTAAATTCAAAAACATCCCCATAAAGCAACTGAAGTCAATCCAATGGGTGCATTCTTGGGTATACCATACAAAGTTCTATATGTGGAAGATGTTAGGGCATATATCTATGTTGCCCTAGATAAGCATGGAAATAGCAGATTTATAGATCTATATCTGAAACAACTCAGTGATGACCATTATGACCTAAAAGATGAGTACTTGATTTTGTAAGAGAAGAAATTCATTCAATATGCAGAATTCCCTACATTCATTGAGGACGAATGGGTCCGGTATGTGCTAAGAAGAATTCATGACGAGTTCATATGGTTAGGGAAAGGGCAACCCTTCAAGATAATAAAGGATGCAATTTAGGCAGTCACTGGACTAAACTCCACTGAAGGTATGCCATTATTGAAGGCAGTAAAAAACTAAACGGTTACAGATGCCATCGGAGCCTAATTTGACAAAAGGGTGTTGATAATAAATGATATTATTGATCCTGTAGTAAAGTTTGGCTCAATGGTTATAGATTACAAGGTTTACTTCTCAAACTGGGAAAACTCTATTTTTGGTACTGCAATATACATTGCCTATCAAATGGTTAAAGAAAATGCAGATTATGATCTGTGTGAGCTGCTAAGAATCCAACTACTGGAAAATCTGAAGAAGGTAAAAGAAGGCAAGAGCTATCCATTCAAGTATGGTACGTTGGTTACCTATTTATTCTTATATTTTCTGAATGAATTCCCAGACCATAAGGGATTGATTTGGTTGAGTGATAAACCAATAGTTATTCAAATTAGAAATTGTCTTAACAACTTGGGTAGTTATAATGAGCAAAAACCAACTTTATGGGGATTTTTCAAGAAATTTCTGAGCATAATGTACTCCAGGGAAAGAATTCCTAAGGTTGTTATAGAAAAATACAAAGATACCATCTATTTTATAGTCACCAAGGATCAATGTTTAATGGAAACTGTGGAACCCAGAACTGTATGGGTAATGCCCATGGGATATAAAGTAGATGAACAAATACTGGAAAACTATGCCCAACACCTGCTCAGCAAACCTAAAGACACTAAAGAAGAGAGGTTTGGAACATATGAGGAGTTATCTATTAAACTCCATGTTGAACTCAGACAAATAGAATCCACCAGGAAGGTGAGAAAAGAGGTAGAAGAAATTACTACAAGATATGGAATCACCAAATAACAACTGAAAGAAGTTAGGGAAAAAGCTAAGGAAGTAGAAGAAAAGAGAAAAAGTGAGTCAATTGGAGCTCTGGATGAACCCAAGGGTGAATCGAAAAAGCCAAAGGCCTCAAGAAGAACCAAAGAATCTACCTCTATAGAAGCTGCATCATTTCCCTCTAGTTCCACACCATCTGCAAGTATGGAATCCCTAGCCACCAGCTTTAAAAGGAAAAAGACTAAGGGCAAGAGAATGCATGTAAGCATAGTTGTTGATGAAGAAGCAATAGAATCAGATGACGAAATAAAGAAGATGAAAACTGAGGCTGCAAAGGCCTCCAGATCCAGCAAGAAGAAATCCACCAGTAAGGGTCAACCTGGGAAAAGACAAAAGAAAGATGTGCCTCAAACAGACAAAGTAACTATAAGTCTTGAAGATGTTCTCAAGGCCATAACAGTGGATGGAAATCTGAAAACCATTGTTCAGTTGTATGATGAATATAATGATCCAGATAAGTGGATCATTGAGACTGCTATTATAGAATATCTAAACATCTACTACAAGGCTCTGATTGAAATTATTACTGATCTACCACACAACTTGGGCAACATAATGAGTACAATAAAGGAAGCTGCTATGGCTAAGGACATAGAACTAAGGGAGCACTCATTGATAAGATTATGTCTGGGGATCACCCCTGAGGAGAAGGTCAAAATCTCTAAAGAAATTAAGGATGCCTTCAGGACAAAGAAAAGAATGAATTCATTGATGTTGGGAGAAATTGATAAAGTGGTCAAGGAAACAGAGGAGATCACTTTAGAAGATATAAGGAAAAACAACATTCCTACCATTTATGACAATGAAGAAATAGATGGTGAAGATAACACATTTGTTCTGGAAGTCAATGCTCAAACCCCTACTGATGATGATCAAGACACCGCTGAAAGGGATCAAACTGAAACAAGTCTTCCTCTAGGACAAAAGATTGATAATCTAGAAAACAAGGAAGAAATTGATGAATAGATCAAAGTTGATAATCAAGAACAAGCTAAGGAAAGCCCTACACCGAAATGAAATATTGGTCAACAAGAGAATATGAACATGGAAAATCTAGAACAAAATCAAGAAGAAGAAGTGTCTGAAGAAGTGACAAGAGACACTGTAGAGACAGTAAAAGAACTTTTGGAAAAAGAAGAATTAGTTCTAGATGAGTCTGATTCAATCCAAGGCCCAATAAACTTGGACACAATGTCTCATGTTCAGATGCTCAAGTTGGCTTCAATTGCTCAAGCCAAAGCAAGAAAAGAGATATTAAAGTCCCACATTGAAGATAATGAACTCATAAGTGAAGGATCCAGCATCTTGGAAAAGCTAATCCCAACATACCGAAAGGATGCCTCTCTATCTGCCACTTGCCAACTCAAGGGACTAATTCATTCTGTAAGTGCACATTTTGAATCTCTTGAAAAATATGTTGAAACTAAAGTTAACCAAGAGTTTACTGAGAAAAGGTTAGATGAGTTGACAAAGTTAATAGACCATGATAAGGCTCAGCTAGATAATGGGATACAAAATATTTAGAGTGCTATTATAGAAGCTGGTGATGTGTATAAATTTTATCTATCATGGCCAGAAGTTACAAAGAAGACAGAAGAAAAGATCAAGGAATTGGAAGAAAAACTGATGGATATATCTAAGAATTTTGATCCAGTACATGAATCAACCAGCAACAAGGAATCTCAAGTCATCAACATCCACAATGATTTTAATAATTTAATAAATCAAAGGTATCAAATAAAGAGTAGAATGGGGCAATTGAGAAGACTGATCAGTCCCAAACTAGAGTCAATGACTAAACTTGTCATTGAAGCACAGCTTGATACACAAACTATCACACCAGCAGATCTGTAGAAGACAGAAGATCTAGTTTTTCTACTTAGCGAGCATATACAAATTTTGGATGGTGCTAAGAAGAGATGGGATGTTGAGATAGATCAACTAAAGATCATATTTAGTGACATACTTCAGCATATGTAAAATAAAGAAGACTGTACTTGTAAATATGCGACAGAATACATAATTTTTTTTGAAGTTTTGACAAATCCTTGATTCTGGATCACACCCTTTGCCATTGATGTCAAAGGGGGAGAAGAAGATCAGTGAAAAATGAATAAACATCTCAAGGGGTGTAGAAGAATAGAGTGCATATAGTAAGGGGGAGATGTCAAGCATTTTTCACTAAGTGTTGCCATCAATGCCAAAGGGGGAGATTGTTGGTAAGAGACACTGCTCCAGTATGGACTTGTATGTTGTCATTGATGGCAACAAGGCTCAGAAATTCATTCAACATGATAGGAAGACATAAATCTAGAAGGTCACATTGGAATTTAGGACCGGTTGGCAAAAATGACTAAGTATGGGCAAGAAACAAAGTAAGAGACAGTAAGTGGATTAGTGTGCTTCCGTAGATGAAGACCTAGAAATGTGGCTTAGGTATAATGTTCATAATTGTTTGATGTTGTTATATTCTAGTGATCAACTCCTAACTTCCTCTAGAAGTCACTCAGAAGAAATATCTACGTCCAGATGAACAGAGACAGTGAACAGGGTACAATATAATGGTCTGCATTCCTCTGCAAGTGCATGTTTTGGTTTGTGGTTCTAAAGGTATGACAAGTGGTTAGAAATGCACAGTGGATATGATTTATGAGGTCCCATTTGGTCTGCAGCATGAGTTGTGATGTGACAGAGGAACCTATCATATATGTTGTTAAGGAACAAGCCGACAGGCTAGTTGAATCATTATGTGGAGAAGAAATACGAGTTGGATAGTAAAGGTAAGTGATTGTATGTTTAGAGTCAGCACATATGAAGACATATGCATATTTTTTTGGATCTGCATTGATGATTTAACACAAGAACAAGCTGACAGAATATAACATTTGGTATACATGCTTCACAATTTGCTTACTGACCTGATCATGAGAAAGATTTAGTTGCGGATATAATAGAGGATGGATTTAAATATTTTAGGAGAAGTGATGCGAATGTGTGTGTGACAAATATGAGCATGAGAATTGAAGAGCAGAGTTAGCAGATCAATAAGGATGAAGACTAAGGCTACAGTATTTAATTATTAAATGTCTACATCCTGGCATATTGACATATGCTTTTGCAGTATTCATACTTTCTATATGATTTCACTTGTGCTGGATAGTGAGAAATCTTCATGAAGGTAGTGAGCTTGGTAGTGAGCCTCCATTAGGGTTTAACAACCCTTATTGTAATCTTTCTAGTTTTAAGATTAAGGCAATGAGCTTGCTAGACCTAGTTATACTTCATGGTAGTAAGCTAGCATGTTCTAGGCCCATGGAGTGACCAAGCCTAAACATCAACATTTGTAAAAGATTGCAATATATATTTTGAGAGCTAATCCTCTCCATAATTTTTCCCTTTTTGGGGTTTCCACGTAAAAATCTTGGTGTTCATGTGTTATGTCTTTGTGGTTACTGTTCATTTGTTTAATCTATTTTTCATATAATTAAATTTGGTAAATAGATAATAGAGCAAGTATATAAAAGGTTTTGTAGAACACTAATTCACCCCCCTCTTAGTGTTCATTGGATTCAACATTCACTCCTAGATGGCTACTTAGGCTACAATCAGATTCTTGTAAAAGAATCAGACCAACATAAAATAATGTTTTCCACTAAGTGGGGTAGCTTGGCTTACCAAAAGATGCCTTTTGGGTTGACAAATGTTGGAGCAAATTTTCAAAGAGCAATGGATTTGGCCCTTAAAGGCCTGATCAATGATATTATTCTAATGTATCTTGATGATCTGACCATATATTCTAATCATGCAACTGACCACTTAGGTCATTTAAGAAAAGTATTTGAAATATGCAGAGAATATGGAATATCATTAAATCCAAAAAAATATGTATTTGTTGTCTCAGAAGGCAGATTGTTGGGGCATGTAGTCTCAAAAGGACTAGCCATTGATCCTAAAAGGATAAATGCCATTCTATCTCTTCCTCTTCCCAGTCACAAGAAAGGTCTACAGAGCTTCCTTGGAAAGATAAACTTCATGAGGAGGTTCAAACCAAATTTTACTTCAATAGCAAAAGCTCTCACAACCATGCTAAAGAAGAATGTTGCCTTCACATGGTCCAAGGAAGGAAGGGATAGTTTTGAAGCTATCAAACAGGCCATTGCACAAGCTCTAATGCTGATAAATCCTAATTATGAGAAGGATTTTATCCTTTATATCTTTGGAGGCAAGGAGGGTATATCAGTAGTTCTAACGCAGTAGAATGAAGAAAAATTGGAACTTCCAATTACTTTCTTCAGCCAACCTCTCAAAGATTATGAATTGAGATATGATTTTGTTGAGAAATAGGTATTTGTTGTGGTGAAAGAACTAAAAAGGTTCAGACATATGCTTTCAAAAAGAAAAGTGTAGTTCATGGTGAACCACCCCGGTGTGAAGGAGTTCCTTTTGAATAGGGACGTCAATGAAAATAGGGCTGGGTGGATTACAAAGGTGATGGAATATAATGTCAACATCAACATTAAAAAGTTGGTGAGAGGCAAAGGCATGTGTGAGCAGATGGAAGAAGACATTAAAGATAGAGATGATGTTGTATGTGTCCAAGGGTAGGCATAACCAGCTGATTCTCACTCTCTAACTGATTGGTATTAGGACATGGTTACATTTCTATAGTCAGGAAGATGCCCTAATGAACTGGATCAAACAAAAAGAAGGTATTTTAGACTTCAGTCTATCCCCTATTTTCTTGTAGATGGTGTCTTGTTTAGAAAGGACATCAATGGAGTTCTTCTTGCTAAACACAAAGAATACTGAGAGGGGGGGGTGAATCAGTATTCTGTGAAACCTTTCATTCACATATTCATTTATCCATTTACCAAGTTCAATAACATGAAAGCAAAATAAACATAAGAAGAGTAGCCACAAAGTCATAACACATAGAGACTAGGATTTTTACGTGGCAAACCCAAAAAGGGAAAAACCATGGTGAGTGTTAGCTCACAATATATTATCATATCAAAACTAAATTACATGAAGGCTCACTACCTTAGGGCTCACTGCCCAAGGACTCACTATCCAATAAGTGCTCACTACAATAGGCTCACTGCCAAGAAAATAGAAGATAAGATAGAAGAAGGATTACCTCACTGCCAAGAGATGACTGTTACAAATGCATATATAGAATGCTGGAATGCAGTACCATTAACAACTCAATACATAGATTCAAAAGTCTTCATTATATCTGCCCTGCTTTTTTGCTCTGCTTTACATATACTTTGTTATTCTACCCTTACTGCTCCTTTCTTATCACAAATTGCCTTAGATCACATACTCATTGAATTCACACTATATTCACACATCATCAATTGCCAATACCAAAATCCATTAAGTATATATATCCGCAATATGATTTATCTTACAACTAGGTCGGCAAGCCAATTATGAAGCATGTACACAAATATTATACCTTGTCATCTTTATCTTAGGCACAAGCAGTAATGCAAACCCAAATAAACATTTAGGAATCTTCATATAGGTCAGGACTTATAGTAGAGCCACTTAGAATGATAATTCAAACATTATGTCTTCACCGCATATTGATTTCACATGACTGTCGACTTCAACTTTAAGTGCATACTCAACTAGCTTGACTATCATACCATAACTTTCAATACAAATCATATGACACTTTGAAATTCATAACCAACATTCATTATGGGCCTCTTATCATACCTTCATAACCGCATAGCATAATAATCTTTCATAGAAAAATGCAGATCTCAGAACTATTGTTCTGTCACAGAGAAATAGTATCAACCTGAAAGCTAATACTAGAGAACTTGTAAAATGTGATCTGATGAACTTCAAGGTCTACAACTCTAGATTTAGATGCTTATTCCATGTATCTACATTGCCTCAAAATAGCAAATCAAAATATCTATCAGCGGAGGAATGCAGACCAAATTACTTGGGTATTCTACACTATTTTTGACTTAACTCTGTTCTCTTGGACTTAGGCAAATCATAGTATGACTTTAGGAGGAAGTAAGAACTTGAACACTAGAACATGTCATCACTAGGTAGCTATGAATAACATACTAGAAATGCATGCAATGATCTTCAATTGCGGAGGCATACCATCCTGATCTCTATTATCCTGTATCTTGTCCATACTTAGTCATTCTGACTAAGTTATTCTTTTAGACCAAAGTCCCTTTACTTGTCTTGACTCAAGAGAAGACTTAACAGATTCCATAAACTCCTTGTCTATTATTAATCCTTGTTGCCATCAATGACAACATTCTACCTTAACCATCAGAGTAGTGTCTCTTGCCAACAATCTCCCCCTTTGGCATTGACGGCAACACTTAGTGAAAAATGATTGTGTTGCTCCCCCTTACTCTGATTTTATTCTTCTCTTTAGATGTTTGGATGTTTTTTTCTGGTTATTCTTCTCCCCCTTTGACATCAATGGCAAAAGTGTATGTACAAGAGTCAAAATTGTGTCCAAACTACAAAAATTGTCATACTCTGTCGCTTATGTACAAATATAATCTTTCAAGTTAGTTAGTTGTGGAAAGGATATCATTGTAGACAATCTTTAATTGTGCCAATTCTCCATCCCACCTATCCTTAGCATTGTTCAAAACTTGAATGTTACCATTAATCTAAAAAACTAAGTCTTTTGTCTTCTGCATAGTTGTAGGTATGTCAGATTTCCTTAACCTTTAAGGCTTCAACAACTAGACTTGACATTGAATCAATTTTAGGGCTTATTAACCCTCTCAATTGGCACACTCTATTTTTTATTTCCTCCTCTTTGCTCAGTAGACTACTTATGCTATTATGAATACTTACAACTTGCATTTCCTGGCTGCTCATGGAATCAACTGTCGGATCATAGGACTTAGAGATATTCACTAGTTGAAGTTCCATAGATTTGATCTTGTCATCTATTTCCTTAATGGTCTCAGGCCATGACAAACAAAATTTGTATATGTCACATGCTTCCTTAATAGCACTATTTATATTCTTGATGCTATTATCTAACAAAATTTTGTCACTGTCTAACTTAGTTTTCAACTCTGCTAATCTTTTATCATCAAATTCTTTTCTAACCTTTCTATCAACAGACTTCTCAAAAGACTCAAAATGAGTACTTACTAATTTTATTAGGCCTTTGAATTGATTAGTTGGTGGAAATAAGGTGTCCTTTTGGTATGAAGGCATCAATTTCTCCAAAATGTCAGATGCCTCACCAATGAGTTTATTGTCCTGTACATGTGACTTTAGAATCTCTTCCTAAGCTTTTTCTTGAACAATTGATACCAGTTTAAATTTCTGCATAGGAGACATTGAGGCCAAATTTATTGGTCCTTGCAGAAACTTAGATTCATCCAAAACTTGTGTTTCTTGTTGTTTCTCCAAAAATTCTTTGATAGAATCAACTGGATCCTGTGAGGCAGCCGTGTATCTTGCCATGTCAGAGACTTCTTCTTGATTCTATTCTTGGAGTTTCTAGATCCATATCCTCTTGTTCACCAATGTTTTGTTCCAGAGGAGGGATCTTGTCAACTTATTCATCCTCTTGATCATCAACTTCATTTTGCTTTGTAGGGGTTTCAACATTCTCAGGAGATTTATCCTCTGCTTGCTCTTTCATTACTTCACCTTTTCTTGGGCTTGCCAAAGGAGTCTTTCTTTTATTTAAGCCTTGATCAGGACTGACTTCTAGTATTGAACTTTTATCACCAATATTTTGTTCTTTTTTGTCATATATAGTTGGGAGATAAAGTTCCTTCAATACTTCTTGAGTGATTTCTTTAGTTTCTTTAGCCAACTTCTTAGTATCACCTGACATGAGAGTGTTTATCCTTTTCTTTTTTCTAAAATTCTTACCAAGTACTTGGGAGACCTTTTCTTTTTCTTCTAGAGAGATCTCAGGACATAGCTTTATTAGTGTATATTCTCTAAGCTCAATGTCCTTAGCCATAGCTGCTTTCTTTTTGGCAGTCATAATGCTGGCAAGGGTGTTAGGGAGATCAGTGATAACTTCAATAAGAGCTTTGTTAAACATTTCCAAAAATTTGATTACTGCAGTTTCAATGATGCCTTTGTCTGCATCATTGTATTCATCATATAGTTGTGCTATTGGCTTTAGATTGCCATGTGCTACCATGGCATTTAAGACATCTTCTAGATTAATTGTATTCTCTTCTTTCTTAGGCTCTACTTTCTTCACCTTCTTTTTTCCTTTGCCCTTTCTAGAGGTCTTGTCTTTCTTAGTATTAGAGGTTTTAGTAGCCTTAGCTTTCATTTTCTTTACCTCTTCGTCTATCTCAATTTCTTCGTCGTCAGCTCCAATACTCACATACATTCTTTTCCCTTTGGTTTTCATTCTTTTATGCCCTTTTATAGTGGCTTCCTTTGCAGGAGCTTCAACACTCATAGAAGATGTGGGACTGGAGGATGTAGTAGTAGTCTCAGCAGAGGTAGAACTTATTCTTTTTCTTCTTGTAGCAGGCTTCTCTGTTTGTTTCTTAGACTCTTCTAGAGGCTTTTCAAGCTCACCTTCCTTCATTCTTTCAGTTGCCTTAGCTACTTTGGCCCTTTCTCTTCTTTTAGAAATTTCTTCTTTATTAAGTCATGCTTTCAACATAGTTTTCTACCAATTTCTTCATCTTTTTTTGAGTTTCTGGCTTTCTCAGTTGAACATGAATTTTTACAGATAACTCCTCATATGTACCAAGCCTTTCTTCATTTGGCTCCCTAGGCTTGCTAAGCAATAGATCTACCACACCTATCAAGTCTTCTTTAATGACTTCATAGCCAAAAGGAGGAACCCAGACAATCCTTAGCTCAACTACCTCAATCAAGCACTCATCATTGTCAACCATGAATAGTATGTCTTTTTAATACTTTTCTACAACATCTTTAGGAATCTGGTACCTATTTTGCATGTTCTTTTGAAATACTTTGAAGAATCCCCAAAGTGCAGCACTTTGTTTATCAGGGTTTCCAAGACTTTGCAAGTGGTTTTGTATCTGTACTGCTATCGGAGAGCTGTCTGACCATACTATGTTGCGCATCTCTAGCATCTCCCTTAAGAAATAGAACATTAGACAAATTATCAAGGTTCCATATTTGAAAGGATACTTGTTATCTTTTGTTCTTTTTAATTTTTCCATTAATTGATGCCGGAGCAATTCACAGAGGTCATAATCAGTGTCATTTTTTTACCATATCATAAGCAATATATATTGTTGTGACAGAAACAAAGTTTTCCTTGTTGGTGAAGTAGATTTTGTAACCAATAATAATTGAAGTAAACCTGACTGCCAGATCTCTAATGTCATTCATAGTTAGAGCTCACTTATCAAACTATGCTCCTGTCAACTGCATCACAGTGTTGTTCTTCATTGCTTTCAATCTAAGGATCTTTCTAGAGGAGTTCATTCCTAACACGGCTCTAATAGTATCTTTTGTGATCATATGAGCAACTTTCAACCATATAAACTGATCATGAATCCTACTTAGGATGTACCAAACCCAAGCATCTTCAGGGAATACAGGGAAATTGATCCATACATCTAGTTTCTTCTTATGCAACACACTAAGCTATTCCTTAAACTCACAATTTTTACCAAATAGGTGATCTAGGAAGAACTACCCTAGTTTAGTGGTGTCAAATTATTTAATATGTGCATGAATATATGCCCTAATATCCTCAGTATGCATTACGCCAAATGAAACTTCCAAAAATGCACCATTAGGATCAACTTCCATTGGTTTGAATGGGTGTTTCTTAAATTTTGGATGTAGTTTCTCAGTGATGTCAACTATTTGTGGAGTAGCCATTTCTGCAAGAATTTAAAGAAGTTCATGATAGGGTTTCAAACTATAAATACCTCCTTTTTATCGTATTAGGGTTTGCTTTGAGTTGCTTTGAATATCTAAAAATCATTGTAGCTACTTAGAATCTTGATTCATCTCTCCTTAGACTCTTGATAGCTCGAATGTAAAGTGATTAATCATTTGAATACAACCCTTTATCCTTTGTTTACCAAAACCTAATTGTCATTTAATGTTGTTTTCAAAAAGCTGTTAAACACTTCACTGATAACCACAATCGATCAAGATTGCTCTGCAATGTGCCACATCAAGTCTTTTTCTACCGGTTTCTTCTCCAAATGATCCATTCAATATTGCTTTAGTTTATACCTTAGTGTTGGATCTCAATGCCAGTTAATTGGCTAGGGGATCAAGATTTTCAATAAGAGTTCCCTTGAGCCAGCGCACCCAATTCACTTCCCGGAGGAAGTATCTGCACAAGAAGCTAGTGTAGATCCATCCTTGACCTCATTTACATCCTTCTTAACAAAGACCTTACTCATTTACTTCTTGATTTCTACTAGATCAACCTTGTTCTTACCTTTATCTTCTCTCTGCTTTGTTTTCTTCTTTTCTATAGGATAGTCTCTTTCTCATTCTTACTTCTGCAGAATTTTGCAATATGTCCAAGCCTATTGCAATTGTAGCATACCACATTCCTCTATCCTTGATTCATTCCATTTGTTTGATTTATTCTTGATCTGCATTGGTTAGCCATATGTCCAAATCTATTGAAAGCAAAGCACTTTCCAAAAGATTGAGTATTTCTTGCATTGTTAAAACCATTCCTTATCATAATTCTACATTCATTTGCTTTATGACCAATTTTCTTGCAATTAAAGCACTGACCAAAGAAAGATGAAGCATTTTGATTCATTCTACTCCTACATTGAGTAGCCCTATGACCATACTTATTACATTTAAAACAATAGCCATTGAAAGATGGGTACCTTCGAGCATTTGGTTGCCTAACCAGAGGTCTTCTAGGTCTGCTTCTCTGATTCTAAAACTATTTGCCTTTGTTTTTCTTCATCTCAATGTTTCCTTCACCTGATTTAGAACTTCCTCCTCTTTCAAATCCCAAACCTTTCTTGTCGTCTAGATTTTTCTGACTATCAACAAGTTCATCAAGCTTTGCAGATCTTATTTTGAATTTTTATTTGTAACTATTTGCAACCTCCAAGTCAAAGTTTAGAAGCACAACATCTTTTGCCAACTTTTCACATTCTTCAGACTTGTCTTTCAAAACTTGATTCGAATGCTTCTCAACTTCTTCTTTCTCTTCAATCAACATTGTTAAATCACTTAGGGTTTCATTTACTTCTTTCAATTGTTAACTTAGCTCTCTGCTTCTATCTTTTGATCTCTTGACTTGCTCTCTTAATTTAAGGATGCATTCATCATCTTCTTTGACATTTTCCCTCAAGTCCCAAATATCTATTTCATACTTATTAAGATCTTCAAGAGCAGTTTTTAATTCTTGATTATTGACATATGAGCAATTATCAAATGTAACATTGCCTAGAGTAGGATACCTTCTGGCTACCATGAGTAAACTTTCCCAGATCTTCCTCAAGCTGTTAAACTTCTTCCAAGGAACCTTGCTCTGATACCAATTGTTGAACATAAAGAATACTAAGAGGGGGGTGAATCAATATTCTATGAAACCTTTCTTTCACATATTCATTTATCCATTTACCAAGTTCAATAACATGAAAGCAAAACAAACATAAGAAAAGTAGCCACAAAGTCATAACACATAGACACTAGGATTTTTACGTGGAAAACCCATAAAGGGAAAAACCACGGTGAGTATTAGCTCACAATATATTATTATATCAAAACCAAATTACATGAAGGCTCACTGCCTTAGGGCTCACTACCCAAGGACTCACTGTCCAAGAAGTGCTCACTGCAATAGGCTCACTGCTAAGAAAATAAAATAGAAGATAGAAGAAGGATTAGCTCACTACCAAGAGATGACTGCTATAGAATGCTTGAATGTAGTATCATTAATTGTTAGAGGAAATATGGACAACAATATTAAACTACTTACTATCCAATAACTCAATGAAATTGATGTTGTATACACCTAAAAATGACATGACTCTGTCTAAATAAATATTTTAAATATTTATTTCATCTTAATATTCCTCTATCAATAAATAAATAAATCAATTTATTTATTTGGTTCATATTCCTCCCAAAAATTAAATAAAATCACTTATTTAATTAGCTTAATCAAATTCTTCTAAATCCTCTTATCTACAATTAAATAATTCTACATTATTTAATTAAGTCAAATTATTCTTCCAAATTTAAATAAATCAATCAAATTTATTTAAATTGTCTCAACCTCTAAAAAATAAAATATAATCAAATATTTTGTTTATTCTTCCAAATCATGCACAAACAATTAAATAAATTTATTTATTTAATTTGCTTTCTTATCTTCTAATTCCTCAAAAATCTTCCAAATCTTCTAAAAATAAATCTTATTCTTCACACATGCAAAATTAAATAATTTATTATTTAATTTCTCTCGAATCATGCAAAAAGCAAATCATAAGTAGAGTTAGTTGATTTAATCAATCTTGTTTTTATCAACAACTCTTAAATTAGAAGAAAGCATTCTAATTTATGAAATCAAATCTTATCTTTATTGAGAAAGTAGTTAACTCAAACAAAACAACTTTTTGTGTGACACTTGTCTTCTTCCTATTTGCGCACATCCTCTCAAGTTTCCTCAACCATTGATCTTCTTATTTCTTCTATACCATCGATCTTCTCTCTCAGAAGTCTATAAATACAACCTTTTTCCTCCATTTCAAGAATCCCAAACTTTTAGTAAACTTACTCTGCAGAATTCATAGCGTGCCTTTGGCACCCAAATCCATCCATAGCTTGTGACCACCATTTTATTGTATTGAAGATCCTCTTCATTACAAGAAATATCATAGCCATTTCTCTATTGTCATCTTGAATAACAAAGCAAGGAAGTGTGCTTTCTGAGGGCTTCATTCACATACAATGAGATTAATTGAGATTAGGTGACCAATGGAAGCTACGAAGTAACAAGGTTTGTGAAGGTATTGTTCTTTGTTTTAAATCTTGTTTATTTCTATTTTCATTGAGTTATTGGGTTATTTATTTATCATTGATATTATCCACATTTTCCTGATACATTTCTGGCACCCACCATGGGGTCTTGCCCCAATTTATCCTCAAATCTAAGGTTTTGTGCATTAGGTTCCGTACATAGGAAGGTTCTATGCATCTTCTCATTGAAACCATGCATCTGATCTCTATTACAACGCATCTAGAAGATCTGCACATATACTCACTGGATTAGCACATCTGCTCTCTGAATCCCTGCATCTATTCAAACTATGCTTCTATGCTCTGTAACTATGCATATATCATAACTGCGCATATATTCTTCCTATATGTACATATATGCTCTGTAACTGCGCATTTATTCTAACAGGGTCCTAGAGTTATTTCTTATGATTTCTTACTAACACTAACATCTCTCGCAGGGATAATTCATAGATTTGATTTGCAGGTTAGGGACTGGTTAGACATTTTAGTTGCATTGTTAACTCACACATAGATCTAATTAGCAAGGAAAGTAATTGGAGTATTCATGCAAATCTCATCTAGACCTAACTAGGAAGGCTATAACTTGAATTTGTTGCATCAACAACTCAAACAGAGTCCCTACTAGAAAGATATAAAATTGAACCATTGCTATCTTGCTTCTTTCAAAGTTAAAAAATCATGTGTGTGCCCAAGTAGCTTAACTCATTTAGTCTTTTTCATTTTAACTAGGATTAAAGAACCATTGTTCTCCATGTATTTAGAATGATAGTAGGCCTATGCTCTCCCCTTTCTTGGGTGACCAGAATGCCAAACCTATCATTTTGCATGTTCAACCTGTAGAGAGGCTTGCCCTTGGATATCCTTCCATCTAAGTGGGAATGACCTTAAATGGTAACAAACTAAAGCCAAGCTCTGTCTAGCCACTATAAATAAATTGTGCTTGAGGTGAAAGCTTCATGCAACAAGTGTTGATTAGTTATACCGACAACCAACCTCCCCCAAAACCCTCCAAGGCGTAACCCTTGAAGACTGGGAGACTCCATAATGGAGAGTAGCACTTCTGCACATATAACCACTTGAACAGTTGCCCTTACTACTTATCCATTGTTTTAGAATCCAAAATCCCCTATAAACTGGTGCCAAAAAGAGCAATTATCATCTTCCTAAGACAACTCACGTACTTATGATTCAATAGTAGAGATAACAGGGAAATCCTAAGGTTTGTGAGCCTTGGGAACCCATAACTTGGTGTACCAGAGAAGTTTGTGCACTTGTAAGGGGGAGCCTGTGTCCCAAGTTCCTAAGTTATCCGCTTTGAAATAGCATAGCTAGTGTAAAAACCAAGTGAGATTTTGGTTTATATTGCCCTTGCCATCCTAGGATTTGTACTTGTTTTTGTCAAAAAGAGTCAAAAAATCTAAAAAATCAAAAACCATGAAAATTTTCTTTGTGCTTGTTGTGTCTTCTTGCCACAATTAAGAAAATCAAATCAAAGAGACCAACTTTCAGCCAAAGAAAACCAAAAACATCAAAAAATGTGCCAAAAATCAGTCAAAAACTACAAGAAACACATAGCTGCGCATTTGTTCATTCCTACTGCACATTTGTTCCATCCTGCAGTGTATCTGCTTCATCCTATAGTGCATCTGCTTCATCCTACTGCACATCTATTTTTTGTTGAATTTTTAGGTTCCATCCTACTTCGCATCTATTCCATCCTATAATGCATCTGTTTGTATGCATTTATTCATTCTTTCAACGCATTTGTTCATTCTTTCCAGCATCTATTTCTACGCATTTGCTCAATCTTTCTGTGCATATACACTCTATTCCTGCACATCTGTCACAGGGAGCTATTTTGTGCATTAGCTAAGAAAAACACTTACCTTTTTGGTACCCATTTTAGTCTGGTGTCAGTTTCTGAGAGTATGACAAATCAATTAGAAGCAAAGAAATTAGAAGCACTTACTCAGCAAATCCAAGCCATGAAGCAACAAGTAGCAATCTTACAAAGAGAATCTTCCACAAAACAATACTCATTAGAGGACATATCTCCTTATTCATTTAATACAATCTTGGCTAAGATACCTTTCTCTTCTATTTTTGATGCACCCAAGTTTGACAAATATAGGGAAAAAGATGATCCATGTGAACCAAATCCCTCCCAACATGAGCATGCCAGTACTAGCTACACCTCGCACCAAGATAGTACATTCTTTTCTCATCTTAATGATACTCTTGACAAGGGAAACACCACCTTAAGTTAGAAATCATGTACCAATCCATCCACTAGTCCTCCTTCACCATCCTCTAGAATACATATCCCATAACATACTAGTTCTACACCAACACCACCATCAAGTTCCCCAAGCTCTAATCCTTCAACCAAAGAATCCTTGGACGATTTTCTCAAAAAATTATTTCTAAAATATTATAGAAAAGGAAATGCTATGGAGAACTCCAAATCCACTCATCCATTACCTCATTCATGTACCCATACACCTACAAAGGATGTGATCCAAGGGCTACTAGTAGGGAGTCAACCATGTCCCCAAATTCCTACCCTTGAACTTACAAAAGATTCTTCCAAAGCCATGTCAAATCCTATATCCCCTTCATATAATCCACAACCCCTTGAGCTTATTGAAGAACCTCCTATCATGAACCAAAGTCAAGGTCCATCATACCTTCATGTTGTTGACCAAGAGCCTATCCAAAAGTCTTTTACCTCCACTTCAATTCAAGAAAATCAAGAGTTATGTCAAGAGTATACTCTAGAGCATGTGGAAACATCAACCCTTTATCTAAATGAAGATCAAAGCACCTCCATCCAACCCATCCATAACATTTATCTTTTCCATGATCAAGCTATCCATGAGCAACTTGATCCTATACCCCTACATGAGAAAGAAACCCAAATCCAACACATTCATAACCTATATCTATTCTATGATCAAGATATTATTGTTGATGAAGAATCTATACATGAGCACATTGATCCCATCACGCTTAATCCCATCTTCGATCAATAATCTATCTACGATCAAGCAAACCATGATGATCCTCTTAGCCAACATTATGCATTCCATAGTCATGAGTTTATTACCCCATCTATCCATCCTCCATCTAGCCCTATCTATGATTCAATAATGCCCACTTTCCTTGATGAGACACTTGCCTCCCAAGTGCACATAGATGATCAAACCAATAACTTAGATCTTAGTGAGCATAATGATAATCAAGATCAACATGATCCACCACCATCCATTATCGACCATGCTGCAAATCCCCCACCATATATCCTTAGTCTTACCACCTTCATCCATGAATGTTCTTCCTTAGGAGAAAATCAACCGTTATCTACTACTTCACAAAATCAACCAATGAGATCACTGCTAGTGTCCAAAGCACCCATAATCCCATTGTCCACCACATACTCCAAAATATGAAATATCAAGGTAAAGGATTAGGCCTTCATGAACAAGGTACTTTGGAGCTTATTCATGTTGAAGTTCCTCCACCCTCTTATGCCCTTGGTTATATCTCCCAAGAAAAGCAATCTCACGATGTTGGTACTTCCTCCAAGCCTTCCAAATCTAGTACTTTCCATCGCAAACCCTATCATATTCCCAAAATGTATGTTGCCATTCCACCTCCCTTATCATATACATCCCAAAAGCATGTGACCATACACCTTCCACCATCCAATCTACCTCTTCTACTTCCAAATCCTAATATCCCTCCATGCATTTTACCACCACTTCTTCCAACACCTTATCCATCCATCTAGAAATCCTAATCATGGCCAAAAAATGCACATGTTGT
The DNA here is from genome assembly GCA_027924645.1 of Cunninghamia lanceolata. NCBI lineage: Eukaryota > Viridiplantae > Streptophyta > Pinopsida > Cupressales > Cupressaceae > Cunninghamia > Cunninghamia lanceolata. The sequence goes on along the minus strand of BSBN01000071.1, from coordinate 4,862,417 downwards.
CTAAACAAAGAGATTCCACCAACCCCACTTCCACCATCCCAAGAGAATTCAACAACAAAAATTTGGATGCCTCTGCCTATAAAGTCAATAATCCTAAAGGTCCTCATGCCTTTAGATACAAAAGCCAAGGATCAAAGAATTATCCACCTCAAAAGATACATACACCCACACACCTCAAAGCAAAACTGGAAAAGGTGTGCATCCTCAAGCAACAAGTAATTACCTTAGAAGCTGCACACAAGCTACATATACCCAATCCCATACACAAGTGAAGTTTCAAAGCAAAATGGTTTGGGTATCTAAGCAAAAAGCCATCACGTCAAGTGAGGCATCCACCTCTCAAGCATCCCAACCATCCCCTTTCTCCTCTTCCATCCAAAAATCTCAAATCCTTCCATCCCACATGACAAGAAAAAATTAGAAGTATACTGAGTCTATGTGGGTCCCTAAATACCTACATCATTCATCCACCAAGCAAAACTCTCCATTACTTCCTACACCACCTTCCCATCATAAGCTTTAATATTTATCACGGTATGTGCAACCGTTGGTCATGATTTCCTTCCATCCTGTGACACTTTCACATACCTCTATCTCCCCTTCGTTCCACTATTATCCTACATATCTTCCCCATCCTATCCCTATGGTCCATGATTTTGCATAAGCCTTCCCTCCATCTATGCATAAGTCTTATCTAATATGCATCATCATCCACTATCACCCCTTCCACAATCCGCTATCTACCTTCTCCATCTCACTTTCATGCAATCCCCTACCAACATCTATGAGAACACTAGACATAGTCCATGCAACAACATCCATCTAGCGGGACTATCACCTTTTGTGAAGCTAGGCACTTGAGTCCCTCTCATCCATATCCACCTATCCTATCCAAATATTCAAAAAAATAAAAAAATAAAAAAGAGTAAAGATAAATCCCTTCGTCCAACAGTGAAAATCTGGCAAACAGGCGCCTTGGATAAGTACCATGATGAAAACCTGGAAAACATGCGCCATGTATAAGTTGATATCCTATGCCACCTACACTTGGTGGCACCTTGTCTCATCAGCATACCTACTTTTCTCCTATGATTTCCTTCCATACCATTTCCTATCCTATCCTTCTATCCATTACATACCTATCCTATCGAATCCATCCATCCTAATCTTCCTTTCCTCTATTTTTTGATCTTGATAAAGATTAGGGGCACAATGTTGACAAATGTTTTGGATGTCTCTTGACATACCCTATCCCTCCAAACAACGCAATTCCTTCATTATCCTATCATCCTCCTATCGTCATAAGCATTGTCATGAAAAATCCTAAGTGTCCTACCTACAATGGGGCATGTTATTCCTATGCGACTTAGTCCTTGGCGATCACATCCTTGCCCTTTTCTGCGTACATTCCTTCTATCTATTATTGCCCATCTTCATACCTACCCATCCATTATCCACTATCACCCATCCATTTACCTATCCGTGGTGTTCCCTTGTCACCAGTATCTAGCATTTAGGCTATCCAAAAATAATCCAAAAATCACAAAAATATCTAAAAACAATCTTAAAATCCCACAAACGTCAAAACATTAGCAAAATCCAGAAAATCCCAAAAAATAGCAAATCATTTGCAACCCCATCATTAGTACCATTCCTGAACTACATTGCCTCTGCATCATCACGTAGGCAAGGCCATTTAGCAATGAGCCCTCGAGGTACTAGGTCAGTCCTTTAGGGCCTGTTTCTTTGTATCCATTTTCAATTCATCCATAATAAAGTTGATCCTTTTATCTAAACTGGGGGCAAGTCCTCAACCTAGTTGGAGAGTCATATTCTTGAATGTCACGCACCTCAAAGGACAACAATAAGGATTTGCGATACCTTCCACTAGACAAACAAAAATCTTGACGCAAGACATCACCCTATCCAAGGCAAAGAAAACAAGTACCTAAGAACTCAAATTGATTTTATCTAAATTATGGCTAATGCAAAAATGTTTTGTGTTTGTGAGAAGGTTAACTTACAGAGTCTTGATTTTTTGTTATTATCTCTTTCTATGCTACTCGAGGATGTAAAAAACTAGAGAAGCTATGATGGGGGCATAATAATTTTTCTTTGTCTACTATTTATGGATCAATCTTTAGTAATGTGATGACTTTTGTCTAACGACATGATCAGCAAAAGATCATCGAGGACTTCAGAGGTCTAAACATGAAAAGGGGAAATCCTTGTCTGTTGAAATGCAAGAAGTACTTAGGTCATCTAGATTCAATTTTGACTAGATGCTTGTATCAACTTGCTATATCAAAATCCATGTAAGTAATACTCAGGTCATCTCGGTTTAATTACACCTAGATTCTTGTATTTTCTTACAACATAATAAATGCATAATGATGAAACAAGCACTTCCAAATACTTGTAATATCAAGATGACAAAGTATCTGCATCCATCTGTATCAAATTGCATTCCATATACCATCCATCAATAAAGATTTTGTTTGCAGTGTCAGAGTTTACAAAAGCTTGTGAGTCCTTCAGTCGAGTCATTGTTCTGTCATTCACATTTCTATCTATCATCATGTCTTTCATCGAGTCTCTCAAGTAATGATCCAAAAGCAAGTCCATCCTTAAATCCATACCAATCAAGTAAGTCAATCTTGTCAAATTGTCCAATCGCAATCAGTGGTCTTGATCCTAATCTTGTCGTAAACTAACTCAATCAATCACAATTATTAGTGGGATATATCTTTCCCATGCCTATCGTGTTGATCTAGGGATATATCGTTCCCTGCAATGACAACACTATCATCAATCATTATCGATTAATCATTGGTTTACCACTTGATAGGGGCAATACCTTGTTTGTTCTTGTATCATTTGTGCATACTTGCTTGCTTGCTTGTGTGTGTTATCATTTTATCTTGCATCACGTATCATTCAACTCTTTCTTTAACAAATTTCTTCACCCCAACTTATTCTTCTACCTTCTTCATCATGAGATTGTCTATCTCATGCCCTCGAAACTTTCTTCTCATCCAATCTCCCAAGGGGGCATCCTGTTGTCGTAACCTAAACTAGAGGCAAACTGGGGCATGTGTCATTATCAGAAAATCTTATTCTTTGAAACAATGTGATGGAACACATTGCATCAAAGAGGGCCAAAATGTATACACCTAAAAATGACACGACTCTGTCTAAATAAATATTTTAAATATTTATTTCTTCTTAATATTCCTCTATCAATAAATAAATAAATCAATTTATTTATTTGGTTCATATTCCTCCCAAAAATTAAATAAAATCACTTATTTAATTAGCTTCATCAAATTCTTCTAAATCCTCTTATCTACAATTAAATAATTCTACATTATTTAATTAAGTCAAATTATTCTTCCAAATTTAAATAAATCAATCAAATTTATTTAAATTGTCTCAATCTCTAAAAAATAAAATATAATCAAATATTTTGTTTATTCTTCCAAATCATGCTTTGCTTTCTTATCTCCTAATTCCTCAAAAATCTTCCAAATCTTCTAAAAATAAATCTTATTCTTCATGCACGCAAAATTAAATAATTTATTATTTAATTTCTCTCAAATCATTCAAAAAGCAAATCACAAGTTGAGTTGGTTGATTTAATCAATCTTATTTTTATCAACTCTTAAATTAGAAGGAAGCATTCTAATTTATGAAATCAAATCTTATCTTTATCAAGAAAGCAGTTAACTCAAACAAAACAACTTTTTGTGTGACACTTGTCTTCTTCCTATTTGCACACATCCTCTCAAGTTTCCTGAACCGTTGATCTTCTTATTTCTTCTATACCGTCGATCTTCTCTCTCTCAAGTTTATAAATACAAGATTTTTCCTCCATTTCAAGAATCCCAAGCTTTTAGTAAACTTACTCTGCAGAATTCACAGCGCGCCTTTGGTACCCAAATCCATCCATAGCTTGCCACCACCATTTTATTGTATTGAAGATCCTCTTCATTACAAGAAATATCATATCCATTTCTCTATTGTCATCTTGAAGAACAAAGCAAGGAAGTGCGCTTTTTGAGGGCTTCATTCACATACAACGAGATCAATTGAGATTAGGCGACCAATGGAAGCTATGAAGTAATAAGGTTTGTGAAGGTATTGTTCTTTGTTTTAAATCTTGTTTATTTACATTTTTATTGAGTTATTGGGTTATTTATTTATCATTGATATTATCCACATTTTCCCGATATAGATGCAAATACAATAAACAAAGATATTATCTCTGTAGATCAATTCACCTTGTAACTTCCATTGTTGCCTATCTCATATTGATCTTATGTATGATTTGAGCTCTTAGAAGTTGTACTTCCTTGTTGTTGATGATGACAATAGGAGAATAGTTGTAGATGGATGATGCAATGGAGATTAAACTAACAATACAACTCTATGATGATGAATAATGGAGATATGGAGACATGGTTGGATGATTGTGATGATAATGAGATTATGCAAATGCAAATGAGGATATTTTTCTAAATGCACGTTGTATACACCTAAAAGTGACGCGACTCTATCTAAATAAATATTTTAAATATTTATTTCATTTTAAATTCCTCTATCAATAAATAAATAAATCAATTTATTTATGTGATTCACATTCTTCCATCAAAATTAAATAAAATAATTTATTTAATTAAATCTTCCAAATTCTTCTAAAAGTCATTCTAAATTAAATAATACCAAATTATTTCATTAATTCTTCTCATTCTCTATATTTAAATAAATCCAAGTATTTATTTAAATTGTCTATTTCCTCCAAAATTGACTTAATACCAAAAATAATTCAATTAATCCATGTGCACATGTAATTAAATATTTTAAATATTTAATTAGTTCATATTCCCTCATCCACATGTCCTATTTCTTCTCTAGTCAAATTAGTTAACTCATCAATCAAAATAGTTAACTGATTAGTCCTTTGAGTTCACTGTACAATCATCTCAATCAACTCCCCAATTAGCCCACTTATCTCCCTAATCAACCCAGTTAAGTGATCAATCATCTCAGTTAACTCTTCAATCTATTCTGTTAACTCCCATGACTCAACATAGAGCAGGACACTTGTCCTCTTCCTATTCACACACATCCTCTCAAATTTCCTCAACTATTGATCTTCTTATTCATTCCACACCGTTGATCTTCTTTCTCACAAGTCTATAAATACAACCCCTATTCTTCCATTTGAATGGATCCAAGCTTTTATAAACTTACTCTGCAGGAATCACAACGTGCCTTTGGCACCCAAATCACTCCATAGCTTGCGATCACTTGTTACCATTATCACCATTTTTATTGAATTGCAAGATCCTCTTCATTGCAAACCTATCAATAGTCATTCTCCATTGTCATCTTGGAAAGAAGCAAGGAAGTGCACCTTCTAAGGGCTACATTCATACAATGAGATCAATTGAGATAGGCGACCAATGGAAGCTACAAAATAAAAGAGGTTTGCAAGGAATTGTTTCTTTGTGTTTGATCTTGTTTATTTCTTATTTCATTGAGATTATTGGATTATTGATAGTTTAATACTGTTAACCACATTTTCTAATAACACACGCTAGTAGGATTTCTACAAAGTAAGATTACTAAAGCTTGAGATGGATCAAAATGGGTGTGAGAACCTTGTTTTATAGGCTAAGGATGGACCAATTCCAAGTGTCATAAGATCCATGATTGGAGGAATTATCTATGATTGTATGATTGAGATGGAGTTGAGCGAGATAATCATGGGAAATGTTCCTACTACGTTTACAAGGTAGAGGAATAAGTGGATCCATGAGCCACATGTCAATGTGCTCACAAATGACCTATGAGTTAAAAGTGGAAGATTTTTAGGAGATTGTGGAAGAAGGATTCCTAATCTGTTAGAATGTGAGAGATGAACAAGAATTAGAAAGACAAGTGTCTATGATCATAAAGGTGATTGAGAATAATAGGACACGTGGGTGAGGGGATAATTAGCTAATTAAATATTAAAATATTTAATTATGTGTGCAACATGGTGAGGTGGAAGAATGACATGGATGAGATGATGTGGAATTATAGAATTTAAGACTTTGGAATAGAGCAAAATGTGATTTATTAAATAATTTAAGATTATTTAATTAGATGAGACCTTAGAGGAAGTAGGGTATTTTAATTAAATAAATTGATATTATTTAATTATTAGAGGAAGAAGAGAAATGTGAACCACTTAAATAAATTAGGATATTTATTTAATTGATAGAAGAATAAGAATAAAATAAATATTAAAATATTTATTTAATTAGACTCAAGTCATTTTTAGGTGTATACATTAACAACTGAATACACAAATTCAAAAGTCTTCATTATATCTGCCCTACTTTTCTACTCTGCTTTACATATACTCTGTTCTTCTACCCTTACTGCTCCTTTCTTATCACAAAATTTCCTTAGATCACATACTCATCAAATTCACACTATATTTGCACATCATCAATCACCAATATCAAAATCCATGAAGTATATATATCCGCAATATGATTTATCTTACAACTAGGTCGGCAGGCCAAGCATGAAGCATGTACACAAATATTATACCTTGTTGGCTTGATCTTAGGCAAAAATGGTAATGCGGACCCAAAAAAAATTCAAGAATCTTCATATAGGTTAGGACTTATAGTAAAGCCACTTAGAATGACAATTCAAACATTATGTCTTCACCGCATATTGATTTCACATGAGTGGCGGCTTCAACTTTAAGTGCATCCTCAACTAGCTTGACTGTCATACCATAACTTTCAATGCGAACCATATGAGACTTTGAAATTCATAACCAACATTCATTATGGGCCTCTTATCATACCTTTAGAACTGCAAAGCATAATAATCTTTCATAGAAAAATGTGGATCTCAGAACTCTTGTTCTGTCATAGAGAAATACTGTTAACATGAAAGCCGATATTGGAGAACTTGTAAAATACGATCCGATGAACTTCAAGCTCTACAATCTTGGATTTAGATGCTTATGCCATGTATCTACATTGCCTCAAAATTGTAAATCAAAATATCCATCAGTGGAGGAATGTGGAGCAAATTATTTGGGTACTCTGCACTGTTTTTGACTTAACACTATTCTCCTGGACTTAGCCAAATCATAGTATGACTTTCAGAGGAAGTCAAAACTTGGACACTGGAAAATTTCATCACTAGGTAGCTATGAATAACATACCAGAAACACATGTAATGATCTTCAACTGTGGAGGCATACCATCCTGATCTCTATTACTATGTATCCTGTCCATACTTAGTCAATCTGACTAAGTTATTCTTTCAGGACAAAAGTCCCATTACCTATCTTGACTGAAGAGCAAAATTAACAGTTTCAATAACATCCCTGTTTGTTATCAATCCTTGTTGCCATCAATGACAACATTCTACCTTAACCATTAGAGCAGTGTTTCTTGCCAACACTTCTTAGATGTGTTACTCAAGATCAGGCCTCTAGAATATTCAAAGAATTTTATCATGGCCCTACTGGTGGCCATTATTCTCCAAGAATAATTATTGTTAAAATTATGAGGATTGGTTATTACTGACCCGATTTGTTCAAAGATGCCTATAAATGGGTAAGGAGCTACAAAGAGTGTGCATTCTTTGTAGGTAAACAAAGGTTGGCTACTCTTCCTCTTCATCCAATTTAGATTGATCAACCATTTGCCCAATGGGGTTTGGACTTCATTGGGATGACTAACCCACCTTCTAGTGCTGGCCACAAGTGGATTTTAGTAGCCACTAATTATTTTACAAGGTGGACAAAGGCAATTGCATTGAAGGATGCCATAGAGGCCTCCATTTTAGATTTTCTTGAAGGTATAATTACTAGGTTTGGTGTTCCATTCACCATTATTTTTGGCAATGCTAAGGCCTTTGTAGGCAAAAACATCAGTGAATGGGCACTAAACTATGGAATTTATTTGAAAATATCATCCAACTACTACCCCTAAGGAAATGGCTTGGTTGAGTCTACAAACAAAAATCTGATTAGGATCATCAAGAGGATAGTGGATGATAATTAGAGAACTTGACACTCCAAGTTGAAGACAACTCTTTGGGCTAATAGAATTACTCCTAAGAGGGTCATTGGCAATTCACCCTTCATGCCAGTATATGGAAAGGAAGCAAGACTTCCACTATCATTGGATTTACCTTCCCTTGAGCTGGCCCAACAGCTGGAATTGCTTGAAAATGATGCCATGATGGTCATGTTTGTTGAGCTGATGGAGCTCAAAGAAAAGAGGAATGCTGCCATGAAAACCCTTGAAGCACACCAAGAATAGGTCAAGAGGACTTTTGATATAAAATAAGTTGATAGTCTTCCAAGAGGGATATTTGATGCTGAAATGGGATGAAGATAGGGCCAAGGAAGGAAGACATTCTAAATTTGACACCTTATGGAGCGGCCCCTACATCATCACTAGTTGCAAGCATGCTAATACCTTTCAACTATCCAAACTAATTAGTGAGAACTTTTGATCCTAGTGAATGGGATTTATCTCAAGCCATACTTTTGAGTTTGGTTTTGGGATCCTTGTAAATATTTAGAGTAGATTTATTTTTTGTTCTAGGTTTCCCTTCAATAAGTACTTTTGAACATGTAGCTTTCTCATTAGAAGAATGTTTGCCTTGTTCATTTTGTTCTTATTTTTTGGAGGTGTTTTCAGTTTTGTTTGGTCACGAGGCTGCTTTCTTTTGATCTTGTGCCCAATGGATTGTATAAGGTAGCTGGATCCCTATGTTTGGTAGGCAAGCACCCCTACATAGTCACCAAAATGTTGTCATATTTTACCCAGCCCAAATATTCTATAAATCCTCTCCTTCTATCAAAGAAAGACCAAATAGAAGGAGATTTCCCTTTGTAAAAAACTCAAAATTCCCTAAGGAAAATCCTTGCAAAAAACCCAGAAAAATCCTCAAAAAATTCTAAGTTTTTTGCCTATTTTTTTTGTCTTTGTTTGAAAAAATACAGTTTGGTGAACCTTTGGTTCAGCAATTTTTTGGTTTGCTGGGTTTTCGACAAGGGAAAAATTGTTTAAGGCAAGGTAGCAAAGAAGCAAAGGGAAAGAAGACAAGTTTGCCTTGTTGGTAAAATATTGATTCTCCAATTAGCAAGTTCATTGATCAATGAATTTACTGACTGAAGAAAATGAAGGCTACATCGATGGGTGTTCTCTTCAAGAAGCAAAAGAAAAAAAATGTTGCCTTTGTTAGCAAACTTTTGTTTTGGTGAACCTTAATTTCACCAATCAGCAAGTTCGCTGATTAGCAAATTCACCGATCAACAAGTTTGCTGACAAAGGAACAAGGTGGCCAAGGAAACAATGATGTAGTGAAGTCAAAGAATAGAGGGAAGAGTAAATCAGGGAATCAGTAAAAAGGCAAACTCATTAGCTAGTTCATGATTTCCTTAGTTTGTCGACAAGGTGATTTATTGATAAAGAGACCAAGTAGAAGGTCATGGTTCATAGAGAGATGATTTCACCAACCGAAGCAAAAGTAGAAAAAAGTTTCTAAGTGAAGGAAAAGTGAAAGATAGCTTTGTCGGTGAAATTGGAGGTTCACAAACCTCCAAGTTCGTTGATAGAAGGTTTGGCCGATGGAGGATTCACCGATAAGGTGAATAAAGAGGAAAAGGCATGGCCATGATCAAGTTCAACCAATGGATAATTTACCAATAAAGATGGAAGAGGCCAAAGGAGAAGGTTCATGAAAAGTCAAGTGGGCCAATAGAGGGAAAATTTGGCTAAGGCATGGTGAGTTTAAAGTATCAAGGTTTTGCCAACAGAGATTTTACCGATAAGGCAAAAAGCAGGATGAAGACATCGGTAAAGCGAGGGCCCGGGCTAGGTTTGTGAAAGTGACTTTTTTCCAACAAAGGTAAAGTAGTTCACCAGGGCCAAGGTTTTTTGACAAAGAAGCCTTGGTTAGAAAAAATTAATTTTTGCCGATAAGGCAAAAAAGAAAACATGAAAATTGGCTAAGGCAAAGAAAAAGAGAGCCTTATCGAAAAATTGGTAAAAGAGCGAACTTTTTATAAGTTTGAAATTCCTTAAGTTCACCAATAAGGTGATTCACTGATAGAGAAGAAGGTGGAAGCGGTCAAATTTGGCAAAGTGACTTTTCATCGACAAAAGGTAAAAGAAAGACCTAAGGCAAAGTTCGTGAAAGCAAAGTTTTTTTGATAAAAGAGGAGAAAGTTGGCCAAAGGCAGAGTTCGTAAGGATGACATTTTGCCAATAAGGCAAGCTTGGTTTGAGAATTAGAGAATTTGTTGATAAGGCGAAAAGTGGCTATTAAAGGAAAGGAAAAATCAACAAATCAGAAAAGTAGAGATAGAGAACAAGGAAAAATTTTGGTTTTCTCATGATTCACCGATAAGGAAAAAAGATGATAAAGGAGGATAAAAAGTGAAAGAGGTTCAACAAAAGACACTTTTGCTGACAAGGCAAAATGAAGACAAAAGAGGTGCTAAAGGCTTGGCTCAAAAAATGGTAGTTTGTCGATAAAGTGAGAAGGAAGAAGAAAGAAAGGTATAGCAAATGGGAAATTCACCGATAAGGCAAAATTAGCACCAAAGAGATAAAAGATAAAGACAAGGCTTGGTTCATGAAATGTAGAATTCATCGAGAAGGAGAAAATGAACCAAATGGAGAAAGTTTGGCAAAGGACAAATTAGCTGATAAGGCGAAAGATGAGCCCTGATGGTTCAAAAAGGTGAACATTCACTGATAGGGTGAAAAGGAGATAAAAAAAGTTCACAAGAATGGTTTTTTGCCGATAAGGTGAAAGAAGAGGCCAAAATAGTTTCTAAAAGTGAAGTTTTTCTAATAGGCAAAAAATGGTCTTTCAATATGGGCAAGCAAGCAGAAAGAAAAGTTTAAAAGGATACATTTTTGCTAATAAGGTGGGAAAGGAAATGAAGATAGGGCCTGATGGTTCTAGAAATAGAGAATTCACTGATCAAAGGGAAATCAAATGCATGCATGAGGTGAATTCACCTACCATGACAAATTCAAAGGCTCTATGGGAGATTTTAGAGATACAACACTTTAAAGTGTTGTAAAAGCTTGCTCTTCCCTAAAATCACATCATTTCTTAGGGAGAGGTACCCAGCATTCAAAGCTCCATATTCCAGGGCCGAATGGGGGTAGTTAAAATAGTGAATTCTTCAATGCACCAATACAGGGAAGGGAAAAATCAAATTTGTAGGCCTTCTCTCATAAATGTGCTCGGCACCCATGAGTGTAGGCAATCTCTTTTGTAGGTTTGCAGATCTATCAGAAACATGGCCACCATTCCAATTTATAGGTTCTATTCTAGTTTGCAAGGTTTCTAAGCCAAAAATTTAATGAAGCATGGGCATGTCTATTGCAAGATTGTGCTAATTGGTGTTGTCATTTATGTCAACATGTTTGTGTTGTCATTGGTGTCAACTGTATCTTCTAATGTTGTTGTTTAATGATTGAGTTATTGTGTCAAGGTGATTTGAATGGCTTGAAGAAGTGTTGATGATGTTAGTATATTGTTCATGTTGCTGGGTTTCAAAGTGCTTTTGAGAAAATTTGATAGATACTAAAGACAGTGTTGTGAAGAAGTATTCTGGCTTACAGGATACTGTCTGATTTTTTGCTCCGCATTCCTTCTACGTTGAAGACTGGAGTGTGAGGTTTGGATATGTTTTAGTTAAGTGGTTGAAGTTATTAAATCCAGAATTTGGTGCTCTGAAACATTTTGGTTTGGGAGTTATGTCCACCAGTTTGAAGACTATGCCTGGCAGTGTCTATAGTGTGACTGGGAGAAAGTATTTTTCTCTGCATTTCTTTGTAGTTTGGTTTTTGGTCTTGTAGTTTTGGTTGAGTGTTCAAAAGGTCCATATCTATGTTCTATCAAAAGGACTTGTGATTTGGTGCTCTAGAATATAGTTTTCTTGAGTAGCAGAGCTTGGCAGTGTTGGTTATAAGCAATCTGTGAATTGTCTTCAAGTGAGATTTGTTGTAGCTGAATTTGTTGGCTCCCAGATGATTTCATGTTGTTCGTGGATGTTTCCAAATCATGTTAAAGACTTGTGCTTGGTTCACAAGCTATGGTTGTGTTCTTAGAAGTGTGTGCCTAAGTGTCCTTGGTGTTTACACAAGTTTAGCCAACTTGGGTGTTAACACTAATTGTGGATGTGCTTCATGGATTGAGGAAGTGTGTTGAAGTGTGTGAATATATTTTTAGGTCTGAGATAAGCTATGAAGTATTCTACCTTCATTCCTTTGCTCCGCGGGAATGTTTAGATCTAGACCTAATTTGAATTCTATATGTTTGTTGACCTTGGAGATTGTTTCAAAGATTCTAGAGTGTGTTGCCAACCTTGGTCAATGTTTCAAGGTTGATGTTGATATAAATAAGTGTAAAGGATCCATGTGTATGGGTGTGTGCATGAGGATGGTAATGTTTATGTTGTGAATTTAAATTAGAGGTAGTAAGGACTTTCATGTGGTAGAGAACCTAATGCAATGAGTAGAAGTTATCTACAATTTTCAGAGAGGCGATGAAAGTGATGTTTTTTGTGCTTCATTGGAACTGAACTCAGGCATGTGGTAGATGTTATCATATTAGTTCATGGCAGTGAGCCACCTCTTCTCTTCTATATTTCTTCCTCAGTGGGCAGTGAGTCCACTTGGACAGTGAGTCCACCTACAGTGAGAATTCTTTCTTTTGGTTAGTGAGCCTTGGGCAGTGACCCTATTGACACCTTCAAATTTTGTGAATTTGAAGCATCTATACTCTTTCTAAGTGTCGACAAAGGCTAGGTTGACATGTTGCTCATTCTACCCTGGAGGCCACCTTCGCCGATTAAAATTTTTCAACTCAAGAGTCATCTTACAAATCCATTTGGTGGGAGGTTTTTTGGCACATATGGTAACATGCCTTCTTAGTTTCGTGCTTCTAGGATGAAGTTTGATGAGGTATTTAATTATTTTCTGACTACAACCGGGCTAGAATTGACATTTTGGAAAGTTACAAATACTGCAAATCTGAGGGTGACCCATTTCACAATTTGGTCTCAAACCTCTCCAATTCTAATTTCATCAAGATCGGAGGTCATACAGTGCATTATTTTAATGCATCTTAGTTGCAGCGAAGGCGTCTGGTGGGCCACTTTACAAAGGAGGTCCCTGAATTTGATTGGCGATGCAGATTTTGAGGAAATGGGTTTTCTTAAAATAATTAATGATTCCCGTGTACAAATTTTTGCAGTCATCGGATGCCCGGTTTGCCCGTGGTGAAAAAATGCCATGTGCCCGGCAGGAGAAATTAAGAATTTGCCTAAGTCAAAGTTTTAAAATGCAAATATTAAAATTAAATATTAAAAAAGACATTTTTTAAAAGTTGGAACAAAAGTTTTTTTAGGGAAAATAATATCAAATAGGTTTAATTAAACTTTGATTAAAGTTTATAAAGGAAATAAAAGGCACGATGGTGCATTTCGCACCATCGTAACCCTCTCTGCTGTACATCCTCAGACCCCTACGATGATACGAAATGCCCATCGAAGGGCATTTTCTGCCTCTCCCTCTCTTTTGTAGGTAAAGTACTGATCTTTCCTTCACTGTTGAGGTGATTTTGATGGGTTTTCAACAACTTCAGGTAGATTTCATTGTAGAATGATAAAAGATGATCACATTTTTTGGTTTCCAATCATTTTTTGAAGGCATTTTTGGGCTCAAATTTGTTGTTCTATGCCCATAATTCATCCTATGATCATTCCTAAGGCATTGGCAAAGGTTTTTAGCTTATTTGCAATGATTTTTAGCTGCCAGATGGCCAAAAAATGCCCCTGTTTTACAAAAAGTAGCCCAGAGGTGATTGATTTGGGCAAAGATCTCAATTAGATGTTGCTATATTATATTTCTGAGGCAGAGTGCAATTTGGGAAGAGCCAAAGAGGAGGTCCCAGATTGCATATTGCAGCATCACACAGGACTTCCTTCAGGCTCTAGAGAGTCATGCGATAACATGAAATGAAGATGTCTGGTAATTGCAAAATGAAAAATGTAAAAAGTCAAAGGGGAAAATTACATCAAAAAACATTAGGCTTTAAGTTTTATTTATTTATTATTTTCCCTTTTGTAATTGCTCTTGAGGCTCATTGGAGGAAAATTGTAATGTGAAAATATCTCACCTACCTCCAGAATGAATTAATTTTTAGGGCAACATGTTCTTGTGCTTATAAGAACATGTTGTTCCACATTGTAAGGTTGTTGGAGATTGGGATATTTTGTGATCTAAAAATGAAATACATGCTTTGACAGGCTACCCTATTTCTATGATGTAAGTTTCATTTTTCATGTGGATTATGTTTTTCATAAGCTTTCAATCAGTTTTAGGTTGCAATATATGAGTAATGCAGTAGGCATGTGTTTTTGTTAACTGTCTCCACTATTATTTGCATTTTTCTTTTGAACTAAATAGCCAAGGGTTGTCTAAGTTCTTGAATGCACACTTCCTGTATTGCATATTTGATCTTTACTTATGTTCAAGGAATAGATTAAATGTTTTAGGTCAAATATGGAGAAAATGTTTTATGACAGGGATATTTATAAGTAGAGTTAGCATGAATACTCATTCTTGGGTGTCTTCTATAAGGCAGAAACAAGTGAACCCTCTAAAACTGTATGTTTATGCAGCTGTTTGAAATATTCTACATGTTAAAATTTGACTCTGCACCCTGAGATAGGCACTGGTCCAAGGTTAGAAATATTTTCATAACTTAAACCCTAATTTTACAACCAAAATATCAAAACAAAAAACCATTTCATCATTAGTAAACTTTAGGAATTTTAGGAGTAGGGTCTAGTTGTTGCATGCTCTCAGATTTAACCTAATGAGATAGTCTAAGAATGTTGCCAGTCTAGGGTTTATCTTACAAATCTTGGTGCATACATGATAGCATTATGCCTGAGTTAGTCAAGGATGAATCTTTTGATTGTGAGTGAGGGATACCCCCTAGGTGCAGCAGAACCTAAAGTCCAAGGGAGACAAGTGCAAACAATCTCTCGTCTTTGATCATAAGAATTGGCAAACCTTTAGGGTTTACTGTCTGTTGATTTGGGGACCAACAAAATTGGTGACTCCGCTAGGGAACAATGCTATATCCTTGAAAAGAGTTTAAAAATTTGAGGAACTTGGATATTTGTTTCAGATTTCAAGAGGGTTTCTGACCTGGACAAGTTTGGTTGCAACATATTTCGAAGAGGGTTCATGTGACTCTACTGTTGAGGAGAACCCAGAATGAAAGAAAGGTTGTAAGGAGTTTTCAGCTTCATAAGACTCATTCCTCTACAAGGAGGTGGTGACTATGTATACAAAGAACCTGATAAAGGATGTAAAAAAGTTCTAGGTCAGCATATTTTTATTCCAAAAGAAATGTTAGCAGCTCTTGCAGTTGTCTAGGTATTTCTATTTTGGTTTTCAAAAAGAGCTTATGTGAAAACCATGATGTATGAGTTTTAAATGATTCCCTATTAGGTGAAGTTAGCAATTGTTAAAAGGGAAATGGTGGAAATAAGTTTGCATACTCTTATGTTGTAAATTTTAGCTCAAATATTATGGTGTAGTATGCATAATTGTTGAAATGATTCATAGAGAAGATGTATTAAGCATAATGCTTGAGTTTGGGTTGTAAATGAGTGAATGCATGGTTGAAGTGTGATGCTTGTGAAAGCATATGAATATGTATTATATGTATTCCATTCATCCTGGTATGGTGTCAAATACAAAAATGTATAATAATCAGTCCCAACCATATAATAAAAGAAATTTTAGCACTGGAAGATATAGACCATCAATTTCAGTGGCATTATTGGTTACCCAAATGTTATTCCATTTGAGGTCAGAAATAAGCTACCAAAATTCAGTGGTACAAAGATTGAATCAGTAGAAAAACACTTGCAGCAGTTCAATGATCTAATGGATGATTATGCAGTTAACCATGAAGATGTAGTCATGAGGTTATTTGTTGAGTCCTTGAAGGATGAAGCAAGAGAGTGGTTCTTGAACTTACCAGCCTGCTCTGTCAGCTCTTGGAATGAATTTAAATTAGCCTTCAATGAGTAGTTTGGTGAGAGGATACCTAAGTTTTCACTTATCCGTAATTTCATGTATATCCACATTGAAGAAGATGAATTAGTTCCAGCCTTTAACCTTAGATTCATAAAGGCATTGAAAAGAATTCTAGAAAAAATTAGACCTAATGATGCTTTAGCTCTGCTTATTTATTTGGGTGCATTTGACAAGAAAATGAGCTACAGATTGAGAAGTGAGGATCCAACAAGTTTACATCAGGCTTTTGAAATTGCAATGGGCATTGACAAGGTTTCAAAGTATGGAATGATTAGAAGTCTCAAGCCAAAAATTGTGGGTTGTCATAAAGATTTCTATGCAGCTGAGCAATGCAAGCCGAAGGTTATGAATGGTTACCAAAGAAATTATTAGTTTGTTGTCCTAGATTATGATTCATTCCATGATATGGGTTCTGTGTTGCAAGTATGAGGTTAACCAGTGTTTTCATTGATGTCAACATACGCATATTGCATTGATAAGAAGGATTGGATGAGTTGTGTGCTGAGGATATTGAGAAAATTAGTCTCAATCAGGAACAGTGAAGAACAGTGATAAGAAGAAGGCAAAAGTACTCAATGGGTTGAGAATCAGAGGATGCGGATTAAAGGGTTTGTAGATATGAGTCTTGAGATATTCTAGTTAAGATTTCAGAGGTCCGCATGAAGATCTGAAGAAGTTATGTTTGCTCAAGTAGAACCGGTTCCAGCAGGTGTTCAATGATGACAGAGTGTCACAGTTTAGTTTGATGAGTTCTGGAATTACATTCTCTCATTCTGCGGATTGGAGGGAGTGCTGAGGAAGTCAGTTTGAAGTGACAAATTGATTTGTGCAATGTTTAGAGGTCCGGAAGAACCTTTTGCATTATGACAGTGGCGACAGACTGTGTTCTTGAAGTTTCGGATGAAGAAGAGAAGAATCTCAGTAAGCTGATGAAGTGCGGATGTTCTTTGTGATTCAGGAAAGCTTGTGGTGATCTATGGATCGTGTCCAGTTCATGTTGATGGTCTGCATTGAAGTTAGAGTTTGTATTTGAAGAATAACCATAGATTTTGGTGTTTTTCTTAAGACTGGCCGACTGGATGTATTACACATCTTGCGAATGATCTTGTAGATGTTTGTCGACTTAGATGATTGTTCCTAAGTCTATGCCTTGTATAAATAAGGGATTGTGAATTCATTTTGGAGTGTGTCTTGTGGTGATGAATGTGATATAGCGAAGGGAAGTGCGAAAGGCAAAGCAGGAGTTTTTGGGCTTAAACAGAACTGATCCAGGCATGGTAAAGATGTCAATCTCCAGTTCAAGTTTGTGATTCTTATCACTTTGTAGACAGTGTGTCTCTTGTAGGCAGTGTCCCTCTTGTGAGAAGTGTGCTCAGGCAGTGAGCCCTAATTGGCATGTGCCATCCATTTTTCTTGTTCTTCTAACAGAGAATAATCCTTGGGTTAATCACCCCGTGGTTTTTCCCTTAACCAGGTTTTCCACGTCAAAATCTTGGTGTCTCATGTGTTGACGTGTATTTGCTCTGGTGTTTATGTCTTATGCTTCCATGAATGATTAATTGCTATGCTATTGATTAACAAAGTGGATTTAAGTGTTTGAATTGAAAGCAAATTAAGGATAACTGATTCACCCCCCTCTCAGTTATCAACAATTGGTATCAGAGACAAGTTCCTCTAAAAGGAGCTTAACCACTTGAGGAGATCCAGGATGTCATCATACAAGGACAGTCCGAAGTTTGATGGAACGAACTTCACTCTTTGGAAAGGCTGCATGAAATGTCACTTGGAGTGTATGGGAAAGGCATACTTGTCCATGGTCACAAAAGCATATACACCTCCACAGGGTGGTCTGACAACTCTAAATAAAATCACAGATGCTGAAAACAATCTACAGACTAAAGAAGCTCTTCTAAGTGCATTAACTGACTCAGAGCTCTCAAATATTATTGACCTACCAACTGCTTATGAGATCTGGATTAAACTGGAACTTCTGCATGAAGGAGATGAGTTTGTCAAGAGTGCAAGGTTGCAGAGTCTCAAAGGGAAATTTGAAAGATGAGAGATGATAAAAATATCACTACCTTTATGCCAAGAGTAAATGAGCTGGTGTGTGGAATTAGGAATACTAGTAGAGTTTTGGATGAAAATGAGATTGTTTGCAAAATTCTCAGATCCCTTCCTACTGCCTACAAAATCAAGGTTGTTGTCATTGATGAATTCAGAGCCCATACAACTGTCACAAGAGAACAATTGGCTGGCAAACTGGTTGCATTTGAAATGACCGAGTTTGGAGATGATCTCCCAAAAATTAAATCTGCATTCAAAGCCAGTGTCTATGTGAAAGGCAAACAAAGATTTGATCCAGGAGAAAACTCTTCAAGGAAGCTGTCATGGTATGATCAAGCAAGAAAAGACATGGAAGAGGAAGAAGCAGAAACAGCTCAACTTGAAGCCCTCATTGCAAAAAGACTGCCAAGAGGATCTGGTAAGTATGAAGGAAAATTACCCTTTAAGTGCTTCAATTGCAATAAGATTGGTCACTTTGCCTCAAGATGTTTGAAAAGATCCACAAGATCAAATTCTAATAGACAAAGGTTCCAAAAGAATTGTTATTATGTTCATGAAGAAGCTGATAATGAAGGAGTAACAGATGATGAATTAGAGATAGGAGATAAATTCAGAAATGAATGGGTGTTCATTGCCATCAAGGAAGAAGATCCAATATCCCCTGAATCTATCAATCATAAGGTTATAGAGAGAGCTTTGGCTGCCCAAGTTGAAGAAAAGGATGATTGGGTTATTGACAGTGGATGCTCTCACCATATGATAGGTGACAAGAATAAGTTCTTAGATTTGGAAAGATATGAAGGTGGAATGGTAAAGTTTGGTGACAATTCTGCTGGTAGAATTAGAGGTAGGGGAACTATCTCTTTTGATGGAAAGAGCAAAATTGGTAATGTACTATATGTTGAAGGATTGAAGCACAATCTTCTCAGTGTTAGTCAGTTGGTGGACAAAGGCTATGATCTCTGGTTCAAGAATGGAAGATGCAGGATCTTTGAAAGCTCCAGAACTGAGATTGCATCTGGTACTCAAACAAAAGGTAATATCTTCCATCTAGTTGGTACTGATAAAAGTTGTCTGTTTGTTCAAATTGATCAGAGTTGGTTATGGCATAGAAGGATGTGTCATGTAAATTTTGATAACATCATCAAGATGAGCAATACTCAGGCTGTAAGAGATCTCCCTAAGTTGGTAAAACCTGCAAATAGTATGTGCAAAGAATGTCAGCTAGGTAAACAAAGCAGAGTTTCATTCAAAAACAAGGATCAATCCTCTACCGGATTATTGGAGTTAGTTCATACTGATCTATGTGGTCCGACAAGAATCAAGAGTATGCAAGGTGATAGATATTTCATGTTACTAATTGATGACCATTCCCGGATGATGTGGGTTACCTTTCTGAAAGAGAAATCAAAAGCTTTTGAGAAGTTCAAAATCTTCAAGGATATGGTAGAGAATCAAACCGGATTGAAACTGAAATGTCTAAGGTCTGATAGAGGTGGTGAATTCACATCCGGTGAATTCATTGACTTTTGTGAGAAGCATGGTATAAAGAGACAGTTGTTTGCTCCTAGGACTCCACAACAGAATGGAGTTGTTGAGAGAAAGAACCAGACCATCCAAGAAGCATCTAGGACAATGATGATGGAAGCAAATGTTCCCCAGATGTTTTGGAAAGAAGCTGTCAGCACTGCAGTCTACACTCTCAATCGAGTTCAAATTAGAAGCAATACCGGTAAGACTCCTTATGAACTTTGGTTTGGCATCACTCCTACTGTGAGATATTTCAGAGTATTTGGTAGCAAGTGTTACATTAAAAGAGATGAAGATCTAGGAAAGTTTGATGCTAGAAGTGATGAAGGAATTTTCTTGGGTTACTCCACTTAAAGCAAAGCATACCGGTGTTACAATAAGAGACTGAGAAAGATGATAGAAAGTACAAATGTGAAGGTTGATGAAGGTATTAAGAAGCCCTCAAGATTTTATGAGTATGATGAAGATGATCAGAATGATGTTCTGGTTCAAGGAGCTCCATCCTCTCCTGAAGATCATATTCAAACTGATCCGGTAAATTTGGTAGAAGAGATAGGTCCAGATGAACCTGATCAAGAAGCAGAAGTGCAAGAAACTCCCAAAGTTCCAGGGTATGTAAGACTAAACCACTTTGAAGATCAGATCATAGGTGACAAAAGCAAAGGTGTGCAAACTAGAAGGAATGTTGCTCAAAATTCAGATGAATGTTGTCTGATTTCAAAGATTGAACCTAAGACAATAAATGAAGCATGCAATGATAAAAATTGGACAAAAGCAATGGAGGAAGAGTTGATGCAAATTGAAAAAAATCACACTTGGGACCTTGTTTCTAGACCTAGTAACAAGAATGTGATTGGGACCAAATGGGTCTTCCAGAACAAACTAAATGAAGTTGGTGAAGTAATCAGAAATAAGGCTAGATTAGTCTGCAAAGGATATTCTCAAATAGAAGGGATTGATTTTGAGGAAACCTTTGCTCTGGTGGCAAGAATTGAAGCAGTCAGACTATTTCTTGCATTTGCTGCCTTCAAAGATTTCAAAGTGTATCAGATGGATGTCAAATCTACTTTCCTGAATGGTGACCTAGAAGAAGAGGTGTACATTGAACAACCGGATGGATTTCAGTTATCTGAGCATGGAGATATGGTCTACAAATTAAAGAAGGCACTGTATGGTCTAAAGCAAGTCCCAAGAGCATGGTATGAGAGGCTAGATAAACATCTTTTGAAGATTGGTTTCAACAAAGGTACTGTTGATAGTAACCTATATTTTCAAATTGATCATAAAAACATCTTGATTGTTGAAATATTTGTTGATGATATCATCTTTGGAGGAAGAGACAGTATGTGTAAAACCTTTGCAACCAAATGAAAAGTGAGTTTGAAATGTCAATGCTCACTGAAATGAATTTCTTCTTGGGTCTGCAAATTACTCAGACAGAGAAAGGAATCTTTATCTCTCAGACCAAATATGTGAAAGAACTATTGAAGAAATTTGGAATGGAAGATTCAAAGCCAATGAACACTCCCATGGCTACTAGATGTAAGTTGAGCAAAGATTATGACTCTCCTAAGACAGATCAGACAAAGTATAGATCAATGATTGGTGGATTACTGTATCTCACTCAGACTAGACCAGATATAATGTAGGTTGTTGGTCTTGTGGCGAGGTTCCAGGCTGATCCCAGAGAATCTCATGTCATGGCAATCAAAAGAATTTTTAGGTACTTGTAAGGAACAGCTGAGTATGGCCTATGGTATCCCAGAGATCATGACTTTTCTCTTCATGCATATATAGATGTAGATTGGGCAGGAGATGTGGATGATAGGAAGAGTACAAGTGGAGGAACATTCTTTTTGGGAAAAATGTTGGTTTCTTAGCTAAGCAAGAAATAAGAAGCAATATCCCTGTCTACAACTAAAGCTGAATACATTGCAGTAGCAGCAAGTTGCACCCAACTTTTGTGGATGAAGCAAATGCTAAGAGATATTCAAGTAGAATATGAGGAACCTATCACAATTTTCTGTGATAATTCAAGTGCAATAAATATTTCTAAGAATCCAGTGTTGCATTCTAAGACCAAGCATATATCTATCAAATTTCACTTTTTGAGAGAACGAGTGAACAAGGGTGAAGTCAGATTGGAGTATGTGCCCTCCAAGGATCATCTTGCAGATATTTTTACTAAACCTCTTCCCAAGGACTCTTTTGAGTATCTTAGGGAGAAGTTAGGGGTCATGGCCCCTCCAGTGATGAACTAGGATACACTGATGTACATCAGTCTAGTGGATATCACAGTCATATCTTGTGATCTGGATTAATGATGGGGAGCTGCCACTAAGGGGGAGTAGCTGGTATAATTCTGATGTGTTAGAATTGCAAGTATGTGCCCTTTGCCATTGATGTCAAAGGGGGAGAGAAGATATGTGAAAAACAAGTGATTGATGATCAAAGGGGGAGCAGTAAAGGAAAAGAAGACCTGTGAAGAGTTGTTGCTGATAGGGGGAGCTGTGACAAAAAGGAGAAGTTCTTGTCTTGATGGTTTTTCACATCATATGTGGCCATCAATGACAAAGGGGGAGATTGTTGCAAGTATGAGGTTAACTAGTGTTGTCATTGATGTCAACATACTCATATTGCATTGATAAGAAGGATTGGATGAGCTGTGTGCTGAGGATATTGAGAAAATTAGTCTCAATCAAGAACAGTGAAGAATAGTGATAAGAAGAAGGCAAAAGTACTCAATGGGTTGAGAATCAGAGGATGCGGATTAAAGGGTTTGTAGATATGAGTCTTGAGATATTCTAGTTAAGATTTTAGAGGTTTGCATGAAGATCTGAAGAAGTTATGTTTGCTCAAGTAGAACCAGTTCCGACAGGTGTTCAGTGATGACAGAGTGTCACAGTTTTGTCTGATGAGTTCCAGAATTACATTCTCTTATTCTGCAGATTGGAGGGAGTGCTGAGGAAGTCAGTTTGAAGTGACAAATTGATTTGTGCATTGTTTGGAGGTCTGGAAGAACCTTTTACATTATGACAGTGGCGACAAACTGTGTTCTTGAAGTTCCAGATGAATAAGAGAAGAATCCCAGTATGCTGATGAAGTGTGGATGTTCTTTGTGATTCAAGAAATCTTGTGGTGATTTGTGGATCATGTCTAGTTCATGTTGATGGTTTGCATTGAAGTTAGAGTTTGTATTTGAAGAATAACCACAAATTTTGGTGTTCTTCTTAAGACTAGCCGACCAGATGTATTACACGTCTTGGGAATGATCTTGTAGATGTTTGCTGACTTAGATGATTGTTCCTAAGTCGATGCCTTGTATAAATAAAGAATTGTGAATTCATTTTGGAGTGTGTCTTGTGGTGATGAATGTGATATAGCGAAGGGAAGTGCGAAAGGCAGAGCAGGAGTTTTTGGGCTTAAACGGAACTGATCCAGGCATGGTAAAGATGTCAATCTCCAATTCAAGTTTGTGATTCTTATCACTTTGTAGACAGTGTGTCTCTTGTAGGCAGTGTGCTCGGGAAGTTAGCCCTAATTGGCATGTACCATCCATTTTTCTTATTCTTCTAACAGAGAATAATCCTTGGGTTAATCACCCTGTGGTTTTTCCCTTATCTAGGTTTTCCACGTCAAAATCTTGGTGTCTCATGTGCTGATATGTATCTACTCTGGTGTTTATGTCTTATGCTTCCATGAATGATTAATTGCTATGCTATTGATTAACAAAGTGGATTTAAGTGTTTGAATTGAAAGCAAATTAAGGATAACTGATTCACCCCCCCTCTCAGTTATCAACATTATGTTCCTCTTAATGTTAAATTTGAACCAAAACATGCTGCAAAGAACGTCACATATCCAAATGTTGATCACATAGGTCCTGCTGTTGGAAGTGAACAATATGATGAGAGTATGCAGATGAATGAAGCAAGTAGGTTTGAAAATATGGTTATATCTATGTCTAGTTTAAAAAATGTTCATGATCAACTAATAGACACAATGCACATATATGAAAATGGTGCTCTAAATGCATCACATGATCAAGTAATGGATATACATTAGACTTGGCCCAATTATGGCTCAGTCAATGATGAGGCAAGAGCATTTTCAGGTAGTGAGGACATTCCATTAACTTGTATAGATCATTGTTCCTCTCCCAACAGAGGTACAACATAGTTCCAATGGCAGCCTTGTGGCGAGAGTGATTCAGATGGTATATCCAATGATTGTTACTTTGTTGATTACATTGGAATTGATGGTGTGGATAGCATAAGCTCACTCTCAGAGGATCAAGTGATGATGAATAATGAGTGCATGATTGATGGGGCATCATCATTGTGATTCTTTTCAATCTGAATGAATTCTTCCTCCATTGCTTTAGCCCAACTTTCATCATTGCAAGCTTCACTTATTATTTTTGGTTCAATTTTTGAAATCAAACAATACTGTTGGATTAAGGATAGACAACTGAGAGGGGGGGTGAATCAGTTGTCCAAAACTTACTTTCAATTAATCACTTAAATTCTCTTCTTGATTCAACAGCATAATAATAAATCAATCATAGAAATGTAATGCAACAATTCAAGAAAAGAAACACATTAACACATAAGACACCAAGATTTTGACATGGAAAACTCGATTAAGGGAAAAACCACGGGGTGACTAACCCAAGATTGTATTCTCTATTAGAAGAATAGAAAGAACAAAATGGCACATGCCAATTAGGGCTCACTGCCTGAGCACACTGCTCACAAGAGGCCCACTACCTATAGGAGACACACTGTCTACAGAATAATAAGTATTACATACTTGAACTGAAGAATAGCATCTTCACCATGCTTGAGTCAGTTCTATTTAAGCCCAACACTTCTACTCTGCCTTTCACTTTCCACCTCTCTACCACACTCTCATCATAATTAGACACTTGAAATGACTTTACAACTCATTATTTATACAAGATATCAACTTAGGAATTATCATCCAAGTCGACATACATTACAGAGCACATACATAAATACAACATGACTTATTACAAAAAGACTTAACGCAGATCAACACACTGTCGGCCACACATATCTAAGACTTCAATATTTCTTTAGGAACACGCCATTCTTCATAGAACATCTTCAAGATCATCTGCAGGATGTGTAACTCATCCGGTCAGCCAGACTTAGGAAGAACACCATCATCCAGAAGTAATTCTTTAATTACAAGCTCAATCTTCATTGCAGACCACCAACACAAACTAGACACAATCCGAAGACCTCCACAAGCTTGCCTGAATCCACACTACTTATGCCTACTAAAATCATTCTCTCCTTCATCTAGAACCTCAAGAACACAGTCTGTCATTACTGTCATATTGGAATAGATGCTTACGAACCTCAGGACCATGTACTAATTGAGTTGTCAATCCACATTGGCTTCCTAAACACTCCTCCAAATCCACAGAACAGGATATTGCATTTCTGGATCTCACCGGACCTATTTGTGTCACTCTATCACCTCTAAACACCTGTCGGAACTGGTTTTACTTAAATGGCCATAACTTATTCAGGTCTTCATGTGGACCTCTAAAATCTTTACTGGATCATCTTAAGACACATATCAACAAACCCTTTAAAGCGCTTCCTCTGATCTTCATCTTAGCTAGGATCTTTACCTTACTATCTTCACTGTTCTTCTTTGTTCATGATTAGGACTAATTTTCTCAATATCCTTAGCACATAACTCATCCAATCCTTATCATCAATGCAACAGGAGTATGTTGACATCAATGACAACACCGGTTAGGCCCATACTTGCAACAATCTCCCCCTTTGTCATTGATGGCAACATATGATGTGAAAAACTGTTTTACCCATCAAGATAAAAATTTCTCCACACTGTCACAACTCCCCCTATTAACAAAAACCATTTACATGTCTTCTCTTCCTTTCCTGCTCCCCCTTTGATTAGAAACCACTTATTTTTCACATGTCTTCCCTCCCCCTTTGACATCAATGGAAAACAACACATACTTGCATCAATTCAGAATCATACAAGCTACTCCCCCTGAGTAACAGCTTCCTAAACATCAATATGGACCACAAGATATGGCTGTGAGATCCATCAGACTGATGCACAATAGTGCACCTTAATTCAGAACTGGAGGGGTAATAACCCCTAACTTCTCCCTTAGATACTCAAAAGAGTCCTTAGGTAGAGGTTTAGTAAAAATATCTACAATCTGATCCTTGGAAGGTACAAACTCCAATCTGACTTCATTTTTGTTCACTTGCTCTCTCAAAAAGTGAAACTTGATGGATCTGTGTTTAGTCTTTGAATGCAACACTAGATTCTTTGATATGTTTATTGCACTTGAATTATCACAGAAGATTGTGATAGGTTCCTTATACTCCACTCAAATATCCCTTAAGATTTGCTTCATCCATAATACTTGAGTGCAACTACCTGCTGCTGCAATATATTCTACTTCTGCAGTGGATAGAGATATTGTCTCTTGTTTCTTGCTTAGCCAAGAAACCAATCTCTTCCCTAAAAAGAATGCTCCACCACTGGTACTCTTCCGGTCATCCACATCTCCTGCCCAATCCGCATCTATATATGCATGAAGAGAGAAATCATGATCTCTAGGGTACCACAAACCATACTCAACTATTCCTTTTAGATATCTAAAAATCCTCTTGATTGCCATGACATGAGATTCTCTAAGATCAGCTTGGAATCTAGCAACAAGACCAACAACAATCATAATGTCAGGTCTAGTTTGAGTGAGATACAATAATCCTCCAATCATTGACCTATACTTTTTCTAATCAGCCTTAGGAGAGTCATCATCTTTGCTCAATTTGCATCTGGTTTCCATGGGAGTATTCATTGGTTTTGAGTCTTCCATCCCAAATTTCTTCAACAATTCTTTCACATATTTGGTCTGAGAAATGAAGATTCCTTTCTTTGTTTGAGTGATTTGCAGACCCAAGAAGAAATTCATTTCTCCTAACATGGACATCTCAAATTCACTTTTCATTTGATTTGAAAAGGTTTTGCACATACTATCTCTTCCCCCAAAAATGATGTCATCAACAAATACTTCAACAATCAAGATATTTTCATGATCAATTTTGAAATACAAATTACTATCAGCAGTACCTTTGTTGAAACTAATATTCAAAAGATGCTTATCCAATCTTTCATACAAGGCTCTTGGAGCTTGCTTGAGTCCATACAGTGCTTTCTTCAACTTGTAGACCATATCACCATGATTAGACAATTGAAATCCATCTGGTTGCTCAATGTAAACTTCTTCTTCCAAGTCACCATTCAAGAAGGCAGACTTGACATCCATATGATATACTTTGAAATCCTTGAAGGTAGGAAAAACAAGAAATAATCTGACTACTTCAATTCTTGCCACCAGAGCAAAAGCCTCTTCAAAATCAACTCCTTCTACTTGAGAGTAACCTTTGCAGACCAATCTATCTTTGTTTCTGACTACTTCACCATCTTCATTCAGTTTATTCTAGAAGACCCATTTGGTTCCAATCACATTCTTGTTTTTAGGTCTGGGAACTAGATCCCAAGTGTGATTTTTCTCAATTTGCATAAGCTCTTCTTCCATTTCTTTAGTCCAATTTTCATCATTGCAAGCTTCAATCACTGTCTTAGGTTCAGCCTTTGAATTTAGACAATACTCTTCTGAATCTTGAGCAATCCTTCTTCTTGTTTGAACACCTTTGCTTTTATCACCTATGATCTGGTCTTCAGAGTGATTTAGTTTTAGATACCTAGGAACTTTAGGAGTTTCTTGCACTTCTGATTCTTGAATAGGTTCATTCAAACTTATCTCTTCTTCCTGATTTACTAGATCAGTCTGAATCTGAATTTCAGAGGGAGCTTGGACTTCTTGAACAAAAACATCATTTTGATCATCTTCATCATATTCATAAAACCTTGAGGGTTTTTCAACACCTTCATCAACCTTCACATTTGTACTTTCAACAATCTTCCTTAATCTCTTGTTATAACACCGGTATGATTTGCTTTGAGTAGAATAACCCAAGAATATTCCTTCATCACTTCTAGCATCAAATTTTTCTAGGTCTTCATCTCTTTTAATGTAACATTTGCTACCAAAGACTTTGAAGTACCTCATAGTGGGAGTGATGCCAAACCAAAGTTCATAGGGAGTCTTACCGGTATTACTTCTGATTTGTACTTGATTGAGAGTATAGACTGCAGTGCTAACAGCTTCTCTCCAATAGATCTAAGGAACATTTGCTTCCATCATCATGGTTCTAGATGCTTCCTGGATGGTCCAGTTCTTTCTCTCTACTACTCCATTTTGCTGTGGAGTCCTAGGAGCAGACAACTATCTCTTTATTCCATGTTTCTCACAGAATTCTGTGAACTCACCAGATGTGAATTCTCCACCTCTATTAGACCTTAGACATTTTAATTTTAATCTGGTTTCATTCTCTACCATAGCCTTGAATATTTTGAATTTCTTAAGAGCTTCTATTTTTTCTTTCAGAAAAGTCACCCACATTATCTGGGAATGGTCATTAATTAATAACATGAAGTACCTATCACCTTGTACACTCCTAATTCTTGCCGGACCACATAGATTAGTATGAACTAAATCCAATAATCTGGTAGAAGATTGTTCCTTGCTTTTGAATGAGATTCTATTTTGTTTACCCAATTGACATTCTTTGGACAAACTATTGGTAGGTTTTACCAATCTTGGAAGATATCTTACAGCCTAAGTGTTGCTTATCTTGATGATATTATCAAAATTCACATGACACATTCTCCTATGCCACAACCAGCTCTGATCAATTGGAACAAATAAATAACTTTTACTAGTACCAACCAAGTGAAAGATATTACCTTTTGTTTGAGTAAAGGATGCAATCTCTGTTCTGAAACTTTCAAAGATTTTGCATTTTCTATTCTTGAATTAGAAGTCATAACCTTTGTCCTCCAGCTGTCCAACACTGAGAAGATTGTGCTTCAGGCCTTCAACATATAGTACATTATTGGTTTTGTTCTTTCCATCAAAAGAAATAGTCCCTCTACCTCTAATCCTGCCAGCTGAATTATCACCAAATTTTACCACTCCTCCTTCATACCTTTCCAAGTCTATGAACTTATTTTTGTCACTTGTCATATGGTGAGAGCATCCACTGTCAATGACCCAATCATCCTTTTCTTCAACTTGGGCAGCCAGAGCTCTTTCTACAATTTTATGATTAGCAGATTCAGAGAGCATTGGATCTTCTTCCTTGATGGCAATAAACACCCAGTCACTTCCAAATTTGTTTCCTGTTTCTGATTCATCATCTATTACTCCATCATCATCATCTTCTTGAACATAGTAGTATTTCTTTTGGAACCTTGATCTATTAGGATTTAGCCTTGAAAATCTTTCTGGACACCTTGAGGCAAAATGACCAATCTTATTGCAATTGAAACATTTAAAAGGTAATTTCCCTTCATACTTACCAGATCCTCTTGGCAGTCTTTTTGCAATAAGGGCTTCAAGTTGAGTAGCTTCTGCTTCATCTTCTTCCAAGTCTTTTCTTGCTTTCTCATACCATGATATTTTCTTTGAGGAGTTCTCTCCCAGATCAAACTTTTGTTTTTCTTTAACAGAGGCACTAGCTTTGAATGCAGATTCAGTCTTAGGGGGCATCTCCAAATTTAGTCAATTCAAATGCAGCCAATTTACGAACCAATTGATCTCTTATGATACCTAAAATAGATCTAAATTCTTCAATAGAAGCAACCTTGTACTTGTAAGAATCAGGAAGGGATCTGAGAACTTTACCAACAATCTCATCTTCATCCAAGACTCCACCAGCACATCTAATGCCACAAACAAGCTCATTTACTCTTGGCATAAATGTAGTGATATTTTTATCTTCTCTCATCTTCAGATTTTCAAATTTTCCTTTTAGACTCTGTAGCTTGGCACATTTAACATACTTATCTCTTCATGCAGAAGTTCTAGTTTTTCCCAAATTTCAAAAGCAGTTTGTAGGTCAACAACATTTGTCAGGTCTAAATCAGACAAGGCACTTAGAAGAGCTTCTTTAGTCCACAGATTGTTTTCAGCATCTCTGATTTCATCTATGGTTCTCAGACCATTCTGTGGAGGAGCATACTTCTTTGAAGCCATGATCCAATACTGCATTCCCATACATTGCAAGTGACATTCCATGCGAATTTTCCAAAGGGTGAAATTGGTTCCATCAAACCTCTGACTATCCTTCTTGTAGGATGACATCCTAGATCTCCTCAAGTGGTTAAGCTATTTTAGAGGAACTTAGCTCTGATACCAATTGTTGGATTAAGGACAGACAACTGAGAGGGGGGGTGAATCAATTGTCCAAAACTTACTTTCAATTAATCACTTAAATTCTCTTCTTGATTCAACAACATAATAATAAATCAATCATGGAAATGTAATACAACAATTCAAGAGCAAAAACACATTAACACATAAGACACCAAGATTTTGACGTGGGAAACCTGGTTAAGGGAAAAACCACGGGGTGACTAACCTAAGATTGTATTCTCTATTAGAAGAATAGAAAGAACAAAATGGCACATGCCAATTAGGGCTCACTGCCCGAGCACACTACTCACAAGAGGCCCACTGCCTACAGGAGACACCCTGTCTACAGAATAATAAGTATTACATACTTGAACTAAAGAATAGCATCTTCACCATGCTTGAGTCAGTTCCATTTAAGCCCAACACCTCTGCTCTGCCTTTCACTTTCTGCCTCTCTACCACACTCTCATCATAATCAGATACACTTGAAATGACTTTACAACTCCTTATTTATACAAGACATTGACTTAGGAATTATCATCCAAGTTGGCATACATTACAGAGCACATACATAAATACAACATGACTTATTACAAAAAGACTTCACACAGATCAACACACTGTCGGCCACATAGATTTGAGACTTCAATATTTCTTTAGGAACACGACATTCTTCATAGAACATCTTCAAGATCATCTGGAGGATGTGTAACTCATCCGGTCAGCTAGACTTAGGAAGAACACCATCATCTGGAAGTAATTCTTCAATTACGAGCTCAATCTTCATTGTAGACCACCAACATGAATTGGACACAATCCAAAGACCTCCACAAGCTTGCCTAAATCCACACTACTTATGCCTACTAAAATCATTCTCTCCTTCATCCAGAACCTTAAGAACACAATCTGTCATTACTATCATATTGGAATAGATGCTTATGGACCTCAGGACCACAAAACAATTGAGTTGTCAATCCACATTGGCTTCCTAAACACTCATGCAAATCTGCAGAATAGGATATTACATTTCCTGATCTCACCAGACCTATCTGTGTCACTCTATCACCTCTGAACACCTGTCAGAACCAGTTTTTCTTAAGTGGCCATAACTTCTTCAGGTCTTCATGCGGACCTCTGAAATCTTTACTGGATCATCTTAAGACACATATCAACAAACCCTTTGAAGCGCCTCCTTTGATCTTCATCTTAGCTGGGATCTTTACCTTACTGCCTTCAAAGTTCTTCTCTGTTCCTAATAAGGACTAATTTTCTCAATATCCTCAGCACATAGCTCATCCAATCCTTATCATCAATGCAACAGGAGTATGTTGACATCAATGACAACATCAGTTAGGCCCATACTTGCAACAAATACTTCACTGAATCTTGAGCAATTTTTGTTCTTGTTTGAACACCTTTGCTTCTATCTCCTATAATCTGATCTTTAGAATGATTCAGTCTTACATACCTGGGAGTTTTCGGAATTGCTTGCACTTCTAATTCTTGGACAGGTTCATCCAAACTTGTCTCTTCTTCTTGTATTTGAGGATTCTCTAGATCAGTCTGAATCTAAATTGCAGTTGGGGCTTATTCTTCTTGGCCTGAGACATCATTCTGATCATCTACTTCATACTCATAAAACATTGAGGGATTTTCCATGCCTTCATCAACCTTCACATTTGTACTTTCTACAATCTTTCTCAATCTCTTGTTATAACACCGGTATGCTTTGCTTTGAGTGCAATATCCCAAGAATATTCCTTCATCACTTCTAGCATCAAACTTGCCAAGGTCTTCATCTCTTTTGATGTAGCATTTACTACCAAAGAGTATGAAATGCTTTACAGTAGGAGTGATACCAAACCAAAGTTCATAAGGAGTCTTACCAGTATTGCCTCTGATTTTTACCTAATTAAGAGTGTAGACAACAGTGCTCACAACTTCTCTCTAATAGATCTAAGGAACATTTGCTTCCATTATCATGGTCCTAGAAGCTTCCTGGATGGTCCGGTTCTTTCTTTCCACTACTCCATTCTGCTGTGGAGTCCTTGGAGCAGATAACTATCTCTTTATCCCATGTTTCTCACAAAATGTTATGAAATCACCGGATGTGAATTCTCCACCTCTATTAGACCTGAGGCATTTTATGTTTAATCCAGTTTCATTTTCTACCATAGCTTTGAATATTTTGAACTTCTCAAGTTCTTCAGATTTCTCTTTTAAGAAAGTCACCCACATCATCTGGGAGTGGTCATCAATTAGCAACATGAAATACCTATCTCCTTGCAGACTCCTGACTCTTGCCGGACCACAGAGATCAATGTGCACCAAGTCTAAAAATCTGGTTGAAGATTGTTCATTACTTTTGAATGTGACTCTACTCTGCTTACCTAACTGAAATTATTTGCACAAATTGTTAGCAGGTTTCATCAGTCTTGGAAGATCTCTTACAGCCTGAGTGTTTCTTATCTTAATGATATTATCAAAATTCACATGGCACATTCTCCTATGCCACAACCAACTCTGATCAATTTGAAAAAATAAGCAGCTTTTGCTAGTACCAACTAATTGGAAGATGTTACCTTTTGTCTGTGTACCAGATGCAATCTCAGTTCTAGAGCTTTCAAAGATCTTGCATTTTCCATTTTTTAAATGGAGATCATAGCCTTTGTCCACCAACTATCCAACACTAAGAAGATTATGCTTCAGACCTTCAACATACAGGACATCACTGGTTTTGTTCTTTCCATCAAAAGAGATGGTTCCTCTGCCTCTAATTCTACTAGTAGAATTATCTCCAAACTTTACAACTCCACCTTCATATCTTTCCAAGATTAAGAACTTACTCTTGTCACTAGTCATATGGCGAGAGCATCCATTGTCAATAACCCATTCATCCTTTTCTTCAACCTGAGCAACCAAAGCACTTTCTATCATCTTATGATTGGCAGATTCAATAGGCATTGGATCTTCTTCTTTGATGGCAATAAACACTTAGTCACTTCCAGATCTGTTTCCTATCTCAGATTCATCATCTTCTTGAACATAGTAACACTTTTTCTAAAACCTTGATCTATCAGGGTGTAGCCTTGAAAACCTTTCCAGACATCTTGAGGCAAAATGACCAATCTTATTGTAGGTAAAGCATTTGAAAGGTAATTTTCCTTCATACTTACCGGATCCTCTTGGTAGTCTTTTTGCAATAAGGGCTTCAAGTTGTCCAGCTTCTAACTCATCTTCCAAATCTTTCCTTTCTTTATCATACCAAATTGATTTCCTTGAGGAACTTTCACCTGGATCATATCTCTATTTACCTTTTGCGGAGGTAGTAGCATTGAATGCAGATTCAATCTTGGGAAGTGCATCACCAAACTCAGCTAACTCAAATGCAGATATCTTACCAACCAATTGATCCCTTGTGATAGTTGTTAAAGATTTGATTTCCTCAATGGCAGCAACTTTGTGTTTGTATGCAGGAGGTAAAGATCTGAGAACTTTAGCAACAATTTCATCTTCATCCAGTACTCCACTAGCACATCTAATGCCACATATAAGCTCATTTACTATTGTCATATATAAAGTGATATTCTCATCTTCACTCATCTTTAAGTTTTCAAACTTTCCTTTCAGACTTTGCATCTTGGCACACTTAACATATTTGTCTCCTTCATATAGATTTTCAAGCTTTGTCCAAATTTCATAGGCAGACTTCAATCCCATAACATTTGTTAGCTCTAAATTAGACAAGGCACTTAGTAGGGCTTCTTTGGCTCAAAGATTATTTTCTGCATCTCTGACTTCATCTAGAGTTGTTGGTCCATTCCTTGGGGGAACATATTTAGTTGAGGTTATGTTCCAATACTAATATCCCATGCATTGTATGTGACATGCCATGCAGCTTTTCTAGGTAGTGAAGTTTGAACCATCAAACCTTGGACTTTCCTTCTTATAGGTCGACATTCTGGATCTCCTCAAGTGATTAAGCTTCTTCTAGTGGAACTTAGCTTTGATACCAATTGTTGGATTTAGGATAGACAACTGAGAGGGGGGTGAATCAGTTGTTACCAAAACCTGTTCTTTATTTACTTTAAGCCTTCTTATATTTCAACAGCATATCAGAGATTCAATCATGGAAGCATAATGCAATAATTCATGAGTAGAAACAATTTCAAAACATATAACACCAAGATTTTGATGTGGAAAACCCGATTAAGAGAAAAACCACGGGGTGACTAACCCAAGATTGTATTCTCTGTTAGAAGAATAAAGATGAATAAAATGGCACTTTCCAGTTAGGGCTCACTGCCTAAGTACACTACTCACAAGAGGCCCACTACCTATAGGAGACACACTATCTACAAAAGAATATAAGTATTACATACTTGAACTAGAGATAAGCATCTTTACTATGCTTGAGTCAGTTCCATTTAAGCTCAACACCTCTACTCTGCTTCTCGCTCCTCTTCACAACTATCTTCTCATTGTCACCACATGGACGCATTTGAATGACTTCACAGCTCTTATTTATACATGACATCGACTTTGGAATGATCATCAAAGTTGGCACAACATACACTTATTTTATTACGGAGCAATTACAAAAATACAACTCAACTTATTACACAAACTTCATGCGCATTACAACACTGTCAGCCACACATGACTGGGACTTCAATCTTCTTCGAGGAACACACCATGCTTTGCAAAACATCTTCAAGATCATCCACAACATGCGCAAACCATTTGGTCAACTAAGACTAGGAGGAACACCATCACTCAAAGGTAAGTCTTCAATTATGAGCTCAATCTTCAATGCGGACCGCCAACACAAATTGGACACAATCTAGAGACCCACACAAGCTTGCTTGAACCACCAAGAACATCCGCACCACTTCTGTTTACTGTAATCATTCGCATCTTCTTCCGAAACCTCAAGAACACAGTCGCCCATTACTATCACATTGGAAGGATTGCTTGTGGACCTCCAAACCACAAACCAATTGAGTTGTCAATTCACATTAGCCTCCCACATATGCCACCAAATCCGCAGAACATGATATTGTATTTTCGGATCTCACCAGACCTATTTGTGTTACTTTGTCACCTCTGAACAGTTGCCAGAACCACTTTTACTCTCATGGCCATCACTCCTCCATATTTTCATGCGAACCTCTCAAATCTTGACTGGATCATCTTCAAACACATATCTACAAACCCTTTGATGCACATTACCTGATCTTCATCTAGATGAGATCTTCACTTCATAGAGCTTCACTATCTTCACTGATCTTCTTTATTCCTGATAGGACTAATTTTCTCAATATCCTCAGCACACAACTTATACAATCCTTGACATCAATGCAACAAGAGTATGTTGACATCAATGACAACACCGGTTAGGCCCATACTTGCAACAATTTTATAATGCATAATGGTGACATAGATGATGAGAGGTGCTATATGCCATATGAGAATGCATTGTTTGATGAATATGACATACATATATTACCTGATGCTGAAGGATATGATAATATGTATGGTTATATGCTTGATTTTAAAGTACAGAGTGACAAAGGTTACATTGACAGTGACAGGCTCAGAGAAATGGTTAGAGATGTCAGTGACTACGCATGCAATCAGGCAGATTTTAGTCATGTGCCTAGATTATGTTTGGGTCATTCGAATCAGAATTAGATAGTTGACAGAAGGAGGTTGTGGTTCTTCATTTTTGGTGGACTGGGGACTCCAAATAATATTGTGAATCAAAGCATTGTAGATGGAGCATTGACTCTACATCTCAATGGACAAGGCACAGGGTCTTCGTCCTAGAGATTTGAATTCTTGCTATGCCCACAAGGGGCATACATCCCCAATTAGAGCCACTGTTGACTATAAGCACAAAAGTCATGCACAACCTCCATAAGGACACCTATGATGATTCCAATCCTTATCACATACATGTAAGCATGAAATAATGTCCTTTAAGTAGAAAACCTTTTGATGGTGTGTCCTCTTTCTTGTCTTATGTTGTTTCTTCTTTGTTGATTTCTCTCTCTCCTTGTTTGTGACACTTTTCGACACTTGTTGACTTGCATTTTCTGAGCTTTCAACCTTACTCCTAAGCCTTGTGGGCATCTTGTAGGTGAGTTTTCACCTTTCCCCTATGTTTTTCATCTTGTGCACCTCCTAGAATCCTTCTAGAGGTCTCCCTATCCATCTCCCACTTTCAGTTTTTAGTTTTGCCTAACCAATCCAAATCTCCCCCTATTATTTCTAGATCTCCCCCAGGAGATCCTATAGGTGCAAGTGGAGATTTGGATTCTTGCACATGACTGACCTCTTTCTAGAGTAGGACCCCTCCTTTTCCTCTCTTTTTTCATCTCCTAGCTTGTTTTTCTTCATTAGACTCTGTCCAGCTCGGATCTCCCCTAGGTGACCTAGGGTCACCCAGGGACAACCCTACTAGTGAAAGGGGTGACCCTGCCATTCTTCTAGCCATGGAAAAACATGAGTTTCTCACTTGTTTTTGCTTTGTTTTTGCCTATTTTTCTTCTAGTTTGCACGGTTTTTGATGCCTAATAACTAATTCGTTCACCCACACATGCATAATTATCTCTATTTGATCTCTAATTAACTCTTCAATCAATCTCATGCATTCCATCACCTCCATTTCCTCTTCAATGATAAGCTATACTTGATTTATCACTCCATAGTTAGCTGAGTTCACTTGGTAATCAACCTTATTAACTCCCCAATCATCCCTATTAACTCATCAATCAAATGAGTTAACTTCTCAATCAATCCCATTTCTCAAACCTATAAATACATTCCTCCCTCAAGCACAAAGGGAGGCAAATTCATTGTGCACATAGCTCTTGCGAGTTTTTGCTCTGCAACTTAGCATATAAATGCTCTTATAGGACGAAGGTGCCTTTTACTTTATTTGTTCAATCAAGAAATATTATGCTACTTCATTCTATGCCATTGCACTCAACCCAAGCTCTCATTGAGCTCATACAAGCTTCATCAAAGCTTCTTTTTACTTTTTTGTGTCATTTTGTTGTCAAGAGGATCTCCCGCTGCTACAAAAGGACTCGAGGTTGCCGATATCAAGGATTTTTGAGGCTAGTGGAGTCACACAAATCTTCATTTCTATTAGGTTCCTTCATTGTTGTATTCAATTCATAGTAATTAGAAAACCAAATTTGCTCTTGGGAACAGTAAAACATTGCTTTTTCCTTGATAATTAGATCTTGCATGCTAGATTAGTTGTTTCCATATTTCTAGATCTAGATTATTAGAAGAAGCATTTTCCTTTTCTTTAGATTACATTACTGCTAAATCATTGAAAACACAAAAAACATAGATTAACTTTGCATTAGAAAAATCATATTAGATTGCATACATATTTCCCTTTCATAGATTAAAAGCACTTTTCATTCCCAAAATACTAAAAAAGCACAAAACAATGTTTTGCATATCATTTAGTTTGTATGCATATAGAAACCCTATAATAGACAAAATAGCAAACCCTTGATACGATCATGAGGTAACCATAGTTAAATGATTCAATCAAACCCTTGATACCATCACGTGGTAAAAACAAGTCAAAACACAAAGTCAAGCCCTAGGTCAAAACCCTAGATCTAGTTAAGATTAGAAATCATACAACTACCTCTATCTTGGCCCATGAATGTGCCCAGGAGTGAGAAGGGAGTGGGTGAGGTCTATCCATAATGAGATCGAAGAGATCCATCCAAGACCACAACAAGAAACATTTATTCTACCACAAGGAGACCCATTTGTCCTCTTGTTATTAGAAGAAACTAGACAACGCCAAATACAACAAGAACTCATTCAATGCATACAAAGACAAGAGGATATAAACAAATAGAACCACTTACCCACACAAAGGTGGAATCTAAGAAACCCCAATAGAAGAAGAGAAACTAGTGACCCTTTGGGTCATAGGGTTATCTCAACTACAACCACAATTGAATGAAACATACAACTCAACACACAACAACAAAGGCCGTAGTATTTGTCAACTCCTCTCCATGAAGTCTAGCTCTCCAACGAGCTAGGTCCCTGCCGTGTCTCGCCTCCTCTCGACTGGCTACTTCCACATGAGCTAGAGTGATGTGGCAGATTGCCTCGTGGCAAGGAGGGAAGGGTCCATGTGCATGCCAAAATCTAACCCAATAGTCCCAGGCAACCGGAGTCATGATTTTGAGCGTACATATTTTGGTGAACCCGACGTGAAATTACATAATCTTTTAGTTTTGTAGTTCACACTTTAAACGTTTCAAAACATTTAACAAAAAATTGAAAACATTTTCACACCATTCTTCATAGCCTCTTTAGCCGCTTCATCTTCTATCACTTACACCATCATTTGTTCCATTTATTTTGTGGTGTCTATGGCACCCTTGAATATGATGGAACCTGACTTAAACCAAGGGAACATTCTGTCAAGAGAACCAAAAACTCCCTCATTTGATAGCTATGTGCCGCCACATCCTGATGCACCAATCACCAACCGTTATGATTACGAGGATTTTGATTATGAACTAGATCAAAGAGAATCTAGGCACTCTCTATCTTTCAACAACCCAACTTGGGAAAACAACCCAACCATACCAAATGCACTGCATAAAGCAAGATGGATAAGGTCAAAGATACACCAACCTGAACAACCTTCCACAAGTACATCAAGTACTCATCTTGATGAGGAAGTTAAACAATTGGAAAAATAATTTCAAGAAGTCAAAGATGCTCAAGAGACATTAAGGATTGCCTTGCGAGAAGAACAAAGGGAAAATGTTGCGCGCAAAGAAGCATATCACCATGAGAACAATCAACGAGAACCTCCTAGAAATGAAGAAATTCCTAGAGCTGCTAATCCTATGGAATTAATCACAACTCTAGTGCAAAGAATTAGAATCTTGGAAGCGGAGCAAGCCACTCTTGAAAGAAGACAAAAATATCATGAACAAGACCAGGGGGCATCATAAAATCCCCCTACCTCAATTACTATTCATAGAACACTAGCAACGAAACATGTCTGAATGGGAATCCTCCTGTTTAGAACAATCCAACAAATCCAACAATGGGTTATCAAAGCCCACCTACATGGTTATTACTATTAACCCCACAATCTCAAAGTGCCTTTCTAGGAACATATCTTGAGTATTTGAAGGAACCTTTGGACCAAAACATAAGAAGTGTGCAACTACCTTGGCCATTGCCAGATCTCCCCAAGTTCAAAGGAGAAGGAGATCTAAATTAACACATTAAAGCCTACACCACGGCCATAAGAGAACTCCTCCCTTGGGATGGGGTTGTAGAAAAGATCTTTCCAAAAACTCTCGAAGGCATCGCTTTGGATTGGTATTATCGTCTCCTAGAAGCTTCGATTCATTTGTTTAGACAACTCATCAAAGAGTTTGTCATGGCATTCAACATGAACAAACTTGTTAAAATAGGGATCAGAGAGTTCCTCACAATGAAACAAGAGACAAACGAATATGTAGCCCACTTTTCCACTCGATGGAGGCAAGTCCTCTATTCTTCAACTAGTTCTCCAAACATGGACCACCAAGAACTGTACGACCTCTTTTTGCATGCCCTTAACAAAGACATGAGGGAAGATGTTCAAAAATTGCAATACAAATCCTATGAAGAGGCATTGGAAAGTGCTTTGAGGATTGACCAAGCCACCATCGATAGCGGTAGAAAGGTATATGGTTCAAACTAAAAGCTATCGAAGGAAGACACAGGAAATAATGCCTCTATCATTAAAATCCTTAAAAACAATAGGAGTATAACCAAAGATAGGGTGACAAATCAACCCCTAATCATGAAGATAAAAGATGATTACAATGGGAGAGATTACTATCATCCTAATGTAAATGCCATCGACTGACCCAAAAACAATGGGTACTACCCTCGAGACAATTTTTAAAGTTGGAACTGCAACAGAAATGATGGAAGATATGAGAGACCCCCATATGAGTTTAATCAATTTTATTCTTTTCATAGAACAAGGGGGCACAACACAGGATCTTGTAGAGAATATAACAGATTCATAGCAAGGTTGCTGAAAGACCAACAATGTTTATTCATAGAAATGTTCTTAAACCCACAAGAGGTCACACTGGATAACAAAGATACAAGACAAAATCAGGCTCCAATAGCACTACAAAATGCAAACATGAGAATTTATCAGGACCCATTCCCCGCACATAAAGACACAGAAACAATGAACCAAAACAAGACGACTCAGAGTAGTAGCCCTGAAATCCCATAGCAACTGAGACAAAAAGGAGAAGCTAGGATGATGGGATTAGTCAAGATTATGCATAATGAAGAAGAAGACGAGGGCCATGAGGATGAAAATGAGTAAATACCAGCATATGAAGGTGTCATCTTGGTAGTAGAACCAATACCACCTCTAATCGAGCCTTATGAGCTCATAGAAGACTTAAAGAAAACGTATGCTCACATTTTGTTCATCAACTTACTCAGGAACTCCCCTTCACATCGCTCAACATTACTAAAGGCAATAGGTTTAAAATACCTCGACCAAATTACTCCACCACCTAGTGAGCAAATCAATCATGTGGACTACGACCTCAATCCACTAAACTTAGATCTCAAAGATCTAGGGTTCTTCTTTGATTTACAATAGATGCCTTCTGAGGTAGAGTTTACAAAAAAAAGAGACCCTGCACTATATCTTCAACTATGGATCTATGATACATGCATCAAATGAACATTAATTGATGATGGAGCAGCAGTGAATATAGTTCCTTTCTCCCTATTAGAGAGGATGGGTTATGGACACACAAATATCACCGCTTCATGAGATACTCTAAGCAGATATGATAACCTAAAAGCTACCACCATAGGTAAAATTACCCTTCTAGTGACTTTGGAACCCAAAACCATTCCAACCACTTTCTATGTCATAGATAAAGTCACGGGATATAACTTGATTCTTGGAAGGCCATGGATACACAGAATGAAAGTTGTGCCATCCACAATGTTTCAGGAAGCTTGATTCTTGCACTTAGGGAAAGTATATGTCGCAAAGGGAGATCTAGAACCTTTTAGTATGTTAAAATCAAACATGCCAAATAAGAATATAGGTATCCCCATAGACTATGAACTCCCCCAGGGGTCATCCCACAATAATAGGTTACACTTTTTGGCCAAACTTGACATTGAAAGCAATATTTTGAACTAAATCTTCAGGTTCTAACACCTATAGCCGCTAAACCATTAGGAATTTGATGATTATGCAAACTAGTGATTTGTGAGATTTTGTTTGTAGATTCTAAATATATTTTAAAAAAAATTTGGAGTTAAATTGTAAATTTTTTTGCATCTCCTTTGATAACTAGTTTTTAATAGTAAACAACATTTTTTAAAGTGATGTGTATTCCGTCGCACATAACTTTTTTTCTACAAAGGATAAGATTCTGATTCTTTTTAATTTAGATTGGTGACACCGATATATAGTGTATGCATTTGGTTTCATAATGTTTTGTTGAATATATATTTTTTAATTAATTTTTGAAGTCAAACCAATTATAATTTAGACATAGGTGTATTCCGTAAAACATAACTTTTTTTGTATGTATCAAAATTCAATTTTTTTTCTTTTAGTGAAACAAGGACATCAATATCTAGTGCATAGATATTTTTTAGAATTTTTTTTT
This sequence comes from Cunninghamia lanceolata, assembly GCA_027924645.1. Lineage (NCBI taxonomy): Eukaryota > Viridiplantae > Streptophyta > Pinopsida > Cupressales > Cupressaceae > Cunninghamia > Cunninghamia lanceolata. The sequence continues at coordinate 4,820,580 of BSBN01000071.1, read as the reverse complement.
AGTAATTTACTAATTTTCCATGTGTGTAGAATAGAGAACTTGATGTTCGGTGAAAAACATACTTTCAAAAGAAATAAAAAATAAATATAATAATCAAATTAAATATATTTAAAATTATATTTTTTGGGAAGCTTATAATAAGGACTACATACTTACAAAGCATAAATTTTAAATGAATTCATTTGATCCCTCAAAAGATAAATCAAAATTAATTTTTTATCAGCATTTTGATAGGTGTAGAGGAGACTCCATTATAGGTATGGTTTAAAACTAGCCAGGTTCTATCCAAAGGGGTTTGATCAAACCCTCTTCAATTAAAATCTTTTAAATGGAACCTTTTAGGGCTTAAATCATTATATTTTCTAAAAATATGTGATTTCAGCGAAAATCAGGATGTCCCAGAAAGTGTAACCCATTATTGTGGTAGCAACAAGTTAACCATCCCTAATCCTACACCTCAGTCCATATGCATCAAATGAATGGAGATCCTATAAAAGACTATAAACACTACAAAGGTCAAAACTTTAGAGAATGATCCATTATCAAAACAAATGGAAATAGTCCCTAAAGAGAAGACAATGGAGATCATGGAATTAATTGAATGGGATGGACCACTCCAATTCCCTCTAGAGATACTCATGATCATTTTCCAAGAGGCCTACAAACTCTTCCCTTGTATAGGGGAGAAGTTTCATAGAATTGAAGGACTAGTCTTTCAAACCACTACATTAGATCTGAGAAATGTAGATCCACATGCTTTCTCAGATGCTGAGGAAGACATAACAGAAAGTTACACTCCACTGTCACCACTAAGTGAATCGCGTGTCCCTGAGACACTAAAAGAAATAGAATCATATGAGCCTCTCACACCAATAAAGGATTCACATCAACTGGTGATACCCATGGAAGAGGTACATTCTATTAATAATGAATCAACCAATGTTATAGGAATGCTACTTAGGATGTTCGTGGTATCACAACCGCAAGAAAAAAATAACCATCTCTGCCTCGGTTCAATTAAATGAACTTGATGAATGGGAAGCACCTTTGGTACAAATCAAAATGGTTGAAAGACTTCCTGATGAAGATGAAGAAAGTGAAGGTATCTTTCACAGAGAATGGAAGATGAGAGTGACAGTTGGTGTTGACGAACTTGCCATTTTTGAATTAACAAAAAGTTACATCGGATATGCCATGGACTTGAGACTAGAACCAAATGGGAGGACAAGTATAAGCTTTGTCCCCCCTGATGAGTGAAGGGAGCCTCAAACTCCCCTAGAGTTATTCCAATTGCTGCAAGGAATCTAAGAAAGACCAAATGTAAAGATCTATATGCAAGAACAGTTCGACCTATTAGCAAAGCTATTGAGATGTGATGGAGTCCTGTATTGGACCCCTTCTCATCAACAAGACTTTCAAGACTTACTTCATCTCACGATGCCAAGAGAAACCACTGAGTTTATATCAATAGAATCAAATGACATACCTTATAGAATAGGAGAACTTGTCCTAAGAAGAGGTAGCACGAAAAATAAGAAAAGAAGACGAAAAAGAGCTTTTTCGGAAGACTGGAAATGTCCTTATATGGTCAAAGAAGATGTTGGAAATGGTGCCTATCTCTTGTGCACAATGGAGGGAGAGGAATTTGGCAAAACAGTCAATGCCTTTCACCTCAAGAAATACTATGTCTAAAAACATCAAAAAAATCATAAAAACATAAAAATACAAAAAAAAAAAAAAATGTCAAAAACAATTTGTTTCTTGCATTTCTGTATCATTCTGTTCATCTTGCATTACTGTTAGTGACTTGCTCTTATACTATTTTCTTTTTACTAAGGAATCTAATATTGTCTATATTAAACATCATCCTTTTAGGACCTAGAGATTCCTCATTTTCACAACCGCCATTACCCCCCTTCATTCCTAGTGATTCTAATCAAAGCCTAGTTCTTAGCTTTACACTGATCCCAGTCTTGTGAGTCAAGATGTTAGGTCTAAACAAAGTCAGTATTCAAACCTACAGTGTTCAAAGGAAGCTTGCAAGTAGACCTCCCCAATTCTTCCCTAGTATTAGAGAAGTCTGACCAGATTACAAAACTTTAGGTGGCATTTAGCCCCTTATCTTTCTTGACCAAAAACATTAGGAAGATCAAAAATCTGAAGGAAGCAATCTAAGATTCAAGTGAATAAAAAAATGAGTGATCAAAATAAGAGTGTCAAAAAGTTAGAATTAAGAGATCAAAGCATTGCATATAAAAGTTCTAAAAAGCATTCATTTCCTAAAAAGTAAAAAAAATGCAAAAAATGAGAAAAATCAAGTGAGGAAAATACAAAAAAAGTGAAAAAAGCAAAAAAAAGAGAGATACAAAAAAAGAGTGAAAGAGAGAAGATTGTTGAATGTCTGTACTCTTGGGTGGAGATCAGTCTAAGCTTGAATCCTCAAGGGTGACATTCTAACAGAGAAAGAAGGGTACAAAGCACACACATGCACTAGCTGAGTAAAACTGAAGAATCTAGTAGTCTCTAGGATCATCTTCTACCAAGGGACCCTTGTTCTTTCCTTTTTATCCTTTACCCCAAGTCTACCTTGCTTTCCATCTATGATCTAAGTCTAGCGAATACCTATAAAATTTGCTACTTGTCTAAAGTTGAAAGCTTGTCAGATTGTTTCATTTAGATAAGAATCAATGTTTATCCTTTAGCAAAGCCAAGGTCTAGAAACACTCCATTTTCATTCCCACTCCCCACTTGAGTTATAAAATCCTATCTGATAGCCTTGAATAGGTTTCTTATATTAGGACAACTCACAATCTCCTGAATTGAAAATTGTATTTAAGAGCAATCACATTGTTTGTCCCACATTGCATCCATGCCAAAAATTAGAAAAAGAATCTCAAAGCAATAAAGTCAAATGTCACACCTCATGAAATTCAGTAGAAGTAAATGTTTCATTTTAGCATTTCTTGTGTTCTTGCATTATCATATCGTAAACTACATTTCATATATATGTACCAAAAAATTATAAAAAAAAATATGTCATTGTTATCATGCTTGCATCGTCAAAGGAGTTGAAAAGGTCAAACATAATCAAAAGTGCCCAAACCTCCAAGCATGTACAAGAGATGAGTACAAATTTGATAAGCGAGAATGATAAAAGGATAAACCTTCATAGCTACATCCAAAGTTTACATATAAAAGGGTATCAAAGAGCTAAAGGATAAAATGCTCTCAAGAGAAGTAGAAGTTCCCCATGTAAGGGGGCATGATTTCAACAAAGGAAGTCAAGGATGGTTCCCTCCAATGGAACCCTCGATACTTTGGCTCCTCCATCTGCGAATACCACTCGTCGCTCCATGAGACCTATGAGAGTGATGTGCTCTATTGTGAGCATGTGACTATGAAGGTCCCACCATGCTAGCATCACGACATCCAAAATTAAGGCAAGCCATCTCTCGGAGTACTTGATTTTCACCCTTAAGGGTGTCAACCTAGGTCTTCAACTTTGTATTCATCTAATATCTGTGGTAGACAGGAGAAAAAATGTCAGTGTGTCACCCCGCAGCAGGGGGCACACTAGGATCATCTAAAAGGAGATCACGGGTCATCCTAGTGAAGGAAGAAGATATTCCAACATTAATCTCATGAATAAAGTCCCTACACTCTCTGACGTTACCTAAAAGAGAAAATCAAGAGAAGAACAAGTCAGTTCCCCATTAAAAGAGAAAGGACAAAACTACAAAAAGAAAATAGATGAAACTTATGTGGATCACCAGGCTGCCAATCAGGGTCAAATTGTTGCATCACCTCATCCAAATGAGGGGGTCAAGGAACAATTGGAGGACCCTCAGGGATATTAGAAGCATCATTAGAATCATCAATATCATCAAAATCCTCATCCTCGGGAGGGACCTCATCTAACGAATCATCATCATCTGGAACATAGTCCTTGTTAGTAGACTCTAAGTCCACAGTCACAATGAGAGATCAAGAAGGAGTCCCTCTCCCTCCTCTCTGTCCTCATCTTGAAGATCTAGTAATGCAGACTCTAGGAGTCAAAGGATTCCAAATGACAGTCCTCTATCCAATCTCACCCATCTCTTGAACTGTCCTGTAGCATGTGGACACTAGGGGCAAATCCTAGGAATGTCCTCGCCAAACTGTTGTGAAACACGATCAACCCAATGGGCCTCAACTAGACCATTATGGTCTAAAATCTTGGATACTTCATGACAGTGCTCCCTAACCTCAGCATCATCTGCCCAGGATCCCTCCATGTCCCGATAAGGATCAAAGATCATGTCCTCATCTATAAGAGTAGCAACAGTAGGTAAAGACCAACATGCATACACCTCACTACTCTCGGTAAGCATCTATCTGGAAGTGGAATGAGCTTCTGATAGGCCATCATGTGTTCAAATATCCATGTCATGATCAAAGAAGAGTGGCTAAAAGCTAGAGCCCCTCACCGCGAAATACGATAGAAGTCTCTGTAAACCATAGTCAAGATGTTTAGTCCCCAAGCATAAATTGTGCCCTCAATATCATAAATGATGGATGCCCAACACCATCTCAGACGAGCTAAGGCCTAGTCTCCCTATTGACCCTATTTCTGCACTTCAAATTTAAACTTTTTTTTGTCAAAATGACAAATCTAACCATGCTTTGAACCCTTTCTCTAGAGTCACCTTTCGATTGCAAAACACCAGTGTCACATTTTTCCTGCATGAGTCATTAAGATAACTCATTTTTGAGATATCACAATCTATTTCCTTACATTGAAACTTTGCATAACAACATCATTTTGGAGCAGAGATAGTCATCATTTCATTGAGTTTCTCGGGCACACTTGTCCAGTTTGCGGCGTTTTATGAAAACAAATAAATATTGAAAATCTGTGACAGATGGTGCAAAATAATTTTTATGACAGTGTTCGTGACTCCATTTCACCTAATGCGGTAAAATTTCATGAGCAAATGTTATCACAATCGAAAGTTATGCCAGTTTTCCTTTCCCATCGTATGTGCAGGCTCGATGAGCAAGTGATATAAATTTTCATGAGGTTATAGTTTTCAAAAGTTATGCTTTTTCACAAGTTATGACAAGTTTTCAAAGCACGCCAAAGTGTTTATAAAGGAGGTAACTTAAAAATTTTCACAAGTTGTGAGGAGGTTGGCAGAAAATCATAAGTCTTCGACAACTTCTAAATGAATAAAAAAAAGAAAAGTGAAAGTGAGAGATTAACTTGTGAATTTGGCTAACTTGCAAAATGAAAGCACTGCAAAGTTAGTTATTTCAACTTGTGAATTTAGCTAACCAATTTAAATTGGAGTTCATGGTTGTTCTTAGAAATCACAAGTTAGAAAAATTAGTTATTCCAACTTGTGGATTTAGCTAACTCCAAAAAGAAACTTGCAAAAAAAAAGTTAGTTATTATAACTTTTGGATTTGGCTAACTCCTCTTTTCACACCAACGAAGGAAAGTGCAGCTTGTACTATTTAGTAACTTTGTAAAAGTTGTGATTTCTTTTTCTAACTACTTGCGAAGTTTTGAAACCCATCTAAGTTGCCGATGAAGAGGGTGACCAAAGCTTTGTGAAGGAGAAGTAGTTATTTTAACTACTTAAATACCTAATATCCCCATAGAATGAGTAAGTTGAAGAGGTTTTTGAAAACTTCAAGCTAATGCAATTGGCAGGTGTAAAGCAAAACTCCGCAACCTTTGTTAGCATTCTCCCATCTTGTGCCAAAATAGGAGCTTTGGAAGAGGGTGTGGACCTCCACCTAAGCATAATGGAAAGAGGATTTCAAAATACTATGGACAGATGTGGCATGAATCTATTTGAGGACATGTCTCCCATTACACTAATTCCCTGCCTCTTGTCTGTGTGGAGGGTTTGAGAACAATCGATGGATTTTAATATTTTCTTTCAAGATATAAAGGCAGTTGATTATGGCATGTTTAATGATATTGTTACAAAATACTTGCATGTAAGTAAAGTACATAATGATGCAGTTTAGACCTGCAGGTTACAGATCAAATCTACACTTCATGGAATTGGCCTTGGAACACTCACAGCCTGCACAGAATCCAAGACATAGGGCATAGACATGCATACATAAAGTGAAAGCACAGTTGGCAAGTGTAGAAGCAGACTCCATAAACTTTGCCATCATCCTCCTAGCCCGCGACATGTATTGGAGGAGGATATGGATGCATAGACAATGCTTATGAACTGTTTTGCAAATGAATGGAATGCACTGGCACATGAAATGTTTGATAAAATGCCTCAAGAAAATGTGGTCTGTTGTAATATAATGCCACATGATATACACAAGATGGATATGTTACGAAGGCTTCTGAAACTTTCAAGCAAATGCAAGAGGTATAAAACCAGACTCCACTACCTTTGCCAGCATATTTATAGCTCGGTCTACACCAAAACTGAAGCTCCAAAACAGGGTATGGATATTCAACAAAGCATAGTCAAGAGTGGATTTTTTCAGATATAGTGGTTGTGATTATATGTAAAATGTGGAACTAGAGGCAACGTGAATGTGCAGCATGACAAAATACCTCAAGGATTTGTCATCTCACATTATACCATGGTTGCAAGATACTCACATAATGGTTTTGTTGAACAAGGTTTTCAAAACTTTCAATCAAATGCAACTGTCAAGCAGAAAACTGGACTCCATGACGTTTGCCAGTATCCTCTTGGCCTGGGCATATGAGATGCTTTCAAAAAGAGTATGGATGTCTAGCAGAGCATAATGGAAGGATGATTTTTGTCAAATATAATAGTTTGAAATGCCTCAGTCTGTAAATGTGAAAGCATAGACTCGACACATGAACTGTTTGACAGAATCCCTCTAAGAGATGTCATCTCGTAGACTCCAAATGTTGCAGGATGTGCACATAAAGATTTGTTGAAAAGCTGTTGAAACTTATAAGTTCATGCAAATAGCAGGTGCTTGCGTTTATTTGATGTGGGAAGCGGAGGACTGTAGTGGGTAACAATGGTGGACGCTTACTGGAGATTCACAGGCTCAGGTGGTCTACCACCAGCTGGAGGACTGGACCCTGGTCATGATTTTCTTGGTCATTTTTCATATGAGAACTCTCAGTGAGTTGGTCGTGACCTTACTGGTTATCTGCCTCAAGAAAACTCTTAATTCAATGATAGAATTGGGCATTCGGCATGGACACATGACCCACTTGGCCATCCTCCTGAATCTCTACGAGATCGAATTTCTCCATATCAAGTTGCTGGTCTAAATGCCAGTGAGATTGCTAGCTCTAGAGTTGGTTTGGATGGGGTAACTAGTAGTGCAACATCAGCACGAATGATGGCACCAACCTTGGAAGATCCAGTTCTGTTGGCGCAGAGGCAAGGAGGTGTCAGTATGGATCCTGCTCATGCTGGAAGGACTGCTAGCTCAGAATACTATGCTGCAAGACCAGATGCATCTTCAAGGCTGCTTGAGAATCTAAGGCCTGATGCAACAACAAATACAATATTTGTTGAGGGACTACCTCCTGATTGTACTTGCAGAGAAGTTGCTCATATTTTTTGTCCTTTCGTTGGGTTTAAGCAAATCAGAGCTATACATAAGGAACCTAGACGTGCTAGAGGAGAGCCCTATGTTTTATGTTTTGTGGAGTTTTTTGATGAAAAATGTGCTGCAACTGTACTAAAAGCTTTACAAGGGTACAAGTTTGATGATGTTGATCATGATTCAAATCCATTAAAGCTACAATTTGCATATTTTCCTGGTTCATGTCCAATCACTGCTCCTGTGCTCAGTGAATTACCTCATGCAGCATCGTGAAGCTCAGAATTATTGCTCCAGTATTCATAATTTATACTTGGACCATTGATAACAGGCTCTGGATTCTTGGAGAAGTGCTGCTATTAGATGAAAATGTCAATCATCATGAATACATCCAATTTGGAAAGAGGCAAGATATTGGACTTAACTAGACTACATTATTCCAATGTGATATTGTCCGTAGCAATGCAAAATAGGTCTTGAGAAGAGATGTATATAGTCTTGGGAAAAATTTTGAATTCTTCAAGATGTGGTCATTCTACTTTATTATCAATGGCCTTTATGTTTGCACAATGTGTTAATAATAACAGAGATATGGAATCCTTCATTTATAGTCGAGGTGTAATCACTTGGAACTATAGGTTCATAAAAGGGAAAGATGGTCATCAAGTGCAATTGGAGTGCATGTTCTCAAAGACCAGGTTGCCATTGGTGAATCTCTATTTGAATATGATGATTTATAGATTGGGAAAAGACACAGTGTCTGCTACAACAATTCTTCACACACTTTTAATAGAAGTTGGAGCTATGATATGAAAGAGGATTTTTCTAAGTAGCCAAATGTATGAACCTTCTCAAAAGTACCATGAATAATCATTCAAATTCAAAGGTGGTGTTCCATGGAGGTTATGTTTGTTTCACATTTGATTCACCGATCTTGAAAGCTTTAGAGCAAAACAAGGAAATACTTGAATAGATAATCAAGAGTGGAGTTTTGTCTAATGTCTTTGTAACAAGTGCCCTTGTACACATGCGTAGTGTTGATTGGTTTGTGATGTCAGTCACAACCAAGCACACAAAACAAAAGTCACACAACAACCCTTGTTTATCCTGAAAGATACGATGAATTCCAAGAATTCATGATCCCAAGTCCCCGTCGATTAGTTCATAATCTGCTAATGTTACTTGTGGTTGATGTGTATTGTTGTTTTCCATTTTGGGGCCTTACGTAGATTAGTAGATTTTGTTTCTGCAACTATGCTATACAGGGAAGTTACTCTACATAGCATATATCTCCAAATGATGTGTCTAAGTTGATATTTGCATGAGTTCTACCCTTATTTGTGATTCTCTGCATGACATTTTCAATACTACATGCATTTAGCTCAAAATATGCTAATGATATTCAGTTGTCTTTGGGATGTCAGCATAGTTTTCTGTTCTACTTCTGATTTATCATGATGTGCAGTTATGAAAGTGATTTCAATGAAATTAAAATGAGAAAAAGGGTTAGAGAGTGAGATTCCTAAAATTACTTGACTGAGATCATTGATCCACATACATGTTCCCATACAGCAATGGAGAGAAGAAAACTAAAATCATACTTCACCAAGATAGTCCACAAATCCTCATGATTCAGTGCAAATCTTCAGGGGAAAAGTTGACAACAACATGCAACGAAATGAAAGCGCTTCTATAGAACACAACATTCACTAGTACATATCCATAAATCAACTTCAAGACTACTTAAGGTTTACAATTAGGGTATAGTCTGAAACTTCATCTCCATACAGTATGTTCATAAAATAGGTACATTTACAATGATCTGAGGAAGGGACCTTGATTATTTCAACAATCCAGTCCTCACTAGTCTCAGTAATCCAATCTCTCCAAAACTATTACAGGTCTGATTTTTTTGTGTATTATTGACCTCCTCCCCCTTTGTATAGTATAGGGGCTCAATATATATATCTCTGGTTTTTTCCAATCTGGCGCCCAAAAACCCTAGGAGATCAACGGTCAGCATCTTAAAATGCAGCATCCAACAGTGAGAAATGAATCCTGCCAAGAATTCCAGTAGCATATCCAGATAGGGCGCCGCTCCTTCAATAATGTTTCCATCTGCAAACTCCCCTACATTGAAAGCTTCATCTCCTTCTGGTGTGTTTGGCTTCTCGGGATCTAGCCCGCCGCTTGGGACGTCATCGTCATTTAAAATCCTACCTTTGCATTCACCTGCATGCCATTACTGTTGTTGGTTTTTTCCTAGACTAGATGCTTATTCCCAAATTTCCCTACAACGTAGCCATCAATGATCAACAGGATCTCTAGGCCAGGGGCCAACAGTATAGGAGATAGACTCTATTTTTATCTCCGCTTCTTCTTTAGGCTTTGCAAAACCTAGGGGGGTATTCCCTACTCAACATCCATGAGAATATGCATACAAAGGCTGGGATGCTGACATGAAGCAGATAAGTCATCCTGTAAGTAGACCAAAACTGCAAGATAAGAGAAAAGGGGCTAGCATTGGGCCTATTTTCAGTTGTAGACAGAGGACTTGGGATCCTAAAACTAATTCTACTATCCCAATGGTTGTTTTAGAGTTTGATTTTGATTTTGTGTTTGGATGCAGAGCTGGACCTAGTGTATAACCTCAACACAGAGCTAGATTGGTGCCTATCCAGGGCTTGGAGTCATAGACATACACATGTAAATGTTTAGAATAAACATACAAAGACTGGATTCAAGGGGATTTCATCATATTTGCCTTACAAATATATCCCAGAACATAGTGTTTATACATCTCTACTTATGATATCCTTACTGCAATATACTTTCCTCAATACTCAACTTGAAAATAGTTTAATCTATCCCTTGAATAGAAGTTAAGAGATCAAGCATTCAATATAGTAAACCTATATCCTAGAACCCAAGACACCCCTTAGATATCCAGATTCAAAAGGAAAGTATATTCAATACAGGAAACAGACAACAAAACACATGCAATATAGCATTACTCATCTAAATCAGCATGAAACCAATGAATTTATGCACAAAACATAAGGCATGAGACTCATAAACTCACAAAATCCACTGCATAGAGCAACCAAAACCAGATGTATTTCATTATAGAGCCAAAATGTCTAGCTTTCAACAACCTTAAAAAAGAGTCACATAGTCCCTTATATACAGCGAGGAAGGTGCACTTAGCATTAGTTACATGGGAGACCAAAAAATCCCGCTAGATACATTACTGAAAAGTGGCACTCAAAATTGAATGCAACAGCCAGAAACAGAGGACAGAGCAGGTGAGATCAGGTCCGAGCCGCCGCTCAGGGATATTTTCTCTTAAATCTAGTAGTTGACCTGTCTATCATCATCCCATCGCACCCCTGCAAGATCTCCATTAATGTTTCAACTACTCACGGCCTCTGGAAACGCAGTTGCAGCAAGCCACAGAGTTTTCGCACCAAAAACAGTCGCAGATACAATGAAAAAACCTGTCGCTGCAAGCTTTAAACATGGTCGTTGATCCAAAACTCATCGCCATCATTGACGGCCCCAAAAGTGTCAAAAAGTCACCACCAACAAAAAAGTGCCACGCAGACACTTCAAGCTTCTAACGCTGGGTCCTTTTTCCTTTATCTTCCTCACTGAGAGTTAACAGTCAGAACCCCACGTGGCAAGCTCCGCGGCACCCTTGGAATGCTAGAGACCCTTCCGAGACACACCCACGGAAGCTGCCACATGGTGCCCCCGCGCTCCTCTTGAGAAACACTTTGAAACAATATTGGGACCCCTCAGAGGCTTGGCGGAGACAGACACATGGCGGGCTCCGCGCTCTCTTGAAACATTAAAGAGTCTTCTTTGAAACACCTGCGGAAGCAGCTACGTGGCGCCTTCCGTAGCCACTTCTTGAAACTCAAAGAAACTTCCTTGAAACACTCAGAAACTTTAAGGCCCCTCCTGAGACTTATGCGGAAGGTGACATTTGTCATCACCCGCAACACTTGAGACACTCACTGGGACCCACCTCTGTCAATATTTGGCACTGAAGGAAAAAGAGAGAGACACGCAGAAGCAGAGACATGGCAGACTCCACAGCCATTATAAGATACACATGGCGCCTTCTGCGCTCACAATGAAACAAGCTGACCCTGCCTCCACAAGTGACATGTGGTACTATCTGCGGCAACTTAGAAACTTTCAGAAACATCAATGGAGAGTGACATGTGGCGCCTTCTGTGAAAATCTTGAGAAATGTAAAGGGTCCTTTGGAAGCTTGGCAGCGAATGACACTTGGCACCGTCTGCGGGGCCACTGAGCTGCTTTACTGGGACCCACCACCACTTCGCTACACTCAGAAACAAAATAGAAACAACCTCGGAAGCTGACACTTATCGGCTTCTGCAGCAACAACAAGGGACATGTGGCACCTCTTGCCCCTGCTTAGAAACTTCTTGGGAGTATCTCGGTTGACGACATGTGGAGTCTTCCATGGGGAGGAACTTGAAACATAATAGAAACATTTAAAGAGTCTTTGAAACACCGGCGAAGACTGACACTTGGCAAGATCTGCTGCAACTTAGAAACTTTTTGAAACTCAAGTGGACAGTGACACATGGCAAACTCCGCGTTGCTTTGAGAAACATTAAGAGTCTTTGAAACTTGGCAGAAACTGTGAAACCCTTGAGGGTCACTCGGGTGCCTCCACGTGGTGCCTCTCGCGTGCACATAGAAACTTAAAAGAAACTGCATTGAAACTTTGGCAGAACTCTGTCGGAAGCCAATACGTGGCGCCATCCGCAGCAAGTAACTTAGAAACAAAAGAGAAACAGCCTCTGCAACATGGCATACTCCGTGTTAGAGGCTACATTCAAAAATAAAAGTGCGGCAATAAACTGGGGCTCAACACTTGGCAAACCCGCGGCACTGGCAATATGAGACCCTCTTGGCTACTGATAGAAACATTTAGAAACTGGAAACAGTGACCCAATATGCATTCAGAAATGCATCTGACCCATTTTTTATCAATTCCAAGGGACCGAGGGGAGATTTCACAAGTTTGCCAACACACATTTCACCTTTGCATACATAGAATTTAACAATTTTCTCAAATGTGACAGGAAAAACAATTAAATAGTGCATGCAGGCCGGGGAAAAATTTAAAACAAGGCACTAAGGGTCAGAAGGAAAACACACAGGAACCTACAAATTGGAAGTCAAAACCCTAACCCTAGGTGAACACCATCAGTGGCTTTGATTGGGGACATGCAGACGCAAGATTGCAGCGAGAACCAGACCTCCGGGCAGACCAGATAAAACACAAAAAAGCACCAACAGAAGAAGATATTTACAATATATATATATTTTTACAAATGTGCACAGGAAAACCACTTATGCAAACTAAAATTTAAGGAATTGACCATGCACAGACAATTCCAACATCTCACCATCTAGGGCCTAGAGGATATAAGAATCCTCCCCATGAGTATTGCAAACCTGGTATGGGCCCATCTATAAGGGCTCAAATTTACCGTGCTTGCCCTTATCCTGGTTTCTTGCATTCCATACAAGGACCAAATCATCTTTCTAAAACTTTCTTTCTGTAGCTCTCTTATCAAACAGATATTTCACCTTTTGTTGTCTCTTGATGTTTGTCTTCTGTGCTTCCCTTCTCATCTCATCTAGTGCAACTAGCTAATTGATTCTCTCAGTTATTGGATCTCCGATCTCCTCCATGTTTCTTGTATGAATTTGTAAACTGGCAAAAAGTTGTTTACAAGTAACTTTGCCACTACACCATATACTAGCTCAAAAGGAGATCTTCCAGTTGCTTTCTTGACTGTCACTTTGTCAGCCCATAATACCAACTTCAGTTTTGAATCCTAGGATTTCTTATTTTTATCCATTATCCTCTTGATGATTTTCATTAGGCTTTTGTTGCTTGACTCTGCTTGACCATTTCCTTGTGGGTGGTATAGTGATGCGTGAGACAAGTCAATTCCATATCTATTGCAAAAATCAACAAATTCACCTGATCTAAAGCACATTGCATTATCTGTGATTAACTTGACTAGTACCCCAAACCTGATAATAATATTCTCCAAGATAAAATCCATCACCACCTTACTTGTAGCCTTTTTAGTAGGGATAGCCTCAATTCATTTAGTGAAGTAATCAGTGGCAACCATAATCCAACTATGTCCTCCACTAGGTTTCTCTGAAATTTCCCCTATAAAATCAATTCCCCATTGCTGAAATGGAGCATCCACAGTTACAGTTCTAAGGGGCAATGCTCCTTCATATCTTAAATTTCCTGAGAATCTTTGGCAAGGGTCACATTTCCTTACCAACCTTTGTGCATCAGAAAAGAGAGTGGGCCACCAATATCCTGCCCTAAGGATTTATGAGCTGTTGTTTGGGCAGTATAATGTCCACCACACAATCCTTTATGCATGTCATTCAAAACATTGTTAGCTTCAAGTTCATCCACACATCTCAGCAACATACCATCAGGGTTCTTCTAGTATAGCTCTCCTTGAACAATAACATACCTAATTGCATGTAGTTTTAAGGTCCTCTTTTGACTGTCACTGAAATGGGAAGGACAATTTAGATTTTGCAAGTAATATATGATGTCCTTATATCATTCAGATTTTGATACATTGACATTCTCATTCTAGACTACATTGACTTCGCATGCCTCTAGATTTGACTATGTCATTAGCTTTGCTAACCCTTGTCCTCTTACCAATTTTGTGATCTATATTTCCATGTTGAACTCCTACAACTTATTTATCCATCTACATCTTCTTCTAGTTACTTCCTGCTGAGTGAAGATATCCTTTATTCCTGCATGAGGTACATATGCAATTTTTTGTGAGCCTACCAAATAAGGCCTGAAGCTCTTGACTGCTCTAACCAGTGCATATGCCTATTTCTCCATAATGTCATACTTTAATTCAATAGCTTGCAATGACCTACTAAAGAAAGCAATGGGCTGCTCAAACCCTTCTTCATTTTTCTGCAATAAGCATGCAGCAATAGTATGGAAAGAAGCAAATGAAAACAATTGAAATGGCTTGGAAAAATTAGGAGATTTCAGCACAGGAGCCATCTTGATTGCTTCCTTGATGTTCTGAAATGATTCAATTGCTTCATTCTCCCAATTAACAGTTGCACCTTTCTTCAACATCTTGGAAATTTCTTTTGTGGTCTCTGCAAACTTAGGAACAAATCTCCTAACAAAGTTTATTTTTCCAAAGAAGGACTGCACACCTTTTATTATTTTAGTGATCTAAATTTTGTCAATTGCACCCACCCTTTTAGGATCAATCCTAACTCTATCCTTTGAAACAATGTGTCCAAGCAACTTTCCTTCCACAACCCCAAAAGCACATTTCTTTGGGTTGAGTGAGATACCATATTCTAGTGCTCTAATGAAAATCTGCTCCAAGTGCATACAATGCTGCTCTTCTTTCTTTGAAAAGGTAGTCAAATCATCCTGATAAACAGCCAAGATTGAGTCAATCAATCCTGCAAAAGCAACATCCATTGCCCTTTGAAATGTAGCACCTGCATTTGTTAGTCCAAATGGCATCCTTATATATACATAGGTTCCCCATGGAGTAGTGAAAGCAGTCTTAAATTGTTCTGATTCTTTTACTTTCACTTGATTGTACCCTAAAAAACCATCCATCATAGATAAAAGTTCACAATCAGTCACTCTTTGCAACATGGCCTCCATATTTGGCAATGGATAGTTATCCTTCAAAGAAGATACATTTAGGTTTCTAAAGTCCACACACAACCTTATATCACTATTCTTTTCTCTGACTGGGACAAGGTTAGACACCCAAGTTGAATGTCTTATAAGCATGATTATTCCAGCCTCCCTAAGTTTTACAAGTTCTTCTTGCATTTTTGGAGCTAAGGTTGGGTTAATAGGCCTCTATTTTTGTCTAAATGGTTTAGCTCCAGGCTTCAAAGGGATTTCATGCTGAAATAAATCCTCTCTATAGGCTTTCAAGTCCTCATATGACCAAGCAAAAACATGCTTATACCTCTTCAGTAATGCAATCAGCATACTTTTGATATGTGGTTTGAGCTGTTTGCCAATGTATACCTTTTTGGGAGCATGAGATGTTCCCAAGTTCATCTCCTCCAGATCATTCTTGTTTGTTGGAGATGCTTTTGTAACAAATTGGTCCCTATTGTCAAAAGCTCTTTCTAAAGCTACCAACCCTCTAGGGATTTTGTTTGTCTTGAGTTGAATTAGTTCTTTCCCTAAAAGGGTTTCTTTTCCATCTACAACTTCCACAAAGTTTTGAAAATCTATTTCTTGGTTCTCATATTCATCAATACAATGCAGAAATCTCAGTAAATCCTTATCATCATCAAACACTTGCCAGCTGCATACATTATCTGGCACTACAGGCCTAAGCTTGATTTCAACATTTGTAACATCTAACAAAGTTATATCATCTGGCCTTATGGCTACATTGGCTAGAAAATCTGCTCTGACATTTTTTGATCTTTCTATCCAATGTATTGAAAAGGCATCAAACAATTCAATTGTACCCCAAATAGCATGCTTGTATTGTTTCAACCTTCTATTTTTTGATGCATACTTATCTCTAATTTGGGACACAATAAGCTCTGAATCACCAAACACTTTGAGCATCTTAATTCCATGCTTCAAAGCAACATTTAACCCTAATAACAGAGCCTCATACTCTGCAATATTATTTGTACAGGTAAACCTCAACAAGAAAGAAAATTGGAGAAGCTTACCAGTTGGAGACATAAAAACAATTCCAACACCATAGCCTTCTTTTGAACAAGCTCCATCAAAGTACATGGTCCAAAGACCTTGCTGGTCCAATTCTTGAATGCAAATTTTTTCTCTTTTATCTTCCTTATCATTTGAGACACCTTTGAAATTTTCATAGTCGGTGTCTACAAAACATATATGCTCCTCTGATTCTTGATCCTCCACTATCTCTGATGATCTTTCTTCTCTGATCAGTTTGACATCCTTGCCACTCATTGGGATCATGGCATATGACAGATCCAGTTGCATACTTCCACTAATCAGTGCTGCCCATCTTCTTGACAACAACATGCCATACTGTGGCTTGATATCAACAACTGTTATGTTCGTTTTATAGATCTTTTCAGGATATGCTACCAATCTAAAATCAACATCCTTCATGATTCCAATGACAGGTACCTCTCTAGCATCCATTGCATAGCATTTCCCACATGACTTGTCTATTTTTAATCCAACTTGCTGCATAATGGCTAAAGGCATGATATTTGTAGATGCTCCAGAATCAAGCATACAATTTCTGATTACTTTTCCATTTATAACCAAGGATACATAAAATGGCTCCACTTGTGAAGGGCATTTTGTCATAGTCATCCCTAGATATACCTCAGGAATCTCATCCTCTTCAACACACATAGCTTGCTTCTTATCCCGAGTCTCAATATTCTGCTTGGCTTGACATGGTACTCCTGAAATCAAGGATATAGTCTTATTTCTGAATTCTTCAACTTTCATCAGCTCCATCAGTGGAACATAGACTTTTATTTGAGACAAGACCTGAGTGATGTCAAATGGAGCACAATTTTGAATAACAATTGTAGCCTGATCCACAGTTTTACCTCTATCCTGAGATGATCCAGCTTTAGTTTTTATGGCTCTCTGACTGTCATCCTTGTTCTGAAAATTCTTATTTTGATCCTCAACCTGGGGAACTCTATTTTCTGGTCCTTGGGGATCATAACTTGTTTTTTGCTTAAAATTTTGCCTATTATTGCTCCATTGCTTCTTTTGTGTCTCAGTTCCTTTATGACTGTGTACTGGCTGATTTGCAAAAATGCCTTCTGGCTGCTGTGGGCTGCTTACTTGAGCTTTACCTCTTAGGTTGTAGTTGCTTTTGACTTGAGCAATTGCTATAGTTATGAAGGCCCTAATTTCTTCATTAGAAGGCCTCCTCAAGTTATTTAGAAAACTATGTGAATCCTGAGCATAGGCATAGTTGTCTTCATCATCTTCATCATATGGGAACTATTGGCAGCCCTGAGTTTCATCATTTGCATTTGCATCAGCATCATGAAAAGAGTATTCTCTATTTGTAGACAACATGTTGACATTATCATCTTTCATGCAATGAGGCTCATTGCACTCATCACAGGCCATGGCATTGTTATATAGAGACTGAGCAATCATACATTGTGACTGTGAATGAGGCATCTAGCATATTATACACCATGGAGTATCATTAACAATATTAACAGCCTTCTTCAAAGGATCAGGAGTTTCCTTGGTATGTTGAGCTCTTTGATTTGTATTGCTATGTGGCAATACAGGTCTACCATTATGCCAATTGGTATTATATGGCATATCATGCAATGATGGTCTCTTTTCCTATCTTTGGTAAGCTTGCCTATCAGGACCTATTCCTTTTTCACTCCTAGTCAGCCTATAGCTTAGATCCTTTACAACATTTGCCAATTTGTCTATTTTATCTTCAGGGTAGATGTACTGCCTTGAGTGTTTTGAGGTTTGTTTGGATTTTGTAGAATTTTCACATCATCCCTTCTATTTGTTTTACCAGATGCCTTCCTGTTATTCTCAATATTTATTGCTATCTTGAAAGCATCCCTGAGAGTAGCAGGACCCTTATCTCTTAACCCATATGTTGTTTTGGCATCAAAAGCATTAATATATAATATTATGCACATTGGTTCATTTGGCCTCATGTGATGTGGCAATTTGTTCAACACTTTAGTAAATCTTGCATTAAAATATGCAACCTGCTCATTTGACCCTTTAGTGATACTAGTGAACTCATTTACAAAAAAGCTAGGGTCAGTTTTGTCACCATATTGCTCCTTAAACATCCTTTTGAAATCATCCCATGATGAAATGCTTCTGTCAGGTAGACCTTTATACCATTCCTTGGCTTCATCAACTAAGGATTGCATAAATGATTTCATGAAGACATCCTCATGCTCAACCTCAAAGTTGTCCATGGTATTCTGAAAAGCTTTTAAATGGTCTTCTCCTGAGATAGTATTGTTTCCTAAAAATTTAGGCGCTTGCAGCCTCACATGTTTGTGAACAGGGTTTGGATAACCAGGAATGCCATCAAAAACAAGCTGTCTGAATCTATCCAACTGCATTGGGTGCCTTTCAAATTGATTAGCATTTGCATTTCTATTAGCATTATGCTGTCTCACATTATTTAATGGTACTTTAGCATTGTCTACATTTTGTCTTTGATCATTATTCTGATGATACTGTACCTCATTTCTTTGTTGATTTCTCTGCATATTTGCATTTTGGAGGGTAGGAATTGAATCATTTTGAGAAACTCTCAAAGCCTGCACTTTTTGTCTCATATCAACTCTGATTTTTACTGCTTGCAGATACTCTAACTCAGCCCTTAAGCTCTTAATTTCATCAGCTAGTTTTTCCTCTCTAGGCATAGAAGAGGATGGTTTTATCATATTCTGATCATCATTATCGTCATCCCTTAGGGATTCAGCCTCTTCAAATCTATCAGGAGAATCATGAAAAGGACATTCCTGAAACACCTCTGACCTTATTCTCAAACCATTACCTTGCTGCCTTTCATACACATTCTGGATTTTAGCCTCAGTGTTTGAAAAATAAGGTATTGTCTTCTCTGAGGATCCTGGATTATCCTGAATAAAATCATTTTTCATGGGGCTAGGAGAACCATCTTGACTGGCTCGAACAGTCCCCTTTTTTCTATACATCATTTTTATGGGTAACTCTTCAAATAGAGTATTACCCTGGGACCTTCTCCCTTGCATACAATTTTTTACTTTACCGATTGGGAGATTGGTTCGGAGTCGCCACCTATTGCTAGGAACTGTTTTCTTTTAAAAATTAGGGTTCTTACACAAGCTCCCCAGTAGAGTCACCAAAAACTGTTGGTTTTTCCCAAACTGGATGCTTATTCCCAGATTTCCCTACAAGGTAGCCATCAATGATCAACAGGATCTCTGGGCCAGGGGCCAATAGTATAGGAGATAGACTCTATTTTTATCTCCTCTTCTTCTTCAGGCTCTGCAAAACCTAGGGGGGTATTCCCTACTCAACATCCATGAGAATATGCATATAAAGGCTGGGATGCTGACATGAAGCAGATAAGTCCTCCTGTAAGTAGACCAAAACTGCAAGATAAGAGCAAAGGGGCTAGCATTGGGCCTATTTTCAGTTGTAGACAGAGGACTTGGGATCCTAAAACTAATTCTACTATCCTAATGGTTGTTTTGGAGTTTGATTTTGATTTTGTGTTTGGATGCAGAGCTGGACCTGGTGTATAACCTCAACACAGAGCTAGATTGGTGCCTATCTAGGGCTTGGAGTCATAGACATACACATGTAAATGTTTAGCATAAACATACAAAGACTCGATTCAAGGGGATTTCATCATATTTGCCTTACAAATATATCCCAGAACAGAGTGTTTATACATCTCTACTTATGATATCCTTACTGCAATATACTTTCCTCAATACTCAACCTAAAAACAGTTTAATCTATCCCTTGAACAGAAGTTAAGAGATCAAGAATTCAATATAGTAAACCTATATCCTAGAACCCAAGACACCCCTTAGATATCCAGATTCAAAAGGAAAGCATATTCAATACAGGAGATAGACAACAAAACACATGCAATATAGCATTACTCATCTAAATCAGCATGAAACCAATGAATTTATGCACAAAACATAAGGCACGAGACTCATAAACTCACAAAATCCACTACACAGAGCAACCAAAACTAGATGTATTTCATTACAGAGCCAAAATGTCCAGTTTTCAACAACCTTAAAAAAGAGTCACACAGTCCCTTATATACAGCGTGGAAGGTGCACTCAGCATTAGTTACATGGGAGACCAAAAAATCCCGCCAGATACAATACTGAAAAGTGGTGCTCAAAATTGAATGCAACAGCCAGAAACAGAGGACAGAGCAGGTGAGATCGGGATCTGAGCTGCCGCTCAGGGACATTTTCTCTTAAATCTAGTAGTTGACCTGTCTATCATCATCCCATCATGCCCCTGCAAGATTACCATTAATGTTTCAACTACTCACAGCCTCTGGAAATGCAGCCGTAGCAAGCCACAGAGTTTTCCCGCCAAAAATGGTCGCAGATACAAAGAAAAAACCTGTTGTTGCAA
Organism: Cunninghamia lanceolata; assembly: GCA_027924645.1. Lineage (NCBI taxonomy): Eukaryota > Viridiplantae > Streptophyta > Pinopsida > Cupressales > Cupressaceae > Cunninghamia > Cunninghamia lanceolata. The sequence continues at coordinate 4,799,798 of BSBN01000071.1, read as the reverse complement.
GCTTTAAACATGGCCGTCGATCCAAAACTCATCGCCATCATCGACGTCCCCAAAAGTGTCAAAAAGTTGCCACCAACAAAAATGTGCCACGCAGACACTTCAAGCTTCTAACGCTGGGTCCTTTTTCCTTTATCTTCACCGCTGAGAGTTAATAGTTGGAACCCCATGCAGAAGCCACCACGTGGCAAGCTCCGCGACACCCTTGGAACGCTAGAGACCCTTCTGAGACACACCCACAGAAGCTACCACGTGGTGCCCCCCACGCTCCTCTTGAGAAACACTTTGAAACAATATTGGGACCCCTCTGAGGCTTGACGGAGACAGACACATGGCAGGCTCCACGCTCTCTTGAAACATTAAAGAGTCTTCTTTGAAACACCTGCGGAAGCAGCCATGTGGTGCCTTCTGCGGCCACTTCTTGAAACTCAAAGAAACTTCCTCAAAACACTCAAAAACTTTAAGGCCCCTCTTGAGACTTATGCGGAAGGTGACATTTGTCATCACCTGCAACACTTGAGACACTCACTGGGACCCACCTTTGTCAATATTTGGCACCGAAGGAAAAAGAGAGAGACACGTGGAAACAGACACATGGTAGATTCCGTGGCCATTATAAGATACACATGGTGCCTTCCACGCTCACAATGAAACAAGCTGACCCTGCCTCTGCAAGTGACACATGGCGCTATCCGCGGCAACTTAGAAACTTTCAGAAACATCAATAGAGAGTGACACGTGGCGCCTTCCACGAAAATCTTGAGAAACGTAAAGGGTCCTTCAAAAGCTTGGTGGCGAATGACACTTGGCACCATCCGCAGGGCCACTGAGTTGCTTTACTGGGACCCCCCACCACTTCTCTACACTCAAAAACAAAATAGAAACAACCTCGGAAGCTGACACTTGTCGGCTTCCGCAGCAACAACAAGGGACATGTGGCACCTCTTGCCCCTGCTTAGAAACTTCTTGGGAGTATCTCAGCTGATGACATGTGGAGTCTTCCGCAGGGATGAACTTGAAACATAATAGAAACATTTAAAGAGTCTTTGAAACACCGGCAGAGACTAACACTTGGCAAGATCCACTGCAACTTAGAAACTTTTTGAAACTCAAGCAGACAGCAACACATGGCAAGCTCCACGTTGCTTTGAGAAACATTAAGAGTCTTTGAAACTTGGCGAAAACTGTGAAACCCTTTAGGGTCACTCGGGTGCCTCCACATGGTGCCTCCCGCGCGCACATAGAAACTTAAAAGAAACTGCATTGAAACTTTGGCAGAACTCTGTCGGAAGCTGACACATGGTGCCATCTGTAGCAAGTAACTTAGAAACAAAAGAGAAACAGCCTCTGCAACGTGGCATACTCCGCATTAGAGCTACATTCAAAAATAAAAGCGCAGCAATAAATTGGGGCTCGACACTTGGGAGACCCATAGCACTGGCAATATGAGACCCTCTCGGCTACTAATAGAAACATTTAGAAACTAGAAATAGTTACCCGATATGCATTCAGAAATGCATCTGACCCATTTTTTATCAATTCCAAGGGACCGAGGGGAGATTTCACAAGTTTGCCAACACACATTTCACCTTTGCATACATAGAATTTAACAATTTTCTCAAATGCGACAGGAAAAACAATTAAATAGTGCATGCAGGCCGAGGAACAATTTAAACCAAGGCACTAAGGGTCAGAAGGAAAACACATAGGAACCTGCAAATTGGAAATCAAAACCCTAACCCTAGGTGAACACCACCAACTGTGTCGGCAACTCTACTTCTTCCCAGCTACTCCAACAATCTGTAATAAACAAGCAGGAATTAGCACCATCATTTAATAAATCAACAAGAAAAATGAACATCTACATTAAATCAGGCTCCAAATGCACAAACATAGCCATCGGGCCCAAAAACCATGGAAAATGTGCATCAAAATGCCTATACAACGTTAAAACTAGTCGGGTCAACCATCGTTGACCAAAACATGCACTCGGGCTCCAAAAATGGATTCAAAAATCCAATCGCTTCATTTCCCGCTCAAAATTTCCTTGTATATCGCAATATACAAGTCGAATGCTTACATCGAATTAATTGGATTTCAAACTGTTTGAAATCTGGCTTGTATGAAGTCTTTGTATATCCTGTAGTCATTGATCATACAAACCCCAAATATACATGGATTTAACATTATTCCATAGCTATTTTGATTCTGCTACTTGTATATTTCGATGCATATTGGTTTGTATATTATAACATACAAACACGAAAATATACAAGCGCTTAATTCAATTGCATAACTTTTTGAATCCACCCAATGTATATCCTGATGTACATTGTGCTTGTATCCCTTGATATACATTTCAGACGTGATACAAGCACTTAACCAGATTTAATCCCGTGCTGAGATCCACCTTGTATACTCTTTGCAATGTATCAATATATAAGGCATGAAATATACAAGGGCTTTTCGTTATTTCATATTCATTTCAAATCCGCCCCTTGTATATTTCGATGTATGTTTGCCTTGAATGTTTAAATATACAAGTCCGAAATGTACAAGGAATTAACCAATTTTCGTAACTCCCTTCGGGTCCACGGAATGTATGTTTCGTTGTATATTCTGACTTGTATAACTCCCTAGACGTGATATATTAGTTTAACCCAATCTTAATCCCTTTGGATTCCGGCTTGTATGTCAACAATGTATGTTTCGGAACATACAAGCCACGGAATGTACAATGATTTAACGCTATTTCAACTTTCTTTTAAGTCCACGGCTTGCATAAACGTTTGAATGTATGTCCATATAAAGCCAGAAATATACAAGGATTTTTTGCTTTTTTTATAGACTTTCGAGTCCGGACAATGTATGAAGTGTTTGTATCGTGGCAATGTATGTAAGATATATACATTGCAGATACAAACAGTGAATTAACCACTTTTAATAAACTTCAAGTCTATGCGATGTATATTTGCAATGCATATCACCAAAATATACAAGTGGTGAAGATACAATGATTTAACACTGTTTAATAACCTTTTCGGGTCTACCATGAATGAAGTGCCTTGTATATCTTACCTGCCAAACATACAAACGTGAGAATATACAAAGCGGATTTAAAACCTCAATTCATTTTAACCTAAAACCACCTCGGGTCCATCTTGTATGTATGCATAAACTCTACCAAATGTACACAGGGCAAAAAAGACATACAAATGATTTTGTATATGAACCCGACTACTCATGCGACCAAGTATAAAATGACCTTTGCATATACAAACGACTTTGTATATGGAAAGCAATATACAAAGGTCTTTGTATATAAGCAAACTCGCATACAAAGGGCCTTGTATATGCAACCCGATATACAAAGAGACTTGTATGTGCAAACAACAAACCCTTCCCTTGTACATTTTACCAAAATGCTCATAACTTGCAAAATATGGTGAATTTTAACATGGTTCAAAAAGCAACCCTAACTCATTTTTGACAAGGAATCCAACCATACTATGCACTGATACTGAAATGCATTTCTTCTCCATTTTTAACAAGGTTTGCAATTTTAACTCCCTTTTCCCTTTACCACCAAGCAAAACAACACACACAAGCAAAAAGCAAAAAGCCACAATAGGGGTCCTCATTTTGCTGAGTAAAATGGGACGTGTTGTGAATATCACAATATGTAGCACCAAAGAAAGGTGTTTTCCTAGAGCATAATGATTGAATCATATGCAATACATGGCTTTGCAAGAAATGCCCTCTAGCTCTTCAAACAAATAAGTGGGCATGTGTGAAAGGAAATTGATGAAAGATAGAAGAATTAACAAAATGATACATGCTTTTTATAGAGATGATAGATGACATCCATATATAGTGGAAATCCATGCAAAGATAGATAAATTGGCTTGAGAGATGATGATGATAGCATTTTGTGACTATATCAGTGCATGGAAAATGTGCAACTGTTCTCTTCATCCAAGCTTTGTATGTGCGAACACAGGAGTCTAAGGTTTAGGTATTCTGAGATTCAGAGGGTTTGTTAAGATCCAGCAAGGTTTAATTGTCAAAAATGAGCACATGAAGATGGAAAGGACTTAGTGAAGTTCACAACTCACAATTTGCAAGTGTTAGCTTACCTTTTTGGAAAAGTAACTTTTGTCACTTATTGTAATTCACAAGTTGGAAAATGAACTTTATTTCCGAAAAGTGATGTAAAATATAACCAAAATAAGGTTCATTATATTTTGGTACTTAAAAAAAAGGTAGTTACTAGGTTGTTGTGAAGTAGTTACAAGTTGGTTACTAGGTGGTTATGGGAAAAAGCCTATAAAAATGAGGCTATTTCAAATGTAAAGGGGGGGAACTCTTTTGAGAGAACTCTAAAAAAGGGGAAACTCTGGAGAAATTTTTAGAGATATTTTGAAAAGCTTTTATGTTTACACTATGTACAAAAAGGATTTTGGAATTGTATAATTTTAGAGATAATAAAAAATGCAGTTTAGTTTGTGTGCTCTAAACACGTTCTTATGTTATCATTACTAATTTCTCATATGTTGAATTGGTAATCCCTTTTACGCACATGTGTAATACATTGATTATCTATGTGATTGATGTAATGAAACACACCTATCTCCTGGTATCTTGTTTTGGATGTGCTTGTATGATCTATCTCTTCTTATGTTGAGGTTTATTGTACTCCTTTCATCATCATTACACATTTCAACCTATTTGGTAATAACCCCTTTTGTAATCATTATTAGTTGTGGAATCTCAATTGGTTTTCGTATGTCTACTGTTGGGGTTTTTGTTATTCATCTTTTCCTAGTTTTGTGTTTTCTCCTTTATGTACTTTCTAGTTAAAAGTACACAGAAATACCAAAAACCCAATCATATGAGGGAGCTGCCCCTCTCAAATGGAGAGGAAAGCTAATAATTCAATAACAACTTCTCCAACTATTGGGACAATTTAGTCACCGCTCTAAGGGCAATGGGTCAATTTCAAAGGTTACTTCGCGGTGACAAATCTATTTACCAACACTCCTAACAGCCTCGATGCAATCATCCCAATCAGGAATCTACTCAAAAGTGGAATGCAGAGGCATGGCACAAAAGTGAACTGGACTCCCATCTGATCCCTAGGATGATTAACCCCCATGAACGCAGCCCAAGAGGCCTTGTCCTCAAAGGACTCACTAACTGAAAGAACTAAAGGTTGTCCTCTCATAGGAACCCCAAGTAATTGATACACATCATACAGAGTGATGGTCCACTCTCTTGAGATCTGCGGGAACCTAAATGTGTTTCTATCTGCATCCCAGTAGGTCAGAATGTCACAGCATATATGCGATACAGGATGAATCACAGGCACATGGAAAACTCTAGCTAGACCTACCCTCTTCAGAATAGCTCGATCCTCAGTACTCAATGAAGAAAACATCCTTGACAGCCATCTCTGCTCTTGGCAGGCATTCCATCAAATACGCATGTCTTGCAAAAACAAAAAAGAACTTTAGATTAGATCTCATAAACTCGTAAGAATCCCTAAAATTCATAAAACTACAGAAAAACCTTACACAAAAAAGTGTATAACCCTCAAAATTGCAATAAATAGGTGAATACAGTAATCAAAACATGTCATATCAGAGTGAAACAAGCATTAAACAACATGTAAATTCAATCAAAATCAGCCCAACAGGGTCGCCCCCGGGTGACCCAGGTGTTTTTCCAGATCTCCCCCGGGCAACCTTGCTGTTTTGCAAGATCTCCCTCGGGTGACCCTACTGTCAGATAGGATCTCCCCTGGGTGACCTTGCCTGACAAAAGGGGTGACCCTAGAGGAAGATCCCTCAACCAAAAACTGCTCTAAAATCTTCATTTTTCATCCGATTTTAGAAAACAAAAAATCAGTCTTGCTCTAAACGACGAGACAAATACAATGCAACAGAGAAAATCATCAAAAATAGACAATTTTAAGAGTTTTTTCACAAATTTCAAACTAGGGTTTAGAGAAGAGTTTTTTTACTGATTGCATACCCGATTCTTTAGGGCTGAAGAAGAAGTGGCCATCTTTACGATCTCCTCGACGATACCTTTCTAACGACTGCTCACATGAATGATTACGTCGCCGTTTCACTCTGATCTCACAATTTGGCTTGCTTTGTTTGCCCTTAGCTTAGTTTAATTTATGTATTTTTAGATTAGTTCTTTGCTTTTATGTATCTCTTTCATGCGTCATTTTGCGTGCTTTCATCCCTATAGGTTTAAACCAACAAAGGCAAACAACTAGTCAAACTCAAGCGATTCATGGTAAGTTCGTCATTTCTATTTTCATTATTCATTTTGATATATTTAGATGCTAGACTAATACTAGTTATTGCAGGTACAAATTGTGGGAAAATTGATAACAAGGCCTAGTTTGGGAATGGTACCTACCTTTCATGTAGACTACTATGACAAAAATCATGCACAACCTCCACGAGGACCCCTATGATGATTCAAATCCTTGTCACGTACATGTAAGTGTGAAATAATGTTCTTTAAGCAGCAAAACTCTTGATGATGTGTCCTCTTTCTTGTCTTGTGTTGTTTCTTCTTTATCGATTTCTCTCTCTCCTTGTTTGCGACGCTTTTCGACACTTGTTGCGACACTTGTCGACTTGCATTTTCTGAGCTTTTGACCTTGCTTCTAAGCCTTGTGAGCATCTTGTAGGTGAGTTTTCACCTTTCCCCTATGTTTTTCATCCTGTGCACCTCCTAGAATCCTTCTAGAGGTCTCCCAATCCATCTCCCACTTTCAGTTTTTAGTTTTGCCTAACCAATCCAAATCTCCCCCTATTATTTCCAGATCTCCCTTGGGAGATCCTATAGGTGCAAGTGGAGATTTGGATTCTTGCACATGACTGACCTATTTCTGGAGGCAGGACCCCTCCTTTTCCTCTCTTCTTTCATCTCCCAGCCTATTTTTCTGCATCAAACTCTGTCCAGCTCGAATCTCCCCCGGGTGACCCTATTGGTGAAAAGAGCAACCCTGCCATTTTTCCAGTCACGGAAAAACTTGAGTTTCTCACTCAATTTTGCTCTATTTTCACCTGTTTTTCTTCCAGTTTGCATGGTTTTTGATGCCTAATATAGAGTTAACTATTTCATGCACCCACACATGCATAATTAGCTCTATTTGATCTCAAATTAACTCTTCAATTAATCTCATGCATTCCCTCACCTCCATTTCCTCTTCAGTGATAAGCTATAATTGATTTATCACTCCATAGTTAGCTGAATTCACTAGGTAATCAACATTGTTAACTCCTCAATCATCCATGTTAACTCATCAATCAAATGAGTTAACTTCTCAATCAATCCCATTCCTCAAACCTATAAATACACCCCTCCCTCAAGCACAAATGGAGGGAAATTCATTGTGCACATAGCTCTTGCCAGTTTTTGCTCTCCAACTTAGCATTCAAATGCTCTTACAGAATGAAGGTGCCTTTTACTTTATTTGTTTAATCAAGAAGCATTACGCTGCTTCATTCTATGCCATTGTGATTAACCCAAGCTCTCATTGAGCTCATACAAGATTCATCAAAGTTTTTTTTCTTCTTTGTGTCATTTTGTTGTCAAGAGAATCTCCCGTTGCTACAAAAGAACTCAAGGTTGCCGATATAAAGGATTTCTGAGGGTAGTGGAGTCACACAAATATTCATTTCTCTCAGGTTCCTTCATTATTTTATTCAATTCATAGTAATTAGAAAACCAAATTTGCTCTTGGGAACAGTAAAACATTATTTTTTCCTTGATAATTAGATCTTGCATGCTAAATTAGTTGTTTTCATATTTCTAGATCTAGATTATTAGAAGAAACATTTTTATTTTCTTTAGATTAGATTACTACTAAATCATTGAAAACACAAAAAACATAGATTAACTTTGCATTAGAAAAATTGTATTAGATTGCATACATATTTCCCTTTAATAGATTAAAAGTACTTTTCATTCCCAAAATACTAAAAAAGCACAAAAAAATGTTTCTCATATCATTTAGTTTGCATGCATATAGAAACTCTAAAATAGACAAAATAGAAAACTCTCGATACCATCACAGGGTAACCACAATTAAACGATTCAATTAAATCCTTGATACCATCACGAGGTAAAAACAAGTCAAAACACAAAGTCAAACCCTAGGTCAACTAAACCCTAGGTCAAAACTCTAGATCTAGTTAAGGTTAGAAATCATACAACTACCTCTATCTTGGCCCATGAATGTGCCTAGGAGTGAGAGGATAGTGGGTGAGGGCTATCCGTAACGAGATCGAAGAGATCCATCCAAGACCACAACAAGAAACACTTGTTCTACCACAAGGAGACCTACTTGCCCTCTTGTTATTAGAAGAAACTAGACAATGCCAGATACAACAAGAACTCATTCAACGCATACAAAGAAAAGAGGATATAAACGAACATAACTGCTTACCCACATAGAGGTGGAATCTAAGAAACTCCAACAGAAGAAGAGAAACTAGTGACCCTTTGGGTCATAGGGTTATCTCAACTACAACCACAATCAAATGAAACATACAACTCAACACATAACAACAAAGGCCATAGTACTTTCTGACCCCTCTCCATGATGTCCATCTCTCCAATGAGCCAGACCCCCACCATGTCTCACCTCCTCTCGACTGGCTACTTCCACATGAGTGAGAGTGAAGTGGCGGATCGCCCCGTGGCAAGGAGGGAAGGGTCCATGTGTGTGCTGAAATCTGACCCGACAGCCCTAGGAAAACGGAGTCACAATTTTGAGCATACATTGACACCTTCAAATTTTGTGAATTTGAAGTGTATACTCTTTCTAGGTGTCGACAAAGGCTAGGTTGACGTGCTGCTCATTCGACCTCGGAGGCCACCTTCGCCGATTAAAATTTTTCAACTCAGGAGCCATATTGTAAATCTATTTGGTGGAAGGTTTTTTGACACATATGGTAACATTCCTACTTAGTTTCATGCTTCCAAGATGAAGTTTGATGGGGTATTTAATTGTTTTCTAACTGCAACCGGGCTAGAATTGGCATTCTAGAAAGTTGTAAATCTAAGGGTGACCCATTTCTCAGTTTGGTCTTAAACCTCTCTAGTTCCAATTTCATCAAGATCAGAGGTCATACAATGCATTATTTTAATACATCTCAGTTGCGGCGAAGGCATCCGATGGGCTAGTTTACAAAGGAGGTCCCTGAATTTGATCGACGATGCAGATTCTGAGGAAATGGGTTTGCTTGAAATAATTAATGATGCCTCTGCACAAATTTTTGTAGTCATCAGATGCCTAGTTTGTCCGTGATGAAAAAATGCCATGTGTCCGGCGAGAGAAATTAAGAATTTACCTAAGTTAAAGTTTTAAAATGCAAGTATTAAAATTAAATATTAAAAAGGCATTTTAAAAAAGTTGGAATGAAATTTTTTTTAGGGAAAATAATATCAAACATGTTTAATTAAACTTTGATTAAAGTTTATAAAGGAAATAGAAGGCACGATGGTGCATTTTGCACCATCGTAACCCTCTCTGTTGTACATTCTCAGACCCCTGCGATGCTGCGAAATGCCCATCGCAGGGCATTTTTTGCCCCTCTCTCTAATCTATAGGTAGAGTACTGATCTTTCCTTCACTGTTGAGGTGATTTTGATGGGTTTTCAGCAACTTCAGGTAGATTTCATTGTAGAATGATAAAAGTTGATCACGTTTTTTGGTTTCCAGCCATTTTTTGAAGGCATTTTTGGGCTCAAATTTGATGTTCTATGTCCAGAATTCATCCTATGATCATTCCTAAGGCATTGGTGAAGGGTTTTAGCTTGTTTGCAATGATTTTTAGATTCTGAATGGCCAAACAATGCCCATGTTTCACAAAAAATGACCCATAGGTGATTGATTTGGGCAAAGATCTCAATTGGATGCTATTGTGTTATCTTTCTGAGGCAGAGTGCAATCTGGGAAGAGCCAAAGAGGAGGTCCCAGATCGCATATCACAGCATCGCACAGGACTTCCTTCAGCCTCTAGAGAGTTGTGCGATAGTGCGAAATGAAGATGTCCGACAATTGCAAAATGAAAAATTTGAAAAGTCAAAGGGGAAAATTGCATCAAAAAACATTAGGCTTTAAGTTTTATTTATTTATTATTTTCCCTTTTGTAATATTTAATTTGTAATTCCTCTTGAGGCTCATTGGAGGAAAATTGTAATGTGAAAATATCTCACCTACCTCCAAAATGAATTAATTTTTAGGGAAACATGTTCTTGTGCTTATAAGAACATGTTGTTCCACATTGTAAGGTTGTTGGAGATTGAGATATTTTGAGCTCTGAAAATGAAATACATGCTTTGACAGGTTACCCTGTTTTTGCAATGTAAGTTTCAATTTTCATGTGGATTGTGTTTTCCATAAGTTGTCAATCAGTTTTAGGTTGCAATATATGAGTAATGCAGTAGGCATGTGTTTTTATTAACTGTATCCACTATTATTTGCATTTTTCTTTTGAACTAAATAGCCAAGGGTTGTCTAAGGTCTTGAATGCACACTTGCTGTATTGCATATTTGATCTCTACTTCTGTTCAAAGAATAGATTAAATGTTTTAGGTCAAATATGGAGAAAAATGTTTTATGATAGGGATATTTATAAGTAGAGTTAGCATGAATACTCATTCTTGGGTGTCTTCTATAAGGAAGAAAGAAGTGAACCCTCTAAAACTGTATTTTTATATAGCTGTTTGAAATATTCTACATGTTAAAATTTGACTCTGCACCCTAAGATAGGCACTGGTCCAAGGTTAGAAAGATTTTCATAACTTAAACCCTAATTTTACAACCAAAATATCAAAACAAAAAACCATTTCATCATTAGTAAACTTTAGGAATTTTAGGAGTAGGGTCTAGGTGCTGCATGCTCTCAGATTTAACCTAAGGAGATAGTCTAAGAATGTTATCAACCTAGGGTTTATCTTACAAATCTTGGTGCATACATGAGAGCATTCTGTCTAAGTTAGCCAATGATGAATCTTTTGGTTGTGAGTGAGGGATACCCACCTAGGTACGATAGAACCTAAAGTACAGAGGAGACAAGTGCAAACAATCTCCCATCTTTGTTGGCCAAGTCCTACAGTAAACCTGATCATAAGAATTGGCAAACCTTTAAGGTTTACTGTCTACTGATTTGGGGACCAACAAAGCCTTTTGGCAGTGAGCCTTTTGTAATTTGATATTGCTACTAATTTATATTATGAGCTAATCCTTATTGTGGTTTTTCCCTTTTAGGGTTTTCCACGTAAAAATCTAGTGTTCTCTTGTGCATGGTGTTGATGTGATTAAGTTTATGTTATTTATTTTTATGTTTAATTTTCATAACAGATTAAGGGTTTAAGTGAACTGATGTGGATGTAATTATGTTTATGAGGGTTTAAAATTTTTGATACAATTGATTCACCCCCCCACTCAGTTATCTTGTGCATTCAACAATTGGTATCAGAGCCAAGTTCCTTTGAAGAAAGATTAACAACTTGAGGTAGATCTGGGATAGCACACAACAAGGATACTCCCTTGTTTGATGGATCAGACTATGCACTCTGGAATATAAAGATGGAAGCTTTTCTAATTTCTCTTGGTTATGACATTTGGAAATGTGTCAAGTCAAATTACACTATACCTACGGGTGGTATAAATACTGAAGATGAAATCAAAGCTGCAGAAATAGATGGTAAGGAAAAAAATGCTCTCTTAAATGGACTTACTAATTCTGAATTGGTGAAAGTAATGGATTTGAAAACTACTAATGAGATTTGGAAAAGGTTGGAAAGTGTTTACGAAGGAGATGAGAAGTTCAAAAGGGCTAAAATGTAGAATTTGAAGCTCACTTATGAGACCATGCGTATGTTTGAAGATGAAAATATTGTAAGCTACTTACAAAAGATAGATGAAGTTGTCAATGGCATCAATGGACTTGGTGGAAACATAGATGATCAAGAAGTAATATTGAAGGTACTTAGAACTATTCCTAAATATTATAGTCATAAGGTGTCTTCTATTGAAGAATTACAAAATTTGAATTAGTTTATCAAAGAATAGTTGCTTGGCACCCTAACTGCTTTTGAAATAAGAGTTTGGCACAAATGGTGGAACTGCAAAAGATGAGACTGCTTTTAAAGCTGGTAAAATAGAGAAGACTATTGAATCAGATCTAAAAGACTTCAATGAAGTGGAGGCTAACTTTGTAAGAAGGATGAAAAAGGGTATTGGTAAGTTCAGTGGTAAATTACCCTTTAAATGTTTCAGTTGTGGAAAAATAGGTCATTATGCTTCAAGATGCCTAGATAGAGCTCTAAGAATCAAGAACAAGGAAAAAGGTAAATCAGTTAGGAAAAATTACTATGCAAGTATTTATGATGATGATTCTGACTTTGACGATGATAAGGATAATGAATGCTTATTTATTGTCATAAGAGTTGAAACTGGTTTTGCTAACCCTGGAAGCTGTGTGAAGGAAAAGAGTCTGGAAGCAAGCACTAACCCTATAGATATTGCTATATCTTCTTTTCATGCTAGGAGTGAAAAGGATGACTAGTTCATTGATAGTGGATGTTCAAATCATATGACAGGTGATAAGAGTAAGTTTATTAAACTTGAACAGTTTGATGGTGGAGTAGTAAGGTTTGGTGGTGAGGAAGCTGCTAAAATTTGTGGAAAAGGTTCAATTAGTTTTGATGGAAAGCATAACACTGATGATGCCCTTTATGTCAAAGGTTTAAAGCATAATATTTTGAGTGTTGGATAGATGTGTAGCAAGGGTTATAATCTTATATTCCAAGATAATGGGTATGAGATCAGAAAATGCTCTGAAATAGTAATTGCTACTGGAAAGAAGACATGAGGTAATGTGTATCATCTCAAAGGTGGTGTTAGTTTCTATCTCATGTCTCAGATCATTAAGAGTTGGATATGGCATAAAATATCATGTCACATTAACTTTGATAGCCTGGTATGGATAAGTTCAGTTTAAGTTGTAAGAGATCTGCCAAAGATATAAATCCTATCACTGTTATCTATAAGGAATGTCAGTTTGGAAAGCAAACAAGAAGAAGCTTCAAGAGCAAAGATCAGTCATCTACTGGATTGTTGGAGTTGGTTCATAGAAATCTTTGTGGTCCTACAAGAGTAAGGAGTTTCTAAGGTGACAGGTATTTTATGTTATTCATTGATGATTACTATAGAATGACTTGGGTTACTTTTCTTACAGAAAAATCAAAAGCCCTAGATAGGTTTAAAGCATTTAAAGCAATGGTTGAAAATGAAATGGATATGAAGATCAAATGTTTGGGGTCTGACAGAGGAGGAGAGTTTACTTCTAATGAGTTTAATGTGTTTTTTGAGAATCATGGGATAAAGAGGTAGTTATCTGCTCCTAGAACTCCATAGCATAATGTAGTAGTTGAAAGGAAGAACATGATTGTTCAAGAAGTCACAAGGACAATGATAAAGGAAGCAAATCTACTAGAATTATATTGGAGAGAAGCAATTCATATTTCTGTCTACATACTTAACAAAGTACAAGTGAAAGAAAATGATACAAATACTCCCTATGAGCTATGGTATGGAAGGATTTCCACTGCTAAATACTTCAAAGTTTTTGGAAGAAAATGTTATGTTAGAAGAGATGAAGAACTAGGAAAGTTTGATGCAAGGTGTGATGAAGGTATCTTTCTTGGATACTCTACCAAAAGAAAAGCTTACCAGTGCTAAAATAAGAGGCGAAGAAAGATTGTTGAAAGTGCTATTGTCAAGGTTGATGAAGATATGCAGAAGTTCTTAGAGATTAATGGATATGAATCAGATGAGTCCGCTTGTGGAGAAGAGGAAAAGACTAAAGAGAAGCAAGTGCAGGTTGAAGTTCAAGAAACACCAGAAGTACAAGTTAAGAACAAGAAGCTCCAGAAAGAGATCCTAAAACTCCTAAGTATGTACAGAGGCATCACACTAAAGATCTGATCATTGGTGATAAAAGCAAAAGTGTATTGACAAGAAGCAAAGTTGTTGAAGAATAGGTAAATCTATGTTTACTTTCCAAAGTTGAACTTAAAATAGTGGTTGAGGCATGCGAGGATGAATACTAGGTTAATGCTATGGAAGAAGAACTGATGTAAATTGAGAAGAATCAGACTTGGGAACTTGTCCCAATACTAGAGAACAAGAATGTGATTGGAACTAAGTGGGTGTCCAAGAACAAATTGAATGAGAATGGAGAAGTGGTATGGAATAATGCAAGACTTGTATGTAAAGGCTACTCAAAAGTGGAAGGAATAGATTATGAGGAAACTTTTGCTCTGGTGGAAAGACTGGAGGCTATTAGGTTGTTTCTGGCTTATGCAACACATAAGGATTTCAAAGTATATCAGATGGATGTGAAATCTACTTTTTTGAATGGTGAGTTGGAAGAACAAGTATATATAGAGCAACCAGATGGATTTCAGTTATCAAACAAACTAGATATGGTATGTAGATTGAAGAAGGCATTGTATGGATTGAAGCAAGCTCCCAAAGCTTGGTATGCTATGTTAGACAAGTATTTGTTGCAGCAGGGATTCAGTAAAGGGTCCATAAATAGTAATTTGTACATCAAGGTAAGCAAAGATCAAATCCTGATTATTGAGGTATATGTGGATGATATAATCTTTGGTGGAAATGAAGGTATGTGTAAGAACTTTGCAGATGAGATACAAAAAGAATTTGAGATGTCAATGTGTGGTGAGATGAACTTCTTCTTTGGACTACAAATTAATTAGACAAATAAGGGCATTTTTATTTCACAATCAAAGTATCTCAAGGAATTGTTGAAGATGTTTGGGATGGAAGATTCTAAATTAGTTTGTACCCCCATGACAACCAGTTGCAAGTTGAGAAAGAATGATGAATCTCCTAAGGCTGATTAGAGCAAATATAGGTTAATGATTGGAGGACTACTATATCTAATTGCTACCAAGCCGAGTATCATGTATGCAGTTTGTCTTGTGGAAAAATTTCAAGAAGATCCTAGAGAGTCATATGTCATGGCAGTGAAGAGGATATTTAGGTATTTGAAAGGAACTCTGAATCATGGGTTGTGGCATCCTAAGAACAATGACTTCACCCTAAGTGCCTACACAGATGCAGATTGGGCCAGATGTGTAGATGGCAGGAAAAGTACAAGTGGTGGTGCATTCTTTCTTGGAGATAGAATTGTGTCGTGGCTAAGTAAGAAGTAGGATTTAGTATCCTTATCTACTGCAAAAGCATAGTACATTGCAACAACATCATGTTGTACATAGGTGCTATGGATGAGACAAACTCTAAAGGATATCAAAGTTGAGTATGATGATCCAATTCTTATCTTATGTGATAATACTGGTGCCATTAACATTTCAAAGAATCCAGTGATGCATTCAAGGACAAAGCATATTTCTAATAGGTATCACTTTATGAGAGAGAAGGTTGTAGAGAAAGAAGTGAAGCTTGAGTACGTGCCTACAAAGGACTAGGTTGCTGACATATTCACCAAGGCTCTTCCTAAGGATACATTTGAGTATCTTCAGGAGAAGTTAGGGGTTATTGCCCCTCCTTCCTTGAACTAGATGCATAAGGAAGTGGATCAGTCTAGTGTGATTTAGGATTCATTCTTTTCTGGACTGATTATGGAGGCTACCTCTTAGAGGGATAAAGTAGTGGCATTGAAGAGTGTTGCAGTTAGTGGGAGGTATTCAAAGTAGTTGAGATTAGTGAAAGTATGTGCAGTATCATACTTAGGGAGAGAAAGCTTGAAAAAGGCATGTCATCCTTTGCCACTGATGTCAAAGGGGGAGAAATTTCATGTGAAAAACAAAGGGAGAGTAAGATGTATATAAAAAAGGGGGAGAACGAGATTAGTGTAAAATTGTGTCAAGATGGTTTTTTACATATGTTGCCATCAATGACAAAGGGGGAGATTGTTGCAAGTATGTGCTAATCGGTGTTGTCATTGATGTCAACATGTTTGTGTTGTCATTGGTGTCAACTGTATCTTCTAATGTTGCTATTGTTGGATGATTGAATTATTGTGTCAAGGTGATTTGAATGGATTACAGAAGTGCTAATGATGTTAGCATATTTTTCTTGTCGTTGGGTTTCCAAGTGCTTTTGAGAAAATTTGATAAATATTGAAGACAGTGTTGTGAAGAAGTATTCTAGCTTACATGATACTGTCTGAGTTTTTACTCCACATTCCTTCTATGTTGAAGACTAGAGTGTGAGGTTTGGATATTTTTTAGAGAATTGGTTGAAGATGTTAAATCTAGAATTTGGTGCTCTGAAATGCTGTAGTTTGAGAGTTATGTTCACCAGTTTGAAGACTGTGCATAGTAGTGTTTACAATATGACTGGGAGAAAGTATTTTTCTCTGCATTTCTCTGTAGTTTAGTTTTTGGTCTTATAGTTTTGGTTGAGTGTTCATAAGGTCCATATCTATGTTCTATCCAAAGGAATTGTGATTTGGTGCTCCTGAATATAGTTTTCTTGAGTAGTAGAGCTTGGCAGTTTTGGTTGTAAGCAGTCTGTAAACTATCTTCAAGTGAGATTTGTTGTAGCTGAATTTGTTGGCTCCCATGTGATTTCATGTTGTTCGTGGATGTTTCCAAATCATTTTAAACACTTGTGCTTGATCCACAAGTTATGGTTGTGTTCTTGGAAGCATGTGCCTAAGTGTTCTTGGTGTTTACACAAGTTTAGCCGAGTTGGGTGTTAACACTAATTGCGGATGTGCTTCATAGATTGAGTAAGTGTGTTGAAGCATGTGAAGATGTTTTTAGGTCTGAACTAAGATATGAAGTGTTCTAACTTCATTCCTTTTCTTTGTGGGAATGTTTATGTCCAGACCTAATTTGAATTCTATATGTTTGTTGACCTTGGAGATTGTTTCAAAGATTGTAGAGTGTATTGCCAACCTTGGTGAATGTTTCAAGGTTGATGTTGATATAAATAAGTGTAAAGGATTCATGTGTATGGGTTTGAGTGTGAGTATGGTAATGTTTATGTTGTGAATTTGAATCAAAGGTAGTAAGGACTTTCATGTGGTAGAGAATCTAATGTAGTGAGCAGAAGTTTTCTACAATTTTTAGAGAGGCTGCGAAAGTGATATTTATTGTGCTTCATTAGAACTAAACTTAGGCATGTGGTAGATGCTATCATATTAGTTCATGGTAGTGAGCCACGTCTTATCTTCTATCTTTCTTCCTTAGTGGGTAGTGAATCCACTTAGACAATGAGTCCACCTTCAGTGAGCATTCTTTCTTTTGGGTAGTGAGCCCTTTAACAGTGAGCCTTTTGTAATTCAATATTGCTACTACTTTATATTATGATCTAATCCTCACCTTGGTTTTTCCATTTAGGGTTTTCCACATAAAAATTTGGTGTTCTCTTATGCATGGTGTTGATGCAATTAATTTTCTATTATCTAGTTTCATGTTTAATTTTCATAACAGATTAAGGGTTTAAGTGAACTAATGTGGATGTAATTATGTTTATGATGGTTTGAAATTTTTGATACAACTGATTTTCCCCCTCTCAGTTGTCTTGTGCATTCAACAATGTCCTGGGTTAATTAACTAGAATTCAACACCCACTGTAGTGAGGTGATGATGAAATGTTATATATACATTTGAAAATAATGTATTTCTGTTAGCTATTCTTCTAGGCTATTATGCAGGTTAGAGATTTCTTTGTGACTAGACCTTGTAATACAATTGCACGAATCAAATAGATCTGATACATTGTGCTCAATCTTGAGCCTTTGATGTCTCTAGTTGATAGTTCACCAATGAATATAATTGGTTATTCTATGTCTACTTTCTCTGCAATAATTCTCTCTTTTGTAATGGCTATTTCGCCTCTATGATCAATATAAATTGATATTTTGCCTCTCTCAATATTCTTTATTTGTGTCTATTTGATTGATGTGAGTTGTGTATTGTGGATAAAACGATCCTTTCCATTCCTTCACCTCTCTATCCTAACCTCTGTTTGAATTGGTATGATTCTATGTGAGTTCCCTTTAGCTTTGAGATCATTACTATGTTGAGTCAGTTGCAACTAAACATCTTTAATATGGTGCATCACCTCTATTAATTTCAGTATTTCTTCTGCCCCTTTTCCCCTATAAGTATTAGCACTAGATTTAGTTCAATTCTCTAAGCCTTAAGCTCAGAAAGAGGAACCAGCCTTCTCTGGAGGTCAAATCTCATCAACAAGGTCCCACACCTTGAGATCAGTCCCACTGTGTCATTGGAATGCTTGAACGAGCTTCAAGTAGGGTGGACTTTCATATGACAACATTAACCAAGAGTCAACTAAAAACACATGGAAACTTACCCCACAATACATAGGTTACTTAATCAACAAGGTGGGGAATAAACATGATGAAGTACATAAGTCTTTTCCCAAGGTTAGTGTACCACTTTATTACATTTCTTTCTTCCGACATGGTAGGGTAAACACAACCCAACATTCTTAGAAACGATAAGTCTCATACGACGGGATAGAACTCACAAATTGCAATGTGTTAATCATGAATTCACAAGGGCAAGCCTCCAAGGTTGCTATAAGAGGTATAAGAAAGTTGCCAATGATCTCTATCTAAGGGTCAAATTATGCCATTAACTAGGAAAAAGGTGCAAGGCTTTACTAGAATAAACACCTAGCAATACTCAAAGAAATAACTTCCAAGAAGTTGGCTAACTCTTGAATACAAGACATGCATGGTCCTCCAATTACTCTATTTGTCATGAATATGCTCCCCAAGTACCTATGACACCAAGTTGTACATGGGAGTTAGTGGAAGAAATTTTGAGGGAAAATGTTGTTCCCACGCAAGGTGTCATACGAACTCATTGCTAAGAAAGCTAGAGTTAGACACAAAATTCAAGTATGCACTACCAACAAGTGGCCCAACACAAACACTTGTACACACCCAAAGTTTCTAGCATTTGAAACTTGGGCTCTAATACCAAATTTCATTCCCACATTTTACATGTGGTCATGAAACATGAAATATCAAAAAAATTTCCAACCCGACTCTAAAACCCCCTCGCACGCAACATGTGTGCTCAATGACATACACACATAACATGGTTGTATTCGTAACCCATGTTAGGCATGTTGCACAAAGGTGGGGAAGTCAATCAGGATGCAGGAAAATGTGAAAATCATTTCAAATCCCTTCGAAGATGATAGAAAACTAAGGGGTGGGCGTCACATCTTGTATCGCCAAGAGGGGTGGTCTCTATTGAGAAGCTATCCCTAGGGTTTCCTAGGTGAAAGTGAGAAATCAGTTTCGACCTAAGTCAAAACCCTAACCCTAGAATTAATTAAACAAATTAAATTAAACAATAATGTGGAAATAAGAAGAACTATAATTTAATCTAATCTAATTTAGCATCAATAATATGACCGTGGGATAAATGAATTTTAAAGCCTTTCAAAACATCATACTGAAATAATTTGAAATGGGAAAGCTTAAGTTCAACTTTGCAAAATATCATTTAACCAACTCAATTAATTTGCCCTAACATTTACTAACCCAAATGTCCATCTATAATCCATATCCTAATACTAGGTCTTTGAAATTTTCAACAGCATAATATTTCTCAGGCAATAAATTTCCTAAATTTTTTGGTAGCATAACATTACTAAAATGAACTAGGAGCAATTTATATTAAAATGCAATAAATCAAACCCAAACTATAGAACTTTATAATAAATTAAATATATCACTTAAGTGAGCTTAGGGAAAACAAATAAGGTTAGAAAGTTAATTATAACACCCTAATAATTAGGGCAACACATCTAACCCTAAATTTAGTTTATAAAAGCACACCAATTCACGTTTGACACACAAGTAAGGTTTTGTTTGATTGTAGGTTGGAGGAGAAGCATGAGAGAGAAATCTCTTCCCTCATGGGAAGATTATTTCTCCAAGGTCCATAGTTTTCTATAGTTTTTTATTTTTAATATTTCTAGTTTTCAAAAGATCATAGTTTCTATATTTTTTTTTCAAGTATGGTATTTGTCTAAAAGTTTAAAAAGGTCATCTTTCCCTCCAACACAATTTTGAAGTAAATGTTAAATAAGAAATAATACAATGAATTTGTTTTCATATAAAGCTTTAAGAATAGTTTCATGTTTTCCCTTTTTTCTATGTAGTTTCAAAATCAAATATAATAATATTTATTTTCTTTCTACTGATTAATTAGAATAAAATATTTTTTTTTGGTATGCAAAGGAAGGGCTTCTATATATATATAACTGGACCATTAAAATAATAAAAGAAATGGAAAAACCCTATGTGTATACACAGAATTATGTATATACATAGTTCTTGTGTATATATAGTAGAAAAGATATATATATATATATATATATATATATATATATATATATATATATATATATATATATATAGAAACTATTTTTTATCAACATAAATATTTAGTTATCCTCAATACTCACAAAATAGAAAGGATAAATATTTATATGACTATATTTGTTTTTTGTCCAAAGTAGTAAACCCCTTTAGAATAGATGCAAGGGTAGAAAGCTCTCTTTTTATTTCTTTAGAGAGAGAGAGAGAGAGAGATTTAACCAAATATTTGATTTCTCACATAACAACCAAAGTAAGGAAAAATGCAATGCTTTCAAAACTTATATTCATATTGAGATAATTACTTTTACAAGGGAACCATTACAACACTTAGGATCTCCCAAGAGAGAGATTTATTGTCTCTCACACCCAACCATTACAATGCTCAAAGGATCCAAGGCATTTACATTGCCTTATTTTTACAACTTAACCAAAGTCACAATACCATTTCATGAAGACCTCTCTCAAGCTCATCTCCAAAGACTCAAAAACCTGCAAAACAATAAACATTTTTCCATGGCCAAGGGAACCTCACATCCCAACTGTTGGCTTGCTTGCAAGCCACCCTTGAGATAGGAGGCCCACAAAATAACCCAATTTCATGCACACACAAAGGATTCCAAGACACACATACTCACAATAAAACACATTAACACCCATCCAAGGAAACTTAACACACTATATCCATGAAAATGGATTTCAAGGGAGAGAGAGTGGACTCACTCATTCAAGGGGAAAAACCAACCAAAACCATAGAACTCAAAACTCATTTCTCCAAAATCTCATAGCCTCTTGCTACCAATAAACCTCTTATGCCTCCAAAAGAACCAAGGCACTCTTCTCATAAAAACTACTATCAAAACTTCCCACAAACAAGGTCTTAGCCTACCAAAACTCCTTTTTAAAGAGAGGTTTTCCCTAGGGAGGTTCTCTCCTCTCTCACCCTACACATGGTGAGCTCTCTCACATGGAGAGATCACTCCTACAACCCACAAAACCTTTCATAACACATAAGGATAAACAGATAAACCCAATACATGAACATATCAACAAGCACACATGAAATAAACTGCAAAGTAAGAAGAACTTGAAGCCTTTGGAGCCTACCTCTCAAGTCTCATGTGAAGGAAGGTATTTGGTGAAGCCTTCCAAGAGCCAACTCTAAATTCCTTGCACAAATCTCCCTTCCAAGACCAAGCTCCTTCCCAAATCCAATAACAAAAGCCAAAAAAAAGAACCCTTCTCACCTCAACAAGAGGGAGATAAATAGGGTTTCAAAAACCATCCCCATGAATGAGGAGGTGACACTTGTCACCTTATCATTCACTCTCCCAATCACCACTCCCCATATGTGTTCTCACACATGTGTGAGATAATGAGTAGGGAGGTGACACTTGTAATCCTCTCATTCCTCCTCAAGAGCACACCTCCCCACCCACCTCATCACACATGTGTGAGGCATGGGAAAAAGGGAAGCACTTGGGGTTCTCTTCCCAAGCCCTTACATGAACCTAGGGTTGTGGGATTTGGATGTGACAAGTCAACCAACCCTCAACCCAAAACCTTAATCTCACCCCTTAACTCCCATGGTCAAATGTGAGTTAAAACTCATGATTTGTCACAACTAAGAGGGGGGGTGAATCAGTTGTCACAAACCTTTTATCTCTTGCTGCATTTAATCTTCTTTACCACTTATTAACAGATTAAAGATATAACCATGAAAGCATGAATCAACAACACAAGAGTAGAAACATAATCAACACACATAGCACTAAGATTTTTACGTGGAAACCCGGTTAAGGGAAAAACCACGGTGGGGGTTAACCCACAAGATTTATTCTCTGTTAAAAGAATATAAAATGGGAAGGCACTTGCCTTCAGGTGCACTACCCAGAGCTCACTACTTAAAGAGGCTCACTGCCTACAAAAATATTCATAAGTTTAACACAAAAAGATTGAATTGAGAAAATGACATCTTCTTCATACCAAGGTCAGTTCCATTGAAGCTCATAACACATCTGCTCTGCCCCCTTTACACTTCCTCATTACCTCCACATCTTTTCTCACATCAACACATTTCCATGACTTCACAACACTTATTTATATATGTCATCAACTTTGGAATGAACATCAAAGTTGGCCACACAATCATCTATCTGGAGCATTCTCCAAGATAGGTATTACAAGAAATTACAATCACAAGACTTGAAGTGCTTCATATGAATCATCACACTGTCAGCCAAACATAGTTGGAACTCAAATATTCCTTAAACATCACACCACGCTCCATAAAACTTCTCTTAGATCATCTGCAACATGCACCATGCATCCGGTCAGCCAAGATTGAAAAGAACAACACCCAAGGAGAAATCTTCATCCACGAGCTTAATCCTCAATGTGGACCATCAACACAATAGGCACCCAATTCAAAGACCACCACAAGCACAATGAAATCAACAGGAACAACCACACTACCTCAGATCACCAAAACCACTTGCACCTTCATCCAGGAACTCAAGAACACCAACTATCATGAATGTCACACTATAAATATTGCTTGTAGACCTCCAAACCATGAACCACTTGAGTTGAAGATACACACTAACATCCCAAACACACCTCTAGATATGCAAATCATAATATTCCAATGCGGATAAATCTAGACCAGATTTCTATCACTTTGTCACCTCTGAACAACTACAAAACCTGGTTCTACTTAGATGGCCATAACTTCACCAATTCTCCATGCGGACCTCTCAAATCTTGACTGGAGCAACTTCAGACAATCCTCTACAAACCCTTTAATCTAGACTCTTATATTTATCCTACTTGGAATCCAGAGCAATCTACTTCACTGAACTGCACTGTCTTCACTGTCTCTGATAGTGAGATATGTAACTCACTTCTTTCTTCCAGAGAGGCTAATTTTCTCAATATCCTCAACATACAAGTTTTCTAAACAATCAATAGAATAAGATATAGTTGACACTAATGACAAAAAGGATATGTTGACATTAATGACAACACTGATTAGGCACATATTTGCAACAATTTCCCCCTTTGTCATTGATGGCAACATATGATGTGAAAAACTGTTTCAACCATCAAGACAAGAACTTCTCCCCCTTTCTCTTATCACATCTGCAATCACTTTCTTCACTGCTCCCCCTTTCACTAGCAACTACTTACTTTCAAGTTTTTCACATGACTTCTCTCCCCCTTTGACATCAATGGCAAAGGGCACATATTTGCAATCATCTTTCCCTCTTTTGCTTCTTAGATAAAACTAGACTAAACTCCATAATTAGCATACAGAATACTCCCCCTGAGTGGCATCTCCTTAACACCAATCCAGATCACAAGATATGACTGAGTTTCACTGGACTGATGCACATTAGTACTTCTTAGTTCTGAACAGGGGGTAATCACCCCTAGCTTCCCTCTGAGATACTCAAAAGTGTCCTTAGGTAGAGGCTTAGTGAAGATGTCTGTAATCTGATCTTTTGATGAAACAAACTCCAATATGACTTCATTCTCATTCACCTTCTCTCTTAAAAAGTGAAACTTGATGGCTATGTGCTTTGCTTTTGAATGCAACACCAGATTCTTTGAGATGTTTATTGCACTTGAATTATCACAGAAGATTGTAACAGGCTCTTCAAACACAACTATGATATCCTTCAACATTTGTTTCATCCACAAAACTTGAGTACAATTACTTGCCGTTGCTATAGACTCTGCCTCTACAGTAGACAGAGATATTGCCTCTTGCTTTTTGCTCAACCAAGAAACCAATCTCTTTCCCAATAAAAACACACCTCCACTTGTACTCTTTCTGTCATCCATATCTCCCGCCCAATCAGCATCTATATATGCATGAAGAGTGAAATCATCACCCTTAGGATACCATAAGCCATAATCAGATGTTCCCTTCATATATTTAAAGATTCTTTTGACTGCCACAACATGAAATTCTCTAGGATCAACTTGAAATCTAGCAACAAGGCCAACTGAATTCATAATATCAAGTCTGGTATGAGTCAGATAAAGCAGTCCTCCAATCATTGATCTATACCTTTTCTGATCATCATCTTTACTCAACTTGCATCTGGTTATCATAGGAGTACTCATTGGTTTTGAATCTTCCATTCCAAACTTTTTGAACAACTCTTTCACATACTTAGACTGAAATATGAAGATGCCTTTTTTTGACTAAATGATTTGTAGACCTAAGAAGAAATTCATTTCACCAAGCATGGACATCTCAAATTCACTTTACATCTGATCAACAAATTTTTTACACATGCTCTCATTTCCACCAAATATGATATCATCAACAAATACCTCAACAATCAGGATGTGTTCATGATCAATTTTGAAATAAAGATTACTATCAGCAGTGCCTTTGCTAAGCCTAACTTTAGTAGATACTTATCTAATCTTGCATACTAGGCTCTTGGGGTTTGTTTAAGTCCATACAATGCTTTTTTCAATCTATAGACCATATCTCCTTGATTAGACAATTGGAATCCTTTCGGTTGCTCAATGTAGACTTCTTCCAACTCTCCATTTAGGAATGCTGACTTGACACCCATCTGGTAAACTTTGAAATCTTTGTAAGTAGCAAAGGCAAGAAATAATCTAACTACTTCGATTCTTGCCACCAGAGCAAAAGTTTCTTCAAAATCAATTCCCTCTACCTGAGAGTATCCTTTGCACACCAATCTTGATTTGTTTCTCACAACTTCACCATCTTCATTCAATTTATTATGGAAGACCAATTTAGTTCCAATTACATTTTTGTCTTCAGGTCTAGGAACAAGATCCCAAGTGTGATTCTTTTCAATTTGCGTTAATTCTTCTTCCATTTCTTTTGTCCAACTTTCATCATTACATGCTTCATTCACTGATTTTGGTTCAATCTTTGAAATCAAGCAATACTCCACTTGTTCTTCAACAATTTTTCTTCCAGTTTGAACATCTTTATTTCTATCTCCTATGATCTAATCTTCAGAATGATTCAACCTTACATACCTGGGAGTTTTAGGATTTTCTTGAGCTTCTAATTCTTGAACTTCTTCCTCAACATTTTCACTAGCTTCTTGAGTCACTGGATTTTCTAGAGCAATCTGAATTAGAGTTTGAGCTTGAACTTGCTTTTCATCATCTGATTCATATCCATAAGACTTGGAAGGTCTCTACATGCTCTCATCTACTTTGACATTAGCACTTTCAACAATCTTTTTCAATCTCTTCTTAAAGCACTGGAATGCCTTGCTTTGGTTAGAATAACCCAAAAATATTCCTTCATCACTCCTTGCATCAAACTTGCCTAGATCTTCATCTCTTTTGATATAGCATTTACTACCAAAAACTCTAAAGTATTTCATAGTAGGAACATTACCAAACCAAAGTTCATAAGGTGTTTTACCAGTATTACTTTGATCTGTACCTGGTTAAGAGTGTAGACAACAGTACTCACAGCCTCTTGAATAGTCTAGTTCTTCCTTTCCACAACTCCATTCTACTGAGGAGTCCTAGGAGCGGATAACTGTCTTCTTATTCCATGCTTTTCACAGAATGCATTAAAATCACCAGAGGTAAACTCTCCACCTCTATCAGATCTCAGACACTTTACCTTCACACCAATCTCATTCTCTACCCTAGCCTTGAACACCTTGAATTTGTCAAGAGCCTCTGATTTCTCTTTCAAAAAGTGACCCACATCATCCAGGAGTAATCATCAATCAGCAACATAAAATATCTATCTCCTTGCAAACTCCTAACTCTGGCAGGACCACACAAATCAGTGTGCACAAGTTCCAATAATCCACTTGAAGATTGTTCTTTACTTTTGAATGTAGTTCTGCTTTATTTTCCCAACTGACATTCCTTACACATGCTATTAGCAGGTTTTAAAAGCTTTGGAAGATCTCTGACAGCCTGAGTAGTGTGATAGGTAAAAATTAGGTTAATAAGATCAAGCATAGCCATGAAAACCTAACCTTACCATCATCAAAGAATCTAATCCAAATGAAATCAAAAGCATTGAATTCAAGAACAATATCACCTAGATCATATCATTCCTTGTTTATGATGTGGATTTCTTCTTAACAATGAACAATTATGAAGATAAAAGATGCCATGATGGATGGATGATAATGATACTAAGCTAGATGGATGCTAAAATGGATGCTAAAATGCTCAATATGTTGAAGACGATAATGTGGATGCTATGTGAATGCTGGATAGATGTAGTATGGAATGAGAGGGTGTTTATATAGACCTCAACCAAAATCAATCAATGGTGGAGATTTGGTGGCTATGTGAATGGCTAAGATTAAAAGATAGTCATAGGTGAAAGTGTAGATGACAAGTGGAGGGAAGATAAGACTTATGTGTGACTGTGTATATAAAAAGTACTACATGTGAAAGATATTAAATGAAAGATATAGTACCATTTATCTTTTTTAAATGAAAGAGCTCACATGTCGGCTCATGAAGATGAATGATAAGAAAAATTAATTAAATAAATAAAATTTATTTAATTAATTGGGAAGTGAGTTTTGTGAATGGATTTTTAATTAAATAAATAAGATTTATTTAATTAAAATAGATAGAATAAAGATAATTAAATAATTAAAGATTATTTAATTATAGCTTAGAAGAAAAATAGAAGAAATAGCTAATGAATGAATTAATTAAATATAAATTTATTTAATTAATAGAAGAAATAAGTATGTTAGGGAAATTGCTCAAGTGTGTTAGACAAATGCAGATGGTAACTAATGTGACATTTGAATGCTAATGATAAATAGGTCAATTTTGGGTGTCTACATTTTGCCCCTCTTTGATACAATGTTTGTTAGAATGTTGTGTCAAAGAAGATACGATAATCACTTGATAAACAAGGTTATGCCCCAGTGTAACTAGTAGGTGATGCCCCCTCAAGATGTAAGCCGGGCTGACTAGGAAGGGCTGGATTGGTTCGCGATAAGATGAAAAGCTAGAAACAAGGTTGACATGAAGAAAATAGGGATTGGGTGGGATAACTGGGATGGTATAGAAGAAAATAGGCTTGGGTCTAGAAGAATTAAGGTTTAGACAAGGGCTATAAGTAGGTCCTTCAAGGGCAAATAGGCTCATTTATGTTTTAGAATCTAGAGAGATCCAGAGCTCCTTAGAAGTGTGGTGTAACGAAGGTTGGAGAGCTATCAAGATGGTGATTCTACGCAGAGATCATCGTGCCGAGAGAGTGAGGACACATGGACAACCAAATGGAGCAGGTGCACTAGTATGTATCAAAACTTTTGCTAAAAGCATGATTTTAATAGGCTAGAAGTGTCATAAATGCACACACATCACCAGAAGCGACTAGGTTTTAGGATAGGTCATGCGGGTCACTTAGGGAGAAAGATAGGTCTCTTATAGGTGTGGCTTAGTCGCGTATGGACAAATAGGTCGCATCCAGTTGGCTAGACAAATATAGGCAAAATGCGCATATGGATAAAAACAAGGCACTTATGGGCTAAAAGTAGGCGCATATAGATATGTAGCTCGCTTAGAAGAAAAATGTGCTCGCTTATAAGATAGGGATCGCTTAGGCAAAAGCTATGCGCATATAGACATGTAGCTTGCATTTGGGCAATAAGCAGTCGCATAAGGAAAATAGGTCACATGTAGACTATAAAGGAGTGCATGTAGGAAAATGGTTTGCTTGTGATCAACAGATAGGTGCATATAGAAAAATGAGTCGCTTGCAGTAGATATAAGTAGATAAACCAGGAAATAGTCAAGTTTTTGTCGATTGTGAAGCATAAGGGACTGATATGATGTGTGAAATGATGCAGGATGTATTACCACCTTTATTACCACGAGAGCCACATCCTAGGGATTTGTGGTTAGTGAGATTACTAGATGCAGAGGAGCGACTAGTGCTAGAGATCCTCATATTAGAGCATGTGTCGAGATTAGAGCCGGTGCAGGCACATCAAGGACTGATGATAGCGATGGTGGAGCGATGGATGAGCGAGCATAGTTCTTTCTTGTTGCCGACAGGAGAGGTGACTATCACACTAGAGGATGTGTTCTAGATTCTGCATGTTCCTATTGATGGGGACCGAGTAGATTATGATCTTGATATGGGTCCAGCTGCGTTTAGGAGATTGTTCAGGACACCTGACATTAGAGCAGAGGGCTCAGAGATTCTAATGGTGAGGATGGAGGAGTTATGTGATAGGATGCAACGAGTGGTGGTAGTTATTATTAGATGGCTAGTGGGTGACAGACGAGCGAGAGGATTTCTAGTAGGATGGGGGATAGTGATGGAGCGGATGTTCTCATATGGGACTAGATATGCATGGGTGGAGTGTGTACTAGGATAGCTCTATCATTTCCAGCATGATTGTGTATATATGTCCAGGACTAGTATGTTTGCAGGAGTTACAGTTTTGGATGTATGGGCCTATGAGCATATTCTAGTGATGAGGCTAGATGGATGGGTGGCAAGAGCAACAGGAGAGCATATCGGCAGCATAGAAGACTAGTATATTGGTGGCAGATATTGGATGAGGTGGACATGTTTACATGGAGACTGTGGCTAGGATGCGAGAGATGGGATGAGGAGGATACTGAGCTTGTCTATGCTAGGTAAGCAAGATATATATTTGGACATGGGATATATATTATAGAGCACTATTTGCTCGAGAGGGTTTTGAGATAGTTCAGTTTTCCACAAGTAGTACCAGTTGGTGATGCCATTTTTGGGAGGACTCAGTAGGAGGTTTTTGATTGGGGACCAGAGGTAGTGGTTGACACAGCTTTGACGGAGAGAGAGGGGCTACAGTCAGTTGTATGGTAGTGGGGACAAAATCCAGTAGATCCAAGTACGCTACCAGATTATGATGCATACTGGGTGACAGCGAGACTGACGCGACTGACACAGGTTGGAGATATTGGAGAGATAGGGATGGAGAGACTAGTCAGGAGGAGGTGATGATGGGCTCCACCAGCACAGGCTGTTGTGCTGGTAGCTCCAAGGATACAGGTTCAGGGACAGGTGCAGGGGCAGCCTTAGATACTTGCATAACCTTAGGGACAGATATTAGGAGATGATGATGTTGGGATTTAGCAGCTGTGGAAGAGGATTAGAGAGGAGAGGAGATGGAGGTAGCATGCGCATATGAGATTGAGGAGAGTGGAGTTGGATAGACATCAGTTAGTGATTGGATTATGACATACTAGAGCATAGGCACAAACATACCAGGCTCAGTTATAGGTGAGAGCACAGGGAGGTGATGGACAAGATGACAGTACACTGGCTAGGGTGACAGGAGAGAGAGAGAGATGCAGCAAGGCAAAGCGAGCATATGATGAGGGTGGACCGAGACACTACCATACAACAGATGCAGGAAATGAGAATTGAGAGGGATGGTTTGCGGACAGAGAGGGATACAACTATCTAGCAGTTACAGGTGATGACTGGCAAGTGAGATAGAGCAGTGGCTACATTAGGTACAGATGGAGCTATGATGTATTTGGCCACATAGTTGACACAGGTACAGGGAGAGCTACGGAGAGTACAGGGTGAGGTGGAGTATTATAGAGGCTTATACTATGGGGCTTTGTTAGTAGAGCAGAGGTAGCCTAGCTTCAGGAGCAGGTCAAGGGCTTCGGGTTCACAGAGGATAGGGGGATCTCGATCTATAGCATCAATGATGGGGCCATATAGAGATAGGGGACTAGGTACAGGACCCAGCGGTGGTGGATAGGGAGAGGGAGCTGCCAGTAGTCACTAGGGCTACATTGTTTGTTATGTATATTATGTTGTATCATGATGAGGCCTAGAGCCGATTGTACATACATTCTTTGATGGCTTAGTTTGTATATGTAGACACTTGTATATTGACACATGTATATATATATGATGGCTTCTGGTTCTACATGATAGTGTGATGAGTATGGGTGTATTTGTGGTATGATGTTATGCATGTATATGTTTTGTATTTTCATGGTTTATATGGATGGTTATGCAAATGATATAGATATGCAAATGGAAATGTATTATGCTAATGATAATGCAAATGGTAATGAGGCGATTTGGATTTATGCATGTATAAATGATAATGATAAGGATATGTCTAACACACTTGTTTTGTAGGATAGGAATGTAGAAAAGGATGATGGAGGAAAGATTGATCTTGGTTGAGGACTATATAGGCGTATGATAGAATGGATAGATGATGTGATGGGCAAATTTAAAAGTAATTGCTCAAGAATGAAAAGAAATGTAATCCTTATGTCTGATATAGCATGTGGATGTTATGCACCAAGGTGTCGAGGTATCCAATGCAAAGCTAGCATACTACAATCTTGTCTTAACATATGAGGTCAAGATGTTGAACCAACATACACAAGATATGAATAGCAGTTTGCATTTCAAGATGGACTTTGATGCTACAAGCAATGGTTTGAGCTTATCTCCACTACACATAGTGACACCTTGCTGGTTATATGTATGGAGTTAGACTTAACATAGAATAGTCTCAAATGCATAAGAGATTGTTTAGCTTCTCAGATGCTAGAGATATTGATATGTAAGATGCTAATCCCAACACGTACAAGATACCAATACGCATAGGAAGAGAATAAGATCATCCCACAGACACAAAATACGAAAGTAATATGACCATGGCCCATTCCTTACTTCATCGTAACGTACCAAGATATAGATAGATCAAGGCAGTCTTGATTAGGCATAGAAAAGGGACAAAAGATAAAAGAAAAGATACTGTCATCACGTTCTCTTGCCAAATTTAAGTGCCCTTGGATGGGTTTTGTTGGGAATTAAGGTGTCTCAACCTTGGTAATTCCTTGCATTTATTATGTTTGTATTTATTAATTAATTGCCTATGTTGTAAATATTTGTAAATTCCATATTGTCATGTTGTGTGGATGTGGCACGGTGATGTGTCGACCCTACATAGAATATGACAACTTGTAATTTTGTCCTCACATGAGGAGATAGGCATCCCACTTTGTGGTAGGAGTATTTTTCCATGTGTCAGCATCTTCCATGTTGTGTAAGGGAATATTGATCAAAACGGTTATGATGGATTCCTATGACAGAATCTATGACATGTAAGAGTCAGAAATAGGAGTTTGTAAGACAGGTGATGACATGTGTCATGAAGCATCTTTGAATAAGGCATATTTGGGTGCCCCAAGGTGGAATATGACATGTTGTAAGAGAATATGCTATTTATAGCATGTGTATGACAAATTCTCTTACAGCTGTAAGTTGTAACCGCTATGACAGATTCTATGATGGTCGTAAGTGTCGTAAGAGCATCTATCATAGCCCATTTTGGAAATAGGTGACCTCTTTGGGATGGGAGCTATACACAAGTGTCAGGCACATTCTACAATGTTGACTAAGTGTCCTTAGGCATGGGTTTTCGTCTATGAAGCCAAGTTGGATGCCCATCCTAAGATAGGTCCAATATTGCCTTGTATTTCCTATATAAACAAGTGCTTGGAGATGGAGTTTGTATTATAGGTTTACAGGTACTGTTATGCTACCAGATTGACTCCAGACACGAGTATCGAAGACCATTGAAGATTGCATTGCAAGTGTATTGTAAACAACTTTCAAATTTGTTAATACATTGTGTAGGTTTCTGAGTGTGGGGTTTTTCACCTGATAAGGGTTTTCCCCACCATATATCTTTGTCTCTCTTCTTTTGTCTTCTTTCTGGTTCTTGTGTATTGCTGTAATAACTTTGTTAGATGTTGTATGTTGTTGTAGTGATAAGGAATAAATTGAAATTGTATAGCTCTCCCCTCATTAGATTAGTGTAGGAAGCGATTTCCACACACCTAGCTTCCTTTTAGGTTTAAGTTGGTGCCTTGTTAAGAGGAAAGCTGCAATCCTATTGAAGGCTAAAGATGTTGATAAAATGCTATAGCAAATGTTGGCTTAAGGCATGTGGACAAATAGCTTCTGGCTTACTCTGATTGGTTGAAGTGCTTGAGCTTTCTCTGATGCAGATAGTTTGCTTCCTGCTTGAGCTAGTCAAAGAGAAGAAGATGGAAGATGAAAGAAGATGAAGATGGGGTGGATCATTTGTGCTTGAGTACTAGATACTCCCTTCGTATTCCAGACTGCCTACATACCCTATGTCCATGGGATCAAAGCACATTTACAATGATGAATGAGACATGATAAATATGTAGTTTTGGGTTTATTAATGATGTAAGTGATGAAAGATAGAAGAAAGGGAGATGAAAGATTAGAGGATGATCAGAAGAACGGTGAAAGATGGATGATGAAAGAAGGGTATCATCTTTTCCTAAATTAGAGTGCTTCCTTCACATCTTAGATTGCCTACATACCCTGTATCCATGGGATCAAGGCTTTAACGATAGAGCTGGTGATGTAGTTCTTGTTTATTGTGCTGATGGTTGATGTCAAAGGATCAACTTTATTGCTTAGAATTTTTTTATGTTTTCGATGTTTAAGTTTGAACTGGTTGAGAATATGGTGAATCCTAGTTGCAAATGTTTGCCATGTTTGAAATTAGATGATGTGATGTGTTTTGAAGTTGAAATTTTGTTGTGTTATGAGCTTGGGTGATTGCTGTGCTATGAGCTAGAGCTATAGGTATCCACTTCTAAACAAAGCTTAACAAGTGCCCCCAGTGTGGGATGAGGTTTTATTGTGGAGAAACAGTGATGGATGGCACATGTAGACAAGATACTAAGGTATGAAATGATATAGTTACCACCACAATGTTTAAAAAATGGTAGCTTGCATTGACAGAGGTGAAGATGGAAAAGGGGTTTTTATTATGGAGAAACAGATTGTGATCGTACGTACACAGAGAAATGTGGATTATGTAGGATAAGATGGCAAAATATGCTATGAAAAACTGTAGTCAAATGAACTAAGCAGATGATGGAAGTTGGTCACTACACATAGCACTTGTTTGCCAGGTTTTCACTATGGTACTTATCCAAGGCACTTGTTTACCAGGTTTTCACTGGAGGATGGATTAATTATCTTGTACTATTTTTTTTTTGTATCCAAAGCACCACAAAGTGGTTTTCACTATTGGACAGATTTTTTTTTGAGATAGCTGAGATTCATGGATAAAACTTCTTGAGATGGATGTTGTTGATTGGTTCATCCAAGGGAATACCTTTAGGTGTTGAGAGAGTGTATGCACCTAATCCATAGACTATTGTGATGATAAAAGGACCAAGCCAATTTGGTTCAAACTTGCCCTGTTTCTCATGAAGTTGCTAATTCCTTTGATTTTCTTTAAGAACAAGATCTCCAACTTGAAATCTGTGCTCCCTAATTTTTTTGTTGTAGCTATGGCGTAGACGGTTTTGATAAACTTGGAGATGGTTGAGTGCTGTAAGGCACTGTTCATCTAATAGCTCAAGATCATGGAGTCTGGATACTCGATATTCTTCATCTGATATAGTATGTTGCAAAGATACTCGCAGTGAGGGGATCTCGACCTCAATAGGTAAGATAGCTTCAGTGCCATACACTAGGGCATAAGGTGTAGCTCCAGTGGGAGTTTTGATACTTGTTCTATATGCCCACAATGCAAGATGGAGTTGTAAATGCCAATCACGACCAACTTCATTGACTATATTTTTGAGGATCTTGATAATTGTTTTGTTAGAAGCCTTAGCTTGGCCATTGTTTTGAGGATAGTAAGGTGTAGAGAATCAATGTTGGTTATGAAACTTGTTACAAAGATCTCTAACCTCTAGGTTTTTGAAGGGACGACCATTATCAGTAACAATAGCTTGAGGAACTCCATAGTGGCAAATGATATAGTGTAGGATGAACTTGGATATTTGCTTGCCAGTAATATAAGTCATTGATTTAACTTCCACCCACTTTGTGAAATATTCAGTGGCGATGATAATGGATTTATGACCATTAGATGAAGTAGGATAGATTTTACCTATGAGATCAAGTCTCCACTGCAAGAAGGGCCATGGAGTAGTGATAGGCTGAAGCTCATGTGTTGGTGCATGTATTAAATCCCCATGTTTCTGACATTGTAGACACCTTTTTGCAAATTGTTGTGCATCTTTCTCCATAGTTGGCCAATAGTATCCAACTCGTAGAAGTTTCTTAACAAGGCTAGGGCCAACAGAATGCAAGCCACAGACACCTTCATGTACATCACGTAAGGTTACTTTTGCTTCCTTAGAATTAAGACATCTAAGAAGGATACCATCAAGACTCCGACGATAAAGGGTGTCTCCTAGGATAGCGTAATGAGAGGCTCGAGGATAAAGGTTTTGTGTTAGGTGTTAGATAGTTGAAATGGAAAGGTTTGATTGTGGAGATACTTGTATAAGTCCTCGTACCATGGTGAATTGGGACCAACATTTTCACATATAAGCTTAGACTACGGTACTTCAAATGCTGGAATTAGAAGCTATTCAACTAGAAACTCACATTTCTGTGTATTAGATGGCATGTCTAGAAGGCATCCAATCATAGCCATGGCTTTTGCTGCTTTGTTATGAAGCCTTGGACTTTGTTCAAAGGTGATATTGTCAAAATACTTTTTAAAATCATCAACCATTACCTTGTATGGAAGAAGCTTCTCATCTTTGGTTTGATATTCATCTAAGATTTGTTTGATAACCAGTTGAGAGTCACCAAAGACTTGTAGCTGTTTGATAGCCCATTGTACCCCCATGCGTAATCCTGTGATTAAAGCTTCATACTCTGCTATGTTATTGGTGCATGGAAATGCAATTCTGTATGATTTGGGGATACAATCTCCTTGAGGGGTAACAAACAATATCCCTGCTCTTGATCCATGCTATGTATAAGATCCATCAAAATATAGTTACCACAATGTTGGTGAAGTTAAATTGAACAATCCTTCATCAGGGAACTCTGGATGTATTGGATGAATATCTGTGATAGGTGTTGCAGCTAATTGATCAGCAATTACTTTTCCTTTTATAGCTTTTCAATCTACATATTGTATGTCAAATTCACTCAAGATCATAACCCATTTTGCTAATCTTCTCATGAGAATTGCTTCAGAGAGAAGATATTTGAGTGGATCAACATTAGATATGAGCTTTGTTGTTTGGTTCAACATATAATGTCACAACTTTTGGGAAGCAAACACTAATGCTAAACATGATTTTTCCATAGATGAATAATTAAGCTCATATCCCACATGAGTTTTGTTGATGTAGTAGATAGCTTGTTCTTTCCCTGAATCATCATGCTGAGCTAGAAGGGCACCCAATGCTGTTGTTGTTGATGATATGTAGAGCAATAATGGGTGATCAAGTACAGGAGGTACTAATATAGGAGGTGTTGCCAAATATTCCTTTATTTTATCAAAGGCATGTTGACACTTTTCATCCCACTTAAAAGGTTCGCCCTTGTGAGGAAGATGTTGAAAAGGATGACATTTGTCTGCTAGTTGTGAGATAAATTTGCGGATGGACTGTAACCTTCCTTGTAGACTACGAAGCTACTTAAGATTTGCTAGTGGAGGCATTTCCCTGATAGCTTTTACTTTGGCTGGGTCCACTTCTATCCCTTGTTGAGACACAATGTATCCCAACAGCTTTCCAGATGTTACGCCAAATACACATTTCTTTGGGTTCAGTCTAACTTGATATTTCTCTAGTCGATCAAAGATTTGTGCTAATACATGTAGATGTCCTTCTCTTGTCTTGGATTTCCCTAGGATATCATCAACATAGTCTTCCATGATAGTGTGAAAAAGGTCATGGAAAATAACTGTCATGGCTCATTGATAAGTAGCTCCAGCATTCTTGAGACCAAAAGGCATTACAACCCAACAATATGTGCCCCATGGACTAATGAATGATGTTTTATCTTGATCTTCCTCTACTATTCTAATTTGGTTATATCCTAAAAATCCATCCATCAAAGATAGCATTTCATGTCCAACTGTGAGATCTATAATATTGCCTATGCTTAGTAGTGGAAAGTCATCTTTAGGACATGCTTTATTAAGATCTCTTAAATCTATGCAACAACAAACTCGTCCATCAGGTTTTGCTACAGGTACCAAGTTTGAAATCCATTCTGGATAATCAATAGGCTTTATGAAATTTGCTTCTAACAGTTTCTAAATCTCTACCTTAACCAATAGAGCTACTTGTGGATGCATGTTGCACAATTTTTGTTTGACAGGTTTTGCATTAGGAGATACTGCTAAATGATGTACCACAAGTGATGGATCTAGACCTGGCATGTCAACGCAAGTCCATGTAAAGTTTATAGCTCTTTTTATGAAAATGTTGTGAAGTCTCTTCTTTCTTTCTCTGATAGTGATGCTGCCAAAAAAGTGATCTTTAGATTCTACTCTTTACCCAAGTTCATGTCTTGTGATTGTTTAACTAGCACTGTTGATCTCTCATGATAGTCAGTGGCAACAGGAAGATCAAATCCCCCATCCTCAGGCACCTCAGAGAGGTTTTCACCTTCAAATACATCCTTTATTTTTACTTTTTCATGATCAAGAGGCAGCTTTCAGTTTTCACCTAGTGACCTATTTTGTTTGATTTTGTTTATTTCACTTTTGTGACTGAAGGATTTGATACTTCTGCCAAAATATGCTAGTTTAGATAGATCCATCATGAAACCTACTTTGTGATCACCCAAAGGAATGCCTTGTCTTATGCCCATGAATTCTGCAATAGCTTCATCATTCTCAAATGTATCTAATATCGATGCCTCCTATTGGTCCCAATCGATGAGGTTAGGATATACGATTGAAAGGGTAACGGATGAATGGTTATGGCTAGAGGAAGTTGTGGAAATCATAAAGATGGACGTTTCTTAAAAAAGGCTGGTAATATGAAGGGAGGAGTCGTCAATGGTATCTGAACTAGAAGTCTCTCCTACCGAAGAAGGTCTAGCGTCCATATCAGAAATACACTTAATGTCTTTAGAACACGGTACCTCCGGCTGATAGCCAAGGCCTTGCTTATTAAACTTCTTAGACACAACAATGGGCTCAATAGGTCCTTGTTCCTGTGATCCCAATCCACCATGTCCTTTGTATCCCATGTTCTTAATGATGTGGAACCCATTGTTATATCTCTCTACTTCAAGTTGGACTTGGTCATTCTCATCAAAGAATATCCAGGAGTTGATATCATCAATGTCTTCATCATCCAGGAATCTACCTTTTATGAATATTGTGGGTGGGGATTTTATGACAGCTATGGATGAAGATAGCTTGGTTGTAGAAGGTATGTAGAAGGTTTGCCATGAGATTTGGGAGACAAGGGAAGAGTTCCCACACAACAAGATTCTTACAATGTGTACTCACCAGGGCCATGTTCAGTGTACTTGATATGGAGATTGGAAGCGGCTTTGCTAGATGATGGCTTGAGTAGGACGGATGGATCTACATATGATGAAGATGGGTATGCTTCAGGGTTGATAGGAATGTGGTTAGGACTCTGGTATTTAGCTTGAAAGGCATGACAATATTCAAATGGATTGGGATCAACATGGATAGTAATCTCAACACCGTTATGTGGAAAATTAAGACATTGATGGTATGTAGAAGGAATTGCTTTGAGGGCATGGTTCCATGGATGACCAAGGATGATGTTATAAGGAAGCTCAATATCAAGGACTTGACAATGAGTATCAGTAGTGACCGGTCCAACTTGAATAGGCAAGTGAATAATTCCTTTAGTATCTCTCTCGGCATCATCGTATGCTCTAATAGTAATGACCTTGGAAGTGTCAACATCTTTCTCAGAATATCCCAATTGTTTTATTAGTTTCAAAGAACATTAATTAAGACCAACTCCACCATATACTAAGACTCATTTGATACATCATTGTTTGACAAACACTTCTATGTGGAGGGCTTCATTATGTGAAGGATGAATGGAGGACTAAAGATCTTTATCTGAAAAGGTTAAATGACAAGGGGCTTCAATGCTAGCGACCATACATTGGAATTGCGTGGTATCGATATCATTGGGTACCGAAGATTCTTGTAAGGCTTTGTCAACGATAGCTTTGTGGGCAAGGGATATGTGAAACAACTCAAGAATGGAAATGTGCGTAGGTGTTTTGCTAAGGTGATCAAGGATATTATAGCTAGAAGATGGTCGAGGCAGATGGATAGGTGCTCCTTGAATGGTAACACGACCTCTTCAAGTAGTTATAGTGCAGTCTGGTGCTTTGCCTTGGATGGTAATGGTGGAAATGCGATCATGGTCAATGCGGCCAATAGTGGATGATTCATAGTTGTACTGAATGGCATTCCCAACATGAGGGTGACTTGGTTGGGTATGAGATGGAAGTGGATTCTTGAAAGCATCTAGATCATAGTTAGATGTTGGTTGATGTCCAGGCTATGATGTTGGAGGTGTGATTTTGATTAAACCTTGATCAATGCAATCTTGGATGACATGTTTTAAGCACATACAACCATTGGTTTTATGTCCTTTAACTCTATGGTAATCACAATACTCATTCTCTTTGTACCAAGGAGCTTTAAAGAGCGTTTCACCATTGGGTGGTGCATCCGGTAATATGATATCTCCTGCTTGGAGAAGCTTTCAAAAGACTACTTCCATAGGTTCCACTAATGGTGTGAACTGTCGACGAGGATTTGACATTTGTCATTGTTGAGTGCATTGAAAAGGTTGAGTTGTTGTAGAGGCAACTTGAATGTTGATAGGAGCTTCATAGTTTGTATGTTCTTTTCATCTACAACACCATCATTGACGACATTCTTGTTCTTGTTCCAAAAGTGAGATTTATCATTGGAGTTTTGAAGAGAGTCTTTATTATCACGAAAAGTCTTGATCATGCCTTTAGTAATTATAGCTCGTTCAATGATGGTTCCTTTGGAAACAAGTTTATCAAAGGTGCTAGCACTTTGCAATTGTAATTGGAATGACAACTTGGGATGAAGATTTTGAACAAAGATATCGAGCTATTGTTTCTCAGGTATTTCCCATGATAGTTTGCTAGTCATATTATGCCATTGTTGAGTAAATGAAGAGAAAGCTTCACCATTACGTTGTTTATTGTTGACAAGGTCATTCATGTTCAATGTTAAAAGTGAAGTGTGATCAAAATTTGTTTGCTAACTCTGCAAAAGAGTTAATGCCTGGAGGTAAATGAGAGAACCATTCAAGAGCTTGTCCTACTAAGCTTTGGGTAAATAGTCTTAGAAGATATGTATCGTCATGAGAAACATCGAGACATGCCACAAAGAATGCTCTGAGATGGTCTTCCAGATTTCCTTTTCCTTTGTATTTGTCAAATTGTGGAATTTAAAAGTGTGGCGGAAAAGGTGTCATATGAAGTGACCTGTCAAATGGATAAGTGCATGTTTTTTCCAAGGAAAATGCTTTCTTGCTTTGTCCTACCGCTTGGTTAATCATTTGTTGAACATCTGCTGGAGATAATTGTTGTTGTTACAAAGGGGGTGGTTGGTTGGGAGATGAAGCATGGTATGAGGTATATTGAGGTTGTTTTTGTGGAATATATGAAGCCATGACCATTTGTTGAGGTTGCATACTCACAATGTATGTCAAAGGATTGGTATGCAACACATATGTGGTTGCTGATTGCTGTCATTGAGACATAAGCGGTGGTTGGGTATATTACGATGAAGTAACACCAAGGTTTTGCATCACATGGGAAGTGGAAGATGGACTAGTGCTAGTTAATGGTTGTGAGTTTGAAGTTGGATTTGTGACATGGTAAGTGATGGAAGGATTGGTGGATGCAAAAGAAGGATGGACATTTGGGTTTGTATTTTGGACAACATGAGGATTGGCATATGTTGTATGTTGGGTGACGATGGGCAAACCTTGGGTCATGTAAGAAGGTGGCATTGATGTAGGCTGATCAACATAAGAGACCATAGCCTTAGGATTAGCGTGTGAAACAATTGGCAGGTCACTCATGTCAATGAGACTAAGATTGAGATTGTATGATGGATTGGATGGATTTGTGGATATAGTCGAGACCATATGTGATGCAATGGGGGTAGCAGATTGTGATGGTTGGGAAACTTGGACCATTGGTGTTGTTGGGATAACTTGGGAAGCTTGTGGAATATGGGATATGGGGATAGCTTGTGATGTTGGAAGAGTTTGCACTTGGGCAACATGGATGGCTTGTGTTACTTAAGGCACATATACGGTCATGGTAGGAGGAGTATGTTGGGAAACATGGAAAGGTGGCATGTTTAGATTTTGTGAAAGGAAAGGGAGTACATTGGTTGGGGTAATCAAAGGTTCTAAAGTGTACTCCAAGTGTGGTGGGTCGAATGAAGTAAGAATAGGCAATGAAAGAGATGGATTGGAAGATGTATTTTGTGACATGGTATGGGATGGTGTGACTATAGTGGATGGTTCCTTTGTAACAATAGTGGGAGTGCTTGGATCATGTTCTTGAATAGTGGATATGTCAAAGTCTTTTGGTAGTTTGGCTCCCATGCAGGCAAGTTGCAAGAAGTAGCGATTAGGATTAGATAAAATAAGCTTCTCAATTTGGTCCTAGACATGTGTGTCTTGATAGTTAGAGAAATCCTCTTGGGACTGTTCTTCGTAAGTCATTGTAAAAGGATGTGATTGTACTTGATGAGATGACTCCAATGGTGTACCCATGGGGCACAAAAATGTGAGGAGGCATGCCTATTGTAAATTGGGTTGCATCTCTAAAAGGTGTTGATCGTGATTGTTGCATTGTGGCTTCCATCTCATCTCATAGTTTTTCTTCCATTTCAGCTCTATATTGGCTCCTAGTTTGAGGCATGATGGTTGATGTTTGAAAATTAGACTTTAGCTTGTCAAGATTTTGAGACCCAAAAAGATGATGGATTGTTGATTGATTGTTTGCTGGTTGTTGGTTGGTTTGCTGTTGTTGGTAGCTAGGTGTTGTGTTTCTTTGTTGTTGTTGGTAACTAGGTGTTGGTTGACCTTCTCGAGAGAATAGCTCACACACTCAAGAGAAAGGTTGTTTGCTAAGGTTGCTGGTTTGTTGATGTTACTAAAGCTAAAGAGAAAAGATGATGTTTTGCTGATTGATCTGGTCGATTGATTGATGTTTGGTTTGCTCGTTTGGGATCTCAAAAAGATGAAAAATTCATAAAATCCAATTGTTTGGGATGCTCAAAGTAGGAGACAATGTCCAGGTATCTACAAATGATCAAAGACAGGTCTAAAAGCTAGTGCTAAAGTTAAGCAAGCTGGAAATGTAGATGATTCAGCTATGTCACTAAGATTTGCTAATAATTGACCATAGGCAATAGATAATAGCTTAGATGCAACTCAGAAAAGGCAAAAAGTGACTGGTAATAGCTTAAATGCAATCTAGTTTTAGTTCAGGTAATAGGCTATAGTATTAACTAGAGGTGAGCCAATTTACTACATGCAATCATTATTGACTCAGAAGTGATATACTGTTGATCAAAGGCGACGCACTTCAGACCAGAGGGGAGAAATTATTGTTTAGGAGTGATTCAGTTTAGGAAAAAGGTGACTGACTATTGTTTAAAGGTGATTCAATTTAGGTAGAAGGT
This sequence comes from Cunninghamia lanceolata, assembly GCA_027924645.1. Lineage (NCBI taxonomy): Eukaryota > Viridiplantae > Streptophyta > Pinopsida > Cupressales > Cupressaceae > Cunninghamia > Cunninghamia lanceolata. Next base: position 4,757,740 of record BSBN01000071.1, on the reverse strand, counting down.
GACTGACTGTTGTTTAAAGGTAATTCAATTTAGGCAGAAGGCGACTGACTATTGTTTAAAAGTGATCTGATTGTCTGTATGTGGTCAGTTTAAGCTCAAAGGTGACTATGTCTATCAGGAAATATGTCTAAATTGTTTTTTTTTTACAACAAAAATAGTAATTTCAATCACTCACATTCACAACATTCACAAACTTGTACAACCTAGGCTAGGAAAGGACTATATTTTTTGAGTCCCCTAGCCATGCTTATTCAAAGCGGATAGCTTCAGGATCTTGGTAGCACTGGCTCCCCTCCATGGCACACACTTCTCATGCATACCAAGATCTAGGTTTCCCAAGGCTCATCCCCTCACCAAACCTTAGGATTTTCCCTGCTATCTCTTTTAAGAACCACGTGAATCAGGGCGGCTTCAAAGGTCTAACCTTTTGCATCAACAAATAGAAGGTTTTTGGCTACTACATAAAGTTGCTATTAAGGGCATCCATTCAGGTGGCTATATGTGCGGCAGTGCTACTCTCTATTATGGAGTCTCCTAGCCTTCAAGGGTTATGCCTTGGAGGGTTTTGGGGGAGGTTGGTTGTCGGTATAACACAACAACACCCATTGTTTGTGGCTTTCGACACAAACACTTTTCTTATATAGCAGTTCGGAAGGACTTAGCTTTAGCCCATTACCACTTGGGTCGTATCCCTTCTCACACCGGGAAGGCAAGCCCTCTAAAGATAATAACAAGTTCTCATACACCCAAGATCCATTTAATAGGCAAGGGGAGAGGATACTTTTGTTATTAAATTTGGGTTACAAACATGAATATGTAAGCCATCAAGAAAGATAAATCAAGCACATAGCAAGCAATGATTCTTTTTAAGCACCAAGTCTAAATGTTCCTAAAGTAATAAAAAACCACAAGTCTTGGACCGATCAAAGCTACAACAGATATGTTAGTAGTTTGATAACCTCCTTTTCTTGGAAAATCGATAAGATGCTGCATAAATACCCAATTAGTAACCAAGAAAACCAACTACAAATGATATAGACTGAAAGCGACATAGTTACCAGAGGCGATCAACTGTTGATCAAGAGCAATCTATATTTTGCTACAGGTGAAATGTTATAGATCAGAAGTGATGCCAGTAATGCCAGTTGTGGAATGATAAAGCTCATAAGTGATGCAAAAAAGCAACAGGTGACTAGTTACAGGTCATACGCAACTTAGATCTGTGAGAAAAATAGAATGTAACAAAAACCCTAATTTCATAGAAAGCGATCTAGATAGCTAAAGGTGATCACTGTTAGGTTAAAAGTGATTCAAATAAAGGCATAAGCGATCACAATTAGCTTGTAAGCAATGCAAAATAGAAAACAGGTGACTACTGTTAGCTCCAAAGCGATCTCAGGAAGGCTAAAAGCGATGTGTTTATGTAGACAACAACTGGTTTTCACTCAGAAGTGACTAGAACTTGCTGTAAGCACATGGGAAATCTGATCTTCATAAAAACAACTTCAAATAACAAAGTTAATCAAGGATGTGAGTCCCACCAGGCGTGCCAAAATGTGATAGGTAAAAATCAGGTTAATAAGATCAAGCATAGCCATGAAAATCTAACCCTACCATCATCAAAGAATCTAATCCAAATGAAATCTAAAGCATGCAATTCAAGAACAATATCACCTAGATCGTATGATTCCTTTTTTATGATGTGGATTGCTTCTTAACAATGAATAATTATGAAGATAAAAGCTACCATGATGGATGGATGATAATGATACTAAGCTAGATGGATACTAAAATGGATGCTAAAATGCTCAATATGTTCAAGATGATAATGTAGACACTATGTGAATGCTAGATAGATGTAGTATGGAATGAGAGGGTGTTTATATAGACCTCAACTAAAATCAATCAACGGTGGAGATTTGGTGGTTATGTGAATGGCTAAGATTAAAAGATAGTCATAGGTGAATGTGTAGATGACAAGTGGAGGGAAGATAAGGCTTATGTGTGACTGTGTACATAAAAAGTACTACATGTGAAAGATATTAAATGAAAGATGTGTTGTGTGGTTACACAACACGCCCCATTTTGACTTGGCAAAACAGGGACCCAGCTTTTGTTTTGGCTTGTGTTGTCTGTTTCTGGCGGTTTGGTAAAAGTAGGTCAGGTACATCATCATCATGAAGGTCAGGATGAGGTAGGTTATCATCATGAGGTTAGTTTTTCAAAGTTCATATTTTGTTTCTGTGACTTCATGGTTAGAAAGAGCTTGAAATTCCATGCAGGTTTGCCTTTTACATCACTTGAAAATTCGTCCATATGAGGGAGTTGTGAGCAGTCAAAGTTTTGGTCAAACCTGATAATTGCTGTGTGAACATCATCATCATGATATTTGAAAAGCCCCCCCGATAATATCCTGAGGTCGAAACATCCGGACGTCAAGTTTAAGTCGTAATAGGTTCTCCCCGTCAGACGGTCTTTTATACCGTCAAGGTCATCATCATGATCTTACTTTATCACCTGATGAAAATCATGCAGTCCCAAAACATCCGGACGTCAATCTTAAGTGCTAGTGTGTTTTACCCGTCGAGTAACCTTAGAAACATTGTCAGCATCATGATTTTCTCACATTGCGAGCATCATCATGATATTCCAACATCACCCGATATTAGAATATCATGATGATGTTATGGTATCACCTTACTTAAAGAAATCTGCCATCTGCATAATTTGCGCGCGCGACCAAGTCTTGGTGATCAACATCATCATGATATTTCGAGACCCGGCATTTCCTAATATCCTCCTGACCTCCTTTTGCGTGATCATGATGATCACCTTATCTTTCGAAGCGGAGGGTGTTTTTCATGTCTTAGGTCATGTTGAACATCATCATCATGATCTTGTTCATCTTTCCCAACAGTTCGTAATATCATCCTGCCAACGAGTATAACCTTTTGCAAATATGATGATGACGATGACGTCATCATCACCTTTGTCATTCGGCAGGATATTTTTTCGAGGCGTGATCCATTTCGCCAATCTGATGATGACGATGACGTCATCTTCGAAGATTAACACAAGCCCCGGATATCCTGATGACGTCATCAGGACTTTCAGCGGGATCATATCTTAGATCGCCCAGTGCGTATATGATGATGATGATCATCATCCTCCTGATCTTTCGAGCGGATTGCCTTGGCCGAATGGGGTCATATTGCTTTCATCCACCTGATCATCTTCCTTAGAGGGAACCCGATATTCCATTTACCTCCTGATCTTAACGAAGCATGACGATGACGTCATCCCTTTGCATTTTAACCAAGCCTGATGATGACGATGACGTCATCATGATTTTCCTCAGCGGCAGGATCATTTTCCAAGTCCTCCTGTTTGTATTCATCATGATGATGATGACGATGTCTTTCTTTCCCAAATATGCAGAAGTGAACATCCTGATGTGCCTTTCATCAGAGCATTAGGAAAGGAGGATCATCATATTTTGTGATATCCTGCGGCCACTTTGAAGATATATAGCTGGTCATCATCATGATTTTTGGCATCGGTATAACTGTTGCCGTCGGCCTAAGGTAAAATTGTCACCCTGATCATATGTAGTCACGCCGATGCAAATATGATGATGATGCAGGGCCGGTTTCTAAGGATGGTTGAAAGGCGGTTATTTCCTTGTATAATCTGAGATCATCATCATCATATTTCGAACCCGATATACAAAAAGAAAATGGGCAAAAGCATGAAGCGATAGAAATTTGAAAGCCCGACTGCCTGATTTTGGTCAACGGGGTTGACCTGGTTGTTTTCATGCTGTTTATGCATTTAGTGCATACTTTCACAGGTAAGACCTGTTTGCCTGTAGCTGCACATGGGGAGGTATGTTTAATAAAGTGTTTACTTCCTGCTGTTTATCATGATGATGATGAACCTTATGTTTGTCTGTTTACTTGCAGGAAATCATCATGATGCTGCTGAAGCTGAGCAAGGAAATCATGATGATGCTGCTGAAGATGAATATTGAAGTCATGATGCTGTTGAAGCTGAGCATTACAAAGTTGCGCATGGAGTCAACATGGGCCAGAAATGAGGAGGATATTGTCAAATATGCTGTTCGCCAGCTGGAGACCGAATCAAGTTGAAGATGCTGGAATATTCTGTGCCAGCTGTACATTTGCTAACTGACGAAGCATGTGCTTTTCATCTGGGCCGTTGTTTGTTATGAGAGGATCCTGATCCTTGGATCATTGTAACCGTTTTCTGGCAGTTGCTCTATATAACATCCAGAGCTTGTCATTTTAAAAAAAAAAAGAGAAAGGGAGAAATACATTAGAATACACAGACGCATTTGGCGCAAAGAGTCAATTACTGTAGAATAAGTTAGGAGATCGGATTGCTGAGACTAATGAGGATAGAATTGTTGAAATGTCAAGGTTCTTTCTTCAGATCACTGTAAATGTACCTGTTCTTGAGCATACTGAATGAATATGAAGTTCCAGATTACAATCTTATTGTAAATTTTACGTAATCTTCTGTTGATTTCTGGATATGTACTGGTGAATGTTGTGTTCAACTGGAAACGCTTTCATTTCATTACATATAGTTGTCAACTTTCCTTTGAAGCTTTGCACTAGATCATGCGGATTTGTGGAATGTCCTGGTGAAGTATGATTTCTAGTTTTCCTTCTTTTCATTGCAAGTATGGGGGCTGGTATGTGAATCAGTGATCTAAGTCCAGTAATTTTAGGAATCTCGCTCTCTAACCCTTTTCCTTTTTTCAATTTCATTAATTCATCACCATAACTGCAAATCATGATAAATAACAAGCAGAAACAGTGAAATATGCTGAAATCCCGTAGGTAACTGAAGATCCTTAGCATATTTGAGTTAAATGCATGTAGTATTGAAAATATCATGCAAAGAATCATAAATAATGGTAGAAATCATGCAAATATCAGCCTGTATGCACATTATTTGACTAAATTTACAGTGCAGAGGTAGAAATTATTGAAGACTGATGCAGAGCGAACATCCAGAGCAGGATATTTGAAGAAGATGATGATGAACAGTGCAGAAACACGTAAGGCCCCTGAATGGAAAATAGCAACGCACATCAACCACTGAGTAACGTCAGTAGATTAAGACCTAATCAACGGAGACTTGGGATCATGAATTCTTTGAATTCATCGTATCTTTCAAGATGAGTAAAGGTTGTTGTGTAACTTTTATTCTATGTTTGTAAATGAATAACATCATGACCAACATAAATTGGCGCTAGAAGGAGGGCCAAGGATTGAAGATCACATTCATCATCAGTATTTCCAGGTTTGATAACGCTCAGAGTAAGGTAACTTCAGATCGTTTGTGAATTTCATCAAATTGCGTAAATATTTGCTGCGACAAGTTTGTATTTGCACATTCTGTGTAAAGATTTCCAAATTTCACATAAATATTGCAAGCTTTACAGTAGATTTCTTTAAATTCACTAAATATTGGCCAAAGATGCATAAATTTGTTCAAGCTTTGAGGATTTGAGCCTTAGACACGTGAGATCTGGTGCTACTGGTTGAAATATCCCAATATCCTGTCATATTTGCAGTATCTTCGCAAATATTGCGCAAATATTCAGTCTGATTTGCAAGTTGACCGCAAATATCACCTCGTCCGGTGGAATCCAGCCAATATTTGCAAAGTTTCAGCTAATTGGCCTCCAAATCGAGAAATCCTGGCTCACAGGATAAATACCAGGTCTAGACATAGTGAAATTTTCGAAGAATTGCCTGTCAGAGGTTTTAGACCTAAGACTGTAGACGTTCACCATACTTCAGAGTCTAGTACGTCCAGAGCTTCACCAGGATCTCCTCCTGTAACTCCTGTTGGTTTGCAAATACCTTCAGGTATACCAGTGACAACTCCTGTTCAACCTCAGGGTATACCTTTAGTCCAACCTCAGCCAACTGCACCACCAGTTCAGCTCCCTCGGGTTGCAATGTCGTTCTTTGCAGCAGAATCACCATTGACCTTTACTGCGTATCATGAGTTACCAAAGTATCCGGACAAGCTTTGTCCAAAATACCATCCTTATCAGGATGCGGATGATCATATCAGGACGTTTAAAGAAGCTTGCTGCAGAGCCAGAATAGAGCATCAGGATGTGGTGTGCAGATTATTCCCTTTTTCCTTAGGAGAAGAGGCTTATAATTGGTTCATCAGTCTTGGTCAATCTTCTGTAGGTTCGTGGGCTGTCTTAGAGAAGGCCTTTCTTGACAGATTCAAGGTCCCTATTGATCCATCCATGAATTACCACCTGTTTGCCACAATCAAGAGATTGGAGCATGAACCTATTGCAAATTTCAATGCTAGGTTCCAGAAAATGTTGTCCAAGCTAGTTACCCCATATGTGGTGGCTGATGATGCTGCTAGAAGTATTTATTATTCAGCCTTGGATCCATTAACCGCCATGTTCATCAGGAGAACACATCCTGTGATCACCACATTGACAGGAGCTTTTCAAGAAGCTATCAAGGTAAATCAACAGCTGATACCTGCTCCTACTCCAAATATAGCATTCCCTGCTTTGCCTGGCATGCAGTCACAATATCCAGCACAGTATCCTGCAGCTTATCCTTCACAATATCCTGCACAATATCCAAATGGAGCAGTGATGCCCCCAGCAATCATGCCTGCACCTTTGCAAGTACCTCCATTGAGTATCATGCCTCCTCCTAATGGAAATGCCCAATTGCCACAATATCCTGCACATACTCAGACACCTCAGGGTACAGATCTATCCCACAATAACCATGGATCTTCTTTTTTCCAGCCTCAGCCTGAAAATGTAGTGGCCAAAGCTCAAGAGGAGAAAGAGGAAATCAAAGAAATTGCTGCTCAGTTGAGAAAGCTCACCACAGAAGTAACACACTTGAGAAATCAAGGGTTTTATTCACAGTCAGGTCAGAATAGGAGTTATTCTAATGACAGACCAAATTACCCTGACAGAGGATACAACAATAACTTCAACAGTAATGCGGCAAATAACAATAATCCTCCTAGGCAGCCTAGAGTGTGGAACTCCAGGCCAAATAATGGTTCATTACCATCACCCCTAGACAATCAGCCTCCTGGTGAAGCCAAACAGACTACTAGAGTCAATCTTGCTGAAGCAGCTCTTACCAATTGGTGCAGGATCCACAACACCAATGCACATGCAGAATTAGATTGTCCACAATTTAGGATTGCTGCCAGCATCTTTCAGACTGAAGTGTCTAATACTTCTGGAAATCCACCTCAGGCAGAAGGAAATGAAATAGTTCCTTGTGGATATGACTCAGCTTTTGTGCTGGAAACATACACTAATCAGCCTCATCAGGATTATAATCAGACCTGTGAAGAATCTGCCTTAACCTTTGAAGCAAAATATGTCTTCCCTTTTGAGGATGAAAATGAACCTACAAGAGAGCATGAGGAAGTACATGCATACCAGCAGCAATACCCTGGTAAGCATAATTATGACCTGAGGAGTAATGCCAACAGACCTGCCGGTCCATTGACATCATCTCTACCTCCAAATAACTTCAACACACCTCCTGATCCTAAGGCTAGCAATAACCCTGGGTTCCCTAAGGTGAATGCTCAGTACTTGTCTCCTCAAAACACAGGAACAAAAGTTGCAAATGCACCTCATGAGTCTGACAGGTTAGTCAGCTATTTGGCTGATGAAATGAAGAAAATCAAGATCAGCCTGTCCCTATCTGAGTTACTGAAAACTCCTGCCATCAAAAGGGCATTCATAAAGTCGCTGGAGGATCCTGCTTCTAAAGAGGATAATCACCTTTCGAGTCAATCCAATAACAGAGATCATACTGCTAAAGATAACACTGTCAAGCCCAAAGTGTCAGCCACAGTCCAAGCTGCTGAAACCTCTCACATGACCTTGTACAGAGATAAAACTGAATCACCTCCGTTTCTCCTCACCATAAGAATGTTCAGTAAGAATTTGCACAACTGCTTAGTTGATTCAGGAGCCTCAACTAACGTTATGCCTTTGTCAATATGCAACGCATTAGGACTGCATCCTGCTAAATCCTTAAAGAAAGTCACTCAACTGGACAAAACAGAAGTAAGTGTCGTAGGAGAACTCACTCATATTCACATGCAGCTAGCGTCTGATCCTAGGATCCAGTATTACATTGACATTCAGGTAGTTGACATACCTGATACATATGGGATGTTGCTTAGCCGGGACTGGTCTAAAACGCTTAACGGATACATGTCAACAGACTTCAGTCACATGTGGTTGCCATGGAAAGGTATACCTAATCAGATCAGGATTGATGCTGAGCCTAGGATGAAACATATGATCACCGAATATAACAGAACAAATGAGATCATGTATGTAAACGTAGAACCTGGAGTTTATCACATCAGGCTGCAAACTGTCCAAATAGAAGAGGTCCTGATGCTTGATGTTCATCATCATCATGATGACGATTATCATGAGGATATGCCAGTTATAGAACTTAATAATGATCCTGATAATGAGAATGAAATCGATCGCTTCAGGGATTTTCAGATGCATTTATCTACTCAGATAAAACGTTGTCAATTATTAAATATACCTGCTAATGATATCTTGATTGACGGATGGTGCAGATTGCATGGAGAAGCACACTCGGAAAAGACTTGCGAACCATGCTTGGACATGATCATGCTGGAGCAGACGTATAGTGAGGCATCATCATCATATTCCGAGGTGAGTGCTACATCTGATGATGATGATGATACTAATTTTTATTTGTCTTCTGCAGGAACAGAAGAGTCGATGGATCCTGATGAAGATCATATTCGAAAAACAGAAGAGAATCTGGTGTCCAATCAGACAAATGATGCGAGAAAGGAAAAGATCACTCCTGGTAGTGATTGCTTCATGGAACCGGATTACGAGTTGTCTGATGAGGACAAAGGCAGTGACCTGACGAAGTTCGAAGAATTTCTGGTTAAAGAAATAAAAAAAATGACACAACAGTGTAGATCTCCCCAGGAGGTTTTAATCAAAAGTTGGTGTAGGCTGCATGAGGCGCCTCACTCAGAAACCACTTGCTCACTGTGCTTGCACATTTTGAAGAAGCATGCAGCTGTATGTGCTGAGCATCATCCTCCTGCTAGGATGGAAAAGAAAACAGAAAAGCCATCAGGCTCATCAGATAAAGGAAAGAGGAAGCTTGAAGATGACACACCTAAGTTAAGGTGGATATCAGGCGGAGCAGCAGCCAGAGCTGCAAAGAAAAAGGAAGGTTCAAATAAATGTCCTGCTGAAGATAAGCCTTGGATCCTGAGGTTTGATGGATCCAAGTCTAAGCAAGGTTCTGGAGTAGGGATTGATCTTACTGATCCATCAGGGAAATCCCATTTAGCAGCTTACAGATTGCAGTTCCCCTGCACTAATAATGTCACAGAGTATGAAGCTCTGATTCATGGACTGTTGTTTGCACATAAGAAGAAGGTAAAGATCCTGCATGTCTTTGGAGATTCAGAACTAGTTGTGAGACAAGTACGAGGAATTTACTCTTGTAACTACAGAAAGCTGTCAAATTACAGACATCGTGTGTGGGACCTGATTGAAGACTTTGATGCCTTCAACATCGTTCACGTGCCAAGAGAGCAGAACCAAAGGGCGGATGCACTTGCTCAGGCCGCCAGTACGCTGGAACCACTGTCTATATCTGGTCTGAAGAGATTTGCAGTAGAATTGGTGTCAGTACCTTCGGTACCTGACAATGTGACCAATCTCCAAGTGTTTGATGATGATCAGCACATCCTGGATTTCATATCAAACAGAGATGTATTTGAAGCTCAGATCATAGATGAAAATGGTATGGAAGATCATGTCTGGGAAGAAGATGAGATTTTAGAGTTGCCTGGCAACACAATTCCCAAAGGTATGATTGAGTTAGAAAGAGCCTTTGATCTGGATAATATGCTCAAGCATAAGGATCTGCCTAAGGCAGATGGAGGTCAATATTCACAGGTGAATATTGGACAAGCTGAAGACAAGAAGAATGTCTTGTTGGGTAAGGTTTGTACACCTGAAGAGTTAGATGGAATAACTCAAGCCCTTAAGGATTATATACATGTAATTGCATGGACTTATGACGAGCTGAAGACGTACGACACTTCTGTCATAACACATACTATACCCCTCAAGTCAGATGCAAAACCTTTCAGACAGAAGCAGAGGCCAGTCAATGCTTTGCTTGAGCCCATCATCCTTGAAGAGGTCAAGAAGTTGTTGAATGCCCGGATAATATTTCCAGTAAGGCACTCCACTTGGGTGGCAAATCTGGTACCAGTCAGGAAGAAGAATGGAGACATCAGATTGTGTGTGGATTTCAGGAACCTGAACAGAGCATCAGAAAAGGACAATTATCCTTTGCCCTCTTTGGATGAAGTTCTGCAGATGGTAAATGGAGCCAAGATGATGTCCTTCTTGGACGGGTTTTCAGGATACAACCAAGTGATGGTTGACAAAATTGACAGATTAAAGACTGCCTTCACCACAAAATGGGGGATATTTGCATATAGACGTATGCCGTTTGGATTGATAAATGCTGGAGCTACATTCCAGCGAGCAATGGACATAGCCTTCAGAGGCTTAATAGGAAAATGTATAGTCATCTACATGGATGACCTGACAGTGTTCTCCAAAGAAAGGGGAAATCATGTTGCTGACCTCAGAAGTGTGCTAAAGAAGTGTGAAGAATATGGAATATCTTTGAATCCCAAGAAGTGCATATTCGGGGTAACAACAGGAAAGTTACTAGGCCACCTAATCACAGAAGATGGGATTATCATTGATCCTGACAGGGTGGAATCTATTATGAAATTACCACTTCCAGGAAGCAAAAAGGAGCTTAAATCTTATTTTGGTAAGATAAATTTTGTGAGGAAGTTCATCACTGGCTTTGCTGAGATTGTCAGACCACTGAATGCCATGTTGAAAAAGGATGCACAAATTGACTGGACACCAGAAGCCAGAGCTGCTTTTGAAGATATAAAGAAGGCCATTTCAGATGCTCCTGTCCTCATTAGTCCAGATTATACCAAGGATTTCTACATCTACTCATTTGCTTCAGAACATACTTCTGCAGCAGTGTTAACTCAAAGAAATGAAGATAAAGAAGAGAAACCAATTGCCTTCATGAGCTGTCCTTTCAGGGATGCTGAGTTGAGATATGTAGATGTTGAAAGACAGGCACTTGCATTAGTCAGAGCAGTAAAAAAGTTCAGACATTATATACTGAGAAGCAAAGTGATTGCTGTGGTACCAGATGCAGCAGTAAAGATGCTGCTGATGCAGAGTGAACCTGGTGAAAAAAGGGCCAAATGGATTACGGTACTACAAGAATATGACATGGAGATCACACCCATGAAGCTAGTAAGAGGACAGGCTCTGAGCCAGATGATATCTGAAACTGATCCAAACATCATCAGTCAGCAGTATGTGATAGATGAGAAAGACAATAATGAATGGTATTCAGACATCAGGCACATCCTGATCACTGGAAGATGTCCTTTGAGGATGCAGGCTTCACAGAGAAGAGCCTTGAAGATGAGATCCCAGAAATATATGATGAAGGGAGGAGCCCTGTTTAAAAAGAATTATGAAGGGATATACCTGAGATGCTTAGAGAAACCAGAAGCTAATAAAGTTTTGACAGAGCTACATGACAAGTTTGGAACTGCCCACGGGTCAGCGTTGGCCACCACACATGCAATCCTCAGAGCAGGATATTACTGGCCTACAATTTTTAAAGACACAGCTGATCATGTTAAATGCTGTCATGTTTGCCAGGTTGCTGCCAACAGAGAAAAATATGCTGCACAACCATTGCAGCCGGTGATGGAGGAGCGCCCATTTGCACAATGGGGCATGGATTTCATAGGACCAATCAATCCTCCATCTTCTTCAGGCCAGAGGTATGTCCTAACAATCACTGATTATTGTACCAGATGGACTGAGGCTATCAGCAGCAAAACTTGTACTGCTGATGATGTCATTAAATTTCTGGAAAGCAACATTGTCACCAGGTATGGAACTCCTTATGCATTGGTAAGTGATAATGGTTCTGCCTTCATTTCCACTAAATTGTCAAGTTGGGCTTTTGATCATGGGATTATACTTAAGTTCTCATCCAATTACTATCCCCAGGGAAATGGATTAGCAGAATCCACCAATAAGAATTTACTGAGTATCATAAGAAAATTGATAGAGAAAAATCCTAGGGAATGGAATTCACTTCTGAAATATGCCTTATGGGTAGACAGAACTAGAATGAAAATTGCATTAGGGAACTCACCTTTCCAGCTAGTATATGGGGTAGATCCTATCCTCCCTGTAAACTTGAAAATTCCTACTCTGCAGTTTGCCCAAGACTACCTAGGCATAGATAATAAACAAGAAGTCAGGTTGCTTCAGTTGATGCATCTGGAAGAAAAACGAAGCCAAGCAATTGACCAATTTGCAAAACATCAGGCTGTTGTCAAACGTTGGTTTGACAAGAGAGCCAAAATTAAAGCTTTCAGGATATCGGATTTAGTCCTGATGTGGGATAAAGCCCATGAAAGGAAAGGTGATCATGGTAAGTTTGACAGACTATGGATAGGTCCCTTTCAGATTTCTGAAATTTTAGGAGACAGCACTTATAGGCTTAAGAACCTGACAGGTGAGGATGTCCCATTGCCAGTCAATGGACAATTCCTCAAACATTATTTCCAGGCCTGAGTGACCTCATGGCAGTCCTGTGTATCATATTGTATATTTGTATAGTTGTTTGTATAGTGTTTGCTTGTTGTTGTTGTTGTTTTGTTGGTTGGGACCTTGTTCTGGTAAGTCAGGATGATGCACTTCATCACCTAAGAAAATAACTAAATTGTTAGGATTCAAGTGATGAGATCAGATTTAGATATAGATTGTAATTCATTCTGATAAATACTCATGATCAGGTTTATGATGTCTTTTCATCAGGGTACTTTTTCTTGTCCAAAGTGAATTAAACACAATGAAACACCTAACAGCCTTGGGTTTGTTGAAGATATGAGTATAGGTGTTAAGTGAAAAATCTAAAGGGACTCCCTTGCTACCAATACAATCTCCAACCTAAAGCTGCAAGTGACTACACCTTGTACAAATGAGCAGACATGATGATATCAAATTTAAATTTTTAAAAGGAAAATCAGAAACTAAATAAAATTAGGCCATCTAAGTAACTCTACCGGGGCTATGGACGCCTGCTGGCAGTGGGGCTCTACTTAGGGAGATTGTATAGATAACCTTGCCGGGGTTATAAACACCTGCTGGCAGCAAGGCTCTATCCAGGTTGGCTATGAGGGATGATCTCCAACTATGTAGTTTAACACCAGTTACTTATGTTTTCAACTTGCTTTCAAGATGAGGATAATTAATCATTTGCACACACCTGATCCTTTGTTAGCTTTATCACCATAATGAAATTTTATCATTCAAAGATCATGATGATTTACTTAGAGAGAATTAGAATGCTATAGATGAATATGATCATATAACTTGAATCATTTGAATTTTGTTGTTTTCTTTGGTGGCAAGTTGTTGTGTGGTTACACAACACGCCCCATTTTGACTTGGCAAAACAGGGACCCAGCTTTTGTTTTGGCTTGTGTTGTCTGTTTCTGGCGGTTTGGTAAAAGTAGGTCAGGTACATCATCATCATGAAGGTCAGGATGAGGTAGGTTATCATCATGAGGTTAGTTTTTCAAAGTTCATATTTTGTTTCTGTGACTTCATGGTTAGAAAGAGCTTGAAATTCCATGCAGGTTTGCCTTTTACATCACTTGAAAATTCATCCATATGAGGGAGTTGTGAGCAGTCAAAGTTTTGGTCAAACCTGATAATTGCTGTGTGAACATCATCATCATGATATTTGAAAAGCCCCCCCGATAATATCCTGAGGTCGAAACATCCGGACGTCAAGTTTAAGTCGTAATAGGTTCTCCCCGTCAGACGGTCTTTTATACCGTCAAGGTCATCATCATGATCTTACTTTATCACCTGATGAAAATCATGCAGTCCCGAAACATCCGGACGTCAATCTTAAGTGCTAGTGTGTTTTACCCGTCGAGTAACCTTAGAAACATTGTCAGCATCATGATTTTCTCACATTGCGAGCATCATCATGATATTCCAACATCACCCGATATTAGAATATCATGATGATGTTATGGTATCACCTTACTTAAAGAAATCTGCCATCTGCATAATTTGCGCGCGCGACCAAGTCTTGGTGATCAACATCATCATGATATTTCGAGACCCGGCATTTCCTAATATCCTCCTGACCTCCTTTTGCGTGATCATGATGATCACCTTATCTTTCGAAGCGGAGGGTGTTTTTCATGTCTTAGGTCATGTTGAACATCATCATCATGATCTTGTTCATCTTTCCCAACAGTTCGTAATATCATCCTGCCAACGAGTATAACCTTTTGCAAATATGATGATGACGATGACGTCATCATCACCTTTGTCATTCGGCAGGATATTTTTCCGAGGCGTGATCCATTTCGCCAATCTGATGATGACGATGACGTCATCTTCGAAGATTAACACAAGCCCCGGATATCCTGATGACGTCATCAGGACTTTCAGCGGGATCATATCTTAGATCGCCCAGTGCGTATATGATGATGATGATCATCATCATCCTGATCTTTCGAGCGGATTGCCTTGGCCGAATGGGGTCATATTGCTTTCATCCACCTGATCATCTTCCTTAGAGGGAACCCGATATTCCATTTACCTCCTGATCTTAACGAAGCATGACGATGACGTCATCCCTTTGCATTTTAACCAAGCCTGATGATGACGATGACGTCATCATGATTTTCCTCAGCGGCAGGATCATTTTCCAAGTCCTCCTGTTTGTATTCATCATGATGATGATGATGATGTCTTTCTTTCCCAAATATGCAGAAGTGAACATCCTGATGTGCCTTTCATCAGAGCATTAGGAAAGGAGGATCATCATATTTTGTGATATCCTGCGGCCACTTTGAAGATATATAGCTGGTCATCATCATGATTTTTGGCATCGGTATAACTGTTGCCGTCGGCCTAAGGTAAAATTGTCACCCTGATCATATGTAGTCACGCCGATGCAAATATGATGATGATGCAGGGCCGGTTTCTAAGGATGGTTGAAAGGCGGTTATTTCCTTGTATAATCTGAGATCATCATCATCATATTTCGAACCCGATATACAAAAAGAAAATGGGCAAAAGCATGAAGCGATAGAAATTTGAAAGCCCGACTGCCTGATTTTGGTCAACGGGGTTGACCTGGTTGTTTTCATGCTGTTTATGCATTTAGTGCATACTTTCACAGGTAAGACCTGTTTGCCTGTAGCTGCACATGGGGAGGTATGTTTAATAAAGTGTTTACTTCCTGCTGTTTATCATGATGATGATGAACCTTATGTTTGTCTGTTTACTTGCAGGAAATCATCATGATGCTGCTGAAGCTGAGCAAGGAAATCATGATGATGCTGCTGAAGATGAATATTGAAGTCATGATGCTGTTGAAGCTGAGCATTACAAAGTTGCGCATGGAGTCAACATGGGCCAGAAATGAGGAGGATATTGTCAAATATGCTGTTCGCCAGCTGGAGACCGAATCAAGTTGAAGATGCTGGAATATTCTGTGCCAGCTGTACATTTGCTAACTGACGAAGCATGTGCTTTTCATCTGGGCCGTTGTTTGTTATGAGAGGATCCTGATCCTTGGATCATTGTAACCGTTTTCTGGCAGTTGCTCTATATAACATCCAGAGCTTGTCATTTTAAAAAAAAAAAGAGAAAGGGAGAAATACATTAGAATACACAGACGCATTTGGCGCAAAGAGTCAATTACTGTAGAATAAGTTAGGAGATCGGATTGCTGAGACTAATGAGGATAGAATTGTTGAAATGTCAAGGTTCTTTCTTCAGATCACTGTAAATGTACCTGTTCTTGAGCATACTGAATGAATATGAAGTTCCAGATTACAATCTTATTGTAAATTTTACGTAATCTTCTGTTGATTTCTGGATATGTACTGGTGAATGCTGTGTTCAACTGGAAACGCTTTCATTTCATTACATATAGTTGTCAACTTTCCTTTGAAGCTTTGCACTAGATCATGCGGATTTGTGGAATGTCCTGGTGAAGTATGATTTCTAGTTTTCCTTCTTTTCATTGCAAGTATGGGGGCTGGTATGTGAATCAGTGATCTAAGTCCAGTAATTTTAGGAATCTCGCTCTCTAACCCTTTTCCTTTTTTCAATTTCATTAATTCATCACCATAACTGCAAATCATGATAAATAACAAGCAGAAACAGTGAAATATGCTGAAATCCCGTAGGTAACTGAAGATCCTTAGCATATTTGAGTTAAATGCATGTAGTATTGAAAATATCATGCAAAGAATCATAAATAATGGTAGAAATCATGCAAATATCAGCCTGTATGCACATTATTTGACTAAATTTACAGTGCAGAGGTAGAAATTATTGAAGACTGATGCAGAGCGAACATCCAGAGCAGGATATTTGAAGAAGATGATGATGAACAGTGCAGAAACACGTAAGGCCCCTGAATGGAAAATAGCAACGCACATCAACCACTGAGTAACGTCAGTAGATTAAGACCTAATCAACGGAGACTTGGGATCATGAATTCTTTGAATTCATCGTATCTTTCAAGATGAGTAAAGGTTGTTGTGTAACTTTTATTCTATGTTTGTAAATGAATAACATCATGACCAACAAGATGTAGTACCATTTATCTTTTTTAAATGAAAGAGCTCACATGTCAGCTCATGAAGATAAATGATAAGAAAAATTAATTAAATAAATAAAATTTATTTAATTAATTGGGAAGTGCATTTTGTGAATGGATTTCTAATTAAATAAATAAGATTTATTTAATTAAAATAGATAGAATAAAGATAATTAAATAATTAAAGATTATTTAATTATAGCGTAGAAGAAAAATAGAAGAAATAGCTAATGAATTAATTAAATAAATATAAATTTATTTAATTAATAGAAGAAATAAGTATGTTAGGGAAATTGCTCAAGTGTGTTAGACAAATGTAGATGGTAACTAATGTAACATTTGAAGCTAATGATAAATAGGTCAATTTTGGGTGTCTACAAGTAGTACTTATCTTGACAATGTTATCAAAGTTTACATGACACATTCTCCTATACCATAACCAACTCTGATCAATCTAAGCAATCAAACATCTTTTACCAGTGTAATTTAATGAAAGATATTACCTCTAGTCTGTGTACCAGATGCAATCTCAGTTCTGGAGCTTTCCAAAATTCTACATTTTCCATCCTTGAATCGGAGGTCATACCCTTTATCAACTATCTTTCCAACACTAAGAAGATTACGCTTCAACCCTTCTACATACAAAACATCATTAGTGTTGTGCTTACCATCAAAAAAGATGGATCCTCTGCCACACATTCTACCAGCTGAATTATCTCCAAACTTCACAATTCCACCTTTATATCTTTCCATACTTACAAACTTGCTTTTATCACCTGTCATATGATGAGAACATCCATTGTCAATTACCCATTCATCCTTTTCTTCAACCTGAGAAGCCAAGGTACTTTCCACATTTACATAGCTATTAGATTCAATAGGCACCAAATTTTCTTCTTTGATAGCAATAAACACCCATTCATTTCCAGATGTACTTCCCTTATCAGATTCATCATCTGTAACTCCTTCATCAACAGCTTCTTAGACATAGTAGCATTTCTTCTGGAACCTAGGTCTATTAGGGTTTGGCTTTGAAACCCTTTTTTGACATCTTGAAGAAAAATGACCAATCGTATTGCAAGCAAAACATTTGAAAGGCAATTTTCCTTCATACTTACCAAATCCTTTTAGTAGTCTTTTGGCAATAAGGGCTTCAAGATCTTCAAGCTTTGCTTCATCTTCTTCAAGTTCCTTCCTTGTCTTCTCATATCTGGTTAGTTTTCTTGAAGAGCTTTCACTTGGATCAAATCTTTGCTTCCCAGAAACACTGGCCTTAAAAGTAGATTTTGATTTAGGAAGGGAATCACCAAACTCACTCATTTCAAATGCTAAAAGCTTTCCAACCAACTGATCCCTTGTAACAGTTGTCATAGTCCTGATCTCTTCAATAGCAACAACTCTATGCTTGTATGAAGTAGGTAAGGATCTGAACACCTTGCCAACAATCTCTGATTCTTCCAATTTTCCACCAGTACACCTGATACTGTACACAAGTTCATTCACCTTCTACATGTAGGAAGTAATGTTTTTATCTTCACTCATCCTCAAATTTGTGTATCTACCTTTTAGGCTCTATAACTTAACACATTTGACATATTCATCACCTTCATACAGAGTTTCCAATTTCTTCCAGATTTCATGAGTAGTTTTCAATTCTAAGACATTTGTCATTTCTGTATTAGTTAGGGCACTTAGCAATGCTTCTTTAGCCCAAATGTTGTTTTTAGCATCTTTGAGTTCATCTAGAGTTGAAGGACCTTTCTCCAGAGGCATATACTCATCTTTTGTTATCAACCAATAAGCATCACCCATGCATTGCAAATGGCACTCCATGTGACTCTTCTAAAGAGAGTAATTTGTTCCATCAAATCTTGAACTATCCTTCTTGTAACTCAACATCCTGGATCTCCTCAAGTGGTCAAGCTTCTTTTAGAGGAACTGACTTTGATACCAATTGTTGAAATTAGGGTAGACAACTGAGAGGGGGGGTGAATTAGTTATCACAAAACTTTTATCTCTTGTTGCATTTAATCCTCTTTACCACTTATTAATAGATTAAAGATATAACCATGAAAGCATGAATCAACAACACAAGAGCAGAAACATAATCAACACACATAACACCAAGATTTTTATGTGGAAACCTTGTTAAGGGAAAAACCACGGTGGGGGTTAACCCACAAGATTTATTCTCTGTTAAAAGAATATAAAATGGGAAGACACTTGACTTTAGGTGCACTTCCCATAGCTCACTGCTCAAAGAGGCTCACTACCTACAGAAACATTCACAAGTTTAACATAGAAAGATTGAACTAAGAAAACATCATCTTCTTCATGCCAAGGTCAGTTCCATTGAAGCTCATAACACCTCTGCTCTGCCCCCTTTACACTTCCTCACTACCTCCACATCTTTTCTCACATCAACACATTTCCACGACTTCACAACACTTATTTATACATGTCATTGACTTTGGAATGAACATCAAAGTCAGCCAAACAATCATCTATCTAGAGCATTCTCCAAGATAGGTATTACAAGCAATTACAATCACAAGACTTGAAGTGCTTCATGTGAATCATCACATTGTCATCCAAACATAGCTAGGACTCAAATCTTCCCTGAACATCATGCCACGCTCCATAAAACTTCTCTTAGATCATCTGCAACATGCACCATGCATCCAGTCGGCCAAGAATGAAAAGAACAACAACACCCAAGGAGAAATCTTCATCCACAAGCTCAATCCTCAATGTAGACCATCAACACAATAGGTACCTAATTCAGAGACCACCACAAGCACAATGAAATCAACATGAACAACCGCACTACCTCAGATCACCAGAACCACTTGCACCTTCATCCGGGAACTCAAGAACACCAACTATCATGACTGTCACTCTAGAAAGATTGCTTGCTGACCTCCAAACCATGAACCACTTGAGTTGAGGATACACACTGACATCCCAAACACACCTCTAGATCCACAGATCATAATATTCAAATGCGGATCAATCCAGACCAGATTTCTGTCACTCTGTCACCTCTAAACAACTACAAAACCCGGTTCTATTCAGATGGCCATAACTTCACCAATTCTCCACGTGGACCTCTCAAATTGTGACTAGAGCAACTTCAGACAATCCTCTGCAAACCCTTTAATCCACAGATTCTGATCTTCATCCTACTTGGAATGTAGAGCAATCTACTTCACTAAATTGTACTATCTTCACTGTCTTTGATAGAGAGATATGTAACTCACTTGTTTCTTCTGGAGAGGCTAATTTTCTCAATATCCTTAACATACAAGTCTTCTAAAAAATTAATAGAATAAGATATAGTTGACACTAATGACAACACCGATTAGGCACATATTTACAACACATAACCCATAGGTACTTGACCTAGGACCCTTAAACACATGAAATTAACATAAAAAAGCTAAAAAAACATCATTTAAAAAGCCCCTAAAACCCATGAATGAAAATGGACACATGGATGACACTCATCATCCACCTCATCCTAAGTCCACCTTAGGAGACTCAAATTAAAATCAAAATAAATTAATAACACATTACATTCATGCTCAAACACAATTAACCTTTTTCCACCTTAGGGAATAGGTTGGCATCACTAGGGTAATTACTAGGGTTACTTGTAAGACCTTCAGTTTCCATTAGCCATGGAAATAACTTGCACACTTACACACACCTCAATAGTCCAATGTATATCATAGCCAAAGCAATTCAATTTATACACACACGATCACATGAGTTCATACATTTTCAATTAGGTCACTTCCATAACACAGGATAAAATTCACTATATTCCCAAATCAAATTTATAAAACATTCATCATCATAGAAGTAGAATACAACCTAGCATGTATAGATATAGCATCATAATATAACCACACATCTATCTACCCAAAACAGAAAATAAAGCCATTGAAAGTATAATGTATGGGATCAATAGTCCCCAATAATATCCAATGTCAAAATACAAATCCATATGTAACAAGTCCAATAAGTTGAATCACGAGGTGCAATAAAGGTGGCTTCACATCAATCCAAGATAAGGTGTACATCTCCTATGCATACTCAATCAACCAACTACCTTAAGTAGATCCACAATGACACCATATTGTCTCTTGGACAAGGTCACCATACCATAAACCAAATCCTAAGCCTAGGTAAAACAATACAATTAGGTCTAATAGTGCCACTAATCCTATCATACAAGGGTGGGCCTCACAGACTAACTCTATGTTGTTATTTTGATTTTGTATCATTTGCATTCATAGTTTAAATCTATTCATTTGCACTAGTTTTCTAGGTTATTCATCTTTTTAGATTCTAATAGAAACAAAAGAAAATGTGACCAATAGCCATGTTGTCCAAGAACAATCTCATACCTTTTGAATGATAGAAAGACTCAACAAAAGTCATGATAAAAAAAGAGATCAATCACTCAAAAATTGAAGGCATGACTCCTTTCAATTAGTTGCCATGCTAAAATCAGAAAAAATAGTAAATCATAGAAAATCTCTCCTATCAATAATATTTTTAAAGCATTATTAATTACATGGATTAATTGATCCATCACAAGTATAGAAAAAGTAAGCAGATCCTCTTATCTAGAAGTCAATAGCTAGTGGTTTTAAAATCTCATGGAACTTTTTTTATATTTAAATTATTGCATAATAAATATTAACCATGTTTATCCAAATAGTAGTTTTTAGAGAAACTATTTAAACCATGAAATCATCCTGTAATAGTCAATGAGTGTCTTGAAGCAACTTTAAATATTTGATAGCTTATATACTTTTGAACCCATAAATAAAATTTACAATCTTCCTATAGCAATCTTTGAGAAGCAAATTAACACAAGCCACAAAGTATATCAAAATTGAAGAGAAAACCAACAACATAACCTGCAAAATTTTTGGTGATATGGGATTGCTCATGGGACTGAATGCTCATTGTAGCGTTATAAATTGTTCCCACTCACAATTTCATGTACTATTTGCTACTCACTCTATTGTCTACTCCCTTTACGTGCTTTCTAGATGTTACTTTGACCCTTTCTACTTATCCTACCCAGAAATAATGAAAAGTGTCTTGACCTTGGAAGTACCCTGAGTAATCTAGATCTTTTTAAAACTGAAGTTGCATAGACCAAAGCACTAAGCATGGATGTTTGTACTAAACATTGATGTCCTGATAGCATTTTGTAGTTTGTCAACCATTTTTAGAAGGTGCATTTTTGCTTGTGTGGCACTCTGATCTTTTCCTAATGCCTATCCATGCCTAAATGACTCCTTTCCTAGATTTTTTTATCTCTCTCATCTTCTATAAAGCCTTTCTTCTCTACCATTCAAAAGATCAAATCTTCTTGACACAGAGCAGGCAGCGAAATTTGGTGGAACCAGTCTAAAAATGTGACTGTGACTGTAGTTGAGTCACTGTACCCCTGCACTTAATATTTTATTGTGTCAAATGCTATCGGCTCTCATGGTGGACTATCAAAACTGCGACTACCTCTGAATTGTTAAACTATTAGCTTGCTACATCTTCGAGCCTTGGTGAGTCATTGAACCACTGAACCAGCACCTGTTGTTGAACCCGCTGGCTCATTAAACCATTGAACCGTTGAACCGGTTCAATGGGTGGTTCAACGATCATTAACAATCTTCGTAATCTTCATCGTTCTGCTGGGCCTCCGAACTGACACACAGTTGAACTGTTGAACCCTTTGAACCGTTGACCTGGTTCAAAGGTTCAACCAAAGACTTCTTTTCCTTTCACTGCCGATAGACTGTCACTATATGAACCATCAATCCTTTGGACCATTGAACCTATTCAAAGGTTCAACCAAAAGGTTTTCTCTGCCAAACTTATCATGCCGATCACTTAGCTTCAAACACTATTGAAGTAGTGAACTCTCAAACTTTCAAAATTGATTCAAACAAAAGACTTCGGCCTGATTTAAGTTATCAGTGAAACCTGATATCCTTCACCCGATAACGAATTTCACACCGATACTGTGTGTTGTCTCTGTTAAACTTCCACAAATTTTAATCTTTCATATCCTAGCACATGAGGATGCTAGGATTCACCACAACATGTTGTCGATCGATCTTGTAACTATAAAACTCACATAAATAGAAAATGCAAAAACAAAATCTAAGCTAATATGTATAGCCATTCCACTGATTACGAAGTAATCAACTAGTGGAATGGATTAAAGAACCCATCTTGACTGCAAACCAGAAGATCGACTACAATAGTAAATTAAGCACCTGAAGAAATAACACAAACAAGATCTTTTATTTGCTTTCAGGAATGAAGTACAAATATCTGATTTCACAACTCTAGAACTTCTCTGCTTCCTACAATGATCTCAATCTATCTCCCCAATCGATCTGAGATGAGCTATTTATCTACTTGCCAACAGTAGTACTGACATGACTCCCAGCGGCTGGGAGAGATAACAAACCAACAAACTCTTAACAAACTAACAATCTTATCATGACAACTCGATAAGGGTCCTAGGGAATTACAAATAGAAACCAAATTACAAACACTAATGACAAGTCTGGTCAAATAGACCTTATTACATTAAATATAGAAAATGCATAAGACTCTAGTCTTCTTGGGGTTCTCCTACACCATACTCCTTGAGAAAAGAAATCTCAAGTCCAATTGAGATGAGAGTTTGAAGATCTACACCTTGTTTGATGATCTACTCTTTAGTCATCCAAATTGCCTCTGAATTAGGCTTCCCTTGCCAAGCCACCAAGCATTCCATATACTCTTTGTGCCTGGTCTTCTTTACCACTCTTGAGTCTAAAATCTTCTTCAATTTTGGTGGATCATGTTTAGGAATATCATCTTCTATTGTACCCTGCAATGGTTCCTGTTCTATATCTGCATTATGTTTGTATGGAGTCAAAACACATACATTGACAATAGGTGACAATCCAAGATCAGAAGGAGGTTGGATTTCATAAGCATTCTATCCACATTTCTTCAAAATTTGACATGGTCCAATCTTCCTCTGCATTAGTTTGGTATGTTTTCCTTTGGGAAGTCTTTCCTTTTTCAGATTAACCCATACCAAATCTCCAACATCAAACTATACATCTCTCTTCTTTTTATCAACATATTCTTTATACTTCAAAGCAATCTACTGGAGTTGGTTCTTTACTTGATCATGCACCTCTTTTATTGCTGCTGCAAAAGCTTCTCCATCTGCACTAATTGAGTCTCTTGTAGGTAGATTTCTTAATTCCAAAATACCTCTTGGATGCATACCATACACCACTTGAAAAGGTGATTTCCCTATACTCCTATTGATGGTATCATTATAAGAAAATTTTGCCTCTGACAGGATGTTATCCCATTTCTCTCCATGCTGCCTTGTTAGACATCTGAGTAGATTTCCCAATGACCGATTGACCACTTCAGTCTGTCCATCTGTTTGAGGGTGATAAGCTGATGAGAAAGACAAATTGGATCCAAGCTTCTTCCAAAGAGTCCTCCAAAAATGACCAATAAACTTCACATCTCTATCTGACACTATGCTCAATGGCAATCCATGTATTCTCACTATTTCCTTGAAAAACAAATCTGCAACATATGAAGCTTCACAAGTGGTTTTACTTGGAAAGAAATGTGCCATTTTGTTGAATCTGTCAACTACAACAAAGACATTATCATATCCCTTCCTTGTTCTAGGTAAACTCAACACAAAATCCATGCTTATGCTTTCCCATGGTCTAGAAGGAATGGGCAATGGCTGATATAAACCTGCATTAGTGGATCTTCCTTTTGCCTTCTAACAAATCCCACATGTCTCCACAAATTTTCTGATATCTGACTATAGCTTTGGCCAAAAGTAGTGACTCTTCACAAGATCCAAAGTCTTATCTAGACCAAAATGTCCTACCATGGCCCCACAATGCTTCTCCCTTATAATATTTAGCCTCATAGAACACTGTGGAATGCATAATTGCCCACCTTTGAATAGCAATCCATCTTGTATCAGAAATTCAGAGTATTCAACATGATATTTGTCTCCAAAAGAAGTGCATACTTTGTAGATTTCTCCAAATTCATCATCATCATACATAGTCTTTAAGGAATCAATGCCAACACTTTCCAACTGAATCTGATTTATGGTTAGAACCCTCCTGCTCAAAGCATCTGCTACCTTGTTCTTGACTCCTTTCTTGTGCTTGAGTGTGAAGGTGAAAGCTTGCAAGGTTTCCACCCATTTCATGTGTCTATGGTTCATCTTCTCTTGACTGTTAATGAAACTAAGGGCCTGCTTATCTATAAATACTATGAATTCTTTTAGCATTAAGTAATGCCTCCACTTCTTGAGTGACTGGACTAGAGCATACATCTCCAAATCATAGGATGAATACTTTTTTTAGCATCATTTAATTTCTCACTAAAAAATGCAATAGGCCTCCCTTCTTGACTGAGTACTACTCCAATTGCCATGTGACTTGCATCACATTCAACCTGAAAAATCTTGTTAAAATTAGGAAGTGCAAGGACTGGCTACTATGCCACTTTCTTCTTCAATGTTTCAAATGAATCATCTTCTTCCTTTGTCCAAGTAAGTCTACACTTCTGTCCTCATTTTATGGTATCAAGCATGGGTGCATAGACATGACTAAACCCTCTTATAAACTTCCTATAGAAGGTTGCTAACCCATGGAAACTCTTGACATCATTCATGGTTCGAGGAGTTGGCCACGACAATATGGCACTTACCTTCTCTTGATCCATTTGCAGTTTGCCATGTGAGATGACAAAACCCAAGTAGATGATCTCCTCCTGCATAAACAAACACTTCTCCAAGTTTATCATTAACTATTCTTCATGTAACCTTTTGAGGACCAAGTCTATATGTCTGAGATGCTCTTCCCTTGTATGACTGAAAATCAGAATGTCATCTAGATATACTATGACAAACTTGCCTATGAGTTCTCTCAAGACCTCATTCATCAGTCTTATAAAAGTACTGGGGGCATTGGACAAACCAAAAGGCATGACCTTCCACTCATACAACCCTTCATTTGTTTTAAATGTTGTTTTCCACTCATCTCCTAGCCTAATCCTGATCTGATGATAACCACTCTTCAAATATATTTTTGTGAAATACTTAGCACCTCCCAAATAATCAAGTAAATCTTCCATCCTAGGTATTGGGAATCTATACCTGATTGTGATCTTATTAATAGCCCTTGAATCAGTGCAAAGCCTCCAAGTGCCTTCTTTCTTCGGTGCTAGTATAGCTAGTACTGCACATGGGCTTAATCTTTTACCAATCAGACCTGTATCTAACAATTCCTCAATCTGTCTTGCAACTTCTGCATTCTATTTTGGAGTAAGCTTGTATGCTACCTTGTTTGGGAGTGTAGATCCTGGGATTAGATCTATGCAATGAATGATATCCCTTACAGGGGGTAAGGATCTTGGCATTCCATTAGAGATGATGCCTTTGTATTTATCCAACAACTCTTGGACATCAGGATCTATGAACCTTTATCGCTTCTCTCCCTTGATTTCTTGCTGCTGTTCTTTATTTACTTTTAGGCATGGAATTAGGGCATATGCAACTGTACCCTCTTCTACTATTTCTTTCATGAACTATTTACCTTCTACCAGCATTACCTTGGCTTATTTCCCCTTTGACTCTACCTCCTTCTCCATCAATGGTAGTAACTCTTATCACCTTACCATCCTTGGTGATTGAATATGTATTTCTAACTCCATCATGTTGTGCTCCTAAATCATATTGCCACGGTCTGCCAAATAGGAGATGACAAGCATCCATCTGAGCTATGTCAAACAATAATCTATCCTTATATGTTCCAATTTGAAATTCTGCCCAAGCCTTCTCTTCTACAATTGTTTGCTGACCTTGAGTGATCCATGAAATCTTATATGGGTAAGGATGTGGCAGCCTTCTAAGCTTTAGCTTTTCTACCATTTCAGCAGACACAAAATTTTCAGTAGATCTAGAGTCAATCAGAACTCTACATACCTTTCCTCCTACCTTACAAGTAGTTTTGAAAAGAGATTTTATTTGTGGGGGTTCCCTATCAGGCACCTTCATGGTGGTCATTGCTCTTCTAATCATTAAAGATTCTCCTGTCTCAGGATATCCATAACTATCAGGATCTCTTACACTTTGACCAATGTTTGAGCTTGTCACACTTTGACAGTTAGATTCTTGTATCAGATTTGTTCTTCTTTCTCCTGTTGAACTCGATGCTTTTTTTGGATATCTACTAGCTATATGACCTTCTTGATTGCAATTGTAACATCTGATACATCCTCTACCCTGAGATCTTGATCTAAATGGCGGTCTTCTGCCCCTAAAGTTTCCTTGCTAATTGTAGTTTCCTCTTTGAGTTTGACTGTTATCTCCTTTGCTGTTTTCCTGATTGGTTTCTCCATGATATACAAATCCATTGCCTCTGCCTCTGAAAGGACTTCTTCCACCTCTTTGTTGTCTTCCTCTTCCTCTGCTATTCTACTCTTGCCTTCTCTTTAACTTCTCTTCCACCTTCAGTGCTAATTGATAGCACTTCTGAACTGTATCTGGACTATGCAGATTTAAATCTTCTTGGATGGCAAGTCTCAACCCATTGAGATATCTTGCTACCCTTTCTTCCTCATTTTCCTTTACCTTTGTCTTGACATAGAGTTTCATGAATTCTTCAGTGTATGAACTGACATCTAACTCTTTCTATTTCACATTTTGTCTCCTTTTATGTAATTGGATATTGTAATCCAATGGAACATAGGCTTCCTTCACTAAAGCTACCATTTTCTTCCAAGTAGCAACTCTATTTTTACCTTCTTTCACCCTGTCATCTTGGATGAAATTCCACCAAGTCAATGCAGCCTCTTTCATTTTGGACTGTGCCATCTTTACCTTTCGATGCTTTGGTATTTCTTCTGTTTCAAAGAAATTATTCAAGGAGTCTATCCACTCCATCATTGAATTAGGATCCATCTTTCCTGTAAACACTGGTAAATCCAGTTTCACATCCATTGTCCTCCTCTCCATGGATTTGAGGGCATTCAATAAGGGTCTCTGGTCTACAGGAACATCTACTTCTTCCCGCCTAGGGATTTCCTCTTCATCCTTATCATCTTCTTTACCAGAACCTACTCTGTCCCTCAACTTCTCCAACTCATCTTTCAAAGCCTGACTCTGAGCTTTCACTGCTTTGCTCTCTGCAATCTGCTTCTTTACTAGGACAGCCAACTCAGCGTTAATCATCCTTGCTAGGAGCTCTAATGTTTCCTCTCCATCTAACATTCTATCTTCTTATCTTCCCAGAAGATACTCCTTCACTCTAATACCACTATGACACAGAGTGGGTAGTGGAATTTGGTGGAACCAGTCTAAAAATGTGACTGTGACTGTAGTTGAGTCACTATACCCCTGCACTTAATATTTTATTGTATCAAATGCTATCATCTCTCATGGTGGACTATTGAAACCATGACTACCTCTGAATTGTTGAACTATCGGCTTGCTGCACCTTCGAGCCTTGGTGAGTTGTTGAACTGCTGAACCAATGCCCATTATTGAACCTGCTGGCTCGTTGAACCATTGAACCATTGAACGAGTTCAATGGGTGGTTCAACGATCGTTAACAATCTTCATAATCTTCGTCGTTCTACTGGACCTCCGAACCGACACACGGTTGAACTATTGAACCCTTTGAACCATTGACCCGGTTCAAAGGTTCAACCAAAGACTTCTTTTCCTTTCACTGCTGATAGACTATCACTGTATGAACCATCGAACCTTTGGACTGTTGAACCAGTTCAAAGGTTCAACCAAAAGGTTTTCTCTGCCAAACTTATCATGCCGATCACTTAGCTTCAAATGTCGTTGAAGTAGCGAACTCTCAAACTTTCAAAATCGGTTCAAACAAAAGAGTTCGGCCCAATTTAAGTTATCAGTGAAACCTGATACCCTTTGCCTGATAACGAATTTCACACCGATACTGTGCATTGTCTCTGTTAAACTTCCACATATTTTAATCTTTCATATCCTAGCACATGAGGATGCTAGGATTCACCACATCATGACATCGATCGATCCTATAACTGCAAAACTCACATAAACAGAAAATGCAAAAACAAAATCTAAGCTAATATGTACAGCCATTCCACCAATTACGAAGTAATCAACCAGTGGAATGGATAAAAGAACCCATCTCGGCTACAAACCAGAAGATCAACTACAACAATAAATTAAGCACCCGAAAAAAAACACAAATAAGATCTTTTATTTGCTTTAAGGAATGAAGTACAAAGCTGATTTCATAACTCTAGAACTTCTCTGCTTCTTACAACGATCTCAATCTATCTCCCCAATCGATCTGAGCTGAGCTATTTATCTACTTGCCAATAGTAGTACTAACATGACTCCCAGTGGCTGGGAGAGATAACCAACCAACAAACTCTTAACAAACTAACAACCTTATCATGACAGCTCGATAAGGGTCCTAGGGAATTACAAACAAAAACCCAATTACAAACACCAATGACAAGTCTGGTCAAACAAACCTTATTACATTAAATATAGAAAATGCATAAGACTCTAGTCTTCTTGGGGTGCTCCTACACCACTTCTGTGTAGCGAATCTTTGCCAAAACTGTGATCAAAATCCTTTTTTAGTGAAGCTCTTCTAAAATCATTACTAAACTATCATCTTGCTTGTATCTTTGTGTTATTGCATGCTCCTTTTTCATTGAAGGTCATTGAGAACAGTTTATTGAAGTGATTTACTCATACACTTTGTGCCATTCAGGAAGTCCTCATTCGAGATTTCTATCCTCTAGAACAAAGGCTCATATTGTTCTCTTATGCGATAGTCTTCCAATGAGACTCTTGTAATCTCTTTTCAAACTCTCTATCTATTTTATTTAGATTAATATTTATATTGTTATTGAATCTCATATCTTTATTGCAATATCATTTGTCAGTACTCGCAAAAATTCTAGACACACATAGAATTCAAAGCACACACACTCTTTTATCAAAGATTTCAATATATAGCTATCATTGAGGTGGAAACACCAAAAATAGGGTTTGACTGAGGCAAACCTCTATATAGCCCAACCCTTCTCTCCTGGTTGTGATCACAAGTTGTGTGAGAAAAGGCTTTGAATGCACAAGTGTTTGCACTCCCTTTTCCCTTGTCAATTTCATTATTTCATTATTCTCACGTCATTCTTATCTATTCACTTTATCTATTGATCTATAGGCACTGATAATCACTTTTGCTATCAACAGTGTTGGAGTACTTGGCAACATTGAGAGGGGGGTGAATCAGTGTTGCAAAAAACCACAAGATTTAAAACTGATTTTAGACTTTCAAAAATAGAATGTAATTTCTAGATGAAGCTTAACTAATGGAAGTGCATGAGAAAAGATCAGAAGTCTACAAGTATCAAGAACAAAGTGAGTCATGCAACAAAGAGACCATAACACAATAATTTGGGGAGTAGAAAACCCTCATGGGGTAGAAAAACAACTCATGAAATGCCTCACTGGCTTATTTGAAAAGTTACCAATTATAGAGCCTCACTGGCTTATCTCATCTCACTGACTTTTGTTATAGCCTCATTGGCTTATTTTTCTTATGGCCTCATTGGCTTAACCATCTAAATACAATGAAATGATTAAATATAATACATAGGATTACTCTATTTCACTATAGCCCACTTCTTGACTATCTCATTATTTGAGACTCAAGAATCAATACAACAAGCTTATTAAAACTCTACTATAACCTTAATGATAGTGCAATAAACACAGATCATCAACCTTGCATCAGATGTTTACAATATGCCATTTTATACAACTTTACAAAGTCTTCTTTCTCTCATTAAATAGTTTGTGAATGTAACTAAACTTTTTAAACTGTCTCAGGTAGTTTACAACTATATAAATAACTATCACAGGAGTATGGTCGAATAGACCCATGAAGACCTTATACAATTCCTTTGAAATAAGAAACTTTAACCATAGTTAGAGTCTTTGAACAATAAATCTTTAACCACATATAATATTCAAATTGTTCAAAGAAATAAAGAAAGCTTTGATAAACTATAAATGCCAAAATAGAGCACCATTAAATGGTCTTCAATCCCCATGATGATAAACCCTAGGGTAGAGTCAACTTGTCAAACCCTAACCATGGGTATAACAAGAATTTTCAAACCCTTTACTAAAGATTGGAAACTGAATAGTCATTGCAAAAAACCTTAATTGTTCTTTACCATACAGATAAGCAATGAATGAAATGATAATCATTGTTGACTGCAACTATAATCAAGACTTATAATAAAGCCAAAAACACCCCTTTAAAAAATAAATTTCAATAGCTCGAAAAGAGCATCAAAAGTTTATATAAATTTTCCCTTTTTCTATAGACTAAAAACCATAACAGAGGATCACAAAACTTCACCAAAAACTTCACCATTTTCATTTTTTAAGAGACCAAAATAAAAATCTTCTTCAAACACCCAAAAAGAAAAATATCACCTGAGTTTTTGATGTCTTTTATGCCTCAGATAGAAACTGTCGAGTAGACATTATGCTCAAGTAACTGTCTAGATTTGAGCATTGTCATTTCACAAGAAAACCTCATCATGATACCCAGCTTCATCTCCATAATAATAAGACCCTAAGTTGAAAGAAGGATAAACCAAAGTTGCACATTGCAAAATGAAACCTCAACAAACACTTTCTCCATATTCTTTCATTGACTGTCTGTCCTAGTGAGCCCTAAAAGGCTTGGTGACTAGAAGTTTAGACAATCAACTTTTACCTTCTGTGAAAACCATAAACCTACCCAACAGGTTAATAAGTTTAAGTGCCTAATGGGAAAGTATTTTCTAAGTGATGTCTTATATTTGCACAAGAAAAATAACCTTTATCAAATAATGATACAATATGATGCCCCTTTACTGACCTTAACCTCATAAAAAATGTTATGGTAAATGAAGGTTGCATAACCTAAAAATTTTTCTTAAAGAAATAAATGAAACATCATAGCAATAATAACCTTGAGACCAATGACCTTAAATTGTCTCATGATATAGATGATATCATAATGCCAATTAAAAGAAACTGATACAAGTGTGCCCACTGTAATGCCATAATGCCAATCACAGATACCCAATGAAACCAAAGATGTCATAACCAACATGCACTTGTAGAGTATGCAACAACCATAACATCATTTCATATGCCAACTGTTTCAAGGATCATAGCATGGAAATGTAACATGATATCATATGCCAAGTCTAGCATGGACACCATGAGAGTATCCAACTATATATCATAATAACATCAGGAGATCATGAGAACATATGCCAAGCATGTGCCAACTGTAACATGATAGTATTGGAATTAGGTCAGACAACAGAGAGGGGGGGTGAATTAGTTGTCCCAAATCTTTAACACTTGCAACTATTTCCTTATCAAACAAAAACTGATTAATAATGTAAACATTTAAAGCATGAATTATCAACACATGAACAGAAACAAATGAACATAGAACACTAGAATTTTTACGTGGAAACCTGGTCAAGGGAAAACCATGGTGGGTGTTAACCCACAAAGATTTTGTACCCTATTAAAAGTACTTTAGAAAAATAGAAGGCACATGCCTTCAGGTGCACTACCCAGAGTTCACTGCTCAAAAGAGAGGCTCACTACCTATAGAATTTATTTAGAACTAAAAGAATTAACTGAGAAATAGCATCTACTTCATGCCTGGTTCAGTTTCATTGAATGCTCACAAAACTTTTACTTTGCCCCAAATTCTTCTTCACTGAATTTTCACACTATACTACTCTCACTCCTTTTCTTCTCTACTCTACTTTTGATCCTTTATTCAGATTTAATTCATTTTGCTCAAGGATGATTTTCCACAACTCATCAACAAGTATTTATACACTTCATCAACCTTGAAATGAACATCAAGGTGGCATTACAAACATCTAACTTAATGCGAATCACTAAGTTTTCGGCCAAACATAATTGGGATTCAAATCTTCCTTGATCAACACACCACACTTCAAAGAATTGTTCTTAGATCATCCACAACATACTTGAATCATTCAGTGGGCCGAGACTGGGAAGAACAACAACACCAAGAAGAAAATCTTCATTGACAAGCTCAAACTTCAATGTGGACCTCCAACATAGCAGTCACATGATCCAGAGACTTCCACAAGCACATTGAATTCAATAAGAACATCTGCACTTCTCCAAATCATCCGAATCATTTGCATCTTCCTCTAGAACCTCAAGAACACTATCTGCCATGACTGT
This sequence comes from Cunninghamia lanceolata, assembly GCA_027924645.1. Taxonomy (NCBI): domain Eukaryota; kingdom Viridiplantae; phylum Streptophyta; class Pinopsida; order Cupressales; family Cupressaceae; genus Cunninghamia; species Cunninghamia lanceolata. The sequence continues at coordinate 4,724,497 of BSBN01000071.1, read as the reverse complement.
CACATTAGAAAGATTGCTTGTGGACCTTCAAACTATGAACCACTTGAATGGATGATACACACTAACTTCCCAAACATACCTCTAGATCTGCAGATCATCATTTTACATTACCAGAGCAATCCGGACCTCTTTCTTGTCACTTTTTCTCTCCTGAATAATGTAGCAACCGACTTTACTCAAATGGCTATAACTTCTTCAGATCTTAATACGAACCTCTCAAATCTTAACTAGAGCTTCTTCACACAAACATCTACAAATCCATATGGTCCGCATATATTTATCTTCATTAATTTTCTCAATATCCTCAACAATTCGGTCTTCTAAACAGACAGAAAAATAGGATACAGTTGACACCAATGGCAACAAGGATATGTTGACATCAATGACAACACCGCTTAGGCAGATATTTGCAACAATCTCCCCCTTTGTTATTGATGGCAACATATGATGTGAAAAACTGAATTCAACCATCAAGACAAGAACTTCCCCCCTTTCTCTTCTTACTTCTATAATTACTTTCTTCACTACTCCCCCTTTTATTAGCAACTAGTTTTTCACATGAACCTCTCTCCCCCTTTGAAATCAATGGAAAAGGGCACATATTTGTAATCTTTTCTCCTATTTTGTTTTAGACTAATCCCATCATTTGCATACTGACTACTCCCCCTGAGTAGTATCTCCTTAACATCAATCTAGATCACAAGATATGACTGTATATTCCACCAGACTAATTGTAATGAAACAACATGCACAATATCTGAATATAATAGTAAATATGCTGCAAATACTTGATAATAATATGCCACTTCAAGGGGGCAACCTCCTAATCCTCTTCGAGGGGGATACCTCCAATAGTCTTTAGCAAGAACACAATACTTAATATCATGTGAAATGAGACTCACTACCTCCTGTATATACCTATTTATGCCTAGGATATTACCCAGGCCGACTTAAATAGCCCTATAGAAGCCTTAGGCCGAGCTAAACAACTAAATAACAATATAATAATGATAATATGACTTAATTAGGAGTTAAGATAGCCACAAGCTGACTATTCATAACCATATGTACACCAATATTAAGGGCGTAGCATGCCCCCCCTCTTCAAAGAAGCATTGTCCTCAATGCTAACCAAGTGTGGATTCTTTTGAATGAACTCCTCATCCTCCCATGTGGCCTCTTCAACTAGTAAATTCTTCCATTGGATGAGATACTGAGTGAGGGTTCTATTCCTCAGCTTCTTCGTGCATGTTTGAAGAATGCCCTCTAGTTCCAAAATTATTCTTCCTTCTTCATCGAGCTCTGGTAGTACTGTTTGAGTAGGAATATTCTGCCCAATTACCTTCTTCAAACAAGAAACATGAAAAACTGGATGTATCTTTGTTGTTGGTGGCAACTCTAGCTTGTAGGCAACACTACCAATCTTTTGCATGATTTGGTATGGCCCATAATATCTTGGAGAGAACTTATTATTCTTTTTTTGTTGCTTCATTGAGATTTGTTTATAAGGCTGCAATCTCAAGAAGACCCAATCCCCAACTTCAAAATTTCTTTCACTACAATGTTGGTCCACCTGTTGTTTCATTCAATTTTGTGCCATAGCTAAATTCTCCTTGAGTCTTGAAAGTACTTGTTGTTGATGAAGCAAGTGGTCCTCTACTGCCTGAACTCTTGGTGACACCTTTAATGATGATGTGATGGAAGGAGGATGATATCCATAAAGTGCCAAAAATGGAGACATTTTTGATGAGCTATGAAAAGAAGTGTTAGACCACCATTCTGCCAGTGGTAGCCAATCTACCCATTGAGATTGTTTCTCTGAAGTGAAACAACGTAGATATCCTTCCAAACATTTATTAACAACCTCAGTTTGCCCATCTCATTGAGGATGGTATGAAGAACTATGAGCCAATTGAGTACCCAAACATGAGAATAAATATTTCCAAAAGTGACTATTAAAGATAGGATCATGATCATTGATAATAACCTTAGGTGTACCATGTAGCTTTTGGATATTCTCCAAGAAAACTTTTTCCACTACACTTGCTATAAAAGGATGTGATAATGCAATGAAATGTGCATATTTAGTGAGGCAATCAACTACTACCATGATGACATTATGACCTTTAGATTTGGGAAGCCCTGTGATGAAGTCCATGGATACCTCTTCCCAACGCTGGCTAGGAATAGATAAGGGCTGCAAGAGACTTGGTGTCTTAATTATCTCCCCCTTATTTCTTTGACAAACCAAACATTCAGCCACAAATTTTTGCACCTCACCTTTTAGCCCTTCCCAAAAAAAATCTTGCTTGACCTGATGATATGTCTTCAAAAATTTTGAATGACCACCAACTGGGGAATCATGTAGCTCTATGAGAAACTTGTGTTTAAGAGTGGAATTCTTGTAAAGATACAAGTGCTCTTTATACCAAAGAATATCTCCCTTCAAACAAAACTTATCTGAACTACAAGGATCAATTTTTAATTGTTGGATGAGATTACTTGTTGTAACATCATTTTGCCACTCTGCTTTGGCTTCTTCCACCCAATTTGCTTGTAATATTGAAAGGGCACACAATAAAGCTTCATCTTTCTCATCCTTCCTAGAAAGTGCATCAGCCACAATATTTTCCTTCCCTTTCTTATATACAATCTCAAAGTCATATCCCAACATCTTAGTGACCTATTTTTGTTGCTCTTTAGAGGATAGTCTTTGTTCCAAAAAATATTTTAGGCTATCATGATCTATCTTAACCTTGAAGTGTCAACCCATTAAATAAGGCCTCCATTGTTTAACTGCATGAAGGAGTGCTAGCATTTCCTTCTCATAAATAGGTTTGAACTGATTTTTACCCTTTAATTGATGACTCTCAAAAGCAATTGGTCGACCTTCTTGCATGAGAACTGCTCCTATCCCATTTCCAGAAGCATCACATTCCACAATGAATTCCTTGGTGAAGTCCATAGTGGCAAGCACTGGAGTTGTACACATAGCCTCCTTCAATTGCTCAAATGCTACATTAGCAGACTCATTCTAATGAAAAGAATCCTTCTTCAAGAGAGTGGTGAGGGGTACTGCTATATGACCATAATTCTTCACAAATCTTCTATAGTACCCTGTCAATCCCAAGAAACCCCTCAGTTTCTTAATGGTTTTTGGAATAGGCCATTCCATGATAGCCTTAATTTTGTTAGGGTCCACCTTTACTCCTTCATGTGAAACTATGTGTACCAAATACTCCACCTCCTTAAGACCAAAAGCACACTTGGATGGCTTAGCATAGAGTTGATGATCTTTGAGTAATTGTAATGCTTGATCTACATGCTGCAAATGTTCTTCCCAAGTCTTGCTATAAATCAATAAATCATCAAAGAACACTAACACAAACTTTCTCAAGAACTTAAAAATGGAATTCATCAAACTTTGGAATGTAGATGGTGCATTGGTAAGGCCAAATGGCATCACCAAAAATTCATAATGACCCTCATGAGTTCGGAATGCTATCTTACAAATATCTTCCTCCTTAATCCGAATTTGGTGATAACTAGATCTAAGATCTAACTTGGTAAAATACATAGCTCCATTCAATTCATCTAGCAAATCATCAATGACTGGAATAGGAAACTTATCTTTAATGGTGTACATGTTGAGCACTCTATAATCTGGACACATGCGCCAAGTTTCATCCTTCTTATGCACCATCACCACAGGCAAGGAGTAAGCACTTTGGCTATGCCTGATAATTCCTACCTCTAGCATCTCCTCAACAATTTTTTCTATCTCACTTTTTTGTATGTGTGGGTACCTATAAGGCCTGATGTTTGGTGGTTGGCTACCTAGAACTAGTTGTATGGCATTGTCATGATCCCTCCTAGGAGGAATTCCTTTAGGCATATCTCCAAGAACCACTGAGTGACGATCAATTATTGCTTGTAAATCTGGATGAGTAGGAGCATTAGATTGAGACTTCTAATGAACATAGCTGGGCCACAAATCCATCCGCTCCTTTCTTAAGAAACTTTTGCATTTGATGAGAGCTTACCATCTGTGGGGATTTTGCCTTCAACCCCCTTAGCTCCACTACCTTTCCTTCTAATTGAAATCTCATGAATAGTTCTTGGAAGTTCATCTCAATTGTTCCCAATGTAGTAAGCCATTATACTCCCAAAACAATATCTGCTGCACCCATGGATATTGCATACATTGGGGTATCAAGTTGATAATCTCCCATGGATAATTTAATGCTATAACACTTCCCTAAACAACTAACTGTACCCCCATCTACAATCAAAACCTGAAACTCTGGGGCTGGATATATAAAACAATTTAGACGAGTTGCCAACTTTTTGTTGATGAAATTATGAGTACTACCTGAGTCGATCAACACTGTTACTTTCTACTTCTTTAAGAAACCCACTACCTTGAGAGTTTGTGGTGCACTGAAACCTGAGAGTGCATGACAAGAAATGATTGGTTGAGAATCATGTGATTCCTCACTTGACTCCCTATCCTCCTCTAATATGGGTTCCTCCTCTTCTTCCTCACTTGGACCTTCAATATAGAACAATTTCTTTTCACTACATTTATGTCCTCGACTGTATTTTGCTATCACAATTGAAACACAACCCTTTTGCTCTTTTCTCCTCAATTTGCTATGGAGTCAACCTAGTAGGTTGAGGAAGAGAAGGTGTTGAATATCCTTTCTCTCTTGTCATATTAGCCCCTTGCTTTCTAGGAATTAAATACTTCTCCTCTACCCTGCGTGCCAAGATAAAAGACTCATTTACTGAGCTAGGACTAAACATGCGTATGTTGAATGTGATCCTTGAGACCACCCAAGAATAAATCATTCAAGTTCTCCTCTGTAATTGTATCCACTCTTAAGGATAGATTTTGAAATTTTTGAATATAATCCTTAACTGATTCTGTTTATTGAATTTTAGCAAGCTGGCTGAAAAAGTTGTCTATCACACTATTGCTATATTGTGCTTGGAGTTCTTCTGTAAAAATTGACCATGAGATGGTGAGACCCTTTTTTCTCTGATGAGTATAAAGCCAAAGATACCAAATGAATTGATCTGGTTCTAGATATAGGGAATCCATCGTGACCTTTTGTCCATATGGGATTTGATGTACTTCAAAAAAATTCTCCATTTAGTTTATCCATGTTAGAGGATCCTTACCATCGAACTTACACATATCCACCTTTGGAAAAAAATTCCTAGATCCCATAGGAGTACTAAAATTTGTGTCATTATTAGCCGACTTGAAGGTTTCACCTTGGTTGCTTGAGAACTCCTTTCTTGGTTCATTCATATAGGTGCTTAACATGCTTCGTATATCTGATATATCTCCTCTTAGGTCACACATATCCCTCTTAACCTCTTCCTTGAACTTACTTATTTACTCATTGGGATTACTATCCTCTATTATTTCCTCTTCCTTATCAGAGGATTTCCCCAGTGTGGCAGCATTCTTTTTGCCTCTTGTTGTAGGCCCCATCATGATGGAAACCAATATTTTTGAAATAAATCACACAAATGAAATGTAAATTTTCTAAAAATTTTACTATGACTTACTAAGGCCAAGATACCACTTACCTAGAAAAAAATCCAAAAAATTAGCAAATTTGCTGCCTTGAGAGTGAATTTGTTGGAAACCCTAATTTTGCAATAACTTAGTTATTTTTGCTTCAATTCCTCTGAAATCTGGACTGTATCTTCTTTAATATGGTCTTCAAAAACACTTTAAAAATCTTTAAAAAATTCGCTAAAATCTGAAAGTTATGCTCTTCCCAAAATCGCCTCCAATGTTGAGAAAAAATCTTGCCTCTACGGTGCCAAGATCATGCTCTGATACCACTTGTAATGAAACAACTTGCACAATATCTGAATATAATAGTAAATATGCTGCAAATACTTAATAATATGCCACTTTGAGGGGGAAACCTCCTAATCCTCTTCGAGGGGGATACCTCCAATAGTCTTTAGTAAGAACACAATACTTAATATCATGTGAAATGAGACTCACTACCTCCTATATATACCTATTTATGCCTAGGATATCACCCAGGCCAACTTAGATAGCCCTATAGAAGCCTTAGGCTGACCTAAACAACTAAATAACAATATAATAATGACAATATGACTTAATTAGGAGTTAAGATAGCCACAAGCTGACTATTCATAACCCTATGTACACCAATATTAAGGGTGTAGCACTAATGCACCTTAGTGCATCTTAGTTGTGATCCGGAGGGGAAATAACACCTAACTTTTCTCTGAGATACTCAAAAATATCCTTGGGAGGAGGCTTAGTGAAGATATCTGCAATCTGATCTTTGGAAGACACAAACTCCAACTTGACTTCATTCTCATTTACCTTCTCTCTCAAGAAATGAAACTTGATAGATATATGTTTTGTCTTTGAATGCAACACCAGATTCTTTGAGATGCTTATTGCACTAGAATTATCACAAAAGATTGTGACTGGCTCCTCAAACACAATTCTAATGTCCTTCAACATTTTCTTCATCCATAGAACTTGAGTACAATTATTTGTTGTTGCTATATACTCTACCTCTGTAGTAGACAGAGATATTGCCTCTTTCTTTTTGCTTATCCAAGAGACCAATCTTCTTCCCAAGAAGAATACACCACCACTAGTACTTTTCCTATCATCCACATCTCCTGCCCAATCATCATCTATATATGCATGAAGAGTGAAGTCATTATCCTTTGGATACCACAATCCATAATCAATTGTCCTCTTGAGATATCTAAATATTCTTTTGACTGCCACAACATGGGATTCTTTTGGATCAGCATGAAATCTAGCAACAAGTCCAATGACATTCATGATGTTAGGTCTGGTCTGAGTCAGATAGAGAAATCCTCCAATCATTGATCTATACCTTTTCTAATTTGCCTTGGGGGAGTCATCATCTTTGCTTAACTTACATCCAGCTACCATAAGTGTACCTACTGGCTTTGAATATTCCATTCCAAACTTCTTCAGCAATTCTTTCACATACTTGGACTAAGACATAAAGATACCTTTATCTGATTGAACAATTTGCAGACCTAGGAAGAAATTCATCTCACCAAACATTGACATCTCAAATTCACTTTTCATTTGATCAGCAAATGCTTTGCACATACAATCATTTCCACCAAAAATGATATCATCAACAAAGACCTCAACAATTAGGATGTCCTCATGATTAATCTTAAAGTAAAGATTACTATCAGTGGTACCTTTGCTAAATCCTAGCTTAAGAAAATGCTTATCCAGTCTTGCATACAAGGCTCTTGGGGCTTGCTTAAGTCCATACAATGCTTTTCTTAGTCTGTAGACCATATCTCTCTGATCAGTCAACTGAAATCCTTCCAGTTGCTCAATGTAAACTTCTTCCTCCAATTCTTCATTTAGAAATGTTGATTTGACATCCATATGATAAACCTTAAAATCTTTGAAGGCAGCAAATGCAAGAAATAATCCAACTGCTTCTATTCTTGCCACCGGAGCAAAAGTTTCTTCAAAATCAATTCCTTCCACTTGAGAATAGCCTTTGCATACCAACCTTGCTTTGTTTCTCACAACTTCACCATCTTCATTTAGTTTATTTTGGAAGACCCATTTGGTTCCAATCACATTTTTGTCCTTAGGTCTAGGAACAAGATCCCAAGTGTGATTCTTTTCAATTTGCATCAATTCTTCTTCCATTGCTTTTACCCAGTTTTCATCATTGCAGGCTTAACTTACTGATTTAGGTTCAATCTTTGAAATCAAACAAATTTCCTCTTTTTCTTTAGAAATTTTTCTCCTAGTTTGAACACCTTTACTCTTATCTCCTATGATTTGATCTTTAGGATGATTCAGTCTTACATACCTAGGGGTTTTGGGAATTTCTTGAACTTCTATTTCTTGAGCTTGTTCCTCAACATCTGTACTATTCTCTTGAGTTCCTATAGTTTCTGGATCAATCTAAATTTGAGTCTGAGTTTGAACTAGCCTTCCTTGACTTTGAATTTCATCTTGATCATCTGAATCATATCCACATAACCTGGAATATCCTTCCTTGCTCTCATCAACTCTAACATTAGCACTTTCAACAATCTTTTTCAACTTCTTGTTAAAGCACTGGTAAGCCTTACTTTGAGTAGAGTACCCCAAAAATATTCCCTCATCACTTCTTACATCAAACCTGCCTAAATTCTCATCTCTTTTGATATAGCATTTACTACCAAAAACTCTAAAATATCTCATAGTAGAAGGATGACCAAACCATAGTTCATAAGGGGTCTTACCAGAATTGCCTTTGATCTACACCTGGTTAAGAGTGTAGATAGCAGTACTCACAACTTCTCTCCAATAAACTTGAGGAACATTTGTTTCCATCATCATGGTCCTGGCAACTTCTTGAATGGTTTGGTTCTTTCTTTCCACAACTCCATTTTCCTGGGGAGTCCTAGGAGTAGATAATTGTCTTTTTATGCCATGCTTTTCACAGAAAGCATCAAACTCACCGGAAGTAAATTATCCACCTCTGTCAGATCTCAGACATTTTAATTTCTCGCCAATCTTATTTTCCACCATCACCTTGAACACCTTAAACTTGTCAAGAGCTTCTGATTTTTCTTTTAGGAAAGTTACCCACATCATCTTGGAGTAATCATCAATCAGCAACATGAAATATCTATCTCCTTGCACACTCCTAATTCTAGTAGGACCACAAAGATCAATATGTACCAACTCCAATCATCCACTTGAATCTTGTTCCTTACTTTTGAATGAAATTTTGTTCTATTTCCCCAATTGACATTCTCTACACATGCTATTAGGTTTCACAAGTTTTGGAAGACCTCTTACAACCTGAGTGGTACTTATTTTGACAATGTTATCAAAATTCACATGACACATCCTCCTATGCCATAACCAACTTTGATCTGTCTGAGAAATTAAATAACTTTTGCCAGAACTGCTTAAATGAAAAATGTTACCTCTAGTTTTTGTATCAGATGCAATTTCAGTTCCAGAGCTCTCCAAGATTCTGCATTTTCCATCCTTGAATCAAAGATTATAACATTTGTCAACCAACTATCCAACACTGAGAAGATTATGTTTTAGTCCTTCCACATACAGAACATCATTGGTGCTATTCTTACCATCAAAAGAGATAGATCCTCTGCTACAGATTCTACCAGCTGAGTTGCCTCCAAATTTCACAAGCCCTCCTTCATAATTTTCAAAATTCACAAACTTACTCTTGTCACCAGTCATATGATGAGAACATCCACTATTAATCACCCATTCATCTTTTTCAATAACCTGACCAGCCAAGGCACTTTCCACATTTGCATAGATAGTAGATTCAGTAGACACCGGATCTTCTTCTTTGATAGCAATGAACACCCAATCATTTTCATTGGAACCTCCATGATCAGATTCATCATCTATGACTCCTTCTCCATCTTCTTGGACATAGTAACATTTCTTCTAATTTTTGTATCTGTTAGGGTTTGATTTTGAAAACCTCTCTAGACATCTTGAGGCAAAATGACCAATCTTATTACAAGCAAAACATTTGAGTGGTAATTTTTCTTCATACTTACCGGATCCTCTTGACAATCTTTTGGCAAGAAGAGCTTCAAGATCTGCAGTTTCAATTTCAACATCTTCAAGATCCCTCCTTATCTTCACAAATTTGTTTGATCATGTAGAAGAGCTTTCACCCAGATCATATCTTTGTTTTCCATATACACTAGTCTTAAATGCAGATTTAGACTTGGGAAGAGAATCACCAAACTCACTTAATTCAAAAGCTGAAATTTTGCCAAACAGTTGATCTCTTGTAACTTTTGAGACAGTCCTAATCTCCTCTATAGAAAAAACCTTATGTTTGTATGAATCAGGTAAAGATCTAAGCACTTTTGCCCCAATCTCTGATTCTTCCAAAGTCCCACCAGCACATCTGATACCACACACAAGATCATTGATTTTTTGCACGTAGATTGTGATGTTTTCATCTTCACTCATCCTCAGATTTTCAAATTTTCCTCTTAAACTTTATATCTTGGCACATTTGACAAATTCATCACCTTCATAAAGATTCTCCAACTTCTTCTAGATTTCATGAGCAATTTTTAGTCCAAAGACATTTGTCATTTCTAAATCAGACAGGGCACTTAGCAAGGCTTCTTTGGCTTGAAGATTATTTTCAACATTTCTGACTTCATCTAGAGTTGAAGGTTTCTTCGGAGGCTCATACTTATCCTTAGTTATTGTCCAATAAGAATCACCCATGCATTGCAAATGGCACTCCATGCAATTTTTCCAAACAGAGTAATTTGTTCCATCAAATCTTGGGCTATCCTTCTTGTAGGTCGACATCCTAGATCTCCTCAAGTAGTTAAGCTTCTTCTAGAGGAACCTTGGCTCTGATACCAATTGTTGGAATTAAGTGGGAGAACTAAGAGGGGGGGTGAATAAGTTGTCCCAAATCTTTAACACTTGCAACTATTTCCTTATAACACAAAACTGATTAATGATGTAAACATTTAAAGCATGAATTATCAACACATGAACATAAACAAATGAACACAGAACACTAGAATTTTTATGTGGAAACCTAGTTAAGGGAAAACCATGGTGGTGGTTAACCCACAAAGATTTTGTACCCTGTTAAAAGTACTTTAGAAAAATAGAAGGTACATGCCTTCGGGTGCACTGCCCAAAGCTCACTACTCAAAAGAGAGGCTCACTACCTACAAAATTTATTTAGAACAGAAAGAATTAACTGATAAATAGTATCTACTTCATGCCTGGTTCAGTTTCATTGAATGCTCACAAAACTTCTTCTTTGCCCCAAATTCTTCTTCACTAACTTTTCACTCTATACTACTATAACTCCTTTTCTTCTCTACTATGCTTATGATCCTTTATTCATATTTAAATCATTTCACTCAAGGATGATTTTCCACAACTCATCAACAAGTATTTATACACTTCATCAACCTTGAAATGAACATCAAGGTCGGTACTACAAACATCTAACTTAATGTGAATCACTAAGCTGTCAGCCAAACATAATTGGGACTCAAATCTTCCTTAATCAACATGCCATGCTTCAAATAATTTCTCTTAGATCATCCACAACACGCTTGAATCATCCGGTCAGCCAAGACTGGGAAGAACAACAACACCAAGAAGAAAATCTTCATTGACAAGCTCAAACTTCAATGCGGACCTCCAACATAGTAGTCACATGATCTAGAGACTTCCACAAGCACATTGAATTCAACAAGAACATCTACACTCTTCCAAATCATCCGAATCACTTGCATCTTCCTCCGAAACCTCAAGAACACTCTCTCCCATGACTATCACATTATAAAGATTTCTTAGGGACCTCTAAACCAAAACCACTTGAATGGATGATACACACTGACTTCCCAAACATGCCTCTATAGCCATAGATCATCTTTTTACATTACTATAGCAATCTGGACCTCTTTCTTGTCACTCTGTCTCTCTTGAATAATGCAGGAACTGATTTTACTTAGATGGCTATAACTTCTTCAGATCTTAATATGAACCTCTCAAATCTTAACTGGAGCTTCTTCAGACAAACACCTACAAAGTCATATGGTCTACATATATTTATCTCCATTAATTTTCTCAATACCCTCAACAATTTGGTCTTCTAAACAGGCAACAAAATAGGATACAGTTGACACCAATGGCAACAAGGATATGTTGACATCAATGACAACACCACTTAGGCACATATTTGCAACAGATAGGAACCATGAGAGTGTGTGATTCTCATCAAGGACAACAACTGGAGAGGAGGACAACAAACTCCCCCTTTGTCCTTGAGGGCAAAACACAACTCTCACTCCCCCTTTTTGAATCAAAGACAAAGGGAGAAAGAAGTGTGCCAATGCCTCAAGAAGAGATTAGAAATCAAAAGCCAACATGCTATTGAAATGAGAAGCAAAAATAGAAATTGTAGATCATACCATGATTGTCCATATCATCATAAACATCCAGAATGGACTGAAATACAACTGCACTATCAGTACCATAGAGATAAGCATATAAATCACCATGTATCAAAACAAGGACAACAACTGAAGATGCCAAGTAAAAACTAGAGAAATAACTGACATCTGAGTAGAGTATCACTATCACCAATATCAAGAACCAACTGAAATCATCAAAATGCATAGCATATATCAATGCTCAAGTATCAAGTATCAGGATAACAACTGAATATACCACTATTTCAATGAATCAAAGTATTAACTAAACAAATGCCAAACATAAAAAATAACCATGCTACAGAAATATGATAAGAGATCACAAGAAAATGAATGTTGGTAATCACTTATCACATTAATGTACCAACTGTCAATACAGGGATGAATAATATGCAAAGAAGCTCCCTCTGAGACCAAGATCTAGGTTGAATCAGTTTAGAGAGTCAAGAGAGAAGACACCAAGTCTATTCCTCAGTCCTTCAAATGCCTCTTTTGGAAGTGGCTTAGTGAAAATATCAACCACTTGATCATATGTAGAAACATATTCCAGAGCAACATTATTTGAAAAAACTTTTTCTCTTAAGAAATGATAACGAATATCAATATACTTTGTTCTAGAGTGCATGACAAGATTCTTAGAAATGTTGATTGTACTAGTATTATCACACAGAATCTGAACAGGTTTAGAAACCTCAATCTGAATATCTTTCAAGGTCTGAATCATCCATAGAACTTGTGTGCAACAAATTGCAGCAGCAATATATTCTACTTTAATAGTGGATAGAGACATAGAATCCTATTTCTTGTTGTGCCAGGCTACCAATCTACCTCCTAGGAAGAATACACCTCTAGAAGTGCTTTTCCTATCATCAATACTACCTACCCAATCAGCATCAGTGAAATCTACCAAAGAGAAATCATTGTGTCTAGGGTACCACAACCCATAATCAATAGTGCCTTTATTATACCTAAAAAATCCTTTTCACAACATTTAAATGTGATTGTTCAGGTGCAGATTGAAATCTAGAAACCAAGCATACAACCTACATAATGTCAGGTCTTGTTGCTGTCAAATATAACAAGCTGCCAATCATTGATCTGAACGAAGTATGATCTATATCAGGCAAATCAACATCTTTACCTAATTTACAACCAACTTCCATAGGTGTGCCAACTGGTTTGTACTCATCCATTTGAAATATTTTTAACATCTCTTTAGAATATTTCATTTGGGATATAAAGATGCCTTTTGTCAGTTGTGAAACTTGTAAACCAAGAAAGAAAGAAAGTTCACCAAGCATTGACATCTCAAACTTAGATTGCATGACTTTAGGAAAAGTAGAGCATAGTTCATCATCATTGCTACCAAAGATAATATCATCAACATACACAACAACAACTAGTATGCTATCACCTTTAGTTATATAGTATAGATTACTATCTACTCCTCCCTTTTTGAAGCCTTGATCTTGTAAATGTTTGTCAAGCTTAGAATACCAAGCTCGAGGAGCTTGTTTTAGGCCATAAAGTGCCTTACTAAGCCTATAAACATAATTTTCTTTTCCAGCACATACAAACCCTTCAAGTTGTTCCATGTAAACTTCCTCTTCAAGGTCACCATTCAGAAATGTAGTTTTAACATCCATTTGATAAACTTTGAAATTCTTATAAACAGAGAATGCAAGAAAGATTCTAATTGCCTCTAGTCTAGCTACAGGAGAAAAAGTTTCATCAAAATCAATACCCTCAATCTGAGAGTGTCCTTTACAAACTAATGTTGCCTTGTTCCTAGTAACATTCTCTTGATCATCAAGCTTGTTTCTAAAAACCCATTTGGTACCTATAACATTTTTATCTGTGGGCCTAGGTACTAACTCCAAAGTTTTATTCTTCTCAATTTGATCTAACTCTTCTTTCATAGCATTAATCCATGATTCATCTTTACTAGCTTCTACATATGTTTTAGGCTCAAACTGAGAAAGTAAACAAAGATGTACCTATTCACTTGCATTGGCAAGTCTTCTTCTTATCTGAACTCCTGCGGATTTATCTCCAATAATCTATTCTTGTGGATGGTTCTTTCGAATAGATTTGGAAGGAGTTTTGGAAGTTGACACGTCAGGAGCAACATATGTACTGGCTAGATTTTCCTCTTCTCCTAATTTTTCTTTCTTTTCAAATGGCTAAATCTCTTCCTTACTTTCATCCTACTATTTGAATGGTTGCAAAACTTCATCAACTTTCACATTAGTGTTTTCAACCATTTTTCTCAGTTTTTTATTGAAATATTTATAAGCTTTATTGTGAGTAGAATATCCTAAGAAGATACCTTCATCACAACAAGATTCAAAACTGCCTAAGCTTTCATCATCTCTCTTAATAAAACATTTACTTCCAAAAATTCTAAAATATTTAACATTTGTAGATCTACCATACCATAATTCATAAGGAGTATAGTTAGTTTTTACCCTTAACTGTACTATGTTCAAGGTGTAGATTGCAGTATGAAAAACCTCTTTTCAATAGACATTTGGTAGATTTTCTTCATGCAACATATTTCTGGCCATTTCTTTCATGGTTCTATTTTTCCTTTCAGCAACACCATTTTGTTGTGGTGTTCTAGAGGCTGAATATTGCCTCTTGATTCCATGTTCTTCACAATAGTCAATGAAATATTGTGAGGTATATTCCCCACCTTTATCAGACCTAAGGCATTTTATTTTCATGTTTGATTCCCTTTCTACCATCTTTCTAAAAATTTTAAATCTATTGAAGGCTTCAAATTTATTTTCAAAAAAGTAACCCAAGTCATTCTGGGGTAATCATCTATGAAAAGCATGAAATAATGTTCACCATTTAAAGATCTAGTCCTTGTTGGACCACACAAATTAGAATGAACCAATTGAAAAGGTTGAGTAGAAGAATATTCTTTGGGTTTGAAACTTACTCTAGTTTGTTTACCTTCTTGGCACTCCTTGCAAGTTCTATTACTAGGCTTTGAAATGACAGGCATATTTCTAACATTTTGTTTCTTACTGACTTTAACTAGATTATCATAATTGATATGTCCTAGTCTCCTATGCCATAGTTGACTCTCTTCTACTTGGCTCATGAAGCACATATGTCCATATTTGTTATTGCTTAAAGTCTCATGAAGATTATAAATGTTGCCTTTAGTCCTTAGACTAACTGCAACAGCCTTCCCAAATTTTTTCTTGATTTCATAACATTGTGAACTAAAAATTACTTTGAAGCCATTATCACATATCTGACTCACACTCAGCAAATTATGAGTCAAACCTTCTACATAGTAAGTATCATGTAGAGGAATATTATTATCAAGTAAAATGGTACAAATACCTTTGATTTGAACATAGAAATCATTACCAAACTTGACATAACCACCCAAGAAATACTCATATTTAACAAATTTGCTTCTATCACCAGTCATATGGTGAGAGAAACCACTGTCAACAACCCACACATCTTTCTTTTGAGTATGAAAGGCTGTTTGAACTAACATTACATCAACCTTTTTAACCTTTTGTTTCATTCGTCAAACCAGTTTACTCTTTTCAACATTAGGAGATGTTTTAGATTTAGCATTAGATTGTAAAATAGATCTACAAAATTTTACTATGTGGCCAAGATTTCCACAAGTAAAACATTTCAATTTGTTCAAAAACTTAAATAGATTTCCATCAATAAAACCAGGCTTACTTCTAGATACAAATCTGCATTCATTTGCCCTGTGTCTATATTGATTACAATTAAAATAGTAGCCAAAAAATTGTAGATTGAATCTAAGATGATTACCTCTTTTTGTAATGGACTTTTCAGTAGCATTGGGCTTTGCATTGTTTGAATTTGAACATTGACCTTTTATCAATCCCAAGCTACTCTTATCACCATGTGATTTTTGTTTGCCTAAGAGATGAGATAGTTTGTCACTACTTTCACACATTGCAAGATTTTTCCTCAAACTAACAATCTCAGCTTCTCGAGTGTAGCACTCTTTTTCTTTGACATGCAATTGTTCTTGAGTGACTTCTAAAATTTTCTTATTTTCCTCAAGTTTTTGTTTCAGATCTAAGATTTATTTTTCATAATCAATAACCTGTCTCTTTTGCACCATGACCTCCTTTTTAAGTTTTTTTATTTCACTAAGGGCACATTTGAGTTCACCCTCAAAATCAATCTCAGTTTCAGATTGATCTAATGTATTATCTGTATCAACTAAATTGATTATTGCCATAAACAAGTTTTCATCACCTTCTGCAACAGATTCTTCAGAGCCACTATTAGTGAAATCAACAAATAAACTTTTCTTTTTCTTAAAGACATTTTTCTTAAAGTTATACTACTTTTTCCTACTTTGTTTTTTATTGTCTTCTTCATCACTATCAAGCTCTTTGTTTGGATAGTTTGCTGCATAGTGTCCTATTTTGCCACAATTAAAACACTTAAAGGGTAACTTCCCTTTATATCTACCTACTAAGCCTCTTTTTAGTTTACTAACAAAAATTGACTCATCATCATTTACTTTTTCAGACTCAAAATTTACTTCATTTTCCTTTTTAATAGTTTTGAATGCAGTTTCTTTGTTAGGATTTTCATTGATCTTTCTCATTTCATAAGCAGTAAAAATTCCATGAAGAGCATCAACAATTAACTTCTTCATATCTCTTTCTTCAACTACCAAATTCTTAGAATCATATTTAGGAGACAAAGTTCGTAACACATTTTTAACAATAGTTACCTCTTCTATTTTTTCTCCTAAACCTCTCATAGTGTTAACAGTTTCTTGGACTCTTTGAAGGTAATCAACTACCTTCTCTTCATCTATCATTCTTAAGCCTTCAAACTTTTTTCTCAAAGCTTGAAGTTTTTCTTCTTTTATATCCTCATCACCCTCATAGATGTTTGACAACTTTTCCCATATGCCCTTAGCTGTTTTGCATTCCATAACCTTAACTAAGACATCATTGGACATACCACAGCAAATGGAATTTGTAGCCTTTGCATCACAATCATATGATTTTCTCTCATCAGCAGTAGATGGAGTATCTAGACCAGAATAACTAGTTTCAATAGCATTCCATACATCAAAGCCTAAAGACTTTATATGACGAGTCATTCTATACTTCCAAAAAGCATAATTAGAACCATCAAACAATACCAGTGCTTTGAAAGTAGATAAACCTTCTTGAGATGACATGGTAGGTACTCCACTAGAAATCCCTTAGGTTGGTTAAACCTTTTAGACAAGGGTCTAGCTCTAATACCACTTTTTGGAGTACTTGGCAACACTAAGAGGGGGGTGAATCAGTGTTGCAGAAAACCACAAGATTTAAAACTAATTTCAAACTTTCAAAAATAGAATGTAATTGCCATATGAAACTTAACTAATGCAAGTGCATGATAAAAGATCAGAAGTATACAAGTATCAAGAACAAAGTGAGTCATGCAACAAAGAGACCATAACACAATAATTTTGGGAGTGGAAAACCCTCATTAGGTAGAAAAACTACACATGAAATGCCTCAGGCTTATTTGAAAGTTACCAATTACAGAGCCTCACTGGCTTATCTTGTCTCACTGACTTTTGTTACAGCTTCACTAGCTTATTTTTCTTACTGCCTCACTAGCTTAACCATCTGAATACAATGAAATGATCAAATACAATACAGAGGATTACTCTATTTCACTATAGCCCACTTCTTGACTGTCTCATTATTTGAGACTCAAGAATCAATACAATAGCTTATTAACACTCTAGTATAACCTTAATGATAGTGCAATAAACATAGATCATCAACCATAAATTAGATGTTTACAATATCCCATTTTATACAACTTTACAAAGTCTTCTTTCTCTCATTAAATAGTTTGTGAATGTAACTAAACTTTTTCAACTGTCTTAGGCAATTTGCAATTGCATAAATAACTATCACAGGAAAATTGTCAAATAGACCCACGAAGACCTTATACAATGCCTTTGAAATAAGAACCTTTAACCACAGTTGGAGTCTTTAAACAATAAATCTTTAACCACATATAATATTCAAAATGTTCAATGAAATCAAGAAATATTTGATAAACTGTAAATGCCAAAATAGAGCACCATTAAATTGTCTTCAATCCCCATGATGATAAACCCTAGGGTAGAGTCAAACTGGCAAACCCTAACCATGGGTATAAAAAGAATTTTCAAACCCTTTACCAAAGATTGGAAACTGAATAGTCATTGCCAAAAACCCTAATTGTTCTTTACCATACAGATAAGCAATGAATGAAATGATAATCACTGTTGACAGTAGCTATAATAAAGACTTATAATAAAGTCAAAAACACCCCTTTAAAAAATAAACTTCCATAGCTCAAAAAGAGCATCAATAGTTTATATAGATTTTCCCTTTTTCCATAGACAGAAAACCATAATAGAGGATCACAAAACTTCACCAATAACTTCACTATTTTCATTTTTTAAGAGACAAAAATAAAAAGCTTCTTCAAACACCCAAAAAGAAAAATATCACCTAATTTTTTGATGTCTTTTATGCCTTAGATAGAAACTGTCAAGTAGACAGTAAGCTCAAGTAACTGTCCAACTTCGAGCATTGTCATTTCACAAGAAAACCTCATCATGATACCCAGCTTCATCTCCATAATAATAAAACCCTAAGTCAAAACAAGGATAAACCAAAGTTGCACATTGCAAAATAAAACCTCAACAAACACTTTCTCAATATTCTTTCATTGACTATCTATCCCGGTGAGCCCTAAAAGGCTTGGTGACTAGAAGTTTAGACAATCAACTTTTACCTTCTATGAGAACCATAAACCTGTCCAGTAGGTTAATAAGTTTAAGTGCCTGATGGGAAAGTATTTTCTAAGTGATGTCTTATATTTGCACAAGAAAAATAACCTTTATCAAATAATGATACAATATGATGCCCCTTTAGTGACCTTAACCTCATAAAAAATGATAGGGTAAATGAAGGTTGCATAACCTTGAATTTTTCTTAAAGAAATAAATGAAACATCATAGCAATAATAACCTTGAGACCAATAACCTTGAATTGTCTCATGATACAGATGATATCATAATGCCAATTAAAAGAAACTGATACAAGTGTGCCCACTGTAATGCCATAATGTCAATCAAGGATACCCAATGAAACCAAAGATGTCATAACCAACATGCACCTGTAGAGTATGCAACAACCATAACATCATATCATATGCCAACTGTTTCAAGGATCATAGCATGGAAATGTAACATGAGATCATATGCCAAGTATAGCATGGACACCATGAGAGTATCCAACTATATATCATAATAACATCAGGAGATCATGAGACCATATGCCAAGCATGTGCAACTGTAACATGAGAGTGTATGATTGTCATCAAGGACAACAACTGGAGAGGAGGACAATAAACAAGAATTCATCAAAATCTGTACAGAACCATACAAATCAAGGTTTTGAGTTTTGATGTCGTATACACCATGGCACTAAGCGTAGATATCCGTGTCACGCATTGTCATCATGGGAAGTGAGGCTACCCGCCTGGTGCCAAGTTCCTCATTATCTATAGTTTCCATTTTTGTATTTGTTTCCATGAATTACTACTTCTATCTCCATATTTATTATGTCTTCCATAGTTTTAGTTAGTTTTAGTCAATATCATATATTTAATCATTCAATTTCAATTACAACAAAATGGCATAGCTTGAATAGTCTTATTCTACCTGCTTGGACAGTAGTGAGGCAAACACCTTTGATGGCTAGTCTCATAATGTTCAATAGAAAGTTATTCTAATTAAAAGATAGTTTAGTTAGAATCACATTTTCTAGTAAACATTTTGGTGAACTTGATGTTCTTGAATCACTTAAAAAAACAAAAAAAAAACCTTCTCTTTCTTTTCTTCTAAAACCAAAAAACTTCTTCTCTGAAAATAATTTATTTTCTTCTAAATCCTTAAAATTTTAGAGTACTTGTGGCTTGCAGATATTTTCTTAATTTATGAGATTCATTACCTAGTGCTTTGACTTAGAGTTCACCATTTGTGGAAGTATAAGATTGTTCATGGCTTCCTCTGCTCTTGGTAGCTCTAGCTCCATGCAACTGAAAAAGGATATTTTCAACTTCTCAATGGGAAACTCTTGAGTTCAACCACCTCTCTTTTCTCTCTCTAACACCCCTATGATCCTGGGACAACATTCCTTTAGAGCACCTCTCGATACAGACATGCCCGTAGCTAATGTACCCCAAGCCCAAATCCAGATGTTGGACAGTCACCTGGCTGACTTTTAGGAATTTTGGGGTATGGATCACCAAGCTACCAAGGTTGTTCCACTTGTGGAGAATCTTCAAAGATTTCTAACCACTAATTTGCATGGCGTGGATATTCTACATAGCATAGCTCACATTGTGAACAACAATGCTCCTTCACTAGATAGCTATGTGGAAACAATTAATGAATCACATTCAAACACAAATGTGAGCCCAATTATGGGTGTCAATGTTGACTTCTTCTATCTCAACATTCACTTCATCTCATCCCTCTACAAGTGCTACTCAATCGATAAATGCTAACATTAGTTCTATCAAAATGGATGAGAATCCTATTAATCAATATGGGTTTATTACCTTGAACTCATTATCATTTACTTTTCTTGGAACTATTTAGTGGAAAAAGTGGGATTATGATAGTTAATCAAACATTACTCTTTTAGTTCCTAAACATTAGGAAGATAAGAGCCGAGCTTGATGGATCAAGTAAGTGTTTTATTAGGTTTTCACAAGTTTGTTCTATTCACTAATTATGAAACCCTAATTACACAATACAACTATAACAAACTAATTTTAGAGATAGATATAGACAAACATGTCACAGAAATGCATAGATTAAGGTATAGAGAACATGCACCTAGAAAATAAGGATCAGTTGGGCTTGGATGCCCACCTTGAAGCCTTGCAACGTTCCCTCTATAAAAGTCCTCTGCACCTACTATCCAACAATCCTCGGAGGTTCCCAGATCCTAAAGATTATGCCCAGGTGGGTTTGGGTACTCACCCCAAAGCCCCGCAAATATCACAGTCTAAAAATTTGAAAATCTGTCGTGACTATATTTGCAATATCCGTCTTCCTGTCACTCCTTTATACTAGATCTTGATGAATTTAACCTGCACATATAACGGAGGAGAAAGATGTTTGTGGCTATATAAGAGCTTGCCATAGTTAAGCCTCATTTTTGGTATTCCTACCTTAACAATAGCTAATGATAAAGATTTGCAAATGTGTATGCTCATCTAACAAATGTGTATGGAGAAAATGTAAAACCCTAGACGACTCAAGCATCAAGGAAAGAGCAACACATTGCTTCACTCAATGAAACAACAATAACATCACTTCAAGGAGATGAAAGTAATGAATACTTGTAGAATAAGAAGGCAAGGTAGCCATATCCCCAGAGGATTTCCAAGCTCGATGTTGGAGGCTTCAACCTTCTCTCGATCATACAAAAGTTTGTACAAACCTTAGGAAGAGCAAGATAGTCTCAAGATCTTGATTCCTAATCTCCATAGAATATCTCCATGATAGAAAATTCAAATAAATTCAAGAGCTTCAATAAAGTGTTGTTCTTCAATGGTAATTTTGGCAGAGTTTTGGCATAAAGCTTGCATCAAGATTGTGTGTAAAAAAATGATTTTCAAATGTCTTTAAATATCCAACCTTAGGAATTTCAAATTTGAAAATAAGATGTTGACATCACGCGAAAAATAAAATTTTGAAAATGGAATCTTGAGATGTATGGTAGGAGCTGACATCCCGCCAAGATTGAAAACCTTGAAAAATAGGGCAGGGCTAGGGTGCGAGTGCCCAAGCCCAAGCCCTAAATTTTTAATCAGGTTTGCTTCAAGGGGTCTAGGGAATCCCAAATCCAAGTTTCATTTTTAGGTTCATTCTTTAGTTATTCTAGAATATAACATTTCCTTAGTTAGACATAGGTCAATCAAAGTTTAGGAAGGCCAAAGAATGCATAGGTTAAAAGGACACCAAAGGAGAGGAGCTAAATCAAGATAAATTGTACCATTACATACAGGAGGATAATTTCTGACATAACATTTAATCCTCGACACTACGTGCATATGCAACTAAAGGAAAGTAAATACATCAATCATGAAAAGGATACCCAAAATGATCCTATAGAGGATGCCGAAGTGTTATCGCATAAGAGGAAGAAGCCCCCAAGTCTGTAATCCTACAAGACCACAAAGTTAGCAACCGGAACCTATAGGGAATACTTGTCAGATAATCCAAATCAAAACAATCCTACAATCAACACACAAATATGTCAATCAAAAACACTAAGGGGTTGAGTGATGAGATATGATGAGGGAGGAAATCAAGGGAGATATATGCCTCCCTTTTTTTTCTTGTTTAGTCTGAAAAGGAGAAACAAGGAGAATATCTACGCATATTGATTTCAAGGAAACTTGAGAAATGTGTTGCGAAGGTTGTTTTTACAAAAAACACCCAAGAACACCACATTAGGTAAGATAGAGGGTGGAACCATGATTCCAACACAACAAATGGCAAAAAGTCTAAGTTTGATAGCCCAAGATAGAGTCTTTTGATTAAAACTATTTACTTTTGCACCTAGATAGTGATATGAATTCTCATCCATTTAGTATAAGTAAAGGGAGTTTTCACTTTTCACTTTTCATTCTTATTTCATTGCGTAGAGGAGAGAAGGATAAGGAGAAGAGGAGAACAACCATGCCAGGCCAATGTCCATACCATCTTCCATGACTGGAGATGCTCTGAGCCCAAGTGGTAGAGAGATGTTTCGAGGCTAAGGTAGGGACCTGATCTTGTATTTCTATCATCATTCTTTTATGTTTTATGTGATTTTGTAATTTTGCATTCCATCAAGGCCTCATTAGACAAGGGTTTTGTTGTGTGGTTGCACAACACACCCCATTTTGCCCCAACAAAATAGGGACCCAACTTTTGGCGGTATGGTAAAAAAAAATTAGTCCTAAATGCATGTCAGAAAGTTATCCTTTGCATATTAGAACCTTAGGATCATGACCATAATCTAAAATTAAGATTTGTTGTCAAGAATCTTTTCATATGAAAGAATGTAAAATTTCAAGCGAGTTTGCCTTTGAAGTATTTCAAAATTCGTTGAAATAAGAAAATTATGTTCAGTCAAAGGGTCTTCCAGATGTTTGCATTTACATATCATCCAGATCTTAACTTAGTGTCCGGATCTTAACTTAGTGTCTGGATCTTAACTAACATCCAGATGTCAAAGTTAAGGAGCTTAAATGCACTTAGCATCAAGGCATTTGGGTATAAGTTAGTATCCAGATCTTAAGTAAATATCCTGACGCGCAATAGTGTCTAGACGTCAAACTTAAGAGACTGGATCATTTAAATGTCAAAGCGTCAGGATACTAGCAAGTGTCCCGATCTTAAGATAACATCCTGATGCACAATATTATTTGGATGTCAATTTTAAAAGACTTAGTGGTTTGAACGTCAAAATGTCCCAATCTTATATAATATCCAGATCTTAACTTAGTATTCGGATCTAAAATAACATCCCGATCCCTCGCATGCTTATATCCAATATGACCAATGATGCAAGTGTTGGCAAGAGACACTATGTGGCTTCATGAGTGTTGTCATTGATGGCAACAAAGTCCATCCCACACATCCACATGACATGGTATGTCTATACCGGAAGTCAGATTGAAGAGTATTTTAGTCCGGTGAGCAAGAACAGAGCATGCAGCAAGGTTCGACAATCAGGTCTGGATCTCTCAGATGAAGTATCTCAGTAAAGTATGGATTTGGGGAAGTCAAGAGGAGTACCATGATTAATACATTCTAGAGATTGAGTGTTCGGTGATGAAAGAGTGAAAAGATATGAACACCTAAGTGTTGGGTTCCTATTTAGCAGAGTAGATTGAGGAAGAACTGACCAACAAAGCATCAGACCTTAATCTGGATGAGATATAGATGGTGATCAAGCTTCTTAAGGGATCATTCATGATTGGCTGACATGTTGGATGACTTCTATAAGTATCTCTTTGATACACATCACTTGGTAAGCAAGGATTCAGCCGACAGACCAGAGTTTTGGAAAATATTGAGTACTTTGGATGCCGACTAGAAAGATGTTGGAATCCTTTTTGAAGATATATATACTATATGGATTATGATGTAAGGGTGTGTGTGTGATAGATAGTGTGTGAAGAAAGGCAGAGATAGGTGTGGGAGTTATAATACAAGTCCAGTATGTAACAGAATAGTAGCACTAAAGGAGTGGAAGAATGAAATGCAGTAGATCAGTTTATTGAGCCTAACCATAACTGAAGCTCAGCATATGTGGATGCTTCTGATCAGTTCAAACATTTGGTTACTTTCTTTATAACTTGTAGACAGTGAGTCTCTTGTAGGTAGTGAACCTCTTGTGAGTAGTGTGCTCAGGCAGTGAGCCCTAATTGGCAAGTGCCATTTTGTACCTCTTATTCTTCTAACAGAGAATACAATCTTGGGTTAGACACCCTGTGGTTTTTTCCCTTAACAAGGCTTTCCATGTCAAAAATATTGTCTTATGTGTATTGAGTTTATTTCTGCTTCCATGGTTATGTATGCTTATATGTTTTGATATTACACTAATTATTAAAGAAGAAAAGAAAGTCAAATAATTAAGATAACTGATTCACCCCCCCTCTAAGTTACCAACAATTGGTATCAGAGCTAAGTTCCTTCTAACAGAGCTTAACAGCTTGAGGAAGATCTGGGAATCTCAATGGATATGTATGGTATGAGGGAACAACTTCAGTCTACCCTAGATGATCTTGATCAATCTCACTCTGAAGTCAATGACTTGAGGGAAAGACTCAAACAAGCTGATGATTTCATAAATAAACTCAAAGAAAAACTAAGTATCTCAATGAAGAAAAGAAAGGAACTTCTCCAACAACTAGCAAGTCAAAATGAAGCCAATGATACTAATGAAGATCTGAATGAGAAAACCAAGTTATGTGAGAAGTTATCAAAAGAGGTCATTATGGTAAGACATGAAATGGAATCAGGAGTTATGAAATTCACCCAAGAAATTGAAGAGAAAAGAAAAAGTGAAGATAATCTAAAATAATCTCTCAAGGAGAAGTCAGAAGACTGCCACAAAATGGATAGAATAATTAGGCATCTAGAATTTGATCTTGAAGAAGCTAGAGACAATGAAGAACAACTTGAGAATCAGATAGACACTCTTAAAAGGGATCTTCAAATAGCAAATGAATACAAAGAGAAATTCAAGATAAGCTCTGCTCAACTTGAAGTTCTTCTTGAAAGCCAAAAGAGGGTAGATGATAAGCAAGGCTTAGGGTATGAGAAAGGGGAAAGCTTTGGATCTGGTCAGAAGAACTTTGGATCAGGAATCCAAGGAATAGGCCTAGAAAACTTCCGGTAAGACAACCAAACACTCAAAGATATCCATCCTTCAATGGATACAGCCACAATTGCAATAACTTTGATCATAAAGCAAATCAGTGTAGAAGAAGAATGAATCAGACTAATTCATCCTTCTCTGTACAGTGTTTTAACTGCAAAAGGTATGGTTACAAATCTCAAGAATGTAGAAATATACAAATGAACAATTCATTCAATGGTAGATGCTTTGCATGCAATAGAATGGGTCATATGGATAATCAATGCAGATCAAGAGGATATTAGTCAAATCTGCAAAGAAATGTTGTTTGCTACAATTGCAATAGATCTAGTCATATTGCCAAATTTTACAGAAGTAAGAATCAGGATAAAGGGGGTCCGGTGCATCATAATCAAAATCAAGACAAAGGAAAAGGAAAAGTGAATGCGGATGAAATTCAAAGGGAGATGAACAAGATTTGGGTAAAGAGAAGTATAGAAAATGTTGGGGATGGATCCGCACCAGAATTTGGTGCTAATATTCCTTCTGGAAACTAAATAAGATGAGCTCTCACTTAGGGGGAGTCAAAAAGGAAAACAAATTCCCCCAGCCAGTTAATTGGTGCCTGAAATTGGCACATGGAAAGTTGCAGATTAAAGTGTTCTCAGAGAAACATCTAAATAAACCTTGGTAAAGATATGGAAGATCCGCAAGAAGTTTAGAAGAGGTTAATCTTCCAAGATTAATCCGGTTTAACAGTCATCCGGTAAGAAGTAGGATTTTCACAGTTAGATCTGATATGATTCAAAATTGAGGAATCTTGATCTGTGAATGGATGAAATGATTGGAGAAAGGAAGATAGATTGTCAATAATCACCGAGAATAACTCTAAGTGCATCTTAGTGATCTGGAAAAGATCTTTCTCAGAACAAGGAGAACAAGGCAACCAGAATGACTTAAGTTGCACATTTATTGCAATATGGAATTAGGGTTTGCGCAGAAATATAAGGGTTCTCTTATTGAACATTTGCTCATTTACATTCGAGAAGAAGAGAGAAGGAGCTCTGCAACAAAATTGCCTCAAACCTCTCAAAGATCAACTACAGAAGTCAATTAGTCTAGCAATCCTATCTGGCTCATATCGTGAACCCTAGAGGTGTAAAAAGGTATTTTCACTCTTGAATATCTCTCTTTGAATCTTTTGAAAGATGGTTACTCTGAATGTTGTCAAAATCACTGATAGGTCGCACCCTAAATTCAAGAAGCACCCCTACAAATCTCTGGAAGTTGATCCCTTAGGTGCATTCTCTAGCATTCTGCATTGGGTTCTACATGTAGAAGATGTTAGGGTTTACATACACGCAAACATTGAAGATTTTGGGGAATCCAAGCTAATGGATATCTACCACAAAGAACTGATAGATGGATCACTTGAACTTAAACCCCAATACAAGGCCATTTGGGATAAGTATTTTAGACATTGCATCCATTTCCCCTAATTTGTAGAAGATGAGTGGGTCTGGTATGTTCTGAGCAAAGTGCATGACAACTTCATGTGGTTGAAAAGGCCATTTAAGATCACAAAAGATGCTATTAGGGCGGTAACCAGTTAGCACTCATCTGGAAGGTTACCTGTTCTCAAATCGGTCAAAAACCAAACTGTGAGTGAGGCTACCGGATCAAAATTTGACAAGAGAGAAATGATAATAGAAGATATCACTGATCTGGCTAATAAGTTTGCCTCCATGATAATTGGTTACAAGATATATCACTCCAACAGGAAAAATTTAGTACCCAAAATAGTAATTTACACTGCTTATTAGATGCTAAGAGAAAATGCTGACTATGATCTTTGTGAGCTTCTCCTGAACCAACTGTTAGAAAATTTGTAGAAAATAAAGAAGGATAAAAAGAATTCATTTAAGTACAGTGGCTTGATACTTTGCCTATTCTTCTACTATATGAATGAGCTACCCGGAACTAGTGGCTAGATATGGCAAAATGACAGACTTGTTGCCATACAAATTAGGGATTATATGTATGGGCTTGGTGAGGCCAAGGCACAAAATATAGCACTGTGGGGTTACTTCAAAAACTTCCAAAGCATGATGCAAGACAGAGAGAGAATCCCCCAATCTCTAGTTTAAAAATACAAAGATACAATGTGCTTCATGGTAGACACTGATCAATGCCTAATGGAGGCAGTGGAACTGAGAATAGTGTGGATTATGCCAATGGGCTATGAGGTGGATGAGAAAATTTTGGAACTACATGTCCAACATCTACTAAGTCAGCCTAAGGACCTTAAGGCAGAAAGGTTTGGAACCTTCCAAGAGTTGAGTTTAAAAGTTCATGTTGAACTAAGACAGCCTAAGATAAAGAGAAAAGTGAGAAGATAAGTAGAGGAAGTTGCCAAAAGATTTGGCATTTCTAAAGAAGTAGTCGATGCAAATAGAGAGAAATTAGAAAGAGTTGAGAAGGAAAGACAAGAAGCAGAAAAAGAAAGTAATCTGGTGCAAGCCCCCTCCCAGACCAGATCCTCCAAAAGCTCTGCACCAGCCACCTCTAAGAGTCAAAAAGCATCAAAACCGGAAGTCAGGACATCCAGAAAGGGAGAGAAGAGAACTAAGACAAAGGCCACAAGGTCTTACACCAGTCAGAAGGATGATGAAGAGATAGAATTAGATGAGGAGATCAAGAAAAATGAAAAAGAAGAAGAAAATATCCGATGAATCCTCTACCGATCAAGGCAAGGAAGAAAAGGCAAAAGAATTTTTTGAAAATCCTACTCTTTGCATTGATGATATCATCAAATCAATCACTGTGGATGGGAACCTGAAACCAATGACTAAATTTTATGATGAATACAATGAAGCTGATTAGAAGATTCTGCAAGATGCTATAGTCAGGTATCTTAATAGTTATAACAAAGCATTCATTGAAATCATATCGCTGATTCCCAAAAGCTTAGAGAAGGAACTTGAAATGAGAAAGAATAATGCTAAGGCAAAAGACCTAGAAATCTAGGAGTAGATTGCTATCCAAATCTATCCTTCCATTACCCCTCAACAAAAGAACATGATCTTCAAGGACTGCAAGGATGAGTTCTAAAGCAAAGCAAGAATGAACCAGCTTATGCTTGGAGAAATTGACAAAGTGGCAAAATAAATAGAAGATATGCTCCAGAATGCTTTTAAAAGATTCAATCTTCCTGTTATAGAGGACTTAGGTGATGAACCCTTTGCCATGGATGATGAAGGAGAATCTACTGTGAAAAATGGAGAAGAGCCAAAGGACATAGGTGAGGAAAGGACTCAGGACTTGGATTCCTCTGCTCTGGAAGAGGAAGTCCCTAAAGAAGTAAACATCTCTCTTCTAGATCCCCCTGCTGAATCCAGAACTAAAGGAGAAGAAAGAAAAGATGAGAAAATTGGTCAAGAAGAAGAAGTCAAGGGAAGAGAAAAAGATCAAACAAAGAAAACCCCAGATGACAGCTCTGAGGCCACAGAAGGGAAGAAAACTCTGTCTCTAGCAAGAGACACTGACGAAGCAGTCAAAGACTTCCTGACAAAAGAAATGATGGAATTAGATGAACCGGAGCTACTCCAAGGACCATTCAATTTTGATTCCCTCTCCCCGGTTCAGACAATGAAGATAGCATCCTTTGTCCAAGCAAAGGCAAAAGAAAAACTTTTGAAGTCTCACATGGAAGACTGTGAGTTGATAGAGATTGCATCCGGTGTGTTGGAGAAGATCATGCCATCCTTCCAAAAGGATCTTTCGGCCTCTTCATCCAGTAATCTAAAATCTCTTGTTAATTCTGTTAACACACATTTTGATTCTTTGGAAAAAGTAGCAGAAGAGAAAGTCTGGAAAGAATTTTTGGATAAGAGATTCTCCAAGATACAAGGACTTATAACAAATGATAGGAGAAATTTGGACATTGGGATAAAGAGCTTAGAAAATGCTCTTAAAGATGGCGGAGATATATATAAATTTTGTTTATCCTAGTCTAAAGTGACAATGGATATTGAGAAAAAAGTGAAAGAACAAGAGGCTAAACTGTCAAGTTTATCTCAGAATTTTGATCCTCTCACCACATCCATAATAAACCAAGAATGTCAGACTATTTCCATTCTAAATGAACTAAAGAAACTTGAAAAGGAAAAGAAGAATATAATAAGTAGGATGGGTGAGCTTAGAGGGATAATTATCCCTAAGTTAGATGTCATGCATGAGGCCCTAACTGATGCTCAAACCACAGCCCGGACTAGTGATCTGACAGATCTAAAGAGGGCAGAAGCTTTTGCATTCCTGTTGAGTGGTCACATCTCAATTTTGGATAGGATGAAGCAGAGTTGGGCAACATAATTTGTCCAGTTGAAGACAACTTTTGAAGATATACTTCAGTATATGTAAGTATAACATGTATATATATTTATGCGGCCAAGTATAGATTATTTTTGGGAAATTTTGGTGTACAGGGCCTACCCTTTGCCATTGATGTCAAAGGGGGAGTGAGGAGCAGTGAAAAATGTGGAATCTAGCTAAGGGGGAGCTCTAGAAAAGTGTACATAAGAACAAAGCATCAGCCAAGGGGGAGTAAGCTATAACACTTAGTCATTTTTTACTAAGTGTTGCCATTAATGCCAAAGGGGGAGATTGTTGGCAAGAGACATTGTGTGGCTTCATGAGTGTTGTCATTGATGGAAACAAAGTCCATCCCACACATCTGTAGGA
This sequence comes from Cunninghamia lanceolata, assembly GCA_027924645.1. NCBI lineage: Eukaryota > Viridiplantae > Streptophyta > Pinopsida > Cupressales > Cupressaceae > Cunninghamia > Cunninghamia lanceolata. The sequence continues at coordinate 4,694,249 of BSBN01000071.1, read as the reverse complement.
TATGGTATGTCTATACTAGAAGTCATATTGAAGAGTATTTTGGTCTGGTGAGCAAGAACAAAGCATGCAGCAAGGTCCGACAATCAGGTCTAGATCTCTCAGAGGAAGTATCTTAGTAAAGTGTAGACTTGGGGAAGTCAAGAGGAGTACCATGAATAATACATTCCAGAGATTGAGCCTCCGGTGATGAAAGAGTGAAAAGATATGAACACCTAAGTGTTGGGTTCCTGTTTGGTAGAGTAGACTGAGGAAGAACTGACCGGCAAAGCATCAAATCTTAATCTGGATGAGATATAGATGGTGATCAAGCTTCTTAAGGGATCATTCATGATTGGCCAACATGTTTGATGACTTCTATAAGTATCTCTTTGATATGCATCACTTGGTAAGCAAGGATTCAGCCGACAGACTAGAGTTTTGGAAAATATTGAGTACTCCGGATGCCGACTAGAAAGATGTTGAAATGCTTTTTGTGGATATATATACCAGATGGATTATGATGTAAGGGTGTGTGTGTGTGTGATATGATAGTGTGCGAAGAAAGGCAATGATAGGTGTGGGAGTTATAATACAAGTCCAGTATGTAACAGAACAATAGCACTAAAGGAGTGGAAGAATGAAATGTAGTAGATCAGTTTATTGAGCCTAACCAGAACTAAACCTCAGCATATGTGGATGCCTCTGATTAGTTCAAACACTTGGTTACTTTCTTTATAACTTGTAGATAGTGAGTCTCTTATAGGCAGTGAGCCTCTTGTGAGCAGTGTGATCGGGCAGTGAGCCCTAATTGGCAAGTGCCATTTTGTACCTCTTATTCTTCTAACAAAGAATACAATCTTGGGTTAGTCACCCCATGGTTTTTTCCCTTAACAAGGTTTTCCATGTCAAAAATAGTGTCTTATGTGTATGAGTTTATTTATGCTTCCATGGTTATGTATGCTTATATGTTTTGATATTACACTAATTATTAAAGAAGAAAAGAAAGTCAAATAATTAAGATAACTAATTCACCCCCCCTCTCAGTTATCAATAGCAAGGACACGTGTTCACATTCACATCCTGACCCACATAATGTTATCTAGACATCCACGTGAAGATATTCTTGGAATATGCCTTAATCGAATGTATCCTTCATACCCGCACTTTTTTTCTTTTAATGCGATGAAGTGGTAGTTGAAATTTAAATTCAAAACATACCAATGGACACTTGTAGAAGTTATGTTCCATCCTATCAAAAGAAGATGTTAAATCATAGTCTCACCATTAATATGCCCTAAAATCACTCATTACCTAAGTTAAAACAACATTTTCATGATCACGATCGATAATATTGCCTTAAGAAACCCTAATTCCATTACTTGAAGCTTAAGGCACACTAGAGCTAGAATAGAGAATAGGAGACACAAAGGAACATTATCAAAATGGTGATTTGGCTAACAATCTAGCAATCACATGTGAAGAAGACACACCAGGTACATATAAATTTTTCCCTTGATCATTTTATAAATCATGCTCTAATTTAGTCAAAAGAAATAGTAAAAAGAGGAGAATGTATTAACAACAATTATGTAGTGTTTAATGCTAGTCTTGGTATTCAAATAGGATCATTATTATGCTAACCATGAGCCATGATATGTTATTATTTAAGATTGGTAAATTTGTATTGCAGGACAAAATGTCTCAACCAAGAATTGAGAAGCGCAATACTAAATTCAAGGTCCCTTTGTTCCATAAAATGCACAACATATATTGTAAGATGGGTCATCAGGAGGATACTCATACGAGCAATACAAGCTTAGAGGATTTCAGAGCAATAATTGAAGCTGGAGAGGATAACATCATTTTACAAAATGTTGTGACATTTGGGTTGTTTCATGTGGCCAGTTTTCCTTATTCTGCGGAAGCTTTTGAGCTTGTAATGGAGTGTGCATTGAATTATGATGTCAACACTATAAGTGTAGAGAAACAAAAGAGACTATATGCTAATCTTTTAGTAGATGGTATTGCAGAAGTATTTCATTTACCAGTAACATAGAATATGTATGTGCCTGATTTAGATGCTTTGGCCAAAGAATTTGAGGCCAATGATAAGAATTATAGAAGGGTTATCTATTGTGGAGAAGCCTAAACAATACAGCTAGGGAAACCACTAAAATGGTAGTTCATTTGTACAAATTTGACTTTAGTGAGGAAGTTCAATACATAATGAGTATGCTCAGCCAGATGAAGGGTTTGGTCAATAGAAGAACATTCGAACCTTGGATGTTTGGGTTGATCAAGATGGTAGTAGAGTACAAGCTAGAGAATGTCAATGTTTAGTGGGCCAAGATCATCAGTGATGCTTTGCATGATCAGATGGTTAAGTGGAATTAGAATAAGATCACCATTTTTAGGATGACTTCATATCTTGTATATGCTTGTGTAGCAAAAGGTACATTTGATGCATTACAGATAGTGGGGAAGCTGGGAAAATTGCTTAGTGAGAAGCTCCTTGGGAGTATTATCCTCAACTGGAAAGAAGATTATCCATACAAAATTATAAACTTGTGAATGATGCTTTCATAATGCATATAGTTAGGTTGATGGATGGCGACCGGGCTAAGAGATTTTCAGTAGGCACCACAAAAGCAATCAATGGATATGGTTCTTGGTTTATTTGAGCCAAGATATTCATATATTCAGATGGAAGATTTTAGTGAGAAACCATATATGCTACCTAGATACCCCTCTGATAAGGTAGTATTGATGGAAATGATGAGGCAATAGTTGCCTATACTTGAGTTATCAAAAAACAAGGAGGGTCGCCCTTACATGAAATTCCTTCTTGATATCAATTGGTTCCTTGTTGGATCCATAGAAAATGCAAGGAAGGCTAAGTCAGATATGAAAAACTTGAATTTGAAGTTGTTCCCTCTGGCTAGGGATTATGACCCATATCACGGGGTAGAGAAAAGGTTCAATAAGAAGTATAAACACAGTGTCCACCTTGAAGATTTTTGGGTAGACTGTGATGATGACCATGAAGCACAGAAAAGAGAATACATAAGATTAACTTTAGACCAGATGAGGACCATAGTGTTGTGTGGTTACACAACATGCCCCATTTTGCCTTAGCAAAATAGGGACCCAACTTTTTTTTGGGTTTTCCCCTGCTTTCCTTGCTTTGGGGTAAAAGTTAAATATCAAGTGAAACAATAGTATATCACCCCAGCACATGGACCTCATAAAGGAGCGTTAAATGTCAAAGTCAGTTTCTATTGTCACAAACCTCATCAAGTGAAGAAGTATAACATTCGAAGCAGGTTTGCCTTTTGAATCACCCTAAAATTCCTTAAGGATAGAAAGTTATGGTCAGTCAAAGTTTGGTCAAACCAGTCACTCAAGGTGATATTTCTTATTATCCCTGATGTTCACCAATATCTCAGATATATGTTTTAACACAAGAGAACCTGATACCTACATATTTACTAATATGCAGATGTCAAAATTAAATGCCGAAGGTATTTACCCATCATGAACGCGCGCACATTCCTAGAGGGTGATATTTCTTAATATCCCTGATATTCCCTAATGTGAGGGTTTGCCTCAAATATAACACAAACACTTAACATCGGTAATAATCCTTAATATCCATCATGTTAACTAAGATCCCTGATCTTCCTTAATATGATGATGACATCATCTTAACCTGATATAAAGAAGACCCGATATGACGATGACATAATCGTTGTTGAATGTCAGGAACACTGAGAGGGGGGGTGAATCAGTGTTCTAAAAATCTTTTGATGCACTTTAATTTTCAAGCATTTTCCAAAATTAATTAAACAAAGGCACAACATGCATATGAACAGTAACCATAAAAACATAACACATAGACACCAAATTTTTACATGGAAAACCCAAAATGGGAAAAAATCACAGAGAGGATTAGGTCTCAAATATATATTGTAATATTTACAAATAATGATTCTTAGGCTTGGTCACTCCGTGGGCCTGGAACATGCTAGCTCACTGCCATGAAGTACAACTAGGTCTAGCAGTCTCACTGCCTCAACCCTAAACCTAGTAAGATTACAATAAAGGTTGTTAAACCCTGAGGGATGTTAAACCCTAATGGAGAATCACTACCAGATTCACTGCCAAGTACAAAGTTGATTGCACATGAAAACTGAATACTGCATAAGCATCTATCTCTATGCTAGGGTGCAATCATCTAGCAACTAAATTTTGAATCCTAAGTCTTCATCGTTCCTGATCTTTTAACTCTACTCTACTATTCACATACTCACATCACTTAGACATCTCTCTACTTTCTCACAATTGAAACTCATCACCTTTATATATCCGCATCACGATTTGATCCACAATCAGGTCGGCACCAAACAAATGAAACATGTACATAGAAAGATGTAGCTTGTTAGCTTAATCCAATGCACTATATATTATGCAGACCCAAATCTTTTCCCAAATGTGTTCATATAGGTCAGCTCTAATCATTCAATCACTTAGATAGATCCTACAAACATTATCTCTTCTCCGCCCAATGATTTATCGTACTGGTCAGCTTGTTCCTTAAGACCATGCTTAGCAGGTTCATTTGTAGTTTTACATCCTTTACTACGAATTACAAAACACTTCCAAAATCATATCAATGACTCTTCACACATTCCCAAACTTACCCTCACAACCACAAGTCATGATCTCGTCTTGCGAAGAATTGTGGACCATCAGAACTCAGACTCTGTTTCTATCAAACTTTGTCAAACACTGTACCGATACTTAGTAGCTTGTAACTATCCTTCCAGTGGGCTTTAGATCTACAAAATCTAGAATTAGACACTTCATATAAGTGTTTACAACTCCTCAAAAATGCATAACAAGATACTTACTTGCGAAGGAATGCAGACCATTACAATGTGCCATGTTCATTGTCTCTATTATACCTCTATTCACCTGGACTTAGATAATTCCTCCAAATGACTTCCGGAGGAAGTCAGGACTTAATCTTTGGAGCATAACATCATTAACCAATTATTTACATCATTCCTAAACTACATTACTAGATCATCAACTGCAGAAGTACACTAACCCACTGACTGTCCTTTACTCTATACACACCCATCCTTAGCTATTTTCTGTGAACCAGACTTGAAATCCAATATCTCCTTCTGAAGTTTTCTCTTCCTACCATGGTGGTAAGATCTCTAAGCCTTGTTGCCATCAAGGACAACACACAAGTCCATGCTAGAGTAGAGTCTCTTGCCAACAATCTCCCCCTTTGGCATTGATGGCAACACTTAGTGAAAAATGCTTGACTGCTCCTCCTTTCTATATACACTTCATTTTTCTGCTCCCCCTGAGATGTTTATCCATTTTTCACTGATCTTCTTCTCCCCCTTTGACATCAATGGCAAAGGGTGTGATCTGGAACCAAAAAAAAATTGAGTCTTCAAAATTTTTATGTATTCTGCTACATATTTAGAAGTGCAATCTTCAACTTAATTTTACATGTGTTGGAGGATGTCATTGAAAATGTTCTTTACTTGAGCCCATTCACCATCACAACCTTTCTTGGCATTTATCAAAATTTGAATATGACCACTGAGTAAAAAAACTATAGCTTCTACCTTTTTGTAAATCTGATGGTGAGGCATTTTGTCTAGCAAGCTGTGCTTCATCCACAAGCTTAGTCATTGAATCCAGTTTGGGACTGATCAACTTTCTCAATTGTCCCATTCTACTCTTTATTTGATACTTTTGATTTATTAAATTATTCAAGTCATTGTGGATTTTAATGACTTGAGCTTCCTTGTTGCTAGTTGATTCATGTACCAAATTAAAATTCTTAGAAATATCCATCAGTTTTTCTTCCAATTCCTTGATCTTTTCTTCTATTTTCTTTGTAACTTCCAGCCATGATAGACAAAATTTATATACATCACCAGCTTCTACAATAGCACTCTGAATATTTTGTATTCCATTTTTTAGTTGAGCCTTATCATGGGCTATCAACTTTGTCAACTCATCTAGCCTTTTCTCATTAAACTCTTGTCTAACTTTTATTCCAGCAGATTTATCAAGAGATTCAAAGTGTGTACTTACAGAGTGAATTAGTCCCTTGAGTTGACAAGTGGCAGACATAGAGGTGTCCTTCCAGTAAGTTGGCTCCAGCTTTTCTAAAATACTGGATGCATCATTTATGAGTTCACTATCCTCAATGTGGGACTTCAAAATATCTTTTCTTGCTTTAGCTTGGACAACTGAAGCCAACTTGAACATTTGAGCCAGAGACATTGTGTTCAAGTTTATTAGACCTTGGATTGATTTAGGCTCATCTAGAACTAATTCTTCTTTTTCCAAAATATCTTTTACTATTTCCTTAGTGTCTCTTGCTACTTCTTCAGACATTTCTTCTTCTTGATTTTGTTCCGGGGTTTCCATGTCCATGCTCTCTTGTTGACCAATATTTTACTCCAAAGTAGGGCTTTCCTCAGCTCGATCAAGTTCTTGATTATCAACTTTGATCATCTCATCAATTTTCTCCTTGTTTTTTGGATCATCAGTCTATTGTCCTAGAAGAAGGCTTGTTTCAGTTTGATCCTTTTCAGAAGTAGGGGTTTGATCAGATTCTTCCTTTTTATTTTCTATTACTTTGTCTTTTACTAGAGGATTTGTATCAGTTTGCTCCAAACCTTGATCCATGTTGACTTTCGGAATAGATCTGTCATCTCCAGCATTTGTTTCTTCATTGTCATAGATGGGAGGAATATTATTTTTCTTTAATATTTCCAAAATGGTTTCCTCTGTTTTCTTGACCATGTTATCAATTTCACCTATCATTAATGAATTCATCCTTTTCTTAGTCTTGAAGGCATCCTTAAGTTCCTTAGAAATTCTGGCTTCTTCTTCAGGAGTGATCTTTGGACTTAACCTTGTTAGTTGATGCTGTCTGAGTTCAATATCTTTGGCCATAGCAGTTTCTTTTTTAGCTGATAAAATACTGGGAGATCATCAATGATCTCAATGAGAGCTCTATTGTATATGTTCAAGTACTTTACAGTGGCTTCTTCCAAAACCCTTTTATCAGTATCACTGTAATCATCATAGAATTCAACCACATCTTTTAAGTTTCCATCAATAGTGACAGATTTTAATATATCTTCAAGCTTTAATGTGGCTTGTGTATCTTTCTTTCGGATGACTTCTCCTTGCTACTTTTGGATACTTTAGTATTCTCAACTTTCATTATCTTTACTTCCTCATCTGATTCTGTCTCTTCCTCATCCTTTTCTCCCACACTGACATACAATCTTTTTCCATTCATCTTCTTCCACTTTGTATCTTTGTTAGAGGGTTTCTTTGATGATGTTGTACCAGATGAAGTAGCAGAGCTTCTAGTAGTTGTAACACCAGTTCAAAAATAAAGAGTTATGTAGTGACAGACAATTCCTATGCCATCTTGGTTGTTGTTATTAAATCTACAAATCCATTCTATGCATATCCAGCAATGATTTTGATCCAAGAGATGACGTCTCTTTGACATGGCCGTCAAACAGTTCACAGACCTTGTTTATGCCTTGGTCTTTTGTATAACCGTCTAATCAAAATTGCATAAACCTTATGACCAATATCTTATTAATTGTTACACAAAAGTACATATATATATATAATTACATTACTATATTTTGTTTAATATGATTAAATGAGAGTTGACATGGTTGTTAATTATTGTTGATGAATTTAATATTGATTTTACTACAATTTCTTTGTAATAGTATTGTTAAGTTGAAAATTGATTAATTGGTTGGAATTAGGTTTGAAAACAATGTATTTAAGATTTGATTTATAAGTTTGTTTTAGAAATTAATTGATTACGAGTGGAATTGTATAAGGTAAATGGAACTTGTGTAAGTTGTATCAGTGGTTGTAATAGGGTCATCTTGTCGAGGTTTTCCTGAGGCATAGATTAGTATGTCCTGATTTCATGTGTATGTGATGTTGTAAGTGAATTTTGATGTGATAATAAAGTCCTTTATGGATGTTGTGGCTCATTAGTTGTATAGAGCATGTTTATAATTTGTGCTTGAGAAATGCCATGTTCTTATTAACCTTGTTGTTGAGAAAATGCTTGTATCATATTTTTGTCTTGAACTCAATAAACCCTTTCCTATTCCTAGACTTGGTATGTTAGCAGGTTAGAATGTTTTGTATTGGTTTATTCCATTAATACTAGTATTGGGTTAGGGATTTTAACAAGCTTGGTAATCATCATGAGGTGTAGACACCTCTAGAAGAATTTTGTATTAGGTATGATCATTTTGGTATTCATAGGACCAATGTAGTAGTGGTTTATAGAAGATTGATCAAGTTGACACTTAAGCTTTCCCATAGCAACCTGAACTTCTCTCTTCCTATTCATGTGTTGAATGGAATTTGGTAAAACCTAGAAAAAGATTGTTCTTTTACTTGTGGCCTATTAGTGTTCACTCTTGAGTTGCTTTAGCCATGATACTTCTACTTGGTTTGAACCATCCTTTAAATGTGTTATGATCCTATCATATGCATGTGATTAAAAGTGTGGTAAATTTGATGAAGATGTTAGATCTATAGGAATGTTTTGTTGTTCTGTATTCCTTTCCTCTCAAGCTAACCTTAGAACAAGGTTCTTTTATTGTAGCTTTGGGTTTTGTATCTTGTGATTCTAACTAGTGTAAGAGATTTATAGCATTCTAATATTATAGGCTTTTAGCCTGCCTTATACAGTTATATTTAATAGTATTTACAAAATTGTCTAGATTATTAATGAAATCTACATTAGTGTAAATAGTGTAAATAATTGTTGTGTTTAATTTGTATGCCTTTGAGTTATTTGAAGTTTGTTCACAATCATTTTAATTAAATGAAATTAAAATAAGTCTTAAGAATTATTAGTTAATATTTTGTTACTTATGACACTTATATCATTTGATCATATTAGTAACTTCAACTAGTAGTTAGAATAATATTGTTCTGCATTGTTGAGATAGATTCACTTTATGTTTGTTGGATGATTGACCATGATTGGAATTAATGTTGCATTCTTTAAGAACCATTATTAGTGCATCAGATCATATGTTGCATTTGTGGGATCTTGGTTTATGATGTGCATTGGAAAGTGAATGTGATGTGTGACCATTGTGTTTTAATGGTGTCAAGTGTTTGTGTCATTTGGGGAAATGGTTTCTAGAGGCCTAGGAGGGTGTGATTGTGTGGGGGTTGGCTATGTGTGCATCATGTGAGTTGAATGAAATGCATTCTTAAAATATTGCCTCCTATTCATGTTGGTATGATATATGTGCAAGATGGTTTATGCCTTGCTCAGTGTACCTATTCATGTAATTATGTTGACTTTGCAAGATGGATAATGCCTTGCTCTGTGTTATGTGCTTGTGATAAATGTGCAAGATGAGTAATGCCTTGCTTTATTTATGGATTTATGTGTTAATAATAATCGTGCAAGATGGTTAATGCCTTGCCTTGTATAGGGTTTACTAGTTGCAAGTAGGGGGAGTGGCTCTCAATGGGGGTTGGAACCCAAAGAGGTGTCTACAACAACCCATTGGAGGGTTTCTTAATCCAGTGATAACCTTAATTATGAGTTAGGGGGAAAGGGTAGAATTCACATTAATCAAGATAAAGTATGCCTCGCTCATGGCTCAAGTGCTCGTTTAGGCTTGAGATGAGATGAGAAGGCCTAGAATGGCAAGATAAACTGCCTTGTCCTCATGAAAGGTATGTTGATTCTGCATGCGTTTGTATGGGGACCGAGGGTTAGGAGAGGCTACTAGGACAACCCAGGATGGGGGCTGGGGCCTAGGAAGACCTACCAGGACAACCCATGACAAGCTATGTGATGACACTCCTCCCTAATGCAGTCTAGCACTCCCTAGTTGTATTTCTTCCATTGGATGTGTGAGTACCTCTAAAAGTACAGTTAAGTGTGTAAGTGATGTTTAAGTTGCTTGTGATGTCTTTATTGACCAGTGTTGTATTTGAGTCATGTGTAGTCCTTACACTTGTTAGCCTATTGTCTTCTTGGTTGTTTGCTTAGTGGGACCTTATTGTTATCTCCTAGCATGGGAGGTGGACCTTAGGGTTCCACATGGTCGGGTGGTTGTGCTTTTATCTCCATTGGTTTCTCTTTTTGTTGTTCATGTGTGAGAAGGATGTACCTTGTATGGCAGATTTCAAATTTTTCTCTAGCTTGAGGAGACAGATGCTTATATTCATGTTCCAGTCTTGTATATCAGTAAAATCATGTACTATTATCTTGATGTATGTACTCCAATGTAATCAAGGAAGTGATATTGTAAATAATGTAATTGGTGTACTCTCTTGTAAAGGAAATTATATATGTACTTACATAATCCTATATACAGGATCTTGACGATTAATTATCTGATGATATAATATGGAAATGTATGTGTTTATTCATTGATGCAATCAAATTTAGAATGAACTATGGTCGTTAGTTAATTCATAATGTTGGTTAGATCTTGTTAATAGTTTGTTAGTAATGTAGTCGTGGAAACCTAGAGGATAAGATTAACTTGATGTTATGAATAAATATGATTTACATTTCTTTGTTATTTCTTTCCTTTAAAAAAAATCCATTTTTGGTTAGCATAGTTGAGCTATTCTCTAGGGTTTCTTGGCAGGGCATTACAGTAGTCCTTTGTGTTGTTTCAGGCTCTCTTTGACCATTTGATAGGTGGTGTATATTGCAGTACCAGAAACTAAGTTTTCTCAGTTTGAGAAGTAAAATTTGTAACCTATGACCATTGAGGCAAACTTTACTAAAGGATCAGTGATATCATTTATTGTCAATGCCCTTTTGTCAAATTGTGCTCATGTAGCATCTGTAACCATTTGATTATTGACCACCTTCAATAATGGCACTCCTCCAGTGACTGCCTGAATTTCCTCTTTTGTCATTTTAAATGGTTGCCCTTTCCCTAACAACATGAATTCATCATGGATTCGACTAAGGATATACCAGATGCACTCATCCTCTACAAATGTGGGAAACTCTACATACTGGATGAATTTCTTCTCCTTCAAGGCTTTGTATTCTTCCTTTAAATCAAATTGATCATTACTTAAGTGTTTCAGGAATAAATCTAAGAATTTGTCACCGCTGATCTCATCTAGGGCCACATGGATATATGCCCTAACATCTTCAACATAGAAGACTCCGTAGGGTATTTTTGAGAATGCACCCATCGGATCCACTTTGGTTGCCTTGTAGGGGTGTTTCTTAAGCTTAGGCCAAGGTTGATCAGAGATGTCTACAACTTGCGGAGTTGCCATTGTAGAAATTCAACAGATTCACAAATGAGGTTTTAATGAAAATACCTTGTTTCGCTGAGTTAGGGTTTCCTTTCTTTGAATGCTTCAAATCTTGGTTGTCGCTGCTCAAGTTTAGCTTTGATCTCTCTGAATTTTTGATAGCTCCAAGTACAAAGTGATTTTGAAACCAAATAAGTTCCTTTTTATCCTTCGCATGGCTTGACCTAGTCGTCATTAAATGCTCATTCCCAAAAAGTTGTCAAAGCCCTTCACTGTAGAACATAGTCGATTAGGATTTCTCCACAATATGCCGCATTGACCCCTTTTCCTCCAGTTTTTCTTCTAAGAGCTATGTCACATCAGATTTCATCATATGCCTTCATGTCAGATTCTAGCACCCACTTTTTGGCTGGGGGTTTTGAATTTTCAACACTACTCCCCTTGAGCCAGAGCTTCCAATTTACCTCTTGTAGGAAGTATCTGCATCAGATTCTAGTGTGGATCTATCCTCTTCTTTGATTACTTCTTTCTTGACCCAGATCTTATCCATTTCCTTCTTGGTTTCAACTGGATCAATCTTTTATTTTCCCTTATCATTCCTCTACTTTGTTTTTCTTTCTTCAGTATAGTAATTTCTCTTCGCATTCTTGCTTGTACAGAATTTTGCATCATGACCAAATTTGTTGCAATTGAATCACACCACATTCTTTTGACCTTGATTCCTTTTATTGATTGGATTTGATTTGTATTGATTAGCTATATGTCCAAATCTATTGCATGCAAAACACTTTCCATTGAATGATTGACTGTTCCTAATTTTTTGAAAAACATCTCTTACCAAACTTCTGCATTCATTTGATCTGTGTCCCATTTTATAGCATGCATTGCACCTAATAGAAATCTGACTCACTTTACTTCTACACACAACTGCTCTATGACTAATTTTATTGCAAGTGAAGGATTTACCTTTGAAGAGTCATTTGTTGAATTTTTTCTTGATTTGATTTCTACATTCATTTGCTCTATGACCAAATTTCTTGCAATTAAAACACTGACTAGAGAATGATAGAACCTTTTGATTTATTCTGTTCCTACACTAAGTAGCCTTATGACCATACTTATTGCATTTGAAACAATAGCCATTAAAAGATGGGTACCTTTGAGCATTTGGTTGCCTGACCGGAGGTCTTTTGGGTCCTCTTCTTTGATTCTTGACCGGATGGTTTCTACCTCTTCCTTCTCTAGATCTGTCTTGACCTCAATTTGAGCTTTCTCCCTTTTCAAATCCCAAGCGTTGCTTGTCATTAGGGAGTTTTTGACTGACTAGTAACTCGTCAATTTTTGTAGAGCTTATTTTAAACTTTTCTTCAAAGCTTTTGGCCTTTTCCAAATCTGCTTTTAGACTCACAATTTCTTTTTCAAGTTTGACACAATCTTCTAATTTGTTCTTTACAATTGAATTTAGATCTTCTTCTATTTTTGTTCTTTCTACTTCCAAGAGATTCAAGGTTTCATTTGCTAATATTAATTGGTCACTAACCTCTTCGTATTTGTCCTTGAATTTCTTGACTTGTCCCTTTAGTCTTGGCATGCATTCATCAGCTTCTTGCAAGTTATCCTTTAGATCCTAAATTTCTACCTCAGAATTTTAAAGATCCATAAGAGCTTCTTCTAGTTCATTGTTGCTTTCATAATTACCATATCTTCTTGCTACCATGGTTGCACTATCCCAGATCTTCCTCAAGCTGTTAGACTTCTTCCAAGGAACCTTGCTCTGATACCAATTGTTGAATGTTAAGAACTTTGAGAGGGGGGGTGAATAAGTATTCTAAAAATCTTTTAATCCACTTTAACTTTCAACCATTTTCCAAAATTAATTAAACAAAGGCACAACATGCATATGAATAGCAACCATAAAAACATAACACATAGACACCAAGATTTTTGTGGAAAACCCAAAATGGGAAAAAACCACAGAGAGGATTAGCTCTTAAATATATATTGCAATCTTTACAAATAATGATGCTTAGGCTTGGTCACTCCATGGGCCTGGAACATGCTGGCTCACTGTCATGAAGTATAACTAGGTCTAGTAGGCTCACTACCTCAGCCCTAAACCTAGAAAGATTACAATAAGGGCCATTAAACCATGAGGGCTGTTAAAACCTAATGGAGGCTCACTGCCTTGATGGAAAAAGGCTCACTACCAAGTACAAAGTTGATTGCACATGAAAACTAAATACTATATAAGCATCTATCTCTATGCCAAGGTGCAGTCATCTAGCAACTGAATTCTGAATCCCAAGTCTTCATTGTTGCTGATCTTTTAACTCTACTCTACTATTCATATACTCACATCACTCACACATCTCTCTACTTTCTTGAAACTAAAACTCATCACCTTTATATATCTACATCATGATTTGATCCACAATTAGGTCAGTATCCAACAAATGAAATGTGTACATAGAAAGATGTAGCTTGTCAGATTAATCCAATGCACTATATATTATGCAGACCCAAATCTTTTCCCAAACATGTTCATATAGGTCACCTCTAATCATTCAATCACTTAAATAGATCCTTCAAACATTATCTCTTCTCCGCCCAATGATTTATCATACTGGTTAGCTTGTTCCTTAAGACCATGCGTAGCAAGTTCATATGTAGTTTTACATCTTTTATTGCAAATCACAAAACACTTCCAAAATCATATCAAGAACTCTTCACACATTCCCAAACTTATCCTCAGAACTAGAAGGCATGATCTCATCTTGCGAAGAATTGCGGACCATCAGAACTCAGACTCTGTTTCTGTTAAACTCTATCAAACACTGTACCAATACTCAGTAGCTTGTAACTATCCTTCTAGTGGACTTCAGATCTCCCAACTCTAGAATTAGACACTTTATATAAGTGTTTATAGCACTTCAAAACTGCATAACAAAATACTTACTTGCAGAGGAATGCAGACCATTACAATGTGCCCTGTTCATTGTCTCTGCTATACCTCTGTTCACCTAGACATAGATAATTCTTCCAAATGACTTCTGGAGGAAGTCAAGACTTAATCGCTGGAGTCTAGCATCATCAACCAATTATTTACATCATTCCAGAATCACATTACTAGATCATCATATGCAGAAACACACTGACCCACTGACTGTCCTTTACTCTTTAATAACCCATGCTTAGCTATTTTCTATCAACTGGACCTGAAATCTAATATCTGCATCTAGAGTTATCTCTTCTTGCCATGGTGATAAGATCTCTAAGCCTTGTTGCCATCAATGACAACATACAAGTCCATGTCGGAGTAGTGTCTCTTGCCAACAATCTCCCCCTTTGGCACTGATGGCAACACTTAGTGAAAAATTATTGACTACTCCCCCTTACTATATACACTTCATTTTTCTAATCCCCCTGAAATGTTTATCCATTTTTCACTGATCTTCTTCTCCCCCTTTGACATCAATGGCAAAGTGTGTGATCTGGAACCAAAAAAAATTGAGTCTTCAAAATTTTTATGTATCCTACCACATTTTTACAAGTGCAATCTTCAACTTAATTTTACATGTGCTGGATGGTCATTGAAAATTTTCTTTACTTGAGCCCATTCACCATCCCGTCTTTTCTTGAAATTATGCAAAATTTGAATATGACCATTGAGTGAAAGAACTATAGCTTCTTCCTTTTGTAAATCTGATGGTGAGGTAGTTTGTCCAGCAAGCTGTGCTTCAGCCACAATCTTAGTCATTGAATCCAGTTTGGGACTGATCAGTCTTCTCAATTGTCCCATTCTACTCTTTATTTGATACTTTTGGTTTATTAAATTATTCAAGTCATTGTGGATGTTAATGACTTGAGCTTCCTTGTTGTTGGTTGATTCATGTATTGGATCAAAATTCTTAGAAATATCCATCAATTTTTCTTCCAATTCCTTAATCTTTTCTTTTATTTTCTTTGTAACTTCCGGTCATGATAGACAAATTTTATATACATCACTAGCTTCTACAATAGCACTTTGAATATTTTGTATTCCATTTTCTAGTTAAGCCTTATCATGGGCTATCAACTTTGTCAACTCATCTAGCCTTTTCTCATTAAACTCTTGTCTAACTTTTGTTTCAACAAATTTTTCAAGAGATTCAAAGTGTGTACTTATAGAGTGAATTAGTCCCTTGAGTTGACAAGAGGCAGACAAAGAGGTGTCCTTCCAATAAGTTGGCACCAGCTTTTCCAAAATACTAGATGCATCATTTATGAGTTCACTATCCTCAATGTGGGACTTCAAAATACCTTTTCTTGCTTTAGCTTGGACAACTGAAGCCAACTTGAACATTTGAGCAGGAGACATTATGTTCAAGTTTATTGGGCCTTGGATTGATTTAGGCTCATCTAGAACTAATTCTTCTTTTTACAAAAGCTCTTTTACTATTTCTGCAGTGTCTCTTGCTGCTTCTTCAAACACTTCTTCTTGATTTTGTTATGGAGGTTCCATGTCCATGTTCTCTTGTTGACCAATATTTTTCTCTAGTGTAGGGCTTTCCTCAGCTCGATCAAGTTCTTGATTATCAACTTTGATCAGCTCATCAATTTTCTCATTGTTTTCTGAATCATATGTCTATTGTCCTAGAGGAAGGCTTGTTTCAGTTTGATCCTTTTCAGCAGTAGGGGTTTGATCAGATTCTTCCTTTTGCTTTTCTGTTACTCTATCTTTTGCCAAAGGATTTGTATCAGTTTTCTCCAAACCTTGAGCCATGCTAACTTCCAGAATAGATGTGTCATCTCCAACATTTGTTTCTTCATTGTCATAGATGGTAGGAATATTATTTTTCCTCAATATTTCCAAAATGGTTTCCTCTGTTTCCTTGACCACATTGTTGATTTCACCTATCATTAATGAATTCATCCTTTTCTTGGTCCTGAAGGTGTCCTTGAATTCCTTAGAAATTTTGGCTTCTTCTTCAGGAGTGATCTCTGGACTTAACCTTGTTAGTGCATGCTGTCTAAGTTCAATATATTTGGCCATAGCAGTTTCTTTTCTAGCTGATAAAATATTGCCCAAGGTATCTAGAAGATCATCAATGATATCAATGATAGCTCTATTGTATATTTTCAAGTACTTTATGGTGTCTTCTTCCAAAACCCTTTTATCAACATCACTGTAATCATCATAGAATTCAGCCACAGGTTTTAAGTTTCCATCAATAGTGACAGATTTTAATATGTCTTCAAGCTTTAATGTGGCTTGAGACTCATCTACCTTCTGTCTTTTGTTGTGTATCTTTCTTCCAGATGACTTCTCCTTGCTACTTTTGGTAGTTTAGTAGCCTCAACTTTCATTATCTTTACTCCTCATCTGATTCTGTCTCTTCCTCATCGTTTTCTCCCATACTGACATATAGTCTTTTTCCCTTCATCTTCTTCCTCTTTGTATCTTTGTCAGAGGGTTTCTTTGATGATGTTGTACTGGATGAAGTAGCAGAGCTTCTGGTAGTCCTTTGTGTTGTTTCAAGCTCTCTTTGACCATTTGATAGGCAATGTATATTGTAGTACCAGAAACTAAGTTTTCTCAGTTTGTGAAGTAAACTTTGTAACCTATGACCATTGAGGCAAACTTTACTGCAGGATTAGTGATATCATTTATCGTCAATGACCTTTTGTCAAATTGTGCTCATGTAGCATCTGTAACTATTTGATTCTTGATCACCTTCAATAATGGCACTCCTCCAGTGGAGTTTAGACCAGTGACTGCCTAAATTGCCTCTTTTGTTATTTTAAAGGGTTGCGCTTTCCCTAACCACATGAATTCGTCGTGGATTCGACTAAGGATATACTGGACCCAGTCATCCTCTACAAATGTGGGAAACTCTACATACTGGATGAATTTCTTCTCCTTCAAGGCTTTGTATTCTTCCTTTAAATCAAATTGATCATTACGTAAGTGTTTCAGGAGTAAATCTGAGAATTTGTTGCCACAGAGCTCATCTAGGGCCACATGGATGTATACCTTAACATCTTCCACATACAAGACTCCGTAG
Source organism: Cunninghamia lanceolata (assembly GCA_027924645.1). Taxonomy (NCBI): domain Eukaryota; kingdom Viridiplantae; phylum Streptophyta; class Pinopsida; order Cupressales; family Cupressaceae; genus Cunninghamia; species Cunninghamia lanceolata. The sequence goes on along the minus strand of BSBN01000071.1, from coordinate 4,676,877 downwards.
GGTATTTTTGAGAATGTACCCATGGGATCCACTTCGGTTGCCTTGTAAGGGCGTTTATTAAACTTAGGTCGAGGTCGATCAAAGATGTCTACAACTTACGGATTTGCCATTGTAGAAATTTAATAGATTCACAAATGAGGTTTTAATGAAAATACCTTGTTTCACTGAGTTAGGGTTTCCTTTCTTCGAATGCTTAAAATCTTGGTTGTCGCTACTCAAGTTTAGCTTCAATCTCTCTAAAGTTTAGATAGCTCTGAGTGCAAAGTGATTTTGAAACCAAACAAGTTCCTTTTATCCTTCACATGGATTGACCTAGTCATCATTAAATGTTCATTCCCAAAAATCTATGAAAACCCTTCACTATAGAACATAGTCGATTAGGATTGCTCTGCAATATGCCACATTAACCCTTTTTCTTCTCAATTTTCTTCTAAGAGTTGTGTCACATTAGATTTCATCATATGACTTCGTGCCAGATTCTGGCACCCACTTTCTGGCTAAGGGTTTTAAATTTTCAACACTACCCCCCCCTGAGCTAGAGCTTCCAATTTACCTCTCGTAGGAAGTATCTGCATCAGATTCTACTGCGGATCTATCCTCTTCTTTGATTACTTCTTTCTTGACCCAGATCTTATCCATTTCCTTCTTGGTTTCAACTGGATCAATCTTTTCTTTTCCCTTATCACTCCTCTGCTCTGTTTTTCATTCTTCAGCATAGTAATTTCTCTTCGCATTCTTGCTTCTATAGAATTTTGCATCATGACCAAATTTATTGCAATTGAAGCACACCACATTCTTTTGACCTTGATTCATTTTATTGATTGGATTTGATTTGTATTGATTAGCTATATGTCCAAATCTATTACATGCAAAACACTTTCCATTGAATGATTGATTGTTCCTAATTTTTTGAAAAACTTCTCTTACCAAACTTCTGTAATCATTTGATCTGTGTCCCATTTTATAACATGTATTGCACCTAATAGAATTTTGACTTGCTTCACTTTTGCACACAACTTCTCTATGACCAATTTTATTGCAAGTCAAGCATTTACCTTTGAAGAGTCCATTGTTGAAATTTTTCTTAATCTGATTTCTACATTCATTTGTTCTATGACCAATTTTCTTGCAATTAAAACACTAGCCAGTGAATGATAGAACCTTTTGATTAATTCTACTCCTACATTGAGTAGCCTTATGACCATACTTATTGCATTTGAAACAATAGCCATTAAAAGATGGGTACCTTTAAGCATTTGGTTGCCTAACTAGAGGTCTTTTGGGTCCTCTTCTTTGATTCCTGACTGGATGGTTTTTGCCTCTTCCTTCTCTAGATCTATCTTGACCTGAATTTGAGCTTTCTCCCTTTTCAAATCCCAAGCCTTCCTTGTCATCAAGGTGTTTTTGACTAACTAGTAACTCAAGTTTTGCAGAGCTTATTTTAAACTTTTCTTCAAAACTTTTGGCCTTTTCCAGAAATGCTTTTAGACTCACAATTTTTTTTCAAGTTTGACACAATCTTGTGATTTGTTCTTCACAATTGAATTTAGATCTTTTGTTTTTGTTCTTTCTACTTCCAAGAGATTCAGGGTTTTATTTCCTGATATTAATTGGTCACTAACCTCTTTGTATTTATCCTTGAATTTCTTGACTTGTTCCTTTAGTCTTGTGATGCATTCATCAACTTCTCACAAGTAATCCTTTAGATCCCTAATTTCTACCTCAAAAATTTCAAGATCCATAAGTGCTTCTTCTAGTTCACTATTGCTTTCATTATTCCCAGATCTTCTTGTTGCCATGGTTGCACTATCCTAGATCTTCCTCAAGCTGTTAGACTTCTTCCAAGGAACCTTTCTCTGATACCAATTGTTGAATGCAAGGAACACTGAGAGGGGGGTGAATCAGTGTTCTAAAAATCTTTTGATGCACTTTAACTTTCAACAACTTTCCAAAATTAATTAAAGAAAGGCACAACATGCATATGAACAACAACCATAAAAACATAACACATAGACACCAAGATTTTTACGTGGAAAACCCAAAATGGGAAAAAACCATGGAGAGGATTATCTCTCAAATATATATTGCAATATTTACAAATAATGATGTTCAGGCTTGGTCACTCCATGGTCCTCAAACATGCTGGCTCATTGCCATGAAGTACAACTAGGTCTAGCAGGCTCACTGCCTCAACCCTAAACCTAGAAAGATTACAATAAGGGTTGTTAAACCCTAATGGAGGCTCACTACCTTGATGGAAAAAGGCTCACTGCCAAGTACAAATCTGATTGCACATGAAAACTAAATACTACATAAGCATATGTCTCTGTACCAGGGTGTAGTCATCTAGCAACTGAATTCTGAATCCCAAGTCTTCATTGCTCCTAATCTTTTAACTCTGTTCTACTATTTGCATACTTGCATCACTCACACATCTCTCTACTTTCTCACAACTAAAACTCATCACCTTTATATATCTGCATCATGATTTAATCCACAATCAGGTCGACATCCAACAAATGAAACGTGTACATAGAAAGATGTAGCTTGTTAGCTTAATCCAATGCACTATATATTATGCGGACCCAAATATTTTCCCAAACATGTTCATATAGGTTAGCTCTAATCATTGAATCACTTAGATAGATCCTTCAAACATTATCTATTCTCCGCTTAATGATTTATCATACTGGTAGGCTTGTTCCTTAAGACCATGCTTAGCAGGTTCATCTGTAGTTTTACATCTTTTACTGTGAATCACAAAACACTTCCAAAATCATATCAAGGACTCTTCACACATTCCCAAACTTACCCTCAGAATCACAAGGCATGATCTCATCTTGCGAAGAATTGCAGACCATTAGAACTTAGACTTTGTTTCTATCAAACTCTGTCAAACACTGTATCGATACTCAATAGCTTGTAACTATCCTTCTGGTGGACTTCAGATATCCCAACTATGGAATTAAACACTTCATATAATTGTTTACAACACCTCAAAACCACATAACAAAATAATTACTTGCGGAGGAATGCAGACCATTACAATGTGCCATGTTCATTGTCTCTGCTATACCTCTGTTCACCTGAATTTAGATAATTCTTCCAAATGACTTCCGAAGGAAGTCAAGACTTAATCTATGGAGCATAGAATCATCAACCAATTATTTACATCATTCCTAAACTACATTACCAAATCATCATCTGCAGAAGCACACTGACCCACTGACTATCGTTTACTCTATAAATAACCATGCTTAGCCATTTTCTGTCAACCGGACCTCAAATCCCATATCTCCTTCCAAAGTTATCTCTTCCTACCATGGTGATAAGATTTCTGAGCCTTTTTACCATCAATGACAACATACAAGTCCATGCCAGAGCAATGTCTTTTGCCAACAATCTCCCCCTTTGGCATTGATGGTAACACTTAGTGAAAAATGCTTGACTACTCCCCCTTACTATATACACTTCATTTTTCTGCTCCCCCTGAGATGTTTATCCATTTTTCACTGATCTTCTTCTCCCCCTTTGACATCAATGGCAAAGGGTGTGATCCGGAACCAAAAAAAAATTGAGTCTTCAAAATTTTTATGTATTATGCCACATATTTACAAGTGCAATCTTCAACTTAATTTTACATGTGCTGGAGGATGTCATTGAAAATGTTCTTTACTTGAGCCCATTCACCATCCCATCTTTTCTTGGCATTATTCAAAATTTGAATGACCACTAAGTAAAAAATCTATAGCTTATGCCTTCTGTAAATCTGATGGTGAGGCAGTTTGTCCAACAAGCTATGCTTCAGCCACAAGCTTAGTCATTGAATCCAGTTTGGGACTAATCAGTCTTCTCAATTGTCCCATTCTACTCTTTATTTGATACTTTTGATTTATTAAATTATTCAAGTCATTGTGGATGTTAATGACTTGAGCTTCCTTGTTGCCGGTTGATTCATGTACCAGATCAAAATTCCTACAAATATCCATCAATTTTTCTTCTAATTCCTTGATCTTTTCTTCTACTTTCTTTGTAACTTTCATCCATGATAGACAAAATTTATATACATCACCAGCTTCTACAATAGCACTCTGAATATTCTATATTCCATTTTCTAGTTAAGCCTTATCATGGGCTATCAACTTTGTCAACTCATCTAGCCTTTTCTCATTAAATTCTTGTCTAACTTTTGTTTCAGTAGATTTTTCAAGAGATTCAAAGTGTGTATTTATAGAGTGAATTAGTCCATTGAGTTGACAAGTGGCAGATAGAGAGGTGTCCTTCTAGTAAGTTGGCACCAGCTTTTCCAAAATACTGGATGCATCATTTATGAGTTCACTATCCTCAATGTGGGACTTCAAAATCTCTTTTCTTGCTTTAGCTTGGATAACTGAAGCCAACTTGAACATTTGAGCAGTAGACATTGTGTTCAGACTTATTGGACCTTGGATTGATTCAGGCTCATCTAGAACTAATTCTTCTTTTTCCAAAAGATCTTTTACTATTTCCGCAGTGTCTCTTGCTGCTTCTTTAGACACTTCTTGATTTTGTTCCGGAGGTTCCATGTCCATGTTATCTTGTTGACCAATATTTTTTTTCAGTGTAGGGCTTTCCTCAGCTCGATCAAGTTCTTGATTATCAACTTTGATCAGCTCATCAATTTTCTCCTTGTTTTCTGGATCATCTATCTGTTGTCCTGGAAGAAGGCTTGTTTTAGTTTGATTAGATTCTTCCTTTTACTTTTCTATTACTCTGTCTTTTACTAGAGGATTTGTATCAGTTTTCTCCAAAGCTTGATCCATGCTGACTTCTGGAATAGATGTGTCATCACCAACATTTGTTTCTTCATTGTCATAGATGGTAGAAATATTATTTTTCTTCAATATTTCAAAAATGGTTTCCTCTGTTTCCTTGACCACATTGCTGATTTCACCTAACATTAATGAATTCATCCTTTTCTTGGTCCTAAAGGCATCCTTGAGTTCCTTAGAAATTTTAGCTTCTTCTTTAGGAGTGATCTCTAGACTTAACCTTGTTAGTGCATGCTGTCTGAGTTCAATATCTTTGGCCATAGTAGTTTTGTTGATGATTGTTTTTACACATTCATAACAAAAGTTACAATTCACAAAATGAACCTAACTATCTTGAAGGATATGAAGAAATCAATTAAGATTACTTAATCCTAAACTTCTGTATGGTCAGGTCTTAACCTTATGGACAATTCAGTAGGTTAATGTGAAACTGTAATATGCAAGGGGCCTTACTTGATTCAAGGTGATTGACGACTTACTGGACTCTAATTATGCAAAATATCACAAATATCAACATTTTATTCATTTCTTTGCATAAATTTGCTACTGTATCACAAAGCTTTATATGATTTATATTAACACAAGCTTTTCTTTTCGAATATTATGAAAATTGTCAAATATTAACTCAATTGTTCATATTTCCTTCAAATATCAGACAATCTCCTTTAAATTTCTGCATTTAAGCTAAGTATTTCAAATGTTTTGGAAAAGTTAGAGAAATTTAAATTGAACTTCATTCTACTACATGATCTAAATGCTCTATTATTCACGTTGTAAGAAGTACAACAAACTTGATTAAATCTACAAACTAAACCTTTAAATGTAAGCCCTGAGTGTTTTCATGAACATACATTCAAGATTGCAAGCTTTTGAAGAGATAAAATTTCAAATACAAACAAGAGCCAGAAAACACTCTAAAGTAGATGCAGAATTCTAGATAGATTTGTATTCAAAATATACAGTCACATATGATTTGCAATGTATGAGTGACTCTTTGCTTCATTAATCAACTTACAGAAAACTTACAAAACGTCTTACAGATTCAGTAAGGAAGCTAGATGCTCCACGCATTCCTTAGTGCAGACACAGACGACCTCCCTCTACTCTAAACTAAAATACTCTTCTATTCAAAATGTTTAAAATCAATTACAATTGCCAGCTATTCTCTCAAAATCCCTGTGTAATTAATGTACAAGTAGCAAAGTTCCTTATATAGATTTTGAAACTTCTCGTTTCTACTGCTACAAACTTCATCTACGGCTGAGATCCTTCCATTATTGATCAATGGTGCACACTCATCTCTAACCATTTGCCAAAATATCTAAATGGCATCCTTTCCCTCTCAAAGGATGTGTTGGAATCTTCTCAAAAAATAAGATTCCCCTTTTCTTTGACTTATGCTCACTGATACTCTTTACTTGACTTTTCTAAAACTGTTGCTTCCTTTGCCTTTTCACTCCTTTAAGTACATTTTGAAATTGTTGATCACACCTTCTACAAAAGTGCGGTCCCCTCCTGGACTCTTTGTCCATATAAATTCCTGCATTGTAATTTCATTCTTCAATTTCTTTGTTTCCTTATTTGAATATACAGTTTTCTTCTTGTATTTTCTCATCCTTGAATTCTCCTCCATTAATGAATCAATCATCTGTTTACTCAAATATGCATCTGGATTTTCCATGAATGGTGTAAAAATAACATTAAATTTTGTTAAAGCCCTCTCTATGTCATACATTGGTGCATCCATGCATTCATGATCTAATAGTTTTTCTATTATCCTTCTATGCTTTCTGATCATGTCATCTACTTTTTCTTCTAACTCTTGAGCAATTACTACACATTTTCTAAGATTTTCTTCTTCAAACTTCAGTTCCAGCCTCACCTACGGCACTTGATTTGCCATTGAAGGTTTAATTACCCCTTCATTTATCAATTCTTTTGTTCTTTTCTGAATTTCTATTATCTATTTTAATTCAAATTTCCATTCTTCTTTTCTGAATTGGCAATTATGTATAAGTACACTACATCTATTCTTTTCCTTTGCAGTTACTTCCCACCTTTCCACTACCTGATTTATTACTTGTTCACCCACCTTCATGAAATCATTAAACCATTCCTCAAATGCATTGGCCTTAAGATTTTTATTTTCCATGTCCCTTATTTCTTCTTTGGATACAACTGCCATGTCACTGGGCAGTTCTGGGACTATTATACTGGGATCAAATATCCCTTTAATAAATTGCTACAGCTAGACAATGTGTCCCTTCAAATATTCTTGCTTATCTTTTTCTTTTCTCAACATCTCTGCTGTCACTTGGTGCATATCTTCCCATTCTATGATGTGCTGCTCCCGTGTGGTATGCCCAAGGTCAAAATTTAGTATCTTATACTCATCTAAGGTTATCTCACCTTTTGCCTTCTCCTTTTGAGGTATGGCTAGATTTAGCACCCTAGATCCATCTAGACCTCTTTAGATAGCTGAGATTGTCCTAGCCTTTCTTCTTTCTTTTCCTGGTGTTGTATTACCTAACAAACTCTTAATGTCAATTGGTACTAACTGTACCTCTTTCTTTTCCTGGTGTTGTATTACCTAACAAACTCTTAATGTCAATTGGTACTAACTGTACCTCTTTCTTTTCCTTTCTTATCTCTCCTCCAAACCATGCAGGAATCTCCTTGGTGCCTTCTGCAATTTTAACTTCATTAATTACCTCTTCATGAGGTCTCTCTATTTCAACTTCTCCTTGTTGTTGCTATTGTTGTTGTTGTTGTTGTTGTTGTTGTTGTTGTGGAATTTGCTGTTAAGGTGGAGGCTGCTATTCTTGAGGTGCTTCTTCTTGGACCATGGGATTATCCTACTATTTGGACTCACCCTCATTTTCTTCTTCCTCTATTTCTGTGTCTCCTTCATCCTCAGCTTCTTCTCTAGGATCTTCTCCTTTTGATGCTTCCTTTTCCTAATCTTCTTTTGTATGTATGTATTCTACATTTGGCATATTTATGTCTTTTGTTTGTTCATCAACTTTAATTTCATCTATCTTTTCTGACTTTTCTTCATCTTTAGGCCTCTTGATTGTGCCTTCTATATTGATTGCACCCCATGCATCTTCACTTTCTTTTTGTTCCTTTTCAGACATATTAATTTGTTCTATAGGTGTAGAGGATCCTACCACTGTACTTCCCTCTTTTGCTTCTTTTTCTTCTTCTTGTCTGCCTTGTTCTATTTCCATTTTGGCCTGAGTACTTTGTTCTTCCTCTTCACTTAGGAAATCACTAGACTTCTCATCTATTTTAATTTTTCTTCCTGCATACATTCTCCTTTCCTCATCTTCACTACTGTCACTTACAATGTGCACGGTCTCAGTGGTGTGCTTGGCTTCACGTGCTTTTGACTCTTGCAGCATTTCCCCAGCCAACTCTGTCTTTACTTGGACATATGTTTGTCTCTTTTCTGATGAAGTGGAGGCACTAGGTATATTACTCAACTTTTCACCTACTTGTTGTGCTCCTATTACCTCACTTGATAAACTTATTGGTATTGCCTTCCTAATTTGTTGTGCTGCTACCCCTTTCGAAGTCTGTGCTTCCTCCACACTAACCTCATGAATTAGTGACTTTGCATCCACAAAAGTGTCTGATGCCACTACTACTATTATTCCTAATGCATAGGGATCCATCAGAGTAGCATTCTTATCTTTTTCAACAATCTTAGCTTCTACAACTCTTCTTTTCTTCTCATAAAAGCACTGGAGGTCCTCACTAGGCTCTCCTTTTCTTTTTCTCGCTTTCTTCGGATAAATAATTTCTTTTCCTTCAGCTTTGAGTTCCTCAATTCTATCTTCTAACCATGTTTTTGAAAACAATATAATTGGTTTGGACAATATGTCCAAAGATGTGTTCCAAGGCTGTGACCAATCAGGCTCTGTAATAGGAGCCAGTCTAGCCTCTACTTAACTATGATGCAGCTCTTTATCATCTTCTTGAACCTCTGGAGGAACATATATGTCACCTATGGACCTCATTTGCTCAATGGTTAATCTTTTATGGGCTCTTTTCCTTACTTATCATTCTTGTAGTCGGCCCAAAAATCCTCAATATGTACCTGATGCTTATACTTTTTATCGACATAATTCTAGATCTTATGGAAAGGATCAAATCTCCTGACTAAATCAAATTCTTGAAAGCCATAATATCTTAATTCTTGCTCTAAATATCATGCAACCTCCTTACTGTAAAAGGAGTATCTGCGAATAGCCCAAGGTAACTTCAAATTTCCACTATTGAACTTCTTCTTATACATTTTAAAGACATTCAAATTCTGCCTTGAAAATTCCAAAACAATCAATTTATCAGGAGGATACCAAGGTAACATAAAGGGTTTTCCCTCAAATCCTTCAGTCCTAATATAAGTAAATTGTTCAAACTGAATGAACCAAGAACTATGCAATCCAATTGCATCTTCTGCACTTGTAGATAATCTTTTATCAAGTTCCTCTCTCAAAATTCTCACCATGTAAGTATAGAACACATCATTGACTAAAGAAAACTTCTTCAATGCATTTTCTTCTTGTAAGTCAGGATAGTGCTCATATACTAATTTCTGATCAGGGCCATTCCCTAGGGTTCCTACCCTTTCTATTCCACGTATGTATGGTCTAATCTTTGCTGCACATGAATATAACAAGTATGAAAATAGATAAAAGGGCATCATCTTTTGTTTTCTCAGCATGGCTTGTTTCCATATAGCTGTGCTTATTACTTTGCCCCAGTGAATTTGCTCTTGTTCTTTTTCTCTCACTCTTATGAACTCAATAATAGTGAACATCCATGGTTCACATTTGGTGCCATCTCTCAGTCCTACCAATCTACTCAGCATTGTGATCATCAAATAGATTTCTTCCTTGAAGGATATCCACATCAGATTCTTATGCACCCTGGCTACAACCTTGGGTTTATTCTCTCGACTGTACCAACTGTGGAATATTTTACTTTTGCACTCCCTTTCATTTGTATGAAAATCTACATTATATTGATCTATATCAATATCTCTCATTTTCTCATTGATTTCCAATCCAAATGTCCTTGCAATCCCCTCTGTGGTTAAATTATAAATAAGTCTGTCATACAACATAATCTTCCTAGTAGCTAGATCATATAAAGTTACACAATCTAAACACAAATCTCGGGCCTCCATAGCCAATGAGAAACCTGCAGCCTTGTACAGTCCACTCTCCCATATACATTTCATATCTGGCAAAGCGTCTACAACAGTGATTTTCTATAAAATATCCTCTGCATCATAATTTCCTATATTCGTATCCGTGCCCACACCACTCGTACTGATTACGGATGGATATCCTTTGTGCAAGGGTAATTCCTCTTTTTCTATTTCTTTTCGTGGTTTCCTTTCCTTTTTCACTTCACAACCTGTGTCTATCTTTTTCTGCCTTGGGGCCATCCTATAAAAAAATGCATCTTTTAACTTTCCATTTTACCCTTTTACCTAGGGTTTTACTATGAATTTCCTTTTTCTTTACCATTTTAACCCTACCCAGTTTGTCTTTTCTATTTTTTTTTACCTTTAAATTTGTTAATCCCTACCCAGTTAATTAACATTTAAAACAAGGATTTAACAAATTCCTACATTTTATACTAAAATTAACATGTAATTTACCATTTGAAATGTAACGGTGCTTTGAGATAAATACCTGTATTTCTTTGACTACTTGACTTCAGTCGTTGACTTACTTTTACTGTTTTGCTTTCGTCCAGCTACCGTAATTCCTTCGGTCAGATGAGTTCTGCTCAAATTACTGTAACAACTCAAATTTCTTCTGCAATTTTAACTCTTAATAATGTATATCTGAAAGCAAAATATGTTAAATTTTCCCTAACTCTCATTAAATTTTACTCCTTTTTGAGTGTTAGATGGGCATTAATTACAGCAATTAATGCGCCAAAACTTTGGCATTTTATTTTAGTGTTTACGTTTTCAAACTTTTCTACCATTAGTTTAATTTCAGCATAAATCGTGTTTTCTTTGTATGTTTTCTTTGTATCTTTTAACATACACACATATATGCAACAACCATGACTAACATTCTTTCCCTTTTCCATTTTTCGTACATGTATCTTCACTTTATATATTGCCTTTTGTATATTATCTTGTATAAGCACATATACAAACAACCTCTCTTTACCTTTCATCTTCTGCAATGCCTTTATTCCTTTGTATCCCAAACTTGTATATCATAAACATACAAATGCTCCAAACATACAAGGGCTTTTCTATATTGAACTTCCCTTTCACATCTGGCTTGTATCTTTTGTTTGCATCTTTTCTTGTATATCGAAGATATACATTATTATTATACAAGCCCGATATGCAAACGGTGGGACCTACTTTACTTTTGACTTGTATTTCCATGCTACAACAATGCTCATATCAAACCTTTAGATACAAGCCTAGATACATACAAACTCTTTTACCTCGCTTTCAAATTTCTCACCTTTTATAAACCATCATACATAACCTCCTCGGCTCTGACATGTACAAAGAAAATGAAATGCATCTTTTAATATACGTTAAGTCACGATGCATCATTTATACCAAACTTTAACTTCCTTTGAGTTCCGTGTTGTATGTATACCAAAATGTATAATCTGAAGCATGAAACCTACCATGACAAAACCAATTTTAATACTATTTTCGGTTCCATGATATGTATATAATGTTGTATATCGCCTTGTATGTTATCTTTTTAGCAAACATACAAACCTTGATATACAACTGGCAGACTTAACTGATTGCCCATTTCACCTCTGAATTCTATCAGGTCTGACTTGTATGTAAGGATAAAACGTTAGTGAAATGCATACAAGTATAATGATGTAATAAACCTGACAACTCTTTTATGCGACTCATACAATGACCTGACATACAAATGACTTTGTATATGCAATCTACAAACTCTTCTATAATGCATTTACCAAAAACACACATATCTTGCAAAATATTGGGAATTTTAAGATGGTTCAAAAAATAACCCTTACTCATTTTTGACAAGGAATTCACCTATACTTAGCTTTGGTACTTAATGCTATTTTTCTTTATTTTCAAAAAGGTTTGTAACATTCACTTCTTTTTCCCTTTACCACCTAGCAGACCCACACACAAGCAAAAGCCACAGCCACGGCAGGGGTCCTCATTTTTCTAAGAAGTAAAATAGGGCGTGTTGTGAGCATCACAACAACTAGAAACCAAACAAAACAATTAAATTGAAACCATTAAATAAACTAAATGAACTAAATTCATAACTTCCAACTATCCTTTTTGTAAATCATTATCCAACTTGAAACTTAATGTATTCAATAAGGTCAATGAATTCTCCTTTCAGTTTAAGTGGGTGCACGTGATTAATAATCCTCATCTTGAAAATCAGTTGAACAAACTAGTGACTAATATTAACCTACATAGTTGATGTCATTCCCTCATAGCCAACTAGATCGAGCCTTGCTGTCAACAGGCGCCTATAGCCCTGACAAGGTTATCGTTACAATTCTCCTAAGTAGAGCCCCACTGCCATCAAGCGTCCATAGCCCTGGTAGAGTTACTTAGATGGCTTAATCTGGATTTTCAATAAAATCCACTTTATTCATTTATTTATTTTATATTTTGTGTAAGATAAAGACTTTATAAGATATCACATTTGTAACTTCATGATGCAAGGAATGATCACTTACTGAAATTAAGCTGAGAATTGTAATGGTAGCAAGGGTGACCTCTGATTTTTCACCTAATATCTACACTGGTATTTTCAACAAACCCAAGGATTTTAGGTGTGTCATTGTGAGAAACTTCCCTTGAATACTCAACCCACAGTTATTGAATACAAAATTTCACAAGTCAAACAACTTTCTACATTCATGACAGTCACAACAAGTTATGCATAAATTTCAAATAATTAACCTGAATGTTCTAAATTTTCTATTATTTTTAGTGGTTGTTAGTCTGCTCCTGTATACCCCAAAACAAAATAAACATCCTTACTAAGGCAACACAACACTCAAACCCACACAACAAAACCAAACAACAAAAAAACAAAACAAGGCAACAGCAAACAAAACAAAACTGTACATCATTTACACTATGATATAGTACATATAACCTACTTTCACCTCAAGCCTGAAAGTAATGTTTCAAATGTTGGCCATTAACTGGTAATGGCACATCTTCTCCAGTCAAGGTCTTGAGCCTAAAAGTATTATCTCCTATTATCTCTGCGATCTGTAATTGTCCCAACCATAATTTGTCAAATTTGCCATGATTTCCTTTCTTTTCATGTGCTTTATCCCAGCACAACACTAAGTCTAATATTTTAAATGTTTTGACTCTAGCTCTTTTGTCAAACCACCTTTTAACCACTGCTTGATGTTTAGCAAATTTTTCAATGGCTTGATCTCTTTTATCATCTAATTGTAATAGTTGGATTATTCTGGCTTCCTTGTGATCATCAAAGCCTAAATATTCATTAGCAAACTTCCAAATAGGTATTCTTAAATTCACTAGAAGTATGGGATCAGTCCCATAAACTAGGTGATAAGGTGCATTGCCTAAGGCTGACTTAACCTTAGTCCTATCTACCCACAACACATATTTTAATAGGGTGTTCCATTCTCTAGGATTCCTTTCAATTAGCTTCTTGATTATATCCAATAATATCTTATTTGTAGACTCAGCTAATCCATACCCTTGAGGATAATAGTTTGAAGAAAACTTTAAAACTATGCCATATTCAAATGCCCATTTAGAAAATTTCAAAGAGGAAAATGTAGGGCCATTATCACATACCAGCGAATATGGAGTTCCAAACCTTGTTATGATGTTTTCTTCAAGGAATTTGATAACTGCCTCAGTAGTAAAAAACTTGCAACATGTGGCTTCAGTCCACCTTGTACAATAGTCAGTTACTGTCAATATAAACTTATGTCCTGCAGATGATGGAGGATTTATAACTCCAATGAAATCTAAGCCCCACTGTGCAAATGGCCTAGACTCAATGACTGGCTGTAATGGATTAACCTAATTCCTTCCTTTGTCTGTTGTAGTTTGACAGGTGTGACAACTTCGAATGTGACTCTCTGTATCTTTAAACATTATAGGCTAGTAATATCATGCTCTCAATATCTTATGTGTGGTAGCTAGATAAGAACCATGAGTAGTTCCATACTTATCATGCAACTCTGACAATACCTTATCTACTTCAGCTATGTTTAAACATCTTAAATATATGCCTTCATGGCTCTTCTTGAATAGAAGACCTCCTTGTACCATGTACCTCTGTGCTTTAATCTTTAAAGCTCTCCTCTGAGAAGATTTCATCTTGCTTGGATATTTCCCTGATATTAGAAAACTGTTCAAATCATCATACCAGCTTGATGCATTATTTGAATTTAATACATATTGTTGCTTCACCAAATTTAGATCTGTGTTTGCTATGGTCTGCACTAATGCTTGTCCTCTGACCAGCTTCATTGGAATAATTTCCATATCAAACTCTTGCAATGTTGTAATCCATTTGGCTCTTTTCTCTCCAGGCTCATTCTGTATCAGCAGTATCTTCATTGTTGCATCTGGTACTATGGCCTTAACTTGACTTCATAAGATGTAATGTCTGAACTTTTTTACTACTCTTACCAGTGCAAATGCATGTCTTTCTATATCAAGTTATTTTAGTTGTGCATCTTTCAGAGGTGCACTCATAAAAGCTATAGGTTTTTCTTCATTATCTTCTCCCTTTTGCGTCAAAGCACCTGCAATTGAATGTGAAGATGCAAAATAATATATGTAGAATGGCCTTGTGTAATCTGGACTTGCTAACACAGGAGCATTAGAAATGGCTTCCTTAATATCCTCAAATGCAGCCTTCGCCACTGGTGTCCATTCTATCTTTACATCCTTCTTAAGAATGGCGTTCAATGGTTGCATAATTTCTGCAAATCCTGTAATAAACTTCCTAACAAAGTTAATCTTACCAAAAAAGGACTTTAATTCTTTCTTACTATTTGGTAATTGCAATTTCTTTATTCCTTCTACTCTATCAGGATCAATGGATATCCCATTCTTAGAAATGACATGTCCTAACAGTTTTCCTTCAATTACACCAAATGAACATTTCTTTGGGTTGAGAGAAATTCCGTACCTTTCACATCTTTTAAGTACTCTCCTCAAATCTTTAGCATGAGTGGATATATCCTTAGAATAAATAGTTAAATCATCCATATAAATAACAATGCACTTACCTGATAATCCATGGAATGCAATGTCCATGGCTCTCTGAAAAGTGGCCCCTGCATTGATTAAACCAAAGGGCATTCTTCTATATGCATAATTTCCCCACTTGCAAGTAAAAGTAGTCTTCAACCTATCTTCTTTATCAACTAAGACTTGGTTATATCTTGAGAATCCATCTAGAAAAGACATCATCCTAGCCCCATTTACTGCTTACAACACTTCATCCATTGGAGGCAGGGGATAATTATCTTTTTTAGAGGCCTTGTTCAAATTTCTAAAGTCTACACATAACCTAATGTCTCCACTTTTCTCTCTCACATGTACTAAATTAGCTACCCAAGTTGAATGTCTTACTAGGAAGATTATCCTGGCAGACAACAATTTTTTAACTTCTTCAAAGATTAAAGTCTCTAAAATAGCATTCATGGGCCTTTGTTTCTGCCTAAATGGTTTAATATCCGGTTTCAAGGCTATTACATGAGTTATGATGGACATATCATATGTCTTCAAATCTTCATATGTCCATGCTATGACATGTTTGTAGTCTTTCAGAACATCTATAATCTATTTTCTTAACTCCTCAGAGCAAGCTTTTCCAATCAATACATTCTGTGGACTTTACTTTGTTCCTAAGTTATATGGATCATATTTACCCCCTTCAGTTTTGGGTAAATCTTTCTGTCTTACCACCCCATCAAAGTCAAAGACCTGCTCTAACTCAATTACTCCCTTAGGTAAGAAATTGCTTTTCAAGTTGATTATGTCTTCTTCATCCCAAGACACATCAGGCCTTTCCTGTTCATTAATGATTTGAGCTTTAAACACTTCATTACAAGTTAGAAAGTCAACAATTTGCTGATCTCCCTCAAATACCTAGAAATGAGTAACATTATCTAGTATACTAGGAACATTCACCAATTCAACAGCAAATTGCTTCAAACCTGACAATGTTAAGGGCTCCAAAGTGCTAGCAGCAACTACTAATGCATCTGGCCTATGATTCAATTCTATAGGAATATGCTCTATGTTAAAGGCATCAAATGAATCAATCAAATCCCACACTCTATGCCTATAACAAACCATCTTCTTATAATTGCATGCATACAACCTTCTTACTTGTCTGACCACTAAATCTGAATCTGAAAACACTTTGATCATTTTCACCTTTTTCTTGATAGCCATAACAAGTCCATAAATCAAAGCTTCATATTCTGCTACATTATTAGTGCAAGGAAATTGTAGCCTATACGTTGCTAAAAATGACTTACCCTTAGGATCTATGAGTTCCACTTCTGCACCTACACCTTGTTTAGATTTAGACCCATCACATTTCAGTGTCCACATGCCCTCTTTATTCTTTTGACCTTTTATTTTGGCATGCTTTGCCTTTTCTGTTACATGTGAGGTACTATATGGTTTCTTCATGTGTACTTCATTTTGACCTATTTGCATATTTATACTTTCAGTTTGTAAATTAGAATGACACACTTTTGTATTTTGTTTCTTTTCCTAAATCTGGAATCAATACATCTATGTTGTTCTAAAAGTATCTCTCTAGTTGATTAGGTTTGACCCTTTCTTCTTGCGGTTCCATCCCCTTTGTGCACTTTATATATTGATACTCAATAATGTCTCTGCACATTCCACAATTCTCTTCAGAATGTGGCTTATTATGGACTCTGCACATCCCTTTACATAACTTGCACTAAATTGGAATATTTTGATCAATGCACCTTTCCATTTCTTGTCTAATGATCTGACCAAACCTATTTATTGCATTATCTTCCTCATTTCCGTCAGACTCAATGAATAATATTGTTTCTTTACTGACATGTTTTTCCCTAAAATTTAACATCAAGATTTCTTCAATTTGTACTCCCCTGTAACTCTATAAACACTAGGTTCAACTGAAGCATACAATATCTCATTAGTCATGTTGTATTTTGTAATCATGTGTTTCATCCTAGGTTCTGCTTCTATCCTAATCTAATTTGGGACACCTCTCCAAGGTAACCACATGTGTGAAAAATCAGTGGCCATATATCCATTCAATGTTTTGGACCAGTCTCTACTCAACAACATCCCATAATTCTCAGGTATATCTACTACCTAAATGTCAATGAACTGAATTACCCTAGGATCTTAGGCTAACTACATCTGAACATGCATCAATTCTCCTATCACATTAACCTCAGTTTTATCCAATTGTGTAACAACTTTAGTAGATTTAGTGGGAGTTAGCCCTAAAGTTTTGCATATCTCTAAAGGCATTACATTAGCCAATGCACCAGAATCTACCATGCAATTATGTAGGTTCTTTCCACACATCCTAATAGTTAACAAGAAAGGAGGAGCATCCCTCTTATCAGCATACATGACCACATTAGTGTTGGAAGGTTGTTCAATTTTCTTACTCTTTTCCTTGGGCTGTGAATCCTTATTGGGAACATTCACATCAGTAGAGACTTCACTTGTCACAGATGTATCCAAGGATTTTATGAAAGCATTTCTGATCCCTGGACTTTTCAATAATTCACATAAAGGTATACTGACCTTGATTTTCTTTATCTCTTCTAACAAGTAACTCATTAGCCTCATTGTTTCTACTATCTCTGTTTTACCTGTTTGGGCTTTTGGTGCTACTGTTCCATTATTCACATGATGATTGGCCTTCAGTATAGTAGGATTATTGCTAGCATGTTGATCAGGAGGAGTATTGAAATTGTTAGGAGTGGAAGTAGTGAAAGGACCTCCTGGCCTAGTGTTATTTCTCAAATTGTAAGTATGATTTTTGTTAGACTGTTGAAAAGCCTGTACCTCCTCTGTTTCGTATAACACCTCATTTTCAGTTTCAAAGGAAAACTGAAGAGCATTCAATACTAAGGCTAATTCAGGATATAGGTTTTCACAACAGTAAGGTTCATCCTCTAACAATTGATCTTCTTCCTCCCTAGTTACAAAGGTAAAAGTCTCTAGGACTAAAGCGGTCTCATAGCCTGAGGGCACTATTTCATTACCTTTGGGAATAAGGAACTCAGAAGTGGGAGCCTATACATCTACATTGAAAATACTTGCTGCCAGATGAAACTGAGGACAGTCTAGTTCAGCATGGGCACTGGTATTATGAATCCTACACCAATTCTTTAATGCTACATTAGCCATTTGAATTCTAGGTGTTTTTTTTGTCTCCTAATTATCCAAATTTTCAAATGGAGAAGCTAAAGTGCCATTGTTTGGCCCTTTGTTCCATGTCTTAGGTGGCCTTGGCTGATTCTGATTTCTATTGTTATTACCCCAGGTTTTGTTATCTACAATAGGTCCTCTATTTTTCATTACTTGTCACTGATTATGATTTTGGTTCTGGCTATAATTCTGACCCTGATTAGAACCCTGACCTTGGTTATAATTCTGGTTATGATTTTGGTTGTGGTTCTGATTATGGTTTTGACTGTATCCTTGATTATTTCTACCATAGAAATTTTCATTTCTTAGTTGTGTCATTTCAGTAGTTAATCTTCTCAAGTGTGCAGTAATTTCTTTGATTTCTTCCCTATCCTCTTGTGCCTTTGCCACATATGTATCTTGAGGAAGCTGGAAGAAAGACTGACCATTACTCTGATTATTATTGGTAGTGTTACCTGTATAAGGGACTATAACCTAGATTGGGGAAGGATTATACATAGGTGTTTATGTAGGAATTGGATTCAACAATGGAGTATGATGTATAGGGACTCCATTCCAAGGTTGTGCTTGACTTTGCATCCCTGGGTTCCCTCCATTAAGAAATGGATTATAAGTTGTTTGTCTCATTTCCTAGTTTACTGAGGCTACCTCCTTATAAGCTTTGGATATTGTATCTATATCAACCTTTCTTTTGACAAACATAGCAGTTAATGGATCAAGGGCAACATAATACATAGCTAATAATGCATCTGCATTTTCTATGTAAGGAGCCACTAACCTAGAATAAGACTTTTGAAACCTATCATTAAAATTATCAATCAGCTCTCCTTCACCTCTCTTAATTGCTGCCAATTTATGATATAAGGTAGAAGGATTCACTGGTCCTCTAAACCTAGACAAAAATGTTTCCTCCATAAGTGCCCAAGAAGAAACATATCCATTAGGCAAATTAACATACCAGTTAGAAGATTTCTCATTGAAAGTGTATGGAAACAACCTATACACAACATCTTCATATTCTAACCTAGCTCTAAAGCATGCCTCTTTGAATATCCTAATGTGATCTTCTAGATCCTGATGAAATTGATATTTGGGGCATATCTTTTCAAGATTTTTTGGCATCTCATGATAATCATTAGAGGCTATAGGGGAATTGACATTGAAATAAGCCATTGCAGGTCCTTGTGTCTGGCTCGGACCTATGGGAATACCTAAATTTCTAGGTGGACTTAGACTTTTAGGAGGACTTGGATCTCTAGGAGGACCTAAACCAAGATTCAAAGATCTAAATGAAGAACTATCAGGACTCACAATGTTATGAATATTAAAAGGTGATCCCGGAGGCATTCCAGATGAAACTCCTGTGTTTGATATTCAAGGATTCCAAATCAAAGGACCCTTACTTTGCCTCCTATCAGGTAATTGCCCAAATATATCTTCTAAACTAGATCTAGACCTAGTAACTCTACCACTGTTATGAGCCAGCTTTACTCAAATCCAACCTTAACTCCAATTAGGCCCTCCTTCTAGCACCAAAAACTGTTGATGATTGTTTTTACACATTCATAACAAAAGTTACAATTCACAAAATGAACCTAACTATCTTGAAAGATATGAAGAAATCAATTAAGATTACTTAATCTCAAGCTTCTATATGGTCAGGTCTTGACCTTATGGACAATTCAATAGGTTAATATGAAACTATAATATGCAAGGGGCCTTACTTGATTCACGGTGATTGATGACTTACTGGACTCTAATTATGCAAATATCACAAATATCAACATTTTATTCATTTATTTGCATAAATTTGCTACTGTATCACAAAGATTTATATGATTGATATTCACACAAGCTTTTCTATTTGAATATTATGAAAATTGTCAAATATTAACTCAATTGTTCATATTTCCTTCAAATATCAGACAATCTCCTTTAAATTTCTGCGTTTAAGCTAAGTATTTCAAATGTTTTGGAAAAGTTAGAGAAATTTAAATTGAACTTCATTCTACTACAAGATCTAAATGCTCTGTTATTCACGTTGTAAGTAACGTAGCAAACTTGATTAAATCTACAAACTAAACCTTTAAATGTAAGCCCTAAGTGTTTTCATGAACATACATTCAAGATTGCAAGATTTTGAAGAGATAATATTTCAAATACAAACAAGAGCCAGAAAACACTCTAAAGTAGATGCAAAATTCCAGATGTATTTGTATTCAAAATATACAGTCACATATGATTTACAATGTATGAGTGACTGTTTGCTTCATTAATCAACTTACAGAAAACTTACAAAACGTCTTACAGATACAGTAAGGAAGCTAGATGATCCATGCATTCCTTAGTGTAGACACAGGCAACCTCCCTCTACTCTAAACTAAAATACTCTTCTATTTAAAATGTTTAAAATCAATTACAATTGCCAGCTATTCTATCAAAATCCCTATGTAATTAATGTACAAGTAGCAAAGTTCCTTATATAGATTTTGAAACTTCTCATTGCTACAGCTACAAACTTCATCTACAGCTGAGATCCTTCCATTATTGATCAATGATGCACACTCATCTCTAATCGTCTGTCAAAATATCTAAATGGCATCCTTTCCCTCTCAAAAGATGCTATTGGAATCTTCTCAAAAAATAAGATTCCCCTTTTCTTTGACTTATGCTCGCTGATACTCTTTACTTGACTTTTCCAAAATTGTTGCTTCCTTTGCCTTTTCACTCCTTTAAGTACATTTTGAAATTGTTGATCACACCTTATACAAAAGCGCAGTCCCCTCCTAGACTCTTTGTCCATATAAATTCCTGCATTGTAATTTCATTCTTCAATTTTTTTGTTTCCTTATCTGAATCTACAATTTTCTTCTTGTATTTTCTCATCCTTGAATTCTCCTCCATTAATGAATCAATCATCTTTTTGCTCAAATATGCATCTGGATTTTCCATGCATGGTGTTAAAATAGCATTAAATATTGTTAAAGCCGTCTCTATGTCATACACTAGTGCATCCATGCATTCATGATCTAATATTTTTTCTATTATCCTTCTATGCTTTCTGATCATGTCATCCACTTTTTCTTCTAACTCTTGAGCAATTGCTATGCATTTTCTAAGATTTTCTTCTTCAAACTTCAGTTCCAGCCTCACCTGTGGCACTTGATTTGACATTGAAGGTGTAATTACTCCTTCATTTATCAATTCTTTTGTTCTTTCCCCAATTTCTATTATCTGTTTCAATTAAAATCTGCATTCTTCTTTTCTAAATTGGCAATTATGTATAAGTACACTGCATCTATTCTTTTCCTTTGCAGTTACTTCCCACCTTTCCACTGCCTGATTTATTACTTGCTCACCCTCCTTCATGAAATCATTAAACCATTCCTCAAATGCATTGGCCTTAAGATTTTTATTTTCCATGTCCCTTATTTCTTCTTTGGATACAACTGCTATGTCACTGGGCAGTTCTAGAACTATTATACTGGGATCAAATATCCCTTTAATAAATTGCTGCAGCTAGACAATGTGTCCCTTCAAATAGTCTTGCTTATCTTTGTCTTTTCTCAACATCTCTGTTGTCACTTGGTGCATATCTTCCCATTCTGTGATGTGTTGCTCCCGTGTGGTATGCCCAACGTCAAAATTTAGTATCTTATACTCATCTAAGGTTATCTCACCTTTTGCCTTCTCCTTTTGAGGTATGGCTAGATTCAACATCCTAGATCCATCTAGACCTCTTTGTTGCAAGTATGAGGATAACTGGTGTTGTCATTGGTGTCAGCATACTCATATTGCATTAATGAGAAGGATTGGATGAGCTGTGTGCTGATGATATTGAGGAAATTAGTCTCAATCAGGAACAGTGAAGAACAATGATGTCATTAAGGTAAATGTCCAAGATAAGATGAAGATCAGAAGATGCAGTTTAAAGGGTTTGTAGATATGAGTCTTGAGATGATCCAATAAATTTTTTAGAGGTCCGCATAATGATCTGAAGAAGTTATGACTACTCTAGTAGAACCAGTTCTGACAGATGTTCAGTGGTGACAGAGTGTCACAGATTGGTCTGGTGAGCTCTGGAATTGCATTATCCCATTATGTGGATTGGAGGGAGTGTTGAAGAAGTTCGTGTGAAGTGACAACTAGATTTGTTCATGGTTTGGAGGTTCAGAAGCACCTTTTTCATTATGACAGTGATGACAGATTGTGTTCTTGCAGTTCTGGATGAAGAATAGAAGAATTCCAGTAAGATGATAAAGTGCAGATGTTCTTGATGACTCAGGAAAGGTTTTGGTGATCTCTGGATTGTGTATAATTCTTATTGGTAGTCCACATTAAAGTTAGAGTTTGCATTTGAAGAATAACCACAGATATTGGTGTTCTTCTTGAGACTGGCCGATCAGATGTATTACACGTGTTGCGAATGATCTTTTAGGTGTTTACCAACTTAGATGATTGTTCCTAAGTCGATGCCTTGTATAAATAAGGGATTGTGAATTCATTTTTAATCGTGTCTTGGTGCAGATGAGTGTGGTATAGCAAAGAAGAAGAGTGAAAAGCAGATCAAGAGTTTTTGGGCTTAAATGGAACTGATCTAGGCATGGTAAAGATGTCAATCTCCAGTTCAAGTTAGTGATACTTGTTACTTTGTAGACAGTGTGTCTCTTGTAGGCAGTGTGCCTCTTGTGAGTAGTGTGCTTAGGCAGTGAGCCCTAATTAGCATGTGCCATCTATTTTTCTTATTCTTCTAACAAAGAATAATCCTTGGGTTAATCACCCCGTGGTTTTTCCCTTAACCAAGTTTTCCACATCAAAATCTTTGTGTCTCATGTGTTGATGTGTATCTGCTCTGATGTTTATGCTTTATGCTTTCATGAGTGATTAATTGATATGCTATTAAATAACAAAGAGGAGTTAAGTGTTTTGAATTAGAAGTAAGTTTTACACAACTGATTCACCCCCCCTCTCAGTTGTGTGCCCTATATCTAACAATTGGTATCAGAGCTAGGTTCCTCTAAAAGGAGCTTAACCGCTTGAGGAGATCCAGGATGTCGTCATACAAGAAGGATAGTCTGAAGTTTGATGGAACCAACTTCTCTCTTTGGAAAGGTCGCATGAAATGTCACTTGGAATGTATGGGTTAGGCTTACTTGTCCATGGTCACAAAAGCATATGTACCTCCACAGGGTGGTCCGACAACTCTAAATGAAATCACAGATGCTGAAAATAATCTATGAACCAAAGAGGCTCTTCTAAGTGCATTAACTGACTTAGAGATCTCAAATGTTATTAACTTACCAACTACCTATGAGATCTAGATTAAACTGGAACTTCTGCATGAAGGAGATGAGTATGTTAAGAGTGCAAGGTTGCAGAGCCTCAAAGGGAAATTTGAAAGATTGAAAATGAGAGATGATGAAAATATCACTACATTTATGCCAAGAGTAAATGAGCTGGTGTGTGGAATTAGGAATGCTGGTGGAGTTTTGGATGAAAATGAGATTGTTGGCAAAATTCTCAGATCCCTTCTTGCTGCCTACAAAATCAAGGTTGTCGCCATTGATGAATTTAGAGCCCATACAACTGTCACAAGAGACCAATTGGCTGGCAAACTGGCTGCATTTGAAATGACCAAGTTTGGAGATGATCCCCCAAGACTGAATCTGCATTCAAAGCCAGTGCCTCTGTGAAAGGTAAACAAAGTTTTGATTCGGGAGAAAACTCTTCAAGGAAGCTGTCATGGTATGATCAAGCAAGAAGAGACATGGAAGTAGAAGAAGCAGAAACAACTCAACTTGAATCCCTCATTGCAAAGAGACTGCCAAGAGGATCCGGTAAGTATGAAGGAAAATTACCCTTTAAGTGCTTCAACTGCAATAAGATTGGTCATTTTGCCTCAAGATGTCCTGAAAGATCTACAAGGTCAAATTCTAACAGACAAAGGTTGTAAAAGAATTGTTATTATGTTCATGAAGAAGATGATAATGAAGGAGTAACAGATGATGAATGAGAGATAGGAAACAAATCTAGAAATGAATGGGTGTTTATTGCCATCAAGGAAGAAGATCCAATATCCTCTGAATCTGTCAATCATAAGGTTGTAGAAAGAGCTTTGGCTACCCAAGTTGAAGATAAGGATGATTGGGCTATTGACAGTGGATGCTCTCACCATATGACAGGTGACAAGAACAAGTTCTTAGATTTGGAAAAGTATGAAGGAGGAGTGGTAAAGTTTGGTGATAATTCAATTGGTAGAATTAGAGGAAGAGGAACTATTTCTTTTAATGGAAGAAACAAAATTGGTAATGTGCTGTATGTTGAAGGTTTGAAGTACAATCTTCTCAGTGTTGGACAGTTGGTGGACAAAGGTTATGATCTCTGATTCAAGGATGGCAAATGCAAAATCTTTGAAAGATCCAGAACAGAGATTGCATCTGGTACTCAAACTAAAGGTAATATCTTCCACTTGGTTGGTGCTGGTAAAAGTTGTCTGTTTGTTCAAGTTGATCAGAGTTGGTTATGGCATAGAAGGATGTGTCATATAAATTTTGATAACATCATCAAGATAAGCAATACTCAGGTTGTAAGAGATCTTCCAAAATTTGTAAAACCTACAAACAGTTTGTGCAAAGAATGTCAACTGGATAAATAGATCAGAGTCTCATTCAAAAGCAAGGATCAGTCCTCTACCGGATTATTGGAACTAGTTCATACTGATCTATGTGGTCCGACAAGAATCAAGAGTATGCAAGGTGATGGATATTTCATGTTACTAATTGATGACCATTCCCGGATGATGTGGGTTACCTTTCTAAAAGAGAAATCAAAAGCTTTTGAGAAGTTCAAAATCTTCAAGGCTATGGTAGAGACTCAAACTGGATTAAAACTAAAATGTCTAAGGTCTGATAGAGGTGGTGAATTCACATCCGGTGAATTCATAGATTTTCTTAAGAAGCATGGTATAAAGAGATAGTTATCTACTCCTAGGACTCCACAACAGAATGGAGTAGTAGAGAGAAAGAACCGCACCATCCAGGAAGCATCTAGGGTAATGATGATGGAAGCAAATGTTCCCCAGATGTTTTGGAGAGAAGCTATCAACACTGCAGTCTATACTCTCAATCAAGTTCAAATCAGAAGCAATACCGATAAGACTCCTTATGAACTTTGGTTTGGCATCACTCCTATTGTGAGATATTTCAGAGTATTTGGTAGCCAATGTTACATTAAAAGAGATGAAGATCTTGGAAAGTTTGATGCTAGAAGTGATGAAGGAATTTTCTTGGGTTACTCCACTCAAAGCAAAGCATACCAGTGTTATAACAAGAGACTAAGAAAGATGATAGAAAGTACAAATGTGAAGGTTGATGAGGGAATAGAGAAACCCTCAAGGTTTTATGAGTATGATGAAGATGATCAAGATGGTGTTCTAGCTCAAGGAGCTCAATCCTCTCCTGAAAGTCAGATTTAGACTGATCTGGTAAATCAGGAAGAAGAGATAGGTCTGAATGAGCTTGATCAAGAAGCAGGAGTGCAAGAAACTCCCAAAGTTCCAAGGTATGTAAGACTAAACCATTCTGAAGATCAGATCATAGGTGACAAAAGCAAAGGTGTGCAAACTAGAAGGAAAATTGCTCAAAATTTAGAAAAATATTGTCTGATTTCAAAGATTGAACCTAAGACAATAAATGAAGCCTGCAATGATGAAAATTGGACCAAAACAATGGAGGAAGAGTAGATGCAAATTGAGAAAAATCACACTTGGGATCTTGTTTCTAGACCTAGTAACAAGAATGTGATTGGAACCAAATGGGTCTTCCAGAACAAACTAAATGAAGTTGGTGAAGTAATCAGAAATAAAGCTAG
Source organism: Cunninghamia lanceolata (assembly GCA_027924645.1). Taxonomy (NCBI): domain Eukaryota; kingdom Viridiplantae; phylum Streptophyta; class Pinopsida; order Cupressales; family Cupressaceae; genus Cunninghamia; species Cunninghamia lanceolata. The sequence continues at coordinate 4,650,720 of BSBN01000071.1, read as the reverse complement.
ATTAGTCTGCAAAGGCTACTCTCAAATAGAAGGGATTGATTTTGAGGAAACCTTTTCTCCGGTGGCAAGAATTGAAGCAGTCAGACTATTTCTTGCATTTGCTGCCTTCAAAGATTTCAAAGTGTATCAGATGGATGTCAAATCTACTTTCCTGAATGGTGACCTAGAAGAAGAGGTGTACATTGAACAACCAGATGGATTTCAGCTATCTGAGCATGGTGATATGGTCTGCAAATTAAACAAGGCACTATATGGTCTAAAGCAAGCTCCAAGAGCATGGTATGAAAGGCTAGACAAACATCTTTTGAAGATTGGTTTCAACAAAGGTACTGCTGATAGTAACCTATATTCAAAATTGATCATGAAAACATATTGATTGTTGAAGTATTTGTTGATGATATCATCTTTGGAGGAAGAGACAGTATGTGTAAAACCTTTGCAAATCAAATGAAAAGTGAGTTTGAAATGCCAATGCTTGGTGAAATGAATGTCTTCTTGGGTCTGCAAATTACTTAGACAAAGAAAGGAATCTTTATCTCTCAAACCAAATATGTGAAAGAACTATTGAAGAAATTTGGAATGGAAGATTCAAAGCCAATGAACACTCCCATGGCTACCAGATGTAAGTTGAGGAAAGATGATGACTCTCCTAAGACAGATCAGACAAAGTATAAATCAATGATTGGAGGATTATTGTATCTCACTCAATCTAGACCAGATATAATGCAGGTTATTGGTCTTGTGGCGAGATTCTAGGCTAATCCCAAAGAATCTCATGTCATGGCAATCAAAAGAATTTTTAGGTACTTAAAAGGAACAGTTGAGTATGGTCTATGGTATCCTAGAGATCATAATTTTTCTCTTCATGCATATATAGATGCAGATTGGGCAGGAGATGTGGATGACAGGAAGAGTACAAGTGGAGGAGCATTCTTTTTGGGAAAAAGGTTGGTTTCTTGGCTAAGCAAGAAACAAGAGGCAATATCCTTGTCTACAACTGAAGCAGAATACATTGCAGCAGCCGGAAGTTGTACTCAACTTTTGTGGAGAAGCAAATGCTAAGAGATATTCAAGTAGAATATGAGGAGCCTATCACAATTTTCTATGATAATTCAAGTGCAATTAATATTTCTAAGAATCCGGTGTTGCATTCTAAGACCAACCATATATCTATCAAATTTCACTTTCTGAGAGAGCAAGTGAACAAGGGTGAAGTCAGATTGGAGTATGTGCCCTCCAAGGATCAGCTTGCAAATATTTTTACTAAACATCTTCCCAAGGACTCTTTTGAGTATCTTAGGGAGAAGTTAGGGGTTATTGCCCCTCCGGTGATGAACTAGGATGCACTGATGTGCATCAGTCCAGTGGATATCACAGTCATATCTTGTGATCCGGATTGATGGGAACAGCTACTCAGGGGGAGCAGCTGGTATGATTCTAATGTGTTAGAATTGCAAGTATGAGCCCTTTGCCATTGATGTCAAAGGGGGAGAGAAGACATGTGAAAAACAAGTGGTTGATGATCAAAGGGGGAGCAATAAAGGAAGAGAAGACATGTGAAGAGTTGTTGCTAATAGGGGGAGCTGTGACAGAAAGGAGAAGTTCTTGTCTTGATGGTTTTTCACATCACATGTTGCCATCAATGACAAAGGGGGAGATTGTTGCAAGTATGAGGATAACTAGTGTTGTCATTGATGTCAACATACTCATATTACATTAATGAGAAGGATTGGATGAGCTGTGTGCTGAGGATATTGAGGAAATTAGTCTCAATCAGGAACAGTGAAGAACAGTGATGACATTAAGGTAAAAGTCCAAGATAAGATGAAGATCAGAAGATACGGTTTAAAGGGTTTGCAGATATGAGTCTTGAGATGATCCAATAGAGTTTTCAAAGGTCCACATAATGATCTAAAGAATTTATGATTGCTCTAGTAGAACTGGTTCTGACAGATGTTCAGTGGTGACAGAGTGTCACAGGCTAGTCCGGTGAGCTCCGGAATTGCATTATCCCATTCTGCGGATTGGAGGGAGTGTTGAAGAAGTTTGTGTGAAGTGACAACTAGATTTTTTCATGGTTTGGAGGTCCGAAAGCACCTTTTTCATTATGACAGTGATGACAGACTATGTTCTTGAAGTTCTAGATGAAGAATAGAAAATTCCAGTAAGATGATAAAGTGCGGATGTTCTTGATGACTCAGGAAAGGTTTTGGTGATCTCTGGATCATGTGCAATTCTTATTGGTGCATTAAAGTTAGAGTTTGCATTTGAAGAATAACCACAGATATTGGTGTTCTTCTTGAGACTAGCCGACCGGATGTATTACACGTCTTGCGAATGATCTTGTAGGTGTTTGCCGACTTAGATGATTGTTCCTAAGTCAATGCCTTGTATAAATAAGGGATTGTGAATTCATTTTGAATCGTGTCTTGGTGCGGATGAGTGTGGTATAGCAAAGAAGAAGAGCGAAAAGTAGAGCAAGAGTTTTTGGGCTTAAATGGAACTGATCCAGGCATGGTAAAGATGTCAATCTCTAGTTCAAGTTTGTAATACTTGTTACTTTGTAGACAATGTGTCTCTTGTAGGCAGTGTACCTCTTGTGAGCAATGTGCTTGGGCAGTGAGCCCTAATTAGCATGTGCCATCTATTTTTCTTATTCTTCTAACAAAGAATAATCCTTGGGTTAATCACCCTGTGGTTTTTCCCTTAACCGGGTTTTCCACATCAAAATCTTGGTGTCTCATATGTTGATGTATATCTGCTCTGATGTTTATGCTTTATGCTTTCATGAGTGATTAATTGATATGCTATTAAATAACAAAGAGGAGTTAAGTGTTTTGAATTAGAAGCAAGTTTTGCACAATTGATTCACCCCCCCTCTCAGTTGTGTGCCCTAAATCTAACACTCTTTAGATAGCTGAGATTGTCCTAGCCTTTCTTCTTTCTTTTCCTGGTGTTGTATTACCTAACAAACTCTTAATGTCAATTGGTACTAACTGTACCTCTTTCTTTTCCTTTCTTATCTCCCCTCCTAACCATGCAGGAATCTCCTTGGTGCCTTATGAAATTTTAACTTCATCAATTACCTCTTCATGAGGTCTCTCTATTTCAACTTCTCCTTGTTGCTACTGTTCTTGTTGCTGTTGTTGTTGTTGTTGTTGTTGTGGAATTTGCTGTTAAGGTGGAGGCTACTGTTCTTGAGGTGCTTCTTCTTGGACCGTGGGATTATCCTGCTATTTGGACTCACCCTCATTTTCTTCTTCCTTTATTTCTGTGTCTCCTCCATCCTCAGCTTCTTCTCCAGGATCTTCTCCTTTTGATGCTTCCTTTTCCTGATCTTCTTCTGTATGTATGTATTCTACATTTGGCATATTTATGTCTTTTGTTTGTTCATCAACTTCAATTTCATCTATCTTTTCTAACTTTTCTTCATCTTCAGGCCTCTTGATTGTGCCTTTTATATTGATTGCACCCCATGCATCTTCACTTTCTTTTTGTTCCTTTTTAGACATATTAATTTGTTCTATAGGTGTAGAGGATCCTACCATTGTACTTCCCTCTTTTGCTTCTTTATCTTCTTCTTGTCTGCCTTGTTCTATTTCCATTTTGGCCTGAGTACTTTGTTCTTCCTCTTCACTTAGGAAATCACTAGACTCCTCATCTATTTTAATTTTTCTTCCTGCATACATTCTCCTTTCCTCATCTTCACTACTGTCACTTACAATGTGCACGGTCTCAGTGGTGTGCTTGGCTTCACGTGCTTTTGACTCTTGCAGCATTTCCCCAGCCAACTCTGTCTTTACTTGGACATATGTTTGTCTCTTTTCTGATGAAGTGGAGGCACTAGGTATATTACTCAACTTTTCACCTACTTGTTGTGCTCCTATTACCTCACTTGTTTTAGAAGGCTCCCCTTTTGATAAACTTATTGGTATTGCCTTCCTAATTTGTTGTGCTGATACCCCTTTGGAAGTCTGTGCTTCCTCCGCACTAACCTCATGAATTAGTGACTTTGCATCCACAAAAGTGTCTAATGCCACTGCTACTATTATTCCCAATGCATATGGATCCATCGGAGTAGCATTCTTATCTTTTTCAACAATCTTAGCTTCTACAACTCTACTTTTCTTCTCATAAAAGCACTGGAGGTCCTCACTAGGCTCTGATTTTCTTTTTTTCCCTTTCTTTGGATAAGTAATTTCTTTTCCTTCAGCTTTGAGTTCCTCAATTCTATCTTCTAACCATGTTTTTGAAAACAATATAATTGGTTTGGACAATATGTCCAAAGATGTGTTCCAAGGCTGTGACCAATCAAGCTTTGTAATAGGAGCCAGTCTAGCCTCTGCATAACTGTGATGCAGCTGTTTATCATCTTCTTGAACCTCTGGAGGAACATATATGTCACTTATGGACCTCATTTGCTCAATGGTTAATCTTTTATGGGCTCTTTTCCTTACTTCCTTATCATTCTTGCAGTTGGCCCAAAAATCCTCAATATGTACTTGATGCTTATACTTTTTATCAACATAATTCTGGATCCTATGGAGAGGATCAAAACTCCTAACTAAATCAAATTCCTAAAAGCCATAATATCTTAATTCTTGCTTTGAATATCCTGCGACATCCTCACTGTAACTAGAGTATCTGCCAATAGCCCAAGGCAACTTTAGATTTCCACTATTGAACTTCTTCTTATATATTTTAAAGACATTCAAATTCTGCCTTGAAAATTCCAAAACAATCAATTTATCAGGAGGATACCAAGGTAACATAAAGGGTTTTCCCTTAAATCCTTCAGTCCTAATATAAGTAAATTGTTCAAACTGAATGAACCAAGAACTATGCAATCCAATTGCATCTTCTGCACTTGTAGATAATCTTTCATCAGGTTCCTCTCTCAAAATTCTCACCATGTAAGTATAGGACACATCATTGACTAAAGCAAACTTCTTCAATGCATTTTCTTCTTGTAAGTCAGGATAGTGCTCATATACTAATTTCTGATCAGGGCCATTCCCTAGGGTTCCTACCCTTTCTATTCCATGTATGTATGGTCTAATCTCTGCTGCACATGAATATAACAAGTATGAAGATAGATAAAAGGGCATCATCTTTTGTTTTCTTAGCATGGCTTGTTTCCATATTGCTGTGCTTATTACTTTGCCCTAGTGAATTTGCTCTTGTTCTTATTCTCTCACTCTTATGAACTCAATAATAGTGAACATCCATGGTTCACATTTGGTGCCATCTCTCAGTCCTACCAATCTACTCAGCATTGTGATCATCAAATAGATTTCTTCCTTGAAGTATATCCTCATCAGATTCTTATGCACCCTAGCTACAGCCTTGGGTTTATTCTCTCGACTGTACCAACTGTGGAATATTTTACTTTTGCACTCCCTTTCATTTGTATGAAAATCTTCATTATATTGATCTATATCAATATCTCTCATTTTCTCATTGATTTCCAATCCGAATGTCCTCACAATCCCCTCTGTGGTTAAATCAGCAATAAGTCTGTCATACAACATAATCTTCCTGGTAGTTGGATCATATAAAGTTACACAATCTAAACACAAATCTTGGGCCTCCATAGCCAATGGGAAACCTATAGCCTTGTACAGTCCACTCTCCCATATACATTTCATATCTGGCGAAGCGTCTGCAACAGTGATTTTCTATAAAACATCATTTGGATCATAATTTCCTATATTTGTATTCGTGCCCATGCCACTCGTACTGATTAAGGATGGATATCCTCTGTGCAAGGGTAATTCCTCTTTTTCTATTTCTTTTCATGGTTTCCTTTGCTTTTTCACTTTGTCCCCTATGTCTATCTTTTTCTGCCTTGAGGCCATCCTGTAAAAAAATGCATCTTTTAACTTTCCATTTTACCCTTTTACCTAGGGTTTTACTATGAATTTCCTTTTTCTTTACCATTTTAACCCTACCTAGTTTGTCTTTTCTATTTTTTTTACCTTTAAATTTTTTAATCCCTACCCAGTTAATTAACATTTAAAATAAGGATTTAACAAATTCCTACATTTTATACTGAAATTACTGAAATTAACATGTAATTTACCATTTGAAATGTAACGGTGCTTTGACATAAATACATGTATTTCTTTGACTACTTGACTTCAGTCGTTGACTTACTTTTACTATTTTTCTTTCGTCCAGCTATAGTAATTCCTTTGCTCAAATGAGTTCTGGCCAAATTACTGTAACAACTCTTTCTTCTACAATTTTAACTCATAATAATGTATATATGAAAGAAAAATACGTTAAATTTGCCCTAACTCTCGTTAAATTTTACTCTTTTTTGAGTGTTAGATGGGCATTAATTATAACTATTAATGCACCAAAACTTAGGCCTTTTATTTTAGTGTTTACGTTTTCAAACTTTTCTACCGTTAGTTTAATTTCAGCATACATCATGTTTTCTTTGTATGTTTTCTTTGTATCTTTTAACATACAAACATATATGCAAACAACCATGACTAACGTTCTTTCCCTTTTCCTTTTTTCGTACATGTATCTTCGCTTTGTATATTGCCTTTTGTATATTATCTTGTATAAGCGCATATACAAACAACCTCTCTTTACCTTTTATCTTCTGCAATGCCTTTATTCCTTTGTATCCCGAACTTGTATATCATAAACATACAAATGCTCCAAACATACAAAGGCTTTTCCGTATTGAACTTCCCTTTTGCATCTGGCTTGTATCTTTTGTTTGCATATTTTCTTATACATCGGCTTGTATATCGAAGATATACATTGTTATTATACAAGCCCGATATGCAAATGGTGGGACCTACTTTACTTTTCACTTGTATTTCCATGCTACAACAATGCTCATATCAAACCTTTAGATACAAGACTAGATACATACAAACTCTTTTACCTCACTTTTGGATTTCTCACCTTTTATAAACCATCATACATAACCTCCTCAACTCCGACATGTACAAAAAAAATGAAATGCATCTTTTAATATATGTTAAGTCACGATGCATCATTTATACCAAACTTTAACTTCCTTTGAGTTTCGCATTGTATGTATACCAAAATGTATAATTCGAAGCATGAAACCTACCATGATAAAACCAACTTTAATACTCTTTTCGATTCTGTGATATGTATATAATGTTGTATATCTCCTTGTATGTTATCTTTTTGCCAAACATACAAACCCCGATATACAACTGGCAGACTTAACTGATTTCCCATTTCACCTCTGAATTCTGTTGGGTCCAACTTGTATGTAAGGATAAAATGTTAGCAAAAAACATACAAGTATAATGATGTAATAAACCTGACAACTCTTTTATGTGACTCATATAATGTCCTGACATACAAATGACTTTGTATATGCAACCTACAAACTCTCCTATATTGCATTTATAAAAAACACACATATCTTGCAAAATATTGGGAATTTTAAGATGGTTCAAAAAACAACCCTTACTCATTTTTGACAAGGAATTCATCTATACTTAGCTCTGGTACTTAATGCTATTTTTCTTTATTTTCAATTCGTAACATTCACTTCTTTTTCCCTTTACCACCAAGCAGACCCACACACAAGCAAAAGCCACAGCCACAGCAAGGTTCCTCATTTTGCTAAGAAGTAAAATGGGGCATGTTGTGAGCATAACAACAAGTTTCTTTTCTGGCTGATAAAATACTTCCCAAGGTATCTGGGATATCATCAATGATCTCAATGAGAGCTCTATTGTATATGTTCAGGCATGTTCCTTAATATCCCTGATATATACGAATATGCATCCCCACATCAAATGCCATCCTAACAGTGGTTGAACCTTTAAAATTTCAAATAATTGCACGCCACCTATTAACATTTCTAAGATTTAAGTGTCGATCAATGGATATTAGCAAATGGACATTAATCATGTCCTAATTCACCATTGTTTTTGGATTAAAAGCAAGAAGTTGAGTTCATTTTGAATTTATCATGTATTCAAGCAAAAGTTACAGAGTTACTATGTGATTAAGGAGATATTACTTCAACTTGTGAAAGCAATGGAATAGGGTGCAGATTCAAACAACAGACACAGGAGGATAATTGCAAGGTGAACATGTTTACCTGGATATCTATTGAATAGTAAAAGGTAGTGAATATAAGGTATGTAACGACAAAACCCTCCTTTGTCATTTATGGATATAATGAATAGGTAAAAATGGTTTTTACCATAGTAAATCAATATGTTTATGTATGAAATGTATTTGAATGAGAATCAAAACATCATGACATTCTTGAAGTCATTGATCCACATATGCACATGACACGTTAGGGTAAGAAATACATGGTTGTATTGTAGGATTCAATGGCACTCCTCAAGAACAGGTTAGATGTAGAGTTGCTTAAGCCTATGTGTGTACAACCCGAGGGGATATCTTTCAAATATGGTCAGAGAAATGATACACATCTAGGAAACACTAATCTGGATGCATGGATAGCATTATCAGTATAGGGGAGTGACCAGCCCCTACTCATCAACATCTACAACTCAGGCATGTGGCATGCAGGGGGTTTCCTTACGCAATGGAGGCCATTGAGCTAGTGGTAGAATGTGCCCAAAATTATAACACCAACACCAGAAAGGTAGAGAAACATGGCCGGGTATATGCAGATTTTTCAGTTGAGGGTATCACTGTAGCTTTCAATTTACCCAAGGGACCTCAAGTGAGTGGAATAAATTTGGAGAAGTTAGAAAATAAGTATAATAAGAGCAAGAAATATTGTAGAAAGATCATGTATTCATGGACAGCCAATGACAGTACATATAAGCTTGCAACAAAACTACCTAGATGCATCTGTATAAGTTTGATTTTCCTCCCGAGTATTAGTATATGATGGTGATGCTCAGTCGCATGAAAGGAAAACCAAATGCAGGATCTTTTGACAACTAGATGTATGGCCTTATGAGAATGGTGGTAGATACTAATGAGAAACCTAAGTGGGCTAGAATCATAAGTGATAGCCTAGATGAAGGTATGATAAATCTAGGAGGAAAAACTAATATGTTCCATATGACATCATATGTTGTTTATGCCTGTGCATTTAGAGGCACATTCAATGTTTTGCAAATAGTTGGTAGGGTTGGTAGTAACCCTGGAGATGTAAACATTTGGGATCATTACCTATAGGTGAAGAAAAGGTAGTCTCTCCAACATTACAAGAGAGTGAATGACTCATTCTCCATGCACCTAGTTAGGACTGGAGGAAGATAGAGCAAAGAGGTTGAGCATAGAAGCTCAAGCAGTAATATACTAACTTGGGGCTTGGTTTATCCAGTTCCCCACTTTTACATATATAAGAATGGAAGGTTTCACTGGGCAACCTCTCATGTTGCCAAGATACCTAACTGATAAGGTCATACTAATGGAGATGGTTAGGCAGATATTGCCTTCATTTGAAGCCTATGTTGAGAAAGGATTAAAATACCTAATGTCTTTTTCCCACTCATTGTTGGGTGGTACATGTGCCATGACAAGGAAAGTGTCAAAGATGCTATGGGGGGATTGCAGTTGATGTCCTTACATCGAGTCTCACTAGACAGACAATATGACCCATGTGATAGAATGTTAGCATTGAATGAGAAGCCAATGCATCAAAGGCATCTTGAAGACTACTGGACTGATTGTGATGATGAGATGAAAGTAAGGAGGGGTTACCAAAGGCTTACTCTCAACCAAATCCACACACTAGATTTCATACCAGTACCAGTACAATTGCATGAAGATGATGGCATGGTTATGTCCTAGGAGTATGAGGACAAGAAAATATAAAATGAAACAAATATCATCTCCTGACTGGAATCAGCTAAAGGTGACCTCACTGGACCAGAGAACACAGAAGGTCATACAATTGACCAAAGACTAGGTAGATGCAAAGGTTACAAAATTGAAGAAAAGGGGGGTAGGCCTCACTATTGACAATAACAGGAAAAGACAAGAATTATCTGATTAAGAATATGATGATTTCCTGAAAGACAAGAGGGCATCCAAAGGAGTGAAGCAACAAAGTAATTCTAAGAAAGGAAAACCAAGATGGTGGGGTGACAATCATTCATTATCCTCAACCTAAGGAGGATTTGACCTCAACTTCTATTGCCACTACATCATGTGCACCTACAAAGTAGCAAGAACCTATTGCAAAGTCTGCTCCTACACATGAGTTGGAAGGAGAAAGTACAGATGATGATGATCTCCTAATAAGAAGAAAGAAGAAGAAATCTTAGGAAATACCGCAAAAGAAACAAGCACCTGCAATGAAAGGAATGGTAGAAAAGAACCCCACCATCATATTGAAAGGAGTAGGAGGTGAGGGAGTCAAGAGAACCCTGTAGCATGAGGTACCTATTCCTGATATAGTGCACTTCAATTCTAAATTGGCAGAGAAGTAGAGAAAAGAAATGAAGAATAGAAAAGATGATAAGTCTTTTCCATTGGAGGATACAGTAGAGTTATCAGATGATGATGTTGTAAATGAAGTGTCTGCCAGTTCTATGGAGACATTAGTAAAGAGCACTAAGATGTCCCCTCGTGGCACCCCCACTGTATAAATGGAGGTCAAAGTAGAAGGGATAGAGGAAGGCAATCCTAAGATTGTGGCACAACAAATCAGTTTAGCCAAATTCGTAGATCAGGTTACCTGCCCAGCAGCTATAGATTTGACTTATTAGGGCGAGGAAGACCAGAGTAAAGATAAAAATATGCCTCCAAAACAAAAGAAATTAGAAGTCAATGTACACGAGGAGGATGAAGAGATGCCTAATCAGAATGATGGTTAGGATGATGAGCAAATACTCAAGGCTGAAATAGATAAAGTAGAGATAATATCACCCCAAGATCCTAAAGAGGCAAATATATCAAAGGATGGGGAACATAGCTCTTAGATGGGTGATGATCAAGAGAAGAAAGAGAGTGTGGATGAAGAAAATCTCAATGGTCATGAAGGCATGATAGATCTAAAAAATTATGGTACACAAGTAGATCCACCACCATCACATAATGAGCATGATAAAATTGAAAAGGTTACACAAGAAGTCCCTAGTCATGAGGAGAAGCAGGATGAAGAAGTGCTCAATGAACAAGAAAATGAGCAATCACCACTAAGGGTGGAACAAAACATTGAATTACAAGATGTTCACATTGAACATATAGACCAATAAGGGTCTACAGATGATGTACCATACTGGTTGCAACAATAGGTAAAAACACATCCACCTAGTGTTGTATCAAATTTTGATATTGCTATACTATTTTCGACCAATACAACCAAGCCAAGAAGAAGGGCTAGGGCCACATCAGCAATAAAGAGAGATCATAAAATAGGTAGGATAGCTGAAGTAGCTATACCTGTGGTAGATATTGACTATTTTGGATGCTGACTAGAAAGGTGATGAGATCACTTGTGTGGATATATATACAAGATGGATTTAGTTGTGAGAGGTGTTGTGGTTTTGGTGAAGTGCGAAGAAAAGTAGTAGAGCAAAGTGAGAGCATTAAGGTAGGTTCGGTATGTGAAAGGACAACAGTACTAAGGAAGAGAAAGGATGAAGTGTAGCAGATCAGTGTACTGAGTTTAACCGGAACTGAACTCCAGCATATGTAGATGCTCCTTATCAGTTCAAGTATTGTATTACACTCTTTATAAATTGTAGACAGTGAGTCTCTTGTAGGCAGTGGGCCTCTTGTGAGTAGTGTGTTCAGGAAGTGAGCCCTAATTGGCAAGTGCCATTTTGTAATTCTATTCTTCTAACAAAGAATACAATCTTGGGTTAATCACCCCGTGGTTTTCTCCCTTAACAGGGTTTCCATGTCAAAAATATTGTGTCATGTGTATTTCCATTTCATGGTTATGTTTGCTTGTTTGAACTGATGCTGCACTAATTATTAAGAAAGTTCAGAAAGCTGAAATAATTAAGATAATGGATTCACCCCCCCTCTCAGTTATCAACAATTGGTATCAGAGCTAAGTACCTCTTAACAAATCCTAACATCTTGAGGAAGATCTGGGAATTCAAATGGATGTATATGGTATAAGGGAGAAACTCAAGACTGCCCTTGATGATCTTGAGTAGTCAAACTCTGAAGTCAATGAATTAAAGGAAAGACTCAAACAGGCTGATGATTTCATAAAAGAACTAAAAGACAAATTGAGTATCTCTATGAAAAAGAGAAAGGAGCTACTTCAGCAACTGGCAAGTCAAGGTGAAGCCAATGATACAAATGGAGATTTGAAGGAGAAAACCAAGTTATGTGAAAAGTTATCAAAAGAAATCATTATGGTAAGACATGAAATGGAATAAGGAGTTATGAAGTTTACCCAAGAGGTTGAAGAGAAAAGAAAAACTGAAGATGAACTAAGACAATCTCTCAAGGAGAAATTAGAAGATTGCCACAAGATGGATAGAATTATCAGGCATCTGGAATCTGATCTTGAAGATGCTAAAGATAATGAAGAAAAACTTGAGGATCAAATAGTCTCTCTTAAAATCTTCAAACAGCATATGAATATAAAGATAAATTCAATATAAGCTCTGCTCAACTTGAAGTTCTTCTTGAAAGCCAAAAGAGAGTAGATGATAAGTGTGGCTTGGGGTATGAAAAAGGTGAAAGCTCCGGATCTGGTCAGAAGAATTTTGGATCAAAAAATCCAAGGAATAGGCCTAGAAGACCTCCGGTAAGGTAGCCTAATGCTCAAAGATATCCATCCTTCAATGGATACTGCCACAACTACAATAACTTTGGTCATAAAGCTAATTAGTGCAGAAAGAGAATGAATCAGACTAATTTACATCCTTCTCTGGATAGTGTTTCAACTACAAAAGGTATGGTCACAAATCTCATGAATGCAGAAATATGCAAATAAACAATTCATTCAATGGTAGATGCTTTGCATGCAATAGAATAGGTCATATGGCTAATCAATGTAGATCAAGAGGATATCAATCAAATACGCAAAGAAATGTTGTTTGCCAAATTTGTAATAGATCCAGTGATATTGCAAAATTCTGTAGAAGCAAGAATTAGGACAAAAGAGGTCCGGTATATCATAATCAGAATCAAGATAAGGGAAAACAAAAAGTGAATGCAGATGAAGTTCAAAGTGAGATGAACAAGATTTGGGTGAAGAAAAGTACAGAGAATGTAGAGGATGGATTCGCACCAGACTTTGGTGCTGATATTCCTTCCAGAAATTAAATAAGTGAGCTGTAGCTCAAGGGGAGACACAAAGAAAACCTTGTTCCCCTAGCCAGTCAATTGGTGCCAGAACTGGCACAAGAGGAGTTGCAGATTAAAGGGTTCACAAGAGAAACATCCAAATAAACTATGGTTAAGATTTGAAAGATCCGCAAGATGTTTAAGATCAAGTTTGATCCGGTTCTTCAAGTCATCCGAATAAGGCAAACTAGAATGACTTAGGTCAAGCATTTATTGCAACTTGACATTAGGGTTTGCGAAGCAATATAAGGGTTTTCTCATTAAGCATTTGTTCATTCTACATTCAAGAAGAAATGAAAAGAGAAGCTCTGCAACAAAATTCCTCAAAGCTCATAAAAGATCATTTGCAGAAGCTAATTCATCCAGAAATTGATCCGGCTAACTCCATGAAAATGAACAGTGCAAAAGGTATTCTCCATTATCAAATATCTCTCTGCAAATCTTTGAAAGATGACTACTCCAAATATAGTGAAGATTTCTGATAGGCCACGACCCAAATTTAAGAAGCATCCATATAAATCCCTAGAAGTTGATCCCCTCGGCGCTTTTTCAAGCATTCTGCATGGGGTTCTACATGTAGAAGATGTTAGGGCATATATTCATGCGAATATTGAAGAATTTGGGGAATCTAAGCTGGCTGATATCTATCACAATCAGTTAATAGATGATTCTTTTGAGCTCAAACCTTAGTTCAAGGCCATCTGAGATAAGCATTTTGCACAGTGCATTCATTTCCCCTATTTTGAAGAAGATGAATGGGTCCAGTATGTATTGAGTAGAATACATGATAACTTCCTATGGCTGAATAGACCATTTAAGATCACCAAAGATGCAATTAGGGCAGTAACTAGTTTGCATTCATCTGGTGGAATACCTGTTTTCAAATCTGTCAAGAATCAGACAGTGAGTGATGCAACCAGATCAAAATTTGACAAGAGAGCTATGACAATTGAAGATATCACTGATCCGGATATCAAATTTGCATCCATGATAATTGGTTACAAAATTTATCACTCCAGTAGGGAAAATTTAGTACCAGGAACTGCAGTTTATATAGCTTATCGGTTGCTAAAAGAAAATGCTGACTATGATCTATGTGAACTTCTTCTAAACCAACTATTGGAGAATCTATAGAAGATCAAGAAGGATAAGAAAAATTCCTTCAAGTATGGTGGGCTGATATTGTGTCTATTTTTCTACTTCATGAGTGAGCTACCCGGATCAAGTGGTTGGGTTTGCAGAATGACAAACCTATTGCAATCCAAATCAAAGACTATTTGCATGGGCTTGGAGATGCCAAGACAAGAAATATAACTTTGTGGGTTATTTCAAGAACTTCCAAAATTTGATGCAAGTAAGAGAGAGAATTCCCAAATCTCTAGTTGAAAAGTAGAAGGATACAATTTGTTTTATGGTTGAAACTGATCAGTGCCAAATGGAAGCTGTGGAACCAAGGACAGTCTGGATCATGCCGATGGGGTATGAGGTGGATGAGAAACTTGTGGAGCTGCATGTCCAACACATGCTTAGTCAACCCAAGGATCCCAAAGCAGAAAGATTTGGAACCTTTGAAGAATTGAGTATAAAAATTCATGTGGAACTCAGACAACCAGAAATAAAGAGGAAAGTGAGAAAGGAAGTTGCCAAAGGCTTAGGCATCTCAAAGGAGGCACTTGATGCCAATAGGGAAAAGATGGAAAGGGCTGAGGAAGAGAAGAAAGAGGCAAAAAAGGGAAGTAAGGAAAGTGCTCCAATAGAATCTTCCACCCGGACAAGATCATGAAAGAGATCTGTACCTGCCACTGCTAAAAGCTCAAGGACATCAAAACTGGAAGCAAAATCATCTGGCAGAGGAGAGAAAAGAACTAAAACAAAGGCCACAAGGTCTTATGTCAGTCAGAAGGATGATGAAGAAACTAAATCAGATGAGGAGATAAAGAAAATGAAGAAGGAGAAGAAGAAAACATCTGGTGAACCCTCTATCGGTCAAGGTGAAGAAGAAAAGGTAGAAGAATTTGTAGAAAAGCCCACTCTGTCTTTAGATGATGTCATCAAATTAGTCACTGTGGATGGAAACCTTTAGCTAATGGCTGAATTCTATGATGATTGCAATGAAGCGGACCAAAAGATCTTGCAGGAAGCAGTAGTTAAGTATCTGAACATATATAACAAGGCTTTTATTGAAATTATATCTCTTATTCCCAAAATCCTAGAAAAAGAGTTAGAAATAAGAAAGAATACTGCCATGGCTAGAGATCTTGAGATGCGGGAACAGATAGCCATTCAGCTATACCCTTCAATCGATTCAAAGCAAATGAACATGATCTTCAAGGATTGCAAGGATGAATTTCAGAGCAAAGCCAGATTGAATCAGCTCATGCTTGGTGAGACTGACAAGATAGCCAAGGAAACAGAAGAGATCCTCAGGAATGCTTTCAAAAGATTTAATCTTCCTATTATAGAGGACTTGGGCGTTGATCCTTCGGCCATAGGTGTTGAAAAGGAATCCACTGAGGAAATGACAGAAGAACTAATGGACACTGGTGAAGATAAGGGCTTAGAATCCTCTGCTCCGGAAGAGGTGGCCCATGAACAAACAAACATCACTCCTCTGGTTTCCCCTGCTAACTCCAGATCCAAAGGAGAAGAAAGAACAGAGGAGAAAGAAGTAGAGGTGAAGGAAAAAGAAGATGACAGTACCAAGGTTGTAGAAGGAGAAAAAGCTCCAAGAGATAGTTCTGAGACTGCAAAAGAGAAGAAGAATCTATCTCTTGCAAGAGACACTGCAGAAACTGTCAAAAAGTTCTTAGACAAAGAGACAATGGAAATTGATGAACTAGAACTTCTGCAAGGGCCATTTAATTTTGACTCTCTTTCTTCGGTACAAACAATGAAGATAGCTTCATTTGCTAATGCAAAGGCCAAAGAAAAACTCCTGAAGTCTCACATGGAAGACTGTGAGCTTATAGCAGCCGCATTCAGAGTGTTAGAAAAGATCATGCCATCTTTTCAAAAGGATCCCTCAGCCTCCTCATCCGGTAATCTCAAATCTCTGATCAATAGTATTAGTACACATTTCAATTCTCTAGAGAAATCAGCTAAGGAGAAGGTCAGGAAAGAGTTTTTGGATAAGAGATTCTCTAAGTTGCAAGGGCTAATAGTAAATGACAGGAGAGTAATGGGTATTGGGATAAAGAGCTTGGAAAATGCTCTCAAGGATGGAGGAGATGTATACAAATTTTGTATATCCTAGTCTAAAGCAATAGTGGAGATTGAGAAGAAAGTGAAAGAACAGGGGGACAAACTAACAAAACTTTCTCAAAATTTTGATCCACTTACCACATCTATAATAAATCAAGAATGTCAGATGATTGTAGTTTTGAATGAAATTAAAAAGCTTGAAGAAGAGAAGAAAAATAGAATCAGTAGGTTGAATGAACTTAGAGGAATAATTATCCCTAAGTTAGAGGCCATGCATGAGGCCATAAAAGAAGCCCAGATCACAGCCCGAACCAGTGATCTGACAGATCTAAAAAGGGCAGATGCATTTGCATTCCTGTTAAGTGGTCATATATCAATTTTGGATAGAATGAAGCAAAGTTGGGCAACAGAATTTGTCCAATTGAAGAGAACTTTTGCAGACATTCTTTAGTATATGTAAGTATGCCATATGTATATTCTTATGTGGCCAAGTATAGTTGAAATTTTGAAAATTTTGGTGTGCAGACCCCACCCTTTGCCATTGATGTCAAAGGGGGAGTGATGAGTAGTGAAAAATGTTGTATCCAGCTAAGGGGGAGCTCCAGAAAATGCACATAGAGATAGAGCATTAGCTAAGGGGGAGTATAGTATAACACTTAGTCATTTTTCACTAAGTGTTGCCATCAATGCCAAAGGGGGAGATTGTTGGCAAGAGACACTTTGGAGCTTCATGATTATTGTCATTGATGGCAACAAAGGTTAACCCACACATCCACAAGACATGATGAGTCTCTACCGGAAGGAAAATTGCAGAGTATTGTGATCCGATAAGCAAGAACAGAGCATGTGGCGAGGTCTGACAGTCAGCTCTGGATCTTTCAGAGGAAGTATCTTGGTGAAGTGTAGATTTGGGGAAGTCAAGAGGACTACCTTGACTGATAGATTCCAAGGATTTAGCCTCCGGTGATAGATGAAGAAAAAGATATGAATACTTGAGTGTCGGGTTCCTGATTGGCAGTGTGGACAAAGGAAGAACTGATTGGCAGAACATCAGACATTATTCTGGATGCGTTACTAATGATGGTAAAGATTCTTAAGACATAAGTTATGATTGGCTGACATGATTAATAACTTCTACAAGTATATCCTTGATCCACATTACTTGGTAAGCAAGGATTCAGCTGACAGATCAGAGTTCGTGGAAAATATTGACTATTCCGGATGCTGACTAGAAAGGTGATGAGATCACTTGTGCGGATATATATACAAGATGGATTTAGTTGTGAGAGGTGTCATGGTTTTAGTGAAGTGCGAAGAAAAGCAGTAGAGCAAAGTGAGAGCATTAAGGTAGGTCTAGTATGTGAAAGGACAGCAGCACTAAGGAAGAGAAAGGATGAAGTGCAGTAGATTAGTGTACTGAGTTTAACCAGAACTGAACTCTAACATATGTAGATGCTCCTTATCAGTTCAAGTATTGTATTACACTCTTTATGAATTGTAGATAGTGAGTCTCTTGTAGGCAGTGGGCCTCTTGTGAGCAGTGTGCTCAGGTAGTGAGCCCTAATTGGCAAGTGTCATTTTGTAATTTTATTCTTCTAACAGAGAATACAATCTTGGGTTAATCACCCCGTGGTTTTCTCCCTTAACAGGGTTTCCACGTCAAAAATATTGTGTCATGTGTATTTCCATTTCATGGTTATGTTTGCTTGTTTGAATTGATGCTGCACTAATTATTAAGAAAGTTTAGAAAGTTGAAATAATTAAGATAACTGATTCAGCCCCCCTTCTCAGTTATCAACACTAAGGTGATAAAGACCTCTCTTAATAATTGGAACCTACTCAGTACATTGATGAGCAAGGTGGATAAATTATAGAAAGAAGTTGGGCAATGGTCCATCAAGATTGAGAAGCATCTGACTGCCCTATCAGAAATGAAGCACATAGATGCTAATTTCTTGATTTACAATAAAGTGTTGAATAACCAGACATCTCAATTAGTGAGCATATGGTATGAAGATACCAAATTTTAGAGTAATACCCTCAGGAAGTGCAACACAAAGCTCAGGGACATCAGTGTGAGACTGCACAAACTTTTGTCTGATGAAGTAGAGATCTTAGAAGCTCTTGAAGAAAAGGTGGAAGGGAAAATTGAAAATCAAGATGTAGACTTTGTAGTAAAGGCCTTCCAAGATAATTTCAAACTTGCTACAAATGACCCTCTAAATCACCTATCAGAAGATACAATCAACAAGGTCATGAAGATGAAGGTAAAAGTAGAAAAGTATAGTGAAATGTTGAATAGTAGAAAGAACAGGTGGACTGCATTGCAAGTACAAGTAAAGTCACAAGAGCATGGAGTCATCAAGGCCAAAGTCTAGGATAGAGGAGAGATTGAAAGGATAGTGCAAGCATATGAATCCATAAGGGGAGTGATAAGTGTACCTGTAGATGAGGAGGACTTATCTACTGATGAGGAAGATGAAGAATGGACATGATGTAGATGATCATGTGCATAATATGCTACTAGATGGTTGCTAGTTGGCAACCTGTGCCACATGTTTTCTAGTTGACTTAGTCAAAGAGTGATATGGACAATTGATCTGAAATGATAAATCCTGATCATAGGATCTTTGTAACCACCTCCTCCCTTTTTCCTATAAAAGGGAGATGGAGTGCATTTTTTGAACCATTCGAAACTTAATTGAGATTAGATAGTTGAAGCATCAAGACTAATTCTCAAGGCTGATTGTAAATGTACATGTCTTTTGCATACTTAATGAAGAAGAAGCTTTAGATTACATACAATCGTAAAATTTGAGTAATTTGTGAATGAATTCTTGACTTGTACTTTGATTTGCTATGTTCCTTGGAGTGTAATTCATGTTGTGCATGTTGCTTCCATTCCTTTTCCATCGAAGTTAGCATCAACCATAATTAGTTGTGGAACATTCTGGTGACCTTGTGGTTTGATTTGCTTCTCTTCATGACAGTATCTACAATGTATGTGGACCAATAGCTAAAGATTCAATCATTTTAGTAAAATTTAGTAAGAATTTATTAAAATTTGTTTGATTTCATTTGAAATCACTATCACAACTGCAAATAACAAAAAATGATAAGCAGAATAAAATAAATATGTAGACATCCTTATACACATGAATATTATATGCATATTTGAGAAAAGAAAGCATGTTAAAAATTTTAAATATCATGCAAATACATATAAATAATGACAAAAACCATATAAATATCTATCTACAAGCACATCATTTAACTGAATTCATAGTGCAGAGGTAAAATTTGGCTTATGCCAATTGTTAAATAGAAGAATTGATCAAAATTAGAAAATATCACAGCATTTGTTTAAATATAGTAGGATTAACCTTGTTTATGGAAAGATTTACAGAGAGTAGGTGAAATTCTGTATGTTCAAACATCAGTTCTTGGAATCAGAAATTTAAGGCCCCTTGAATAGAAAACAACAAGGCACATCAAACCATTGAGCAACATCAGTAGATTATGAACTAATCCACAGAGACATGGGATCATGAATTCTTTGAGTTCATCGTATCTTTTAAGATTATAAAGGTTTGATTTGTAATTCTTTATCTATGTGTGTTTGTGACTAACATCATAACCAACATAAATTGGCGCTAGAAGGAGAGCCATCTGGATATTCTTTTGTTCCCTGAATTAGTCACTTGGACATCATCTCTGCATTTACACAAGGTGATCTTTTCAAAGCTCACAAGAATTGGTCATGTTTTAGATATTTGTGCAAAGTTCACTTGTTCCAAGTTGTTTTGAGAGTTCTGATCATAAATATCTCAGTCTTGCACATGAATGCTTGACCTTTGCAGTCATTACTTAAAATTTCTCAATATTGAGTCATTGTTCAGGTTTTCCTACAAATATCCTATAGTATCCCCATCCTTGTGATTAGATAGTCTGATATTTATGAATAGAAGTCTAAATTCCATGTTCTTACTTGCATGTTATGCAAATATTGTGCAAATATCTAGTCATTATAGATTTTTGATCATAAATATCCATCTTAGAGGATCATATTCTCATATCTTTGCTGAGACTTGATCAAGATATCCACATTCTATCTAAAATTGTTAGAACCCTGGCTCATAGACCTAATACCAGGTCTAGATTCCTTGGACTCTTGGAAGAATTGCCTATTCATGGACTTAGACCTCATACAACTAATATTCATCATAGCCCCAAGTCTAGTGCATTTGCATCTTCATCTAGACATACTACAACACCTCCACTATCTCCAGTTGTATCTCAGACACCTCTAGGATCCCCAGTTATACCTCAAGTCCATCAAGCACTAGTCATAATGTCTTTCTTTTCAACTCAGTCACCACTTATGTTTGTAGCATATCACCCTTTCCCTAAAAATCTTGGCAAAATATGTTCAAAGTATCACCCTTATCAGGATGTAGAAGACCATATTAGAACTTACAAAGAAGGTTGTGTAGAGTAAAAGACTCTACATTTTGTTTCAATGGCAGCACATCCACAGGTTACAGTTTTGTGTCTGTGAATGTTTCTAAGTGTAGCTACAAGGGTTTCTAATTGCTAGAGTTGCGAAAGCTGCCAAGTGTCGAGCCTTAGTTTAAGCTGCATTTTGTTTCTAAGTTACAACTTCGGAGCAGAGCGTGCCACGTAGCAGAAAATGTTTCAATATTGTTTTAAGTTACAACCCTACGGAAGGTGCCACGTGTCATCAGTGGAGGCACTCTCTTAAAGTTTTAGTATGAGCGTGGAAGGAGCCATGTGTCTTTTGTGGTAGCTGCGAAATCCGCCAAGTGTCAGCTTCCGCATGTTTGTTTCTATATCTTTTGATGCTAAGTAAAGGAAGTGTGGTGGGCCATAGTTTTTGTTTCAAGTGATGCGGAGAGTGCCACGTGGTAGATGCGGTGCCGAAGATAAATCTCTTTGTCCCTTTCTTCAATGATACTTAATATTTCTTAAAGGATGCGAAACCTGACATGTGTCGACTTCCACTTAAGTTTCAAAGAGTGTTTCAAGTGATGCGGAACACACCACGTTTCAGCTATTGTGCGCATGGAGTTTGCCACCTGTCCCTGTTTCCTCGTTTTGAAGTTAGAGAGTAGGAAGTAGTGGGTCCCATTTCTAATGTGTCTTATTGTTTTAAAGCTGCGAATTATGACAGTTGTCACCTGTAGAGTTCTCCTGAGCATAAAAGACACAGTTAAGTGAATTATTACGGATAGAGACACGTATATGTTTATAGTTGCTACGGAAGCCGCCAAGTGTCAGTTTCCTATTTTCTTCTTGAGAGATGAAGGAGTTTCAAGTTATGCACATGGACGGTGCCATCTGTCACAGAGTTTATTGTTTCAAAAGATGCGGGATCCGCCAAGTGTCCATTCCTTATAGAAGGATGTATGCCACATATATTTTGTCACAACCAATGGGCTTGCAGGAAGGAGTAACTGTCATAGATTCTAAAGATCTTTAACTATCAGAGACTTCCAGTTATCTCCAGTTCGGTCGGGCCATTGGGATTCAATTGTTGTAGAAAATCTAGAGTCAATCTTGGACTATAAATATGTAACATTGGTAATGAATTGAGTGTTCTTCAAGTTAGAGTTTTGATAAAGAAATTCATACAGTTTGTAGAGATCCATAATTTTCTGTTAGAGATTTAAGAGAGAATTTTGAGACTTTTACTATGACCAGTGAATATCATTTGCCTTTATTTTGTTATTCTTAATTCAGAAAGTGAATGTAACTATGCATCTATCTATGCCTCTTATGTTGCTAGAAAATTAATGAGAAAGACTGAGTTCTGTGCCTTGGTTGATATTTCCTATGTCATTACAAATTGTCTAGTTGTGAGCCTTTGATTTTATTCATTTTATCTATTTGTGTTAATCATGCAGTATCTGCTCTTTAATGTAACTGAATCTTGAGGATATCTTCATTGTGCTTAATTGAGAGAAACATTTTTACTCAGGCGTATCGCCATAGATAGATTTGCTTTTAATTGTATCTGTAATCCTGTTTACTTCTTACCCTTTTTCCCAAAACACTTTTAAGATAGAGAAGATCCAACTTTCTTTGAAATCTAGAGGTTGTTTCAGGTAGCAAGTCCCACATTCCTGAAACTTCCCATGTTGGTGTTGGAACCTGCGCAATTTTGTACATCAACAGTTTTTGGCACGCCCAGTGGGACCATTCTTGAAGTTTCTATCAAGATTGTATGAGCCAGAAAGCCACAGGGAGTCAGAGCTGTGGCCCTGTAACAAGAGCTCAATCTGCTGCTAATCCAGGCATTCTTTTGCCACCCCTAATAGCTAATCCAAGGAGAAAAGTGAATCAGTTTGCAGCAGCATCAAGAGTAAATATGGGAGCACATGTAGCCCCAAGAACTTATGTAAATTGGAACACTGGTAGTCCTCTGATTCTCCCAATACCACCAGCAACTTGGGATGCTATTCCAGCTAATGCTCTGAAGGCTCTGCCCAAATTTAGTGGGGAAGATTTCAAGACACCTGAAGAGCATCTGCAAGATGTATCTTATGTCTGTGCAGTACATGTTATTACTCAACAGAATGTGGCCATAAGACTGTTGGCAGCTTCTTTCAAAGGGAAGGCTCTGGACTAGTATAGATCTTTAACCCCAAACACAATATCCACATGGGATCAGTTTGGTGATGCTTTCTTTGAAAGATTCAAAGAAAAGGGTGATAAATCTTCCTTGCTGCAATAATTGATCACTATCAAAAGGGCACCTCAAGAGGCAATGACTGATTTCAACTCAAGATTTCAAAAGACTTGGGAAAGGATTCCTGCTACAGCAAGACCATTACTAGGTATGGCTATTGTGTTTTACCTTAAATCTTTAAACTTAGATATATCAGTGATGATTCAATCCCTTGGAGGTCAAACACTACTAGAAGCTTATGAGTTGGCAGTCAAGGCTGAAAATAACTTAATAGATTCTAGAAAGTTACCCCCAAGGCCTCCTATGCCCATGTTCCTAGAAATTACCTTACCATTGCCTCAAGAAGCTCCTAATCCTACAACCCCACCTGTGTCTATGTATTCATTTCCTCAACAACCTACTAAGGTAACCGCCCCTGTTCAATCATCTGAGATGGATGATGTCAAAAACATTTTAAGGACATTCTCAAATGAGATAATTAATCTAAAGAGACAACAAAATCCTTATCCAAAACCCCCTTATCAAGGTTACCAAGCAAATAGACCTCCCTTTCAGCCAAATCAATATCAAGGCCCTCAAAGGTAAGCTAATCCTCAGCCATCAAACTAGTTGGTTACAGTCCCTACACCCTTATAGACTGTTCCTCCTACTCCCAACAGGGAAATTGTTCCAGGGCAAAATAATTTTGTAGATGGCACAAATGCATGGTGTTTTCCTTGCAACAATGCCCATATGCCCAGAGACTGCCCTAGAGAAAATTTATAGTAGAAGATAACAGAACAGAGAGGATTAGAAGGACAATTTGTAACTTCTAACACTTCACAATATCAGTCTCCTGGTGTACAAAATGCAGTCCTAGTGGCCTAGATGCAAGGAATGTCCTTACAATAGGAAGATGAAATAGCCCCTGAGCATCCTTTATTTTCATGGATTGAAGAAGAAGATTCAGTGTTCTTGAATGAAGCATCTACGTCCAAGAAGCCATTGGTACAATCAGATTACTATACCAGAGCAAAGAGGAGAATGATGGAACAACTTGAAGTCACTAATAATGAGATCATGGGAGCTCCTCCATTTCAGAGTCATCAGAACACAGTTTCTAGACAAGAAATGCCCCAGCCTATGCAGAATCAAGTAGCCTCAAGACAAGTTCTAGAAAAGTCAAGGTACCCTTATTATCCAAAGACCCAAGCATTAGGACCTGTGAATGTGATGGATCACCTAAAAAGAACTCCAGCACATGTATCAATCTGGGACATGTTAGCTATTCCTAAGCAGAAGACACTATTACAAGAGGCTCTGCAAGGCCATGAAATCCCTAAACATACTGGTGCTAAAGGAGGATCTGCTGATAAAAAAAAGTTGCAGCTCAAATATACTGTACCTTTGCAGACAACAGTGTTGTTGAATAATGCACCTAAGGTAGGTAAACCTAAACTAGATCCCTTTTATTTAACTCTAATAGTTGGGAAGAAATTACTGTATAATGCAATGATAGACTCTGGGGCTAGTACTACAATAATACCAAAGCAAATAGCAGATGCTTTGAAGATAAAATATGAGCCACTTACAAGAGGGGTCACGTAGTTGGATGGGAAATCTGTGCAAACAATAGGGAAAATTAAACAACTCCCATTGCAATTATATACTTACCCCAATATAATTGTAAATCAGGATGTAGTGGTCATAGATATTCCCCCTGTATTTGGTCTATGCTTATCCAGAGATTTCACAGCTAAGATAGGAGGTTATATGTCACTAGATTGGTCACACCTAATCCTAAGAACCAAATATGGAACAAAGATGAAAATACTGTCCGAGCCATTATCAAAAGACCATATCACAAATGATCCAACCCCAAAATTAGAAGCAGCCCATGCCATGCTAAATAAAGAAGAGAGAATCTTTGTTGAAGAGTTAGGAGACTGGACTGAACATGACCAACAGGAAGAAGAGAATAATCAGTTGTTGACTATGATGCAAAGTGATCCCTATAGAAATTATGACTCTACAGGTCTATGCACTTATGTCATATTTGAAGAAGACCAAGAGATCCCTAATGTTTTAAAGAAAGAACCTAATCAGACTCAAGAATCTAAAAAAGACTCAGAAATCTGGACTCTAAATTTTGATGGGGCTAGAAGTAAGAATGGAGCTGGAGCAGGAGTTTGCCTTACTGCCCCAAATGGGGAGAAAATTTTAAGAGCCATTCGCTTTCAGTTTGCCTGTACCAATAATGATGCTGAGTATGAATCCTTGGTGCATGGACTCATGTTGGCAAAGAAAAAAGGAGTAAAGAATATGATAGTAAGAGGAGATTCAGAACTAGTGGTGAAACAAATCAGAGAAACGGTAGTAGCCAAAAATGTAAGGATGAGATCCTATAGGCACAGAATTTGGGACCTAATAGATGGTTTTGAAGCTTTCAATACTGAAGTAGTTCCTAGAGCCCAAAATTCTGAGGCAGATAGAATGGCACAAATTGGTTAACAGTTTGATCCAACAACTGATCTACTAGTCAACAATGAGTCAGTCAAAGTTATAGTGAGGCCAACTATCCTAGACAATGACCAAAATTGGCAAGTTTTTGAAAATGATTTCCAAGTCCTCTCATTTTTGCAACAGTCAAGAGAATTTGTTGATCATTTGCAACCTAAAATTGAAGAAGCATATGGTGACCAAATTATTCAACTAAAGTCAAATAAGCTCCCTAAAGGACTGATTACCTTAGAAAACTTATTTGACCCAGAAGATCTAAGCCTAGAGAAGAAGAGGTTTCAAGCAAATAAAGAAGATTATTATGAAATTCAAGTTAGTGAAGGAAGAAAATTGAAGGTTGGCAATTCTACAACCCAGCAAGAAAGGGAAAGGTTGATTGATTTGTGTGAAAGATATGATGGGGTGATTGCCTGAACCTATGAAGACCTCCATGGCTACAATAGAGATATCATTCAATACACCATATAGCTGACTGAAGGATCTAAACCAGTCAGACAGAAGCAAAGGCCAGTGAATCCTAGAATTGAACCTCTAATGGTGGATGAGTTGTAAAAGCTCTTAGAATCAAAGATTATTTTTTCAATTAAGCATTCAACCTGGGTATCAAACCTAGTGCCAGTAAGAAAAAAGAATGGTGACATAAGACTCTGTGTAGATTTTAGGGATCTGAATAGAGCATCTTTAAAAGATCATTATCCCCTACCCTCTATGGAACAAATTTTACAGACTGTGGCTAGATCAGAGAGATTTTCCTTGCTGGATGGTTTCTCTAGATACAATCAGATTTGGTTAGCTGATGAAGACCAGCATAAGACTACATTCACTACAAAATGGGGAACATTTGCATATGCTAAAATGCCTTTTGGCCTTTCAAATGTTGGAGCCACTTTTCAGAGAGCCATGGATGTAGCATTTAGGGAGCTTATAAACAAAATCATCCTGATTTATCTAGATGACCTCACTATTTTCTCTAAAAATGTTGTAGATCATTTTGACCATTTAGAGGCTATTTTTAAGAAATGCCAAGAGTTTGGAATATCCCTGAATCCTAAGAAGTGTATCTTTGCAGTACCTTAGGGTAAACTATTAGGGCATATAGTGTCAAAGGAAGGAGTCTCTATTGATCCAGAAAGAGTCACTACCATAATAAATCTATCTTTGCCAGTCAATAAGAAAGCAGTTCAGCCTTTCTTGGGGAAGATCAACTTTGTCCGCCAGTTCATATCTAACTTTGCAGGTCTAATTAGACCCATGACACTATTGCTAAAGAAGGACCTGGTTTTCAAATGGACTGCAAAGGGGAGACAAGATTTTGAAGAGATCAAAAGAGCCATTTCGACAGCTCCAGTACTCAAAAACCCAAACTTTTCTAAGTCTTTCATAATGTATGTGTATGGAGGAGAATTCAGTGTTGCTACTGTCTTAACTCAGAAAGATGAGCAGCAAGACGGAGAACACCCAATAGCCTTTTTCTCTAGGACTCTCAGGGAGTATGAGGCTAGATACAATTTTGTGGAGAAGCAAGCATATGCCATGGTAAAAGCCCTTAAAAAATTCAGACACATGGTAATAGGGAATAAGATTCTAATATTAGTGGCTCATCTTAGTGTAAGAGAATATATTATGGAGGGTGAGATCACTGAGAAAAGAGCCAATTGGATAACATAGATCCTTGAATATGATGTGGAGGTTAGACCTACTAAGTTAGTAAGGGGCAAAGGATTGTGCCAATATATGGCTCAGGACATGGAGAGAATGATGACTGAAGAAACAGAAAGAGAGAATGTATTGAAAATACAAGAATTTGATCAAGATTCTTGGGTCACAAATAGAATATAATTTATGAAACATGGGGTTTTCCCAAATCAGCTCTCCCATGATAAGAGAAGGTATTATAGGCAGCAAGGGGTCCACTTTATACTAATTGACCATATTCTATTTAGAAGAAATGTTGATGGCATACTTTTGAGATGTATAGAAAAAGATGAAGCTCAAAGAATACTACATGAGTTACACCATGGAGCCTCAGGTAGGCACTTTTTAGCAAGGACCACAACAATCAAAGTGACTCAAGTAGGATACTTCTAGCCCACTCTATTTATAGATTGCTATCAGTTGGTTAAAGAATGCCAGGCATGTCAGTTTTATATAGGAAAAAGAAGAAATGCAGTAATACCTCTAAGCCCCATAATTGTAGATGAACCCTTTGCCCAATGGGGTCTCAATTTTATTGGTATGATCAATCCAGTGTCAAGTATGGGACACAAATGGATCCTCATAGCCACAAATTATTTTACCAGATGGAGTGAAGCAATACCACTCAAGGAAGCAACAGAAAAGGTAATATTAGACTTTCTAGAAGGTATCACTGCTCGGTTTGGTCCCCCCCATACCAACATATCACATAATACTAAGGTATTTTTGAGAACAAAAATATTTGAGTTTGCATTAAGGAATGGGATTTACTTGAAGACTTCTTCAAACTATTACCCTCAGGGTAATGGTCTGGCAGAGTCTACTAACAAGAACCTAATCAGACTCATTAAAAGGATAGTGACAAATCATCATAGAGAGTGGCACAAACTACTTAATACAACACTGTGGGCTTACAGGATCACACCTAAGCAAGTGACAAAAATGTCTCCATATGAATTAGTTTATGGTAGACTAGCAGTAATGCCACTGAGCTTAGAGATCCCTAATTTGCAATTGCTAAAACAAATAGAGATTGAAGAAAATGGCCCCATGCAAGTTAGACTTGTTGAACTGTTGGAAGTACAAGAAAAAAGAAAAAAAGCACATGAGTCATTGATGAAACACCAGAAAATAGTCAAGGACTATTTTGATAAGAAGACTTCAAATCCTTTTTTTGAAGTTGGCTCAATGGTGTTGAAATGGGATGAGAGAGCTGCTAGGCCAGGTTGACACAACAAATTTAAATCACTGTGGACTGGCCCTTATAAGATTCATTCCTGTAAGCAACAAAATTCCTTTGAACTGGAAACTATGGATGGTAAACCTGAAGAGATTCCTGTTAATGGGATCTATTTGAAACATTTCAATTAAGCAGGGGCTCTTGTGTATTATAGTTAGTTAGTTTCCTTTTCTTTCTTTCCTATTTTCCTGATTTCCTTTTTAATAAGTGTTATGTGAACACATGTCATCAGCACAAGCCCCTTCTCTTTTTGAAAATCTCACTTTTATTAAGGTTGTCTCCAATCCCCAAATCCCTGAAAGTACACTTTTGCAGCCACTCCCGTAGCATTTCTGACACTCCTTTCCACATGGATTTGGAAAGATACAATAATAGTTTCTTGGTGTTAATGCCATTTATAAGATGAGATGTGTCATTAAAGCCCCATTAATTAGATTTAAATCCTAAGTGTGGCTTTCATTTGCTTCCGTATCTCTGTTGAAAATCATTGTTGCCTCTAATTTTCCATCCCTAACAAGCCCTTTCAGCTGTGTGTCATTTCTGTGAAGCAATTTCATCCTCTCCTGTGTCAAAGCTTCCCACATTCTCCCCACAGATACAATTATGGCCGAAGCACAGTCTTCTCAAGAGGGACTTGGGATCTATGAGTCAATTGACAGGCTTTTGAGTAGCAAATCGTATGCCTCAGCGCCTGCATAACCCAAGAGAACCTATCCAAGAACGAGGGTCCCTAAGGTAGGGTATTCTGCTAACCTAGAGAAGGTAAAGGATTTTGCAGATGGCATCTTTGACCTAGCCCTTCAAAAATCTACCAAGACTCTCTGTGAAGGGGCACACCAGGGATGCATTCAAAAGGCAAAGAGTGGACAGTCTGAAACTTTTGGAATGAAGATTTGGACCTCACAGTTGGCACAGTTCATAGTTCCGAGTGTGCACCTATGTCCTAACCTAATTGATATATGTGCAGAGCTATTTCATGCACCCTCAAATACCATACAATAGGGTCCCTTTATGGTGCAAATCACACCCAAAGCCATAAGAGACATGCTGGCCTTGCAACATAATCGAATGGCCACATTTCCCACTATTGCTAAAATGCAAAAGACATGGGCTGATGTCAACAACCAGATTAGGTTCGTCAACTCAGAATTACAGTTGGGGGATGAGAACACCTAGATGCCCATACTACCTACGGGAAGGGCACAATTTAGCCAAGCTAGTCAAGAGGTACTGTCAATGATATCTTTCATTTTTGGGATGAAGGAAGACAATACAGTCTATGACTGGCAAATTGCTATCATTTTCAGATTGAAGACTGTAGATAAGTTACAAGAATACCGGTTGGATTTCTCAGAACAAATTTCTTACTCCATGGTGGATCAGCTCACCAATTTCAAAACCAAGGGAGTTTTTAGGTATTCTGCTTATCTGTTTCATTTAATGTTATATCAGAACCACAATCTTTTTACACAAAATATGTAATTGAACATGTATAACCTAGATTTTGGTCATAATAGAACCATTCTTGTGTCCACATGGACACATGTGCTATCTGAGGCATCAGACCCTTATGAGTTCCAGGAACTCTTTGTTGCCCCTACCTTTTGCCTTTTGAGCTGTGAGCCTGTAGAACATAGGTTGACTAGAGCATTAGGGGTCTCATCACTAATTGCCCAATCCCATGTGATTATTTCTTTGGGGCACAAAATACTATCATTAGGGTCCATGGTTTCAATGGGGAGCCCATGTTGCTACCTAAAATTTTGACCCCTAGGGTAACATTTCTAGAAGTGACTCGGCAAGTATCAGTGGTTAACAATGAGTATGGCACAAAGAAGAAGAAGAAGAAGAAAATGTATGACATCCCATGGGTTAAAAGAAACATGGCCCTAGAAGTCAGAGATGCTGAACACCTATTGCTACGAAAGCTAGCTGTCTTGGGATTCTTCATCATTGAAGATAAGTGGAGGTATGACCCAGACAATTTTATAGCCTCTTGGGCTAAAAACAACAAGGTTCAGGCTAAAATAGCACATGAGGGTCAGCCTTTCTGGGAAGATAGGAGAAACCCTAAAGAGGATAACCCTGACCTATATGTGGAGCTAGTAGACTTGCCATTTGAGGGGCCCAGGCCATGGGAGACCTTTGATGTTAAGCAAAAGGCCCATGACCCTAAGATCAGAATGGGTACTGGTTTAAAGAAAGCTTTGAAGACCCAGGAATGGAAACCAGAGAAAATTGAGGCCTATTGGAAATATAGGCAGGAAATTTTAGAGTTGACATAATCTTTTGGGAAGGTTGACATTGATGAAAAATGGGAGTCAATCTGGGATGAGTGGCATCCGTCCCCAGTCTCTAGCCCTGATACAAGAAAGATTCAACAAAAGGGTGAGGAGCTAAAAGAGGAAGCTGAGTCAACTCACACAATGCAAGAAGCGGGACAGGCCTCGTCTACTGTCCCTATATCTTCCTAGCCCCAATCTCTCAGTACTTTAGAGAAACAAAAGGGTGTGGTGTCATCACCAACCAGAGGGACTCCATCAGTTTCAGATACTGGGGCTTCTAGTTTTGTACCCTTGCCACCCTCAGTAGTGGTAAATGTTGAAGAAAAGGAATCAGAGGAGGACATAGGAGAAAGACCAAGGAAGCATAGGAGATTGCACCTGCAGGAAAAGTTAGAAGAAGAAACAAAACCACTACTACAACAAATACCAGTCACATCTGCTTCTCCTCAGGTAAGTGTTTCTTCTCCTTTTTCCTCTCTGTCTCTTTCTTCTACCTTAGGGGTGGCAATCCTAACTGGCCAAATATTAGTATTCCCTGCCACTTTTTCTATGCCTATATCACTACTTTCCCCAACTGCCAGTCCTCAGGCCATGTCTTCATAGGCCACCTCATTGCCACTTTTTTCCCCCTCTATTCCCAAGAGAGCCCCTCCCCAAGTTTCTCCTAGCCAATCATTGGCTATACCTTATGCCTACCTCAAGGTCATCCCTTTGTTGGGGGATACATTGCTTCCCCTCCCACTTTCCAAGCTCAGGCAGATACAGCAAAAAGGGCTAGAGAAGCCAAAATGGATGAAAAGAGAAAGAAAGAAAACAAAAGCCTAGTTGTGCCACACATGAGGTCACTTTTTGACCCTATCCAACAACAGTTGACAGTCACACATTTTTCCCCAAATGTGGTGAAGTCCAATGAGTAGATGCAGCCTTAGGACTTTGCAATGAATGCTGTAGCCATGGACATGTCTCTTTTTAGACCACAAGATAGGGTCGAGCTACTCAATGAAACCACATTTGTTGTTGCAATTGACTACTTGAAAGTGTCTAGGAAGTTGCAAAAACTTGAAAATGACTTAGCCCAGGAGAAGACAAATAGTAGCAACCTTGCTAGAGAGTTGCAATCTAAGAAGGATGAAATAGAGACTCTAAACAAATAGTTGCAAAATACTATTTCCTGTCAGATCCGTCAAGCAAATCAGGCCCAAAATGCTTCTCTAAAAATGGAGCTAGCTCAGGAGAAAGCTGCAGTAAATGTTTTGAGGCAAGAGAAGGCCACCTTGGAAAAGAAGTATCAAGAAAAGCTACAACAAGCCACACAGTTTCAACAGAAGTCATTGAGTGAGCAGAATGCTACTGCTGCTGCAATACAGGCACAACTCCTAACAGAACAACAAACAACAAAACAACTAACACTTGAGTTAGCTAATAGGCCATAGAATGCTGGAGTTCTGAATCTGGTCAAAGAGCTATATGTTTCAGTTTGGAAATGAATCTATGAGGAGATTATCTAGCTAAGACCATCATTAACATTTTTGTTAAATGCATAGCAGTTGTGTGAGAAAGTGGAAGCTTTAGTTTAGGCCACTCTGTCTACTGTTTCTTTTAGAGTTTCTGACTCTCAACTGTTGCTAAAGAAACTATATGACACAACAGATGAAATTTTGTCAGCAGCAGGGATCAATGATAGAATGATAGCTGTAAAGAAGGTAAATGAAGTTCTAAGTTGCAACTCAACTGCCACAAACTACCAGGAGCTCCTAGATACTGTCAAGGAAGGAGTCAAACATATGAAGAAACACATAGAGGATTTGGTGCAGTTGGGTCTTCCCTCACCATTTCCAGATAATAATACTGTACTGATGATTGATGATATCAAGGCCCTGCTTTTAACAAGGCAAAATGATCAAACCATTTTTCAAGGTTTAAGTGATTCTTCATCAGTATAAGAGGTGGAAGTTGTCTTGATACCAATGACCCAGTTGGAGTTTCAATTAAAGGCTGCGGTTCAAATTTTGCAAACATACTCCCACAAAGATATAATAAATCTTAATTTTGCCTTTCAAGATTTACAGAGTAAATAGGCACTCTCTGATTCGGAATGGTCTGTTTACTAGATAGCTTTGCAGAATTTATGACCCTGTGTTGTATTTTAAAATACATATATTTTTACCAAGTTTTGGGTTCTTTTTGAGCAAGCTCAAAAGTCCTAGGGGTCGCCAAGAACTGTAGAGTAAAAGACTCTACATTTTGTTTCAGTGGCAGTGCATCTGCGGGTTACAGTTTTGTGTCTATGAATGCTTCTAAGTGTAGCTACAAGGGTTTCTAATTGCCAGAGTCACGAAAGCTGCCAAGTGTCGAGCCTTAGTTTAAGCTGCATTTTGTTTCTAATTTACAACTTCGGAGTGGAGCGTGCCATGTAGCAGAAAATGTTTCAATATTGTTTTAAGTTACAACCCTGTGGAAGGTGCCATGTGTTATCAGTGGAGGCACTCCCTTAAAGTCTCAGTATGAGCGCAGAAGGAGCCATGTGTCTTTTGTGGTAGCTACAGAATCTGCCAAGTGTCAGCTTCCGCATGTTTGTTTCTATATCTTTTGATGCTAAGTAAAGGAAGTGTGGTGGGCCACAGTTTTTGTTTCAAGTGATACGGAGAGTGCCACGTGGTAGATGCGGCATCGAAGATAAAGCTCTTTGTCCCTTTCTTCGGTGATACTTAATATTTCTTAAAGGATGCGGAACCCAACATGTGTCGACTTCCACTTAAGTTTCAAAGAGTGTTTCAAGTGATGCGGAAAGCGCCACGTTTCAGTTGTTGTGCACGCGGAGTTCACCACCTGTCCCTATTTCCTCATTTTGAAGTTAGAGAGCGGGAAGTAGTGGGTCCCATTTTTAATGTGTCTTATTGTTTCAAAGCTGTGGATTACGACAGTTGTCACCTGTAGAGTTCTCTCGAGCATAAAAGACACAGTTAAGTGAATTGTTGTGAATAGAGACATGTATATGTTTCTAGTTGTTGTGGAAGCCGCCAAGTGTCAATTTCCTATTTTCTTCCTGAGAGATGAAGGAGTTTCAAGTTATGCATGCAGATGCTGCCATCTGTCATAGAGTTTATTGTTTCAAAAGATGCAGGATCTGCCAAGTGTCTGTTCCTTATAGAAGGAGGTATGCCACATATATTTTGTCACAACCAATGGCTTGTAGGAAGGAGTAACTATCGCAGATTCTAAAAATCTTTAACTATCAGAGACTTCCAATTATCTCTAGTTCGATTGGGCCGTTGGGATTCAATTGTTGTAGACAATCTAGAGTCGATCTTGGGCTATAAATATGTAACATTGGTAATGAATCAAGGGTTCTTCAAGTTAGAGTTTTGATAGAGAAATTCATACAGTTTGTAGAGATCCAGAATTTTCTGTCAGAGATTTAAGAGAGAAGTTTGAGACTTTTGCTGTGACTAGTGAATATCATTTGCCTTTATTTTGTTATTCTTGATTCAGAAAGTGAATGTAACTATGCATCTATCTGTGCCTCTTATGTTGCTGGAAAATTAATGAGAAAGACTAAGTTTTGTGCCTTGGTTGATATTTCCTGTGTCATTGCAAATTGTCTGGTTGTGAGCCTTTGATTTTATTCATTTTATCTATTTATGTTAATCATGCAGTATCTGCTCTTTAATGTAACTAAATCTTGAGGATATCTTCACTGTTCTTAATTGAGAGAAACATTTTTACTCAGGCGCATCACCATAGATAGATTTGCTTTTAATTGTATCTGTAATCCTGTTTACTTCTTACCCTTTTCCCCAAAACACTTTTAAGATAGAGAAGAGCCAGCTTTCTTTAAAATTTGGAGGTTGTTTCAGGTAGCAAGTCCCACATTCTTGAAACTTCCCATGTTGGTGTTGGAACCTGTGTAATTTTGTACATCAACAGGTTGCTTTAGAGAAAGAATAGAACATCAGGATTTGGTGTGTAGATTGGTTCCTTACTCCTTAGGAGAAGGAGCTTATAGTTGGTACATCAATCTTATTGAATCAACCATCCATACCTGGGATGCTTTAGAAAAGGCATACCAGTAGACCCCGTTGTTACTTATCATATGTTTGCTACAATTAAAAGAGTAGAGGGAGAGATGATCTCTAACATCAATGATAGGTTTCAAAAGACGTATTCCAAGTTAGTTGCTCCATACAATGTAGTTGATGAGGTAGCTAGATCCATATACTATTCATCTTTAGATCCCTTGACATCCATGTTCATCAAAAGAACACATCCACCTATCACTTCACTAGCTGGTGCTTTTGAAGAAGCCATTAAAGTCAATTAGTAGTTAACACCAGGCTTTACACCTAATGCTAGATATCTTGCATATCCTACACAACCACAAGGCAATGGAGTCATTGTACCTCCAACCATCATGCCTAGTCCCTTGGAAGTACCTCCACTAAATATTATGCCTCCTCCAAATGGAAATGGCCAGATGATACTTCATCCTGGACAAACACCTCAGGATGCAGGACAAAACAATGGTGGTAGTTCCTTCTTCAAACCTCAACAAGAGAATGTAGTAGTCAAGGTCCAAGAAGAGGACAATGACATTAAAGAAATCTCTGCACAATTAAGGAAGTTGACCACTGAAATTACACATTTGAGAAGTCAAAACTTTTATTCTCAACCCAACCAGAACAAAGGATATTCTGATAGAGGATATGGAAATAATAATAATAGACCTAGATATCCTAACAAAGGATACAACAATGAAAGGAATTTCAATAGCAATAACAACAATACTACTCGTAGGCCACCTAGAACATGGAACACTAGGCCAAACAATGGTTCATTACCATCACCATTGGATAATCAGCGTCCTAATGAAGCTAAGAAAACAACTAGGGTGAACCTAGCAGAAGTTGCCCTCACAAATTGGTGCAGGCTGCACAATACTAATGCACATGCAGAGTTAGACTATCCTCAGTTTAAAATAGCAGTTAGTATTTTCCAAGCTAAAGTATCTAATACTATAGGAGATCCCCCTCATCCTGAAGGGAATGAGATTTCTCCTTTAGGGTATGAATCTGCCCCGATGTTAGAAATTTCAACCAGTCATCAGCATCATCACATGACTTCCACTCATGAGAATTACACATTAGCATGTGAAGGATCTACTTTAGCATTTGAAATGAATTATGTGTTTCCCTTTGAGGATGAAAATGAACTAGAACTAGAACATGAAGAAGTTCATGTTATCAATAGCAATATCAGGGTAGACACAACTACAATCTCAGGAGTAATCCTAACTGACCATCTAGTCTTTTGACCACATCAGTTCCTCCCAATAATTTCAACACTCCACTTGACCCCAAAGCTAGTAATAACCTTGGTCCTCCCAAGGTTAGTACTTAGTATTTTACACCCCAGAATATAGTGTCAAAATCCATCAGTCAATTGCCTGAATCTGACAAATTAGTCACATACTTGACAGAAGAGATGAAAAAGATTAAAATTAGCTTGTCCTTGTTAGAACTTAAAACCCCAGTCATCAAGAAACCCTTCTTGAAATCCTTGGATGAGTTTACACCAAAGGATGATAATCACTGTCAAAGTCCCAGGCACTAAAGATCCTATGTCCAAAGAGAACAATGTCAAACATAAAGTGCAAGCTATTGTCCAGGCTAATGAGACATCACATATGACTCTATATAGAGACAAAACTTAATCACCTCCATTCTTACTCATGCTAAGAATATTTGGAAAGAACTTGCATAATTTCTTAGTGGACTCAGGTGCATCAACAAACGTGATGCTACTATCCATTTGTAATGCCTTAGGATTACATCCAGCTAAGTCTCTCAAGAAGGTAACACAACTAGACAAAACTGAAGTGAGTGTGGTAGGCGAGTTAGCACATATCCACATGCAGTTAGCATCAGACCCTAGGGTATAATATTACATTGACATCTAAGTAGTGGATATCCCTAATACCTATGGGATGTTTCTCAACAGAGATTGGTCAAAAACACTCATTGGTTACATGTCCACTAATTTCAACTACATGTGGTTACCCTGGAAGGGGATTCCCAACCAAATAAGGATAGAGGCTGAACCTAGGATGAAATACATGATCACATAATATAAAAATACCAATGAGATATTGTATGTGAATGTTGAACCAAGGGTATATACTATCAGACCTCAAATGGTCCGAATAGAGGAAGTCCTGATGTATAATATACACACACATAGAAATGTTTATCAGGATAATAGGTTGATCATAGAGTCTGATTGCAGTTAAGTTGATATGATGAAGTAGATCACTTTAAAGATTTTGAATCGTACTTATCCAAGGAAATGCAATGTTGCCAAATACTGGGAATATCCACTAAGGATAGCTTAATTGATGGTTGGTGCAGGTTACATGACCAAGCACATTTAGAGAAGAGTTGTGATACATGCTTAGACATGGTTGAATTGGAAAGATCTTATAGTGAGATAGGGTCATCTTCAACTGAGTATAATATCTAGTTATAATGATACTGATTCTAATTTGTCAATTTTAGATGTAGGAGAATTTGAAGAAAATGTACATCAGGAATAGGCTTACATGCACAATTTAGAAGAGATCCTGATGTATGATGGGAATACTCATGGAAAAGAGAGTGATATCACCCTAGGAACTGATTGCTTGATTGATTCAGATTATGAATTATTAGATGAAGATTAGGGAAGTAACCTGGGAAAGTTTAAAAAATTCATATCTAAGCAAATTCAAAGGTTTGCATTGCAAGAAGTTTCTCCACACCATGCTTTAATTGAAGGTTGGTACAGACTCCATGAGGCACCACATTCTGAAACCACTTGTGCCTTACGCTTGCACATATTGAATAAGGAAAAGCAGTTATATTCAAAGAACAAGTTACTTGATATCAGAGACATATCTAAAGAGAAAATGAAAGAAATTAAAGTGCATCAAGATAGTGACAGTGATGATACTATAGAGATGAAAATAAAAGATGTACCATGTTTACATTAGCCACTAGAAGGGACAAAGAGTGAACCTCAGAAGTTAAAGTGGATATCAGGTGGTGCAGCTGCTAGAGCAAAAAGAAAAAGGGAAGGTCATGATAAACCATTAATAGAAGATAAGTCATGGATCCTTAGATTTGATGGATCCAAGTCCAAACAAGGAGCTGGGGTAGGCATAGACCTTATTGACCCGGCAAGAAAATCCTTTTTGGTAGCATATAGATTGCAGTTCCCATGCACCAATAACATGACAAAATATGAAGCTTTAATCCATGGGTTGTTGTTTGCTCTTAAGAAGAAAGTTAAGATTTTATATGTCTATGGAGACTCAAAATTGGTAGTGAGACAAGTGAGAAGTATCTATGCTTGAAATTACAAGAAGTTATTCAACTATAGGCATAGAGTTTGGGACTTGATAGAAGAATTTAATGCCTTTAATATCACACATGTTCCTAGAGAATAAAATTATAGAGCAGATGCCTTGGCACAAGCTACCAGTACATTGGAGCCTTTGTCAATCTATGGATTAAAGAGATTTTTAGTTGAGCTGATATCAATACCCTCCATACCTAACAATGTTACTAATCTTCAAGTGTTTGATGATGATCATCATATCCTGGATTTCATAGAAAACAAAGACATATTTGATGCACAAATCCTAGATGAAAAGAATTTGGAAGATCATGTATGGGAAGAAGAGGAAGAAATTATGGACTTGCCCAGTAATAGGATCCCTAAAGGTATGATAGAATTAGAAAAGCATTTATCTGCATAATATGATGAAACAAAAGGATCTCCCCAAAATAGATGGAGGAGAATATTCACCAGTCAACATAGGACAAAATGAAGACATAAGGAATGTCTTGATTGGCAAGGTTTGTTCTAAAGAAGAAAATGTAGGAATAGCCCAAGCATTAAAGGATTACATTCATGTTATTGCCTAGACTTATGATGAGTTAAAGACATATGACACATCAATTATCACTCATACTATTCCATTGAAGCCAAATGCCAAGCCCTTTAGGCAAAAGCAGAGGCCAGTCAATGCACTACTAGAGCCTATAATTTTTGAAGAAGTTAAGAAATTGTTGAACTCTAGGATCATATTTCCTATCAGGCACTCAACATGGGTATCCAATTTGGTCCCATTAAGAAAGAAAAATGGTGACATACGCCTATGTGTAGACTTCAGGAATCTGAACAGAGCTTCAGAGAAGGATAACTACCCTTTACCCTATTATATGAAGTTTTGTAGATAATGAATGGAGTACAAATGATGTCTTTCCTAGATGGTTTTTTAGGATACAACCAGGTAATGGTGGAAAAAGTAGATAGATTAAAAACAACATTCACCACCAAGTGGGGAATATTTACTTATAGACGTATGCCTTTTGGCCTGATCAATGCTAGAGCCACATTCCAACGTACAATGGACATAGCATTTAGAGGCTTAGTTGGCAAATGTATAGTCATATACATGGATGACCTGACTATATTCTCAAAGAAGAGGAACAGTCATATAGAAGACCTTAGAAAGATTCTCAAGAAATGTGAGCAATATGATATCTCACTCAATCCAAAGAAATGCATATTTGGAGTAACTATAGGCAAATTACTTGGTCACCTAATATCAGAAAATGGGATCACCATTGACCCTACTAGGGTAGAATTCATCATGAAGTTACAACTTCTTGGGAGTAAGAAATAACTTAAGTCTTACTTTGGTAAGATAAATTTTGTAAGAAAGTCCATAACAAGATTTGTAGAGATTGTTAGATCACTTAGTGCAATGCTCAAAAAAGATGCCAAGATCGAATGGACACCTGAAGCAAAGGTTGCCTTTGAAGACATCAAGAAAGCCATATCAGATGCACCTATCTTCATCAATCTAGACTACATGAATGAATTTTATATTTATTCATTCACTTCAGAGCATACATGTATAGCAGTCCTAACATAGAGGAATGAAGACAGAAGAAAAACCCATAGCTTTCATGAGTTCTCCATTTAGAGATGTAGAGCTTAGATATATGGATGTTGAAAGACAAGCTCTTGCTTTCGTCAGAGTGGTAAAGAAATTCAGACATTACATCTTGAGAAGCAAGATAATAGCTATGGTACCTGATGCAGCAATCAAAATATTCTTGATACAAAGAGAACCTGGAGAGAAAAGAGCCAAATGGATAACAGTCCTCCAAGAATACGACATGGACATAACACCTATGAAATTGGTCAGAGGTCAAGCCCTGAGCCAGATGATCTCTGAGATTGATCCTAACATAGTGAGTCAACAATATGTTGTAAACACAAAAGAAAACAAAGAATGGTACTCTGATATCAAACATATCCTGATCACTAAGCTTCTCAAAGGAGAGCTTTGAAGATAAGATTACAAAAATACATGATAAAAGGAGGAGTCCTCTTCAAGAAGAGTTATGAAGGGATATACCTTAGATGTCTAGATAGACATGAGGCAGATAAGGTTCTCAAAGAGTTACATGACAAATTTGGAACAACACATGATTCCCATTTAGCCACTACATATGCTCTCCTGAGAGCAGGATACTACTGGCCCACAATTTTTAAAGACACTACTGAACATATCAAATGTTGCCATACTTGTCAAGTTGCTGCCAACAAGGAAAGATATGCTACTCAACCCTTACATCCAGATATGGAGATGCACCCATTTTCCCAATGGGGCATGGATTTCATAGGTCCCATCAATCCTCCATCATCTTCAGGCCACAGGTATGTTTTGACAATCACTGATTACTGTATTAGGTGGACTGAAGTAGTCAACAACAAGACATGTACTACAAAGGATGTGATTAAATTTCTAGAGAACAACATAATAACCAGGTATGGAGTTCCATATGCTCTTATATGTGATAATGGGCCAACTTTTGCATCATTGAGATTATCTAGTTGGGCTTTTGATTATGGAATCATTTTGAAATTTTCTTCAAATTATTATCCCCAAGGAAATGGCTTAGCAGGATCAATAAATAAGAATTTATTGAACATCATAAAGAAATTGATGGAAAAGAACCCTAGGGAATGGAATACCCTGCTCAAGTATGCCCTATGGGTAGATTGAACCAGAATGAAAATTTCTTTAGGAAATTCTCCTTACCAATTGGTGTATGGAGTGGATCCTATCCTCTCTGTTAACCTAAAGATCCCCACACTGCAGCTTACACAAGAATACTCGGGCATAGACAACAAACAAGAAGTTAGGTTGCTTCAACTCATGCACCTAGAAGAAAAGAGAGATAGGGCGATTGACCAATTCGCTAAACATCAGGCTACTATCAAACATTGGTTTGATAAACGATCCAGGATAAAGGCTTTTAGGATTTCAGACCTAGTCCTCACATGGGACAAAGCACATGAAAAGAAAGATGATCATGGAAAATTTGATAAACTTTGGATAGGTCCTTTTCAGATTTCAAAGATCCTAGGAGATAGTACCTATAGACTCAAGACCCTAATAGGTGAGGATGTTCCATTGCCAGTTAATGGACAATTCCTTAAACATTACTTGCAAGATTAGATAGGGTCATGTCATGATGATGTATCATAATGTACATTTTGTATAGTTGTTTGTATAGCCTATTTTGTGTGTTTCCTTTTTGTTTTCTGGCGTTGAGTCTTTACTTTGGTTTGGTAAAATGATGCACCTTCCCACTATAGAACACTACTAAAATTTTTAGAATTCAAGAGCTAGATATAAGTTTATACATAGGCTGTGAATCATGTTAACAAGTATACCTGATCAGGTCTGTAGTATCATGTTCATCATTATTGCTTTCTTGCTCAAGGAGATCTTCACATGACACACCTAATAGCCTTGGATTTATTGAACATATTAGTGTGGAGTTAAGTGAAAAATCAAAAGGTTACCCTTGCTACCATTGCAATTCCCAACCTAAATCAACAAGTGACCACACCTTGCAAAATGTGCTTACATGATGACATCTTATAAAAAAATATTGAATATCCAAAGGAAAAATTAGGCCATCTAATAACTCTACTAGGGCTATAGATGCCTGACTGGCAGTGGGGCTCTACTTAGGGGAATTGCAAAGATAACTTTGTCAGGGCTATGGATGCCTATTGGCAGCAAGGCTCTATCTAGGTTGGCTATGAGGGATGAACCAAATTATGTAGCTTAACCCCGTCACTAGTGTTTCAACTCATCTTCAAGATGAAGGATAATGAATCACATGCACACACTTGATCATTTGCAATACATTGTTCCATTGATGAACATGATACATGTTGGGACTTAAGGTGTCTCAACCTTTGCAAATTCCTAATGTTGTATTTATTTATCCCATTTTGAGTTGGCATAGTCAGCACCTTGTGTACATGCAGCGGGATAAATTTTGGTGACTTTGGAAGCCACAGTTTCCCCCTTGAATAATTAACAGGGGTTTGGGGGCAGCGCCCCCAAGACGGGGTCAAGGGGCGGAGCCCCTTGCAAGGTCCAGGGGCAGCACCCCTGTGGGGGCTCAGGGGCAATGCCCCCAAAACCTTAACCGACTTTTATTTAATAAAAAGTGTCGGTGAGTATCTTTGCACAAGAGAAAGGCATCTTTGGGTGGTCAGGGAGGTTATGACAAGTTGTAAGAGGAATAATATATTTTTAGTCAGTGTATGACAGATTCTCTTACAGCTGTAAGTGTTGTTAGTTATGAGAGATTCTATGACAGTTGTAAGGTGTGTAAGAGCATCTGTCATAGCCTATCTTGGGACAAGGTGCCCACATTGGGATGGGATGTTGGACAAGTTGATGCAGAGCCAAACCCCTTAGCTTGCATTTCCCTTGTATCCACGTTCTACTTACCTATCAGCAAGACTCCTCACTATTGGCTAAGCAAAACAATTTTATTCCGATTGCATTCCTCATACCGATGTACATTCTTTGTATCGCTTGCATGTCAGCGACACCTTACCTATCGATCACCTTACTTATTGTCTCCTCAATTCCTACCTTACAATGATACAAAATTAAACTCTCATCGCTGAGACTTTTCCCATCGCCGTATCTCCAACCCTTTCTGCTGATCCATGTCCTCTCTCTGATGTATCAAGCCTAAGGTATGTTTCAACATACATGCAATCTCCAATGTGCATAGCATGACCTACTACTGCCAGTCTCCTTCACAGTCTCTACCGGTCGCACTTTGTATCATAGACAATTTTATGTGCACATAGTATATTCACAATATGCAACCACAAGATACATTCCTCTGCATGCATACAAACCAACCTTTGACCTATGTTGACCTCCTTGTATATACCCAAAGCTTTCTCTCTCCCTTGTACATGCGATGGGCTTGTATATTTACAATGTATGTTTCCAACATACAAATGCAACAGACAAATGTGATATACATAGGAACATGCGATAGCGATATACTCACAAGTTGTATATCTCGCATACAAATGTGATATACACACAATCTATATGTCTTTTTAAACCACTCAGATTTTCACTGTTTTGACCCGCTTTATACTTAGCGATTGCACAGATCTGTTCCTTCGATGATCCTATAGACCTTTGCACCCTGCCAAAACCTAGCACATGCCCATGCTAGGATCCTTCAACATATTCTGTACCTGATCTTGCAAGCATGAACATGAACAAATAGAACAACGAAAAGACAAGAACACGGATCGCTATATACAGCCATTCCATCGATTCGAAGAATCCAGCCGGTGGAGTGGGTTAAGAACCCATCTCGGTCTCAAATAGGAAAATGATTTGCACAATGAATTCAAATGCCAAAAAAATGCACAACACAAGATTTTATTATGCCGTTCCAAAAAATGCAAATACAGATGCTCTGTTTCTCATTCAGATACAACTGATTACAATATGATCTCAACTACTAACTACTGCTGCTACTACTACCACTACTGATCACATTTGATCTGCACTGGGGTATTTATCCACTTACCCTCAGTAGTACTTAATTGGCTCCAAGCAGCTGGGAGATTAATCCAAGCGGCTGGGAGATCACAACCGACTAACAACCTCTTACTGCCTAACAACCTTCAAGATCATGTTGTGTGGTTACACAACACGCCCCATTTTGACTTGGCAAAACAGGGACCCAACTTTTGTTTTGGCTTGTGTTGTCTGTTTCTGGCGGTTTGGTAAAAATAAGTCAGGAGCATCATCATCATGAAGGTCAGGATGGGGTAGGTCATCATCATGAGGTTAGTTTCTCAAAGTTCATATTTTGTTCCTATGACTTCATAGTTAGAAAGAGCTTGAAATTCCATGCAGGTTTGCCTTTTACATCACCTGAAAATTCGTCCATATGAAGGAGTTATGAGCAGTCAAAGTGTTGGTCAAACCTGATAATTGCTGTATGAACATCATCATCATGATATTTGAAAAGCCCCCTGATAATATCCGGACGTCAAGTTTAAGTCGTAGTAGGTTGTCCCCATCGTGCGGTCTTTTGTGTCGCCAAAGGTCATCATCATGATCTTACTCTATCACCTGATAAAAATCATGCAGTCCCGAAACATCCGGACGTCAATCTTAAGTCATAGTGAGCTTTTCCCGTCAAGCGACCCTGGAAACATCATCATCATCATGATATTCTAACATCATCAGCATCATGATATTCCAACATTGCGAGCATCATGATATTTAAAATCACCCGATGTGATAATATCATGCTGATGATCATCGTCACCTTGCTTAAGAAATATGCCATCTGCATAATTATCGCGCGCACGTCAAAGTCCTTATGCGTGATCATCATCATCATGATCTTTCATGGCAGGATCACATTTCCTAATATCCTCCTGATCTCCTTTTTGCGTGATCATGATGATCACCTTATCTTTCGAAGCGGAGGGTAATATTTCATTCCTTAGTCTTGTTGAC
Organism: Cunninghamia lanceolata; assembly: GCA_027924645.1. NCBI lineage: Eukaryota > Viridiplantae > Streptophyta > Pinopsida > Cupressales > Cupressaceae > Cunninghamia > Cunninghamia lanceolata. The sequence continues at coordinate 4,605,904 of BSBN01000071.1, read as the reverse complement.
ATCATCATCATGATCTTTCTCTACCCGACATTTCGCAATATCCTCCTGCCGAGATGCATAAACTTTTGCGGATATGATGATGACGATGACGTCATCATCACCTTCTCCTTCGGCAGGATATTTTCCAGGGTATGATCCTGTTCGCCAATATGATGATGACGATGACGTCATCTTCGAAGATTAACACAAGCCCCGGGATATCCTGATGACGTCATCAGGACTTTCAGCAGGATCATATTTTAAATCATCCAGTTCGCCAATATGATGATGATGATGTTCATCATCCTGATCTTTTGAGAGGATCACCTTCTTTGCAAAAGGGTCATATTGCATTCATCCACCCGATCATCTTCCTTGGGGGGAACCCGATATTCCAGTTATCTCCTGCTCTTAACGAAACATGACGATGACGTCATCCCTTTGCATTTTAACCAAGCCTGATGATGACGATGACGTCATCATGATTTTTTCCTCAGCGGCAGGATCATTTTCCAAGTCCTCCTGTTTGTCTTCATCATGATGATGATGACGATGCCTTTCTTTCCCGAATATGCAAAAACAAAACATCCTGATGTGCTTTTCCTCAGAGCATTCGGAGGAGAGGAGCATCATATTTCACAATATCCTGCGGCTAGATACAGAGGGCATATAGTTGGTCATCCTCATGATTTTTTGGCGTCGGTATAACTGTTGCCGTCGGCCTAAGGTAAAACTGTCACCCTGATCATATGTAATTTCGCCGATGCAAATATGATGATGATGCAAAGCCGGTTTCAAAGGATGGTTGAAAGGCGATTATTTCCTTGTATAATTTGAGATCATCATGATCATATTTCGAACCCGATACACATGAAAATGGGCGGGAAAACATGAAGTGATGAAATTTTGAAGACCCGATTGCCTGTTGCTGCGCATTTTGGGGGTTTGTTTAATTAAGCATTTTACTTCCTGTTGTTTATCCACATGATGACAAACTTAATGTTTGTCTGTTTATTTGCAGGAAGTCATCATGATACTGCTGAAGCTCAACATTGAGGTCATGATGCTGCTGAAGCTGAGCGTGGAAATCATGATGATGCTGCTGAGGTTGAGCATTACAAAGTTGCACATAGAGGCAACATGAACCAGACATGAGGAGGATGTCAGATATGCTGTTCGCCAGCTGGAGACCGAATCAAGTTGAAGATGCTGGAATATTCTGTGCCAGCTGTACATTTGCTAACTGGCGAAGCATGTGCTTTTCATCTGGATCGCTAATTGCTATGAGAGGATCCTGATCCTTGGGTCATTGTAACCGTTTCTGGCATTTGCTCTATATAAAGGCCAGAGCCTGAAACAAAAAAGGGAGAGAAATACATTAGAATACACAGACGCATCTGGCGCAAAAGTCAATTACTGTAGAATAAGTTAGGAGATCGGATTACTGAGACTAATGAGGATAGAATTGTTGAAATGTCAAGATTCTTTCTTCAGATCACTGTAAATGTACCTGTTCTTGAGCATACTGAATGAATATGAAGTTCCAGATTACATCCTGATTGTAAATTTTACGTAATCTTCTGTTGATTTCTGGATATGTACTGGTGAATGCTGTGTTCAACTGGAAGCGCTTTCATTTCATTACATGTTGTTGTCAACTTTCCTTTGAAGCTTTGCACTAGATCATGCGGATTTGTGGAATGTCCTGGTGAAGTATGATTTCTAGTTTTTCTTCTTTTCATTGCAAGTATGGGAGCTTGTGTGTGAATCAGTGATCTAAGTCCAGTAATTTTAGGAATCTCACTCTCTAACCCTTTTCCTTTTTTTTTAATTTCATTAATTCATCACCATAACTGCAAATCATGATAAATAACAAGCAGAAACAGTGAAATATGCTGAAATCCCGTAGGTAACTGAAGATCCTTAGCATATTTGGTTAAATGCATGTAGTATTGAAAATATCATGCAAAGAATCATAAATAATGGTAGAAATCATGCAAATATCGGTCTGTATGCACATTATTTGACTAAATTTACAGTGCAGAGGTAGAATTGTTGGAGCTTATGCAGAGCGAACATCCAGAGCAGGATATTTGAAGATGATGATGATGAACAGTGCAGAAACACGTAAGGCCCCTGAATGGAAAACAACAACACACATCAACCACTGAGTAACGTCAGTAGATTAAGACCTAATCAACGGAGACTTGGGATCATGAATTCTTTGAATTCATCGTATCTTTCAAGATGAGTAAAGGTTGTTGTGTAACTTTTATTCTATGTTTGTGAATGACTAACATCATGACCAACATAAATTGGCGCTAGAAGGAGGGCCGAACAGAGAATTTCTGGATTTCATCAATAGAAGGAGGGCAGAACTGGAAAAGACACCATTGCTTCAGTCATCATTCATTTTATGCGGGCTCCTCGCTTCTAACGCAACATAAATTGGCGCTAGAAGGAGGGCCGAGCTATTTCTCAGCAAATAAATCCTGTTCAGTTGAAGTGATATCCCCTGCCTCAGTTTAGCAGCCCGCTTTAAATCTTGCAAACGTATCTGCAGGCCCCTCGCTTCTAACGCAACATAAATTGGCGCTAGAAGGAGGGCCAAAAAGTAGATCCTGTTCCTGAACAAAGAATTCTTGATTTCTGCAAATATCGCATAAATATTTCAGCATTTGAGCTAAATGTCTGCAAATATCTCTTACCTGAGATGTTTTGGTTGCACCTTTGCAAAGATCTGGCCCAAAGCATCAAATATTTGTTTGATTTTCTGGACTTTCAAAGTTTTAGTCTGAGATATGATAGATCTCCTTAAAATTGCAAAATAAAATTTTTTTTGAAGAATAGAATCTCATTTTGATGGATGTATATGAAAATAATGGTCAAATTAACATTCCTTTATTTCAGGAAACTTTGAATAGGCAAATTTACCCTCACAATTTGTCTAACTTTGGTTTATCTACCTATTGCAGGATACACCAGACTGTAGAACACAGTGAAATTAATTGTTTAACTTTCCTCACAAGGTTGGATTTATACTGGAAAGGACTAATATTCTTTCTGGATGTGTTCAGGGTTGAAATTTGCCAGGAAAATGAAGAAGTTTGCCAGGAAAATGAAGCAGTCTGCCAGGAAAATGAAGAAATTCTGGAGCAACAAGCAGATGCAGCGCCAGAAGTTATTAGTTGTCCAGACACTGAAGTAGACCATTATGAAGATTTTGAATTATACTTGTCTAGAAATATACAGTGTAGTCAAATATTAGGTTTGCCCATTGATGATGTCTTGATTGAAAGCTGGTGCAGATTACATGATGAGGAGCATTCAGAGAGGGATTGCTACCCTTGCTTGGTCATGTTGAAAAAGATTCTAGAAAATACAATAGCTGAATCAGTTCCAGAAGGTAATGAAGAGGAAACATCTTTCCTGGATTCATTTTATGGTGAGAGTGATAGGAGTTCTCTACTTCCTAATACAAGTAAGGACCAGTCAGTATGCAGGTATGAATCTTGTGAAAATTTTAGAGAAGAAATCACTCATCAGGATAATATTTTTGATTCTGATCCTAATACTTTTGATAAAGAAGATGAAACATCTTTCCTGGAGTCATTCTATGGTAAAGAGAAGTGTAAACAGATAGTAGAGCAATTTAAATGCACTCCTGATGATGAAGTTCCTATGATGGTAACTCAGGGAGTCATAGAGAAGAAAATAAATGCTGATTTATTACCTGACTTCTTTGAATTAAATGATCAAATGCAAGAATGTTGCAGGTTAAAGGAACCAGATCCTCTAATAGATAGAAAATGTGAATTATTCAATGAACAACTTCTGAAAGATGAAGATGTAGAAGACTTTGGAGTTGTTGTGCATAATCAGATGTCACTCCAGAAATATTTTGAAAATGAAACAGGGGAGTGTCCTCACCAAGTGAAAGTTGTTTCTCCTTTACAGTCAAATGATTTAGAAATGATAAATTTCTGTATATCAGGTTGTGATAATAAAGATACTTATTTAGACACTGATGTGCAGGAAATTGAAGAAAATATTGAGAAGTTTCCTGAACTGGAGGATAAACTGAACATCCAGAATGAAGGGATAAGGATGGATAAAGATGAAGAATTAACACATCAAAGGTCATACATCCTTCAATTTGAAGAGGGACCAGGCACTGAGCCAAGCAGTGAAAATATAATGACAAATGGAAGACCAACTGCCAATGAAGAAGCATGTCCAACAAAATCAGAAGTACACCAGGTTGTATTTCTCCTTTCCACAGTAAATGATGTTGAATATTATTTTGATTATGGGAATTCAAAAGATAAGACATGCATATGGATTAATCATGAACATGATGAGCTTCCTCAGTTGCTGATCATCAAGAGTTGTTCTGTTGAATACAGTGAATTCAGAATATCAGAATATTCTTCAGAATATAAAGATAAATTTGCTAGGTTGAGAACCATAACTAATACCCTGATGCTCCTGCACAATCAAAAGAAGTATGCAAATTCAGGTGTCCTTAGGTCTTTTTCTAGTTTTTGTTTGCCTAGTAGTGGTTTGTATATAATTTTGTAGATTAGTTGTTTGTACAGTCTGCTTGTTTGTTTTGCTTTCTTGTTCTGTTCCTGTTGTTTCCTTTTTGTAGGTTAGTTGTTTGTATAGTGTTTCTTCTGTTTTGTGTTGTTTTGGTTGAGTTTTGTTTTGGTAAGTCAGGATGATGCACTTCATCACCTAAGAAAATAACTAAATTGTTAGGATTCAAGTGATGAGATCAGATTTAGATATAGATTGTAATTCATTCTGATAAATACTCATGATCAGGTTTTATGATGTCTTTCCATCAAGGTGCCTTTTCTTGTCCAAAGTGAATCAAACACAATGAAACACCTAACAGCCTTGGGCTTGTTGAAGATATGAGTATAGGTGTTAAGTGAAAAATCTAAAGGGACTCCCTTGCTACCAATACAATCTCCAACCTAAAGCTGCAAGTGGCTGCACCTTGTACAAATGAGCTGACATGATGATATCAAATATAAGTATATAAATAGAAAATATATAAACAATAAACTTAGGCCATCTAAGTAACTCTACCGGGGCTATGGACGCCTGCTGGCAGTGGAGCCCTACTTAGGGAGATTGTATAGATAACCTTGCCGGGGTTATGGACACCTGCTGGCAGCAAGGCTCTATCCAGGTTGGCTATGAGGGATGATCTCCAACTATGTAATTTAACACCAGTTACTTATGTTTTCAACTTACTTTCAAGATGAGGATAATTAATCATATGCACACACATGATCCTTTGTTAGCACTGTTACCTTGATGAGACTTTATCATTCAAAGATCATGATGATTTTATTTAGAAGGAATTAGAATACTATAGATGAATGTGATCACATCACTTGAATCATTTGAATTTTGTTGTTTTCTTTGGTGGCAAGTTGTTGTGTGGTTACACAACACGCCCCATTTTGACTTGGCAAAACAGGGACCCAACTTTTGTTTTGGCTTGTGTTGTCTATTTCTGGCGGTTTGGTAAAAATAAGTCAGGAGCATCATCATCATGAAGGTCAAGATGGGGTAGGTCATCATCATGAGGTTAGTTTCTCAAAGTTCATATTTTGTTCCTATGACTTCATAGTTAGAAAGAGCTTGAAATTCCATGCAGGTTTGCCTTTTACATCACCCGAAAATTCGTCCATATGAAGGAGTTATGAGCAGTCAAAGTGTTGGTCAAACCTGATAATTGCTGTATGAACATCATCATCATGATATTTGAAAAGCCCCCTGATAATATCCGGACGTCAAGTTTAAGTCGTAGTAGGTTGTCCCCGTCGTGCGGTCTTTTGTGTCGCCAAAGGTCATCATCATGATCTTACTCTATCACCTGATAAAAATCATGCAGTCCCGAAACATCCGGACGTCAATCTTAAGTCATAGTGAGCTTTTCCCGTCAAGCGACCCTGGAAACATCATCATCATCATGATATTCTAACATCATCAGCATCATGATATTCCAACATTGCGAGCATCATGATATTTAAAATCACCCGATGTGATAATATCATGCTGATGATCATCGTCACCTTGCTTAAGAAATATGCCATCTGCATAATTATCGCGCGCACGTCAAAGTCCTTATGCGTGATCATCATCATCATGATCTTTCATGGCAGGATCACATTTCCTAATATCCTCCTGATCTCCTTTTTGCGTGATCATGATGATCACCTTATCTTTCGAAGCGGAGGGTAATATTTCATTCCTTAGTCTTGTTGACATCATCATCATGATCTTTCTCTACCCGACATTTCGCAATATCCTCCTGCCGAGATGCATAAACTTTTGCGGATATGATGATGACGATGACGTCATCATCACCTTCTCCTTCGGCAGGATATTTTCCAGGGTATGATCCTGTTCGCCAATATGATGATGACGATGACGTCATCTTCGAAGATTAACACAAGCCCCGGGATATCCTGATGACGTCATCAGGACTTTCAGCAGGATCATATTTTAAATCATCCAGTTCGCTAATATGATGATGATGATGTTCATCATCCTGATCTTTTGAGAGGATCACCTTCTTCGCAAAAGGGTCATATTGCATTCATCCACCCGATCATCTTCCTTGGGGGGAACCCGATATTCCAGTTATCTCCTGCTCTTAACGAAACATGACGATGACGTCATCCCTTTGCATTTTAACCAAGCCTGATGATGACGATGACGTCATCATGATTTTTTCCTCAGCGGCAGGATCATTTTCCAAGTCCTCCTATTTGTCTTCATCATGATGATGATGACGATGCCTTTCTTTCCCGAATATGCAAAAACAAAACATCCTGATGTGCTTTTCCTCAGAGCATTCGGAGGAGAGGAGCATCATATTTCACAATATCCTGCGGCTAGATACAGAGGGCATATAGTTGGTCATCCTCATGATTTTTTGGCGTCGGTATAACTGTTGCCGTCGGCCTAAGGTAAAACTGTCACCCTGATCATATGTAATTTCGCCGATGCAAATATGATGATGATGCAAAGCCGGTTTCAAAGGATGGTTGAAAGGCGATTATTTCCTTGTATAATTTGAGATCATCATGATCATATTTCGAACCCGATACACATGAAAATGGGCGGGAAAACATGAAGCGATGAAATTTTGAAGACCCGATTGCCTGTTGCTGCGCATTTTGGGGGTTTGTTTAATTAAGCATTTTACTTCCTGTTGTTTATCCACATGATGACAAACTTAATGTTTGTCTGTTTATTTGCAGGAAGTCATCATGATGCTGCTGAAGCTCAACATTGAGGTCATGATGCTGCTGAAGCTGAGCGTGGAAATCATGATGATGCTGCTGAGGTTGAGCATTACAAAGTTGCACATAGAGGCAACATGAACCAGACATGAGGAGGATATTGTCAGATATGCTGTTCGCCAGCTGGAGACCGAATCAAGTTGAAGATGCTGGAATATTCTGTGCCAGCTGTACATTTGCTAACTGGCGAAGCATGTGCTTTTCATCTGGATCGCTAATTGCTATGAGAGGATCCTGATCCTTGGGTCATTGTAACCGTTTCTGGCATTTGCTCTATATAAAGGCCAGAGCCTGAAACAAAAAAGGGAGAGAAATACATTAGAATACACAGACGCATCTGGCGCAAAAGTCAATTACTGTAGAATAAGTTAGGAGATCAGATTACTGAGACTAATGAGGATAGAATTGTTGAAATGTCAAGATTCTTTCTTCAGATCACTGTAAATGTACCTGTTCTTGAGCATACTGAATGAATATGAAGTTCCAGATTACATCCTGATTGTAAATTTTACGTAATCTTCTGTTGATTTCTGGATATGTACTGGTGAATGCTGTGTTCAACTGGAAGCGCTTTCATTTCATTACATGTTGTTGTCAACTTTCCTTTGAAGCTTTGCACTAGATCATGCGGATTTGTGGAATGTCCTGGTGAAGTATGATTTCTAGTTTTTCTTCTTTTCATTGCAAGTATGGGAGCTTGTGTGTGAATCAGTGATCTAAGTCCAGTAATTTTAGGAATCTCACTCTCTAACCCTTTTCCTTTTTTTTAATTTCATTAATTCATCACCATAACTGTAAATCATGATAAATAACAAGCAGAAACAGTGAAATATGCTGAAATCCCGTAGGTAACTGAAGATCCTTAGCATATTTGGTTAAATGCATGTAGTATTGAAAATATCATGCAAAGAATCATAAATAATGGTAGAAATCATGCAAATATCGGTCTGTATGCACATTATTTGACTAAATTTACAGTGCAGAGGTAGAATTGTTGGAGCTTATGCAGAGCGAACATCCAGAGCAGGATATTTGAAGATGATGATGATGAACAGTGCAGAAACACGTAAGGCCCCTGAATGGAAAACAACAACACACATCAACCACTGAGTAACGTCAGTAGATTAAGACCTAATCAACGGAGACTTGGGATCATGAATTCTTTGAATTCATCGTATCTTTCAAGATGAGTAAAGGTTGTTGTGTAACTTTTATTCTATGTTTGTGAATGACTAACATCATGACCAACAGATCACAGCTCGACAAGTGTCCCGTGGGACTTACAACATAAACCTAAATACAACTAAAAATAACATGCATTGGTCAAATAGACCTTATTACAATGAATGGTCAATTGAGGACCTTATTGAAAATAGTAAAATGAACTTTAAACAGTTAATGCCTCATGGAGGCCACTGTGGGTTAGGTGCACCTGCACCATACTCCCCACCTTGAAAAGAACTCATGTCCCATGAGTTAAGTCTTTGACTAAATCCACCTTTATCTACTACTATCTCATGTCTGCCCCATGATCTCTGGACTGCAACCTGCTACCATGGAACCAAATACTCATACCTAGTACTATAGGCTCTTCTCACACCTTGCTAGTCATTCTTTCTTACCATCATCTCTGTCTGAACATCTGCATTGGTAACCTCATGTACTCCTATGATAGAATTTGTTTGTCTTTCAACTCTTAGAAGATAAACAATAGTCCCTACTATGATGGCATCCTTGTCTTTCCAATCAGCCTGTGGCTATGTACAAACCTGCTTCATAACCTTCTGCTAATCCACCTGATCCCTGTCAGTCAGAACTAAAATCATCTTCAAACTGTGATCTCCTCTCCTTGAGATATCCTCAACTTCCTTTGACTCTACTGTAGGCATCCTCACAAACTCCTTCTTACCTATCAAAATAACCTTAGCTATCTTCTTTGCTTTAGTATCCTCCTGCAATGGTGTCATCAGAAAAGTTCTCCCATCCTTCTTGATGGTGTAGGTGTTAGCATACCCATCATACAATGCTCTCCTATCAAATTGCCATGGCCTGCCCAATAGTAGGTGACAACATTCCATGGGCAATATGTCAAAACTCTATCCTGATATTCTCCAATCTGTTGTTCTCAAAATCAGCTATGCTCGTTTTTGTAGACAACCCCCATGAAGCTTGTCCGTTTCGTGAATCTACACTCTAAGCTCACAAATCGAGATAAGATTCCCTTGATCTCATGCGAAGTCATTTGACATTCTAGACTAGTTTATGACATTCCCTTTGAATCAGTTTCTCGATATTCATGAATATCGTTTAAGTCGTAAACTGATTAGAATGTAAATTTTGCCCACTTTTCAAGAGTTAGTAAAATTTTGTGTTCACATGCAGTAGCAGCATTTTTTGCTATTCCTACATATCTTTTTTAACTTGTTTTTATTACACGTGTAATGGAGGCAAAATTATCCGCTTTTACATGTGTTTTTCATGTAACATGTAAAGGCGGCAAATTTTGCCGCCGTTACATGTTATTCCCAGTTTGTGCACTGTCGGCGAATTTCACCGCTTTGACATATTTGTTGTCCTTCATGCAGGGTTGGCCAAAACTCCTACCCGAACAAGATTTTTGAAATCTTCAAACATCGAGTGCCATTAATGGCCACTCATGCCATTCATTAAAGCTTGTTTTTGAGTTTTAAATATGTCTTTTTGTTGATTGTTCTTGTTATTTCATTCCTCCTAAGCTCTTTCTCTGGTGTTTTCTCGTGCCAATTTGATACTCAATCAAATTCATTGACATCAGGGTTAGGGTTTTCAGCTGACTCTATGGGTAAGTTTCTCTTTTATTTCTATTCCCCTTCCTCGTGTCTTATTTGTTTATGTGTATCTTTCAGATTTTGTTTTGTTACGAGTTTTGTTACGTTTTTGTTCTTTGTTGTTTGTTGTTTTTCTGTGATTATTTTCTTCTTGTTGTGTGATGTCTATTTGTGATGTGTGTCAGATTTGTTTCTGCCCATACACCATAGGTGCCCTAGGTTTTATTTTGATAGCCGCTAGGTTTTACCACTCCAAAACCTTTAGTAGTGATGTAACCTTCGAAGATGTGTATCAACGGCAGATTTCGCCACCTTAACATAAGTAATCCCATAACTCGTGGCATCGCTAGGTTTCAACCTTGAACTATTTCTAAAACCAGCCCCTCATGCAATGACGGTGAAATCTGCCGACCAAACATCAAAGACAAACCTTGCATGCAATGTCGGCCATTTTCACCGACCAAACATCGCGAGGGCAAACCAACTCCATATGCATTGTTGACGAAATTCACCACTGGTGTACGCAGAATTTTGTATGGTGCATGGGTGGCAAATTTTGCTGCCCTTACACGAGGGTCTTCCAAATTCAATACTTGCTACCTGCAAGAGTGGCAAAATTCGCCACTCATACCAAAAAACTCCTACCACATGCAGTTGCGGCGAATTTTGCCGCTAGTACACATACAATAAAATCCTCACATGCAAGGACAGCAAATTTTGCTGCCCATGCAAACACTCTCCTAGATTTTTCTAACTCTAGAAAATTTCCAGTTTTGATTTCCCGAGCCCGCTTCTCCTTTGATTTTTGGCCAGCTCGCACTATAGCCCTTTTTCAAGCGCATTCCCCTAGTTGTGATCATTGACATGCAATTTTCCCAGATTGCCAGTTTTTTCCCTAATTGCATGATCATGACTTTTTGCTGTAGTATCTTCTGTGGAGCTTCATTCTACAACAACTTCTTCTTGGTGAAAGCTCATCCAAATGACTGAGTTGTCCCCGAAGAAATCAAAAGTGATGAAGTACAAATATCAAGGTGTTTTCCCAATCATCTCAGTCCATTCTAATGTTGATGACATTAAAGATATGGAGATTGGCCATGTGGATATGGCTAAGTTTGTAGAGAGAACCAAGTCAAGCAACCCTAGTGCTATGATGAAGAAGATAGTGGAGAGTAATATTCATCTAGTGTCATCCTTCCCAGTGGCGGCTTACAACACAGAATTTGTTCTTCAATGTGCCCATTTCTATAATAAAGATATTAGAGCTGTGGTGGACGCCAGTGGTAATGTGATAATCATGTTGGATCCTGAGTTCATTGACAAGGTGTTTATGTGTCCTCCTACATTAGAGGTATTGAATCTTGACTTTGTTGAAGCTCAGAGGGAATATGACAAGGATCCAGATAAAGCAAAGAAAGTGATCAACAACAAACGGTTGAAGACTGCAAGGTTAAATTTGTCAAGGTGGCCACGTAGTTTCCCTCAAAGTGATTTTGTAGAGGAAGTTGGTGACCTGATTACTATCCTCAGCAGGATAAGAGGTTTGTCTTCCTCTTCACAATTTCATGAATGGATGTATCCTTTCATTAAGGTCATACTCTAGGGCAAGCAAGTTATTTTCTGGGGAGAACAAATCAGTAACACTTTGCATGAGCAGCTGATGAAGGTATCCACTACCTCCAAGTTCTACATGACTTCCTATCTAGTATACATTGTAGCCTCCATGAGGATTTTTCTAGGATTATCATCAGATGGGGATAGGAGAGTAGTCCCAGTATACCAATATTATTCCCAGCTGACATTGAAAGGTTCAATCCATCATTTTAGAAGAGTGAATGATGCATTCTTTGCTGTATTCTTGTGTCTTTTTGATCCCCAACTAGAATAGAGAAGAATTTTAGATGAGGCATGGACAGTGGTAAATGACTTCAGGTGTATGTTTTTGCAATTTCCATCTTTTTCATACTTGAGGGTTGGCTTTTTCCAAGGTTACCCCTACATGCTTCCAAGATTCCCTTTAGATAAACTGGTCTTGATGGAGTTGTGCAGACAAATGATTGTCGTGCATAACAAGCAGATGGAACTCAAGAAGCTTGGTTTCAGATTCCCAGTGGAAATCGGTAGATTTTCAGTAATGACTGCCACAAAGGCAAGGGCCATGGAGACAAAGATGCAGCTGGTCACCATGAAGCAATTCAAGAGGAGACCAAAGTTTGACTACAGGGGCGTAAAGGATAAAATCAGAGGGAAAACTCAATTTCATGAACCCACGGTAGAAGATGTCTAGGTAGATTTGAGGACGGAGGAAGATATCAGGAAGTTAGACTATAGCAAGTTGTCCCTAGAACAGATTGAATATCTAGGACTTGCTGATATTCCAGAGGATCTTGTGGATGATGGGGAATTGGTTGACGCCAGATATGATGTAGAACAGATTGGTAGTACTCCTCTCCCTCCAATCCAATGGTCCCAAAAGGAGTTGACTTCACTGAGGAAGAGATTTGAGCCCATATTGGTTAACACCAATAACTGGCTGGCAGATAAAGGAATTACTCTGAAAGAATTCCTCACTAGATCAAAAACTGAAGTTCAAGAGCAAACTAGTAAAAAGGTGGAAAATAGAACAAAGAACAAGAGTGATGTTCCCTCATCCTCTAGAACACACAAGCCTAAGATCAGATTTGTGACAAAGAAAGCAAAAGCTGTGGAGGAAGAACCTAAAATAAAAGATATGGAAGTTGAGGAGCCAGCAATTGAAGAGCCAGTCACAGAAGAGATGGATGTTAAAGATAGGAATTCAGATCAACAAGACAAGGAGGCTTTGTCTCCACAGGAAAATACACAACAAGAAATGGGAGTATCATCCCCATTGCTTAATACACCTGTTGCAGCTCCTGTGTCTGTTTCTCCTATTAATATTCCCTCTTCTGAATCTCCCTCTCCTCTTAAAATAATTTTTGATAATCCCCAAAACACTTTTGAAAATGTTCTCCGCTCTTCTGAGTCAATTCCTAGTTTGTCTTCTTCGTCTTTTGATATTGGGGATACATCCATTTTTGATCATTTTGTGATGAATACTGAACAAGTCTCTAGTGCCAATGTAACAAGTGTGGTTTTTACTAACACCCTGCTTATTGTTTCTACTACCAGCACAAGCACAGTTCTAGGAACACCAGCAGTAGGAATGGATCCCAATGTGAGTAGTTCTCTGCTTCCACCTTGGTTATCAGCTTACATGCCAAAGAGGAAAAAGCAAGTCATCTCCCTAGATGACTTTGATTTCACTAAGTTGGTACCTGCAAAGCCTAAGGCCCTGAAGAAACTAAAGATTCTTTCCAGGGTACTTGAAGACAAGGGACACAAATTTCTGGGGATAGCAAAACCTCCACAAGATGCAACTGTTGAAAATTTTGATATGAATGACTACTCTATTTCTAGAGTTGAATTGGGCAAAATAACACATGAAAGCGCTAAAAATGATATGCAGTCAGCCATGGACATCCTAATCCAGAAGTTTGACAGGGAAAAGGAAATGAAGGATCACTACAAGACAAAGGTAGAACAGCTAACTGTGGTGGTAAGGAAAATCACTTTGAACTCAGAAGCTGTTACTCCAGAGGCCGTATCTATAGAAGACCCTGTCATTCTGAAAGTAGAAAAGACACACCTCAAAGGAAAAGTACTTGAAGAGTACTTAGATAGGATGCGGGTGCAAGGAATCTCTTTGCTCACGGATGTATCTGAGAAGACAGATAAAATGAGGAAAGTAAGGGTAGAACTTAATGATCTCATTGATGCTATCTCTCAAGATATTGAACGCACAGAGGATACTCATAATAAATGGGTAGAAATGAGGAAGCTAAAAATAAGTACCCTAATATCAATTGGTGCTATTTCTAACAGGGATTCATATACAGAAACAAAGGAGGCTTTGATGTATAGGAGCAGTATGCTAAGAAATTTGATCAAGGATCTTGAAGCTACAAAGGAAATTAGTGAAGAAAATGATGTCAACCTTTTGCATAAGTTGGAGGAGTTACCTTGTAAGTTGGTATCACAGGACAACCAATTTCTTTCTGTAGAAGAAATGGTTCAGAAATTTGAAGACATGTTCTAGAAAGAATTTGAAGATAAAGCATTTTCAATGACTTCTCTGGACAAAATTTTGGACAACCAGTTAACTTTGGATAATCTAAAAACTAGGTTAACTGGTCATGCCAAATCAATCACTACAGTGAGAGATGCCATAGTGAGAGCCAGGATGATCTTCAGGAACACATTCAACCGAGATAGCATTGAGATGCAAGCAGCTTTCACTATGTATGATCACCACATGGGGAAAATTGGCAACACAAATTGAAGCAGTTGTTTTTTCCCTTAGTTTACTTTCTATTTTTCATATGTACTTTCAAAACAATTTTGGACATTTTCACATGTACATTTTTTATATGTAATTACATGTAAAAATATAGGAAGTCCCAAGTCAATAAGGACTCCTATTTTTGAATAAGTCAAAGTAGTTGTAGATTTCCTAAATTTTCTCAAGGCCTCTCCCTATAAATAAAGAGGGCCTCTTTTGTAAATATTATCTTTTGTCTATTGCAAGAATACTCTGGCGAATTGAAAAGAAAATCAAGACTTTGTGCTTTTTGTGAAAATCAATTATCAAATATTTATCAATACAAGAAAGTAAGTTCAATTCCAATCTTTGTCTTGGGATTATTTGTGTTGTGATAGTATTGTTCTTACGTCTTGCTATCATAATTATTTTTGGTAATAACTGAAGTGTGGAGTTTGTTTCAAGTGATTGAAGAGCGCTCTTAATTTGATTCTGATAGACTTTGTGTTATCGAATGATTTGTGAGGATTATGTTCATGTTTGTGAGAATACAATAGTTTGGAGACTTTGCACTGCAAGTTGTTATATTCGATTTACTTTTATCATCTTGAAGAGGAGTAAAGACTTTGGGCTGCATTCAACTTCAAATAGTTCTATTTACAATTAGTAAGAGAGGTAACAGAAAACTTTGTGTTTCTATAATTTTGTGATAATTTATAAGTCCTTTATCAAGAGTTTGAAGTATAAACATCTATTCTGAAAAAAGAGAATAAGATGAGATGGAACCACCACAAGCATAGTTTTTAGTGTACATAAATTTCATAAGTTGTTTTGTTTGTAAAAGTCAAGTAACTAGAGGGAACCTCCCCTTGCTGAGAGGAGAGACTTTGTCTCATCATAACTGTGGTTGATATACCCATTTTGCCATTAGTGAGTTAACAACAAAATATTCACCCAACAATTTTTTCGTGACTCTGCTAGGGAAGGAACGTGCAACTTGAAGCCTCACACTCCGAGTTGAAGCATTTTCAGTTCTTTTCTATTTTGTTGCAAAATTGTGCTTAGCATACTACATTCTGGCAGATTCCTGGTACACCAGAAGCAAGAGGGCTCAGGGTATTATTGATCCTGTATTTGAATTGATGCAACAAAATAGTTTTGGATTCTTAACTCCACGACCTCATCTTTAGTGCACCAGGAGTTTTCCTCCTACAAACACCAAGTCTCCAATACCAGGTGAAGTTTCTAGTGCTAGCAGAATTTTGTCTGTTCATACGACACCAAGGTTTGTTATCCCACCTTTCAATCAACACGTCATGGCAGCCCAAGGCCCTTGGGGTAATACCTTTGGTCCTCTAAATTTGACCCCACCATTGCATGAACTACCTCGTAGTTCAAGAAAGAATTTCCCCAAATTCTATGGTGACGGGAAAGTTCATCTTGATGAGCACATTGCGGCTTTTTGTATAGCCTGTGGTGTGATAGGTGTCGAGCACCAAGATGTAGTTGTACGTCTTTTTGTAGAAACACTACAAGGTACTGCTACGGATTGGTTTTACCACCTTTGAGCTTAGAGCATAACGAACTGGACTACTCTCAAAACCAAGTTCGAAGCCAGGTTTAAACCTGCGAAAGATGTACATGCATTGTTGGCATAGCTAACACAAATGAAAAAGGAACCTCATGAACCGATGCGCGATTTCATCGCTAAGTTCAACAAATTAAGAAACAGGATTCCCACCACCGCTGAGCCAATAGCGGAGAACCTTAAATGTTTCTTTATCAATACACAACTTCTGGAGGTGAGTTTTCTATTGAGGTGTGCTGCTCCTACTGATCTTGCTGCAGCTCAGATTCTGGCAACTGAAGTGGAGGACGATCTTATCCTTGTAAGTAAGATAAGAAGGGATTCTAATAGAAATAAAAGTTCCTCTTCTACTGAGAATGCTTCCACAAGCACCACGGACCCCATGGTGCAAAAGCTAGCAAATGAATTGCTAGTTCTGAAGAGACAAATGTCCCAAGGTATGTTTGTGCCTCCTTCTTACTGAGATATACCAAGGAGGACATTTCCAAATAATTCATATCAAGGTAATGCTACTAAGAATCAAGGACAACACAACCGTCTTCCGCCTACACAGGGGAAGCTGGCCATCGAAGTAGTGCCGATTAACTCAGCTGTTGGCTATTATGAAGCTGAAAATGAACTTTCTTTCCAACCCAAGTTGGATTATGAAAATGGTGCTAACCTCTTCATAGAAGGAGAAGAAGAGTTAGCTGGTGAATCTACCATCAGCTTTCTGAATTATCAGGACGAAGCTGAAAGAGGAAAAGTGTGTGAAGGAGCATATGCTATTTTCACTAGGTCTCAAAATCAGTCAGCTCTTCAAGCTGATAAAGGGAAGGCGAGAGAAGAATCTCAATCGGTGATTTCAATCACTAAACGGGGGACTCCACTACCTTTCCAATCAAAAGACCCAGTGGTCAATAAACAAGTAAGTGCCTCTAATGAATTTGTACCTTCCACTTCTACTCCTCAGACTAGTGCTATCTCTACCAAAAATTAGAATGATGGTTTTTCTTCTTCCGTGTCTAATTCTTTTCAGCAGTTTGATATAATAGATCATGCTAGGAGAACTAAGATACAAATGTCTGAAGTTGAGTATTTACAGGCTAATCCTGAACAATTTGATAGATTAGCCAAATACGTCAAAAATAAGACCGTCCCTGTAGGACAAGAATTTCCCAAAGCTACTCATGACTCCTCCAAAAGCAAGCCTACCCAAAATAATCTTGTCGCTACTCCCCTTGAAACCTCTAGAAAAATTGAACCTTTCTATGTTTCCCTATTAGTGAATGGTCATAAATTGAGCAATTACGTAATAGATTCTGGAGCCTCTGACAATGTTATGCTTGCTAAGGTAGCAGACGCCCTTGGCCTCACCTTAACCAAAACTTTTGGGAGGTGTTTCTCTATGGAGAATAAGAAAGTTCCACTTTTGGGTCAAATCAAAGATGCCCAATTTGCATTTGCAGCTTTTCCAGATAAGAGAATCAAGATGACAGTCCTGGTAGCTGATGTTCCAGCTTCATACAACATTCTTCTTGGGCGTAATTTTTGCAAGGATGTAGGTGGGGAGTTGAACATGGATCTGTCTAAAGCGAGGATACTTGTTAAAGGTGTCATGTAGAAGTTGCTACCTGAGAAGGAAGCAAAATACATTATTACCCAAACATCAAATCCCAAAGCTCAAATTTTGTTTGAGTCCTCGGGAATGGGTAATTATTTTCTATCCACCGAAGATGGTTCCAGTTCATCAGATGAGAGTACACCAGGTGATAGCTCGGATATGTCAGATGGAGACTTAGAAGAGTTTTCAGATGAAAGTTCAGGTGAGGGTATAGTAATGCCAGATTCTTCCCTCACTGACGAAGAGGAATCTTCTGACCAAAGAAAGTCCAAGAAATCAAATTCTGATGAAGTCTGGATTTTAGAGTTTGATGGCAGCTATTCTTCTATCGGTTCTGGAGCCGGAGTGGTCTTGATGTCACCATAAGGTGATATCTTACCTTTTTCATACAAGTTACAATTTGACAATACCAATAACACCGCTGAATACGAGTCCTTATTGCTTGGATTGGAAGCTACTCGTGCTAGATGTGTTAAAATCCTTCATGCTCAAGGGGATGCCGAATTGGTGGTTTGTCAAGTAAGGAATTTGTACCAAACTAAAAATGAAAGACTGAGACACTATCGCAATCGCGTATGGGATTGCATTGAAGGTTTTGATGCTTTCAACATTTCTGTAGTGCCAAGAGAGTTCAATGATCGTGCAGATTCATTGGCTATTTCCGCCACTCTCATGGTGCCTCACAAGGATTTTAAAGGAAACAAGTACACTATTGAGCTGGTCTTCCGACCAAGTGTACCTAATAATGCTGACCATTGGCAGGTGTTCAATGGTGATAACCAAATCATTGCTTTCCTAGAAAATATCGATAGTTTTGATGAGCTTTACTTTGAAGGAAGTGAATCGCCACCGCGGGAATATGTTTCCGAGATAGATTCACAAACCGGTGAAGAATTTCTACAATTGAAAGAAAATAAAATCCCAAAAGGTTTGGTTTCCCTTGCGAAACTCTTTGATAAACATGACAGGTATATCAAGCAGCGGCAACAACAGGATTCAAGTTCCTCTATGGAATTTGAGCAGGTCAATTTGGGTTCGGAAGCAGATCCTAAGATGGTCAACATTGGAAAATGTTGCACTGTTGATGAAAGATTCAAATTCATTACTCTCCTTCGCCATTACATTGATGTTTTGGCTTACTCCTATGATGATCTAAAGTCTTTCAGACCTAAGGAGGTTCAACATGAAATTCCCCTTAAAGCTAGATCTTTGCCTCACAAACAAAAGCAGATGCAATACAATCCTAAGATATCAGGTATGATCCTTTCTAAAATTTAGAAGATGCTGAATGCAAGGATAATTTTTCCAATTCATCATTCCACATGGATCACAAACATAGTACCTGTAAGGAAGAAGAATGGAGAAATCCATATCTGTGTTGATTTCAGGAATCTCAACCAGTCTTCCTTAAAAGATAACTACCCTTTGCCCATCATGGATCAAGTATTGCAAACAGTGACTGGTTTAGAAATGCTGTCTATGTTAGATGGTTTTTTGGGGTATAACCAGTGGAGGTCAATGAAGCTGATCAGTTTAAAACTGCCTTCACCACACCATGGGGCACATTTACATATCACAGAATGCCTTTTGGTCTGATCAATGCTAGCGCCACATTTCAGAGAGCGATGGATCTTGCCTTCAGAGATGAGATGGGAAAGTTCATCGTGGTGTATCTTGATGACTTGACTATTTTCTCCAAAAATCGTCATGATCATGCGCATCATTTACGATAAGTGTTGGAGCACTGTCGGCAAAATGGTATTTCCCTTAATCCCAAGAAGTTAGTTTTTGGGGTAATAGAAGGTAAGCTTCTTGGACACATTGTATCCCGGGAAGGTACTTAGATTGACTCAGAAAGAATTAAATCCATTCAAAGTCTTACTCTGCCTACTAGTAAGACTGTTGTTCATTCTTTCTTTGGAAAGGTGAATTTTCTGCGAAGGTTTATTCCTGAGTTTGCAGAAAAAACCCATCACATTGTCAATATGATGAAGGGTAAGGCCACTTTCTGTTGGACTGTGGAAGCTAAAGAAGCATTTGAGGATATCAAGAGGGCTATTGCTCATGCTCCAGTTCTTGTTTGTCCTGACTACACTAAGGATTTCATAGTTTATAGCTACGCTTCAGAACACACACTTTCAGCTATTCTGGTTCAGCAGAATGAAGAAGGCATTGAATCCCCCATATCATTTATGAGTTGTCCTCTCAAAGCTCATGAATTGAAGTATTCGAATATGGAGAAGCATGCATATGCCGTGGTCAAAGTGGTGAAGCATTTCAAGTTCTATATTCTAAACTCACACACTGTTGTTATGGTTCTTTATACAACAGTCAAATCTATCCTAACTCAACAGGAGTTCGGAACAAAGAGAGGTAATTGGATTGCTAAGATCCAAGAATTTATTCTAGATATCAAGCCTACCAAGCTTGTGCATGGTAAAGGTTTGTGTCATTTGATCATAGATAACATTCCAAAAGAGACAGGGGACGAAGAAGAAGAAGTTGTGGACACACCAACTATCCTTTTTGTTACTACAACTGATGAGTGGTATTCTAATATCGCTCATTTCCTTACCTATGGTGAGTGTCCTTCTCACTTGTCTTATAAGGAAAAAAGAACTGTCAAGTTAAAAGCTGCTAACTACGTTCTTTGGGACAATGGTTTGTACAAGAGAAGTCTTGATGGTGTATTTCTCCATTGCGTGGATAAAGCGCAACAAAGTAGACTTTTGGAGTCTTTCCACAATTTGGCTTGTGGAGGACATTTTTCCACACCTGTAATGGCTCACAAGATCCTGTGAGCTCAATACTATTGGCCCACACTATTCCAAGATGCGTACAATTGGATACGCAGGTGTGAGTTATGTCAACAGTTTGTTGGGAAACTGAAGTTGGCAGCCTTACCTCTAAAACCAGTGGTGATTGAGGAGCCTTTTCAGCAATGGGGTATTGACTTCATTGGTGCTGTGAATCCATCATCAAGTGCAGGGCATAACTATGTTCTCACTGCAACAGACTATTTTACCAAATGGGTGGAAGCTATTCCAGTCAAGCATGCTACTTTTGAAGTGGTATGCAGTTTTCTTAAGGAGAACATTATTTCCAGGTTTGGAGTTTCAAACAAGATTGTAGCAGACAATGCTACTTGTTTTTCCTCTCATGAGATTACTGAATTTTGCTACGAGCATGGGATCATTCTTTCCCATTCTTTAGACTATTATCCGCAAGGGAATGGTCAAGCAGAATCAAGCAATAAGAATCTGGTCACTATCATTAGGAAACTAGTAGATGAGAATCAGAGAACTTGGCATAAAGCACTTTTTGATGCTTTATGGGCAGATAGAATTACACCCAAAAGGGCGATAGGCATGTCGCCATTTTAGCTTCTATATGGTCTAAATTCAGAGATACCAATTACCTTAGAATTGCCAGCATTGAAGTTGGTAAAGGCATTAGAAAATAGAACTTTTGATAGTTCTATTGATAAAAGGATCATGTATCTGACTGAACTTGAGGAGCAACGCACTATGGTGGTGGACCATATTGTTGAGCACCAAAATCAAGTAAAGAAACTCTTCGACAAGAAGGCAAAGGCTCGTGAGTTTCAAATTGGAGATCAAGTCTTGTTGTGGGACAAGAGGAGAGAACCAAAAGGAATGCATGGAAAATTTGATTCCTTATGGAGTGGTCCATTCACCATCCAACAATTCTGTGGTGAAAATAGTTTCTTGCTAGAGTATCAGGATGGAACACCATTCTTGTTGCCTCACAGTGGACAACATCTGAAGCACTTCAATCCTTGAAGTATCAGATAATTTTAATTGTACATTTGTATAGTTTTGTGTTTTTATTTTTGTGTTTTCATTTAGTCTTTTGTGTCTTTTTCTTTCTTAGCTTGACTCTATAGCCCAATGGCATGGATGAAGGCACTTAGAGACTGGATTCTACTCCCCTCAATCATTTCAAAGTTCAATTGAAGGAAGTTCCCCAGTTAGAGCCAACTATTGTTCTCAAAATCAACTACGCTCATTTTTGTAGACAACCCCCACAAAGCTTGTCCATTTCATGAATCTACACTCTAAGCTCGCAAATCGAGATAAGATTCCCTTGATCTCACGCAAAGTCATTTGACATTCTAGACTGGTTCATGACATTCCCTTTGAATCAGTTTCTTGATATTCACGAATATCGTTTAAATCATAAACTGATTAGAATGTAAATTTTGCCCACTTTTCAAGAGTTAGTAAAATTTTGTGTTCACATGTAGTAGCAGCATTTTTTGCCGCTCCTGCATATCTTTTTTAACTTGTTTTTATTACACATGTAATGGAGGCAAAATTAGCCGCTTTTACATGCGTTTTTCATGTAACATGTAAAGGCGGTGAATTTTACCGCCGTTACATGTTATTCCCAGTTTGTGCACTGTCGGTGAATTTCGCCGCTTTGACATACTTGTTGTCCTTTGTGTGGGGTTGGCCGAAACTCCCGCCCGAACAAGATTTTTGAAATCTTTAAATGTCGAGTGCCATTAATGGCCACTCATGCCATTAATGGCCACTCGTGCCATTCATTAAAGCTTGTTTTCAAGTTTTAAATATGTCTTTTTGTTGATTGTTCTTGTTATTTCATTCCTCCTAAGCTCTTTCTCTGGTGTTTCCTCGCGCCGATTGATCGCGCTGATTTGATACTCAATCAAATTCATCGACATCAGGGTTAGGGTTTTCAGCCGACTCTATGGGTAAGTTTCTCTTTTATTTCTATTCCCCTTCCTCATGTTTTATTTGTTTATGTGTATCTTTAAGATTTTGTTTTGTTACGAGTTTTGTTATGTTTTTGTTCTTTATTGTTTGTTGTTTTTCTGTGATTATTTTCTTCTTGTTGTGTGATGTCTGTTTGTGATGTGTGTCAGATTTGTTTCCACCCATACACCATAGGTGCCCTAGGTTTTTTTTTGACAACCGCTAGGTTTTACCGCTCCAAAACCTTTAGTAGCGATGCAACCTTCAAAGATGTGTATCAACGGCATATTTCGCCGCCTTAACATAAGTAATCCCATAACTCGTGGCGTCGCTAGGTTTCAACCTTGAACTATTTCTGAAACCAGCCCCTCATGCAATGATGGTGAAATCTGCCGACCAAACATCAAAGACAAACCCTGCATGCAATGTCAGCCATTTTTGCCGAACAAACATCGCGAGGGCAAACCAACTCCATATGCATTATCGGCGAAATTCGCCGCTGGTGTACACAGAATTTTGTATGGTGCATGGGCGGCAAATTTTGCCACCCTTACACGAGGGTCTTCCAAATTCAATACCTGCTACCTGCGAGAGCAGCAAAATTTGCTGCTCATACCAAAAAACTCCTACCACATGCAGTGGCAGCAAATTTTGCCGCCAGTACACATACAATAAAATCCTCACATGCAAGGGCAGCAAATTTTGCTGCCCATGCAAACACTCTCCCAAATTTTTCTAACTCTGGAAAATTTCCAATTTTGATTTCCTGAGCCTGCTTCTCCTCTGATTTTTGGCTAGCTCGCACTATAGCCCTTTTTCAAGCCCGTTCCCATAGTCGTGATCATCGACATGCAATTTTCCCAGATTGCCAGTTTTTTCCCTAATTGCATGATCATGACTTTTTGCTGTAGTTTCTTCTGTGGAGCTTTGTTCTACAACAACTTCTTCTTGGTGAAAGCTCATCCAAATGATTGAGTTGTCCCCGAAGAAATCAAAAGCGATGAAGTACAAATATCAAGGTGTTTTCCCAATCACCTCAGTCCATTCTAATGTTGATGACATTAAAGATATGGAGATTGGCCATGTGGATATGGCTGAGTTTGTAGAGAGAACCAAGTCAAGCAACCCCAGTGCTATGATGAAGAAGATAGTGGACAGTAATATTCATCTAGTGTCATCATTCCCAGTGGCGGCTCACAACAGAAAATTTGTTCTTCAATGTGCCCATTTCTATAATAAAGATATTAGAGCTGTGGTGGATGCCAGTGGTAATGTGATAATCAGGTTGGATCCTGAGTTCATTGACAGGGTGTTTATGTGTCCTCCTGCATTAGAGGTATTGAAGCTTGACTTTGTTGAATCTCAGAGGGAATATGACAAGGATCCAGATAAAGCAAAGAAAGTGATCAACAACAAATGGTTGAAGACTGCAAGGTTAAATTTGTTAAGGTGGCCATGTAGTTTCCCTCGAAGTGATTTTGTAGAGGAAGTTGGTGACCTAATTACTCTCCTCAGCAGGTTAAGAGGTTTGTCTTCCTCTTCGTAGTTTCATGAATGGATGTATCCTTTCATTAAGGTCATACTCTAGGGCAAGCAAGTTATTTTTTGGGGAGAACAAATCAGTAACACTTTGCATGAGCAACTGACGAAGGTATCCACTACCTCCAACTTCTACATGACTTCCTATCTGGTATACATTGCAGCCTCCATGAGGATTTTTCTAGGATTATCATCAGATGGGGATAGGAGAGTAGTCCCAGTATACCAATATTATTCCCAGCTGACATTGAAAGGTTCAATCCATCATTTCAGAAGAGTGAATGATGCATTCTTTGTTGTATTCTTGTGTGTTTTTGATCACCAACTGGAACAGAGAAGAATTTCAGATGAGGCATGGACAGTGGTAAATGACTTCGGGTGTATGTTTTTGCAATTTCCATCTTTTTCATACTTGAGGGTTGGCTTTTTCCAAGGTTACCCCTACATGCTTCAAAGATTCCCTTTAGATAAACTGGTCTTGATGGAGTTGTGCAGACAAATGATTGTCGTGCATAACAAACAGATGGAACTCAAGAAGCTTGGTTTCAGATTCCCAGTGGAAATCGGTAGATTTTCAGTAATGACTGCCACAAAGGCAAGGGCCATGGAGACAAAGATGTAGCTGGTCACCATGAAGCAATTCAAGAGGAGACCAAAGTTTGACTACAGGGGCGTAAAGGATAAAATCAGAGGGAAAACTCAATTTCATGAACCCACGGTAGAAGATGTCTAGGTAGATTTGAGGACGGAGGAAGATATCAGGAAGTTAGACTATAGCAAGTTGTCCCTAGAACAGATTGAATATCTAGGACTTGCTGATATTCCAGAGGATCTTGTGGATGATGGGGAATTGGTTGACGCCAGATATGATGTAGAACAGATTGGTAGTACTCCTCTCCCTCCAATCCAATGGTCCCAAAAGGAGTTGACTTCACTGAGGAAGAGATTTGAGCCCATATTGGTTAACACCAATAACTGGCTGGCAGATAAAGGAATTACTCTGAAAGAATTCCTCACTAGATCAAAAACTGAAGTTCAAGAGCAAACTAGTAAAAAGGTGGAAAATAGAACAAAGAACAAGAGTGATGTTCCCTCATCCTCTAGAACACACAAGCCTAAGATCAGATTTGTGACAAAGAAAGCAAAAGCTGTGGAGGAAGAACCTAAAATAAAAGATATGGAAGTTGAGGAGCCAGCAATTGAAGAGCCAGTCACAGAAGAGATGGATGTTAAAGATAGGAATTCAGATCAACAAGACAAGGAGGCTTTGTCTCCACAGGAAAATACACAACAAGAAATGGGAGTATCATCCCCATTGCTTAATACACCTGTTGCAGCTCCTGTGTCTGTTTCTCCTATTAATATTCCCTCTTCTGAATCTCCCTCTCCTCCTAAAATAATTTTTGATAATCCCCAAAACACTTTTGAAAATGTTCTCTGCTCTTCTGAGTCAATTCCTAGTTTGTCTTCTTCGTCTTTTGATATTGGGGATACATCCATTTTTGATCATTTTGTGATGAATACTAAACAAGTCTCTACTGCCAATGTAATAGGTGTGGTTTTTACTAACACCCCACCTATTGTTTCTACTACCAGTACAAGCACAGTTCTAGGAACGCCAGTAGTAGGAATGGATCCCAATGTGAGTACTTCTCTGCTTCCACCTTGGTTATTAGCTTACACGCCAAAGAGGAAAAAGTAAGTCATCTCCCCAGATGACTTTGATTTCACTAAGTTGGTACCTGCAAAGCCTAAGGCGCCAAAGAAACCAAAGATTCTTTCCAGTGTACTTGAAGACAAGGGACACAAATTTTTGAAGATAGCAAAACCTCCACAAGATGCAACTATTGAAAATTTTGATATGAATGACTACTCTATTTCTAGAGTTGAATTGGGCAAAATAACCAATGAAAGTGCTAAAAATGATATGCAGTCAGCCATGGACATCCTAATCCAGAAGTTTGACATGGAAAAGGAAATGAAGGATCACTACAAGGCAAAGGTAGAACAGCTAACTGCGGTGGTAAGGAAAATCACTTTGAACTCAGAAGCTGTTACTCCAGAGGCCGTATCTGTAGAAGACCCCGTCATTCTGAAAACAAAAAAGACACACCTCAAAGGAAAAGTACTTGAAGAGTACTTAGATAGGATGCGGGTGCAAGGAATCTCTTTGCTCACGGATGTATCTGAGAAGACAAATAAAATGAGGAAAGTAAGGGTAGAACTTAATGATCTCATTGATGCTATCTCTCAAGATATTGAATGCACAGAGGATACTCATGATAAATGGGTAGAAATGAGGAAGCTAAAAATAAGTACCCTAATATCAATTGGCACTATTTCTAATAGGGATTCATATACAGAAACAAAGGAGGCTTTGATGTATAGGAGCAGTATGCTGAGAAATTTGATCAAGGATCTTGAAGCTGCAAAAGAAATCAGTGAAGAAAATGATGTCAACCTTTTGCATAAGTTGGAGGAGTTACCTTGTAAGTTGGTATCATAGGACAACCAATTTCTTTCTGCAGAAGAAATGGTTTGGGAATTTGAAGACATGTTCTAGAAAGAATTCGAAGATAAAGCATTTTCAATGACTTTTGTGGACAAAATTTTGGACAACCAGTTAACTTTGGATAATCTAAAAACCAGGTTAACTGGTCATGCCAAATCAATCACTACAGTGAGAGATGCCATAGTGAGAGCCAGGATGATCTTCAGGATTGCATTCAACCCAGATAGCATTGAGATGCAAGCGGCTTTCACTATGTATGATCACCACGTGAGGAAAAGTGGCGACATAAATTGAAGTAGTTGTTTTTTCCCTTAGTTTACTTTCTATTTTTCATATGTACTTTCAAAACAATTTTGGACATTTTTACATGTACATTTTTCATATGTAATTACATTTAAAAATATAGGAAGTCCCAAGTCAATAAGGACTCCCATTTTTGAATAAGTCAAAGTAGTTGTAGATTTCCTAAATTTTCTCAAGGCCTCTCCCTATAAATAAAGAGGGCCTCTTTTGTAAATATTATCTTTTGTCTATTGCAAGAATACTCTGGCGAATTGAAAAGCAAATCAAGACTTTGTGCTTTTTGTGAAAATCAATTATCAAATATTTATCAATACAAGAAAGCAAGTTCAATTCCAATCTTTGTCTTGGGATTATTTGTGTTGTGATAGTATTGTTCTTACGTCTTGCTATCATAATTGTTTTTGGTAAGAATTGAAGTGTGGAGTTTGTTTCAAGTGATTGAAGAGCACTCTTAATTTGATTCTGATAGACTTTGTGTTATCGAATCATTTGTGAGGATTATGTTCATGTTTGTGAGAATACAATAGTTTGGAGACTTTATGCTGCAAGTTGTTATATTCGATTTACTTTTATAATCTTGAAGAGTAGTAAAGACTTTGGGCTGCATTCAACTTCAAATAGTTCTATTTACAATTAGTAAAAGAGGTAACAGAAAAATTTGTGTTTCTATAATTTTGTGATAATTTATAAGTCCTTTATCAAGAGTTTGAAGTATAAACATCTATTATGAAAAAAGAGAATAAGATGAGATGGAACCACCACAAGCATAGTTTTTAGTGTACATAAATTTCATAAGTTGTTTTGTTTGTAAAATTCAAGTAACTAGAGGGAACCTCCCCTTGCTGAGAGGAGAGACTCTGTCTCATCATAGCTGTGGCTGATATACCCATTTTGCCGTTAGTGAGTTAATGACAAAATATTCACCCAACACAATCTGAAAATCAACATATGCCTTTTCATATACCAAAAGTGATTGATTGTCACTCACCCAAGATGCCTTGTAAGGGTTTTGATGTGGAATCCTTTCTAGTTTCAACTTATCCACCATTTTCTGAGATACCATATTATCTGTTGAACCAGAATCTATTACTACCTTGCATATTTTACCTTTGCTTTTGCAATTGGTCCCGAAAAGTGCCCCCCTTTGTATCATCTCCTTAGATGTCTTTAAGAGTGTTCTCCTAAGCATCAATGATTCTCCCTTCTAAGGATATCCATAACCGTCAAGAGCATGCACACTTAGTGTTTGAGCTTGTCACACTTTGGCAGTTAGACTCTTAGATCAAATTTGTCCTTCTTTCTCCCATTGAACTTATTTCTTTTTCTGGACATCTACTAGCTATGTGGCCTTCTTGATTGCAATTGTAACATCTAAGAGGTCCTCTGCCCCTAAAGTTTCCTTTTTGATTGTAACTTCCCCCTTGAGTTTGGTTGTTGTCTCCTTTGTTGTTCTCTTGATTGGATTCACCTTGGTGTCCAAATTCATTTCCTCTGCCTCTGAAAGGACTTCTTCCCCCTCTTTGTTGTCTTCCTCTTCCTCTATTCTGCCATTCTCTTTTTCTTTTCAATTTCTCTTCTACTCTCAGCGCCACCTGGAAACACTTGTCCGTGGTTTCTGGTGTCAAGATGGTAATCTCATCTTGTATACTATACTTTAGGCCATTAATATACTTGGCAACTCTTCCTTTCTCATCCTCAGCATGCCCATACCTTAGGGACAATTTATGAAATTCCTTTGTATAGGTGGATACATCCATATCCTTCTGCTTGAGGTTCTACATTTTCCTGTATATCTGCACTTCATAATCCATTGGTAGGAACTGAGCCTTGATCCTTTCTACCATCTGACTCCAAGATGAGATCATGCTCTTGCCACTCTTCACCCTTTCTCCCTGGGTGTAGTTCCACCACGTGAGTGCAGCGCCCTTCAATTTTGTCTTTGCAAACTTGACTCTTCTATTCTTCGGTACCTCCTTGTACTCGAAGTAATTGTTCAAAGCATCGATCCATTCGATGACTTCTTCTTCATCCATCTTTCCGCTGAACATCAGAATATCCATTCTTGATTCAGATGACTCCTTACCAAGTGATTTTATGGCCTCCAAAAATTGTTTCTGATCTACAGATATATCTGTCTGTCCTGAGGTTGTTTCCTCTTCCCCATCTTCTTCTTCTCCATCAGACTCCTCGTCTAGTTTCTTGCCTTTTCCTAAGGTTTTCAACTCAGCCTGGAGTGCTTCCTTGACTCCAGTTTTGATCATATCCTCCATCTCCTTGAATTTCTTGGCCACTTCAGTGGTCATCCCCTTTGGGGGCATCTCGCTAGCCCCTTCTTTGCTTTCTCTATCAGACATAAACATTCACAGATAGCACCCAAATGCCAATACACCTACAGCTCCTCAATTCTACCTGTCATCCAAATCTTTTGTTGAGCTCTAATACCAATATGATGTAGAGCCAAACCCCTTAGCCTGTATTTCCATTGTATCCACGTTCTACTTACCTATTAGCAAGACTCCTCACTATCAGCCAAACAAAATAGTTTTATTCCGATTGCATTCCTCATACCGATGTACATTCTTTGTATCGCTTGCATGTCAGTGACACCTTACCTATCGGTCACCTTGCTTATTATCTCCCTGATGCCTACCTTACGCTGATGCAAAACTAAACTCTCATCGCTGAAACTTCTCCCATCAGTGTATCTCCAACCCTTTCCGCCGATCCATGTCCTCTCTCTGATGTATCAAGCCCAAGGTATGTTTCAACATACATGCAATTGCAACATGCAATCTCCAATGTGCATAGCATGACCTGCTATTGCCGGTCTCCTTCACTGTCTCTGTTGGTCGCACTTTGTATCATAGACACTTGTATGTGCGCGTTGTATATTCATAATATGCAACCAGAAGATACATTCCTCTGCATGCATACAAACCAACCTTTGACTTACGTTGACCTCCTTGTATATACCCGAAGCTTTCTCTCTCCCTTGTACATGTGATGGGCTTGCATATTTATAGTGTATGTTTCTCACATACAAATGCGACAGACAAATGTGATATACATAGGAATATGCGATAGCGATATACTCATAGGTTGTATATCCTGCATACAAATGTGATATACACACAATCTGTATGTCTTTCGAAACTACACAGATTTTCACTATTTTGACCTGCTTTACACTTAGCGATTGTACAGATCTATTCCTTCGATGATCCTACAGACCTTTGCAACCTACCAAAACCTAGCACATGCCCATGCTAGGATCCTTCAACATATTCTGTACCTGATCTTGCAAGCATGAACACAAACAAACAGAACAACGAAAAGACAAGAACACAGATCGCTATATACAGCCATTCCACCGATTCGAAGAATCCAACTGGTGGAATGGGTTAAGAACCCATCTCGGTCTCAAATAGGACAATGATTTGCATAATGAATTCGAATGCTAGAAAAATGTACAACACAGGATTTTATTATGCCTTTCCAGAAAATGTAAATACAGATGCTCTGTTTCTCACTTAGCTACAACTAATTACAATATGATCTCAACTACTGACTACTGCTGCTACTACTACCACTACTGATCACATTTGATCTGCACTGGGGTATTTATCCACTTACCCTCGGTAGTACTGAATTGGCTCCAAGGGGCTGGGAGATTAATCCAAGTGGCTGGGAGATCACAACTAACTAACAAACTCTAACTACCTAACAACCTTTGAGATTACAACTTGACAAGTGTCTCGTGGGACTTACAACATAAACCTAAATATAACTAAAAATAGCATGCATTGGTCAAATAGACCTTATTACAATGAATGGTCAACTTAGGACCTTATTGAAAATAGTAAAATGAACTTTAAACAGTTAATGCCTCATGGAGGCCACTGTGGGTTAGGTGCACCTGCACCACAAGTGTCCTTAGGAGTGGGTTTTGAGGTATGAGTCCAAGATGGATGCCCATCTCTAGAAGGTTCCATATTTGCCTTGTAAACTCTATAAAAATAGGTGCTTGGATGGGAGATAAGTAGTGTTTTTATATAGGTACTATGATGCTGCTACAATATCTCTAGATTTGACATTCAAAGACTCCTGAAAGAGCATTGGCTCTGAAACTATATTGTAATCTGTTATTGTCTACTGTAATACATTTGAGCTATGTTTTGGAGTGTGGGCTTTTTCACCCGTAAGGGTTTTCCCCACGTATATCTTGTCTCTCTCTCTCTCTCTTCTGTCTACTTTCTGTGTGTGTATTGCTGCAATATCTCTGTTAAATGTTCTATGTTGTTGTAGTTGTAAGAATTAAAATTGAATTTGCATACATCTCTCCTCATTAGATTAGTGTAGGAAGTGATTTCCACACACCTATCTTTCTTTCAATACCATTCAAAATATCAAGATGCTTATGCTTAACAAGAGATGGAGCACTATCTTCTAACTTATCCTCATCCCTTGAATTATTGGAATTTCATTGTTTTCTTTGGTGGCAAGTTGTTGTGTGGTTACACACCATGCCCCATTTTGTCTTAGCAAAATAGGAACCCAACTTTGTTTTGGGTTTTCCCCTACTTTTCTTGCTTTGGCAGTATGGTAAAAGTTAAGTATCAAGTGAAACAATAGTATATCACCCCTATGCATGGACCTCATAAAGGAGCGTTAAATGTCAAAGTTAGTTTCTATCATCATAAAGCTCATCAAGTGAAGGAGTGTAAAATTCTAAGCAAGTTTGCCTTTTGAATCACCCTAAAATTCCTTAAGGATAGAAAGTTATGGTCTGTCAAAGTTTGGTCAAACCAGTCACTTAGGGTGATATTTCTTATTATCCTTGATGTCCACCAATATCCCGGATATATGTTTTAATACAAGAGAACCTGATATCCACATATTTACTAATATGCAGATGTCAAAGTTAAATTTTGGAGGTATTTACCCGTCATGAATGCGCGCACATTCCCGAAGGGTGATATTTCTTCATATCCCTGATTATCCCTGATGTTCGCCAATATCTTGAATATATGTTTTAATACAAGAGAACTTTATATCTGCATATTTACTAATATATAGATGTCAAAGTTAAATGCCAGAGGTATTTACCCGTCATGAATGCGCGCACATTCCCGGAGGGTGATATTTCTTAATATCCCTAATAGTTCGTAATGTGAGGGTTCACCTCAAATATAATGTAAACACTTAAGATCGGTAATAATCCTTAATATCTATCATGTTAACTAAGATTCTTGATCTTCCTTAATATGATGATGATGTCATCTTAACCCGATATAAAGAAGACCCGCTATGATGATGACATCATGATATTCCTAACATCAAAAGGGGTCATCTATCTCCCAATATGCCAGATATTTGTTAATATCCCAATCCAATGTAAAGTAGAGGAAAACCTTAATATCCCACACATTAGCCAAGATACCTGATCTTTGCCAATGTGATGATGACATCATATCCTAAACGCATTTGAAACATTAGTAAAGTGTATGACAACATCTTGATTTTTAAATATGTGGTATATTTCACACAATTAAGAACCCTGATATTCCTTCATATCCTCATATCCACACTTGAGGCACATGATACATGGATCCTTTAAAACCAATAGGGTACTACCACATGGCATGTTGACTTGATCATATCATCAACTTATGTTATCATGATTGTTAAATAAAGTAAAATGACCTAATTTCAATTGTCGGTCAATGGTTAGTCAACATCATGATGATGTCATCATTTTCCAAGTATCAGGCATGTTCCTTAATATCCCTGATATCTATGAATATGCATCCCCACATTAAATTCCATCCTAATGGTGGTTGAACCTTCAAAATTTCAAATAAGTGCGTGCCACCTGTTAACATCTCTAAGATTTAAGTGTGAATCAACAGATATCAGCAAATGGACATTAATCACGCCCTAATTCACCATTATTTTTGGATTAAAAGTAAGAAGTTGAGTTCATTTTGAATTTATCAAGTATTCAAACAACAGATGGAGGAGGATAAGTACAAGATGAACGTGTTTACCTGGATATCCATTGAATAGTAAAAGGTAGTGAATATCAAGTATGTAATGACAAAACCCTCCTTTGTTGTTTATGGATAAAATGAATAGGTAAAAATGGTTTTTACTACAGTAAATCGATATGATGATGTATGAAATGTATTTGAATGAGAATCAAAACATCATGACATTCATGAAGTCATTGATCCACATATGCACATGACACATTAGGGTAAGAAATGCATGGTTTTATTGTAGGATTAAATGGCACTTCGCAAGAACAGGTCACATGCAGAGTTCCTTAAGCCTATGTGTGTACAACCTAAGGGGATATCTTTCAAATATGATCAGATAAATGACACACATCTAGGAAACATTGATCTGGATGCATGGATGGTATTATCAATAGAGGGGAGCGACTAGCCCTTACTCATCAACATCTACAACTCAGGCATGTGGCATGCAAGGGGGTTTCCTTATGAAAAGGAGGCTATTGAGCTAGTGGTAGAATGTGCTTGAAATTACAACACCAACACCAAAAGGTAGAGAAACATGGTCAGGTATATGTAGATTTCTCAATTGAGGGTATCACTACAGCTTTTAATTTACCCAAGGGACCTCAAGTGAGTGGAATAAATTTAGAGAAATTAGAAAAGAAGTATAATAAGACTAAGAAAGATTGTAGAAAAATCATGTATTCATGGAGAACCAATGACATTACATATAAGGCTGCAACAAAACTACCTGTGCATCTATATAAGTTTGATTTTGCTCCCTAGTATCAGTATATGATGGTGATGCTCAGTCACATGAAAGGAAAACCAAATGTATGCCCTTATGAGAATGGTGGTCGATACTAATGAGAAACCTCAGTGGGCTAAAATCATAAGTGACAGCCTAGATGAAGGTATAATAAATCTAGGAGGAAAAACTAATATGTTCCATATGACATCATATGTTGTTTATGCCTATGCATTCAGAGGCACATTCAGTGGTTTGCAAATAGTTGGTAGGGTTGGTAGTAACCCTGGAGATGTAAACATTTGGGATCATTACCCACAGTTGAAGAAAAGGGAGTTTCTCCAACATTACAAGAGAGTGAATGACTCATTCTCCATGCACCTAGTCAGGACTATGCAGGAAGACAGAGAAAAGAGGCTGAGCATAGAAGCTCAAGCAATAATATACCGACATGGGGCTTGGTTCATCCTATTACCCACTTTTACATATACAAGAATGGAAGGTTTCACCGGGCAACCTCTCATGTTGCCAAGATACCCAATTGATAAGGTTATACTAATAAAGATGGTTAGGCATATATTGCCTTCATTTGAATCCTATGTTGAGAAAGGTAAAATACCTAATGTCCTGTTCCCACTCATTATTGGGTGGTACATGTGCCCTAACAAGGAAAGTGTCAAAGATGCTATGGGGGGATTACAGTTGATGTCCTTGCAGCCATTCTCACTATCTGGACAATATGATCCATATGATAGAATGTTAGCACTAAATAAGAAACCAATGCATCAAAGGCATCTTGAAGACTACTGGACTAATTGCGATGATGAGATGGAAGTAAGAAGGAGGGGTTACCAAAGGCTTACTCTAAACCAAATCCGTACACTAGATTGCATACCGGTGCCAATATAATTATATGAAGATGATGGCATGGTTATGTCCCGAGAGTATGAGGACAAGAAAATATACAATGAAACAATATCATCTCCTATCTAGAATCAGCCATAGGTGACCTAATTGGACCAGATAACATAGGTCATATAATTGACCAAAGACTGGGTAGATGTAGAGGTTACAAAATTGAAGAAAAGGGGGGTAGCCCTCACTATTGGCAATAAGAGGAAAAGACAAGAATTATCAAATTAAGAATATAATGATTTCCTCAAAGACAAGAGGGAATCCAAAGGAGAGAGGCAACATAGTAAATCTAAGAAAGGAAACCAAGCTGGTGGGGTGACAATCATTCATTATCCTCAACCTAAGCAAGATTTGGCCTCAACTTCTACTACCACTACATCACGTGCACCTGCAAAGTAGCAAGAGCTTGTTGCAAAGTATGCTCCTACTCATGAGCTAGAAAGAGAAAGTACAAATGATGATGATCTGATAAGCAAAAAGAAGAAAAATTAGGAAATACCACAGAAGAAACAAGCACCTAGAATGAGAGGAATGGTAAAAAAGAACCCCACCATGATATTGAAAGGAGTAGGAGGTGAAGAGATACCTATTCCTAATATAGTGTACTTGAAGTCTAAATTGGTAGAGGAGTAGAGAAAAGAAATGAAGAATAGAAAAGATGATAAGTCTTTTCCATTGGAGGATACAGTAGAGTTATCAGATGATGATGTTGTAAATGAAGTGTCTACTAGTTCTATGGGGACATTAGTAAAGAACACTAAGATGACCCCTTGTGGCACCCCAACTGTACAAATGGAGGTCGAAGTAGAAGGGATAGAGGAAGGTAATCTTTAGATTGTGGTACAACAAATTGGTTTAGCTAGATTAGTAGATATGGTTACTTGCCCAACAACTATAGATTTGACTTATCAGGCGAGGAAGACCGAAGTAAAGATAAAAATATGCCTCCAAAACAAAAGAAATTAGAAGTCAATGTAGAGGAGGAGGATGAAGAGATGCCTGATCAAAATGATGACCAAATACCCTAGGCTAAAATAGATAAGGTAGAGATAATATCACCCCATGATCCTAAAGAGGCAAATATATCAAAGGATGGGGAATAGAGCTCTCAGTTGGGTGATGATCAAGAGAAGAAAGGGAGTGTGGATGAAGAAAATCTCAATGGTCATGAAGGCATGACAAATCTGAGCAATCTTGATACACAGGTAGATCCACCACCATCACATTATGAGCATGATAAAATTGAAAAGGTTACAGAAGAAGTCTTTGCTCATGAGGAGAAGCAGGATGAAGAAAAGCATGATGAAGAAGTGGTCAATGAACAAGAAAAGGAGCAGTCACCACTAAGGGTGGAACAAAACATTGAATCACAAGATGTTCACATCAAACATACAGACCAGCAAGGGTCTATAGATGATGTACGATACTAGTTGCAACAAGAGGTACAAACACATCCACCTAGTGTTGTATCAAATTTTGATATTATTACATTATTTTCAGCCAATACAGCCAAGCCAAGAAGAAGGGCTAGGGCCACATCATCAATAAAGAGAGATCACACAACAGGTAGGAGGATAGCCAAAGTAGGTATACCTGTGGTATATAAATCCAAAGGAGAGATAAGTGTTAGTGAGTTTCAAATGACCACTATTGATTTAGGCTTTGCTATAGAGGAACAAGAGGGCCAAGAGGCTAAGGATATCATTGATTCTTTATTGAAGAGTGTAGAATGAGAAAAGAATGAAACTAAGTTGCACAAAGAGCACATTGCTCAATTGTATGCATTCATAAAAGGCCTGATAGACCTAAATAATATTCCAGTCAACACATATGCCCCATTGACCATTATATCACAGGATGAAGTGACAGGACTGGATATTATGAAGCATAAAGCACATATGATGGACAATTGGTTCATCCAATTCATTACAAAAGTAGAGAAGGTGATAAAGACCTCTCTTAATAATTGGAACATGCTCAGCACATTAAGGAGCAAGGTGGATAAATTACAGAAGGAAGTTGGGCAAAGGTCCATCAAGATTGAGAAGCATCTAATTGCCCTATCAGAAATGAAGCACATAGATGCTAATGTCTTGATTTACAATAAAGTGTTGAATAATGTAATGTCCCCTTCTAGCAAGCCAAAATTTTTGCACCCTTGGAAACAATTTCAACTTACCAAAAGAGAACATTAGTATTCCATTTTTCATTTCCTTTTAATCTTGATGATAATCATAAACATAACCAAATACTATTTGCCATTTCATAAATTCATTTTTTCCATACATCATGATTCTCCTCGGGCGAGATAATCCTTAGGCCTCTTAGTAACCTCACCTTCCACCTTATGAGAGAAGATTCATTAGGTAGGTGATGTCATCTCAATCCTATGGGTCCATTAATATTATTCCTTAGTTTGTCAACCAATGCCCATAATTCCTTAGTTCGTCAACTAAGGCCTATAATTCCTTAGTTTGTCAACTAAGGCCCATTCCTTCGATATTTAAATCGAAGGTCCATAGTAATACCCTTGATTCATCAATCAAGGCCCATAATATCCTTGATTCGTTAATCAAGGCCCATTCCCATGGAATGATCAATAACTACATAACTATCTAGCCCACCTTCTTAGTGTTAGGTGGTTAATTAGGAAGTCTCGTATCTACCCTTAGGAATTCATGCCTTTATTAATCTTTAGGTTTTACCCTAAAGCCTTCATTAATCTTTAGGTTTCATCCTAGAGCCTTCTCCCTAGGTTTTACCCTAAGGCCTTGATTAATCTTCATCTATACATATACATACTTGTTATCTCTCATACGTCATTTATTAACAACTTATGAATTCAAATCATACAAGATACATATTTAAAATATAAATTTTAGACATAAATGTATATATCACATATATTAATTTCTACTTAATAACCTTATTATTTATATCTTTCAAGTTATAAATTGAACAAGTAATTATAAATTCTTACAAATCATAAATTGAATAAGTAAATATAAATACTTACTTACCTGCTTTACCTGGGATTCCTTACCTATGCTATGGTAATATAGTCTTTATTGTATTGCTATTATAAAATGTAGATCTAAATATATGTATTTATCTCATACTCTTTTTATATTTTCTCTCGATGATCCTTTTCCTTGGCTGCCCTCGTGTCTTTCTTGTGATATTTTCTTGTTGTGTCTTTGATGAACTCAAATGATGTTTCTTCTTTATTACCTTTATTGAATTCATAGCTATTTATTTATTTCTTTTTTATTACTTCATTCTTTCGATGATGATTTCCTTCTATCTCACAACCTTTATTTATTTCCATTTCAAGGGATATGTTCGAAGAGGTATGTCTCTTATTATTTTTATTACTTTATATTAATTCCCTTTTGTGGTAAAACTAGTTCTAACCATACGTAACTCCCTTATCATAAGAGGATAGGTTAAAAGATGTTTATTATTATTTATTTACCTTATTTGTATTTATATTATATCATTATAATAAATGATATATTATTTATATTTATATTACAATATAAGATAATAATAATAATAATATTTGTATTTATATTATTAGATATATTTATAATATATTATTTATTAATGTGCTGCACTTATAAATATCTTCCTTCGACCTCCCCTTAATCTTTTTAAAGTACATTATTTATATAATATATATAGTATAAATAAATACTTTTGTTATTAAGTACGGGAGCTCTTTTATTTTATTTTATTTCCAAGCATATAATATGGTGGGATACTGTTTGTTTTATTAGACTTTTATTTTTATATGATTTTATTTTGAATTTAACCTTTTGTTTCACTGTATTACTTTGTCTTATTCCAAATTACTTTGCTTTCTAAATTACTTTACTTTCTAACTTTAATAGGTAAGACTCTTCATAATATTTATTTTTATATATAATAATATATCTTATTAATTACTCACATAAATATTATACTAAAATATTTATATTTATAATATATCTAGTTAATTAAAATATAAATATATATATTTCATATATTTTATAATATTTAAATTATATTAAATTAATAATATTATTTATTAAATAATACATATTAATAATATATTTTAAATAAATATATTATATAAAGGCTAACTTATTATTTAAATAAACAATTCAATTATAAATCATTATAGGGACATGACAACCCTCCCCACTCAAGATTGCTTGTCCTCAAGCAATTATAATTAGGTATCCTAAAGTAATATTTAATAACATTATATTTTATTAGGTTTCCTTATATAAAATAAGGTTTCACTCACCAATAATATAAAATAACCTCTAGAAAATATAACAAATTAATATAGCTAATAAACTATAGTGCTATAAATAATATAGGGGCCTAAAATAATAATTTATAAATTTGGGTTTACTCTTTTAAATTTTCAGCACTAAATTTGCATAAAGGCATTTCTATTTATTTAATTATCAAAAATGTTTTAATGACTACTAATATTATTTTAATGCCATGATTAACCAATAGCATCAAATGAACAATCCAAACCAAATAACCAAATGTCAAACATACCTGACACAACCAAAGTGAAAATGGAGGGGCACTACAAATAACTAGACATCTCAGTTAGTGAGCATATGTTATGAAGATACCAAATTTGAGAGTAATACCCTGAAGAATTACAACACAAAGCTTAGGGACATCAATGTGAGACTACACAAACTTTTGTTTGCTGAAGTAGAGATCTTAGAAGCTCTTGAAGAAAAGGTGGAAGGGAAAATTGAAAATCAAGATGCAAACTTTGCAGTAAGGGCCTTCTAATACAATTTCAAACCTGCTGCAGATGACCCTCTAAATCAGCTATTAGAAGATAAAATCAATAAGGCCATGAGGATGAAGGCAAAAGTAGAAAAGTATAATGAAATGTTGAATAGTAGGAAGAACAGGTGGACTGCATTGCAAGCACAAGTAAAGTCACAAGAGCATGCAGTCATCAAGGCCAAAGTCTAGGACGAAGGAGAGATTGAAAGGATAGTGCAAGCATATGAACCCATAAGGGGAGTGATAAGTGTACCTGTAGATGAGGAGGACTTATCTACTAATGAGGAAGATGAAGAATGGACATGATGCAGATGATCATGTACATAATATGCTACCAGATGGTTGACAGCTGGCAACCTGTGCCACATGTTTGCTAGTTGACTTAGTCAAAGAGTGATATGGATCGTTGATCTTAAATGATAAATCCTAGTCATAGGATCTTTGTAACCGCCTCCTCCCCTTTTCCTATAAAAGGGAGATGGAGTGCATTTTTTTATTCATTCGAAACTTAATCGAGATTAGATTGCTGAAGCATCAGCACTAATTCTCAAGGCTAATTGTAAATGTACATGTCTTTTACATACTTAATGAAGAAAAAACTTTAGGTTACATACAATTGTAAACTTTGAGTAATATGTGAATGAATTCTTGACTTGTACTTTGATTTGCTGTGTTCCTTGGAGTACAATTCATTTTGTGCATGTTGCTTTCATTCCATTTCCATCAAAATTAGCATCAACCATACTTAGTTGTGGAACATCCTAGTGACCTTATGGTTTGATTTCCTTCTCTTCATGACATTATCTAGATTGTATGTGGACCAATAGCTAACGATTCAATCATTTTAGTAAAATTTAGCAAGCATTCATTAGAATTTGTTTGATTTCATTTAAAATCACTATCGCAACTGCAAATAATAGAAACTGATAAGCAAAATAAAATAAATATGGAGACATCCATATACACATGAATATCATATGCATATTTGAGAAAATAAAGCATGTTGAAATGTTAAATATCATGCAAATACATATAAATAATGACAACAATAGACACCCAAAAATGTCCTCTAACACACTTGTAGTCGAAAAACCTAATCTTCTTCTATGTCTTGACAATTAATTAAATAAGCTTTATTTATTTAATCAATTATCTTCATTTTCCTATCTTCACATTAATAATTAAATAATTTTTAAATTATTTAATTAGGTCATCACCTTTCTTCTAAAAATAAATAAAATCTAAATTTTATTTATTCCCCCTCTCCATCATGCAAATAAATTAAATAAATCTTAATTTATTTAATTTATGCTTTTTTCCCAACACGTTATTTAAAAAAATTAAATAAATATAGTTATTTAATTTATTTGTCCACTTTCAATTAATAAATTAAATAAAAATGTTTATTTAATTTACCCACCTTCTATTTCTTTCTCAAATGTGCACATGAGTTCAAAATAGCAACAAATCAAAAAGCAACAAATTAAAAATCAAATATGGAAGATTTTATAAAATAGAAAAATCTATGAGCTCCACTAAACAATGGAAATTTTTTTTTTTTTCAAAAAAGGAAAGCATATCCTATCTCTACCAAAAAGATAGAAATATTCCTTTTTTGAAAAAGCAATCTTATCTCACTCAAGACACTTGGCATGTGCACATTCACCCCTCATTCTCATTCGTCGATCATTCCTTTTATCCTCTATCATTGATCGTTTATCTTCCAAATCTATAAAAACCCTCATCCTCTCTCATTTGGGGGTTCAAATCCATTAACATCTACAATTATCTTTTATTTGAATCCATTAGTATCATCATGATCTTTGCATGCATGTTAGCTTTTCATCAATCCCTTGCATAATTATGGCAGCTTCTTGCAATTTGGTTGCACATTTAATGAAGCAATCCATAATAAAAACCAAGGAATCTCACAACCCTAGTGACTTTGTTTTAATTGCATGTGATTTGTTTGATTAGGGTTTGATTTCTTAAGGTTTGGAGTTTATTTGATCTCTCTTGTTTGATCTGGACATTTTCGACCCATTACAAAATGGCACGCTCGGTGGGACTAAACCCTAGTACATCTGATCATTGTGTTTTCATGGATTGGTCGCTTTGCACTATTGGTTTAATCTTTTGAACTACAGATTTGATGTTTTAGATCAAGGTTTAATGTGTTTGTTGCAAGTCTAAGTGCAGGTTGCAGATAAAATCACTATTCATAGCATTTTAAATGTTTGTTGCAGGTTAAACTTTTGGTGCAGGTTGGAGATTGGTCGATCCCTGTGTCTCTAAATCCTAACTCTCTACGAATCTGTCGCCTACTCCAAATCCTAAACACCCGATCCTTTACCAGCCTACCACTGTTAGATTTACCAATCACCACCTGAGTCTTCATGGTCACCATTAATACTCTATCAACCTATTCTTGAAAACCCTATCATGTTTGATTTCTATTGTTTGTTCCTGTTAGCGATTGCATCTTTTGTGGTTGGAATTTCTTTGTAGGTTACTGGGTGATGCAAAGGCATCACACTAAAACCTTGACATACAGCATGGATGTCCGCAACCCATCATCATCATCATATTTTCCTTACACTGTCAGCATCATCATATTTTCTCTTGCCGACCGATATCCTCCTGCAGACAAACCTTCGACTCTTCGTCTGTCAGCAGCATCATCATATCCGACTATCGGCAGCATCATCACATTCGGCAAGTGCAAACATCCTCCTGATGTTCACTGTTCATCTTACTGCCAACCTCTATCTTCATCATCATGATGTTCAACATCATGTTCATCAGCAGGATATAAAACATCCGGTTCCTCCCATATATCCTGATGATGACAACCTCATGCACCCTTCCTTCGATGCTTACATCACCCTGATATCCTGATGACGATTATCCTGATGACGATGACGTCACATGCAGCTCCTTCAATATCCTGCTGTCGGCCAAACTTAACATTATCGGCCCGCGAAGGAATTGTCAACCCGATCTTCCACCTTATGCCGATACGCTCCTCCTCGGCAACACCTGATGATGATCACCCCAAAACACATTCACTTTATGCAACTGACTGCATCATGCTCATCTCCACTTACTCGGATGACGCCTGAAGTAACTGCAGGATATACCCAGAAATATCCTGATGATGCCGTTGTGACGAATTTCCAGCCTTAGCGGATTTTCACTGTTCTGATCTGCCGAAACTCCTGGGATGACCCGATCTACTTTCTGGACAACTTTCCAGACTCTAACAACCAGCACAACCTAGCACATACCCATGCTAGGGTCCTCAACACCTTTCGACGACGATCCTGCAAACAGACATGCAAACACACAGAAAATGCAAACTAATTCCTACACTACTGTACATGGCCATTCCATCGATTCGACGAATCAACCGGTGGAATGGATCAGTGAATCCATGTAACCACCAAACCAGCAAATAGATTTCACAATGGAGACCAAATAGAAAGTGAACACAAACAGGATCTTTATTGATTTCAAAAGATGCAATACAGTACTCTATCTCACTCTCTCCAACCTAGCTTCTCAACATCTATCTCTAAAACCAACCGATCCTCATGCATAAATAGGATCTCTTGCGAGTACTACTGACCCGACTCCAAGCGGCTGGGAAATCTCTCCAGGCGGCTGGGAGATCCAACCGGACCTACAGCATAACAGCTGTCCTAACAACTATCTAAAAATAGCAAAGCATGGTCAACATGACCTTATTACATGCATTGGTCTTATCAGACCTTCTTGGAAACATTAACAAGACCTAAAACAAACTGACTGCCTCATGGAGGCCAGCTGTCAGGTAGGTGCTCCTGCACCATACTCCCCAACAGAAAAGAACTCATGTCCCATGAGTTTGGGTTGTGGAAGTCCTCCACCTTTACACTTTGTCATGTCAGTGTTCTGACCTATTCCAGCTTTGTCCTCTGCTGGCTCTTGGCTGCTCCAAGACTTCTGAACTATAACTTGCTTTCTTGCAAGTAAATCCTCATGCCTGTCAATGTAGGCCTTTCTCACACATACCTTGTGTTTGTCAGGTTGTCTGACCAAAACCTCTGTCTGAACTGTCTCTTGAACTTCTGTAATGTTCAACTCTGTCTTTCTTTCAACCTTTATAGGACAAACAATAGTCCCAACTATGACAACATCCTTGTCATTCCTCTCAACTAGTTGCTGTTTACAAACCTATTTCTGCACCTGCTGCTGACCTCTGTCAGTCACAACTGAAACTTTCTTCAACCTGTTGTCCTTAACAACTTCTTTCCCTGCAGTGTCCTCAACTGCCTTTATGCCTGCTCCTATAGGCATCTGCACAAATTCCTTCTTTCCCATTAAAATGATTTTGGCTGCCCCCTTTGCTGCAGCTGCTTCCTGTAATGGCATCAACATAATAGTCTTCCCATCTTTCTTGATGGTGTAGATATTAGCATACCCATCATACAGTACCCTCCTATCAAATTGCCATGGTCTACCCAACAGTAGGTGACAACATTCCATGGGCAAAATGTCACACAAAACTCTATCATGATATGCTCCAATCTGAAAATCCACATATGCCTATTCATAGACAAAAAGTGATTGACTATCACTCACCCAAGATGCCTTGTAAGGGTGTGGGTGTGGAATCCTTTCCAAATTCAGTTTATCCACCATTTCCTGAGATACCATGTTGTCTGTTGAACCAGTATCAATGACAACCTTACATACTTTACCTTTGCTCTTGCATGTGGTCTTGAA
Source organism: Cunninghamia lanceolata (assembly GCA_027924645.1). Taxonomy (NCBI): domain Eukaryota; kingdom Viridiplantae; phylum Streptophyta; class Pinopsida; order Cupressales; family Cupressaceae; genus Cunninghamia; species Cunninghamia lanceolata. The sequence goes on along the minus strand of BSBN01000071.1, from coordinate 4,561,914 downwards.
AAGAGCTCTTCTTTGCATCATATCCTTTGATGCCTGCAAACTAATTCTCCTTAGCATCAATGCTTCTCCCTCCTCAGGATATGCATAATTATCAGGAACTCTATCTCCTTGATAAGTGTTTGAACTCTGCACACTTTGCTCTACTTTCTCTTCTTGCACAAGTTGTACTCTCTTGTCATTTGTTCTATCATTTCTGGATGATGAACCCTTGTTTTCTGGACATTTGAAAAATGGATGACCAAACTCACCACAGGTGTAACATTTTCCTGAAAATGTAGTAGAACCTCTACCACCTCCAAATCTGCCTCTATTACCTTTCCATCCACCTTTGAAATCAGACTGTCCCTGTCCTTTACCAGTGTCTTCTTGACCCTCATTGGTTTGCCTTGTTGTAGGGGCTGCTCCTCTTCCCCTCATATTGTTTCCTCTTCCTCTCATGGACTTATCTTGTCCTCTATTCACCTTTTCTTCAATCCTGACTGCCATTTGGTAACAATCCTCCACATTCTTAGGGTTAGCTAAAACTAACTCATCCTATATGTTTAATCTCAAACCAGCCAAGTACCTAGCCACCTTTTCTACCTCATTCTCATGATGACCAGATCTCATACTCAACTTATAAAACTCCTCAGTATATGCCTTCACATCCATTTCCTTCTGCCTTAAAAATTGCAGCTTCTTAAACATCTGAATCTCATAATCCCTTGGCAAGAATTTACCTTTGATCCTTGCTATCATTTTATCCCACGAAGTGATCTTTGACTTTCCTTGTTTCCTTCTCTCGGATTGTACATAATCCCACCATACCAAAGCATGACCTCCTAACTTGGTCTTTGCAATCTTTACCTTCTGATCCTCAGCAACATCTTCACATTCAAAGTGATTATCAAGTGCAGCAATCCAATCCAGTAACTCATCTTCATTCAAACTTCCATTATACTTGGAAACATCAACCTTTACCTTAGGTTTATCACTCTGCACTGCCTTTAATAGTTTTGCAAATCTCTGGTCTTCAGCATCCAGATCTTCAGCTACCTCTTCATACTCTTCAACAGCATCTTCATCTTCTTCAGACTCACTGTCTTCCACTTCCCTCTTTTTGTTCTTTTCCAGGGCTACAAGCCTGGCTTGAAGTGCTTCAGCAAGCTCCTTCATCTTCCTCATCTCTCTGGCATGTTTTTCCTTCATCTCCTGCAATTCCCTTGCAGTACCACTACCTTTCGGAGGCATTTTGTTAACCTCTCACTCCTCTACCTCTGTCCTTTCAGTGACAGAATCAACTCTACCTCTGCCCTTTCGGTGACAGAATCAACACACAACAGCCCAGACCTTTTGCTGAGTTCTGATACCACTATGATGCAGAGATATCACACTAAAACCTTGACATACAGCATGGATGTCCGCAACCCATCATCATCATCATATTTTCCTTACACTGTCAGCATCATCATATTTTCTCTTGCCGACTGATATCCTCCTACAGACAAACCTTCGACTCTTCGTCTATCAGCAGCATCATCATATTTGACTATCGGCAGCATCATCACATTCGGCAAGCGCAAACATCCTCCTGATGTTCACTGTTCATCTTACCGCCAACCTCTATCTTCATCATCATGATGTTCAACATCATGTTCATCAGCAAGATATAAAACATCCGGTTCCTCCCATATATCCTGATGATGACAACCTCATGCACCCTTCCTTCGATGCTTACGTCACCCTGATATCCTGATGATGATTATCCTGATGACGATGACGTCACATGCAGCTCCTTCAATATCCTACTGTCAGCCAAACTTAACATTATCGGCCCGCGAACGAATTGTCAACCCGATCTTCTGCCTTATGCCGATACGCTCCTCCTCGGCAACACCTGATGATGATCACCCCAAAACACATTCACTTTATGCAACCGACTGCATCTTGCTCATCTCCACTTACTCAGATGACGCCCGAAGTAACTGCAGGATATACCCAGAAATATCCTGATGATGCCGTTGTGACGAATTTCCAGCCTTAGCAGATTTTCACCGTTCCGATCCGCCGAACCTCCTGGGATGACCTGATCTACTTTCTGGACAACTTTCCAGACTCTAACAACCAGCACGACCTAGCACATACCCATGCTAGGGTCCTCAACACCTTTCGACGACGATCCTGCAAACAGACATGCAAACACACAGAAAATGCAAACTAATTCCTACACTACTGTACATGGCCATTCCACCGATTCGACGAATCAACCGGTGGAATGGATCAGTGAATCCATGTAACCACCAAACCAGCAAATCGATTTCACAATGGAGACCAAACAGAAAGTGAACACAAACAGGATCTTTATTGATTTCGAAAGATGCAATACAGTACTCTGTCTCACTCTCTCCAACCTAGCTTCTCAACATCTATCTCTAAAACCAACCGATCCTCATGCATAAATAGGATCTCTTGTGAGTACTACTGACCCGACTCCAAGCGGCTGGGAAATCTCTCCAGGCGGCTGGGAGATCCAACCAGACCTACAGCATAACAGCTGTCCTAACAACTATCTAAAAATAGCAAAGCATGGTCAACATGACCTTATTACATGCATTGGTCTTATCAGACCTTCTTGGAAACATTAACAAGACCTAAAACAAACTAACTGCCTCATGGAGGCCAGCTGTCAGGTAGGTGCTCCTGCACCACTGGGGATCTTTCCATGGGTCACATGCCTTCCTAAACAGTTATCATTCAAAGATCTGTCAAAGGTTTTTTGTTGTGGTCATTCCCAAGCATTCAAATTCACCATTAACTATTGTCAAAGCCTTTGAAGTTCAATCTAGGGTTCGGTAGTTAGCATCCTCACCATAGTCATCATATGACTTCAAATTAAAGGTCGAAGGTTTAGGTTTGAGTCATGGTTTGAATTCTCAGGTCGATAATCAACTAGGATATTGCCATTCATTGTAGGTTTGTTTGGTGTCCAAGTTTAAAGGTCTAATTGTCATTCCATCCTTATTCCCAGTCGTCACCTTTAAACCACCTTCACTAACTGCAACAAAACCCCACCTCCACCATTTTGTCGCTCCAACATCTTCTCAATTGCCTCCTCTAGTCCATAAGATATTTGTCAACATATTGCAGAAACTCCATCTCTGTGCCGTTTAAAACATCAACCACCCCTTCAAGCTCCCAGCTACCAAGATCGCCACCTCGACCTTTATTTTTAGTTGCTATTTAGGGCTTAAACCTTGCATATTGTAGTCTTAAACCCCTGTCACCATTTTATCTACAGGTCGAAGTCCTTGAATTGTATAGTCGACTGCCACTTTTAGCTTGGTCGCTGTCCACTCAACCCTTACCATCGACCACTAAGAGTTCCCTGTCGACACACTATCTAAATCCACAAAAGGTCAGCGTCTAAATTCTAGGTCAACATCTCATGGTCCATGGCTTTAAGCCTTTGGTCGCAGTTAGGGGTCCTTGGCTTTAAGCCTTTGGTTGCATCTTGTAAACCTTAATTAAAGTCCAACACATTTAATTTGGTTGCAGTCTTTTAAATTATCACCAAAATCATTGTTGACCCTCTTGGAGCATTTCAACACTTTTAAAGGTTTGGTCCCCTCAAAATACATACAGTATTCAGACTATTGTTTATGCTTAGATTTGATAACAACATTAGCATCATTGATATTTGTAGTTTGACTTGGTTAGAAGATTAATCTCTTTGGATCAAGGGTATAGTTAAAGTACAAACTGCCACCTTCAAACTACAAGGCTTAACCATAAAACTCCATATACCTTTATGCACATGTAGCTAGAAAAATCTTGCAAACTATCAAAAGGTCAACTAGTCAACTAAGTCAAACCTATTTTCTTCCACACGCCAAAGGAGGATGTCTTTTTCCTTTTGCAATAACTTTGTCATACGGAGGCCAAATCATGCAAACAAATACTTGTTAGAAAGGTAATTCCATGAACTTTACAATGGAGTAGGTTTGATCAAGAAATTTTATCATTTTATTAACTCTTTTTACAGTCGAAGTTCATCTACTTTCCAAGCTTCAATCTATCATTTTTTCTATTGGAAACTAATGTCTTATCTGTGTAGCTTGTCATTTACAATTGTCGAACAACTGAGGGTAAAAAATGCTAATGATGTTTGCAGATTTGATTAGTCCAAGGACTTAAACAATTTTCATACTAAATTAGGCACACTTAAATTTGGTGTTTTAAAATGAACCCACAACTCAAACAGTTCAATTTGGTTCTCTAAAATGAATAATCTATCTTCATTGTGTCTACTTTTCATTTCTTGGGCTTGCTTGCTTTGATTGTGTGTAACCCGATTTAGCAATAGAAGTATCCTCTCCCCTGCCTATCCAACAGATCTGGAGTGCAAAAGAAATTGTTACTAACTCTAGATGGCCTGCCTTTCCATTGTGAGAAGGGGTACGACCCAAGCAGAAATAGGCTAAAGCTAAGCCCTTCGAAGCTGCTATATAAATAATGTGTTTATGACAAAAGTCACAAACAATGGGTGTTGTTCCGCTATACCGACAAATGTTTCCCCCAAAACCCTATAGAGCGTAACCTCTGCAAGCTGGGAAGCCTCCATTAATGGAGTGAATCGCCGCATGTATAGCCACCTGAAGAGAAGCCCTTATTAGAAACCTCTATGTAGAAGCTAAAAGCCCCTATTTGTTGGTACAAGAGAATAGCTAATTAGGCCTCTGATAGTCATCTCGCATTTTTGCAGCTCATAGCTGTAACATCAGAAAATGTCCCCTTGGGGGCTTTTCCCTCATAAGGTTTAGCTCCCAGGTCCTTTGCATGCATTTAGGACATCTTAGTTCATAATTTGGCATCTTGATGGAATGAGCCCTATGTAACATGACAAATGGGACCTAGGAGGACCCCTTGAGTTGTACCTTGCCCAAAATAGGGGGGAGGACTTGGGCACCCGAACCCTAGTCCTTCCCTATTTTGGGGCAGCCCCAATTTTTGGGTGTCAATTTATGACTGTTATTTGGGTCCTTTGCCAACCCAGTAAGTTTGAATTATGAAAATATTGGCAAGGGTGTTTGTAGTTGCATATAAAAGCATGTTTAGGCATTCATTTGTAAACTAGATGGCAATTGTGATGTTCAAGTGTTCTTAAGGTGATTCAAGGCTTTTATTGTGTTGCAAGAGCAGACTTGTGTGGTTTGTGTGTTTGTATTTGTAGATTTGAGCATCCATTTCATCATGGAATGAAGAGCATCCTCCTCCCATGATATCTTCACTACAAGGTGACATCATATTGTGTTTTCATTATCAATTCCTTTGGTTTTTACCTCTGCCTCACAAGGCCATGCACTCTCTATCTGACAATGGTGTTCAAAGACTTAAGTGTCCTCTAGGGCTTAACTGAGGAAAGCCTCTAAACACCACAACCCCCTCCCAAAGTCTTGTGATTATAGGTTACAGGTGTCACATTTGGGAAAAGTGAAGTTGCAGGAAGGAGTGGCAAACATCAAGGATTCAGGATCCAAAGAGAAGCAGGACACCGGAGCATTTCTAGGACTTGGGCACTCACACTAGTGTCCTTCACAAATAAATTTCTAGAAATAGAAGTTGCAGGGCTGATCAGTGTTAGAAGGAGGTCTGGATCCCGCAAAGAAACTGGTACCTTGGACTTGGGTGCCCACACCAGTGTCCCTAACTATTCTGCCTCAGAACCCCAAAAATAGGTACTCTGTGATTTGCTATTTTACTCCTGTCTGCAAGAGCTTTTTCTATTATTCATCAGTTTATTATCGTATTTGCATAATTAGGGTTTTAATGGTCAATTGAGCATAAGAGAAGATAAATTGATAATTAAATTCCCTAATCCAAGTTTCCTTACATCTCACAGTGATCTAGGGTATGATAGTGAATTGCCACTTGACCCTAGATCCTTGAATGTAAAGTGGAAAGGAGGATTTAAACATCAAAACACTAAAACATTAACAAATCCAATTTTCCACTAAACATTTTGGTGAACCCATGTTTTTGGACTTAAATTACAAATTTCTAAGTGTGTGTATTTAGATTTGGATTTCATTCATTCATTCATATAGTCATTCATTTTATTGCATTGATAAAAATTCAAAAAAATTGAAAATTTTGAAAAATTCAAAAAAATTGCATTGTTTGGCTTACTAAATTGCATCAATTCTTTCTAAATTTTCCTAATTCATGATTTTTTCATAATATCTGATATAAAATATAGAATAACACAAAAATTCAGAAATTTGCATTGCATTTTCATCATTAATTTGCTAGGCTTTTGTGGAAATTTTGACAATTTTGATATAACCTAGTAATTCCAAAATCTAGGGTTAGTAGGCAAAATCTTTTCTCATATTTTTCTACTGATTTTATAGGCTCATTCAAATTTTCATTTGGCTATAGTCTTTCATTTTAGTGTAAATTTGCATTTAGATTTAAAATATTTGCATTTTTGCACAGAAAATTTCAACAAAAAACTAGCAATTTTCATGCATTTTCATTAGATTTGCATTGGCATTTTGCATGTTCAAGCTTGAAAATAATTTTAAGATCTGAGGGTAAGTCAAATCCATTATAAATCAGACTTCAAAACATTCACATAGATTTTTTTCTCAAGATCTCAAACCTAGGGCTTCAAAAACAACGATTTTCACTAAATTTGGCCTTATTGACTCTATAAACTTGCACCATAGGCATGTTGTGAAGAGTTTTTTTGCATTAATTTTATTTTATCAGGGTAATCATTTTCTTCCCCTCCTAAAAATCTTGACAACACCATTTTATCGGACTCTTGTAGTGAAATTTTGGTGAAAAAACTACACATTTTGGCTATTTTTGCCCTAGGGTTTGACCTAGTTTGCACTCCAAGCATGTTGTGATCAATTTTATGGATTGAGGTGACTGATATCAGTGATATTATTTTCTTTATCTCCTAAAATTTCTTACAATACTCCTTTTTTTATGTCTTGGAATTGAAAAATCGTGAAAAATAGCTTATTTTTGCTATATTTTCACTAGGGTTTACCTTAGGTGGCACTAAAAGCATGTTGTCTTGGGAATTTTGGCACCAAGTGGCTGTTATTATTGATATTATTTTCTTTCCATCATCATTTTCCTCACAACACCCTTTGTTATGCTATTTTGCATTGAGTTTTGGTGAAAAAAGTGTCTATTTTGACATATTTTCACTATATTTTGACTTGGCATTAACTTGAAATCACATCAAGAGTGTATTGAGAAGGATATTTTTGCTGTTTTGGACTGATATCAGACATATAACTTTCTTCCCTTGAATGAAATCCTTACAATACCCTTTGATTCATTCATTTGCATTGAAAAAGTACAAAATTCCAAGCAGTTTTGGCTTTCAAACATATTATTCTCGTAGGGTTTGTCATCTTAGTTTGTGCATTGAGTGTCATGTGCTTTTGCATAAAATTTATGACCCATTGTCCTAAAAGCAGTATCCCTTTGAGAAGAAGTAAAAGGTTAATGGGATCTAGTGCTCTTGAAGAAGTTGGTACTTTGAACACCTTCTTTATAGAGGGAGAAACTCAAATTGTGCAAGATATTATACATCCTCCAACCACAATGGAAGAACAAACTTTTCATGATGTTGATAATACTATTGACACAATAGGATATGTATCTGATGAAAAAATAGAAAAATTGGATAAAGAGTTAGCTGAATTTCAATCATTTATGGAAAATGAGAGAATAACTGAAGAAGCTATCCCTACAATTCATAATATAAGAGAATTGATAAAAGAGGAACAAGATGGTGTAAATGCAATTTGTGGTCTAGCACATATTGTACAAACCAATATCATCTCGGTGACCACAAGCCATAAATAACACTTTATCCCCATCTCATACTCAAGTATCCATACCTATACCGACTACGGGAATATTGACTTTTACACCAACAATCTTAACAACTGATGCAAATGCTTGTAGTAATGCTACCACTGGTATTGGAGTATCTAATGGCACTAATTACAAAGTTGTAGGATTTGATTATCAAAATTTGGTTCCTAAAGGGACCTCCTCTATGCATAATTGTTCTCAACCACCTATCTATTCAACTCATTTCCAACCACCTATTACCTACTCACAACCATCTTCCACCTATCACTATGTCTAACCACCGTTGGCATATTCCCAGCCTCCACCTATCATATCTCAAGCTCATTCACCCCCTCACTTTGGTTCTAATTCCTCACAACAAACCACATCTCCCAATGATGTCATCCTAAACCAACTTTTACAGGGCATGGCTACTTTACAACAAAAGGTAACAAACTTGACAAATTCATCGCAGCCTAGTCTACCAACATATCATGCCCATAATCCCCTGTCCTATGCAATCTTGAGAACTCCTATGCATGAGAGGTTTGAGACCCCCCACTTTAAAAAATATGGTGGAAAAGGTGATCCTAATATTCATGTGGCAGCATTTAAAGCTATGTGTAGTGATTTTTATTTTGAAGAGGATTTATTAGAAAAACTTTTCCCTCGATCTCTCAAAGATATTTCTTTAGAATGGTTTTGCTCATTGCCTCCAAATTCAATAAACTCCTCTTCCCAATTGATTGATCAATTTTTACAACATTTTAAAGCAAACATCAGACCCCAAGTCACCCTTATTGACTTGGTTCAATGTAAACAAGGTCTGAAAGAAAAGTTGACCGAATTCATTAGTTGGTATCAAGGACTTTATATATAGATTTAGTATCAGATGAAAGATGAATATGTTCAAAAGATATTCATTACAAATTTATAACCTAATATTCGTGATAAAATCCTCTTGATGAAATATAACTCCTTTCAACATTTATACAACGCTCTTCGTGATTATCAACTTTCATCTAGTCAGTATGAAAATCAGAACTCATCGGCTCAAGTTGGTCAACCCATGGGTGAATCATCAACAAAACAATTTTATGAGGAACAATAATAGGAGTTTCATCAAGATCAATACACCAAATACGAATGTGTCTGCTATAAATAATCCAAAGAAAGCATCATATCAACCAAGAAAGTTCTCTCTGATATCTGAGTCCTATAATTCTATCATGAACCAAGCTGTGAGTAACAACATTTTGAAGCTTCCCCCAATTGAGCCTGTTGATCCTAGTAAACAAGGACCTTACTTTGATGCTAACGCCTTTTGCATTATCATCAGACAAAAGGACATAACACTAAATGATGTATGCATCTTAAACATGAGATATAGGACCTTATTGATTCAAATGTCATCTAGGTATTGAGTGGAAATAAGTCAGTTGCTCCACTGAATCAAAACTTACAAATCTTCACTAATCCTTTTCCTAAGCATACTGAAAATAATATGGTGGAATAGGATTTTAAGGAAGTAGAAGAGGATGATTACTTGGACTATGATAGTATTGTTGGAATGATTGAAGTAGATAAGAAACAAGTGGATAATCCACCTCGTCCATGAAGAAACATAATTTATGTTGAGGTTCCTCCTCCATTATCCTTATACAGATCAAGAGATAATCAAAATGCATCAGAAAAGAAAGAACAACAATTGATACAGATGAGTAAGACGGTAGAGGATGATTCCCGTTACTGTTCTAGAAATATTCAACAACAAAAACTTGCTAAAAATTAGAAAAGAGCAAGACAACAATCAATAGTCAGAAATAATAGTGGTTCCTCCCCTCATAAGAAACAAAAAGTCTCATTTAAAAAAGGATTTAAGGAACAAGCATCATATGTTAACAAACAAAACTTTCATAAGAACCACTCAAAATTTGCATTAAATATGATCAAATACCTCTCCAAGAGGTTCGCGAGCTCCAAGATATAATATGAAGACCTTATAGGTAAGTATCTCTAACCCTTTATCTCTCTCATGATGTGCTTCCCCCATGATGTGTTATATGTTGTTTAGGCCTCCTGGGATGACATCTAATTCACTTGTAAGGTCCAGGATACCAAGAGACCACCTCTATTGTGACCTTCTTCTATTTGTATCATTATTCTTCTAAATTGTCTCTCTTTGATTTCATTGTTGTGTGTTGTGTCTTATGGACATAGTGTTGTGGTTCGTGAGACTAGGGGCACCCTCCTACATGACTATCCATAAGACAGTTGTTTCTCCTCTCTGATTTATTGTTTCCCTTCCTCTAGTGTTTCCATCTAGCGGGCAAATGACGACAAACATTTATACTGATGTGGACCTAGTGTCCCTTTCGAGAACAATCAAAAAATGGACTTAGTTCCTAATATGATGATGGGGTTGTATATTTTATCCGATGCTTGGCTAGTGAAAGCACTTGTGCTTTCTGCATAGTGAATTTGATGATGTTTTTATCTCATTTATAAACCTTAACAATATTGCTGCTCTATGCACCTTTGTTTGTCTTTGAATCTAGCCTTGGCGGTACTCGATTTAGAGAGCTTCGTGATATAGCCCCATGATTATCATTGAACTCTAAATTTGTTGTATAACCTTGGCTCTTTGTGTTTTTAATCATATGCATTGATGTTGTTGTTTATCATGATTTTGTAGACACTAACATGTTTCTTGTAGGGATGTGTTTGTGGGAACATTTGGTGATCGTAAAGTACATGTCACCTCTGAGGGGCATGGGCTTTGCGAAAGTTGGTGTTCCCTTGTGTTTTTTCTTCCTACCTTAACGTACTTGATATCAATAACTGATATCAACCACCTTAAGGTGGGGCATATATAAGGTAAGATGTCTGTTATAGATGTTAGCAATGTGTTTATCCTTAGATGCAAAGACCTGTGCCTTAGGGTAGTACATCATGCATCCTGAGTTTGTTTGCAATCAATTAATCAATCATGTAAGCCCTCTACGGAGGTAGGATATGAAGTATATCCTTTTTATCTTAAGCCCTCTATGAAGGTGGGGATGATGTATTTCTCAGTGAAAATTACATCATCCTGTCATTTTCAAAAGTCCTCTATGGAGGCGGGGAGCGGTTTTGTGACTAACTCAACCCTTAAGCATGTCTTTGGCGATTGTTATGGCGAAGCCCAATCATCAGTGTGTGCCTATAATGTGCCTAAGATGGTGTTGGACCTAGAAATAGGTACATTCTATCACTTGTCTACAGTGTTTTCTCCGTGTCTTCAAGTGTGTGTGTTTTGGCATGTTTGTTGCCCCATATGCAGTATAAAGACCAGTGCCTTCAGGTAGTGCTTCCTACATTTTGGGAGGTTTTACGTGTCTTGCGTGTGTGTTGCCCCATATATACAGAGACCTGCACCTTAGGGTAGTGCATCCTATATTATGGGAGGTTTGTTTACTTTCCTGTACTTACATCTGCATTTCGTACATATGAAAAGAAAAAAAAAGAAAAGAAAAGATATCATTTCTATCTTCCATGCATTAATGTGTCTTCTATGCATTGATTGTCTACTCCATGTTTTGCATGAGTGTAACTATCTTCTCCGTGTTTTGTGTGCCTATTACTATTTTCTATGTCATTGGCGTGTCTTCTCTGTGCTTGGAGTGTTTTCTATGTTTGTGACCTTACTTTAATGCATGTATTGGCCTCGCATTTATACATACATTAAAGTGGGGGCTAAATGTAATGTCAGAAAATCTCCCCTTGGGGGATTTTCCCTCATAAGGTTTAGCTCCTGGGTCTTTTGCAAGCATTTAGGACATCTTAGTTCATAATTTGACATCCTAATGGAATGACCCCTAGGTAACATGACAAATGGGACCTAGGAGGACCCCTTGAGCTATACCCTGCCCAAAATAGGGGGGAGGACTTGGGCGCCCGCACCCTAGTCCTACTCTATTTTGGGGCAGCCCTAATTTCTAGGTGTCAGTTTATGACCATTATTTGGGTCCTTTTCCAACATGGTAAGTTTGAATTACAAAAATCTTGGCGGGAGTGTTTGTAGTTGCATATAAAAGCATGTTTAGGCATTCATTTGTAAACTAGATGGAAATTTTGATGTTCAAGTGTTCTCAAGGTGATTCAAGGCTTTCATTATGTTGCAAGAGTAGACTTGTGTGGTTTGTGTGTTTGTATTTGCATTTTTGAGCATCCATTTCATCATGGAATGAAGAGCATCTTCCTCCCATGATATCTTCACTACAAGGTGACAACATATTGTGTTTTCATTATCAATTCCTTTGGTTTTTTCCTCTACCTCACAAGGGCATGCACTCTCTATCTGACAATGGTGTTCAAAGACTTAAGTGTCCTCCGAGGCTTGACTGAGGCAAGCCTCTAAACACCACAACCCCCTCCCAAAGTCTTGTGATTGCAAGTTACAGGTGTCGCATTTGGGAAAAGTGAAGTTACAGGAAGGAGTGGCAGACATCAAGGATTTAGGATCTGAAGAGAAGTAGGACACCAGAGTATTTCCAGGACTTGGGTGCTCACACTAGTGTCTTCCACAGACAAATTTTTGGAAACAAAAGTTACAGGGCTAATCAATGTTAGAAGGATGTCTGGATCCCGCGAAGAAACTGGTACCTTGGACTTGGGCACCCACACCAGTGTCCCCGACTGTTCCACCTTGGAACCCTGAAAATAGGTACTCTATGATTTGCTATTTTACTCTTGTCTACAAGAGCTTTTTCTGTTATTCTTTAGTTTATTGCCGTATTTGCATAATTAGGGTTTTAATGGTCAATTGAGCATAAGAGGAGAAATTGATAATTAAATTCCCTAATCCAAGTTTCCCTACATCTCACAGCAATCTAGGGTATGATAGTGAATTACCACTCAGCCTTAGATCCTTGAATTTAAAGTGGAAAGGAGGATTTAAACATTAAAACACTAAAACATTAACAAATCCAATTTTCCACTAAACAATAGCAGAGATAGCAAAGTACCTCAAGATCTGTGCGTCTTGAGGACTTGCAACTTGGTGTACCTGAGAAGTGAGTACACTGTAAGGGGGAGCCCATGCCCCAAGTTCTTGGAGCTATTCACTTTGAGTAGGCATGGTTGGAGAAATCCAAGTGGGAACCCAACATGTATTGTCTTTGCCAAGCCTAGGTTGTACAAGTTGATTATTATGTTTTGTGTGCATGCATGTACATGTGAGATCTTATGTTTGATATCACCACATCATCCTCAACCCACTTGTCATAACACATTCCCCAATCATTACACTTCATCCAATCATTCCAAGCCAAATCATCCTATTCATCCAAACATCCGCATCCTAATCAACCCAAGTCATCTAACCTCATCATTCTACATAATCCTCTCTCTAATCCAATCCACATAACTTTCCATCATGTCGACATTAGAAGACCTAGCACAAGAGATTGTCCACACACTTCACCAAGTTTAAACATGCCAATCACCTCTAACCCAACAAATGATTCAATCTGACCATGACATGATCCAAAAACTCTAAGCAAGCCAATCTGCACAAATGCAACACCTCATAGAAAAAATCCAACACCTCTTGGCCACTTGTCAATCACAAACCCAACAAGTATATCATCATCCCTTATCCATTCAACACTAACCAATTCCACCTCATTCCTATGTGGCATCCCCTTCCATTTCACACCAATCTAATCCATCCACATATCATAACAATTCCACATCACCTTATCTTATTCCTTATCAATCTAATCCATCTGCATTTCAAATCACTTCCGCATCACCTCACCCCATAACTTTTCATAACAATGGCACATCACCTAATCCTACATCTTTTCATAACAATTCCACATCACCTTATCCTATATCCTTCCATAACAACTCCACATCACCTAATCCTATAGCTTCCCATAACAATGCCACATCACCATACCCTACTTCTTCCAATATCAACCATTACCCACAACCCGTACCCCATGATCTTTACCTACACATCCTACCATTTCATCTCTTCATCAGACACATTCTCAAGACTATGAATGGCCCCCACAACACAACATGCAAGTCCAAGTGGCCCTTTGTACATAAATCAAGTGAACCCAAGTCCACTCTTGTAGCAAGACCTAATAGACTTAAGTCCACCTGTACTACAAGACCTAATAACCTTTGACTCAAGTCTAAGTTACCCTTTGTACATAAGCTAGGTATCCTTAAGTTTTCCTATGCTACAAGACTTAATATCCTTTGACGAGGGAGCTACCAACCTAGATAATGTATCCTATGAGTCACCTTCAACATCTGATCACATGCCAACACATGATCCTACTAGTCCTCTCTTGGTACCACCATGTGATCCAAATCCTAATCCATCCAAGCACATTATCCCTTCATCCAATCCAAATCCTACTTCTAAGCCTATAACACCATCCACTATCATTATCCATCCCTTATATTGTCCATTCATGCATGCCCTAATGTAGGATGTGATCCATTGGCTACTATCTAGGAACAACTTATCCTCATGTCAAAAACCTATCTCAACACCTAGCAATGAGCCTTCAAATACCTTGCTTATTCCTCCAACTCCACCATGTCATCCACAACCCCTCGAGCCTATTGAAAATAATTCTCCCATGAGTCCACATCAAGACCTATCATAACCTTATGTTGTTGACCAAGAGCCTATCCAAGAGTCATCTCCTTCCATCCAAGCAATCCAAGAGCTATGTCAAGAGTATACTCTTAAGCATGTGGAAACATCAACCCCCCATCCAAATCAAGGTCAAAGCATCTCTAAGTTCTGACTATCCATGACCTATATGTTTTCTATGATCAAGACATTAGCTCTAATCATGACCCTATTTGTGACCAAATATATCTCATTCATAGCCAAATTAATCTTTTTTATGCTCACCTTTATGATCAAGATTCTATATATGATCATGAAAACCATGATGAGCCTCTTAGCCAAACTTTATGCAACTCATGATCAAGAGGTCATCACTCCACCTACCCCTACTCCCATAAACATCCATGAACAAGATATCCAGATTTATCCTATCCATCCTCCACCTAGCCCTATCCATGATCTACATACATCTACCTATCATGATGAGACAATTGCCTCCCAAATACATATAAAAGATCAAACACATACCTTGGATCATAATGAACACAAGCAAGATCTTAATGATCATCCATCACCCACTATTGACCCTATTTCAAATCCACCATCATGTCCTATTCGTCTATCCCCCTTTATTCATGAATGTTCCTCCCTAGGAACACACAAACTATTGTCTACTATCTCACCTTCTCCATCCAATAAGGAACTCATGTCTAGTGTTCCACCTACATCTAGTCCAATTGTCGATCACATGCTCCAAAACATGAACTATCAAGGTAAAGGCTTAGGCCTTCTTGAACAAGGAATTTTGGAGCCCATCCATGTCAATGTCCCTCCACTCTCACATGGCCTTGGATACACACCCCAAGGATAGAAATCTAACAATGTTGGTAATTCCTCCATCCATTCGAAGTCTAATTTCCATCTCTAATCCCATCATATTCCCAAAACATATGTTTCCATTCCACCTCCATCATCCTACAAATCGCAAAAGCATGTGACCGTTCACCTTCCACCATCAACTCTACCACCATTACTTCCAACTCCTAGTATCCCTCCATCCACTTTGCCTCAATTACTCCCAACTCCTAATTATCCACTTATACATAAATACCATCTTATTCCCAATCATGACCAGCAAATGCACATATCGTCTAAACATGGAGCTTCCACCAACCCCACTTCCACCATACCCATGGGATTCCAAAGAAAAAAAATAGATGCCTGCACTCATAAAACCAAAAATCCTACAAATACTAATGCCTTATGGCACAAAAGCAAAGAATCAAAGAAAAATCCATCTCAAAAGCTGCATACACCCACACACCTCAAAGCAAAAATGAAAAAGGTGTAGGTCCCCAAGCAACAAGTAATTACCTCAGAAGTTGTACAAAAGTTGCATATATCCAAACCCATACCTCCACAAGCAAAGTCAAAAAATAAAATAATATGGGTCCATAAGCAAAAAAGAAAGCAAGTCAAATGAAGCATCCACATCACAAGCATCCCAACCATCCTCTTCCATTCAAAAATCCCACTCCATCCAAAAGTCTCAAATTCCTCCATCCCACATGAAAAGCAAAAATCATAAAAATATTAAGTCTATATGGGTTCCTAAAGCACTCCATTAACCATCTCCTAAGAAAACATTGCCATTGCTTCCTACACCACCTTCCCACCAAAATCTTAAATGTTTATTGTGGTGTGTGCAACCGTTGGTCATGGTTTCGTTCCATTCAACATTTCCACATACCTCCATCTCCTCATCCTTCATCCACTATCCTACATATTTACCTCATCACTTCCCTATGGTCCATACTTTTGCATAATCCCTCCATCCATAAGTCCTACATAATCCACATAATAATCCACTATTCTTCCATCCATAATTGACATCGTAATCCACTATCTACCTAATCCATCTTTCATGCAATCACCCTACCGACATCTATGAGCACACTTGACATGGTCCATGCGACGACATCCATCTATGATGTAGGAGCATCCCTAGTTCAAGAGCAATATTGGATCAACCAAAAACATTTGCATTTTATTTTGTTTGCAGTTCAATTTATTTATTTTCCAGTCCAGTTCAGTCAGAACCAGTTTCATCTTGTGGTTCGGTATTGGCATTTCACATCTTGTGGATCTGGACTTAGCATCTACATTCATTCATCTACATCATATCAAGAATTTAGAGCATTTGGATCAATTACCGGTGTTGGGTCTCAAAAGATAAAATAGAGTAAAGATTTTAAACATAAAATGAATCAATAGTTAGACTGGTGCTTTGTCCATTTGGGCAACGGAGTTAGGATGTCAGAAAAAAATAACTTGTATCAGGTAATAACTTGATCTGATTGGCACATATAACTATTTGCAACTTGTACAAACGTGCAAGGAAGAAATTATTAATTCATTCTTAATAATCCAAAGGACATAATTGTATTAAATGCAAAATATTAAAAGGATTTTAATCTTTCTGGAAAGAACCAATTTAACTTTGCAAAATAATAAATTAGATCAACTCTGGAGACAAATTAATAAACCTAATCAATTAATCGTACTTAGTAATCCATTCAACATTCTAAGATTACTATAATTGATTAGAAAGGATTTAATTCTCCTTGAGAAACCAATCAAATCAACTATATTGAATTAGCAAATGTAACCAGACAATTTGAATATATCCTTAACACATTCAAATTGAATAATCAGAAAATGAATGACATGGAGATAATTCAATTGATTGAATTAAAAACAACAAACAGATGATACCATCACAGTGTATTTTGAATTTGAATCCTCAACTACTGCCTCAGAATGTATCATGCACCATAGCCTTTCTCAGAATGAAATTGCATAGAAGGATCAAATTTGCATCAGATTGAATTGAATCTAGCCTAATCTAATCCTAAAATGTTTGAATTGTCTTTTTGTAAAAATATCTATTTCTAACCTAATTCTAACTTCATATTTCGGGTCCTGGGATCTCTATTTAAAGAGGTGCAACAAGCCTTGGACCCGTTACATTCATTTTACAGTTTAAATAACTGATATAATGGATATATGGTTTCACTTGATAAGAAAATAATTAATCATCCAGCTGCATTCTTTCTTCTCCGGCTTGAAACATTTTATCTTCCATTAATTCGATCCTCTTCTTCAAATCACTTTATTATCATAATCATAATCCTACAAAAACAAATCGAATCATTTATTAGATAAATCACATATAAACATATAACTTACATTGAGGTGAACCTTACTGTGGCGTGCAGTATCGTTTCCTTATTTCCATTGTATATTTGCTTACTGCCATGTATTTAGGGTTTTATCACCGTGACAATATTCCATGTTATCTTAATTAATTATCACTTTGTATACCAATAATTTACCTCGATATTTCCTTTTAAGCCTCCAATAGTTTCATAAATTCTTTGGCATGACATTAGGTTTAATTTATTGTTTTTAATATTGGTCATTTGCTGTCACAAAAAAAATAATATTCTTCAAAGCTTGAATATCACCCTTTTCCCCATTCTAGCCTCTTCACGTGACATCTATTAGGGCATTAAATAATTTCTTGAGAATACTAATTTTCATATGGTAAATCCTAAATGTTTCCATCATAAACTTTTTCTTGGGGATTGATATTTCTTCTAATAAAATATCTTTCAACATTTTACCTTTTAGCATATTTTTTACTCCCTTGGTGAAAAACACTCATAAATATGCCTTTTAAGAATTACCAGAATAATTAATTCTCCGCAAAAAGTATTCTCTTTGAAATATGAAATTTTCACTTGACATAATCACATTAATCCTCTTCTTATTTTATTTTAATATATGAGGAAGATTTATTTTACCTCTACTAATATTCTCATAATTCTTTCTCATGATATTATTTATTTTAGTGAAAATGATTTCCTCCAACTTCTTTGGTGAGATCATTTTACCAGTCCTCATAAAAATATTCACCCACATTTTTCACTTTTGTTGGGCAAAATTAATTCAAAAACTATTACTCCTCCTTGACAAAATATTTTATCAGCCTTTGTATGTTCTTCCAGAAATTTCTCCTTGTATCCGGTTAAATCTTCCAAAAAATAATTCACCTCTGAGCATATGCAAATAAAATTAAATATGATGGTTGGAATATTAATCCAGACAATGATTTAGATTCTTTATTTGCAATTTATAATTTTTTACGAATTTGATTTTTACCTTTTGGCTTGACTATTCAATTCACTTTGGGAAAAATAAAATATTTAATTGGTTACTTTTGCCAAATTAAATTATTGGTTAGCTGTAATTATTTATTTGATGTCTTTACATGTATTTTAACTCTTTGTTTGATAATAATTCTATTTAGGTGAAAATAATTGTCAATTCCCCGTGAAAATATTTTACCAGATTTCATAAAATCTTCACCTTTTGGTTAATTTTGTAAAAACACCATATCCTTATTTACAAAATCTTTTCCTGGATAATAACTAATCTCATTGCACTTTTGGTAAAAATATTTCTTGTTTTGCAAAATTTATTTCTTCTCAAGATAATTTTTAACGTGATGACTTTAATACATTTCCCCAGAGTGTTTTATATTTCTCCTAGTAAAAATATCTCACATCTTGGTGAAAAATACTTCACAATTTTCATTTTGCATTTTGACCTTTCTCAGGAATCTATTTCTTAAATGTTTTATTTGCCTGGCATTTTGATTTTCCTTAAAATTTGTTTAAATCTTTCTCATCCCTTTTTTTTTTTACTCCTTGTGAAATCATTTACCTCGGCACCTTTTTTACGAAAGTGTGAAATTTATTTTTCGCTATAATCACATTCCATTATAAACTCCTATTTGCACATTAGAAATTTCCCTCATCAATATTTGTTTTTCCCGTTAATGATGTTCGCTCTTCCTTCTAGTTTTCAAAGAAACACTCATCACACCCTTTCCAATATCCACAAACATATTGATTATTCATCTTGGAAGCCCACTTTATGTATTTTTTATTTTAACTAATATCTTGACTTATTAGTGAAAGTATAAGTGTTTCTTTAACTCGCGTAGTTATAATAAATTTATTGGGTTGCCAAAGAAAATTGCCACACTTTCTATATATAGTTTATGATACTTATTTTTCTTATTTTAAGAAATGGAAAGATTTCAAGCATGAAGAGTAAAAGTTTTTAGATTGTAATGCCCATTCCATATAAGATGTCACAATCCCGTACCATTAGGCAATGCTTCAAAAATGATTATTTGCAATCTGTAAATTCTGCATCTCATTATTATGTAACAGCGCACAGTTGGTAGCATATTTGAACTCAACAAAACTCACCATTCACCAGCAAACTTGCAGTGGCTAACTTCACTAAAAATGGACCTAGTAAAGCAAATAATTAGCATTGCTAAAAACATTATTTTAAAAAAAATAACAATTAAGTACATTACAAGTAGAAAAGCAAACCCTATGTAGACAATACAGATGATAAAATAACTAAGTAAATACGTTGTCGATGCTGTTACATACAATCAGACACATGAAACTGTGAACAAGTAAAACCAATTTAAATTTTGTTAAGGAATTTCATGCCTGTCAAAACCCTTATACCTCAAGACCCTCACTTGATAAAGATCAATTTATTGCTCCTGCCTGTCTCTTATACTTTTGATACCTAATATGCTTATTGTAGACATTTTAATCAACATAATAATGAAGATATCCTTCATCCTCATATGATGAACCTCATACTTTACAGCCTATAAGCCATTGTAGCACCCCGATGGATTTTGAAGATGTAGTTGAGACTATTTTATTTGTTGCCATAATTTATGTATCACTACACCATAAGTGTGGAATTTTAATCATGACTGTTGCAGGTCTCAAAGCATTGACATCTAACACCTTATAACTATATTTCTGAGTGTTGGAATTAGTTTTTCATTATGGGAACCTAAAATATTTGCAAAATTTGGTGGGAAATTTTTAGTTCCAACATAGGCTCCATCTGAGGATGCATGCCCCTTGTGGGCATAGCAAGATCCCTAGATCTCTGGGGTGCAGACCAGTGCCTTCTCCATTGGGTAATAGAGTCGACTTTTGCCACCAAAATCGATATGGTCAGAAGACCATATCAAAAAAGAAAGTCCATGTCTTTCCCCTGTCAAAAACCTTGTTTTGATCATGTTGTAATGATACCAATTTGAACTTATCATTTAAGTTTGCATGATTGGTCATATCCATATTTAACTGATTAGTGATGCTGGTATATTCTTCACCATTACGCATTTGAAAATCATCTATAATCTTACACTTGTATGACAGACTAGACACAATCTCCGTGTGATATCTTATGTAACCATATTTGCTATCATCTTCCAAATGATGGTTCTCTATTTGAGCTAGGAAGCAAAAGAAATCAATTTGCATTTGATGTTTATTTCCTTAAGTCTTGGCACCATCTAATGAAAAAGCATCATTATTATTTTTAGCATCACGAGTAACTCTTGAGACTCCATTATCATAAGATTCAATAGAAGCATTCATCTCTAGACAATCACTGCTACCGAATTCACAATCATAAATTATTTCTATCTCACCTGAATGTGATCCTGATACTATATTTCCACACCAATCATATGGTCTACTATCACGCAAAGTATCCTCACTGTCAAAGCATATGTATGTTGGACATGGTATTCAAGTATCATCCTTGTGTGCATATTTCTGATATTCTATAGTGAGTAATTTTGAAATTTGTTCACTGTTAAGTGAGCATATTTCTTCGTCCATCATGTTTCCAACATTTTCTTCATCTCTTTCAACATTACCACAATGCTCAAGATCATTAAAATCAGATACACCTATTTTGTCAACATGTTTACAAGATGACACATCACTTTGGTTATCTGAAGGCACTTCATCCCTCTCATAATTTAGATCTGAATGCACATGAAATTCTTGTTTAGGAATATCTTGGCAAAGTATCACCTCATCTTCTTTTACTATGTTATCATACAATGGATTTGAACAAACCTGAAACTTATCCTCAGACATGTATATTTTCTCCTTATCGTCATCTTCTCCTGATTGCAAATACTCATTCCCCTCTTCTTCCCAACACTGTTGGTTATTTTCCTCTTCCTCCCAACACTGCTGATCCATATATGGTGGTGGGTGGGTGGGTAAAAACTCTGTCTTATATAAAGACTGATAGTAAGCATTGCGATGCGGTATATATTGCTGGTATTGCGGCGTATAGTGTTGTCCTAGTGTTGGATAGTATTGAGGAATGTTACTTGCACATTTATAAGTTGGGGCTCTTGTGGTGGCTTATTATGCTGGATAGGGTTATGGTATGGATCATGAGGTACTCTTGGAGTATATGGAGCGTATGTGTTCTAAGAGGGTGCATGTGAATTGACATCACCACTTTGTTTATGTGGAGGGATAGGTTTTGGTGGTTCTAGTACCTGGAGGCCCAATTGTGCCAACTGTCTATCCAATCCTACTATTTGTCTATCTAGTTCTTTGCTTCTTTGTATCATCTATGATCCCCTGAGCTGTTGTTCTCCCCATTCTAAATACATTTCTAATTCCTGATCAGTTATGCTATTAAAGTCAACAACAGTTTGATCAATAAACTTCCCCTCATCATGTGGGCTGTTATAATCATTATTTTCATTTGCATACCCATCATTTAATGGTTCTCCTTCATGTCTCCTTAGTTCAAAGAATGCATCTAAAGGGGGTATGTTATATTTTTCCATGTTTCATCAATTTTATTTTCAGAGTCGCCACCTCTTGTGAGAAGAGGAAAATTAAAATACTTTTCTTCCCAGCGGAGTCTTTTAATTAAAACTTTGGATTGACTCTATGACAAATGGCTTTAGATTTTCAGGCAAACCTTCCCTAGTAGAGTCACCAATTTGTTGGGTCTCAAAAATGCAAGATGTGGATTCTAAGGGGATGCCAAGCCCTATGGTCAAATCTACAACATTTTTGAGCCAATGACTGGAGTTTGACCTTAATGATCAACTTCTCCCTGCGCTTTAGGTCCTGCTACAACCTAGGCAGGTGAACCTTTGATTTTCAAAGCAGGTTGTATGATTAAATCAATGTTGGTTTGCTGCTAGTTTATCCAATTACAATGGCATACTTGTAAATTAGATGAGATATTGTAAACTATTTCTAAAGAAAGCAAATGATTTAATCTAAATTCTAACAGAAATAAATAACAACTAACATGAAATGAATCTAAACTATAGCGATAAAATAGAGTAAAGATTTTAAACATAAAATGAATCAATAGTTAGACTGGTGCTTTGTCCATTTGGGCAATGGAGTCAGGATGTCAGAAACAAATAACTTGTATGAGGTAATAACTCGATCTGATTGGCACATATAACTGTTTGCAACTTGTACAAACGTGCAAGGAAGAAATTATTAATTCATTCTTAATAATCCAAAGGACATAATTATATTAAATGCAAAATATTAAAAGGAATTTAATCTTTCTGGAAAGAACCAATTTAACTTTGCAAAATAATAAATTAGATCAACTCTGGAGACAAATTAATAAACCTAATCAATTAATCGTACTTAGTAATCCATTCAACATTCTAAGATTACTATAATTGATGAGAAAGGATTTAATTCTCCTTGAGAAACCAATCAAATCAACTATATTGAATTAGCAAATGTAACCAGACAATTTGAATATATCCTTAACACATTCAAATTGAATAATCAGAAAATGAATGACATGGAGATAATTAAATTGATTGAATCAAAAACAACAAACAGATGATACCGTCATAGTGTATTTTGAATTTGAATCCTCAACTGCTGCCTCAGAATGTATCACGCACCATAGCCTTTCTTAGAATGAAATTGCATAGAAGGATCAAATTTGCATCAGATTGAATCAAATCTAGCCTAATCTAATCCTAAAATGTTTGAATTGTCTTTTTGTAAAAATATCTATTTCTAACCTAATTCTAACTTCTTATTCCAGGTCCTGGGATCTCTATTTAAAGAGATGCAACAAGCCTCAGACCTGTTACATTCATTTTATAGTTTAAATAACTGATATAACGGATATATGGTTTCACTCGATAAGAAAATAATTAATCATCCGGCTGCATTCTTTCATCTCCGGCTTGAAACATTTTGTCTTCCATTAATTCAATCCTCTTCTTGAAATCACTTTATTATCATAATCATAATCCTACAAAAACAAATCAAATCATTTATTAGATAAATCATATATAAACATATAACTTACATTGAGGTGAACCTTACTGTGGCGTGTAGTATCGTTTCCTTATTTCCATTGTATATTTGCTTATTGCCATGTATTTAGGGTTTTATCACCATGACAATATTCCATGTTATCTTAATTAATTATCACTTTGTATACCAATAATTCGCCTCGATATTTCCTTTTAAGCCTCCAATAGATTCATAAATTCTTTGGCATGACATTAGGTTTAATTTATTGTTTTTAATATTGGTCATTTGCCATCACAAAAATAATAATATTCTTCAAAGCTTGAATATCACCCTTTTCCCCATTCTAGCCTCTTCACGTGACATCTATTAGGGCATTAAATAATTTCTTGAGAATACTAATTTTCATATGGTAAATCCTAAATGTTTCCATCATAGACTTTTTCTTGGGGATTGATATTTCTTCTCATAAAATATCTTTCAACATTTTACCTTTTAGCATATTTTTTACTCCCTTGGTGAAAAACACTCATAAATATGCCTTTTAAGAATTATCAAAATAATTAATTCTCCGCAAAAAGTATTCTCTTTGAAATATGAAATTTTCACTTGACATAATCACATTAATCCTCTTCTTATTTTATTTTAATATATTAGGAAGATTTATTTTACCTCTACTAATATTCTCATAATTCTTTCTCATGATATTATTTATTTTAGTGAAAATGATTTCCTCCAACTTCTTTGGTGAGATTGTTTTACCAGTCCTCATAAAAATATTCACCCACATTTTTCACTTTTGTTGGGCAAAATTAATTCAAAAACTATTACTCCTCCTTGACAAAATATTTTACCAGCCTTTGTATGTTCTTCCGGAAATTTCTCCTTGTATCCGGTTAAATCTTCCAAAAAATAATTCACCTCTGAGCATATGCAAATAAAATTAAATATGATGGTTGGAATATTAATCCAGACAATGATTTGGATTCTTTATTTGCAATTTATATTTTTTTATGAATTTGATTTTTACCTTTTGGCTTGACTATTCAATTCACTCCGGGCAAAATAAAATATTTAATTGGTTACTTTTGCCAAATTAAATTATTGGTTATTTACAATTATTTATTTGAGGTCTTTACATGTATTTTAACTCTTTGTTTGATAATAATTCTATTTAGGTGAAAATAATTGTCAATTCCCCGTGAAAATATTTTACCAGATTTCATAAAATCTTCACCTTTTGGTTAATTTTGTAAAAACACCATATCCTTATTTACAAAATCTTTTCCTGGATAATAACTAATTTCATCGCACTTTTGGTAAAAATATTTCTTGTTTTGCAAAATTTATTTCTTCTCAAGATAACTTTTAACGTGATGACTTTAATATATTTCCCTAGAGTGTTTTATATTTCTCCTAGTAAAAATATCCCACATCTTGGTGAAAAATACTTTACAATTTTCATTTTGCATTTTGACCTTTCTCGGGAATCTATTTCTTAAATGTTTTATTTGCCTGGCATTTTGATTTTCCTTAAAATTTGTTTAAATCTTTCTCATCCTTTTTTTTTTTACTCCTTGTGAAATCATTTACCTCGGCACCTTTTTTACGAAAGTGTGAAATTTATATTTTGCTATAATCACATTCCATTATAAACTCCTATTTGCACATTAGAAATTTCCCTCATCAATATTTATTTTTCCCGTTAATGATGTTCGCTCTTCCTTCTAGTTTTCAAAGAAACACTCATCACACCCTTTCCAATATCCACAAACATATTGATTATTCATCTTGGAAGCCCACTTTATGTATTTTTTATTTTAACTAATATCTTGACTTATCAGTGAAAGTATACGTGTTTCTTTAACTTGCATAGTTATAATAAATTTATTGGGTTGCCAAAGAAAACTGCCACACTTTCTATATATAGTTTATGATACTTATTTTTCTTATTTTAAGAAATGGAAAGATTTCAAGCATGAAAAGTAAAAGTTTTTAGATTGTAATGCCCATTCCATATAAGATGTCACAATCCTGTACCATTAGGTAATGCTTCAAAAATAATTATTTGCAATCTGTAAATTCTGCATCTCATTATTATGTAACAGGACACAGTTGGTAACATATTTGAACTCAACAAAAATCACCATTCACCAGCAAACTTGAAGTGGCTAACTTCACTAAAAATGGACCTAGTAAAGCAAATAATTAGCATTGCTAAAAACATTATTTTAAAAAAAATAGCAATTAAGTACATTACAAGTAGAAAAGCAAACCCTATGTAGACAATACAGATGATAAAATAACTAAGTAAATACTTTGTGGATGCTGTTACATACAATCAGACACATGAAACTGTGAACAAGTAAAACCAATTTAAATTTTGTTAAGGAATTTCATGCCTGTCAGAACCCTTATACCTCAAGACCCTCACTTGATAAAGATCAATTTATCGCTCCTGCCTGTCTCTTATACTTTTGATACCTAATATGCTTATTGTAGACATTTTAATCAACATAATAATGAAGATATCCTTCATCCTCATATGATGAACCTCATACTTTACAGCCTATAAGCCATTGTAGCACCCCGATGGATTTTGAAGATGTAGTTGAGACTGTTTTATTTGTTGCCATAATTTATGTATCACTACACCATTAGTGTGGAATTTTAATCATGACTATTGCAGGTCTCAAAGCATTGACATCTAACATCTTATAACTATATTTCTGAGTGCTGGAATTAGTTTTTCATTATGGGAACCTAAAATATTTGCAAAATTTGGTGGGAAATTTTTAGTTCCAACAACCGGAAAGACATCACTCTCAGAAGACCAACTATTTTCTTAGTGCAGAGCATTCTAACAGTTCCTGATAATCAGCTGAAGGAGAAGTCTTGCAGATCATTCCTTGACTTGCGGATCTCAATGACACATCATTCAATGTCCTTTGGTTCATGGCCAAACTTCCCCAAGGGTCCACATGTTTTTCCATTCATTTGAGGAAGTGTTCTATGCATTTAGGTCCGACCTATCTATGAACACGTTACAACTCTTCATTGGAGTTTGTGACCTTCCTTAGCTGACACAGAGGAATCTATTGGTCCGGAAATGATATATAAAGATGTAATAGATCCTTAGGAAAGCAGCTAGCAATTGATTCATAGTTCTTGGTTTCAATTTTGTGCGAAGGGATTTTCAAAGCCTTATCTTGCGCATGTATGTAATCAGGCCTGTGAGCCCTAATTATAAGCCCACATTTTGCCGGTCGATCTCTATTTGAATTCTATGATATACTGAATGACTGAATCTATATTTGCTTTATTTCTTTGAGTTGTTTCCATTGTGTTTACTCTTGCTACACGATCTAGATAGTTCATTCTATGAACCCTCCTACCATGACTGCACCAAGTGGTATCAGAGTGAAAGTTTTGATTCTTTGGAGTGAATTGGTGAAGGGGATTCCATAAGATCTTGTTGTAACAATATCACTGATCCAAGGTAGGTTACTTGTGCACAACCAATCACCAATTGAGAGGTAATTGTCACTTGTAGCCCGATCACCGAATTGATGCAGTTTGCACTTGATCCTAGGAAGATGTTGCCGCAAAGAGTTCCCCTTATTGTTACAATGGCTACTAGAATGGATGAGATGATGGAATTGATGAGAATGATGCAAATTTGATTGGATACTATTGAAGAAGATAGGTGAAGAGGATTGACATCGAGACCTAATGTTGAAAGTGATGATGAAGAGGAATTTCAATCTGCTGAACAAACTAGTGAAACCCTAGAAGGTAATGAAGAAGAAGAATTAGATTAAATAAGGATGTTGCAAGCTATTTCAAAGATTGGAAAGAGACCTAAAGTTGATGTGCCAAACTGTATTGGTAATCTGAACCATGAAGAATTGATTGATTAGATAAATGACATGGAAGAATACTTTGAATATGAGGAAATTGAAGATCCAGATAAGGTGAAATTTGCAAAGACGAAGCTGAAAGGACATGTTGATATATGGTAGAATGAAAGAAACAAAAGATGAAAAAAAAAGATTACAAAGTGGGACCAGATGGTGACAAAGTTGAAGAATTAGTTTATACCTGCTGACTATGAGTTGGAGCTGTTGAAAAGATTACAAAACTTGAGACAAAAGGAGAAATCTGTGAAGTACACTAAAGAATTTCATAAAATGATCATAAGGATAGGACATAGTGAAGAAAGCAAGGAGAAAGTGGCTAGATACATCAATGGACTGAGGTTGAACATTCAAGAAGAACTAAGTTTGGTGAGGATGACATCTTTGGAGGAAGCATATCAGTTTGCCCTAAAAGTTGAAGAGAAGCTGAATAAGAGACATGATCAGAGACAGAGAGGCAGAGGAGGTAAATTTTAGAGAGGTAGAGCATTTTCTAGATATGATAAATCATTTGTAGAGCAGAACAAGTTTGATAGCCCATTTAAGAAGGATGATAGAGATAACAATGCTTATCGGAGAGATGAAAGAAATTTTTACCGGAGAGGAAACCTTAGTGCATACTAGAATGAAGGATACAAAAGAGAAGGAAGAAGATTTGATAAGAGGACATTCAGAGGTACTTGTTTCAAATGTGGAGGTGAAGGACATAGAGCATTTGAACGTAATCAGGGAAGTACAAGTAAGAGGACAGAAAATAGTGGAAGAGCAGCCTATATTGAAGAAGGGCCTGTTGAACTGAATGATCCTTGTTCAGTTGACAAACTAAATCATTGGTGATGAGGAGAGTACTATTCCAAGTGACAAATAAAGAACCACCGTAGAGGAAAAGTCTGTTCAGAACTAGATGCAAATCAGGAGGTAAGTGTTGTAAAGTTGTAATTGATAGTGGTAGTTTAGATAACCTAGTTTCAAAGGAGATGGTGACTAAGATAAAGTTGGAAAGATTGAAACACCCTAAGCCCTATTAGATAGCATGGATTCAGGATGATCATAAGGTACTGGTGAGTGAACAATGTTTGGTGAAATTTCATATTGGATCTTATCATGATGAAGTCTTGTGTGATATTATGCCTATGGATGTTTGTCATATCTTGTTGGGTAGACCTTGGCAGTATGATAGAAATGCTATACATGATGGGAGAAAGAATACATATACTATAACATCAAATGGGAAAAGAATTACTTTGATTCCTTTGGAGGATGATACTGAAGATGTGGTATGTGGGAATGCTAGAAACTATTTGGTAGATGGAAGAAAATTTCTGGATGGTTTAAGACATGAGAATATGTGTTATGCCTTGATTCCTAAGAAGCCTGACATACTGAAGAAAGAGATTGAAGAAGAACAACTAGAGGAGATAAGAGAATTGCTGACAGAGTATGAAGACATCATATCAGATAATGTACCTAAAGGATTACCACCTATAAGGAGTATCAGTCATCAAATGGATCTTGTATTGGGAGCAAGTTTGCCTAACAAAGTAGCACACTGGATGACACCAGCAGAGAATGAAAAATTGAATAGATAAATAAAAGAGTTGTTGAGGAAAGGTTTTATCAGAGAGAGTCTGAGTCCTTGTGTAGTTCCTACAGTGTTAGCACTTATGAAAGATGGAGAATGGAGAATGTGTACTGATTCCAGAGCAATAAACAAGATTACAGTTTAGTATAGATTTCCTTTACCTAAGATGGATGATATCATCGATTGTTTGACTGGAGCAAAATATTTCACAAAGATAGACTTGAAGAGTGGATACCATCATATCAGAATTAGAGAAGGTGATGAATGGAAGACTTCTTTTATGACAAATGAAGGATTGTATGAGTGGTTAGTGATGCCCTTTGGATTGACAAATGCACCGAGTACTTTCATGAGGTTGATGAATGAAGTTATGAATAAATTCTTGGGTAAGTTTGTTATTGTATACTTGGATGATATTCTAATTTTTAGAAAAACAAAAGAAGAACATTTGTGTCATATTAGACAAGTTTTGCAGAGGTTGAGAGAAGAGAAATTGTTGATAAACATCAAGAAGTGTAGTTTCATGAAGGAAGAGTTGGTATATTTGGGATTTATGATTTCTGGGGAAGGATTGAAGATGGACCCTGAGAAAGTGAGAGCAATTATTGAGTGGCATACACTAGAGAGCATTGGAGAAGTTAGATCATTTCATGGATTGGCTAGTTTCTACTAGAAGTTCATTAGAAATTTTAGTTTAGTTTGCAACCCTATGACAGAGACAATGAGAGGTGATAGAAAAGATTTCAAGTGGGCATCTTGAGCAGATAAAAGTTTTGAGTTGTTGAAGTAGAAACTGACAGAGCAACCTGTTTTGGCATTACCAGATTTTAATAAGGTCTTTCAAGTGGATTGTGATGCTAGTGGGAATACAATTGGAGCAGTGTTAAGTCAAGAAGGCAGACCTGTAGTATATTTCAGTGAGAAGTTGAATGATGCAAGGAAAAGATATTCAGTTTATGATCAAGAGTTCTATGCCATAATTCAAGCCCTGAAGAAGTGGAGACATTACTTGTTGCCTAAGGAGTTTGTGTTGTATACAGATAATCAAGCTTTACAATATTTGAACAGTCAAGGTAAATTAATCAGACATATGAGATGGGTAGAGTTCATGCAAAGTTATACTTTTGTGTTGAAACATTGGAGTGGAAAATCAAACAAAGTTGTTGATGCTTTGAGTAGAAGAAGAAACTTGTTGACAGAAATGAGAGTGGAAGTGTTGGGTTTTGATGAATTGAAGAACATGTATGAGGGAGATACTAATTTTGTAGAACCTTGGAAAGCATGTAAGGAACCTGTTGCGACAGATAGGAGTAAGTGGTTGGATTATTTCATTCAAGAAGATATGTTATTCAAAGGAAGTCAGTTGTGCATACCTAAAAGTTCAATGAGGGATAATTTGATCAAGGAAAAACATAGTGGTGGATTGGTAGGACACTTTGGCATTGACAAGATAGTGGCATTAGTAAGTGAAAATTACTTTTGGCCTCAGATACATAAAGATGTTTGGAGATTTGTGCAAAGTTGTAGAGTTTGTCAAGTTGCAAAAGGGAGTAGTCAGAACACTGGATTGTATAAACCTTTGACAATACCGGAGAGACCTTGGGAAGATATAAGCATAGATTTTGTGATGGGATTGCCTAATACACAGAGAGGACATGATTCAATATTTTGTAGTGGTTGACAGATTTTCAAAGATGGCTCATTTTAGACCTTGTAAGAAGACAACTGATGTAATGCATGTAGTTGACCTATTTTTCAAAGAGATTGCAAGATTACATGGATTACCTAAGAGTATAGTTTGAGATAGAGATACAAAGTTTCTTGGATATTTCTGGAAGACACTTTGGAAGAAGATGAAGACATATTTGAAGTTTAGTTCTACTTTTCATCCACAGACCAATGGATAGATAGAGGTTGTGAATAGGAGTTTGGGAAACTTGTTGAGATGTTTGGTTGGGGAGAAAGCCAGAAGTTGGGATTTGATTCCTTCACAAGCAAAGTTTGCATACAATAATTCAATAAATAGGAGTACCGAAAGAACACCTTTTGAGATTGTGACTAGAGTGAATCCTAGAGGAGTAGCAGAACTAAGAGATATTAGTACAGAGGAAAAGAGGAGTACAGAAGCAGAAGAATTTACAGAACACATGAAGATAGTGCATAATCAGGTTAAGAAGATTTGGAGAATATGAACAATAAGTATAAAGAGAAGGCTGATGAGAAGAGAAGACATAAGGAATTTGAAGTTGGAGATGAAGTGATGGTATACTTGAGAAAAGAAAGATTTCTAGTTGGGACATATAACAAGTTGAAGATGAAGAAGTTTGGACCTTGTAAGATACTATTAGGCTGATTATTTTCCTTATTTTGATCATTTTGTATTACAGTTGGTGACATTATTAGACTTTTAGATACTATTGTTCCATTATGTAGAGTTGATTATATCTCTTGATTTTGATTAGACATGTGGTGATTTGATTTAAATCATATTTTGATGCTATGATGAGATTAGACATGCGAGATATATTAGATGATGATTATTGAGGTGATTTATAGTTCATTATGTGGGTTCATTAATTGATGATGATTATGTGACATTAGATGGAAAATGTAGTTTAATCTTGAATTATGTTGTAAATGATTAATGTTGTATACAATGGCATGAATTTAATTTCAGTTGCTTCGGCTATGATTATTCATGATATGATTGACACTTGATCTAGTTGTGCAGGATTATATTCCCAGGCCACGGGAAATCAGAGGTAGTGTTCACACATATGTTCTTCCCTATGAAACCGATCCATTCCCAAGAGGGATGAGGATCATGTTTGATCGAATGTTATTTGAATACTTGTTTGTTTTATTATTTTGGCCTAGTAACCCTTTGCAAAATTAATTTATATCATGTGTTGTATATTTTTATTGTTTTACACCACTTGCTATTGTTTGTATTTTTGGGCCATTTAAAGTGAATTATGACTCCCTAGGTGAACCTTAGTGTCCCAAAACCTACCCTGGGTGGTTACCCATGGGTCTAAGGTCAATTTTGACTAACTAAACCTTAGGGTAACCCACTTTTGGTCACTCTAAACTAAGGTTTAGTCAAAGTGACGAATTTTGAAATAGCTAAGGGTGGGAGATGAGTCATGCTTTGGGAAAGACTCATCTCCCTTCCGAAAGTTTGGGGATCCCTTCACCAAGAAGACTTGGGAGGTCTCCAAGACTCCCAAGTGTGTGGGATCTCCCTCCAAGACTCTCACACACATGTGAGAGCATCTTGGAGGGAGATGGCTCTCTTAGAGAATAAGAGGATGCCATATGGCATCCCTTATTCTCATGGAGGCTTGAAGGGGATTGCCACCTCACCACTTGGTCTCTCACACATGTGTGAGAGCACAAGTGGATAAGGTGAGGATTGAGATGGAATTCGAGGGTGACCCTTGTCACCCTCACACTTCTTCTCCCGTGCAAGTGGCATGGGATGAGGAAGGAGAAAGTGACAAGTGTCACCTTCTCATTCCTCAAGGCCAAATTAGAAGGCCTATATTACCTCCTCTTGAAGAGGAATGTGGGGTTCTTGCATTTTACATATTTTTCTTTCTATTCTTGGAGTTCTTTTTGGGGAGTTAGAGGAATTTTGGAGATTGGAAGACTTGGAGAAGCTTGGAGCTCTTCACCAAGCATGCTTCCATTGTTAGGGCTTTTGAAGGTAAGCTCCATGGCTATGGCCATTTACCCTTGCATATTTCATTTATGTTGTGTTGTGGTTTTATGTTGTTGGTTGTTTTCATTTTGTGTGGTTAGGAGTTTGGTGAGAGCACCTCCATTTGGAGGTAAGGCTCAACTTGTATGGGGTAGGGGAGAGTGTACCTCCTTGAGGTCACTTCCTTATTTTTGTGCTACTTATAGCCTTGAGGGATTTTCTTGATGTTGAGATCATTTTTTATGGCAAGAGTGCCATGATAGTTTTTGAGATATTTGGAGATATGTATTTTGGTGGTTATGGCTTGAGGCCTTGAGACTTAGAGATTTGAGATCATGAAGTGGCCTCTTGAGTTGAGGGGTCCATTCCCCTACCCCCATCAAACTCATTTTCATGAGTTTAGTTTTGTGCAACCTTGGGGAGATTTTTGTGTGTTTGAAAAATTTTGCATTGTTGTGGTGTGTTTGTCAAAACATGTGAATCCTACCTCCCTAACTCAGGGGTGACCCACTAGCGGGTCTACCGTAGGGAGGAGGGCTTTTCATAGTGGCTTGGTTCCCCATTGTTGTGTTGTTTATTGCAGGTTTGGTGGGAGAAATGGAGATTGGAGAAGCTCATTTTCACTTTTTTTGCAATTTTTGAGTTGGCTATTGTGAGCCATGGCCTTGGAGGCCTTAGTGCTTTGTTGACAAAATTATTGAGTTTCATTGTCCTTGCTGTTGTAATAAATTTAATGTGAAATATTCTTTATTATAATTTCAAGAATGTGTTTATTGTGTTGCTGTTATGAGTATGAGTTGTGGAATGTTTACAAGAAGAAAACACATTTTACTGTCAATTTGTTTCAAAGAAAAGAAACATATAGGTGATGCTATTGAAAATTTTAATATATTCTATATGGAAAAATATCTATATATCATTTCTGTTAGGTGTGCAATGAAATTTCATGGTTATTGTTTCTCTGTTTGTGCTCCTAGTATTTTGAAAGTTTGGACAGAAATAGCCTTTTGCATTGTTGTTTTTCAAAAAAAAAAAAGGGGACTATAGTTGCAGCTATTGTAAAAAAATAATGTATTATCAGAAATGTATATGTTGTAGTTTTGAAATTTAGTTGTATGCTACAATAGTGAAGTAAACAGATATTGTTAGTAGAATGAGTTTTAGAACAATTAGATGAGCTTTATTCCCATTAACATGCTTCTGTTTAATTAAAAAAAAGTGCTTCTAATAATTGAATATTCTGGTTAAAGTCTGATAACTGTGATTACTCTCGATATAATATATATACATATATATATATATATATATTATATAAGAATATATTCTAGTTGTTAATGCATTTTATTTCTTTGTTATACCTGAGAGATTACTGTGTATATATCATTACATATATATGTGTGTGTGTGTGTTCAGACATTTAAAACTAAATGATATAAAATATAAACCAAAGCTTATTAAACTTATACTGATCAAATAATAGACAAACTGTATTTAGTCAAACCCTAACTATGTTGGGTCATAGTTTTAATAAAAGAAAAAAAAAAGAATCAAATGACTGTGACCGGCAGTCCAAACCACCGCTCACAGATCTGTGTTTGCTAGAGGGTGTGGGGAGGGGGCAGTGCCTCCACCCACACCCGCGGGTGTGGGTGGACGCATCACCCCCTCCCCACACCCCCAAACCCTTTCTCCGCTCCATACACACCCCTCCCCCTCGTCTATAGACTCCCATTTCTGGCGCTCACGGCTCTACGACGGCGACGAAAACCCTTAACCCTTCACTCGGCCCTTGCATTCTGTAGTCAATAAAATATATAAGCAATACTTATATATATATATATTATATATATATGTAAGTATTTATTCCTATCTGTGTATAAAAAAAGAAAATAGAGAATGAACATTCCAGATTTTGAAAATGAATATATATATATATACACACACACATAAGTGTGTATATATATATATACTATAAAAAAAGAAGCCTCACGGGGCATACTCAGAAACATATACCTCTATGTGCAAACCCTTAAGGCGGCCATTGTAGAAGGAACTCCAAACCTGCAAAAGAGAAGTATACAAAAAAAATGGAGGCAAGAAGAAAGTAAGGAGAAAAATAGAACAATGGAGAAGGAAACCAAAGAGAAGATAAGGTTTTCTTTTGCCATAGAGATAATAATAAAATAATGTTTAGGGCATCTCTTTGAAAACAAGTAATAAAATATTAGATTAGGGCATTTGATGGGTGAGAGGGAAATTAGTTTTTCGATTTTATTTATTTTCCCATTTCTCCC
The DNA here is from genome assembly GCA_027924645.1 of Cunninghamia lanceolata. NCBI lineage: Eukaryota > Viridiplantae > Streptophyta > Pinopsida > Cupressales > Cupressaceae > Cunninghamia > Cunninghamia lanceolata. Next base: position 4,526,682 of record BSBN01000071.1, on the reverse strand, counting down.
ATGTGCACAGAAGATTGTGTCTCCCTCACTTTTGCTTTTCAAGTCATTTTGATTTATTTATTTTCTTTGGGATTGGTTTAATTTTTCATTTAGTGGGTTTTTTTTTTAAATGGGAATGGGAATGTTTTATATTTGGGATGTTTTGTCCCTTTGTGAGATATTTATTTGGACTTCCATTGTAATTATTTTCGGTTTAAATTTATTATGTTGGAAATCTCTTTTGAATTTTATTTTTAATTTTAATTGGTTTTATTAGTTTACGGGGAAAGGTATTTTAATTTTCCCCTTTATCTATTATTTTTGTGAGTTAGTTAATAAATATAATGTTCTAAATTATATTTATTAACAGACTTAATTTTGAAGATTATTTTTTGTGACATTTAATTTTTTTCGAATTTTAATATTTAGTTGTAGGGTCGATTTATTTGGCCTTGGAGAAATATTTAATTTTTTTTCTTATGTTTAATTATTTTAAATTTTGCTTTGAATTCTTGTTGGAGTTTTAATTTGGTTATTGAAAACGCGTTATGCTGTCGAATTGTTTTTAGATTTTTAGTGTTTTATTTTACGACCATTTGGTGACTATCGATTAATCACTCCATCTTATCATGTGACCATCATGCCATTAATTCTTCATATTTTATTTATTCGATTTCTTTTATGCATTGGAGTTAGAATTTGGTTTCGTAATATGTTGAAATCATCTCCTCACCTAGGGAACTTAGGGTTCGGATTCAAACCGTTCTAACCCTAGAAGTGGCATGTTTTGCGTCGCATACCCCCTAGTCAACTTTCATCATGCAGGGGATGGCGTAGGATGACACACTTCCCTGAATATGTTTGACATGTCTATGCCTATGGTATTACCACCGAGCACGCAGACGCGTGCGAGGGGGTTCCTAGGGTCATGTGGAAAAGTTTTTTTGTATTTCATGTCATGACCACATGTCAAATATGGACATGACATGTGAGTTGCTTGTTGTGACCATATGGGAAATGTGGGCATGACATTTGGTATTAGAGCCCAAGTTTAAACACTGGGCTTGTTTAGGGCACATTATTTTTCCACAACTTTGATTAATTTGTGGTTACCTCATTTTGTAGGATGCCTCCCCAATGACTTCGGCGAGTGTGTTCACACCACACGTAGTCCGTAGAGGTTCATAGTGACTCTTCAGTTGAGGGACAGGCACTGCCAGCCCCACAAGTACCGCAAGCACCACCGGCCCTACCTATACTAGTTATTGGGCCATAGATATTACAGGCACTACAAGCAGTGTTAGATAGGCTACCACCGGCCACAGTTGAGCCATGCATAGAGCCACATGTTGAGCCCCACGTTGATCCATGAGAGGAGCCACGTGTGGAGCCACGAGTAGATTCACGTGTTGAGCTATGTGTGGAGCCCCGCGTCAAGCCGTGAGAGGCACCACGTGTGGAGCCATATGTTGAGGTACCAGATACGACGGTAGAGGAGGTTGGATCGGTCAACAGGGCCCATAGCAGGAGCCCTCCACGTCATGTTAGGTGTGAGGAGGCAGTGCAAGTGGAGCAGATTGTGCATAGGCCTTATGATTATTATGCGGATGAGCCTATCAGAGGGTACAGAGACCGAGGAGATCCCATCAGGGATTTGTTGAGGCTGAATCCTCCTACATTCGTTGGGACCACAGAGGGAGCTGAGGCAGAGGCCTGGCTCATCAACTTAGATAGATGCTTCACGTTGCATCCTTACGAGGGAAACACAAAGGCACGTGTGGCAGTCCACCTATTGTGAGATTCAACAACTACTTGGTGGTGCACTGAGGAGTGCAAGCACCATCTATCATTGGATACACTCACATGGGAGACTTTCATTGAGTGCTTTAATGTGAGATATTTATCAGATCACTATAGGCAGCGTCGCATAGATGGTTTTCATGATCTTTAGTAGAGAGGACTTATGGTTGCTTAGTATGAGGGTAGATTCACCGAGTTGTCTCGATATGCAGAGTATCTCCATGATGAGAAACTCCTAGTTCATAAGTTTATCAGAGGATTGAACCATAGCATAGTGAGGCCAGTATGCATGGCAGACCCCCAAACATTGAGTGATGCTGCTGAGAAGGCATACATAGCTGAGGAGATACAAGGATGAGGATAGAGTTCATGCCCTCAGTTTTAGGATCGTGGGTAGTAGTAGCATCAACAGAGCTACCGTAGACCACCACCACCACCTTAGAGAGGAGGATTTAGTTCCGCATCCTTACCTCCTAGGCCCCCACAATAGCAATAGTAGAGATCCCGGCCACAACAGAGGGCACATGGGGGCATAATCGAGGTTGGAAGTAGCAGGGCCCACACAAAGATCAGAGGCAGTAGGGACCACCTGCGGGACCCGCAAGGTCCCAGCAGTCATACAGGTGTTCATAGGGGTCCACAGGTAGATCAAGATAGTAGCAGTCGAGTAGGACTCAGACTGGATAGGTACAAGCTAGGGGCCCATGTTATGTGTGTGGTGGAGCAGGACATCTAGCCAAAGAGTGTCCACAGGGCTTTACAATAGGGGGATAGCCTCATTTAGGAGGATCAGAGTAGACGGTTGGAGATGTGGGTAGGTCCCACAGTATGTTTGCAGTGGTTGATAATTTCTAGGCTAGTTTTCAGGCATCAGTGATTGAGACATTAGGTATGATAGGGGGTGTCCCCATTTCTATTCTCTTTGACTGTGGTGCTACTGACTCTTTCATATCTCCATCATTAGTGGAGCATTGCAGGTTGGTGGCCTCTAGGCAGGGTGATAGGTGGGTGGTTGAGTTGGCCTTAGGGGCCAAGATGACAGTAGATGCCTTAGTCCATGACTGTGAGATTTCTTTGGGATCCTACGACGTGGTTTTGGGTATGGACTAGCTTGCAGCTCATCAATCCAAGCTAGATTGTCACCGAAAGGTGATTAGCTACTTAGATGATCATGGTACCTCAGTTGAGATAGTGGACATGCAGAAGCCCACAATAATGCGTATGATATCCACTCAACAGCTTAAGTGCTACATGCGGAAGGGATGCTAGATGTTCATTATTATAGTGAGTGACAGATCAGATGATGAGCTTGAGGCATCTTTGGATGACCATCCCATCCTGAGAGAGTTTGCCGATGTGTTTCCAGCAAACTTACCGGGGATGCCACCCCATCGTGAGGTAGACTTTCATATTGACTTAGTGCTGGGTGCTGAGCTAGTGTCTCATGCACCCTACAGGATGACCACTCATGAGCTTATAGGGCTCAAGTTGTAGCTTGAGGACTTGCTCGAGAAGGGGCACATCCAACCGAGCATTTCACGTTGGGGCGCTCCTGTCATCTTCATGAAGAAGAAGGATGGGTCTCTTTGATTATGCATAGATTATAGGCAGTTGAATAAGGTGACGGTGAAGAACTGTTATCCTCTGCCTAGGATTGATGATCTCTTTAATCAGATGTAGGGAGCCAGGGTGTTCTCTAAGATTGACTTAAAGTCCGGTTACCATTAGTTGTGTATCACAGAGACGGACATCCATAAGACCACCTTCCGGACTTGATATGGCCACTATGAGTTCACTGTGGTCCCCTTCGGTTTGACGAACACCCCTGTAGTGTTCATAAGTCTCATGAACGGGGTGTTCCATACCTACTTGGATTAGTTCGTGATTATTTTCCTTAATGACATTTTGATATATTCATGGACTGAGGAGGAGCATGAGGAGCACCCACGTTAGGTTCTACAGTGTTTGAGGGAGAAGAATCTTTATGGGAACTTGGTGAAGTGTGCATTTTTTAGGACAGAGGTACAGTATTTGGGGCACAACCTATCTAGCGATGGAATCTCTGTAGATCCATCAAAGATCAGAGCTATCAGAGATTGGCTGGCACCCACCAGTGTGACAGAGGTTAGGAGTTTTATGGGGTTAGTTGGTTATTACTGTAGATTTGTCGAGGGTTTCTCTCAGATAGCACACCCCATCACTTCCCTTCAGTGGAAAGGGAAGAGCTTTCTATGGACTGAGCAGTGTGAGAGGGCCTTTGGGGTCCTCAAGGAGCGTCTTACCAACACTCCCACTTTAGGGCTTCTTGATCTAGAAGCAGATTTTATGGTTTGCACAGATGCATCACTTGAGGGTTTGGGAGCCGTACTCATGCAGGGTGGTAGAGAGATCGTGTATGAGTCGTGAAAGCTCAAGACCCATGAGCTAAACTACCCCACTCATAATTTGGAACTCACAGTAGTAGTTCATTCTCTAGTTTGTTGGAGACATTTCTTATTGGGTCATCGATTTGAGCTTCATTCAGATCATCACAGCCTTCAATATATATTTACATAGCCAAATCTGAATGCTTGTCAACGGTGTTGGATTGAGTTTATTTGCGAGTATGATTTTGATGTCCACTACATCAAAGGGAAGGAGAATGTGGTAGCTGACGCATTGAGTTGGAGGCACCACAAGATCTTGACTTTGACTCTGAGAGTGGAATTGAGAGGATGCATTATTCAGCATCTACCTGAGGATGAGTGGTTTCTTAAGGTGTAGCAGGAGATCCATTCATAGAGGGCCCTTGTGGGCAAGTTTGCAAGATACTCACTTGAGGCAGATGGGTTACTTCATCATCGACAGCGCATCTATGTACCCCGCACAAGTGACCTATGCATTGTAGTGCTATCAGAGGCTCACAGAGCACCATATGCAGCACATCTAGGGGTGAAGAAGATGCGTGTCGACCTACGACAACTATACCATTGGGGGGTATGAGATGAGATATTGCAGAGTTTGTTACTCGATGCCTTGAGTACCAGAGCGTCAAGGCCAAGCATCAGCATCGAGCAGGTCTTTTATACCCTCATGAGATACCTGAGTGGAAATGAGACACCATTTTAATGGATTTAATTGTTGGTCTTCCTATGTCTTCACGTCGCCATGATGCCATCATGGTGATAGTCGACAAGTTGACCAAGGTGGTGCATTTCTCACCTGTACACATGACGTACAATGCACCAATAGTGGCAAGAGTATTCTTGGACGAGAATGTGAGATTACATGGAGTACCTCACCGTATCATTTCTGACAGGGATTCAGTGTTCACTTCAGCCTTTTAGAGAGCTTTGTAGTAGGCGTTGGGCACACAGCTTAACTTTAGCTCTACATATCACCCTGAGACAGATGGCCAGACAAAGCGGGTGAATCAGGTGTTGGAGGATATGCTTCATATGTATGTTATGGACCATCAGTCTAGATGGGATGAGTATCTATATCTGGTTGAGTTTGCCTACAATAATGGGCATCACATCTCGTTGGGTATGCATCCTTTTTAGGCTTTATATGGTAGACCATGCAGGACACCATTGAGTTGGGATCAGATAGAGGACAGGGTTGCCATTGGTCTAAAGTTTGTTTAGGATATGGAGCAGTAGGTCACACTGATTAGGCAGAGACTTTAGGAGGCACATAATAGTTAGAAGAAGTATGTCGATGCTAAAAGACTTGATCAGAGCTTCTCAGTGGGTGATAGAGTATTCCTTAGAGTGCGGCCACACAAGAGTCTAATCCATTATGGAAAGGGCTCTAAGCTCGTACCACAGTTTGTAGGACCTTTTGAGATCTTGAAGTGGATAGGGCCTGTTGCCTACCATCTAGCATTGCCACCTAGCCTATCACGTATCCATGATGTCTTTCATATTTTTGTATTGAGGTGATATATATTTGATTTATCTCATGTTTTGGACTAGAGTGCTCTACAGGTAGAGGTAGACAGGCAGTTGGCTTTGGAGCCAATTCACATATTGGCTCATTAGACGTTGGGCCTTCAACATCGAGAGCTGGACCAGGTTAGGGTCCAGTGGGATTGTTATGATGAGGTCACAGCAACTTGGGAGGATGCAGCTAGTTTGAGGGCACTCTATCCTCACCTTTTTGACAACTTCCAGGAGGAAGTTTAGTCTTAGGGGGGAGGATGTGAGGCCGATTATTTTCCTTCCTTATTTTGATCATTTTGCATTACAGTTGGTGACATTATTAGACTTTTAGAGACTATTGTTCCATTATGCAGAGTTGATTATATCTCCTAATTTTGATTAGACATGTGGTGATTCAATTTAAATAATATTTTGATGCTATGATGAGATTAGACATGCAAGATATATTAGATGATGATTATTGAGGTGATTTCTAGTTCATTATGTGGGTTCATTAATTGATGATGATTATGTGACATTAGATGAAAAATACAGTTTAATCTTGAATTATGTTGTAAATGATTAATGTTGTATACAATGGCATGAATTTAATTCCAGCTTCTTCGGCTATGATTATTCATGATATAATTGACACTTGATTTAGTTGTGCAGGATTATATTCCCAGGCCATGGGAAATCAGAGGTAGTGTTCACACATATGTTATTCCCTGTGAAACTGATCCATTCCCAAGAGGGATGAGGATCACATTTGATCAGATGTTGTTTGAGTACTTGTTTGTTTTATTATTTTGGCCTAGTACCCCTTTGCAAAGTTAATTTATATCATGTGTTGTATATTTTTATTGTTTTACACCACTTGGTATTGTTTGTATTTTTGGGCCATTTAAATTGAATTATGGCTCCCTAGGTGAACCTTAGTGTCCCAAAACCTACCCTGGGTGGTTACCCATGGGTCTAGGTCAATTTTGACTAACTAAACATTGGGTAACCCACTTTTGGTCACTCTAAACTGAGGTTTAGTCAAAGTGATGAATTTTGAAATGGCTAAGGGTGGGAGATGAGTCATGCTTTGGGAAAGACTCATCTCCCTTCCCAAAGTTTGGGGATCCCTTCACCAAGAAGACTTGGGAGGTCTCTAAGACTCCCAAGTGTGTGGGATCTCCCTCCAAGACTCTCACACACATGTGAGAGCATCTTGGAGGGAGATGGCTCTCTTAGAGAATAAGAGGATGCCATATGGCATCCCTTATCCTCATGGAGGCTTGAAGGGGGTTGCCACCTCACCACTTGGTCTCTCACACATGTGTGATAGCACAAGTGGATAAGGTGAGGATTGGGATGGAATTCAAGGGTGACACTTGTCACCCTCACACTTCCTCTCTCTTGCAAGTGGCATGGGATGAGGAAGGAGAAGGTGACAAGTGTCACCTTCTCATTCCTCAAGGCCAAATTAGAAGCCCTACATTACCTCCTCTTGAAGAGGAGTGTGGGGTTCTTGCATTTTGCATATTTTTCTTTCTATTCTTGGAGTTCTTTTTAGGGAGTTAGAGGAATTTTGGAGATTGGAAGACTTGGAGAAGCTTGGAGCTCTTCACCAAATGTGCTTCCATTGTTAGGGCTTTTGAAGGTAAGCTTCATGGCTATGGCCATTTACCCTTGCATATTTCATTTATGTTGTATTGTGGTTTTATGTTGTTAGTTGTTTTGATTTTGTGTGGTTGGGAGTTTGGTGAGAGCGCCTCCATTTGGAGGTAAGGCTCAACTTGTATGGGGTAGGGGAGAGTGAACCTCCTCAAGGTCACCTCATTATTTTTGTGCTACTTATAGCCTTGAGGGCTTTTCTTGATGTTGAGATCATTTTTTATGGCAAGAGTGCCATGATAGTTTTTGAGATATTTGGAGATATGTATTTTGGTGATTATGGCTTGAGGCCTTGAGACTTAGAGATTTGAGATCATGGAGTGGCCTCTTGAGTTGAGGGGTGCATTCCCCTACCCCCATCAAACTCATTTTCATGAGTTTAGTTTTGTACAACCTTGGGGAGATTTTTGTGTGTTTGGAAAATTTTGCATTGTTGTGGTGTGTGTGTCAAAACATTTGAATCCTACCTCCTTAGCTCAGGGGTGACCCACTAGCGGGTCTATGGTAGGGAGGAGGGCTTTTCGTAGTGGCTTGGTTCCCCATTGTTGTGTTGTTTATTGCAGGTTTGTAGTGGGAGAAACGGAGCTTAGAGAAGCTCATTTTCACTTCTTTTACAATTTTTAAGTTAGCTATTGTGAGCCATGGCCTTGGAGGCCTTAGTGCTTTGTTGACAAAATTATTGAGTTCCATTGTCCTTGCTATTGTAAGAAATTTAATGTGAAATATTCTTTATTATAATTTCAAGAATGTGTTTATTGTGTTGCTGTTATGAGTATGAGTTGTGGAATGTTTACAAGAAGAAAACACATTTTACTGTCAATTTGTTTCAAAAAAAAAACATATAGGTGATGCTGTTGAAAATTTTAATATATTCTATATGGAAAAATATCTATATATCATTTTTGTTAAGTGTGCAATGAAATTTCATGGTTATCATTTCTCTGTTTGTGCTCCTAGTATGTTGAAAGTTTGGACAAAAATAGTCTTTTGCATTGCTGTTTTTAAAAAAAAAAAGGGGGGGGGGACATAGTTGTAGCTGTTGTAAAAAAAAAAATGTATTATCAGAAATGTATATGTTGTAGTTTTGAAATTTAGTTGTATGCTACAACAATGAAGTAAACAGATATTGTTAGTAGAATGAGTTTTAGAACAATTAGATGAGCTTTATTCCCATTAACATGCTTCTGTTTAAAAAAAAAAGTGCTTTTGTTTCCTTTTAATAATATATATATAATTTGGAAATTTCAATGCTATGTAAATAAAGAGAAAATCTATTGTCTTATAAGTCTATATAACTAAATATTCTAGTTAAAGTTTGATAACTGTGATTACTCTCGATATAATATATATACATATATATATACATTAAAAGTATATATATACATATATATATTAAATAAGAATATATTCTTGTTGTTAATGCATTTTATTTCTCTGTTATACCTGAGAGATTACTGTGTATATATCATTACATATATATATATATATATGTTCAGGCATTTAAAACTGAATCATGTAAAATATAAACCAAAGTTTATTAAACTTATACTGATCAAATAATAGACAATCTGTATTTAGTCGAACCCTAACTATGTTGGGTCATAGTTTATGTTTAATAAAAGAAATAAAAAAAAGAATCAAATGACTGTGAGTGGTTGTCTAAACCGCTACCCACAGATCTGTGTTTTCTAGAGGGTGTGGGGAGGAGGCGGTGCCTCCACCCACACGCGCTGGTGTGGATGGAGGCATTGCCTCCTCCCCACACCCCCAAACCCTCTCTCCGCTCCATACATACCCCTCCCCCTCATCCATAGACTCCCATCTCCGGCGTTCACGGCTCTACGACGGCGGCGGAAACCCTTAACCCTTCACTCGGCCCTTGCATTCTATAGTCAATAAAATATATAAGCAATACTTATATAAATATATATATATATATAGATATATTTATATACTATAAAAAAAGAAACCTCACAGGGCATACTCAGAAATATATACCTCCGTGTGCAAACCCTGAAGACAGCCATTGTAGAAGGAACTCCAAACCTGCAAAAGAGAAGTATACAAAAAAATGGAGGCGAGAAGAAAGTAAGGAGAAAAATAGAACAATGGAGAAGGAAACCAAAAAGAAGACAGGATTTTCTTTTGCCATAGAGATAATAATAAAATAATGTTTAGGGCATCTCTTTGAAAACAAGTAAGAAAATATTAGATTAGGGCATTTGATGGGTGAGAAGGAAATTAGTTTTGCTATTTTATTTATTTTCCCATTTCTCCCATGTGCACAGGAGATTGTGTCTCCCTCTCTTTTGCTTTTCAAGTCTTTTTGATTTATTTATTTTCTTTGGGATTGGTTTAATTTTTCATTTAGTGGGTTTTTATTTTAAATGGGAATGGGAATGTCTTATATTTGGGATGCTTTGTCCCTTTGTGAGATATTTATTTGGACTTCCATTTTAATTATTTGTCGGTTTAAATTTATTATGTTGGAAATCTCTTTTGAATTTTATTTTTAATTTTAATCAGTTTTATTATTTTACGGGGAAAGGTATTTTAATTTTTCCCCTTTATCTATTATTTTTGTGAGTTAGTTAATAAATATAATGGTCTAAATTATATTTATTAACAGACTTAATTTTGAAGTTTATTTTTTGTGACATTTATTTTTTTTCAAATTTTAATATTTAGTTGTAGGGTCGATTTATTTGGCCTTGGCGAAATATTTAATTTTTTTTCTTATGTTTAATTATTTTAAATTTTGCTTTGAATTCTTGTTAGAGTTTTAATTCAGTTATTGAAAACACATTATGCTGTTGAATTTTTTTTAGATTTTTAGGGTTTTATTTTATGACCATTTGGCAACTATCGATTAATCACTCCATCTTATCATGTGACCATCATGCCATTAATTCTTCATATTTTTTTTATTTGATTTCTTTTATGCATTGGAGTTAGAATTTGTTTTCGTAATCTATTGAAATCATCTCCTCACCTAGGGAACTTAGGGTTCGGATTCAAACCATTCTAACCTTAGAAGTGGCATGTTTCACGTTGCATACCCCCTAGTTGGATTTCATCATGTAGGGGATGGCATCATATGACGCACATCCCTGAATGTGTTTGACATGTCTACGCCTAATGTGTATTGCCATCGAGCATGCAGACGCATGCGAGGGGGTTCCTAGGGTCATGTGGAAAAGTTTTTTTGTATTTCATGTCATGACAGGTGAGTTGCATGTTGTGACTGCATGGGAAATGTGGGCATGACAGATACTCAGGAAATTTGATTCAAGAAATGCATATGAAGTAGAGTTACCAGAGACATTGGGTATATCACCTATTTTCAATATTATAGATCTATATCAGTATCATGAACTAGAGTTTACTGACAACATGGAAGAAGACTTAAAGAAGCAGTTACCACAATAAGCACCAGAGTAGATTAAAGACATTTTGGACAGCAGAGTTAGATGCAACACCAAAGGAAGACAATACAAAGAATATCTTGTGAAGTGGAATGACAGACTAGAAGAAGATTCATCGTGGATTTCTCAGGCTGAGGTGGACCATCTTGGTTCTCCCCTAGCCCTAGTAAAGTGAGGGACTCACTTTTTCAATAACCTTAGATGTCTGATCCAGGAGCATCCCTAGTTCAAGAGCAATCTTGCATCAACCAAAAACATTTGCATTTCATTTTATTTACAGTTCAGTTTATTTCTTTTCCAGTTCAGTTCAGTCAGAAGCAGTTTCAACTTGTGGTCTGGTATTGGAATTTCACATCTTGCAGAACTAGACTTAGCATCTACATTCATTCATCTACATCATATCAAGAATTTAGAGCATTTGGATTAGTTATCGCAAAGACATCGCTCTACGAAGATCAACTATTTTCTCAGTGCAAAGCATTCTAGCAATTCCTGATAATCAGCTAAAGGAGAAGGCTTGCAGATCAGTCCTTGACTTGCGGATCTCAATGACACATCATTCAATGTCCCTTGGTTCATGGCTGACCTTCCCCAAGGGTCCACACATTGTTCCATTCATTTGAGGAAGTGTCTATGCATTGAGGTTCGACCTATCTATGAACACGTTACAACTCTTCATTGGAGTTTGTGACCTTCCTTAGCTGTTGCGGAGCAATCTATTCATCTAAAAATGATATATAAAGATGTAATAGATCCTTAGGAAAGTAGTTAGCAATTGATTGATAGTTCTTGGTTTCAATTTTGTGCGAAGGGATCTTCAAAGCCTTATCTTACACATGTATGTAATCAGGCCTGTAAGCCCTAATTGTAAGCCCGCATGTTGCCAGCTAATCTCTATTTGAATTCTATGATATACTAAATGACTAAATCTACATTTACTTTATTTCTGTAAGTTGTTTTCATTGTGTTTACTCTTGCTGCATGGTCTGGATAGTTCATTCTGTGAACCCTCCTACTATGACTGCACCAATCTAGTGGGACTATCACCTTTCATGGCATTAGACACTTGAGTCCCTTTCATCCATATCCACCTATCCCATCCAAAAATTAAAAAAAAAAATGAAAAAAAGTAAAGATAAATCCCTTCGTCCAATGGTTAAAACCTGGTAAACAGGCACCCTAGATAAGTACCATGATGAAAACTTAGCAGATAGGCATCATGTGTAAGTTGATCTTCTATGTCACCTACACTTGGGGGCACCTTGTCTCATCCTCCTATCATGTTCCAACTTATCATTTTCTATCCTATCATACCCTATATCCTATCTTACCATCCTTAACCATTACCCATACACCTATACTATTGGGTCCATCCATCCTCCCTTCCTCCTTTTGATCTTGATAAAGATTGGGGACAAAATGTTGAAACATGCTTTGGGTATCCCTTGATATACCTCCATCCTTTCCAAACCAATCCATCCTATCATCATATCATCATCCCATTGTCATAAGCCTAATCTTAGCATGAGTCCTATCGCCATAAGCATTGTCACAAAAAATCCTAAGCATACTATCTAGAATGGGGCATGTTGTTCTTATGCGACATAGCCTTTGAGATCACATCCTTTCTCTCTTACGTGTACATCCTTTCCATCCCTTTATCACCTATCTTTTATCCATCTATCCTACCTCCATCCTTGCACCTAGGCTTGGTCCTCCCTTGTCATTAGTAGCTAGCACAAAAGGCTACACAAATTGTAAGTACATTGACATCTAGAAACACAAAAAAATTGAAATATCCCAAAAATACAACAAAAAAAACCCTAAAAAGTCCAAAAAAATACAAAAAAATCATAAAAGCCCTAAAAAAATCCAAAAAAAAATCGTAAAATGTCTTGAAAAAAAAATCCAAAAAAAAATCATAAAATGTCCTAAGAAAAATACAAAAAAATTAAATATTCCAAAAAAAATACCAAAAAACCATCAAATCTAACAAAAATATAAACAATCATCAAAGTCAATCATCAAAAGCAATCAAATCAACAATCAAATCATCAATCAAATCATTAATCCAATCATCAAATTCAACCATCAAAATCAAATCATCAAATCAAGCCAATCTCTCAAACAATCAAAATCACATCAACATCATATATCTTCAAATATCCAATCAATCCCACTCAATCTGATCGATCAATCCATCCACCTCTCATTAATAAAACATAATCAGAACTACATCTCATCTGTATTGTTAAGTGCCTTGATCCCGTGGACATGGGTATGTAGGTAGTCTAGAGTACAAAGGAAGTGTATAGATTCAGGCATAGACGATATTCTTCTTTCTTCCATCTCTCATCTTCTTCTATCATCTATCTCCATCAATTCATCAATCTTTCAAACCAATTCTTCCAAGCAATCAATTTCTGCAAATCATCAATTCTTCAATCACTCCTTCCATCTCATCATCAAGTCATTTCATCCATCCAATAAATCCAAATTCAAGTCCTCCTTTATCCATACCAATCAAGTCAATCAAGCTTGTCAAATTATCCAATCACAGTCAATGGTCTTGATCCCAATCTTGTTGTAAACCCAATCAACAATCATTCAATCATCATCATCATCCTTGTGTTGATCTAGGGATATATCATTCCCCACCATGACAACACTATCATCAATCAATCAATCATTAGTTTATAGCTTGACAGGGGAAATACCTTGTTTGTTTTTGTATCATTTGTGCATGCATGCTTGCTTGCTTATGTGTGTTATAATGTTATCTTGCATTTGTATTGCATCAGTATCTTTACAGCTAATATTCATATCTTGTATCTTGACAAGGTTGTATTAGTTTGTTGCGCATTGGATACTTGACAACTTGGTCTTTATACCCTGGTGCATAATATCTAGTTCTATATCAAACATAAGGATTAAAAATCTCTAATTTTATATGCAACCATCTGAAGCTGTTGTTCACCATCAATTCTTCACTTGCTTGATCAATAGTTCTGTCATCGTCTTTCTTCTGCTCATCATCCTCCTGGTCTTCATCGTGAGCTTCATCTTCATCCTGCAAAACAAGTGTGTTAGACGTTAATTAATAATAGATTTTTGTTCTAAACCAAACCCTAATTCTTTTGTACCATCCCAACTTGACCCCACCCAAACCCTAATGCTTTGTGTCGACCTAGCTTTTCATCCTTCTGTCATCTTATCACCAGTCAACCCAGTCTTTTGTTGGCAAGAGACATTGCTAGGCATGATATATGTTGTCATTGATGGCAACTAAGATCATTCCAATCATCCGCATAACACAAGTTGTGCATACTGGAAGTCAGATTCAAAATTTGTCTAAGTCTAGACAGTTAGGAATAGAGAAGCAATAGGGTCTAGTATTTTGGTCTGGATCTCTCCAGTGGGAAGTCATGATTAGCTGCGGATCCAGGAGAGTCATGTACATTGTCAAGATAGTCTAAATCTAGAATTTTGTCCTCCCGTGATGAAGGATTCAAAAGATATTAGCCTCTGAGTATAGGGTTCCAGTTTGTCAAAGCAGATAGAAGAATAGGCCGACCTTGAAGAAGATCTTGATTCTAGATGTATGGAAGTTGTTTGTTGGACAAATGATAATGATCAGTGACTGTGGCTGACATGAGTAACGATTTTCAAGAGCAAGTTTTAGTCCACACCTTAAGTTATGCATAGATCTAGCCGACAGAGTAGAGCATTCATAAAAGTTCTAAGTGTTGTTGAAGCCGACTAGTAGAATGATTGTATATCATATTGCGGATACATATAGCCAATAAAATTGGATGGTTTAGAGTGTGAAGTGTGTGTGAATAAGGCGAATGTGTGAAGAGCAGAAATCCAAAGTGCGAATGAAGGTAAAACATTAAGAAGAACAAAGCAAAGATGAAATGTGTAAGATCAGTTTTTGCACTTAATTAGAACTGAAATTCTTGCATAAGTAGATGCTATTAATCAGTTCAAATCTCTATTATTCTCTTATAATATTTCCATAGGCAGTGAGCCTTCTTCTTGAGCAGTGAGCTCTGGGCAGTGAGCCTGAATGCATATGCATTCCCATTTGTAAAGATACTTTTAACAGGGTATTAATATTTGTGGGTTAACCCCCACCATGGTTTTTCCCTTAACTGGGTTTCCACTTCAAAATCTTGGTGTCAAATGTGTTATTTATGTTTTCTGTTCACATGTTATTGACTGAAGCTGAAATGTTTATATTATAAAATTGATTAAAAAGAAAAAGGATTGAAAATGTGTGACAACTGATTCACCCCCCCTCTCAGTTGTCCAGACCTAAACCAACATGGTTTTCCTCTCAAGGGGGCATCATCTGCTAGTTTCATTGGGGCATAGTCTGTTTATCCAACGTATCATATCTTCTTTGAAATAATGCCCTAACGGACATTGTCTCAAAGAGGGGCAAAATGTAGACACCCAAAAATGTCCTCTAACACACTTGTAGTAAAAAAACCTAATCTTCTTCTATGTCTTCACAATTAATTAAATAAGCTTTATTTATTTAATTAATTGTCTTCATTTTCCTATCTTCACATTAATAATTAAATAATTTTTAAATTATTTAATTAGGTCATCACCTTTCTTCTGAAAATAAATAAAATCTAAATTTTATTTATTCCCCCTCTCCATCATGCAAATAACTTAAATAAATCTTAATTTATTTAATTTATGCTTTTTTTCCCAACACATCATTTAAATAAATTAAATAAACATAGTTATTTAATTTATTTGCCCACTTTCAATTAATCAATTAAATAAAAATGTTTATTTAATTTATCCACCTTCTATTTCTTTCTCAAATGTGCACATAAGTTCAAAATAGCAACAAATCAAATAACAACAAATCAAAAAGCAACAAATCAAAAATCAAATATGGAAGATTTTATAAAATAAAAAAAATCTATGAGCTCCACTAAACAATGGAAATATTCTTTTTTTTCAAAAAGGCAAGCATATCCTATCTCTACCAAAAAGATAGAAATATTCATTTTTGGAAAAGGCAATCTTATCTCACTCAAGACACTTGGCGTATGAACATTCACCCCTCATTCTCATCCGTCGAACATTCCTTTTATCCTCTAATGTTGATCACTTATCTTCCAAATCTATAAAAACCCTCATCCTCTCTCATTTGGGGTTTCGAATCTATTAACGTTTGCAATTATCTTTTATTTGAATCCATTAGTATCATCATGATCTTTGCATGCATGTTAGCTTTTCATCAATCCCTTACATAATCATGGTAGCTTCTTGCAATTTGGTTGCACATTTAATGAAGCAATCAACAATACAACCAAGCAATCTCACAACCCTGGTGACTTTGTTTTAATTGCATGTGATTTGTTTGATTAGGGTTTGATTTCTTGAGGTTTTGGGTTTATCTGATCTCTCTTGTTTGATTTGGACATTTTTGACCCATTACAACAACAACCATATAAATATGTGCCTACAAGCACATCATTTAAATGAATTCATAGTGTAGAGGTAAAATTTGGTTTATGCCAGTTGTTAAACAAAAGAATTGATCAAAATTAGAAAATATCACATCATCTGTTTAAATATAGTAGGATTAACCTTGTTTATGGAAAGATTTACAGAGAGTAGGTGAAATTCTGGATGTTCAAACATCAGTTCTTGGATTTAGAAATGTAAGGCCCCTTGAATGGAGAACAAGGTACATCAAACCAATGAGCAATATCAATAGATTATGAACTAATCCATGGAGACTTGGGAACATGAATTCTTTAAGTTCATCGTATCTTTCAAGATGATAAAGGTTTGATTTGTAATTCTTTACCTATGTGTGTTTGTGACTAACATCATAACCAACACATAGGAAATCTTGAGGTGCCTCCCTAGATAAAGAAGGATGATGATGACCTTACAGATCCTAAATATGAAGAACATAAAGTATACAATGATACAATATCATCTCCAGATTTGAAGCAAAAGGAAGAAACATATATTGATGTCCTTATAGTGAAGGTCATGGCTAGGACAAAAAGTTGGGTTGATAAGAGGATCAATGAATTGAAAAAGAAAGACATTACAATTAATTTTGAGAAGAAGAAGTTGAAGGAAAGAGAGGAGCCTAGATTTGATGATTTCTTGGTAAAGAAGAGACAAATCCATGAAGCAAAAATATCAGAGCCAAGTTCATCCAAAGCTACAGAATAACCCACTACGGAGGGAATTTCACTAGCATACATACCACCCTCACCCCCTAAGGACATCCCCTTGAAGGCTATTGCTCTAGATACACACAAAGTTGCTATCACACAAGGGGAAACTTCCAAAGGTGTAGATCAAAGTCTTGAAAGAAATGTTGTGGATAAGGAGGATACTGAAGATGAAGGAGGAGAAGCACAACTCCAAACATTGAAGAGAAAAAGAGATGATATACTATAAGGAATGGAGGTTTTGAGGCACTCTAGGTACCAAAGTCTGCACATGATAGGTGCTCTGTCACAAACACGATGGTAGCATCAAGATTAGTTGATCCAGCTAAATAGGTAGTTAAGGAATTGCAACATAATGTTCTTGTAGAAACTATTATAAAGGTAAAGAATGAAATGGTGGAAGAAATAAGGGACAAAGCCCAAAAGGAACAAATGATTGGGGCTCTACCATTGAGCCAAATAGTTGACCTAACAAAAGAGGATGAATTGGTCAAGGATATCACTAATCATCCCATTGAGACCCTACTGCAACATACAGAAACAAGAGATGAAGGTAATGTAGTAGGAGAGACACATGGTGAATGGGAAGAGAGGGAGGAAACCCCTAAAGTAGAGGTGCATATGGGATCCCTGGATACTTTAATTGAAAATGTTACTAGCCCAACTGTGATAGACTTAGCTTATGTACCCAAAGAGGGGGATAAGAAAGAGGGTGTCAATCAGACTGATCAATCTCAAGAGAAAAGTATTTCAATAGAAGTAGACAACAAAGGTGATGAGGAAAAAATGCAAATGGCACAAGAGGATGTCTTGATAAATAAACCTGAGCAAGAAAAGGTTGTTACATCACCTACAACCATAGGAGGAATAGAAGATGATGAGCATAAAGAGGAGGATCATTAAGGTGAAGAGGAGAATAAAGGCCAGGGGCCTAAGTCTAATGAAATTCTAGAAAAGCATGAAGATCTGACATCATATAGACAACCACCTCTAGAACAAAGACAAGAGGAATCACATGAATAGGAAGATCCGGATGCCATGAATAAATCACAGGAAAATGTACAAGATCTAGGTGATCAAGAGAAAGAACAGGATATAGGTACTCAAATGGAGCAACTAGATCAAGGAAAAATATCATAATCTGATGTTCTAGAGTTGATTTCTACAGAGACAAGCCAAGGGGAGGTACAACAAGTATCATTTGATTTCAAATCTTTGTTCATGATTGATTCTACAAAAGCAAAATGAAGAGCTAGGAGAGTCTCCAACATCAAGAGAGATCTAAAAATGGGGAAAAGGAGAGCCCAAGTTGCTATACCTACAGTAGATAAAGCTAAAGGTGAGATTAGGCTAGATGAGTATCAAGTAACATAGATTGACTTAGGCCATATGACTACTGAGCAAGAACGTCAAGAGAACCTTCAAAGTGTTGAAGCTATGGTAGCCAAAGTCTGAAAGCTCAAGGCAAGGAATACGGAGTTAAAAGAACAAAATTCTCAACTACAATAGTTTATACAAGGATTGATAAAGCTTGACATCCTGGCATCCACCTTGCCAACTACAGAGAAGTTAACTGCACTTACTCTGATAAGTGAAGAGGACATAGCACACTTGGATGTGCAGAAGCATCAAGGCCAAACTATGGATAAGTGGTTCATGAAGTTTATGATGTCTGGGGAGGAGGTAATAAAGACTTCTAAGTCTAATTGGGACACATTGTCCAAATTGAAAGAAAGCATTGATTCTTTGAAGGGTGAATTCACCTAGTGAATTCAAAAGTGCAACCATGCAATATCTAGACTCAAGAGAGCCAGAGGCATGACAGATAGTGAGTTGCTAAAAGGTAAAATTGTTACTAACATAACCCTGCCACTCATGAGTACATGGGTGACTAAAATTGGTTATGAACTTGGTGTATTAAAGGCTAACACGGATAAAATAAAAGACATCCAGAATAAAGTTCATGAGTTATTAGTTAGAGAATTAAGAATAATGGAAGATTTTCTAGATGATGCCATAATAGAGGAAGAGGTACTAGAACTAGATGAAGCTATACAAATGTTTAAAGATGAATTTAAAGTAGTTGAAGACCCTAAAGAACTCTTCACTATGGAGGTCATGGATGAAATGATTGAGCTAAATGTGAAGGTGAAGACATTCAGTAAAGAAGCAAATAAAAAGACATCAATGATAGAGCCTCTAGATGAGCAGATACATGCATTGAAGTATGCCAAATTAAGGGCCACCATAATAAGCAAGTTTTAGGTAGACAGCTATCCCCACTAGAGGATTGCCAACTAGAAATCTGTACCACGTGTCTTGCTTGTTGACTTGGTTAAAGAGAATATGAACTATTGATTGTAATAGACTAATCATGATCACAAGATCTTTGTAACCACCTCCAATCCTTGTGTTATAAAAGGAGATGGAATGCATTTTGTAAAGGATTTAGAAGCTTAATTGAGAAGGAGTTATTGAATTTCATGGTCCTCTCTCAAAGTCAATTGTAAATACATACTCTTTTGCATACTTAATGAAGAAGAAGATTACAACAATCGTAAACTTTGAGTAATCAGTGGATGAATTATTGACATGTTACTTTGATTTGCTGTGTCCTTTGGAGTGCATTTCATGTTGTGCATGTTGTCTTCATTCCTTTCCTTTAAAGTTAGCATCAGTCATATCTAGTTGTGGAACATCCTGGTGAACATATGGTTTGATCTCTTCCTTTTCATGATAGTATCAAGAGTATATATGGATAAATGGCTAAAGATTCACTTATTTTAGTAAAAGTTAGAAAGCATTTATTCAAATTTGTTTAATTTCATTCAATCATCATTGCAATTGTAAATACATAGAAAATAATAAGCAAATACAAAGAAATATGTAGATATCCCCTAGATAACTGAACATCTTTAGCATATTTGAGCAAATAGCATGTTAAAATGACAAATATCATGCAAAGAAACACAAATAAAGTTAGAAATCATGGAAATATATGCTTATAGGCACATTATTTGAATGAATTTATAGTACAGAAGTGAAATCTACTTAATATGAGTACTATGTAGAAGAATTGATCAAACTTACAAAAATATCTGCATCTTCTGGTTAAATATAGTAGGATTTAACCTTGTTTGTTAAGAATTCATAGAAAGCAGGTGAAGATTATCTGGACATGAATTTCTTAGAATTAGAAATGTAAGGCCCCTTAAATGGAGAACAATAATGCACATCAAACAACTGAGTAATGTCAAATGATTTTGAACTAATCTACGGAGACTTGGGATCATGAATTCTCATAATTCATCATATCTTTCAAGATGGTAAAGGTTTGATTTGCATTTCTTTATCTATGTTTGTTTATGATTAACATCATGATCACCATAAATTGGCACTAGGAGGGCCTAAAACTATTCTAGTTCTCAGATCTATTGCCTAGATATCATTCACGCACTTACATGAGGTGATATTTTCAAATTTTGTGAGAATTGGTCTAACTTTAGGTATTTGTGTAAATTTTTTACTTGTCATGGGTTATTTGAAGGATTTGATCACAAATATCGTAATATTGTGCATAAATATCATGATCTTTATAGTTAATTATTCAAAATTCCTTAATCTAAGTTAATATTTACAATTCTTGCAAATTATGTGCCAATATCCCGTCCTTGTGGTCAGTTAACTTGATATTTACTGTCAGTGATCTGGACTTTCAAAATTCACATCCATATTTGCATTTCATGCAAATATCATGTGAATAGTTGGTTATTTTGGACTTTTGATCATAAATATCAACATTAGAGGATCAAATGTCTTAATCTTTGTGAAGATCCAGTTGAAATATCCATATTCAGTAATAAGTTGTGAAGCTTTGGCTCACAGACCTAATACCAGGTCTAGATCCATCAGACCTTTTGAAGAATTGCCAATTCATGGACTTAGACCTTGTACAACCAATATTCACTACAATCCTAGTCCTAATTCACTAGCATCTCCATCCATACCTATTGTAACACCTCCAGTGTCTCTAGTTGTGCCTCAAATACCTCAGGTACCCACTGCAATGTCTTTCTTTGCAACTCAGTCACCACTTCTATTGGTAGCATATCATGCTTTACCTAATAATCCAGATAAAATCTGTCCAAAGTATCATCCTTACCAGGATGCAGAGGATCATATCAGAACCTACAAGGAAGCTTGTTTTAGAGCAAGAATAGAACATGAAGACGTCGTGTGCAGGTTATTACTCTTTAGGAGAGGAGGCGTATAGTTGGTATATTAGTCTTTCCCAGTCTACATGTTAGGAATTGCATGTAGAAGATATCAATTAAATGCAAATAAAGATTAAATAGAGGAATAAAAATACATATAAATAATAACAGTGAGAGACAAGTTTTAACGTGGTTCACCCAAACTCAGGCTACATCCATGAATAGAGAGTCCAATATTATTATCCAGTAAATCAAACTGATTACAACTAGTAATCCTTGCAACTCAATACCATTGCAAACACTACAATACAATATCAACAGAAACCCTAACCCTTAGCCCCTTTATTAAAGCCTTATGTCAGTTACAAAATAGGGTTTTTTTATGTTGGCCAATAGAAAAAATAACTCCCGACACCTTTATAAAATAATAAAAGTTGTTTGAGGTTTCGGGGGGTGCTACCCCTGAGCCTCGCAAGGGTGCTTCCCCTCGATCTCACCCTGTATCGTGATAGGGAGTGCGCCAGGGGTACTGCTCCGAGACCCGGCAAGGGGTGTTTCCCATTGACCCCATCTTGGGGGCAATGCCCCCAACCCCCATTAAATAATTTGGGGGGGAAACTGCACCAATAAAAGTGGGGAAAATTTAACCTCTAAGTTTGATTAGGCTCCATATAACAATAATCTCCCACTTGGAGACTGATCATAACATTGCTGACCCTGTAGCTCCCACTGGAAATAAACACACTGGACTCTGTTGTTCTAATTTTATTGTTTTCAATCTTGAAGACCAACCGAAGCTGAAGAGGAGCTCAACTTCTCCCTTGTCACTGCCTTTGTAAACATATCCACTAGATTTTCATTTGTATGTATCTTTTCTAGCCTTAACTATCCATCATCCAAGACCAATCAAATGGAATGATACCTCAACTATATGTGTCTAGTTTTTGAATGTAAGGCAAATTTATTTGCAAGATGTATGGCACTCTAGCTATCTATAAACAAATAAATGTTAGCCTGTTGTTTACCCAATTCTTCCATGAAATATTGCAGCCATATCATCTCCTTTCTTGCCTCTGTTGTAGCTACATACTCTGCCTTTGTGGAGGATAAAGCAACCACCTTTTACAACCATGAGATCCAACTCACTATTGTCCCACATACAGTAAAAACATAACCTGTAGTACTCTACCTGGTATCAATATCCCCTACCAAATATGAGTCTACATAAGCTGCTAAATCAATATTAAAGACCCCAAAACCTAAGTGTTTATTGAACGTACCTCTCAAATATCTGAGAATCCATTTTACTGCATTCCAATGCTCTAATCCAAGATTACTCATAGACCTGCTTACAACTCCTACAACATGTGCAATATCTGGTCTCGTGCATACCATGACATACATTAAACTTCCTACAGATGAAGCATATGGTACCTTGGACATTTTTTCTTCCTCCTCTTGTGTCTTTGGACACATCTCCTTAATCAATTTCAAATGACTAGGCAAAGGTGTGCTAACAGCTTTTACATTCTCCATATGGAATCTTTGCAACACCTTTTCAACATAATCAACCTAAGATAGTCTCAATTTTTTGTTCTTCCTATCTCTACAAATTTTCATGCCAAGGATTTGTTTTACTGCCCCCAAATCCTTCATAGCAAATGATTGTGCTGATTGTTGTTTTAACTCTCTTATGTGATCCATGTTAGACCCTACTACAAGCATGTCATCAACATATAAACATAAAACAGTGTAGTTGTTATTATCCAACCTCTTAAAATAAACACAATGGTCAAAATTATATCAGCTATAGCCTTGCTCAACCATAAAACTATCAAATTTCAAGTACCATTGCCGAGGTGCTTGTTTCAAGGCATACAAATTTTTCTTCAATCTATACACCAATTTCTCCTTACCTTTGACCTCAAATCCTTGGGGCTGTTCCATTTATATCTCTTCCTCCAAATCACCATGGAGAAAGGCAATTTTCACATCTAGTTGTTCCAAATGAAAATCTTCAACAACCACAATACTTAAAATAGTACGAATAGAAGTCATCTTAACAACCGGAGAAAAAATCTCATCAAAATCAATACCTTTTTTCTATGCAAATCCTTTTACAACTAACCTGGCTTTAAATATTTTCTTACCTCCATCTTCCTCTTTCATCCTATAAAACCATTTGTTTGGTAAAGCCTTTTTACCTGCAATCAACTTACATAATTCCCAAGTCTAATTTTTCAACAAGGAGTCCATTTCTTCTTTCATTGTAATCTACCACTAAACCTTTGTATCCACCTACATAGCTTCATCATACCCTTCCAATTCACCAGTATCTGTTAACAAAATAGAATACAAAGAAGGAGAAAATCTTTGAAGAGGTCTACTTAGCCTTATTGACCATCTAACATTCACTAGATTTTGTGGTATTTCTTTTTGTTGTTGTGGAGCATGAGGAATCACTGGAACATCATTATCTGGAGTATCATCCAACACCACATAATCTTTCTTTTTTCTCATGTTGCTGCAACTGATCTTTGTACAACACCTTCTCATTGAATACAATGTGCCCGCTTCTCACAATTTTTATATTTTCAACATCCCAAAGCCTATAACCAAATTCATCAATGGCATATCCAACGAAGATACACTTTTTTGATTTTGCATCCAACTTGGTTCTATTTTTAGAATCTACATGTGCAAATGCTTCACATCTGAAGAGTTTGAGAAATGAATAACTCACCTTCTTACCTATTCATTCTTCCTCTAGAATACCACAGCCCAAAGGAACTGAATGACCTCTATTAATTAAATATACAATGGTATTGACAGCCTCTAC
Organism: Cunninghamia lanceolata; assembly: GCA_027924645.1. Lineage (NCBI taxonomy): Eukaryota > Viridiplantae > Streptophyta > Pinopsida > Cupressales > Cupressaceae > Cunninghamia > Cunninghamia lanceolata. The sequence continues at coordinate 4,502,640 of BSBN01000071.1, read as the reverse complement.
CCACATGTTTAAAGGCAGCCCAACATGCAATCTCATGTTCCTTGCACCCTCCATTATTGTCCTATTCATGTGCTCAGCTACACCATTTTCTTGTGGAGTCCCTGGAACCATTTTCTGCTTACGAATTCTATTAGAGGAACAATAATCCTCAAATTCTTTGTTGCAATACTCACCACCATTATCAGACCTGAGACATTTTAATTTTTTACCCATCTCATTCTCAACCAAGCTTCTCCATTTCTTAAATGTTTGAAATACATCACATTTCTACCTAAGGAAATAAATCCAAACCTTCCTAGTTGCATCATCTATGAATGTAACATAATACCAAGAGAAGATACCCGAGCTAGTCCCCATATATTTGTATGCACCAGCTCCAACTTTTCATCTTTTTTTGCTTCCCATCCTTGTGAAAACTAACTCTCTTTTGTTTGCCATACACACAACTTTCATAGAAATCCATAATAATACATTTCAAACCTAGTAAAACTTTCTTAGAATGAAGTACCTTCATACATTTTTCACTCATATGCCCAAGTCTGTTATGCCACAATGTTGCATCAGATCCTGCAACAACTATCTCAGTCTCTTCCTATGAACCCATAGCAACTATTCCTGAACCTATTTGGTTTTTCTCTACAACAACTAAAGTAGAAGGACCAATATGACATGTACAAAGATATAAGGTGCCTACTTTCACAGCTTTTGCTACTATTAAGGCACCTCTTGAAACCTTCCAATTTTTATCACTAAAAGTAACTATGCAACCTTCATCAGCTAGCTGCCCTACTGAAATTAAACTCCTACTCAACCTTGGAACGTGCCTTACCTCTTGTAGTAGCCAATGATTCCCATTCTGCAACTTAATCTTGATTCTTTCCTTTCCAACAATCTGATAGGGTTAGTTATCTCCCAAATAAACTAGCCCAAAATCCCCTAGGACATAATCAAGAAAATAACTTCTATGGGGTGTAGCATGAAATGAGGCCCCTAAATTTAAAACCCATGAATCATCAACATTATCTAGGGAAAGAATCAAGGCATCATCTTCAGATTTATTACTTACCACATTTGCCTCCTTATTGCCTTCTTGTTTGTCTCCTTTATTCTTTTGAGACCAGCAATCTTTCTTCAGATGACCTAGTTTCCCATAGTACCAGCAATCCTTCTGTCCTCTGGATTGGGACCTCTTGTCCTTTGATTTTCCTCATGACTTCCCATGACCTCTAGAACCTTTTCCTCTCTCCTTTGATCTTCCTTGCATTCTGCATTCAAAACACTACCTGATGTGGACCCTCCTGAGCTTTTCCATCACATTTCCTTGCTAAGGATAACACTGACAACATCATCAAATTTCAAAGTATTTGAACCAGAGACAGAGTTACTTACAACCATTACCAAGCTATTCCAGCTTTCTGGCAAAGAACATAAAACCAAGAGAGCCCTCACCTCTTCATCAAATTTTACTTTTCCAGAAGTTAACTGACTGGTAATCGTATTAAACTCATTTAAATGATCTATCACAGATCCACCTTTAATCATTTTCACATTAAACAAACACTTCATGAGAAATACCTTATTTGAGGCTAAGGGTTTTTCATACAATTTAGCCAAAGCTTTCATCAGTTCATCTATTGTCTTTGCTTCTATTATATTGAATACCATAGATGGTGGTAGGCACAACCGAATGGTTTCCACTACCTTTCTATCTAGAAGATTCCAATCCTCATCATTCATTATTGCCAGTTTCTTGGCTATTCCTTCCAACGGCCTCCACAAATCCTTTTGATAGAGATAATCCTCCATCTGCATCTTCCATAACTGATAGTTCTATCCATTGAATTTATCTACCTTTAATTTACCCTCATTTGCCATTTCCCCCACTCAACCATGAGACCTTCCTGCAGACGATAATCAAACACAAACCACTCTGATACCACTTGTTAGGAATTGCATGCAGAACATATCAATTAAATGCAAATAAATATTAAATAGAGGAATGAAAATATACATAAATAATAACAGCAAGAGACAAGTTTTAACATGGTTCACCCAAACTCAGACTACATCCATGAACAGAGAGTCCAATATTATTATCCAGTAAATCAAACCGATTACAACTAGCAATCCTTGCAACTTAATACTACTGCAAATGCTACAATACAATATCAATAGAAACCCTAACCCTTACCCACTTTTATCAAGCCTTATGTTGGTTACAAAATAGGGGTTTTTTATGTCAGCCAATAGAAAAAATTACTCCCGACACCTTTATAAAATAATAAAAGTCCTTTGAGGTTTTAGGGGTGCTGCCCCTCGACCCTGCCCTATATTGTGATAGGGAACACACCAGGGGTGGTACCCCTAGACCCTGCAAGGGGCGCTGTCCCTTGATCCTTTCTTGGGGGCACTGCCCCAAACACCCGTTAAATAATTTAGGGGCAAACCATGCTGATAAAAGTGGGGAATTTAATCTCCGAGTCTAATTAGGCTCCATATAACAACACTACCATCCCTACCTGGGACACTTTAGAAAAAATTTTCTTAGGAAGATCCCGGCTATCACTTATCACATGTTTGCTATGATTAAAAGAGTTGAGGGAGAACTAATTTCCAATTTCAATGCTAGGTTTCAGAAAATTTACTCCAAGCTAGTTGATCCATACAATGTAGGTGACGAGGAAGCAAGATCCATATATTATTCATCCTTGGATCCCTTAGCATCCATGTTTATCAGATGAACACATCCAGCCATAACTTCATTAGCAGGTGCTTTTGAAGAAGCCATTAAATTCAATCAATAGTTAACACCTAGCTTTACACCTAGCTCTGGATATCCTACATATCCTATACAACCACAAGGTAATGGAGTCATGATACCTCCAACCATCATGCCCAGTCCCTTGCAAGTGCCTCCAATTAGTACCATGCCTCCTCCAAATGGAAATGGCCAGATGATACCTCATCCTAGACAAGTATCTCAGGATGCAATGCAAAACAATAGCAATGGTAGTTCTTTCTTTAAACCTCAACAAGATAATGTAGTAGCTAAGGCTCGGGAAGAGAAAGATGAAATTAAGGAAATATCTACATAACTAAGAAAGTTAACTACTTAGATCACACATATGAGGAGTCAAAACTTCTATTCCCTGTCAAATCAAAATAGAGGATATCTTGTTAGAGGATATGGAAATAAAAATGATAGATCTAGATATCATAACAAGGGGTACAATAATAATAGGAATTTCAATAATAATAGAAATAATAATGCTACCCCTAGGCCCCCTAGAACATGGAGTACCAGGGCAAACAATGGCTCATTTCCATCACCATTGGACAATCAACCTTCTATTGAACCCAAACAGACTACTAGGGTGAATTTAGCAGAAGCTACATTCACAAATTGGTGCAGAATGTACATGCTGAACTAGATTGCCCTCAATTCAAGATAGCAGCTAGTATTTTCCAAGCTGAAGTGTCTAATACTGCAGGAGATCTTCCTTGTCCAGAAGGAAATGAAATTGTCCTCTTAGGATATGAATCCACACTTATGCTGGAAAGTTCTATCAGTCATCAACATCCTCAAATGACTTCAACTCATGAGAATTACATGCTAGTATGTGAAGAGTCTACATTAGCATTTGAGTCAAATTATGTCTTCCCCTTTGAGGATGAAGATGAACCAGAGCCAGAACTTGAAGAGGTTCATGCTTACCAATAGTAGTATCAGGGTATACATAATTATAACTTGATGAGTAATCCTAACAGACTAGCTGGTCCATTGTCTACATCTATCCCTCCTAACAATTTCAACATACCACTAGATCCAAAAGCCAATAAAAATCCTGGTCCTCCCAAGGTGAATACTCAGTATTTCACACCTCAAAATAGAGTCTCTAAAGCCATCATCCAATTTCTCGAGTTCGATAAATTAGTTACATACTTGGCTGAAGAGATGAAAATGATAAAAATTAGCTTATCCTTTTCAGAATTGCTGAAAACTCTAGTCATCAAGAAAGACTTCTTAAAATCCTTAGATGAATCCACATCAAAAGATGATAATCCTGGTCATAATCTTAATCACATCAGGACTAGAGATCCTGCACCCAAAGATAACAATGTCAAGAATAAAATGTAGGCCACTGTCCAAGTTGTTGAAACATCACGCATGACTTTATATAGAGATAAGTCTGAATCTCCTCCATTCTTCCTTATATTGAGAATATTTTGTAAGAATCTACAAAATTGCTTAGTAGATTCAAGTGCATCAACAAACATAATGTTGCTATCCATTTGCAATGCTTTAGGGTTATATCTAGCCAAATTCCTTAAGAAGGTGACATAACTTGATAAAGCATAAGTTAGTGTGGTAGGAGAATTAACTCATATCCACATGCACCTCATGTCAGACCCTAGGGTACAATATTACATTGACATACAAGTAGTGGATACTCTTGATATTTATGAAAGGAAGCTAGGTGTGCAGAAATCGCTTCCTACACTAATCTAAAGAGGATAGAAGAGTACAAATTCATTTTAATCTTTACAGTTACAAAAATGTTAACATAACAATGGAGATATTGCAGGAATACACATACACAAAGAAATGAGACAGAAGAGAGAGACACAAGATATACGTGGGGAAAACCCTTATTGGGTGAAAAACCCCACACTCCAAAACTTGTACAATGTATTATCAAAATTGAAATGGTTTATAATACACTTATAATGCAAGCTCTTAGGAGTCTTTGACACTTGTAACTGGAGACAAACTAGTAGCATAACAGCACTTGTCAATCACATAATACATCTCCTCTCCAAAGCACCTGTTTATATAGAAAATACAAGACAAAAATGGCTCTATCTTGAGATGGGCGTCCAACATGGCTTCATGGGCCAAAACCCACACCTATAGACACTTGTCCAACACTATAGGATGTTCCTGACACTTGTCAAGTCACCCCATCCCAAAGAGGTCACCTATTCCCAAGTTGGGCAATGACAGATGCTCTTACGACTCTTACAACTGTCATAGAATCCATCATACTGACATATCTTACAACTGTAAGAGAATCTATCATAAACAGAATATAAATAGCATAAACTCTTACAACATGTCATAACCCTCCTTGGGGTTCTTAAAGATGCCTTGTGACACATGTCTTCACCTGTCATAGAACCTTCTATTTCTGACTCTTAATGTCATAGATTCCGTCATAACCATTTCGGTCAAGATTCACTTACACACTAGTCAAGATGCTGACACATAGCAGAAAAAATCTACCACACAAAAGGGACGCCTATCTCCACATGGAGTGTGTTGACCATCCTAGTCATCTTATAAGTGGAGTGACAACTCATCATGCCACTTCACACTAAATGACAAAATAGGATGTGCAACGAATTACAACATAGGCTAAGTAAATAAATTACATTACAATAATAAATGCAGGGAATTACCAAGGTTGAAACACCTTAATTCCCAACAAATTATGGGATGTTGCTTAGTAGGGATTGGTCCAAAACACTTAATGGTTACATGGCCATTGATTTCAGTCATATGTGGTTACCTTAGAAAGGTATCCCCAACCAGATAAGGATAGAAGTTTAACCTAGGATGAAGCACATGATAATTGAGTACAACAATACTAATGAGGTATTGCATGTAGATGTTGAGCAAGGAGTTTATGCTATAAGACCTCATATAGTTAGGATTGAGGAAGTCTTGATGTATAACATGCATACACATGGAAATAATGATTAGGAGGATAGGATGATCCTTGAATCTGATCATAATTTGGTTGATGAAGAGGAAATGGATCACTTCACTAAGTTTGAAAAGTATCTTTCCAGAGAAATGCAACGTTACTGACTGACTGGGACATCCATTGAGGATATCCTAATATCTGGATGGTGCAGATTACATGATGAAGCACTTTTAGAAAAGAGTTGTGAAGCATGTTTAGACATGGTTGAATTAGAGAAAACTTGTAGTGAAATAGGATCATCAACAACCAATGTTAGTGAAAAATCTGATGATGATAGTACTGATTCTTGTTTGTTTTTTCTAGGTATAGAGACATGTGAACATAATGAAAAGGAAAATGTTATCACCCCAAGGACTATCTACCTAATTGAGTCAGACTATGAACTTTCAGATGAAGATAGGGGGAGTAATCTGACAAAGTTTGAAGAATTTTTGTTCATACAGGTTCAAAGACTTATTCTACATGGAGTTCCTTCACACTAGTCATTAATTAAAGGATGGTGTCGGTTACATGAGGCATCACACTTAGAAATAACATGCACTTTATGTTTACATGTATTGAACAAAGAAGAACATTTGTACTCCAAAAAAAAATTACATGGTATCAAGGAGGTCACTAAAGATGAAAGAAAAGAAATTGCAGCACATCCAGAGGATGAAGGTGATAACATCAAGGTGATGAAAAGAAAAGACATATCATGCTCACAGAAATCACCATATGTGATAAAGACTGAACCTCAAAAGCTAAAATGGATTTCAGGTGGTGCAGCAGCAAGAGCCAAAAAGAAAAGAGAATGTCCTGATAAGATATTAACAAAAGATAAGTCATGGATTCTCAGATTTGATGATTCTAAGTCCAAATAGGGAGCTAGAGTGGGCATTGATCTGATTGATCCATTAGGGAAGTCCTTTTTAGTAGCATACAAGTTGCAATTCCCATGCACTAATAATGTGGCTAAATATGAAGCCTTAATTCATGGATTGTTGTTTGCTCTAAAGAAGAAAGTCAAGATCCTGCATATCTATGGGGACTCAAAATTAGTGGTAAAACAAGTCAAGATTGTCTATGCTTGTAATTATAAGAGGTTGTCAAACTATAGGCATAGAGTTTGGGACCTAATAGAAGAATTTGATGCATTTTACATCATACACATCCCTAGGGAACAAAATCACAGAGCTGATGCATTGGCACAAGATGCCAGCTCATTGGAGCCTTTATCCATCTCTGGAATGAAGAGATTTTTAGTCAAATTGGTATCAGTGCCATCCATACCTGATAATGTGGCTAATTTCCAAGTGTTTGATGATGATCAACATATCCTAGACTTCATAGCAAATAGAGATATATTTGAAGCACATATCCTAGATGAGAGGAACCTAGAAGATCATGTATGGGAAGAAGAAGAAATTATGGACTTGCCAAGCAACAAAATTCCCAAAGGTATGATATAACTTGGAGTGTTCAACTTGGACAACATGATAAAACAAAATGACCCCCCCAAGATAGATGGAGGAGAGTACTCACCTGTCAACATAGGGCAGGGTGAAGACACAAGGAATGTCTTGATTGGTAATATTTTTTCTGACGAAGAAAAGGAAGGAATAACTTAGGAACTAAAAGATTATATCCATGTTATTGCCTAGACCTATGATGAGTTTAAAACATATGACACATTGATCATCACTCATACTATACCACTAAAGCCAAATGCTAAACTATTCAGACAAAAATAGAGGCCAGTCAATGCACTATTGGAACCCATAATTTTTGAAGAAGTTAAGAAACTACTAAATGCAAGGATCATATTTTTTGTTAGGCATTCAACATGGGTAGATAATCTAGTATCAGTCAGAAAAAAGAATGGAGACATACATCTCTATGTAGACTTCAAGAATTTAAATAGGGCCTCAAAAAAAGATAACTATCCTCTTCCCTTGTTAGATGAAGTTTTACAAATAGTGAATGGAGCTCAAATGATGTCTTTCCTAGATGGTTTCTCAGGATACAACTAGGTGATGGTAGACAAAATAGATAGACTAAAGACAACATTCACCACCAAGTGGGGGATATTTGCTTATAGATGTATGCCTTTTGGATTGATCAATGCTGGGGCCACATTCCAACACACAATGTATATAGCATTCAGAGGCCTAGTTGGCAAGTGCATCATCATATACATGGATGACCTGACCATTTTCTCAAAGAAGAGAGGTGATCATATAGAAGACCTTAGAAAGGTACTCAAGAAGTGTGAGCACTATGGTATCTCACTTAACCCAAAGAAATGCATATTCGGGGTAACCACAGGTAAGTTACTCAGTCATGTAATATCAGAAAATAGGATCACCATTGTCCCTGCTAGAGTTGATTCTATAATGAAGTTACAAATTCCAGGGAGTAAGAAAGAACTAAAATCTTACTTTGGTAAGATAAATTTTGTAAGTTCATCACAGGATTTGCAGAAATCGTCAAGCCACTCAATGCAATGCTTAAGAAGGATGCCAAAATTGAATGGACATCTTAAGAAAAGGCCATGTTTGAGGATATCAAGAAGGCCATGGTAGATGTACCTATCCTGATCAGCCCAAATTATACAAGAGAGTTTCACATTTATTCATTTGCTTCAGATCATGCCTGTGCAGTAGTCCTGACATAGAGGAGTGAAGAAAAGGAAGAGAAGCCCATCGTATTTATGAGTTCTCCATTTAGGGATGCAGAGCTTAGATACATGGGCATTGAAAGATAAGACCTTGCTTTGGTTAGAGCAATAAAGAAATTCAGACACTATATCTTAAGAAGTAAGATAATTGTTGTTGTACCTGATGCAACAGTCAAAGTGCTCCTGATGCAAAATAAGCATGGAGAGAAGAGAGTAAAATGGATAACAGTACTACAAGAATATGACATGGACATAATTCCCATTAAGCTGGTTAGAGGGAAGGCCTTAAGCCAGATGATTGCTGAAATTGACCCCAACTTGGTGAGTCAACAATATGTTGTGAACACAAAGGAAAATAAAGATTGGTATTCATATATTAGACATATCTTGATCACCAGGAGATGCCCACTAAAGATGCAAGCTTCTCAAAGGAGAGCTTTGAAGATTAGATCAAAAAAGTACATGATCAAAGGGGGAATCCTCTTCAAGAAGAATTATGAAGGAATATACCTTAGATGTCTGGACAAGTCAAAAGTTGATAAGGTTCTCATAGAATTACATGATAAATTTGGAACAACACATGGATCTCACCTAGCCACTGCCCATTCTATCTTAAGAGTAGGATAGTACTGGCCAACAATCTTCAAGGATACTATTGAACATATCAAATGCTGCCATACTTGCCAGACTACTACCAATAGAGAAAGATATGCTGCTCAACCCCATTATCTAGTTATGGAGATGTGCCCATTTTCTCAATGGGGCATGCACTTCATAGGTCCTATCAATCCTCCATCATCTTCAGGTCATAGGTATGTGTTGACAATCACTGGTTACTGCACTAGGTGGACTAAAGTTTTTAGCAGAAAGACCTGTACAGTAGGATATGTGATCAAATTTTTAGAAACAACATCATAACCAGGTATGGAGTTCCTTACACTCTTGTATGTGACAATGAACTAGCTTTTGCATCTTTAAGATTATCTAGTTGGGCTTTTGATTATAGGATTATTTTAAAATTCTGTTCAAACTATTACCCCCAAGGAAATGGCTTAGTAGAGTCAATAAGAATTTATTGAACATCATAAAGAAACTGATAGAAAAGAACCCCAGAGAGTGGAATACCTTACTTAAATATGCCTTGTGGGTAGATCAAACTAGAATGAAGATTGCATTAGGGAATTCCCCTTACCAGTTAGTTTATGAGGTGGATCCCATCCTCCCTATTAATCTCAAAATTCCTACCTATTGTGTGGTTACACAACACGCCTCATTTTTGCCTCAACAAAATAGGGACCCAACCTTTTTGTTTCTACTTGTTCTTTGCTTTTGGGTGGTTTGGTAAAAGTCAGAAGGAGCAATAGTATATCATCCTTACACATGCATATGCCTCATGAGGAAAGGTCAAATGTTAAAGTTAGTTTTTGTCATCATATACCTCATAGTACAGAAAGGGAAAAATTCTAAGCAAGTTAGTCTTTTAGATCACCCTAAAATTCCTTAGGGATAGAAAGTTATGCTCAGTCAAAGTTTGGTCAAACCTGACATTCCTAGAGGGTCACATTCACCAATATCAGTCATATTCATTAATATCCCTGACCTGTGCTTTAGTAATGATAACCTAATATCCGCATGATCCTTAACATGTAAAACATCAAATTTAAATGCTAGAAAACATTTGTTCGTCAAGTCCCTCGCATATTCCCAAAGGGTCATCTTTCAGAAGGCTAATATTTTGTAATATCTATGATCTTAGTTAATATGACCATGATGTCATAACCTTGGCCACTTCAAAGCATTATAAAGGATGTTGACGTCACCCTCACATCCTAGAATGGGGGTGATATTTCATTGTATTGAGTATCTAGATAATTCTTAATATCCCTCACATTAACTCTTGAGCCCCGTGATGCAGAGATTTCTAGTAACCAATGAAATGGTGCCATGTGGCACATCGACCCAATCATATAAACATAATATGTTATAACAATTGATTAAGTAAAGGTATGATGACTTGACTTCGGTCATCGGTCAATAGTTGATCATCCTCATATTCCAGATATCAGTGATATTCACTAACATCCCTCATCTCCATGAATATCACCCCCACATTAAATAACTATTCAAAGGTAGGTCAAACCTCCAAATTTTCAAATTGACACCTGCCACTTGTCAATATCTCTAATCCTCAGGTGTTGATCAACGAACATTAATAGATGGTCATTAAAGTTACCCTAATTCACCTTGATGCTTGATTAAAAGTAAAATTTGGGTTCATTTTGAACGTACTGAATGATTAAACAGAGAATCACAGAGCCCTTGCAAGACTAAAGTGACATCACTGCAACTTGCAAGCTCAATGAAATAGGATTTGCATTTGAACAGCTAACGAAATGGTAACTACAAGGTGATAGTGTTCATCTGAACATCCCTTACACAGTAAAAGGAAAGCAAATATCAGGTACGTAACGATAAAACCCTCCTTTTGTCATTTATGGTAAATTAGCAGGTAAAATTGATTTTACTAGAGTAAATCGATATTGTGATGCATGAAATGTATTAGAATAAGAAAATTATCACCCTAAAACTCATGTGATCACTGAATATCACCATGGCACACAACACATCAGGGTAAGAACATATATGTTTTGTTGTAGGATCCAATGGCGGCTCAGAAGAACAGGTCAGACAAAACATTTTTGAAGCCAATGCACATACAACCTAGGGGGTATCATTCAAATATGGATAGATAAATGATATGTATTCTAGAAATATAGACCTGGATGCATGGACAGCAAGGTTAGAAAAGGGAGGCGGGAATTCCCTGCTCATCAATATCTACAATTTAGGAATGTGGCATGTGGGGGGATTTCCCTATGCAATGGAGGCCACTAAATTAGTGGTAGAATGCACTTGGAACTACAATGTAAATACCAGAAGGGTGGAAAAGCATGGTAGGGTCTACGTAGATTTTTCAATTGTAGGCATCACCTTAGCATTTAACCTACCTAAAGGACCTAATGTGGTCAGACTGAACCTAGATAAACTAAAGAAAGAATATAACAGTAAGGAAAAGGAAGCTAGAAGAGTCATGTACCAATGGAGGGCTCATGATAGCACTTATAAGGCTTCTACCAAGTTTCCTGTGTATATGTACAATTTTGATTTTGCCCCTAAATACTAGTATATGATAGCAATGCTCAGCAGGATGATAGGGAATATGAATGCTAGGTCATTCGAGAATTGGATGTATGGCATCATCAAGATGGTGGAATATACTAAGAAGAAACCCCAATGCATGAAGATTATAAGTGATAGCCTAGACAAGGGGATGAGGAAGTTAGGAGGAAGAAGTAATATGTTCCACATGACCTCCTATGTAGTATATGCAGTTGCATTTAGAGGCACTTTTACTGGGTTACAATTAATGGGCAAGGTCAGAAGTGACCCTGGTGATGTAAAAATTTGGGATCATTATCCCCAGCTGAAATATAGAGAGTCTCTCCAACACTATAGGAGAGTGAATGACTCCTTTTCCATGCATCTTGTCAGGACCATGGAAGAAGACAGGACAAAGAGACTGAGTGTAGAAGCTCAGGCAATAATATACAAATATGGGGCCTGGTTCATCCAGTTCCCCACCTTTTCCTACATAAGGATAGAAGGTTTTGATGATTATCCTCTTATGTTACTGAGATACCCCAATGATAAGGTCATCTTGATGGAGTTGGCCAGACAGGTATTACCTTCAATGAATGCTTATATTGAGAAGGGGAAGATACCCAATGTTCTATTCCCAAATGTTATGAAATGGTATATGTGTCCAAATGAGGAGAGTGTGAAGGATGCGATTAGAGGATTAAACTTGATGCATTTGTATCCATTCTATCTATCTAGGCCATATGATCCTTATGATAGGATGTATGCATTGCATAAGAAGCCTATGCATCAGAAACACATTGAAGATTACTAGGTTGATTGTGATGATGAGGTAGAGGTGAGAAGGAGAGATTATCAGAGGCTCACTCTAAATCAGATATGCACAATGGATTGCATGCCAGTGCCTTCTCAGTTACACAAAGATGATGGCCTAATCATGTCCCAAGAGTATGAAGACAAGAAGGTATACAATGAAATGATATCAGCCCCAGATTGGAGTCAACCAGAGGTGACTTCATCAGACCAAATAACGCAGAATGTCATCCAATTGACAAAAGAGTGGGTGGAGGCTAAAGTCACCAAGCTAAAGAAGAAAGCTATAGCCCTCACTGTTGATAACAAGAGAAAGAGACAAGAACTATCAGATGAAGAATATGATGGTTTCCTCAAGGAGAAGAGGTAGTCAAAAGGGGAAAGGAAGCAAGGTAAAGTTAAGAAAGGAAACCAACCTATTAGGGTGACAAACATTCATCAGTCTCAACCAAAAGAAGATGTAGCTTCCATATCTGCTGCAGCACCATCTCCTTCACCGGCAAAACAAAAGAAAATTGTTGCATCTCCTACCTTTGTTAATGTACATATTGAAGAGGAGAGCTCATATGATGATATCCTAATAAGGAGGAAAAGGAAGAAAACCTCATATACACCCCACAAGAAATGGGCATCTAGTATGAGGGGAGTAGTAGATAGAAACCCCACAATCCAAGGGGCAGGTGGTGAATGTATTTTGAATAATTTACAACATGAGGTCCCCATCCCTGACATCATAAAATTCAAGTCTGAGATAACAGAGGAACAAAGACAAGAAATGCATACTATGTGGAATAATCAATCATTTCCATTGGATGATACAGTTGACTTATCTGATGATGAGCTTGTCAATGATGTCTCTACTCATTCTATGGAGACATTGGTGAAAAATACTAAGATGACTCCTCATGGCACCCCCATGGTGTAAAAGAAGGTTGGAATAGAAGAAATAGAGGAAGGTAATCCCGAAGAAGTGGCCCAGTGGATTGGATTGACAAATTTGGTTGATCAGGTCACTAGCCCTGTGGCAATTAATTTGGCCTACCAAGGTGATGAAGACCCACATAAAGATAAGGACCTACCTCTAGAGTACGATAAATTAGAGGCTAATGTACATATTGCAGATGAAGAGATGCCTAATCAGAATGAGGGTAAGGAAAATGAACAAGTACCTGAAAAGACTACAACTAAAGAAGGGGTAGATAAAACCCAAAATCCTAGACAAGTAGACAGATCAAAGGCTGAAGAGTAGGATCCTCAACATAGTGATAATTAAGAGAAAGAAGAAGAAAATGTAAACAAGATTGGTCAAAATGACCATCTAGATGCATTAGATCAAAGGGGTCAAACTCCTCCTGAAAATCAAACACCACAAAATACACAAGGTCAAAATGTGAATGTGTAGAAGGAGGTCCTGGCTCAAGAAGAACTTAGTCATGAGGATGTTCAGGATGAACAAAGAGAAGAACCTTCACCACAAAGAGTGGGAGAAAATGTAGAATCTCATAATGCTCACGTTGAGCATACAGACCAACAAGGGTCCATAGATGAGATACCATATTGGTTGCAACAGGAGGTGAACCCACCTCAAGTTAATGATGTACCTAAATTTGACATTTCTACATTATTTTCAGCTGATATGGTGAAACCAAAGAGAAAGACAAGGGTAACTTCTGCAATCAAAAGAGATCCTACCACTGACAGGAGAATAGCTCAGGTAGCTCTGCCTATAGTGGACAAAGCCAAGGGAGAGATAAGTCTTGATGAATTTCAAATAACTAACATTGACTTAGGCTTTGCTACTGAAGAGCAAGAAGGCCAAGAGGCCAAAGGTAGTATTGATTCCTTATTGAAAAGTGTCAAAAGGAAGAAGGACAAAAAAAAGTGCACAAGGAGTGCATTGCCCATTTACATACCTTCATAAAGGGGTTCATTGACCTGAATCATATGCCAGTTAGCACCACTAATCCTTTGACCATTATATCTTAGGAGGAGGTAATAGGACTGGATATTATGAGGAACAAAGCACATGTAATAGATAATTGGTTTATTCAATTCATTTCTGAGGTAGAAAAGGCAATAAAGACCTCCCTCACAAATTAGAATTTGCTCAACACATTAAGGAGCAAAGTGGATAAATTACAGAAGGAGGTTGGGTAGAGATCCATCAAAGTAGAGAAAGATTTGGATGCCCTGGCTGAGATGAAGTGCATAGACATGGAAGTGCTCATATTCAATAATGTACTGGGTAATAATACTGCACAATTATTGGGTATTTGGTATGAAGATACTCAATTTGAGAATGATATCTTAAAGAGATGCAACTCCAAGCTTAGAGACATCAGTGTTAAGTTGCATCACCTTATGGCAGAGGAAGTGAATATCCTAGAGGCTCTTGGAGACAATATAGAAGGGAAGATAGAAAATCAGGATGTAGATTTTGCAGTTGAGGCATTCCATAATAATTTCAAGCAAGTAACAGATGACCCCCTCTAACATTTGATAGAAGATATAGTTAATAAGGCTATGAGGATGAAAGTAAAGGTGGAAACATACAATGAAATGCTAAATAACAGAAAGAACAAATGGGCTGCATTGCAGATACAATTTCATTCCCAAGAACATTCTATAATCCAAGGTCCAAGATAGGGAGAGATTGAAAGGATAATACATGCATATGAAACCATCAGGGAGATCATTAGCACTAATATAGAGGATGACCTATCTGATGAAGAAGAAGATGAAGAATGAATAAGGATGCATGATGACAGGGTCATATGCATAATATGGTAAAGATAATGATTAACACCAGATGGTTTCTAGCTGGCAACATGTGCCACTTTGACATTTGTTGACCAAATCAAGGATGATATGGGCCATTGATTTTGATAGTTAAATCCTGATCATTGGATCTTTTGTAACCACCTCCTCTCCTTGCCCTATAAAAGGAGATGGAGTGCACATTGTAAGATTGTTTGAAACTTAATTGAGATTAGATTGTTGAAGCTCTTAGGACTAATTCTCAAAGCTGATTGTAAATATACATGTTTGTTGCATGTTGAATGAAGAAAAGGTCTAGATTACATACAATCGTATACTTTGAGTAATCTGTTGATGATTTCTTGGCTTGTACTTTGACTTGTTGCATCCCTTGGAGTGCATTTCATGTTGTGCTTGCTATCTTCATCCCTTTTCCATCGAATTTTGCATCAACCATAATTAGTTGTGGAACATCCTAGTGAACCTATGGTTTGATTTCCTTCTCTTCATGACTGTATCTAGAATGTATATGGAACAATAGCTGAAGATTCACTCAATTTAAGTAAAGATTAAAAAGAATTTAACAATTTTATTTAATTTCAGTAAAATAATCTTCACAATTGCAAGTACACTGATAATCTAAAGCAAACCTGCATGAATATGCTGATATCCTGAAGAAAATTGAACATTAATAGCATATTTGAAATAATCAGTATGTATAATTGAAAATGTCATGCAAATACATATAAATCTCAATGATGATCAGGCAAATATCTGCTTATAGACACATTATTTAGATAAATTCATAGTATAGAAGTGAAAATTAATCAATAGCAGTTGATGATCAAAAGAATTGATCAAAATTAGAAAAATATTTTCATCATCTATTGAATACAGTAAGATTAACCCTTTTTTTTAAAGATTTACAGAAAGCAGGTATAGAACCAGATGCTTAGACATCAATTCTCAGTATTAGAACAACGTAAGACCCCTTGAATGACAAAACAACATGGCACATCAAACCACTGAGTTACCTCAATAGATTATGAATTAATCCATAGAGACTTGGGATCATGAATTTTCCAAATTCATCGTATCTTTCAAGATGATAAAGGTTTGATTTGCAATTCTTTATCTGTGTGTTTATGACTAACATCATAACCAACACTACCCTGTAATTTGCACATAAATACTTAGGTATAAACATCAAACAAGAGGTTAGGTTGCTTCATCTCATGCACTTGGAAGAGAAAAGAGATAAGGTGATTGACTAATTCACCAAATATCAGGCTATAGTCAAATGTTGGTTTGATAAGAGATCTAAAATAAAAGCCTTCCAAATATCAAATCTAGTCCTATCATGGGACAAAGCGCATGAAAGGAAAGGTGACCATGGAAAGTTCAATAAATTATGGATAGGTCCCTTTCAGATCTTAGAAATCCTAGGTGATAGTACCTATAAACTGAAAACCTTAATAGGTGAGGATGTCCCATTGCCAGTCAATGGACAATTCCTCAAACATTATTTTCAGGCCTAGAAGAGTCATGCCATGACATTGTATTATAATGTACATTTTGTATAGTTGTTTGTATAGGTTTGGTGTTTTTACTTTTACTTTGTGTGCTGTTGAGACCTTATTTTTCTTGGGCAAAATTAGACACCTTATCACTCTTAGAAAATCACTAAAATTGTTAGAATTTGAGAAATGAACACAAGTTTATACATAGGTTGTAATTCATGTCAAGTAGATATGTCTGATTAGGTCTGTGATATCTTGTTCATCAGTACTACCTTTTCTTGTTCAAGGATATCTTCACATGACACACCTAATAGCCTTGGATCTATTGAACATACCAGTGTGGTGTTAAGTGAAAAATCTAAAGGTTACCCTTGCTACCATTGCAATTCTCAACCTAAAAAAGCAAGTGAACACACCTTGCAAAATGAGCTTACATGATGACATCTTATAAAAAAAGAAAGAAATATATGGAATATCTGAAAGAGATAATTAGGCCATCTAAGTAACCTTGCTGGGGCTATATACACTTGCTGCCAATGGGGCTCTACTTAAGGGAATTGCAACGATAGCCTTGTCAGGGCTATAGACGCCTACTGGTAGCAAGGCTCTTTCCTGTTGGCTATGAGGGATGAACCAAATTATGTAGCTTAACAGTTTCACTATTGTTTTCAACTCATCTTCAAGATGAGGGATATGAATCACATGCACACACTTGATCCCTTCTCAATACTTTTTTACATTGATGAACATAATATCATTCAAGAAGATTAAGATGTTCTTTATTTGATAAGAGTTGGCAAACTATGTCTTTGTTTGTCTTCATCTCTAGAATTGTTTGAATTTTCATTATTTTCTTTGGTGGCAAGTTGTGTGGTTGTACAACATGCCCCATTTTGCCCTAGCAAAATAGAGACCCAACTTTTGGTGTTATGGTAAAAAAAATAGTCCTAGATGCATGTTGGAAAGTTATCCTCTACATATTAGAACATCAGGATCATGACTAGAATCCAAAATTAAAATTTGTTATCAAGAACCTTGTCATATGAAAGAACATAAAATTTCAAGTAGGTTTGCCTTTTGAAGTATCTCAAAATTCATTGAAACAAGAAAATTATGTTAGGTCAAAGATCAGTCAAAGGGTCTTCCAGATGTTTGCATTTACATATCATCTGGATCTTAACTTAGTGTCCAGATCTTAACTTAGCATCCAAATCTTAAATAATATCCAAATGTCAAATTTAAGGAGCTTAAATATGCTCAATGTCATGGCATCGGGGTATAAGATAATATCCAGATCTTAAGTAAATATCCCGACACGCATTAGTGTCCAGACATCAAACTTAAGAGATTGGATCATTTAAATATCAAAGCGTTAGGATACTAGAAAGTGTCCCAATCTTAAGATAACATCCTAGCACACGCTATTATCTAGATGTCAATTTTAAAAGACTTAGTGGTTTGAACGTTAAAATGTCCCAATCTTATATAATATCCATATCTTAACTTAGTATCCAGATCTAAAATAACATCCCGATCCCTTGGATGCTTATACCCAATATGGCCAATGATGAAAGGACATGTGTTCACATTCACATCTTGACCCACATAATGTTATCTAGATATCCACGTGTAGATATTCTTGGAATATTCCTTAACCAAATGTATCCTTCATACCTACACTTTTTCACATTTAATGTGATGAAGTGGTAGTTGAAATTTAAATTCAAAACATACCAATGGACACTTGTAGAAGTTCTATTCCATCTTATCAAAAGAAGATGTCAAATCACAGTCTTGCCATTAATATGCCCTAAAATCACTCATTGCCTAAGTTAAAATAGCATTTTCATGATCGTAATCGATAATATTGCCTTAAGAAACCCTAATTCCATTGCTTGAAGCTTAAGGTGAACCAAAGATAGAACAGAGAGTAGGAGATGCAAAGGAATGATATTAGAACAATAATTTGGCTAATAACCTAGCAATCACAGGTTAAGAAGACACACTAGGTACGTATAAATTTTGCCCTTGATCATTTTACAAATCATGCCCTAATTTAGTCAAAAGAAATAGTAAAAAGAGGAGAATGTATTAACAACAAGTATGTAGTGTTTAATGCTAGTCTTAGTATTCATATAGGATCATTATTATGCTAACCATGAGCAATGATATGTTATTATTTAAGATTGTTAAACTTGTATCGCAGGACAAAATTTCTCAACCAAGGATTGAAAAGCATGATGCTAAATTCAAGGTCTCTTTGTTCTCTAAAATGCATAGTGTATACTATAAGATGGGTCATCAGGAGGATACTCATACAAGAAATACAAGTTTAGAGGATTTCAAAGCAAGAATTGAAGTTGGAGAGGATAACATCATTTTATAGAATGTTGTGGCATATGGGTTGTTTAATGCAGCCAGTTTTTCATATTCTATGGAAGCTTTTGAGCTCATAATGGAGTATGCATTGAATTATGACTGTTAAGGGAAAATTAGATCTAAATGAATAATCAATATATAAATATCAATGATACCCAAAACTCAATGAAATAATGAACAAAAAGAGATCAATCAAATGATGAACAATACAAAGTAAACCTCCTTTAATTCTCAGCTTCCATTGATCATCTATCACAAATGATCTTGTCTATGAATATGGCCCTTAGAAGGTGCACTTCCTTGCTATGATTCCAAGATGTTCAAATGGGAACGGCTATGATAGTTTCACCATGAAGATGAGCTTCACAACAATGATGATAGTATGGTAACAAGTTTGATCACAAGTAATGAAGGAATTGGTGCCAAAGGCGTGCTGTAATTCCTGCAAAGTAAGTTTACTTCAAGCTTCGATGAATGAAATAGAAGAATAGGGTTCAATTTATAGAGTTGGGAAAGAAGAGATCAATGGTATAGAAAGAATGAGAAGATCAATGGTATAGAAGACTTGAGAGGAATTAATAAAATAGAAGAATGAGTTAACTGAAGAGATAAATCAATTAAAAGAATAGATCAATCAGTTAAGAGAATAGAACTAGAGAATAGAAAATTGCATGAGGATGAGAAGATATTTTAGCTCAATTAAATATTTAGAATATTCAATTGCATGTGCACAAGGATTGAATTGAAAGGAAGCTAGGTGTGTGGAAAACACTTCCTACACTAATCTAATGAGGAGAGGGCTATGCAAATTCAAATTTATCCTAACTATTACAGCAATCGTAAACCATTAACATGAGATATTGTAGCAAAACACAAGAACCAGAAAGTAGACAGAAGAAGAGAGACAAAGATTTATGGTAGGGAAAACCCTTATCAGGTGAAAAACCCCACACTTAGAAACCTGCACAATGTATTAACAAATCTGAAAGTTGTTTACAATACACTTGTAATGCAAGCTTCAATGGTCTTCGACACTCATGTCTAGAGTCAATCCAGCAGCATAACAGTACCTATAAACCTATGATACAAACTCCATCTCCAAGCACCTGTTTTTATAGAAAATACAAGGCGATCTATTGGACCTTTCTTGGAATGGGCATCCAACATGGCTTCATGGACCAAAACCCATGCCCAAGGACACTTGGTAAACATTGTAGAATGTGCCTAACACTTGTCCATAGCTCCCATCCCAAAAAGGTCACCTATTTCCAAAATGGGCTATGACAGATGCTCTTACGACACTTACAATCATCATAGAATCTGTCATACTGGTTACAACTTACAGTTGTAAGAGAATCTATCATACACATGCTATAAATAGTATATTCTCTTACAACATGTCATATTCCACCTTGGGGCACCCAAATATTCCTTATTCAAAGATGCTTCATGACACATGTCATTACATGTCTTATAGACTTCTATTTTTGACTCTTACATGTCATAGATTCGTCATAGGAATCCGTCATAACCATTTCGGTCAAACATTCCCTTACACAACATGGAAGATGCCGACACATGGCAAAATTCTCCTACCACTAAGTGGGACACCTATCTCCTCATGTGAGGATAAAATTACAAGTTGTCATAGTCCATGTAGGATCGACACATCATCGTGCCAAATCCCACAATATGACAAAATGGAATTTACAAGTATTTACAACATAGGCAATTAAATAATAAATGAAAAAATTACAAATGTAAGGAATTACCAAGGTTGAGACACCTTAATTCCCAACATTCTCCCACTTGTCGAACACCTTGTAAGAGCCAATAGAAAAATAGGATTTAACTGCTATAGGCCGAGAGACCCATAGACTCCAAACACCATCTGAACTTCTTTGTGCTCACTAGCTTCATCAATGCATCTGCAACATTCTTCAAAGTATCTACCTTCTCCAAATTTACCTTTCCATCCTCGATCATGTCTCATATGAAGTGAAACTGAACATCAATGTGATTTGTTCTAGCATGGAAAGTTGGATTCTTTGCAAGGCAAATTACACTCTGCCTGTCACAACTGATCATGATCTGACCTGCATCAACACCAATATCTGAACATAATCTCTTAAGCCAAATGGCTTCCTTACAAGCATGAGTTGTTTCCATATACTCAGCTTCTATCATGGACAAAGCAACAACAGGTTTTCTCTTACTCATCCAACTAATAGCACCACCAAATAGTGTAAACACATAAGCACTAGTGGATCTCCTGCTGTCAATGTCACCTACCCAATCTGAATCCACAAATCCATGAATATCAACAGAATACAGAGATCCTGAAACATTACCATGATAGAAAATGGAATACTCGAAAGTACCCCTGAAATATCTAAGCACTCACTTAACTGCATCCCAATGAACTCATCCAGGATTAGCCATAATTGACTAAGGACTCCCACTACTTGGGCAATGTTTGGTCTTGTGCAGACCATAGCATACATCAGACTACCAACAACACTAGCATAAGGAACTCTGCTCATGTCCTCCACCTCACTAGGAGATTTTGGACAATCCTCAACAGACAACTTTGTCCCCAAAGAAACGGGAACACACAACGGTCTACAATCTCCCATGCTGAACCTGTCCAACACGGTCTTCACATACTTTAGCTTAACCAAAGTTTTTTGTTGGTTCTGTCTCTTCTAATTTCCATTCCTAGAATGTACCTATCTGTCCCTAAATCTTTCATTTCAAATTGAGCTGACAACTTTCACAATGTAATGCTCTCGCTATGACATATAGATTTCTTCCTCCAAATCACCATGAAGAAAAGTTGTCTTTACATCCATCTGTTCTACCTCCAAGTCATAAGCTGCTGTGAGAGACAACGGGAATCGAAAGGATGTCAGCTTTGCAATGGGAGAGAAGATCTCACCATAATCTATACCCTCCACTTGTGAATACCCCTTCGCAACCAATCTGGCCTTATACTTCTCAACACTGCCATCTGCACCAAATTTCTTCTTGAACACCCATTTGCATCCAACGGGTTTCTGTCCAGGAGGCAAAGGTACCAAGTCCCAAGTTTGATTCTTTTCCAAAGAAGCCATTTCATCCTCCATGGCCTCCTTCCAAGAACCTGCATCTTTCATGTCCATAGCCTCTGATATAGTTCTAGGTTCATCACTGTTAGTAAGCAAAGCAAAAGCACAACTAGAATCAAGCAATGTAAAACCAAACCTTTCAAGTTACTTTCTTATCTATGTAGACCTCCTCAAGAGCTGAGGTTGAGGTTCATCTTCTTCATCTGAGCTTTCAAAGCTGCTAGAGCTCTCCTCATCATTAGGTCTAACATTGTCTTTTTGTTCAGTCTTCTCAGGGGTGAGAGGAAACTGAACAACATCCTCTTTCTTTTCTTTTTCTTCTAGCTATAAAATAGTGGAAGAAGGTGTAAGCTCTCTGAAGATGACACTTCTTCTATACAACACTTTTTCAGCCATTGGGTCCCAAAGCTTGTACCCTTTCACACCAACACCATATCCAATCAAGATACACTTAACAACTTTGTTCTCCAACTTTGACCGCTTCTCCCTAGGCACATGTGCATATGCCTCACAACCAAAAACACGAAGATGCCTTATTGAAGGATTTCTACTGGACCACACCTCCATGGGTGTCTTTCCAACAAGAGTTGATGTAGGAGATCTGTTTACCAGATAGCAAGCAGTGGCAACAACTTCAGCCCAAAACTTTTGTTCTAGATTAGCTCCACTAAGCATACTCCTAGCCTTCTCCATCAGTGTCCTATTCATCCTCTCTGCAACTCCATTTTGCTGCGGGGTGTATGGAGTTGTATTATGTCTTCCAATCCCAAGTTCCTTGCAATACTTGTCAAATTCTATAGAATAGAACTCACCACCATTGTCAGTTCTCAAACATTTAATCTTTTTACTAGTCTAATTATTAGCAAAGGCCTTAAACTCCTTAAACTTGCTATAGACTTTAGATTTGCTTCTAAGAAAATAAATCCATGTCCTTCTACTGTAATCATCTATAAAAGATACAAAGTATATAGATTTTGATAATGAAGGAACATTAACAGGACCAAACACATCAGAATGAATAAGGTCCAACACACCAGAAGACTTATGAGAACTTGAGTAAAACTGAACACGGGTTTGTTTTCAATAAATGCAATGTTTGCAAAAGTCAAACTCAAGATTACAATCATCTAACCCCTCAACAAAGTTCTTATTTTTCAGGGTACGCAGACCCTTCTCACCAATGTGGCCAAATCTCTTATGCCATAACATTGTTTCTGCAAGAAGTTTAACTTCTAGTGCACGATTACAACCATCAAGACTAGAAACAACATATTTCTTCACTGCTCATTCAGATGGTGGGGATGAAGTGACTGCTGCCCTCTTCCTTGAGTTAGAAGAACTATTGCATTGTGAAATGCATGCTTCCATCTGAAACAAAGTACCTCTTTGAGTACCCTTAGCAAGCATCATGGCTCCTCTTGTCATCTTGCATCCTTCTTTTGAAAAGACAACCTGCACACCTGTATCATTCAAACTACTTACAGAAAGCAGGTTCTGTGCTAAGCTTGGGATGTGCATAACCCCAAAGATCCCCTTCACTCAACCATCCAAGAATCAGATAGAGACTCTTCCACAACCAATGATCTTTAGATGAGAGTCGTCACCCAGATACACCTTTCCACCCTCAAACTCCTCATACTTAGTGAACTAGTCTTGATGCAAGGTCATGTGGAATGATGCACCAGAGTCAATTAGCCACACATCATTAGATGCATGGGTTGCCAAGGCTGCGATGAAAGCATCACCATCATCTTGTGACTTGTCAGAATCTGAATCAGAAGCTTTCTTCTTTTTCTTCTTCTCCTCCTTGCATTCCTTTCAAAAATGCCCAGTTTTACCACAGTTCCAACAAAGAGCCTTGGACTTTCCACGAGATTTGGATCTCCCACGGGATTTTGATCTACCCTTCTTAGCTTTCTTGTCCTTCTTCTTCCCTTTCTCCTTGGGTCTTCCATGAACTGCAAGGGCCTCTTTGGCTACCTCAGAATACTTTCTCCGCATCTCTTCAAACAACAGCAAAGAAACCACTTCTTCCATTTTGAATGTGGATGTGGTGCTTCCAATAGCCATGACAAGATGATCCCATGAGTCTGGCAGAGAACAAAGCAGGGTCATACATTGATCCTCCTCCATCTTTACACCAATAGATGTCAATTATGCAACCAACATGTTAAAAGCATTCATATGTTCAGCAATGGATCCTCCGTCCTCCATTCAAAGAGAATACAACTTCTTTATTAGAAAAAGTTTATTAACTAGAGATTTTGCTTGATACACATCTCCCAACTTCTTCCAAAGTAGTTTTGTAGTAGTCTCCTCATGGACATTTAACAATATAGAATCAACAAGACTAAGTCTTATGAGACCCTTAGCCTTCTGATCCTTGAGATCCCAATCAGCTTGTGACATTGCAGTTGGTTTAGTTCCATTCACACTATCCCAAAGGTCTCGGTCAACAAGCATGTCTTCCATCTTGAGCTTCCACAACTTCAAATTACTGGCATTGAACTTCTCCACTTCAAACCTTCCTAATGTGCTTGCCATCTCCTTGCTGCAATAAGATACAGAATGCTCTGCATAGACTCCCACTCAACCTAAGATTAGCTCAAAAAACCCCTACCCAACAACTAGGACCAAAGGTGATTAAGCTCTGATACCAATTGAAAGGAAGCTAGGTGTGCAGAAAATGCTTCCTACACTAATCTAATGAGGAGAGGGCTATGCAAATTCAAATTTATCCTAACTATTACAGCAATGTTAAACCATTAACATGAGATGTTGCAGCAAAACACAAGAACTAGAAAGTAGACAGAAGTAGAGAGACAAAGATTTACGGTGGGGAAACCCCTTATCGGGTGAAAAACCCCATACTTAGAAACCTGCACAATGTATTAACAAATATGAAAGTTGTTTACAATAAACTTGCAATGTAAGCTTCAATGGTCTTCAACACTCGTGTCTAGAGTCAATCTGGCAGCATAACAGTACCTGTAAACCTATGATACAAACTCCATCTCCAAGCACCTATTTTTATAGAAAATACAAGGCGATATTGGACCTTTCTTGGAATGGACGTCCAACATGGCTTCATGGACCAAAACCCATGCCCAAGGACACTTGGTCAACATTGTAGAATGTGCCTGACACTTGTCCACAACACCCATCCCAAAGAGGTCACCTATTTCCAAAATGGGCTATGACAGATGCTCTTACGACACTTATGATCATCATAGAATCTATCATAGCGGTTACAACTTACAGTTGTAAGAGAATCTGTCATACACATGCTATAAATAGCATATTCTCTTATAACATGTAATATTCCACCTTGGGGCACCCAAATATGCCTTATTCAAAGATGCTTCATGACACATGTCATTACCTGTCTTACAGACTTCTATTTCTGACTCTTACATGTCATAGATTCATCATAGGAATCTGTCATAACCGTTTCGGTCAAACATTCCCTTACACAACATGGAAGATGCTGACACATGGAAAAATTCTCCTACCACTAAGTGGGATGCCTATCTCCTCATGTAAGGACAAAATTACAAGTTGTCATAGTCCATGTAGGATCGACACATCACCATGCCACATCCCACAATATGACAAAATAGAATTTACAAGTATTTACAACATAGGCAATTAAATAATAAATGAAAACATTACAAATGAAAAGAATTACCAAGGTTGAGACACCTTAATTCCCAACATGAATTATATTTAGAGATAACTCAATTTAGAAGAAATGGACAACTTAAATAAATATTTGATTTATTTAAATTTAGAGAAGATATTATTGGAAGAAACAATTAAATAATTGATATTATTTAATGTAGAATGAATTTGGGAGAACTAATTAAATAATTGGTACTATTTAATTTGTTGGAGGATATTAGAAGAATTTAGGAATTTAATTAAATAAATTGGTTTTATTTAGTTGTTGGGAGAATATGAATCAAATAAATAAATTGGTTTATTTATTTAATGATAGAGGAATTAGAATGGAATAAGTATTAAGAATATTTATTTGGACAGAGTCATGTCATTTTTAGGTGTATACAGTTTGCCCCTCTTTGATGCAATTCAATTTAAGGCGTTGCTTCAAAGAAATCAATTGTTGAATAATGATACATGCCCCAGTTTGCCCCTAGTACAAGTTTAACAATGGTAGGATGCCCCCTTGGGAGATTGGATAGGAAGAAGGCAAAAGGACGAGAGACAAACAATCTCATGAAGACGAAGGGAAAACTTGGTTTGGTTTGAAGAAAACAAAATGCGTTTCTGAGAAACAGGAAGAAACAGGTGTGGGAAGTAGTCATAGTCACCACATAGCCAGTTTAGGGTTTGAATGCTATAAATAGGAGCTGGGTCCACAAGACAAGTCATTTGCACACTTGGCTTTATTTGGTTTGCCTTTGAGAGCTTAGGAGAGTACAGAGCATAGAGCAGTCAGCACTAGGATGGATATTCCGTACGAGGAGCACCACTTTGAGTGAGTCTGATGATTTGACCAGCCAGCAGAGGTAGGACCCCTAGTATGTATCTTGAAAAATTTCACCTAGGGTCAATTTTGAGTGCATTAAATGCTAGGTCAAGTTAGGCTAGACAAATGCGCCAGATTGTAGTTCGACACATCTAGCATGCGGAACTACGCATCTGTCAAACTGTGGCACATCTAGGATAAGAAATGGCACATGCATGAGTAAGGTCGGCGCATGTGTAATTTGATGGCACATGCATAGTATGAGTCGGCGCATGCAACTGGGTGGTGCATATGCGGTATGGAATGGCGCATTTAGGAAAATTTGTGGCATATGTGACAAAAGTGGCACATTTACTGAGAAATTTACCTTCTATTCTGGCGCATATGATATAGATAGTCAGTTTTCTTAACAAAATTGACTCAATTGGCATCCTGTTTGATGCGTCAATCGATAATCTATCTCTGAGATTGCAAGAATCTTGTCAAGAGATGTAGTGTACTATTTTGATGAATTAGATATGTTAAGTTAGTTGATATGATTCTATAGATATGTTGAGCATGGTACTTGGAGCTTTAGGTTGATGCCTTTCTTTGCGTGCTTGTAGGAGGACATACGAGATACAGTGATGTTGAGGGAGCAGTTTCCCTTGCCTATGTTGCAGTGCTACATGCTGATAGAGATAGATTA
Organism: Cunninghamia lanceolata; assembly: GCA_027924645.1. NCBI lineage: Eukaryota > Viridiplantae > Streptophyta > Pinopsida > Cupressales > Cupressaceae > Cunninghamia > Cunninghamia lanceolata. The sequence goes on along the minus strand of BSBN01000071.1, from coordinate 4,475,301 downwards.
GGAGGCACTCGGCACGATGGGATTGGACTATGTTTGCTTTATGCCCAAGGTTCGAGCTAACTGTGGCTTACTGACTTTAGCAGTGGAGAGGTTTCATAGCGAGGAGGGGACCTTTCACTTCCTGACTAGTGAGATGATGGTGACTCTGGAGGACGTATACAGGATACTTCACTTGCCGATTTAGGGAGAGCTCATGGAGTATGATCTATAGCAGGATGCAGGACTTACAGAGTGCAGGTAGGTATTTAATGACCCCGAGCTGGAGGGACAGGTTATCTCCTGGTAGGACATACATGACTATTATGACCACTTCCCTGGGATAGTTGCAGGATTGATTGGAGGAGTTGTATGCCCCGATAGGAGATCGCATGGGTTCTCGATTGGATGGGGACGGATCATGGAGAGGATGATCACAGAGGGCACTTGTTATGCTTGGGGTGTCTATGTTTTGGCACACTTAGACCACGATATACATCAGGTGGTATACCACAAGGGTGCTAGTCTATCAGTACGTGTCTCACTATTATAGTTTTAGTTGTGGGAGCACATCACCATTACCAGACCAATGTGTGTTTTTTAGATACAGAGGGGAGAGCCTTACAACTACGAATACGTAGGAGTGATTTCCCAGCATAGGCTGGGGAAGCTAGAGTATTGGAAGCATGCACTGGATGGGGTAGATGTGGTCATCTGGCAACCATATCTAGACTGCGAGCCTTGGGACGATGAGGTGGACGAGCTGCCCTACTACTATCAGACGCGGTGGCTTATAGGCAAGACATGATTCATTCTAGAGAGACAGATTGTTAGCAGGGTTCAGAGGCAGTTTGGGAGGAGACAGGGCATGCCACAGGGGCAGGCTCAGTTTGCACGGACTCATGCAGAGAGGTTCAGATGGGGCCCAATGGCATCTTATGAGGAGGTAGTGGCAGAGTTTTGACAGATACCCTACATTGCCTAGCTGATGAGGAGATAGATTCCAGATGCAAGGATGACTCCAGATTATGAGGAGTGGTTCACTGCTCACCCTTTTCTGAGGTACTCAAGGCCCTGAGAGATGGTTCCTCTTATAAATGAGGTAGATTCAGAGGATGAGGGAAGGGTTGGCAGGAGGAGGAGGAGAGGAGGATGGAGAGATGGTGGAGGAGGAGGAGGAGGCGAAGGAGATGGCGGAGGGGATGGAGAAGGAGGGGGAGATGGAGACAGACCTCCACAGAGGAGGAGATCTAGGGAGGGATCCTCCCATGCTCAGCAGGTAGTGTAGCCATAGGTTGCACAACAAGGACCAATGTCGCCACCACAGAAGGTGGCACAGCAGCAGGTGCAGGGATAGGGTGAGGCCTCCCAGGGTCTAGCACAACTAGATGTCCAGGAAAGAGCCATCGCCATGCTGATAGGACAAGTCAGGCAGCTGAGGGTATAACTTAGGATGGCCGAGGCACAGCGGGAGACAGATGCAGGTTGAGTGTCAGAGATCTCAAGAGAGTGAGATGCACCTGAGGCCAAGATACGGGCTATCCGAGTAGAGAGAGACATAGTTATAGCAACCCTTGGGACAAATGGCACTACCACATTTCTAGTTGGACAAGAGTAGCAAGCACAGGCACAGTTGGCACAGGTGCAACAACAGTTAGCGCAGGTACAGGGTGAGCTTGCCAGAGTGCAGGGTCAGACATAGTACTATCAGAGATTATACTATGGTGTTGTTCCTATTGATCAGAGGTCTCTGAGCTATAGGAGCCAGTCCATGGCCTCGTAAAGAGTAGGTGGATCATAGTCAGGAGCCTCTGTGATGGGCCCACAATAGTCTAGGTCTAGCAGAGGAGGGGAGACAGAGGACACTACTAGGAGCAGCGGTTCATAGTAGCAGTGTTAGCAGACACTTGGATAGATTTTTAGCTCCAACGCACCTTCATTTTGATGGCTCAGATAGCCAGACATGGATATGCACCACTTTTGTATTTTGAGACATGTATCACTATTCTTCAAGATGTATACACTGTATATGATATTGACTCAGAGATGTACCTTTTGATATTATACATTTGGACACATTTTTGATATCTATATGATGATGCAGCTATATTTGATGATCTCTATGTGCAGTCATGTATGCTATATGTTATGGATGCATTTTTATTATTCGATGTGATGTACATGTTTATCTAATGCAAACTTTAGATGTTTATGATGCTATGTGATGTTTATCTAATGTAGACTTAGATGCTTATATGATGCTATGTGATTTTCTCTAAATGTAAACTTAGATGTTTTACTTGATGTGCTCCTGATGTGTAAATACGAATGGTATCTATAGGATTATGCAGTTTATGTGATGCACTTATCTATGTTTTTGATTTTTTCCTGTTGACACTATGCGATGATTGTAACAATGTATATGTATGACCTAATGCCTTTATTATGTATGCAACTGATTTAATCATGTAAATGACTATCTCATGTGATATGATAAGAAACTATATGCTATGTTTTTGTGATGTCCAAATGTACTCTATCGACACAGAGATGACATAATGATAGATAGAAGATTGATTGAAAGAATGACTTGATAGAAAGACTCACAAGCTTTAATTTGTATTGATACTTGTTGATGATGATTGTTAGTCATAACAACATGCATAAAAATTTGTACATCAAACCTTTATTATCTTGTAAAGTATGATTAGCTTAGGATAAGTTGATGACTCCAAGTCTCCGTTGATCAGGTCATGATCGTCTGACGTTACTCAGAGGTTGATGTGACATGCTTTTTTCCATTTCAAGGGGTCTTACATCTATCTAGATGACCAGTATTGTACTATTTTCTATAAATTTACTCCACAGAGAGGTTAACTCTACTCTATTTTCAAAGATATCTGGTATATTTGCAAGTTTGATCAATTCTTCTAAACATTTATCATCATAAACTTGTTCTTTCTTCTACACTGTATATTTATTCAGATGATGTGTCTATAAGTGGATATTTGCATGTATCTCATGAACATTTGTATGAATTTGCATGATATTTATCAATTTAACATGCTTTTACTCTAAATATACTCTATATTTCCAATTATCTACGAGATATTAGCATATTTCATGTTATTTTCTTTTGATTCTTTTTTATTTGCAATTATGGTGATGATCTACTATGAAATTGAAAGAAATTTAAAAGAATGCTTCTAGTTTTAGTGAATCTTTAGCCATTGAACCACAACATACAAGATACATTCATGAGGAGAAGAAATCAAACCATATGTCACCAGGATGTTCCATAGCTAGATATGGATGATGCTAACTTCAAAGGATAAGGAATGAAAACAACACATGCAAACTGACAAGCACTCAAAGGGATGCAGCTAATCAATGCATGCATCCAGAATTCAAACACATATTACTCAAGATTTATGATGATTTGTAATCAAATTATCTTCTCTTTCATTCAGTATGCATAACATGTACATTTACAACAACTTTGAAATGAGTTCTAATATTTCAACAATTAAATTTCAATTAAGTTTCGAATAACGAAAATATGACACTCCTGCACATTTTATAGAATAAGGTGAGGAGGAAGTTACACATGACCTACGGTCAAGATTTGTCAATTAAGATCTATGGTAGATAACAACTCTTTGACTCAGTCAACCTTTTCCTTGTAGCACAGGTTAACAGGTGGCAACCATCTGGATGACTCATTATCTTATGAGTGCCTTATGCATATGTCTTCTTTGTGATGCATCTTCATTCATTCTTTGGGTTCCTCTTCTTCATCTTCTTCTTCATCATCATGATCATCATCTTCATGACTTTCTGTATCGCTGTCACCCTGATGAACATCATCCTATATATGGACCTTCATTGCCGTCCTGATATTCTCATATGTCTGTACTATTTTATCTACCTCCCCGCCATCTTGGGTTTTGGATTTTGTTATGGCATGCTTATGAGACTGGAATTTGGCTTTAATAGCTTCTAGCTTACCTTTTCTACTGTTTAAAGTCTCATTATAAGTCTCCACCCTGACCTTTATCCTCATGATCTTGTTCATCACTTCTTCCGTTAGGTGGGTGAGGGGGTCATTAGCTACCGCTTGGAAATTATCATGCAGAGCTTTGATAGAAAAGTCTGCATCTTGATTTTCAATCTTTCCCTCTACTTTCCCTTCTAATGCTTCAAGGATCTCTGCTTCGTGTGCCATCATGCTGTGTAGCTTTATACTGATATCCTTGATATTGCCACTGCATTTCTTCAGGATATCACATTCCAACCTGATATCTTCATTCCATACATCTATCAACAAGGCAATGTTATTATTCAATACTTGATTGTTTATTAGGATTAGAGGATCAATCCTCTTCATCTCACTCAAAGAAGTTAGGTCCTTTTCCAATTGGAATGACCATCTTCCTATTTCATTTTGCATTTTATCTACTTTTTTCTTCAAACTGCTTAAAGAATTGCACCTCTGTAAAGAGGTTCTCAATACATCCTCAGCTCTTGTGATCGCTGACAGCATCCATTTCTCCATGTTCATGGCCTCATGCTTTATGAGGTCCAACTTGGTGACCTCCTCCTAGGATATGATAGTCAATGGGACTACCAGATCAACTAGTGTACTGTCAGGGTTAATCAACCCTTTTATATATGAATACAGCTGAGCAATGTGCTCTTTATGCTGTTTATTTTTCTCTTTCTCCTTCTTTACCTTTGGGTCAAAGAATCAATGATGTCCTTCCCTTCCTGACCTTCTTGGTCCTCATTAGCAAAACCCAAATCAACAGTTGTGATTTGGAACTCTTCAAGGGTGATCTTGCCCTTCTCTTTCTCTACCATGGGAAGTGCTACCTGGGTAGTCCTTCTACTTGTAGCAAGATCCCTCCTAATAACTGATGTCAACTTGGCTTTCCTCTTGGGCTTCATTATTGTTTCTGCAAACAAGGTGGAAACATCAAATTATTGGATTTCAAAGCCTTGTTCCACACCTATTTCTTTCTCCAACCACTGAAGCACATCCTCTCTAGATCCTTGATATTCTTTGCCAACATCATGTCTGCCCTGATCTCCAGCATCTACTTCTATTCTCGGTGGAGATGGTGATTTCTTAGTTTCTTCCTCATGGAGTTCCTCATGAGGGGGATCTTGTTGCATCTTCTCTTGCTAAGGGGTCTCTTTCTGTGGGGGAGGATCCCATGGAATGTCCACATGATGATCCTGCACTTGATCTTGCACTCCCTCTTTCTTACTTTCATCCACTTTAGTATTTTCCTCATCCTAAAGCATCTTGATATCCATGGATGTCTGTACGTTTGGGCCTTGTGCATCACCCTGATCTTGGGTTACCTCTTGTTCTACACCTGAGGCACCAATGTCTTGTGTCTTAAGGTCCTCATGACCTAATTTATCCTTTTCTCATGTGGCATCTCTGTGAGCTCGAGCAGCATCATCACCTAGTGTATCTTTATCACCCCCGCCTTTCTGTTGGACTTCCATTATCTTTGGCTCAGCGGGTATCTCATGTTGTTGCTAACCCATATCTAGAGCATTGCTCTCTTATCCTGCCTACTTGGCCACTTCAACTTTCTCTATCACATCAAGTGTACTTGTTTTGTCATTGGGGATCACATCCTCCCTGTATGTTAAATCTATAACTACAGGGCTAGTCACCTGATCAACTAACTTGTCAAGCCCAATTTGTTGGGCTGCCCTTTCTGGGCAACTTTCTTTTTCTTTCTGAGCTATTTGCTTCACCTCCTCCAATACCGCCATCCATGCTAATGGGGTCCCATGTGGAGTCATACGGGTACTGGAGGTGAGAGTCTCCATCCTTTGAGAAGCTACATTTTGCACTACTTCATCATCTGATAGGTCAACGGTGTCCTCTAAAGAGAAAGGACCACCCTAACCTACTTTGGAAGTCTCTTTTGCTTGTTCCTCTGCCCTCTCAGTTATAAACTTGATTATGGTGGGAAGTGGCACATCATGTTGCATCTCCTTCTTAAATGCTTCGCTACTAGCTCCTCTTAATATTATAGGATCGGCCCCAATATCACCCCGCATGGATGTCCTTTGCTTCTTAGGTGGTGACATTAGCAGCATCGCCCTCCTCTTCATGCTGACCATCATTGGGTCATCACCTCCAGGTTCTTTGTCTACCTACACTTCCTCAAACAGGATGTCTTCTCCTACTTCATGCTGTGAGGTTTGACCTTCCTCCTATATCTCAGTAGTTTCAACAACTGGCCTCAGGATCCTCTTTGTCTTTGGTTGGTCCATCAAAGGCGGTGCAGATGATGTGGATGCTTGTCTTGATGTTGATGCACCTGCAGCTGGTATGGCAATTCTTTCAATTATCATGCGTTTAGGCTCATCTTCAGTTTTCTTACCTCTAGGGGGACACTTCCTCTATTTCTGGGTAGGTAACCTCTCCCCATTGGACTTTCTTTTCTCATTGAGGAAGTCATCATACTCCTCATCAGTTAGTTCTTGCCTTTTCTTCTTAGCATCAACTGTAAGGCCCACACCCTTTTTCTTCAATCTATTTATTTGTTCATCTACCCAAGCTTGGGTTAATTGCAGCACCCCACCTATAAAATGATCCAAGGATATGTCCTGTAGCTTTGTTAAATCAGGGGCTGATATGGTGTCATTATACACCTTCTTGTCTTCATATTCATTTGAAATAGTCTTTCCATCATCTTTTCTCAACTGTGCTGGAACTGGGCTGCAGTCAAATGTGTTTATCTAGTTTAAGGTGAGCCTATGATATTTTCTTCTCCTCACCTCAGCTTCATCCTCACAATCAATCTAGAAGTCCTCCAAATGCTTCTGATGAATGGATTTTCCTATTATTTTGTACATCCTTCCATAGGGGTCATAAGATCTAGCCAAGGGAAATGGTTGTAGATACATCAGTTTCTGACCCCCTATGACATGCTTTATGCTCTTTGAATCTAAGCACATATACCAGCCCATAGATACTGGAAATAAAATAGGAGGTAGCTTCTTTTGCCCCTTATATGCTGCATCTATAGTAGATACTTGTCTAAGAAACTCCATTAGGACCACCCCATCAGTAGGGTACCTTGGTAGCATAAGGGGTTGTCCTTCAAATCCCTCTATTCTTATATATGAGAATGTGGCATACTGGATGAACTAGGTGCCATGTCTATTTATAACTTTTTGAGCCTCCATGCTCAGTCTCTTGGTTCTGTCTTCCTCCATGGTTCTGACTAGATGCATAGAGAATGAATTATTCACTAATTTGTAATCCAGGAGATAGTTCTTTCTCTGTACCTAAGGATAGTGATCCCATATGTGGGCATCATCTACATCACCACCAGCCTTACCCACTATAGTCAAAGCATCAAATGTTACTTTGTAAGCACATGAGTACATGACATATGAGGTCATGTGAAACATGCATGCCTGACCTCCCAAGTTCCTCATGCCTTCATCCAGTGCATCGCTGATGACCTTGGCCCATAATGGCTTATTATCTGTGTACAAGACCATCTGGATGATTCCAAACATCTAATTCTCAAATTTTTCTGCATGAAGCTTACCTGTCATCCTGCTTAGCAGGGCAATGATGTACTAGTACTCATCATCAAAATCAAATTTGTACAAGTGTACAGGCAACTTAGCTGAGGCAGTGTAGGTGCTACTCTTAGACCTCCATAGATACATCCTCTTGCATTCTTTTTATTGTTGTTGTACTCTGTTTCTAGTTTTCGTAGATCTACACTGACCACCTTCTTTCCAACTGGTAGATTGAAAGTAGAGGTGATGCCCTTAATTGAAAAGTCGGCATACACTCTTCCGTACTTCTCCACCCGCCTAGTCTTAGGGTTATAGTTTCTGGCACATTCTACCACCAACTCTGGGGTGTCCATGGCATACGAGAATCTGGCTGCATGCCACATTCCTGAAACATATATTACATCCAGAAGGGTATTGTCTTTGTCATGATCTATTCTCGTGGACCATGCTGCTAGGTCTGTATCTCCTTGGTGAGTGTCACCAATGATGCAATATTGAAATTGTACCCCTTCGGGTTGAACAAACATGGGCTTAAGAAATTCTGAATTAGATCTGTTCCGTCTAAGGTTGGCCATGGACTCCTACAATAAACATGATCTATCTTACTTCACAATATCCATATGCATTCATACAACATTATATACTTCTATGGCATCATGCATACTATATATGTCATCTTTTAGTTCATCATGATATGCACATTTATAGATTCAAACCATAAGAAAGAACATACTACATGGACATGCAGAAAATGATGACAGGAGCATTCTCAATTACTTACCTAATAATGCTTTCCTCCTGGGTTAAATGAGTGATTATGAAAAAAGGTAGCAAATGCTGAAGATCACCTGTTCTGTTACGCTGCAAGCTCTAATCCGTTAACAGGTAGCTATATGATGGTTTGACTTCTTTGCTCTATAATTTCTTGTTTTTTCACAAGGTAAATGAAAATAACCCTGGAAAATTACATTTAAATGCATCCACGGGTGAATTAGGGTAAAATTGAGTCAGGATGGTTTAAATCTGTTGATCCTCTGTAGAGAATCCATGGATGATGCCAAGTGTTTAAATTGTATTTGCCGTCGGCAGGAATCCATCTACCACATTTAAGTGCAATCAATGTCAGGAAATAAGAGGGGGGGAGGTGATCTTCGAAAGATCAGGTGATGTTCAAAATATGACCCCCTGGATAAAATGACCCTTCCCCTTTGAGCGGCAAAACTAATGCAAAGGAATTGAGTGATATGGTCAACGTTGACCATGTGTATATCAGGTCATGAATTTAAGATCAGGAGATGTTCAAAATATGACCCCCGCAACTAAAATGACCCCCTTTGAAAAAGATCGAGGTGACGTCAACATGTCGATGACTTTGTTTAATCTTTGTGTCTTAATGACATCACCGTCATGTTATTGATTATGGTGGGCATCGGGTACATACCTGTGCGAGGTAAAATGAAATGATGACATCATCACCAAGGTGATTTCCCTCGTTCGTTGGACTTAGATGATGTCACTGTCATATTGGCACAGGGTGATATTCGTAAGATGATGGATATTAAAAATATGACCCCCGCAAAATATATGAAGTCGTTTGACAGGCAGATAATAGCTACTATGTAAAATTGATGTCCAGACTTCATGGACCAATTGATTATTAGGTGATAAACTTATATTTGGGTGATCTTATATAATATGACTGATGTTTGAAATATGACCCCCCTCTGAATATCAGGTTTGATTGAAACTTTGACTTAACATAACTTTCTTCCCTTAAAGAATTTTGAGGTGATTCAAAAGGCAAACTTGTTTGGAATTTCATACACTTTCCATCCATGAGGTTAATGATGTGAAATACTGACTTTGGAAACTAACCTCATCATGGTGACCTTTCCATCCTCTTGCAGAGTGTTCATGCATGACTTACTTTTACCAGACTGCCCAAAGCAGAAAAACAACAAGCCAAAGCAGCAAAAAGGTTGGGTCCCTATTTTGTCAAGTCAAAATGGGGTGTGTTGTGTAACCACACAACAATACTTCACATTGCTTGGATCATTTATTGCATGGGATATAGATGTATGGATGTATAATGGATGTACGATGGATGCTTTGCCTTTGACATCTTGACGGTGCAAGTATTTTGAAGTGCTTATTTCATCATTGGGTGATTTTTTTTTTGGTACTTTTTTTGAATGTTGTAAGTTGATACAAGCATCTAGGTATATTTGAACTGAGATGACCTGAATATTTCTTACATGGATTTTGATTTAGCAAGTTAATACAAGGATCAAGGTATAATTGAACCAAGATGACCTGAGTATTTCTTGCGTATCAATAGACAAGGATTGCCCCTGTTCATGTTAGACTTTTGATGTCCTCAATGATCTTTTGCCAATCATGTCTTTAGACAAGGCTTCACATTACTAAATTTTAATCCACAAACAACAAACAAAGAAGATAATCATGCCCCCATCATAGCATCTCTAGCTTTTAGCATCCTTGAGTAGCATAGAAAGACATGATAGCAAAAATCAAGACGTTGTAACCTGACCTGATCACAACCACAAAACATTTTTGCATTTAGATGTGTTTGTTTCTTGCCATAATTTAAAAATCATTTAGAGTGCTTTAGGTACTTGCTTGTTTTTCTTTGGATAGGTTGAGGTGTTGCATCAAAATTTCTACTTGAAAGTAGACTTTTCTTTGTACTTTCTTGGCTGGTGAAAGATTTCCACAATCCTTATTGATGAGACCCACCCTAAGGGACTGATCTACTGCCTCGGGGGCTCATTGCTAAATGGCCTTGCCTACGTGATGATGCAGAGGCAACGTAGTTCGAGGTAAACCCTAATGGACCATGGATAGACTAGAGGATAGATGACAAGAAATGGGATGGATGGAAAGGTGGAACCTCAAGGGCGCATTAAAAATGGCCTTGCCTATGTGACAATGCAGAGGCAACATAGTTTGGGAAACTTTGGACCATGCGGATACTGGCAACAGACACTATGCTAGGCTGACACTATGGATGGGATACTGGATAAAACCTTGGTAGACAAGGCAACAAAGAGATAGAGTATCAAGCCATGATAGGTTATCACTAGGTATTTTTATTATGGAATAGATATGGATCGAATAGGACATGAGTGAAGGAAGAATGGACACAAGGTGATTGGTTTCCCAAAGATGGAGAAGGCAGTTTATCATAAGTAATGCCTGTTTACCAGGTTTTCACCACTTGCTTTCATTTGCACGAAAGCTAGAAAGTATGCATGATGCCTGTTTGCTAGGTTTTTATCATGATACCTATCCAAGGTGCTTATTTGCCAGGATTTCACCAAAGGATGTTTTTTTTTGTATTTTTCTAATTTTTTTGTATTATTTTTTTTTTGTATTTTATGCCCCCTTACATTGGGGTTCTCTTAGCTATAGAACTAGTGAAGATGCATGCTATTGATTGGGTCATCAAACAGCTCACCCTCTGACGTTACTTGCTGATATGCCCCTAATCCATAAGCTACCACAATCACATAAGGCCCAAGCCAGTTGGGTTCAAATTTGCCTTTCTTTTCCTGATCCTGTTGATTGCGGTGGTTTTTCTTAAGTACTAGATCTCCAACCTTAAAGACTCTTGGACGGACTCTGTGGTTGTAGCTTCGTGACATCATTTGTTGATATGCCTTGAGATGGTTGAAGGCTTTCTGTCTCCTTTCCTCTAGTAGCTCTAGCTCTTGTAATCTAGAAACTCTATACTCTTCATCAGTTATGAGACCTTTTAATGACACCCTTAGAGATGGTAGCTCAACCTCGATGGGCAGAATGGCTTCTGAGCCATAGATAAGGGCATAAGGGGTAGCACCTATGGGAGTGTGTATACTAGTTCGATAGGCCCACAGAGTGGGATTGAGTTGGATGTGCCAATCATAGCCAGCATCGTTAACTGTCTTTTTGAGGAGTTTCAAGATGGTCTTGTTGGATGCTTCTACTTGGCTGTTACCTTGGGGATAATAGTGTCTGGAGAAATGGTGTTGGATTTTGAATCAGTCAAAGAGTTCTTGGACATCTTGGTTCTTGAAAGGTCTTCCATTATGCGTGATAATGGATGAGGGAATTTTGTATCTACAGATGAGGTAATTAAGGATGAATGAGGAGATTTGTTTACCTGTGATGGTGGTAAGGGGGACGGCTTCAATCCACTTGGTAAAGTACTCAGTGGTGGTTATTATGAATTTGTGGCCGTTGGATGAGGATGGGTGAATTTTACCCACAAGGTCGAGTCCCCATTGACAAAAGAGCCAAGGTGTTGTTAAAGGTCTCAACTCTTGAGCTGGTGCATGTATCAGGTTCCCATGTGTCTGGCATTGCTTGCACTTCTTTACAAACTAATATGAATCTATTTCCATGTTCGGCCAATAATAGCCCAAATGCATGAGTTTCTTAGCTAAGGAAGGACCACTAGAGTGTGTTCCACAAATCCCTTCGTGCACATCTTGTAAGGCGGTTTGGGATATTTCTCATTCTAAACAATGGAGTAAAGTACCATCTAGACCACGTCAGTATAGGGTGTCAGCAATAATGATATATCGAGAGGTTTGGTGTATAAAGGTTCATCATTGGTTTGAAGATAAGTTAGGTGGGAGGGTGTTGTCCTTGAGGTAAGTGTAAACTTTACAATACCAAGGTGAATCAGATCCAACTAATAGGCATATGGAATGGGTTTCAAGAAGATCATAAGCTGGCTATTGAATTGTCTCCACCAAGAACTCGTACCATGACTTATTTTCTATGATCTCAAGGAGAGAGGCAATGGTTGCTATGGCATCTACTACTTTGTCTTCAATGCGAGGTATCTACTCAAAAGAGATGATCACAAAGTATTCCTTAAAGTCATCTACCATCCTTTTGTATGGGATAAGCTTCTCATCTTTGGTTTGGTAGTCGTCATTGACTTGGTTGATCACTAGCTGAGAGTCACAATAGACATGTAGGTCTTTGATTTTCCACTCTGTTGCCATTTTGAGACCAATGACTAGGTCTTCATATTCTTTTATATTATTCATGCATGGGAATAATAGACAAGAAGACTTCAGTATGGTGTTGTAATGAGGTGTTACAAACAAGATTTGTACCCTTGATCCATGGTTTGTGTAGGACCCATCAAAGTAGAGTTTATAGGAATGTGTTGATATATTGAATAAGGATTCATCTGGAAACTCAAATTTCATTGGTGTGGTATCCTGTAGTGGTGCATTTGCTAACTAATGAGAAATGATTTGTCCCTTGATAGCCTTTCTGTCTACATACTCAATGTCATATTCACTTAGGAGCATTACTCACTTGGCTAGGTGACCTATTAGAGCTGCTTTGCTTAGTAGGTACTTCAGTGGATCTATTTTTGCAATAAGTTTGACTGAATGTGCTAGCATATAATGTCAAAGTTTTTGGGAAGCAAAAACTACCGCAAGGCACAATCTTTCTATCTAAGAGTATTGCAACTCATAGCCCAGGAATGTGCGACTGATGTAGTAGATGACAATTTCTTTACCATCATAATCTTGTTGTGCTAGGAGGGCCCCAAGAGCTGTTGGTGTAGCAGATATGTATAATAACAATGGCTTCCCTTAGATAGGAGGCATGAGAATAGATGGATTCATTAGATATTCTTTCAATTTGTCAAACGCCTCTTTACATTTCTCATCCCACCTAAATGGAATGTTCTTGTGCAGGAGATGACTAAAAGGTTGACACTTGTCTACCAGTTGTGATATGAACCTGCAGATTGCTTGTAGCTTGCCCCGTAGAGATCTTAGTTGAGTAAGATTCTTGGGTGGTGGCATGTCCATAATAGCCTTGACTTTGGCAAGGTCTCCCTCTATTCCATTTGCTGATACAATGAAACCTAAGAGCTTTCCTAAGGTGACCCCAAACACACATTTCTTTGGGTTCAACCTAACTTTGAATTATTCTAGTCTCTGGAAGACTTTCTCTAACACATCTAGGTGTGATTCTCTTGTGAGTGATTTTGCAAGGATATCATCTACATAGTCTTCCATTGTGACGTGCATCATATCATGGAATATAGTGGTCATAGCACATTGATATGTGGCTCCTGAATTCTTTAGCCCAAATGGCATGACATTCTAGAAGAAATGGCCCCATGGATAAGTAAAAGTTGTCTTATGCTAGTCTTCTAGTGCTATCCTGATCTAATTGTATCTAGAGAAGCCATCCACGAGAGATAACATGGTATGCCCTATTGTTAAGTCAACTATGATATCTATATTTAGCAACAGAAAATCATCCTTGCAGCAAGCTTTGTTTAGATCTTTGAAATCATTGCATAGTCTGACTCAGCCATCAGGTTTAGATACTGGTACTATGTTGGAGACCCACTCCGAATACTCTATAGCTTTCATGTACCCTACATCCAGTAGTTTCTTAAGTTCCTCTTTTACTAGTAGTGCAATGTGTGGATGCATCTTTCTAAGCTTCTGTTTCATTGGTTTCACTCCTAGATCTAATGGAAGATGATGTAGAATCAAATCTGGATCTAACCCTAGCATATCTGCGTATGACCAAGCAAAATTGACTTGCTTTTTCTTGAAGAATGGTACAAACTTAGTCTTTTCTGGTGGGGTTAGAGATTTAGCAAAGTGAATGATCTTAGGCCGTTCCTCTATCCCAATGTTAATAGGTTTTGTAGGTTCCACTACAATCTGAGACTTCTCTTAGCGCATGTCGTCAAGGAGAGTGTCAAGCCTTCCATCATCAGGTGCCATAGTTGGGTTTTCACCATCAGATGCATCCTTTCTTTTTACTATTTTGGGATCTGACACTGCCGTGGAGCATCAGATCCAATTTTTATTTTGATATTTTTGCGACTGGAAGGCTTGGCACCTTCTCCAAAATAATCCACGATATTAAGTTCAATGGCGAAGCCAACTTTATGATCTCCTTTAGGTAGGTTGTCCCTAAGTTCCATGTAGTCAATATAGGCATCATGGTTTTGGAACATATCTAGTTGTGGGGTTCCTTGTGGATCCCAGTCAATAAGTTTAGGATGCACAAGGGGGAGGGAGTCGAAGGATAGATCTGATTCATTGATAGTTTGAATGGATATACTAGGGGTATTGATAGGGAGAGTGTTAGGGATGGTACTTTCCTCCAAATTGTTTATTGCAATAGAACTCAAACCTTCCTTGAAAGTCATATTTTTAGTGATAGGCAAATCACACTCTAACGATCTATGCAGTAGCATTTGTCCCTCATGGTAGGGGCTATAAGTTTGAATGGTGTCAACTTTCTTGTCGTCATAGGAATGTTCTGTCAGCTCATCCCAGTCATACTCATTAGAATTTGTCACTGTTCTCTTGAAGGGTATGGATCATTTCCACAAGACAAGCATTTGCTTTAGCTTTGCCCTTATCCCTATATCCTTGACCTTTTGTATTTCTCACCAATGAGGATGAAGAAGGTTGAATGGGTTCTACTATTCCTTCCTTTCTTAGGCCAATGGGGCCTTGTCCTTCGTAACTCATTCTGTGTAAGATGGACTCACCTCACCCATAGATTTCTGTTGGGAGCCTAGATGGTTCCTATTGTGTGCTCTCTTCTTCTTCTGTGTAGAGCCATTATAGGATATCTCTTTCCTCTGTTTCATCTAATAGGGTCCCCCATTTTACAAAAGGAGCTGTGGGAGGCGTAGGAGGAGAAGATGGCTTTGGAAAATGTCTGGGTTGCCCAAAGGATCTAGGAGATAGAGGTATTTTGGCTAGATTGAGGCTGTGCTAGATGGAGTATTCCCCTACTCCTATTTCTTTGATGGTAATTTTCTGTTCTTTGGGCTTGGATGAGGAAGCTTCAGAGGTAGAATCATGCTGTGGGGTAGGGGATGTAGATGCTCTATTATTGGGTATGATGCAATTAGGTTTTGAGAGGACAAAGTTGCAATGCTAAAAGGTGTCGAGATCACATTGGATGGTGATTTGCTTGCCATTATGAGGGAATTTTATGCATTGGTGATAGGTAGAAGGCACAGCTTTCATGGCATGAATCCATAGTCTACCTAGGAGAATATTATAGGTTAGCTCCCTATCTAGGACTTGGTACACAATGTCTTTTATCACTGGTCCCACTTGTATGGGTAAGACCACTGTTCCTTTGGTAGTTCTCTCCTCTTCATCATAGGCTTTGATAGTAATCTTCTTCCTTGGATCAACTGCATTTTTAGAGAACCCCAATGCAAGGACTAGCTTGAGTGTACAAATATTTAAACCAGCTCCCCCATCAATGAGAACCCTCTTGATGCGGTGCTTATGGATGAAGGTGACGATATGTAAGCGGGTGTTATGATGTTGAGACATTAAGAGGTCATCTTGCTCAGTAAATGATATGGTATCGGAGGAAGGTAGATTTCCTACCATTGCTTGAAACTTCTCTTGGGCCAAGTTAGTGGGTACAGTCATTTCCACTAAGGCTTTATCAAGAATCTCCTTATGGGAAGGAGATAGACACAACAACTCTAAGATAGAAATGTGAGCAGGAGTCTTCCGTATTTGGTCTATGACACTATACTAATGGGGATTGGATTGAGAAGGTGACAACCTTGGAGGAAGGGTATTCAACGTGACCTTACCACTACGCGTGATGATGCTACAATCAGTTTTGTTGGGCCCTGATTGTTGGTTAGATGTAACCACATTGATTTGTGGGACATGCTTTGATATGCAATTGATGGTATAATCTAATGGCACACTTGCGTAATTGGCATTACTATTCCCATTATTCTGATTTTGCATGTTGCAGTTGTTGTTGTTGTTGCCATTATATGGCCTGTTGTGATTGAGAAGTGGATCTTTGTAAGCCACGTGCGTCTCATTAGAAGTATGTTGTTGAGTACCTCCTTGATTTTGATCAAGTATGTCTTGAATAACATGTTTGAGATGGATACAATTGTTGGTTGTATGTCCTCTTCCTCTATGATACTCACAAAAGTCGGTGTCTTTCCAATAGTGAGGTTTGATTTGAGGTTCGTAGTCACTTGTTGGTGGTAGAGAGATTTCATTGTTAGCCAAGAGCTTCCTTAATGAAGATTCTTAGGACTCACCCAGCGGTGTGAACTTTCACCTTGGATTTGAGTTGAACCATGGTCTTGTCGGTCATGTAGTTGGAGGTAGGTGTGTCCTTGTACATCTTAAATGAACCCTTGGTGATCATAGCCTTCTCAATGAATAATCCCATCTCAATGACCTTCAAGAATGAGGAAGGACATTGGATTTGGATTTGGTAGCTAAGATTGGAGTTGAGGTTATGGACAAACATATCCATGAATTACTTCTCAGGAACATCATATGGGCATTTGCTAGCTAGCAATCTCCACCTTTGTAGGAAGGAGATGAATGATTCGCCACTCTTTTGTTTGGTGTTGCATAGATTGACCATGGTGACTTCATGTTCAATGTTGTATGAGAAGTGCATGATGAACTTGTTGACTAACTCATCAAAGGTCTTGATGCCCAGTGGAAGTCGTGAGAACCACTCCATGGCTTGACTACCTAGAGATCTAGGGAATAGTCTCATTAATAAAGTCTCATTGTGAGCTACTTCCATGCATGCAGTGGTAAATTCCCTAATATGATCTCTTGGGTCTCCCTTTCCTTTGTATTTGTCAAATTTAGGAGCTTCAAACCGAAAGGGGAAGGGAACCATGTCGAAACTTTTATCAAAAGGGTATGGTCCAATGTCTTCCAAAGAGTAAGTTTTGGTACTTGTCCTTGTCTTGAGATCTATCATTTCTTGTGTTAGACCCTCAATTTGTTTCCTCATTTCTTCCATAGGGATATTCAGGTCTGCGATTTTCTTTCCTTTATCACCCTTAGTGTGATTTTTAGGCATTTTCTTTGTGGTCTCTTTCAATGTATTAAGATCAAAGTCAGAGGGGAGTTTGAGTCCTAGACTTAGAAGATGCATAAAGTACTTTTGAGGGTCCTGTTGTGTGGTTACACAACACACCAATTTTGCCTTGACAAAATAGTGACCCAACTTTTTTTTAGCTTTGGGTGGTCTGGTAAAAGTAAGTCATGCATGTAGCCTTGTAGAGGGTGGATAGGTCACCATGATGAGGTTAGTTGTCAAAGTTAGTATTCCATATTATTAACCTCATGGTTGGAAAGTGCACTAAATTTCAGGCAGGTTTGTCTTTCAGATCACCCTGAAATTCTTTAAGGGAAGAAAGTTATGTCAAGTCAAAGTTTTAGTCAAACCTGATATTCTGGGAAGGGGGTCATATTTCAAACGTCAGTCATATTATATAAAATCACCCTGATATTGCATTATCACCCAATAAACACTTGATCTGTGAAGTCTGGATGTCAACTTTACGTAGTAGCTGATATCTACCCATCCAACGACTTGATATTTTGCGGAGGGTCATATTTTTTTAATATCCGTCATCTTAAGAATATCACCCTCTTTGCAAAATATCACCCTGTGCCAAAGTAACGATGATGTCATCTAAGTCCAACGAATGAAGGAAATTACCCTGATAATGATGTCATCATTCCATTTTACCTCACTGAGGTACGTTTCTGATGCCCACCATATTCAACAACATGACAGTGATGTCATTACAACACAAAGATTAGACAAAGTCATCGACACGCTGACATCACTCTGATATTTTCCCAAGGGGGTCATATTTTGAACATCCCCTAATCTTAAATTCATGACCCGATATACACATGGTCAACGTTGACCACATCACCTGATTCCTTTGAATTAGTTTTTCCACTCAAAGGCGGGGGGTCATTTTATATAGAGGGGGTCATATTTTGAATATCACCCAATCTTTCAAAGATCACCCCCCTTCCTGTTCTCTGACATTAAATGCACTTAAATGCAGTGGATAGATTCCCACCAATTACGAATGCAATTCAAACACATGGCATCATCCATGGATTCTCTACAGAGGATTAACGGATTTAACCATCCTGACTCAATTTTAACCTAATTCATCCTACAGATGCGTTTAAATGTAATTTTCCAGGGTTATTTTCATTTACCTTGCAAAAAAAAAAGAAATTACAGAGTAGAGAAGTCAAACCCTCATATAGCCACCTGTTAATAGACTAGATCTTGCATCGTAATGGAACCGGTGATCTTCAACATTTGTAACCCTTTTCTGTAATCACCCATCTAACCCAGGAGGAAAGTGTTATCAGGTAAGTAATTAAAAAACCCTCATGTTGTCATTTTTTGCATGTTCACATAGTGTGTTCTTTCTTGTGGTTTGAATCTATCGATATGCATATCATGATGAAATAAAAGAATAGTAGATAGAGTATACATGATGCCGTAGAAATACATAACGTTGTATGAGTGCATATAGATATTGTAAAGTAAGACAGATCATGTTTATTGTAGGAGTTAATGGCAGATCTCAGAAGGAACGGGTCTGATTCAGAATTTCTTAAGCCCATGTTTGTTCAGCCTGAAGGGGTACAATTTAAGTATGGCATCATTGGTGACACTCACCAAGGAGATACAGACCTGGTGGTATGGTCAATAAGAATAGATCATGACAAGGACAATACCCTTCTGGATGTAGTATATGTTTCAAGAATGTGGCATGCAGCCAGATTTCCCTATGCCATGGAGACCCCAGAGTTGGTGGTGGAATGTGCCAGGAACTATAACCCTGAGACTAGGTGGGTGGTGAAGCACGAAAGGGTGTATGCCGACTTTTCAATTAAGGGCATCACCTCTACTTTCAATTTGCCAGTTGGAAAGAAGGTGGTCAATGTAGATATATGAAAACTAGAAACAAACTACAACAACAATAAAAAAGAATGCAAGGAAGAGGATGTATCAATGGAGGTCAAAGAATAGCACCTACACTACCTCAGCTAAGTTACCCGTACACCTATACAAAGTTGATTTTGATGATGAGTACTAGTACATTATTACCTTGCTAAGTAGGATGATAGGTAGGCTTCATGCAGGAAA
Source organism: Cunninghamia lanceolata (assembly GCA_027924645.1). Taxonomy (NCBI): domain Eukaryota; kingdom Viridiplantae; phylum Streptophyta; class Pinopsida; order Cupressales; family Cupressaceae; genus Cunninghamia; species Cunninghamia lanceolata. The sequence goes on along the minus strand of BSBN01000071.1, from coordinate 4,455,756 downwards.
TTTTGAGAATTGGATGTTTGGAATCATCCAGATGGTCCTATACACAGATAATAAGCCATTATAGGCCAAGGTCATCAGTGATGTGCTAGATGAAGGCATGCGGAACCTGGGATGTCAAGCATGCATGTTTCACATGACCTCATATGTTGTGTACTCATGTGCTTAGAAAGGAACATTTGATGCCTTGACTACAGTGGGTAAGGCTGGTGGTGATGTAGATGATGCCCACATATGTAATCACTATCCTCAACTATAGAGAAAGAACTACCTCCTGGATTACAAATTGGTAAATGATGCATTCTCTATGCATCTAGTTAGAACCATGGATGAAGATAGAACCAATAGACCGAGTATGGAGGCTCAAGAAGTTATATACAAACATGGTGCCTAGTTCATCCAATTTGCCACATTTTCCTACATGAGAATATAAGGATTTGAGGGATAGCCCCTTATGCTACCAAGACCCTACTGATGCGGTTGTCCTGATGGAGTTCCTTAGACAAGTATCTACTATAGTTGCAGCATACAAGGGGCAAAATAAGATACCTCCTGTTTTATTTCTAGTATCTAGGGGCTAGTATATGTGCTCAGATTTAGAGAGCATAAAGCATGCCATAGGAGGTCTAAAGTTGATGTATCTGCAGCCATTTCCCTTGGCTAGATCTTATGACCCCTATGGCAGGATTCACAAAATAATAGGAAAACCTATTCATCAGAAGAATCTGGAGGATTTTTGAACTGATTGTGAGGATGAAGCTAAGGTAAGGAGAATAAAATATTAAAGACTTACCTTGAACCAGATAAAGACATTTGATTGCATCCCAGTTCTAGCACAGTTGAGAAAAGATGATGGAAAGACTACGTCAAATGAATATGAAGACAAGAAGGTGTACAATGACACCATATCAGCCCCTGATCTAACACAGCTAGAGGATATCTCCTTGGATTAGTTTACAGGTGGGGTGCTATAATTAACCCAAGCTTGGGTAGATGAATAAATAAACAAATTGAAGAAAAAGGGTGTGGCACTTATAGTTGACACCAAGAAGAAAAGGCATGAACTAACTGATGAGGAGTATGATGACTTCCTCAATGAGAAAAGAAAGTCCAATGGGGAGAGGTTACCCACACAAAAATAGAGGAAGGGTCCCCCTAGAGGAAAGAAAGCAGAAGATGAACCTAAAGGGGTGATAATTGAAAGAATTGCCATACCAGCTGTAGGTGCATCGACATCAGGTTAAGCATCCGCCTCATCTGTACCACCTCTAATGGACAAGCTAAAAACTAAGAGGATTTTGAGGCCAGCTGTAGAAACTACAGAAGTACGAGAGGAAGGTCAAGCCTCACAACATGAGGTGGAAGAGGCATCCCATTTGAGGAAGTGCAGGTAAACAAGGAACCTGTAGATGATGACCCAATGATGGTCAATAAGAAGAGGAGGGTGATGCCGCTGACATCACCACCCAAGAAGCAAAGAACATCCATGCGGGGTGATATTAGGGCTGACCCTATTGTACTAAGAGGGGCTGATGGTGAAGCATTTAGGAAGGAGCTATAGCATGATGTGCCGCTTCCCACCATAATAAAGTTCAAGACAGTGAATGTAGAAGAGCAAACAAAAGAAGCTCTCAAAGCAGACCAAGGTGTTCCTTTCTCTTTGGAGGACACCTTGGACTTCTCAAGCGATGAGGTAGTGCAAAATGTAGCCTCTCAAAAGATAGAGACCCTCGTCTCCAGTACCCACATGACTCCACATGGAACCCCATTAGCACAAATGGTGGTATTGGGCTTGATAAGTTGGTCGATCAGGTGACTAGCCCTGTGGTTATAGATCTAACATACAGGGGTGATGTAAGCCCCAAGGAAAAACTAGGTGCACCTAATGTGATAGAGAAGGTTGAAGTAGCCAAGCAGGCAGAAAAAGAGAGTAATTCTCCTGATATGGGTCAGCAACATCATGAGATACCCGCAGAGCTAAAAATAGAAGTCCAACAGAAAGGCGGGGGTAATAAAGACACATCAGGTGATGCTGCTACTTAGACTCAGGGAGATCAAGGAGATGCCATGGGAACTAAAGATGAATCAAGTCATGAGGACCTTAAGACACAAAACATCGGTGCCTCAGGTGTAGAACAAGAGGTGACCCAAGATCAGGGTGATGCACAAGGCCCAAACACATAGACAACCACGGATATCAATATGCCTTAGGATGAAGAAAATACTAAGGTGGATGAAAGTAAGGACGAGGGAGTGCAGAATTAGATGCATGATCATAATGTGGACATTCCACAAGATCCTCCTCTATAGGAAGAGGCCCCTCAGCAAGAAGAGATGCAAGAAGATTCCCCTCAGGAGGAACTCCATGAGGAAGAAACTAGGAAATCACCTTCTCCACCGAGAATAGAAGCAGATACTGGAGATCAGGGCAGACATGATGTTGGCAAAGAACATCAAGGATCTAGAGAGGATGTGCCTTAGTGGCTGGAGAAAGAAATAGGTGTGGAACAAGGCTCTAAAATCCAAGAATTTGATGTTTCCACCTTGTTTGCAGAAACAATAATGAAGCCCAAGAGGAAAGCTAGATTGACATCAGCTATTAGAAGAGATCCTGCTATAGGCAGAAGGACTGCACAGGTAGCACTTCCAATGGTTGAAAAAGAGAAGGGCAAGATCACCCTAGAGAAATTCTAAATCACAACTGTTGATTTGGGTTTTCCTAATGAGGACCAAGAAGGTCAGGAAGGGAAGGACATTATTGATTCTTTAACCCAAGGGGTAAAGAAAGAGAAAGAGAACAATAAACAACATAAGGTGCACATTGCTCAGCTACATTCATATATATAGGGGTTGATTAACCTTGATAATACACTAGTTGATCTGGTAGTCCCATTGACTATCATATCCCAGGAGGAGGTCACCAAGTTGGACCTCATGAGGCATGAAGCCATGATCATGGAGAAATGGATGTTGTCAACCCTCACTAGAGCTGAGGATGTTTTGAGAACCTCCTTACAGAGGTGGAATTCTTTAAGCAGTTTGAAGAGAAAGGTGGACAAAATGCAAAATGAAATAGGGAAGCAGTCATTCCAATTGGAAAAGAACCTTACTACTTTAAGTGAAATAAAGAGGATTGATCCTCAAATCCTAATAAATAACTAGGTGATGAATAATAACACCACCCTACTGATAGACATATAGTATGAGGATGTCAGGTTCGAGTGTGATATCCTAAAGAAATGTAGTGGCAAGCTCAGGGATATAAGTATAAAGCTACACAACATGATTGCATACGAAGTAGAAATCCTTGAAGCTTTGGAAGGAAAAGTAGAGGGAAAGATTGAAAATCAAGACGCAGACTTTGCTATCAAAGCTCTACATGATAATTTCCAGCCAGTAGCTGATGACACCTTCACCCACCTGATGAAAGAAGTGATGAACAAGATCATGAGAATAAAGGTCAGGGTGGAAAATTATAATGAGACTTTAAATAACAGAAAAGGTAAGCTGGAGGTGCTCAAGGCCAAATTCCAGTCTCACAAGCATGCCATCACAAAGGCCAAAATCCAAGATGGAGGAGAAGTGAATAAAATAGTGCAAGCATATGAGAACATCAGGACATCGATGGAGGTCCATATCCAAGAGGATGTACATCAAGGTGATAGCAATACCGAAAGTAATGGAGATGATGACCTTGAAGAAGAAGAAAATGAAGAGGAGGAGCCCGAAGAATGAATGAAGAGGCATCACCAAGAAGACATATACATAGGGCACTCATAAGATAACGAGTCATCCAGATAGTTTCCAGCTAGAAACCTGTGCCATGAGGAAAGGTTGACTGAGTCAAGGAGTGATTATCAATCGTAGATCTTAATTGACAAATCTTGATTGTTGGTCATTTGTAACTGCCTCCTCACCTTATTCTATAAAAGGTACAGGAGTGCCATACTTTGATTATTCGAAACTTAATTGAAATTTGATTGCTAAAATATCAGGACTGATTTCAAAGTTGTTGTAAATGTACATGTTATCCATATTGAATGAAAGAGAAGCATATTTGATTACAAATCATCATAAATCTTGAGTAATCTGTGTTTGAATTCTGGATACATGCATTGATTAGTTGCGTCCCTTGGAGTGCTTGTCAGTCTATATGTGTTGTTTTCATTCCTTATCCTTTGAAGTTAGCATCATCCATATCTAGTTGTGGAACATCCTGGTGACATATGGTTTGATTTCTTCTTCTCATGAATGTATCTTGCATGTATGTGGTTCAATGGCTAAAGATTCACTAAAATTAGAAGCATTCTTTTAAATTTCTTTGAATTTCATAGCAGATCACCACCATAATTGCAAATAAAAAAGAAGCAAAAGAAAATAACATGAAATATGTTGATATCCCATAGATAATTGGAAATAGAGAGCATATTTAGAGTAGAAGCATGTTAAATTGACAAATATCATACAAATACATGCAAATATCCACTCACAGATACATCATTTGAATAAATATATAGTGTAAAAGAAAGAACAAGCTCATGATGATCAATAATCAGAAGAATTAATCAAACTTACAAATATATCAGCTATCTTTGGAAATAGAGTAGAAATAACCTCTCTGTGGAGTAAATTTATAGGAAATAGTACAATACTAGTCATCAAGACAAATGTAAGACCCCTTGAAATAGAAAACAGCATGTCGCATCAACCTCTGAGTAACGTCAGATGATCATGACCTAATCAATGGAGACTTGGAGTCATCAACTTATCCTAAGCTGATCATACTTTACAACATAATAAAGGTTTGTTGTGCAAATTTTTAGGCATGTTGTTATGACTAATAATCATCATCAACATAAAATGGCACTAGAAGAAGGGCTTTCATCAGTAGATTTGTCTGATTTGATGACACAGACAGAAAGGTAATACTCATACAGCTCTGTATTTCAAGTCATATGCAAAGATTTGTTGTTCTAAGTCCGTGCATGTTTGTCTGTTGCAAAGTTTTCAAAATTGATCATAAATATTTCAAGCTTAGTAGTCGATCATCATGATGTTTCAAAGATTTGCTCTATTTCAAGTCTTTTTGCTAAAACTTTGAGGTCGTTTTCTTAAGAGACCTGATATCTGGTTGCTTGTGTTCCAAAGCCTCATATCACCCCATATTTGCATCATTTTTGCAAATATTGTGTAAACATCCAGTTAGTTTCAAATTCTGATCATAAATATAGCCTTTGCTAGAGTGCTTTAACCGATCATTACAACAAATAAGCCAAATTTCCTAAAATTCAAGAAATCCTAGCTCTCGGGCCAAATACCAGGTCCAGATCCAGTGGACTCTTTGAAGAACTGCCTATCTGGGGATTTAGACCTAGAATAGTAGATATTCATCATTCTCCTAGTTCTAGTGCGTCAGGAGCTTCACCAGAACACACTCCTATAACTCCTATCGGGTTGCAAACACCTACAGGACCACCAGTCACAATTTCATTCTTTACTGCAGAGTCACCTCTGACTTTTACCGCATATCATCCTTTACCTAAAAATCCTAACAAGATTTGTCCTAAATATCATCCATATCAAGATGCTAATGATCACATTAGAACATTCAAGGAAGCTTGTTGTAGGGCTAGAATTGAACATCAGGATGTGGTATGTAGGTTATTTCCATTTTCCTTAGGGGAAGAGGCATATAACTGGTATATCAGTCTTGGTCAAGGTTTAGTCAGTTCATGGGCTACCTTGGAGAAAGCCTTTAAGGATAGATTCAAAATACCTATAGATCCTTCAATGAATTATCATCTGTTTGCCACAATCAAGAGATTTGAAGGAGAACCTATTGCCAATTTCAATGCAAGATTCCAAAAGATGCTCTCAAATTTAGTCGCTTCTTATACTGTACTAGATGAAGCTACCAGGAGCATATACTATTCATCCTTAGATCCCTTGACTTCTATGTTTATCAAGAGAGAACATCCTGGTGTCACAACCTTGATAGGAGCTTTTGAGGAAGCTGTCAAAGTCAATCAGTAATTGATCCCTGCTCCAACACCTAATGTTGCATTTCCTACACTCCCTACTTATCCTACATATCCTTCTTAGCAACAGACTAATGGAGCCATGATACCTCTAGCTATGATGCCAAGTCCCTTACAGATACCTCCACTCAGTATCATGCCACCTCCAAATGAAAATGGTCAAATGTTACAACATCCAGGACATACACAGGTACCTTAGGTTGTAGAACAATCCAATAACAATAATAATGGATCTTCCTTCTTCAAACCTCAAATAGAGAATGTAGTAGCCAAAGTCTAGGAAGAAAAGGAAGAAATTAAAGAGATATCAGCACAACTGAGGAAACTCACCACTGAGATTACTCATTTGAGGAGTCAGAATTTCTATTCTCAATCAAATCATAATAGAGGATATGCCAATGATAGACCTAATTATCCTGATAGGGGATATAATAACAATTATAATAACAACAATGGTAACATTAATCCCCGTAGACAATCTAGAGTGTGGAACACTAGGCCAAACAATGGTTCTCTGCCATCACCCCTAGATAATCAACCTCCTAGTGAACCTAAGAAAACCACTAGAGTGAACCTTACAGAGGCAACTCTTACAAACTGGTGTAGGATACATAATACCAATGCTCATGCTGAGTTGGACTATCCTTAGTTCAAGATTGCTGCAAGTATATTCCAAACTGAAGTGTCTAATACTTCAGGTAATCCACCTTGTGTTGAAGGAAATGAAATTGTCCCCTGTGGATATGATTCTGCTCTAGTGCTAGAAAGTTTCATCAATCATCCTCATTAGCAGACAATGTCTCCTCATCAAAATTGTACCTTAGCAGGTGAAGAGTCAGCCAGACTTTTGAGACTAATTATGTTTTTCCATTTGAAGATGAAAATGAGCCATCAATTGAACATGAAGAGGTACATGCTTATCAATAGCAGTATTAGGGTAGGCATAATTACAATCTAAGGAATAATTCCAACCAACTTGCTAGTCCTTTGACTACATCCTTGCCTCCAAATAATTTCAACACTCCTCCTAATCCTAAGGCAAGCAATAACCTTGGATTTCCTAAAGTTAATGCTCAGTACTTAGCACCACAAAACATAGTACCAAAAATAGGTAATTTGCCTCCTGAGTCTGGAAAATTGGTCACATACTTAGTAGATGAAATGAAAAAGATCAAAAGCAGTCTGTCATTATCAGAGCTACTCAAAACCCCAGCTATCAAAAAGGCCTTCATGAAATCCTTAGATGATCCTGCTCCAAAAGAGGATAATCATACCTTAGGTCAGACTGGGAATAAAGATCATGTTGTTAAGGATGTTAATGTTAAACACAAAGCCCTAGCCACTGTTCAAACTGCAAAGACTTCACACATGACTCTTTATAAAGATAAAACTAATTCACCTCCTTTCCTCCTTACCATAAGGATGTTCAGTAAGAACTTGCATAATTGTTTAGTAGATTTAGGAGCATCTACTAATGTAATGCCCCTATCCATATGCAATGCCTTAGGGTTGCATCCTGCTAAGTCATTGAAGAAAGTAACACAGTTAGATAAAATAGAGGTGAGTGTAGTAGGAGAACTAACTCACATTCATATGCAGCTAGCATCAAATCCAAGAATCCAATACTACATCAATATTCAGGTAGTGGATATACCTGATACCTATGGGATGCTGCTCAGTAGAGATTGGTCAAAAACCCTTAATGGATACATGTCCACAGATTTTAGCCACATGTGGTTACCCTGGAAAGGAATACCTAATCAAATAAGGATAGATGATGAGCCTTGCATGAAACATATGATCACTGAATATAATAAAACCAATGAGATCATGTATGTAGATGTTGAACCCAGAGTTAACTCCATTAGACCCCAAACTATCAAGATAGAGGAGATACTCATGTATGATGTTCATGTTCATGATGATAATCCCTAGGATGACATGATAATTTTAGAATCTGATTGTAACTTTGAAAGTAAGATAGAAGTAGATTACTTCAAGAATTTTGAGATGCACCTATTAGAAGTGCAACATTGTCAATTGTTAAAAGTGCCTATTCATGATGTTCTAATTGAAGGATGGTGCAGGTTACATGATGAGGTGCATTCTGAAAAGACTTGTGATGCTTGCTTAGATATGATGGAACTAGAACAAGCATGCAGTGAGGAATCATCATCATCATCCAGGGTAAGTTCTGCAGATAGTGATAGTGATACTGATTGTTGTTTGTCATCTACAGGAATAGAAGAAAGCACGTATCATGATGAAAGTTCTATTCAGATGATAGAAGAGATATTGGTATATAGCAAGAGTAATGCCAAAAGTAACAAGAAAATCACCCCAGGAAGTGATTGCTTGGTAGAGTCATATTATGAACTATCTGATGAAGATAGAGGCAGTAATTTGTCCAAGTTTGAAGAATTTTTGTCAAAGCAGATTCAAAAGATGATATAGCAACAAAAATCTCCATAGGATGCCTTGATTGAGGGATGGTGTAGGTTACATGAAGCACCACATTTTGAAACCACTTGTTCATTATGTGTGCATATTCTGAAGAGGTAGACATTGCCTAGTCCAAAGGATCCTCCTTTTGATGGTAAAGGAGAAGAAGGAATATCAGCTTCACATCAGCTAGATAGGGTGAAGTTTGAGAAAATTGAAACACCAAAGTTGAAATGGATATCAAATGGTGTAGCTACTAGAGCTAAAAAGAAAAGAGAAGGCCCAAACAAGCCTTTAACTGAAGATAAGCCATGGATCCTTAGGTTTGATGGATTCAAATCAAAACAAGGGGCTGGAGAAGGAATAAATCTCATTGATCCAGCTGGTAAATCCTACCTAACAACATATAGATTACAATTCCCATGCACAAATGATGTGACAGAGTATGAAGCCTTGATTCATGGGATATTGTTTGCACTCAGAAAGAAAGTGAAGATTCTGCATGTCTTTGGAGACTCAAAATTGGTAGTAAGACAAGTGAGAGGCATATATTCTTGTAATTACAAGAGGCTGTCTAATTACAAACATAGGGTATGGGACCTCATAGAGGATTTTGATGTATTTAATATCACCCATGTGCCTAGAGAACAAAATCATAGGGCAGATGCCTTAGCCCAAGCCACAAGTACATTGGAACCACTGTCTATATCTAGTTTGAAGATATTTTTAGTTGAATTAGTATCAGTTCCTTCTATACCGGATAATGTGGTTAACCTTCAAGTGTTTGATGATGATCAACATATTTTAGACTTCATTTCCAATAGGGGTGTCTTTGATGCACAGATCATAGATGAAAGAAATGTGGAAGATCATATCTGGGAAGAAGAAGAGATCCTAGAGTTGCCTAGTAACAAGATTCCTAAAGGAATGATAGAGTTGGAAAGAGCATTTGATTTAGACGACATGTTGAAATAGAAAGATCTCCCTAAAGCAGATGGAGAGTATTCACAAGTTAACATTGGACATGACGATGAAAAAAGGAATGTCCTGATTAGAAAAGTGTGTACAATAAAAGAAATGGAAGGGATAACCCAAGCACTTAAAGATTATATCCATGTCATTGCCTGGACATATGATGAGTTAAAGACTTATGATACATCAATTATCACTCATACTATACCTTTAAAGTTAGATGTCAAGCCCTTTAGATAGAAACAGAGACTTGTTAATGCCTTGCTAGAGCCCATCATTTTTGAAGAAGTTAAGAAATTGCTTAAAGCCAGGATCATATTTCCTGTAAGAAATTCCACATGGGTGGCCAACCTAGTCCTAGTAAGAAAGAAGAATGGTGACATTAGGTTGTGTGTAGACTTCAAAAATTTAAATAGAGTTTTTGAAAATGATAACTATCCTTTGCCTTCTCTGGATGAGGTCTTGCAGATTGTAAATGGTGTAAAGATAATGTCGTTTCTGGATGGTTTTTTAGGTTACAACCAGGTGATGGTAGACAAGATAGATAGACTAAAAACTACATTTACCACTAAGTAGGGAATATTCACATACAGGTGCATGCCTTTTGGATTGATAAATGTTGGAGCAACATTTCAGCGAGCAATGGATATAGCCTTCAGAGGCCTAATTGGTAAATGTATAGTCATATACATGGATGACTTGACAGTTTTCTCTAAAGACAGAGGAAATCATGTGGAAGACCTCCGAAAGGTACTAAAGAAATGTGAACATTATGGAATATCCTTAAACCCTAAGAAATGCATATTTGGGGTAACCATAGGGAAGTCATTAGGTCACCTGATAACAAAGAATGGGATCATCATCGACCTTGAGAGAGTAGAATCAATCGTGAAGATACAGCTTCCTAGAAGTAAGAAGGAGCTCAAATCTTACTTTGTTAAGATCAATTTTGTTAGGAAATTTATTACTGGTTTTACAAAAATTGTTAGACCATTGAATGCAATGCTTAAGAAGGATGCCAAAATTGAGTGGACACCTGAAGCTAGAGTAGCTTTTGAAGATATCAAGAAAGCCATATCTAATGCTACAATCCTAATTAGTCCAGAATATGCTAAAGATTTTTATGTTTACTCATTTGCTTTAGAGCATACATCTACAATAGTATTAACACAAAGAAATGAGACTAAAGAAGAAAAGCCTATAGCCTTCATGAGTTGTCCTTTTAGGGATGCAGAACTCAAATACATGGATGTTGAAAGACAAGCACTTGTGCTAGTCCTAGCAGTCAAGAAGTTCAGACATTACATCTTAAGAAGTAAGGTGATCGTTGTAGTACCAGATGCAGAAGTAAAGATGCTTTTAATGTAAAGTGAACCAAGTGAGAAGAGAGCCAAATGGATTACTATTCTCCAAGAGTATGATATGGACATAACACCCATGAAATTAGTGAGAGGACAAGCATTGAGTTAGATGATATCTAAAATTGATCCTAACATCATGAACCAACAGTATGTCATAAATGCAGAGGAAGATGTAGAGTGGTATTCAGACATCAGACACATCTTGATTACTGGAAGATGCCTTTCAAGATTGTAGGCCTCACAGAGGAGACCCTTAAAAATTAGATCATAGAAATGCATGATAAAAGGAGGAGTCCTTTGCAAGAAAAACTATGAGGGAATATACCTTAGATGCCTAGAGAGGCAAGAAGCAGATAAGGTGCTAGCGGAATTACATGATAAGTTTGGAACTGCACATGGATCATACTTAGCTACCACTCATGCTATCCTTAGAATAGGGTATTATTGGCCCATTATTTTTAAAGATACTATTGAACATACTAAATGTTGTCATATGTGTCAGGTTGCTGCAAATAGAGAAAAATATGCTGCTCAGCCTTTGCAGCCAGTGATGGAGATGCGCCCATTTGCTCAATGGGGGATGGACTTCATAGGACCTATCAACCCTCCATCATCTTCAGGCCATAGGTGTGTGTTGACTGTTACTGATTATTGTACCAGGTGGAATGAAGCTATCAGTAGTCAGACATGCAATGCTGAGGATGTAATCAAGTTTTTGGAAAGCAACATAGTAACTAGGTATGGGGTTCCTTATGCTTTAGTATATGATAATAGGTCTACCTTTGCTTCAATAAGATTATCAAGTTGGGCTTTTGACCATGGAATCATCTTGAAATTTTCCTCAAACTACTATCCTCAAGGGAATGGATTAGCAGAATCCACAAACAAGAATTTATTGAACATCATAAAGAAATTGATAGAAAAGAACCCAAGGGAGTGGAATACCCTATTAAAGTATGCCTTGTGGGTAGATAGAACCAGGATGAAGGCTACATTAGGAAATTCTCCTTTTCACCTAGAATATGGGATGGATCCCATCCTCCCTGTTAACCTAAAGATCCCCACACTATAGTTTGCACAAGAGTATCTAGGCATAGATAACAAACAAGAAGTTAGGTTGCTTCAGTTGATGCACCTAGAAGAAATAAGGAATAAAGCAATTGATCAATTTGCTAAACATCAGGCTGTTGTCAAGTGTTGGTTTGATAAAAGAGCCAGAGTTAAGGCTTTTAGAATTTCAGATTTAGTCCTTATGTGGGACAAAGCACATGAAAGGAGAGGAGATCATGGTAAATTTGATAAAATTTGGATAGGTCCCTTTCAAGTTTTAGAAATCTTAGGAGACAGCACCTACAGGCTTGAGACTTTAACCGGTGAGGATGTTCCATTACGAGTTAATGGATAGTTTCTCAAACATTACTTTCAAGCCTAAAACAATGTCATGTAGCTCATGTGTATCATAGTGTGCATATTTGTATAGTTGTTTGTACAGTTTGGTGTTGTTTTTCTTATTTGCTTGTTGAGTTCTATTTTGGTTAGTCAAGATGATATAGCTCATCACCCTAAGAACACAACCAAAGTGTTAAGATTCAAGTGATGAGAACAAATTCATATATAGGTTATGACTCATTTTAAGAAGTGTTGGTGATCAAGTCTGTGGTATCTTTTTCATCAGGGTGCCTTTTCTTGACCAAAGTGATTCTTCACAATGACTCACCTAACAACCTTGGGTTTTTGGAACACACAAGTATAGATGTTAAGTGAAAAATCTAAAGGGACTCCCTTGCTACCAATGCAATCTCCAACCTAAATCAGCAAGTGACCATGCCTTGCACATTAATCTTACATGATGACATCATATGTATAGAGAGAATAAATATTGAAAATCCAAAAGGAAATAAAATTAGGCCATCTAAGTAACACTACCAGGGCTATAGACATCTGCTAGCAGTGGGGCTCTACTTAGGGGGATTCTATAGATAACTTTGTCAGGGCTATGGATGCCTACTGGTAGCAAGGCTCTATCTAGGTTGGCTATGAGGGATGCTCCCAAACTATGTAGCGTAACATTAGTTACTCATGTTTTCAACTTTCAAGATGAGGATAATTAATCATTTGCACACACCTGATCTTTTGTTAGCATTGTTGCCATGATGAAAACCTTATCATTCAGAAAGGCTATAATACTTATACTTAGAAAGAGTTAAGATACTATGTTAGAATGTGATCCCATCACTTGAATCATTGTAATTTGGTTATGTTCTTTGGTGGCAAGTTGTTGTGTGGTTACACAACATGCCCCATTTTGCCTTGACAAAACAGGGACCCAACTTTTTTTTAGCTTTGGGCAATCTGGTAAAAGTAAGTCATGCATGTAACCCTATAGAGGGTGGATAGGTCACCATGATAAGGTTAGTTGTCAAAGTCAGTATTCCATATTAGTAACCTCATGGTTGGAAAGTGTACTAAATTCCACACAGGTCTGCCTTTCGGATCACCCTGAAATTCTTTAAGGGAAGAAAGTTATGTCAAGTCAAAGTTTCAGTTAAACCTGATATTTCAGGAAGGGGGTCATATTTCAAACGTCAATCATATTATATAAGATCACCCCGATATTGCATTATCACCTGATAAACACTTGATCCACGAAGTGCGGATGTCAACTTTACGTAGTAGCTGATATCTACCCATCCAATGACTTGATATTTTGTGGGGGGTCATATTTTTTTAATATCTGTCATCTTACGAATATCACCCTCTTCGCAAAATATCACCCTATGCCAATGTAATGCTGATGTCATCTAAGTCCAATGAACGAAGGAAATTACCTTGATAATGATGTCATCATTCCATTTTACCTCGCTGAGGTACATTTCTGATGCCCACCATATTCAACAACATGACAGTGACGTCATTAAGACACAAAGATTAGACAAAGTCATTGACACGCTGACATCACCCCAATCTTTTCCCAAGGGGGTCATATTTTGAACATCCCCTAATCTTAAATTCATGACCCGATATACACATGGTCAACGTTGACCACATCACCTGATTACTTTGCATGAATTTTGTTGCTCAAAGGTGGGGGGTCATTTTATACAGAGGGGGTCATATTTTAAATATCACCTGATCTTTCGAAGATCACCCACCTTCCTGTTCCTTGACATTAAATGCACTTAAATGTGGTGGATAGATTCCCACCAATTATGAATACAAATCAAACACTTGGCATCATCCATGGATTCTCTACAGAGGATTAATGGATTTAACCATCCCGACTCAATTTTACCCTAATTCAAACTACGGATGCATTTAAATGTAATTTTCCAGGGTTATTTTCATTTACCTTGTGAAAAAATAATAAATTATAGAGTAGAGAAGTCAAACCCTCATATAGCCACCTATTAACGGACTAGATCTTGCAGTGTAACGGAACGAGTGATCTTCAGCATTCGCAACCCTTTTCCGTAATCACCCATCTAACCCAGGAGGAAAGCATTATTAGGGAAGTAAATTAAAAACCCTCCTGTTGTCATTTTTTGCTTGTTTAGGTAGTGTGTTCTTTGTTGTGGTTTGAATCTATGGATATGCATATCATGATGAAGTAAAAGAATAGTAGATAGAGTATATATGATGCCGTAGAAATACATAACATTGTATGAGTGCATATAGATATTATAAAGTAAGATAGATCATGTTTATTGTAGGAGTTAATGGCAGATCTCGGAAGGAATAGGTCTGATTCAGAATTTCTTAAGCCCATGTTTGTTTAGCCCAAAGGGGTACAATTTAAGTATGGCATCATTGGTGACACTCACCAAGGAGATATAGACCTCGCGGTATGGTCAACAAGAATAGATCATGACTATGACAATACCCTTCTGGATGCAGTATATGTTTCAAGAATGTGGCATGCAGCCAGATTTCCCTATGCCATGGAGACCCCAAAGTTGGTGGTGGAATGTGCCAGGAACTATAACCCTGAGACTAGGTGGGTGGAGAAGCATGGAAGAGTGTATGCCAACTTTTCAATTAAGGGCATCACCTCTACTTTCAATCTGCCAGTTGGAAAGAAGGTGGTCAGTGTAGATCTACGAAAACTAGAAATAGAGTACAACAACAATAAAAAAGAATGCAAGGAAGAGGATGTATCAGTGGAGGTCAAAGAGCAGCACCTACACTGCCTCAACTAAGTTATCCGTACACCTATACAAATTTGATTTTGATGATGAGTACCAGTACATTATTGCCTTGCTAAGTAGGATGACAGGTAGGCTTCATGCAAGAAATTTTGAGAATTAGATGTTTGGAATCATCCAGATGGTCCTATACACAGATAATAAGCCATTATGGGCCAAGGTCATCAGCGATGTACTAGATGAAGGCATGAGGAACCTGGGAGGTCAGGTATGCATGTTTCACATGACCTCATATGTTGTGTACTCATGTGCTTACAAAGGAACATTTGATGCATTGACTATAGTCGGTAAGGCTGGCACTGATGTAGATGATGCCCACATATGGGATCACTATCCTCATCTATAGAGAAAGAACTACCTCCTAGATTACAAATTGTTAAATGATGCATTCTCTATGCATCTAGTTAGAACCATGAAGGAAGACAAAACCAAGAGACTAAGCATGGAGGCTCAAGAAGTTATATACAGACATGGCACCTGGTTCATCCAGTTTGCCACATTTTCCTACATGAGAATAGAAGGATTTGAGGGATAGCCCCTTATGCTACCAAGATACCCTACTAATGGGGTTGTCCTGATGGAGTTCCTTAGACAAGTATCTACTATAGTTGCAGCATACAAGGGGCAAAAGAAGATACCTCTTATTTTATTTCTAGTATCTATGGGCTGGTATATGTGCTTAGATTTAGAGAGCATAAAGCATGCCATAGGAGGTCTGAAGCTGATGTATTTGCAGCCATTTCCCTTGGCTAGATCATATGACCCATATGGCAGGATGTACAAAATAAAGAAAACCTATTCATCAGAAGCATCTAGAGGATTTCTGGACTGATTGTGAGGATGAAGTTAAGGTGAGGAGAAGAAAATATCAAAGACTCACCTTGAACCAGATAAAGACATTTGATTGCATCCCAGTTCCAGCACAGTTGAGAAAAGATGATGGAAAGACTATGTCAAATGAAAATAAAGACAAGAAAGTGTGCAATGACACCATATCAGCCCCTAATTTAACATAGCCAGATGATATCTCCTTGGATCAGTTTACAGGTGGGGTGCTACAATTAACCCAAGCTTGGCTAGATGAACAAATAAATAGATTGAAGAAAAAGGGTGTGGCCCTTACAGTTGACGCCAAGAAGAAAAGGCAAGAACTAACTAATGAGGAGTATGATGACTTCCTCAATGAGAAAAGAAAGTCCAATGGGGAGAGGTTACCCACACAGAAATAGAGGAAGGGTCCCCCTAGAGGAAAGAAAGTGGAAGATGAACCTAAAGGGGTGATAATTGAAAGAAATGCCATACCAACTATAGGTGCATCGACATCAGGTCAAGCATCTACCTCATCTGCACCACCTCTGATGGACAAACCAAAAACTAAGAGGATTTTGAGGCCAGTTGTAGAAACTACAGAAGTATGTGAGGGAGGTCAAGCCTCATAGCATGAGGTGGAAGAGGACATCCCATTTGAGGAAGTGATGGTAAACAAGGAACCTGCAAATGATGACCCAATGATGGTCAGTAGGAAGAGGAGGGCGATGCCACTGACATCACCACCCAAGAAGCAAAGAACATCCATGCGGGGTGATATCAGGGTTGACCCTATTGTACTAAGAGGGGCTAGTGGTGAAGTGATCAAGAAGGAGCTGTAGCATGATGTGTCACTTCCCACCATAATAAAGTTCAAGACAAAGAAGGTAGAAGAGCAAACAAAAGAAGCTCTCAAAGCAGGCCAAAGTGTTCCTTTCTCTTTGGACGACACCATGGACTTATCAGATGATGAGGTAGTACAAAATGTAGCCTCTCAAAAGATGCAGACCCTCACCTCCAGTACCTGCATGACTCCACATGGAACCCCATTAGCACAAATGACAGTATTGGAGGAGGTAAAACAAATAGAGGGAGTGAAAGAATGTAGCCCAGAGAGGGCAGCCCAACAAATCAGGCTTGATAAGTTGGTCGATCAGGTGACTAGCCCTGCGGTTATTGATCTAACATACAGGGGTGATGTAAGTCCCAAGGACAAAGCAGGTGCACCTGATGTGAAAGAGAAGGTCAAAGTAGCCAAGTAGGTAGAAAAAGAGAGTAATGCTCTTGATATGGGTCAGTAACATCATGAGATACCAGCGGAGCCAAAAATAGTAGAAGTCCAACAGAAAGGCGGGGGTGATAAAGAGACATCAGGTGATGCTGCTACCCAAACTTAGGGAGATCAAGGAGATGCCATAGGAACTAAAGATGAATCAGGTCATGAGGACCTTAAGACACAAAACATCGGTGCCTTGAGTGCAGAACAAGAGGTGACTCAAGATCAAGGTGATGCATAAGGCCCAAATGCACAGACATCCACGGATATCAATATGCCTCAGGATGAAGAAAATACTAAGGTGGATGGAAGTAAGGATGAGGGAGTATAGGATCAAGTACAGGATCATAATGTGGACATTCCATAGGATGCTCCTTTATAGGAAGAGGCCCCTCAGCAAGAAGAGATGCAATAAGATTCCCCTCATGAGGAACTCCATGAGGAAGAAACTAACAAATCTTCTCCATTGAGAATAGAAGCAGATACTGGAGATCAGGGTAGACATGATGTTGGCAAAGAACATCAAGGATCCAGAGAGGATGTGCCTTGGTGGCTAGAGAAAGACATAGGTGTGGAACAGGGCTCTAAAATCCAAGAATTTGACATTTCCACCTTGTTTGTAGAAACAATAATGAAGCCCAAGAGGAAAGCTAGATTGACATCGGCTATTAGAAGAGATCCTGCTATAGACAAAAGGACTGCACAGGTAGCACTTCCCATAGTTGAAAAAGAGAAGGGCAAGATCACCCTGGAGGAATTCCAAATCACAACTATTGATTTGGGTTTTGCTAATGAGGACCAAGAAGGTCAGGAAGGGAAGGACATCATTGATTCTTTAACCCAAAGGGTAAAGAAAGAGAAAGAGAAAAATAAACAGCATAAGGAGCACATTACTTAGCTACATTCATATATAAAGGGGTTGATTAACCCTGATAATACACTAGTTGATCTGGTAGTCCCATTGACTGTCATATCCCAGGTATAGGTCACCAAGTTGGACCTCATGAGGCATGAATCCATGATCATGGAGAAATGGATGTTGTCATCCCTCACTAGAGCTGAGGATGTTTTGAGAACCTCCTTACAGAGGTGGAATTCTTTAAGTAGTTTGAAGAGAAAGGTGGACAAAATGTAAAATGAAACAGGGAAGTGGTCATTCCAATTTGAAAAGGACCTTACTGCTTTAAGTGAAATAAAGAGGATTGATCCTCAAATCCTAATAAATAATTAGGTGATGAATAATAACACCACCCTGCTGATAGACCTATGGTATGAGGATGTCAGGTTCAAGTGTGATATCCTGAGGAAATGCAGTGGCAAGCTCAGGGATATAAGTGTAAAGTTGCACAACATGATGGCATACAAAGCAGAGATCCTTGAAGCTTTGGAAGGAAAAGTAGAGGGAAAGATTGAAAATCAAGATGTAGAATTTGCTATCAAAGCTCTGCATGATAATTTGTAGCTAGTAGCTGATGACCCCCTCACCCACCTGACGGAAGAAGTGATGAACAAGATCATAAGAATAAAGTTCAGGGTGGAAAATTATAATGAGACTTTAAATAATAGAAAAGGTAAGCTAGAGGCGCTCAAGGCCAAATTCTAGTCTCACAATCATGCCATCACAAAGGCCAAAATCCAATATGGAGGAGAAGTGAATAAAATAGTGTAGGCATATGAGAACATCAGGACAGTGATGAAGGTCCATATCCAAGAGGATGTACATCAAGATGACAGCAATACCAAAAGTATTGGAGATGATGACCTTGATGAAGAAGAAGAAAATGAAGAGGAGCCTGAAGAATGAATGAAGAGGCATCACCAAGAAGTCATATGCATAGGGGACTCATAAGATAACGAGTCATCCAGATAGTTTCCAGCTGGAAACCTGTGCCACGAGGAAAGGTTGACTAAGTCAAGGAGTGATTATCAATCTTAGATCTTAATCGACAAATCTTGACTGTTGGTCATTTGTAACTACCTCCTCACCTTATTCTATAAAAGGTACAGGAGTGCCATACTTTGATTATTCGAAACTTAATTGAAATTTGATTGCTAAAATATCAGGACTCATTTCAAAGTTGTTGTAAATGTACATGTTATCCATACGGAATGAAAGAGAAGCATATTTGATTACAAATCATCATAAATCTTGAGTAATCTGTGTTTGAATTTTGGATACATGCATTGATCAGTTGCATCCCTTGGAGTGCTTGTTAGTCTACATGTGTTATTTTCATTCCTTATCCTTTGAAGTTAGCATCATCCATATCTAACTGTGGAACATCATGGTGACATATGGTTTGATTTCTTCTCCTCATGAATGTATCTTGCATGTATGTGGTTCAATGGCTAAAGATTCACTAAAATTAGAAGCATTCTTTTAAATTTCTTTGAATGTCATAGCAAATCACCACCATAATTGTAAATAACAAAGAATCAAAAATAAATAACATGAAATATGTTGATATCCCGTAGATAATTGGAAATACAGAGCATATTTAGAGTAGAAGCATGTTAAATTGACAAATATCATGCAAATATCCACTCACAGATACATCATTTGAATAAATATATAGTGTAAAAGAAAGAACAAGCTCATGATGATTAATAATCAGAAGAATTGATCAAACTTACAAATATATCAGCTATCTTTGGAAATGGAGTAGAAATAACCTCTCTGTGGAGTAAATTTATAGGAAAAAATACAATACTGGTCATCAAGACAAATGTAAGACCCCTTGAAGTGGAAAATAGCATGTCACATCAACCTCTGAGTAACGTCAGACGATCATGACTTGATCAACAGAGACTTGGAGTCATCAACGTATCCTAAGCTGATCATACTTTACAATATAATAAAGGTTTGTTGTGCAAATTTTTAGGCATGTTGTTATGACTAATAATCATCATCAACAGGTCCTCATAGAGCACTTTTTCTAGTAAGCGTTAAAATTTTTGATCTTGGAGGTGCCCTTGATAATCTTCATGAGAGATATCCTCATCACTATCGTGAGGAGTAACAATGTGGTTGGATGATCCGGCCATTTCAAGTTGTGTTTTGTACTGAGATCTAGTAAGAACCATGCAAGGCGATGTGGTATGCAGTGGGATGAATCTAAAGATTTTGGCAAGATGCCGGTGGAGACTGCTAAGGATAGGATATCTACGAGAAGATTTGGATGAGGCACTTTTTCGATCAATGGTTCCAAGTAAGACGGCCGATACAAGATGATAGCCACAATTAGGGTACTTGATACTTGTCTTACTGTGTAGGGACTAGTCATGCACCAAGACCACTAGCAAAGTTCTGTGACTTACTAGGGTCACTTGAATCCAAAATGACCTGATATGGGATACTTTGACTTTGAACTACAGAGATTTTGATAGAAGGTGAATGAGATGACTGGTGAAAGGGAGACTTTGATGTGAAATGGATGAAAAAAGTGACTGCAAGGTAAGATCTGATCTCAAAATTCTGAACAAGACTGAAATGGGTATCTGAAAATGATAAAATTTTTCTCTCAAAGACTGTGGAAGTACTCACTATCACGCATGCACCAAAACAAATGCATAGCATAAACTTGCAAATGCACAGAAAGTCGGTATATATGCACAATTCTGGTAATTTTCAAATGCACCACAATAGGTGGTAAAAGCGCAGCAGGTCGGTACAAATGCATAGCAAGTTGGTACAAATGCACCACTTTAGATAGCAAATGCACAACTCTAGTTTTTTCAGTATTTTTATAAATTTTTGGCAATTTTTCTAATGTTTTTGGTATCTTTGGTTGCAAAATGGTCTCTTTTGATCTGATTTTCTCTATTTATGGCAAGAAGACACAACAAACACAAAGAATGTTTTCATGTTTTTCTATTTTTTTGGACTAAAAAGCAAGTACAATCCTAGGCTTCAAATGGATTACAGGGGTTTTTGGCCAACAAAAAGGTTTTTAATGAAGGCAACCGTTTGAGTGGTTATACATGCGGCAGCACTACTCTCCATTGTGGAGTTTCCAAGCTTGCAAGGGTTGCACATTGGAGGGTTTTGGGGGAGGTTGGTTGTCGATATAACACAACTGCACTCGTTGTTTGAAGCTTTCACTCTAAACACAATTTATTTATACTTGATTGGTAGGGCTTGGCATCTAGCCTATTACCACTTAGGGTCATCCCTACTTGGATGAACGGTATCCAAGAGTAGGCCCCTCTAAAGGAAAAACACATGCAAAAATGATATGTCTGGCATTTTGGTCACCCAAGACAGGGGAGAGTATAGGCCTAGTATCATTCCCAAAACACAGAAGACAGTGGTTCTTTTTCCCCTAGTTTAGAAAGAAAAAAACTAAATGAGCTATCTACTTGGGCAACCATAAACGTTTGTTAACTTTGAAGTGATAACAAGATAGCAATGGTTTAATTTTTACCCAGATAGCAATGATGTGTTCACTTTTTATCTAGATAGCACAAATTTGTTAACTTTGAAGTGATAATTGAGATAGAAATGGTTCAGTTTTACCCAGATAGCAATGATGTGTTCAATTTTACCCAAATAGTATGAATTTGTTAACTTTGAAGTGATAATTGAGATAGCAATGGTTCAGTTTTATCCAGATAGCAATGATGTGTTTAATTTTATCTAGATAGCACGAATTTGTTAACTTTGAAGTGATAACAAGATAGCAATGGTTCAGTTTTACCAAGATAACAATGTGTCTAACTATGAATGATATGCAAGATAGCAACGATTAAATTACCGCCTTCCTAGTTAAGACTATGTGAGATTTGCATGAGCATCCATTTACTTTCCCATTAGAAATTGTAGTGTGAGTTAACAATTGCAACTATATGATTCTAAACCAGTACTTAGCATGCAAGTAGATCAAGAGTGTTCCTGCAAAAAAGATGTTAGCATTAGCAAAAACTTCAAGGAAACCCTAGAAATCACTGCCTAGATCAAATGCGCAGCTTCAAAGCTTGAATGTGCAGAAACAGAGCTTAGAAGCGCCGCAGTACATATGCGCTAAGAAAGAGGTCAAAAGCACAGGAAAATAGAGTGTATGAGCCGAACTGATAGATGCACCGTATCAGAGGATAGATGCACTAGAATAGAGTTTGTATGCGCTGAAAGAATGCATGCACTAGAACAGATAGTAGATGCACTAGACCAGAGACTGTATACACCAAAAGAATGTATGCGCCAGAACAGATAGTAGATGCATGTTGGGATGTGTCAGATGCACGATTTCTTCCTATGTACAGCTTTCTAACACACAAAAACTCAATTTTTGGGTTAAATTTGGGGCAAGGCCCCATAGTGGGTGCAAAAAATGTTAAGAGAAAATTGGATCTAAATTAATAATCAATATATAAATATCAATGATACCCAAAACTCAATGAAATAATGAACAAAAAGAGATCAATCAAATGATGAACAATACAAAGCAAACCTCCTTTAATTCTTAGCTTCCATTGATCGCCTATCACAAATGATCTTGTCTATGAATATGGCCCTCAAAAGGTGCACTTCCTTGCTATGATTCTAAGATGTTCAAATGGGAACGGCTATGATAGTTTCGCCATGAAGATGACCTTCACAACAATGATGATAGTATGGTAACAAGTTTGATCGCAAGCAATGAAAGAATTGGTGCCAATGGCGCGCTGTAATTACTGCAGAGTAAGTTTACTTAAAGCTTGGATGAATGAAATGGAAGAATAGGGTTCAATTTATAGAGTCAAGGAAGAAGAGATCAATGGTATAGAAAGAATGAGAAGATCAACGGTATAGAAGACTTGAGAGGAATTAATAAAATAGAAGAATGAGTTAACTGAAGAGATAAATCAATTAAAAGAATAGATCAATCAGTTAAAAGAATAGAACTAGAGAATAGAAAATTGCATGAGGATGAGAAGATATTTTAGCTCAATTAAATATTTAGAATATTCAATTGCATGTGCACAAGGATTGAATTATATTTAGAGATAACTCAATTTAGAAGAAATGCACAACTTAAATAAATATTTGATTTATTTAAATTTATAGAAGATATTATTGGAAGAAACAATTAAATAATTGATATTATTTAATTTAGAATGAATTTGGGAGAACTAATTAAATAATTGGTATTATTTAATTTGTTGGAGGATATTAGAAGAATTTAGGAATTTAATTAAATAAATTGATTTTATTTATTTGTTGGGAGAATATGAATCAATTAAATAAATTGGTTTATTTATTTAATGATAGAGGAATTAGAATGGAATAAATATTAAGAATATTTATTTGGATAGAGTCATGTCATTTTTAGGCATATACAATGACGTCAACACTAGAAGGATGGAGAAACAGAAGAGGCTATATGTTGATCTTTTAGTAGATGGTATTGCAGAAGTATTTCATTTACTAGCAACACAAAATATGTATGTGTCTGATTTAGATGCTTTGGCCAAATAATTTGAGGCCAATGATAAGAATTGTAGATGGGCTATCTATCAAGGATGGAGAAGCCTAAATAATACAGCCAGAGTAGCTACCAAAATGGCAGTTGTACAAATTTGACTTTAGTGAAGAAGTTCAATACATAATGAGTATGCTCAATCGGATGAAGGGTTTGGTCAATAGTGGAACATTCAAACCTTGGATGTTTAGGTTGATCATGATGGTAGTAGAGTACAAGCTAGAGAATGCAAAGGTCCAGTGGGCCAAGATCATGAATGACACTTTGCATGATCAGATGGTTAGGTGGAAGGAGAATAAGATCACCATTTTTAGGACGACTTCATATCTTGTATATGCTTGTGCAACAAGAGGCACATTTGATGCATAATAGACGGTGGGGAAGCTAGTAAAATTACCTAGTGAGAAGACTCCTTGGGAGTATTATCCTCAACTGGAAAGAAGATTATCCATACAAAATTATAAACTTGTGAATGATGCTTTCATAATGCATATAGTTAGGGTGATGGATGGTGATCGAGCTAAGAGAATTTTGGTAGGTGCCATAGAAGCAATCAATGGATATGGTTCTTGGTTTATTCAAGCCAAGATATATTCATATATTTAGATGGAGGGTTTCAATAGGAAAACCCCCTCTAATAAGGTAGTATTGATGGAAATGATGAGGCAACAACTGCCTATACTTTAGTTATCAAAAAATAAGGAGGGCCGCCCTTCCAAAAAATTCCCTCTTGATATCAATTGGTTCCTTGTTTGATCCATAGAAAATGCAAGGAAGGCTGAGTTGGATCTGAAAAACTTGAATTTGAAGTTATTCCCTCTAGCTAGGGATTATGACCCATATCATAGGGTAGAGAAAGGTTCAATAAGAAGTATAAACATAGTGTCCACCTTGAAGATTACTGGGTAGATTGTGATGATGACCATGAAGCATAGAAAAGAGAATATAGAAGATTAACTCTGGACCAGATGAGGACCATAGGAAATCTTGAGGTGCCTCCCCAGATAAAGAAGGATGATGATGACCTTACAGATCCTAAATATGAAGAACAAAAAATATACAATGATACAATATCATCTCTAGATCTAAAGCAAAAGGAAGAAACATCTATTGATGTCTTTATAGCCAAGGTCATGGCCAGGACAAAAAGTTGGGTTGATAAGAGGATCAATGAATTGAAAAAGAAAGTTGTTGCAATTGCTTCTGAGAAGAAGTTGAAGGAAAGAGAGAAGCCCAAATTCGATGATTTCTTGGTAAAGAAGAGACAAATCCATGAAGCAAAAATATCAGAGCCAAGTTCATCCAGAGATGTAGAATAGCCCACTACAGAGGGAATTTCACTAGAATATGTACCACCCTCACCCCCTAAGGACATCCCCTTGAAGGCCATTACTCTAGATACACCCAAAGTTGCTATCACACAAGAGAAAACTTCCAAAGGTGCAAATCAAAGACTTGAAAGAAATGTTGTGGATAAGGAGGATACTAAAGATGAAGAAGGAGGAGAAGCACAACTCCAAACATAGAAAAAGAGATGATATAATATAAGGAGTGAAGGTTCCAAGGCACTCCAGGTACCAAAGTCTGCACATGAGAGGCGCTCTATCACCAGCATAGATGGTAGCATCAAGATCAGCTAATCCAACTGAATAGGTAGTTAAGGAATTGCAGCAGAATGTTCCTATAGAAACCATTATTGTTGGAAAGAGACACTTCTAAGCATGTCAAGTGTTGTCATTGATGGTAACTAAATCTATCTTACACATCCACATTATATCAGTGGATCATACTAGAAGTTAGATTGCAGATTTGTCTAAGTCTGGATAGACAGGTACAGAGCATATGACAAGGTTCAGCATTCTGGTCCACATTTCTCCCCAAGAAATTATATTGTATTACAGATCTGAGGGAGTATTAAGGGATGTCAGGGCTACCTAAATCCAATATTTTAGCCTCTGGTGATGAAGGGATTGAAAGTTAAAAGCATCTGAGTATCAGGTTCTAGTTAAATAGTGAAGAACATGCCGACTTGGTGTTTGATCATTGTGTGGATGAAGAAAAGTGGTTGGTCAAGTAATTCAGGAGATCCAGTAGTATTGGATGACATGTGAAGTGACTTGGATACATAAGTTTTGGTCCACATTGATGTGTGTGCATGGATTCAGCTGACAGAATAGTGTTCTTGAAATAATTTCCAAGTTTTCCTAAGGCCGACTACAGTTGGTGAAATTTCATGTAGCGGATATATATGATCGATGGATTCAAGAATTTTGGTGTGCAAAAATGTGAATATGAATGGTGAGATGTGAAGAAGAGTAGTATCAAGTGCAAAGTAAAGAGATCTAAGCTCCAAATCATGGTAGGACAGTGAAGCAAGGCAGAGAGAGATGAAGTGTGTAAAGTCAGTATACCGAGCTCAACCAGAACTGCAATCTTGCATTGTTAGATGCTATTCTTTAGTTCAAACATTTTAGTGAACTTTTGTAATTGATTTGAAGGTAGTGAGCCTCTTTGAGTAGTGAGCTCTAGGCAGTGTGCCCGAAGGCATGTGCCTTCTCCATTTGTAATACTTTTAACAGAGTATAAATTCTTGTAGGTTAACCCCCACCATGGTTTTTCCCTTAACTAGGTTTCCACGTAAAAATCTTGGTGTTCATGTGTTGAGATCTTGCTATTTATGTTCTTGTGTTCATGCTTCTTTCTTTTGGATGTATGTGGTAAATGAATAAAGGAACAAAGTAATAAGTTTTGTAGAACACTGATTCACCCCCCCTCTCAGTGTTCCTTAATTTCAACAATTGGTATCAGAGCCAAGTTCCTTAGAAGAAGTTTAACAACTTGAAGAAGATCTAGGAAGGTGTTTTCAATGGGTTCATTTAAGCACTCTGATGGTATCAATCAACAGCTTCAAGTAGCCTTAAATGAACTACTCTAACAACTAAAGAAATGTCAATTCTTTCAATGGATACTATTTTGTATGTAATAGATTTGGACACATGGCTAACCAATGCAGATCAAGAGGAAATCAAATAAATGAACAAAGAAATGTTGTGTGCTACAATTGATATAGATATAGTCATATTGCATGATTATGCAAAAGCAGGAATGATGATAGAAAAGGTCTATAAACAGAAACCAAAATATGCAAGGATAAGATAAAGGCAAGGGTAAAGTAAATGTGAATGAGATCCAGAATGAAATGAACAAAACATGGGTAAAGAAAGGTGAAGTGAATGATGGTGATGGGTCTGCACATGAATCTGGTGATGTTAATTCCTCTAGGAATTGAAATAGGAGCTCTGGCTTAGGGGGAGCTGCATTGAAAATCTAATTCCCCCTACCAATAAGTGGGTGCTTGAATGTGGCACAATGAATGAAGACAAAGAAGCCTATTGCAGATCTGTTGAAGCAAATTTTGGAAGAAAAGAAGTTAATGCGAGTGATTGGGAAGTAATTGAAGATTGACTGTATGCAGAAATAGTGTAACTAGATGTATTAGGGAAAAGCATTTATTACAATGAAAAATTAGGTTTTGTGGAGGATAAAAGGTCACTCATTCAAACATTTGAATCACTTTGCATTCGAAGAGAATAAGGAGAAGAGCGTCTGAGCTGAGACTTCAAGTATTTGGAGTGCGAAAAGTGAATTCAACAGATAACCCTAATCGGTGAAACAAGGTATTCTCTATGAAACTCTCTAAATTTGCAATCTCTGATATGGCTACTCTATTGGTTGTTGACATCACTGAAAGGCCCTGACCTAAATTTAAAAAGCATCCACACAAATCAGTAGAGGTCGATCCATTAGGTGGATTTTCAAGTGTTCCATATGGTGTGTTGTATGTTGAAGATATTAGGGCTTATATTCATGCTAGCATAGATGAGTTTGGGAACTCAAAGTTAGTAGATTTGTTCAAGAATCATTTGAGGGATGAAATTCATGACCTTAAACCTAAGTATAAGGCACTGCAAGATAAACATTTCATTCAGATTATAGGGTTTCTGTAGACACCCAAAATTGACCTATTTATCATTAGCATTCAAATGTCACATTAGTTACCATCTGCATTTGTCTAACACACTTGAGCAATTTCCCTAACATACTTATTTCTTCTATTAATTAAATAAATTTATATTTATTTAATTAATTCATTAGCTATTTCTTCTATTTTTCTTCTAAGCTATAATTAAATAATCTTTAATTATTTAATTATCTTTATTCTATCTATTTTAATTAAATAAATCTTATTTATTTAATTAAAAATCCATTCACAAAACTCACTTCCCAATTAATTAAATAAATTTTATTTATTTAATTAATTTTTTCTTATCATTTATCTCAATAAGCCGACATGTGAGCTCTTTCATTTAAAAAAGATAAATGGTACTACATCTTTCATTTAATATCTTTCACATGTAGTACTTTTTATGTACACAGTCACACATAAGCCTTATCTTCCCTCCACTTGTCATCTACACATTCACCTATGACTATCTTTTAATCTTAGCCATTCACATAGCCACCAAATCTCCACCGTTGATTGATTTTGGTTGAGGTCTATATAAACACCCTCTCATTCCATACTACATCTATCTAGCACTCACATAGCATCTACATTATTGTCTTGAACATATTGAGCATTTTAGTATCCATCTAGCTTAGTATCATTATCATCCATCCATCATGGCAGCTTTTATCTTCATAATTGTTCATTGTTAAGAAGCCATTTACATCATAAACAAAGAATCATACGATCTAGGTGATATTGTTCTTGAATTGCATGCTTTTGATTTCATTTGGATTAGATTCTTTGATGATGGTAGGGTTAGGTTTTCATGGCTATGCTTGATCTTATTAACCTGATTTTTACCTATCACATTTTTGGCATGCCTGGTGGGACTCACGTCCTTGATTAACTTTGTTATTTAAAGTTTTTTTTGTGAAGATCAGATTTTCCATGTGCTTACGGCAATTTCTAGTCTCTTTTGAGCGAAAACTAGTCACTGTCTGCATAAACGCATCGCTTTTGAGCTAAAAACTACCGCTTTTAGCTTTTCGGAGATCGCTTTTGAGCGAACAATAGTCACCTTTTTTCTATTTTGCATCATTTACAAGCTAACTGTGATTGTTTATGCCTTTATTTGAATCACTTTTAACCTAACAGTGGTCACCTTTAGCTATCTAGATCACTTTCTATGAAATTAGGGTTTTTGTTACATTCTATTTTTCTCGTAGATCTAAGTCATGTATGATCTCTAACCAGTTGCCTGTTTCTTTTTTGCATCACTTATGAGCTTTATCATTCCACATCTAGCAAAACTAGCATTGTTTCTGATCTGTAACATTTCACCTGTGATAGAATACAGATCGCTCTTGATCAACAGTTGATTACCTCTGGTAACTGTGTTGCTTTCAGTCTGTATCATTTGTAGTTTGGTTTTCTTGGTTAGTAATTGGGTATTTGTGTAGCATCTTATCGATTGTCCAAGAAAAGGAGGTTATCAAACTACTAACATATCTATTGTAGCTTCAATTGGTCCAAGACTTGTGGTTTTTTACTACTTTAGGAACATTTGGGCTTGGTGCTTAAAAAGAATCATTGCTTGCTCCGTGCTTGATTTATCTTTCTTGATTGTTTGCATGTGTATGTTTGTAACCCAAATTTAATAGCAAAAGTATCCTCTCCCCTTGTCTATCAAATGGATCTTGGGTGTATGAGAACTTGTTATTATCTTTAGAGGGCCTACCTTCCCAGTGTGAGAAGGGATACGACCCAAGCGGTAACGGGCTAAAGCCAAGTCCTTCTGAACTGCTATATAAGAAAAGTGTTTGTGATGAAAGCCACAAACAATGGGTGTTTTTGTGTTATACTGACAACCAACCTCCCCCAAAACCCTCCAAGGCGTAACCCTTGAATGCTGGGAGACTCCATAACAGAGAGTAGCACTACCGCACGTATAGCCACCCAAACGGATGCCCTTATTAGCAACTTTGTGTAGTAGCCAAAAACCTTCTATTTGTTGATGCAAAAGGTGCGACCTTTGAAGCCACCCTGATTCACATGGTTCTTAGAAGAGATATTAGGGACAATCCTAAGGTTTGGTGTGGGGACAAGCCTTGGGAAACCTAGATCTTGGTATGCGTGAGAAGTGTGTGCCATGGAGGGAAGTTGGTGCTACCAAGATCCTGAAGCTATCCGCTTTGAATAAGCATGGCCAGGGGACTCAACAAATACAGTCCTTTCCTAGCCTCGGTTGTACAAGTTTGTGAATGTTGTGAATGTGAGTGATTGAAATTACTATTTTTCTTGTAAAAAAATAATTCTAACATATTTCCTGACAGACACAGTCACCTTTGAGCTTAAACTGACCACATACAGACAATCAAATCACTTTTAAACAACAGTCAGTCACCTTCTACCTAAATTGAATCACCTTTAAAGAACAGTCAGTTGCTTTTTACCTAAACTAAATTGCTCCTAAACAACAGTCGCTCACCTCTAGTTTAAACTGCATCGCCTTTGTTCAACAGTAAATCACTTCTGAGTCAATACTAATCGCCTGTAGTAAATTGGCTTGCCTTTGGTTAATATTGTAGCCTATTACCTGAACTAAAACCAAATCACATTTAAGCTATTACCAGGCATTGATGGCCTTTTCTGAGTTGCATCTGAGCTATTACCTATCACCTATGGTCAATTATTAGCAAATCTTAGTGACATATCTGAATCAGCTACATTTCTAGCTTGCTTAACTTCAACACTAGCTTTCAGACCTATCTTTGATCATTTACAGATACCTAGACATTGTCTCCTACTTTGAGCATCCCAAACAATTGGATTTTATGAACTTTTCATCTTTTTGAGATCCCAAACCAGCAAACCAAACATCAATCAATCAACCAGATCAATCAGCAAAACATCATCTTTTTTCTTTAGCTTTAGCAACATCAGCAAACCAACAACCTTAGTAAACAACCTTTCTCTTGAGTGTGTGAGCTATTCTCTCGAGAAGGTCAACCAACACCTAGCTACCAACAACAACAAAACAACCAACACCTAGCTACCAACAACCAGCAAACAATCAATCAGCAATCCATCATCTATTTAGGTCTCAAAATCTTGACAAGCTAAAGTCTAATTTTCAAATATCAACTATCATGTCTCAAACTAGGAGCCAATATAGAGATGAAATGGAAGCAAAACTACGAGCTAAGATGGAAGCCACAATGCAACAATCATGATCAACACCTCTTAGAGATGCAACCTAATTTACAATAGGCATGCCTCCTCACATGTTTGTGCCCCATGGGTACACCACTGGAGAGTCATCTCATCAAGTACAATCACATCCTTTTACAACGACTTACGAAGAACAGTCCCAAGAGGATTTCTCTAACTATCAAGACACACATGTCTAGGACCAAGTTGAGAAGCTTGGTTTATTTGATCCTAATCGCTACTTCTTGCAACTTGCCCACATGAGAGCCAAACTACCAAAAGACTTTGACATATCCGCTATTCGAGAACATGATCCAAGCACTCCTGCTGTTGTTGCAAAGGAACCATCCACCATAGTCACACCATCCCATACCATGTCACAAAATACATCTTCCAATCCATCTCTTTCATTGCCTATTGTTACTTCATTCGACCCACCATGCTCAGAGTACACTTTAGAACCTTTGATTACCCCAACCAATGCACTACCTTTCCTTTTGGCAAAACCTAAACATGCCACCTTTCCATGTTTCCCAACATACTCCTTCTCCTACCATGACTGTATATTTGCATCAAGTAACACAAGCCGTCCATGTTACCCATGTGCAAACTCTTCCAACATCACAAGCTATCCCCATATCCCATATTCCGCAATATTCCCAAGTTATCCCAACAACATCAACTGTCCAAGTTTCCCAAGCATCGCAATCCGCTACCCCCATTGCATCACATATGGTCTCCACTATATCCACAAATCCATCCAATCCATCATACAATCCCAATCTTAGTCTCATTGACTTCACAAGCTAATCCTAAGGCTATGGTCTCTTATGTTGATCAGCCTACATCAATGCCGCCATCTTACATAACCCAAGGTCTACCCATCATCACTCAACTTACGACATATGCCAATCCTCATGTTATCCAAAATACAAACCCAAATTTCCATCCTTCTTTCGCATCCACCAATCCTCCCATCACTTACCATATTTCAAATCCAACTTTGAATTCACAATCATTGACCAACGCCAATCCATCTTCCACTTCCCATGTGATGTAAAACCTTGGTGCTACTTCATTGCAATATACTCAACCATCGCTTGTGTCTCAAGGATAGCAATCTTCAACCACATATGTGTCGCATACCAATCCTTTGATACACATTGTGAGTACACAACCTCAACAAACAGTCATGGCTTCATATATTCCACAACAACAACCTCAATATACCTCATACCACACTTCATCTCCCAACCAACCACCCCCTTTGTAACAACAACAATTATCTCTAGCGGATGTTCAACAAATGATTAACCAAGCAGTAGGACAAAGCAAGAAAGCATTTTCCTTGGAAAACATATGTGCTTATCCATTTGACAGGTCACTTCATATGACACCTTTTCCACCATTCCAAAATTTGACAAATACAAAGGAAAAGGAAATCTGGAAGACCATCTTAGAGCATTCTTTGTGGCATGTCTCGATGTTGCTCATGATGATACATATCTTCTAAGACTATTTCCTTGAAGCTTAGCAGGACAAGCTCTTGAATGGTTCTCTAATTTACCTCTGAGCATTAAGTCTTTTTCAGAGTTAGCAAACAAATTTTGATCACACTTCACTTTTAACATTGAACATGAAGTGAACAAGAATGACCTTGTCAACAATAAACAATGTAATGGTCAAGCTTTCTCTTAATTTACTTAACGATGGTGTGATATGGCTAGCAAACTATCATGGGAAATACCTGAGAAACAACAGCTCAATATCTTTGTTCAAAATCTTCATCCCGAGTTGTCATTCCAATTAAAATTACAAAGTGCTAGCACCTTTGATGAACTTGTTTCCAAAGGAACCATCATTGAATGAGCTTTATTTGCTAAAGGTACGATAAAGATTTATCACGATAATAAAGACTATCCTCAAAACTCCAACGATAAATATCACTTTTGGAACAAGAACAAGAATGTTGTCAATGATGGTGTTGTAGATGTAAAGAACATACAAACTATGAAAGCTCCTAACAACATTCAAGATGCCTCTACAACAACTCAACCTTTTCAATGTACTCGACAATGACAAACATCAAATCCTCATTGACAGTTCACACCATTAGTAGAACCTATGGAAGTAGTCTTTTGAAAGCTTCTCCAAGTAGGAGATATCATATTAGTAGATGCACCACCCAATGGTGACCCACTCTTCAAAGCTCCTTAGTACAAAGAGAATGAGTATTGTGATTACCATAGAGTTAAAGGACACAAAACCAATGGTTGTATGCACTTAAAACATGTCATCCAAGATTGCATTGATCAAGGTTTAATCAAAATCACACCTATAACATCTAACTATGATCTAGATGCTTTCAAGAATCCACCTCCATCTCATACCCAACCAAGTCACCCTCATGTTGGGAATGCCATTCAGTACAACTATGAATCATCCACTATTGGTTGCATTGACCATGCTCATATTTCCACCATTACCATCCAATGCAAAGCACCCGCCTATGCTGTAACTACTTGAAGAGGTCATGTTACCATTCAAGGAGCACCTGTCCATCTGCCTTGACTGTCTTCTAGCTATAATATCATTGATACCTTGGAAAAACACCTGCGCACATTTCCATTCTTGAGTTGCTTCGCATAGCCCCTGTCCACAAAGCTATCCTTAATAAAGCCTTACAAGAATCTTTGGTACCCAATGATATCGATATCACACAATTCCAATCTATGGTCACTAGCATTGCAGCCCCTTGTCATTTAACCTTTTTTAGATAAAGATCTTCAACCCTCCATTCATCCTTCACATAACAAAGCCCTCCACATAGAAGTGTTTGTCAAACAACATCATATCAAATGAATCTTAGTAGATGGTGGAGCTGGTCTTAATATATGTTCTTTAAAACTAATAAAACAATTGGGATATTCTAAGAAAGATGTTGACACT
Organism: Cunninghamia lanceolata; assembly: GCA_027924645.1. Lineage (NCBI taxonomy): Eukaryota > Viridiplantae > Streptophyta > Pinopsida > Cupressales > Cupressaceae > Cunninghamia > Cunninghamia lanceolata. The sequence continues at coordinate 4,422,035 of BSBN01000071.1, read as the reverse complement.
TCCAAGGTCATTACTATTAGAGCATATGATGATGTCGAGAGAGATACTGAAGGGATTATTCACTTGCCTATTCAAGTTGGACCGGTCACTACTGACACTCATTGTCAAGTCCTTGATATTGAACTTCCTTATAACATCATCCTTGGTCATCCATGGATCCATGCCCTCAAAGTAGTTCCTTCTACATACCATCAATGTCTTAAATTTCCACATAACGGTGTTGAGATTACTATCCATGTTGATTCCAATCCATTTGAATTTTGTCATGCCTTTCAAACTAAATACCAGAGTCCTAACCACATTCCTATCAACACTAAAGCATACCCATCTTTATTATATGTAGATCCATCCGTCCTACTCAAGCCATCATCTAGCAAAGCCGCTTCCAATCTCCATATCAAGTACACTGAACATGGCCCTGGTGAGTACACATTGCAAGAATCTTGTTGTGTGGGAACTCTTCCCTTGTCTCCCAAATCTCATGGAAAACCTTCTACATCCAAACTATCTTCATCCGCAACTGTCATAAAAGCCCCACCCACAGTATTCATAAAAGGTGGATTCCTGGATGATGAAGACATTGATGATATCAACTCCTGGATATTCTTTGATGAGAATGACCAAGTCCAACTTGAAGTAGAGAGATATAACAATGGGTTCCACATCATTAAGAACATGGGCTACAAAGGACATGGTGGATTGGGATAAGAGGAACAAGGACCTATTGAGCCCATTGTTGTGTCTAAGAAGTTTAATAAGCAAGGTCTTGGCTATCAGCCGGAGGTACCGCGTTCCAAAGACATTAAGTGTATTTATGATATGGATGCTAGACCTTCTTCAGTAGGAGAGACTTCTAGTTTAGATACCATCGATGACTCCTCCCTTCATATTACCAGCGTTTTTATAGAAAACTCCATCACAACTTCTTCTAGCTATAACCATTCGTCCATTACCCTTTCACTTGTATATCATGACCTCGTCAATTGGGACCAATAGGGGGCACCAATATTAGATACATTTGAGAATGATGAAGCTATTGCAGAATTCATGGGCATAAGACAAGGCATTCCTTTGGGTGATCACAAAGCAAGATCTACCTAAACTAGCATATTTTGGCAGAAGTATCAAATCCTTCAGTCTCAAAAGTAAAATAAACAAAATCAAACAAAATAGGTCACTAGGTGAAAACTGAAATGTGCCTCTTGACCATGAAAAAGTAAAAATAAAGGACATATCCAAAGGGGAAAACCTCACTAAGGCACCTGAGGATGGGGGATTTGATCTTCCTGTCACCACTGACTATCATGAGAAATCAACAATGCTAGTTGAACAATCACAAGACATAAACTTGGGTACAGAGCAGAATCCAAAGATCACTTTTTTGGCAACATACTATCAGAGCAAGAAAGAAGAGATTTCACAGTATTTTTCATAAAAAGAGCTATAAACTTTGCATGGACTTACACTGACATGCCAGGTCTAGATCCATCACTTGTGTTACATCATTTAGCAATATCTCCTAATGTTAAACCTGTCAAACAAAAATTGGACAAAATGCATCCACAAGTAGCTCTATTGGTTAAGGCAGAGATTCAAAAACTGTTAGAAGCAAAGTTCATAAAGGCTATTGATTATCCAAAATAGGTTTCAAACTTGGTACCTGTAGCAAATCCTGATGGATGAGTTTGTTGTTGCACAGATTTCAGAGATCTTAATAAAGCATGTCCTAAAGATGACTTTCCACTAGCAAGCATAGACAATATTATAGATCTCACAGCTAGACATGAAATGCTATCTTTGATGGATGGTTTTTCAGGATATAACCAAATCAGAATAGCAGAGGAAGATCAAGATAAAACATCATTCATTTGTCCATGGGGCACATACTGTTGGGTTGTAATGCCTTTTGGTCTCAAGAATGCTGGATCTACTTATCAACGAGCCATGACAGTTATTTTCCATTACCTTTTTCACACTATCATGGAAGACTATGTTGATGATATCCTAGAGAAATCCAAGACAAGAGAAGGACATCTACAGGTATTAGCACAAATCTTTGATCAACTAGAGAAATATCAAGTTAGACTAAACCCAAAGAAATGTGTATTTGGCATAACATCTGGAAAGCTGTTGGGATACATTGTGTCTCGATGAGGGATAGAAGTGGACCCAGCCAAAGTAAAATTTATCAGGGAAATGCCTCCACCAGCAAATCTTAAGTAGCTTCATAGTCTACAAGGAAGGTTATAGTCCATCCATAGATTTATTCACAACTAGCAGATAGATGTCATCCTTTTTGACATCTTCTTTGCAAGGGTCAACCTTTTAAGTGGGATGAAAAGTGTCAACAGGCCTTTGACAAAATAAAGGAATATTTGGCAACACCTCCTATATTAGTACCTCCTATACTTGATCACCCATTATTGCTCTACATATCATCAACAATAGTAGCATTGGGTGCCCTTCTAGCTCAGCATGATGATTCAGGGAAAGAACAAGTTATCTACTACATTAGCAGAACTCTTGTGGGCTATGAACTTAATTATTCATCTATGGAAAAAGCATGTTTAGCATTAGTATTTTCTTCCCAAAGTTGCGACATTATATGTTGAACCAAACAACAAAGCTCATATCTAATGTTGATCCACTCAAATATCTTCTCTCCAAAGTAATTCTCACTGGGAGATTAGCAAAATGGGTTATGATCTTGAGTGAATTTGACATACAATATGTAGATCAAAAAGCTATAAAAGGACTTGTAATTGCTGATCAATTAGCTGCAGCACCTATCACAGATATTCATCCAGTACATCCAGAGTTCCCTGATGAAGGATTGTTCAATTTAACTTCACCAACATTGTGGCAACTATATTTTGATGGATCTTATACACAACATGGATCAGGAGCAGGGATATTGTTTGTTACCCCTCAAGGAGATTGTATCCCCAAATCATACAGAATTGCATTTCCATGCACCAATAACATAGTAGAGTATGAAGCTTTAATCACAGGATTATGCATGGCAGTACAATGGGCTATCAAACAGCTACAAGTCTTTGGTGACTCTCAACTAGTTATCAAACAAGTCTTAGATGAATATCAAACCAAAGATGAGAAGCTTCTTCCATACAAGGTAATGGTTGATGATTTTAAAAAGTATTTTGACAATATCACCTTTGAACAAATTCTAAGGCTACAGAATAGAGAAGAAGATGCCATGACTATGATTGGATCCCTTCTAGACATGCCATCTAATACACATAAATGTGAGTTTCTAGTTGAACAGCTTCTGATTCCAGCATTTGAAGTACCGCAGTCTGAGCTTATATGTGAAATTGTTGGTCCCAATCCACAGTGGTATGAGGACTTATATGAGTATCTCCACAATCAAGCCTTTCCATTTCAACTATCTAACACCCAACACAAAACCTTTATCTGTCAAGCCTCTCATTACACTATCCTAAGAGACACCCTTTATCGTCGGAGTCTTAATGGTATCCTTCTTAGATGTCTTGATTCTGAGGAAGCGAAAGTAGCCTTACGTGATGTACATGAAGGTGTCTGCAGCTCGCATTCTGCTGGGCCTGGCCTTGTTAAGAAACTTCTATGAGCTAGATACTATTGGCCAACTATGGAGAAAGATGCACAACAATTTGCAAAATGATGTCTACAATGTCATAAACATGGGGATTTAATACATGCACCAGCACATGAGCTTCAACCTATCACTACTCCATGGCCCTTCTCATAGTGGGGACTTGATCTCATAGGTAAAATCCATTCTAATTCATCCAATGGTCATAAATTCATTATCACTGCCATTGAATATTTCACAAAGTGGGTGGAAGCTATTTGTTGATCATGATGTTAGTCATTCACAAACATAGAATAAAAGTTACACAACAACCTTTACTCATCTTGAAAGATACGATGAATTCAGAGAATTCATGATCCCAAGTCTCCGTTGATTAGGTCTTAATCTACTGACGTTACTCAGTGGTTGATGTGTGTTGCTGTTTTCCATTCAGGGGCCTTACGTATTTCTGCAAAGTTCATCATTATTTCTTCAAATATCCTGCTCTGTATGTTTGCTCTGCATAAATCTCCAACAATTCTACCTCTGCACTGTGAATTTAGTCAAATAATGTGCCTACAGGCTGATATTTGCATGATTTCTACCATTATTTGCAATTCTTTGCATGATATTTTCAATACTACATGCATTTAACTCAAATATGCTAATGATTTTCAGTTACCTACGGGATTTCAGCATATTTCTCTGTTCTTCTTGTTATTTATCATGATTTGCAGTTATGATGATGAATTTATGAAATTAAAAAAAGGAAAAGGGTTAAAGAATGAGATTCCCAAAACTACTTGACTTAGATCACTGATCCACATACAAGCTCCCATACATGCAATGAAAAGAAGGAAACTAAAATCATACTTCACCAGGACATTCCACAAATCCGCATGATCCAGTGCAAATCTTCAAAGGAAAAGTTGACAACAACATGTAATGAAATGAAAGTGCTTCCAGTTGAACACAGCATTCACCAGTACATATCCAGAAATCAACATGAAGATTACGTAAAATTTACAATCAGGATGTAATCTGAAACTTCATATCCATTCAGTATGCTCAAGAACAGGTACATTTACAGTGATCTGAAGAAAGAACCTTGACATTTCAACAATTCTATCCTCATTAGTCTCAGTAATCCGATCTCCTAATTGATTCTACAGTAATCGGCCTTAACCTGCCAGATGCGTCTGTGTATATCCTTTTGTATATCAAGATCTGGCTCTTATATAGAACAAATGCCAGAAAATAGTTACAATGATCCAAGGATCAGGATCCTCTCATAATAATCAACGGTCCAGATGAAAAGCACATGCTTCGCCAGTTGGCAAATGTACAGCTGGTACAGAATATTCCAGCATCTTTGATTTGATTCGATCTCCAGCTGGCAAACAACATATTTGACAATATCCTCCTCACTTCTGGTTCATGTTGCCTTTATGTGCAACTTTGTAATGCTCAGCTTTAGCAGCTAACAGCATCATGACTTCCTGCAAGTAAACAGACAAACATTAAGTTCATCATCATGTGGATAAACAACAGGAATTTAAACATTTCATTAAACAGGCTTCCAAAATGTGCAGCTACAGGCAATCGGGCTTCAAATCAGTGAAAATTATGCACTAAATGCATAAACAGCGTCAAAAACAATCGGGTCAACCGTCGTTGACTGGAAAATGCAATCGGGTCTTCAAATTTCCATCGCTTCATTTTCCCGCCCATTTTCTTGTATATCGGGTTTCAAATTTGCATATACATCGCAACATATACGAGGAACCAATCGCTTTTAACAAATTATTTCAAATCCGGCTTTGCATGCTATCGGCGAGACCACTACTGTCGGGAAGAAAATTCAAAGCGCGGCCAATGGTTAAAATTATGCCGATGGGGAAACTTAGAGCTTTCTACCTCTATCTGCAGGATATCGTGAATATGATGCTCCCCCTTCTCGAATGTCCTGATGACGTCACCATCATGTTTCGCTTCTGTATATTGGGGAAAAGAATGACATCATCATCATCATCATGTCGAAGGAAAATAGGAGGATATGAAATATGATCCTGCTGCTGAGGAAAGGAATATGATGATGACGTCATCATCATATTCGGGCTTCATTAAAATGCAAAAGATGACGTCACCGTCATGCTTAGTTAAGATCAGGGGATAAATGTAATATCGGGTCACCTAAGGAAGATGATCAGGTGGTGAATGTAATATGACCCCTTTGTGGCCAAGGTAACCCTCTCGAAAGATCAGGGTGATGATGATCATCAGGATATCCGGGGCTTTTGTTAAACTTAGAACATGACGTCATCATCATATTCGCGAACCGGATCATGTTTTGGAAAATATCCTGCCGAAGGGAAATGTGATGATGATGTCCTCCTAATATTTGCTTCTTCGTTTTTCAGGTTAGGATGACGTCATCAGGATATTAGCATAAGGTCATATTTCTCGGCAGGAGGACATTACGAAATATCGGGTTACATTAGGAAGATGATCCTCCTCATCGAATATCATGATGACGTAACCATCATATTCCGCCTTCGGAGCATGAGGATGAGTTGAGGTCATCATCAGGTTAGCGTTAGGGTGATATTTAAAATATGATCATGCTAAGGAATGTATCACCCCCTTAAAAGATAGGGTGATCATCATGATCATGCAAAAGGAGATCAGGAGGATATGATGACGTCATCATCATATTAGCGAATATCAGCAAATATGACCCTCCCTTGAAAGATCAGGATGATGACCCTCTGATAGGACTTTGACGTGCGCATGCAAATATGCAGATAGTGGACTTTCTAAGCAGGGTGATATTGTAATATCAGCATGATATTATAATATCAGGTGATGTTATAATATCATGATGCTCGTTGTTATGAAATATCGGGTTACACTCAAAACATTATGCCCACAATGCGCATAAGGTCATTTGACAGGTAAAGGGCACTATCACCTAAGATTGACGTCCGGATATTGGGACTGCATGATTTTATCAGGTGATAGACCAAAAATTAGGATGACCTTGACAACATGACTGAGGATACAAATATGATGATCACTTGCGATTATCAGGTTCGACCAAAACTTTGACTGTGCATAACTTCCACATATGGACGAATTTTCGAGGTGATGTAAAAGGCAAACCTGCATGGAATTTCAAGCTCTTTCTAAATCATGAGGTCATAGAAACAAAATATGAACTTTGACAAACTGACCTCATGATGATGACCAACCTCATCGAATATCATGATGATGATGCACCTGACTCATTTTTACCAAACCGCCAGAAAGCAGACAACACAAGCCAAGCCAAAAGTTGGGTCCCTGTTTTGATAAGTTAAAATGGGGCGTGTTGTGTAACCTCACAACAACTTGCCACCAAAGAAAACAACAAAATTCAAATAATTCAAAAGGTGAGGATAAATTAAAACATAAATTTCCAACTCCTATTAAGCATGAGCATCCTAATCCTTTCTAACTGGTATCATGTTCATCAATGTAACAATGAATTGATAAGGGATCAATTGTGTGCATGTGATTCATATACTCATCTTGAAAGTGAGTTGAATAAGTCAGTGACTGGTGTTAAGCTACGTAGTTTGGTTCATCCCTCATAGCCAACCGGATAGAGCCTTGCTGGCAGTAGGCGTCCATAGCCCCGGCAAGGTTATCGTTGCAATTCTCCTAAGTAGAGCCCCACTGCCAGCAAGCGTCTATAGCTCCGGTAGAGTTACTTAGATGACTTAATCTGGATTTCAGAAAATCCATTTTATTATTTTATTTATTTTAGATTTTGAATTTTAATTCTTAAGATATAACAGTTGTAGCCTCATGATACAAGGAATGGTCACTTGTTGAAATTAAGTTGAGAATTGCAATGGTAGCAAAGGCAACCTTTAGATTTTTCACTTAACACCTACACTGATATGTTCAACAAACCCAAGGCTGTTAGGTGTGTCATTGTGAGGATCACCTTGACTCAAGAAAAGTAGTACTAATGAATATGATACCACAGACCTGATCAAGAATACCTACACTGATATGAGTTACAACCTATGTAAAAACTTATATCCAACTTTTGAATTCTAACAATTTATGTAGTGTTCTTAAGTAACAAGTTGCACCAGTTTTGCCCAACCAAAACAAAGACTCAACAACGCAAAGCAAACAGGCAAACTGTACAAACAGCTAACCTACAAAATTATATACAAACCACTACTAGGCAAACAAAAACCAGAAAACGACCCAAATACACCTGTATTTGCATACTTCTTTTGATTGTGCAGGAGCATTAGGGTATTAGTTATGGTTCTCAACCTAGCAAATTTATCTTTATATTCTGAAAAATATTCTGGTATTCTGAATTCACTGTATTCAACAGAACAACTCTTGATGATCAGCAACTGAGGCAGCTCATCATGTTCATGATTAATCCATATGCATGTCTTGTCTCCTGAATTTCCATAATCAAAATAATAATCAACATCATTCACTGTGGAAAGGCGAAATACAACCTGGTGTATTTCTGATTTTGTTGGACATGCTTCTTCATTGGCAGTTGGTCTTCCATTTGTCATTATATTTTCACTGCTTGGCTCAGTGTCTGGTCTCTCTTCAAATTGAAGGATGTATGACTCTTGATGTATTAATTCTCCATCTTTATCCATATTTGTTCCTTCATTCTGGATGTTCAGTTTATCTTCCAGTTCAGGAAACTTCTCAATATTTTCTTCAATTTCCTGCACATCAGCATCTAAATAAGTATCTTTATTATCATAACCTGATATACCAAAATTTATCATTTCTAAATCACTTGACTGTAAAGGAGAAACAACTTTCACTTGATAAGGACACTCCCCTGTTTCATTCTCAAAATATTTCTGGAGTAACATCTGATTATGCATAACAACTCCAAAGTCTTCTACATCTTCATCTTTCAGGAATTGTTCATTAAATAATTCACATCTTCTATCTAGTAAAGTGCCTGGTTCCATTAACCTGCAACATTCTTGCATTTGATCATTCAATTCAAAGAAGTCAGGTAATAAATCAGCATTTATTTTCTTCTCTATGACTCCCTGAGTTACTATCATAGGAACTTCATCATCAGCAGTGAATCTAAATTGCTCTACTATTTGTTTACACTTCTCTTTACCATAGAATGACTCCAGGAAAGATGTTTCATCTTCTTTATCAAAAGTATTAGGATCAGAATCAAAAATATTATCCTGATGAGTGATTTCTTCTCTAAAATTTTCACAAGATTCATACCTGCATACTGACTGATCCTTACTTGTATTAGGAAGTAGAGAACTCCTATCAATCCCACCATAAAATGAATCAAGGAAAGATGTTTCCTCTTTATTACCTTCTGGAACCGACTTAGCTATTGTATTTTCTAGAATCTTTTTCAACATGATCAAGCAGGCGTAACAATCTCTCTCTGAATGCTCTTCATCATGTAATCTGCACCAGCTTTCAATCAAGACATCATCAGTGGATAAACCTAATATTTGACTACACTGTATATTTCTAGACAAGTATAATTCAAAATCTTCAGATCGGTCCACTTCAGTGTCTGGACAATTAATAACTCCTGGCGCTGCATCTGCTTGTTGCTCCAGAATTTCTTCATTTTCCTGCCAGCCTTCTTCATTTTCCTGGCAAATTTCAGCCCTAAACACATCCGGGAAGAATATTAGTCCTTTCAAATATAAATCCAACCTTGTAAGGAAAGTTAAACAATTAATTTCATTGTGTTCTACAATCTTCTTCATTTTCCTGCAACAGGTAGATAAACCAAAGTTAGACAAACTGTGAGGGTAAAGCTGCCTACTCAAAGTTTCCTGAAATAAAGGAATGTTAATTTGACAATTGCCTTCATATACATCCATCAAAATGAGACTCTCTTTTTTAATTTTTTAGTATTTTGAAATTTTAATGAGATCTATCATATCTCAGAATAAAACTTGAAAGTTCAGAAAATCAAACTAATCTTTGATGCTTTGGGCTAGATCTTTGCAAAGGTGCAACCAAAACATCTCAGATAAGAGATATTTGCAGACATTTAACTGAAATGCTGAAATATTTATGCAATATTTGTAGAAATCCAAAAATTCTTTGTTTAGGCCCTCCTTCTAGCGCCAATTTATGTTGCGTTAGAAGTGAGGGGCCTGCAGATATGTTAGCAAGATTTAGGGCAAGCTGCTATACTAAGGCAGGGGATATCACTTCAACTAAAAAGAATTTATTTGCTGAGAAACAGCTCACGCCCTCCTTCTAGCGCCAATTTATGTTGATCATGATGTTAGTCATTCACAAACATAGAATAAAAGTTACACAACAACCTTTACTCATCTTGAAAGATACGATGAATTCAGAGAATTCATGATCCCAAGTCTCCGTTGATTAGGTCTTAATCTACTGACGTTACTCAGTGGTTGATGTGTGTTGCTGTTTTCCATTCAGGGGCCTTACGTATTTCTGCAAAGTTCATCATTATTTCTTCAAATATCCTGCTCTGTATGTCTGCTCTACATAAATCTCTAATAATTCTACCTCTGCACTGTGAATTTAGTCAAATAATGTGCCTACAGGCTAATATTTGCATGATTTCTACCATTATTTGCAATTCTTTGCATGATATTTTCAATACTACATGCATTTAACTCAAATATGCTAATGATTTTCAGTTACCTATGGGATTTCAGCATATTTCTCTGTTCTGCTTGTTATTTATCATGATTTGCAGTTATGATGATGAATTTATGAAATTAAAAAAAGGAAAAGGGTTAAAGAATGAGATTCCCAAAACTACTTGACTTAGATCACTGATCCACATACAAGCTCCCATACATGCAATGAAAAGAAGGAAACTAAAATCATACTTCACCAGGACATTCCACAAATCTGCATGATCCAGTGCAAATCTTCAAAGGAAAAGTTGACAACAACATGTAATGAAATGAAAGCGCTTCCAGTTGAACACAGCATTCACCAGTACATATCCAGAAATCAACATGAAGATTACGTAAAATTTACAATCAGGATGTAATCTAAAACTTCATATCCATTCAGTATGCTTAAGAACAGGTACATTTACAGTGATCTGAAGAAAGAACCTTGACATTTCAACAATTCTATCCTCATTAGTCTCAGTAATCCGATCTCCTAATTGATTCTACAGTAATCGGCCTTAACCTGCCAGATGCGTCTGTGTATATCCTTTTGTATATCAAGATCTGGCTCTTATATAGAACAAATGCTAGAAAACAGTTACAATGATCCAAGGATCAGGATCCTCTCATAATAATCAACAGTCCAGATGAAAAGCACATGCTTCGCCAGTTGGCAAATGTACAGCTGGTACAGAATATTCCAGCATCTTTGATTTGATTCGATCTCCAGCTGGCAAACAACATATTTGACAATATCCTCCTCACTTCTGGTTCATGTTGCCTTTATGTGCAACTTTGTAATGCTCAGCTTTAGTAGCTAACAACATCATGACTTCCTGCAAGTAAACAGACAAACATTAAGTTCATCATCATGTGGATAAACAACAGGAATTTAAACATTTCATTAAACAGGCTTCCAAAATGTGCAGCTACAGGCAATCGGGCTTCAAATCAGTGAAAATTATGCACTAAATGCATAAACAGCGTCAAAAACAATCGGGTCAACCGTCGTTGACTAGAAAATGCAATCGGGTATTCAAATTTCCATCGCTTCATTTTCCCGCCCATTTTCTTGTATATCAGGTTTCAAATTTGCATATACATCGCAACATATACGAGGAACCAATCGCTTTTAACAAATTATTTCAAATCCGGCTTTGCATGCTATCGGCGAGACCACTACTGTCGGGAAGAAAATTCAAAGCGCGGCCGATGGTTAAAATTATGCCGATGGGGAAACTTAGAGCTTTCTACCTCTATCTGCAGGATATCGTGAATATGATGCTCCCCCTTCTCGAATGTCCTGATGACGTCACCGTCATGTTTTGCTTCTGTATATTGGGGAAAAGAATGACATCATCATCATCATCATGTCGAAGGAAAATAGGAGGATATGAAATATGATCCTGCTGCTAAGGAAAGGAATATGATGGTGACGTCATCGTCATATTCGGGCTTCATTAAAATGCAAAAGATGACGTCACCGTCATGCTTAGTTAAGATCAGGGGATAAATGTAATATCGGGTCACCTAAGGAAGATGATCAGGTGGTGAATGTAATATGACCCCTTTGCGGCCAAGGTAACCCTCTCGAAAGATCAGGGTGATGATGATCATCAGGATATCCGGGGCTTTTGTTAAACTTAGAACATGACGTCATCATCATATTCGCGAACCGGATCATGTTTTGGAAAATATCCTGCCGAAGGGAAATGTGATGATGATGTCCTCCTAATATTTGCTTCTTCATTTTTCAGGTTAGGATGACGTCATCAGGATATTAGCATAAGGTCATATTTCTCGGCAGGAGGACATTACGAAATATCGGGTTACATTAGGAAGATGATCCTCCTCATCGAATATCATGATGACGTAACCATCATATTCCGCCTTCGGAGCATGAGGATGAGTTGAGGTCATCATCAGGTTAGCGTTAGGGTGATATTTAAAATATGATCATGCTAAGGAATGTATCACCCCCTTAAAAGATAGGGTGATCATCATGATCATGCAAAAGGAGATCAGGAGGATATGATGACGTCATCATCATATTAGCGAATATCAGCAAATATGACCCTCCCTTGAAAGATCAGGATGATGACCCTCCGATAGGACTTTGACGTGCACATGCAAATATGCAGATAGTGGACTTTCTAAGTAGGGTGATATTGTAATATCAGCATGATATTATAATATCAGGTGATGTTATAATATCATGATGCTCGTTGTTATGGAATATCGGGTTACACTCAAAACATTATGCCCACGATGCGCATAAGGTCATTTGACGGGTAAAGGGCACTATCACCTAAGATTGACGTCCGGATATTGGGACTGCATGATTTTATCAGGTGATAGACCAAAAATCAGGATGACCTTGACAACATGACTGAGGATACAAATATGATGATCACTTGCGATTATCAGGTTCGACCAAAACTTTGATTGTGCATAACTTCCACATATGGACGAATTTTCGAGGTGATGTAAAAGGCAAACCTGCATGGAATTTCAAGCTCTTTCTAAATCATGAGGTCATAGAAACAAAATATGAACTTTGACAAACTGACCTCATGATGATGACCAACCTCATCGAATATCATGATGATGATGCACCTGACTCATTTTTACCAAACCGCCAGAAAGCAGACAACACAAGCCAAGCCAAAAGTTGGGTCCCTGTTTTGATAAGTTAAAATGGGGCGTGTTGTGTAACCTCACAACACTATTCCAATGACTTATATTACTGGCAAGCAAATATCCAAGTTCATCCTACACTATATCATTTTCCTCTATGGAGTTCCTCAAGCTATTATTACTGATAATGGTCATCCCTTCAAAAACTAAGAGGTTAGAGATCTTTGTAACAAGCTTCATATCCAACATCGATTCTCTACACCTTACTATCCTTAAAGAAATGGCCAATCTGAGGTTTCTAACAAAACAATTATCAAGATCCTCAAAAAGATAGTCAATGAAGCTGGTCGTGATTGGCATTTACAACTCCATCCTGCATTGTGGGCATATAGAACAAGTATCAGAACTCCCACTAGAGCTACACCTTATGCCCTAGTGTATGGCACTAAAGCTATCTTACCTATTTAGGTCGAGATCCCCTTACTGCGAGTATCTTTATAGCATACTATATCAGATGGAGAATATCAAGTATCCAGACTCCATGATCTTGAGCTACTAGATGAACAGTGCCTTACAACACTCAACCATCTCCAAGTCTATCAAAACCATCTATGCCGTAGCTACAATAAAAAAATTAGGGAGCGTAGATTTCAAGTTGGAGATCTTGTTCTTAAAGAAAATCAAAGGAATTAGCAACATCGTGAGAACTAGGGCAAGTTTGAACCAATTTGGCTTGGTCCTTTTATCATCACAACAGTCTATGGATCAAGTGCATACACTCTCTCAACACCTAAAGGCATTCCCTTGGATGAACTAGTTAACAGCATCCATCTCAAGAAGTTTTATCCATGAATCTCAGCTATCTCAATAAAAAAAATATTTGTCCAATAGTGAAAACCACGTTGTGGCACTTTGGATATAAAAAAAAATAGTACAAGATAAATAATCCGTCCTCTGGTGAAAACCTGGTAAATAGGTGCCTTGGATAAGTACCATAATGAAAACCTGGCAAACAGGCGCTATGAGTAGTGACTAGCTCCCATCATCTGCTTAGTTCATTTGATTATAGTTTTTCATAGCATATTTTGCCATCTTATTCTACATAATCCATATCATAATCCACATTTCACCATGTACATACCATCACAATCCATTTCTCCATAATAAAAACCCCTTTTCCATCTTCGCCTTTGTCAATGCAAGCTATCATTTTTTGAACATTGTTGTGGTAACTATATCATTTCGTACCTTAGTATCTTGTCTGCATGCGCCATCCATCACCATTTCTCCACAATAAAACCTCATCCCACACTAGGGGCACTTGTTAAGCTTTGTTTGGAAGTGGATACCTATAGCTCTAGCTCATAGTACATCAATCACCCAAGCTCATAACACAACAAAATTTCAACTTCAAAACATAGCACATCATCTAATTTCAAACATGGCAAACATTTGCAACTAGGATTCACCATATTCTCAACCAGTTCAAAATTAAACATCAAAAACATCTCAAAAATCCAAGCAATAAAGTTGATCCTTTGACATCAACCATCAGCACAATAAACAAGAACTACATTGCTAGCTCTATCATTAAAGCCTTGATCCCGTGGATACAAGGTATGTAGGCAATCTGAGATGTGAAGGAAGCACTCTGATTCAGGCAAAGATGATAGCCCTTCTTTCATCACCCATCTTTCACCATTCTTCTTATCTTCCTCTAATCTTTCATCTCCCTTTCTTCTATCTTTCATCACTTACATCAGCAATAAACCCAGAACTACATATTTATCATGTCTCATTCATCATTGTAAATGTGCTTTGATCCCATGGACACAAGGTATGTAGGTAGTCTAGAATATGAAGGAAGTATCCATGACTCAAGCACAGACGATCCATCCCATCATCTTCTTTCATCTTCCATCTTCTCTTTGACTAGCTCAAGAAGGAAGTTGACTATCCGCATCAGAGAAAGCCCAAGCACTTCAACCAATCAGAGTAAGCCAGAAGCTATTTGTTTGCATGCCTTAAGCCAACATTTGCTATAGCATTTTATCAACATCTTTAACCTTCAACAGGATTGTAGCTTTCCTCTTAACAAGGCACCAGCTTAAACCCATCCAAGAGCACTTAAATTTGGCAAGATAATGTGATGACAGTATCTTCTATTTTATCTTTTGATTTATCTTTTGTCCCTTTTCTATGCCTAATCAAGACTGCCTTGATCTATCTATATCTTGGTACATTGTGATAAAGTAAGGAATGGGGCATGGTCATATTGCTTTCGTATGCCATGTCTGCAGGATGATCTTATTCTCTTCCTATGCATATTGGTATCTTGTATGTGTTGGGATTAACATCTTACATATCAATATCTCTAGCATTTGAGAAGCTAAATAGTCTCTTATGTATTTGAGACTATTCTATGTTAAGACTAACTCCATACATATAACTAGCAAGGTGTCACTATGTGTAGTGGAGATAAGCTCAAACCATTGCTTGTAGCGTCAAAGTCCATCTTGAAACACTAGCTACTATTCATATCTTGTGTATGTTGGTTCAACATCTTGACCTCATATATTAAGACAAGATTGTAGTATGCTAGCTTTGCATTGGATACATTGACATCTTGGTCTTCTATACCCTGGTGCATAACATCCACATGCTATATCAAACATAAGGATTGCATTTCTTTTCATTCTTGAGCAATTATTTTTAAAGCTACCTATCACATCATCTATTCATTCCATCATATGCCTATATAGTCCTCAACCAAAATCAATCTTTCCTCCATCGTCCTTTTCTACATTCCTATCCTGCAAAACAAGTGTGTTATACATATCCTTATCATTATCATTTGTACATGCATAAATCCAAATTGCCTCATTACCATGTATATATTTGCATTATCATACATTTTCATACATTATCATTAGCATAATACATTTCCATTTGCATAACCATCCATGTAAACCATGAAAATACAAAACATATACATGCATAACATCATACCACAAATACATCCATACTCATCACACTAGCATGTAGAACCAAAAGCCATCATATATATACATGTGTCAATATACAAGTGTCTACATATACAAACTGAGCCATCAAAGAATGTATGTACAATCAGCTCTAGGCCTCATCATGATACAACATAATATACATAACAAACAAGGTTGCCCTAATGATTACTGGCAGCTCCCTCTCCCTGTCCACCACCGCTGGGTCTTGTACCTGGTCCCCTATCTCTCTGTGGCCCCATCACTAATGCTATAGATCAAGATCCCCCTATCATCCGTGAACCTGAAGCCCTTGACCTACTCCTGAAGCTAGGTTGCCTCTGCTCTGCTAGCACAGCCCCGTAGTATAAGCCTCTATAGTACTTCGCCTCACCCTATACTCTCCGCAGCTCTCCCTATACCTATGTCAACTGTGTGGCCAAATACATCGTACCTCCATCTGTACCCAATGCAGCCACTGCTCTATACTGCTCGCCAGTCATCACCTGTAACTGCTGGATAGTTGTATCCTTCTCTATCTGCAAACCATCCCTCTCAGCTCTCATCGCCTACATCTTCTATATGGTAGTTTCTCACTCCACCCTCATCATCTGCTTGCTCTACCTCGTTGCATCTCTCTCTCCTATCACCCTAGCTAGTGCACTATCATCCTGTCCATCACCTCCCTATGCTCTTGCCTGTAACTGAGCTTGGTATGTCTGTGCCTGTGCTCTAGCATGCCATAATCCAATCATCACCTAATGTCTATCCAACTCCACTCTCCTCAATCTCATCTATGCATGCTGCCTCCATCTCCTCTCCTCTCTAATCCTCCTCCGTAGCTGTTGAATCACAACATCATCACCTCCTAATATTTGTCCCTGAGGCTATGCAAGTATCTAAGGCTACCCTTGCACCTGTCCCTGAACCTGTATCCATGGAGCTGCCGACACAATAGCATGTGCTGGTGGAGCCCGTCGTTGCCTCCTCCTAACTGGTCTCTCCATCCCTATCTCTCCAATCTCTCCAACCCGTGTTAGTTGTGTCAGTCTTGCTATCACCCAGTATGCATCATAATCTAGTAGCGTACCTAGATCTGTTGGACCCTATCCCCACTACCATACAACTAGCTATAGTCCCTCTCTCTCCGCCAAAGCCGTGTCAACCACTACCTCTGGCCCCCAATCAAAACGCTACTACCGAGTCCTCCCAAAAATGGCATCACCAACTGGTACTACCTATGGCAAACCAAACTATCTCAAAACCCTCTTAGGCAAATAGTGCTCTATAATATATATCCTGCATCCAAATATATATCTCACCTTCCTAGCATAGACAAACTCAGTATCCTCCTCATCCCATCTCTCGCATCCTAGCCACGGTCTCCATGTAAACATGTCCACCTCATCCAATATCCACTGCCAGTATACTAGTGCTTTGTGCTACCGATATGTCAAAGATGCTCTAGACACCCTAGCATATGGCTCTCCTATTGCTCTCACCACCCATCAATCTGGCCTCATCATTGGAATATGCTCATAGGCCCATACATACAAAACTGTAACTCCCGCAGACATACTAGCCCTGAACATATATGTGCAATCATGTAGGAAATGATAGAGCTGTCCTAATACACACTCCACCCATGCATATCTAGTCCCATATGAGAACATCCCCTCCATCACTGTCCCCCATCCTATTGGAAATCCTCTTGCTCATTTGTCATCCACTAGCCATCTGATAATAGCTACCACCACTCACTGTAGCCTATCACATCTCCTCCATCCTCACCATCAGAATCTCTAAGCCCTTTGCTCCAATGTCAAGTGTCCCAAACAATCTCCTAGACACAGATGGACCCATATCAGGATCATAATCTACTCAGTCCCCATCAATAGGAACATGCAGAATCTGAAACACATCCTCTAGTGTGATAGTCGCCTCTCCTGTCAGCAATAAGAAAGAACTATGCTCGCTCATCCATCACTCCACCATCGCTGTCATCAGTCCTTGATGTGCCTGCACCAGCTCTAATCTTGACACATGCTCTAATCTGAGGATCTCTAGCACTAGCCGCTCCTCTGCATCTAGTAATCTCATTAACCACAAATCCCTAGGATGTGGCTCTCATGATAATAAAGGCGGTAAAACATCCTGCATCATTTCACACATCATATTAGTCCCTTATGCTTCACATTCAAAAAAAACTTGACTATTTCCTGCTTTATCTGCTTATATCTACTGCAAGCGACTCATTTTTCTATATGCCCCTATCTATTGATCGCAAGCAAACCATTTTCCTACATGCACTCCTTTCTAGTCTACATGCAACCTATTTTCCTTATGCGACTGCTTATTGCCCAAATGCAATCTACATGTCTATATGCTCATACCTTTTTCCCCTAAGCGGTCCCTCTCCTATAAGCGAGTATATTTTTCTTCTAAGTGCGCTACATATCTATATGTGCCTACTTTTAGCCCATAAGCGCCTTGTTTTTATCCATATGCGCATTTTGCCTATATTTGTCTAGCTGATTGGATGCGACATGTTTGTCCATATGCAACTAAGCCATGCCTATAAGCGACCTCAACTACCCTAAGCAACCTATCTTTTTCCCTAAGTGACCCGCATGACCTATCCTAAAACCTAGTCGCTCCTAGTGATGTGTGTGCATTTATGACTCTTCTAGTATATTAAAATCATGTTTTTAGCAAAAGTTTCAATACATGCTAGTGCGCCTGCTCCCTCTGGTCATCCATGCGTCCTCACTCACTCAGCACAATGATCTCTGTGTGGAATCACAATCCTGATAGCTCTCCAACCTTTGTTGCACCACACTTCTAAGGAGCTCTGGATCTCTTTGGATTCCTAAACACAAATGAGCCTATTTGCCCTTGAAGGACCTACTTATAGCCCTTTCCCAAACCCTAATTCTTTTAGACCCAAGCCTAGTTATCCCACCCAATCCCTATTTTCTTTGTGTCAACCTTGTTTCTAGCCTTTCATCTTATCACGAGCCAATCCAACCCTTCCTAGTTAGCCTGGTTTACCTCTCGAGGGGGCATCACCTACCAGTTACACTGGGGCATAACCTTGTTTATCAAGCAATTATTGTATCTTCTTTGACACAACATTCTAACAAACATTGTATCAAAGAGGGGCAAAATGTAGACACCTAAAATTGACCTCTTTATCATTAGCATTCAAATGTCACATTAGTTACCATCTGCATTTGTCTAACACACTTGAGCAATTTCCCTAACATACTTATTTCTTCTATTAATTAAATAAATGTATATTTATTTGATTAATTCATTAGCTATTTCTTCTATTTTTCTTCTAAGCTATAATTAAATAATCTTTAATTATTTAATTATCTTTATTCTATCTATTTTAATTAAATAAATCTTATTTATTTAATTAAAAATCCATTCACAAAACTCACTTCCTAATTAATTAAATAAATTTTATTTATTTAATTAATTTTTTCTTATCATTTATCTCAATAAGCTGACATGTGAGCTTTTTCATTTAAAAAAGATAAATGGTACATCTTTCATTTAATATCTTTCACATGTAGTACTTTTTATGTACACAGTCACACATAAGCCTTATCTTTCGTCCACTTGTCATCTACACATTCACCTATGACTATCTTTTAATCTTAGCCATTCACATAGCCACCAAATCTCCACCATTGATTGATTTTGGTTGAGGTCTATATAAACACCCTTTCATTCCATACTACATCTATCCAGCATTCACATAGTGTCTACATTATCGTCTTGAACATATTGAGCATTTTAGCATCCATCTAGCTTAGTATCATTATCATCCATCCATCATGGTAGCTTTTATCTTCATAATTGTTCATTGTTAAGAAGCAATCCACATCATAAACAAGGAATCATAGGATCTAGGTGATATTGGTCTTGAATTGCATGCTTTTGATTTCATTTGGATTAGATTCTTTGATGATGGTAGGGTTAGGTTTTCATGGCTATGCTTGATCTTATTAACCCGATTTTTACCTATCATAGTTTCCATCCTTTGATTAAGATGAGTGGGTTTGGTATGTGCTCAGTCGGATGCATGATGAGTTTATGTGGTTAATGAAATCTTTCAAGATCACCAAAGATGCCATCAAGGTTGTGACAAGGTTGAACTCAACCGATGGACTACTAATGTTGAAGTCAGTAAAGAATTAAATTGTAACTAATGCTACTGGTTTAAGGTTTGACAAAAGGGCAATGACAATAAATGACATCACTGATCTGGATGTCAAATTTGCATCAATGGTGATTGGATACAAGATATATCATTCCAGCAGGGAGAATTCTATATCTGGTATAGCTATCTATGCAGCTTATCAGATGTTGAGAGAGAATGCTGACTATGACTTTTGTGAGTTGCTACAGAACCAATTGATGGTAAACCTGAACAAGATAAAAAAGGACAAGAAGAATACATTCAAGTATGGTACATTGGTATTATGTTTGTTCTTTTATTTCATGAATGAATTACCCGACAAGAAAAACATGTGTTGGACCAGTGATAAGACTGTTGCCATACAAATAATGGAGCACTTGAACAAGATTGGTGAATCCAATGCCCAAAGGACTGCTCTTTGGGGATATTTCAAGAATTTTCAGAACATGATGCAATCAAGGGAAAGAATCCCTACATCTGTGGTTGAAAAATACATGGATATAGTATGTTTTAAGGTGGATATAGATCAGTGTTTAATAGAAGTAGTTAAACCAAGAACTATGTGGATCATGCCCATGGGGTATGAAGTTGATGAGAAATTATTGGATATGTATGCTCAACACCTTCTGAGTAAACCAAAGGACACCACAGTTGAAAGATTTGGGACATATGGTGAACTTAGTGTGAAACTACATGTTGAGCTTTGAAAACCTGAATCTAAAAGAAAGATTCAAAGACAAGTTGAAATGTATACAGAAAGTATTGGGATAACAAAAGAAGCTGTGAGACAAAACAAGGAAAGGATAGAGAAAGTTGAGAAGGAGAAACAGGACAGAGAATAGAGAAGTGTTCTGGTGGAATCCACTTCTAATGCAAGGTCTACTACCTAAGTTCTAGTTCAACCTCTAGTGTGTCACTTTCTCTTGCTGCAGAAAAACCTACCGGTAAAGAAATAAAAAGGACAAAGGTAAAGGGTAAAAGAACATATTTCAGTATGGAGAAAGTGGATGAAGAAGAAACTGACTTAGATGATGACGTTAAGGAGTTGAAGGCCTCAGGCACCAAAGCTGCTAAAGTCTCTAAGGAGAAGCCCTCTAGAAGCATAAAGTCAAGTTAAAGGCATAAGACAGAGGCCTATGTTGAAAAGCCTACTCTTTCTGTGGATGACATCATTAAATTAGTTACTATAGATAGAAACTTGAAGCCAATGACTAAATTTTATGATCACTACAGTGACGCTGATAAGAGAGTTTTGGAGGAAGCAACAGTCAAATACCTTAATATCTATAGTAAGACTTTATTTGAAATAACTTTTGAAATTCCAGAAAGCCTTGCAAAAATTCTAGAAATAAGAAAAGAGAATGCAAAAGCTAAAGATTTTGAGCTCCAGGAGCACATGCTAATAAAATTGTGTCCTCAAATTACTCCGGATCAAAAGAACCTGATATTCAAAGAAGTGAAAGAGGACTTCAAGAGTAAGATCAGAATGAATATGCTCATGCTGGGAGAGATTGATAAGATAGTTGAAGATACTCAGGAGATTCTTCTGAATGCATTAAAAAGGCATAATCTTCCCACTATTGAAGAAGAAACTGATAATGAAATTGATTCCTCCATTCCAAATGTTGAGGAGTTGAAAGAAAGTGAACAACAAGCTGACATCTCTACTCCAAAAGATGAAATGCTAAATAAAGGAGATGAAGAGATGGTAGAGGAAGTTAATTTTGATGGTATAGAGGACACTCAAATTCCTCCAGACCAATCTACTAGAGAATATACATAGATAAATACATAACTAGATGCTCCAGGTGAAGATGAATCTATGAAGAATAAAGAGCAAGAAGTAAAAGAGGTTAAAGACAAGGATGAACAAGAAGGAGAAATAGTAGAGAATATTAAAGAACAAAAGCAAGATGACAATACCGGCAAGGATATGAAAGATGGAGTTGCATCTTTGGCAAGAGACACTGCAGATGCAATGAAGAAATTACTTGAGAAAGACAAGCTTGAGTTTGATGAACCAGAGCTGATTCAAGGACCTATCAATTTTGACACTCTTCCCCCTCTATAAAAGATGAATTTAGCATCTGTGGCACAAGCAAAAGTAAGAGAGGAGATTCTAAAAACTCACATTGAGGACAGTGAGTTGCTTGGTCTTGCCTTTGGAATTCTGGAAAAACTTATGCCAACCTTTCAAAAGGATTCATTTGACTCTCCCTCTGGTCAGTTGAAGAGTCTGATAAACTCTGTAAGTCCTCATTTTGAAACCTTAGAGAAGTCAGTAGAAGTTAAAGTCAAAAATGAATATAATGAGAAGAGATTTGTTGAAATAATGAAAACAATTAGCTATGATAGATCAGTGCTTGATACTAGCGTAAAGAGTATTCAAAATGCTCTCTCTGAAGGTGCAGAGATTTATAAGTTTTGTCTAAATCAGTCTAAAGCTATTGAAGATATTGAGAAAAAGATTAAGGACTTAGAGCTCAAACTGTCTAACATTTCTCAGTCCTATAGTCCTTTAACTGAGTCTATAGCAACCAAAGAATGCCACGTAGTAAGTTTGCAGAATGAATTGAATGATTTGGATAAGCAAAAGGTTAAAGTTTTGGGCAGATTGGATGAGCTCTGAGGACTGATTTCCCCCAAATTTGAAACTATGTATGATCTATTGGCAAAATCCCAAGTTACTACTGCTACTAGTGATCCTAGTGACCTTCAAAAAGTAGAATCACAGACATTTTTGTTCAGTGGGCATATATCCATTTTGGGAAACATTAAGAAGAACTGGGACAATTAATTGACATGATTGAAAAACATTTTGGTGATATCTTTTTGTTGATGAACAAGGCTTAAGGACTGTGTGCTCATATGCGAAAGTATGTACATAAAATTTTTGCATGAATTTTGATATGTGCATCTTAGCCTTTGCCATTGATGTCAAAGGGGGAGAGGAAAATAGTGAAAAATGAGGAATTCAGCTAAGGGGGAGCAATTAGCAATTGGAATTCACAAAGTGTACATAGTAAGGGGGAGTTGTTCTAACACTTAGTCATTTTTCACTAATGGTTACCATCAATACCAAAGGGGGAGATTGTTTGCAAGAGACACTGCTAGGCATGTCAAGTGTTGTCATTGATGAAAACTAAATCTATCTTACACATCTGCATTATATCAGTGGATCATACCAGAAGTCAAATTACAAATTTGTCTAAGTCCGAATAGACAGGAACAGAGCATATGACAAGGTTCAACATTCTGGTCTGCATTTCTCCATAGGAAATCATATAGTGCTACAAATCTAAGGGAGTTTTAAGGGATGTCAGGGCTACTTAAATCCAAGATTTTAGCTTCTGGTGATGAAGGTATTGAAAGTTAAAAGCATCTCAATATCAGGTTCTAGTTAAATAGTGAAGAACAAGCCGACTCGGTGTTTGATCATTGTGTGGATGAAGAAAAGTGGTTGGTCAAGTAATTCAGGAGATCCAGTAGTATTGGCTGACATATGAAGTGACTTGGATACATAATTTTTGGTTTGCATTGATGTGTATGCATGGATTCAGCCGACAGAACAGTGTTCTTGAAATAATTTCTAAGTTTTCCTAAGGCTGACTACAATTGGTGAAATTTCATGTAGTGGATATATATGATCGATGGATTCAAGTATTTTGGTGTGCAAAGATGTGAATATGAATGGTGAGGTGTGAAGAAGAGTAGTATCAAGTGTGAAGTAAAGAGATCTAAGCTCTAGATCATGGTAGGACAGTGAAGTAGGGCAAAGAGAGATGAATTGTGTAAAGTCAGTATACTGAGCTCAACCAGAACTGCAATCTTGCATTGTTAGATGCTATTCTTCAGTTTAAACATTCCAGTGAACTTTTGTAATTGATTTGTAGGTAGTGAGCCTCTTTGAGTAGTGAGCTCTGGGTAGTGTGCCCGAAGGCATGTGCCTTCCCTATTTGTATTACTTTTAACAGAGTATAAATTCTTGTGGGTTAACCCCCACCGTGGTTTTTCCCTTAACCGGGTTTCCATGTAAAAATTCTAGTGTTCATGTGCTGAGATCTTGTTGTTTCTATTCTTGTGTTCATGCTTCTTTCTTTTGGATGTATGTGGTAAATTAATAAAGTAACAAAGTAATAAGTTTTGCAGAACACTGATTCACCCCCCCTCTTAGTGTTCCTTAATTTTAACAATTATAAAGGTAAAGAATGAAATGCCAGAATAAATAAGGGACAAAGCCCAAAAGGAACAAATGACTAGGTCTCTTCCATTAATCCAAATAGTTGACCTGATAGAGGAGGATGAATTGGTCAAGGATATCACTAATCATCCCATCGAGACCCTACTACAACATACAGAAACAAGAGATGAAGGTAATGCAGTAGGAGAGACACGTGGTGAAAGGGAAGATAGGGAGGAAACCCCTAAAGTAAAGGTGCATATGGGATCCCTAGATACTTTATTTGAAAATGTTACTAGCCCAGCTGTGATAGACTTAGCTTATGTACCCAAAGAGGGGGATAAGAAAGAGGGGGGTCAATCAAACTAATCAGTCTCAAGAGAAAAGTGTTTCAATGGAAGTAGACAACAAAGGTGATGAGGAACAAATGCAAATAGAATAGGAGGATGTCATGATAAATAAACCTGAGAAAGAAAAGTTTGTTACATCACCTATAGCCACAAGAGGAATAGAAGATAATGAGCATAAAGAGGAGGATCATTAGGGTGAAGAGGAGAATAAAGGCCTAGGGCCTAAGTTTGATAAAATTCTAGAAAAGCATGAAGATCTAGCATCAGATAGACAACCACCTCCAGAAGAAAGATAAGAGGAATCACATGAAGAGGAAGATCCGGATGCTAGGAATAAATCACAGGAAAATGTACAAGATCTAGGTGATCAAGAGAAAGAATAGGATATAGGTACTCAAATGGAGCAACCAAATCAAGGAAAAAGATCACAATCTGATGTTCTAGAGTTGATTTCTATAGAGATAATCCAAGGGGAAGTACAAGTACCATTTGATTTTAAATATTTATTCATGATTGATTCTACAAAAGATAAATGAAGAGCTAGGAGAGTCTCCAACATCAAGAGAGATCTAAAAATGGGGAAAAGGACAGCCCAAGTTGCTGTACCTATAGTAGATAAAACTAAAGGCGAGATTAGGCTAGATGAGTATCAAGTAACATAGATTGACTTAGGCCATATGACCACTGACCAAGAAGATCAAGAGCATCTTCAAAGTGTCAAAGTTATGGTAGCCAAAGTCTGGAAGCTCAAGGCAAGGAAGAAGAAGTTAAAAGAACAAAATGCTCAACTACAATAGTTTATACAAGGATTGATAAATCTTGATAGCCTGGCATCCACCTTGCCAACTACAGAGAAGCTGGCTACACTTACTCTGATAAGTGAAGAGGACATAGCCCACCTAGATGTGTAGAACCATCAGGCCCAGACTATGGATAAGTGGTTCATGAAGTTTATGATGTCTGGGGAGGAGCTAATTAAGACTTCTAAGTCTAACTAGGACACATTGTCCAAATTGAAAGAAAGCATTGATTCTTTGAAGGGTGAATTCACCCAACAAATTCAAAAGTGCAACCATGCAATAGCCAGACTCAAGAGAGCCAGAGGCATGACAGATAGTGAGTTTCTAAAAGGTAAAATTGTTACTAATGTAACCCTGCCACTCATGAGTACATGGATGACCGAAATGGGTTATGAACTCAGTGTATTAAAAGATAACATGGATAAAATAAAAGAAATCTAGAATAAAGTTCATGAGTTAGTCGCTAGAGAATTAGGAATAATGGAAGATTTGCTAGATGATGCCATAAAAGAGGAAGAGGTACCAGAACTAGATGAAGCTATACAAATGTTTAAAGATAAATTCAAAGAAATAATTGAAGACCCTAAAAAACTCTTCACTGTGGAGGTCATGGATGAAATGGCTAAGCTAAATGTGAAGGTGAAGACATTCAGTAAAGAAGCAGATAAAAGGACATCAATGACAGAACCTCTAGATGAGCATATACATGCATTGAAATATTCCAAATTAAGGGCCACCACAATAAGCAAGTTTCAGGTAGAGACCTTTGTGCAGATTATGATAACTATAAGAAAATAGATACAGGGATGTAGACACATGAAGAGGATCCAACTACATAAAAGAGGGTTGCAGTATGCATTTTGTCTTATCAACAATGGTCGCTTGACTTGGCTCAAGTTGGAGATCACCGAATGCACAGAGATGACATCTATCCCCACCAGAGGATTGCCAATTGGCAATCTGTGCCACGTGTCTTGCTTGTTGACTTGGTCAAAGAGAATATGAACCGTTGATTGTAATAGACTAATCATGATCATAGGATCTTTGTAACCACCTCCTATCCTTTGCTATAAAAGGAGATGGAATGTATTTTGTAAAGAATTGAGAAGCTTAATTGAGAAGGAGTTGTTGAATTTCATGGTCCTCTCTCAAAGTCAATTCTAAATACATAATCTTTTGCATACTTAATGAAGAAGAAGCCCTTTTGATTACAACAATCATAAACTTTAAGTAATCAGTGGATGAATTCTTGACATGTTACATTGATTTGTTGTGTCCCTTGGAGTGCATTTCATGTTGTGCATGTTGTCTTCATTCCTTTCCTTTGAAGTTAGCATCAGTCATATCTAGCTGTGGAACATCCTAGTGAACATATGGTTTGATTTCTTCCTTTTCATGATAGTATCAAGAGCATATATGGATCAATGGCTAAAGATTCACTTATTTTAGTAAAAGTTAGAAAGCATTTATTCAAATTTATTTAATTTCATTCAATCATCATCGCAATTGCAATTACACAGAAAATAATAAGCAAATACAAAGAAATATGTAGATATCTTGTAGATAACTAAACATCTTTAGCATATTTGAGCAAATAACATGTTGAAATGATAAATATCATGCAAAGAAACACAAATAAATTTAGAAATCATGGAAATGTATGCTTATAGGCACGTTATCTAAATGAATTTATAGTGCAAAAGTGAAATCTAGTTAATATGAGTAATATGTAGAAGAATTGATCAATCTCACATAATATCTGCATCTTCAGGTTAAATATAGTAGGGTTTAACCTTGTTTGTTAAGAATTCATAGAGAGTATTTGAAGTTGAGATTATCTGGACATGAATTTCTCAAAATCAGAAATGTAAGGCCCCTTGAATGGAAAACAAAAACACACATCAAACAATTGAGTGACGTCAAATGATTATGAACTAATCTATGGAGACTTGGGATCATGAATTCTTAGAATTCATCGTATCTTTCAAGATGATAAAGGTTTGATTTGCATTTCTTTATCTATGTTTGTTTATGATTAACATCATGATCAATAGGTTCCTGACAGGGGTGCCCAAGTCCTTCCAGGGTGCCAGTGTCATGTCTGGGTGCCCTAGTCTCCCTAGGGTGCCAGTGTCTCTCTGGGGTACCCAAGACCTCCTAGGGCACCCAAGTCTAGAAAGGAAAAGGTCCTTAAGGAGCAGGCACTGATTAATATTCTAGGTACTTGTTGATGATTTGATGATGAGAATTGATACAATTTCTTATTGTTTGACCTACAAGACATCCCAAAGATGTGAGAGCACATAGGTGGTCACCTGATGATCCTGCTTCAAGATCACATCAATACTATGACTGATGAGGAGAGGGGTCACTTGCAGGCAGTGGGCTTATGGTGGGTGTTCTTCATGCTCATGATCAGATTCTATTGTAGTATGCTCATGGCTCTTATGGAGAGGTGGAATGCAGACACATCTACATTCCATCTACCCGTAGGCAAGATGACTATCACGCTAGAGGATGTCTATCAAATCCTGTGACTATCCATTTGTGGAGAGATAGTGAGTGTCATAGAGAGACAATTAGTGGAGTACACTCTGGATAGTCAGATGTATTTCTTGGGTCATACCATTGCTTGGGTAGAGTGAGGACACATTCAGCTTTGATTACTAGAGTAGGGTTGCACTGACATCCCTCTAATTCAGAGGATCATGATTGTCACTATCACATTAGCAGTCGTACCAGATGGATGAGGCAATCATCTACATGGGGTCCTCATTCACACCATTAGAGTGATGGAGGAGGAGAGAATTATATACGCATGGGGGCATAGTATGCTTGTGCACCTCTACCACAGCTTGGGATGGTACATCCATTATGAGGCGCATAGCCTAATTATATGCACTCTACTACAAGTCTGGGCCTTTGAGCATATCAGGTGTACACAACCAACAAGATTCCCTATAGAGACAACATTCACCCATCCACGTGTTCATGCTTATCCATTAGTTAGATGTTGGAGACATGGTGATCTCTTGTACTAGAGAGTTATATTTGACAGACTATAGCCCGGTGACATCGTTTGGAGGACATATCGTGGTTACATAGCATGGTTGGGTTAGCTAGACAGTTAACTCAGATGCAGAGGGATCTATTGATGGTCGGTCACCTCGATCACATAGTCACTTGGTTCTACTTGGATAGAGTGGTGTGATACTTTGGATGTATACAAGATGTCCCTATGGTACATTTGAGCTACGCTTGCTCACTGCGTAGTGCGGTCAAGGCAAACAATGCTTGATGGCTGATGATAGAAGATGTAGCTGTTAGTGATCACTAGTACAGAAACAACAAAATGTGATTAAAAAAATTACTAAAAACTACTTATAAATGACTAAACTTGTTCACGTGATCATTGATAGTTTATTTCCAGTCATTTATAACGTGACCAAATTTATGACTAAACCAATTTTAGTCATTTATTTGGTCATTTTGATTGATCGATTTGGTGGTATATTTAGTCATATTATTCACTAGGCTTGGTCACGTGACCATTAGTAGTTTATTGCCAGTCATTTATTTGGTTGTTTTGATTGATCAATTTGGTAGTATATTTTTAGTCATTGATTTAGTCATATTTATTCACTGATTTCTGTCAATTGGTAGTATATTTAGTCATATATTTTTAGTCATATTCATTCACTAATTTTTGTCAATTGGTAGTATATTTAGTCAATTGGTAGTTTATTTAATTATTTTTGTTCACTAATTTCTACCTAAAAGTGCTAGAAATGAGACAATGCTTTTGAAATTTAAACATAAAACACAGAAAAACATAATCAATCATTCATTTGCACATAATGAAACAACTATTAAGAAGGCAAAATATGAAAATTTTATTGAGAAAAGGCATTCTTACAGTAGATACAAGACATAAATATGTGTCTTTTCTTTGAAAAATGTATTACAAAGTGTGTTTCTTAGTGTTGTGACTAAGAAAACTGAGTTACAATGCTCTATTTTTTGCTTATACAACTCCAAAACATGAAGGAACTACTTGAAAAATGAAGCCTAAGGGTCCTCTGAAAGACTCCTCTGCAGACTTCACACCATGAATACTCAATATGGACTAAGAACTATGTTCTGCATTTACCTTGATTGATAAGCTTTACTGAACATGACAGTGGACAAATCCAAATTGATCACAAACATTTATCAGTGGATGAGCATCTGGAAGTCTTCCTTCCATAAGAAAGTTCTTTGTCTTTTTAGCATCATAGAAGTTTGACTCTCTAGTTACATGTTCCACCTCCTTGATTTGTCTAGTTTTGGTTATTGCTTTAATGTATTTGAAGTGAATGTTAGGATCATCACTGCCAATGACATTGAAAATATAGTTTACCATATAAGTACAAGGTTCCCAAGCTACTACAAAATTACCTCCTCAAATAGATCAATGAATATCAATGACAAAATGATACAAGTGACAATATAAAGTCAAATCACCTAGAGCTCAAATATGCTTATAACATACAAGTAATCAGTGCTTACTATTCGAAGATTACAAGGGTATAACATGTGGAATAGCTAACAATACCTCCATTAGAGTAGTTGGAGTTTGTTGATATACCCTAGACAACTTAGAGGGGGGGTGAATCAGTTGTCTGAAAAACTTAAACACTTATGTAATTAAACATCAATCACTTGTCCACAATTATTATGATTTAATAATGAATGCATGAAATTAGAAACTTAATCACAGATACAACATCAAACACAAGAGACACCAGATTTTATGTGGAAAACCCCAAGGTGGGGAAAAACCATGGAGAGGATTAGCTCTCAATATATATTGCAATCTTGAAATAATGATGTTCAATCTTAGTCACTCCACGGGCCTAAACATATTGGCTCACTGCCATGAAGAACAACTAGGTCTAGCAGGCTCACTATCTCAACCCTAAACCTAGCAAGATTACAATAAGGGCTGTTAAACCCTTAGGGCTGTTAAACCCTACTGGTGGCTCACTGCCATGATCAACACCTTTTTATGTCTATGATTAAAGTACAACAATTCCTCTACTCTGCCTCTTCTCTGCTCTACCTTTTGGACCTTTCTTATTATCTTTCCATCTTTGCTCAAGGACAAGTTTTTCACATCTCAACTACAAGTATTTATACACTTCATCAACCTTGGAATGATCATCAAGGTCGGCATTACAATCATCAACCATTGGAGCAATCTCTAAGGTCGGCAATACAAGCATTTACAAAATAGGTCCTGACCTATTACAACATTATGCAAAGAAAAAGAAGTAAAGATGTATGTGGATCATGCCACGCCTTAGCTGGGCCTCAAACATGATTTTCCACGCTTCCATGATCTTCAAAGGATCTCCACAATTACTGGAATTAACCAAGTTGGCTATGACTGGTTACACACTGCCTTATCTAGGGACAGTCTTTAAACATGATCTCAATTCCTTAATGTAGACCAATGTCAAGAAAGCAACATGATCAGGAGACATCCACAAGAACATTATAATCACCAGGAGCAACCACACGAACCTTAACCACTTTAGCCATAGGAATCTTCTCACTGGAACACATGAACTTCACTATCTTTGACTGTCATAAAAGAAAGATAGATTGTAGACCACCAAAACATGAACCACTTCAATTGTAGGGACTTATCATCATCCCATACTTCCCTCTAGAACTGTAGAGAAAAATACTTTATTGCAGAGGAATGCAGAGCATAATTAGTATTTAACATCTTCAGACATCCCTTTAAATAACTTCCAATTTGCAAACCAAGATCTTCATCCAATAAGAGATGTGGAGCAGTCTACCGGATTGTTCTTTAGCATACAACTCTCTGTCGATATTGCACTTCACTGTAACTCACTTAATTCTTTCAGAGAGGCCAATTTTCTCAATATCCTCAACACACAAGGCTTCTAAACAAGTAATAGAATAGAACATAGTTGACACCAAGGACAACAAAGATATGTTAACATCAATGAAAACATCGATTAGGCACATACTTGCAACAATCTACCCCTTGTCATTGATGGCAACATATGATGTGAAAAACTGCAACAACCATCAAGACAAGATTCATCCCCCTTTCTCTTTACACACCTACACTCTTTGTCTATCTAAGTTTTTCACATGACTTCTCTCCCCCTTTGACATCAATGGAAAAGGGCACATACTTGCATTCTTCTACTCTGATTCAATCTCTTTTCTAAACTCTCTAACTACTTCCCCTAAGAAGTAGCCCTAAAAGGCATCAATCCATATCTCTGAGCACCTCTAGACTGATGCACTATTGTGCATTTTAGTTTAGAGGAGGGGTGATAACCCCTAAATTTTCTCTGAGATACTTAAAAGTATCCTTAGGTAGAGGCTTGGTGAAAATGTCTAGAATCTAATCTTTGGTAGAAACATACTCCAACTTGACTTCATTCTCTACCACCTTTTCTCTCAGAAAATGATACCTAATGGATATGTGCTTTGTCCTTGAATGCATCACTAGATTCTTTGATATGTTTATGGCACTTGTGTTGTCACAAAATATTATGATTGGATCCTTATACACAACTCTTATGTCCTTCAAAGTCTGCTTCATCCATAACACTTGATTGCAACTACATGCTACTGCAATGTATTATGCTTCTGCAGTAGACAGGGATATTGAATCATTTTTCTTGCTCAACCAAGATACTAACTTTTTTCCCAAGAAGAATGTACCTCCACTTGTACTTTTTCTGTCATCCACATCTCCAACCCAATCTACATTAGTATATGCACTAAGAGTAAAGTCACTATC
Organism: Cunninghamia lanceolata; assembly: GCA_027924645.1. Lineage (NCBI taxonomy): Eukaryota > Viridiplantae > Streptophyta > Pinopsida > Cupressales > Cupressaceae > Cunninghamia > Cunninghamia lanceolata. The sequence continues at coordinate 4,389,755 of BSBN01000071.1, read as the reverse complement.
CTTAGGGTACCACAAACCATAATCCATTGTACCTTTTAAATACCTCAAAATTCTCTTGACTACCATCACATGTGATTCCTTGGGTTCTGCTTGAAATCTTGCCACAAGACATACTAAATGCATTATGTTAGATCTAGTTTGAGTCAGATAAAGTAATCCTCCAATCATAGATCTATACCTTTTTTGGTCCACCATGGGTGAGTTAACATCTTTGCTTAACTTACAACTAGTTATCATAGGTGTGCAAACTAGTTTAGAGTCTTCCATCCCAAATTTCTTTAACAACTCTTTCACATACTTAGGTTGATAAATGAAGATACCTTTATCTGATTAACTTGTTTACAGACCTAAAAAAAGGTTCATCTCTCCAAACATGGACATTTCAAATTCACTTTGCATTTCTCCAACAAAAATTGAGCACATACCTTCATTACGTCCAAAAATAATATCATCAACAAAGACTGCAACAATTAGGATTTGATCATCATTAATCTTGAAGTATAGATTGCTATCTGTAGTACCTTTATTGAACCCTATCTATATCAAATACATGTCCAACCATGCATACCATGCCTTGGGGACTTGTTTTAATCCATACAAATCTTTCTTCAATCTTCTTACCATGTCACCCTAATTTGATGACTGAAATCCTTCCGATTGTTCAATATAGACTTCTTCTTCCAATTCTCCATTTAAGAAAGTAGACTTCACATCCATTTGGTAAACCTTGAAATCTTTGTATGCTGCAAAGGCCAAAAACATCCTTATTGCTTCAATCCTTGTCACTGGAGCAAGAGTTTCTTCAAAGTCTATTCCTTCAACTTGAGCATATCCTTTGCATACCAACCTTGCTTTGTTTCTTACCACTTCACCATTCTCATTCATCTTGTTTCTAAAGAACCACTTTGTGCCAATAACATTCTTATCTGCTAGTCTGGGAACAAGATCCCAAGTCTGGTTCTTCTCTATCTACATCAATTTCTCTTCCATATCCTTTGCCCAATTCTCATCTTTGCAAGCCTCATCCACAGTTTTAGGTTCAATATAAGAAATCAGATAGAAATTTGCATGTTCCTCTGCAACTTTTCTTCTGGTTAAGACCCCTTTGCTCTTATCTCCTATGATTTGATCTTCAGAATAACTGAGTCTTACATACCTTAGAGTTTTGGTAGCACTTATCGAAGCTTGTTCTTCTTCATCTGAGTTGTCTTCATGCTACACCACTTCTGAAACATCTGGTTCATCTAATTCATATCCACGTGATTCTAAAGACCTTTCCTTACATTCATCAACTTTAACATTTGTACTTTCAATGATCTCATTCAGCCTCTTATTATAGCACCGGTAGGCCTTGCTCTTAGTGGAGTAACCAAGGAAGATTCCTTCAACACATCTAGCATCAAACTTGCCTAAATCTTCTTCTCTTTTGATATAACATTTTCTACCAAAAACTTTGAAATATTTCATGGTAGGAACTTTACCATGCCACAATTCATAAGGAGTCTTAGAACTTGAAGAATACTTGTGTCTCAATTTTACTGCTTGAACCCCATGTTTCATAGTTGTTCTATGTTGAACCTTTCATGAGTTCATTGGGTCTAATGGTTCAATGAACTATTCAAGTGTTGGGCATTGAACCATTCGAGAGTTCATTGGGTTCAATGGTTCATTGAACTGTTCATTGGTTAAATGGTTTAATGGTTCGGCATTGGTTCAATGGTTCGGCAACATCAATTCATTGGTTCAATGGTTCCTCGGTTCAACAGGATAGGTTCATCGGTTCAGTGGTTTAATGGTTGAACAAGTTCAACAATATCCGAAGTTGGCATCGGCGAGAGATTGTTCATTGGGACAATGTAAACTTTTTGGACCGATGGTGAAGGTTTGACCGATGAAGGATGGAGGACTTAGGCATCATGGAGACATTGGACTATCGGTTAAAGAAGTGAAGTGCTCACCGATGGAGCGGGTTAGTCCGATAAGGCTATAGCTTGGCATTGTCAGAAACAAAATTGCCGACAATGGTATTATTGTGTGTTTGGCCATATAAACTGGAACATCGATAGCGACTTGGTGTATGTGGGATTATATATCTCATGGGAATGTGAACAATTATGATTGATGAATAGCAACAGTGATTGGGAAGTTAGATCAATCAGTTAGGGCAACAGACAAGTAACGGTCTTTGCTCTTGCAAATTGGAGATATAAAACTGATCTACTGGCATCGTCGTTAAAAAAAATTTGGAACGATTCAATTTCTACAGTTTTATTTTTCTGTAGAATGTGTAGATGATATAAACAACTTTGTACAATTGTAAAAAGATTTGATACCTAAACATTAGAGCTAGAAATCTTTATTTTAATCTTTCAGTTTGCTGTAATAAAGATAGTCTCTCTTGTGGTGGTGGGTTTTTTTACCCGAAAGGGTTTTCCCATGTAAATCTGGTGTCATTATGTGATTGTCTAATTTGTTTATTTTATTTTTCTGGTGTATTCATCTGTGGTATTTTAAATTGAAAGTTACATGTCTTCATTATCCCCTTTGAATTAACATTAGGGAATCTGTATTCCACACCTCTACTTTCCTTACAAGTGGTATCAGAGCCTGGCTAGTTATGTTATCCTTATTGGTAGGTTGGGTCTTTTTTGTGTTAGTTCTGTGGGTGGGAATTCTATAGAGGTCTATTTTGTTAAATAAGATGGCCAGTACATCGAGAAAGATAGATATTGAAAAGTTCAATGGCACAAACTTTGAGTTGTGGAAACTTAAAGTTGAAGATATGCTGGTTGACAGAGATCTTTGGATTGTTGTGTTTGCAACTAAACCTGTAGCCATGAAGCAAGAAGATTGGGACCTGGCAGATAGGAAAGCCAGAGGACTGATAAGATTAAGTTTAGTGGATTCTATTCTATTGAACGTTCATGAAGAGACAACTGCAAACCTTTTGTGGAAAAAGTTAGGAGATAGTTATCAAGGCCAGTCCTTAGTAAATAAGATTTTCCTCAGAAAGAAGTTGTACTCTCTGAAGATGGATGAAGGAGCATCTGTAGTAGACCATCTAAACTCATTTAATTTGATTGTTTCATAGTTGACATCTATAGGTGTAAAAATAGAAGAGGAGGACCGATGTATGCTTTTGTTGTGTTCTTTACTTGACTCATGGGATCATCTTGTGATGGCTATTGTAAGTACAACAACCACGTTTAAAATAGAAACTATTGTTGCTTCACTACTGTATGAAGAGATGCGGAGGAAGTCTTTTGGTATGGCCAAAGAGGATCTATCTGTTCAAGGTAGATCAAAGGAAAGAGGTAAGAAGAAGGACAAGAAGTCTAAGTCCAAATCAGAGGGGAAATCAAAATCCCCTAGCAAGAAGTCCAAGGTGAAGTGCTAGAATTGTGGGCAGAAAGGTCACATCAAGCAAGACTGTAAAGAGGAGAAAAATAAGAAGAAGAACTTCTCTGACTCTGAGTCTTCACAGAGTGATGCTGATGCCTTCTTTGCTGGCAACACCTGCATCTGAAGATGTTTGGCTGGTGGATTTAGGAGCATCTTTTCATATGACATCTCACAGAGAGTGGTTCGTAAAGTATGAACCATATGCTGGTGGGAAGGTGTTCCTGGTAAGTGATTCAACACTGGAAATTGTTGGCCAAGGACGAGTTAGAATCCAGTTCCTAGATGGCAGGATAAAGGGAATGTATGGAGTTCTTCACATACTAGGTCTGGCTCAAAATTTACTTTCTGTTAGTAAGCTTAATGATGTTGGAGTGCAAATTACTTTTGTGAATGGTGGTTGTAAGATGACTAGAGGTTCTATTGTTCTGGTAAAGGGTGAACACATTGGAACTCTATATAAGTTAGATGCTAAACCAGTGTGTTGTAATAATGTCTCTGTAAAATATGAAAAAGCTACTATTGTAACACATGATGCAAACTCTATGGAAGTCAAACTTCCTGCAGAGAAAACAATGCTCTGGCATCATAGACTTGGTCACATAGGTGAAAAATGTTTAAAAACCTTGAAGAACAAAAACCTGGTAGATGGGTTGATTGATTGTAATCTGGAATTTGATTTCTGTGAACATTGCATATATGGAAAACAAAATCGTGTTTCATTTTACTCTAGTTCTCATAAATCTTCTGGTGTTCTGGACTATGTGCATTCTGATGTTTTTGGTCCAGTTGATGTTCCTTCTTTATCTAAATCAAGATACTACGTATCATTTATTGATGATTATTCGAGGAGGGCATTTGTATATTTTTTGAAAAATAAATTAGAAGTGTTCAGTTGGTTTAAAGAATTTAAAACACTTGTGGAAAATCAGACTAGTACAAAATTAAAATGCTTGAGAACAGATAATGGTGGTGAATATTGCAATGTGGATTTTGATAAGTATTGTGTAGATCATGGAATTAAAAGGCATAAAACTACACCTTATACTCCAAAACAAAATGGAGTTGTTGAAAGGTTAAATCAATCGTTGATGGAGAAAGCAAGAAGTATGTTGAGTTATGCTAGTCTTGAACAAAAGTTCTGGGTTGAGGCAGTTGCTACAGCTTGTTACTTGCTAAATCATTCTCCTTCTTCGGCATTGGTTGATAAGATGCCTATGGAAGCATGGTCTAGTAAGAAGCCCTCTCTAAGACATATTCGAGTCTTTGGATGTGAGGCATATGCTCATATTCATGAGGTAAAGAGATCTAAGTTGGATAACAAGGCAGTTAAATGTATCTTTATTGGCTATGGTGTCGGTGTTAAAGGGTACAAGCTTTGGAATCCTGAAACTGAAAAGGTAATTTACAGAAGAAATGTAATTTTTAGAGAGTTGAAACCTTTGGTTATTAATCCTTAGCCAGAAAAGATAGAAGAGAAGAAAGGAAAGAGTGTTGTGAATATTCCTCTGATCCCTGTAAAAGAGGAACAACAAGCACTAAGTGTAGATGGTTCAGAGGTGAGTTTGAGCAGCTCCGAAGATTCAGATCCAGAGCAAGAACCTAAACCTGCACCTCAGCCTGTGAGGAGGTCTACACGTGAAAGAAGACAACCAGATAGGTATGGATTTTCAGTACTTGATTCAAGTTGTGCCTATGCTTTACTTATTGATACTGATGAACCTAGGACTATGAAAGAAGCTATTAGCTTACCTGATTCAGATTCTTGGTTGCAAGCCATGGAGAGTGAAATGACATCATTGGAGAAGAATGGAAATTGGGATCTAGTGCCCTTGCCTGAAAGTAGAAAACCTGTGGGCTGTAAGTGGGTATTTAAAAAGAAATATGGTCTAGATGGTAGTGTTGATAAGTACAAGGCAAGACTAGTTGCTAAGGGGTATTCCCAAAAGGAAGGTATTGATTATGGAGAAATCTTTTCTCCTGTAGCTAAGCTGACATCCATTAGATTTCTTTTGTCACTTGTAGTAGCGTATGACTTTGAAATTGAGCAGATGGATGTGATGACAACATTTCTTCATGGGGACCTTGAAGAAGAAATTTATATGTCCCAGCTAGAGCATTTTCTGGAAAAAGGTAAAGAACATTTGGTATGTAAACTTAAGAAGTCTCTTTATGGTTTGAAACAGTCTCCCAGAATGTGGTATCAGAAATTTGATACGTATGTTTTATCTTTGGGATATGTGAGATCTAAATCTGATCACCATGTCTATTATAAAACTGATGGTGATTAGATTCTTATAATTGCACTGTATGTGGATGACATGTTGTTCATTGGCAATGGTAAGGGAATGATCTCAGAATTAAAATCTCAGTTGTCTTTGAAATTTGAAATGAAGAATCTGGGGGCAGCTAAGTACATTCTAGGAATGGAAATCAAGAGGGACAGGTCTAAGAGAAAGCTTTGGGTCAGCCAGAGAAAGTATATTACTAATGTTCTTGAGAAATTTAATATGTCTGATTCCAAACAGTTAGTTGTTCCAGTTTTGCAGGGAATGAAACTATCTGTTGAAGATTGTCCAGAATCTTTGAGTGAAATTGAAGACCTAAAAAAAGTGTCTTATGCAAGTGCTGTTGGTAGTTTAATGTACACAATGGTCTATACCAGGATAGACATTGCCCAAGCAGTGGGAGTTTTGAGCCGGTTTATGGCAAATCCTGGCAGATCACATTGGGATGTTGTGAAAAGAGTTATGAGGTATTTGAAGGGAACTTCTGATTATACTATTTGCTATCATGGAAACTCAGTTGGATCTCAGAGGTCTATAAGCATTCAAGGTTATGTTGATTTAGACTGGGCAGGGGACATTAACAATAGAAGATCCACCAGTGGATATGTATTCACATTAAATGGTGGTGCTATCAGTTAGATGAGCAAGCGGTAGGCTATAGTTGCTTTCTCCACAACAGAGGCAGAGTACATGGCAGCTACTCATGCATGCCAAGAAGCTGTTTGGTTGAAGAGGTTATGTTCTGTGTTGGTTTTAATGCAGGGCAGATATAAATTCATTGTGACAGTCAAAGTACTATATGTTTGGCGAAGAACCCTACTTTCCATGCTAGGACAAAACATATTGATGTCCAATATCACTTTGTTCGCAATATGGTGGAAGATAGGAAGGTGAAGCTGGAAAAGGTTGACACTTTGGAAAATGTTGCTAATGCCTTAACTAAACTAGTGAGCATGGCCAAGTTCAAATGGTGTTAAGGTGAAATGGGTCTACCGGCTCATAATTCTCAATAATCGAAAGAGGACTAAGAGGTAGCAGTAATCTCTTCGACAAGTGGGAGATTGAAGAGAACTTGTGTCTCAATTTTATTGCTTGAACCTCATGTTTCATAGTTGTTGTACGTTGAACCTTTCATGAGTTCATTGGGTCCAATGGTTTGATGAACTGTTCAAGTGTTGGGCATTGAACCATTCAAGAGTTCATTGGGTTCAATGGTTCATTGAACTATTCATCGGTTAAATGGTTCAATGGTTTGGCATTGGTTCAATGGTTCGGCAGCATCAGTTCATTGGTTCAATGGTTCCTCAGTTCAACGGGATAGGTTCATCGGTTCAGTGGTTCAATGGTTCAACAATATGTGAAGTTGGCATCAGCGAGAGATTGTTCATTAGGACAATGTAAACTTTTTGGACCGATGGCAAAGGTCTGACCAATGAAGGATGGAGGACTTAGGCATCGTGGAGACATTGGACTATCATTGAAAGAAGTGAAGTGCTCACCAATGGAGCAGGTTAGTCTGATAAGGCTATAGCTTGGCATTGTCAGCAACAAAATTGCTGATGATGGTATTACTATGTGTTTGGCCATATAAACCAGAACATTGACAGTGACCTGGTGCATGTGGGATTATATATCTCATGGGAATGTGAATAGTTATGACTGATGAATAGCAGCAGCGATTGGGAAGTTAGATCAATCAGTTAGGGCAATAGACAAGTAATGGTCTTTGCTCTTGCAGATTGGAGATATAAAACTGATCTATTGGTATCGTTGTTAAAAAAAATTGGAACGATTCAATTTGTACAGTTTTATTCTTCTATAGAATGTGCAGATGATATAAATAGCTTTGTACAATTGTAAAAAGATTTGATACCTAAACATTAGAGCTGGAAATCTTTATTGTCTTTTAGTTTGCTATAATAAAGATAGTCTCTCTTGTGGTGGTGGCTTTTTTACCCGAAAGGGTTTTCCCACGTAAATCTGGTGTCATTCTGTGATTGTCTAATTTATTTATTTTGTTTTTCTGGTGTATTCATCTGTGGTATTTTAAATTGAAAGTTACCTGTCTTCATTATCCCCTTTGAATTAACATTAGGGAAGCTGTATTCCACACCTCTACTTTCCTTACAGAACTGTTACCTTTTACTTGGACTCTATTTAGGATATATACAACGGTGTGAAATGTCTCTCTCCAATATGCTTCCAGAAGATCAACTTCATTCATCATGGTTCTAGCAACTTCTTGAACTGTTCTATTTTTCCTTTCAACAACTCCATTTTGTTGTGGAGTTCTAGGTGTAGATAGCTATCTCTTTATTCCATATTCTTCACAAAAGAAATTGAATTCATTTGATGTGAACTCTCCTCCTCTATCTGACCTCAGACATTTGATTTTCAGATCCATCTCATTTTCAACCATTGCCTTAAATGCCTCAAGAACTTATCTAGAGCTTCAGATTTTTCTTTCAAAAAGGTGACCCAAGTCATTCTAGAATAATCATCAATAAGCAACATGAAATACCTATCTCCTTGCAAACTTCTTACTCTAATAGGTCCACACAAATATGTATGCACTCGCTCAAGTAGTCCTCCAACTGATTGGTCCTTGCTTTTGAAACTTGTTCTTATTTATTTCCCAAATTGACAATCCTTGCAAATAGTATTAGCAGGCTTCACAAGCTTAGGCAGATCTCTAAAAGCCTATGCAGTACTTATCTTCATAATGTTGTCAAAATTTATGTGACACAACCTTCTATGCCATAACCAACTCTCATCAGTCTAAGCCAACAAGAAATAGTTATTAGTTCCTTTCAAGTGATAGATATTACCTCTGGTCTTCTTACCAGTTGCAATGACTATTCCAAAGCTTTCTATGATCTTGTATCCATTGTCCTTGAAGCTTAAATCATAGCCCTTGTCACACATCTGACCCACACTCAAAATATTTTTCTTTAATCCTTTCACATACAAGACATCTTCAATATTATGATTGCCATCAAAAGAGATAGATCCTTTTCCACAAATCTTACCAGTTGTATCATCTCCAAACCTAACTAGTCCACCATCATATCTTTCCAAACTCACAAACTTACTTTTATCACTAGTCATGTGGTGAGAGAAGCCACTATCAATAACCCATTCATCTTTGTCCTTAATGACCCGAGCAACCAAAGCACTTTCCACTAGTTTTTCTTCCTTCACACAACTAGTAGAATTAGTAGACATGGTATCTTCCTTAATAGCAATAAACAAGCATTCATTTCTAGAAGTACTAGCATAATCTGGTTCACCATTATCTAATATTCCTTCATCATCATCAAAATCTTCAACATAATAACACTTATTTTGGATCCTAGGCAGGTTCTCATATCTTTTTCTATTTCTTTCAATTCTTTTAGGACATCTGGAAGCAAAATGACCTACTTTACTACAAGAAAAACATTTGAAAGGTAATTTTCCTTTATACTTACCGGATCCTCTTTGCAGTCCGTCCACAAAGTTAGCTTGAATTTCATCAAACTCGTCATCAGATTCTACCTTGTACTTTTTTGATTTGGAAGTTCTTTCAGGAGTACTGGCTTTGAAGGTCGTCTCAACTTTCGACATAGCATCACCAAACTCTCTCATTTCAAAGGCAGTAAGCTTACCAAGCAGCTGATCCCTATCAACTTCTTTTACTTGCATGAATTCTTCAATTGCAACTATCTTGTGACAGTAGGACTTGGGCAGAGATCTAAGAATTTTCATCACAATTTCCTTATCATCGAGAGTCCCCCCCATGGATTTTATCCCTATGACAAGTTCATCAACTCTTTGTATAAAGGCTAATACATTTTCATCTTCATTCATCTTCAAACTTTCATATTTCACTTTCAGACTTTGTAGCTTGGCTTCCTTCACAGAATCATCTCCTTCATATAGATTTTTCAACTTTTTCCATACCTCATTTGTAGTTTCAAGACCCACAACTTTCATCAGCATTGAGTCGGTTAATGAGCTTAGCAGAGCATCTTTTGCCTTGACATCCATCTCATATTCTTTGATTTCATCTTTAGTCATCAGACCATTTGGAGGCATGGTGTATTTTGTTTCTGTAGCTTTCCATACTTTGTAACCAAGACAAAGAAGATGGATTTTCATTCGAGCCTTCCAGAGAGCATAATTCATTCCATCAAAATGTGGCACTTCCTTCTTATAAGACATTTTGGATCTTCCTCAAGCTATTAATCTTTCTTCAGAGGAACTTGGCTCTAATACCAATTGTTGATATGCCCCAGACAACTGAGAGGGGGAGGTGAATCAATTGTCTCACAAACTTAAACACTTCTGCAATTAAACATCAATCACTTATCCACAATTATTATGATTTAACAATGAATGCATGAAATCAAAAACTTAACCATAGATACGACATCAAACACAAGAGACACCATATTTTACGTGGAAAACCCCAAGGTGGGGAAAAATGATGGAGAGGATTAGCTCTCAATATATATTGCAATCTTGAAATAATGATGTTTAGGATTGGTCATTCCACGGGCCTAAACATACTGGCTCACTACCATGAAGAACAACTAGGTCTAGCAGGCTCACTGCCTCAACCCTAAACCTAGCAAGATTACAATAAGGGCTGTTAAACCCTGTTGGCAGCTCACTACTAGGCTCACTGCCACAATCAACACTTTTTTATGTTTATGATTGAAGTACAACAATTCCTCTACTCTGCTCTACCTCTTCTCTGCTCTGCCTCTTCTCTACTCTGCCTTTTAGACCTTTCTTATTATCTTTCCATCTTTGCTCAACGACAACTTTTTCACATCTCAAATACAAGTATTTATACACTTCATCAACCTTGGAATGATCATCAAGGTCGTCATTACAATCATCAACCATTGGAGCAATCTCCAAGGTCGACGATTTACAAGCATTTACAAAATAGGTCCTAACCTATTACAACATTATGCAAAGAAAAAGAAGTAAAGATGTATGCGGATCATGCCATGCCTTACCTAGGCCTCAAACACTATCTTCCATGCTTCCGTGATCTTCAAAGGATCTCTGTAATTACTAGAATTAACCAAGTTGGCTAAGACTGGTTACACACTGCCTTATCTAGGAACAATCTTCAAACATGATCTCAATTCCTTAATGCGGACCAATGTCAAGATAGGAACATCATCAAGAGACATCCACAAGCACGTTATAATCACCATGAGCAACTGAACAAACCTTAACCACTTTAGCCATAGGAATCTTCTCACCGAAACACATGAACTTCACTATCTTTGACTGTCATAAAAGAAAGATAGCTTGCGGACCACCAAAACATGAACCACTTCAATTGTAGGCACTTATCATCATCCCAAACTTCCCTCTAGAACCGTAGAGCAAAATACTTTATTGCAGAGGAATGCGGAGCATAATACTTTCTCCCTGTCACCAGAGAATAATCAAAAGGAGTAGGCTTTACTCTGGTGAATATAACTTTCTCACAACTTCACACCAGAGGCTCAAACTTAGGATTTAGTATCTTTAGACATCCCTTTAAATAGCTTCCAATTTTCAAACCAAGATCTTCATCCAGCAAGAGATGCAGAGTAGTCTACCAGGTTGTTCTTCAGCATACAACTCTCTGTCTATACTGTACTTCACTGTAACTCACTAGATTCTTCCGGAGAGGCTAATTTTCTCAATATCCTCAACACACAAGGCTTCTAAACAAGTGATAGAATAGAACAAAGTTGACACCAATGACAACACTGATTAGGCACATACTTGCAATAGAGTTGACTATTCTTATATCGAGTAAAGAATCAAATAGCCATCAAGCAGCTTGGCAAATGAAGGCAGCAGGGTATTTCTAGATTCAAGACTTTTACTTAATGTTTTGGAATAGAAGAAAAAAGAATCATTTATCTGCCACCATAGTGAAAAGTTAGCAATTGTATTTGGTTTGTTAAACATTGCTCATAACCTCTTGTAACCCTACCTTGTCATTGGTCAAGGTTGAAGGGATGTGTAATAAAGAAGACCAAGTTCTTATGGCATGTAAGGACAACCATAACTTTATGTAAGTCATTTTCATTGATGACAGTGGTTTATCATTTATGATAGTGGCCTTGAGGCAGACATAGGGGCAATATCATGCATCATAAAGTAAGTATGATAGTCCATATTGAAGGTGATAGTCACCAAGAAGGATAGTTCCAGTGATCTCATAAGAAGACAATCATAGCTTATGTTTTGGATCAAAACAATGAATGCAACAAATGGCATTAATCTTGATGGATCAAAGGTAACAGAGTATAGTGAAAAGGTAGTCATAAGATATGAGGGTAGACCATACAATATCAAGCATCAGATGGTAAAGGATAGTCTTTAAGACTGTAAGGAAGAACTTGGTTGTTAGTTGTGATAGTTAATGACCAATGAAGTGTAAGACAATGATCAAATTTAGAGGTAGGATTGTTTTGAAGGTTCATGAAGAATTAGCAATCAAAGACAGCCCTCTAGGAGTCAATGCTTGATGATAGTGTCTTGAGGTTCACATGGAAGATTAGTGACTACAAGTAAACAACACTATGAGGTGAAGTGATTAAGGATGAAAACATCTAAAAGGAAGAGGACCACAAAACATATTAATTTCACTCACTCTTTTAATTGCCTACATATTAACCACAAAACATGATGAAATTACCAAATGAAAAAGCTACTCACTAACCACCTGGGGAACTCTGGAATAAAGAGGAGACCCAAGACCAAAATAGAACAGGGGATAAGTCTTCCAAAGACCATTCATGCCAGATATAAGTGGACCAATGTTGAGTTTCCTCACATGCAAAAATACAATTTCGATGTATTTATGATACTAAGCCTATTCATATTGTGATTTTTACTAGACTTCAACTTGGATGGAAAACATTCACTACTTATCATATAGATCAATATTACAACAATGTAAGACAATCCTCAAAATTTTCAATAAACTTTCAATCAAAATATAAAATTACCATTATTTTGCAGTCCATTTTGAACTTGACAACAATGCCATTTATTATGCTAATTGAAAGAATTCAAAAAGAATGCAACTACAACAAATGACAAAATTCCTCTATCCTTCACGCTTTGATGGATGTCCATACCCTGTTCCAAAGCTCCCATTTTGGCACAGGCAGGGAGTATGCTGGCAAAGGTTGTCGAATTTGGCTTTACACTTGCTAATTGCATTTGTTTGAAAGTTTCTAAAGCCTTTTCAACAAATCCATTTTTTGCATATCTCACAACCATTGCATTCCATTAGATAACATCTCATTGAGGCATTCTTCCAAACAATTCACATGCCTTGTCAATGTTTCCACATTTTGCATACATTTCTACCAGGGCAATTGCAACTACAACAAATGACAAAAATCCTCTATCCTTCATGCTTTGATGGATGTCCATACCTTATGCCAAAGATCCCATTTTGGCACAGACAGGGAGTATTCTAGAAAAGGTTATCTAATTTGGCTTTACACCTACTAATTACATTTTCTTGAAAGTTTCTAAAGCCTTCTCAACAAATCCATTTTGTGCATATCCCACAACCATTGCATTCCATGAGATGACATCTCTTTGAGGCATTCTGCCAAATAGTTCACATGCCTTGTCAATGCTTCCACATTTTGCATACATGTCTACCAGGGCAGTTGCAACTACAACAAATGACAAAATTCCTCTATCCTAGATGCTTTGATGGATGCCCATACTCTATTCCAAAGCTCCTATTTTGGCATAGGCAAGGAGTATGCTAGCAAAGGTTGTCAAATTTGGCTTTACACCTTCTAATTGCATTTGCTTGAATGTTTCTAAAGCCTTTTCAACAAATCCATTTTGTGCATATCCCACAACCATTGTATTCCATGAGATGACATCTTTTTGAGGCATTCTGCCAAATAGTTCACATGCCTTGTCAATGCTTCCACATTTTGCATACATGTCTACCAAGGTAGTTGCAACTACAACAAATGACAAAATTCCTCTATCCTTCATGCTTTGATTGATGTTAATACCCTATTCCAAAGCTCCCATTTTGGCACAAGAAGGGAGTATACTGGAAAAGGTTGTCAAATTTGGCTTTACACTTGCTAATGGCATTTGCTTGAAAGTTTCTAAAGCCTTTTCAACAATTCCATTTTGTGCATATCCCGCAACCATTGCATTCCATGAGATGACATCTCTTTGAGGCATTTTTCCAAAGAGTTCATATGCCTTGTCAATGCTTCCACATTTTGCATACATGTTTACTAGGGTAGTTATAACTACAACAAATGACAAAATTCCTCTATCCTTCATGCTTTGATGGATGTCCATACCCTGTTCCAAAGATCCCATTTTGGCACAGGTAGGGAGTATGCTAGCAAAGGTTATCAAATTTGGCTTTACACCTACTAATTGCATTTGCTTAAAAGTTTCTAAATCCTTTTCAACAAATCCATTTTGTGCATATCCCACAACCATTGCATTCCATGAGATGACATCTCTTTGAGGCATTCTGCCAAAGAGTTCACTTGCCTTGTCAATGCTTCCACATTTTGCATACATGTCTACCAGGGAATTTGTGCAGAAGACCATTGCAATGCCTCACCACCTTGTGGTGTTGTGGTGACTCGGGCATAAGAGTTGATGCACCTTCCATTGGAAGTTTGGATCGACAGCACCATTCTTCCTCTAATATACAAATGTAGGTAAGCGGTCCCCATGGGCATACTGATAACAAAAAGAGGGAGAGCTTGTGGAGTGAAACATGGTACCCAAGTAGATGTTTTTGAATTCATCATGGGTGAGGTCTGTAAACTTGTTTAGGCCCAACCTATAAGACTCATTCTTCTAGTTGTGTGCCTCTATATAAGCAAGTTTACTCTTGAATATGTGGAAGCGTTCTTTCTCAAGGAGGTCATTGTAGGCTTTGCCATGCTTGCCCATCCATTGTTCATAAAGGTGGAGGAGCCCCTCCTCACCTCCTTTACACTAGCCAATGTAAAGCAGGGTGAACAGAGCCAACAAAAATATGGGTCTCTCCATCCCCATTACGAATTGAATTGTATCCATCCCCAGTGAATATGGCCATGGAAATTGAAATTTTATATATTTTTAGATATTTAAATTTTGATATCCACTCTCCCGTAAGCACTTCAAGTCATGCATACGGTGATGTGGGGCTTTCTCGCATCACCGCAGGCATGACTTGAAGTGCTTGTGGGAGAGCGAGTATCCATGAAGAATGCAAAGGAAACATTACTAAAGGAGTTTCTTATGACAACTCTTCAACCTATGCAAGAGGGAAGAGATGTTTGTAGAAGGTTGAAGGCTAAGATGAAGGTATAGATGACTGTCAAGCATGAATTATAGAGACAAAGTCTTCAAAAAATAAGAGATAGTGATGATAGTGACAGTAGCCTTTGTCTTAGAGCAATAACAATCATTATGGCCATGGTGTTAAGAGGTAAAGAGTGAAAGTGGGAAATAATGAAGAAATATTTACAAAGGATAGTTAATAGACATGATTTAATATGAATATGTGATCAAGTGATCAAAATAATAATGTGAAAATCCAATGAAAAATATGACAGTCATTATAATAAAAGGATAGAGTTAATGCATTTGTGGGATCATTGCATAAAGTGTCAATTTAGAGGATTTGAAGGCATAGGCTACTTTGATTCAAGATGATGACGAAGTTACTTCTTTGAAGGAACATCCAAGAGAATCAATACCCATAGGAAAAAATTTTTGGGGTCAATGCGAGTAGTATCAAACTTTGACTCTTTATTGACCATTCATTCTCACAAAATGGAGTCTACTGCCCAAATTGAAAGGAGTCTATGGCACATCAACATACAAGACTTCAAAATATGTAGTGGGAAAAGAGAAAAAGGAGACCCCAAGCCCTAGGATAGGAGCAATGAGTAGAGAGCAAATATTTAAGGAAATGGACTTCAAAGTAAGGCATGACACTTTCCTATAGATTCCCAAAAGGAGATCACAGTCATGACTATTCAAATAAACAATGATAGTCCATGGCACAACCATGAAGGGAACATTGAAATTAATAATAATAGTGATAGGGTAGTATGACAGACTTTCAAAGATACATAAAGACAAGTAACTGAGCAGTCAAGAGGGCTTTTAAAACATCATAAATCTTTTCAAGGGTTCATTATCTTCAAAGCAATATGGTAAACTAATAAATATTTCCATCTCACAAAGTTTAAAAAAAGGAAAAACCTACAAGTGTATTAAGGAGTGTATGGACAATATATCAAGGAGCTACCATAGTCAATTTCAAGGTGTTGATCATGGGAAAGAGAGGTTTACATGAAGTGGGATAGTCCTTAAGAATACATTTAGATGGTAAAGAGGATAGTCCATAAGATAATATTCAACCAAATACACAGTATGGACCTGGAAGATATTCCTTATGGTGCATTTATATAATCACACCTATAGGTCTTATTAAAGATCATGACTCCATTAGGATATGAAAATGAGCACTAAACAAAATACCTCTCTATGAGCTAAGTGTGAATGACTTTAAAGACACACAAGATAGTGAGTTGTTAGTAGACAATTCATGATCAACAAGGATAGAGTTAAATAAGATGGACTATGATAATCATAAGTGATAGTAGCCATTTATATGACAATGATAAGGGGTTTAATCACAGTCCACAAGACAGTCTTAAAACAATAAATTCAAAACTCAATAGATGATAGTTCCAAGGCATTGTTAGAGTCTTCCAGAAGAACAATGTTGATGGAAGTGCTTATGACCTAGGGTAAGAATAATTCATGACGATAGGGAACTTTTAAAGAGTAGAATGCATGACCGAACCACAATGATAATGCACTATTAGAAGTTTCATGATATAGAGGATAGTAATCTTCAAGTGATAGTAGAACCAAAGGATAGATCACAATGATAAGAAAGGCACACTAGAAGATGAAAATTTTCTTCAAAACACATAGTTTTGTTATTGATTGAGAGGGCAATATCATCCTAAAGAAGATAGTGTTGAGGACAGTCCCAAAGGTTGTCATAGTATTGTCACAAACGACATCCTTGTAGAAGGGTAGTACTAGCTAAAAGGGACATTCAAGACAAGTGTTGAACAAATAATAATGGCAGGAGCATGCATATTTCAATGACAACATGGCAAGAGCATAGACAAGGCAGTGAACTGTTTCAAAAAATGACTCAAAGAAATATGGTCTCGTGGTGATGGAATGCTATGACAAGCACATTGAGACCACATTTCTTTGAGGCATTTTTTTGAATAGTTCACTGCCTTGTCTCATGGTGATGGAATGCCATCACAATCCATTGCAATTTGCTTGTCATGGCATTTACTTGTTGTAGAGGAAAACTAATGCGTTATAAACTTAAACTAAATTAAGTGGTAAACCTATCTGAACAGTCCACTCTATCATTGCATTCCTACATTGAATTATCAACCAAGGAGCATAAGATTATGATGATGCCTACACTATATATGCCTTCAAGAATCATTTCTATCCTAAACTAACTCATACAAACTTATTCTAATTGACTTAATTTACTGAAGTTCACAAAAATGAAAGAACAATAAAAATAGTTAAAAATCTAGTTGCTATGGGTACCTTCAGCATAAGCTGAAGATAACTATATTCAACAGAGAATTACAGAATTAACTCGAAATACATAGACTGATAAAAGAATTGACACTAACCCCCAGAGGACTTCAGATATACATCCTATTCATGAATCACAACTACTAGAGATAGCAATTAAGATATCCTAGTCATTCCACAATGTAACTTTTAGAAAATAACATGAAACAATTTTAACTAGAAATGCATGAATAAATAAGGGAAAATACAAAGTGAGAGTTAGTACCTTGAGTGGCCAGCTCAAGGAACTATCTCACTTGATCTGGAAACTAAATCTACTTCAAATTCTCATAACACATAGTTGTATTCACTTCATATTAGAAACAAAATCTTTTTAGATTTATTCAATAAAACATGTCTCGTTAAAAACACAGTAACTATTGAGTAGCTGTAAAAAAAAAGTAACTTGGAAAGAAAATCTTCTCTAACTAACCATTGAACTCATCCCTCCTATCTTATACAAAAATGGGAGAGTATGATGTAACTACCAACTAACTTGATCATCAATTCATCCCTAGATATCAGGGTATAGGTTTGAGATCAATTTATTAGTCTAACTGAAAAAAAGGAAGTAAAGTCCTGCTCAAAAAAGAATTCCTTTTCAATGGCTCGTGAATGAAAACACATAAGTTGTGATTAGATTCCTGGAACAAGTCTTCTTCTCCTTGTATTTATTCTTCCATGATGATCACATTCAGCTTCAGTCGGTGGCTAACAGTGACTTCCTTCAATGCTCTATCTTGGAATGTGTTGTGAATTCTCCTCTCCTTACGCTACCAATCTTGTTGCTGCACAGGGTTAATCCATAAAACATATACATACAAAATAGCCTTCATAATTAATCCACAAAATCCCATTTATATACATACATACTTATGTTTAACTCCTGCATTTGACAAATATCATCACCATGTTTCACATTGGCATATTAAGTTCAAGGTTTGCAGAATATATATAAAAGACAACATATTATGGTAGTAATGTCTTAGGAAAGTATCTAAAATATCATAGGTATAAAGTCTGAAAGCATGAGAAATAGTATAAAAGAAGTCAACATTTGAACCCATCATTTCCCCCCAACTTAGACTTTTTCAATAAAACACCTAGGGGAAAAGGTTATAATGCAAAGTTATCTACCTCAGATCCATATCTTCTTTGACCCCCTTTCCCTGTTTGAGATAGAATCCATTGTAACATGCAAGTTTCTCCAATTTGATCAATTCAGCTTGCCTGCACTCATCACCTCTTCCTCCTTCCCAGTGTGGCACTAGATAAAGAAGAATCGGAGGGTGATAAGTAAGGGGTAGCCATTCGACTCCTTTTTGCTCTGAGATTTGGTTGTACCTGCGCAATCTCTCAAACAAATTTATAAAGTTGTGAAAAGAATGAGGCTCTTTCTTCTGCAACTCTAGGGTCAAACTATCCCATCTATTCTGCACATACCTTTTGCAATTTTGAATGATAGATACTACCAACCACTGTATTCTCCCTAGAGTCTTAAATACATAATCACCTTACCTAGACCCTTATGAGAAAGTAGTGTTAGCCATTGGGTTAGGATCACTTTAGGATTCAAGGGTTCTTTCCTAAGCTATAGTGGTATTTTCTTTTCCTATTCCTCATATCTATCCATTAACTCCCCTCTAAGGTGCTCATTTCTGAGATAAGACATTAGTGCTTTGACTTGAAGATCACCAGCATAGATTAAGGGGTTCCACTCTGTATCTTCATCCATTAAATAATTGTGCAGAAATTATTCACATAGTTGATCTTGTTCTTCCAAACTAACCCCTTGAAATAACTAAAAAAAATCATGTCTTGAATAGATGGAAATGGGCTGATTATTTGATGCAGAGTGGAACGCAACGGAGGCTTACTAACAGGAAGGAGTAGCCAATAATACAAACAGCATGATAAAATTCACTATCGGCTCAGCATCATCATATCTCCTAAAAACATCAACAACATCATCATGTTTCAATAGCATCATCATATTTCAGATGATCGCAATTATCCTCCTGCCGACTACTGTTCACCTCCTCAGCCTGTCGCCTATCATCATCATCATGACATTCAACGGGCGCAAACATCCTCCGGTTGCACTGTTCATCGGGCGCCAAACACAAGCGGCATCATCATGATATTCAATATCACCTTCGTCAGCAGGATATCCAAATATCCGGTTGCTCCAAATATCCTGATGACGACAATCTTCAACACCTTGCCTTCGATACTCTACTGCCCGATGATACAAGCAACAGCATCATGATCTAACTTATCCGGTTCTTCGAAACCTCCTGATGATGCTAATACAACTTCCTGCCTACGCCGATACTTAACCACTTAGCGACCACAGGATAAACTCGCATAGAGGGATATCTCAATATCCTGATGACGATGACGTCATATCCTGATGACGATGACGTCACACATCATCCTGATGAACTCTTCAACACTTAGACAAAAAACTAAACTTTCACACCCGCATTAGCTAGCGATACGCGGATGATGAGCTTCCCCGAGAGATGATCCTGACTGTGATATATACACTAAGTATATATCCAACTCAAAACATCCTAATGCACTTGCAACATGCAAACTTCAACAGTTTCACGACCCGATCCTGATGGCGATACATTCACAGATGACGATGCGGCTTGCTCCGACTGGAAACGCACATGCAGACTCCTGTGTATCCTTCCACTGCATGTAAACACTCAGAACCGCATAATTTCACAAAAACAATATGATGACCGGGCCGGATCACCTTCAAACCAAAATCTAACAGTTTATCTTTCTATACCTAGCACATGAGGATGCTAGGTTGATTCACAGCATGCTCCTAACTGATCTCTTGAACAATGCAATGCATAAACAGAATACACAAATGCAACCTAAGCTATGATACAGGACCATTCCACCGATTTGCAGGATCAACCGGTGGAAGGGTTGAAAGTACCCATCAACTTGCAAAACGGAAAGGAAATCAACACAGATACAACTGATACAATCAGATAATGCAAAAGATGAGATCTTATTCAGTTGAAATTCAAATGTTCTGAATACAGCTTCACAATGTCTGAACTGCCCTCCTGAATCTCAGCTCAACACAATACATCTAACAACATCAAGATGAACTATCAATATTTCTAAACCCTAACAGATCGAAGGTATATATAACAAATCCTTCGAGTACTACCAACTTCACTTCCCAGCGGCTGGGAGCTTCCAAGCGGCTGGGAGAGAGGACAGCTCAGATAACCTTATCTCGATCTCTAACTGCCTACACATACTCCTATGCTGATCTAATACATAGCATCGGTCCAATGGACCTTATTACATGATAAAGTCAAACATACTAAAAATAGACTATCCTGTCATCATGCTGATCATTATCCTATATCCTGATCATGTATGTCATCATGCGGACCTATAACAAACTAACTGCCTCAAGGAGGCCAGCTGTTAGGTAGGTGCCTCTGCACCATTATTGATAAATCTATTGAATTGAAAACTAAGAAACTTTTCTTTGAGAAACAAGGCATACACTTTTGGTGGAGGTCTGTATTCTATAATTTGAATTACCCTTTCAACTACCTTTGTTAGCTTTCTTCCCAACCTTTTTAACTCAGCATTTTTACTATCTAATGATGTATTAATAATTTGTTTCTCCTTCTCCCATTTTTCTTTTTCTTGTTTGAATTCATCATTTAAATTCATCAATTCAAAGCCCATAGATAGAACAGTGAGGCATGTAGGAGGTCTTATTACAAGAGGCTACAATTGGAGCTTCTTTTTCCTCATTTTCTATTTTACTCTCAATTACTTGTGCTAAGAGATCCATGCTAGAGCCATGACCATATGTCTGAATCCTTGCCTCCAATTCTTTTATTCTTATCTCTTTCTCCCTATCCTTCTCCTCATACTATTTCACTTGTTCTTCTAATTGTTTAATTCTATCAAGGGCTTCCTAAAGTTCTTGCCTCACATTTCTATATTCTAACAACTCCTTTTCTTGTTCAAAATCAAAACCTTCATCCTTACTTTAAGTAACATTAAAAACTTCTCTAACAGGGCTGCTTGGAATTGTTTTTCCCATCTTTCTATTGACAAGAGACACTACTTCGCATGATAGGTGTTGTCATTGATGGCAACTAAGACTATTCCACTCATCCGCATAACATAATTTGTTCATACCAGAAGTCAGAATCAGAATTTATCTAAGTCCGAGTAGCCAGAAACAGAGCATGTGACAGGGTCTGGTATCTTGGTCCGGATCTCTCTGGTGGTAAATCAGAGTATGTTGTGGATCTAAGGGAGTCATAATGATTGTTAGGGAAATCTAATTCTAGAATTTTAACCTTTGGTGATGAAAGATTCAAAAGTTATTTGCATCTGAGTATGGGGTTACAGTTTGACAGTGTAGACAGTAGAAGAAAAGGCCGACCTTGTAATTGATCTTGGTTCTGGATAAATGGAAGTCGGCAGTTGAATGATTTTTGATGATTAGTGATAGTGACCGACATGATTGATGATTTGTGAATGCAAGTTTTGGTCCATGTTACAAGTTATGCATGGATTTAGCTGACAGAGTAGAGTCTTCAAAAAAGTTTTAAGTGTTCTTGAAGCTGACTGAAAAGTGATTGAATATCATGATGTGGATATATATAGTGATGTATTTAAGTGATATTTTGTGTGTGTGATGCAGTTATGGGATAAATTGGAAAAGAGCACAGATCTAAGGTTTAGATGTTAGCAAAACAATAAATATGGCAGAGTGAGAATGAAGTGTATCAAGTTAGTATTCTGTGCTTAACCGGAACTGAATCCTTGCATTGGTAGATGCTAATTATCAGTTCAAACTCATTGTAATCTTATTTCTGTAGGCAGTGAGCCCGAATGCATGTACATTCCCAATTGTAATACTTTTAATAGAGTATAATCTTTGTGGGTTAATCCCCACCATGGTTTTTTCCCTTAACCGGGTTTCCATGTTAAAAATTATTATGTCATGTCTGTTTATTTGTTTCTGTTCATGTGTTGATGATTCATGCTTTAAATGTTTTAAGTGATATTGTTGCAAGTGATAAAATTTTGGGACAACTAATTCACCCCCCCTCTCAGTTGTCCAGCCTAATTCTAACAATTGGTATTAGAGCAAGGTTCCTTGGAAGAAGCCTAATAGCTTGAGGAAGATCTGGGAAAAAGTTACAATGGGTTCACTCAAAGAACAATTTCAATTGGCTCTAGAAGATCTTGAGCGGACCAAAGAAGAAGTAGATAACTTGAAGGCAAACCTCAAGGATGTTGATGATTGCATTGACTTGCTAAAAGATAAATTAAAGAAATCATTGGAAAAAAAGATGGAACTACTTCATCAGCTAGCTAATCTTACTAAAGAAAATGACATGGATGAGGCTTTGGAAGAAAAAACAAAGGAATGTGAAAAGCTGACAAAAGAAGTTTCTATTCTAAAACATGAGATAGAATCTGTGGCAATGAGGCTAACTAAAGAAATTGAGCAAAGGAAGAAGACTGAAGAAGACTTGAATCAAACTCTAAAAGAAAGAACTAAAGAATGCTGCAGATTGGATAGAATAGCTGGCCATCTAGAGTCTGACCTACAAGAAAGTAGAGACAATGAAAGAGAACTTGAAAGGCAAATTTTCATTCTTAGAAATGACCTAGAAGTTGCAAATGAATACAAAGAGAAGTTCAAAATAAGCTCAGGTAAACTTGAAGCAATACATGAGTGTTAGAAGAAGGTTGATGATAAGCATGGTCTTGGGTATGAGAAAGGTGAAAGCTCCGGATCCGGACAAAGAAATTCTCAATCAAGGAATAGAATAAACAAACCTAGAAGACCTCCGGTAAGATAGCCTAATGCTCAAAGATATCCATCACTCAATGGAAATTGTTTCAATTGCAATAAATTTGGTCATAGAGCTACTTAGTGCAAAAGTAGAGTAAATCAAAATGATCCATCCTTCTCTGGTCAATGCTTCAAGTGTAAGAGGTATGGTCATAGATCAAATGAATGCAGAAATATGATAATAAATAACTCTAGAGGAAGTTGCAACTCTTTCAATGGTTACTGCTTTACTTGCAATGGATTTGGACACATGGCTAAGCAGTGCAAATCAAGAGGAAATCAAGTATATAAGCAAAGAAATGTTGTGTGCTTTAATTTCAATAGACTTGGTCATATTGCAAGATTTTGTAGAAGTATGAATAATGAAAGAAGAGGTTTGGTGAACAAAAAACTAGATGAGCAGAGACAAGACAAAGGCAAGGGAAAAATTGATGTGAATGACATCCAAAATGAAATGAGCTAGACATGGGTCAAGAAAAGTGTTATAAACAATACTAATGGGTCTGTACCAGAATCTGGTGCTGATAATTCCTCCAGGAATTGAATTTGGAGCTCTGACTCAAGGGGAATTGTATTGAAAATCAAATTCCCCTAGCCAGTAAGTGGGTTCTTGGATCTAGCACAATGACAGAAGATATTTTGAATTGCTTTAGAACTTTTGGAAGGATTTTTGGAAGAAAAGATGTTTATATGGAAATTTGCGGAGTGATTCATGAAGAACTATGTATAGAAATAGAGCAACCAGATGTGTTAGGGTAGAGCAATTATTACAAAGACAAATTAGGTCTTGCGGAGCATAAAAGGGTTGTTCATTCTTCATTCGAATCACTTTGCATTAGAAGAAAGCAAAACAAAAAAGAGGTGAACGAGTTCTAATTTGAGAATTTTCAAGAGTTGAGGTGTGAAGAGGATTTCCAACCAAAACCCTAACCTGTGGAACAAGGTACTTCTATTTTCTATGAAATCTCTTGAAATTTCAATCTCTACAAATGGCTACACCTCTAGTTGTTGATGTAACTGAAAGGCCCGGAACAATATTCAAGAAGCATCCATACAAGTCAATTGAAGTTGAACCGTTAGGTGCATTTTCTGGTGTTCCATATGGCATACTGCATGTTGAGGATATTAGGGCATACATCCACTATAGCATTGATGAATTTGGAAATCTGAAACTCCTAGATTTGTTTAACAACTATCTAAGGGATGATAGTTAAAAATTGAAACCAGAATACAAAACCCCAGAAAACAAACATTTTCTGCAAGTCATTAAATTTCTGACATTTGATGAGAATGAGTGGGTTCAATATATCTTGAGCCGAATACATGATGAGTTCATATGGCTATTAAAGCCATTTAAGATTACAAAGGATGTTATCAAGATTGTAACTAGTTTAAATTCAACTGGTGGATTATCCATGCTGAAAGCTGTGAAAAACCAAACTGTTACCAATGCAACTGGTGTGAAGTTTGATAAGAGAGCAATGACCATTAATGATATTATAGAACCAGATGTCAAGTTTGTATCCATGGTGATTGGCTACAAGGTTTACCACTCCAGTAGGGAAAATTCTATCTTCGGAACTACAATATATGTAGCCTATCAAATGTTGAAGGAGAATGTTGATTATGACCTATGTGAGCTGCTACAAAATTAGTTGATTGAGAATCTGAACAAAATAAAGAAAGACAAGAAAAATACCTTCAAGTATGGTTCCTTGATTATATGTTTGTTCTTCTATTTTATGAATGAAGTGCCTAGAGTTCAAGGTGTGCACTTGACAAATGACAGGCCAGTTGCATAGCAAATAAGAGATCATCTACTCAGCCTTGGTGATTCCCAAGCTTAGAAGAAAGCAATTTGGGGTCACTTAAAAAACTTTTAGATTATGATGCATGCAAGATAGAGAATCCCTAAGTCAGTTGTGGAGAAATATGAGAATGAAATATGATTTATGGTTGACATTGATCAGTGCCTAATGGTTGCTGTGGAACCCAGAACCATATGGATTATGCCAATGGGCTATGAGGTTGATGAGAAAGTTTTGGAAATGTATGTTGAACATCTCCTGAGAAAATCAAAAGACACATCTGTGAAAAGGTTTGGAACATATAAGGAGCTAAGTCTAAAATTGCATGTGGAGCTCAAACATCCAGAGACCAAAAGGAAAGTGCAGAAGCAAGTTGAAAAGTATGCTGAGAGCATTGGACTAACCAAGGAAGCAGTGAAGAAAAAAAAAGAAAGAATTGAAAAGGATGAAAAGGAAAGGCAGGACAAGAAACAAGAAGATGCTCCAGTAGAACCATCCTCCACTTCAAGGACTACTAGAAGCTCTGTTGCTGCTTCTGTTCCCCCTAAACCTGCAAAATCAGAAGATAGACCATTCAGTGAAGGAAGTAAGAGAAAGAAAACAAAGGCCACAAGAACATATGTGAGCACAAAAGATCATGAGACAAAGATAGAGACAGATGAAGAAGTTAAAGAGATAAAATCTAAGAGAACCAAGACTTCAAGAGCTTCTGAGGACCAACTTTCTAGAAGCAAAAAGGCAAGTAAAAAGAAAGAAACTGGTAAGGTTACTATGACTGTTGATGAAATTGTAAAAATAATTACTGTTCATGGGAATCTAAGGCCTATCAGCAAATATTATGATAGTTTTGATGAAGCAAATAAGAAAATCTTGGAGGATGCCACCATCTTGTACTTGAATAAATTCAACAGAGTTCTACTAGAAATTTTGCAAGAAATTCCTAAAAGTTTAAGGAAAATACTAGAAATGAGGAAGGAAGCCGCAAAGGATAAAGACATAGAACTCAGACAATATGTTCTCTCCACCCTATGTCCAGTAATGACCAGAAAGGAAGCAGATAAAATCCTCAAGGAAGTTAAGGAGAAATTTAGAATCAAGATCCAGATGAACAAGCTAATGCTTGGTGAAATTGAGGAAGTTGTAAAGGAAATAGAGGAAATTTTGAAGAAGGCACTAGATAAAGATAAATATTATATTGTTTTAGAAGAACAAGTTGAGGAAGCTAATCCTACAATTTCGGAACTAGAAACCTCAAAAGAAGAAAATGGAAAAGGAAATGATTACCAAGATGATACTCTAGATCCTCTAGAGTAAACCTATGAGGAGACAGATGATGGGATTGATTCATCAATTCTGGATGTTGAAAAAGTAAATATCAGTGAGCAACAAACTGAATTTAATGACTCCTCTATTCTGAAAGAGGAACAAATAAACAGAGAAGACACAGAGATGGTGGATAAAACTGTTGATGCAGGAGATACTCTAACTCCTCCTAATCAATCTGAAAAAGAAGATAGTGTTGAGATTACTGCTACTACACAAAATCCTTCTAAATAGATTACAATGGTAAGGACACAGGAAATAATTCCCCTGTAGATGACATAGAGAAAGGTAAAGTAGAGGAAGAGAAAGAAGAAGGTAAGGAAGATAAATAGAAGAAGATGGTGCAAATGTTGATGCATCAAAACAAATTAGACCTGATACTAACATTGACAAATCTCAAGGAAAGGAAAGTGGTTCAGGAATTGTCGTAAGAGACACTACAGAGGCAGTCAAGAATGTTCTAAGTAAAGAGATGCTAGAGTTTAATGAACCTAAACTGATTCAAGGACCACTCAACCTGGATACTTTCTCTCTGGTGCAATTGATGAAGATAGCATCTTTCACACAAGCCAAGGCAAGAGAAAAGGTATTGAAATCTCACATAGAGGACAATGAGCTGCTAGGCCTTGCATCTGGTATATTGGAGAAAATAATGCCAACGTTCCAGAAGAATCCATTTGATTCTCCCTCCAGAAATCTAAAAAGCCTTGTAAATTCTGCAAGTACTCATTTTGAGTCCTTTGAAAAATCTGCAGAAGTTAAAGTTTAGAATGAATTTAATAGCAAAAGATTTGATGCACTTAAAGGCATGATTGGGATAGATAGATTAGTGCTAGATAACAGTATAAAGAGTACTCAAAATGCTCTTTTGGAAGGAGGCAGTATATATAAGTTTTGTTTATCTACTCCTAAAGTCATAGAGGATATAGAAGATAAAGTAAAGGACCTTGAATAGAAATTGTCAAGTATATCCCAAGCTTTTGATCCGTTGACAGTATCAGTGGCAAGTAAGGAGTGTCAAGCAATCAGTCTATTGGAAGAAATAAATAAGTTGACAAGAGAAAAGGAGAACATTGAAGTAAGAATGGGTGAGCTCCAGGGATTGATTTCCCCTAAGATAGAAGCAATATTCAACATTGTGTCAGAAGCCCAAACTGTTGTACAAATAGGTGATCCCATTGACCTCCAGAAAGCTAAAGCACAAGCATTTTTGTTCAATGGCCACATTTTAACTTTGAATAGTATGAAGAAGAGTTGGGATACAGAGTTGGCCTTGCTAAAGAATATTTTTGGAGATATACTTAAGTATATGTAAATAATAAGTTAAGGAATGGTTGTACATATGCGGCATTGTATAAAAAATTTTGGGTGAACTTTGGTTTGTGGATTCCATCATTTGCCATTGATATCAAAGGGGGAGTGAAGAGAAGTGAAAAATGAGAAATCCATAAAAGGGGGAGATTTGGAAATAGTGGAGAGCACAAGTACAGAGTAAGGGGGAGTCAGTCATGACACTAGTCATTTTTCACTAAGTTTGCCATCAATGCCAAAGGGGGAGATTGTTGGCAAGAGACATTGCTTCACATGACAGGTGTTGTCATTGATGGCAAATAAGACTATTCCACTCATCCGTATAACATAATTTGTTCATACCGGAAGTCAAAATTAGAATTTATCTAAGTCCAGGTAGCCAGAAATAGAGCATATGACAGGGTCCAGTATCTTGGTCTGGATCTCTCCGGTGGTAAATCAGAGTATACTGCAGATCTAAGGGAGTCATAAGGATTGTCAGGGCAATCTAAATCTATAATTTTAACCTCTAGTGATGAAGGATTCAAAATTTATTTGCATCTGGGTATGGGGTTACAGTTTGACAGTGTAGACAACAGAAGAATAGGCCGACCTTATAATTGATCTTGGTTCCAGATAAATGGAAGTTGTTAGTTGAATGATTTGTGATGATTAGTGATAGTGACTGACATGATTGATGATTTGTGAATGCAAGTTTTGGTCCACATTACAAGTTATGCATGGATTTAGCCGATAGAGCAGAGTCTTCAACAAAGTTCTAAGTGTTCTTGAAGCTGACTGAAAAGTGATTGGATATCATGATGCAGATATATATAGCGATGGATTTAAGTGATTTTCTGTATGTGTGATGTGACTATGGGATAAATGTGAAAAGAGCAGAGATCTAAGGTTCATATGTTAGCAGAACAATAAATAGGGCAGACTAAGAATGAAGTGTATCAAGTCAGTATTCTGTGCTTAACCAGAACTAAATCCTTGCATTGGTAGATGCTAATTATCAGTTCAAACTCATTGTAATCTTCTTTCTGTAGGTAGTGAGCCTTCTTTTGAGCAGTGAGCTCTGGGCAGTGAGCCCAAATGTATGTGCATTCCCAATTGTAATACTTTTAACAAAGTATAATCTTTGTGGGTTAACCCCCACCGTGGTTTTTCCCTTAATTGGGTTTCCACATTAAAAATCATTGTGTCATGTGTGTTTATTTGTTTCTGCTCATGTGTTGATGATTCATGCTTTAAATGTTTTAAGTGATATTGTTGCAAGTGATAAAGTTTTGGGATAACTGATTCACCCCCCCTCTCAGTTGTCCAGCCTAATTCTAACACTTTCTTGCAATGAAAATATCCTCTGAATTAGAACTAGATGCTGAAGAAACATACCTTCTTTGTTTGGCAGGCACGCTGGTAGGAGTATTACCAGGGACATTTCCTTCCTTCTCTAAAGTTGTGTCCAATGATGTTGGATCTTGCTGCTGTTGTGCTTCCTCCTTTTCTGCTTTCCCTTTTCCCTCATCAACTCTTTTTCCTACATTCTACCTCCTCAATCTTCCTGAACACCTAGGTGTGATAGTTTTTGGTTTATCCTCTCTTTTTCTCTTTTTCTAACTTCTCCTCTTCTTCCTTTCCCCTACACCCTTCTCTTTCTCAATGCCCTTATGCTTCTCTATATTCTTCTTACTCTTCTTCTTCTTAGAAGAAGTAGAAGAATCACTTCTCATGGTTCCCCTCATGGGTTTAGGGTTAGGAATTGGGGATTCTTCTGTTGTCACTGGCCTAGTTTCTGGAGGAATTTCATCCTACAGCTCTTCTCGCTCAGGCTCAGCTTCAGGTTCAACCTCTGGTTCAACTTCTGGTGCTGGCTCTGGTTCTACATCAGGTTCAATTTTAGGTTCAACCTCCTGTTGAGGCTCTTCTACTTCTAGCAATTTAGAAATATCCTTGCATTGTTTAAAAGCATCCCAGCTAAACTATGGGTGCTAGATTCTCAAACTTCTTTTAACCAGTAGAGCTACCAGACAATGATGAGACAATGTAGTCTCTGTTTGTCTTTTCTGATACTCAAATGACATTCTTTTCAACATATTGTATAGATAATTGGGAACATTAACCAGTTTGTCATGGCACAGGTGATTCAACAATTTAAAGTGATATATTTGATAATATACAAAGCATATTTCCCCCAGAAGAAAGGAAGGGATAATCTTTTTGTACCTTGTGTGGTCCACTCTAGGTTATGCCTACCATCACAAGTGATATATTTGATAATATACAAAGCACATTTCCCCCAAAAGAAAGGAAGGGATAATCTTTTTGTACCTTGTTTGGTCCACTCTAGCTTCTCACCACGCTCGTAAAATTCCTCACTTGTCATTGCTGCATCAGAACAGGCTAGATACTCAAACCCTATTTGTGGTAAATTGGTGACTTGGGAAATAGCTATTTTAGAGGTGTCCACAACTAATCCCCTCACTATTGCTTCATCATACTGTAGAGTTACTGCAAAATCCCTTGCCATATCATTGTCATACTCTTGTTAACTTCAAAAAATAGTCTAACCACCCCACTCTAGTGAAGAGTGGGAGAACCAATACATCTTCCAATATCTCCTTGTGCGCCGATGGTTCTCTTCTGATTACATCACCCCCCATTACACCTATATTCTGCACTCCTATCACTTCTCAATTCTTCCTAAATTCAATTTTACCACCTCAGAAAACTGCCTGTCAATACTTTCACCCCCAACCATAGCTTTAAAATTTTGAAATTCAGCTCACTCACAGGAAAATAACAAGCTCACAATTTAAGGTAGGTCAACTATCATAGAAAATGGCATAGAAAAACCTCGATAGTAGCTTAAAGAAAATTTGACTGATGGTAAAAAGAAAAAAAAACTTAAAAATTGACCATATACCCTCCCCCCAATAGAAAGGTGTAGTGACCACACTTCACGAATGAATGTGCAAGGATGAAAGAGTAATGATTACATGAAAAGGGATGATACATTGCTGCATGCATAAGATAGACACTTAGTAATAATGAATATAAATAGAAACTTTGAAGACAATCATTAAAAGGTTACCTTATGTGCATTGATTATGAAGAGCATGGAGCGGATCGCGTTGGAAAAAGAGATCGGGACATTAGCACAAGTGGAGTGATATTCATAGAGTAGATGGGAGGTTGGCGGGTACGTCAGAATTTATTTGAGTTGATAGGCCGTAAAAGTTGATGTAATAGTTGGTGAATACAATTTGAACAAACATGCCGCAACCGTTGGATTATGAAAGGTGATTGAAGCACATGGAGCAATAAGGAAATGCGTGTGAAGAAGAATGAAATGTGTGCCAAATCGATGAAAATCTCTATAGATACTCATTGCTACAGGCACCCACAGCATAGGTCCTGACTGACTATGTGCATAAATAGGAAACCAGGGCCCAACTACGAAAGGTCCCTATGAATGTGAAAAATAGGTCCCTCTAAAATTGACAGTGGTCATCATGTACAATGTGTTGTGTGTGCATGCGATTTGAAAGCAAAGAAAATTATGTTTCAGCAACAAGGGTTGAGTATTGCAACTCAACCTCCATATCACTAAATAATGTTAGTGGATCAGTATTTGAAGGTTTATCATCTGGTGTTACCTCACCATCATTAGGAGTGTCAGGAGGACCATACTAAGTAGCTAGAGAAATAAGAAAGTCATCCCTCTGTAGTGGCTTTTTATACAATTTTAGCCTGTGCCCATTCACTAGCAGTGAAAAATGAACTGCATCAATAGTCTGTAATTGAACTGCACCATTAGGAAAGACTTGCTTGATCTCATATGGGTCTAACCAACGTGACTGAAGCTTGCCCTTGAAGTGCTTGTATCTTGAATCATAAAAGAGTGCTCAGTCACCTGCAGTGAATGATGTACTTATCATGCCATTTTGCTCTCTGTTTTTGTATGACCTCAGTATGATGAATAGCCTCTAACCTGATTTCATCCAAAGCATTCAAATGTTGTAGCCTTTCATGTTGTGCTGTGGTCAAATCCATTCCTAGTTCCACTGCTGTCCTCAGGGTTTTGTGTTCAAATTCTATAGGCAGGACTATTGTCTTGCCATAGACCAACTCATAAGGTGTAAACCCTATAGTTGTCTTCCAGGTTGTTATGTATGCCCAAGTAGCTTCAGGGAGCCTAGAAACCTAATCTCTTCTACGAAGTTGCACTATCTTTGTGAAGATGTTCTCAATCTCCCTATTTGTGACTTCCACCTAACCATTGGCTTGAGGATGATAGGGAGTAGATTTCTTATGTCTGATCTAATATTCCTCAACTAATTTGGTGATTAAATCAAATGTAAATTGTGGTCCTTAGTCAGTTACTATCTCTCTTGGAACACCATACCTAGTGAAGATGTCTTCACACAAGAATTTGGCCACATTGCCATCTCTGGCAAACTATAATGCCTTCACTTCAACCCATTTGATTAAGTAATCAGTACATACCAGGATATATTCTTTGTTGTTGGATGTAGGAGATATAGGACCCACAAAATCCAATCCCCACTTGTCAAAAGGAGCCAATGAGATTTGTGGCTACAAGGGCATTTCATCACTTCTTGTAGGCGTCCCCATTCTTTAACATCTATCATAGCTCCTAGTGTACTTGACAGCATCTTTATGAAGTGTTGGCCAGTAATACGCAGTTGTTAATATTTTGAAGGTTGTCCTTTTGGCTACAAAATGTCCCCCACAAGGCTCATCTCAATAGGCCTTCAATATATCAAACACCTCATCTTCTCTGATACATCTACGCATAATATTATCAGGCCCAGAGTAAAATAGAAATCCAAAAATCCATGAATAAGGAAAACATTTGTGAACTAGCTATCTCTTCTCTCTTGGAGAGAAGTATCCTAGAATTTGTCCTGTCACCAAATAATTGGCTATATTTGCATACCATGGAGTGTGTATAGTGAGAGAAAATAGATGCTCATTAGGAAAAGAATCATCAACCACTCCTGAAGATTGTGTAGGTAGTCTAAACAGAAAATCAGCAACTACATTCGCCTTGCCTGGTTTGTCAACAATTGTAATATCAAACTCCTGTAACAACAATAACCATCTTACAAGTCTACCACCCACTATTGGTTTATTCATCAAATATTTGATGTTTGCATGATCTGTATGTATGAAAACCTTGTAACTAGTTATGTAGTGCCTGAATTTGTTAATTGCATAAACAACTGCCAACATCTCTTTTTCTGTGACAATGTAGTTTAACTCATCTCCTTGCAGATTTTTACTTACATAATATATGGCATATACTTTGGTTCCTTCCTATTGGCCTAGGATTGCCCCAATGTAAAAATCTAATGCATCTGTATGGATGTGAAAAGGTAGTGACCAATTTAGACCTTAGAGAACAGGGGGTTATGTCAATGATATTTTTAGCTTTTCAAAAGAAATTTGATAATCTGATGTCCATTCAAATTCACTGTCCTTGGTCAGTAGAGTGAACAGAGGGGCAAGAATCATGCTAAAATCCTGAATGAACCTCTTGTAATATCATGCATTGCCCAGGAAGCTCCTTACATCCTTCTATTTTTGTGGAATAGGTAGGGTAGATATGATCTCAATCTTCTTTGGGTCAACTTGGATGCCTGCACTTGAGATAAAATGTCCCAAGACTATTCCCTATGTCATCATCAAAAAACATTTTTTATTACTCAAAGAGAGGTTGTGCTATGTACATCTTTTCAACACTTTCTCCAAATTGTGTAAGGCTTCATCATATGTATCACCATATGTGGTGAAGTCATCCATATAAATCTCCATGCTGTCATGGGAAAAATCAAAGAAAATACTGAGGACTGCTCATTAAAATGTAGCTGGAGCATTGCACAAACCAAAGGGTAAGATAGAATATGCATATGTCCCCCAAGGGCAAGTAAATGTTTTCTTATCCTAATCCTCTGGAGCAATCTTAATCTAGTTATAGCCACTAAAACCATCAAGAAAGGAAAAATATTTCTTGCCTACTAAAGAGTCAAGAACTTGGTCAATAAATGGCAATGGAAAGTGATCCTTCCTGGTAGTAGTATTTAGTTCCCTGTAATCAACACAAACTCTCCATTTGCCACCTTTCTTGGGTACTATGACCAATGGTGAAACCCATTCACTATCTAAAATGGGATATATAAAGCCTGCCCAGGAGCTTTTGAAGCTCAGCTTTCACAATCTCTCTGAGGGTGGGGTTCATGCACCTCTGCTACTACCTGATGGGTCTATAGCCATCATCGATATATATTTTGTGCATTCATAAGGCAGGATTAATGCCTTTCATGTCACTATAATCCTAGGTGAATGTTGTTGAGTGTGTATGCAATATTTAATGCAGGGATTGTTGTTGTTCATCAGTCAATGTATTGTTAATATTCAACATCTTACCTAGCTTGATTTCTACTTGTTTGGACAGTTCTTGCACAGAAGATAAATCGAGGGTGGGTAATATAGGTAAACATTGCTGAGGTAATAACGCATGGAAGATTTGGGAGATTCTTTTGATGAACTACTGGGTATTATGCTACTCAAAGGGTCTTGTAAGCAAGATAGGTAGTCTTGCTACTGTGGGTACCTCCCACAATTATTTTGTATGACGTGAGCAATTAACTCATCTTCATCTAGAATATTCAATAAAGGGCTGCATTCAATAGTCATCAAAGTTTACTGGGAATAGGTATCCTCATCCTCCAGGCTAGGCCAAATGGTTTGCTTCAGCTCATGGTATGGTTGGCCTGATGGATATAAAACCAATTTATTGGTCACTATCCCATTGGATATGATCATGTTACTAGACCGGCAACCTATAAATGCATCAGTAGTGACAAGCCATGGTCTACCTAGTATAAGAGGATAACCAGAAAGATTAACCTTTGGCTGTAAAACTATGAAATCGACAGGGTATTCCCAAGAATCTAATGCAATGACCAAATCTTCTATGACTCCTTCAGGTTTGACTGTAGACCTATCAGCTAATTGCAAGATTGTCTTAGTAGGCCTAAGGTTGTTCAATTGGAGTCTTTGCATTGTCCCCGTGGTCATGACATTAATTGCAACACCTAAATCAATCAAAGTATTCTTAATCAGAGTCCCATTGATCTTTACATCCACCACTAGACTACCTAGATCTAGGTATTTGGGGATAGCTATATTACCCAACATGATATTAGCAAGATTACCTAACCCATGCACGGTCTGAGGGTCTATTCTCTTCCTTCCTAGCTTCTTTATGCAAAGATCCCTAATAGTTTTGGTGTAGATAGGAATATCCTTGATGGCTTGGATTAAGGGGATCTTGATGATTATATCTTTTAGCTAGCTGAGAAGGCCAGTATTAGT
The DNA here is from genome assembly GCA_027924645.1 of Cunninghamia lanceolata. Taxonomy (NCBI): domain Eukaryota; kingdom Viridiplantae; phylum Streptophyta; class Pinopsida; order Cupressales; family Cupressaceae; genus Cunninghamia; species Cunninghamia lanceolata. The sequence continues at coordinate 4,354,680 of BSBN01000071.1, read as the reverse complement.
TTGGGTTGTTTGTTTTTGCATGGCCAAGTACTCAGGGAAAGGAGGAGACTTCTGATGTAAGGTAGTTTGGGTACCTTGGGTTGATTCAGGTTCTAAAGGTGGCTTATTTGAGGCTACTTCAATAGGTTCTTCATCTTCAAGCTCTGTAATTTGTGGAGATGAAGGCCCTACAAGTTGCTTCCCTGATCTAAGATGAACATTACTCACTTCCACCCCATAGATGGGATAATGCATTACCTTGTTAGTATAAGCCTACTGAACAAGCTTGTTGTTAGGGTTAGGTGTAGGTTGGACATGGATTTGGGTAGGTCTAGGAGGTGGATTTTGAGGTGTGGATGGAAGCATTATAGCTGGTTGTTGTGGCTGAGATGGAATCATTGGTTGCTGAAATTGTGCATTTTGCTACCATTGTTGGCCCTTGTTCCATTGATGTTGTCATTGTTGTTGCTGAGTAGGCCACTGGGGGTTATAGTTGGAACCTTGGAATTTTTGTTGGGGCCATGATTTTGGCTATTGTTGGTTCCAACCAGCTTGTGGAGTAGGCCATTGGGGGTTTTTCCATGCATTTGAGTTATAGGCCATTGTTGAGTATTCCAAGCAGAGAAGTTCTGATTTGCAGCAGGAAAGGGAGAATTAAAACTAAGTAGATCAGAGGGCATACCTTGCCTTTGCTTCCAAGGTCTCCTCTGGGCTATAAAGAATAGTTGTCCATCTTCTCCTTCAAATGGCTACAATTCTAGCCTTTCAATCTTTTCTTGCTGGATAATGGCCACCCTTTTGCATTTACAATTGGCATTCCTCTATCTATAGCTAGGGTAGTATTCAGTAAGCATTGCATCTACCTCTTCTTGTTTTTTCTTGATATGAAGAGTGTCTAGCTATGTAGCCATATGGCTAATAATGTCCTCCTTCATGTTGGTTAGCAGGGTACTAATCTCTACTCTTGAAACTCCATTAGTTGCCTTGTCTATGATGGTTTCTCTTTCTCCCCTTGGTTTTCTAGAAAAAGTCCTAGAATAATTTTTGTAAGCTCTACAGACATCTTCAAAGGGAAGTTGAGATATATCCCCTATTCCAATGAGATTGAGAGCATCCATGCAGTCATCATTAACTCCCCTCAAAAAGACCAGCTTCAATGATTCTTCAGACAATCTATTTTGAGGGTTTTTCTTCAAGGCAAACTGGAATCTTTCCACATAGTCTTCTAGTGGTTCATCCTCTTTCTGTGACATCCTGAAGATGTCATCTCTTCTCCTATCATGCCCCTCTACAGTAGTCTTTATATTTTACCAAGAACTTTGTCTTCATGGTATCCCAGTCTGGAATGACATCTTTCCCTAACCCCATAAACCATCTTAAAGCAGCATCTTTTAGTGTGGAAGGGAACAACTTGAGTTTGTAAGGATTAGTGGTGTAGTCATAACTCCTACACAAGACATCAAACTCAAACAGGAAAGTGTCAGGATCTTCGATCACCAAGCCATAGAAAACAGGAAATGCAGAAGGTGGTATATTTTCTAGAGTAGTAGCTCATGCTTGGTCTGGGATAGGGAATTCAAATGTTGCCTATCCTAGAGGATCCTCTACTATAGTATCTTCCATGGTTCTAAAGGTCCCTTCTGTGGCTGTGGAGGAAGTTGATGGAGATGTAGGAGGTGTTGATGAAGAAGTAAGAGGAAACTCTTCTTCAACACTTTCTACCATGTAGTTGATAAAATCATTCGTGTCCTTCTTATCCTAAGAAATTGAAGGGAGTAATCTACCTTGGTGATCTCTCTACCTCCGCATATAGTAGTTTTAGCTTGATATTGCCACGGTCCTGCACAATGTTCATAGAATATCTAGTGTTTCCTGAAAAGCGAATTTATTAAGTATAATGTTGTAAATAGAATTTAATCTATGAAAGCACATAAAACTAATGAGACTATGAATATAGCACCATCCCTGGCAACGGCACCAAAAATGTAGAGGAAAACTAATGCATTGTAGACTTAAACTAAATTCAGGGGTAAACCTATCTGAACAGTCCACTCTATCATTGCATTCCTACATTGAATTATCGACCAAGGAGCATAAACTTATGATGATGCCCACACTATATATCCCTTCAAGACTCATTTCTATCCTAAACTAACTCATACAGACTTATTCTAATTGACTTAATTTACTAAAGTTCACAAAAATGAAAGAACAGAAAAAATAGTTAAAAATCCAGTTGCTATGGGTACCTTTAGCATAAGCTGAAGATGAACTATATTCAATAGAGAATTATAGAATTAACTCAAAATAAATAGACTAATAAAAGAATTGACACTAACCTCTGGAGGACTTCAAATATGCATCCTATTCATGAATCACAACTACTAGAGATAGCAATTAAGATATCTTACTCATTCAACAATGTAACTTTTATAAAATAATAGGAAACAGTTTTAACTGGAAATGCATGAATAAATAAGGGAAAATACAAAGTGAGAGCTAGTACCTTGAGTGGCCAGCTTAGGGAACTATCTCACTTGATCTGGAAACTAAATCTACTTCAAATTCTCATAACACATAGTTGTATTCACTTCATATCAGAAACAAGATCTTTTCAGATTGTATTCAATAAAACATGTCTGGATAAAAACAAAGTAACTTGGAAAGAAAATATTCTCTAACTAACCATCAAACTCATCTCTCCTATCTTATACAAAAATGGGAGAGTACAATGTAACTACCAACTAACTTGATCATCAATTCATCCCTAGATATCAGGGTATATATTTGAGATCAATTTATTATTCTAACTGAAACAAAGGAAGCAAAGTCCTGCTCAAACAAGAATTCCTTTTCAATGGTTCATGAATGAAAACACATAAGCTATGATTAGAGTCCTAGAACAACTCTTCTTCTCCTTGTATTTATTCTTCCATGATGATCACGTTTAGCTTCAGTTGGTGCCTAACTGTGACTTCCTTTAATGCTTTGTCTTGCAATGTGCTACAAATTCTCCTCTCCTTACGCTACCAATCTTGCTACTGCATAGGGTTAATCCATAAAACATATACATACAAAATAGCCTTCATAATTAATCCATAAAATCCCATTTATATACATACATACTTATGTTTAACTCATGCATTTGACAAATACCATCACCATGTTTCACATTGGCATATTAAGTTCAAGGTTTGTAGAATATATATAAAAGATATCATATTATGGTAGTAATGTCTTAGGAAAGTATCTGAGATATCAGAGGTATAAAGTCTAAAAGCATGAGAAATAGCATAAAAGAAGTCAACATTTTAACCCATCACTTGTAATAGCCCTCATGAGCTTGGAGATGTATCCCCTCCGTATTATATATGAACATATATGCATACCAAACTGAACTTTACTGATCCACCTACACCCAAAGTATCTTAAGTGTTGACTTAGTGGCAAAATTGCAATGTTCAAGATGTCAACTAACAAAATGACCATAGACAGGCATTTTATAAAAACATGCAAAGCTTGTGTGAATTATGATATATAAAATATCAAAAAACCATAGCAGAGCTCTTTTTTCCTGATTGTTTTGGAGGTTCTGTTTCTTTCAGCATCATGCATAAGATACTTTTTAAGATAGCTTTTAAAATAATATTTTCAAACCTTAACTAATACCATGATATGTTAATTTATCATTTCTAATCCCCCAAATAAATATTCTCATAAAATTAAGCTTATCACATGAACATCATGAAACAATAGAAAAATGAAAAATGAATATGACAAGAAGAGAGTGTTCAGGGGTTGAGTTACTTTACATTAGGAGGATCAAACTTGGCACCAAGGTTACTAAGTTTTTCATGAGCCCCTGCATAGTCCTTGAAAAATGTATCCTAATCAACTGCATATTTCTCAGCATATACCTATGAAAAATTTTAAAATCAAATCAGCACTTTCCTTATTATTGAAAGGAAATCAACTATAGGCATCCTCTAAAACTTTATTTCAGATGCATATATTCTTCACTGAGTTGAATTATCTAGTAAAATGTTTCTCAATTTTTTCAAAAAGGAGAAAAAAATTTCCTACAAGACTTAAGATATTGGCTTAGCATTATTAGTATGTTATGTCAATGGAAAGACTGATTCTTTTGACATATTTCATCAATATTCTTTAGCTTCTTTGAACTTGCATAAGTTGACATCAAGCTTTGTTGGAGTTGAAGATGGATTTTAAAATGCCTAGTTTGTAAAAATAAGGGCAGGTTAAATGGAGTATTCTTTTTGAGCTTGAAGAACCAGAAAGAAAGAAGGAAATTATATTAACCACCACAAATGACTAGAGTAGGTCCATGGGGACTCTAAAGTACAACCAGTTAAAGAATCACCTTGAATCCAAGATCTTCAAAAAGAACAACGTCAATCAGTAATACCAGAAGATCTAGGTCCCTCCTCTCTTTTATGTCCTTCACAAAATCAAGAAAAAAAATCTTTTGCTCATTCATGATCAAGGTAAATTCTAGTACACGAGGTTCAATTAAGCTCTACTCTGTACCTTGAAATAAGAATTATCAAATTTAAGCCACTTTATTGTCCATGATTGACCTCCTGGTGCCCCAGGACCATCTTTCTGCACCAAAAATAATCACATGGTTATTCAGATTTACACTTTTCTAGACTACAACACTTCAAGAAGTTCTTGCATTCCTTAATTGTCTTATTATAGAACCCTATAATTAAAAGTTAGGTGCCAACGTGTTAACATTCTCCATATATGTTGAAACTTTATACCCAAATGTCAACCTTATTTACAAGTGCAAAAGTAAGCAAACTACCCCAATCAACCTACACCCAAAGTACTATATTCATTTATATTTACCTACTAAGGGTTATATCAAAATTCCCTAGGAGCATACTAAGTGGTATCAGTCTATCAGAGCACCTACTAATTTCTTGGCCTGTATTTGCCTTCCAAGGCAATAATGTGTGGCCATAATTATTTGATTTCTTATACTTGTGGCTATCCTATTATTGAATTGTATTAGTGAGAGCCATTTCTCTATTTGTTTGAGTTTGACATTATATATGGCCACTGGTTTTATCAGTAACACATGCCAGTTTAGTTATTTATCCAAATATTGTAGCCAGTCATATGGAAATATGGCATATGGAGATAGGGGTGTCATTTTAAAATACGATATAGGAATATATGAATAATGGTACAGGTTATATCCCATTTAAATATAAGACTCTAGAGTTGTAGGTAGAGGTATAGGGGAAGAATTGAAATTTCCTGGTGACTATGCTTTAGAAGCTTTGTTGAAATAGATAATAACTACCCTGGAATATTTATCCAGGAACTTCATCATCAATTACCAACACTAGGATTGACTTTGAAAGAAAAAATGCTCTAGATTTATTAGGTTACCATCATAAAGATTAAATCAAGGACTGAGATCTATTTAAAAGCCATTGTCATGAAGATATTAAGATGTCACATGCAAAACCCTAGCAGCTGGAGTAATGAATACAGTGCCAAAGAGGACAATAAGCTAGGGAAGATTTAGGAGATCTCCACATTATCTAATCACAGGCAAATACATCATTTATTTATTTATTTTAAATTAAAATAAATCATTCTAAACCCTATATAGGATACATTGATACTTCAAAAGCATCTGAAGGAATTTGAAATTATGCAAATATATGTTAATTAAATACCTATATTACAAATAGTAGCGCGAACAATGTAACCCTTGTTGTGTAGAGTAGGAATTAGATAAGCAACAATGAATCCTATGCCTCCTGTCATGCACATCTCCTTACCATTCTTTGTCATTCTTTACTAAAACACTTCTCCATTTTGGCAGGCTACGCCTAAAAATAAGGTTTCAACAAAGGTTTTAGAGTATATTTATTAAAATGAAAACTCCATTTTGGCAGGAAACACCTGAAAATAAAATTTTGACGAAAGTTTTAGAGTATGTTTATTAAAATTTTAGAGTATTTTGGTGGGCTATTGATTCTTGATTCCTTAAATGGTTTATTCAAATGGATTGTGACTAAATAAATGATTAACTATTTAGTGATTTTTATTTGTGTGACTAAATATTTTTTTAGTAACAACCAAATTAGTCATTCATTTACTCATTTATAGTTGAGTTGCAAAAAATTAGTAGAATTTAGTCATTTTTAGTTGTTGTGACTAAAAGTTTTAGTCACTTAGTCATTTATTTGCCAAAATTCTACTGGTGGATGATGATGGTACCGAGGATGCAAAGCCAAAATCTAATGTTGATGACATCAGTTGTACATGAGTGTATCAGACCTAGTGGCAGACAGCATGACCCGCTCCTATCTTTCCTCTGAGTCACCCTATAGGCAATCCTCGACCTTGGGCCAGTCATGCAAGTGACACAGGGGTAGAGGATGACGTCTGTGACTTTGTTGGATATTATGATCTAGAGGAGGATGTAGATGACAATGACAATGACGACGATGATGATGACTATGATGATGATGATGATGATGATGAGGTCCCATTGCGGTGCATCTTCAGAATGAGACCAAGATGAGATCAGTAGGAGGTAGATGATGAGGAGACTGAGTTGAGACTGCAGTCGAGAGCTCATGGTCCAACCTCTATAGTTGTTAGAAGATCAAGTTAGCATGAGCGAGAGGAGTCCAGTAGTCAGGTGCCCATAGCTGTAGAGTTGGCTATAGAGCTTGTTACACCATTAGCGATATGAGATCCATCATGGCGAGATGGAGATCCAGGCGATATGTTATTATATTGTTTACAGTTATTTTGATGATTATTTATGATGCCTACATGAGATATTGAATATAGATTTGTTTTCTTTTTGCAGTTGGGAGAAATGTATGGCATAATTTTGTGGGTCACGTCATAGTGGAGATAGTACCTACCGATGTAGTTGAGCAACAAGTGCAGGTTGGATATTCGCCATGGCCATCCACGGGATGACATGCAGATATATTCATGCCATTTGAGATTTAGATTAGTTGTAGAGTATGTTCTAGATCAAGCTATTTAGAGAGCTGAGCATGTAGAGGTGGAGCTCTAGATGCTACAAGATCAGGCTATAGTAGTACCTACATCTGAGGGAGATCCTATCGCAAGTGAGATCTTACTTCCTGAGTTACGTCAGGCAAGAGCTGACACGGATAGGATTTGGGTAAAACAAGATAGAGCCATATCTAAGAGAGACTGATAACAGCATATGTACCAGGAGTCACATGACAAGATGCTAGGACTGAGATAAGAGATTAGGGGGTTACGATCGTGGAGTGTCTCTAGGAGTCATTCGCAGTTCGTAGCCACACATGAGCAAGCCTTCATCACACGTACACTACAAGGTCCCAAGGGGACAACTGACTAAGGTTCAACTATGTGATGTATCTTATGTACTATGACATCCCATTTTGATGTAGGGGATAGTTGACTCTGATGTATATTCAAAGTGATATTTATATATAATTTTTTCCTATTACTACTTCTAATGTTGTCTAATCTATCAGATGTGATTTATATAAAATTCAACTAGTGATAAATGTTAAATGCTCATATGGAAATGTAATTAATGCTAATGTGGTATATACTAAACAATTCTTTGTAGAACATATAGTAAAAAGCACAATGATTAATGAATTTCACACATAACCAACATTCTATGCTATACTCAATTAATACAAAGGTGATCTTTAATAACACATGTTTAAGCAAGATACAATAATGATTAACTGAAAAAGATGCTATGTTAAATGAATTAAGACAAAATAATCATATCTTGTCGAAATTGAAGCTAAACTAACTAATGAGTTTTCTATTTAAAGTAACATCTAACATATAATTTCTTGAGATGTGCCACATTAATAAGTTCTTTAAGTAGCATACCTTGTTTATCAACTAGTTTATACGCTCTCAATCCAAAGGCTTCAGTAACAACATATGGTATAAGCCAGTTAGGGCTAAACTTTCCTTTTTCTCCATGAGGTACGTTTACATTGTGTTGATTCTCATACAGTACCAAATCTCCAACGTCGAATGATTGGTGTATGACATGCTCATTGTACAATCATATGATACTCTTCTGATGGGCTCTAAGATGCTCAAGAGCATTGATACATTGTTCATCAAGCATCTCATGTTCTTGTAATTGTTTTTCTCTTTCTGTATCATCATCAATAATATCTCTTAGGAAAACTCTCAATAAAGGAATTTCTAACTCTAAAGGAATTATCGCATCAGCACCATAGACCAGGTTATATGGTGTAGTTTTAGTAGACATTCGAATACTTGTTCTATAAGCCCATAATGTGTAAGTTAACTGAGTATGCCAATCTTTCTGATGTTTGTTAACGGTTTTTCATAAAATTTGTCCAATAACCTTGTTTGAATATTTTGCTTGGCCATTTGACTGAGGATAGTAAGGCATAGAGAAGTGATGTTGAATGTGATATTTTTCAAGAAAAATTTTCACATCCTTTTTCTTGAATGGCGTGCCATTGTCTAAAACTAAGGAGGAAGGTATACCAAATTGAGAAATGATGTTATCTTGTATAAAGCAACAAATTACCTTAGCAGTCATGGATCATAGAGGAACAACTTCAACCCACTTCATGAAGTAATCAATAGTGGTGATGATAAAAGTATGTCCTTGTGAAGAGAGTGGAGAGATTTTACCAATTATGTCTAAGCCTCAAATAGAAAATAGCCAAGGTGAAACTTGGGCATGAAGTTCCTAGGCAGGTGTTCAAATTAAATGATTATGTTGTTCACATTGCAGACATTTCTTGACATACGCAAAGGAATCTTGTTCCATATGTTGCCAATAATATCCCATTCGTATTAACTTTTGTACCAATATTTTTCCTCCAAAATGGCATCCATAGGCACCAGAGTAAACCTCTTCTAAAGCTATCGAGATCTCTACATTACTCAGACATTAGAGAAGAACTCTACTATAGCTACATCTATACAAGACATTAGATAAGATGATATAATGCATTGTAAGTTTGTGTAGATGAACTTGGGCATTTTTGGATGTTGAATTAGGGATGGTTCCATCATGCAAATAAATGTATATATGGGAGAACCATTCATTAGAGTTCATATTACAATAGAGGTCAGTGCTTGAAGGTACTACTCTTCTAATCTTGTTGTCTTAAGATTATGTATGATAAAAGTATATTCATCAAGTGAATTGGTAGGGGATATAAGGGAAGTTGTGCTTGCCATTGCATCCGCATGTCAATTGTCTTTTCTTGGAATAATATCAATTAAGAATGATGTGAATTGTTTTAATAGAGATAAAGATAGATCACAATACTGAAATAATTTATCTTGTTTATCTTGATATGATCCAATTATTTGTCCCACAATCAATTGTGAATCACTGTATATAGTGTTGTTTTTAATGTTAAGAGCCAAAGTGGCACGAAGTCCCGTGACGAGGGCTTCGTACTCAGTAATGTTATTTGTGTATGAGAAGTTGAGATGGTAAGACATAGGGATTGACTTACCAGAGGGAGGTACTAGTATAACACCAGCACTGGAGCCTGTCTGACATCTTGATCCATCAAAATACAATTCCCACTTGTCATCCTTATCAAGAGTTAAAATTTGATCATCAGGAAAGGTCTCCTGATTTTGTATAGCAAAAAGTGAAGGTGCTTTAGCTAAATGGTTGGTTAATGCTTTCCCTTTAATTGCTTTCTAAGAAATAAATTTAAGATCAAATTTAGTTAACAACATAACCCATTTAGCAAGATGACCTGACAAATCAATTTTAGCAGAAAGATGTTTCAAGGGGTCAAATTTCACCATCACATTTATTTCAACATTTAAGAGATAATGTCTAAGCTTCTGTGTTGCAAACACTGGAGCTAAGCAATGATTCTTAATAACAATATATCACACTTCATAATCGAGCAAGGTTTGGCTAATGTAATATACAACATGTTCCTTGCCTTCAGCGTCATGTTGTGCTAGTAAAGTTGTGAGAGCATTATTAGATGTCAAAGTATATAGAAGAAAAGGTTTATTAGCAACAACATGTTGTAAAATAGGGGGATTAGCTAAATAACCCTTTAGATCATCAAAATCCTTTTGTCAACCAGCATTCCATTGAAATTTTGAATCCTTCTTCAGTAGTTGTGTAAAAGGGTGAGTCCTATCTGCGAGTTGTGAAACAAAATAGTGAATGGCCTGTATTTTCCCTTGCAAACTATAAAGTTGAGATATGTTCTTAGGTGCTAGCATGTTAATAATGACATTAATTTTCTTTGTATCTACTTCAATACCACTATGCGAGACTATAAATCCCAATAGTTTTCCATTGTCTACACCAAAAATGCATTTTCATGGATTTAAAAACATGTATTTCTTAATTCGTTCAAAGATTTGATGGAGGATTGTAATGATCCTGACGATGGATATACTTCACAAGCATATCATTGACATAATCCTCAAGAATGTTATGCATATAATCATGAAAGATAAGGGTCATAGGTCATTGGTAGGTTACTCCAGCATTCTTTAATTCAAACGGCATGACTACCCAACAGAATGTACCCCAAGGTTTTATAAAAGTTGTTTTATATTAATCCTGAGGGTTTATGAAAATTTGATTATATCCTAAAAAACCATCCATGAAGGAAAGTAATTCATGTCTCTCTATCAAATAAACAATCATGTCAATGTTCGGAAGGGGAAAATCATCTTTCAAAGAAGCAATATTCAAATCCCAAAAATTGGTACACATTTGAATACGGCCATCAGGTTTAGTGACAGCGATGATATTCAAAATCTAAAGTGAATAATCAATCAGGTGGATAAAACCAACTTCTAAGAGCTTTTCTATCTCAGCCTTTACAAGTAATTCTACCTTAGGATTCATCTTATAAATCTTTTGTTTAAATAGCTTAGCATCCGGTTTTAATACAATGTTATGTATTAAAATCTAAGGATCGATGCTGGGCATATCCGAATAATTCCAAGCAAATAGCTCTAAGAACATATGTAAACAATTGGTCATATCTTCTTTTTCTTCTATTTTTAAGCAATCACCTATAGGGATAACCTTTTAGTGTTATCTTTCTCCCTGAAAACATCAATAGTCTTTCCATTAAGAAAAGTACTATGGTCTAAGGAACTAGCTGATTCCATCAATTCTTCATTTTCTTCCTTAGATTTAAAGTAGTGTTTATTAAACTAGTGGACTTTCTAAAATATGTATCTTGATTTAGCTGATAAGGTAATCCACATTTATGATGATATCAAGGGAGATCTTCATAAGCTCCCAAGAATTCCATTATTGCTTCATCTCTCGAGAACATATCCAAAGGAATATCCCCTAGAGAACAACTCATGTCTAACATCTCAGGATACATCAAATTAAGTTATGATATTGTATTCACATTAATAGTATATCATCTACAGGCTTTGGTTTCCTTGAAAGGATTATATCCAATTTCACTCAAGTAATGTCACGAAGCAGATTCTATAGGTACTCGAATCCCTTGTTTATTAATTATGCAACCATTACCTAGATAGTCACAAATATTATAAATGATTTGAAATCCTTGACCATAAAGAGAGGTCATCTCCTTAGAAGAAGGTGGAGCCTCATAAGTCTCATAGTCTGTAGTGTAAGTAAAAGTATTATCTGTATTTTTTACCAAAGAGACTTTAGGTTTTGTACTTGAACATTTAGATGAGATTGATCCAACATTTGATGTTTCAAGAGTGGGGTTATTAATTTTATATTCACCTATAGAGGGGGATGTAGAATCAAACGAACTCCAATCATCATCAAGAAATGTATTCAATTGTTTGGACTCTTGCACAACATTATCTGTGGCAAGAGGAGTTGACGAGTCAACTTTCAAGTTATTTAAGATCTTATGATGAACAACTTGCTTTTGTAATTCAATTTGTAAACAATTATCTAGTTCAAGATCAACATCAATAGTGTGAAGTTTATCTTTATAAATAAACTTGATTGAATGATGAATGGTAGAAGGAACTGCCCCCAATGCATGAATCCAAGGGCTACCAAGAATCATGTTGTAATATAAGGAACTAAGCATGACATGAATCAGGGTAGATAAAGTCACAGGCCCAACTTGTACAAGTAAAGTTATAGTGCCTACAGATTGTCTTCCAACATTATTAAAGCCACGGATTCTTATTCTATCTGGCTTAATCAAAGATATGTCAACTTTGATCTTATGTAATAAATTAATGCCACAAACGTTAAGAGTTGATCCATTCTCAATCATAACTTGCTTAATCAATTTATTGGTTATTGTAATGAATATAATCAAAGGATCATGTTGATTTTGAACTTCAAGAGATGGAAACTCATGTTGTTGAAATAGAATATCTATTTTTGTCACATGCATACAATCTAATAGAGTTACTACATCATTTGGCTTGACAACAGGTGCTACAATCACCTTTTGTGAAGCTTCTTGGAGCATTCCATAGTATGTAGGTGAATTTTATATAAGTTCCCAAAGAGAAATTTTAGCAGGAGTAGCCTGAAGCTGCTCAACAAGATCATAGTCTTGACTAGCTTTATGTGTTAAATGAGGTGCTTGAGGAAGCATTAGTTGAGAAGCTGGCAAAGATATAGGAATGCTCGATTGTTGTTTTCTTTTCTTGTTATTCCATGTGTTATATGTATGAGCAACCACAGTATGACTAGGTTGTTGTGAATTTCGTTGTGTTATTTGTTTAGCATAGTTATAAATGTAATCAAGAGGTCGAGAAGAAGGTGAAAGACCTCTAATAGTGAGCACCAGTTTAGAGTGTGGTTGAGACACATCTGAACATAGGTTTGGTATTAGAGCCAAGCTCCTCGAAGGTAAGCCTAACAGCTTGAGGTTGATTTGGGATGTCACACCAGGATGAATTATTTTTCAATTGTTTCAAGTGTGGTGAAGTTGGTCACTATGCATCTAGATGTCCAAAAAAAAATGCAAAAATTTATGATGAAGAAGGGAAAAGCAGAAAGTCTAAGAAAACATTTTATGATGTTGAAGATGGTGAAGATGATGACGATTGTTTTAATTCAAAGGATGCAAAGATGATGAAAGTTTTGATCCAGAGGTAAGTATTGACAACAAAGATATAAAAAACTATTGGGTTATTGACAGTAGCTGCTCAAATCATATGACTGGTGATAAAGGAAACTTGACTAATTTTGTGGAGAATGAAGAACGATTAGTTAGATTTTGAGATGACTGTACTACTAAAATATGTGGAAAAGGTTCAATTAGTTTTGATGGAAGACAACATACAGATAATGTTCTCTATGTTGAAACCCTAAGACAAATTCTCATGAGCATTGGATAATTGTGCAGAGAAGGATATAGTTTCATATTTCAGAATGATACCTTTGAAATCAAAGACAAATTTGGAGCTGTAATGGCTGGTAGAAAAAGGATAGAAGGCAATCTTTATCATCTTTGAGAAGGCAACATTTTTTGCTCTATAACTCAGAATCATGAAAGTTGGCTTTGGCATAGAAAATTGTGTTACATTAATCCTAATGATCTAGCAAGGATAACCTCAGCTCAAGTTGTGAAAGATCTGCCAGAGAGGATACATTTTAGCAACATCACCTACAATAAGTGTCAAGTTGAGAAGCAAGCAAGAGGAAATCTACAGGATGAAGAAAGATCCTCAACTAGACTAATGGAATTGGTTCATACAAACATTTGTGGACCTACAAGAGTAAAAAGTCTCCAAGATGACAGGTACTTTATGTTCTTTGTTGATGATTATTCTAGAATGACTTGGGTTAGTTTTCTCAAAGAAAGATCTGAAGCTCCAGATGCATTTAAAGCCTTCAAAAGAATGGTTGAAGATAAATTAAATGTGAAAATTAGATGTCTAAAGTTTGACAGAGGAGAAGAGTTTACCTCTGATACGTTCAATATGTTGTGTGAGACTCATGGAATAAAAAGATATCTATCCAAAGAGAATAGAGTGATGGAAATAATGAGCAGGTTTGTTCAAGAAGCTGCAAAGACAATGATAGAGAAAGCTGACCTACCCGAAGCATATTGGAAAGAAGCTATACATACTGCTATCTATATTTAAAATAGAGTTCAAGTCAAAGGTAATGATACTAAAACTCCTTACGAATTGTGGTATGGAAGAATACCTTCAGTAAAATATTTCAAAGTTTTTGGAAGTAAATGTTATATCAAAAGAGAAGAAGAGCTTGGCAAGTTTGATGTTAAGTATGATGAAGGAACTTTCCTTGGATACTCTACTGAGAGTAAGGCCTACCAGTGTTACAATAAAAGATTAAAAAAGATCATTGAGAGTGCAAACGTCAAGGTTGATGAAGACATACAAAAGTATTCAAAAATCAATAATCAAACATTAGATTCAAATAAGCTTATACAAAAAGGGAAAAGATATTCACCAAAGAAAAAGATGATACTAAAGAGAAGAAAATAAAGAAAGATCACCAGTATGAAGTAAAAGGACAAATGAATTGGTGTTTGATTGCCAATGCTAAATCTAAATCCATATCTGAAGCCTGCAATAATAGAAATCCCTCTCAAGATGAATATCTATCCACTAAAGAATCCAAAATTGCTCTTGAAAATCTTGAGAAATCTGAAGAAGAAAACATAAAAATAAATACAACAAAAGAAAATGAATGCAACAAAGAGTTAAAAAGGCAAATCAAGGAGCTTATGCAAAGACTTGAGGAAACTAGTGAAGATTTGAAGTTAGCAAATGAAGAAAAAGCAAAAATTGAAGAATGATTGAAAAACAAAACAAATGATTTCTTAAATCTTGAAGAAGAAGTTGATCTGAAAGTTGATTTGAAACATGCATGGGTTCAACAAGACAAACTCAGTATAAGTACCGCTAGATTTGATAGACTAATGGCTGAAGCAAGTCAGAAAAATCCTAATGACATAAAAAGTATAAGACCTGAGAAAGATGAAAGTTATAGAATAGATCAAGAAAAGAATTCTGAGGTCAAGAAGGACAAAGGAAAACTGACTCAAGACCAAAGGAACAGATCAAGAATATCTTCGATCAGGTAATCAAATGCACAAAGGTATCCATCTTTCAATGGTTATTATTATTCATGTAGTAAATTTGGTCATAAGGCTACTCAATGTAGAAGTAGAATGAATCAAGATGTTCCATCTTTCTCTAGTCAATGTTTCAACTACAAAAGAACTGGTCACATAGAAAGTGAATGTAAGGGTATGACAAGAAATGGCTTCAACAATATAGGGAAAACTCAATTTCTCAATGAAAAGTGCTTTGCATGCAAAAGGCTTGGTCATACAACAAATGAGTGTAGGAACATAATGGTAAACTCCTTCAATGGGTACTGTCATATATGTAATGGATTTGGACACAGAGCTAACCAATGTAGATCTAGAATGATTGAAAGGAAAAATGGACAAAGGAATATTGTGTGCTTCAATTGTAATAGACCTGGACATGTTACTAAATCTTGTAGAAGAAAGAACATGAAGAAGGAGAATCAAGCTGAGTTAAAGAAGCCAGTGGAAAAGATTGATCTAGAAGACATCACAAAGGAGATGAATAAGATTTGGGTAAAGAAGGATGTGTCAGAGATCAAGGATGTAGCTGCACAAGTATCTAATGCAGATGTTCACTCTAGAAACTAAGACTAAAGCTTTGGCTCAGGGGGAGTATTATTGGAAATTTTTTTCCCCTGCCAAAGGATTGATGTTGATACCTCTGCACAAAAAGACAAGATCAAGGACTTGCAAAAAAAGCCTAAGTCAACAAAAGAGCTTGTGAAAAAGTACAAAGCCTGCTATGTAGAAAGAATTGTAAATCAAATCACTTGTGATACAAAAATAGAAAACCAGACTTGGGAATATGTTCCTATATCCACAGATAAGAATGTATTGGTAATAGTTCAATTGGATCAGAGCAGCAGAATGCAAGTATGTGCCCTTTGCCATTGATGTTAAAGGGGGGGAGAAATCATGTGAAAAACTTAGGGGGAGAAAGAAAGCAGATGTGTAAAGAGAAAGGGGGAGAATCTTGTCTTGATGGTCTTTTCAGTTTTTCACATCATATGTTGCCATCAATGACAAAGGGGGGAGATTGTTGCAAGTATGTGCCTAATCGGTGTTGTCATTGATGTCAACATATCTATGTTGTCATTTGTGTGATGCAGATGAGGTAGGGGATAGGCTCATCAAGACCTCAAAGAGCCAATGACTGATAATGCATGGACATGACTATCCTCTTACAACACATGACTCCAATGCTAGGTAAAGACACCTCCTCTTGGTTTGTGTGCATGGGACTTTTACACAACCACCTAAGACACCATAGACCACATTTATATGATAGGTCAACACTAATGAAACTACCCAAAAACCTTGACTACAGATCCTTCTCACCATTCCCTTGCATCTAGCCTTAGTTGTTCATAGCCCTCAAAATGGGGTTTTTCAAACATAACTCATAGAGTACTTGGAAAACCCATAAAAAAATAGTGTTCTAGATACCCATTTGGCTCCTACACAACATATTTCAAAATCAAGTAGGGTTGTTTTGGCACGTGGGTCTCTAAAAATGATTGTTCCTCTTTTCCTAGGCCTGATTAAGCCTCTTTTGCAAAACAAGTATGGGCAAAACTCACTTCAACCTCCCAAATCCTTCTCCAGGTTGTCTATGGGGTTGAAAATGGCCCGAGTGTGCTAGATTTAGGGATCTTAGGTAATCCAAAACCACCTTTTCACCAAATCACTCTTCCAACTATGCTTGAAGGCCTAATACATGGGATTATTAGGCACTATTGACCTCAAATGGTACTTCAATCCAGTCCCCCACTCTTGCATGCAAACAAGAAAGTATGTACACCCTAACTAGAGCCAATCCACCCATTTTGGAGCTATGAAATAGGTGGAATGGGTTAAAAATCCATCGATTTCCTTAAAACCCTCAAAACTAGGTTTAAGACCCACTTCCACAAAACCAGTGATAAAATGCTTCAACATCAATGAAAATCCTTCTAACTTGATTCAAATGAAATCTTAAACCATTCACCTCATGATTTTAGACATTTTTCTCCATGACAGTATAGTACGGATTTGCACAGGATGTTGGAAATAGTAAAAAGATAGAAAAATGCAGAAAATAGGAAAAATTTTGTATTTTCTTCACTCCAAATTACAGTCTCTGGCCTCTTCGACCTATATGAGACATAATATAGCATGTTTACTATGATCAATGAATGAAAATAAAGTTGAATAAATACAAATCAAATGCAAAACAAATGATTATACTTTCCTTTTGACCCACAAATCCAAGATAGCGGGAAGGAGTTGCACCCAAGAGCACCTCAGATTGTGGATTGCTCAATTCTTTCAACACAATGTAGATGAGGGATTTGGACTTAGATGGAGATGCAGATAGGGATGAGGCATGATTTTGACATTATGGTAGTATGATGAGGAGATTGTGGAGAGATTTTGGCAGAGGTTTGATGCAAGATGAAGTCCCTCCTAATGGCTTAGAGAAAGGTCTCATTTATAGAGTTTTGGAAATGAGGATGGAGGGTGAGGATCAAAAGATGAGATCAAGGGCTAAGAATGAATGAGAGTTAGAGTTAGGATTGAATCCATAGCCTTGTGACTAGTGTCACAATGGGAGTGGATGAGAGAGATCAAGGGTTGAATCTTGGTCAATGGGATTGGAGGGCTCTCCTTATTTGTGAATTTTAAATTCACATGGGGAAAGGTGTGGAGGACAAAAATGAATTAAAGATTCATTTTTGGGAAGAGTGGACATGACAAGTGAATTTTTAATTCAACTCATGGGGGAGTGTGAATTAAAAATTCACCTTTATGTGGAGATGTGAAGATGTACTCTTCCATGTGTAAGAGGGTGATAAATAAGGGGTAAGGAGGATTTGACCCCTTTGAATAAAAGATTGTTTTTTATTCAAAGGTGTGTGGGAGGATGGGCTAAGCAAGGTTAATTAAGTATTTAGCTTAATTAACCTAGGTCTAGGGGATAGGTAGGCTAGGGTAGATTGATCAATAGGATAGATTAATTAGATAAGAATGATTTATCTAATTAATAGGGATTAGGGAAATGGACAAAATCAACTAAATAAATATTATAAATGCTTATTTAATTGATTAGGATAGTGTTGTAAGGTATAGTGACAAATTAAATGAATTAATTGATCACAAGGGATAGACAAATGGTTAGGGATAAATTAATTAAATAAGGTGAATTTATTCAATTAATAGGGGGGATGAATTGGTGTAAAGGTACGGGAAACTGGTTTGTAGAGCAAGCCAATTTTAGGTGTCTACATTTGCCCCTCTTTGAGATGGTGTTGCGGCTAAGTAACATTATTTCAAAGAAGTTAAAACATAGAGTTGGATTGGATAGAAAAAAGATTTTGGCTCAGAAGAATAGGGTAAGGTTTGGGGATAACTGGTAAGGGTGATGCCCCCTCGAGAGGATAGGCGGGTTGCAAGAACACGGTTGTGCTCTCGAAATAGATGGAAGAGATTGGTAGAAGTGGTTGGAGGATAAGGGGTGAGATGAAAGTGTGATAATATTGGGAGATTGATTGGTGGATGATCATTGTGCTGAAAATGATTTAGAGCAATCCTAGGTTTGATATAGCAAAGTGGATATTTTCACCAAGGTATAGAAGACCAGGGTGATGATGTTTATCCAACATTTGCATGGACTAGACACACAGACAAAGGGATGATCTCATGCATGCCTACGATAGTACAACCTTGTCCAGACGAGGGAAGGGGACTCATAGCTTAAGTCCTTAGTACACAAAAGGTATGATGAAACTTAGATGCATAAGGAGATCAATATGCTAGAACCGACCCTATGATCAACAAGATATGAATACTAGCTTGGAGTAATGAAACCAACCCACAAGCACAGCATACAAAAGCAAGACTATGCCCCATTTTAGATGTTTTCACCACATACCATGATATAGTGAGATCAAGGTAGCTTTGATGTGATCTTTGAATAGGACAAAAGATAAAAATCAAAAACAAAAAGACCAACAAACCAAACAAGTAGCCATTGTATCTCTTGCCAAAATGGATAATGATTTGATAGATTTTGCCTATTGTAGGAAAGATATATCCTAAGGTAGGAATAGATGGATGATTGGATCATGCTTAGTTGATGTCATAAGATTGGCTCAAGATATGATGGTGACAAGTTGTGGTTGATGCTGATTTGATAGTTGATGATTTTTGTTAAGGGATGATGCTTCGATAGGTGATGCGATGCTTGGATCTGGTGTAAGCTCAGCGGGTTGGATGGGTGTATCTTATGTACCTGAGTACTGGAAACTTCCTGCGTATTCCAGACTATCTACATACCCTGTATCCACGGGATCAAGGCACATTAAGATGCAGGTGGTTATGATATGTAGTTTTGATTTGTGATGATAATGTGGGATGATGGGTTGGATGATTGTGATGATAATTGCTTTTGGGATTTTGTGGATATTTTGAATTTTTTGGATTTTTTTGATTTTGTATTGTTTTTGGATTTTTTTGATTTTGTATTGTTTTTGGATTTTCTAATTTTTGTATTATTTTTGGATTTTTTGATTTTTGTATTGTTTTTGGATTTTTTGATTTTGTATTGTTTTTGGATTTTCTGATTTTTGTATTGTTTTTGGATTTTTTAATTTTTGTATTGTTTTTGGATTTTTTGATTTTTTTGATTTTTTGGATTTTCATGATTTTGGAAAAGGAATGTTTATTATGAGATGGTTGCATTGGATTTCATTTGGATAACATTTATGCTAGATACCAATGACAAGGAAACACCAAGTCTAGAGGTGAAGGTGATGGGGTTGGATAGGGAGGAGATTCATGATAGATGGATTGGAAGATAGAGATATGGATGCAAGATAGATGGATGGGAGATGGGGATAAGGATTTTCTCCAAGGGCTAGGTTGCAAGGAATCATATGCCCCAATGCTTAGAATTTTGCATGATGGGCTCATGTTTGAATGGATGGACTTTGTAGTAGATGGATGGAGGATGTACTTGGAAATGGAGTATGCCAAGAGGTCTCCAAAGCATGTTGTTGATATTTTGCCCCTTATCTTTATCAAGATCTAAGGAGGAGGATATATTGGATAGAATGGATTGGGAATGATAGGATAAATAGGGGATGGTGGATAGGAATATGATAGGATAAGGATAAGATAGTGGATAAGATGTGCAAAGGAGAGTATGGATGTGGATGAAGGATATGGTTTTGCCCCCAAGTGTAGGGATACAAAATGGATGGAGAATGGATTACGCATGATGCCCACAAGGGGTTTTCATCATGGTACTTGGCCAAGGCACCACAAGGAGTGGTTTTCACCATTGGACGGATTTTTCTCTTTACTATTTTTTTGATTTTTTTTATTTTTTTATGGAATAGGGACTCTAGCATCTGTTTCCATAGCAAGGAGAAGATGGTCCCATGTTGGATAGTGGTAAAGTAGATGGAGATAGCATTATGCACATGGATGTTGGTATATAGGAGGAGATGGAATGTATGGTGGATAATGGATTATGATCTGGATTATGCGGATTATGATCTGGACTATGTGGGTTATGATGTGGATTATGCAAAAGCATGGACCATAGGAATGTGATGGGGAAGATATGTAGGATAGTGGATGAAAGATGGAGAAATGGGGGTATGTGGGAATGTCAAGTGGTGGAGGGAAACCAATACCAATGGCTACACACATTGTGATCTATTTGGAAGCTTGTATTTTGGATGCGGAGTTGGGAGTAATGGGGATCGGGATACGGGATTTTTAGATGGTCGATTTGGGGTTTTAGGGACCCAAATAGACTTAGGATTTGGGGGATTTTTAGATGGGGAGAGGGATGTTTGGGATTTTGGGGTGGATTGGGATGTGGATGCCTCATTAGAGTTTGGTGCTTTTTGTTTAGGGACCCACACCATTTTTGTTTTTGCTTTTTCTTGTGATGGTGTGGGATTTGATAGCCTTTTGGATTTTTTATTTTTCTTGGAAGGGATAACATCTTTTAGGCTTTTGTGCTTTATGAGTTGAGGCATTCAAATTATTAATTTTGAATCCCATAGGTTTGATGGAAGATTCATGTTTGAAAGATGTGTGCTTTTGTTGGTTTTGATTGGGAATTTTAGGGGGTTTATGGGTGGAAGGGTAAAAAGTGGATTTTTGGATAAATGGATGAGGGGATTTGATGATGGGGATATTAGGAGTTGGGAGGATGGGAGGATAAGAGGATTTGTGGATAGGGATGTTTGGTGTTGGTAGGATAGGAGGTAGAGTGGATTTGATAGGAATATTTGGAGTTGGAAGTAGTGGAGGTAAATTTGATGGAGGAAGATGGATGGTCACATGCTTTTGCAAATGATATGATGATGGAGGAGGGATGGCGACATATGCTTTGGGAGTGTAATGAGATGCACCATGTTTGGGATTGGATGAGTGGATTTTGGAAGGTGGGGGGTGGTACCAACATGTTTAGATTGTTTTTCTTGGGGTGTATAGCCAAGGCCATGCGAGGATGGATGGAATGTGGTGTGGATGGGCTCCAAGATGCCTTGTTCATGAAGGCCTAAGCCTTTGCCTTGATAGTTCATATGTTGGAGCATGCAACATGCAATGGGATGTTTGGTGCTTTGGAAACAAGATGCGAGTCGATTATTTGTTGGAAGAGGATAGGTGGTGGATGGAAGTTGTTCACCTCCTACAAGGGAGTCACCACGGATGAAAGTACTTTGTCCAAGTGAATAAGAGGATGGATTTGGGATGGAATTGGTAGATGGAGGTAAAGGATTCATGGGGTATGGTAAAGGGGTGGTAGAAGAAGGGGTGGGATCAATAAGTTGATCAATAGATGGGAGGGGATCAGGGATGGGATTAGATGGGATGGTTAGATCTTGATTAGGAGAAGGGGTTGATGTTTCAACATACTTTGGATTTGATTCTTGACATAGCTCATGTGCTTGGATAGAAGTGGGAGTGACTTGGATAGATGTGATGGGTGCTTGACTTATGGATTCTTGAACATGGCTATATGATGGTTCTTGACTTATGATAGGGGGTTGTTCAAGAGATTTGGTGGATGTTGAATTGCATGAGGGTGTTTGATTCCTTGCTAATAGCCAATGGATGGCATCCTTCATGAGTGTATGGGTTGAAGAACAATATAATGGATGGATAATGATGGTGGTTGGTGTGGGATTAGGATTGGGATTAGATAGGTGGGTGATGGGATTAGGTAGTGATGGTTCTTGGGTGGGTTCAAGGATAGGTGTTGGACTAGATGGTGGTGTTGGAGGGGTGGAGGATTTGGGGGATTCCTTTGCTTTGCTTGGTGATGTTCTTTGGAGGAAATCCCACAAGGATTCTTTGGATGTCGTGGGCTTAGGATTTGGAAGATTTGATGGTAGATTAGATGGTGGATGGGTTATAGGGATTAGTGGATTGGGAGATACATAGGGTGATGGATTAAGATTGGAGGAACATTGTGTTGGGGGGGTTGGGATTGATGGATTGTAAGGTAGGTAGGGTGATGGATTAAGGTTGATAGGATGGGGATTAGAGGATGGGGGATTTGTATGGGGAAATGGTTGTTGATATAAATTTTGGATTTCAAAGATAAGGTGTGATAGATTGGTGTTCCCTTGGTCAAAGTAAGCATGGCAAAGGTTGGGAGATGGATAAGTTGGAGGTATTGATTGGTTGGATAGGTATGATGGCATGGATGTGTAAGGGGATGAAGATTGATATGAGGGTAAAGGTTGAAATGATGAAGGTTGATATGATGGAAGTTGGTATGAGGTTGATGGTGTGGATATGTAGGATGTTTGTTGATATGATGGTTGAAAGAATGAAGATTGGTATGATGTGGATGGGGATGATGTGTAGGGTATTTATTGATATGATGAAGGTTGGGTAGGGGCTTGAGATTCTCCAATGATGAGGTGTGGCTAAGGGCATATCTATAATATTATTTTTGCATTTTTCCTTAGCATTAGGATCCATGTTTTCATAGACTTTTCTAAGTCTTTGTAAGTGTTACATTGCTACATAAGGATCCATGTTGTTGGTGAGGTATGGGATGATGGGGGATAATGGATGATTGTGATGTTGGGAATCAAATTTCAAGACCATGGGATGATTTTATTTTCTTCAAAAGATGGATGATTCTCTATACTTAAGGTGGACTAATGACACTTAAGTAATAGAATTGATTTGGTTGATTTGATTGGATGATCAATTAAGGTCTTGATTTTTGATTGGGTTGATTTGGATTTGGAGTTTGATAGTGATGTTGGGGGACTTGGATGTTGATTGAGATCGATGTTGATGTGATGTGATGATGACTTGGATATGATTAGGGTTTGATATGGAATGATTAGGGATGATTAGGATAATGATGATAGGATGAGGATGAAGGATGGAGATGTGACTAGGATGTGCTTAGGGATGATTGGGATTGAAGTTAATTTGACAAGAATGGAGATAATGATGATGTGTAATGATTAGAATGATGTTGTTTGGATAATGATTTAGATAGAATGATGATGATTTGATGATGTAGAGTGACAAGGATATGATTAGGATTTATTTAGGATGACTTGGATGTGATTAGGAATAAAGTGGCTAAAAATGAGTGATTAGGATGAATGTGATTGGATTTGAATGTGTTGAATGACTTGTCTTTATGTGTTTGGTGTTTATCTTGATTTGACAATGTTTAATCAAATGATCGCACATGTACAAACATGATTCACTCACACAAGACACATAAGCAATTTTGAATTTTGAATTTGAAGAATATGATGATGATTAAACAAGCACATGTACAAGACACATCAACAAGCCCTAATGTCTAGTTTGAAATAGGGTATGGCCAATTAGTTCTTGGGCAATGTTTACATGAGGTTGACTAGGGATTGAAAGTGAAATCCTGTCACACAGCCAGGAGAAGGGGGTAACCCACCCTTCACCTTCACTTCCCAAAGGTAGAAAGTTCTTTGGGGCTTAGCCAAGAGTGACAAGATTCTGATTTCAATGAGGGTGTCTTTCAATTCAGCCTCGAATGAGATCATCCCTAGGGGTGATGAAATCCCCTAGCAGGCCTCCTAGGAAAGGGTAAACAAAAGCAAATCAAAGTGAGGTGTTTTTGATCTCCAAGGTCACCTTGCGGTGCAAGGAGAGAGCATACACACACACACTTGACTCACACTCACACTTATAAATTAACCCTTAGAAAAATGAATGTGTGAAAGACACGTCAAGCAATGGTTCTTTTTAGCCCAATTTCAAGATGTGATTGAAGACACTGGTTGATTTTATGCCCAATTTCAATGATGTGTGATCAAACAATGTTTGTTTTAGAAGCCCAAATCGAAATGTGTATGCAAACAAGATTTGTTGTATGTCCCAAATTGAAGTTTGTTTGCAAACAAGATTAAAGATGAAATATTAGAATGGATGTACCTAGATTGTTTTCACTATCCAAATTTGTATATTTTTTGATCCTGATGTTGTTCCCACCCTGAATGATCACCTGCAAGTCATGAAATTGAAAACGAAGCAAGTAGACTAGCATAGGAGATTATTATATAGAAATCAAGAATCTGATAAAATCTGATGAAAAGCAAACTGATATTTCAAAATGGATTGCTTGAATAGAAAATTCAGGAAATTCTATGTGATTTGAAAATTTTTTTTGCTAAAAAATGATCAAAATTGCTCAAGTTATGATGGTATGAAGTTTTAAAAGAGCTTTGACTTTGACTATGAAAAAAGGTTGGAAAAAGGTATAGTCACCTGAAATTTCCTCACAACTATGTAGTTTGCCTCGTCAGCTTTCCGGCAAGTCCTTGTTTGCAAATTTTTGACTCTGTATGTGAAAGTTGTGTGAGTTTGAAAAAAATAGCCTATTTTGGCTTATAGAAAGCACAAGGAGGCTAACTCTAACTATTTGAAATAGACTGTTAGCAGTCAATAAATTTCTGGTCACATAGCACGGTTTAGTGCCTGGTGGTTAAGGCTTGCTATTGACAGTTTTGGGCCATTAAGGCCCCTAGTCACCCATGTGACCAGGCCCTGAGTCAAAGCAAAAAAAGAGAAAAAAAAAAGAGAGCCAAATGTGTGATGGCCCTTCCCTCTTCCTGCGGCTAGGGTTTGATTTATGTGGGACCCGCGAGAGAACAAGCCAATGTCCTAACTATAAGGGCCAATTGCTAAGTGAGGCCTAGGTTTACATTTTGATAGTGATTTGGAGAGGACGAGGGCTTCAGAAGGGTTTCCAGCGGTGGATAGCGGAGATCAAGGGAGCGGTGGTCGGGAGGCCACAAGCCAGGTGGGTTAGGGTTTTCATGCAGTTCGCATGGGGGTTTTGAAGGTTGGGGGGAATGGTAGTTAGTGAAGCTCCGATAGAAACCAAAAGGGTTGGTGACCATATCCCAATGAGTGGCAACAGGGCCAATGTTTGGTGTCAACTAGGGGAGGATGAAGTGGTAGCGGTTGGAAGTGGTGGTTCAGTTGTGACGACTAGGTGGCAAATGGGTAATGGCGACCGGGTGGAGGTCAGCATCAGAGGAGCCTATGCAGAGAGCGGCAATGGGGGTTTGGGTGGTCAACTGGCGGTGACTGGGTTTTGGTAGGAGGGATCCTAAGGCAGCATGGTGGCGACGGCAGATATAAGGAGTGGCGACTGGGAGGTGAAGCAGTGGTAGGTTTAAACAAATGGCCTGCAAAACAAATACATTAACCCTACAAGACACATGACCTACAACACAGAAAACCACCGATTATAGAAAATAGGCAATGCACAGATCAGTGTTGGGGGGGTCACAGATCCGTACGGTATGGACTGTACCCTAAAAAAAATTTCAAAATTTTTAAAAAATTTCAGTCACAGAACATAGTCAACTTTACTATTAAAAAACTCAGAAACAACATTCTGATCACAACCGTGAGGTTAGTTTCTGCATAGGACACAATCTGCAATAGTTCACTCCCAAAACTTGCAAAACTTGCTACAACTAGGGTTAGAAAATGAAGATTTTGACAACAAAACCTTCACTAACTGACGATTAGATCCAAGACCGGGTGTGCCAATGTGATCAATGAATCAAAATGAAGTTGAAGAAATACAAATCAGATGCAAAACAAATGATTATACCTTCCTTTTGACCCACAAATCCAAGATAGTGGGAAGGAGTTACACCTAAGAGCTCCTCAGATTTTACCCAATTTGATTCAAATGTGGATTGCTCAATGCTTTCAACACAATGTAGATGAGGGATTTGGACTTAGATGGAGATGGAGATAGGGATGAGGCATGATTTTGACATTATGGTAGTATGATGAGGAGATTGTGGAGAGATTTTGGCAGAGGTTTGATGCAAGATGGAGTCCCTCCTAATGGCTTAAAGAAGGGTCTCATTTATAGAGTTTTGGAAATGAGGATGGAGGGTGAGGATCAAAAGATGAGATCAAGGGCTAGGAATGAATGAGAGTTAGGGTTAGGATTGAATCCATAGCCTCGTGACAAGTGTCACAATGGGAGTGGATGAGAGAGATCAAGGGTTGAATCTTGGTCAATGGGATTAGAGGGCTCTCCTTATTTGTGAATTTTAAATTCACATGGGGAAAGGTGTGGAGGACAAAAATGAATTAAAGATTCATTTTTGGGAAGAGTGGACATGACAAGTGAATTTTTAATTCAACTCATGGGGGAGTGTGAATTAAAAATTCACCTTTATGTGGAGATGTGAAGATGTACTCTTACATGTGTAAGAGGGTGATAAATGAGGGGTAAGGAGGATTTGACCCCTTTGAATAAAAGATTGATTTTTATTCAAAGGTGTGTGGCAGGATGGGCTAAGCAAGGTTAATTAAGTATTTAGCTTAATTAACCTAGGTCTAGGGGATAGGTAGGCTAGGGTAGATTGATTAGTAGGATAGATTAATTAGATAAGAATGATTTATCTAATTAATAGGGATTAGGGAAATGGACAAAATCAACTAAATAAATATTAGAAATGCTTATTTAATTGATTAGGATAGTGTTGTAAGGTATAGTGACAAATTAAATGAATTAATTGATCACAAGGGATAGACAGATGGTTAGGGATAAATTAATTAAATAAGGTGAATTTATTCAATTAATAGGGGGGATGAATTGGTGTAAAGGTACGGGAAACTAGTTTGCAGAGCAATCCAATTTTAGGTGTCTACATTTACAATAAAAATCCACATTCCACTACTCCATCATCAGAAAAAAAATCAAAAAGAAGGCTTAAAAATAGCCTTTCCACTAAGCTGCCCCAAAATAGCAGTCATAAATTTATGCAAAAATTAGGTTTCTAAATCCTCCACTACATGAAAATGCCCCTAGTGGGATTTATTACATCATTTAAGACAAAATTCCACCTAGGCATCTAGGCTCCTAATGAGACCACAAAACCCAAAAAAAAACTGCCATGGTGGTGCTCTTGCACCATACAACCGGCCTAGAAAAAGGACTCATGTCCCATGAGTGTTTGTCACAGGCCTCTTCTTAGCTCCTCCTTACCTTTACATGCTCTTTTGACTAGAAATCTCCTCCATAGGACCAAATGGTGTCTTAATGCTTCATACCTTGCATTGTGCACTTGTTTGTTGCTTGGCAATGTTCACCTCTTGTAGACAGACCTGCTCTCTATTTCTTGACTTCTTCACCATCATGAATTGGTGTCATACCTGCCTTGGCATTTGTACCTATGCCTTTTCTAGTTGTCCTTCCACTTATCCTTTGTTCTACCTTTGTCACTTGTCTAAACTCAGTCATAGTACCTTGTAAATCACTTTTATCTACTGCACTTCTTGCCTTTACCTTGTCCTGCAAATTCTCTACCCTCAATATCATTGTATCAACTAACTTTACCTCTTTCTTAACAGTCTTGAAAACCTCTTTCTCAAACTGCTCCTTCATCTCCTTTGTTCTCAATGGACATATGATTGTCCCTACCATGATTGTGTCAAGCAATCCTTGTGTCTCCAAAAGCAATCCATCCTCTACTTTTTCTTGGACTATCCTTGTCATCACCTTGTCTTCTTTTCTCTGCAAAATCAAACCACTCTTCAAGTTGACTACCTTTCCATCTTCCTTCTTTCTCTTATCTATTGTCTCAGCATCCTTAGTCCTTGAAATGGCCTCACATCCTTTGGTTATGTTCTCCTCAAGCCTCATAGGCTCCCTTGTGCCAAACATGATAATCTTAGCTACCTTTGTCTGCTATTGGACTTCTTCCTACAATGGAGTTAGTATAAAAGTCTTTCCATCCTTCCTAATGGTCAAGGTGTTAGCTCTTCCATCATAAACTACAAATCTATCAAACTACCAGGGTCTTCCAAGTATCAAATGACAACAATCCATGGGTAAAACATCACAAAGTACCTTGTCTTTATATCCTCCAATCTGAAATACAACTAATACTTGTTCACTCACTAAAATGGACTAATTATCACTTACCCAAGAGACTTTGTAAGGTGCCTCCCTAGGTACTCTCTCCAATCTCAGTTTGTCTACCATGTCACTAGACACCATATTGTTAGTGCATCTAGAATCCACTATTACCTTACATACCTTGTCTTTGCATTTACAAGCTATCCTAAATAGTGCTCTTCTTTGAATCAGCTCCTCCTTGGAGGTCTTCAAAAGTGTTCCTCTTCTTAGCATCAGTGTTTCTCCTAGCTCTGGTGCTACAACAGAGCTAGTGGAACTTGAATCACCACATTCTTCTTCTTGGACTATTTGAGCCCTCTTCTCACTCTTCCTTTCACCATCACTTGTACAACCTTGCCTCTCAAGACACTTGTATGTTGGGTGCCCAAACTCTTGGCAATTGTAACACTTACCTACAAAGGTGTTTGCACTCCTTCCACCACCAAATCTACCTCTAAAATCTGCACTTTGTCCTTGTCCTTTGCTTACCTCTTCTTAACTCTCATTGACTTGTTTTACATTTGTAAAAGATCCTCTACCCCTAGAGGTGTTGCCTCTGCTGCTAGCTATCTTATCCTACCTTCTTTTCACCTTTTCTTCTGCCCTTATAGCCATTTGAAAACATTCTTCAATTGTTTTTGGTGTCATCAAACTTATTTCATCCTAAATATTATACCTCAGACCATTAAGATATCTTTCTATTTTTTCTTCTTCATCTTCCTCATGCTTTGTCCTGATTACATACATGCCCAAGATAAAGCTTTAAAGTTCCTTCGCACAAAATTTGAACTATTAACTTATGTGTATGCTTACAACATGATAACTACTTTCCTAAGGATCTATTACATCAATATATATCAAGTCCAGATCAATAGATTCCTCTGCGTCAGTGAAGGAAGATCACAAATTCCAAAGAAGAGATGTAACGTGTGTACAAGGATAGGTTAGACCTAAATACATAGAACACCTCTAGAAAATGAATGGAATGATATGTGGATCTCCTGGGAAGGTCAGCCACAAACCAAAGATCATTAAATGATGTGTCATTAGGCTCCAAAGATTAGGAGAGGCTTCCGTAAGTTTCTCCTTCAGCTGGTTGTCAATGATTATTAGGATGCTCTACTCTGAGAAACAATCAAACTTCTGATAACGATATCTTTCCGGTATTGATGTGTAGATCTCTGAATTTTGGATATGATGTAGATGCTAAGTCTAGCTCCACAAGGTCTGAAATGCAACTGTGGTGAAATGTCAGACCAAAATGTAGAAACTTCTGACTAAACTGTCTAAACTGAACTAGAAAATGAAAAGAAACAAACTGAACTAAAAACAAATTGAAATGCAAATGTTTTTGGTTGATGCAAGATTGCTCTTGAACCAGGGATGCTCCTGCATCAGACATCCAAGGTTATTGAAAAAGTGAGTCCCTCACTTTGTTGGGGCTAGGGGAGAACCAAGACAGTCCACCTCAACCTAAGAAATCCATGATGAATCTTCTTCCAGTCTACCTTTCCACTTCACAAGATATTCTTTGTATTGTCTTCCTCTAGTGCTGCATCCAACTTGGCTATCCAAAATGTCTTCAATCTGGTCCGGTGTTTGTTGTGGTAACTGCTTCTTCAAGTCTTCTTCCACGTTGTCACTGAACTCTGCTTCATGATACTAATATAAGTCTGTAATGTTGAAAATAGGTGAAATACCCAATGTATCTGGTAATTCCACTTCATATGCATTCCCTGAATCAAATTTCCTGAGTATCTTACAAGGTCCAAACTTCTTCATCTTCAACTTGTTATATGTCCCAACTGGAAATATTTCTTTTCTCATGTACACCATTACTTCAAATTCCTTATGTCTTCTCTTCTCATTAGCCTTCTCTTTGTACTTACTATTCATATTCTCCAAATGCTTCTTAACCTGATCATGTACTGTCTTCATGTGATCTACAAATTCTTATGCTTTTGCACTTCTCTTTTCCTCTGTACTGATATCTCTTAATTCTGCAACTCCTTTAGGGTTTACTCTGGTAAAAATCTCAAAAGGTGTTCTTCTGGTACTCTTATTTACTAAATTATTGTATGCAAACTTTGCTTGTGAAAGAATCAAATCCCAACTTCCAGCTTTCTCTCCAACCAAACATCTCAACAAGTTCCCCAAACTCATGTTTGCTACTTCTGTCTGTCCATCAGTCTATGGATAAAAAGATGAACTAAAATTCAAATTTGTCTTCATCTTCTTCCAGAGTGTCTTCCAAAAGTATCCAACAAACTTTGTGTCTCTGTCTAAAACTATACTCTTAGGTAATCCATGCAATCTCACAATCTCCTTGAAAAATAAGTCAACTACATGCACTGCATCAGTTGTCTTCTTACAAGGTTGAAATGAGCCATCTTTGAAAATCTGTCCACCACTACAAATATTGAATCATGTCCTATCTGTGTTTTAGGTAATCCCATTACAAAATCCTTGCTTATGTCTTCCCAGGGTCTCTCTGGTACTATTAAAGGTTGATACAATCCAATATTCTGAGTACTCCCTTTTGCAACTTGACAAACTCTACAACTCTGCACAAATCTCTAAACATCCTTATGTATCTAAGGCCAAAAGTAATTTTCACTCACCAAAGTCACTGTCTTATCAATACCAAAATGTCCTACCAATCCACCACTATGCTTCTCCTTAATTAAATTATCTCTCATTGAACTCTTAGGTATGCACAACTGATTTCCTCTAAACAACATATCATCTTGAATGAAATAGTCCAACCACTTACTCCTATCTGTCACAACAAGTTCCTGTTGATGATGGTTTTGATGCAATCATAACAATTAGTTAAAATTCACATAAATGAACCAAAACTGACTTGAAAGATATGAAGGAATCAATTAAGATTCGCTTAATCCCAAGTTTAATATGGTCAAGTCTTGACCTATTGGGCAAATTCAGTAGGTTGATGTGAAGCTGTAATGTTCAAGGGGCCTTACGTGATTTAGGGTTTCTCAATGGTTTACTAGGCTCAAACTATGCAAAAGATCATAAAAAAAGCATGTTCAATCTTTTGCATAAAAGTGTTACTGTGTTGCAAAGATTTAAATAGTCTTCTTGAATTATTGTAGCTTTCTTCTCTTCAATATTATGAAAACTGTCTACTTTCAACTTTGTTGTTCATGCCTTTCAAATATGAGACAATTTCCTTTAAATTTCTACGTTTTAGCTAATTATATTTAGATGGCTTGGGAAAAGTTAGAAAGATCTACACTAATCTTCATTCAATCTAATAAAAGGATCTAATTATTTTGTTATCCATTGTATAAGTATTGCAACAAATTGATCAAATCCACAGACAAAACCCTAAGTGTAAATTCTGAGCATTTTCACCAACATACACTTAAAATTGCAAGCTTTAAGAGAAAACACTTCAAACACAATGAAGAGAAAGAAAACACTCAAAAGATAGATGCAAAATTCTAGATTTAATTGTATTAGAAACAACCAGTCATATAAGATTTACAATGTTTGAATGACTCTTAGCTTTAATGATCAAACTACAGAAAACTTACAAGCTTTACAGATATAGTAAGGAAGCTAGACATTCCACGCATTCCTTATTGCAGAAACAGGTGACCTCCTTCTTCTACTTCTTAAACTAAAAGGTCCCTCTATTCTAAATGTTACTTTACAAATTCCTACTGCTACAAATCTCTATGTAGCCCTGTGTAAAGTTTTACAGTGTATCAAGGCACAATATATAGACTTCCACTGTCCTCAATACAGCTCAAAACCCTAGTTAAACAATGGTTCAAACCTCTGGTTACAGCAATAAATGTTGGAGAACAAGTCTCCCAAAATATCTTTGAGCATACATCAAATCTAGGCAAAAATATGCCCTTCTGGAAACCCTAGCAGTTCAAAAATAACTTCTGTTGTTTGCTGCAATAATGTCTTCAGCTGCATTTTGTCTTCATCAATGAATGGCCTTTGACTTCCTCGCCCTTCATCCTTATCTTCCTCTACTCCTGAGATCTGATTTCCTCCTCCGTGATGTCACCGCCATCAAGTTTCAGCTCCTCTCTCAGCTGCAAACCTGCAAAAAATAAATAAGCAATAAATATTATTTCACTTAATAAACAGCAGGAACTGAAATAGCTGCCAAATCTAGTCGTGACTGTGTGAATGCATCAATCGGGCCCTGAATCCATGAAAAAAATTGCGTAAAAAAAATGCATATACAGCGCTTAGAAAAGTCAGGTCAACTATTGTTGACCAAAAAAATATGCATTCGGGCCTCACAAAAATGCCTCAAGTTCCTATCGCTTCATTTTCCTACTCATTTTCTCTATTTAAATCCTTGTATACCTGATATACAAGCTGGACGTGATATATCCATTTAATCGGATTCCAACCCCTTTTCAGTTCCATGGCTAGCATATCACAATGTATATCGATTTGTATGTATATGTTGTATGTCTTGCAATATACAAACACCAAAATATACAAGCACTTAACTCTATTTTATAACTTTTTAATTCTGCCACATGAAACAATGCATAAACCATTGTATACAACCCTTCGGACCTATCGCTGTTATAAATGGCAATTTATAACCCACCGAATCCGCAATGTATCTCTTGATATGCAAATCAAACGTGATACATAGGATAAATCCACTTTATATTCGTTTGGATTCTGGCTTGTATGTGGTGCCTTGTATGTTTTAGATATACATTCAGGTATACATACAAGCGTTTAACTTGATCTTAATCTTTTTTAGATTCCACATTGTATGCCTCTCAAACATACAAGCACGCATATATTCAACGATTTCACCAATTTTAATACTCCCTTCAGGTCCGCACTTTTATATTTCATTGTATGTTGTGCTTGTACCTTTCAATATACAATCGGATATACATATAATGAATTAACTCACTCTAACTTTGTTTCGCGTCCACAGTATGTATATCCGTTGCATTTTGACTTTGTATATTTCGCAGTCATCAAATAGGCAAACCCCAAATATACATGGATTTAACGTTATCCCATAGCTATTTCGATTCTGCCATTTGTATAAACTGTTGTATATCGCAATGTATGTGTAAATATACAAGCTGGACCTATACAACGAATTAACATTGTTTCAAAAACCTTTTAAGTCCACGTTGTATATCGGGCCTTGTATACTATGAAATCCTCTTTTCAAATCCGCGGATATACAACAAATTCACCACATTTCATAATACTTGAGTTCCGCATTGTATGCATAAAGTGTTTGTATATTCGGCTTGCATGTTTCGACCTACCAACATATAACGTGAGAATGCAAAGCAGACATGAAACATCAATTCATTTTAACCTAAAACCACTTTGGGTCCATCTTGTATGTATATTTCAAAACTTTTACCAAATGCATACAAGAAAAAAAAAGAAATATACAAGCGGCCTTGTATATGAACCTGATTGCAAAAGCGACTAAGTATAAAATGACTTTGCACATACGAAGGACTTTGTATATGCAAAGTGATATACAAGCCTAAATGTACATTTTACCAAAATGATCATAACTTGCAAAATATGATGAATTTTAAGGTGGTTTAAAAAGTAACCCTAGCTCATTTTTCACAAGGAATCCAACCATATCATGCACTAGTACTAAAAATGCATTTTTCTCTATTTTCAACAAAGCTTGCAAATTTTGAGTCTCTTTTCCCTTTACCACCAAGCAAACCAACACACAAAAGCAAAAAAGCAAAGCCACAGCAGGGGTTTTCATTTTGCTAAGGAGTAAAATGGGGTGTGTTATGAACATCACAACAACTAGCTATCAAACAAAACAATTAAATTCAAAGCATTAAGGAAACTAAATGAAATAAATTCATAACTCCCAACTATCTTTCCTGTAGATCATTATTCAACTTGAGACCTAAGGTATTCAATAAGGGTGCATGAATTTTCATTTTTAGTTTAAGTGTGTGCACGTGATTAATTATCCTCATCTTGAAGATCGGTTGAACAAACCAGTGACTGATATTAGCCTACGTAGGTGAGGATATTCCCTTATAGCTGACCGGATAGAGCCTTGCTGCCAGCTAGCATCTATAGCCCCATCAAGGTTATCGTTACAATTCTCCTAAGTAGAGCCCCACTGCCAGCGAGCGTCTATAGCCCCGGTAGAGTTACTTAGATGGCTTAATCTAGATTTTTAGTATAATATGCTTTATTGTATTTTTATATTTTATATTTTATTGATTTTGATTTTTTTGATAGAAATTTCACAAGATATAGCAATTTGTAACTTTATGATGCAAGGAGTAGTCACTTGTTGAAATTAAGCTGAGAATTGTAATGGTAGCAAGGGTGACCTCTAATTTTTCACCTAATATCTACACTAGTAGGTTCAACAAACCCAAGGATTTTAGGTGTGTCATCGTGAGAAACCTTCCTCGAACTCTCAATCACTGTTATTGAATACAAAATTTGAGAAGCTAAACAACTCTCTACATTCATGACAGTCACAACAAGTTATGCATGAATTGCAAATAATTAACCTGAATATTCTAAATTTCCTACTATTTTCAATAGTTGCTGGTTTGCTCCTTAATACTCCAAAGAAAAAACAAAGATCCCTACTGAGGAGACAACAAACAACCAAACAAACAGACTGTACAAACAACAAAACAGAAACAAAACAACAAAACAAAAGAAACAAAAAACAAAACTGTACAAACAACTAACCTACAAAGCAAGACAA
Organism: Cunninghamia lanceolata; assembly: GCA_027924645.1. Lineage (NCBI taxonomy): Eukaryota > Viridiplantae > Streptophyta > Pinopsida > Cupressales > Cupressaceae > Cunninghamia > Cunninghamia lanceolata. Next base: position 4,319,399 of record BSBN01000071.1, on the reverse strand, counting down.
GCAAACAAAGAAAAGAAAACAAAACAACTACTCTACCAAACTATATACAAGCCTCTACAAGGCAAATAGAACCCAAGAAAAGACCTAAGAACACCCCTACTTGCATATTTCTTTGGATTGTGCAGGAGTAACAGGGCATTAGTTATGGTTCTTAACTTAGCAAATTTATCTTTGAATTCTAAAAAATGCTCTTTTATTCTAAATTCACTGTGTTTAACAGGATGATCTCTAATTATTAGCAATTGAGGCAGCCCATCCTGTTCATGACTAATCCATATGCATGCCCTATCTCTTAAATCTCCATAATCAAAATAGTATTCAACATTATCCACTGAGGAAAGGAAAGAGACAACCTGATGTATTTTTAGCTCTGTTAGACATGCATGTTTCTTGACAGCTGGCTCTCCATTTAACCCTATACTTTCATTGCCTAGCTCCATGTCAGGTCTTTCTTCAAATTGAAAGATGAATGACTCTAGATGTATCATTTCTTCATCTTTATCTAGCTTTGTTCCTCCATTCTAGATGTTCAGTTTATCCTCAAATTCAACAAACCTCTCAAAATTCTCATCAGTTCCCTGCACATCAGCACTTAAGTGAGTATATTCGTCATCATAACCTGATATACAGAATTTAATCATTTCTAGATCACTTGACTGTAAGGGTGGAACATCTTTTGATTGATAGGAATACTCCCCTATTTCACTTTCAAAATAATGCTGGAGTGATGCCTGATTATGCACAGCAATAGCATGATCCTCTGCATCTTCAATTTTCATGAACTATTCATCAAATACTTCACATTTATCATCTAGTAGAGAGTCTGATCCCATTGAGCTGCAACAATCTTGAACTTGATCATTTAATTTAAACAAGTTAGCCATGAAACTAGGATTTACTTTCTTCTCTATGACTTCATCAGTTGCTATAATAGGAATCTCATTAGTAGCAGTGCATTTAAATTCTTCCATTTGTCCACATTTCTCTTTACCATAAAATGACTCAAGGAAAGATGTTTTACTACCCTTTCCCATGACTCCATTATTTGCTGATACAAAAAATTTCTTGGCCAAATTATTTTCATTAAAACTTTTCAGGTCAGATCCAGAGGTTTCTTCTTGACAAGTATTCCTTAGTAACTCCATATTTTTATCAAATAATGAATCAAGATGAACCTCACTTTTCTTTTCCTTTTCATTAAATCCTCTTTGCTTATCATCTAGAAAATGAACATGAGTTGTGATTTCATCCCTATATTTTTTCAGGATATTTGTACCTTTCACTAACCTTAATCACACTTGGACCTTGACAAGAAAGTAGATTATTTTTCTTACCATCACATGATTCTGGAAAAGAGACTCTACTATCCTTTATTTCTAGCATTGGTTCCATCTTTGTATTCTCTAAACAAATAATGACTGCTGATATTGCATCCTTCTGCTGCTCCATAATCTACTCATTTTCCTGCCAACTTTCAGCCCTATACACATTTGAGAGAGAGATTAGTCCTTTTAAATATAAATCTAACCTTGTAGGAAAAGTCAGACAACTAATTTCACCATGCCCTGTGGACTTATGTATCCTACACCTTCCAAATGAGCCATAGCTAGATAAATTCTGAGGATAAAGCTATCTATTTAAAGCTTCCTGAAATGAAGGAATGCTAACTTGAAAATTGTCCCCATATGAGTCCATTGAAAATGGGACCCTGTTTTCAACCTTTTAGGTTTTTTTGAAATTTTATGAGATCTAACATATCTCAGAATAAAGCATTAAAACTCAGAAATTCAACCTTAAATCCAATCAGGCCCTCCTTCTAGCGCCAGAAAACTGTTGATGATGGTTTTGATGCAATCATAACAATTAGTTAAAATTCACATAAATGAACCAAAACTGACTTGAAAGATATGAAGGAATCGGTTAAGATTCGCTTAATCCCAAGTTTAATATGGTTAGGTCTTGACCTATTGGGTAAATTTAGTAGGTTGATGTGAAGCTGTAATGTGCAAGGGGGCTTACGTGATTTAGGGTTTTTCAATGGTTTACTGGGCTCAAACTATGTAAAAGATCATAAAAAAAGCATGTTGTTCATTCTTTTGCATAAAAGTGTTACTGTGTTGCAAAGCTTTAAATAGTCTTCTTGAATTATTGCAGCTTTCTTCTCTTCAATATTATGAAAACTGTCTACGTTCAACTCTGTTGTTCATGCCTTTCAAATATGAGACAATTTCCTTTAAATTTCTGCGTTTTAGCTAATTATATTCAGATGGGTTGGGAAAAGTTAGAAAGATCTACACTACTCTTCATTCAATCTAATAAAAGGATCTAATTATTCTATTATCCACTGTATAAGTATTGTAGCAAATTGATCAAATCCACAGACAAAACCCTAAGTGTAATTTCTGAGCATTTTCACAAACATACACTTAAAATTGCAAGCTTTAAGAGAAAACGTTTCAAACACAATGAAGAGCAAGAAAACACTCAGAAGATAGATGTAGAATTCTAGATTCAATTGTATTAGAAATAGCGAGTCATATAAGATTTACAATGTCTGAATGACTCTTAGCTTCAATGATCAAACTACAGAAAACTTACAAGCTTTACAGATATAGTAAGGAAGCTAGACATTCCAGGCATTCCTTATTGCAGACACAGGCAACCTCCTTCTTCTACTTCTTAAACTAAAAGGTCCCTCTATTCTAAATGTTACTTCACAAATTCCTGCTGCTACAAATCTCTATGTAGCCCTGTGTAAATTTTTACAGTGTATCAAGGCACAATATATAGACTTCCACTATCCTTAATACAGCTCAAAACCCTAGTTAAACAATGGTTCAAACCTCTGGTTATAGTAATAAATGTTGGAGAACAAGTCTCCCAAAATGTCTCTGAGAATACATCAAATCTGGGTGAAAATATGCCCTTCTGGAAACCCTAGCAGTTCAAAAATAACTTCTGTTGTCTGCTGCAATAATGTCTTCAGCTGCATTTTATCTTCATCAATGAATGGCCTTTGACTTCCTTGCCCTTCATCCTTATCTTCCTCTACTCTTGAGATCTGATTTCCTCCTCTGTGATGTCACCACCATCAAGTTTCAGTTCGTCTCTCAACTGCAAACCTGCAAAAAATAGATAAGTAATAAGTATTATTTCACTTAATAAATAGTAGGAACTGAAACAGTTGCCAAATCTAGTCGTGACTATGTGAATACATCAATTGGGCCTTGAATCCGTGAAAAAAATCACGTCCAAAAAAAATGCATATACAGTGCTTAGAAAAGTCGGGTCAATTGTCATTGACCAAAAAAATATGCATTCGAGCCTCATAAAAATGCCTTAAGTTCCTATCGCTTCGTTTTCCTACTCATTTTCTCTGTTTAAATCCTTGTATACCTAATATACAAGCTGGATGTGATATATCCATTTAATCGGATTCCAACCCCTTTTCAGTTCCACGGCTTACATATCGCAATGTATATCGGTTTGTATGTATATGTTGTATGTCTCGCAATATACAAATGCCAAAATATACAAGCACTTAACTCTATTTTATAACTTTTCAATTCTGCCACATAAAACAATGCATAAACCGTTGTATACAACACTTCGGACCTATCGCTGTTATAAACGGCAATTTATAACCCACCGAATCCGTAATGTATCTCTTGATATGCAAATCGGACGTGATACATAGGATAAATCCGCTTTATATTCGTTTGGATTCTGGCTTGTATGTGGTGCCTTGTATGTTTTAGATATACATTCGGGTATACATACAAGCATTTAACTCGATCTTAATTTTTTTTGGATTCCACATTGTATGCCTCTCAAACATACAAGCGCGCATATATATAATGATTTCACCAATTTTAATAATCCCTTCAGGTCCGCACTTGTATATTTCATTGTATGTTGTGCATGTACCTTTCAATATACAATCAGATATACATACAATGAATTAACTCACTCTAACTTTGTTTCACATCCGTAGTTGTTGTGATGTTCACAATAGTTCCTTACATGCTTTCCAAGGTTCTGTAAAATCAGTGTCTCCCTCATACATGTTCTTCAATTCGTCAAAACCCAACACTTCAACTCTCATATCTGTCAACAAGTTCCTTCTCCTACTCAAGGCATCAACAACTTTGTTTGATTTACCAGTCCTATGCTTCAACACAAAAGTATAACTCTACATGAACTCTACCCATCTCATGTGTCTCTAATTCAACTTACCTTGACTGTTCAAATATTGTAAAGCTTGATGATCTGTATACAACACAAACTCCTTAGATAACAAATAATGTCTCCACTTCTTCAAGGCTTGAATTATGGCATAGAACTCTTGATCATAAACTGAATATCTTCTCCTTGCATCATTCAACTTTTCACTTAAATATACTATTGGTCTACCTTCTTGACTTAACACTACTCCAATTGCACTTCCACTTGCATCACAATCAACTTGAAATACCTTATTGAAATCCGGTAATGCCAAGTTGCTCTGTCACTTTCTACTTCAACAACTCAAAACTTTTATCTGTTCTAGACATCCACTTAAAATCTTTTCTATCACCTCTCATTGTCTCTGTCATAGGGTTACAAATTGAACTGAAATTTCTAATGAACTTACGGTAGAAACTCGCCAATCCATGAAATGATCTAACTTCTCCAATGCATTATAGTGTAGGTCATTCAACAATTGTTGTCACTTTCTCAGGGTCCATCTTCAATCCTTCCGCAAAAATCACAAATCCTAAATATATCAACTCTTCCTTCATGAAACTACACTTCTTGATGTTTATCGGCAATTTCTCTTCTCTCAACCTCTACAAAACTTGTCTAATATACCAAAAATGTTCCTCTTTTGTCTTACTGAAAATCAGAATATAATCCAAGTATACAACCACAAAATTACCCAAGAATTTCTTTAAGACTTCATTCATCAATCTCATGAAAGTACTCGATGCATTTGTCAATCCAAAAGGCATCACTAACCACTCATACAATCCTTCATTTGTCTTAAAAGCAGTCTTCCATTCATCTCCTTCTCTGATTCTGATCTGATGGTATCCACTCTTCAAATCTATCTTTGTGAAATATTTTGCTCCACTCAAACAATCCATGATATCATCCATCCTAGGTAAAGGAAATCTATACTTAACTGTGATCTTGTTTATTGCTCTAGAATCAGTATACATTCTCTATTCTCCATCCTTCTTCGGTACTAACACTGTAGGTACTACACAAGGACTCAAACTTTCTCTGATCAAACCTTTCTCAACAATTCTTGTATCTGTCTATTCAATTCTTCATTCTCTGTCAGTGTCATCCGATGTGCTGCTTTGTTAGGTAAACTTACTACCGATATAAGATCCATGTGATGACTGATACTCCTTATAGGTGGCAATCCATCAGGTACATTATCTGATATGATGTCTTCATATTTTGTTAGCAACTCTCTTATCTCCTCCGGTTGTGATTCTTTAGTCTCTTTGTCCAAGGCTTCAGGCTTCTTAGGAATCAAGGCATAACACATATTCTCATATCTCAAACCATCTAGAAATTTTCTTCCATCTACCAAACAAATTCTAGCATTTCCACATACTACATCTTTAGGATCATCCTCCAAAGGAATCAAGGTAATTCTCTTTCCATTTGTTGTTATAGTATATGTATTCTTTCTCCCATCATGTATAGCTTTTCTATCATACTGCCAAGGTCTACCCAACAAGATATGACATACATCCATAGGCATAATATCACACAAGACTTCATCATGATAAGATCCAATATGAAATTTCACCAAACATTGTTCACTAACTAGTACCTTATGATCATCTTGAATCCATGCCATCTGATATGGCTTAGGGTATTTCAATCTTTCCAACTTCATCTTAGTCCCCATCTCCTCTGAAACTAGGTTATCTAAACTACCACTATCAATTACAACTTTACAACACTTACCTCATGATTTGCATCTAGTTCTGAATAGACTCTTCCTCTGCGGTGGTTCCTCATTTGTCTCTATTTGAAATAGTGCTCTCCTCATCACCAATGATTCTCCTTTCTTTGGTTTACCAATAGAACAGGGGTCATCTAGTTCAGCAGGTTCTTCTTCAACATACTCTACTCTTCCACTATTTTCTATCCTCTTACTTGTACTACCCTGATTACATTCGAATGCTCTATGTCCTTCACTTCCACACTTGAAACAAGTACCTCTGAATGTTCTCTTATCCAATCCTCTTCCTTCTCTTCTGTATCCTTCATTTTGGTATGGATTATAGTTGCCTTTGGGATGAAAATTTCTATCATTTCTCTGGTATGCAATAGTATCTTTGTCATCTTTCTTAAATGGGCTGTCAAACTTGTTCTGCTCTAGATGTGATCTGTCTCCTCTAAAATAAGTCCTACCTCTCTAAAATTTACATCCTCTTCCTCTCTATCTCTGATCATGCCTCTTACTTAGCTTCTCTTCAACCTTCAGGGCAAACTGATATGCTTCCTCTAAAGATGTCATCCTCACTAAGCTTAGTTCCTCTTGAATATTCAATCTCAGTCCATTGATATATCTAGCCACTTTCTCCTTGTTTTCTTCACTATGTCCTATCCTTATGATCATTTTATGAAATTCTTTAGTGTACTCCTTCATCGATTTCTCCTTTTGTCTCAGGTTTTGCAATCTTTTCAACAGTTCCAACTCATAGTCAGCAGTTATAAATTGATTCTTCAGTTTTGTCACCATCCTATCCCATTTTGTAATCTTTTCTTTTCCTCTTCTATTTCTTTCCAACTGAGCTTGTTTCCACCATATAGCAACATGTCCTTTAAGCTTTGTCTTTGCAAATTTCACCTTCTTCGGATCTTCAATTTCCTCATATTCAAAGTATTCTTCCATATCATTTATCCAGTCAATCAATTCTTCAGGGTTCAAATTACCAGTATAGTTCAGCACATCAACTCTAGGTCACTTTCCAATCTTTGAAATATCTGACATCTTTACTTGATCTGATTCTTCTTCTTCATCACCTCCTAGGGTTTCGCCAGTTTATTCAATAAATTGAAATTCTTCTTCCTCATCACTTTCAACATTAGGTCTCGGTGTCAATCCTCTTTGCCTATCTTCTTCAACAACATCTAATTGAATTTGCATTATTTTCATTATCTCCATCATCTCATCTATTCTACTAGCTATTGTTGCAACTACAACAACTCTCCTTGGCAGCATTCTTCCTAGGATCAAGTGTAAACTACCTCAGGTTCGGTGATCGGGCTAGAAGGTGGCAATTGCCTCTCAATCGATGATCAGTTGCAACACAAGTAACCTACCTCAATTAGGCAATCTATCCATAGTAGGATCTTACATAATTCCTTCGCCAACTTTGCTCAATCCACTCCCAAAAGATTCAAACTTTTGTTCTGATACCACATGGTGCAGTCATGGTAGGAGGGTTCACAAAATGAACTGTCTAGATCGTGCAACAAGAGTAAACACAATAGAAACAACTCAAAGAAATGAAGCAAATGTAGATTCAATCATTCAATATATCATAGAATTCAAATAAAGATCGGTCGACAACATGTGTGCTTACAATTAGGGCTCACAGGCCTAATTGCATACATGCACAAGATAAAGCTTTGAAGTTCCTTTGCACAAAATCTAAACTATGAACTTATCTGTATGCTTACAACTTGATAATTGTTTTCCTAAGGATCTATTACATCAATATATATCAAGTTTGAATCAATAGATTCCTCCACGTCAGCCAAGGAAGATCAAAAATTCCAAAGAAGAGATGTAACGTGTGTACACAGATAGGTCAGACCTAAATGTATAGAACACTTCCAAAAAACTGAATGGAATAATATGCGGATCTCCTAGGAAGGTCAGCCACAAACCAAAGATCATTGAATGATGTGTCATTAGCTCTAAAGATCAGGAGATGCTTCTGTAAGTTTCTCCTTCAACTGGTTGTCAGTGATTATTAGGATGCTTTGCTCTAAGAAATAGTCAAACTTCTGATAGTGATATCTTTCGGGTATTGATGTGCAGATCTCTAAATTCTAGATATGATGTAGATGAATAATTGTAGATGCTAAGTCTAGCTACACAAGGTCTAAAATGCAACTGTGGTGAAATGTCAGACCAAAATGCAGAAACTGCTTCTGACTGAATTGCCTGAACTAAAAACAAACTGAAATGCAAATGTTTTTGGTTGATGCAAGATTGCTCTTGAACCAGGGATGCTCCTGCATCAGGAAATCTTAGCCTTCCCCTTTTTCTGCCTTTCATCTTGCACAAAGTTCCACCACAGCAAAGCATGCCCTTTCAATTTGGTCTTAGCCTTCCTCACCTTGTGACCTTCATCTACTTCACTTTCAAAGTAATTCTCCATGGCTCCTATCTAGTCCAAGATCTCTTCACCATCTAGTTTTCCTCCATACATTGGCAAATCTATTTTGCTATGTCCATCACCTTTCACATCCTTCAAAAACTTTACCATCTTCACATCCTCTGGATCCAATTCTTCCTCTTCAAAATCACTTTCATTCATGGTGACCCTAGCTTTAGACTTCAATGCAGCAATCTCCTTCTTTAAGGCTTCTAGTTCTCTAGCCTGCTGATCAATCTTTCTAGCAATTGTGCTTCCTTTAGGAGGCATCTTGACTCCTCATATTCCACTTTGCTCAAACTCCAACCTTCAACTCTTCCAATGATCTACTGCTTGAGCTCTGATACCACTTTGATGTAGAGGAGGTAGGGGATAGGTAGGGAAAACCAGGGGATAGGCTCATCAAGACCTCAAAGATCCAATGACTGATCATGCATGGACATGACTATCCTCTCACAACACATGACTCTAATGTTAGGTAAAGACACCTCCTCTTGGTTTGTGTGCGTGGGACTTTTACCAACCACCTAAGACACCATAGACCACCTTTATATGATAGTTCAACACTAATGAAACTACCCAAAACCCTTGACTGCAGATCCTTCTCACCACTCCCTTGCAACTAGCCCTAGTTGCTTGTAGCCCTCAAATTAGGGTTTTTTAGATGTAACTCATAGAGTACTTGTAAAACCCACCAAAAAAATAGTGTTCTAGGTACCCATTTGGGTCCTACACAACATATTTCAAAATCAAGTAGGTTTGTTTTGGTACGTGGGCCTCTACAAATGAATGTTCCTCTTTTCCTAGGCCTAATTAGGCCTCTTTTACAAAGCAAGTATGGGCAAAACTCACTCTAACCTCCTAAATCCTACTCTAGGGTGTCTATGGGGTTGCAAATGGCCTGAATGTGCCATCTTTAGGGATCTTTGGTCATCCCAAACCACCTTTTCACAAAATCACTCTTCCAACTATGCTTGAAGGCCTAATACATGGGATTATTAAGCACTATTGACCTCAAATGGTACTTCAATCTAGTCCCCTACTTCTGCATACAAAAAATAAAGTATGTACACCCTAACTAGATCTTATCCACCCATTTTGGAGCCATGAAATATGTGGAATGGGTTAAAAATCCATCGAGTTCCTTAAAACCCTCAAAACTAGGGTTTAAGACCCACTTCCACAAAACCAGTGATAAAATGCTTCAAGATCAATGAAAATCCTTCTAAATTGATTCAAATGAAATCTTATACCATTCACCTCATGATTTCAGACATTTTGCTCCATGACAATACAGTACGGATTTACACAGGATGTTGGAAACAACAAAAAGATAGAAAAAAGTAGAAAACAGGAAAAATCTTGTATTTTCTTCACTCCAAATTACATTCTCTAGCCTCTTCAACATGTATGAGACATAATATAGCATGTTTACAATAAAAATCCACGTTCCACTACTCCACCATTGTGAAAAAAATCAAAAAGAAGGCTTAAAAATAGCCTTTCCACTAAGTTGCCCCAAAATAGCAGTCATAAATTTAGGCAAAAATTGGGTTTCTAAATCCTCCACTACATGAAAATGACCCTAGTGGGATTTATTACATTATTTAAGAAAAAATTCCACCTAGGCACCTAGGCTCCTAATGAAACCACAAAACCCAAAAAAAAACTACCATGGTGGTGCTCCTGCACCATGGTGTCAAATGTGCTCCTATCTTGTTGCTTTCTTGCAATGAGTAAGATGCTTTGTATTTACTTATGTAAGTCATCTTGATGTTGAGGATATTGAGAAAATTAGCTCCTTTGGTAGAAATAGTGAGTTGCAGTGGAAACAGTGTATTGCATACAGAAGAACAGTCCAAGAGATTGCTCCACATTTCTTGAAAGATGAATATCTTTGTCTACGGATTGGAAGTTATTTAGAGGCACATCTGAAGATGCTATGTTTCAAGTATGAGCCTTTGATGTGAAGAATTGAGTGAGTTATGTTCATTAGAGTGAAAACAATTTTTTTCTGTATGTTTGACAATAATAGGGAGAAAGTATTATGCTCCACATTCCCTCGCATTGAATTATTTTTGTTTGTGGTTCTAGAGTTAAGTCTGAGATGATGTTATGTGCCTTCAACTCCCATGGTTCATTATTTGGTGGTCCACAAGCAATCTTTTCATTATGACAGTGGTTGGTAGTGTTGGTTATGTGCTATAGTTTGAAGAATCTTTTTGATAGAGTGGTTAGATATCGTGCAGTTGTTCTTGGTGATTACAATGTGCTTGTGGATGTCTCCTGATTGTGTTCCTACCTTTGGATTGGTCCACAAAGAGTAATTTGGATCGTGGATGAAGTATGTTCCTTAAAGACCAAGTGCTCTCACCAGTCTTGGCTGACTTGCTTGATTTCATTAATTGTGGAGATGCCTTGAAGATTGTGGAAGCATGTCATGGTGTGAAGAATTGTGTTTGAGTCCTAGCTAAGGTGTAACATGATCTGCATACATATTTACCTTAGCAAATCTTGTTTAGTTCTAGACCTATTTCTTTATATTTTTGTAATGTCGACCTTGGAGATTGTTCCAACAGTTGATGAATGTAATGCCGACCTTGATGTACATTCCAAGGTTGATGAATTGTATAAAATCATAAAATAGAGTTGTGAAAAGGTGTGGTCTACAAAAATGAAGAGATAAGTGCGAAGGTGTGAAAGAACAGAGCAGAGAAGTTATATTGTGCTTCAATGGAACTGAATCCAGGTATGGAGTAGATGCTACTTAATCAGTTCACCACTTTGGTAGTGAGCCACCCCTTGGCAGTGAGCCACCCTTTGGCAGTGAGTCATTCTTTGCAATGAGCAATTTGGGAAGTGAGCCTTGTAGGTAGTGAGCCTCTATTTTTTGGTATTATTGTAACTCATATATTTATGTGGTCTAATACCCACCATGGTTTTTCCCTTTTAGGGTTTTCCACGTAAAAATCTGGTGTCTACTATGTTAAATATGTGATTGTGATTAAGTTTATGGTTTCATACTTTCATGGTTGAATCTGATTATTAGTGATTAAGTAGTTGATGTTTTAACAGTCATTAAGTGTTAAGTTTTGTGACAACGGATTCACCTGCCCCTCAGTTGTCCTATGCATTTCAACAAGGTTAATCACCATCTTCAGATTCACAGGTTCTTGAGGTTTAGAAACATAAATTGCATTTACTAATCTTTGATACAATGATGGTTTAGGAGTCATAGTGGAATATTCAATCGAGGTAAAGTCCTCAAGGGCTTCATCTAACATATTGAAGTCATCACAACTAAACGACTCATCATACACATGAAAGTCTTGTAAAAAGTAATCCGACATTATAGCATGTTCTAATTAACCCAAGACTTAAATGTAAAATGATATAGTATAAACTTTGTGAGAATGAAATATAATAGCACTATGCAACACACAAAGTTGTAATTTTAAACTCTTTTAATGAAAGGATAAATAAATCACTCAAGATTCAATGTAGTGCTTTCACAAAAGAGAGTTTGCAATCTAAATGTGATTTAGGACAGCAAACTAATTCAGATCTGATGTTAAAAAGGATGCAAATTCTTTTAGAGCATGGGTTCACCAAAATGTTTAGAGGAAAAAGTGGGATTATGATAGTTAATCAAACCTTACTCTTTCACTTGCTAAACATTAGGAAGATAAGAGTCAAGCTTGAGGGATCAAGCTATAGGTTTCCTATGCTTTTGTTTATACTAACTAGGTCTGAGTAAGTGTTTTATTAGGTTATCACAAGTTTGTTCTAATCCCTAATTATGAAACCCTAATTACACAATGTAACTATAACAGACTAATTTTAGAGACAAATATAGACAAACATGTAACAAAAATATAGAGAATAAGGTACAAAGAACATCCACCTAGAAAATAAAGATCAACTAGACTTGGGTACCTACCCCAAAGCCCCAAAGTCCTCTATAAAAGTCCTTTGCACCTGATATCTGATAGTCCCCGGAGGTTCCTAGATGCTAAAGAATATTCCTAGGTGGGCTTGGGTGCCCACCCCGAAGCCCCACAAATATCGTAGTCTAGCAATTTGAAACTCTATCATGACTGTATCTACAATATCCATCTTCCTATCACTCCTTTCTGTTGGATCTTAACAAATTTAATCTGCACATACAAAGGAGGAGAAAGATGTTTGTGGCTATATAGGAGCTTGCCTCAGTCAAGCCCCATTTTCAGTATTCCTACCTCAACGATAGTCAATGATAAAGATTTGCAGATGTGTGTACTCATCTAACAAATGTATATGTAGAAAATGTAAAACCCTAGATGATTCAAGCATCAAGGAAAGAGTAACACCTTGCTTCACTCAATGAAACAATAATAACATCACCTCAAGGAGATGAAAGCAATGAAGACTTGTAGAACAAGAAGGCGATGTAGTCATATCTGTAGAGGATTTCCAAGTTCAATGTTGGAGGCTTCAACCCTTCTCCAAATCATATAAAAGGTTGTACAAACCTTAGGAAGAGCAAGATAGTCTCAAGATGTTGATTCCTAATCTCCATAGAATATCTCCATGATAGCAACTTCAAATAAATCCAAGAGCTTCAACATAGTGTTGTTCTTCAATGGCAATTTTGGTAGAGTTTTGGCATAAAGATTGCATCAAGATTGTGTGTAATAAAATGATTTTCAAATGTATTTAAATATCTAACCTTAGGAATTTCAAATTTCAAAATAAGATGTCAACATCGAGCGAAAAATGAAAATTTGAAAACAGAATCCTGAGATGCACGGTGGGAGCCGACATCCCACCAAGATTCAAAACCCTGAAAATAGGGCAAGGTTAGGGCACGGGCACCCAAGCCCAAGCCCTAATTTTTCAATCATCTCTACTTCAAGGGGGTCTAGGGAATCCCAAATCTAATTTTCTTTTTTAGGTTCAGTCTTCAATTATTTTGGAATACAACATTTCCTCAGTTAGACATGGGTCAATTAGGGTTTAGGAAGGCCAAAAAATACATAGGTTAAAAGGATGCCAAAGGAGAGGAGTTAAACTGAGTGAAATTGTACCATTCCATATAGGAGGACAATTTCTGACGTAATAGGAACTAACCTCAAAACTTCTCAACCAAACAACACCAACCCACTTGTTACCCAAACCCAAGCATCTAGTTATCACCTAGCTCTTCCAAAATGTGAACTCCTTACAACAATAGATAGCCACCATTTCCACAAGTTCATCTTAGCCTAACATCCCATCATATTATATAGGGAGTCCTCTATCCTTAGCCATTCTTTCCTCTTCCCTTCCACAAAAATTTGAAGCTCGTCGCTTGGAAAAGTACAATGGTAAAGTAGATCCACAAAACCACATGTCAAAATTTACAGCATTGTGTAACAAATTCATATTTTAGGAGGCTTTTCTAGCTAAACTCTTCCCGTAGTCTCTAAAATATATCACGTTGAACTAGTTCTACTCACTTCCTAATCATTCAATTACTTCTTTTTAACAACTTGTCAACAAATTTATCCAACACTTCCAAGTGAATATTGGACTGCATGACACATTGACTGATCTCATCCATGGTCGCAAGGGAGAACAAGAGAAAGTGATTGACTTGATTGGCTATTGTCAGGTTCTTTTCTCCTAGATACCTTATTCATTCCCAAATTTTGATGTACAATAGGTTTTCGTAGGAACCTGTAGCCACATATAAGAGATATGATTCTACAAATGCACTATTCCTCATTCACAAATCTTTGCATGACGCTTTTTGACTACTAGAAGTGAGTCAGTATGAGGGCTCCTCATCACAGACTCCCATTGGAGTGTTTGATGCCCCTTCTTCATTTCAAAACTACAAGAAAAAAAAAACTTCATCAAAATAAATTCTTCCAACAATGTTCAACAAGTAGCAGCCATGACACCAACCCAAAGTGCTATGGCCCTTGTTGCATATGTTGTCATTAATGTCAAAATAATGATGATTAGTGATGTCAAAAGAGTGGTAATCATTCATGTCATAAGAATGGCCAAGAGAAGGATCAAAGGAGCAGACAAAGGAGTGATGATCAGAGGAGTTGTGAGGTGTAGGATATGGTCATAAAAGTCATGAGCATGTTGATGGATCAGTATCATCTGTACATAGTTGTACCTTATCTTTTCAAGTTCATGGGCAAGTGAAAGCTATCAAGTTGAAGGATATGCTGACATGAAGAAATTGTGGTTTCTTGTTTTTGATGAATGAATGTTGTCTATGGTGTTGTGAATGTTGCACTCATTGCCTCTTATTGAAAAGCATTGAATGAGATATGAAAGAGAATGTATAAGGTTTCAATTGTCAAAGGCACAAGGATTTGTTCTAAATGAGCCCAGAAGATTGTACCACATTTCACCACAGATGAAGATATGGCATTGCATCTTGGAGGTTAGAAATAGTTATGAAGTGTACATGATCCTAGTTTCAAAGATTAAAGGTTACCATAGAGCTTTTTAGAGCTAACAGAGTGAAGATAGTCCCGTGTTACAGTGTTGTTGCAGTTTCAAAGGTACAGAAGAATGCTCTGCATTTCTCTACACTTGAAGATATGACCATGCAATTCTAGGGATAGCTAGAGATAGCTATGGAGAATACGTGATTTAGATTTGAGAACTTAAGATCTCTTGCAAAGTTGTACAAGGCTGACAGAGTGAAGATAGTGTGTCACAGTGTTGGTACAATATCAGAGATGCAAAAGAATACTCCACAATCCACCACACTTGAAGATATAGCCTAGAGATTTGGAGCACATGTGAAGAAAGCTTTTTTGTTCGACATATTCAAGTTTCAGAAGAAATAGAGTATTGCAAGTATGTTTTTTAATACCCCATATAAAGATAGCGTAATCAGACCATGTAAGGAATATTGGCATCAATGTTTGATTGTTTGTGCCAGCATGAAGTGACATGAATTGATAAAAGGAGTGTATGAGAATGTTTGCAAGACATGTAATGTTCATGACATGATCCGCATGATGTTATTTTGTCTCTCTGCTACCACTTTAGTTCTAGAGCTAATGTGTTGAAGGATAAGTGCTTATGGAGTTGACATGATATGTTTAGGTGATTGCACCATGTGTGTGGAAGTGTGCACAAGAAAGAAAGCTTAGGAGAATGGAAAATAGGTCTAGTTGATTACTTGGTATGAACTGCATAATGGGATTTAATTCCTACTTTACCGTAGATAATTTGGGAGTTGACAAACTAGGTCGTTACATGTTTTGTGCTACATGTTTCATCTAGTTTGATAAAGGTGAAGTTTTGAAGACTTGCAGAGCATATAAATGAAAGATCAAGTTTGTTGTAAAGTTGTATGAGTGTCAGTGGGTAGGTGCGAGTGTCAGAGTGGGTGTATGTGTATGTGTATGTACAGAAAGATATTTGATCTGGAAAGTTGAGAATGAACTCTAGAGGCTATAATGCATGATTCATAATAGAGACAGTATTGTGTTGTGTTGCAAAGGTGTTTTGAAGTATGAAATTTGTTTGAGAAGAGTTGTTGAAGTCATATGTCAGTGCCAAAGGAGATGATGTTGTGGAGGTGATTAAACTAGTAGAATCTGTCAAGTGTTTTGTTACAAAGGTTGGAGCCTCTTCTTGTAAGTGTTGTAGCACTTTAGGGAGTTGTAGCTTCCTTTGGGTTGGAGCCCATAAAACTGTGATTTAGGGAGTTGTAGCTTCCTTTGGGTTAGAACCCATAAAACTATGTTTCAGGGAGTTGTAGCTTCCTTTGGGTTGTAGCCCATAAAAGTTATTGTAAATCTATTTTTATTTGTGAGGATGGATTTGGAAAGTAGATCCAAGCAACTTTCTCACCATGGTTTTTCGCTTCTATGGTTTTCCATGTAAATCGGGTGTTATGGTTGTGTGGTTGTGATTGTGTTACAGAATTTTCTTTATTATCTATTTAAGACAGTAGAAAGATTTGATTGATAAAGTTGAATTAGATTAATTGTGGAATAGACTAATTCACCCCCCACCCTCTTAGTATATCAAAGTGTTCTAACAATTGGTATTAGAGAAAGGTTCCTTGGTGTAGCCTAATAGCTAAAGGTAGATCTTGGATTAGAATAGATGGCTCAAAAAGAGTCCTCTTCTTCTAACAAGGCACCGCTATTTGATGGAACTAACTATGCCTTCTAGAGTGTAAGGATGGAAGCCTATCTTAGCTCTCTAAGGTATGATGTTTGGAGAGGTACAATGGATACTTATACTGAGCCTACTCATCCTATTATAGATTAGAATGCAAAGAAGGCCCATGAAAACAATGCTAAAGCCAAGAATGATATCTTAAGTGTTCTAACCAATTCAGAGTTTATCAAAATAGTGCAGTGCAAGATGGCCAAAGTGATATGGGATAAACTCAAAAATCTCTATGAAGGAAATGACAATGTAAAGAAAGAAAGATTACAAACTTACAAAGCAATGTTTTAGAATATGAGAATGAAATAACAAGAAACCATTGCTAACTATTTTCTCTGAGTGGATGAAGTGGTCAATGGAATCAAAGGGCCAAGTGAAGAAGTGACTGAATTAGTGGTTGTGAAGAAAGTCTCGAGAACTCTTCCTCACAGGTTTGATTCAAAAGTTTCTACTATTGAAGAAGCTAAAGATATGAAGACACTTACCATGGAAGAGTTTTTTGGGTCCCTCACTGCCTATGAGATGAGAAATGAAGTCCAAGGTGCTTTCAAAGATATGAAGAAACAAGGAACATCTAGCCCACACAGTCAGTCTGAGGAAGAAGAAGCAAACTTTGTGAGAAAGTTGAAGAAGGGTTTAGGTAAGTATAAAGGTAAGTTACCTTTCAAATGTTTTAAATGTGGAAAAGTTGGTCATTATATCTCTAATTGTCCTTTTGGAGAAAATAAAAATAGTAGCAAGGGTTTCAAAAGGAACCTCCTTTCCAAAGAAGACTACAGCTCCTCAGAAGAAATAGATGAAAGAGGAGAGTCCCTATTCATGGCCTTGGTTATCTCTGATAATTCTGACAAGACTATAGATGAAGAAGAAAGTGAATTTGATTTTGAAGGTGAACTTATTTCTACTCTTGAAGACATGGAATGTGTAAGGAAAGAGAACAAAGAAAAAAAGATCTGATTGAAGCTAAGACAAATGAATGCACAATGCTTGAGAAAGAAATCATTTCACTCAAAAAATAATTAGAGAAAGCAAAGTCTAGAAATCCAGATGACCCTAAAGAAGCATATCTCATTCTAGTCATGTCTCAAGGAAGAAGATATGAAAGACCTTTCCATGCAAAACAAATCTTCATAAATAGGTTCAATCATGCATTTTTTGGTTATTGTTTTATCTACAATAAATATAGTCATAAGGCTATGGAGTGCAAGTCTAGAATGAATAGAAGAAATTTTGTAAGTAGGAATCCTCTTGCTTCACTATTGAATGGCAATGTGATATGCCATATCTGCAACAATGTTGGACATATAGAAAGATATTGCAAAAGTGGATTAGCAAAATTAGAAACTCAAATGGTAGATGTTACTAAGCAAGACAAGGAGAGTGACACTTCCAACAATGAGGTTGAAAATTTAATGATTGTCCAAATAACATTTCATGCTCAAGGGAAAACAAATCTTTGGGTAATAGACAGTGGATGTTCAATCCACATGACAGGTGATAAGAGCAAATTCATCAATCTTATTAAGTGGAATGGTGGATCAGTCAAGTTTGGAGATAATACATCTACAAAGATTTGTGGAAAGGGCAGCATAAGTATTGATGGAAGATCTAAAACATAAAATGTTCTATATGTAGAAGGACTTAAGCACAATCTTTTCATTGTAAGTTAGATGTGTAGAAAAGGATACAACCTCATATTTCATGAACAAGGATGTGAAATTAGAAGAGTAAATACCGGTAAATTGGTGGTAGAGGATTCAAGGACAAAAAACAACTTGTACAACCTAAATGGTGTTAATGGAACAAATTGTCCTCTAGGATAGAAAAATGAATGTTGGTTGTGGCACAGAATGATGGGACACATCAATTTTGATAATCTTGTGAAAATTAGCTCCATACAAGTAGTAAGAGACATGCCAAAGATTACCAGGCCTGCTAGCACCTTGTGTAAAGAATGTCAGATTGGAAAGCAGACAAGGACAAGATTCAAGACCAAGGAGTATTCTTCTACAAAGCCATTGGAACTGATTCAAACTAACCTGTGTGGTCCTACCAATACAAGGAGTCTCCAAGGTGAGAGGTATTTTATGTTGCTCATTAATGATTACTCTAGGATGACATGGGTTACTTTTTTGAAAGAGAAATTAGAATCTTTCAATAGGTATAAGATATTCAAATCCATGGTTGCAAATGAAATGAATTCTAGAATCAAGTGCTTAAGGTTTGATAGAGGTGTTGAGTTCACATCAAATGATTTTGAGGAATATTGTGAAGAACATGGAATAAAGAGGCACTTATCTACTGTAAGAACTCCTTAGTAAAATGGAGTTATGGAAAGGAAGAATAGAATAGTCTAGGAGATGGCTAGAACAATGTTGAATGAAGCCAAGTTGCTTGATACATATTGGAAAGAATCAATCCACACTGTTGTCTATATTCTTAACAGAGGATAGCTAAGAGTAAACAACACTTAGACACCATATGAACTATGGAAAGGAAGACCTGCTTCTGCCAAGTACTTTAGAATTTTTGGAAACAAATGCTATATTAGAAGAGATGGGGAAAGTTTGGGAAAGTTTGACTCAAGATCTGATGAAGGAATTTTTCTTGGATACTCAACTAGAAGCAAAGCTTACAAATGCTATAAATAAAGACCAAGGAAGATAGTCAAGCATACAAATGTTAGGGTTGATGAAAAGTCGCATCCATTCACACATGAGAAAGAAGACTATTGTTCAGATGAACCTACTTGCATGGAAGAAGAGGAAGAAGCTGAAGAAGAGGAAGAAACACAAGAGAAAGCCACCAAGACTCATGCTAAGTATGTTTAGAAGAAGCACTCAGAAGATCAGATAATTGGAGACAAGAATGAAGGAATACAAACTAGAAGAAGATTTGCAAGGACAAATGAACAGGTAAGCTTCTCTTTTTTGTCTAAGATAGAACTTAAAAAAAATTCTAATGCTAGCAGGGATGAAGGATGGATCCAAGCAATGGAAGAAGAACTAAATCAGATGGAGAAAAATCAAACTTGGGAATTGGTACCAATACCTATGGACAAAAATGTGATAGGTGCAAAATGGTGTTCAAAAATAAATTGAATGAAGATGGAGAATTGGTTAGAAACAAAGCAAGGTTGGTCTGCAAGGGTTATTCACAAGTGGAAGGAATTGACTTTGAGGATACATTTTCTCCCATGGAAAGAATGGAAGCAATCAACATGTTTCTTGCATTTGCAGTTCACAAGGATTTCAAGGTATATCAAATGGATGTCAAATCTGCTTTCTTGAATGGTGACTTAGAAGAAGTTTATATAGAGCAGCCTAAAGGATTTCAGCTATCAGAAGATCAAAACATGGTATGCAGACTTAAGAAGGCTTTATATGGTCTCAAACAAACCCCTAGGGCTTGGTATGCAAGGTTGGTAAAGTATTTACTCCAGCAACACTTCAAGAAAGCTACAACAGATAGCAATCTATATGTCAAAATTGAGAATGAGCAAATACTAATAGTAGTATATGTTGATGATATTATCTTTGGTAGGAATGATGAAATGTGTATGAAGTTTGTAGAAGAGATGCAAAAAGAATTTGAAATGTCTATGATAGGTGAGCTATCATTCTTTCTTGGACTTCAAATCACACAATCAGATGAAGGCATATTTATTTCACAAGCAAAGTATGTCAAGGAGATGTTGAAAAAGTTTGGTATGAAAGATTAAAACCTAGTGAGTACTCCTATGGTAATAGGTTTTCATTTGAGTAAAGATGATGAGACACCTTAGGCTAATTAGACTTTGAGTAGGTCTATGATTGGGGGCCTACTATACTTAATAGCATCAAGGCTTGATATTATACAAGTTGTTTGCATGGTTGCAAGATTTCAAGCTCATCCAAAAGAAACACATGTGAAGGCAGTCAAAAGAATTTTGAAATATTTGAAGAGCATCTGGATATTTGACTATGGTATCAAAAAGGTAATGATTTTACCTTGAGTGCATATAATGATGTAGATTGGGCTGGTAGTGTTTATGATAGGCAAAGTACCAGTGGTGGAGCTTTCTTTTTGGGAGATAGATTGGTCTCATGGTTTAGTAAAAAATAGGATTCAGTTTCCTTATCAACAATAGAAGCATAGTATATAGCTGCAGCATCTTGTTGCACTCAAGTATTGTGGATGAAGCAAACATTGAAGGATATCAAGGTCTTGTATGATGATCCCATTCCTATCCTATGTGACAATACAAGTGCCATCAATATTTCAAAGAATCCAGTGATGCATTCTAGAACCAAGCACATATCCATCAAGTATCACTTTTTAAGAGAAAAGGTTGCAAATCAAGAGCTAAAATTAGAATATATACCAAAAAAGGATCAGGTTGCAGATATCTTTACAAAGGCACTTTCTAAGGACACATTTGAATATCTCAGACAAAAGTTAGGGCTTGTTGCCACTCCTTCTACTAACTAGATGCATAGATGATGCATCTATCCAAGGGCAACAATTCAGGATATATTGATTATCCCTTGATTGATGATGGCTACTTCTTAGGGGGATTAGCTAGATAATATACTAAGAAGGATGACAAGGACTACACAGACAAGGGGAGCTTGTATGTTTTTACACATACAGAGGAAGACCACTAGCGCTTTTCCCTTAATGTCAAAGGGGGAGAAAAAGTTGTATATCAGGTTAGTGTTGCCATCAATGAAAAAGAGGGAGATTGTTGTTGTCATTGATGTCAAAAGAATGATGATCAGTGATGTCAAAAGAGCAGTAGTCATTGATGTCAGAAGAATGGTCAGGAGCAAGTTCAAAAGAGCAGACAAAGGAGTGATGATTAGAGGAGTTGTGAGGTGTAGGATATGGTGATTAAAGTCATGAGCATGTTGATGGATTAGTATCATCTGTACACAATTGTACCTTATCTTCTGAAGTTCATGGATAGGTGAAAGTTGTTAGGTTGAAGGATATGCTGACATGAAGAAATTTTGGTTTCTTGTTTTTGATGAATGAATGTTGTCTATGGTGTTGTGAATATTGCATTCATTGCCTCTTGTTGAAAAGCATTAAATGACATATGAAAGAAAATGTATAAGGTTTCAATTGTTAAAGCCACAAGGATTTGTACTGAAGGAGGCCAGAAGATTGTACCGCATTTCACTGTAGATGAAGATATGGCATTGCAGCTTGGAGGTTTGATAGAAATAGTTATGAATGGAATTTCCTATTTTTAGAGCTTAACAATTACCGCAAAGTTTTTTAGAGATAGTAGAGTGAAGACAGTGGTGTTATAGTGTTGTTGAAGTTTCAAAGGTACAGAACAATGCTCTATATTTCTCTGCACTTGAAGATATGACCATGCAGTTTTGGGGATAGCTAGAGGAAGCTATGGAGAATGTGTGATTCATATTTGAGAGCTTAAGATCTACCTCAAAGTTGTACAAGGCTGATAGAGTGAAGATAGTATGTTACAATGTTGGTATAGTATTAGAGATACAAATGAATACTCTACAATCAACTACACTTGAAGATACAATGTGGAGATTTGGAACACATGTGAAGAAAGGTGTTTTGTTTGATATATTCAAGTTTTATAAGAAATGGAGTACCGCAAGTATGTTTTTCACTATTCCATATCAAGACAGTGTAATCAGACTATGTGAGGAATACTGGCATCAGTGTTTGATTGTTTGCGCCAGCATGAAGTGAAATGAATTGATAAAAGGAGTGTATGAGAATATTTTGCAAGCCATTTAATGTTTGTGACATGACCCACATGATGTTATTTTGTCTCTCTGGTACCGCTTAAGGTTTGGAGCTAATGTGTGGAAGGATAAGTGTTTGTGGAGCCGACATGATATGTTTAGGTGATTGCACCATGTGTGTGGAAGTGTGTGCTAGCAAGAAAGCTTAGGAGAATGGAAAATAAGTCTATTTGATTACTTAGTATGAGATTTAATTCCTACTTTACTGCAGATGATTTGGGAGATGACAAACTAGTTTGTTACACATTTTGTGTTACACGTTTCATCTAGGCTAACAAAGGTGAAGTTTTGAAGACTTGTGGAGCATATAAATAAAAGATTAAGTTTGTTGCAAAGTTGTATGAGTATAAGTGAGTGGATGTGAGTGTGAGAGTGAGTGTATGTGTGTGTGTGGAAAGATATATGATCCAAAAAGTTGAGAATGAACTTTGGAGGCTATAATGCATGATTCATAACAGAGGTAGTATTGTGTTGTGTTACAGAGGTGTTTTGAAAATATCAAAGTTGTTTGAGAAGAGCTATTGAAGTCATATGTCAGTGTCAAAGGAGATGATGTTGTGGAGGTGATTGAACTAGTAGAATCTATCAAGTATTTTGGTACATAGGTTGGAGCCTCTTCTTGTAAGTGTTTTAGCACTTTAGGGAGTTATAGCTTCCTTTGGGATGGAGCCCATAAAATTGTGTTTTAGGGAGTTGTAGCTTCCTTTGGGTCAGAGCCAATAAAATTATATTTTAGGGAGTTGTAGTTTCCTTTGGGTTGTAGCCCATAAAAGTTATTGTAAATATATTTTTATTTGTGAGGTTGGATTTAGACAATAGATCCAAGAAACTTGCTCACCGTGGTTTTTCCCTTCTAGGGTTTTCCATGTAAACCTGGTGTTATGGTTGTGTGGTTATTATTGTGTTACATAATTTGCTTTATTATCTATTTAAGGAAGTAGAAAGATTTGATTGATAAAGTTGAATTAGATTAATTGTGGCATATACTGATTCACCCCCTCTTAGTATATCAGAGTGTTCTAACAGCCCTATCATCACAAAGTAAGAAAAGGACTTGGTAGTTTACTCTTCTCTTTGAATCCCTTTATGCCATCATATAGTAGTTGCTAAACAATAGCCTAATCTAGCTTCCACCTATTTGCCCCATTGACACGACTAAACCTTTGGCACCTTCTTTCAACCTAGAGGCCTTTTATCAATTCAATAAAATACCAAAACATGACACTAAAATATGCATGCATCTTAAACACCAAGTACAAGACCTCATCCATCAGAATGTCATCCAGGTCTCTGGCATGAATGACAAGGGAATAAATCTATTTCTCCACCCAACAAAAACCTTCATATCTACACAAACCCATTACCTCACCATTCCACAAACCTAATTGAACTTCCCTCTGATCCCATGGCTACTATCTATTACCAGAAATATTGTCAAAGTATTAAACTCAATCAATAAACTAATAATCTCAATAGAAATTATGAATAACAAAGATTCAATAACAAAGAAAAAACCGTGCAAACCTTGCTACTTCCCTACTTCCATTGTTCACCTAGTCTCAAACGATCTTTGTATGTGAATTGAAGCCATCAGAAAGCATACTTCCTGGCTTTGTTTTTCAAGATGATGATGGAGAGATGGCTATGATACTTTTTGTAATGAAGAGGAGATTCAATACAATAAAAGGGTGATCGCAAGCTATGGATGGATTTGGGTGCCAAAGGTGTGCTATTAATTCTGCAGAGTAACATTATTAAAAGCTTGGATGATTGAAATGGAAGAATTGGGTTTAATTTATAGACTTGAGAGAGAGAAGATCAATGGTATAGAAAGAATGAGAAGATCAATGGTATATAAGACTTGAGACAAATAGGAAGAAGACAAGTGTCACACAAAAGTTGTTTTGTTTGAGTTAACTACTTTCTTTTATAATGATATGATTTGATTTCATAAATTAGAAAGTTTTTTTCTAATTTAAGAGTTGTTGATAAAAACAAGATTGATTAAGTCAGTTAACTCAACTTGTGATTTGCTTTTGCATGATTTGAGAGAAATTAAATAATAAATTATTTAATTTTGTGTGCATGAAGAAGAAGATTTATTTTTAGAAGATTTGGAAGATATTTGAAGAATTAGAAGATAAGAAAGCAAATTAAATAAATAAATTTATTTAATTGTTTGTGCATGATTTGGAAGAATAAATAAAATATTTTATTATATTTTATCTTTAGAGATTGAGAGGATTTAAATAAATTTGATTAATTTATTTAAATTTTGAGGAATAAGTGATTTAATTAGATAATTAAGAATTATTTAATTGTTTGGAAGAATTAAATTAAAAAAAGGATTTTATTTAATTTTGACTTTAGAAGAGGTAATTAAATATTTTGATATTTATTTAACTTAGAGGAATATGAATCAAATAAATAAATTTGTTTGTTTATTTATTGATAAAAGAATTAGAATGAAATAAATATTAAGAATATTTATTTAGACTGATTCATGTCATTTTTAGGTGTATACACTATCATGTCTGCTAATGACCCTACCACCTCCATATCCAAGATGACTAACATGGTGGACCATCACCCTCACCCTAGTTGAGCACGATCCATTCCTGAGTTGATCATATCCTTCACTCCCATTGATGCACCTATGCACATATACGATGGACATCTATACATTTCTACACTTGTTAATGAAAAGCCCATCAAGGCCGTACTAATTGACCTAGTGTCTATGGTAAATGTGATCACAAAGGATTTTATGTATGTCCATGAATTGTATTGAGACAATTACAAGTAGTTGAAAGTCTTGATATAGGCACATGATAGATCCTCTCATCATACCTTGGGTTTGATCACCCTTCCTGTTTGGTTAGGAACAAAACTCCTAGATGTTCTTTTCTTAGTCATCCCCACTTCTGACCAATTTCATGTGAAGTTGGGATATCCATGGCTTTCTTCCATGAGATTGATCCCCTTAGTAATCCACAAATTCTTGAAGTTTCCCCATGATGGAAAGGTGCACACTATTTACCATAGTGGGTTCAAGCCTCTTGCATTTAGGGAAAGTGCATGAAGTTGGTATACAAAAAATGGTCAAATGAGTAATTTTCACAATAAGATGCTTATGTTATGTTTAAATGGTCATAACATGCTCATGTTATGGATTGGTGAATACCAAGCCATAATGCACTCATGTTATGGCTTGGTGAATACCAAGGCATAACACGATCACATTTTGTGGTTCACAAAACATGAGCATGTTTGGTGGACCACAAAACATGAGCACAACTACCCATTGCATTTGGTTGAAAGTTTCTACAAACTTGACGCATTTTGTGTTCCACAAAATGTGAGTGCATTTTGTTGAACATAAAACGTGAGCATACTTCTGCCCATTGCATTTGGTTGAAAGTTTCTAAATACTTTTCAACAAATCTATTTTGTTAGTAGCCTGCAATTAGGGTATTCCATGAGAACACATTTATTTGAGGCATCCTATCAAATAGTTCGCATGTCTTGTCTATGCTTCCACATTTTGCATCTCTATCTCTATCTCTCCCTCTCACTATATCTATCTCTCATTGTCACTCTCCCACTCTTTATCTCTCCCTCTATCCCCCCCCCCTCTCTCTCTCCCCTCTATCCATATCCCTTAATCCCCCCTCTCTCCCTCTCTATCTATATCCCTCATTCTCCCATCTATCTCCCCCCTCTCTCTTAATGTCTCTATCTGCCATCTCTTTTGCCTCTCTCTCTCTCCCCTCTCTATCCATATCCCTCAATCTCCCCCATCTCTCCCACTCTCTATCTATATCCATCACTCCCCGCTTTGTCTCCCCTCTCTATATCTATATCTCTCTATCTGCCCTATCTCTCTCTCAATGTCTCTATCTTCCATCCTTTGTATTAGTCCCTCTCCTTCCATCCCTCTCTATCTCTCCCTCCATCCCTCCCTCCCTCTCTCTCCCTCTCTTTATCTATATATCATAATCTCCCCCTCTCTCCCCCCTCTCTATCTCTATCTATGTTTCCCTGTCTATCTCCCCACCTCTCTCTTCAAGGATCCTAGCTTCAAGGCTCTAATCTATTAGATCATGGTGCCTATGAGAGATCCTGAGATAGCATCTCCTATGTTTTGTATTTCTCCATCATGAGGTGGGTTTTGTTTGGTAAGTGAGGGTTTAGTAGTCATGTCAGTTCTTTCCTCAAGGAAGATTTCTAGTACCACTTAGCATGCTTCATCTCATTCATGGTGATTAGCTATATGGGGAGCCTCTCATGCTATACAAGATTCTTCTAAGTATTTCTCTAAGAGTCTCCCCTCATTGTCGATTCAAGTGGTAGTGTCTTTGTAGTTTGTGATGGGATTACCCTAATGATGGATTTTTTATCAGATGGGCACTTGAGTGCTCTAATATGATCTAGGTTTGGTTGAATCTTATTATCTTCATTTTGTAGACACCTAAAAATGTCCAACACCTTGTCACTAGCATGTTTTGCCCTAGGTACTCGTATCATTCACCTAATTAGTTAAATAAATCTTATTTATTTAACTAATTTTCATTTATTCCCTTTCTATCCATTTATCCTATCTTCTATAATTAAATAAATCTTAATTATTTATTTAATTATTCGTGACCATTAATCCTCTCTAGTTAAATAATTATCTTTAATTATTTAATTAGTCATTTATCCTTTTCCTATAATTAAATATTTATTTAATTATCTTTCCACAATCCAAAATTAATTAAATAAATAAAATATTTATTTAATTAATAAAATCCTAAAAAAAACTCTACTTTCTTTTATCCCATTCTTTTCAAAGATTTATGAGGATTTAAAACTGAAAAACAAATCTTTTTATCTTTTTCCCTACCTTATCTGAAAAATCAAATCCTACCTTATCTTATCAAATCTTCTTCCCTTCATCCTCAAAAAGTCTATAAATATGGCCTCTCACAAGCCATTTCATAGATAATGCATTGATTTTGATATCCTTACTCTGCCAAAATCTTCTTCCAATCCTCTATCTATTTTCTATCTATCTTCTTCTATCCTTTTTCATCCAATCGTCATGCTGCAGAAGTGAGTAAATCAACATCAAATCAATCTACAACCATCTTGCATTCATAATTCATCATTCAAGGTTTTTGAAAAGTTTGGTCAAGGTAGTGTATTTTAATTTGTTTTATCTTCATTTGTCCAAAATTTCTTGTTTATAGGTTCCAAACTAGGTTATTAGAAGTGATGAAGATATGTAGTCATTGTTGTCCACCATTCGAGTTAACATCTTTATAATCATACCTATTTGAGATAGGTGTTAATGGATTGGGAAGGATGTACTAGCTGAATGAAGGAGGGATATCTAGGTCTAAGGGACCTTGTCCCTATTATGCTATTGGTCTAGACATATTAAAGGGTACCATAAGTACCACAAAAAAATGGGAAGACAAGCTAGGTGAAAGGTGGAAAAAAGAAAATGAGAGGGCTTGTCTAGAAGGATTTTTCTTTCATGTTAGTTTCACCAAAATATGTGATATTCTAAATTTTCTCTCATCAAAAAAGGGGAATGAGGTGGACTCAAAATAGAAAATGCAATATGTGTTACACCCTTATTGATGGTATGGATTGAATTACTCCTAATGGTATGGTATGCAATATGTGAACATGCAATATGAGAGAGAGAGAGAGAGAAAGAGATCGATAGATAGAGATATAGACAGGGAGAGGGGTGAGATATAGAGATAGATAGAGAGAGATCTAGATGGAGATGAAGATATATAAATAGATAAAGAGAGTGAGAGTGAGAGGGATATATATGGAGATAGAGAGAGGTGGGGAGATAGAGAGGGGGAGAGGGAGTGATCTAGAGACACAAAGATAGAGAGAGATAGAGATGGAGAGGGATGGAGAGAAAATTATAGAGGGGGGATATTGAGAGATTAGATAGATAGATAGACTAGATAGAGATATAGAGAGGGGGCAAGTGCACCAAGTTGGTATACAAAAAAGTGTCCAAATGAGTAATTTTAGCAATAATGCACTCACATTATGTTTAAATGGCCATAATGTGATCGTGTTTAGGCTTGGTGAATACCTAATTAGTCTACAAATACAAGTAACTAAAATATACATGCACAGAGAAGCCTAATTAGTCTACAAAATCTATGTGAGTTTCTATAAAAGGAACTAAAATAATCAAATACAAGTAATAAGAATCCTTGTACTAACAACTTAGATTGGTTCTTATAGCCCCCATCTCTACTCTATTAGAGGAGTCCATCTCCTTAATCTCACCACCCTCTCTTTTATCACCTCTCCCTTTATTTCTTCTACATCTATTACTATATGTTTTTTGTCATGGTGGTGGTGGTGGGATTGATCTAGTCTACATCTATTGTTTTATCTGCCCCTATGCTCTACACATCGTTTCCCCACTTAGGGATTGTGTAATGGAGACCTCAAGAGTTAATGGTATTGATTATATCCTTTTCATAATTGTGTCTCCCATCTCCCTTAGATTTATGTATATTGGATCTACATGAGGTAGTTTACAATATAGGATTTCTCAAACTATTAGGCACCCTATCAACTAATTGCACCTCCACCATCTTGATCATGTCCATAAATGAGGTGGTACTATTGTATTCCACTATTGATATGGAATCCCCATCCCGTAGCTCCACCATGTCCCATAGGGATCCACAATCATGTTGTAAATAGTCAAATTGACCCTCTCTTAAATTGAGTTGAAAAGTAGGAGAGTCATCCCCATCTAGGTAACCTATGTGCCTCTCTATCTTGATAACCTAACCCCTCATATGTGGATCTAAATACTCCAAGAACTGCCCTATCACCATAGAGGGGAAGCTCATTGACTCTTCCGCAACCCATGTGATCTTATACAAATCTCTATATATTTCTATGTCTATTTATCAACATTTTTTCCCCTATTCTTTTCCTCTCATACCTTCTTTGTCTCTCTCCTTGATTCCTTTTTTCTTTCTCTTTGTCTTTATTTTATATCTTTCTTTACTATTACTCATTTTTTTCTCATTTTTGTCTCAATTTTTTTTAAAACATTCTCTATGGTTGTCATATTATCTCTATCTCATTGTATTATGTCTTTCTTATCTATAATTCTCAATCATTTTATTTTCATTTCTCTTTATTGTTTGAATATTTGTATCTTCCTCTTTTTCTTTGTTTTCATAGAAAGATCTATTTTTACTCTCTTGAGTCTTTATCTCTCTCTTTCTATCTCTCGTTTTATTTGTTTATCTTATTTGTTTATTCTTTGATGTTGTAGGTAGATGCCTAAAGGTAGGGGTCGAGGTCATGGCAGAGGTAGGGGTCATGGGAGAGGTGGTGGCAGTACACCTCCTCCCAGCTCTCCTCATGAGAGTGCCCATGAAGGTGGAGGTCAAAATATGGAAGGTCAAGGCCAGCTTGAGGGAGCCTAGTTGAGATAGCTACTTGAGGAGGCCCTTGCCTGTTTAGGCCCTAGATAGGAGGTTGAGCAGCCTAGAGGGGGTCAGGAGGTAGATCAGCCAGAACCTAGGGAAAGAGAGAGATCCCCTAGGCAGAGAGAGTTGATAGCTAAGCAGGAGGCCACACTAGCTAGCCATATGAGAGATCTTCTGAGGGCACACCCTCCCACCTTTGATGGAGCTGGTAGTGGTCTAGAAGTAGAGACTTGATTATTGGGTATAGGTAGGTGTTTCACCATACATCCTTATGGCAGCAACACCAAAGCTAGATGTGCTATTTTGCACTTCAAAGGGTTTGCTTCAACTTGGTGGCAATTAGAGGAGCAGAAGCTACATTTGGACATTACTACTATTTCTTGGGAGTTGTTCTTAGAGAGATTTAGAGCCCGTTTCCTATCTGATCATTAGAAGCACCATTGCGCAAATGAGTTTCATGAGCTACGGTAGGTGGCTATGTCTATTGAGCAGTATGACCATAGATTTTATGAGCTCAAGCAGTATGCGGGTATCGGAGATGACGAGTCTATGTTGGTGCAGTATTTTATCAGGGGCTTGAATGCCCAGATTAGTGGAGGGGTTCATGTATTCAAACCTAAGTCTATGGATGTTGTAGTGGAGAAAGCTCGGTTAGTGGAGGAGAATTTGGCTATGGCACTCAATGGGCATTTAGGTGTGCACATTAGTAGTGCACCTTTTGTAGGTGTTGGTGGTCAGTCTCAGGTAGTTGACTCTTCAAGAGACCATCATTCACCTGACAAAGGTGAGCAACAACAACATTAGTGTTCTCAGTCACAACCAAAGCACACTCAAGCTCAGTAGGGTAACAGATTTCAAAATAAGAAGAACCAAAATTTGTAGCATTCTAGACAGGAACATGTTGAGCACGCTACTCTGAGCACATAGTCCATAGTGAGCACGGGTAGTTTCTAGCAGTCTAGTGCTTTTCAGGGTGGCAGTGGTTTCGGTAGAGGTTCAGGATGTTTCTCTTGTGGACAACAGGGCCATATAGCCAGGCAGTGTCCACAAAGGAATGCTTCAGGTTTTGGTCAGAGACCGACAGCTTCAAAGCCAATCATAGGTGATGCATGGAGGTCTTATAGAGTGTTTGTAGGGATTGAACATCAGGGGATAGCTTTGGAGACCGCTGGTAGAGGCCAAGTAGCCTTCTTTGGAGATAGTGTGCGAGCTTGAGCATCGGGAGTAAACTCTCAGGGGCAGAGACATGGAGTAGGTCAGGGTCCAGTGGGACCCTAGTGTTGAGACTTCTGCCACCTAGGAGGATCATTCCAGGATGAGAGAGTTATACCCTTTCCTTTTTGCAAGCTTCCAAGAGTAAGCCTGACTCTAGGGGGAGGATGTAATGCCCCTCATTTTTGGCTTGTGATAGTGGTAGTTTTGCATTGCTCTTTGTCAGTCTAAGACAGTTGCTAGTCTTTCATTGCATTTATACAGTTCTGAGACTTTTGGATTAGTAGACTTATGGTTTATGTTTATTTTGATCTTGATGGACTATGTTCGACTGATATAGCTTACACATGTGTTATGAGTTTATGATGACATTATTATTATTATTACTCCAGTTATGATGAGCTTTACATGATTAGTAATGGTTTAATGTTATCATGTTTCATTCGATCTGTTGATATCTGAATTCTAGTAAAAGTGGTTATAGTCATGTTTTAAGAGCAGGGACAGTGTAGTACTACTCGCTTCAAGCACCCTACTATGCCATGACTCTCTGACTCTGTGTGTGTAGGCATATATGCTTTTGATCATATTCAACCTATTGTTCTGATGTAGGCTATAGGTACCGAGCCTTGACTCCACCTGATATAGCAGGTTTGAGTGGGCTCTTGCATCAATGTATATCAGTAATAGGAGATAACATGAGGATTATTCCACTAGGTCAGTCCTAGGCCTTGGTTGTGGTCGTGTGTCATGATGTGGCACTTGGTCCTTGCCTCATGTTGTTGGTTGTCATGTGTTGTGAAGTATTGTCAAGTTTTGTCCTAGTTGTGCCTATGTGTAGTTTGGTAATACTTTAATGAATTTTTATTTAAAATAATAATGCTTTTAATATGTTTTATTGGATAGTATCTTGTTTAGCCTAGAACTTGAAATAAAACTTTAGTAAAATTTAAAAAAAAAAGATTAAAATTAATCAATTTGCTAATTTAAGATTATTAGTGTCATAAGTTGCATATAGTTGATTTAAGAATTTTATTAGTAAAGAATCTATGGTGGTGAGTTGTCGAATGTGAATTCTTAGATTTGTGAAATCTCTATTATTAGTAAAATTTTAAAATTTCCAGAGGAGTGGGGATTTTGGTAATGGATGCATGTTTGTGGCTATGGGTTTTAATGGTGCCCGGGGGTTATTGTAGGAAGGAGGAGAAAAGATAGAAAATTTAGGGGAAAAACAAAGAATTGGATGAAACAAAGAAGATCTGAAGGGGACTAAAATATGGGTATGTTTGTGTTGACTCTATGTGTGGAATTTGTATTTCTGTAGTTTAGAATTTAAATTTTATTGTATTATGTTCGTTCTGTGCTTGAATGTGAAATTTGCATTCTGTGGCTTGGAATTTAAATCTTATTATAGCTTGAATCGTTCTATGTGTTGTGTGTGTGAATGTAGTTGCCTGACCACACCTTCATCTGGAGAATTGCACTTTGATGTCTGTCAATGTTGTAACTTCTGTTGCTACTTCCAAATTTATTCTTCTTTTGGTTTACTCTTTGTTAAATCCTTCTTGAAATTATTGATGCAGGAGCATCCAGAGGTG
The DNA here is from genome assembly GCA_027924645.1 of Cunninghamia lanceolata. Classification (NCBI taxonomy): domain Eukaryota; kingdom Viridiplantae; phylum Streptophyta; class Pinopsida; order Cupressales; family Cupressaceae; genus Cunninghamia; species Cunninghamia lanceolata. The sequence continues at coordinate 4,286,772 of BSBN01000071.1, read as the reverse complement.
TAAGGGCAATCTTGCATCACCCAAAAAGAAGTTAATTCAAAACCATTGTAGTTGTTCTTATTTCTTCCCATAATTAGTGTTTTTGGTTCCATAATATCTAGAATAATAATGTAGGACTTTCAGTTTTTCCAAAACTGCTAAAAATAGCGACCTGCCTATTTAGGAAAGTGTACCTGCTATTTTTAGAAAGTTTGCATTTGGGCATGTAATGAAGCAAAAACTTCCAAAAAGTTACATAATGGAAATATAAGACCTTTGGCAAAAGAATCAGGTAAAGATCATTTGTGAGCTGAAAAATATTAAAGTTTTTGTTTTTTGAAAAGCCCCTAAAAATTTACAGAATGAGATATGAGGCACTAAAACTTCTCATAACATCTCAAAAAGTTGATAGAAATCCATTTATAGATTTCTGGCATGATAGTTTACATCGCGAGCTTTCCAGCACTTAAAACAGTTCGTCAATCGGACACCCGGATCAAAAGTTATGCTTCTCGGAAGTTGACCTACTTTTGGAGGGAGTTGCAAAATTCAAAATTTAGCTGGAGGCCACCAAAAAGTGCCATTTATGACTATTTTGGGAACCTTGGGCAGTGGTAGAGTCAAGGGGGCTAGTGTGAAGTCAATAATAGGTGGGAAAATAGAAACCCTAGATGATTTGGGGTTACAGAAAGCTGAAGATTCTAGAGTCTTGAGGTTGGGAAAGCTGTAATGTGTTGCAGCCAGTAGAGGATTTATCCTCTGATTGTAATTGAGTTTCTGTAATGTAATGAGTTACCTAGTTCAATAAAAGAAAGTTCTATTTGTTGTGTTCAATATCTGTTATTATGTGTTTTGTGATTTACCCCCTTCATCAAGTGGTATCAGAGCGAGGGTTCCTGAGTGTGTAGACAGATCACAGACCGTGAGGCAGTTTGCACCAGGACCTGAAGTTGTGGGTTTGCTGCGGAGACCAAGATGCCTCCACGAAGAAATTGTGTTGGGACGAATGCTTTGATAGAAGAGGGTTTTAGAGCCCTACAAAGGCAAATCGATGCATTGCAAGAGGAGCTACGAAGAGGGTTTGAGCCGAGGATGAGAGAAGAAAGTGAAGGTGAAGATGAAGAAGAGCTATTTGAGGAAGAACAAGAAGTTGCTGGAGATCCTACAAAAGTTAGGTTGTTGAGGGCCATTTCAAAAATCAGAAAGAGGCCCAGGATCAAAGTTTCTACATATTCTAGAGATTTGAATCCAAAACAGCTTATTAATTGGATCAATGACATGGAGGAGTATTTTGAGTATGAAGATGTGGAGGACCCAGATCGGGTTAAGTTTGCAAAAACAAAGTTGAAGAGCCACGCCAATATTTAGTGGAAGGAGGTCCAATTAGAGAGGAACAGAAGAGGAAAAGGAAAGATCTTCAGATGGGATCGGATGGTGGAGAAACTAAAGAAGCAGTTCATTCTTGTGGACTATGAGATGGAGTTGCTAAAGATGCTACAAGGACTGAAGCAAGGTAACAACTCTGTTAAGGAGTATATAGAAGAGTTTTATAAAATTACTATTAGGATAGGCCATGCAGAGCCCAACAAGGAGAAGGTAGCCCGTTACATTAATGGGTTGAGGCCGAGTATTCAAGAAGAGTTGAGCCTGGTCAGAATAACCACCATAGAAGATGCATACCAGTTTTCCCTAAAGGTGGAAGAGAAGTTGAATAAAAGATTTGACAGCAAGCAAAGGGGAAGAGGTCAAGGTGGAAGGACTGGTGGAAGACCCTATGGGGGCCAAAATGAAGATGCAAAGAAAAGTGAAGAAGCTGGCACCAGTCAAAATCAGAGAGGTGACAATACCTACCGCCCTCATGACCAGAACAATGGTGAGCAAAGAGGAAGAGGAAGAGGCAGACCTGGGAAAGGACCTGGAAGAGGAGGTTTCAGAGGAACCTATTTCCAATGTGGAGAAGAAGGGCATCGGGCATATGAATGTCCACAACATCAAGGAAGGATGAATAGAAGACCTGAAGGTAATGCATGAGTTGCACATGTAGATGAAGATGCACAGTCTGAGCATTCTAAAGATGCTGAAAGGGTAGAAACCCTAGTTGTCAGAAGAACTTTGTTGAATGAGGAGAGAGAACCCAATCAGAGGAAGAGTTTATTCTGCACAAGGTGCAAATGTGAAGGTAAGTGTTGTGATATTATTATTGACAGTGGAAGCAGATATAATCTTGTTTTAGAGGAGATGGTTGACAAGAAGAAAGCATTCACATCCATATCAGATTGCATGGTTGTAGAAGGACCATAGAGCTTTGGTCAATGAGTAGTGTTTAGTGAAGTTTAAGATTGGTGACTACCATGACGAGGTGTTGTGTGATATCATACCGATGGATGCATGTCATATGTTGTTAGGGAGGCCGTGGCAATATGATAGGAGTGTTGTCCATGATGGCCGTGCAAGCACATATTCCCTAACAAAGGATGGAGTTTGTCATAAGTTGAAGCCCTTGAAGGAGGTGGAAGAAAAGGTATGTAGTACTGCTAGAATTTGCTTGGTAGATGGTAGGAAATTTTTGGAGGGTATGAAGCATGAGCATCATTGCTTTGCATTGATTCCTAAGATTAGTCAAGAGAAATGTGAAGATGTACATGTAGAAGTTTCATATATGTTGGAAGAGTTCCAAGACATTATCTCTGATAATGTACCAGAAGGTTTACCACTAGTAAGGAAGATAAGTCATCAAATGGATTTGATACCAGGAGCCAGTTTTCCAAACAAGGCAGCCCATAGAATGACCCCTACAGAGAATGAAGAGCTGAACAGACAAGTTCAAGAGTTGTTGAGAAAGGGACTGATAAGGGAGAGCCTAAGTCCATGTGCGGTACCTACAATACTAGCACCAAAGAAGGATAGAGAATGGAGGATGTGTACAGACACTCGAGCCATCAATAAGATAACAATCAAGTATAGATTTTCATTGCCAAGAATGGATGACATCATGGATTGTTTGAGTGGAGCCAAGTACTTCACGAAGATTGACCTAAAGAGTGGGTATCACCAGATCCATATTAGAGAAGGAGATGAATGGAAGATAGCCTTCAAGATAAAGGAAGGTTTGTATGAGTGGTTAGTCATGCCATTTGGGATAACTAATGCACCGAGCACATTCATGCGGCTCATGAATGAGGTACTGAAAGAATTTTTGGGAAGTTTTGTTATTGTTTATTTGGATGATATTTTGATTTTTAGTAAGACTTGGGATGAGCATCTGATGCATATTAGAAGAGTTCTAGAGAAGTTGAGGGAAGAGAAGTTGCTGATTAATCTGAAGAAATGTAGTTTTGCAAAGAAGGAGTTGGTGATGCAGAGTAAAACCAGTTAACAGATAAAACAGGGTTGAGTAATCCTTGAAAGGCCCACAAAATAGCCATTATAGAGTATATCGGCAAGACTATTTAAATGTCACACCGAAAAATACATATTCTTGCCTATCGGCAAGACTCTAACTATCGGCGGCACATTTTCTGCATCCCCCGACAACACACCTTTCACCGATGAGCCATCCATCGGCAAGACTTCTCACCTCTCACCCCGATTGGCTTGACATAAATCATCGGCCACTTCATAAATTCCTTCGCCGATAAGTCTCCTCTCCCCGATGGTTAGAACCATCGGCTAGACCGATACTGTCGGCCTAACTTTTAGTGAGTCTCCCGATGTGGTCACTCTTGCCGATGCACTAACGAGACTCTTCCACCGACACTCCCTCTTACCCTGATGCCTTAGGTCAAGGCAATCATCAGTGAGACTTTCACCATCGGGCCAGCCGCTTTTAGTTCCTCCGATGATGATTCTTTCGCCGATGACTTCGGCCACACAATACATGACCTCCTACCACCGGTAACTCCTTTGTATTTCCTTCCACTGCGACCACTACTGCCGGTCAACATTTGTATCTACCCCAATGTACATTAACAATGTACATTCACTCATACATACAATCATGAAATGCAATTGTTGGATACACACATAATGTTTCTACATACAAAAGTGATATACTCATAGAATGCACATTTCGTGATACAACCCAAAATTCACGCCGCTAACTTTCTTTACACATTGTAATCGAACAGAACACATGAAAACTACAGAAACTACAGAACAGAAATAAATCTAACTACATGGAGGTCATTCCACTGGTTTCGAAGAAACCCACCAGTGGAATGACTCCAAATCGATGTTCTGTAATTAGACCAGGAACTAAACCTTTTCTATTCCTTCCAGAGATTATACATACAAAAATTGTTTTCTTTTCTCTTTCTGTTCGTTCACTTCTCTCTATCTCGTCTTCTACGAATACAGAGATAACTATTTAAAGACTCTCAATTGACAGTTACACATGGTGGAAAATGAACCACCACTGCCAATCGGTTACACTTCTTGTTCGGTTACAAGCTTTTAAACTGTTTCTTGACATACATGTCATTATTCGGCCAACTAAGACTCAAAGTGGCCTAGGGCCTTACAATATAACATTTTGGACATAACATAAAATGTATAGAATCCTCAGATTCTTAATGTCTTCGAGGTGCTTCTGCACCAGTTGGTATACCTAGGATTTATTGTCTCAGAGGAAGGTCTTAAGATGGACTCAGAAAAAGTAAGGGCTATCATTGAATGGCCTACACCAAGGAGTGTAACGGAGGTAAGATCTTTTCATGGTTTGGCAAGTTTTTACAAAAAGTTTATCAAGAATTTTAGTAGCATTTGTGCACCCCTAACTGAGACAATGAGAGGGGATAGAAAAGAGTTTAGATGGACTAAAGGAGCAGACAAGAGCTTTGACACATTACAGCAGAAAGTCGTAGAACAACCTATTTTGGCACTTCTAGATTTTAATAAGGTATTTTAGGTAGATTGTGATGCTAGCGGTAGTTGTATAGGAGCTATTTTGAGCCAAGAAGGTAAGCCCATTGCCTATTTTAGTGAGAAGCTTAATGATGCCAAGAAAAAGTATTATGTTTATGATCAAGAGTTTTATGTAATAGTCCAGGCTTTGAAGAAATGGAGACATTATTTGTTGCCAAAAGAGTTTGTTTTATATACTGATCATCAGGCTTTGCAGTATCTTAATAGTCAGGGAAAGTTAAATCAAAGGCACTTAAAATGGGTTGAGTTTTTGTAGAGTTATACTTTTGTTTTGAAGCACAGGAGTGGGAAGTCCAACAGGGTTGCAGATGCCTTGAGCAAAAGGTAAAATTTGTTAACAGTAATGAAGATAGAGGTTGTTGGGTTTGATGAACTCAAAAGTTTGTATCCTAAAGATCCAGATTTTGCCGAGGCTTGAAAAGCTTGTTTGGAACTTGTTACTTTGGACAGAACAAAATGGTTGGATTTCATAATCCAAGATGGCATGTTGTTTAGAGGAAGCCAATTGTGCATTCCAAGAAGTTCCATGAGAGAGAACCTAATTAAGGAGAAGCATAGTGGGGGGTTAGCTGGACACTTTGGTCGAGATAAGACCATTGCCATTGTCGGTGAAAATTATTATTGGCCACAGTTGCAACACGATGTGAGGAAATTTGTGTAGAGTTGTAGAGTGTGTCAGATGGCAAAAGGAACAAGTCAGAATACAGGGTTGTATCAACCATTACCTGTATCGGAGAAGCCATGGGATGATATTAGCATAGATTTTATTCTTGGTTTACCAAGGACATAGAGAGGACATGATTCTATTTTTGTGGTGGTGGACAGATTCTTAAAAATGGCACATTTTATTCCTTGTAAGAAGACTAATGATGCTGTTCATATTGTAGAGTTATTTTTCAGGGAAGTGGTGAGACTACATGGTCTACCAAAAAGCATAGTTTTAGACTAAGATACCAAGTTTGTTGGTTATTTCTGGAGGACATTGTGGAAGAAGTTGAAGACAGACTTGAAGTTCAATTCCGCCCACCATCCATAGACAGATGGACATACAGAAGTGGTGAATAGGAGTTTGGGTAACCTGCTACGATGCTTAGTAGGAGATATGCCCAAGGGATGGGACTCAATTTTGCCACAGGCAGAATTTACCTACAACAATTCTATCAATAGGAGTACTGGTAAATCACCATTCCAAATTGTATATGGTAATAGCTCGAGAAATGTTTCTGAGTTAAGGAAGCTAGACAATGGAGAAAAGACAAGTGCTGAAGCCGAAGACTTTGTAGAACATTTGAAGAAATTGCATGAAGAAGTGAGAAAGCACATTAATAATATGAATATTCAGTACAAGGCTAAGGCAGATCAGAAGAGGAGGCATAAGGAGTTCCAGGTGGGAGATGAAGTCATGGTTCACTTGAGAAAAGAAAGGTTCCTAGTTGGAACATACAATAAATTGAAAATGAAGAAATTTGGACCATGCAGAATCATGAAGAAGCATGATTCAGGAAATGCATATGAGGTAGAGCTACCGAGTGGGATCAATATTTCTCCTATTTTCAACATTGCTGATTTAGAATATCATGAAGGTGGAATAGAGGATGGACCAACAGAAGTGCAGTGGAGTATTCCGGCATCTACTTCAATAGAGGAGATAGAAGAAATTTTGGATAGCCGTGTGGGAAGGAGCACTTGGAACAAGCAATATGAAGAATATCTAGTGAAATGGAAAGGAAGGCCTATTGAAGATTCTTCTTGGTTGTCTAAGGCAGAAGTTGACCGTTTGGGTTTTCCTCACACAAACACCTGAGACGTGACAAGGTCACTTCTCAAATTACCCAGGGTGTCTGATGCAGGAGCATCCAGAGGTGTAAGGGCAATCTTGCATCACCCAAAAAGAAGTTAATTCAAAACCATTGTAGTTGTTCTCATTTCTTCCCATAATTAGTGTTTTTGGTTCCATAATATCTAGAATAATAATGTAGGACTTTCAATTTTTCCAAAACTGCTAAAAATAGTGACCTGCCTGTTTAGGAAAGTGTACCTGCTATTTTTAGAAAGTTTGCATTTGGGCACGTAATGAAGCAAAAAGTTCCAAAAAGTTATATAATAGAAATATAAGACCTTTGGCGAATGAATCAGGTAAAGATCATTTGTGAGATGAAAAATATTAAAGTTTTTGTTTTCTGAAAAGCCCCTAAAAATTTATAGAATGAGATATGAGGCACTAAAACTTCTCATAACATCTCAAAAAGTTGATAGAAATCCATTTACGAATTTCCAGTATGATAGTTTACATCGCAAGCTTTCCGGCGCTTAAAACGGTTCGTCAATCGGACACCCGGATCAAAAGTTACGCTTCCCAAAAGTTGACCTACTTTTGGAGGGAGTTGCAAAATTCAAAATTTAGCTGGAGGCCGCCAAAAAGTGCTATTTATGACTATTTTGGAAACCCTAGGTAGTGGTAGAGTCAAGGGGGCTAGCATAGAGTCAAGAATAGGTGGGAAAACAGAAACCCTAGATGATTTGGGGTTACATAAGGTTGAAGATTCTAGAATCTTGAGGTTGGGAAAGCTATAATGTGTTGCAGCCAGTAGAGGATTTATCCTCTGATTGTAATTGAGCTTCTGTAATGTAATGAGTTACCTAGTTCAATAAAAGAAAGTTCTATTTGCTGTGTTCAATATTTGTTATTGTGTGTTTTGTGATTTACCCCCTTCATCAATTATGGAGTCCAATCATTTGTAAATCTTGTAAAGTGACCCAAATTAAAAAGGATATAACCCATATGTATCAATTCTTCTAGTTCTTCCCTCATTTCTTTCCCTCAACTACTCCCAGTGCCGTAGCAAGGCCTCATCCAACCATATTTTTTCTCAGAATTTTACCAAGATTTGAAGCTCTGGCTCTATTCTTTAGAAAATGATTTAATCATATGGTAAATTATACAAATAGAGTTACATTAGCAATAGAAGTCCCTGAATGTATGTATATGCTGTTGTAGATTGGGAATACCTTAGTTTTTTGCCTTTGACCGTACGGCATAGGAGACCCCCATCTTTATTCTTCTCTTGGTTTAAATTTCTGCTCTCTTTCCTCCATGATAGACCTAGACCATACGACATTGGGGAAATCTGATGCAATTTTCTTTTTTAAGATATTTCTGCCCTCTCTTCGGGAAATTGTACGGCCGCCATACAGCCCTCTCAATGACTTTTTTTTATAAATTTCTTCTGCATCTCAAAATTGTTTTAAGCTTGCACTTCTGGTTTATTGTTTGACTCTTTCCAGCTTCTACATATTTTGAATTGCTTCCTAAAATTTATTTAATGAAAATAAAATTAATGAAATCTTGTCTTACCTGTGACATCTCTATTTTCCTCTGAAGCTTGAGTCGGTTCTCCTCTACCAATCCATTAAAATGTTCTGGTTATTCTCTGTCTAGACCTTAGATAAAATTTCATTCCCTTTCCTCAAACTTTTCTTTTAATTTTTCCAAATGAAAATGGTGGAATGTGCTTCTTCTACAACCAAAAATTTTAATTTGAGTTCATAGAATAGTTAGTGGTTGTTATTGAATTTAATTAGAATGCTTGGAGGAAATCTTGCTATTAGAGAAACTTCTAGTTTTAAGTGTAGTTTGGATTTATTAAGTCAATATTAGACAAAAGTTGAGCTTAAAAGGTTCATATGTTAGTAGTGTATCATTTTAGAATTAAACTTATTTAATTAATGTTGTTTTTTTTTGGTATATGCAAGTAGTTTAATAATTAAGTTGTGCTCATTTTATTAAATATAATTTTGTTATTGTTATTTTGTAATATGTTATTTATTTTGGAATTAAATAATGAGTTAGAGTTATTTGAATTTTTATACTAGACTCATATGGTCTTTAAATATTAGCTATACTTTTGCCATCTTGTTAAATGTAAACTTGTTAGTTATGTATTGGAATATGCTAGTTGTAAATGTTAGTAAGTAAATAAATAATTAGTTTAAGTTTTTGTGGTAACGACTTTGCAATTAGTAGATGAAACAATATTGGTTATTTTTGTCCTTCCATGTTGTCGATCTATGTCACTCATTGGTGTTATGTTGAGTCAAATTTTAGTATGGTCTTGTTTGGAAAAATTCCTTGTTGGGAGTAATGATGTATATAGGGTAGTTATTTCCATGATATGTTATTGTAGAAAATAAATATAGAGAGAGAAATTTTAGAGTAATTTAATTTATTGTTTCTAGTTTCATGAGGTAACAATATTGTGCTAATCAAGTATTGATTTCCTTGTTATCTACTAATTTGGTAGTCATGCTTGTAATATATTATTCTGTACTATGTGAATGGTTGATATCATAGTATATATTATTTAACTTCAATTTAGAGAGAGTAAAAAACTTTGAGCTGATTGTCAGTTTATACCATCTATTGTTGTTATTATTATTATAGTATGGTCAAAATTTCTTATTTATTTTGTATCAGATTTTGCATTGATGCAATTGGGTTATTGTGTTATTTTGTCTTGAGTCATATTGTTATAAGACATGTCGTAAATCATTTATATCCTTGTTTTATGTTGTGAGATGGATTTATGTGAGTGGCCTTGTGTGCTATTACCAACTCCAAAGGTTAGGCCTTTTGGGTCTTCAATCAATTTTGTTGTCATTCTGTCCAGATGATTCTTGATTTGAGTGGTTTTATGGGTAAGGAAAAACTTTATTGTTGAAGTGGGAACTGGAATGTGTTGGTTTGTAAAAGATAGATGTTTAAATTTTCCTTGCCCTTGCATATGTTGAATTTGAATAATGTTTAGGAGTGCTAGTTGTATGTGGAGGAGTGGCCTCCACGGTGGGGTCGGTACCCAAAGTGGCTGCCTGGAAAACCCCATGGAAGTTGTAATCCAGTGATAACTTAATAATTGATCTAGGTGGGGTTGGGTAGTAATTTATTTGACAAGATAAGTTTGATGCCTCACCCATGCCTTGAGTGCTTTCATAGGCTAAGGATGGGATGAGAAGGCCTGGTTGGCAAGGTCAACTTCCTTGTCTCCATGAAAGTAAGTGTTGACTCTGCATGTGTCACCCTATGGGGCCGGTGCCTATAGAGAGGTCAGGAGGAAAACCATAGATGGGGGCCAACTTCTACTGAGAGATAGCCTTGAAAACCCATGCTAGGACCATGTGATGACACTCTCCCAACTGCAGCATAGTTACTACCTTTTTACCTCTTGTTGTAGCCTCTGGAGTACTTTATTGTCTTATCTTGGTGGTCGATCCTATCTTGATGATTTGATTGTCTTGTTTTGGCGAGTACTGTCATGTTTGTTCAGCCCTGTTATCATGTTTGCCTGCATGGAGTCTGTATCTTGTTGTTGTATTGATTATTGTAACTTTGGCCTAGTGGAGCCTCGATGTTATCTCCTAGGTCAGAGGGGTGGACCTCAGGGCTCCACATGGTTGGGTGGTAGAGCTATCCATTGGTCTTCTTCGAGGTTTGGGTTGAGTCCAGTGTAGAAGTGTTCCAGTTCTAGATTTGTTTACACTTTATGAGTTGATGTAATCATTCACAATTCTATCTTTTGTAGCCGATTTAATCGGCCTTGTGACTTTGTAACCTTGTATGGAATCTTGTAATCATTTATCTCTACAATTGTATAAAGTGTTATTCTTATGTTGCATGATGTTGCATAACACTTGTATACTTATTATTCTAACTGATGCAGTTTTGTACCCTAGAGGTGTTAGCTTGCATAGTATTTAATGTTATATTAAGGTTTTTGTATTTCAATGTATAATGCATGTTTTAGCTTTAAAAAAAAAATTATGTATTTTTGTCTCTTGTTGTCTAACACTCTAGGGTTGCATGACGAGGCATCACAGTTATGGTTGTGTGGTTATTATTGTGTTACATAATTTGCTTTATTATCTGTTTAAGGCAGTAGAAAGATTTGATTGATAAAGTTGAATTAGATTAATTGTGGCATATACTGATTCACCCCCTCTTAGTATATCAGAGTGTTCTAACAACCCTATCATCACAAAGTAAGCAAAGGACTTGGTAGTTTACTCTTCTCTTTGAATCCCTTTATGCCATCATTTAGTAGTTGCTAAATAATAACCTAATCCAACTTCCACCTATTTGCCCCATTGACACAACTAAACCTTTGGCACCTTCTTTCAACCCAAAGGCCTTTTATCAATTCAATAGAAAACCAAAACATGACACTAAAATATGCATGCATCTTAAACACCAAGTACAAGACCTCATCCATCAGAATGTCATCCAGGTCCCTGGCATGAATGACAAGGGAATAAATCTATTTCTCCACCCAACAAAAACCTCCATATCTACACAAACCCATTACCTCACCATTCCACAAACCTAATTGAACTTCCCTCTGATCCCATGGCTACTATCTATTACCAAAAATTTTGTCAAAGTATTAAACTCAATCAATAAACCAATAATCTCAATAGAAATTACAAATAACAAAGATTCAATAACAAAGAACAAACCGTGCAAACCTTGCTACTTCACTACTTCCATTGTTCGCCTAGTCTCAATCGATCTTTGTATGTGAATTGAAGCCCTCAGAAAGCGTACTTCTTGGCTTTGTTTTTTAAGATGATGATGGAGAGATGGCGATGATACTTTTTGTAATGAAGAGGAGCTTCAATACAATAAAAGGGTGATCGCAAGCTATGGATGGATTTGGGTGCCAAAGGCGCACTGTTAATTCTACCGAGTATCGTTACTAAAAGCTTGGATGATTGAAATGGAAGAATTAGGTTTAATTTATAGACTTGAGAGAGAGAAGATCAACGGTATAGAAGACTTGAGAGAGTGTGCATGAATAGGAAGAAGACAAGTGTCACACAAAAGTTGTTTTGTTTGAGTTAATTGCTTTCTTTTATAAAGATATGATTTGATTTCATAAATTAGAAAGCTTTTTTCTAATTTAAGAGTTCTTGATAAAAACAAGATTGATTAAGTCAGTTAACTCAACTTGCAATTTGCTTTTTCATGATTTGAGAGATATTAAATAATAAATTATTTAATTTTCTGTACATGAAGAAGATTTATTTTTAGAAGATTTGGAAGATATTTGAAGAATTAGAAGATAAGAAAGCAAATTAAATAAATAAATTTATTTAATTGTTTGTGCATGATTTGGAAGAATAAATAAAATATTTGATTATATTTTATTTTAGAGATTGAGAGGATTTCAATAAATTTGGAGGAATAAGTGATTTAATTAAATAATTAAGAATTATTTAATTGTTTGGAAGAATTAAATTAAATAAATGATTTTATTTAATTTTGACTTTAGAAGAGGTAATTAAATATTTAGATATTTAATTAACTTAGAGGAATATGAATTGAATAAATAAATTTGTTTATTTATTTATTGATAGAAGAATTAGAATGAAATAAATATTAAGAATATTTATTTAGAATGAGTTGTGTCATTTTTAGGTGTATACACTATCATGTCTGCTAATGACCCTACCACCTCCATATCCAAGATGATTAACATGGTGGACCATCAGCCTCACCCTAGTTGAGCATGATCCAATCCTAAGTTGATCATATCCTTCACTCCCATTTATGCACCTATGCACATATACAATGGACATCTATACATTTCTACACTTGTCAATGAAAAGCCCACCAAGGCCGTACTAATTGACCTAGTGTCTATGGTAAATGTGATCACAAAGGATTTTATGTATGTCCTTGAATTGTATTGATACAATTACGAGCAACTAAAAGTCGTGATATAGGCACATGATGGATCCTCTCATCATACCTTGGGTTCGATCACCCTTCCTATTTGGGTAGGAACAAAACTCCTAGATGTTCTTTCCTTAGTCATCCCCGCTTCTGACCAATTTCATGTGAAGTTGGGATATCCATGGCTTTCTTCCATGAGATTGGTCCCCTTAGTAATCCACAAGTTCTTGAAGTTTCCCCATGATGGAAAGGTGCACACTATTTACCATAGTGGGTTCAAGCCTCTTGTATTTAGGGCAAGTGCATGAAGTTGGTATACAAAAAATGGTCAAATGAGTAATTTTCACAATAACATGCTTATGTTATGTTTAAATGGTCATAACATGCTCATGTTATGGATTGGTGAATACCAAGCCATAATGCACTCATGTTATGGCTTGGTGAATACCAAGGCATAACACGATCGGATTTTATGGTTCACAAAACATGAGCACAACTACCCATTGCATTTGGTTGAAAGTTTCTATAGACTTTACGCATTTTGTGTTCCACAAAATGTGAGCATACTCCTGCCCATTGCATTTGGTTGAAAGTTTCTAAATACTTTTCAACAAATCTGTTTTGTTGGTAGCCTACAATTAGGGCATTCCATGAGAACACATTTATTTGAGGCATTCTATCAAATAGTTCACGTGTCTTGTCTATGCTTCCACATTTTGCATCTCTATCTCTATCTCTCCCCCTCACTATATCTATCTCTCATTGTCACTCTCCCTCTATCCCCCCCTCTCTCTCCCTCTCTATCCATATCCCTTAATCCCCCTCTCTCCCACTCTCTATCTATATCCCTCAATCTCCCATCTATCTCCCCCCTCTCTCTTAATATCTCTATCTACCATCTCTTTTGCCTCTCTCTCTCTCTCTCTCCCCTCTCTATCCATATACCTCAATCTTCTCCATCTCTCCCACTCTCTATCTATATCCCTTAATCCCCCCTTTGTCTCCCCTCTCTATATCTATATCTCTCTATCTCCCCTATCTCTCTCAATCTCAATGTTTCTATCTTCAATCCTTTGTATTAGTCCCTCTCCTTCCATCCCTCTCTATCTCTCCCTCCATCCCTCCCTCCCTCTCTCTCCATCCTTCCCACCCTCTCTCTCCCTCTCTTTATCTATATCTCATAATCTCCCCCTCTCTCTCCCCCTCTCTATCTCTATCTATGTTTCCCTGTCTATCTCCCCACCTCTCTCTTCAAGGATCCTAGCTTCAAGGCTCTAATCTATTAGATCATGGTGCCTATGAGAGATCCTAAGATAGCATCTCCTATGTTTTGTATTTCTCCATCATGAGGTGGGTTTTGTTTGGTAAGTGACAGTTTAGTAGTCATGTTGGTTCTTTCCTTAAGGAAGATTTCTAGTACCCCTTGGTATGCTTCATCTCATTCATGTTTATAAGCTATATGAGGAGCCTCTCATGCTATACAAGATTCTTCAAAGTATTTCTCTAAGAGTCTCACCTCATTGTCAATTCAAGTGGTAGTGTCTTTGTAGTTTGTGATGGGATTACCCTAATGACGGATTTTTTATCAGATGGGCACTTGAGTGCTCTAATTTGATCTAGGTTTGGTTGAATCTTATTATCTTGGTTTTGTAGACACCTAAAAATGTCCAACACCTTGTCACTAGCATGTTTTGCCCTAGGTACCCGTATCATTCACCTAATTAGTTAAATAAAGCTTATTTATTTGACTAATTTTCATTTATTCCCTTTCTATCCATTTATCCTATCTTCTACAATTAAATAAATCTTAATTATTTATTTAATTATTCACGACCATTAATCCTCTCTAGTTAAATAATTATTTTAATTATTTAATTAGTCATTTATCCTTTTCCTATAATTAAATATTTATTTAATTATCTTTCCACAATCCAAAATTAATTAAATAAATTAAATATTTATTTAATTAATAAAATCCTAAAAAAAACTCTGCTTTCTTTTATCCCATTCTTTTCAAAGATTTATGAGGATTTAAAACAGAAAAAAAAATCTTTTTATCTTTTTCCCTACCTTATCTTATAAAATCTTCTTCCCTTCATCCTCAAAAAGTCTATAAATATGGCCTCTCACAAGCCATTTCATAGATAATGCATTGATTTTGATATCCTTACTCTACTGAAATCTTCGTGCAATCCTCTATCTATTTTCTATCTATCTTCTTCTATCCTTTTTCATCCAATCGTCATGCTGTAGAAGTGAGAAAATCAACATCAAACCAATCTACAACCATCTTGCATTCATAATTCATCATTCAAGGTACTCGAAAAGTTTGGTCAAGGTATTGTATTTTAATTTGTTTTATCTTCATTTGTCCAAAATTTCTTGTTTACAGGTTCCAAACTAGGTTATTAGAAGTGATGAAGATATGTAGTCATTGTTGTCCACCATTCTAGTTAACATCTTTATAATCATACCTATTTGAGATATGTGTTAATGGATTGGGAAGGATGTACCAGCTGAATGAAGGAGGGCTATCTAGGTCTAAGGGACCTTGTCCCTATTATGTTATTGGTCTAGACATATTCAAGGGTACCATAAGTACCACAAAAAAATAGGAAGACAAGCTGGGTGAAAGGTGGAAAAAAGAAAATGAGAGGGCTTGTCTAGAAGGATTTTTCTTTCATGTTAGTTTCACCAAAATATGTGATATTCTAAATCTTCTCTCATCACAAAAAGGGAATGAGGTGGACTCAAAATAGAAAATGCAATATGTGTTACACCCTTATTGATGGTATGGATTGAATTACTCCTAATGGTATGGTATGCAATATGTGAACATGCAATATGAGAGAGAGAGAGAGAGAGAGAGAGAGAGAGAGAGAGAGAGGAGAGAGAGAGAGAGAGAGAGAGAGAGAGAGAGAGAGATGGAGAGAAAATTATAGAGGGGGGAGATTGAGAGATTAGATAGATAGATAGAGATTAGATGGCCATAATGTTATTGTGTTTAGGCTTGGTGAATACCTAATTAGTCTAAAAATACAAGTAACTAAAATATACATGCATAGAGAAGCCTAATTAGTCTATAAAATCTATGTGAGTTTCTATAAAAGGAACTAAAATTATCAAATACAAGTAATAAGAATCCTTGTACTAACAACTTAGATTGGTTCTTATAGCCCCCATCTCTACTCTATTAGAGGAGTCCATCTCCTTAATCTCACCACCCTCTCTTTTATCACCTCTCCCTTTATTGCTTCTACATCTATTACTATATGTTTTTTGTCATGGTGGTGGTGGTGGGATTGGTCTAGTCTACTTCTATTGTTTTATCTATCCCTATGCGCTACATATTGTTTCCCCACTCTGGGATTGTGTAATGGAGACCTCAAGAGTTAATGGTATTGAATATATCATTTTTCATAATTGTGTCTCCCATCTCCCTTAGATTTACGTATATTGGATCTACATGAGGTAGTTTAAAATATAGGATTTCTCAAACTATTAGGCACCCTATCAACTAATTGCACCTCCACAATCTTGATCATGTCCATAAATGAGGCGGTACTATTGCATGCCACTATTGATATGGAATCCCCATCCTATAGCTCCACCATGTCCCATAGGGATCCACAATCATGTTGTAAATAGTCAAATTGACCCTCTCCTAAATTGAGTTGAAAAGTAGGAGAGTCATCCCCATCTAGATAACCTATGTGCCTCTCTATCTTGATAACCTAACCCCTCATATGTGGATCCAAATACTCCAAGAACCACCCTATCACCATAGAGGGGAAGCTCATTAACTCTTCCCAAGCCATGTGATCTTATACAAATCTCTATATATTTCTATGTCTATTTATCAACATTTTTTCCCCTATTCTTTTCCTCTCATACCTTCTTTGTCTCTCTCCTTGATTCCTTTTTTCATTCTCTTTGTCTTTATTTTATATCTTTCTTTACTATTACTCATTTTTTTCTCATTTTTGTCTCAATTTTTTTTAAAACATTCTCTATGGTTGTCATATTATCTCTATGTCATCATATTATATCTTTCTTATCTATAATTCTCAATCATTTTATTTTCATTTCTCTGTATTGTTTGAATATTTGTATCTTCCTCTTTTTCTTTGTTTTCGTAGAAAGATCCATTTTTACTCTCTTGAGTCTTTATCTCTCTTTTTATTTGTTTCTCATTTTTTTCTTTGTATTTGTTTATTCTTTCTTTACTTTTGTCCCTCTCTTTCTCTTCTTTATTTATTTATCTAATTTTCTCTTTTTATTTCTTTTTTATCCTGTCTTTGTTTCTTTCTTTGTCTCTTTGTCTCATTCTTTCTATTTTATCTTGTTCTCTCTCTCACACACACACTCTCTCATTCTCACTTTCCATTTTTCATTATTTTATTTGTTCTCTTTTTCGGTCTTTTTATATATCTTTGTTTCTTTCATGAATCCATGCATTATTATTTATTTATGACTTTCTTTATAAATTTATGTATCATGTTTTCATTCTATTCTTCTATTTCTCCAACTCTTTTTAGTTTTTTTGTTTAGATATAATCTTATCTCTATCTCTCTCTCCACTTTGTTCTTTCTCATTTACTTTTTGCTAAACCTTTTCATTTCTATCTTTTATTTTTTCTCTTTCTTTATTTCTCTCATTCTTACCAATTGAAAAACCTAGAAGATAAACCTTGAACCCAAAAACTTGAATGATTAACCCAAAATCGAAAACCTTGAACCCAAGACCGTGGACACTAAACTTAAACCAAGAACCCTGGACACTAGAAACTTCAAACTTAGACCTCAAACCTTAAACCCTAGACCTTACATTTGACCATTGGACCCTAGGCCTTAGAAGTTAAACTTGGAATCATATACATTGTATTTGATAACCATTGATTGTGGACCCTAGACCAAGAGACCTTTACCTTGAACCCTTGGATCTTGAATGTTGAACCCAAGACCCTTACACTAAACTATAAATCCATGACCTTGAACATATGATTGTGGACACTAGACCCTTTGAACTTGGATTTTGAATGTTGAACCTATGACTTGGACCTTGGACTTGAACCCCAAGACTCTAGACAATTATAACTTGAACCTCAAACCTTGAAGCCTAGACCTTAGGCCCTTGATCGTAAACCTTGAATTGAAGACCCTTGACATTAAATCCTAAAACCATGATCCTAGACATAAGATAGTGAACACTAGACCCTTTGAAATTGTACACCAAATCTTGAATACATGACCCTAAACCTTGAACCTAAGATCCTATACCATGGACACTAGATAGTCCAAACCTAAACCTAAACCTTTAATATAGAACTACCAATTTAGTTGGGGTCTAGGCATGCTAGCCCACACTTATGTTCATGCTAGGAATGATATATAAAAGGTCTTAGATCCTATTTTGTTAATATCCTACAATTAGGGCATTCCATGAGAATGCATTTCTTTGAGGCATTTTGTCAAATAGTTCACGTTCCTTGTCTATGCTTCCACATTTTGTATCTCTATCTCTATCTCTCCCTCTCTCTCGATATCTATCTCTCATTATCACTCTCCCACTCTTTATCTCTCCCTCCATCCCTCCCTCCTCTCTCTCCCTCTCTATCCATATTCCTAAATCTCCCCCCTCTCTCTCACTCTCTATCTATATCCCTCAATATCCCCCCGTCTCCCCCTCTTTCTCAATGTCTCTATCTTGCATCTCTTTTTCCTCTCTCTCTCCCCTCTCTATCCATTTCCCTCAATCTCCCCCTCTCTCCCACTCTCTATCTATATCCCTCAATCTTCCCTCTGTCTCCCCTCTCTCTATCTATATCTCTCTATCTCCCCCTGTGTGAATGCGTAAATATGGGGGACCAAAAAGTTGCCACAATGGTCCAAAACAAGGCAAAATGCAAGCAGGTTATGATGTGAGAGCGTTATAATGCACTCATGTTTTGCTTGACATAAAAACTGCAAAACATTTGTTATTTTTTCCATTCACCATGAGAGAACTCTTTTGTGTGCCAAAAACCTAAGAAGAAAGCATGAGTGCATCCAAGGAAAGCCTCTCCAAGCTCATGCAAGAGAGAAACTATCATTTTCACGATGCCACCTCACTGGCAAAGATGTCGTGCAATAAATTTAGAGGGTCTAGCAGCTGAAGAAGT
Source organism: Cunninghamia lanceolata (assembly GCA_027924645.1). Taxonomy (NCBI): domain Eukaryota; kingdom Viridiplantae; phylum Streptophyta; class Pinopsida; order Cupressales; family Cupressaceae; genus Cunninghamia; species Cunninghamia lanceolata. The sequence continues at coordinate 4,267,983 of BSBN01000071.1, read as the reverse complement.
AGGGTTTGATCAATTTTTGTTAGTTTTAGAAGAATTTTTGGATTTTGCATTATTTGATTGGTTTTTTTATTGCATTTATAGTTTTTGAGGCAAGAGAAAACCCAAATCTAGCTGATGATGGTGAAAACAACCCCAAAAACCCACCTTCACTTCCTCACAATGTAAGGGATAGTCAAGAAAACTACCTACGAATAATAGAAGAAAATAAGAAACATCTTCAAATTATTATTCAAATGCTAAATAATCCAAGTGGAACCACTGACCATAGGAGGGTGCTCGCAAAATCACTAGAGGAGATTGTTTCCCACATTGATTCAGTGACCAAACAAATCACATAATTCCAAGACTATAGGGAGAGGTGTCAGCAATATTATGCTGACAAGTTGTCATATAAACAAGTAAAGAATGAAAAAATTACAAAATCTCAATCATGTGCACACTTTATTAATCCCAAAATTGGTCAAAGATTAGAAGAAACTTGCAAACGGTTTCCTATTCATTGGTGTAGGAATGAAGAAATATTTCAAAACTTTTGGGATAGATGGTACATGGTCTTCGATGAGCTCCCATGCAACAATGATGAGGTGCCACAATATTTCTTGAGGAAACTCCATTGTGAGTTCATCCTCAACAAGATTACCAATTATTTTGACATTCGTGAGTTCCAGGGTAGAGGTGGTGGCTCTACCCAAGATAGACCCGAGACTTAGCGAGATGAAAACCATGTGCCTGTAACCCTGTTGAGGCCAGAGCGTAGGTCACTCCCTTCTGCTTTGAAGGAGAGTGTTAAGGTGGAGACATTACAGACATTGACTACTCTCACCCAAACTCTATCACAACATGCTGATGATCTTACCCAGGTTGATGAGGGCGAGAGAAGTAGGTGTCATGTGTCCCCACATTTGTACAGTTCATATGGGAACCTATGTGATTATGGGACATAGGATGCATGTAGGACTCTCAGCAGGATGCTGAGATGTAGGACGCATGACAGGACTCTCGGGAAGATGTTGCGATGTAGGAGCAGTATCCAATGATGGAGACATCCATATTGGATTAGATTGTTATCACCAATGATCTCTTATAGACTACATTTGGTATTGACTCTCAAGTAGTTTTTTACAAGTTTCATCTTGATTTCATATATTGTTATTTGAAATTTGTAATTAATTTTATATGATTATCTATATTATAAGTCAAAAATAACATGTATGTAATTGTCTACGCAATGAAATTCCAGGGTTAGAGTCTTCATTCTACCTCTGTTCTCCATCCATTGGCAGGTTATGAGAGGAGGTCAAGTTAGTAGGTATGTAATTTATCACATGATCATAATTATTGTAGATATGTCATGGTCAACCTTCCTTGAGATCCGCACATATCCACAAGATGTAAAATGCAACTATGGTATAATGTAGACCAAAATATAGAAAATTCTTTTTACTGAACTCAACTGGAAAAAATGAAAAGAAATAAACTGAACTGCAAACAAACTAAAATGCAAATGTTTTTGGTTGATGCAAGATTTCTCTTGAACCAGGGATGCTCCTGCATCAGACATCTGGGGTTATTAGAAAAGTGAGTCCCTCACTTTGCTGGGGCTAGAGGAAAACCAAGATGGTCCTCCTTAGCCTGAGAAATCCATGATGAATCTTCTTCTGGTCTTCCTTTCCACTTCACAAGGTATTCTCTATATTGTCTTCCTCTAGTGCTACATCCAATTTTGTTGTCCAAAATGTTTTCAATCTGCTCTGGTGATTGTTGTAGTAATTGCTTCTTCAAGTCTTCTTTCATACTGTCATTGAACTTTGCTTCATGATATTGATATAGGTCTACAATATTGAAAATAGGTGATATACCCAATGTCTTTGGTAGCTCTACTTCATATGCATTTTTTGAATCAAATTTCCTGACTATCCTACAAGGTCCAAACTTCTTCATCTTCAACTTGTTATATGTCCCAACTAGAAATCTCTCTTTTCTCAAGAATACCATCACTTCATCTCCAACTACAAATTCTTTATTTCTTCTCTTCCCATCTTCTTGCTCCTTATACTTGTTGTTCATATCTTCCAAATGCTTCTTCACTTGATCATGCATTGTCTTCATATGTTTTACAAATTCTTCTTCTTCTGCACTTCTCTTTTCTTCCAAACAGTTATCTCTAAATTCTACAACTCCTCTAGGATTCACTTCGGTAACAATCTCAAAAGGTGTTCTTCTAGTACTCCTATTTACTAAATTATTGTATGCAAACTCTACTTGTGAAATAATCAAATCCCAAATTCCTATCTTCTCCCCAACCAAACATCTCAACAAGTTTCCCAAACTGCTATCCACTACCTCTATCTGTCCATTAGTTTCTGGATGAAATTCTGAACAGAACTTCAAATCAGTCTTCATCTTCTTCCAAAGTGTCTTCCAAAAATATCCAAGAAATCTAGCATCTCTATCTAAAATTATACTCTTAGGTAACCCATGCAATCTCACAATCTCCTTGAAAACTAGGTTTGCTACATGCACAGCATCAGTTGTCTTCTTACAAGGTATGAAATGAGCAATCTTTGAAAATTTATCTACCACTACAAATATAGAATCACGTCTTCTCTGTGTCTTTGGCAGTCCAATTAAAAAATTTGTTCTTATGTCTTCCCAAGGTCTCTCCGGTACTACCAAAGGTTTGTATAATCTAGTATTCTAACTACTCCCTTTGGCAACTTGACAAACTCAACAACTCTGCACAAATTTCCAAACATCCTTATGTATCTGAGGCCAAAAATAATTTTCACTCACCAAAGCCATTGTCTTATCAATGCCAAAATGTCCTGTCAATCCACCACTATGTTTCTCCTTAATCAAATTATCTCTCATTGAGCTTCTAGGTATGCACAACTGACTTCCTTTGAACAACATACCTTCCTGAATGAAATAGTCCATCCACTTACTCCTATCTGTCACAACAGGTTCCTCACATGCTTTCCAAGGTTTTACAAAGTTATTGTCTCCCTCATACATGTTCTTCAATTCATCAAAACCTAACGCTTCAACCCTCATCTTTGTCAACAAATTTCTTCTTCTACTCAATGCATCAACAACTTTATTTGATGTTCCACTCCTATGCTTCAACACAAATGTATAACTCTAAATGAACTCTACCCATCTCATATGTCTCTGATTCAACTTACCTTGACTATTCAAATATTTCAAAGCTTGATGATATGTATACAACACAAATTCCTTAGGCAACAAGTAATGTCTCCATTTCTTCAAGGCTTAAATTATGGCATATAACTCTTGATCATAAACTAAATATCTTCTCCTTGTATCATTCAACTTCTCACTAAAATATGCTATAGGTCTACCTTCTTGACTTAACACTACTCTAATTGCATTCCCACTTGCATCACAATCTACTTGAAATACCTTATTGAAATCCAGTAATGCCAACACAGGTTGCTCTGTCACTTTCTGCTTTAATAATTCAAAACTCTTATCTGCTCCTGATGTCCACTTAAAATCTTTTCTATCACCTCTCATTGTCTCTATCATAGGGTTACATATTGAACTGAAATTTCTGATGAACTTCTAGTAGAAACTAGCTAATCCATGAAATGATCTAACCTCTCCAATGCTCTCAAGTGTAGGTCATTCAACAATTGCTCTTACTTTCTCAGGGTCCATCATCAATCCTTCCACAGAAATCACAAATCCCAAATACACTAGTTCTTCCTTCATGAAACTACACTTCTTGATGTTTATCAAAAATTCTCCTCTCTCAGTCTCAACAAAACTTGTCTAATATGCCACAAATGTTCCTTTTTTGTTTTACTAAAAATTAGAATATCATCCCAGTATACAATCACAAACTTACCCAAGAATTTCTTCAAGACTTCATTCATCAACCTCATGAAAGTACTCGGTGCATTTGTCAATCCAAAGGGAATCACTAACCACTCATACAATCCTTCATTTATCTTAAAAGCAGTCTTCTAGTCATCTCCTTCTCTAATTTTGATCTGATGGTATCCACTCTTCAAGTCTATCTTTGTGAAACATCTTGCTCCACTTAAATAGTCCATGATATCATCCATCCTAGGTAAAGAAAATTGATACTTAACTGTGATCTTGTTTATTTCTCTAGAGTCAGTACACATTCTCCATTCTTCATCTTTCTTAGGTGCAAGCACTACAGGTACTACACAAGGAATCAAACTTTCTCTGATCAAACCTTTCTGCAACAACTCTTGTATCTATCTATTCAACTCTTCATTCTCTGCCGGTGTCATCCTATGTGTTTCTTTGTTAGGTAAACTAGCTCCTGGTATAAGATCCATGTGATGAATGATACTCCTTATAGGTGGTAATCTTTCTGGTACATTATCTGATATGATGTCTTCATACTCTGTTAGCAACTCTTTTATCTCCTCTGATTGTGATTCTTCAGTCTCCTTCAGTGCTTCAGGCTTTCTAGGGATTGAGGCATAAGACATATTCTCATGTCTCAAACCATTCAAGAACTTCCACCTACTTCACTCTTAGGAACATCTTCCAAAGGAATTAAAGTAATTCTCTTTCCATTTGATGTTATAGTATATGTATTCTTTCTCTCATCATGTATAGCTTTTCTATCATACTGCCAAGGTCTACCCAACAAGATATGACATACATCCATAGGCATAATATCACACAAGACTTCATCATGATAAGATCCAATATGAAATTTCACCAAACGTTGTTCACTCACCAGTACCTTATGATCATCCTGAATCCATGCTATCTGATAGGGCTTAGGGTGTTTCAATCTTTCCAACTTCAGCTTAGTCACCATTTCTTCTGAAACTAGGTTATCATAACTACCACTATCAATAACAACTTTATAACATTTACCTCCTGATTTGCATCTTATTCCAAACAAACTCTTCCTCTACGGTGGTTCTCCATTTGTCTCTATTTTGAATAGTGCTCTCCTCATCACAAGTAATTCTCCTTTCTCTGACTTGCCAACTAAATTAGGTGATGCAACAAGTTCTTCTTCAACATAAGTTGCTCTTCCACTATTCTCTGTTCTCTTGCTTGTACTACTCAGATTATATTCAAATGCTCTATGTCCTTCACCTCCACACTTGAAACTGTAGCGTCAGAAAATTTCCCCTTGGGGGCTTTTCCCTCATAAGGTTTAGCTCCTGGGTCTTTAGCATGCATTTAGGACATCCTAGTTCATATTTTAGCATCCCAATGGAATGAGACCTAGATTTCAATGCAAAGTGCACCTAGGGGGACCCCTTGAGCTATACCCTGCCCAAAATAGGGGGGAGGACTTGGGTGCCCGCGCCCTAGTCCTGCCCTATTTTTGGGCAGTCCTAATTTTTGGGTGTTAGTTTATGACTGTTATTTGGTCCTTTTGCCAACACAGTAAGTTTTGATTTTTGAAATCTTGGTGGGAGTGTTTGTAGTTGCATATATAAGCATGCTTAGGCATTCATTTAGAAACTAGATAGAAATTGTGATGTTCAAGCATTCTCAAGGTGATCCAAGGCTTCTATTGTGTTGCAAGAGCAGACTTGTGTGTTTTGTGTGTTGATATTTGTAGATTTGAGCATCAATTTCCTCATGGAATGAAGAGCATCTTCCTCTCATGAGAGCTTCACTACAAGGTGACATAATATTGTGTTTTCATCATTGATTCCTTTGGTTTTTTCCTCTTCCTCACAAGGGCATGCACTCTTTATCTGACAATGGTGTTTGGAGACTTAAGTGTCCTCCGGGGCTTAACTGATGAAAGCCTCTAAACACCACAAGCCCAAAACTAAGTCATGTGATTGCAGGTTAAAAGTGTCACATTTGGGAAAAGTATAGTTACAGGAAGGATTGGCAAGCATCAAGGATTCAGGATATGAAGAAAAGAAGCACACATGAGCACTTCTAGAACTTGCGTGCTCAGTCTAGTGTCCTCCACATCTGATTTTCAAAAAATAGAAGTTATAGGGCTGATTAGTGTCAGAAGGAGGTCTAGATTCCATGAAGAAATTGGCACCTTGGACTTGGGCACCCGCTCCTAACTATTCCTCTTTGGAACCTCAAAAATAGGTATTCTGTAATTTGGTATTTTACTCCGGTCTGTAAGAGCTTTTTCTGTCATTTGTCAATTTGTTGTCATATTTGCATAATTAGGGTTTTAATGGTTAATTGGACATAAGAGAATGAAAATCAATAATTAAATTCCCTAATCCAAGTTTCCCTACATCTGCAGGTGACTTAGGGTATGATAGTGCTCATCACTCGACCCTAGATCCTTGAATGTATAGTGGAGAGGCAGATTTAAACATATAAAATATAAAACATTAACAAATCCAATTTTTGCTTAAAATTTTTGGTGAACCCATGTTTTTGGACTTAAATTGCAACTTGCTAAGGGTGTGTCTTCAGATTTGGATTGATTTCATTCATTCATATAGTCATTCATTTTATTGCATTGAGAAAAATTCAAAAAAATTGCACTTTTTGGCTTACTAAATTGCATCAATTCTTTCTAAATTTTCCTAATTCATGATTTTTGCATCATATCTAATATAAACTATAGAAAAATCCAAAAATTCAGAAATTTGCATTGCATTTTCATTATTAATTTGCTAGGTTTTTGTAGAAATTTTGACAATTTTCATATAACCTAGTAATTCCAAAATCTAGGGTTAGTAGGCAAAATCTTTTTCTCAAATTTTTTTAATGATTTTAGAGGTTCATTCATATGAACATTTGGCTTTAGTCTTGCATTTTAGTGTAAATTTGCATTTAGATTTAAAATAATTACAATTTTGCACAAAAAATTTCAATAAAAACTAGCAAATTTTGATGAATTTTCATTAAATTTGTGTGGACAGTTGGCAACCTTCTTTGGAGATCATGTGCGAGCTTCAGCATCAGGAGTAAACTCTCAGGAGAAGAGACATGGAGTAGGTCAGGGTCTAGTGGGACCCTAGTGTTGAGACTTCTGCCACCTGGGAGGATGCTTCCAGGATGAGAGAGTTATACGAGCTATCCTTTTTACAGGCTTCCAGGAGTAAGCCTGACTCTAGGGGGCAGGATGTAATGCCCCCTCATTTTTGGCTTGTGATAGTGGTAGTTTTGCATTTCTCTTTGTCAATCTGAGATAGTTTCTAGTCTTTTATTGCATTTATACAGTTCTGAGACTTTTGGATTAGTAGACTTATGGTTTATGTTTATTTTGATCTTGATGGACTATGTTCGACTGATATAGCTTAGACATGTGTTATGAGTTTATGATGACATTATTATTATTATTACTCCAGTTATGATGAACTTGACATGATTAGTAATGGTTTAATGTTATCATGTTTCATTCGATCAGTTGATATCTGAATTCTAGTAAAAGTGGTTATAGTCGTGTTTTAAGAGCAGGGACAGTGTAGTACTGCTCACTTCGAGCACCCTACTACACCGTGACTCTCTGACTCTCTTTGTGTAGAAATATATGGCTTTGATCATATTCAACCTATTGTTCTGATGCAGGCTGCAGGTACCGAGCCTCGACTCCACCTGATCGAGTAGGTTTGAACAAGCTCTTGCATCAATGGATATCGGTAATGGGAGATAACACGAGGATTATTCCACTAGGTCAGTCCCAGCCTTTGGTTGTGGTCATGTGTCATGATGTGGCACTTGGTCCTTGCCTCATGTTGTTGGTCGTCATGTGTTGTGAAGTATTGTCGAGTTTTGTCCTAGTTGTGCCTATGTGTAGTTTGGTAATACTTTAATGAATTTTTATTTAAAATAATAATGCTTTTAATATGTTTTATTGGATAGTATCGTGTTTAGCCTAGAACTTGAAATAACACTTTAGTAAAATTTTAAAAAAAAAGATTAAAATTAATCAATTTGCTAATTTAAGATTATTAGTGTCATAAGTTGCATATAGATGATTTAAGAATTTTATTAGTAAGAATCTATGGTGGTGATTTGTCAAATGTGAATTCCCAGATTTGTGAAATCTCTATTATTAGTAAAATTTTAAAATTTTTGGAGGAGTGGGGATTTTGGTAACGGATGCATGTTTGTGGCCATGGGTTTTAATGGTACCCAGGGGTTGTTGTGGGAAGGAGGAGAAAAGACAGAAAATTTGGGGGAAAAACAAAGAATTGGATACGAGAAACAGAGAAGATCTAAAGGGGACTAAAATTCAGGTATGTTTTTTGTTGACTCTGTGTGTGGAATTTGTATTTTTGTAGTTTGGAATTTAAATTTTATTGCAGTATGTTTGTTCTGTGCTTGAATGTGAAATTTGCATTTTGTGGCTTGGAATTTAAATCTTATTGTAGCTTGAATCATTTTGTGCTTTGTGTGTATGAATGTAGTTGCCTTACCACACCTTCATCTAGAGAATTGCACTTTGATGTCTGTCAATGTTCTAACTTCTGTTGCGACTTCCAAATTTATTCTTATTTTGGTTTACTCTTTGTTAAATCCTTCTTAAAATTATGGAGTCTGATCATTTGTAAATCTTGTAAAGTGACCCAAATTAAAAAGGATATAACCCATATGTATCAATTCTTCCAGTTCTTGCCTCATTTCTTTCCCTCAGCTACTCCCAGTGCCGTAGTAAGGCCTCATCCAACCATATTTTTTCTTAGAATTTTACCAAGATTTGAAGCTCTGGCTCTATTCTTTAGAAAACAATTTAATCATATGGTAAATTATACAAATAGTGTTCCCTTAGCAATAGAAGTCACTGAATGTATGTATATGCTGTTGTAGATTGGGAATACCTTAGTTTTTTTTCTTTGACCGTACATCATAGGAGACCCCCATCTTTATTCTTCTCTTGGTTTAAATTTCTACTCGCTTTCCTCCATGATAGACCTAGACCGTACGGCATTTGGGGAAATCTGATGCAATTTTCTTTTTTAAGATTTTTCTGCCCTCTCTTTGGGACATTGTATGGCTGCCGTATAGCCCTCTCAATGACTTTTGTATTATAAATTTCTTCTGCCTCTCAAAATTGTTTTAAGCTTGCACTTCTGGTTTATTGTTGGACTCTTTCCAGCTTCTATGTATTTTGAATTGCTTCCTGAAATTTATTTAATGAAAATAAAATTAATGAAATCTTGTCTTACCTGTGACATCTCTATTTTCCTCTAAACCTTGAGTCAGTTCTGCTCTGCTAATCCATTAAAATGCTCTGGTTATTCTCTGTCTAGACCTCAAATGAATTTTCATTCCCTTTCCTCAAACTTTTCTTTTAATTTTTCCAAATGAAAATGGTGGAATGTGCTTCTTCTGCAACCAAAAATTTCAATTTGAGTTCATAGAATAGTTAGTGGTTGTTATTGAATTTAATTAGAATGCTTGGAGGAAATCTTGCTATTAGGGAAACTTCTAGTTTTGAGTGTAGTTTGGATTTATTAAGTCAATATTAGACAGAAGTTGATATTAGAAGGTTCATATGTTAGTAGTGTATCATTTTAGAATTAAACTTATTTAATTAATGTTGTTTTTTTTTGTATATGCAAGTAGTTTAATAATTAAGTTGTGCTCATTTTATTAAATATAATTTTGTTATTGTTATTCTGTAATATGTTATTTATTTTGGAATTAAATAATGAGTTAGAGTTATTTGAATTTTTATACTAGACTCATATGGTCTTTAAATATTAGCTGTACTTTTGCCATCTTGTTAAATGTAAACTTGTTAGTTATGTATTGGAATATGCTAGTTGTAAATGTTAGTAAGTAAATAAATAATTAGTTTAAGTTTTTGTGGTAACGACTATGCAATTAGTAGATGAAACAATATTGGTTATTTTTGTCCTTCCATGTTGTCGATCTATGTCACTCATTGGTGTTATGTTGAGTCAAATTTTAATATGGTCTTGTTGGGTGTAATGATGTATATAAGGTAGTTATTTCCATGATACGTTATTGTAGAAAATAAATATAGAGATAGAAATTTTAGAGTAATTTGATTTATTGTTTCTAGTTTCATGAGGTAACAATATTGTGCTAATCAAGTATTGATTTCCTTGTTATATATTAATTTGCTAGTCATGCTTGTAATATATTATTCTGTACTATGTGAATAGTTGATATCATAGTATTTATTATTTAACTTCAATTTAGAGAGAGTAAAAAACTTTGAGCCGATTGTTGGTTTATACCATCTATTGTTGTTATTATTATTATAGTATGGTTGAAATTTCTTATTTATTTTGAATAGGATTTTTCATTGATGCAATCAGGTTATTGTGTTATTTTGTCTTGAGTCATATTGTTACAAGACTTGTCGTAAATCATCTATATCCTCATTTTATGTTGTGAGACAGATTTATGTGAGTGGCCTTGTGTGCTATTACCAACTCCAGAGGTTAGGCCTTTTGGGTCTTCAATCAATTTTGTTGTCATTCTGTCTAGATGATTCTTGATTTGAGTGGTTTTATGGGTAAGGAAAAACTTTATTGTTGAAGTGGGAATTGGAATGTGTTGGTTTGTAAAAGACAGATGTTTACTTTTTCTTTGCCCTTGCATATGTCAAACTTGAGTAATGTTTAGGAGTGCTAGTTGTATGTGGGGGAGTGGCTTCCATGGTGGGGCTGATGCCCAAAGTGGCTACCTGGAAAACCCTATGGAAGTTATAATCTAGTGATAACTTAATAATTGATCTAGGTGGGGTTGGGTAGTAATTTATTCAACAAGATAAGTTTGATGCCTCACCCATGCCTTGAGTGCTTTCACAGGCTAAGGATGGGATGAGAAGGCCTAGTTGGTAAGGTTGACTTCCTTGTCTCCATGAAAGGAAGTGTCAAATCTGCATGTGTCACCCTATGGGGCCGGTACCTATAGAGAGGTTGCCAGGAAAACCATAGATGGGGGTCAGCTTCCATTGAGAGATAGCCTGAAAAACCCATGCTAGGACCATATGATGACACTCTCCCAACAGCAGTGTAGTTACTACCTTTTACCTCTTGTTGTAGCCTCTAGAGTACTTTATTGTCTTGTGTTGGTGGTCGATCTGATTTTGATGATTTGATTGTCTTGTTTTTGTGAGTACTATCGTGTCTGTGCAACCCTATTATCCTCTTTGTCTACATGGAGTCTGTATCTTGTTGTTGTAATCATTCTTGTAACTTTGGCCTAGTGGAGCCTCGATGTTATCTCCTAGCTCGGAGGGGTGGACCTCAGGGTTCCACATGGTTGGGTGGCAAATCTATCGATTGGTCTTCTTGGAGGTTCAGCTCGAGTCCAGTGGAGAAGTGTTCTAGTTCCAAATTTGCTTACACTTTCTGAGTTGATGTAATCATTCACAATTGTATCTTTTGTAGCCAATTTAATCGGCCTTGTAACTTTGTAACCTTGTATGGAATCTTGTAATCATTTATCTCTGCAATTGTATAAAGTGTTATTCTTATGTTGCATGATATTGCATAACACTTGTATAGTTATTATTCTAACTGATGTAGTTTTGTGCCCTAGAGGTGTTAGCTGTGCATAGCATTTAATGTTGTATTAAGGTTGTTGTATTTCAATGTATAATGCATGTTTTAGCTTAAAAGAAAGAAAGAAAATCTATATTTTTGTCTCTTGTTGTCTAACACTCTAGGGTTACAAGACGGGGCATCACATTTGGTATCAGAGCCAGGTTTAAACACTGGGTACTCTAGTTACAATTGAGCCCATTATGTGACCTAGTGCTTAAACTCTGTAGATTAACTTCATCCCTGTTGTTTCCTCTCTGTGTGTAATAAATTTATCCTTTGATGTTGTAGGTAGATGCCTAGAGGTAGGGGTCGAGGTTGTGGCAGAGGTAGGGATTGTGGGAGAGGTGGTGGCGGTACACCTCCTCCCAACTCTCCTCATGAGAGTGCCCATGAGTGCCCATGAAGGTTGGGTGGCAGAGCTATCCATTGGTCTTCTTGGAGGTTTGGCTTGACTCGAGTGTAGAAGTGTTCCAGTTCCATATTTGTTTACACTTTCTGAGTTGATGTAATCATTCACAATTGTATCTTTTGTAGCCAATTTAATCAGCCTTGTAACTTTGTAACCTTGTATGGAATCTTGTAATCATTTATCTCTGCAATTGTATAAAGTGTTATTCTTAGGTTGCATGATGTTGCATAACACTTGTATAGTTATTATTCTAACTGATGTAGTTTTGTGCCCTAGAGGTGTTAGCTGTGCATAGTATTTAATGTTGTATTAAGGTTGTTGTATTTCAATGTATAATGCATGTTTTAGCTTCAAAAAAAAAAATCTGTATTTTTGTCTTTTGTTGTCTAACACTCTAGGGTTGCATGACAGGGCATCATAGTTATGGTTGTGTGGTTATTATTGTGTTACATAATTGGCTTTATTATCTGTTTAAGGTAGTAGAAAGATTTGATTGATAAAGTTGAATTAGATTAATTGTGGCATATACTAATTCACCCCCTCTTAGTATATCAGAGTGTTCTAACAACCCTATCATCAAAAAGTAAGTAAAGGACTTGGTAGTTTACTCTTCACTTTGAATCCCTTTATGCCATCGTATAGTAGTTGCTAAACAATAACCTACTCTAGCTTCCACCTATTTGCCCCATTGACACAACTAAACCTTTGGCACCTTCTTTCAACCCAAAGGCCTTTTATCAATTCAATAGAACACCAAAACATGACACTAAAATATGCATGCATCTTAAACACCAAGTACAGGACCTCATCCATCAGAATGTCATCCAGGCCTCTGGCATGAATGACAAGGGAATAAATCTATTTCTCCACCCAACAAAAACCTTCATATCTACACAAACCCATTACCTCACCATTCCACAAACCTAATTGAACTTCCCTTTGATCCCATGGCTACTATCTATTACCATAAATATTATCAAAGTATTAAACTCAATCAATAAACCAATAATCTCAATAGAAATTGCAAATAACAAAGATTCAATAACAAAGAACAAACCATGCAAACCTTGCTACTTCGCTGCTTCCATTGTTCACCTAGTCTCAATCGATCTTTGTATGTGAATTGAAGCCCTCAAAAAGCATACTTCCTGGCTTTGTTTTTCAAGATGATGCTGGAGAGATGGCTATGATACTTTTTGTAATGAAGGGAGCTTCAATACAATAAAAGGGTGATCGCAAGCTATGGATGGATTTGGGTGCCAAAAGAGCACTGTGAATTCTGCAGAGTAACGTTACTAAAAGTTTGGATGATTGAAATGGAAGAATTGGGTTTAATTTATACACTTGAGAGAGAGAAGATCAAAGGTATAGAAAGAATGAGAAGATCAATGGTATAGAAGACTTCAGAGAGTGTGCATGAATAGGAAGTAGAACAGTGTCACACAAAAGTTGTTTTGTTTGAGTTAATTGCTTTCTTTTATAAAGATATGATTTAATTTCATAAATTAGAAGGTTTTTTTTCTAATTTAAGAGTTGTTGATAAAAACAAGATTGATTAAGTCAGTTAACTCAACTTGCGATTTACTTTTCCATGATTTGAGAGAAATTAAATAATAAATTATTTAATTTTGTGTGCATGAAGAAGAAGATTTATTTTTAGAAGATTTGGAAGATATTTGAAGAATTAGAAGATAAGAAAGCAAATTAAATGTATAAATTTATTTAATTGTTTGTTCATGATTTGGAAGAATAAATAAAATATTTTATTATATTTTATTTTTAGAGATTGAGAGGATTTAAATAAATTTGATTAATTTATTTAAATTTGGAGGAATAAGTGATTTAATTAAATAATTAAGAATTATTTAATTGTTTGGAAGAATTACATTAAATAAAGGATTTTATTTAATTTTGACTTTCGAAGAGGTAATTAAATATTTTGATATTTAATTAACTTAGAGGAATATGAATCGAATAAATAAATTTGTTTCTTTATTTATTAATAGAAGAATTAGAATGAAATAAATATTAAGAATATTTATTTAGACTGAGTCGTGTCATTTTTAGGCGTATACACTATCATGTCTGCTAATGACCCTACCACCTCCATATCCAAGATGATTAACATGGTGGACCATCATCCTCACCCTAGTTGAGCATGATCCATTCCTGAGTTGATCATATCCTTCACTCCCATTGATGCACCTATGCACATATACGATGGACATCTATATATTTCTACACTTGTCAATGAAAAGCCCACCAAGGCTGTACTAATTGACCTAGTGTGTATGGTAAATGTGATCACAAAGGATTTTATGTATGTCCATGAATTGTATTGAGACAATTATGAGAAATTGAAAGTCTTGATATAGGCACATGATGGATCCTCTCATCATACCTTGGGTTTGATCACCCTTCCTGTTTAGGTAGGAACAAAACTCCTAGACGTTCTTTTCTTAGTCATCCCCGCTTCTGACCATTTTCATGTGAAGTTGGGATATCCATGGCTTTCTTCCATGAGATTGGTCCCCTTAGTAATCCACAAGTTCTTGAAGTTTCCCCATGATGGAAAGGTGCACACTATTTACCATAGTAGGTTCAAGACTCTTGCATTTAGGGCAAGTGCACGAAGTTGGTATACAAAAAATGGTCAAATGAGTAATTTTCACAATAACATGCTTATGTTATGTTTAAATGGTCATAACATGCTCATGTTATGGATTGGTGAATACCAAGTCATAATGCACTCATGTTATGGCTTGGTGAATACCAAGGCATAACACGATCGCATTTTGTGGTTCACAAAACATGAGCATGTTTTGTGGACCACAAAACATGAGCACACCTACCCATTGCATTTGGTTGAAAGTTTCTATAGACTTTATGCATTTTATTGAACACAAAACGTGAGCATACTCCTGCCCATTGCATTTGGTTGAAAGTTTCTAAATACTTTTCAACAAATCTATTTTGTTAGTAGCCTACAATTAGGGCATTCCATGAGAACACATTTATTTGAGGCATTCTATCAAATAGTTCACGTGTCTTGTCTATGCTTCCACATTTTGCATCTCTATTTCTATCTCTCCCCCTTGCTATATCTATCTCTCATTGTCACTCTCCCACTCTCTCTCTCTCTCCCTCTATCCCCCTCTCTCTCTCCCTCTCTATCCATATCGCTTAATCCCCCATCTCTCCCACTCTCTATCTATATCCCTCAATCTCCCATCTATCTCCCCCTCTCTCTTAATGTCTCTATCTACCATCTCTTTTGCCTCTCTATCTCTCCCCTCTCTATCCATATCCCTCAATCTCCCCCATCTCTCCCACTCTCTATCTATATCCCTCAATCCCACCTTTGTCTCCCCTCTTTATATCTATATCTCTCTATCTCCCCTATCTCTCTCTCTCAATGTCTCTATCTTCCATCTTTTGTATTAGTCCCTCTCCTTCCATTCCTCTCTATCTCTCCCTCCATCCCTTCCTCCCTCTCTCTCCATCCCTCCCTCCCTCTCTCTCCCTCTTTTTATCTATATCTCATAACCTCCCCCTCTCTCTCCACTCTCTCTCCCCCTCTCTATCTCTATCTATGTTTCTCTGTCTATCTCCCCACCTCTCTCTTCAAGGATCCTAGCTTCAAAGCTCTAATCTATTAGATCATGGTGCCAATGAGAGATCCTGAGATAGCATCTCCTATGTTTTGTATTTCTCCATCATGAGGTGGGTTTTTTTTGGTAAGTGAGGGTTTAGTAGTCATGTTGGTTCTTTCCTCAAGGAAGATTTCTAGTACCCCTTGGCATACTTCATCTCATTCATGTTAATAAGCTATATGGGGAGCCTCTCATGCTATACAAGATTCTTCTAAGTATTTCTCAAAGAGTCTCACCTCATTGTCAATTCAAGTGGTAGTGTCTCTATAGTTTGTGATGGGATTACCCTAATGATGGATTTTTTATCAAATGGGCACTTGAGTGCTCTAATTTGATCTAGGTTTGGTTGAATCTTATTATCTTGGTTTTGTAGACACCTAAAAATGTCCAACACCTTGTCACTAGCACGTTTTGCCCTAGGTACCTATATCATTAACCTAATTAGTTAAATAAATCTTATTTATTTAACTAATTTTCATTTATTCCCTTTCTATCCATTTATCCTGTCTTTTATAATTAAATAAATCTTAATTATTTATTTAATTATTCATGACCATTAATCCTCTCTAGAGAAAATTATAGAGGGGGGAGATTGAGAGATTAGATAGATAGATAGACTAGATAGAGATATAGAGAGGGGGCAAGTGCACCAAGTTGGTATACAAAAAAGTGTCCAAATGAGTAATTTTAGCAATAATGCGCTCACATTATGTTTAAATGGCCATAATGTGATCGTGTTTAGGCTTGGTGAATACTTAATTAGTCTACAAATACAAGTAACTAAAATATACATGCACAGAGAAGCCTAATTAGTCTAGAAAATCTATGTGAGTTTCTATAAAAGGAACTAAAATAATCAAATACAAGTAATAAGAATCCTTGTACTAACAACTTAGATTGGTTCTTATAGCCCCCATCTCTACTCTATTAGAGGAGTCCATCTCCTTAATCTCACCACCCTCTCTTATATCACCTCTCCCTTTATTGCTTCTACATCTATTACTATATGTTTTTTGTCATGGTGGTGGTGGTGGGATTGGTCTAGTCTACATCTATTGTTCTATCTGCCCCTATGCTCTACATATCGTTTCCCCACTTAGAGATTGTGTAACGGAGACCTTAAGAGTTAATGGTATTGATTATATCCTTTTCATAATTGTGTCTCCCATCTCCCTTAGATTTATGTATATTGGATCTACATGAGGTAGTTTACAATATAGGATTTCTCAAACTATTAGGCACCCTATCAACTAATTGCACCTCCACCATCTTGATCATGTCCATAAATGAGGTGGTACTATTGTATGCCACTATTGATATGGAATCCCCATCCCGTAGCTCCACCATGTCCCATAGGGATCCACAATCATGTTGTAAATAGTCAAATTGACCCTCTCCTAAATTGAGTTGAAAAGTAGGAGAGTCATCCCCATCAAGATAACCTATGTGCCTCTCTATCTTGATAACCTAACCCCTCATATGTGGATCTAAATACTCTAAGAACCACCCTATCACCATGGAGGGGAAGCTCATTGACTCTTCCCCAAGCCATGTGATCTTATACAAATCTCTATATATTTCTATGTCTATTTATCAACATTTTTTCCCCCATTCTTTTCCTCATACCTTCTTTGGCTCTCTCCTTGATTCCTTTTTTCTTTCTCTTTGTCTTTATTTTATATCTTTCTTTACTATTATTTTTTTCTCATTTTTTTCTCATTTTTTTTAAAACATTCTCTATGGTTGCCATATTATCTCTATCTCATCGTATTATGTCTTTCTTATCTATAATTCTCAATCATTTTATTTTCATTTCTCTTTATTGTTTGAATATTTGTATGTTCCTCTTTTTTGTTGTTTTTGTAGAAAGATCCATTTTTACTCTTGAGTCTTTTATCTCTCTCTTTCTATCTCTCTTTTTATTTGTTTCTCATTTTTTATTTGTATTTGTTTATCTTATTTGTTTATTCTTTCTTTACTTTTGTCCCTCTCTTTCTCTTCTTTATTTATTTATCTAATTTTCTCTTTTTATTTCTTTTTTTTATCATGTCTTTGTTTATTTCTTTGTCTCTTTATCTCATTCTTTCTATTTATCTTGTTCTCTCTCTCTCACACATGCTCTCTCATTCTCACTTTCCATTTTTCATTATTTTATTTGTTCTCTTTTCTGCTCTTTTTATATATCTTTGTTTCTTTTGTGAATTCATGCATTATTATTTATTTATGACTTTCTTTATAAATTATGTA
This sequence comes from Cunninghamia lanceolata, assembly GCA_027924645.1. Taxonomy (NCBI): domain Eukaryota; kingdom Viridiplantae; phylum Streptophyta; class Pinopsida; order Cupressales; family Cupressaceae; genus Cunninghamia; species Cunninghamia lanceolata. The sequence continues at coordinate 4,250,188 of BSBN01000071.1, read as the reverse complement.
TCATGTTTTCATTCTATTCTTCTATTTCTCCAACTCTTTTTGTTTTTTTTGTTTAGATATAATCTTATCTCTATCTCTCTCTCCACTTTGTTCTTTCTCATTTACTTTTTGCTAAACCTTTTCATTTCTATCTTTTATTTTTTCTCTTTCTTTATTTCTCTCATTCTTTCCACTTGAAAACCCTAGAAGATAAACCTTGAACCCAAAACCTTGGATGACTAACCTAAAATCCAAAACCTTGAACCCAAGACCGTGGGCACTAAACTTAAACCTAGAACCCTGGACACTAGAAACTTCAAACGTAGACCTCAAACCTTAAACCCTAGACCTTACATTTGACCATTGGACCCTAGACCTTGGAAGCTAAAATTGGAATCATATACATTGTATTTGATAACCATTGATTGTGGACCCTAGACCAAGAGACCTTTACCTTAAACCCTTGGATCTTGAATGTTAAAGCCAAGACCCTTACACTAAATTGTAAATCCATGACCTTGAACATATGATTGTTGACACTAGACCCTTTGAACTTGGATTTTGAATGTTGAACCTATGACTTGGACCTTGGACTTGAACCCCAAGACTCTAGACACTTATAACTTGAACCTTAAACCTTGAAGCCTAGACCTTAGGCCCTTGATCGTAAGCCTTGAATTGAAGACCCTTGACATTAAATCCTAAAACCATGATCCTAGACATAAGATAGTGAACACTAGACCCTTTTTAATTGTACATCAAATCTTGAATACATGACCCTGAACCTTGAACCTAAGATCCTAGACCATGGATACCAAACCTTAAACATAAGACCATGGACACTAGACATTCCAAATCTAGACCTAAACCTTGAATATATAACCACCAATTTAGTTGGGGTCTGGGCATGCTAGCCCACACTTATGTTCATGCTAGGAATGATATATAAAAGGGCTTAGATCCTATTTTGTTAATATCCTACAATTAGGGCATTCCATGAGAATTCATTTCTTTGAGGCATTTTGTCAAATAGTTCATGTTCCTTGTCTATGCTTCCACATTTTGTATCTCTATCTCTATCTCTCCCTCTCTCTATATCTATCTCTCATTATCACTCTCCCACTCTTTATCTCTCCCTCTATCCCTCCCTCCTCTCTCTCCCTCTCTATCCATATCCCTAAATCTCCCCCTCTCTCCCACTCTCTATCTATATCCCTCAATATCCCCCCATCTCCCCCTCTCTCTCAATGTCTCTATCTTGCATCTCTTTTTGCTCTCTCCCTCTCTCTCCCCTCTCTATCCATATCCCTCAATCTCCCCCTCTCTCCCACTCTCTATCTATATCCATCAATCTTCCCTCTATCTCCCCTCTCTCTGTCTATATCTCTCTATCTCCCCCCGTGTGAATGCATAAATATGGGGCACCAAAAAGTTGCCACAATGGTCCAAAACAAGGCAAAATGCAAGCAAGTTATGACGTGAGCACGTTATAACTCACTCGTCTTTTACCTTACATAAAAACTATGAAACATTTGTCATTTTTGCCATTCACCGCGAGAGAACTCTTTTGTGTGCCAAAACCTAAGAAGAAAGCGTGAGCGCGTCCAAGGAAAGCCTCTCCAAGCTCATGCAAGAGAGAAACTATCATTTTCATGATGCCACCTCGCTGGCAAAGATGTCGTGCAACAAATTTGGAGGGTCTAGCAGCTGAAGAAGGTAGGGTTTGATCAATTTTTATTAGTTTTAGAAGAATTTTTGGATTTTGCATTACTTGATTTGTTTTTATATTGCATTTACAATTTTTGAGGCAAGAGGAAACCCAAATCTAGCTGATGATGGTGAAAACAACCCCCAAAACCCTTCAAACCCTGAAAACCCACCTTCACTTCCTCATAATGTAAGGGATAGTCAAGTAAACTACCTACGAATAATAGAAGAAAACAAGAAACATCTTCAAATTATTATTCAAATGCTAAATAATCCAAGTGGAACCACCGACCGTAGGAGGGCGCTTGCAAAATCACTAGAGGAGATTGTTTCTCGCACGAATTCGGTGACCAAACAAATCATATAATTCCAAGACTATAGGGAGAGGTGTCAACAATATTATGCTGACAAGTTGTCATATGAACAAGTCAAGAATGAAAAAATTACAAAATCTCAATCATGTGCACACTTTATTAATCCCAAAACTAGTCAAAGATTAGAAGAAACTTGCAAATGGTTTCTTATTCATTGGTGTAGGAATGAAGAAATATTTCAAAACTTTTGGGATAGATGGTACATGGTCTTCGATGAGCTCCCATGCAACAATGATGAGGTACCACAATATTTCTTGAGGAAACTCCATTGCGAGTTCATCCTAAACAAGATTACCAATTATTTTGACATTCGTGAGTTCCAGGATAGAGGTGGTGGCTCTACCCAAGATAGACCTGAGGCTTAGCAAGATGAAAAAAATGTGCCTGTAACCCTGTTGAGGCTAGAACGTAGGTCACTCCCTTCGACTTTGAAGGAGAGTGTTGAGGTGGAGACATTACAGTCATTGACTACTCTCACCCAAACTCTATCATAGCATGCCAATGATCTTACCCAGGTTGATGAGGGTGAGAGAAGTAGGCATCATGTGTCCCCACATTTGTGCAGTTCATGTGGGAACCTATGTGATTATGGGACACAGGATGCACGGCAGGACTCTCAGCAGGATGCTGAGACACAGGATGCATCGCAGGACTCTCGGCAAGATGTTGCGATGCAGGAGCAACATCTAATGATGGAGACATCCATATTAGATCAAATTGTTATCACCAATGATCTCTTACAGACTACATTTGGTATTGACTCTCAGGTAATTTGTTACAAGTTTCATCTTGATTTAATATATTGTTATTTGAAATTTGTAATTAATTTTATATGATTATCTATATTATAAGTCAAAAATAACATGTATGTAATTGTCTGCGTAATGAAATTCTAGGGTCAGAGTCTTCATTCTACCTCCATTCTCCATCCATTGGTGGGTTATGAGAGGAGGTCAAGTCAGTAGGTATGTAATTTATCACATTATCATAATTATTGTAGATATGTCAACCATAATATTATTTTGTGACAATTTGATGATTTCAATAGTCACTGACACCTCCATGGTTTCCTTGGTCCCTTGGACACAAATCCACCACTTTTACAAAGGTAAATTTAATAATTTCTAATCATTATGCATTTTTAAAATAATGTTATGTATTTATTTTGGTTGAATAACATTGAACTTGATTTTCAGATGCTGAATGTGGAGACTCCTCATCTTCGTGAGTCAGTGCAAATAGGTATTGTTGCAGCCATGATGTCTTCAAATCCTTTGACTGAGGTATGAGCCAATAACATGAAAACATCATAATTTTGTATTTCTTATTTTATCTCATGCAATTTAATGTACACAAATGATATTTATGTTTAGTCAATTTTGTTTCTTGATGCTTCTCACAAGAGGTCACAACTAGATCCTATCCAACTATGGATAAAGAAGCTAGAGAAAAGATGACAGAGAGTGATTAGATGGTGGTAAGTGATCGATTACATATGTAATGCTATATATTTCATGTACATTTTCTATAGAATATGCATATTGTTTGATTGTATTAATAGGTGGGGTTTCATGAACTTGAACTGTCGAAGAGGTCTACTCGACGGCAGAGAGAGGATGAATCACAAATTCACTCTCCATCTTCAAGGTCAAGCAAGGGTTGCCGATTATTTCATAAAAGTCCATAGCAAACTATTTTTGGGACATTTGTTGTATGCCTAGATGGCTTTGTATGTACATACTTTTGTATGTTATCGATGTATAATTTTGTATATATGCATGTATGGATTTGTTTGGACATGCCTATATGGTTTTGTATGTAAAATAGATGTTATGTTCATGAAATTATGTATATGACAGTTTATATTAAATATTTAATATGATGATCAATTATTGTTACAGGAATTTGGTTTTACATGTGCCAATTGCATTTGCTTGAAAGTAACTTATAATCCATTTTGTGCATATCTTGCAATCATTGCATTCTGTGGGACTATGCATTTCTTTGAGGCATCATTTCAAATAGTTCATGCACCTTGTCTATGCTTCCACACTTTCCATACATGTCTACAAGGGCAGCTGCAAATATAATACGTGTGACAAAATTCCTATATCATTTATGCTTTGATGGTTGTCCACACCATGTTCCCTAGATCCCATTCTAGTATAGGCAAGGAGGAAGTTGGATAAGGTTGTACAATTTGGTTTTAGACATGCCAAAATTTGCATTTGGTTGAAATTTACTTTTGTGCATTTCCTTGAGAGTTTTAAAAGCCTTATGAAAAATCCATTTTGTGCATATCTTGCAATCATTGCATTCCATGAGACAACATTTCTTTGAGGCATCATGTCAAACAATTCACGTTCATTTTATATGCTTCCACACTTTGTATACATGTCTTGTAGGGTACTTACAACTACAACATTTGACAAAATTCCTATATCCTTTATGCTTTGATGGATGTCTATACCTTGTTCCAAAGATACCACTTCTAAGTTTTTTGGAATTTGGCTTTACATGCTCGCCAATTACATTTTCTTGAAACTTTCTAACGGCTTATCAAAAAAAACATTAAATGTCCATATATTACAATCATTGCATTCCATGAGGTGACATTTCTTTGAGGCATCATGCCAAACAATTCACGTGCCTTGTCTATGCTTCCACACTTTGCATGCATGTCTCTGAGGCCAATTGCAACTACAACATCTAACAAAATTCCCATATGTTTTATCCTTTGATGGATGTCCATTATGGCATAGGCAAGGAGGATACTAGCTAAGGTTGTGGAATTTTTCTTTACACCCACCAATCGCATTTGCTTGAAAGTTTCTAAAGCCTTATCAAAAAATCTAGTGCAGTCATTGTAGGAGGGTTCACAGAATGAACTGTCCAGACCGTACAACAAGAGTAAACAAAATGGAAAGAACTCAAAGAAATGAAACAAATACATATTCAATCTTTCAATATATTGTAGAATTCAAATACAATATGGCTGACATCATGCGGGCTTACAACTAGGGCTCAAAGGCCTGGTTACAGAATATCAGAATATACACAAGATATAGCTTTGAAGCTCTCTTTTGTGAAGGAGCTAAACTATCCACTATCTCTATTGTGTGAACTTGATAAGTGCTTTCCTAAGGATCTATTACATCCTTCTATATCATCTCTGGTACAAAAGATTCCTCTGCGTTGGCCAAGGAAGATCACAAACTCCAATGAAGAGTTGTAACGTGCATACATGGATAGGTCTAACCTAAATGCATAGAACACCTCTGCAAATGAATGGAATGATGTGCAGATCTCAGGGTAGGTCGACCATGAACCAAGCATCATTGAATGATGTGCAATTAAGCTCCAGAGGTTAAGGAATGCTTCGCAAGTCTTCTTCTTTAGCTGATTGTCTGAGACTGTCAGGATGCTCTATTATGAGAAAACAGTCGATCTTCTGATAGCGATAACTTTTTGGTACTTAATCCAAATGCTCTAAATTCTGGATATGATGTAGATGAATGAATCTAGATGATAAGTCCAATTCCACAAGATGTGAAATGCAACTGTGGTAGAATGTAGACCAAAATTTAGAAACTTCTTTTTACTGAACTGAATTGGAAAAAATCAAAAGAAACAAATTGAACTGCAAACAAACTAAAATGCAAATGTTTTTGGTTGATGCAAGATTTCTCTTGAACCAAGGATGCTCCTACATTAGACATCTAGGGTTATAGGAAAATTGAGTCCCTCACTTTGCTGGGGCTAGAGGAAAACCAAGATGGTCCACATCAGCTTGAGAAATCCATGATGAATCTTCTTCCAGTCTGCCTTTCCACTTCACAAGGTATTCTCTATATTGTCTTCCTCTAGTGCTACATCCAATTCTGTTGTCCAAAATCTTTTCAATCTACTTTGGTAATTGTTGTAGTAATTGCTTCTTCAAGTCTTCTTTCATACTATCACTGAACTTTGCATCATGATGTTGATATAGGTCTACAATATTGAAAATAGGTGATATACCCAATGTCTTCAGTAGCTCTACTTCATATGCATTTTCTGAATCAAATTTCCTGAGTATCCTACAAGGTCCAAACTTCTTCATCTTTAACTTGTTATATGTCCCAACTGGAAATCTCTCTTTTCAGAAGTATACCATCACTTCATCTCCAACTGCAAATTCTTGATTTCTTCTCTTCCCATCTATTTGCTCCTTATACTTGTTCATATCTTTTAAATGCTTCTTCACTTGATCATGCATTGTCTTCATATATTTTCCAAATTCTTCTTCTACACTTCTCTTTTCTTCCAAACTGTTATCTCTCAATTCTACAACTCCTCTAGGATTCACTCTGGTAACAATCTCAAAAGGTGTTCTTCTGGTACTCCTATTTACTAAATTATTGTATGCAAACTCTGCTTGTGAAATAATCAAATCCCAAATTCATGTCTTCTCCCCAACCAAACATCTCAACAAGTTTCCCAAACTCCTATTCACTACCTCTATCTGTCCATTAGTTTGTGGATGAAAATCTAAACTGAACTTCAAATCGATCTTCATCTTCTTCCAAAGTGTCTTCCAAAAATATCCAAGAAATCTAGCATCTCTATCTAAAATTATACTCCTAGGTAACCCATGCAATCTCACAATCTCCTTGAAAACTAGGTCTGCTACATGCATGTCATCAGTTGTCTTCTTACAAGGTATGAAATGAGCTATCTTTGAAAATTTGTCTACCACTACAAATACAGAATCATGTCTTCTCTGTGTCTTCGGCAATCCAATTACAAAATCCATTCTTATGTCTTCCCAAGGTCTCTCCGGTATGGCCAAAGGTTTGTATAATCTAATATTCTAACTACTCCCTTTGGTAACTTGACAAACTCAACAACTCTGCACAAATTTCCAAACATCCTTATGCATTTGAGGCCAAAAATAATTTTTACTCACCAAAGCCATTGTCTTATCAATGCCAAAATGTCCTGTCAATCCACCACTATGTTTCTCCTTGATCAAATTATCTCTCATTGAGCTTCTAGGTATGCACAACTGACTTCCTCTGAACAACATACCTTCCTAAATGAAATAGTCCAACCACTTACTCCTTTCTATCACAACAGGTTCCTCACATGCTTTCCAAGGTTCTGCAAAATTAGTGTCTCCCTCATACATGTTCTTCAATTCATCAAAACCTAACACTTCAATCCTCATCTTTGTCAACAAGTTTCTTCTTCTACTCAATGCATCAACAACTTTATTTGATGTTCCACTCCTATGCTTCAATACAAATGTATAACTTTGAATGAACTCTACCCATCTCATATGTCTCTAATTCAACTTACCTTGACTATTCAAATATTTCAAAGCTTGATGATCTGTATACAACACAAATTCCTTAGGCAACAAGTAATGTCTGTATTTCTTCAAGGCTTAAATTATGGCATATAACTCTTGATCATAAACTAAATATCTTCTCCTTGTATCATTCAACTTCTCACTAAAATATGCAATAGGTCTACCTTCTTAACTTAACACTACTCTAATTGCATTCCCACTTGCATCACAAACTACTTGAAATACCTTATTGAAATCCAGTAATGCCAACACAGGTTGCTCTGTCACTTTCTGCTTTAATAATTCAAAACTCTTATCTGCTCCTGATGTCCACTTAAAATCTTTTATGTCACCTCTCATTGTCTCTATCATAGGGTTACATATTGAATAAAAATTTCTGATGAACTTCTAGTAGAAACTAGCCAATCCATGAAATGATCTAACCTCTCCAATGCTCTCCGGTCTAGGTCATTCAACAATTGCTCTTACTTTCCCAGGGTCCATCATCAATCCTTTCGCAGAAATCACAAATCCCAAATACACTAGTTCTTCCTTCATGAAACTACACTTCTTGATGTTTATCAGAAATTCTCCTCTCTCAGTCTCGACAAAACTTGTCTAATATGCCATAAATGTTCCTCTTTTGTTTTATAGAAAATTAGAATATCATCCAAGTATACAATCACAAACTTACCCAAGAATTTCTTTAAGACTTCATTCATCAACCTCATGAAAGTACTCGGTGCATTTGTCAATCCAAAGGGAATCACTAACCACTCATACAATCCTTCATTTATCTTAAAAGCAGTCTTCCATTCATCTCTTTCTCTAATTCTAATCTGATGGTATCCACTCTTCAAGTCTATCTTTGTGAAACATCTTGCTCCACTTAAATAGTCCATGATATCATCCATCCTAGGTAAAAGAAATCAATACTTAACTATGATCTTGTTTCTTTCTCTAGAGTCAGTAGACATTCTCCATTCTTCATCTTTCTTAGGTTCAAGCACTGCAGGTACTACACAAGGAATCAAACTTTCTTTGATCAAACCTTTTTGCAACAACTCTTGTATCTGTCTATTCAACTCTTCATTCTCTATCGGTGTCATCCTATGTGTTGCTTTGTTAGGCAAACTAGCTCCTGGTCTAAGATCCATGTGATGAATGATACTCCTTATAGGTGGCAATCTTTCTGGTACATTATCTGATATGATGTATTCATACTCTGTTAGCAACTCTTTTATCTCCTCTGATTGTGATTCTTCAGTCTCCTTCTTCCGTACTTCAGGCTTTGTAGGGATCGAGGCATAACACATATTCTCATGTCTCAAACCATCCAGGAACTTCCACCTACTTCTGATATGATGTATTCATACTCTGTTAGCAACTCTTTTATCTCCTCTGATTGTGATTCTTCAGTCTCCTTCCGTACTTCAGGCTTTGTAGGGATCGAGGCATAACACATATTCTCATGTCTCAAACCATCCAGGAACTTCCACCTACTTCACTCTTAGGATCATCTTCAAAAGGAATTAAAGTAATTCTCTTTCCACTTGATGTTATAGTATATGTATTCTTTCTCCCATCATGTATAGCTTTTCTATCATACTGCCAAGGTCTACCCAACAAGATATGATATACATCCATAGGCATAATATCACAATAGACTTCATCATGATAAGATCCAATATGAAATTTCACCAAACATTGTTCACTCACCAGTACCTTATGATCATCCTGAATCCATGCTATCTGATAGGGCTTAGGGTGTTTCAATCTTTCCAACTTCAGCTTACACCATTTCTTCTAAAACTAGGTTATCAGAACTACCACTATCAATAACAACTTTACAACATTTACCTCCTGATTTGCATAACTCTTCCTCTGTGGTGGTTCTTGATTTGTCTCTGTTTGAAATAGTGCTCTCCTCATCACAAGTGATTCTCCTTTCTCTGGCTTGCCAACTGAATTAGGTGATGCAACATGTTCTTTTTCAACATAAGTTGCTCTTCCACTATTCTCTATTCTCTTGCTTGTACTACCCTGATTACATTCAAATGCTCTATGCCCTTCACCTCCACACTTGAAACTGTAACGTCAGAAAATGTCCCCTTGGGGGCTTTTCCCTCATAAGGTTTAGCTCCTGGATCTTTAACATGCATTTAGGACATCTTAGTTCATATTTTAATATCCCGATGGAATGAGGCCTAGGTTTCATGGCAAAGTGCACCTAGGGGGACCCCTTGAGCTGTACCCTACCCAAAATAGGGGGGAGGACTTTGGTGCCCAAGCCCTAGTCCTGCCTTATTTTAGGGCAGCCCTAATTTTTGGGTGTCGGTTTATGACCGTTAGTTGGTCCTTTTGCCGACACGGTAAGTTTTAATTTTTAAAATCTTAGCGGGAGTGTTTGTAGTTGCATATATAAGCATGCTTAGGCATTCATTTAGAAACTAGATGGTAATTATTGTGTTCAAGCATTCTCAAGGTGATTCAAGGCTTCTATTGTTTTGCAAGAGTAGACTTGTGTGTTTTATGTGTTGATATTTGTAGATTTGAGCATCAATTTCCTCATGGAATGAAGAGCATCTTCCTCTCATGAGAGCTTCACTACAAGGTGACACAATATTGTGTTTTCATCATTGATTCCTTTGGTTTTTGCCTCTGCCTCACAAGGGCATGCACTCTTTATCTGACAATGGTGTTCGGAGACTTAAGTGTCCTCCAGGGCTTGACTGAGGAAAGCCTCTAAACACCACAAGCCCAAAACCAAGTCACGTGATTACAGGTTACAAGTGTCACATTTGCGAAAAGTGGAGTTACAGGAAGGATTGGCAGGCATCCAGGATTCAGGATTTGAAGAAAAGGACATGGGAGCACTTCTAGGACTTGGGCACTCACTCTAGTGTCCTCCACATCTAAGTTTCAGAAAATAGAAGTTATAGGGCTGTGTTGACCTATTTTCCTCTATTCAGAGTTAATAGTTCACCTTATATATTCCTTGAATATCCTTTAGAAAGTGACCCTACAAGGCTTAAATCCTTCAATTACTCATGCTTTGCCTTGCCAAAAATCCCAAAATCTCACCTGAAGAATCTTTTCCAAAAACCCAGAAAAACCCAGATATCTTTTAGCTTCAAGTATTTTTCATCGCAAAGATTTCTCAATTTCATGCTTAGTATTTGTGTATGCATTTTTGAATATATATATGCATATACATTCACCATTGTATGTTTCAATATACAAGTACATATACAAGATAGACATACAAACAGAAAAGATACAGGGGTTAGATACAAAGGGGTAGACATGCAAAGGATTTTTCAGTGAGAACATGCTTATCGGCGGCTCAACTCATAGTCTTTCTGATTGGTGCAGGAGCACCAAGATGGCTAGATTTTACTTGATTTTCAAGTTGCTTTGTTTGTTTCAATAGATCCTTGAGACCATATTCCATGTTGTAATAAGGCTTAATGCCATGTTGGTAATAGGACTATGTCCAAGTAACTAGTATCTATTTCCATGTTGTAGTCCTAGGGAGGACAGTCATAGGTAGTTTGCAAGAGTCAATTTTGTAAGCCTTTGTTGAGGCATATAGGATAGTCATTTAAGTTTTAAATGTTTGTAGGCCTTTAAAGGCATGTCATGGATTTGGAAGTTTGTTAGAACCTTGCCAAAGGTTAATCCAAGTGTTAAAAAAGCACTCTAAACCAAAACAGTCGGTGGAAGAAGTTAGTTTCTAAAAATAGTCAGCTAGTGCAGTTAAAAAGCAAGAAAAAACTCGATGGTTTGGGCAGTTATCTGGGATCCCAAATGATTTCATGCATTTTTGAGGCTTATTTGAAGCCAAGAAGGTTTCCATTGTAGGGCACATTCAATAGATTTGAAAGAAATAACAAAAACCATTGTTTCCTACCTATTTTCTGTATTTTCTGTATTCCAATGCATTTTGAGCCCATACTACTGTATTGTACGGCATTGTTGGGAAGTGTTAAATGCTTGGAAGTGAAGGTGGATGTATTGAATGTCTTTTGAAGTGAGCTTGAGCCTTGGGAATGAAGGAAGATAGGTTATGATTGTTGATTGCCAAACTGCCTTTTTAACCCACTGTTACAATCAAGAAATTCACTATTTTTTCTGAGAAATCCGTACCTGTACGGAACAGTCAAAGCCTTAGTTTATAATGGATAGCTAGAGGGTTGAGTTAACTTTGTTTTGAAACTTATTTGGGCTCTTGACATCCATTTTTATCTCTGTATTTCTCCTTTATTTGGAAGTGGGTTTGAAAACCTGATTTAGGGCTTTTTTGAGTAGCCCGATGAGTCTCTCCTCATTCCTTTTATCATTCCTACCCCTAGTCAGAGGAATGAGTTGTATGATAGCTAGTGTAGGGGTTTGTAGAGGTTGTGAGAGTAGGAGGATGGCTTCGACTATGTTGGTCATGTAAATGACCCTACAGAGCTGTGTGTTGTGACTTTGGAGATGGACAACAACCACTAGATGGTAACTAGTGACAAGGAAGTGAAATGTTGGTGAATGAAGGTCTATGAGACTGGAGGGAGGAGCCCTAGATCTGATCATGGATCCAAGACAAGGAGTAGGGAGAGATTTCCCTAAGATAACTGTCCACTCTACCTTTCACTGTCTCTGACAGTCCCCAAGGAGACAGCCACCCCAAGGAAGGTAATAGATTTGTTAGTCATGTTATTGATTTACCAAGAAAGGCATTAGGTGTTTGGTAAGTTATTGAGTTGGTGTTGGTAGAGATCATTCCAAGGAGGACATGGTGACTATCTTTACAATGATGCAATGGTGTGGTGATAGTCTATGAGACTGCTGTCCTGTAGACCCTGCATAGTGGTTTGGCTAGAAACCTAGATGGAGTCTTGATTGGAGTTGGGCATCTTGGAAGGTGTCTTGGAGTCTACTGCCTTTTTGTGTCATGAACATGCAAAGTGTTGTGTTAAGCCTTGCATCATGAGAAGTTGTGAAACCAATGAACCTTGAGAGAGACATGTCACTGAAGTCTTGAAGACTGTTGTCCTGCTGTCCCTAGATGCTCTACATCACTGATGGCCGATGAAGCATACAGGGCAGACTTACAAAGGAAAGATGCAAAGTCAATATGCAAAGAGGAGATACAAAGGTGAATGTACATCATGTGATTATATGTTTTTACATACAATCGGGTATACAAAGCAGCAAATAAGGTACATACAAAGGGTGGGGCCCGCCAAATGTATGTATATGCGATTGTATCTTTGCACATACAATTGCATATACAATGGCATATACATTTCTAATATACAACCCCAGACTCGAAAAGATATGCATTTTGGTTTATAAAGGCAGAAGTGTTGTTTGCATCTTTGTATGTATGTTCGCATTGTATGTTTGCACATACAAAGGTCGTATACAAGGCGATATACAAAGGTCACATGTATATGCCGAGATGCAATGTTTGCATGCAAGTATTGTGTGCAGTTTTTTTGGTATATTTTGTATTACATAAGCGATATACAAAGGTAAGATACAATGAGGACATACAAAGCGGACCCGATGGGGAAATGAAATTTGGGAAACTCAGCAGTGGAGTCCACAATTGTATGTAAAAGTGCATGTATATGCCGATCTGTAAAGGGGAAAATATACAAGGCTGGACCTTGTTGACACTCATTTTGACCAGGGGTTGATTTATCATGATCAGGAGGTTTCTTCATTTGAAGCCTTTATCTTCTTGCCCATTTTTTCTAAGTGTTGGACCTCCTCAGCATTTTTCAACTGCAGCATCATGTTTTCCTGAGGAGGAGGTCATCATCATCATCTTGTCTTCGTTGGTCTGCATCATCATGTTCTTCGTCGACTGGGTTTTTCATCGTCATCATCATATTCAGTCATCGGGTGATGTTTGGTTTTTATCATGATGATGCTGCCGAGCTACAGTGCACCCGCATCTGCTTGCGAGGGTGATGTTTCAAAGTCTCCGGTGATCTTCCATTTATCACCTTGCGTGAGCATGATGATGATGTTGCTTATTCTTTGAATTGCTCGACCTAACTTGTTTTTTCCTAAGGGTCGTGTTCATCATCATCATATTTCCAGTTATCATCCTGCTGCTTGCGGAGGTCATCATATTTTCTGCCTTCATGATATTTCGCCAGGGTGATATTTTTATCATCGGGTGATCTTGGTTAACATCATCCTGATGATGTTGTTGAAGAGTTGTAATTGCGACCCGATATTCACTAGGGTCATCATATTTTGGAACGTCAGGATGATCTTAGTCAATATCATCCTGATGATGTTGTATCACTTCTTGTTCTTTGTTTCTCATCCTGATGATGCTGACATCATCCGTATATCAGGGTGATATTTTTCTTTCTGCCTATCTGCATCATGATATTCGCGAAGGAGGGGGTGATATTTTCATATCACCCGGATACATGTTTGTTCGAACATCATGATGATGTTGATATCAAGGAGATATCCGCCTGCTGGTTTCGTGTGTTATCTATTGAGGGTGATCTTTTCAAGCAGCATCATCATATTCAGTTTTCGCCCCGATCTTATAGAGGAGCTACAGTGCAACCTGATATTTGAACGTCAGGAGGATATTTCCAAATATCCGGTTGTCTTCCGAATATCATGATGATGTAAATATGATGATGACGTCATCAAGGTCCGCGGGGGTCATATTTCTAACAACTGATCATCTTGAAGAGACCTCCTGATATTTGCAAACATGATGATGACATCGTCCGGATGTGAGGAGGTGCGCAGTAGGCGGATATGATGATGACGTCAGCAGGATATGATGATGACGTCATCAGGATGTTCATCGGCCAGACTTTTGTTATAAGCTCAGCAGGAGGATGTTCCTCCGAAGGATCAGGTTGTGCCGATTATCATGAAGGGTATATTTCAAATATCATGATGACGTCAGGGTGATATTTCGAACAACATGATATCATGCTGCTGGAAGATGATGATGATGAAGTCTATACTAGTGTCGTCAGGAGCAAAAGTACCGACATGATATATGCTCATGACCTAGTATATAAGGTGTTAATGAGGTCATCGCGGGGTGCATGTGGGATATTGTTATCCTGCATATTCGAATATCATGATGATGAGTCTCGGTGGGAAAAGCTTGCGATGGTCTGTATGATGATTTTCCCAAGGCCGCGGGTTGGTGCGCCATTAATGGCGATTGTTGCAGAGGTATGGGCGATGGCGTGGGTCGATCTTGTACCCGACTGGAGGTGTCAATCAGCGGGCAGGCGCGCAGGGCTCGAGAAATCTTCCTGTCTCCTCCCCTACCTGCTGCATTCAAGTTTGGGCGCGAATCTGGTTGTGTTTGAGCGCCATTTTCATGATACTGTGTATCTGGCGAAATTTTGGTCAACATTGTAATTAATTGCTGAGCACCTACCTAGCTGTTATAAGCAGGTTGTGTTGTTCATTTGTGGTTGTTGAAAGTTGATGATTTTGGCTCTGTAATGCATGACAAGCTGATCTGGTTGCTCTGTACAGCTTACCTGTGAGTTTATGTATCTCCTGTTGTTTGTTTTTGGCATGAACCCACTGATTTCATGATTAAACTTATATGAGAAATGCTGTTTGGCATGTGTTGTGTTAATTCTGTCTCCAGTATTGCATGTATTCTTCTTCTGAATCTGGATGTTTAGTAATGTTTAGATTCTAGAGCATAGAATTCCTATGTTGACTGTCTGATCTTTTAACTTCTACTCAAGGGGTAGATTAAACTGTTTTCAGGTTGAACATTGGGAGGGATATACTGCAGTAGGGATACCATAAGTAGAGATAACCTAACACTTTGTATTGGGAGATGCCTGTAAGGCAGGTATCACATATATCCCCTTGAAATCTAGTTTTAGTTGTTTATGCTGATCATTCACAGGTGTATGTCTATTGACTCCAGGCCCTAGATAGGCACCAATCATGCTTTGTTTTGTGTTATAACCATATCCAGCTTTGCATCCACACTTAAACTCCAAAGCAAAATCTAAAACCAACATTAGGACATTAGAATTAGTTTAGGATCCTCAGTCCTCTGTCTACAACTACAAATAGGCCCAAAGCTAGCCCCTTTGCCCTTATCTTTCAGTTTTGGTCTACTTACAGGAGGACTATCTGCTTTCTGTCAACATCCCAGCCTTGCATGCATATCCTCATGGATGTTGAGTAGGGAATACCCCCCTAGGTCTTGCAGAGCCTGAAGAAGAAGAGGAGATAAAATATAGAGTCTATCTCCTATACTGTTGACCCCCTGGCCCAGAGCTCCTGTTGATCACTGATGGCTACCTTGTAGGGATATCTGGGAATAAGCATCCAGTCTGGGAAAAAGTCAACAGAAATTGGCGACTCTGCTGGGGAGTGAGAAGTAAAAGTGCTATCTAATCATCTCCAGTGATATATATGTGACCCATCTGAGTCAGCAACAGTAATCTACTCTGCTGGGGAACCTTGTGAAAGAACCCTGGTTTTCAGAAGAAAACAGTTCCTAGAAATAGGTGGCGACTCCGAAGTAATCTCCCAACCGGTCAAAGTAAATTTATATGCAGGGGAGAAGATCCCAACAAAATCCTCTATTTGAAGAGTTACCATTAACAAAAAGAATGATGTATAGAAGAAAGGGAACTGTCTCAGCTAGTCATGAGAGCTCCCCCAGAAAAAGTGATGAGGTACAAGATAACCCTAGGCCATCAGGACAGCATGCTCCTTATTTTTCAAGTGCAGAAGCTGATATCCAAGGTGCATATGAGAGGCAACAGGGTGGTAGTATCAGAATGAGGTCAGAGGTGTTCCAAGAACGCCCCTTTCTAGACCCAAGTGAAAGGTTTGAAGAGGCAGAGTCTCTGAGGGATGATGAGGATGATGACCTGAATGGCATGAGACCATCTACCTCCAGACCTAAGGATGAACAGCTAGCTGAAGAAATCAAAAGCCTAAGAGCAGAACTAGAATACCTACAAGCCATGAAAATCAGAGATGATATACAGCAGAAAGTGCAAGCCTTGAGAACTGCCCAAAATAATTCAGTTCCTACCTTAGAAAATGCAAATATGCAAAGACATCAGCAAAGATATGAAATGCAGCATCAGCATCATGATGACAGACAATATGTGAATGATGCTAGGATACCACTGAACAATGCAGGAAACCAAAATGCAAATAGAAATATTAATGTTAATCAGCCAAACAGACAGCCCATGCAGTTGGACAGATTCAGACAGCTGGTGTTTGATGGTATTCCTGGGTATCCTAACCCTATTGATAAGCATCTGAGGCTGCAAGTGCCTAAGTTTTCAGGAAACAATACAGTGTCAGGAGAAGATCATCTAAAGGCCTTCCAAAATGTCATGGACAATTTTGAGGTTGAGCATGAGGATGTTTTCATGAAGTCATTCATGCAATCCTTAATAGATGAGGCAAGAGAATGGTACAGGAATCTGCCTGACCGGAGTATATCATCATGGGATGATTTTAAGAGGATATTCAAGGAGCAATATGGTGATAAAACTGACCCTAGCTTCTTTGTAAATGAGTTCACCAGCATCACCAAAGGGTCAAATGAACAGGTTGCAGACTTTAATGCAAGATTTACTAAAGTGTTGAACAAATTGCCACATCATATGAGGCCAAATGAACCAATGTGCATAATTTTGTACATCAATGCCTTTGATGCAAAGATTGCATATGGACTGAGAGATAAAGGTCCTGCCACTCTCAGGGATGCTTTCAGGATTGCAGTAAATATTGAAAACAATAGGAAAGCATCAGGCAAGACAAACAGAAGGGATGATGTAAAAATTCTGCAGAATCCAAACAAGCCTCAGAACACTCAAGGTAGTACATCTGCTCCTGAAGATAAGATAGACAAACTGGCAAATGTTGTTAAGGACCTGAGCTATAGATTAGCTAGAAGTGAAAAAGGGATGGGTCCTGATAGGCAAGTCTATCAAAGACAGGAAAAGAGGCCATCATTACATGATATGCCTTATAACACCAATTGGCATGATGGTAAGCCTGTATTTTCACGTAACAACACAAATCAGAGGGCTCAACATGCCAAGGAGACTCCTGATCCCCTAAAGAAAACTATAAATATTGCTGATGATGCTCCGTGGTGCATAATCTGTCAGATGCCACACTCACAGTCTCAGTGCATGATTGCCCAATCTTTGTATGATAATGCTACATCTTGTAATGAGTGCAATGAGCCACATCATGTGCAGGATGATGATGTTAACATGATGTCCATAGGTAATGGATATACTCTATATGGTGCTGATGAGAAGACAGATGATCAGGTTCAGGCCTGCCAACAGTCCCCATATGATGAAGATCATGAAGATAATTATGTGTATGCTCAGAACTCACACAATTTTCTGAGTAGCTTACACCGACCTTCTGATGAGGAAATCAGAGCCTTCACAGCTGCAGCAGTTGCTCAGGTCAAGAGCAACTACAATCTCAGAGGTAGAAATCAGGTTGGCAGCCCACATCAGCCAGAAGATATTTCTGCAGGTCAGCAAATGCATGGTCATAAAGGAACTGAACCACAAAAAAGGCAGTGGGTAAATAACAAGCAGAACTTTAGATACAGAACAGGTCATGATTTCCAAGGACCAGAAAACAAAACCCCTCAGGCTGAAGATCAAAGTAGAGGTTCCCAAGACAGGAATGATGATCAGGGAACTATGAGAATGAAAGCTAAGTCAGCTTAGGATAAAAGCAAGATTGTGGAGCAAGCTACAACTGCTGTACAAAACTATGCTCCATTTGATATAGCCCAGATCCTCTCTCAGGTGAAGATCTCTGTTCCACTTATGGAACTCATGAAAGTGGAAGAGATCAAGAATAGAACAATATCCCTAATCTCAGGGGTACCTTTTCAAGCTAAGCAAAATGATCAGACCCAGGGTGAGAAACAGGTCATGTGCAATGAAGAAGATGAGACTCCTGAAGTCTATTTAGGAATGACCATGACAAAGTGTCCTTCACAGGTGGAACCATTTTATGTTTCCCTGGTTATAAATGGTAAAATAATTAGAAATTGTATGCTTGACTCTGGAGCATCTACAAATGTCATGCCTTTGGCTGTCATGCAACAAACAGGATTAAAAATTGACAAGGCATGTGGAAAATGCTATGCAATGGATGCCAGAGAGGTACCAGTTATTGGAATCATGAAGGATGTGGATTTCAGACTGGCAGCATTTCCTGAAAAGAAATATAAGATGAATATAACAGTGGTTGACATCAAACCACAGTATGGTATGCTGCTGTCAAGAAGATGGGCAGCACTAATAGGTGGAAGTATGCAGCTGGACCTATCATATGCCATGATTCCAATGAATGGCAGGGATGTCAAGTTAATCAGAGAGCAGAGATCATCAGAGACAGTGGAAGACCAAGAAGCAAATGAACAGGTATGCTTTGTGGACACTGACTGTGATAACTTCAGGGTTGTCTCAGATGATACAGAGGATGAAGAGAAAAATGTTTGCACTGAAGAGCTGGATCAGCAAGGATTGTGGACCATGTTTTTTGATGGAGCTTGTGCAAAAGAAGGTTCTGGAGCTGGAGTTGTCTTCCTGTCTCCAACTGGTAAGCTCCTCAAATCCTCTTTCTTGCTGAGGTTTGATTGCACAAATAATATTGCAGAATATGAGGCTTTACTTTTAGGCCTGAATATTGCTCTCAAACATGGAATTAAGATGTTAAGAGTATTTGGAGACTCTGAGCTGATTGTATCCCAAATCAGAAATAAGTATGCTGCAAAGAATAAAAGACTGAAACAATACAAGCATGCTGTTTGGGATACTATTGAGTTATTTGATGCATTTTCAATTGGCTGGGTAGAAAGGTCAAAAAATGTTATGGCTGATTTCTTAGCCAATGTTGCAATAAGGCCAGATGACATCACTCTGTCAGGTGTCACAGATGTAGAAGTTAAAATTAGGCCTGCCATACCAGAAAACATATGCAGTTGGCAAGTTTTTAATGATGATAGGGATTTGCTGAAATTTTTGCACTGCATAGATGAGTATGAGAACCAACAGATTGATTTCCAAGCTTTTGTAGAAACTGTAGATGGAAAAGAGACTCTTGTAGGGAAGGAGATCATCCAGTTGAAGACTAACAAGATCCCTAGAGGGTTAGTGGCTTTGGAAAGAGCCTTTGACAGTAGAGACAAAATGGTCACAAAGACATCCCCCACAAATAAGGAGGATTTAGAAGAAATAAATTTGGGGACACCTCAGGCCCCTCAGAAGGTATATATTGGCAAACAACTAAAACCACACATAAGAAGTATGCTGATTGCATTGCTAAAAAGGTATAAACATGTTTTTGCTTGGTCATATGAGGACCTAAAAGCTTATAGAGAAGACTTATTCCAGCATGAGATCCCACTGAAGCCTGAAGCTAAGCCATTTAGACAGAGGCAAAGGCCTATAAATCCTACCTTAGCTCCCAAGATGCAGGAAGAACTCAGAAGGCTCAGGGAAGCTGGAATAATTGTGCCCATCAGACATTCAACTTGGGTGTCTAACCTTGTCCCAGTCAGGAAAAAGAATGGTGATATTAGGTTGTGTGTTGATTTCAGGAACTTGAATGTATCCTCTTTGAAGGATAACTATCCACTGCCCAATATGGAGGCTATGTTGCAGAAAGTGACTGGTTGTGAACTCCTATCCATGATGGATGGATTTTCAGGATATAATCAGGTAAAGGTAAAGGAATCAGAACAATATAAGACTGCCTTTACCACTCCATGGGGAACATATGTGTATGTTAGAATGCCATTTGGACTAACAAATGCAGGTGCTACATTTCAAAGAGCAATGGATGTTGCTTTTGCAGGGCTAATTGATTCAATCCTGGCAGTATATCAGGATGACCTGACTGCCTACTCAAAGAAGGAAGAGCAGCACTGTTTGCATCTGGAGCAGATTTTTATAAGAGCACTAGAATATGGTATTTCTTTAAACCCAAAGAAGTGTGCCTTTGGAGTAGTTGAAGGAAAACTTCTGGGACACATTGTTTCCAAAGATGGAGTCAGGATAGATCCAGAGAGAGTGGCAGCCATTGACAGGATCCAAATGCCAAAAACTGTGAAAGGAGTTCAGTCCTTCTTTGGACAGGTAAACTTTGTCAGAAGATTTGTTCCCAACTTTGCAGAGATCACAAGGAACATTTCCAAGATGATGAAGAAGGATGCAACTATCAACTGGGAAAGGGAAGCAACAGAATCATTTCAGAATATCAAAGAGGCAATAAAGATGGCCCCTGTTCTTAAATCTCCTGATTTTTCTAGGCCATTCCAGGTGTTCTCATTTGCTTCCTTTCATACTGTAGCTGCATGTTTGTTACAGAAAAATGAAGATGGTTTTGAACAGCCCATTGCTTTCTTCAGTATGTCCCTGCAGGCCTCTGAGTTGAAATATGACATTATGGAGAAGCAGGCATATGCACTTGTTAGAGCCATTAAAAGTTTCAGACCATACTTGGTAGGGTCACATATAATTGCATATGTACCTCATGCTGCAGTCAAAGACATATTTACTCAGCAGGAGGTGACTGGAAGAAGGTGCAGATGGATAAACAAACTGCAGGAATTCAACATAGACATACAAGTTACTAAGTTGATAAGGGGACAAGGACTAGCCAAGATGATGGCACAGTCAAACTTGGAAGCATGCCAAGTTAATGCAGTCCAAGATGAGAATGTAAGTGCATCAGGATCTGAATGGTACAAGGATATTGTCTATTATTTGCAAAATCTGAATTGTCCCTCCCATTTCAGTGACAATCAAAAGAGGACTCTGAAGCTACATGCAATCAGGTATGTTGTTGTTCAAGGTGAGCTGTACTGGAAAAATCCTGATGGTGTGCTGCTGAGATGTGTGGATAAGAATATGGCTAACAATATTTTGATTGACATGCATAAAGGATTATGTGGTGGCCATTATACTGCCCAAACAACAGCTCATAAAATTCTGAGGGCAGGATATTGGTGGCCCACTCTCTTTTCAGATGCACAGAGGTTAGTAAGAAAATGTGACCCTTGCCAGAGATTCTTAGGAAAGCTGAAATATCATGGTGCTTTACCCCTCAGAACTGCACCTGTGGATGCTCCATTCCAGCAATGGGGAATTGATTTTATAGGGGAAATTGCAGACAAATCAAGTGGGGGACACAGTTGGATTTTGGTGGCAACTGACTACTTTACCAAATGGATTGAGGCCATTCCAACTAAAAGAGCTACAAGTAAGGTGGTGACAGACTTCATACTAGAGAACATCATCATCAGGTTTGGAGTACCATCTAAAATAATCACTGATAATGCTATGTGCTTCAGATCAGGTGAGTTTGTTGATTTTTGCAACAGGTATGGGATAAGCCTGTCATATACATCACCATATCACCCACAAGGAAATGGTCAAGCAGAATCAAGCAATAGGAGCATCATGAAAATTGTCAAGAGGATACTGGACAAGAACAAGAGAGCTTGGGACTCAAAGTTGAATTTAGCAGTATGGGCTGACAGAGTGACTGTGAAAAGGGCTATTGGGAAGTCACCTTTTGAGCTAGTATATGGTGCATCAGCTAGACTGCCCATAAACAATCTCCTACCAGTTTACAGATTCATTCAAGAGTATGATGAGGACATTGAAGATCCCATGACAGAAAGGGTGAATCAGCTGGTTGCATTGGATGAAGACAGAAGGAGAGCCCACCAGATCAATCTCAAAAGACAACAAGGGATGAAATATCAGTTTGACAGGAGAACTACAAAAAGGAAGTTTCAAGTTAATGATCTGGTGCTTATTTGGAATGCTAAAGATCAGGAAAAGGGTAAACATGGCAAATTTCAGCCCTTATGGATGGGCCCATATTAGGTTTGCAATACTCATGGGGAGGATTCTTATTTCCTCCAGGCCCTAGATGGTGAAATTCTGGAATTGCCTGTGCATGGCCAATTCCTTAAGTTCTATTTTACATGAATATCTGGTTGCTGTGCACATTTGTAAAATATGTATGTAGTGTAAATGCCTTGTACAGCTCGCGTTTTTTGGCTTTTTGTCAGGTCTGCCCGGAGATCTGGTTCTCGCTGCAGGTTTTCACCTGCACGTCCCCATTCGGAGCCACTGTTGACACTCATTTTGACCAGGGGTTGATTTATCATGATCAGGAGGTTTCTTCATTTGAAGCCTTTATCTTCTTGCCCATTTTTTCTAAGTGTTGGACCTCCTCAGCATTTTTCAACTGCAGCATCATGTTTTCCTGAGGAGGAGGTCATCATCATCATCTTGTCTTCGTTGGTCTGCATCATCATGTTCTTCGTCGACTGGGTTTTTCATCGTCATCATCATATTCAGTCATCGGGTGATGTTTGGTTTTTATCATGATGATGCTGCCGAGCTACAGTGCACCCGCATCTGCTTGCGAGGGTGATGTTTCAAAGTCTCCGGTGATCTTCCATTTATCACCTTGCGTGAGCATGATGATGATGTTGCTTATTCTTTGAATTGCTCGACCTAACTTGTTTTTTCCTAAGGGTCGTGTTCATCATCATCATATTTCCAGTTATCATCCTGCTGCTTGCGGAGGTCATCATATTTTCTGCCTTCATGATATTTCGCCGGGGTGATATTTTTATCATCGGGTGATCTTGGTTAACATCATCCTGATGATGTTGTTGAAGAGTTGTAATTGCGACCCGATATTCACTAGGGTCATCATATTTTGGAACGTCAGGATGATCTTAGTCAATATCATCCTGATGATGTTGTATCACTTCTTGTTCTTTGTTTCTCATCCTGATGATGCTGACGTCATCCGTATATCAGGGTGATATTTTTCTTTCTGCCTATCTGCATCATGATATTCGCGAAGGAGGGGGTGATATTTTCATATCACCCGGATACATGTTTGTTCGAACATCATGATGATGTTGATATCAAGGAGATATCCGCCTGCTGGTTTCGCGTGTTATCTATTGAGGGTGATCTTTTCAAGCAGCATCATCATATTCAGTTTTCGCCCCGATCTTATAGAGGAGCTACAGTGCAACCTGATATTTGAACGTCAGGAGGATATTTCCAAATATCCGGTTGTCTTCCGAATATCATGATGATGTAAATATGATGATGACGTCATCAAGGTCCGCGGGGGTCATATTTCTAACAACTGATCATCTTGAAGAGACCTCCTGATATTTGCAAACATGATGATGACGTCGTCCGGATGTGAGGAGGTGCGCAGTAGGCAGATATGATGATGACGTCAGCAGGATATGATGATGACGTCATCAGGATGTTCATCGGCCAGACTTTTGTTATAAGCTCAGCAGGAGGATGTTCCTCCGAAGGATCAGGTTGTGCCGATTATCATGAAGGGTATATTTCAAATATCATGATGACGTCAGGGTGATATTTCGAACAACAGGATATCATGCTGCTGGAAGATGATGATGATGAAGTCTATACTAGTGTCGTCAGGAGCAAAAGTACCGACATGATATATGCTCATGACCTAGTATATAAGGTGTTAATGAGGTCATCGCGGGGTGCATGTGGGATATTGTTATCCTGCATATTCGAATATCATGATGATGAGTCTCGGCGGGAAAAGCTTGCGATGGTCTGTATGATGATTTTCCCAAGGCCGCGGGTTGGTGCGCCATTAATGGCGATTGTTGCAGAGGTATGGGCGATGGCGTGGGTCGATCTTGTACCCGACTGGAGGTGTCAATCAGCGGGCAGGCGCGCAGGGCTCGAGAAATCTTCCTGTCTCCTCCCCTACCTGCTGCATTCAAGTTTGGGCGCGAATCTGGTTGTGTTTGAGCACCATTTTCATGATACTGTGTATCTGGCAAAATTTTGGTCAACATTGTAATTAATTGCTGAGCACCTACCTGGCTGTTATAAGCAGGTTGTGTTGTTCATTTGTGGTTGTTGAAAGTTGATGATTTTGGCTCTGTAATGCATGACAAGCTGATCTGGTTGCTCTGTACAGCTTACCTGTGAGTTTATGTATCTCCTGTTGTTTGTTTTTGGCATGAACCCACTGATTTCATGATTAAACTTATATGAGAAATGCTGTTTGGCATGTGTTGTGTTAATTCTGTCTCCAGTATTGCATGTATTCTTCTTCTGAATCTGGATGTTTAGTAATGTTTAGATTCTAGAGCATAGAATTCCTATGTTGACTGTCTGATCTTTTAACTTCTACTCAAGGGGTAGATTAAACTGTTTTCAGGTTGAACATTGGGAGGGATATACTGCAATAGGGATACCATAAGTAGAGATAACCTAACACTTTGTATTGGGAGATGCCTGTAAGGCAGGTATCACATATATCCCCTTGAAATCCAGTTTTAGTTGTTTATGCTGATCATTCACAGGTGTATGTCTATTGACTCCAGGCCCTGGATAGGCACCAATCATGCTTTGTTTTGTGTTATAACCATATCCAGCTTTGCATCCACACTTAAACTCCAAAGCAAAATCTAAAACCAACATTAGGACATTAGAATTAGTTTAGGATCCTCAGTCCTCTGTCTACAACTGCAAATAGGCCCAAAGCTAGCCCCTTTGCCCTTATCTTTCAGTTTTGGTCTACTTACAGGAGGACTATCTGCTTTCTGTCAACATCCCAGCCTTGCATGCATATCCTCATGGATGTTGAGTAGGGAATACCCCCCTAGGTCTTGCAGAGCCTGAAGAAGAAGAGGAGATAAAATATAGAGTCTATCTCCTATACTGTTGACCCCCTGGCCCAGAGCTCCTGCTGATCACTGATGGCTACCTTGTAGGGATATCTGGGAATAAGCATCCAGTCTGGGAAAAAGTCAACAGACCTGTTTCGAAGTTTCATTTTAGTTGATAATCTCCTAAGTTCCACATTATTTGTATATGCGATTATATCTCATATACAATCATTATACAAGGGGTTGATACAATGGATTTTGGTGAGACTTAGTGCATCAGCAACTTATTCTGTGGTCTTTCCGATGGCTGATAAAGCATGTGAATATTCAACGATGGGTCCTAGTTTCAGCTCAGCGGCAAATCAGGTGGTGCCACGTGTCAGGGTTGATTCAAAGGCTATTTCAAAAGGTAAAGAGCCACAATTGTATGTTGGCAGATACAAGGTGATTTTAATATGTAAAAGGAGGGAAGTTGCATGAATGCATAAAGTGAGCCCAACAGTCAAAGTATAGTTGCAGTTGTATATACAATTGCAAGATACAAGCATATACAAGTGTAGATATGCAGAGTGATATGCAGATGCAAGACGCAATTGACCATAAATTTGACCACCCGTATCTCCCTTGTCCTAGCGAATTTCAACATGCTTCAAAAGGCAAAAGTGCTTATTTTTGCCTCCTCTTTCATCTGGCAGGTGTTTGAGGGGATTTTTCTCACTTTCAAATTATGATCTGGACAAAATGCTTGATCAATTAGACATTTTAGCGACCAATTTGACATATGCAGATGCAGATATTTGTTGCATTTATGGGTGCAGGTCGATGATTTAGCTATTTCACATTAAAGATTCAAAATATCTCTGATCTACTCTATTCCTGTTTTCCACACCATAACTTCTTGCAGGTCGGCACTCCCTTCAGAGGCAGATATTTTCTAACAGAGCCCATGGGGTGAATTTATTGTAACTGACTTAGGTCAAAATGTAAATGCTATATATACATAAAGATGATTTGTAAAAAGGGTTGGACGTTGGAAGTTTTGAATATACATGCTTCTGATTTATGGATAGAGCATTCCTCTACTATAACCATGCCTTCTTATTGAATATATGCAAGTTATTTTACATCTTTTACTAATTTTTAGTTTAGTGTGAATTTACATATGATTTTCTGTGAATGTTTTGTTCCTCTCAACCATTTTGTCTCTCACCACTGCTAAAATCATCTGAATCTGTGTATGTCTACTTGTTGTATCTGGTTGTGTTGTACATTTTCTCAGTTCTGTGAGGGCTCTTTTATTTAGTTTGGTGAATCACCTTTCTTTTCTAGTTTTCTAGTTTCATCTTTCATTCTAAAGCATTCCTTCTCCTTTTTCCTCTACCAATCTAGTAGATTTTAGGTGATAACCAGCAAGGAAGCCGGCCTTCTCCAGAGGTTTGGTCTCATTTCGCAAGGTCCCACACTTCGAGATCATTCCCATTGTGTCATTAGAAAGCTTGGACTCACTCCAAGCAGGGTGCAATTCTATGTGATAACAATTCCTGGCACGCTCGGTGGGACTCTACAATCATATTGTTGGTTATGATATTCTACTAGCATTATCAGTCTTTTATGAAGGTAGTTTTCTACATATCTGGTGACTCATACTAAGTAAGGGACAAGTAGATCAGTGTTGTGTTGATCATGATGTTAGTCATAAACAAACATAGAATAAAAGTACACATTAACCTTTATTCATCTTGAAAGATACGATGAATTCAGAGAATTCATGATCTCAAGTCTCCGGTGATTAGGTCTTAATCTTCTGACATTACTTAGAGGTTGATGTGTGTTGCTGTTTCCATTTTGGGGCCTTACATAGGTCTCATCAGTAAGATAATGTTACCTGTAATGATGCTTCATAGAAAGTTATTCTACACAAGATATGTTTCAAATATTGTGTCTATTCTTAAATCTTTGCATGATATTTATTATTCTGACATGCTTTAACCTCAAATATGCTGAATATGTTCAGTTATCTATGGGATGTCTGCATATTTGTATTATTTGCTTAAGATTGTCCATTATTTGCAATTATGATGATGAAATGCTCTGAAATTGAAAGAAAGTGAAAAGAATACTTCAAATTAATGTTGAACCTTTAGCTATTGAGCCACATATACATCAAATACAGTCATGAAGAGAAGAAATCAAACCATACGTTCACCAGGACATTCCACAGCTAGATACAGTTAATGCTAACTTCAAAGGAAAGGTATGAAAACAACACATGTAAGAAGATATGCACTCCAAGGGACACAGCAAATCACAGTATGTATCAAGAATTCATACACTGATTACTCAAGATTTATTATGGATTGTAATCAAAAGAGTCTTCTCATTCATTAAGTATGCAAGAACATATATGTATACAACAACTTTGAAATGAGCCCTAAATATTTCAGCAAATAGATTTCAATTAAGTTTTGAATGTTTTAAAATGAGGAATCCCTGCACCTTTTATAGAGCAAGGTGAGGGAGCAGTTACAATTCATCTATGATTAGGATATATCTATTAAGATCTACGGTTCACACTTCGTTGACCAAGTCAACTCTTTCCATGTAGCATAGGTTGCCAGTTGGCAACCATCTAGACAACTTATTTTCTTAAGTATCAGATGCTTATGTCTTTTCTTGGTAATGCATCTTCATCTACTCTTTATCCTTCTAGTTCTTCATCTTCGTCATTAGGAGCATTAAGATCATCACTTCCTGAATCTTCATCATCTTGATGACCTTCTTCTTGTACGTGGACCTGCATGGATGTCTGGATACTTTCATATGCTTGCACTATCCTTTCTACTTCCCCACCATCCTAAATTCTTGCTTTGGTGATGGTGTGTTTATGCACCTAATATTTGCTCCAGAGGGATTCCAATTTACTCCTCCTGCTGCTAGATGTCTCATTATAATTCTTCATCCTGACCCTGATCCTCATGATCTTATCCATAGTTTCTTCTGTCAGATGGTTTAGAGGATCATCAGCTACTTGCTGGAAATTGCTATGTAGAGCTTTAATGGCAAACTCCTCATCTTGATTTTCTATTTTGCCTTTTGCCTTTCCTTCTAATGCTTCCAAAATTTTAGCCTCAAACGACATCATATGATGCAGCTTCATGCTGATATTTCTTAGTTTATTGTTACATCTTTTAAGCACATCACACTCAAACTTGATGTCTTTATACCATATTTCAATCAATAGGGCTGTATTATTATTCAGTACCTGATTCTTTATTAAAATCAGAGGATCAATCCTCTTTATTTCACCCAAAGTGTTTAGGACTTTCTCCAATTGAAATGACCTCCTCCCAATCTCCATCTGTAATTTATCTACCTTTTTCCTAGAGGTGCCCCAAAGAATTCCACCTCTTCAAAGAGGCCTTTACCACTTCTTCTACTTCATCAAATGTAGATAACATCCACTTTCTCATTATGGATGACTCATGTTTCATGAGATCCAATTTATTCACCTCATCTTGAGAAATAGCAGTCAATGGGACTGCATGATCACTTGTTGTATCTTCAAGGTTAATTGACCCTTTTATGTAAGTGTGTAACTGAGCAATGTGCTCCCTGTGCTGTTTATTTTTCTCTTTCTCTCTTTTCACCCTCTAGGTCAATGAATCAATTATATCCTTACCTTCTTGGCCTCCCTGATCCTCATTGGCAAATTCTAAATCTACTGTACTAATCTGGAATTCATCCAGAGTAATCTTACCCTTTTCTTTGTCTACTGCAGGAATGGCCACCTGGGCGGTTCTTCTACCTGTGACAGGATCTCTTCTTATTGCAGAAGTTATTCTAGCCTTCCTCTTAGGCTTTATTAAGGTTTTAGAAAACAATGTAGATATATCAAATTCTTGTGCTTCTATACCTGACTCTGTGCCAATTTCTTTCTCGAGCCACTGAGGAATTTGATCCTTTGACTGTAGGTCTCCATCGTCATCATGATGATCACCCTGATCTTCGGTATCCACCATCATGTTCGATGGGGAAGGTGATTTTCTTATCTCTTCCTCATGATGCTCCTCATGAGTGTGATCTTTGGGTATATCCTCTTGCTAAGGAATTTCCTTCTCTGGAGGGTGATCCTGCTGATCATCTGCATGTTTATCATGATCTTGATCTTTTACTTCCTCCATAGGTATCTCATCCACTTTGGTGATTTCCTCATCATGAGGCATATTAGCTTCTATGGATGCCATTGTGTCTACCTTAGGTATACCAACCTGATCTGAAGCTGCAATCTGTTCTACAGTTGTAGTAATTACGTCCTGTACTTTTAGGGCAGGATCAACTGATGTATCCTTTTCTCCCCCTACCTTGTCTTGGACTTCCACTATCTTGGGTTCAATAGGTACTTCTTTTTGTTCTTGCTCACCCATATCTAAAGTGTGGCCTTCTATTTCTGCCAACTGTAGTCAATGCATCAAATGTACCCTTGTAGGCACATGAATAAACTATGTATGATGTCATGTAAAAGGAACAATTTGGACCTCCTAGATTCATCAGCTACTCATCTAGAGCATCACTTATCATTTTAGCCCACATTGGCTTACTATCTGTGTAATGGCACATCAGGATGACCGCATACATCCAATCCTTAAAACTTCCAGCATCAGGCTGGCCTGTCACTCTGCTAAGCAGTGCTATCATGTATTGGTATTCATCATCAAAGTCAAATTTATATAAATGCACTGGAAGCTTAGCCACTGTAGGATAAGGACTATTCTTCGCCCTCCATTGGTACATTTTCTTCCTAGCAGACTTCTTGTTATTCTCATATTTTACTTTCGACTTTTTCAAATCTATATTGGCAACCTTCTTGCCCAATGGTAAACTGAATGTAGTAGCAAGACCCTTGATGGACAGATTAGCATATACTCTGCCATGCCTCTCTACCTTCCTTGTCTGTGGGTTATAGTTTCTTGCACATTCAATGACTAGCTCAGGAGATTCCATGGAATAGGGGAAACTAGCTGCATTCCACATTCCAGATGCAAAGACTGCATCCAGCAAGGTGTTGTTACTCTTCTTATCGTTCATCTTAGCTGACCATGCAACCAGATTTGTATTTCCTTAGTGCATATCTATAATGGCACCATACTTAAACCGGACACCTTCAGGTTGAGCAAATATGGGCTTTAGAAATTCTACCTCTAACTTAGCCAATCGCTTATCCGCCATGGATGCCTGCAATTAACAAAACTGATCTTACAATTGATATCTTACAAGCGTGCATACACACTATATCTTTCCTATTCATCATGTATGTTATACTCTTTCCATATCTCGTTTATCCTGATATGCATAATCTAGAACTTCAAACCAGAAAACCATGGTACCTGGATATGCAGAACACGACAACAAGAGGGTTTCAATTACTTACCTGATGTGCTGATCCTCTTAATTATGCTGATAACTATGTGGAAGGAATTCAAATACCCACGATGCTCACGTATCCCATTCTGGTACAAGCTATATGCATCAGCAGGTAGTCTTATGAGGGTTTGAAAACATTGCTCTGTAAAAACTAGTTTTATCGCAAGGTAAGTGTAAAATGATTTGTAAATTCACTTTTAACCTTTTCTTTCAGGTAAATTAGGGCAAATTAATTGAAACAGCTGATCTTTCTGTACGAAACTTTTGGATCTTGCCAGGTGTATGTATCGGGTTCATAATCGGCGGGAACCACCTACAACATCTACATGCATTTAATGTTATGGCGACAAGGTGCGGGATGATCTTTGCAGAATAGGATGATATTCAAATATCTGGTGATATTTGGATACCAGGTGATGTTCAAATATGATTCCCTGAGCTAAAATGACCTTCCGTCGAAATATCAGGATGAAGTCATCAGGATAATGACTTGGTTCAGTGTTGTGGCTTTATGACATCATCGTCATGTTATGTATGAAGGGTCATGTTTGGAAATATACCTCCACGAGGTAAAAAGGATGGCGAGGTAAAAAGGATGGTGACATCATCGTCGTGTTTATTTCTTCATTTACGGGGTTTGGATGGTGTCTTCAGGATATTGGTTCTGGGTGATATTTTGCGATAGGTTGATATTCAAATATCAGGGTGATATTCAAATATCGGGTGATATTCAAGAATATGATCCTCGCAAAATACATGATGTTGTTTGTCGGGTAGATATTGCTATCACATAAAGTTGAAGTCCAGATGTTTGCAGTGCATGATTTTATCGGGTGATAATATTAGATCAGGGTGATCTTTTATAATATGACTGATGTTAAGAAATATGATCCTCCCTTTGGAATATCAAGTTTGACCAGGACTTTGACTCACCATAACTCTCGTTCTCTAAGGAATATCAGGGTGATCCAAAAGGCAAACCTACATGAAATTTTGTGCTCTATCCAATCATGAGGTTATTGTCATGAAATGTTAACTTTGAAAAAATTGACCTCATCATGATGACTTACCCAGTCCCCTTTATGCAGGATCATCTGCATTGTCTTATTTTTACCAGACCGCCAACAAGCAGAAAACACAAGCAAAACCAACAAAAAGTTGGGTCCCTATTTTGTCAAGTCAAAATGGGGCATGTTGTGTAACCACACAACTTGCCACCAAAGAAAACACTAAAATTCTAATGATTCAAGTGATGTGAACACATTCTAACATAGCATTCTAACTCTTTCTAAGCATAAGCATCATAATCTTTATGAATGATAAAGTGTCCTCATGGTAACAATACTAACAAAGGATCAGTAGTGTGCAAATGATTAATTATCCTCATCTTGAAAGCAAGTTGAAAACATGAGTAACTGATGTTAAGCTACATAGTTGGAATCATCCCTCATAGCCAACTTGGATAGAGCCTTGCTGCTAGCAGGTGTCCATAGCCTCGGCAAGGTTATCTATACAATCCCCCTAAGTAGAGCCCCACTGCCAGCAGGCATCTATAGCCCTGGTAGAGTTACTTAGATGGCCTAATTTTATTATATTTTTTTGAATTTTTGTAACATTTATACTTCATATATCTGATATCATTGTGTAAGCTCAGCATGCAAGGTATGGTCACTTGTTGTTTTTAGGTTGGAGATTGCATTGGTAGTAAGGGAGTCCCTTTAGATTTTTCACTTAACACCTATACTTGTGTGTTCAACAAACCTAAGGCTGTTAGGTGGGTCATTGTGAAGAAACCACTTTGGTTAAAAAGGCACCTTGATGAAAAGATATCACAGACCTGATCATGATGACTTTCTCAAAATGAGTCATAACCTATATATAAATGTGTTCTCATCACTTGAATCTTAACAATTTTGTTATTTTCTAGGGTGGTGAGCGGCATCATCCTGACTAACCAAAACCAAAACTCAACCAGCAAGCAAAGCAAAAACAAAACAAAACACTATACAAACAACTATACAAATATACATTATGATACACATGACTGACATGAAGCTACTTAGGCTTGGAAATAATGTTTGAGGAACTATCCATTAACTGGCAATGGAACATCCTCTCCTATCAAGTTCTTAAGCCTGAAAGTATTGTCTCCTAATATCTCAAAAATTTGGAAAGGACCTATCCATAATTTATCAAACTTACCATGGTCTCCTTTCCTCTCATGGGCTTTATCCCACATCAGGACTAAATTAAATATCCTGAAGGCTTTAACTTTGGCTCTTTTATCAAACCAGTGTTTGACAACAGCTTGATGTTTGGCAAACTGATCAATTGCCTGACTTCTTTTCTCTTCCAGATGCATCAGCTGAAGCAACCTGACTTCTTGGTTATTGTCTATGCCTAGGTACTCTTGGGCAAACTATAAGGTAGGAATCTTCAGGTTAACAGGGAGGATGGGATCCACCCCATAGACTAAATGATAAGGTGAGTTTCCTAATGCAACCTTGTTTCTGGTTCTATCTACCCATAAGGCATATTTTAAAAGTGTATTCCATTCCTTAGGGTTCTTGTCTACTAACTTCTTTATGATATTTAGAAAATTTTTATTGGTGGATTCTGCCAATCCATTCCCTTGGGGATAATAATTAGATGAGAACTTCAATATGATCCCATAGTCAAAGGCCCAACTTGACAATTTAGTTGAAGCAAAAGCAGAGATGTTATCACTCACCAGGGCATAGGGAACTCCATATCTGGTGACTATGTTACTTTCCAGAAATTTGATGACATTTTCTGTGCTGCAAGTCTTGCTGTTAGTGGCTTCAGTCCACCTAGTACAGTAGTTAGTAATTGTTAAAACGTACCTATGGCATGATGATGATGGAGGATTAATTGGTCCTATGAAACCCATGCCCCATTATGCAAATGGGTGCGCTTCCATCACTGGTTGCAAAGGTTGTGTAGCATATCTTTCTTTGTTGGCAGCAACTTGACATACATGACAGCATTTAATGTGCTCAGCAGTATCTTTGAAAATTGTAGGCTAATAATATCCTACTCTGAGGATAGCATGTGTTGTAGCCAAGGATGAGCCATGTGCTATACCAAACTTGTCATGTAATTCTGATAAAACTTTATCTGCTTCAAGCCTCTCTAGGCATCTTAAGTATATTCCTTCATAATTTTTCTTGAAAAGTACTCCTGCTTTCATCATGTACTTCTGGGACTTTATCTTCAGGGCTCTTCTCTGTGAAGCCTGCAGTCTTGGGGGACATCTTCTAGTAATTAGGATATGCTTGATATCTGAATACCACTCTCCACTGTCCTTAGCATTGATAACATATTGCTGACTCACAATGTTTGGATCAATTTCTAATAGCATTTGGCTTAAAGCCTGCCCTCTCACTAGCTTCATGGGTGTGATATCCATGTCATATTCTTGTAGTACAGTGATCCATTTAGCTCTTTTTGCACCAGGCTCACTTTGCATTAACAACATCTTCACTACTGCATCAGGTACCATAGCAATCACTTTGCTCCTCAAGATATAGTGCCTGAATTTCTTTACTGCTCTGACCAAAGCAAGTGCCTACCTTTCAACATCTACATATCTCAGTTCAACATCTTTGAAAGGACAGCTCATGAAGGCAATTGGTTTTTCTTCTTTTTCTTCATTTCTCTAAGTGAACACTGCTGCAAAGGTATGTTCTGAAGCAAATGAATAGATTTAGAAGTCCTTGGTGTAGTCTGGACTGATGAGGACAAGAGCATCAGAAATGGCTTTCTTTATGCCTTCAAAGGCTGCTCTAGCTTCTGATGTCCACTCAATCTTTGCATCCTTTCTCAGCATAGCATTTAAAGGTCTAACTATCTCAGCAAAGCCAGTGATGAACTTCCTAACAAAATTTATCTTACCAAAGTAAGATTTGAGCTCTTTTTTGCTTCCTGGAAGCTATAATTTCATGATGGAGTCAACCTTGTTAGGATCAATGATCATCCCATTTTTAGTTATCAGGTGGCCTAGTAATTTTCTTGTTGTTACCCCAAATATACACTTCTTGGGGTTCAAGGATATCCCATACTCTTCACATTTCTTCAATACATTTCTGAGATCTACTACATGGTTTCCTCTATCTTTAGAGAATACTATTAAGTCATCCATGTATATGACTATACATTTTCCTATTAAGCCTCTGAAGGCTATGTCCATTGCTTGCTAAAATGTTGCTGCAACATTTATCAGCCCAAATGGCATATGTCTATAAGCAAATATCCCCCACTTTGTGGTGAAGGTAGTTTTCAGTCTGTCAATTTTGTCAACCATGACCTGATTGTAGCCAGAGAAATCGTTTAGGAATGACATCATTTTGGCTCCATTTACAATTTACAGAACTTCATCTAAGGAGGGTAAGGGATAATTATCCTTCTCTGATGCTCTATTCAGGTTCTTGAAATCTACACATAGCCTGATGCCTCCATTCTTCTTTCTTATTGGCACTAGATTAGCCACCCAGGTGGAGTGCCTCATAGGAAATATGATCCTGGCATTCAGCAGCTTCTTGAGTTCTTCAAAAATTATTGGTTCAAGCAAAGCATTGACTGGTCTTTACTTCTGTCTGAAAGGTTTAGCATCTGGCTTGAGGGGTATAGTGTGAGTTATGACTAATGTGTCATATGTCTTCAACTCATCATAAGTCCATGCAATAACATGTATGTAATCTTTACGAGCCTGAGTTATTCCTTCTAACTCTTCTAGTGTGCAAACCTTACCAATCAAGACATTTCTCTTGTCATCATTTTGTCCAATATTCACTTGTGAATATTGCCCTCCATCAGCTTTTGGAAGATCTTTCTATTTTAACATGTTATCTAGGTCAAATGCTCTCTCTAGCTCAATCATTCCTTTGGGAATCTTATTACTGGGTAACTCTAATATTTCTTCCTCTTCCTAGATATGCTCTTCTGCATTGTTCTCATCTATGATCTGAGCATCAAATATATCTCTGTTGGAGATGAAATCTAGGATATGCTGATCATCATCAAAAACTTGGAGATTAGTAACATTATCAAGTACTGATGGCACTAATACCAGCTCTACTAAAAATCTCTTTAGGCCTGATATGGACAAGGGCTCTAAGGTGCTAGTAGCCTGGGCTAGAGCATCCGCCCTATGATTCTGTTCTCTAGGTACGTGGGTGGTATTAAATGCATCAAAGTCTTCAATCAAATCCCACACTCTGTGTCTATAATTTGATAATTTCTTATAGTTTCAAGAGTAAATTCCTCTTACCTGTCTAACAACTAATTCTGAGTCTCCAAAGACATGCAAAATTTTTACCTTCTTCTTAAGGGCGAACAGTATCCCATGAATCAGAGCTTCATACTCTATCACATTGTTGGTGTAGGGGAACTGTAATCTGTAAGCAGCTAAGTAGGACTTTCTTGATGGATCAATGAGATCAATCCCTACTCCAGCTCCTTGTTTGGACTTGGATCCATCAAATCTAAGGATCTAGGCCCCATCTTCAGTAGGAGGCTTAGCTGAACTTTCCTTCCTTTTTGCAGCTCTAGCAGCTGCACCACTTGATATCCATTTTAACTTAGGAATCTCAACCTTCTCAGTTTTCATTTTTCCTTTCTTCTGGGAAGCTGAGGTCTCTTCTTTCTTTTCATCATCAGGAGCATGATCTTTTGGACTAGGCATAGTATTTCTCTTTAAAATATGTAAGCATAGTGAACAGGCAGTCTCTAAGTGAGGTGCCTCATGCAATCTGCACCATCCTTCAGTTAGTGCATCTTGTGGAAGTTTACCTTGTTCTATCATTTTTTTAATTTCTCCTAACAAAAACTCCTCAAATCTAGTCAAGTTACTACCTCTGTCTTCATCAGACAGTTCATAAACTGACTCCATCAAACAATCACTCCCTGGGGTGATTTTCTCTTTCTTCTTAACATTTATCTGGTCATACACCAAAATTTCTTCTGTTCTTAGAATATGATCCTCATCATGATTTATTACCTCACTTGTGTTTCCTACATAAGACAAACAAAAATTAGTATCATCATCATCACTATATGTGGAACTTACCTTAGATGATGATGTCGCCCCTCCGCATGTTTGCTCAAGTTCCATCATGTTAATGCAAGCTTCACAAGTTTTCTCGGAATGTGCCTCATCATGTAATCTGCACCAACCATCAATCAAAATATAATGAACAGGCATACCCAATAATTGACAGTGTTTTACCTGCTTGGACAAGTATATTTCAAAGCTCTTGAAATGATCTACTTCTATTTCATCTCCATGGTTATTACAAATCATAAAACTACAGCATCATTGTCATGAGGATGATCATCAGGATCATGATCATCATGAAAATCATACATCATGACCTCCTCTATCCTGACAGTCTGAGGTCTAATGGAGTAAACTCCAGGTTCAACATTCACGTACATGATCTCGTTTGTTTTGTTGTACTCGGTGATCATGTGCTTCATTCTTGGTTCAGTATCTACCCTTATCTGGTTTGGTATCCCCTTCCAGGGTAGCCACATATGACTGAAGTCAGTAGACACATATCCATTGAGGGTTTTGGACCAGTCTCTACTGAGTAACATTCCATATGTATCAGGTATGTCTACTACCTAGATATCGATGTAATATTGGATCCTGGGATCAGATGCTAGTTGCATGTGAATATGAGTTAACTCTCCTATTACATTGACCTCTATTTTATCTAGTTGTGTCACCTTCTTCAGAGTTTTAGCAGGATGCATGCCTAAAGCATTGCATATGGATAAGGGCATGACATTGGCGGATGCTCCTAAGTCCACTAGACAATTATGCAAATTATTACTGAACATTCGTATGGT
Source organism: Cunninghamia lanceolata (assembly GCA_027924645.1). NCBI lineage: Eukaryota > Viridiplantae > Streptophyta > Pinopsida > Cupressales > Cupressaceae > Cunninghamia > Cunninghamia lanceolata. The sequence continues at coordinate 4,212,765 of BSBN01000071.1, read as the reverse complement.
AAGAAGGAATGGAGGTGATTCACTCTTATCTCTATACAAGGTCATGTGGGAGGTCTCTAAAGCTTGGACAGTAGCTGGCACTTTATGTTTGACAGTGTTGTCTTTAGTAGCATGATCCTTATTACTGGGCTGACTTGGGGAATGACTATCCTCTCTAGGAGCAGGATCATCTAGTGACTTCATGAATGCCTTCCTAATGGGAGGAGTTTTCAAATACTCTAACAGAGACAGGCTGATTTTTACTTTCTTCATCTCATCTGCTAGGTATGTGACTAGTTTGTCAGATTCATGAGGTAGACCAACATCTTTTGATGTTGTGTTCTGTGGTGATAGATACTTTGCATTTACCTTTGGAAATCCTAAATTGTTACTTGCCTTGGGAGCAGAAGGTGTGTAAAAATTATTCGAAGGCAATGAACTGGTTAATGGACGAGTAGGTCTGTTGGAGTTACTTCTCAGATTATAATTGTGCTTACCCTGATATTACTGCTGGTAAGCATGCACCTCTTCAGGCTCATTGGATGGCTCATTTTCATCTTCAAAGGGGAAAACATAATTTGACTCAAAAGCCATGGAAGATTCTTCACATGTTTGGGTATAATGCTGTTGAGATGACACAATCTGCTGATAAGGCTAATTAGTATAGCTTTCTAATACAAATACTGAGTCATATCCACAAGGGACAATCTCATTTCCCTCCACCTGAGGTGGATTTCCAGAAGTATTAGACACTTCTGTCTGGAAAATGCTAGCAGCAATTCTAAATTGTGGACAGTCCAATTCTGCATGAGCATTTGTATTGTGTATCCTACACCAATTGGTGAGGGCTGCCTCAGCAAGATTGACTCTAGTAGTCTGTTTAGCTTCAATAGGTGGCTGATTATCTAAAGGTGATGGTAAGGAGCCATTATTTGGCCTAGAGTTCCATACTCTAGACTGTTTGGGAGGATTGTTGTTACCACCATTATTTTTGAAATTATTGTTGTTGTACCCCCTATCAAGATAACTAGGTTTGTCATTGTTATAGCCTCTATTCTGGTTAGGCTGAGAGTAGAAGTTCTGATTTCTCAGATGAGTGACCTCTATGGTTAATTTTCTTAGCTGAGCAAAGATTTCTTTGATTTCTTCTTTCTCCGCCTGAGCTTTAGCCACCACATTTTCTGTTAAAGGCTTGAAAAATGAGGATCCATGATTGTTCTGATTATTCTGGTCTATAACCTGAGGCACTTGACCATTTCCATTAGGGGGAGGAGGCATGATACTTAATGGAGATATCTGTAATGGTGTTGGCATTATTGTTGGAGGCATCATGGCTCCATTATACTATGGTTGGGAAGGATATCTTGGATAACCAAGAAGTGTAGGAAATGCTATGTTCGGTGTAGGAGCAGGTACCGGTTGCTGATTCACTTTGATAGCTTCTTGAAAAGCTCCTGTTAAAGTTGTGATTTTAGGATGTGCTCTCCTGATGAACATGTACATCAATGGATCCAAAGCTGAATAATAGATACTCCTAGTAGCAGCATCTACTGCTACATATGGGGCAACTAACTTGGATAACATTTTCTGGAACCTAGCGTTGAAATTGGCAATAGGTTCACCTTCAAACCTTTTGATTGTGGCAAATAGGTGATAGTTCATTGAAGGATCAATTGGTAGTTTGAACCTATTAGTAAAAGCTTTCTCTAGGACATTCCATGAACCAACAGAACCCTGACCAAGACTAATATACCAATTATAAGCCTCTTCTCCTAAGGAAAAAGGAAATAGTCTACATACAACATCCTGATGCTCTATTCTGGCCCTACAACAGGCTTCCTTAAAAGTCCTGATATGATCATCTACATCCTGATAAGGATGATATTTTGGACAGAGTTTGTCCAGATTTTTTGGCAAAGCATGATATGCAGTAAAGGTCAAAGGTGACTATGCTGTAAAGAATGACATTGCAACTGGAGGAGGTTGAGCCCGTGGTACAGTCGGCTGAGATTGGACCTGGAGTTGAACCTGAGGTTGAGGTTGGACAGGAGGTGTCACAGATAGTCCAGAAGGTATTTGTAAACTAATAGGAGTTATAGAAGGAGGCTCTAGTGATGCTCTTGATGCACTAGACCCTGGAGTGTGATGGATGTCCACAGTTCTAGGTCTAAACCCCCTGACAGGTAGTTCATAAAAAATTCCAGTGGATCTAGATCTGGTATTTATCCTGTGAGCCAGGATTTCTTGATTTTGAAGAAAATTGGCTGGATAAATGTAAAGCTTGATTGGAATTCACCGGCAATGACTATATTTAAGGTCAAGATTGGAAATGGACCAAGTATTTCTGGAATATTTGCAGCTATAATGCAAATATGAGGTGATCTTTAGGTTTGGTAACACTTGCACGTTGATATCGGGTTTCTAAAGCAAGATATCTCAAAGTTTTAGGCAAATTTACATGAGACAAGGTCTATTTCTATAAATTCATGATGATCTACTATAAAGCTTGCAATATTTATGATTGATCTTAAAAACTACACACAGGATTAGCATGTACAAGCTTAGGACAACAAATATTTGCATCTAACTTAGAAATTCAGCAGTATCTAAGCATTACCTTATGATCTTTGTCATCACCTGAAGTGCTGATGATGATCCTTTAGCTTTAGGCCCTCCTTCTAGCGCCAATTTATGTTGAACATGATGTTAGTCATAAACAAACATAGAGAAAAAGTACGCATTAACCTTTATTCATCTTGAAAGATATGACGAATTCAGAGAATTCATGATCTCAAGTCTCTAGTGATTAGGTCTTAATCTTCTGATGTTACTCAGAGGTTGATGTGTGTTGTTGTTTCCATTTTGGGGCCTTACGTAGGTCTCATCAGTAAGATAATGTTTCCTATAATGATGTTGCACAGAAAGTTATTCGACACAAGATATGTTTTAAATATTGTGTATATTTTTAAATCTTTGCATGATATTTATCATGCTGACATGCTTTAACCTCAAATATGCTGAATATGTTCAGTTATCTATGGGATGTCTGCATATTTGTATTATTTTCTTAAGATTGTCCATTATTTGCAATTATGATGATGAAATGCTCTGAAATTGAAAGAAAGTGAAAAGAATACTTCAAATTAATGTTGAACCTTTAGCTATTGACCCACATATACATCAGATACAGTCATGAAGAGAAGAAATCAAACCATATGTTCACCAGGACATTCCATAGCTAGATACAGTCAATGCTAACTTCAAAGGAAAGGTATGAAAACAACACATGTACGTAGATATGCACTCCAAGGGATGCAGCAAATCACAGTATATATCAAGAATTCATACACTGATTACTCAAGATTTATTATGGATTGTAATCAAAAGAGTCTTCTCATTCATTAATTATGCAAGAACATATATGTATACAACAACTTTGAAATGAGCCCTGAATATTTTAGCAAATAGATTTCAATTAAGTTTTGAATGTTTTAAAATGAGGCATCCCTGCACCTTTTATAGAGCAAGGTGAGGGAGCAGTTACAATTGATCTACGATCAGGATATATCTATTAAGATCTATAGTTCACACTTCGTTGACCAAGTCAACTCTTTCCACGTGGCACAAGTTGCCAGCTAGCAACCATCTAGACAACTTATTTTTTTAAGTAACAGATGCGTATGTCTTTTCTTGGTAATGCATCTTCCTCTATTCTTTATCCTTCCAGTTCTTCATCTTCGTCATTAGGAGCATCAGGATCATCACTTCCTGAATCTTCATCATCCTGATGACCTTCTTCTTGTACATGGACCTGCATGGATGTCTAGATACTTTCATATCCTTGCACTATCCTTTCTACCTCCCCACCATCTTGAATTCTTGCTTTGGTGATGGTGTGTTTATGCACCTGATATTTGCTTCGGAGGGATTCCAATTTACTCCTCCTGCTGCTAGATGTCTTGTTATAATTCTCTGTCCTGACCCTGATCCTCATGATCTTATCCATAGTTTCTTTTGTCAGATGGTTTAGAGGATCATCAGCTACCTGCTGGAAATTGCTATGTAGAGCTTTAATGGTAAACTCCTCATCTTGATTTTCTATTTTGCCTTCTGCCTTTCCTTCTAATGCTTCAAAAATTTCAGCCTCAAATGACATCATATCATACAGCTTCATGCTGATATTTCTTAGTTTACTATTGCATCTTTTAAGCACATCACACTCAAACCTGATGTCTTTATACCATATTTCAATCAATAGGGCCATATTGTTATTCAGTACCTGATTCTTTATTAAAATCAGAGGATCAATCCTCTTTATTTCACCTAAAGTGTTTAGGACTTTCTCCAATTGAAATGACCTCCTCCTGATCTCCATCTATAATTTATCTACCTTTTTCCTGGAGGTGCCCCAAAGAATTTCACCTCTTTAAAGAGGCCTTTACCACTTCTTTTGCTTCATCAAATGTAGATAACATCCACTTTCTCATTATGGATGACTCATGTTTCATGAGATCCAATTTATTCACCTCATCTTGAGAAATATCAGTCAATGGGACTGCATGATCACTTGTTGTATCTTCAGGGTTAATTAACCATTTTATGTAAGTGTGTAACTGAGCAATGTACTCCTTGTGCTATTTATTTTTATCTTTCTCTCTTTTCACCCTCTGGGTCAATGAATCAATTATATCCTTACCTTCTTGGCCTTCCTGATCCTCATTGGCAAATCCCAAATCTACTGTACTAATCTAGAATTCATCCAGAGTAATCTTGCCCTTTTCTTTGTCTGCTACAGGAATGGCCACCTAGATGGTTCTTCTACCCGTGACAGGATCTCTTCTTATTGCAGAAGTTATTCTAGCCTTCCTCTTAGGCCTTATTAAGGTTTCAGAAAACAATGTAGATATATCAAATTATTGTGTTTCTATACCTGACTCTGTGCCAATTTTTTTCTCGAGCCACCGAGGAATTTGATCCTTTGACTGTAGGTCTCCATCATCATGATGATCACCCTGATCTTTGGTATCCACCATCATGTTCGATGGGGAAGGTGATTTTCTTATCTCTTCCTCATGATGCTCTTCATGAGTGTGATCTTTGGGTATATCCAGATGCAAAGACTGCATCCAGCAAGGTGATGTTACTCTTCTCATCACTCATCTTAGCTGACCATGCAGCCAGATCTGTATTTCCTTAGTGCGTATCTATAATGGCACCATACTTAAACCAAACACCTTTGGGTTGAGAAAACATGGGCTTTAGAAATTCTGCCTTTGACTTAGCCAATCGCTTATCCACCATGGATGCCTGCAATTAACAAAACCGGTCTTACAATTGATATCTTACAAGCATGCATACACACTATATCTTTATTATTCATCATGCATGTTATACTCTTTCCATATCTCGTTTATCCTGATATGCATAATCTAGAACTTCAAACCAGAAAACCATGATACTTGGATATGCAGAACATGACAACAAGAGGGTTTCAATTACTTACCTGATGTGCTGATCCTCTTAATTATGCTAATAACTGTGTGGAAGGAATTCAAATACCTGCGATGCTGATGTATCCTATTCTGGTACAAGCTATATGCGTCAGCAGGTAGTCTTATGAGGGTTTAAAAACATTGTTTTGTAAAAATTGGTTTTATCGCAAGGTAAGTGTAAAATGATTTGTAAATTCACTTTTAACCTTTTCTTTCAGGCAAATTAGGGAAAATTAGGGCAAATTAATTGAAACAGTTGATCTTTCTATACGAAACTTCTGGATCTTGCCAGGTGTATGTATCGGGTTCGTAATCGGTGGGAACCACCTACCACATCTGCGTGCATTTAATGTTATGGCGACGAGGCGCGGGGTGATCTTTGCAGGATAGGATGATAATCAAATATCTGGTGATATTTGGATATCAGGTGATGTTCAAATATGATTCACCAAGCTAAAATGACCTTTCGTCAAAATATCAGGATGACATCATCAGGATAATGACTTGGTTCAGCGTTGTGGCTTTATGACATCATCGTCATGTTATGTATGAAGGGTCATGGTTGGAAATATACCTCTGCAAGGTAAAAAGGATGGTGATTTCATCGTCATGTTTATTTCTTTGTTTACCAGGTTTGGATGACGTCTTCAGGATATTGGTTTTGGGTGATATTTTGTGACAGGCCGATATTCAAATATCAGGGTGATATTCAGGAATATGATCCTCGCAAAATACATGATGTTGTTTGTCGGGTAGATATCGCTATCACATAAAGTTGAAGTTTAGATGTTCAGAGTGCATGATTTTATCGAGTGATAATATTAGATCGAGGTGATCTTTTATAATATGACTGATGTTAAGAAATATGATCCTCCCTTTGGAATATCAGGTTTGACCAAGACTTTGACTTACCATAACTCTCGCTCTCTAAGGAATATCAGGGTGATCAAAAAGGCAAACCTACATGAAATTTTGTGCTCTATCCAATCATGAGGTTATTGTCATGAAATGTTAACTTTGAAAAAACTGACCTCATCATGATGACTTACCCAGTCCCCTTTATGCAGGATCATCTGCATTGTCTTATTTTTACCAGACCGCTAGTAAGTAGAAAACACAAGCAAAACCAAACAAAAAGTTGGGTCCCTATTTTGTCAAGTCAAAATGGGGCATGTTGTGTAACCACACAACATGCTATCACAAATTTTATGAGAAAAATTCAAACTGGGAGTTTGAGTTCATTCGATTATTTGCAGTTGTCTCTGCCTAGAAGATAGAGTAGAACGGTGGTATGGACACTAGTTTCTAAAAGAATACAATCAACTCCACCAAGTTTTAGGCTAGTAGTACCTATACTTCCTATACTGGTTCCTGCAAACCTACCTCTAGCTGTTCCAATGGCAAGAAATTAGCCATTTGTGGCATTTGATGGGGGCAGCCCATTGAACTTGATAGTGCATGATAATATACCTATGGCAGCTTTGAAGAGCCTGCCCTATTTTACTGGGGAGGATCAAACTACCCCAATCGAGCACATTAGAGATGTGGCTTCTCTATGTGGTGTTCATCATGTAACTCAAGAAAATGTAGCCATCAGGCTGTTGGTTGCCTCGTTTAAAGGAAAAGCATTACAGTGGTTTAAGAGTTTACCTGTGCAAACCATTGGAACTTGGGATGATCTAGGTGATAAGTTGAACAAACAATTTCAAGATAAGTCAGATAACTTATCACTGGTTGAACCACTAACTACAATAAAGTAAGCAACTTAGGAGCAAATGATGGACTTCAATTTCTAGTTTCAGAAGACATGGGATAGAATTCCTGCCATGGTAAGGCCTCCATCAGAGTATGTTTTTTTATATTTTTTGAAAGCTTTAAATAGTGATATTTCAGTAATGATACAATCGTTGGGAGGTACAAGTTTATTTGATGCATATGAAATAGCTATTAGATCAGAAAATAGCCTGACTCAGGCTAGGAAAATAGCACCTAGATGACCAGTGCCCATTTTTCCTAAGATTCAAGCTTCAATGCCTTTGCCAATCCCGTATTTTGCCCCTTTACTTATTGCGGCAACATTGCCTAGTACTGCCAATCCTGAAACTGTTGCGCCTAGCTCATCACAAGAGTTAAGAGAGATTAAAAATAGCCAACAAAAAATAGAGAATATCTTGCAAAATTTTGGGAATGAGTTGGTGAACATCAAAAAGTAGCAGTCCCAGGATAGACAGCCTTATCAACCACACATCCAAGGGCAAAATCAGCCTTATCAGGGGCAAAACCAACCATATCAAAGCAATTACCAGGGTACTAGGCAGAATGTTAACTAGAGGCCTTTCCAGCATTACAACCTCGTACCCATTAATGCAGTTAGGGACCTTGTCCCTGTTTAGAATAACCTTGCAGTTGAGTATGAATGGTGTTTTCCATGCAATCAGCCACATAGTCAAGCAACCTATTCAAATGGAGTGATAAATCAGGCTCTAATGGTACAAAATGTTGCAGTTTCACAGCCAAATACACCAAATGATGGGGCAGTATAGCAACAAGAATAGCTTCAGAATGATACTGCGTTCATAAACTAGCAGGGAGATGAATTCTGTGGCATAAATAGAGATGATAGTTCAGTTGCAGTAAATACTAGAGCTAAAAAGAGGGGTTATGAGATAGATCAAGCAGCAAATAAAGGAAAAAGACCTACTGATCCTTCTACATCCTAGATTCCCTATATTTTGTAAAGGGATACTCAAGCAACTGCCAGGGAACAACCTCATTTACAGGCTGATATTGCTGCTACAAGGTCACACCAGAAGGTAAATGTTACTCCACCTTTTAATATCATTGAAAATATGAAGATGAATGTGACAATGTCTATGTGGGATTCCCTAGCCATCCCAGGTCAAAAGGACATGTTACAATCTGCCTTGTCATATTTAAAAGTGTCAAATAATGCAACTATTGACCCAGTTAGGGCTGTTCTTACCAATTCATCCCAGGACAATAGTAAATCACCAAATAAGAGTGCTAAGCCACTTCCATTTTTTGTGTCATTAATAATAGGAGACAAGCTAGTACATACCTGCATGGTGGATAGTGGTGCAAGTAGTTCTGTGATGCCAAAGCAGATTGCAGACCAATTAGGATTGAAGTACCAGCCCCTTGAGAAGGGTTTGCTCTAGCTAGATGGAACAACTCTTAACACTGTAGGTGTGATAAAAGATCTAGGTCTCACTCTGCATACCTATCTGAATGTTTCCATTTCTCTAGAGGTGTTCATCATAGATTTACCTCCTCATTTTGCCATCTGTTTGTCTAGAGAGTTCACAGCTAAGATTGGAGGATATTTATCCTTAGACTGGTCCCACATGTTCTTTAGGACCAGCATGGCACAAAAGTGACCATAAAATCTGAATTGCTTGCCAAATATCACATAGAGCCTTATGTCCCAAGTGTTGTTAATACAAATTGCATTATTTCTAATGATCCCGAGCTTGTTGTTGCTCAAGAGCTGCAAGCTGAGAGTATACCAGATGTACTGTTAAAGGAGTGGGCCTTAGAAAATATTATGGATGATCCTAAGGGACACATTTAAGAAACTGGTATGGGAGTTTACATGCTGTATGAACCTGAAACAACAATTCCAAACCTCATAAAGAATGCAGAACAGTAGATAGAGCGGCAAGATGAAGTATGGAAAATGTACTTTGATGGCTCTAGATATAGGAATGGATCTGGTGGTGGTGCAATGCTTGTGTCTCCACATGGTGACAGATATTTTTTTGCTTTTTATTTTGCTTTTTCATGTACAAATAACACTGCTGAGTATGAAGGGTTGATTCAAGGTTTGCAGTGGGCAAGGAAGAGGAAAATTGGCTATTTGCAGGTGTATGGGGATAGTGAACTTATTGTAAATCAAGTGAGGGGACTACACATTACAAAAAATGATGTTTTGAAATGCTATAAACATAGGGTATGGGATATGATTGAGGATTTTGAAGCTTTCAATCTAATCTCTATTCCAAGAAATTAGAACTATCATGCAGATAGGTTAGCTGTGATTGGGGCTCAGTTTGATATCCCTAGTGATATTCAAAGAGAAAAGGTACAGCCTCATGTGAAAATAGTTGATAGGCCCTCAATCCCTGACAATAACATTCATTGGCAGGTTTTTGAGAGTGATGAGTAGATTCTGCATTTCCTATTAGAAGAGGATGAGTTTTCTATGATGAATCAGAACAAACTCAAATAACAATATGATGATGCTCAAGTTGTTTAGTTAAGGACTAATAAGCTGCCCAGATGGTTGGTAACCTTGGAATCTATTTTTGGTACTGATGATCAGCTGAAAAAGAGCAAAGCCAGCATGCAAGTCAAAGAGGAACATTATGAGGAGCTAGAAATTTTTAAAGGTAGGCTTCTCAAAATTGGTAAAATCTGTTCACCTAAAGATAGGAGGGATTTTATCACTCTTTGTCAAGAATTTGAGGTTGTGTTTGCTTGGGAATACTCAGACTTAAGGAATTTTGACCCTCATATTGCCCAGCATACTATAGAGTTAGAGCCAAGTGCAAAACCTGTAAGGTAGAAACAAAGACCTTTAAATCCAAAACTTGAGCCTCTGATGATTAAGGAATTAACCAAGCTAATTAAGGGAAATATCATTTTTCTGATCAAGCATACTTCTTGGGTTTCAAATCTTGTTCCCATGAGGAAGAAGAATAGAGAGATTAGGTTGTGCGTTGATTCTAGAGACCTTAATAGAGCCTCCCTAAAGGACCACTACCTGCTGCCCTCAATGGAGCAAATTTTGCAAGTAGTGGCAGGTTCAGAAAGATTCTCCTTACTTGACAAAAATTTTGGTTATAATCAAGTGTTAGTCAAGGAGGAAGATCAGTTTAAAACTACTTTTACCACCAAATGGGGCACCATGGCCTACAAAAGGATGCCTTTTAGTTTGTCAAATGTTGGCTCTACTTTTCAGAGAGCTATGGATATGGCTTTTAAAGGTTTACTTTATAAATTGGTACTTGTGTACCTTGATGACATCAAAGTTTTCTCTAAAGATGCAGCTGAACATTTATTCCACTTGAGGCAAGTATTTGAGAGATGTAAAGAGTTTGGGATATTTCTCAATCCCAAGAAACACATTTTTGTTGTGCATGAAGGCAAGCTTTTAGGACACATTGTGTCAAAAGAGGGAGTTACTATTGATACCGAAAGAGTAAAAGCTATTCTGGAGCTGCCTTTACCCAGTCACAAGAAAGGACTGCAAAGTTTTATTGGTAGAATTAATTTTCTGCAAAGATTTATACCTAACATTGCAAATTTATTAAAGCCATTGACCTCTATGCTAAAGAGAAATATAGTTTTCACTTGGACAAAAGAGGGCAAACTCAGCTTTGAGTCCATAAAAGAAGCGTTATTGGCTGCACCAACTTTGATAAATCTTGATTTCTCAAAAGATTTTATTTTGTATGCTTATGGAGGTCTGGATACAATTTTTGCAATTCTGGTACAGCAGCAAAGTGAAGACTTCAAGTAGCCAATTGCTTTCTTTAGTCAAGGACTGGAGGAGTATGAACAGAGGTATAGTTTCATCAAAATACATGTCCTTGTAGTGGTAAGGAGTCTCAAGAAGTTTAGGCATCTTATTTCTAACAATAAGGTACATTTGATGGTTGCTCACCCTGGCGTGAAAGAGTTCTTGTTAGGTAAAGATGTTAATGAGAAAAGGGCTAGTTGGATTACCAAAGTCATGGAATATGACGTAGATATTAAGATAACCAAGCTCGTCAGAGGTAGAGGACTCAGTGAACAGCTTGCTACTGGGTCTGAAAATGAAAAAGAGGAGGAAGGAGAGGTGCTTCTGACCATTGAAGATGAACATCAGGATGATACCACAGTAGTGGGAGCAGGTTGGGTAAATGACATGACTCATTTTTTGCAAATTGGCAAATGTCCAATAGGTTTAGATAGAACCAAGAGAAGATATTTTAGACTGCAATCTATTTCATATGTTTTAATAAATGATATCCTTTTCAGAAAAGATTTTAATGGTGTGTTGTTAAGATGCATTGATAATGATCAAACTGACAAGATGCTGCATGAGTTTCATGATGGAACAGCAAGGGGTCATTTTGCCCCAAGGACTACTACTTGGAAAATAATGAGAGCTAGATATTACTAGCCTAGCTTATTCAAGGATGCTCATGCATGGGCCAGAAAGTGTGTAAAATGTGCCATTTTTGCAGGCAAAGAAAAGCTGCCATCTTTACCTCTGCAGCTAATTCAAGTAGAATAGCCCTTCGTGAGATGGGGCATTGATTTTATAGGTCCCATTAACCCATCATCAAGTGCAGGCCACAGGTGGATACTTACAGCAACAAACTATTTCACAAGGTGGACTAAAGCAGTGGCTCTAAAGGAATCCAATGAGAATGTTGTTTTAAACTTTTATTGTGATTTGGTATCCAAATTTGGAGTACCTGAGTCAATTATCTTAGACAATGCTTTAGCCTTTGTTGGATTAAAGATAACTGACTAGGCTGTGAAGAATGGAATCTATTTGAACACTTCATCAAATTATTACCCATAGGGTAATGGTTTGGCTGAATCTACAAATAAGAATCTCATAAGGATTATCAAAAGATCAATGGAGGACAACCAGAGGGCCTAGCACACCAATCTAAAATCTGCTCTATGGGCAAATAGAATAACTCCCAAGAGGTCTATTGGAAACTCTCCATATATGTTAGTTTATGGAAAGGAGGCAAGATTGTTTGTGTCTATGGAACTACCAGCACTTGATATCATGAATCAGCTGGAGATGTTTGAAGAAGAAGATCCCATGGCTGTCAAATATGCTCAACTTATGGAGCTTGAAGAGATTAGAGATAAAGCTATGAAAGCTATGGAGTACCATTAGCTTCAGACAAAAAGAGTTTTTTATAAGATGGCCACTCCTAGAATTTTTAGGGAGGGTGATATGGTACTCAAATGGGATGAGTTGAAAAGCAGGCCAGGGAAGCACTCCAAGTTTGACAGTTTCTGGAGTGGCCCATTTATCATTATTGAATGTAAGGAGCACAATGCATTTTAGTTATCAAACATGGAAGGAGAAAATTTGCCTATCCCAGTCAATGGGATACAGTTGAAGAGGTGTTTTGAGGTATGAGTTGCCTTAAAAAGTAGTAAATTAGGTTTCTCACTTTCAATAAGTGCTGCTGCACAATAGTTTAGATCCCTTTTTATTTTCCCTAAGTGTTGTCTAGTACAGTTTGATGAGTTGCTTTCAGCACTTTGTTTTGATTTTGGTCTTCTAAGTGTTCTTCATTGCTGATATGCTGAGTTACTGAGGTCAAGATTGATTGTCAAAGGTTTATTTTTAAGTCTCTGTGTGACTCCATGCCCAATGAATGCTTAAGGTCACTAGTCTGATTGTTTAGCAGGAAAACATCCCTTAGAAGTCACCAAAATGTTGACCTATTTTCCTCTATTCAGAGTTAACAGTTCACCTTATATATTCCTTGAATATCCTTTAGAAAGTGACCCTACAAGGCTTAAATCCTTCAATTACTCATGCTTTGCCTTGCCAAAAATCCCAAAATCTCACCTGAAGAATCTTTGCCAAAAACCAAAAAAAACCCTGAAATATTTTAGCTTCAAGTATTTTTCATTGCAGGGATTTCTCAGTTTCATGCTTAGTATTTGTGTATGCATTTTCGAATGTACATACGCATATACATTCACCATTCTATGTTTGCATATACAAGTGCATATACAAGGCAGACATACAAAGGGAAAAGATACAAGGGTCAGATACAAAGGGGTAGACATGCAAAGGATTTTTCGGCGAACCCATGCTTATCGGCGGCTCAACTCATAGTCTTTCCGATGGCCGATGAAGCATACAAGGTAGACATACAAAGGAAAGATGCAAAGTCAATATGCAAAGAGGAGATACAAAGGTGAACGTACATCAGGTGATTGTATGTTTGTACATACAATCAGGTATACGAAGCAGCAAATAAGGTACATAAAAAGGGTGGGGCCTGCCAAATGTATGTATATGCAATTGTATCTTTGCACATACAATCCCATATACAATGGCATATACATTTCTAATATACAACCCTGGACCTGAAAATATATGTATTTTGGTTTATAAAAGCAGAAGTGTTGTTTGCATCTTTGTATATATGTTCACATTGTATGTTTGCACATACAAAGGTCATATACAAGGTGATATACAAAGGTCACATGTATATGCTAAGATGCAATGTTTGCATGCAAGTATTGTGTGCAATTTTGTTTGTATATTTCGCATTGCATAAGTGATATACAAAGGTAAGATACAACGAGGAAAAACAAAGCGGACCTGATAGGGAAATAAAATTTGGCAAACTCAGCGGTGGATTCCACAATTGTATGTAAAAGTGCATGTATATGCCGATATGCAAAGGGGAAAAGATACAAGGCCGAACCTGTTTCGAAGTTTCATTTTAGTTGATAATCTCCTAAGTTTCGCATTGTTTGTATATGCGATTGTATCTTACATACAATCGATATACAAGGGGTTGCATACAATGGATTTTAGCGAGACTTAGTGCATTGACAACTTAGCCTGTGGTCTTTCCGACGGCCGATAAAGCATGCGAATATTCAGCAATGGGTCCCAGTTTTAGCTTAGCGGCAAATCAGGTGGCGCCATGTGTTAGGGCTGATTCAAAGGCCATTTCAAAAGGTAAAGACCCACAATTGTATGTTGGCAGATGCAAGACGATTTTAATATGCAAAAGGAGGGAAGTTGCATGAATGCATAAAGTGAGCCCAGCAGTCAAAGTGCAGTTGCAGTTGTATATACAATTGCAAGATACAAGCATATAGAAGTGCAAATATGTAGAGCAATATGCAGATGCAAGATGTAGTTGACCATAACTTTGACTGCCTGTATCTCCCTCGTCCTAGCGAATTTCAACATGCTTCAAAAGGCAAAAGTGCTTATTTTTGCCTCCCCTTTCATCTGGCGGGCTTTTGAGGGGATTTTTCTCACTTTTCAATTATGATCTGGCTAAAATGCTTGACTGACTAGATGTTTCAGCGACCAATTTGACATATGTAGATGCAGATATTTGTTGCATTTATGGGTGCAGGTTGATGATTTAGCTATTTCACATTGAAGATTCAAAATATCTCTCATCTGCTCTATTCCTGTTTTCCATGCCATAACTTCTGGAAGGTCGGCACTCCCTTCAGAGGTAGATATTTTCTGATAGAGCCCATGGGGTGAATTTATTGTAACTGACTTAGGTCAAAATGTGAATGCTATATATACATAATGATGATTTGTAAAAAGGGTTGGACGTTGGATGTTTTGAATATACATGCTTCTAATTTTTGAACAGAGCATTCCTCTACTATAACCATGCCTTCCTATTGAATATATGCAAGTTATTTTACCTCTTTTACTGATTTTTAGTTTAGTGTGAATCTACATATGATTGTCTGTGAACGTTTTTTCCTCTCAACCATTTTGTCTCACCTCTACTAAAATCATCTGAATTTGTGTATGTCTACTTGTTGTATCTGGTTGTGTCATGCATTTTCTCAGTTCTGTGAGGGCTCTTTTATTCAGTTTGGTGAATCACCTTTCTTTTCTAGGTTTCCAATTTCATCTTTAATTTTAAAGCATTCCTTCTCCTTTTTCCTCTGCCAATTGAGTAGATTTTAGGTGATAACCAGCAAGGAAGTTGGCCTTCTTTGGAGTTTTGATCTCAGTTCGCAAGGTCCCACACTTCGAGATCATTCCCATTGTGTCATTAGAATGCTTGGACTTACTCCAAGTAGGGTACATTTCTATATGATAACAGGTTGATCAGTGTCAAAAGGAGGTCTAGATTCTGTGAAGAAACTGGTACCTTGGACTTGGGCACCCGCTCTAGTGTCCCTGACTATTCCACTTCAGAACCTCAAAAATAGGTATTCTATAATTTGGTATTTTACTCCTGTCTGCAAGAGCTGTTTCTGTCATTCATCAATTTGTTGTCATATTTGCATAATTAGGGTTTTAATAGTTAATTGGACATAAGAGAATAAAAATTAATAATTAAATTCCCTAATCCAAGTTTCCCTACATCTGCAAGTGACCTAGGGTATGATAGTGCTCGTCACTCGACCCTAGATCCTTGAATGTATGGTGGAAAGGCGGATTTAAACATATAAAATATAACACATTAACAAATCCAATTTTCCCATTAAAAATTTTGGTGAACCCATGTTTTTGGACTTAAATTGCAACTTGCTAAGTGTGTGTCTTCAAATTTGGAATGATTTTAATTCATTCATATAGTCATTCATTTTATTGCATTGAGAAAAATTCAAAAAAATTGAAAAATTTAGAAAATTAAAAAAAATTGCATTGTTTGGCTTACTAAATTGCATCAATTCTTTCTAAATTTTCCTAATTCATGATTTTTGCATCATATCTAACATAAACTATAGAAAAATTCAAAAATTTAAAAATTTGCATTGCATTTTCATTATTAATTTGCTAGGTTTTTGTAGAAATTTTGACAATTTTCATATAACCTAGTAATTCCAAAATCTAGGGTTAGTAGGCAAAATCTTTTTCTCAGATTTTTTTACTGATTTTAGAGGTTCATTCAAATAAACATTTGGCTTTAGTCTTGCATTTTAGTGTAAATTTACATTTAGATTTAAAATAATTGCAATTTTGTATAGAAATTTTCAACAAAAACTAGCAAATTTTGATGCGTTTTCATTAAATTTGCATGGGCATTTTGCATGTTCAAACTTGAAAATAATTTGTAGATCTGAGTATTTAATTTCCATCACAAATTAGACTCCAAAAACATTCATATAGCATTTTGTCCCAAGATCTCAAACCTAGGGCTTCAAAAACAATGATTTTCACTAAATTTAGCCTTATCGACTTTATAAACTTGCACCATATGCGTGTTGTGAAGGATTTTTTTGCACTAATTTTTTATTATCAGGGTAATAATTTTCTTCCCCTCATAAAAATCTTCACAACACCCTTTTATCGAGCTCTTGTAGTGAAAATTTTGCAAAAAACTACACATTTTGACTATTTTTGCCCTAGGGTTTGACCTAGTTTGCACTCCAATCATGATTGTGATCAATTTTATGGATTGAGGTGACTAATATTATTGATGTTATTTTCTTTACCTCCTAAAATTCCTTAAAACACCTCCTTTTCTAGGTCTTGGAATTGAAAAACCGTGAAAAATAGCCTATTTTTGCTATATTTTCACTAGGGTTTTACTTTAAGAGGCACTAAAAGCATGTTGTGTCAGGTATTTTGGCACCAAGTGGATGTTATTACTAATAATATTTTCTGTCCATCATCATTTTCCTCACAACACCTTTTGTTATCCTCTTTTGCATTGAATTTAGGTGAAAAAAGTGCCTATTTTGACATATTTTCACTATATTTCGACGTGGCATTATCTTGGATTCGCATCAAGAGTGTGTTGAGAGTAATTATATTGCTGTTTTGGACTGATGTAAGACATATAAATTGTTTCCCTTGACTTAAATCCTTACAACATCCTTTGTTTCATTCATTGGCATTGAAAAGGGTATAAAAAATCAAGCATTTGAGGCTATTTTGGGTATATCACTTCGCACTTATCTTTCACATACTTTTGGAAAAACTTTCAAAATCTGATTTTACATTGAAAACATTGAAATGGCACCTTCATGTCATTTTTCAATGGTATCTTTGTATGCATTTATCAAAGATCTTGATTTTGACCAATTTTTAACCCTCATGAGTGAACATCCTACGACATTAGAAAGCTTAACTAAGTTCTTCTCCATGAGTAGCAATGAAAAAGATGATGGTGATATCACTTTTCCCATGCATTCAATACCTGATCCATGTGATGATGACATAAACTTGTCCTCTAATCATTCTTTCAAAAATGCTTCTTCCCATGAGGATATGTTGGTCCAAAATGAAGAAGTCAACGACATAATAGAAGGAACACACTTTTTGAAAGACATCATGCCTCCTACAATAGAAGAACAAATAATTCATAATGTTGTGATAACATATGAGCAAATAAACAAACTTGATAAAGACCTAGCTGAATTCCAAGAATATGTGCAAACCGAGAGGATAGTTGAAGAAGCTATACCCATGATTCACAACATAAGAAAATTGATAAAAGAAGGACAAGAGGGTATTGGTGTTGTTCAAGGAATAATGCATATCATGTTAATTAATTTCATGCCTCGATATGACACATCTCTCATGGATACATACCCTCAGGTAGCAGAAGACTTAACACAATACATTGAGAATGATGAGCATGAAAACTCTCTTAATAAACCTTATGAGGCTGAAGATGACTATATGAACTATGATGCAATAATTGGTCTAATAGAAGAAGTTAAGAATTCACCTAACCCAGGGGAAAATGGCATTGATTTAATTGTTGACAAAGGTTAGATTGGAAGATCCTATAGGTAAGTATCTCTAACCATTTATCTCTCTCATGATGTGCTTCCCCCGTGATGTGTTATGTGTTGTTTAGGCCTCTTGGAATGACCTCAAATTCTCCTATAAGGTTTGGGATACCAAGAGACCGCCTCTATTGTGACCTTCTTCTATTTGTATCAACATTCTTCTAAATTGCTCTCTCTATGATTTCATTGTTGAGTGTTGTGTCTTATGGACATAGCGTCGTGGTTGGTGACCTGGGGGCACCCTCCTATGTGATTGTCCCTAAGACACTTGTTTCTCCTCTCTTATTTATTGTTTCCCTTCCTCTAGTGTTTCCACCTAGCGGGCAGATGATAAAAAAAATTTATATTGATGCGGACCTAATGTCCCTTTCGAGAGCAATAAAAAATGGACTTAGTTCCTAATATGATGATGGGGTTGTATATCTTATCCGACGCTTGGCTATTGGAAGCACTTGTGCTTTCCACGTAGTGAAATTTATGATGTTTCTATCGCATTTACAGACCTTAACAATACTGCTACTCTATGCAGCTTTGTTTTCCTTTGAATCTAGCCTTCGTGGTACTCAATTCGGAGAGCTTCGTGATATATCCCTATGGTTATCCTCGAACTTTGGATTCATTGTATAACCTTGGCTCTTTGTGTGGTTAGTCATACGCATTGATGTTATTGTTTATCATGATTTTGTAGACACTAACATGTTTCTTGTAGGGATGTGTTTGTGGGAACATTTGGTGATCGTAAAATACATGTCACCTCCAGGGGGCATAGGCTTTGCAAAATTTTGTGTTCCCTTGTGTGTTTTCTTCCTACCTTAATGTGCTTAATATCGATAATTGATATCAACCACCTTAAGGTGGGGGCATATATAAGGTAAGCTATCTATTGTAGATGTTAGCTATGTGCTTGTCCTTAGGTGCAGTCTAAAGACTTACTCAATGAGTGCATCCTGCATGTTGAGTTTGTTTGCAATCAATCAGTCAATCATGTAAGCCCTCTGCGGAGGCTGGATATCACGTATATCCTTTTTATCCTAAGCCCCCTGCGGAGGTGGGGATGGTGTATTTCTCGGAGCAGATTGCATCATTCTGTCATTTTCAAAAGTCCTCTGCGGAGGCGGGGAGCGGTTTTGTGACTAACTCAACCCTTAAGCATGTTTTCAGTGATTGTTGTGGAAAAGCCCAATCATTGGTGTGTGCCTGTAATGTACCTGAGATGGTGTTGGACCTAGAAATAGGTACACTCCATCGCTTGTCTGCCGTGTTTTCTCCATGTCTTCAAGTGTGTGTGTTTTGGCATGCTTGTTTTATGTGGCATGTTTGTTGCCCCATATGCAGTCTAAAGACTTGCTTGATGAGTGCATCCTGGATTTTGGGAGGTTTTACGTGTCTTGCTTATGTGTTGTCCCACATATACAGTCTAAAAACTTGCTCGATGAGTGCATCCTGTATTATGGGAGGTTTGTTTACTTTCCAGTACTTGCATTTGCATTTCATATATATGAGAAAAAGAAAAGAAAAGATATCATTTTTGTCTTCCATGCATTAATGTGTCTTCTATGCATTGACTGTCTACTACGCATTCTATGTGACTGTAACTATTTTCTCTGTGTTTTACGTGCCTGTTACTGTCTTCTATGTGATTGGCGTGTCTTCTCTGTGCTTGATGTGTTTGTTGTGTTTGTGACCTTATTTTAATGCATGCATTGGCCTTGCATTTATATATACATTAAAGTGGGGGCTAAATGTAACGTCAAAAAATGTCCCCTTGGGTGCTTTTCCCTCATAAGGTTTAGCTCCCAGGTCTTTAGCATGCATTTAGGACATCTTAGTTCATATTTTAGCATCCTGATGGAATGAGGCCTAGGTTTCATAGCAAAGTGGACCTAGGGGGACCCCTTGAGCTGTACCCTATCCAAAATAGGGGGGAGGACTTGGGCGCCTATGCCCTAGTCCTACCCTATTTTGGGGCAGCCCTAATTTTTGGGTGTCATTTTATGATCGTTATTTGATCCTTTTGCTAACACGGTAAGTTTTGATTTTTAAAATCTTGGCGGGAGTATTTGTAGTTGCATATATAAGCATGCTTAGGCATTCATTTAGAAACTAGATGGCAATTGTGATGTTCAAGCATTCTCAAGGTGATTCAAGGCTTCTATTGTGTTGCAAGAGTAGACTTGTGTGTTTTGTGTGTTGATATTTGCAGATTTGAGCATCAATTTCCTCATGGCATGAAGAGCATCTTCCTCCCATGAGAGCTTCACTACAAGGTGACATAATATTGTGTTTTCATCATTGATTCCTTTAGTTTTTGCCTCTGCCTCACAAGGACATGCACTCTTTATCTGACAATGGTGTTCGAAGACTTAAGTATCCTCTGGGGCTTGAGTGAGGCAAGCCTCTAAACACCACAACCCCCAAACCAAGTCTTGTGATTGCAGGTTACAGGTGTCACATTTGGAAAAAGTGGAGTTGCAGGAAGGATTGGCAGGCATCAAGGATTTGAGAACTGAAGAAAAGGACACAAGAGC
Source organism: Cunninghamia lanceolata (assembly GCA_027924645.1). Lineage (NCBI taxonomy): Eukaryota > Viridiplantae > Streptophyta > Pinopsida > Cupressales > Cupressaceae > Cunninghamia > Cunninghamia lanceolata. The sequence continues at coordinate 4,192,253 of BSBN01000071.1, read as the reverse complement.
ACTTCTAGGACTTGGGTGCTCATTCTAGTGTCCTCTACATCCAAGTTTTGGAAAACAGAAGTTACATGGCTGATCATTGTTAGGAGGTCCAGATTCTACAAAGAAATTGGCACCTTAGACTTGGGTGCCCACTCTAGTGTCCCTGACTATTCCGCTTCAGAACCCCAAAAATAGGTATTTTGTAATTTGGTATTTTACGCCTGTCTGCAAGAGCTTTTTCTGCCATTCATCAATTTGTTGTCATATTTGCATAATTAGGGTTTTACTGGTTAATTAGACATAAGAGAAGGAAAATTAATAATTAAATTCCCTAATCCAAGTTTCCCTACATCTGCAAGTGACCTAGGGTATGATAGTGCTCGTCGCTTGACCCTAGATCCTTGAATGTATAGTGGAGAGGTAGATTTAAACATCTAAAATATAAAACATTAACAAATCCAATTTTCCCCTTAAACAGAAACAAGTGCCTTTGAATGTTCTCTTATCAAATCCTCTTCCCTCTCTTCTGTATCCTTCATTCTGATATGAATTAAAATTACCTCTATGATGAAAATTTCTGTCATTGCACTGGTATGTATTGTTATCTCTATCCTCCTTCTTAAGTGTACTATCAAACTTGTTCTGCTCTGCAAATGATCTCACATGTAGAAAATGTTCTACCTCTCTGAAATTTACCTCCTTTGCCTCTCTATCTCTGATCATGTCTCTTATTCAATTTCTCTTCAACTTTCAGGGCAAACTGATATGCTTCCTCCAAAGATGTCATCCTCACCAAACTCAACTCTTCTTGAATGTTCAATCTCAGTCCATTGATGTATCTAGCCACTTTCTCCTTGCTTGCTTCACTATGTCTTTTCCTTATGATCATCTTATGAAATTCTTCAGTATACTCCTTCACAAATTTCTCCTTTTGTCTCAAGTTTTGCAATCTTTTCAACAACTCCAACTCATAGTCAGCAGGGATAAACTGATTCTTCAATTTTGTCACCATCCTGTCCTACTTTGTAATCTTTTCTTTACCTCTTCTATTTCTATCCAACTGAACTTCTTTCCACCATATAGTAACATGTCCTTTCAACTTTGTCTTTGCAAATTTCACCTTCTCTAGATGTTCAATTTCTTCATACTCAAAGTATTCTTCCATGTCATTTATCTTATCAATCAACTCTTTAGGATTCAAATTACCAGTATAATTTAGCACATCAACTCTAGGTCTTTTCCTAATCTTTGAAATAGCTCGCAACATCTTTACTTGATCTGATTCTTCTTCTTCACCACCTCCTAGGGTTTTGCCAATTTGTTCAACAGATTGAAATTCCTCTTCATCATCACTTTCAACATTAAGCCTCGGTGTTAATCCTCTTTGCCTATCTTCTTCAATAGAATTCAACTGAATTCACATTGTTTTCATCATTTCCATCATCTCATCCATTCTTCCATCCATTGTTCCAATAGCAACAACTCTCCTTGATGGCATTCTTCCTAGGATCAAGCACAAACTTCCTCAAGTTTGGTGATTAGGCTACAAGGTGACAACTGCCTCACAATCAGTGATCGGTTATGACACAAGTAACCTGCCTCAATTCGGTGATATGTCCACACCAAGATCTTACAGAATTCCTTTTCCAACTTTGCTCAATTCACTCTCAAAGATTTGAACCTTCACTTTGATACCACTTGGTGTAGTCACGGTAGGAGGGTTCACAAAATGAATTGTCCAGACCATGCAGCAAGAGTAAACACAATGGAAACAACTCAAAGAAATGAATCAAATGTAGATTCAATCTTTCAATATATCATAGAATTCAAATACAATCTGGTCGGCATCATGCGAGCTTAGAACTAGGGCTCAAAGGCCTGGTTACAGAATACCAGAATATACACAAGATATAGCTTTGAAGTTCCCTTTTGCGAAGGAGCTAAACTATCCACTATCTCTATGTCATGAACTTGATAACTGCTTTCCTAAGGATCTATTACATCCTTATATATCATCTCTAGTACAAAAGGTTCCTTCGTGTCAGCCAAGGAAGATCACAAACTCCAATGAAGATCTGTAACGTGCATACATGGATAGGTTAGACCTAAATGCATAGAACACCTCTACAAATGAATAGAATGATGTGCAGATCTTGGGGAAGGTCGGCCATGAATTAAGGATCATTGAATGATGTGTAATTAAGCTCCAGAGGTCAAGGAATGCTCTGCAAGTCTTCTCCTTTAGCTAATTGTCTAAGACTATCAGGATGCTCTGTTCTGAGAAAACAGTCGATCTTCTGATAGCGATAACTTTCTGGTACTTAATCCAGATGCTTTGAATTCTAGATATGATGTAGATGAATGAATCTAGCTGCTAAGTCCATCTCTACAAGATGTGAAATGCAACTGCGGTAGAATATAGACCAAAATGCTGAAACTACTTTTGACTGAACTAAACTGGAAAAAATGAAAAGAAACAAATTAAACTACAAACAAACTAAAATGCAAATTTTTTTGGTTGATGCAAGATTACTCTTGAACTAGGGATGCTCCTACATCAAAATCCTTTTTGTTCATATCTTGCAATCATTGCATTCAATGAGGTGACATTTCTTTAGGGCATCATGCCAAATAGTTCACGTGCCTTGTTTATGCTTCCACACTTTGCATACATGTCTATAAGGGCAACTGCAAAATTATAGCATTGGACAAATTTCACATATCCTTTATGCTTTGATGGCTATCCATACGCTGTTCCAAACAATCTATTTTGCTGGATGTCCATACCCTATTCCAAAGATCCCATTTTGGCATTTATACTTGTCAATTTCTTTTTCTTGTATGTTTCTAAAGCCTTATCAAAAAATCCATTTTATACATATCCTATAATCATGGCATTCCATGAGACCCCATTAATTTGAGGCATCATGTCAAACAATTCACTTGTCTTATCTATGCTTTGACATTTTACATATATGTCTTCTAGGGAAGTTGCAACTACAACATCTATTAAAATTCCCATATCCTTTATGATTTGATGGATGTCCATGTACCATGTTCCAAAGATCTCAGTTTGGCATAGGCAAAGAGGATGCAGTCAAAGGTTGTGAAATTTGGATTTACGCTCACCTATTGTTTTTGCTTGAAAGTTTCTAAAGCCATATCAACAAATCCATTTTGTGCATATCCTACAATAATGGCATGTTCCATGAGACCACATTTCTTTGAGTCATCATTCCATGCAAGTACAATATTTGATAAAATTTCCATATGTTTCCACATTTTGCATACATAGTTGCTGTACTAGACTCTTTTTATATATTGTCAAATAGTTCACTTGCCTTGTCTGTCCTTCCACATTTTGTATACATCCTGATAGAATGGACCTTGTAGATGTATGTAGCATCATGATGCATCCTGAAGGAGAAGTTGACCTTTTTGATGTGTTGTTTGGTACCAGACCTTTGTTTGTTGATGATTGCAAACTTGGAGGCAACAACTTTATGATCCTCTCGTAGCGTCAGACTTGCAGGCTTGATAGATTCTCTTGCATATGTGTTGTTGTAGATCGCAGTGTTGTTGCAGTTCTGTGTTGGCAATCTAGTGACAGTGATCACAGTGTTGTCTGTCAAGTGTGATCCAATTTATAGTTGTTGCACATCTATTAGTTACATAGTTTGAACATGTTAAACATATATAATATGTTGCATATCCATTAGTTGCATAGTTTTAGTTTGTTACACAGAGAGGATGTAGTCAAAGGTTGTGGATTTTAGCTTTACACCCACCAATTGGTTTTTCTTGAAAGTTTCTAAGAACTTATCAATAAATCCATTATTTGCATATCCTACAACCATACCATTCCATGAGACCACATTTCTTTGAGGCATCATGTCAAACAGTTCACTCACCTTCTCTATGCTTCCGTATTTTGCATACATGTCTTCTAGGGTAGTTGCAACTACAACATTTTTCAAAATTCCAATAGACCACATTTTTTTGAGGCATCATTCAATGCAACTACAACATTTGATAAAATTCCCATATGCTTTTTGTAAGAATACATGAGATACTATATATTTCTATATGATTACCCTAATTAGTAAGAATTAATAAGAAAGAAGCATAATGGCAATAATTAGCATTCAAGGATTTCTAATGAAGACCTAGGGTTTGGGTGCCAATGGCAACTCACCAAACCCTCATACACAGTCAAGAAGGTACAAAACAATCAAAAGCATGGATGATCAAGGGACTATCATGAAATCATAAGGTTGTTATTTGACAAAATTCTAGTATCCTTTGTGCTTTGAGGTCTTAGGTCAAACCGTCCATGTGCCTTGTCTATGCTTCCACACTTTGCATACATGACTACAAGGGCAGCAACAATTACAACATCTAGAAAAATTATTATATCCTTTATGCTTTGAAGTGTTGTATGATCAAACAGTCCCCGTGCCTTCTCTATGCTTCCACACTTTGCATACATGTCTACAAGGGCAGCAACAATTACAACATCTGGCAAAATTCCTATATCCTTTATGCTTTGATGGTTGTCCATACCATGTTCGAAAGATCCTAATTTGGAGGATGCTAGAAAAGGTTGTGAAATTTGGCTTTACACATGCCAATTGCATTTTATCAAAAGTTTCCAAAGCCTTTTCAACAAATCCATTTTTTACATATCTTGCAATCATTGCATTCCATGACAAAAGATCTTTTTGAGGTGTTAGATCAAACAATTGACATGCCTTGGGTGCAAAACAGAACCATGCCTAGCCTAAACATACCCATCCTGACGCGTTGGAACTATCAGTTTGGTAGCATCAGAAGAAAGATGAAAGTTACACCCCTTTGCAACTTTACACTACCTCCTTCTGATGATTTTGAAGGTATTAGAAAACCTTTCACCACGGTTGAATGCTTCAAAGATATCAAAAACTGAGAGAGGTTATTATAGAGGGGTTCTATGTGATCATGTTGATCACTTCATGCACATGATAATAACTTTATTCATAAGGTTCTAAGAGTATTATTTTAGAGATTTTTCAATACAGTCAAAAGGTGAAAGTTTGAAAAAGATTGACCAAGTGTTCGTAAAGGATTGTCATGCCATAACTGATTTATTCAAAAGGATGGTCATATTCATGAAATTTGGATTGAGTTTGATTTCATTTGAGGTGGTGTGATGGAGTTTAATTATGTTCAATAAGTTTCGCATACGACTATCCTAACATTGCAAACCATTGAAACACACATGAAGGAAAACTAAATTGCTGAAATACATAGTGTGCAATTCACAGAGTAGTCCTAGGGATAGCCATCTAGGGTTATTGTGATTAGATAATTATGGAATGATGAAGCCACTATGACATGATGAATTATACAAATCATGAAGACAATGATGGAGATCCATGGAGAAAACCAAGGAGGCCAAGATAAGACATAAAATTTGTGAAGTTGCCAATGGAAACAAATTTACCACCTAGTTGTCCTTAACTAATCCATGATTGCAAATGGATGTATTTTGGCTTCTATTGACTAAAAGTGACTTATTTATGATGAATATAATGCTCCAAATTGTTTCTTTTAGGTCTAATAAGTCCTAGAAACAAGTGGACATTAGCTAGAGCTATCTTGGAAACATGAATATTCGGAGACATACCTAGGACTATCATAAAAATCATTAAACTAATCTCTGTAATTTAGGGTATTGAAAGGTATATAGTCGATCAAGGAAACCACCATCATGTGCTAACAAAGGACAATTAGGAAATTTTGAAATATTGTTGTGTCATGTGCATACAAATCATCATGAATAGGTGCATAAGGATTGTCCTAGCCCAAGACACTAAAGAGGTCTCCATATCCTCCAACCTTCTCCAAGAGAATTCATACTATGAAATATGTGTGGAGAAGTTATCAAAAGGACACCTAATAATTATGTCTAAATGATCAATAGAGACAAGTAGGATTGTCATAATAGGGGGCATAAGATAGTCTAAGATTCAAGCCATTACATGGTTCTATTGAATGAATTGAATTATGCATATTAAGGAATAAATCCTTCTATATCATCCTAGGGAAAAAATTAAGAGTCTTCCAAAATCAATTTTGGCTCCATTGATCATGAATATGAGTATGACAAACAATTGTTCACTAAAATTATTTTATGAAGTATTTGACATTATTTTTCTCTTGTATAGCTGAAAATAGGTGAAATGAAGCCATGAAGGGCTGAAACAAGGTGGAAACATGAGGAATTTGGAGTCTCTTGTGAGGCCGATTATTTTACCTTCCTTATTTTGATCGTTATGCATTTCAGTTGATGACATTATTAGACTTTTAGTGACTATGGTTTCATTATGAAGACTTGATTTTTATCTCCTGATTATGATAGGACATTGATTAGACATATGTGATTCGACATACGAGATACAAATTTGATGATGCTTGTGATGAGATTCTAGTTATTTATGTGATGTGGACTATTTGACATGTGATTGAAAAAAATGAAGTTTAATTTGGAATTATGTATTGATGATTATTGTTGTATTCGATTGTGTGAATTTAATTCCAGTTGCTTCGGTTATGATTTTTCATGATATGATTGACACTTGATCGATATGTGCAGGTTTTACATTCCCTAGCCATGGGAAACTAGAGGTAGAATTCACACCAATGTTATCCCCTATGAAACCGATCCATTCCCAAGACGGATAAGGATCACGTTTGAAATTGAATGTGATTTAAGTGTTGGATTTAATTTTTAATCTTTTGGCCTAGTACCCTTTGTTAAATTAATCAATAATAAGTGTGGTATAAATTTTACTTGATTTACACCACTTGGTATTTATTTATTTTTGAGGCCATTTAAAGTGGATTTATGACCCGTTTGTGAACCTTAGTGTCCCAAAAGTTACCCTAGGTGGTTACCCATGGGTCTAGGGTCAACTTGGACTATCTAACCCTTGGATTAACCCACTTTTGGTCACTCTAAACTATGGTTTAGTCAAAGTGACGAAATTTGAATTTAGGGAAGGTGGGAGATGAGTCATGCTTTGGGAAAGACTCATCTCCCTTCCCAAAGTTTGGGAATCCTTTCCCAAGGAAGACTTGGGAGGTCTCTAAGACTCCCAAGTGTGTGGGGACTTCCTCCAAGACTCTCACACACGTGTGAGAGCATCTTGTAGGGAGATGGCTCTTTGAGAGAATAAGAGGATGCCATATGGCATCCCTTATCCTCTTGGAGGTTTGAGTGGGAATGCCACCTCAACACTTATCCTCTCACACATGTGTGAGAGCACAAGTGGATAAGGTGAGGATTGAGATGGAATGGGAGGATGACACTTGTCATCCTCACACTTCCTCTCCCTTGCAAGTGGCATTGGAGGAGGAAGGAGAAGGTGACAAGTGTCACCTTCTCATTCCTCAAGGCCAAATTAATGGCCTATATTATCTTCTCTTGTTGAGGAGTGTGGGGTTCTTGCAATTTTAATTTTTCTTGCTATTTTGGAGGAGTTTGGGAAGTTGGAGGAATTCTTGAAAGATTGAAAGGTTTGGGAAAGCTTGGAGCTCTTCACCAAATGTGCCTCCATTATAGGGCTTTGAAGGTAAGCCTCTTAAACTTTGTTTTTTCATCCTTACTTATTTAATGTGTTGTGTTGTAGTTTTTGGTTGTGTTGTTGATGCATTGATTTTTGTGTGGGATGGGAGTATGGTGAGAGCACCTCCAATGGAGGTAATGCTCAACTTGTTTGGGTAGGGGACATGAACCTCCTTGAGGTCACGCCCACATTGTGTATTTATGCCTTGAGGGCTTTTACTTGTTGAGAAGATATTTGAATGGAAAGAGTGCCATGGAAATTATTTGTGATTTTGTGGAGAGTGGTGGTTTTGGAGATTTTGGCTTGAGGCCATGAGTTTGGTATTTTATCTTTTGGGTGGCCTTTGAAGTAGAGGGGTCCATTTCCTACCCTCATCAAACTCATTTTCATGAGTTGAGTTTTGTGTTAAACCTATGGGCTGATTTTTGTGTTGTTGTGTTTGATTTTTGTTGTGGAATGTTGCACCTATGTGAATCCCTACCTCCCTAGCTTGGGGTTGACCCACTTGCCGGTCTATGGTAGGGAGGAGAGCATTTCATAGTGGCTAGATTGTTTTCTTTTGGTTGTGTTTATTTGCAGGTTTTGAGTGGAGAAATGGAGTTGTTGTGGAGCTCATTTTGGGTGGTTTATTTGTATTTTCTTGGCTATTGAAGCCATGGCCATTGTGGCCTCATTGTATTTTATTTTTGTGAAAGATTGCTAAGTTATTTGCCATGGAGTTAGCTGTGATAAATTAAGAAATGTAAACATTCTATTATTTTAATTAAGGTTGTTTACTTCCTATTTTGTGAGTTAAAATTTGAAAAATGTTATTTATATTTCTGTCATTAATCTTTCAAAAAGAAAATATGCAAGAGTTGGAATGTTGCTATCTAGATTTTATTGTAGATGAAAGAAAGATAAAACTTGAGATTTGTTATCTGTTTGTGTTTGAAAGTTTCCATTGCAATAGTTGTTGTTGGAAGAAAACAAAACTAGATTAGAATGTATCTTCTACCCTAAATGTTGTTAAAAAAAAAATATAATGTATTCTGTATATTTTATCTATTTTCAAACAAATACATGTATTTCTATATTTCTTTGTTTCAGGAAAAAAAAAGGGGGGGATACTATTGGTGTAATTATGTTATAAAGCTGAAAGTTTATATTCTGTTATTTATGAAAATGTTGTGTGAAGATAGTTAGTGGGTATATATTTAAATATACATATATACATATGGAAGTTTGTATATATGTATATATAAATATATATGTTGTGTATCCTTATTATTCAATCTTAGTTGTTAATGTTTTGTGTAGTTCTATGCTTACTTCAGAAAGTGGTAATGAGATTTAAACTATGTATAAGTTCTGTTTATATACTAAAATATTTATATATGTGTGTGTGTGTATGTATATATATAAACATATATATAGAGGTGGTACAAATGTCTCTAATTCTGACTGTTATATCGAACAAACTGAAGCTACAGATTTGTGTATATATATATATTTATATTTATATACATTCACTTATTTATATATATATATATATATATATACATTTATGGATATAAAGAAATTACTTAACAAAACAAAATATAATTTAAAAGTTACTGAGGAATCAAGTCCGTCGGCAAACTGTGAAAGGGCAGGCAGTTTAATGTTGCAGAAAACAAACAAAAAATAATAATAATGGACTGTGGGCTGCACCCACAATCCCTTGATCATTAAATTAAAAGAGGTGTGGGGGAGACGGTGCCTCCACCCACACCCGTAGGTGTGGGTGGAGGCACCACCTCCCTCACACCCCTTAAACCCTTCCGCAGTGGCTACCCCAAACGGTCGCTCCAAACCCTTTCGCTCTGCCTTTCCCATTCCCGCCGTCCTCACCTTTGACAGTGCCCTCCGCTCCGCCTTCTCCTCCGCGTACTCTCCACCCTCCACAGCGGCTTCTCCACAATACCTCTGCCACCATCAAAGAAAACCTTTGCCAGTCCTTCCGCCGCCGCCACTGTTGGCCTCTTTTTCAAGTAAACCCTACTCAAAATGCAGGATGTACACAGCCATTTAATAATACTTCATCTCAAAGAAAAAATATATATATATTTGTTATACATTCAGATCTATAACACTAAAATAGTTGAGGTTACCTCCGTGTGAGGTGTGAGGTAGAGGAAGAATCATGGCCACCATTCTGGCCCAAACCCTAACCTACATGCAAAGAGGCAAGAGAAAAAACAATACAAAAAAATGAGAAGAGCTTATGAGGTTAGGGCAACTTGAAAATAGAATTCAAACTTGGAATTAGGGCTTCTCATTTGGGAACCCATTATAGAATGATAATTAGGTTTTTTCTTTAATTTTGGAAGCCTTTTTTTATTGTGAGGGCTTTTGTGAGAGTTTGTTATTTTTTCTTATTTTAAAGCTCTATTTTTGCCTTGTTTCTCTTGACCTTGGAGATTCTTTTATTTTGTTAGATTTTTTTTATGGGGGCTTTGCACTTGTTTTAGTTTATGTCTTTGTGATAGTATTTTATTCGTCTTCTCCTTGAGGGAGGTATTTAATTTTTGTTTTAATTAGGGAAGTTAATCCCTTTTGATTTTAATTCTTGGTTAGGTTATTATCTTAATCTTCCCTTGAGAGATTTTATCTTTTCTATTATTTAACTAATTTATTATTATTTTGTGGGAACGAGTATCTTAATCTCTTCCCTTCCATATTATTCAGAGTTCGTCAATAAATATAGTGTTAGATTTATATTTATTGATAGACTCAAAATTGAAGTCCATTTGGCGTCTTGTTATTAAACTTATTATTTTATTTCAAACTTTTAATCTTTTATGCAAGGCCAGTTTATTCGACCTTGTAGGACATTTATTTTTCTATCGTAGATCAAATTTATTTTGCTCTTAGATTTTCTTTTAAATTTTAGTCTTAAATTTTATTTAATCCCTTCCTGATGTTTTATTTTAAAATTTATTTTGCGTTTATCAAGAACGCGTTATGCTACCAGAATTTTGCTAGATTTCTAGGGTTTAATTTATACGTTATTTTAATTATTTTTGTTCCATCATTCCACTTCAATCATGTGCCATCATGCCATATTATTTAATCACTTTTCGATCTGAGTTAAATTAGGGTTTGATGTTGGTAGAACCTTCTTCACCTAGGAAACTTAGGGTTTAGATTAAAATCAGTCTAACCCTAAAAGTGACACACTACGTGTCGCATAGCCCCTAGACAGCCTTCACCATTGCAGTTATGTTAACATGTTACGCCTTAGACGTGTTGCCACCGAGCATGCAGACGCGTGCGAGGGGGTTCCTAGGGATAGGTAGAAAAGTTTTTTCGTAGTTCATGTCATGACCACATGGCAAATGTGGACATGACACGTGTGTTGTGTGTCACGACTGCATGGGAAATGCGGGCATGACATCTCTTTGACTGAACTAACTGATATACCTAGACACATATATATATCTTAGAACATAAAGAACATAAAGACATAAAGACATAAAGAACATAAGAACATATATATGTTAATTAAAATGGACATAAGTTAAACATAACTTAGAATTTGATATTGTAGTTGACCAATTCTCCAAAATATGGCTTCAAAATCCTCAAATTCTTCTTTTTTGCAAGTTTGATTATGAATTCTATATAATTCTAGAATGGGATTAGTGAAATTTATGGAAAAAAACAAACATATATCATCAAATTCAATCTATATATCAATGGTAATTAGCTTTGAAACAATATCACACATGAAACATGAAACTTTTAGTTTAAATAATCAAATTTTATCCAAAAACATGCAAAATCAGTTTTTCTACATTGAAGAAACAAAAAAGGTGGTGGATTGATATAACAATGATTCTCAATTAGTCAAACAACATAAAAAGTGTTTTCTTGTTCGATATACTACATGAAAAGTAAGAATAACAGTCATGTGGGGTCTGAAACATAGACCCCACATGCTTTTTTACCATTTTTCATGCTTCCTAGAATGCGCTCGCATTATAACATGAGCGCGTTCTAGGAAGCATGAAAATATAAAGGTTCATGCATGCAAAAATCATAACGTTCTCAATGTTAGTGCCAAAATCATGGTATAGGATGCCATGCTCTCACATAAAATATATTGTAACTATGCATGTAGTGCATCAAATAGGTAATCAAGTGATAGTCCAAGAGTATCCCTAGACTCAAATATCTTTGTGGTTCATGAAATAGAACTTGTTTATACTAGGAGGGACAAATATAACCTTGTATCTACATGGGAGAGTCTCTCTCTCTCTTTATTTCTCTATCCTATATATAGAGAGGGACCGGGAAACATGGAGAGATAGAGAGGGGCATGGACATGGATAGGGAGAGAGCCCAGGGACATCTAGAAAGAGATGGAGAGATAGAGATAGAGTGTTGGAAACAAGGTGGATAACTGAGAGGGGGGTGAATCAGTTATCTTAAATATTTTAACTTTCTTTCCTTGTTAACAATTAGTGCAGCATCAATTATATAAGCATACATAACCATAAGAGAAGAAATAAAATCAACACACAACACAGTAATTTTTACGTGGAAAACCATGTTAAGGGAAAAACCATGGGGTGACTAACCCAAGATTGTATTCTCTATTAAAAGAATAAGAAGTACAAAATGGCACTTGTCAATTAGGGCTCACTGCCTGAGCACACTGCTCACAAGAGGCACACTGCCTACAAGAGACTCACTGTCTACAATGTATATAAAAGGTAACCAAGTGTTTGAACTAAAGAGAACCATCCACACATGCTGAGGTTCAGTTTCAGTTAGTCTCAATATACTAATCTAATGCACTTCATTCTTCCTCTGCTTTGGTGCTGTTGTTCTATCACATACCGGACTTGTATTACTGCTTCCACACTTCTTTCTTCCTTTTCTCGCACATCACACCATCACACATATGTCTTCATACCAAAATCCATTTGGTATATATATCCACATCAAGGATTTCAACATCTATCTAGTCAGCAACTGAAATACTGAAGATATTTCTAAGACACTGATCTGTCGGTTGAATCCATACTTAATATGTGATGTGTATCAAAGACATAGACATAGAAGTCATCAATTATGTCAGCCAACCATGTATGATCCCTTAATTTGCTTGATCACCATCAATTTCTCATTCGGATTAAAGTCTAATGCTCTGTCGGTCAGTTCTTCCTTAGTCTATTATGCTTGTCAGGAACCCAACACTTAGATGCTTATATCTTTTCATGCATTCATCACCGGAGGCTCAATCTCTAGAATATAGTAGTCATGATACTCCTCTTGACTTGCCCAAGTCTGTGCTTTACTAAGTTACACCATCTGATAGGTCCAGACCTGATTGTTGGACCTTGTTGCATGCTCTGTTCTTACTCACCGGACCAAAACACTCTTCACTCTGTCTTCCAGTAGAGGCATACTATGTGCTGTGGATGTGTGAAAAAGACTTTGTTGCCATCAATGACAACATTCATGAAGCCACACAGTGTCTCTTGCCAACAATCTCCCCCTTTGGCATTGATGGCAACACTTAGTGAAAAATAACTAAGTGTCGTAACAAACTCCCCCTTGGCTGATGCTCTATCTTATGCACTGTTTTACTGGAGCTCCCCCTTAGCTGGATTTCACATTTTTCACTACTCCTCACTCCTCCTTTGACATCAATGGCAAAGGGTGGAATCCGTACACCAAATTTTGCAAAATTCAATCTATACATAGCCGCATAAGTATGTGATACTTACATAAACTTAAGTATATCCGCAAAAGTGGTCTTCAACTGTACAAATTCTGTCTCCCAACTCTATTTCATCCTGTCCAAAATTGAAATGTGACCACTCAACAAGAATGCATAAGCTTCTACCCTTCTTAAGTCTATCAGATCACTGGTCCAGGCTGTGGTCTAAGCATCAGTTAAGGCCTCATGCATGGCCTCTAACTTAGGGATAATTATCCCTCTAAGTTCACTCATCCTACTTATTATATTCTTCTCTTTTTCAAGCCTCTTTATTTCATTTATAATGGCGATGGTCTGGAACTCTTGATTAATTATAGAAGTGGTTAGGGGATCAAAATTCTGAGATAAACTTGTTAGTTTATCTTCTTGTTCTTTCACCTTCTTTTCAATATCCTCTGTCACTTTAGACTAGGATAGACAAAATTTATATATTTCTCCACCATCTTTAAGAGCATTTTCTAGGCTCTTTATCCCAATATCTAGGGTCCTCCTGTCATTAGTTATGAGTCCCTGTATTTCAGTGAACCTCTTTCCCAAAAAAAATTTTCAGACTTTCTCTTCTGTTGATTTCTCCAAAGAATCAAAATGGGTGCTAACAGAGTTAATCAAAGATTTTAGGTTACCGGACGGAGAGGCCGAGAGATCCTTTTGGAATGATGGCATGATCTTCTCTAGCATCCCAGATGTAATCTCTATTAGCTCATAGTCTTCCATGTGAGACTTCAGAAGCTTTTGTTTTTCTTTAGCTTGGGCAAAAGATGCTATCTTCATTGTCTAGACTGGAGAGAGGGAGTCAGAATTTAGTGGTACTTGGAGTAGTTCCGGTTCATCTATCTCCATCATTTCTTTGGTCAAGAAATTCTTCACTACTTTTGCAGTGTCTCTTGCTGCAGACTAAGTCTTCTTTCCTTTTGCTGCCTCAAAACTATCATCAGAGATCTTCTCTATTTGTTCTTCTTCTCTTCCCTTTACCTCTTCTCCTTGACTCAATTTCTCCTCTTCTCTTCTTTCTCCTTCAGTACCTAAGTTTGCAGGGGCATCCAAAGAACCGATGTTGACTTTTTCATGGACTTCCTCTTTCGAAACAGAGGAATCCAAGTCCTTAGACTTCTCCACATCTACCTCTTTTGAATCTTCTACATTTTTCTCAGTAGACTCTTCTTTTGATGCACTTAATCCTTCGACATCCATGGTAGAAGGTTCTTCATCTATTTCCTCTATAACAAGAAGATTGAATCTTTGAAAGGCTTTCTAAAGGATGTCTTCTGTTTCTCTTGCCACTTGAACAGTCTCTCCAAGCATAAGTTTGTTCATTCTTGCTTTGATCCGAAACTCATCCTTGCAATCCTTAAAGATCATGTTCATTTGTTTTGGAGTAATGGAAGGATAGAGCTGAATAGCAATCTACTCTCAGATCTCTAGGTCCTTAGCCTTAGCATTCTCCTTTCTCAGTTCAAGTACCTTTTCTAGACTTTTGGGAATTAGAGAGATGATTTCAATGAATGCTTTATTATAAATGTTCAGAGACCTGACTATAGCATATTCCAAGATCTTCTTGTCAGCGTCACTATAGTCATCATAAAATTTAGTCATTGGTTGTAGATTCCCATCCATAGTGACTGCGTTGATGACATCATCAATAGAGAGAGTAGGCCTTTCAACAAATTCTTCTACCTCTTCTTTTTTTTTACCGGTAGAGGATTCCCCAGAAGTTTTCTTCTTCTTCTTCTTCATTTTCTTAACTTCCTCATCCGACTCTATTTCTCCATCATCCTTTTAGCTTATGTAGGACCTTGTAGCCTTGGTTTTTGTTCTCTTTTCTCCCTTTCCAGATGTCTTGGCTTCTGGTTTGGAGGATTTTGAGCCCTTAGAGGTGGTGGGTGCAGAACTCTTAGAGGATCTAGTCCAGGTGGGGGCTTACACCAAAACACTTTCTTTTTCTGCTTAATGTCTCTCTTTCTCTGCTCTTTCTACTTTCTCTCTGTTTGCATCAACTTCTTCTTTTGAAATGCCATATCTTTTGGCAATTTCCTCTACCTCCTTTCTCACTTTTCCTTTTATCTCTGGTTGTCTCAATTCAACATGTATTTTCACACTTAATTCTTGAAAGGTTCCAAACCTTTCTGCCTCATGGTCCTTAGGCTGACTTAACAAGTGTTGGACATGCAGCTCCAGGATTTTCTCATCTACCTCATAGCCCATTGGCATAATCCAGACTGTTCTGGGTTCCACTGCCTCCATTAGGCATTGATCTATATCTACCTTGAAGCATACTGTATCCTTATATTTTTCAACTATTATTTGAGGAATTCTCTCTCTGGCCTACATCATGCCTTGGTAGTTCTTAAAATATCCCCAGAGTGTTGTACTTTGAGCCTTGGCATCACCAGGCCCATACATGTAGTCTCTAATTTGTATGGCAACCGGTCTATCATTTTGCCATACCCAACCACTTGATCCGGGTAGCTCATTCATATAATAAAAGAATAAACATAGTATTAGCCCACCATACTTAAATGAGTTCTTCTTATCCTTCTTTATTTTCTGCAAGTTTTCTAATAGTTGGTTCAGAAGAAGATCACATAGGCCATAGTCAGTATTTTCCCTCAGCATCTAATATACAGTATATATTGCAGTTCTAAACATAGAATTCTCCCTGCTGGAGTGATAGATTTTATAACCTATTATCATAGAGGCAAACTTTATATCTAGATCTATGATATCCTCTATTGTCATTGCTCTTTTGTCAAACTTTGATTCGGTAGCCTCACTTACTATTTGGTTCTTGACAAACTTGAGAGTAGGCAACCCATTGGATGAGTGCAATCCGGTTACTGCCCTAATGGCATCTTTTGTTATCTTGAATGGCCTCATCAACCACATGAAGTTGTCATGTATTCTGCTAAGAACATACCGGACCCATTCATCTTCTAGAAAATAGGGAAAGTGGATGCAATGTCTAAAATGCTTATCCTGGAGGGCCTTGTATTGAGGTTTAAGTTCAAACGTTTCATCAATTAATTGTTTGTGATAGATATCCATCAACTTGGATTCCCCAAATTCCTCAATATTTGCATGTATGTACACCCTAACATCTTCTACGTGCAGAACCCCATGCGGAATGCTAGAGAAGGCACCTAAGGGATCAACTTCTAGGGATTTGTAGGGATGTTTCTTGAACTTTGGGCGCAGCCTATCAATGAGCTTAACAACATTTGGAGTAGCCATCTTTGTAAAAGATTCAAAGAGAGATATTTGAAAATGGAAATACCTTTTTACGCTTCTAGGGTTCACAATATGAGCCAAAAAAGATCGTTGGTTGAATCAGATTCGGTGGTTGATCTCTGAGAGGGTTGAAACGATCTTGATGCAAAGCTCTTCCTTTCTTTTTCTCGAATGCAAACATGCAAATGATGAATAAGGAAATCCTTTTATCTCTGTGCAAACCCTAATTTCCTATTGTAATAAATGCACAACTTAAGTTATTATAGATGCCTTGTTCTTCCTTGTTCTGATACAGATCTTTCTAAATCACTAAGATACACTTAGAATTATTTTTAGTGATAATTGACAATGTATGTCCTTTCCACCAGTCATTCCATTTACCCGCAGGTCAAGATATTTCAATTTTGAGTCATATCAAATCTAACTATGAGAATCCTACTTTTACCGGATGGCTGACAAACTGGATCAGACTTGGATGATTAAACTCTTCAAAACTCCTTGCGGATCTTTCATATTTTTACATGGGGTTATTTAGATATTTCTCTGAGAACCCTTTAATCCACAACATTCCATGTGCCAAATTTAGGCACCAATTGACTGGCTGGGGAAATTTATTTTCCTTTGTGACTCCCCCTAAGCCAGAGCACTTCTGTTTAGTTTCCGGTAGGAATATCAGCACTAGATTCTGGTGCGGATTCATCCCCAACATTTTTTGTACTCTTCTTCACCCACATCTTGTTCATCTCCCTTTGAACTTCATCCCCATTCACTTTGCCTTTTCCTTTATCTTGATTTTGATTATGATGCACTGGACCCCTTTTATCCTGATTCTTACTTCTATAGAATTTGGCAATATGATCAGATCTATTGCAATTGTAGCAAACAACATTTCTTTGCATATTTGACTGATATCCTCTTGATCTGCATTGATTAGCCATATGTTCCATTCTATTGCATGCAAAGCATCTACCATTGAATGAATTGTTAACTTGCATATTTTTACATTCATGAGATTTGTGACCATACCTTTTGTAGCTGAAACACTATCTGGAGAAGGATGAATTATTCTTATTCATTCTTCTTCTGCACCAATTTGCTTTATGACCAAAGTTGTTGCAATTGTAGCAATATCCATTGAAGGAAGGATATCTTTGAGCATTTGGTTGTCTTACCAGAGATTTTCTAGGCTTGTTCCTTGGATTTCCTGATCCATAGTTCTTCTGATTGGATCCAGAGCTTTCACCTTTCTCATATCCCAAGCCATGTTTGTCATCTACCCTCTTTTGGCTTTCAAGAAGAACTTCAAATTGAGCAGATCTTATCTTAAATTTCTCTTTGTATTCATTTATTGTTTTTCTTTTCTCTTCAATTTCTTGGGTGAATCTCATAACCCCTGATTCCATCTCATTTCTTACCATGATGACTTATTTTGATAGCTTCTCACATAGCTTGTTTTTATCATTCAGGTCTTCATTAGTATCATTGGCTTCACCCTGACTTGCTAATTTTTGAAGTAGTTCCTTTCTCTTTTTCACAGAGATACTCAGTTTCTCTTTTAGCTCATTTATGAAATCATCAGCTTGTTTGAGTCTTTCTCTCAAGTTATTGACTTCAGAGTGAGATTGCTCAAGATCATCTAGGGTAGACTGAAGTTGTTCCTTCATACCATACATATCCATTGATATTGCCAGATCTTCCTCAAGCTGTTAGGCTTTGTTTGGAGGAACTTAGCTCTGATACCAATTGTTGGAAACAAGGTGGATAACTGAGAGGGGGGTGAATTAGTTATCTTAAATATTTTAACTTTCTTTCCTTGTTAACAATTAGTGCAGCATCAATTATATAAGCATACATAACCATAAGAGCAGAAATAAAATCAACACATATAACACAATAATTTTTACGTGGAAAACCATGTTAATAGAAAAACCATGGGGTGACTAACCCAAGATTATATTCTCTGTTAAAAGAATAAGAAGTATAAAATGGCACTTGCCAATTAAGGCTCACTGCCCGAGCACACTGCTAACAAGAGGCAGACTGCCTACAAGAGACTCACTATCTACAATGTATATAGAAGGTAACTAGGTGTTTGAACTAAAGAGAAGCATCCACACATGCTGAGGTTCAGTTTTGGTTAGGCTCAATATACTGATCTAATGCACTTCATTCTTCCTCTGCTTTGGTACTGTTGTTTTATCACATACCGGACTTGTATTACTGCTTCCACACTTCTTTCTGCCTTTTCTAACACATCACACCATCACACATATGTCTTCATACCAAAATCCATTTGGTATATATATCCGCATCAAGGATTTCAACATCTATCTAGTCAGCAACTGGAATACTGAAGATATTTCTAAGACATTGATCTGTCGGTTGAATCCATACTTAATATGTGATGCGTATCAAAGACATAGGCATATAAGTCATCAATTATGCTGGCCAACCATGTATGATCCCTCAATTTTCTTGATCACCATCAATTTCTCATCCGGATTAAAGTCTGATGCTCTGTCGGTCAGTTCTTCCTCAGTCTATTCTACCTGTCAGGAACCCAACACTTAGATGCTTATATCTTTTCACTCATTCATCCCCGGAGGCTCAATCTCTAGAATATAGTAGTCATGATACTCCTTTTGACTTGCCCAAGTCCGTACTTTGATGAGTTGTACCCTCTGAGAGATCTAGACCTAATTTTTGGACCTTGTTACATGCTCTGTTCTTACTCACTGGACCAAAACACTCTTCACTTTGTCTTTTGGTAGAGGCATACTATATGTTGCAGATGTGTGGAAAAGACTTTGTTGCCATCAATGAAAACATTCATGAAGCCATAGAGTGTCTCTTGCACACATAGAGTTAGAGAAAGGAAAAAATATAGAAATAGAGAGATAGAGAGGGATAGGTGGAGATAGAGATGGGGAGAGGAAGAGATGGGGATTGAGATAGACAAAGTAGTCTATAGAGGGAGAAAGGTAGAGATAAATATATAGAGAGAGGGGAGATATAGGGAGATAGATATAGCAAGGGAGAGATAGATAGAGAAATATAGAGATAGGGTTATGTAGATAGATAGAGATAGGGAAAGAGATGGAGAGATGTCTAGAGAAATAGAGAGAGAGAGAGAGATTTAAAGAGGTAGAGGGATGGAGAGAGAGAGAGAGATAGAGAGGAGAGAGAGGTAATGAGGGATAGATTAAGAGATAGGGATCCATATGTCTAGAGAGATAGAGATAGGGAAAGAGATCAAGATATACAACTTCCAGAGACATAGGGAGATAGATTTGAGCTAGAGGGATTGGGAGAGTGATAGAGAGGGAGAGTGAGATAGTGAGGGAGGGAGAGATAGAAAGCTAGAATTAGAGAGAGGGGATCAAAAGAGAGAGCAAGATAGAGAGATAGGGAGAGAGAGAGATATATATCTCTCCCAAGCTCAATCTCCTCTATATCTCCATATTCTCCTCTATACCTAAACCATAAACCTAAACCTCTAAACCTTAACCCCTAACCCCTAAACAATAAACCCTAAATCCTAAATAATGCCCCTAAACCCTAACCCCTAACCCTTAAACCCTAAAAACAAGCAACCCTAAACCCCTAAACCCCTAATCCTTAAACCATAAAACCTAGAAGAAACCCTAAACGTCTATCTCCCTATCTCTCCTAATCTCTATTGGTCCCCTCACTCTATCTCTCTCTAAACCCTAAACTCTAACCCCTAAACTCGAGAAACCCTAAATACCTAACCCCTAAACCCTAACCCCTAAACCCTAAACCCTAAGCCCTAAACCCTAAACTCAAGCATCCCTAAACCCCTAAAGCCTAAATAATTCCCCTAAACCCTAACCCTAAACCCTATTTATTTGACCAATCCTGAACTCATGTAAACCTCAAATAATGCCCCTGACCCCTAAACCCTAAAATTGAGCAACCAGGGTAAACACCTAAGCATATAGTTTGATAGGGGATGATGGAGGATCAATGGGAAATCAATGTAGAATTCTTAGATCTTGTTTAAATCATTATACTCATTGGGATGTGATTTGATAGGATCCAAGTTATTTGTTTGATTGTCTATGTTTTCTTGGGGAACAAGTGTCTCATCATGGGATATTGATGGATAATAAATAGGACTAGCACAGGATGATGGATAGGGCTAGTGGGATGATGGATAGGAGTGATGTGGGTTACTTTCTCATGGATAAGATCTTGATCATAGATAATATCTTGATCACAGGGAGGATAAGCATGGATAGCACGATATTAGATATGGATAGGGTAAGTGGGGATGCATTGATATTCATTGAATTGGTGAGTAAGAGGTGGTGATGGGGGCTCACTAGGAGATGTTGGAGGATTAATGATGGGATCGATGTATAGAGGGGTTGACCATGAGATGGGATTAGATGAGATGTTTGGATTTTGATTAGGATGGGTGGTTGGTGTTTCCACATTCTTTGGACTAGGCTCTTAATGTTTAGCTATTGGGTTTCTTAGATGGATGTGATGGGTTCTTGGATCTAGGATCAATAATCTTTGGATGTTTGACATCATGGCTACATGATGGGGTTTGACTTGGACTTATGGTAGGAGACTCTTCAATGAAATGGATAGACATGGGAGTGGATGATGGTGTTGGAGTGTTATACATGTTATTAGGAGATTCTTTGTTAGGCTCAAGGATAGGAATTTGAGTACATGATGTTCTTAGATTCTAAGAGGAACCTCCTAGAAAAATATAATGAAAAATGCATGAAATAACAGAAATAGCAAAAACACAGAAGGAATTTATTGATCGCAAGCCACTTTGAGGGGGCAACCTCCTTTGAGCAAGCTCAATATAATAAATTCGTGGATGTCTTCATTGGCCTCAACACGTACTTATATACTAAGTCTAATCTAAACAACTATTACTCCCCATGAATGTGGGATAATACAATATACTCATAGGATGACTTACAAAGCATATGCATTCAACAACAATATACTAACAAAGTAAAGAGAAGGGTTAAACACGGGTTCCTAACATCCCCTCCCTCTTAGAAAAGCTTTGTCCTCAAAGCGTAAGATGTGGAAATTGTTGCTGAATCTGAAGGAGTGGTTCCCTTGTAGCATTCTCTAGGTGCATTCCATGCCACTAAATTAATACCTCTATGATGGATTAGGAGCGAAGAGGACAAGTGTGCCTATCAAGGATTACCTCTATCTCCAAAAGGATGGATCCTGCATTATCTAGTTGTGGTAAAATAGTTTGTGCTCTAGAGTTGGCGCCAAGAAATTTCTTTAGACAAGAGACATGAAATATTGGATGAATGCGAGAAGAACGAGCCAGCTTATGATCCCCAATTTGATCCTAGGTATGGAGAACCATGTCAATTGCTTGAACTTGTGAACTACTAGGGGAGTATGGAAGGAGCGCTAGTGGTGCCTGACCATAGACTGTTTCATATGGAGTCATGTTAGATACAGTGTGGTAGGAGGTAGTGTACCACCATGCAGTGAGAGGGAGCCACTTTACCCACTGATGTTGTTATTCTAAGGTATCACATGCAGCCACAATCTGTTGAATTGCCTTGTTCATTCCCTTCCAAAAGAAGTGACTCCATGCCTGCTCATAAGTTTTGAGGAACCCAGAGTGCCCTACTGATGGAGAAACATAGAGTTCATAGAAGACAGCATGCAAGATAGATTCCAACCAATTTGGAACAGACATAGAAATAGATGTACGAGAAAGAGAATCCGCCACAATATTGTCCTTACCCTTCTTGTAAGTGATCTCATAGTCATAACCCATGAGTTTGCTGATCCATTTCTGTTGTGCTGGGGAGGAGACCCATTGTTCCAGGAAATATTTTAGGCTCTGGTGAGCAACCCTGATGCAAAAATGATTCCCTAGTAGGTATGGCCACCATTTCTGTACTGCAAGCAAAATAGCCATCATTTGTTGTAGAGCCGAAGGAGTAGTGGAGACCATGGATGGTTGCATCTGAATGGAGTGAAGCTGAGCGATGACACCATGTGAATTCTTCTTAAGAAGCTTTTCTAGGCGATGTGAACTTATGATGCTGAGAGACCCCGGTTGTAAGCCCTTCAATGTGTGTTTGTGCCCATTGTCTGAAAACTGCATCCAAAGTTCAACAAAATCCCATAAGATGGGTCCAAGTGTGCATAACCATTGGCCGCCCAAAACCACATCACATCCACCTAAGGGCAAGGTAAACATGTCAGAGCATAGGTTATAATCTCCAATAGAGATACACACATTGCGACACTTCCCTTTGCAAGGTAATGTGCCCCCATTGCAATCATGACTTCAAAGTTTGAGCAAGGATGAACAAAATAATCAGCCTATTTGGCTATTCGAGGGTCAATGAAGTTATGAGTACTACCAGAATCAATGAGTATTGTAAGAGGGAGCTTCTTGAAGTAACCCTTTACCCACATGGTTTGTGGGGTGGTGACTCCTGTTACAGCATGGAGAGAGATCTCTGGGTGATCTTCCTGAGAAGTAGGGTCAACAGGTGACTGTTGAGTTTCAACCTGATCAGCTACTGTATCCTGAGCATCGGCATAAACTTCAGTTTCAGGTAGAGAATCCACATCCAAGAGATAGAGGTTTTGCTCAACACATCTATGTCCCTGAGTGAATTTGTCATCACAATTATAACAAAGCCCCTTTTCTATACGTGCTTGCATCTTTGCTTCAGTCAAATGCTTGATAGGAGTTGTTCTAGGAGCTGACATTATTTGAGGGCTTTGGGGATTCATATTTCTAAAAGGAACAAAATTGGATTTGGAGTATTGTTGAGTTGTGATCTTGTCCTCTGCCAACTTAGCCAACCCTAAGGCTTCCATCATTGTGCTTGGACAAAACATGTTAACCTCAAAGTGAATTGCATCCTTCAAACCACTGACAAAACAACTCCTAAAGAATTCATCTAACAATCCCTCTGTGTGATTGGCTAGTTTTTCAAATTCTGTCTGATATTCTCTGACAGTGCCTGTTTGGCGTAGTTTTATGATTTCTTCTGTGAAGTCATCAAAAGCACTAGGGCCAAATCGTTGCAAAATGAGTTTGCAAAAATCTGTCCATTTTGTCTCTTCATGAGCTTTGATGTACCAACGGAACCATTGAATGGCTTCATATTCCAAATGAAAGGAGGCAAGTGGGACTTTGTTGACATCAAAAGTATTATGCAGACTGAAATATTGTTCTGCCTGGTATATCCACCCAGTCGGATCATCACCATTCAAGCAAGAAAAGTCAAGCTTTGGTCCATGAATATTGCCAAAAGAAGAAAACCCTATATCTACAGAAGACTCTGGCTGCCATCTATTGTTCATGGCTAAATGCTGAAGATTGAGCCCAAGAATTTTTTCATCCAGATCTTCGAGTTTGGTCTTGATGGCTACAAGTTCCTCCTCCATGTTTTTTGCTCCTACGCAGGTGACAACCATAACCAGGATTTCTTTTTTGGAATGGGTAGAAAAACAAAAATAGAAACTTTTTTAGTAAAGGAAAATTTGGATTTGGGAAAAACTCTGATGGGTAATTGGGGTTTGACTAGGTTTTGGACACTTTTTGAGGAATAGGGAAGCAGAAAATGGGGATTTCAGAAGTGGGGTGAAAGAATGGGAAAATTTGTCCAAGAGGGACAAAGGAGCAGAAATAGGAAATGAACACTATGGCAAAATTTGAAGGCGATTGGGTGAGAATCAAAGAAGTTATGGCAAACCCTAAAAAATAGACAACTATGGGATTTCTGGCTTCGATAAGTGGAATTTGGGATAGGGTCCTCAAGGAAGGAAATATGCAGAATGGAATTTCAGGGGTTCCAGTGAATTTTTAGAGGAAGCAGAGCTAAAGCAAGGAAGATATGACGAAAAAATAGAAATTTTTTTACTTAAACGATCTGCAACAGGATCTGCAAATGGCTCTAGACATATTCAATCTACGATTTGTAAGCTGGTAGTAGATATGGGCCCCAAGTATGTTTGACTTCCTAAAGGTTCAGGGGATTCACTCAGCTACCAATGTTGTCTAACGACTTACGTATTGGGGTAGTACCCCTCACTCCACAGCTCAAGTAAAACTGATAACCGCTTTGCCACAAACGACAACTCTTGGTTTACCTTATGGATGGGAACTAGTCAATCAGGTAGGGGTCGTTGCCCTTTTTGCTGGCACGTCCTCTCAATGGGCCAGCTACTTCGGGGTTCCTATTGTACTCCTCACAATGAGTTTTAGGGCTATGCCTAGGCCCTTCCCACAGTTAAGCAAAAAGGGATTATTCCCTTATCCAAACCTGCAATTGAAATGAACAATACATATGCAAAGAAAAAAGAACTACTGTAATAATCACATCGCTTGGAGACCATTGTGAAAAAAATTTGGCAAAAATTCCACCCAGCGAGCCCAAGAAAACACTTTGATACCAGATGAGAGGAACCTCCTGCAACAATATAATAAAAAATGCATGAAATAATAGAAATAGTAGAAACACAGAAGGAATTTATTGATCACAGGCCACTTCGAGGGGGCAACCTCCTTTGAGCAAGCTCAATACAATAAATTCGTGGATGCCTTCATTGGCCTCAATACGTACTTATATACTAAGTCTAATCTAAACAACTATTACTCCCCATGAATGTGGGATAATACAATATACTCACAGGATGACTTACAAAGCATATACGTCCAACAACAATATACTAACAAAGTAAAGAGAAGGGTTAAACACAGGTTCCTAAAAGATTCCTTGCTAATAGTCCTTGGGTCACATCCTTCATGGATTCATGGGTTGATGGACTAGGATATGCATATAGTTGATGGATAATGATGGAAGATTTTGTGGGGTTAGGATTAGGATCGAGCGAATGGATATAGGAGGCCCAGATGGATTAGGATTGGCAGTGTTAGAGGAGGATGAAATTGGATTAGTGGATTTGGATGGATCCATATCTTTGCTTTTATTTTTGGATTTTGTAAAGACTCTTTGGAGAAAAAATTTCAAGCGTTCATGGGTTGATGGATTAGAACTTAGAATGTTTGATGGTGGATTAGATAGTGAGTTATATGGTGGATGGATGATAGGGATTGATGGATTAGGAGATGGGTGGACTAATGCGTTAGGATTAGGAGGATTGGAGGGAAATTATAAAAATAATTCCCCTTTAAGCCTAACCCCTAAACCATAAACCTGAGCAACCCTAAACCTCTTTCTCTCCCAAAACCCCTAAACCCTAAATAATACCCTTAAAATCTAACCCCTAAACCATAAACTTGAGAAACCCTAAACCCCTAAACCCTAAATAATTCCACTAAACCCTAAACTTAAGCAACCCTAAACTCATAAACTCAATCAATCCTCTCTCTCTCTCCAAAATAAGAAAACTAGGACTCTCTCTCTCCTTATCACCCTATCTCTCCCCTCTCTCTCCCATCCATCTCCATCCTCTCTCCCTCTTCCTCCCTCTCCTCTCACATGTTGACAAAGAATATGGAAACAAGAAAACTAGGACATGCAAACAGGGACAAGGATATAAATTGGGATGATGAAATGGAAACAAGATAATTTATGAAATTTCATTGGATGGGAAGAATGATGAGGAGAGGTAGAGAGGGGAGGGAAGTAGAGAGTGAGAGAGAGGATAGGAGGTAGAGACGGGAGGGAAGTAGAGAGTGGGAGAGGACCATAGGAGGTAGACAAGGGAAGGTGTCACAAGTATGTGCCTAATCAGTGTTGTCATTGATGTCAACATATATTTGTTGTCATTAGTGTCAACTGTATCCTATTTTTTATTTGTCTAGAAGCTTTATATGTTGAGGATATTGAGAAAATTAGCCTCTGGAAGAATCAGAAAGTAAACAGTGAATCACAGTGAAGACAGTGAGTTGCATACTGAAGAACAGTCCAAAAGATTGCTCTGCATTTCTTGCTGACTAAAGATCTTGGTCTGCAGATTGGAATTTATTTAGAAGCATGGCTGAAGATGCTAAATCTTGAGTTTGAGCCTTCGGCATGAAGATTTGAGTGAGTTACATTCACTAGAGTAAAACCTACTTTTTTGATTATTCACTCATGTCTGAGAGAGTATTTTTCTCCGCATTTCTCTTCATTAAAGTGCTTTTCTCTATAGTTCTAGAGGGAAGTCTAGAATGATGATAATTGCCTACAATTGAAATGGTTCATGCTTTGGTGGTCCGCAAGATATCTTTCTTTTATGATAGTTGAAGACAATGAAGTTCATGTGCTCCGGTATGAAGAATCTCATGAATGAAGTGGTTTGAGTTTGTGTGGTTGCTCTTGATGATTTCAACATGCTTGTGGTTACATCCTAATCATGTTCCTACCTTTACATTGGTCTGCATTAAGGAATTGAGATTGTGTTTGAAGATTACTCCCAGATAACATAGTGTGTAACCAATCTTAGCCAACTTGGTTAATTCTAGTGATTGCAAAGATCCCTTGAAGATTATGGAATCATGTTGTTGCATGGAAGATCATGTTTGAGTCCTAGCTAAGGCATGGTGTGATCCACATACATATATACTACAATTCCTTAGCATAATTTGTATTAGGTCAAGGCCTATTTTTTAAATGTTTGTAGTGCCAACCTTGGAGATTGTTCCAATGGTTGATGATTGTGATGCTGACCTTGATGATCATTCCAAGGTTGATGAAGTGTATAAATACTTGTAATTGAGTCATGGAAAAAGTGTCCTAGTGCGAAGATGGGAAGATAAGAAAAGAGGTGGAAGGGCAGAGCAGAGCAGAGGATCCATTGTACTTCAATGCATTAATCTCAGACATGAAGAAGAAGTTGATCTTGGTAGTGAGCCACCAGTAGGGTTTAATAGCCCACAGGGTTTAACAGCCCACAGGGTTTAACAACCCTTATTGTAATCTTTCTAGGTTTAGGGTTGAGGCAGTGAGCCTGCTAGACCTAGCTTTACATCATTTTTCAAAGATTACAATATATTTTGAGAGCTAATCCTCTCCACGTTTTTTCCCCACCTTGGGGTTTTCCACGTAAAAATCTGGTGTCTCTTGTGTATAATCTTGCATCTATGTTTAAGTTTTTGATTTCATGCATTCATTGTTAAATCATCATAACTATGGACAAGTGATTAATGTTTAAGTGCAGAAGTGATTAAGCTTTTGTGACAACTGATTCACCCCCCTCTTAGTTATCCAGTGCATTTCAACAATTGGTATCAGAGCTGAGTTCCTCTAAAGAAAGTCTAACAGCTTGAGGAAGATCCAAAATGTCTTATAAGAAAGAAGCACCTCATTTTGATGGAACGAATTATGCTCTTTGGAAGGCATGAATGAAAAGCCATCTTCTTTGTCTTCATTACAAAGTATGGAAAGCTGCAGAAACAAAATACACCCCACCTCAAAATGTTTTGATTACCAAAGATGACATCAAAGAATATGAGGTGGATGTTAAAGCAAAAGATGCTCTGCTAAGTTCATTAAATGACTCAGTACTGATAAAAGTTGTGGATCTTGAAACTGCAAATGAGGTATGGGAAAGCTGAAAAATCTGTATGAAGGAGATGATTCTCTAAAGAAGGCTAAGGTACAAAGTCTGAAAGTGAAATATGAAAGTCTAAAGATGAAAACATAACAGCCTTTATGCAAAGAGTTGATGAACTTGTCACCGGGATAAAACGTATGGGGGAAACTCTCGGTGATAAGGAAGTTGTGATGAAAATTTTCAGATCTCTACCTAAGTCCTACTGTCACAAGGTAGCTGCAATTGAAGAATTTATGCAAGTAAAAACTATTGACAGAGATCAGCTACTTGGTAAGCTTACTACCTTTGAAATGAGAGTTTGGTGATGCTCTGCCAAAAGTTGAGACTGCCTTCAAAGCCAATACTTCCAAGAAAACCTCCAAATTAGAAAAGTAAAAGGTAGAATCTGATGATGATTTTGATGAAATTGAAGCCAACTTTGTGGATATACTATAGAGAGGATCCAGTAAGTTTAAAGGTAAATTACCTTTTAAATGTTTTTCCTATGGTAAAGTAGGCCACTTTGCTTCCAAATGTCCTGAAAGAATTAAAAGATATAGAAAAAAAATATGAGAACAAGCCTAGGAACCAAAAGAAATGTTATTATGTTAAAGATTTTGATGATGATGGAGTATCAGATAATGGTGAACCAGATAATGGTAGTACTTCTGGTAATGAATGCTTGTTTATTGCTATTAAGGAATAACCTGTCTACTAATCCTGCTAGCTGTGTGAAGAAAGAAAAACCAGTAGAAATTGCTTTGGCTGCTCAGGTTGTTGAAGACAAAGATGAATGGGTTATTGATAGTGGCTACTCTCACCACATGACTAGTGACAAAAGTAAATTTGTGAGTTTAGAAAAATATGATGGTGGACTGGTTAGGTTTGGAGATGATACAACTAGTAAGATTTGTGGAAAAGGATTGATTTCTTTTTATGGCAAGCATAATACTAAAGATGTCTTATATGTGAAAGGATTAAAGAACAATATTTTGAGTGTGGGTCAGATGTGTGACAAAGGTTATGATTTAAGCTTCAAGGACAATAGATATAAGATCAGGGAAAGCTTCAGAATAGTCATTGCAACTGGTAAGAAGACCAGAGGTAATATCTATCATTTGAAAGGAACTGATAACTACTGTTTGTTGGCTCAGACTGATGAAAGTTGTTTGTGGCATAGAAGGTTGTCACATAAATTTTGATAACATTATGAAGATAAGTACTACATAGGCTATTAGAGATTTGCCTAAGGTTGTAAAGCCTGCTAATCCTATTTGCAAGGAGTGTCAATTTGGGAAACAAACAAGAACAAGTTTCAAAAGCAAGGACCAATCAGTTGATGCACTATTGGAACTAGTGCATATAGATTTATGTGGACCTACCAGAGTAAGAAGTTTGCAAGGAGATAGGTATTTTATGTTGCTTATTGATGATTACTCTACAATGACTTGGGTTACCTTTTTGAAAGAAAAAGTATAAGCTCTAGATAAGTTCAAGGCATTTAAGGTAATGGTTGAAAATGAGATGGATTTGAAGATCAAATGTTTAAGATCTGATAGAGGAGGAGAGTTTACATCAAATAAATTCAATTTCTTTTGCAAATAACATGGGATAAAGAGACAATTATCTGCACCTAAAACTCCACAACAAAATGGAGTTGTTGAAAGGAAAAATAGAACGGTTCAAGAAGCTGCTAGAACCATGATGAAGGAAGCTAATCTTCCAGAAGTATATTAGAGAGAGGCAATTCACACTACTATATATATCCTAAACAGAGTCCAAGTCAAAGGTAACAGTTCTAAGACTCGTTATGAATTGTGGCATGGTAAAGTTCCTACTGTGAAATATCTCAACATTTTTAGTAGCAAATGTTATATCAAAAGAGAAGATCTAGGCAAGTTTGATGCTAGGTGTGATGAAGGAATCTTCCTTGGTTATTCCACTAAGAGCAAGGCCTACTGGTACTATAATAAGAGGCTGAATAAGATCATTGAGAGTGCAAATGGCAAAGTCGATGAAAGCAAGGAGAGGTCTCCAGAATCAGGTGGATATGAGTCAGATAAACCAGATGTTTCAGAAGTAGTGCATCATGAAGACAACTCAGATGAAGAGGAACAAGTGCCAAAAAGTGCTACCAAGACACCAAGGTATGTAAAACTTAATCATTCTGAAGATCAAATCATAGGATATAAGAGCAAAGGAATCCTAGCTAGAAGAAGATCTGTAGAAGAACAAGTAAATTTTTGTCTGATTTTTGACATTGAACCTAAGACTGTGAATGAAGCTTGCAATGATGAAAATTGGGTAAAGGCTATGAAAGAAGAATTGATGTAGATAGAGAAGAATCAGACTTGGGATCTTGTTCCCAAACCAGCAGATAAAAATATAATTGGGATCTTCAGAAACAAGATAAATAATAATGGTGAAGTAGTAAGAAACAAAGCAAGGCTAGTATGCAAAGGATACTCTCAAGTTGAAGGAATTGATTTTGAGGAAACATTTGCACCAGTACCAAGCATTGAAGCTATAAGAATGTTTTTGGCATTCGCAGCCTATAAAGATTTTAAGGTATATCAGATGGATGTGAAGTCTGCTTTCTTGAATGGAGAATTGGAAGAAGAAGTCTATATTGAACAACCGAAAGGATTCCAGTCATCACATAAGAGTGACATGGTATGCAGATTGAAGAATACATTGTATGGATTAAAACAAGCCCCCAGGGCTTGATATGCTAGGTTGGATAAGTATCTGATATAGTTAGGATTTGGCAAGGGTACTACCAACAACAATCTCTATTTCAAGATCATTAATGAATAAATCCTAATTGTTGCAGTCTTTGTTGATGACATTATCTTTGGAGGCAATGAAGATATGTGTATAATTTTTGCTAGAGAAATGCAAAGTGAATTTGAAATGTCCATGTTTGGTGAGATGAATTTCTTTCTAGGTCTACAAATAAATCAATCAGGTAAATGTATCTTCATTTCTCAGTCTAAGTATGTGATAGAGTTGTTAAAGAAGTTTGGAATGGAGGACTCTAAACCGGTAAATACTCCCATGCTAACTAGTTATAAGTTGAGCAAAAATGATGATTCACCTATGGCAGATTAGAAAAGGTACGGATCTATGATTGGAGGATTACTTTATCTAACTCAAACCAGACTTGACATAATGCATGCAGTTTTTCTTGTGGCAAGATTTCAAGTAGAACCTAAGGAATCACATTGTTGATGATTGTTTTTACACATTCATAACAAAAGTTAAAATTCATAAGATGAACCTAACTGTCTTGAAAGATATGAAGAAATCAATTAAGATTACTTAATCCCAAGTTTCCATATGGTCAGGTCTTGACCTATTGGACAATTCAGTAGGTTACTATGAAGCTGTAATATGCAAGGGGCCTTACATGATTTAAGGTGATTGATTACTTACTGGACTCCAATTATGCAAATTATTGTAAATATCAACAAATTATTCATTCCTTTGCATAAATTTGTTACAGTATCTTGAAGCTTTATATGATTTTATACTAACACATGCTTTCCTTTTCAAATATGTATAAAGATTGCCAAATATCAGCTCAATGTATCTTAGATCCTTCAAATGTTAGACAATCTCCTTTAGATTTCTACGTTTAAGATAAGTATTTCAAAGTTTGGGAAAAGTTAGAGATAATTCAAAATCAACATCATTTGCTATAGGATCTAAATGCTTTGTTGTGCACATGGTAAGCATTATAGCAAATTTAACTAAATCAGTAGACTAAATCATTAAATGCAAATATCCTGAGTATTTTCATGAATATGCATCCAAGATTGTGAGCTTTAAGAGAAATTGTTTCAAATACAAAGAAGAGCTAGAAGACACTCAAAAAATAGACACAGACTTCTAGATTCATTTATATTCACAACATACAGCCATATAAGACTTACAATGTATGAATGACTCTTAGCTTCATTAATCAAATTCACAAAAACTTACAATGCTTTACAGATACAATAAGAAACCTAGACATTCCACGCATTCCTTAGTGCAGACATAGGCAACCTCCTCTAAACTAAAATACTCCTTCTACTCAAAGTTTCAAAACAAATTACAATTGCTAGCTATTTTCTATAAATCCCTGTGTAAATAATATACATGTAGCAAATCTCCTTACATAGATTTCAAACTTTCAAATTGCTATGGCTACACTTCCATCTAGTGCTGAGATCTCTCCATTCTTGATCAACGGTGCATCTTTGTCTCATAACCGTCTACCAAAATATCTATTTGGCATCTTTTCCCTCCCTCAAAGGATGTTGTTGGAATCTTTTACAAAATAAGATTCCCCTTTTCTTTATTGACTTTCTCTCACTAAGGTTCTTTATTTGACATTCTTCTCAAAAATCTTTTTGCTCTTTCTTGTCTTCTCACTTTTTCAAATATTTCTTGAAATTGCTGATTACACCTTCTACAAAGGTACGGTCCCCTCCTAAACTTTTTGCCAAAATATATTCTTCATTTTAACCCATTCTTCCATCAATGTATCTATCATCTATTTTCTGAGATTACCATCAGGATTTTCTAAGCATGCTGTAAATATGGCATTAAACTCTATTAATGCCCTTTCTAAATCATATGCTGGCATTTCCATACATTCATGTTGCAGGAGTCTTTCTGTTATCTTCTTATGCATCTTAATCATCTCATCTACCCTCTCTCCTAAATCCTGTACAACTTCTGTACATTTTTTGAGGTTATCCTCCTCAAATTTAAGCTCTAATATTATTTGTGGCACTTGATTTGCCAATGTGACTGTAAGTGCTCTTTCATTAATCAATTCTTCTAGTCTTCCTTCTACTTCTGTCAACTGTTCAATTTCAGACATGCATTCTTCTTTTCTATTTTGGCACTTATCTGTAAGTATTATACACTTATTCTTTTCTTTTGCACTTACCCTCCAACTTCCCATAGCTTGCCTTATTGTTTGTTCACCTTCTTGCATAAACTCTTTAAACCATTCATCAAAAATGTTAGCCTTGAACCTTTTATTCTCCATGTATTTTATTTCTTCTTTTGACACTACTACTATGATATCAGGCAATTCTGGAACTCTAGCATTGGGATCAAATATCCCTTTAATGAATTGTTGAAGTTGGACAATGTGTCCTTTTAAGTAATCCTATTTGTCCTTGTCTTTCTTCAGCATCTCTGCTGTCACCTGGTGCATGTATTCCCATTCATTAATATGTTGTTCTCTTGTAGAATGCCCAAGGTTAAGATTCAATATCTTGTATTATTCCAAGGCTATTTCACCTTTTGCTTTTTCCTTTTGTGGCATGCTTAGGTTCAGCATTCTGGATCCATCTGGACCTCTCTGAATAGTAGACATTGTCATAGCTTTTCTCTTTTCTTTTCTTGGAGTGGCCTTCTCACCTAATAAACTTTTAATATCAATTGGTGCTAGTTGTACTTCTTTTCTTTCTTTTCTTATTTCTCCTCCCAACCAGGCAGGAATTTCTTTTATGCCTTCTATAACTTTAATTTCATCAATTACCTCTTCATGAGGTCTATCTGTTTCTACTTCCTCTTGCTGCTATTGTTCCTGCTGTGGTGCTTGTTGTTGTTATAGAGGCTCTTGTTCTATGGGATCCTTTTCTTGTTCTTTTGATTCAACTTCATTTTCTTCCTCTTCTATCCCAGTATCTCCTCCACCTTCAACCTCTTCTTCAGGAGCTTCTTCTTCTTGATCATCTTTTGCATTTATTTGTTCTTCACCTGGCAGATTAACATCTTTTGTTTGTTCCTCGAGCTTATTCTCATCTATCTTTTCTATTGCCTCTGTACCCTCAGGCCTCCTAATTTCATCTTCCACTTTGTCTGTACTTTCTGTCTATATTTGCTCTGTGTGTACAGGGGAACTTTCTTTTGTGCTATCTTCTTTTACTTCTTTTCCTTGATCTTGCACATCTTCTGTATTCTTTCCTTCCTCACTTGGCTCATCATACATGTTCAGCATATTTAAGGCATCTACCTCTGATGTATCTTCCTTTGTTTCTCCTTCCGTTGAAGCATGCCTTTCTGTGCTTACTTCTTCAAGTGTTTCTTCCTTTTTAGATTCTTCAATTTTATGTGCCTCTTCCTACACATCTTTAATTACTTCAGGTGGAACTAAAGTACCAAATGGATCTACTGATCCTGTTTCTTCATGTACCTTTTCTTCTTCATGTTCTATGTTGTGCTCCATTTCCATTTCATCTTGGATGCTTGGTCCCTCTTCTTCACTTAGGAAATCACTTGAATCATCTTCTATATCAATCTCCTTCCCTTTATACATTGTTCTTTCCTCACTATCACTACTATCAATATTCACAGTTTCCACAGTTTGTTTGGCCTTGTGAACTTCTGACCTCTGCTGTATTTCTTTAGCCAACTTTGTTTTTACTTTAATAAATGTTTTTCTTTGCTTAGGTGAAGTGGAGGCACTAGATGTATTAATCATCTTTTCACCTACTTCCTATGCTCCAATTATACCAATTGGCTTAGAGGTCTCACCTTTAGACAAACTTATTGGAATCACCTTTCTAATTGGTTGTCTTGCTACTTCTTTAGTAGTCTATACTTCTTCTGCACTTATTTCATGACTCATTGACTTTGCATCAACAAAAGTGTCTGATGCCACTGCTATTGTTATGTCTAATGCATATGGATCCATTAAGGTAGCATTTTTATCCTTTTCCACAATTTTAGCCTCTACAATTTTTCTTTCTTTTCATAAAAGCATTGTAGGTCTTCAGTAGGTTATGCCTTTCTTTTTCTCCCTTTCTTTGGATAGGTGATTTGTTTACCTTCAGCCTTGAGTTCTTCAATTCTATCCTTTAGCCATGTCTTTGAAAATAATATTACTGGTTTGGACAATATGTCCAATGATGTGTTCCATGGATTTGACCAATCAGGCTCTGTAATAGGAGCCAGCCTTACTTCTGCGTAACTCTGATGTAACAATTTATCATTATCATGAACCTTTGGAGGCACATATATATTACCTATAGATATCATTTGTTCAATAGTTAACCTTTTGTGAGCTCTTTTCCTCACTTCCCTGTCGTTCTTGCAATCAGTCCAGAAATCCTCAATGTGTATCTGATGTTTATATTTTTTATCCACAAAGTTTTGAATTTTATGAAAATGATCAAATTTTCTGACTAAATGAAATTCTTGAAAGCCATAGTATCTCAGTTCTTGTTCTAAACAACCTACAACCTCTTCACTGAAATAATAATATCTACCAATAGCCCAAGGTAGCTTCACATTTCCTCTATTATTGAATTTCCTTTTGTACATTCTGAAAACATTTAAATTTTTTCTTGAAAACTCTAAAATAATCAACTTATCAGAAGGATATCTTGGCAACATAAATGGTTTCCCTTCAAATCCCTCAGTCCTTATGTAAGTGAAATGCTCAAACTGTATGAACCATGAACTATGCAATCCAATTGCATCTTCTGCATCTTTGGATAATCTCCTGTCAGGTCCTTCTCTTAATACCCTTACCATGTAAGTATAAAAAACATCATTAACCAAAGCAAAATTCTTTAAGCCATTCTGGTGCAAGAGCACCCCTTCAACAAGATAAATATCAATTTGAGGGAGAAGAATAAGGTTTTAATATGTTTATGCATTTCATGTGGTCATGTAGTATATATGTTGACATTTCATGTTTAGGAGACTCCACCATGAGAAATGAAGTCACAAACCTAGCATCCTAAAAAGCAAATCTAGACATCATTAGATATTTTGGGTATGTGGATGATTAAGTCAATGTGTCATATTATTAGGTGTTTTGTTGTCTTAAGCTAAACAGGTGTCATGGGAGTAGTTAGGGGTTTTGATGATAATACTTGGTTAAGCAAGATCAGAAGCAAGCGTGGAAGATAAAAAAATAGGGAGAGGTGTCTGAGAAAGGGGTTGTTGGCTTTTTTGCTTCTGGAATTATCAAATGTATGAAGCTCTGGAGGAATGAAGAAATAGAAATTCTACCAATTATGTTTTATAAATCCTGAATTCTGTGTAAATTTTGTGTGTATCAAATTGTCCTGTGTATAGTATCTATATAGAATTGTTTTGTATTGAGTTTAGTTTTTCTGTGGTCAAAATGCATGATTAGAACCATTCCACAGGTGGATTTCTATGAAATCAGTGGAATGGGCTTTGTACAATAGTTTATGTTTTTGTTTCTTTTTATTCTTGGTCATGGTGGAATAGAAATTGTGAAATTTGTTACAGAGGAGTTTATTGGTGTGAGATTCAATTATACATTTTATGTATATATGTCAATTGCATGCTAGAATAGTTTGTCAGTATATCACATTTGTTTGCGAGTATCAATCTGTGTATATCCTATGAAGAAAGTTGGTGTATATATCGCAAGGCATACCAAGTGTGAATGCATGTTGAAAATGCATGTAACAAATATACAATGTTAAAACATATCGGATATACAATTTCTATGTATATTGCATATGTATGAAGATACAAGTTCGGTGTATATCACTGAAGTATATCGGTAGGCAATTCTTGTGTATATTGCACTTGAGGGTGGAGATACATTTCCTATGTATATGTCAATCGTATATCACAGACATTTTATGTATATATCATAGTTGTATGTGAAAGCATTTTCTGTATATCCTACATTTGCATATCGAAGACTAAATAATGGAATGTACATTGTTAATATGCATTTCCTAAGATGCAGGGAAGGACTGGCTATAGCGGTCAAAGCAGTTGAAGATACAATGATTGGAACCAGCGATAGCAAGTTGTCAATTGTATGTCCCGATTGTATGTAACAATTGTATGTTGAAACATACATTGTTGTGCGATACAAGTGTTGACCGGTAGAAAAGGTAGCTAGAACTAACATAGGAGGTCAAGAAATATATGTTTGAAGTGGACAAAGACATCAGCGTAAGAAGAGCATCAGGTGAATGAAATATTATGGAGCTGGTAGTATGTGTTCTTGCCGATCGGGGTGACAACTGAAAGTGTCACCGATGGAGAGTTTATCAGTATGAGTCACATCATCAGAAGATGAGAAGAAAGCTATGCTGATGGTAGGAAGTCTGAGCGATAGTATAATGTGTTGCCAATAGAAGAAAGCATTGTGACTATGGAGTTCTGGGAATTTGAGAAAATCTCTCAGAGTCTCTGCATCAAGTGGTATCAGAGCGAAGGAGTATCCTTTGGGTAGAAGAAGAAGACTAGATGTCAGAAGGAGAGGGGTCAGAAGAGTACCCAACAAAGATGACCAACATTGAGTTGGTGGCCTTAGTGAGAAAGAAAATGGCAGAGAGCAGAGAAACTCAGGCTCAGAATCAGGCCTTGAAAGAAGAGGTAGAGAAGTTGAGGGACAGAGTAGAGAAAGGGGAAGAAGATTATGGTAAGCGAGAAGACAGGGATGAAGAGGAGATCCCTAAGCAGGAAGAGATAGAGGTTCCTACAGACCAAAGATCCTTACTTAACGCCCTCAAATCCATGGAGAGAAGGACCATGGATATGAAAATAGACCTGCCAGTGTTTGTAGGAAAAATGGAACCTGATTCAGTGATGGAGTGGATAGACTCCTTGAATAATTTCCTTGAGACTGACGAAATACCAGACCACCAAAGAGTGAAGATGGCTCAATCCAAAATGAAAGGGGCTACACTAACTTGGTGGAATTTCATCCAAGATGACAAGGTGAAAGAGGGAAAGAGCAGAGTTGCAACTCGGAAGAAGATGATGGCTTTAGTGAAGGAGGCCTATGTTCCATTGGATTACAACATCCAATTACATAAGAGGAAACAAAACTTGAAGCAGAAAGAGTTAGATGTCAGCTCATACATAGAAGAGTTCATGAAACTATGTGTCAAAACAAAGGTAAAAGAGAATGAAGAAGAGAAGGTGGCAAGGTACGTCAATGGATTGAGGTTTACCATTCAAGAAGACATAAATCTTCATAACCCAGAGACAATCCAAAAGTGCTATCAATTGGCACTCAAGGTGGAAGAGAAATTCAAGAGAAGACAAGAGAAGAATAGTAGAGGAAGAGGGAGACAATAAAGGGGAGGAAGAAGTCCTTTCAGAGGCAAAGGAAATGGATTTGGATACCAAGGTGAATCCAATCAAGAGAACAACAAAGGAGACAACAGTCAAACCTGTTGATTTTTTCCCAGACTGGATGCTTATTCCCAGATTTCCCTACAAGGTAGCCATCAATGATCAACAGGATCTCTAGGCCAGGTGCCAACAGTATAGGAGATTGACTCTATATTTTATCTCCTCTTCTTCTTCAGGCTCTGCAAAACCTAGGGGGGTATTCCCTACTCAACATCCATGGGGATATGCATACAAAGGCTGGGATGCTGACAGAAAGTAGATAAGTCCTCCTGTAAGTAGACCAAAACTGCAAGATAAGAGCAAAGGGGCTGGCTTTGGCCCTATTTTCAGTTGTAGACAAAGGACTTGGATCCTAAAACTAATTCTAATGTCCTAATGGTTGTTTTAGAGTTTGATTTTGATTTTATGTTTGGATGCAAAGCTAGACATGGTTATAATACAAGCACAATGCAAGATTGGTGCCTATCCAGGGCCTGGAGTCAATAGACATACACCTGTGAATGATATGCATGAACAACTAAAACTAGATTTTAGGGGGATACATATGATACCTGCCTTACAGATATCTCCCAATACAAAGTGTTAAGCTATCCATACTTATGGCATCCCTAATGCAGTATATCCTTCCCAATATTCAATCTAAAAATAGTTTAATCTACCCCTTGAGCAGAAGTTAAAAGATTAAACATTCAACACAGGAATTCTATGTTCTAGAATCTTAGACATTCCTTAAATATCTGGACTCAGAAGAAAGATACATGCAACACTGGAGACAGAATTAGCACAACACATGCAAACATAGCATTACTCATATAGGATAAACCATGAAATCAGTGCATTCATGCAAAAACATACCACAGGAGATACATAAACTCACAAGTTTTACTGCACAGAGCAACCAAATCAGTTGTATTACATTATAGAGCCAAAAATGTTCAGCTTTCAACAACCCCAAATGAGTAACACTTCCAGCTTAAAAACCAGCCAGAGGGAAGCGTACTCAGCATTAATTACATGGTTGACCAAAAATCCCACCAGATACACATTATTAGAAAAATGGCGCTCAACGCACTGAATACAGCAGGTAGGGGAGGAGACAAGAAGGGATCTCGAGCCATGAGCCGCCAGCCGTGGATGTACAACTTCAGTCAGGTACCAGATCCGTCCACACCATCGCCCATACTTCAGCAACAACTGCCATTAATGTCCATCTACCTCGCAGCCATTGGGAAAACATCAAACAGTGCATCGCAACCGTTTCCTGCCAAAACACACTTCATCGCAGTTTCAAAATAATACAGGGAGATTACTCCCACATGCACGGTGCGGAGAGCCCCCTACCACTTTATACACACGGCCACATGCATAATAAGCGTCGAGCACTTTTGCCACGCTCGACCCACGATCCTTTGCACAAAGCCTATCGCCAAGACCCAAGCCATTGGCACACCCCACAATTCTCCTGCCGACCTCATTTGTCTCACCGACAGCCACACTACACTCCACTCCATTAGCCAGAGACAGACCATCGGCCTAGCAAGAAACCCCTCTGCCAATAGAACAACTCTTGCCGATAACACATCGGCTCGCCACCTCTGTCGGTGTGACATACACCGTCGGAACAACCAAAATCTCTCCAGCCGATGAAGAGTGCTACGCCGATGCCTGCATATGCAAACATCCTCTGGATGTTCAAAAATCATCCTGACGTCAGCATCATCATCTGCACGACCACCCTCATTGGCACAACCTGATGCATCAGAGGAAGATCCTCCTGCTTAGCTGATACCAAATGTCTGGCCGATGAACATCCTGATGACGTCACCGTCATATCCTGCTGATGTCATCAGCATATCTGCCTACTGCACACCTCCTCATATCTGGATGACGTCACCGTCATATTCGCAACATCGGGGGATCTCTACAAGGTGACTAGTGTTAGAAATATGACCCCCCTCAGACCTTAATGACGTCACCACAAATCGGCATCAGGATGATATTCGAAAATATGATGATGATGACAACCCACCCCTAGAATATCATGATGATGATGCCCTCCTCTCCTTAAGAAAATATGATGCTGCAGCTGAAAAATGCTGAGGAGGTCCAACACTTAGGAAATTTTGGATTTTAGAGAGGGGACCATGCCAAAAACCTCAAACATAGATTATTACCAATAGGCACCTTGACCTTCTATCGATGACCCTTTTCTCCTTTCATTTTCCTTTATTGCTTTTGTATATGCAAATCCAAATGCATATACAACATACAGGGCGGACGTCAAATGTTATAGATCGAACAGAATCTCGGTTCGGGTCTGGCTTGCAAATATTTTCATTGCACATCTGAATGTATATTTTGTTTGTATGCTGAATATACAAACACAAACATACAAGCAGGGAATCTAATGAGAATATTCTAGATACATTCCTCCCCTGTATATTGAACATGTACAAACCCGTTTGCATAAGACTGCGGTAGGCCCCACCAAATGTATATCAGCCAATGTATATTTTCCTTTGTATATGACCTAATATACAAAGCGGGAATATTCCCTTCATC
Organism: Cunninghamia lanceolata; assembly: GCA_027924645.1. Taxonomy (NCBI): domain Eukaryota; kingdom Viridiplantae; phylum Streptophyta; class Pinopsida; order Cupressales; family Cupressaceae; genus Cunninghamia; species Cunninghamia lanceolata. The sequence continues at coordinate 4,151,453 of BSBN01000071.1, read as the reverse complement.
GGCCAGACCAACACTATCGGCCAAACACACACTGATGATGAACATTACGCCGATGGCACATCACTACCACCAATTAGATCGCCAAGAAGCCTGCGAGGTCATGCCGATGGGCAAGAAGATATAGGGTTCAAATGAAGAAACCCTCTAAACATGAAAAATCAACCTCCAGATCAAAATGAGTACCAACACTGGCTCCGATTGGGGACGTGCAAGTGAAAACCTGTAGCAAGAACCAGATCTCCGGGCAGACCAGGCAAAAACCAGAAAGGCACGAACATGTACAAGACATTTACAATATATACATATTTTTACACATGTGCACAGAGGCAAGTCATCTATGCAAAATAGAACTTAAGGAATTGGCCATGCACAGGCAATTCCAGAAATTCACCATCTAGGGCCTGGAGGAAATAAGAGTCCTCCCCATGGGTACTGCAAATCTTATATGGGCCCATCCATAAGGGTTTGAATTTACCATGTTTACCCCTGTCTTGATTTTTTGCATTCCAGATGAGTACCAAATCATTGACCTAAAACTTCCTTTTTGTAGCTCTCCTATCAAATAGATATTTCACATCTTCTTGTCTCTTGAGATTGATCTGGTGTGCTTTCCTTCTGTTCTCATCTAGTGCAACTAGCTGGTTCACTCTTTCTGTCATGGAGTCTTCAATCTCCTCATCATTATCCTGGATAAATTTGTAAACTGGCAGGAGATTGTTTATAGGCAATCTGGCTGATGCACCATATACCAGCTCAAAGGGTGACATCCCAATAGCCTTTTTTACTATCACCCTGTCAGCCCATATTGCCAACTTTAATTTTGAGTCCCAAGCTCTCTTGTTCTTGTCTAGTATCCTCTTGATAATTTTCATGATACTTTTATTGCTTGATTCAGCTTGACCATTTCCTTGTGGGTGGTATGGTGATGCATATGATAGATTTATCCCATATTTAGTGCAAAAATCAATAAACTCACCTGATCTGAAGCACATAGCATTATCAGTAACTATCTTGAATGGTACTCCAAACCTAATGATAACATTTTCCATTATGAAATATGTTATCACCTTACTTGTAGCTCTCTTAGTTGGAATGGCCTCAATCCATTTGGTAAAGTAATCAGTTGCCACCAAAATCCAACTGTGTCCCCCACTTGACTTGTCTGCAATTTCCCCTATGAAGTCAATTCCCCATTGCTGAAATAGAGCATCCACAGTTACAGTTTTGAGGGGTAAAGCACCATCATATCTCAATTTTCCTAAGAATCTCTGGCAAGGGTCACACTTCCTCACTAACCTTTGTGCATCTGAAAAGAGAGTGGGCCACCAATATCCTGCTCTGAGAATCTTATGGGCTATTGTTTGGGTAGTATAATGTCCACCACACAATCCTTTATGCATGTCATTCAAAACATTGTTAGCTACATCTTCATCCACACATCTCAGCAGCACACCATTAGGGTTTTTCCAGTATAGCTCACCTTGAACAATAACATACCTGATTGCATGTAACTTTAAAGTCCTCTTTTGACTGTCACTGAAATGGGAAGGACAATTCAGATTTTGCAAGTAGTATATAATGTCCTTGTACCATCCAGATCTTGATACATTTACATTCTCATTTTGGACTGCATTAACTTGGCATGCTTCCAAGTTTGACTGTGCCATCATCTTGGCTAATCCTTGTCCTCTTACCAACTTGGTAATTTGTATTTCTATGTTGAACTCCTGCAGTTTGTTTATCCATCTACACCTTCTTCCAGTCACCTCCTGTTGAGTGAATATGTCTTTGACTGCTGCATGGGGTACATATGCAATTACATGTGATCCTACCAGGTATGGTCTGAAACTTTTGATGGCTCTGACTAGTGCATATGCCTATTTTTCCATAATATCATATTTCAATTCAACAGCCTGCAAGGACATACTGAAGAAAGCTATGGGTTGTTTAAATCCATCTTCATTTTTTTGTAGCAAACATGCAGCAACAGTGTGAAAGGAAGCAAATGAAAACAACTGAAACGGCCTAGAAAAATTGGGAGATTTAAGAACAGTGGCCATTTTGATTGCCTCTTTGATACTCTGAAATGATTCAATTGCTTCACTTTCCCAGTAAACAGTTGCATCCTTCTTCTTCATCTTGGAAATGTTCCTTGTGGTTTCTGCAAAGTTGGGAACAAATCTCCTAACAAAATTTATCTGTCCAAAGAAGGACTGAACTCCTTTTACAGTTTTTGGCATTTGAATTTTGTCAATAGCAGCCACTCTCTCTGGATCTATCCTAACTCCATCCTTGGAAACAACATGCCCTAGGAGTTTTCCTTCAACTACCCCAAAAGCACACTTCTTTGGGTTGAGAGAAATGCCATACTCTAGTGCTCTAATGAAAATCTGCTCCAAGTGCATACAATGTTGCTCTTAATTCTTTGAATATGCAGTCAAATCATCTTGATATATAGCCAGGATTGAATCAATCAACCCTGCAAAAGCAACATCCATTGCTCTTTGAAATGTAGCACCTGCATTTGTTAGGCCAAATGGCATTCTAACATACACATAAGTTCTCCATGGAGTGGTGAAGGCAGTCTTATACTGTTCTGATTCCTTTACCTTCACCTGATTATAACCTGAAAATCCATCCATCATGGACAAGAGTTCACAACCAGTCACTCTCTGCAACATAGCTTCCATATTAGGCAGTGGATAGTTATCCTTTAAAGAGGATACATTTAAGTTCCTGAAGTCAACACAAAGCCTAATATCACCATTCTTTTTTCTGACTGGGACAAGGTTAGATACCCAAGTTGAATGTCTGATTGGCAGAATTATTCCAGCCTCCCTAAGCTTTTTGAGTTCTTCTTACATCTTTGGAGCTAAGGTAGGATTAATAGGTCTTTGCCTTTGTCTAAATGGCTTAGCTCCCGGCTTCAATGGGATCTCATGCTGGAATAAATCTTCCCTATAGGCTTTTAGGTCCTCATATGACCAAGCAAAAACATGTTTGTACCTTTTCAGTAATGCAATCAACATACTCCTGATGTGTGGTTTGAGTTGTTTACCAATGTATACTTTCTTGGGGGTCTGAGATGTTCCCAAATTTATCTCTTCTAAATCCTCCTTGTTTGTGGGAGATGTCTTTGTGACTAATTGGTCTCTACTGTCAAAAGCTCTTTCCAAAGCTACTAACCCTCTAGGGATTTTATTAGTCTTCAACTGAATTATCTCTTTCCCCACAAGAGTTTCTTTTCCATCTATGGTTTCTACAAAAGCTTGGAAATCAATTTCTTGATTCTCATATTCATCTATGCAGTGCAAAAATTTTAACAAGTCCCTATCATCATTAAACACTTGCCAACTGCATATGTTCTCTGGTACTGTAGGCCTGATTTTAACTTCTACATTTGTAACATCTGATAGAGTGATGTCATCTGGCCTTATTGCAACATTAGCTAAGAAATCGGCCATAACATTCTTGGATCTCTCTACCCAGCCTATTGAAAATGCATCAAATAGTTCAATGGTATCCCAAACAGCATGCTTGTATTGTTTCAATCTTTCATTTTTTGAAGCATACCTATCTCTAATTTGGGATACAACTAGCTCAGAATCACCAAATACTCTTAGCATTTTGATTCCATGTTTGAGGGCTATATTTAGGCCTAAGAGTAAAGCCTCATATTCTGCAATGTTGTTTGTGCAAACAAATCTCAGCAAGAAAGAGAATTTGAGGAGCTTACCATTTGGAGACAAGAAAACAACTCCAGCTCTAGAGCCTTCTTTTGCACAAGCTCCATCAAAAAACATAGTCCATAAACCTTGCTGGTCCAGCTCTTTAATGTAGACATTTTTCTCTTTATCTTCCTTATCATCTGAGACAACCTTGAAGTTATCACAGTCAGTGTTTACAAAGCATATCTGTTCCTCAGCTTCTTGGTCTTCCACTGTCTCTAATGATCTTTGTCCTCTGATTAGCTTAACATCCTTGCCATTCATTGGAATCATGGCATATGACAGGTCTAGTTGCATACTTCCACCAATTAGTGCTGCCCATCTTCTTGACAGCAACATACCATACTGTGGCTTGATGTCAACCACCGTTATATTCATTTTATATCTTTTTTCAGGAAATGCTGCCAGTTTGAAATCTACATCCTTCATGATTCCAATAACTGGTACCTCTCTGGCATCCATAGCATAACATTTTCCACATGCCTTGTCAATTTTCAATCCAGCTTGTTGCATGATGGCCAAACGCATGACATTTGTAGATGCTCCAGAATCAAGCATACAATTTCTGATTATTTTTCCATTTATAACTAGGGATACATAAAATGGTTCCACTTGTGAAGGACACTTTGTCATAGTCACTCCTAAATAAACCTCAAGAGCCTCATCTTCTTCATTACATATGACATGTTTGTCACCCTGGATCTGAACATTTTGTTTAGCTTGAAAAGGCACCCCTAAAATTAGGGATACTGTCCTATTCTTGATTTCTTCCACTCTCATCAGTTCCATAAGCGGAACAGAGACTTTTACCTGGGAGAGGACTTGAGCTATATCAAATGGAGTATAATTTTGTATAACAGTTGTAGCTTGCTCCACAATCTTGTTTTTATCCTGAACTGATTTAGCTTTTACTTTCATAGTTCCCTGATCATCATTCTTGTCTTGGGAACCTTTGCTTTGATCTTCAGCTTGGGGGATTCTATTTTCTGGTCCTTGAGATTCATGACCTGTTCTTTGTCTAAAATTCTGTTTATTATTAACCCACTGCCTCTTTTGTGATTCAATCCCCTTATGACCATGCAGTGGCTGACCTGCAAAAATACCTTCTGGCTGATGTGGGCTGCTTACTTGATTTTTACCTCTGAGATTGTAGTTGCTTTTGACTTGAGCAACTGCTGCAGCTGTGAAGACCCTAATTTCCTCATCAGAAGGTCATTGTAAGTTACTCAGAAAATTGTGTGAGCTCTGAGCATACACATAGCTTTCTTCATTACCTTCATCATAAGAGTCCTGTTGACAGGCCTGAATTCCATCATCTGTACTCTCATCAGCACTATAAATGGGGTATCCATTGTTTATGGACATCATATTAACATGATCATCTTGCACATAATGTGGCTCATTGCACTCATTACAAGATGTAGCATTATCACACAAGGACTGAGCAATCATACACTGTGACTGTGAATGTGGCATCTAACAAATCATACACCATGGAGTATCATCAACAATATTTATAGCTTTCTTTAGAGGATCAGGAGTTTCTTTGACATGTTGAGCTCTCTGATTTGTGTTGTTGTGTGGGAATATAGGCTTACCATTATGCCAATTGGTATTATAAGGCATATCATGCAATGATGGCCTCTTTTCCTACCTTTGATAGACTTGCCTATCAGGACCTATCCCTTTTTCACTTTTAGCTATTCTATAGCTTAGGTCCTTAACAACATTTGCCAATTTGTCTATCTTATCTTCAAGGGCAGACGTATTACCTTGAGTGTTCTAAGGCTTGTTTGGATTCTGCAGAATTTTCACATCATCTCTTCTGTTTGTCTTGCCTGATGCTTTCCTATTATTCTCAATATTCACTGCAATTCTGAAAGCATCCCTGATAGTAGCAGGACTTTTATCTCTTAATCCATATGCAGTTTTTGCATCAAAGGCATTGATATACAATACTATGCACATAGGTTCATTTGGCCTCATGTGATGTGGCAATTTGTTTAACACTTTAGTAAATCTTGCATTAAAATCTGCAACCTGCTCATTTGACCCTTTAGTGATACTGGTAAACTCATTTACAAAAAAGCTAGGGTCAATTTTGTCACCATATTGCTCCTTGAACATCCTTTTAAAATCATCCCATGATGAAATACTCTGGTCAGGCAGATTCTTATACCATTCCTTGGCCTCATCAACCAAAGATTGCATGAATGACTTCATGAAAACATCCTCATGTTCTACCTCAAAGTTATCCATGACATTTTGAAAAGCCTTTAGATGATCTTCTCCTGACACTGTGTTATTTCCTAAAAATTTAGGCACTTGCAGCCTTAGATGCTTGTCAATAGGATTAGGATACCCAGGAATACCATCAAACACCAACTATCTGAATCCATCTAGCTGCATGGGCTGTCTGTCAAACTGATTAACATTGATGTTTCTGTTTGCATTCTGGTTTCTTACATTGTTCAGTGGTATCCTAGCATCATTCACATTTTGTCTTTGATCATTATGTTGATATTGCACTTCATTTCTCTGTTGATGTCTCTGCACATTTGCATTCTGAAGGGTAGGGATTGAATTATTTTGGGCAGTCCTTAAAGCTTGCACTTTCTGCCTCAGGTCATCTCTGATTGTTATTGCCTGTTGATATTCAAACTCGGCCCTTAAGCTCCTAATTTCATCAGCTAGTTCTTCCTCGCTAGGCCTAGAGGAGGATGGTTTTACCATATTTTAATCTTCATTATCATCATCCCTTAGGGATTCAGCTTCTTCAAATCTGTCAGGAGAATCATGAAAAGGACGCTCCTGAAACACCTCTGACCTTATTCTCAAACCATTACCCTGCTGTCTTTCATACACACTCTGGATTTTAGCCTCATTGTTTGAAAAATAAGGTACTATCTTGTCTGAAGACCTTGGATTATCCTGAATAAAATCATTTTTCTTGGGGCTAGGAGAACCATCTTGACTGGCTTGAACAGTCCCCTTTTTTCTATACATAATTTTTATGGGTAACTCTTCAAATAAAGGATTTTGTTGGGATCTTCTCCCCTGCATATAAGTTTCACTTTGACTAGTTGGGAGCTTACTTCGGAGTCGCCACCTATTACTAGGAACTATTTTCTTTTGTAAAACAGGGTTCTTTCACAAGGTCCCCAGCGGAGTCGCCAATTTCTGTTGGTTTTTTCCCAGACTGGATGCTTATTCCCAGATTTCCCTACAAGGTAGCCATCAATGATCAACAGGATCTCTGGGCCAGGGGCCAACAGTATAGGAGATAGACTCTATATTTTATCTCCTCTTCTTCTTCAGGCTCTGCAAAACCTAGGGGGGTATTCCCTACTCAACATCCATGGGGATATGCATACAAAGGCTGGGATGCTGACAGAAAGCAGATAAGTCCTCCTGTAAGTAGACCAAAACTGCAAGATAAGAGCAAAGGGGCTGGCTTTGGGCCTATTTTCAGTTGTAGACAGAGGACTTGGATCCTAAAACTAATTCTAATGTCCTAATGGTTATTTTAGAGTTTGATTTTGATTTTATGTTTGGATGCAAAGCTGGACATGGTTATAATACAAACACAATGCAAGATTGGTGCCTATCCAGGGCCTGGAGTCAGTAGACATACACCTGTGAATGATATGCATGAACAACTAAAACTAGATTTCAGGGGGATATATATGATACCTGCCTTACAGATATCTCCCAATACAAAGTGTTAAGCTATCCATACTTATGGCATCCCTATTGCAGTATATCCTTCCCAATATTCAATCTGAAAACAGTTTAATCTACCCCTTGAGCAGAAGTTAAAAGATTAAACATTCAACACAGGAATTCTATGTTCTAGAATCTTAGACATTCCTTAAATATCTGGACTCAGAAGAAAGATACATGCAACACTGGAGACAGAATTAGCACAGCACATGCAAACATAGCATTACTCATATAGGATAAACCATGAAATCAGTGGATTCATGCAAAACATACCACAGGGGATACATAAACTCACAAGTTTTACTGCACAGAGCAACCAAATCAGCTATATTACATTACAGAGCCAAAAATGTTTAGCTTTCAACAACCCCAAATGAGTAACACTTCCAGCTTAAAAACCAGCCAGAGGGAAGCGTACTTAGCATTAATTACATGGTTGACCAAAAATCCTACCAGATACATAGTATCAGAAAAATGGTGCTTAACGCACTGAATACAGTAGGTAGGGGAGGAGACAAGAAGGGATCTCGAGCCATGAGCCGCTAGCCTTGGATGTACAACTTCAGTCGGGTACCAGATCCGTCCACACCATCGCCCATACTTTAGCAACAACTGCCATTAATGTCCATCTACCTCGCAGCCATCGGGAAAACATCAAACAGTGCATCGCAACCTTTTCCCGCCAAAACACACTTCATCGCAGTTTCAAAATAATACAGGGAGATTACTCCTACATGCATGGTGCAGAGAGCCCCCTACCACTTTATACACACGGCCACATGCATAATAAGCATTGAGCACTTTTTCCACGCTCGACCCACGATCCTTCGCACAAAGCCTATCGCCAAGACCCAAGCCATTGGCACACCCCACAATTCTCCCGCCGACCTCATTTGTCTCACCGACAGCCACACTACACTCCACTCCATCGGCCAGAGACAGACCATTGGCCTAGCAAGAAACCCCTCTGCCAATAGAACAACTCTTGCCGATAACACATCGGCTCGCCACCTCTGTCGGTGTGACATACACCGTCGGAACAACCAAAATCTCTCCAGCCGATGAAGAGTGCTACACCGATGCCTGCATATGCAAACATCCTCCGGATGTTCAAAAATCATCCTGACGTCAGAATCATCATCTGCATGACCACCCTCATCGGCACAACCTGATGCATCGGAGGAAGATCCTCCTGCTTAGCCGATACCAAATGTCTGGCCGATGAACATCCTGATGACGTCACCGTCATATCCTGATGACGTCATCAGCATATCTACCTACTGCACACCTCCTCATATCTGGATGATGTCACCATCATATTCGCAACATTGGGGGATCTCTACAAGGTGACTAGTGTTAGAAATATGACCCCCCTCGGACCTTAATGACGTCACCACAAATCGGCATCAGGATGATATTCGGAAATATGATGATGATGACAACCCACCCCTAGAATATCATGATGATGATGCCCTCCTCTCCTTAAGAAAATATGATGCTGTAGCTAAAAAATGCTGAGGAGGTCCAACACTTAGGAAATTTTGGATTTTAGAGAGGGGACCATGCCAAAAACCTCAAACATAGATTATTACCAATAGGCACCTTGACCTTCTATCGATGACCCTTTTCTCCTTTCATTTTCCTTTATTGCTTTTGTATATGCAAATCCAAATGCATATACAACATACAGGGCGGACGTCAAATGTTATAGATCGAACAGAATCTCAGTTTGGGTCCGGCTTGGAAATATTTTCATTGCACATCTGAATGTATATTTTGTTTGTATGCTGAATATACAAACACAAACATACAAGCAGGGAATCTAATGAGAATATTCTAGATGCATTCCTCCCCTGTATATTGAACATGTACAAACCCGTTTGCATAAGACTGCGGTAGGCCCCACCAAATGTATATCAGCCAATGTATATTTTCCTTTGTATATGACCCGATATACAAAGCGGGAATATTCCCTTCATTGGCCAGACCAACACCATCGGCCAAACACACACTGATGATGAACATTACGCCGATGGCACATCACTACCACCAATTAGATCGCCAAGAAGCCTGCGAGGTCATGCCGATGGGCAAGAAGATATAGGGTTCAAATGAAGAAACCCTCTAAACATGAAAAATCAACCTCTAGGTCAAAATGAGTACCAACACTGGCTCCGATTGGGGACGTGCAAGTGAAAACCTGCAGCGAGAACCAGATCTCCGGGCAGACCGGGCATAAACCAGAAAGGCACGAACATATACAAGACATTTACAATATATACATATTTTTACACATGTGCACAGAGGCAAGTCATCTATGCAAAATAGAACTTAAGGAATTGGCCATGCACAGGTAATTCCAGAAATTCACCATCTAGGGCCTGGAGGAAATAAGAGTCCTCCCCATGGGTACTGCAAATCTGATATGGGCCCATCCATAAGGGTTCAAATTTACCATGTTTACCCCTGTCTTGATTTTTTGCATTCTAGATGAGTACCAAATCATTGACCTAAAACTTCCTTTTTGTAGCTCTCCTATCAAACAGATATTTCACATCTTCTTGTCTCTTGAGATTGATCTGGTGTGCTTTCCTTCTATTCTCATCTAGTGCAACCAGCTGGTTCACTCTTTTTGTCATGGAGTCTTCAATCTCCTCATCATTATCCTGGATAAATTTGTAAACTGGCAGGAGATTGTTTATAGGCAATCTGGCTGATGCACCATATACCAGCTCAAAGGGTGACATCCCAATAGCCTTTTTTACTATCACCCTGTCAACCCATATTGCCAACTTTAATTTTGAGTCCCAAGCTCTCTTGTTCTTGTCTAGTATCCTCTTGATAATTTTCATGATACTTTTATTGCTTGATTCAGCTTGACCATTTCCTTGTGGGTGGTATGGTGATGCATATGATAGATTTATCCCATATTTAGTGCAAAAATCAATAAACTCACCTGATCTGAAGCACATAGCATTATCAGTAACTATCTTGAATGGTACTCCAAACCTGATGATAACATTTTCCATTATGAAATCTGTTATCGCCTTACTTGTAGCTCTCTTAGTTGGAATGGCCTCAATCCATTTGGTAAAGTAATCAGTTGCCACCAAAATCCAACTGTGTCCCCCACTATGAGGGAAGAGCATCTCAACCATATAGACTTGGTCCTCAAAAAGTTACATGAAGAGTAGCTAATGATCAACTTAGGAAAGTGTTTGTTCATGCAGGAGGAGATCATCTACTTGGGATTTGTCATCTCACATAACAAACTGAAAATGGATCAAGAGAAGGTGAGTGCCATATTGTCTTGGCCAACTCCTAAAACTTTGCATGATGTTAGAAGTTTTCATGGGTTAGCAACCTTCTATAGGAAGTTTATAAAAGGGTTTAGTCATGTTTGTGCACCCATGCTTGACACCATAAAAGGAGGACATAAGTGCAGATTCACTTGGACAAAGGAGGCAGATGATTCATTTGAAACATTGAAGAAAAAGGTGGTAGAGCAGCCAGTCCTTGCACTTCCTAACTTCAACAAGATTTTCCAGGTAGAATGTGATGCAAGCCACATGGCAATTGGGGCAGTACTCAGTCAAGAAGGTAGACCTATTGCATTTTTCAGTGAGAAACTAAATGATGCAAAGAAGAGATACTCATCATATGATTTGGAGATGTATGCTCTAGTACAGTCACTTAAAAAGTGGAGGCATTACTTGATGCCAAAAGAATTCATAGTGTTCATAGATAATCAGGCCCTTAGTTTCATAAACAGTCAAGAGAAGATAAACCATAGGCACATGAAGTGGGTGGAAACTTTGCAAGCTTTCACCTTCACACTCAAACACAAGAAATGGGTCAAGAATAAGGTAGCAGATGCTTTGAGTAGGAGGGTCTTAACCATAAATCAGATCCAATTGGAGAGTGTTGGCATTGATTCCTTGAAGGCCATGTATGATGCTGATGAAGACTTTGGAGAAATCTATAAGGTATGTACTTCCTTTGGTGATAAATATCATGCTAAGTTCTCTGAATTTCTGATCCAAGATAGATTACTTTTCAAGGGTGGACAGTTGTGTATTCCAAGGTGTTCTATGAGACTGAATATTATTAGGGAGAAACATTGTGGGGCCATGGCAGGACATTTTGGTCTAGATAAGACTCTTGACCTTGTGAAGAGACATTACTATTGGCCCAAGTTGCAGTCAGATGTGAGGAGATTGGTGGAGGCATGTGTCATATGTCAGAAAACAAAAGGGAAATCCACTAATGTAGGTTTGTATCAGCCACTACCCATTCCTTCTAGGCTGTGGGAGAGCATAAACATGGACTTTGTATTGGGTTTGCCTAGAACAAGGAAGGGATATGATAGTGTTTTTGTTGTAGTAGACAGATTTAGTACAATGGCACACTTCTTGCCATGTAAAACCACTTGTGATGCTTCATATGTTGCAGAATTATTTTTTAAAGAAATAGTAAGGATACATGGTTTACCATTGAGCATAGTATCAGATAGAGATGTGAAATTTATTGTCCACTTTTGGAGGACTCTTTGGAAGAAGCTTGGAACAAATTTATCTTTCTCATTAGCCTACCATCCTCAAACAAATGGGTAGATTGAAGTTGTTAACCATTCCTTAGGAAATCTATTAAGGTGTTTGACAAGGCAACATGGAGAGAAGTGGGATAACATCCTTCCACAAGCAAAATTTTCCTATAATGACACCATTAATAGGAGTACAGGAAAGTTACCTTTTCATGTGGTATATGGTATTCATCCAAGAGGTATTTTGGAACTGAGAGATTTGCCTATAGGAGAGTCTATTAGTGCAGATGGAGAAGCTTTTACATCAGCCATCAAAGAGGTGCATGATCAAGTCAAAACCCAAATCCAACAAACTACATTAAAGTACAAAGCATATGCTGACAAGAAAAAGAGGGATGTACAATTTGATGTTGGAAATTTGGTGTGGGTTAATCTGAAGGAGAGGCTCCCAAAAGGTAAATATACCAAGCTAATGTAGAGGAAGATTGGACCATGTCAGATTTTGAAGAAGTGTGGGCAGAATGCTTATGAGATCCAACTTCCTCTTGATCTTGGATTGTCACCCATTTTCAATGTATGTGATTTAAGTCCATACAAGTAGAATGTAGATGTAGAATAGGAACCATTACAGGGTGCAGCAGATGATGATATTCCTAAGCATGATCCACCAAAATTGAAGAAGATATTAGACTGAAGAGTGACAAAGAAGACCAAGAACAAAGAGCACATGGAGTACATGGTGGCTTGGCAAGGGAAACATGCTTCAGAGGTAGTTTGGATGACTAAAGATCAGATCACAAGCCATGGCTCAGACCTTCAAACTCTGATCTCAAGTGGGCTTGAGATCTCTTCTTCCAGGGAGTATGGTGCAAGAGCACCCCTTCAACAAGATAAATATCTATCTGAGGGAGAAGAATAAGGTTTTAATATGTTTATGCATTTCATGTGGTCATGTAGTATTTATGTTGACATTTCATGTTTAGGAGACCCCACCATGAGAACTGACCCCACCATGAGAAATGAAGTCACAAACCTAGCATCCTAACAAGCAAATCTGGACATCATTAGATATTTGGGGTATGTGGATGATTAAGTCAATGTGTCATATTATTAGGTGTTTTGTTGTCTTAAGCCAAATAGGTGTTGTGGGAGTAGTTAGGGTTTTTGTTGATAATACTTGGTTAAGCAAAATCAGAAGTGAACGTGGAAGATAAAAAAATAGGGAGAGGTGTCTGAGAAATGGGTTGTTGGCTTTTCGCCTTCTAGAATTATCAAATGTATGAAGCTCTGGAGGAATGAAGAAATAGAAATTCTACCAATTGTGTTTTATAAATCTTGAATTCTATGTAAATCCTGTGTGTATCAAATTGTCCTGTGTATAGTATCTATATAGAATTGTTTTGTATTGAGTTTAGTTTTTCTATGGTCAAAATGCATGATTAGAACCATTCCACTGGTGGATTTCTGTGAAATCAGTGGAATGGGCTTTGTACAATAGTTTTTGTTTTTGTTTCTTTTTATTCTTGGTCATGGCGGAATAGAAATTGCAAAATTTGTTAGAGGAGTTTATTGGCATGAGATTCAATTATACACTTTATGTATATACGTCAATTGCATGCTGGAACAGTTTGTGAGTATATCACATTTGTTTGTGAGTATCAATCTATGTATATCCTGTGAAGAAAGTTGGTGTATATATCACAAGGCATACTGGGTGTGAATGCATGTTGAAAATGCATGTAACAAATATATAATGTTAAAACATATCGGATATACAATTTTTGTGTATATCGTATATGTATGAAGATACAAGTTCTGTGTATATTGCTAAAGTATATTGGTACGCAATTCCTATGTATATTGCACTTGAGGGAGGAGATACATTTCCTGTGTATACGTCAATCATATATCACAGACATTATATGTATATATCACAGTTGTATGTGAAAGCATTTTGTGTATATCCTGCATTTGCGTATTGAAGACTGTATAATGGAATGTACATTGTTAATATGCATTTCGTAAGATGTAGGGGAGGACTGGCTGTAGCGATCAAAGCAGTTGAAGATACAATGATTGGAACCGGTGATAGGAAGTTGTCAATTGTATGTCCCGATTGTATGTAATAATTGTATGTTGAAACATACATTGTTGTGTGATACAAGTGTTGACCGGCAGAAAAGGTAGCCAGAACCGACATAGGAGGTCAAGCAATATATGTTTGAAGTGGACGAAGACATCGGTGTAAGAAGAGCGTCAAGTGAATGAAATATTGTGGAGCTGACAGTATGTGTTCTTGCCGATTGGGGTGACAACTGAAAATGTCACCGATGGAGAGTTTATCGGTATGAGTCACATCATCAGAAGATGAGAAGAAAGCTATGCCGATGGTAGGAAGTCTGAACAATAGTATAATGTGTTGCCGATAGAAGAAAGCATTGTGACTGTGGAGTTCCAGGAATTTGAGAAAATCTCTCAGAGTCTCTACATCACATTCTCTTCCTGTAGGACAGGGCAGTGTTCATACACTAACTTTTGATCAGGACCACTTCCTAAAACACCAATCCTTTCAATTCCATGAATGTAGGGTCTGATTTCTGTAGCACATAGTATAACACATAAGAAGACAAATAAAAGGGCAAGCTTTTTTGTTGTCTCATCATGGCCTGCCTCTAGATAGCTATGGTAATTGCCTTAGCCCAATGGGTTTGCCCTTGCTCCTTTTCTCCTGCTCTTATGAATTCAATGACAGTGAACATCCATGGTTCACATTTAGTGCCATCTTTTAATCCAACTTACCTACTCAGCATAGTTATCATCAAATGAATTTCTTCTTTGAAATATATCCTCATTAGATTCTTAGGTATTCTGGCTACAGCCTTGGGTTTGTTTTCTGGGTTGTACCAGTTGCGAAATATTTTACCTTTACATTCTCCTTCATTTGTGTAAAAATTCTCATTATATTGATCAATATCAATATCTCTCATTTTTTCATTAATCTATAATCCAAATGTTCTAGCAATGCCTTCAATGGTTAAATTACCAATTAATCTGTCATGTAACATGATCTTCCTGGTGGCTGGATCATATAAAATTACACAGTCCAAACATAAATCCCTAGCCTCCATTGCTAGTGGGAAACTTGCAGCTCTATACAGTCCACTCTCCCAAATACACTTCATATCTTGTGAGGCATCTGCAGTAGTAATTTTCTTCAATACATCATCTGCATCATAATTTCCTATGTTTGTATCTGTGCCTACTCCATTTGTACTGATCAGGGATGGACAACCTCTATGTAACAACAACTCTTCTTTCTCTACCTCCTTTCATGGTTTTCTTTCTTTTTTCACTTCACCCACTGTATCTTTCTTCTATTTCGGGGCCATCCTGTAGAAACATGCCTCTTTTAACTCTCGTTTTACTTCATGTCTAGGGTTTTTACTGTGAATATCTGCTTTTACTATTTACCCTAAGTTGTTTGTCTTTTTACCCTTTAGATTCATTAAGCTCTACCCAGCTAATTAAGAATTAAAACAATAATTTGACCAATGCCTACGTTTTGCAACGAAATTATTGAAATTAATAGTTGCATTTCACTATTCAAAATTAAACAACGTTTTGAGATACATACCCATTTTCCATGACCGTTTACCTATTGACTTACTTTAACCATTTTCACCTTTGTCCAGCTACTATATCTCTTTTGCCTCAGGTAAATTCTGCTCATTCACTGTAACAACTCTCTTTTCTGCAATTTTTAACTCTCAACAATATATCTGAAGCAAAATACCCTCAATTTTACCCTAACCCTCGTTAAATTTCCCTTAGTTTGAGTGTTAAATTTGCATTAATTACAGTAATTAATGCACTACAACCTTCGGCCTTTTCCTTCAATGTTGAAGTTTTTTGAACTTTTTACCGTTAGTAAAACTTTGCATGCATACCTTTTCTTTGTATATTTTATTGTATGTTTCCTTTGTATATTTTTGTTGTATCTCTTTGTTGTATCTTCAAACATACAATCACTTTATGCATACAACCAACTAACGCTTTTACCCTTTTTTTTTTTGCTTTTCTGTACACCTGTGTATCTTTTGTTTTGTCTACCACGCTTGTATATTATGTTGTATAAGCGCATATACAAACACCTTATACAAATATTTTCTTACCTTTTCTCTCTCGCGATGCCTTTGATCTTTTGTATATTGGGATTGTATATTATACAAACACCCAAATATACAAAGAATTTTCCATTATTTAATTTCTTTGACATTCGTGCCCTGTATATTAGCTTGTATATCGAATACGCATTGTAAACATACAAAACTAATATACAACTGGTGGGTCCGCCTTACCTTTCAAATTGCCTCTTCGCGATGTATATAACCTTCGTATCACTTTCAGACTTTAACCTCATATAAATCACACTGTACTTACCTTCAGCTCCGTGATGTATATAACTCAATGCATCTTTTGATATACAGTTCGGACGTGATGCATTGTATTCATCAAATTTCAATTTCCTTGAGTTCTGGCTCATATGTATAAAGTAATGTATGTTTCGAAACATTACATACAAACACAAAATATACAACCATTATATGTTATTCCATGATCCTTTCGATTCCGCTTTGTATGTAAACTACAATGTATATAACCGAACATATACAAAGTGCAAAACATACAACAATTATGTCAACTTTAATACCTTTTCAATTCCGTGCTATCTATAACCCTTTGTATATTTACTTTGTATGTCTTCCATTTGCCAAATATATAAACCCAAATATACATAGCGGATTTCAACATTTATTCATTTCAACTTTGACTTTTTTCAGGCCCAACTTGCATATTAAGATAAAGCGTTTAGCCAAAAATGTATACAAGTATAACAACATTTTATAAACCCGACGACTTTCCCTTTTCGACTGACACAAAGACCAGACATACAAATGTATTTGTATATGAAATGACTTTGTATATACAAAGAGCTTTGTATATACAACATACAAACCCTTTGATTGTACATTTACCAAAAACACTTATAACTTGTAAAATATAGGGAATTTTGGGATGGTTCAAAAAGCAACCCCTGTTCATTTTTCATATGGAATTCACCCATACTATGCACTGGTACTTAATGTTATTTTTTTTTTAATTTTCACCAAGGTTTGTTACTTTTCACTCTTTTTCCCTTTACCACCAAGCAGAGCCACACACAGAAGCAACAAAAGCCAGCTACAGCAGGGGTCCTCAATTTGCTAAGAAGTAAAATGGGGTGTGTTGTGAGCATCACAACAACTAGCAACCAAATAAAACAATTAAATTAAAACCATTAAAGAAAATGAAATGAAATAAATTCATAATTTCCAACTATCTTTTATGCAAATCATTATTCAACTTGAAACCTAAGGTATTCAATAAGGTGCATGAATTTTCATTTTTAGTTTAAGTGGGTGCACGTGATTAATTATCTTCATCTTGAAAATCAGTTGAACAAACCAGTGACTGACATTAGACTACCTAGTTGATGTCATTCCTTCATAGCCAACCAGATAGAGCCTTGCAGCCAGTAGGCATCTATAGCCCCGACAAGGTTATCGTTACAATTCTCCTAAGTAGAGCCCCACTTCTAGCAAGCGTCTATAGCCCTAGTAGAGTTACTTAGATGACTTAACCTGGATTTCAATAAAATCCATTTTATTTATTTATTTATTTTAT
Organism: Cunninghamia lanceolata; assembly: GCA_027924645.1. Lineage (NCBI taxonomy): Eukaryota > Viridiplantae > Streptophyta > Pinopsida > Cupressales > Cupressaceae > Cunninghamia > Cunninghamia lanceolata. The sequence continues at coordinate 4,133,735 of BSBN01000071.1, read as the reverse complement.
ATTTATATTTTGTATTTTGACATATATTTCATAAGATATTTCAGTTGTAACTTCATGATGCAAGGAACAGTCACTTGCTAAAATTAAGTTGAGAATTGTAATGGTAGCAAGGGTGACCTCTGATTTTTCACCTAATATCTACATTGGTAGGTTCAACAAACCCAAGTATTTTAGGTGTGTCATTGTGAGAAACTTCCCTTGAATGCTCAACCCACATTTATTGAATACAAGATTTCACAAGTCAACTAACTTTTTACATTCATGACAGTCACAACAAATTATGCACAAATTTTAAATAATTAACTTGAATGTGTTGAATTTCCTATTGTTTTCAATGGTTGTTAGTCTGCTCCTTTATATTCTAAAACAAACAAACACCCCTGCTAAAGCAACACAGAACACAAACAAAAACAAAACAAACCAAAACAAATAGAAAAAAAAACTATACATTATTCACATTATGATACAACAGACCAACAACCCTCACCTCAAGCCTAAAAGTAGTGTTTCAAGTGTTGGCCATTAACTGGTAATGGCACATCTTCTCCAGTCAAGGTCTTAAGCTTGAAAGTGTTGTCTCCTATTATTTCTGACACTTGTAATGGACCTAACCATAACTTGTTGAATTTTCCATGATTTCCCTTTTTCTCATGTGCCTTATCCCAGCACAGAACCAAGTCTGAAATTCTAAATGTTTTGACTCTTGCCCTTTTGTCAAACCATCTCTTTACCACTACTTGGTGTTTAGCAAACTTCTCAATGGCTTGATCTCTTTTCTCATCTAATTCCAATAGTTAGATTATCTTGGCTTCTCTGTGATCATCAAAGCCTAAGTATTCATTAGCAAACTTCCAAACTAGTATTCTTAAATTAACTGGAAGTATGTTATCAGTCCCATAAACTAAATGATAGGGTACATTGCCTAAGGCTGATTTAACCCTGGTCCTATCTACCCACAACACATATTTCAGTAATGTGTTCCATTCTCTTGGGTTCTTTTCAATTAGCTTTTTGATTATATCTAATAAAATTTTATTTGTAGACTCAGCTAACCCATTCCCTTTAGGATAATAGTTTGAAGAAAACTTTAAAACTATTCCATGTTCAAATGCCCATTTAGAAAACTTTAAAGAAGAAAATGCAGGGCCATTGTCACATACTAGCGAATAAGGAGCCCCAAACCTGGTTATGATGTTCTCTTCAAGGAATTTGATGACTACCTCGGTAGTAGAGAATTTGTAACATGTGGCTTCAGTCCACCTTGTACAGTAATCAATCACTATTAGTATAAATTTGTGTCCTACAGATGATGGAGGATTTATGACTCCAATGAAATCTAGGCCCCACTGTGCAAATGGTCTAGACTCAATGACTAGCTGCAATGGATTAGCCCGATTTCTCCCTTTATCTGCTGTAGTTTGACAGATGTGGCAACTTCTAATGTGACTCTCTGTATCTTTAAACATAGTAGGCCAATAATATCCTTCTCTCAATATTTTATGCATGGTGGCTAAATGGGAACCATAAGCAGTTCCATACTTATCATGCAGGTCTAGCAATACCTTATCAACTTCATCTCTATTTAGACATCTTAAATATATTCCTTCATGGTTCTTCTTGAATAGAAGACCTCCCTATACCATGTATTTTTGTGCTTTGATCTTTAAATCCCTTCTTTGTGAAGATTTCATCTTGCTTGGATACTTCCCTGATATCATAAAAGTATTCAAATCATCATACCACCTTGATATCTCATTAGTGTTCAACACATATTGCTGTTTTACCAAATTTGGGTTTGTATTGGCTATGGTTTGCACCAGATCTTGTCCTCTAACTAACTTCATAGGAATGATTTCCATGTCAAATTCTTACAAAATTGTGATCCACTTAGCTCTTTTCTCTCCAGGTTCATTCTGCATCAGCAGCATCTTCACTGCTACATCTAGTACTATAGCCTTAACCTGACTGCATAAGATATAGTGTCTGAACTTTTTCACTGCTCTTACTAGTGCAAATGCTTATCTTTTTGTATCAAGGTACTTCAACTGTGCATCCTTCAGAGGTGCACTCATAAAATCTATTGGCTTCTCTTCATTATTTTCTCCTTTCTGTGTCAAAGCAACTGCAACTGAATGTATGGATGCAAAAGAATAAATATAGGTTGGCTTTGTGTAATCTGGACTAGCTAATATAGGAGCATTAGAAATTGCTTCCTTGATATCTTCAAACATAGCTTTTGCTACTGGTGTCCATTCTATATCCACATCCTTCTTCAACATGGTGTTTAATGGTCGCACAATTTCTGCAAACCCTGTAATGAACTTCCTAACAAAATTAATTTTACCAAAAAATGATTTTAATTCCTTCTTAGTGTTTGGTAATTGTAATTTCTTTATTCCTTCTATTCTATCAGGATCAATAGATATACCATTCTCAGAAATGACATGTCCTAATAGTTTTCCTTCTGTTACTCTAAATGAACATTTCTTAGGGTAAAGCAAAATTCCATACCTCCCGCATCCCTTGAGGACTCTTCTTAGATCCTCAGCATGAGTGGACGCATATTTAGAATAAATAGTTAAATTGTCCATATAAATTACAATGCACTTACCTGTCAGTCCACGGAATGCAATATCCATGGCTCTCTGAAAAGTGGCACCTGCATTGATTAGACCAAACGACATTCTTCTGTAAGCATAATTACTCCATTTACATGTGAAAGTGGTTTTCAACCTATCTTCTTTATCGACCAAGACCTAGTTATACCCTAAAAATCCATCTAGAAAAGACATCATCTTTGCCCCATTCACTACTTGCAGCACTTCATCCATGGGAGGCAAAGGATAATTATCTTTCTCAGATGCCTTGTTCAACTTCCTAAAATATACACATAACCTGTTGTCTCCACTTTTCTTTCTAACAGGTATTAAATTAACTACCCAGGTTGAATGTCTGACAGGGAAAATTATTCTAGCAGACAGTAGTTTTTTCACTTCCTCAAATATCAAAGGTTCTAAAATTGCATTCACAGGCCTTTGCTTTTGCCTGAATGGTTTGATATCTAGTTTTAAAGGTATCACATGAGTGATGATGGACGTATCATATGTCTTTAGATCTTCATATGTCCATGCTATAACGTGTTTATAATCTTTCAGAACATCTATAATTTCTTTTCTAATCTTCTTAGAATAGGCCTTTCCAATTTGTACATTTTGAGGATTCTACTCTATTCCTAAGTTATATGGATCACACTTACCTCCCTCTGTTTTAGGCAAGTCCTTATGTTTTACTACTCCATCAAAATCAAAGATCTGTTCTAACTCTATCACTCCTTTAGGCAAGAAATTGCTCTTTAAATTGATTATGTCTTCCTCATCCCAAGACACATCAAGCCTCTCTTCATCAATAATTTGAGCCTCAAATACCTCATTGCAGGTTAGAAAATCTACAATTTGCTGATCCCCCTCAAATACTTGAAAATGAGTTACATTATCTGGTACACTAGGCACACTCACTAATTCTACAGCAAATCTTTTTAATCCTGACAGTGTTAAAGGTTCTAGAGTGCTAGCAGCAACTGCTAGTGCATCTAGCCTATGGTTCAATTCTCTAGGGATATGCTCTATATTAAAAGCATCAAATGACTCTATTAAATCCCATACCCTATGCATGTAACAAACCATTTTTTTATAGTTGCATGCATATAACTTCCTTACCTATCTGACCACTAGCTCAAAGTCTAAAAATACTCTGATCATTTTTACCTTTTTCTTTATAGCCATGACCAGTCCATAAATTAAAGCTTCATACTCTGCAACATTGTTAGTACAAGCAAACTGTAGCCTATATGCTGCTAAATATGATTTAGCATTAGGATCTATAAGTTCTACACTAGCACCTGCACCCTGTTTAGATTTGGAACCATCACATTTTAATATCCACATGCCATCCTTATTCTTTTGATGTTTTGCTTTAGCATGTTTTACCTTTTCTATCACATGTGCAGTGCTATCTTGTTTATTCAATAGCAATTCATTCTGGCTTACTTGTACATTTGTCTTTTCAGTTTGTAGATCAAAATGACAGACACTTTTACCTTTTGACTCTTTTCCTAAATCTGAGGTTGATCCATTTATGTTGTTCTAAAAGTAACTTTCTGGTTGATTAACCTTTCCTTCTTGGGGTTCTATTCCCTTCATGCATTTTATGTACTGATATTCAACAATATCCCTGCACATTCCACAATTCTCTTCAGAATGTGGCTTATCATGAACTCTACACTTATTTTTGTATAACTTGCATTGAACTGGAATGTTTTGTTCTATGCACTTTTCCATTTCTTGTCTGATGACCTAACTAAAATTATTTAGTGCATTATTTTTCTTCATCAGAAGAATTTCCATCAAACTCAATAAATAATTTTGTTTCTTTATTGACAGGCTTTTCTCCAAAATTCAGCATTAAGATTTCCTAAATCTTTACCCCTTTGTTAGTAACTCTATAAACACCAGGTTCAACAGAAGTGTACAATATTTCGTTAGTCCTATTGTACTCTGTGATCATGTGTTTCATCCCGGGTTCATCTTCTATTCTAATCTGATTAGGCACACCTCTCCAAGGTAACCACATATGTGAAAAATCTGTGGCCATATATCCATTCAAAGTCTTTGACTGGTCTCTACTCAATAGCATTCCATAATTTACAGGTATATCCACTACTTGGATGTCAATGAACTAACTTACCCTAGGGTCTGAAGCTAACTACATCTGAATATGCATTAATTCTCCAATCACATTAACTTCAATTTTTTCTGACTATGTAACAACTTTGGCAGATTTAGCAGGGGTCAGCCCTAAAGTTTTACATATCCCTAAAGGCATTACATTGGCTGAGGCACCCGAATCTACCATACAATTGTGTATGTTATTTCCACACAGTCTAATGGTTAACAAGAAAGGAGGAGCATCCTTCTTATCAGCATACATTACAACATTGGTGTTGGATGGCTACTCAACTTTCTTACTTTTTTCTTTGGACTGTGTATCCCTTTTAGGAACATTTACTTCAGTAGAAACCTCACCTATCACAGATGCATCCAAGGATTTAACAAAAGCATTTCTAACCCCTAGAGTTTTCAACAATTCACACAAAGGTATACTAACCTTAATTTTCTTTATCTCCTCTGACAGATAACTCATCAGTCTCATCGTTTCTACAGTCTCTGTTTTATTTGTTTGGACCTTTTGTGCAACCGTTCCATTATTTGCATTATGATTGGCTTTTAGTATAGCAGGATTGTTGCTAGCATTCTGGTCTGGAGGAGTATTAAAATTGTTAGGAGTGGAAGTGGTGAAAGGACCTCTTGGCCTAGGGTTATTTCTTAGGTTGTAAGTATGATTCTTACTTGACTATTAGAAGGCTTGCACCTCCTCTATCTCATACAACACCTTATTTTCAGTTTCAAATGGAAACTGAAAAGCATTCAGTACTAAGGCTGTCTCAGGGTATACATTTTCACAAAAATATGGTTCATCCTCTAACAATTGGTCTTCTTCCTCTTCTCTAAAGGTAAAAGTCTCTAAGACTAAGGCAGTATCATATGCTGAGGGTACTATTTCATTACCTTTGGGAATTAAGAACTCAGAAGTAGGAGTCTGTACATCCACATTAAAAATACTTGCTGCCAGATGAAACTGAGGATAATCTAATTCAGCATGGGCACTAGTATTATGGATTCTACACCAATTTTTTAGTGCTACATTAGCCATTTGAATCCTAGCTATTTTCTTTGTATCCTGGTTATCCACATTCTCAAATGGAGAAGCTAAAGTGCCATTATTTGGCCCTGTGTTCCAGGTTTTAGGTGACTTAGGCTGATTCAGATTCCTATTATTGTTATTCTAGGCTCTGTTATCTATAGTTGGTCCTCTATTTTGCATCTATTGTCCCTGATTATGAATCTGATGTTGACTATGATTTTGACCCTGATTAGAACCTTGACCTTGGTTATAACTCTAATTCTAATTTTGGTTATGGTTGGGGTTGTAATTATGGTTTTGACTCTGATTATAGTTCTGATTATATCCCTGGTTGTTTCTACCGTAGAAATTCTCATTTCTCAATTGTGTCATCTCAATGGTCAATCTTCTTAAATGTGCAGTAATTTCTTTGATATCTTCCCTTTCCTCTTGTGCTTTTTCTATAAATGTATCTTGAGGTGGTTGGAAGAAGGATTGGCCATTATTCTGATTAAAATTGGTAGTATTACTAGTGTAAGGTACTATAGCCTGAATTGGGGCAGGGTTATACACAGGTGTGTATGTAGGGACTAGATTTAGTAATGGAGTATTCTGTGTAGGAACTCCATTCCAAGGTTGTACTTGATTTTGCATTCTAGGATTTCCTCCATTGAGAAATGGATTATAGGTTGTCTGCCTCATTTCCTGGTTTACAGAGGCTGCCTCTTTATAGGCTTTAGATATTGTATCTATGTTAGGCTTTCTCTTGACAAACATGGCAGTTAATGGATCTAAAGCAACATAATACATAGCTAACAATGTATCTACAGCTACTATGTATGGGGCTACCAACCTAGAATAATCCTTTTGAAACCTATCATTGAAATTATCAATTAGTTCTCCCTCTCCTCTTTTGATTGTAGCCAATTTATGATATAAGATGGAAGGATCTACTGGTCCCCTAAATCTAGATAGAAATGCTTCTTCCATAAGTGTCCAAGAAGAAATGTAGCCATTAGGTAAATTCACATACCAATTAGAAGCTTGCTCATTGAAAGTGTAAGGAAATAATCTACACACAACATCTTCATATTCCAGCCTGGCTCTAAAGCATGCCTCCTTAAATATCCTAATATGATCCTCTAGATCCTGATGCAACTGATATTTAGGACATATTTTCTCAGGGTTCTTTGGCATCTCATGATAATCCACAAAATATATGGGAGAGTTGACATTGAAATAAGCCATTGTAGGTACTTGTGCTTGACCTAGACTTGCAGGAATACTTGGATTTCTAAGTGGACTTGGATTTCTGGGAGGACTGGGACCTCTAGGAGGACCTGAACCAAGATTTAAAAATCTGAATGAAGAACTGTCAGGACTCACAATGTTATGGATGTTAAAAGGTGATGCAGGAGGTGTTCCAGATGAACTTCCTGTATTTGATATTTTAGGATTCCAAACTAAAGGACCTTTACTCTGTCTCCTATCGGGTAATTGCTCAAATATGTCCTCTAAATTGGATCTAGACCTGGTCACTCTGCTACTGTTATGAGCCAACTTTATTTAAATTCAACCTTAAGTCTAATCAGGCCCTCCTTCTAGTGCCAAAAACTGTTGATGATTATTTTTACACATTCATAACAAAAGTTAAAATTCATAAGATGAACCTAACTGTCTTGAAAGATATGAAGAAATCAATTAAGATTACTTAATCCCAAGTTTCCGTATGGTCAGGTCTTGACTTGTTGGACAGTTCGGTAGGTTACTATGAAGCTGTAATATGCAAGGGGCCTTACGTGATTTAAGGTGATTGATTACTTACTAGACTCCAATTATGCAAATTATTGTAAATATCAACAAATTATTCATTCCTTTGCATAAATCCGTTACTGTATCTTAAAGCTTTGTATGATTTTATACTAAAACATGCTTTCCTTTTCAAATATGTATAAAGATTGCCAAATATCAACTCAATTGCTCTTAATTCCTTCAAATGTTAGACAATCTCCTTTAGATTTCTGCGTTTAAGATAAGTATTTCAAAGTTTGGGAAAAGTTAGAGATAATTCACAATCAACATCATTTGCTACAAGATTTAAATGCTCTGTTGTGCACATGGTAAGCATTATAGAAAATTTAATTAAATCAGCAGACTAAATCATTAAATGCGAATATCCTGAGTATTTTCACGAATATGCATCCAAGATTGTGAGCTTTAAGAGAAATTGTTTCAAATACAAAGAAGAGCCAGAAGACACTCAAAAAATAGACGCGGACTTCCAGATTCATTTATATTCACAACATATAGCCATATAAGATTTATAATGTATGAATGACTCTTAGCTTCATTAATCAAATTCACAAAAACTTACAATGCTTTACAGATACAATAAGAAACCTGGACATTCTACGCATTCCTTAGTGTAGACACAGGCGACCTCCTCTAAACTAAAATACTCCTTCTACTCAAAGTTTCAGAACAAATTGGTCCTTATATAGATTTTGAACTTTCAAATTGCTATGGCTACACTTCCATCTATGGCTGAGATCTCTCCATTCTTGATCAATGGTGTATCTTTGTCTCATAACCGTCTACCAAAATATCTATTTGGCATCTTTTCCCTCCCTCAAAGGATGCTATTGGAATCTTTTACAAAATAAGATTCCCCTTTTCCTTATTGACTTTCTCTCGCTGAGGTTCTTTATTTGACATTCTTCTCAAAAATCTTTGCTCTTGCTTGTCTTCTCACTATTAAAAATATTTCTTGAAATTGCTTATTACACGTTCTACAAAGGTGCGGTCCCCTCCTAGACTTTTTGCCAAAATATATTCTTGCATCACTACCCCTTCCTTCAAATTCTTTTCTTTATTCTCTGAGCCTTCTCTTCTTTCTTGTATTTCTTCATTTTAACCCATTCTTCCATCAATGTATCTATCATCTGTTTGCTGAGATTGGCATCAGGATTTTCTAAGCATGGTGTAAATATGGCATTAAACTCTGTTAATGCCCTTTCTAAATCATATGCTGGCATTTCCATACATTCATGTTGCAGGAATCTTTCTGTTATCTTCTTATGCATCTTAATCATCTCATCTACCCTCTCTCCTAAATCTTGTACAACTTCTGTACATTTTCTGAGGTTATCCTCCTCAAATTTAAGCTCTAATATTATTTGTGGCACTTGATTTGCCAATGTGACAGTAAGTGCTCTTTCATTAATCAATTCTTCTGCTCTTCCTTCTACTTCTATCAACTATTCAATTTCAGACATGCATTCTTCTTTTCTGGTTTGGCACTTATGTGTAAGTATTATACACTTATTCTTTTCTTCTGCACTTACCCTCCAACTTCCCACAACTTGCCTTATTGTTTGTTCACCTTCTTGCATAAAGTCATTAAACCATTCATCAAAAATGTTAGCCTTGAACCTTTTATTCTCCATGTCTTTTATTTCTTCTTTTGACACTACTGCTATGTTATCAGGTAATTCTGGAACTCTGGCATTGGGATCAAATATCCCTTTAATGAATTGTTGAAGTTGGACAATGTGTCATTTTAAGTAATCATGTTTGTCCTTGTCTTTCTTCAGCATCTCTGCTGTCACCTGGTGCATGTCTTCCCATTCATTAATATGTTGTTCTCTTGTAGAATGCCCAAGGTCAAGATTTAATATCTTGTATTCTTCCAAGGCTAATTCACCTTTTGCTTTTTCCTTTTGTGGTATGTCTAGGCTCAGCATTCTGGATCCACCTGGACCTCTCTGAATAGCAAAAATTATCCTAGCTTTTCTCTTTTCTTTTCTTGGAGTGGCCTTCTCACCTAATAAACTTTTAATGTCAATTGGTGCTAATTGTACTTCTTTTCTTTCTTTTCTTATTTCTCCTCCCAACAAGGCAAGAATTTCTTTTATGCCTTCTGTAACTTTAATTTCATCAGTTACCTCTTCATGAGGTCTATCTATTTCTACTTCATCTTGTTGCTGTTGTTCCTGTTGTGGTGCTTGTTGTTGTTGTAGAGGCTCTTGTTCTATGGGATCCTTTTCTTGTTCTTTTGATTCAACTTCATTTTCTTCCTCTTCTATCTCAGTATCTCCTCCACCTTCAACCTCTTCTTTAGGAGCTTCTTCTTCTTGATCATCTTCTACATTTTATTTGTTCTTCACCTGGTAGATTAATATCTTCTGTTTGTTCCTCAGGTTTACTCTCATCTATCTTTTCTATTACCTTTGTACCATCAGGCCTCCTAATTTTATCTTCCACTTTGTCTATACCTTCTGTCTGTATTTTCTCTGTGTGTATAGGGGAACTTTCTTTTGTGCCATCTTCTTTTACTTCTTTTCCTTGATCTTGCACATCTTTTGTATTCTTTCCTTCCTCACTTGGCTCGTCATACATGTTCAGCATATTTAAGGCATCTACCTCTGATGTATCTTCCTTTGTTTCTCCTTCTGCTGAAGCATGCCTTTCTATGCTTACTTCTTCAAGTGTTTCTTCCTTTTTAGATTCTTCAATTTTATGTGCCTCTTCCTGCACATCTTTAATTACTTCAGGTGGAACTAAAGTACCAAATGGATCTACTGATCCTGTTTCTTCATGTACCTTTTCTTCTTCATGTTCTATGTTGTGCTCCATTTCCATTTCAGCTTGGATGCTTGGTCCCTCTTCTTCACTCAGGAAATCACTTGAATCATCTTCTATATCAATGTCCTTCCCTTTATACATTGTTCTTTCCTCACTATCACTGTTATCAATATTCACAGTTTCCACAGTTTGTTTGGCCTTGTGCTTAGGTGAGGTGGAGGCACTACATATATTACTCATCTTTTCACCTACTTCCTGTGCTCCAATTATACCAACTGGCTTAGAGGTCTCGCCTTTAGACAAACTTATTGGAATCGCCTTTTTGATTGGTTGTCCTACTGCTTCTTTAGTAGTCTGTGCTTCTTCTGCACTTATTTCATGACGCATTGACTTTGCATCAACAAAAGTGTCTGATGCCATTGTTATTGTTATGCCTAATGCATATGGATCCATTAAGGTAGCATTTTTATCCTTTTCCACAATTTTAGCCTTCACAATTTTTCTTTTCTTTTCATAAAAGCATTGTAGGTCTTTAGTAGGTTCTGCCTTTCTTTGGATAGGTGATTTGTTTACCTTCAGAGTTGAGTTCTTAATTCTATCCTTTAGCTATGTCTCTAAAAATAATATTACTGGTTTGGACAATATGTCCAATGATCTGTTCCATGGCTTTGACCAATCAGGCTCTGTAATAGGAGCCAGCCTTACTTCTACATAACTCTGATGTAACAATTTATCATTATCCTGAACCTCTGGAGGCACATATATATTACCTATAGATTTCATTTGTTCAACAGTTAACCTTTTGTGAGCTCTTTTCCTCACGTCCCTGTCGTTCTTGCAATCAGCCCAAAAATCCTCAATGTATATCTGATGTTTATATTTTTTATCCACAAAGTTCTGAATTCTGTGAAAATGATCAAACTTTCTGACTAAATCAAATTCTTGAAAGCCATAGTATCTCAGTTCTTCTTCTGAACAACCTGCAACCTCTTCACTGAAACAATAATATCTACCAATAGCCCAAGGTAGATTCACATTTCCTCTATTATTGAATTTCCTTTTTTACATTCTGAAAACATTTAAATTTTGTCTTGAAAACTCTAAAATAATCAACTTATCAGAAGGATATCTTGGTAACATAAATGGTTTCCCTTCAAATTCCTCTGTCCTTATGTAAGTGAAATGTTCAAACTGTATGAACCATGAACTATGCAGTCCAATTGCATCTTCTGCATCTTTGGATAATCTCCTATCAGGTCCTTCTCTTAACACCCTTACCATGTAAGTATAAAAAACATCATTAATCAAAGCAAAATTCTTTAAGGCATTCTCTTCCTGTAGGACAGGGTAGTGTTCATACACTAACTTTTGATCAGGACCACTTCCTAAAACACCAATCCTTTCCATTCCATGAATGTAGGGTTTGATTTCTGCAGCACATGAGTATAACACATAAGAAGACAAATAAAAGGGCAAGCTTTTCTGTTGTCTCATCATGGCCTGCCTCTAGATAGCTGTGCTAATTGCCTTGGCCCAATGGATTTTCCCTTGCTCCTTTTCTCCTACTCGTATGAATTCAATGACAGTGAACGTCCATGGTTCACATTTAGTGCCATCTTTTAATCCAACTAACCTACTCAGCATAGTTGTCATCAAATGAATTTCTTCTTTGAAATATATCCTCATCAGATTCATAGGTATTCTGGCTACAACCTTGGGTTTGTTTTTTGGGTTGTACCACTTGTGAAATATTTTACCTTTACATTCTCCTTCATTTGTGTAAAAATTCTCATTATATTGATCAATATCAATATCTCTCATTTTTTCATTAATCTCTAATCCAAGTGTTCTGGCAATGCTTTTAGTGGTTAAATCAGTAATTAATCTGTCATGTAACATGATCTTCTTGGTGGCTGGATCATATAAAATTACACAGTCCAAACATAAATCCCTAACCTCCATTGCCAGTGGGAAACCTGCAGCTCTATACAGTTGGTGCAAGAGCACCCCTTCAACAATATAAATATGCATAAGAAGGAGAAGAACAAGACTTTAATATGTTTTAGACATTTCATGCTACCTCATAGCATCTTCAAAATGTAACATTTTATATTGGCATTTCATGTTTGTAAACTCCAAACTTGACATTCTAGACAAGTTGGATTAAGGGAAGGGTTAATCAATGTGTCTTAACATTAAGAGTTTTGTTGTCCAATGCAAAATAGATGTCATGTAATTAATTAGGGGTTTCTACCAATAGTCTTGATAAACTCAAATCCCAGAAATAGAGAGGAATGTCAGTCTCTCACTGTTGGGAAAGATAAATAGGAAAATCCTCTGGAATAGAGGGGTGGTGTGTGTTTTGGTTTTTGTCGAACAGTTGAATGTGGTTTTGAAACACTAAGAAGGAGAAATAGAAAGTCTGCAAATTGGTTTTTTTCTTTCCAAATTCTGAATTTTGTGTAGATACTCTGTGTAGAAATTCATTCTATATAGAATTTGTGTATAATCTGAATTTAGTGCCTCTGTGGTCGAAATGACTAGATAAATCCATTCCACTGGTGGATTTCTGTGAAATCAATGGGATGGACTTGTAAATTAGTTCCCCATTTTTGTTTATTTGTTTGTCTATTAGGTATGGTAGGATAGGAATTGCAGAATCACTCCAAGTATCTCATCAGTGTATACCGTTGTTGCAGCTGAGTGTCCATTTGTGTATATTGGTTGTATACATCCTATGTGAATGTTGAGACTGTCTGTGGAAGTACACTTACTATGTATATGTCAATTGTATGATGATTGCATGTTTTGTTGTTGCATGGTGAGAAGACACCAGTTATGAGTGTCTGTCATTTGTATGAGATAACCTTCTGTGTGCATGCTGCATTTAGATCATCGGTGTGAGCATAGGCATCGGGCTGAGGAAATACTAGTGGGCCGATGGTAGAAGGTTTCACCGATTAGGGTGACTGTTGTGAAGTGTCACCGATGAAGGATATTGGTGTAAAAAGCACCATCGGGGGAATTGTTGAAAGCTTCACTGATGAGAAGGAGTCACGCCCACAGTAGGAGTATATCAGTGTATCGGCTTGGCGAAGTTAGGCCTCACTGATGTTATTAGTCTCACCGACGACAGAGGGTACAAGGTTTCCGCTGATAGCTCTGGGTCTTGGCGATAGGGAGTTCATCGGTAGGAGACTACCCATCGGAAGGGGAGAAGAAAGTTTCGCCGATGGTATAAGTGTTGCCGATAGGAAACCAGAGGTGGAAATAAGTCTTCGGCGAGAGAGTGCCCATCAGGGAAGACTTTAAGAGTCTTACCGAAAGGCAAAGTCTCACCGATGGTTAGCACATCGGCGTGAGGAAGAACGTCAGGCCAACAAAAGATTGTGAAGCTGATATCATGTGTTCTTGCCGATTGGAGTGACATTTGGAAAATGTCACCGATGGAGAATATATCGGCATGAGTCCTAGCATTGGCAGAAAGGAAGAAGGTTACGCCGATAGTAGGTAGTCTTGCCGATATCTGTCAAAGGAAGTTAATTTTAATTTCCTTTCTATGTGGGTGCTCCCCGCTGTGCAATCCCACTCTGCATCAAGTGGTATCAAATCTAGAGAAAGCTCTAGGAAAGGCTATTGTGTATTTTGATTTTGAAAGGTGTTTGTTCCATCTAGTAGCAGAAGGAGAAAGAGAGCAAGGAGTATCTGTGGGGTAGAAAGAGAAAGCAAAATGTCAGAAGGAGAAGCTTCAGAAACTTTTCCAGCAAAGATGACTAATGTTGAATTGACGGCCTTGGTAAGAAAGCAAATAGCAGAGAGTAGAGCTGATAGAGCTCAGAATCAGGCATTGAAGGAAGAACTAGAGAAGTTGAGGGATAGAGTGGAGAAAGGGGAAGAAAACTCTGTTGAACAAGAAGATGGGGATGATGAGGAGACCCCAGAGCAGGAAGAGCTAGTGGTTCCTGCAGACCAGAGACCCTTACTTAATGCCCTCAGGTCCATGGAAAGAAGGACCATGGATGTGAAAATAGACCTGCCAGTGTTTGTAGGAAAAATGGAACCTGATTCAGTGATAGAGTGGATAGACTCCTTGAATAATTTCTTTGAGACAGAAGAGATACCAGAACACCAAAGAGTGAAGATGGCTCAGTCCAATGAAAGGAGCTGCACTGACTTGGTGGAATTTCATCCAAGATGACAGGGTGAAAGAGGGAAAGAATAGAGTTGCAACATGGAAGAGAATGATGACATTGGTGAAGGAGGCCTATGTTCCATTGGATTACAATATCCAATTACATAAGAGGAAATAGAATTTGAAGCAGAAGGAGCTAGATGTTAGCTCATACACAGAAGAATTCATGAAGCTGTGTGTAAAAACAAAGGTAAGGGAAGGTGAGGAAGAGAAGGTAGCAAGGTACCTCAATAGATTGAGGTTCAACATCTAAGAAGACCTAAATCTGCATAATCTAGATACAGTTCAAAAATGCTATCAAATGGCACTCAAAGTGGAAGAAAAATTAAAGAGAAGGCATGAGCAGAACAATAGAGGTAGAGGAGAATAGCAAAGAGGAGGAAGAAATCCTTTCAGAGGCAGGGGATTTGGATACCAAAGTGAATCCAATCAAGAGAACAACAGAGGAGACAATAGTCAAAATCAAAGGGGAAACTACAATCAAAGAGGCTTTAGGGGCAGAGGACCTATCAAATGTTACAACTACAACCAAGAAGGCCATATAGCTAGCAGATGTCCAGAAAAGACAACCAGTTTAATGGGAGAAAAGAGAGTAAGTCTGATCCAAGAATCTAATAGTCCAAGTGTGACAAGTTCTACCACTTCTCAAAGTGTGAATGCTCATGATGATTATGGATACCCAGAGAAAGGAGAATCTTTGATGATTAGGAGAATAATGGCCACTGTGAAGGTGCCTAACAAAGAACCTCCACAAAGGCAGTCTCTTTTTAGAACCACTTGTAGGGCAGGAGAGAAAGTATGCAAGGTAGTAGTAGATTCCGGTTCAACAAACAATATGGTATCTCAAGAAATGGTGGATAAACTAAAATTAGAAAGAATTCCACATCAAAATCCTTACAAAGCCTCTTGGGTAAGTGATAATCAATCACTTTTAGTGTATGAATAGGCATATGTTGATTTTCAGATTGGGGATTATCAAGATAGAGTTTTGTGTGACATATTGCCCATGGAATGTTGTCACCTACTTTTGGGTAGGCCATGGCAATTTGATAGGAGAGCATTGTATGATGGATATGCTAACACATACACCATCAAGAAGGATGGGAGAACTATTGTGTTGATTCCATTGCAGGAAGATGCTAAAGTAGAAAAGACAGGTAAGATTATTTTGGTAGGTAAGAAAGAGTTTGTGAAGATACCTACAACAGAGTCACAAAAAGTTGAGGATATCCCAAGGAGAGGAGATCACAGTTTGAAGAAGATTTTAGTTCTGGCTGACAAAGATCAAATGGATCAACAGAAGATCCAAAAGCAGGTTTGTACACAGCCATAGGCTGATTGAAGTACAAGGATGCAATCTTAATAGGGACTATTGTTTGTCCTCTAACAGTTGAAAGACCAACACATTATGTCATAGCAGTAAAGGAGGTTCCCAGTGTCCATGTTAAGACAGAGATGGTGATAGGAAATAATGATTAGCAAGGTGTGAGAAGAGCTTGTAGTGCTAGGCATGAGTATTGGCCTCCCTGGCAACAAGTTGCAACACAGAGATCATGGGACAGATATGAGACAACAGCTACAAGTGGATTCAGTCAAAGCCTTAACTCATGGGACATGAGTTCTTTTCAAAAGGGGGAGTATGGTGCAGGAGCACCCCTTCAACAATATAAATATGCATAAGAAGGAGAAGAACAAGACTTTAATATGTTTTAGACATTTCATGCTACCTCATAGCATCTTCAAAATGTAACATTTTATATTGGCATTTCATGTTTGTAAACTCCAAACTTGACATTCTAGACAAGTTGGATTAAGGGAAGGGTTAATCAATGTGTCTTAACATTAAGAGTTTTGTTGTCCAATGCAAAACATATGTCATGTAATTAATTAGGGGCTTCTACCAATAGTCTTGGTAAACTCAAATCCCAGAAATAGAGAGGAATGTCGGTCTCTCACTGTTGGGAAAGATAAATAGGAAAATCCTCTGGAATAGAGGGGTGGTGTGTGTTTTGGTTTTTGTCAAATAGTTGAATGTGGTTTTGAAACACTAAGAAGGAGAAATAGAAAGTCTGCAAATTGGTTTTTTTCTTTCCAAATTCTGAATTCTGTATAGATACTCTGTGTAGAAATTCATTCTGTATAGAATTTGTGTATAATGTGAGTTTAGTGCCTCTATGGTCAAATGACTAGATAAATCCATTCCACTGGTGGATTTCTGTGAAATCAGTGGAATGGACTTGTAAATTAGTTCCCCATTTTTGTTTATTCATTTGTCTATTAGGTATGGTAGGATAGGAATTGCATAATCACTCCAAGTAACTCATCAGTGTATACCATTGTTGCAGCTAAGTGTCCATTTGTGTATATTGGCTGTATACATCCTATGTGAATGTTGAGGCTATCTGTGGAAGTACACTTACTGTGTATATGTCAATTGTATGATGATTGCATGTTTTGCTATTGCATGGCAAGAAGACACCAGTTATGAGTGTCTGTCATTTGTATGAGATAACCTTCTATGTGTATCCTGCATTCAGATCATCGGTGTGAGCATAGGCATTAGGCTGAGGAAATACTAGTGGGCCGACGGTAGAAGGTTTCACCGATCGGGGTGACTGTTGTGAAGTGTAACCAACGAAGGATATCGGTGTAAAAAGCACCATCGAGGGAATTGTTGAAAGCTTCACCGATGAGAAGGAGTCACGCCTACAATAGGAGTATATCAGTGTATCGGCTTGGTGAAGTTAGGCTTCACCGATGTTAGTAGTCTCACCGACGACAAAGGGTACAAGGTTTCCGTGGATAGTTCTGGGTCTTGGCGATAGGGAGTTCATTGGTAGGAGAGAAGAAAGTTCCGCCGATGGTATAAGTGTTGCCGATAGGCAACCAGAGGTGGGAATAAGTCTTCAGCGAGAGAGTGCCCATCGGGGAAGACTTTAAGAGTCTTACCGAAAGGTAGAGTCTCACCAATGGTTAGCATATCAGCGTGAGGAAGAGCATTGGACCAACAAAAGATTGTGAAGCCGATATCATGTGTTCTTGCCGATCAGAGTGACATTTGGAAAATGTCACCGATGGAGAATATATCGGCATGAGTCCTAGCATTGGCAGAAAGGAAGAAGGTTACACCGATAGTAGGTAGTCTCGTTGATATCTGTCAAAGGAAGTTAATTTTAATTTCCTTTCTATGTGGGTGCTCCCCGTTGTGCAATCCCACTCTGCATCAACAGTCCACTCTCCCAAATACACTTCATATCTTGTGAGGCATCTGCAGCAGTAATTTTCTTCAATACATCCTCTACATCATAATTTCCTATGTTTGTATCTGTGCCTACTCCATTTGTACTGATCAGGGATGGACAACCTCTGTGTAACGACAACTCTTCTTTCTCTACCTCCTTTCATGGTTTTCTTTCTTTTTTCACTTCGCCCCCTATATTTTTCTTCTGTTTTGGGGCCATCTTGTAGAAACATGCCTCTTTTAAATCTCGTTTTACTTCATGTCTAGGGTTTTTACTATGAATATCTTCTTTTACTATTTACCCTAACTTGTTTGTCTTTTTACCCTTTAGATTCATTAAGCTCTACTTAGCTAATTAACAATTAAAACAATAATTTGACCAATGCCTACGTTTTGCAATGAAATTATTGAAATTAATAGTTGCATTTCACCATTCGAAATTAAATGGCGTTTTGAGATACATACCCATTTTCTGTGACCATTTACCCATTGACTTACTTTAACCATTTTCACCTTTGTCCAGCTACTATAACTCTTTCGCCTCATGTAAATTCTGCTCATTCATTGCAACAGCTCTCTTTTCTGCAATTTTTAACTCTCAATAGTATATCTGAAGCAAAATACCCTCAATTTTACCCTAACCCTCGTTAAATTTCCCTTAGTTTGAGTTTTAAATTTGCATTAATTACAACAATTAATGCATTACAACCTTCGGCCTTTTCCTTCAATGTTTAAGTTTTTTGAACTTTTTACCGTTAGTAAAACTTTGCATGCATACCTTTTCTTTGTATATTTTATTGTATGTTTCCTTTGTATATTTTCATTATATCTCTTTGTTGTATCTTCAAACATACAATCACTTTATGCATACAACTAACTAACACTTTTACCCTTTTTTTTTTTGCTTTTCCGTACACCTGTGTATCTTTTGTTTTGTATACCACGCTTGTATATTATGTTGTATAAGCGCATATACAAACACCTTATACAAATATTTTCTTACCTTTTCTCTCTCGTGATGCCATTGATCTTTTGTATATTGGGATTGTATATTATACAAATGCCCAAATATACAAAGAATTTTCTGTTATTTAATTTCTTTGACATTCGTGACCTGTATATTAGCTTGTATATCGAATATGCATTGTAAACATACAAAACTAATATACAACTAGTGGGTCCGCCTTACCTTTCAAATTGCCTCTCTGCAATGTATATAACCTTCGTATCACTTTCAGACTTTAACCTCACATAAATTGCACTGTACTTACCTTCAGGTCCGTGATGTATATAACTCAATGCATCTTTTGATATACAGTTTGGACGTGATGCATTGTATTCATCGAATTTCAATTTCCTTGAGTTCCGGCTCGTATGTATAAAGCAATGTATGTTTTGAAACATTACATACGAACATGAAATATACAACCATTATATGTTATTCCATGATCCTTTCAATTCTGCTTTGTATGTAAACTACAATGTATATAACCGAATTTATACAAAGTGCAAAACATACAACGATTATGTCAACTTTAATACCTTTTCAATTCTGTGCTATGTATAACCCTTTGTATATTTACTTTGTATGTATTCCATTTGCCAAATATACAAACCAAAATATACATAGCGGATTTCAACATTTATTCATTTCAACTTTGACTTTTTTCAGGACTAACTTGCATATTAAGATAAAGCGTTTAGCCAGAAATGTATACAAGTATAACAACATTTTATAAACCTGACGACTTTCCCTTTTCAACTAACACAAAGACCAGACATACAAACATATTTGTATACGAAATGACTTTGTATATACAAAGAGCTTTGTATATACAACATACAAACCCTCTGATTGTACATTTACCAAAAACACTTATAACTTGCAAAATATAGCAAATTTTGAGATGGTTCAAAAAGCAACCCCTGTTCATTTTTCATAAGGAATTCACCCAGACTATGCACTGGTACTTAATGTTATTTTTTTTATTTTCACTAAGGTTTGTAACTTTTCACTCTTTTTCCCTTTACCACCAAGCAGACCCACACATAGAAGCAACAAAAGCCAGCTACAGCAAGGGTCCTCATTTTGCCAAGAAGTAAAATGGGGCGTGTTGTGAGCATCATAACACACATGTGATGGAAGTCAAGAGAATTCTGAGATATTTGAAAGGCACAATGGACTATGGTTTGTGGTATCTAAAGGACAATTATTTCACTCTCAGTGCATACACTGATGCAGATTGGGCTGGAGATGTGGATGACAGGAAAAGTACAAGTGGAGGTGAATTCTTCTTGGGTAAAAGGTTGGTATCTTGGATAGGCAAGAAACAAGATTCAATATATCTATCCACTGCAGAAGCAGAATATATTGTAGCAGCATGTAGTTGTACTCAAGTATTATGGATGAAGCAGACATTGAAGGACATTAGAGTTGTGTATGAAGATCCAATTGCAATCTTTTGTGAAAATACAAGTGCCATAAACATATCAAAGAATCTAGTAATGTATTCAAGGACAAAACACATATCCATAAGATATCACTTTCTGAGGGAAAAAGTGACAAAGAATGAAGTCAAGCTGGAATATATATCTACAAAAGACCAGATTGCAAATATTTTCACCAAACCTCTGCCTAAGGATACTTTTGAGTATCTCAGAGAAAAGTTAGGAGTTATTAGCCCTCCTTCTCTAAACTAAGATGTACAAGAGTGCATCAGTCCAGTGGCTTCAAATCCAGATTGATGCTTTTAGGGCTACTTCTCAGGGGGAGTAGTTAGAGAATTCAGAAGAGAGATTGAATCAGAGTAGAAAAGTGCAAGTATCCTTTGACATTGATGTCAAAGGGGGAGAGAAATCATGTGAAAAAAATAGAGAGAAAGAGTGCAGATGTGTAAAGAGATAGGGGAGAATCTTGTCTTCATGGCTATTGCAATTTTTCACATCATATGTTGCCATCAATGACAAAGAGGGAGATTGTTGCAAGTATGTGCCTAATCGGTGTTTTCATTGATGTCAACATATCTTTGTTGTCATTGGTGTCAACTGTATCCTATTTTTTTATTTGTCTAGAAGCTTTATATGTTGAGGATATTGAGAAAATTAGCCTCTTTAGAAGAATCAGAAAGTAAACAGTGAATCACAGTGAAGACAGTGAGTTGCATACTGAAGAACAATCCAGAAGATTGCTTCACATTTCTTGCTGACTAAAGATCTTGGTCTGCAGATTGGAAGTTATTTAGAAGCATGGATGAAGATTCTAAATCCTAAGTTTGAGCCTCTGGCATGAAGATTTGAGTGAGTTACATTCACCAGAGTAAAACCTACTTTTTCTGATTATTCACTAGTGTCTGAGAGAAAGTATTTTGCTCCATATTTCTCTGCATTAAAATGTTTTGCTCTGCGGTTCCAGAGGGAAGTCTAGAATGATGATAAGTGTCTACAATTGCAATGGTTCATGCTTTGGTGGTCTGTAAGCTATCTTTCTTTTATGACAGTTGAAGACAATGAAGTTCATGTGCTCCGGTGTGAAGAATCTCATGAATGAAGTGGTTTGAGTTTGTGTAGTTTCTCTTGATGATTTCAACGTGCTTTTGGTTACCTCCTGATCATGCTCCTACCTTTACATCATTTCACATTAAGGAATTGAGATCCTGTTTGAAGATTATTCCTAGATAACGTAGTGTGTAACCAGTCTTAGCCAACTTGGTTAATTCTAGTGATTGCGGAGATCCCTTGAAGATTATGGAATCGTGTTGTGGTGTGGAAGATCATGTTTGAGTCCCAGCTAAGGCGTGGTGTGATTCACATATATACTACAATTCCTTAGCATAATTTGTACTAGGTCAAGACCTATTTTTTAAATGTTTGTAATGCTGACCTTAGAGATTGTTCCAATGGTTGATGATTATGATGCTGACCTTGATGATCATTCCAAAGTTGATGAAGTGTATAAATACTTGTAATTGAGTTGTGGAAAAAGTGTCCTGGTGTGAAGATGGGAAGATAAGGAAAGAGGTGGAAAGGAAGAGTAGAGTAGAGGATCCATTGTACTTCAATGTATTAATCTCAGACATGAAGAAGATGTTGATCTTGGCAGTAAGCCACCAGTAGGGTTTAACAGCCCTCAGGGTTTAATAGCCCTTAGAGTTTAACAACCCTTATCGTAATCTTTCTAGGTTTAGGGTTGAGGTAGTGAACCTGCTAGACCTAGTTGTACTTCATGGCAATGAGACAGCATGTTCTAGGCTCATGGAGTGACCAAGCCTGAACATCATTTTTCAAAGATTACAATATATTTTGAGAGCTAATCCTCTCTGTGGTTTTTCCCCACCTTGGAGATTTCCACGTAAAAATCTGGTGTCTCTTGTGTATAATGTTGCATCTGTGTTTAAGTTTATGATTTCATGCATTCATTGTTAAATCATAATAACTGTGGACAAGTGATTAATGTTTAAGTGCATAAGTGATTGAGTTTTTGTGACAACTAATTCACCCCCCCTCTCAGTTGTCTGGCGCATTTCAACAGAAGGAAAAAGAGAGAGAGGGTAGGAGGTAGATAGGGGAGGGAAGCAAAGACTGAGAGAGGACCTAGGAAGTAGACAGGGGAGGGAATTAGAAAGTGAGAGAGAGGGTAAGAGGTAGAGAGGGGGGAGAAGAGAGTGAGAGAGAAGGTAGGAGGTAGAAAGGTGAGGGAAGCAAAGACTTAGAAAGAGGGTAGGAGGTAGATAGGGGAGGGAAGTAGAGAGTGAGAGAGAGGGTAGAAGGTAGAAAGGGGAGGGAAGAAGAGAGCAAGAGAGAAGGTAGGAGGTAGAGAAGGGAGGGACGTAGAGACTCAGAGAGAGGGTAGGACGTAGAGAGGGGAGGGAAGTAGAGAGTGAGAGAGATGATAGGAAGTGCAG
Organism: Cunninghamia lanceolata; assembly: GCA_027924645.1. Lineage (NCBI taxonomy): Eukaryota > Viridiplantae > Streptophyta > Pinopsida > Cupressales > Cupressaceae > Cunninghamia > Cunninghamia lanceolata. Next base: position 4,111,078 of record BSBN01000071.1, on the reverse strand, counting down.
CTGCCCTTGTAGAAATGTATGTAAAGTGTGGAAGCATAGACAAGGCATGTTAATTGTATGGCATAACACCTCAAAGAGATGTTCTATAATGGAATGCAATGATTGCAAGATATACAAAAAATGGATGTGTTGAAAAGGCTTTAGAAACTTTCAAGAAACTGCAATTGGCATGTGCATTGCCAGTTATGCTCAACATTCTTTGACATATTTTTATTAGTTTTTAGCAAAATCTGGAGATAATCTATAGCGTGCTCCCCATTAGGATGGCACTTTTTGCATTGAAAACTCAAAAAAAATACCACCATAATCTAAAGCTCTCTGTTAGTTATCTAACCATATAATTTTTTTCACATTTTGAGTACGTTTAGTGTTTCATCTTGAATTTCTTTTGTTAGTGTGTCCATTTTTTGTCAAAAACTAGTGTCTAGTATTTTTGACATTTTTTTTAACCGTTCATCGAAATTTGAAATAAGTTACATTTTTAGAAACTAGACTCCATTCTACACTTATTCAAAAAAAAAATCAATTTTCAATTAATTTTCAAACATTTTAGGGAGCAGCGCGCTCAAATTTTTGTTTTTCAGGATGTGTCCACTTTAAAAATTACTAAAAAATCAATTATTCATTGAAAATTATTAGAAAAATCAAGGATAAACTACATGGTGTTAGCTAATTTCTCACTGGAGCGATTATTGAAATACTAAAAGAAAGTTAATATTTTAGGGGGAGCACACCAGACACTATGTTATTTTTTTTGAGAAAAACAAGACCAATTTGTGTGCTCCCCCTTTTTGAACCCCTTAATCTCAACCATTTTTGGAAAAAAATAGTAGTTTAGAAACTAGATTCAGAGCACTACAACTCTTGTTTTTGTTCCATCATCAAATTTTGAGTGTAGCTATCTTCAATTGCTCATCCAACATCAATGTTTCCTGATTTCAGAAAAATAGTGGCATCTTAAGACCCTAGTTTGGTCCCTCATCTTTGTGCACTTACCCCCCATCTCTCTCTCAATGTCTCTATATTACATCTCTCTATATTAGTCCCTCTCCATCTCTCCCTCCATTTCTCTATATCTCTCCCTCCATCCCTCTCTCTATCTCTCCCTCCCTCCCTCTCTCTCCTTCTCTTTGCCTCTCTATCTCTATCTATCTATGGTTACCTCTCTATCTCCCCACATCTCTCTTCAAGGATCCTAATCTATTGGACCATGGTGGCTATGAGATCTCCTAAGGTAGCATCTTCTATGTTTTGTATTTCTCCATCATGAGGTGGGTTTTGTTTAGTATGAGAGGGTTGAGTAGCCATGTTGGTTCTTTCCTCAAGGAATATTTCTAGTACCTCTTGGCATGCTTCATCTCATTCATGCTGATAATCTATATGGGGAGCCTCTCATGCTATACAAGATTCTTCTAGGTCTTTTTCTAGGAGTCTCACCTCATTGTCAATTCAAGTGGTAGTGTCTTTGTAGTTTGTGATGGGATAACCCTAATGAAGGATTTTTTATTAGATGAACACTTGAGTGCTCTAAATTGATCTAGGTTTGGTTGAATCCTAGTATCTTGGTTCTAAACTAGGTTATCAAAAGTGATGAAGTTATGCAATCATTATTGTCCACCATTTGAGTTAACATCTTTATAATCATACCTATTTGAGATAGGTGCTAATGGATTGGGAAGGGTGTACTAGTGGAATGAAGGAGGGATAGATAGATCTAAGGGACCTTGTCCCTATCGTGTTATTGGTCTAGACATATTCAAGGGTACCATAAGTACCACAACAAAATGGGAAGACAAGGTGGGTGAAAGGTGGAAGAAAGAAAATGAGAGGGCTTGTCTAGAATGATTTTCCTTTCATGTTAGTTTCACCAAAAATATGTGATATTCTAAATCTTCTCATCACAAAAAGTGAATGAGGTGGACTCAAAACAAAACATGCAATATGTGCTACACCCTTATTGATGGTATGGATTGAATTACTCCTCTTCCAAAAAAATCTAGCTAAGCAAAGGAGAATTTAACTAATCACTCTCTTCTCATGGCAAGAGGATCTCATAGATGGTATTGATATGGTTGTGTGAAAAGAAAAGTGAAAGATAAATTCTATCTTATGTCAACAAAGAAGATAGGTCTATTGAGTGGTAATGTAATAATTAGAAAGAAAAGTCAAAGTGTGCAAGAGTGTACACTACTGAATTTTGTAGAAGATTATTCAAATGGGAAAGGATATATGCAAGAAGATGATATATTGATTATGTATGTATGTATGTGGCCTTCATAGACATCTAATTAGGCTCATATTTCTTCAAAAATGAAAGAAATAGATAAGCCATCTTATCAAGCTCATTATTTCGAAATGGAAAAGGAAAATATCACATGCCTTTCTTCATGAAGGGAAATACAAAACAATTTTCAGTTTAATCCTATAAGAAGAGATGTCACAAGTTATTTGATCTATACAAATTATCACCACTTTGACATAGTAACAACACTAAATAAATAACTAGAATGAAAAAATAATAGAACAACCATGATAGAGAGAGAGAGAGAGGGAGATATAGAGAGGGGTTTTTTAATGATTTAGTGTTGATGTTTAGGTTTTTGGGTTCACATTTAGGGAACTTAGATTTTAATAATAAGGAAGAGGAAGGTAAAGTGAGGGTGGGAGAGAGAGAGGGGGGAGATAGAGATCTAGAGAGGGAGAGAGATAATCTAGTGAGATGGAGAGATAGAGAGATAGAGATGGTAAGAGAGATAGAAATAGAGATATAGACTCAATCTTATTCTAGTCCATCCATTCGAGGGTTGTCCAACTTTCCTATGCCTATCTACTCATAAGTGGAGTGTACCTAAGCAATCATCTCATTAAGATTTGTGAGACCTTTGGACTAGGCTTAGCACTAAAATTTTTGTGCAGTCCATATTTCTTTTAAAGATAGATAAGCCTTGAACTAGGCTAGATCAATTCAACTAACTCTATAAATATAGGAGAAGTTCCTCTTTTTAATCCATAGTAGAAACCTAAGTGTCATCATCCCAATGATTATACCATAGTTTTGATAGGTCACCTTTTTTATCTTCTTCCCAAATAGAATTTCCACTCTCATCTACTTCATCATGGAATTTGACCCCTTTAGGACAATGAGAAGGGTCATGAGCTTGGATACAAGGAGTACACCATGAGTATACTTCCATAAAATTTGTGTACTGCAAAGTATTTGGAAGGTTTCTCCTTTTGTCCTTTGTTGTACTCTTCTTGGTCTCCTATCTCATTGGTGATGACTGTGATTGAGAAAATGGTGAGGCTAGTAACTTTGACACTTTGGATATCCTACTTGATATTTGAGGGAATGGTTTTATCATTTTCTTTAAGTTTTTGACCAAGGCATAATCAATGCCCCTACCTCTATATTGCCCCCTACTAAAGATAGGTGGATTCTTTACTCTCCCTACGTTCTTTAGAATCTCTAGCCCCTTTAGGTATCTTTAACTCTAAATTGAGCATTACTCCATCTATAGTAGCTAAGGGAGCACAACATTCTTGATTCGTCTTTGTCTCTCTAGTATTATTTTCTATGGGTCAATCTTGCTATTGCTTTCTTAAGGTTTTTACCCCTTTGTGAACTTCTCTTATTATAGAGAGGGGGAATCTACACCCTTATAGATATTAGGGCTTCTCTGGTCAAGGGAGATCCCCTCCCTATTATGATTTCAATTCCACTATTGCTTGTGCTCTTCTAAGAGAAGTTTAGGTCCTTTTGGAAAACATGGGGCCATGATCGTAAACCATAGATGCTCGACCACCTCCTCATAAAAAACCATAGGTGCTTGACCACCTCTTATCCTTGCACTAATCACATCCTTGCACCTCCTAGTTAGTGTCTCTATTCTAGTTCCTTCTGGGTGTTTATCTAAGTCTTGATTTATTGCAAGTGGTGGAGAAGTTGGGGTCAACAATTGGCTCTACTAGATCTGCAATGGTTTGGTATGGGTAAAGATCAATTGAGATGAGGTCACCTCATGCTTAACCTTAAATATGATACTTAGTCTCGTTTCAATTCTAAACAAAAATCATATTTTACATGAACAAAAAATGTGATCACATGTTATGTTTGAAAAAACATGCTCATGTTTTGTGGAACCTAAAACACGAGTGTGTTTTGGTTTTTTTCAAAATTTTAGCTCACCTTTTTAGGCTTGGAATTGTCTTGGTCAACCAAACCTAAGGATTGGACCTCTATGATACCTCCTACAAACATGTTTTTCATTGTCAATAACATTTTTGAACTTTAACGTCATCAGATTTACTCATTTTATAACAAATTTTGATGAAACCAACACCAAAACAACGAGCTAGTTCTTAGCTTTCCAACCATATATTTTTTTCAATTTTGAATAAGTTAAGATATTTATTTTTATTTTCTTTGAACAGTGTCCTCATATTCTTCAATCATATATGTATTGATTTTTCTTTATAAATTTTGATCTTCTTATCGAAATTTAAAAAAATATAGGATTGGTCTATGATTCATTCTTTACACATTCAAAAAAACATTTAACATTTTCAATTATTTTTGTGCAAGTTATGTCACACACATGCTCAATGATGCAGTTTTTAGGATGCATCCACTTTGAAATAACACAAAAAAATATATTGAATAAAAAATTATGAAAAAATACACAACTTCTAGTACTCACTCTTAACTACATTTTTGCCAACCAGTTTTTAAAAATAATAAATGCAACAAAAAATAGGGGGCACACACCAGACACTATGTTATATTTTAGTGAGAAAAATAGTAACACTTTTGTGTGCGTGCAATATTTAACACTCTTAATCTTAACTATTTTTTAAAAACTTTAGTAGTTTAGAAACTAGATTTAGAGCACTACAATTCTTGTTCTTTCCACATCTTCAAATTTTGAGTGCATGCATCTGAAATTACTCATCCAAGTTTAGGTTTAGCTAATTTTAGGAAAAAAGTGGCTACTTTTGACCCCCTTTTTGTATAACATTTCCATGCACTTACCCTTTAGAGGAAACTTCTCCTTAGATTACTTTTGGCTTACACCAATTGAGACATTGTGGCCTCGCAATGATTTCTTGTTCTTATAATACCAAAAATTTAAAGCCAACCACATTGTTCAACTGTCTATCAATGCCTCCTCATCAACCTAGCCAATTGCTATCCCTGAGGTTTCTCAATCTTTGTTGGCTGCTTCTATCCCTCCTCTTGTCCCACATGTAGAGTAGGGAAACTAACCTGAATCAATCAACCTCCCCCAACCTTGGGCACCTGCCATTTATGCAAAGGTCCCACCTCTAATATCTTACCTAAGACCTAGAGGCACACAACCCACACAATCCAGGCCTTCCTGACCTTCAACAGTTGCTTCAATTCCTCTTGCCTCTTTAGAGACTAGAGGAAAGAAACCCATGGTGTGGGACCCTTCCCCTTCACTCCCTCAATCTTCAGTGGTGGCCTTTACTCCTCTAGCCCCTTCGGTGGTTAGAGGAAGGTAACCCATACTGAGAGACCCTCATCTGATAGTGCCCCGCCCTTTGGTGGCTCCTTCTATTCCTCCACCCGCTCCTAGAGGATAGAAGAAAAGGAGATCATGTTGGGAGACTCCCCAGTTCCTCCTACAGATACTTTGAGCCGCACAAGGTGTAACCAACTTGTGATAGATCACAAGTGTCATCATCATTTTGTAGCTCATGAGCATGTGGTAGGGGAGGAACCCCTTCCCTCTTTCGTACAATCAACCCCTGACTTGAACCCACTACCTCATCTTCCTGTACCCTCTCCTCAACATGATTCTCTCCCTTCTCCCACTCCAACCTCTCGACCAATTCAACCAAATGTCAACATCACACCTAGTACCACTATCTCAGAGCCACTCCCACTGCAGCATACCTGATACCAGGTGTTCCTTGATGTCCTACATCCTACTACCATAGGCATGGACATTCTGCCACCACTACCTTAGTGCAAGTGTGAACATTATACCACCCCACCCTTTTGCAAACCCAAGTGCATGTCATCCTCACCACAATCGAGTCTTTCCGCTTCATCTATTCTAGTTGTGGAGACCTCTACTCCACTAGTGGCCACCAATTCTCGCAATCCCACTACTAACATTGAGCAACCACCAATTGTCATCTATTCTGATAGTGACCTGGATCAACCTTTCTCCAAGGAAGATGTAGTTGAGTCCTTGGAAGAGATACAATCTATGTCCTTGATCTTCACATGATCGATGGACCTCGCCTTTGATGAGTTACACCAGGATCCTCCCTTTGATGTAACCGATCCTCCACGTGATGAGCCAAGTGTTGTGCCTAGTACCAGGCCCTTAATGTGTTCCCTCTAGAGGCCTATCCACCATCCCTATATAATGAGCAATATTGGGATGTGGATGACCTACTAGAGCTTGATCCTTGAATGCAGTCCCTTCATATCATCTATTTTTATTTAAGGTTTTCCTATGTGTTATGTAATCCCTGTATATGAGTATGGCATGACTATTTGTTTTCTAGCTCTCCCTGGATGACCCTTGATTCCCTTATAGGCACATGGAAATAGGGGAAACAAAATTCCATGACATTCCTCTAAATATTTCTACATTCTTATCTTTGTTGTACTTGAAATTTTCCCCATTTTGGGGATGCAAAGTATTGAGTGATTTAGCATCCTTCCATGTTGACCCAAATATTTTATTTATCTTTTTGTGACATTCTTCCTTTGTATTTATAGTTCTACGTTCTTAAGAGGATGATGACAATTACAAAAAAAATCAATTACAAAAATTATCCCACAAAGATCATGTTATATATTGTACTAAATCCAAAGCAAATAGATCCCTTTGTGTTTATTATTGATGTTTCTTGTTTTATGTGACACCTTGTTGCATTGCTTGATTTCATGCCATGGTTACACAATCCATTGTGTATCATGCATGCAACATCACCTTGGTTGTCCTCATTGGGGGCAACCCCTTCATGACGTAGCTCTATGGAACATATCCTTTAGGTATATGCTTCCTGAAAGATCTCATACCTTATTCCCTTTTTTACCTTAAAATCAATTGCTCCTCCATGATGTAAGCAATTATTTTAAGGTGGGGGCATACACTTTCTATCCCTCACACTTAATCACACACCACACCAATGGTACACTCTCTACATCACCTTTTTATAGCATCTGTGGTCCTAAGCAAATACACTTGTTTAGATTGACCACCTTTATCAGAATTACCTAGCAAACAATAGAATTTTCTAGTCATGTAATTTATGATACTATTTGATATGTAGCTCACCTAGAAAAGCAATGCTAATCTATGATGTTTCATTTTCTATCAGCACTTCCCATAAGCCACCTAGAAAACAATGGACTTTGCTAGCTATAGTGACCTATGGAATCTTTTTAGTATGGTTCTTAGCAAACAATGAAATTTACTAGCTCTAGAACCATACCCTTCTATTTCTTCCTTCTCTATGTGTGTTTGTATTAGATTAATGTGCATTAGACTATTATTTGTTAATCACAAGGGTTTTGACAAATAATATTTGGTATTTAATCCTCCCTTTTATCAGCTTTATATATACAGGTATGCATGTGTGTCTAACATCTATTCTATATCTAGATTTTTCGGCCTACCACTATGGTTTTGTTGAATCTCATTTCTTTATTGCAATATTGTTTGTCACTACTCGCCACAATTCTAGATTCACATAAAATTTAGAGCACACACACTCTTTTATCAAACATTTCAATATTTAGTTGTCATTGAGGTGGAAACACCAAAAATAGGGTTGGATTGAGGAAAACTTCTATACAACCCAACCCTTCTCACCTAGTTGTGATCACAGGTTGTGTGAGAAAAGGCTTCAAACACGAGTGTTTGCACTCCCTTTTCCCTGCCTTATCAATTTCATTATTTCATTATTCTCATGTTATTCTTATCTAGCCACTTTATATATTGATGTCTATGCATTGATAATCGCTTTTATTGTCAACACGAATTCATCAAAATCCATACAGAACCATATAGATCAAGATTTTGAGTTTTGATACTGTATAGACCACAACGCTAAGCGCAAATGTCCACATCATGCGTTATCATCCTAGGTAGTGAGGCTACCCACTTGGTGCTAGGTTCCTCGTTATCTATAGTTTCCATTCCTATTTTTGTTTTTATTAATTACTACTTCCAATATTTCTTCTGTCTTCCACAGTTTTATTTAATTTTAGTCAATATTGTTTAATCATTCAATTTCAATTGCAACAAAATGACATAGCTCAGATAGTTATTCTTCTTAATTGGATAGCAGTAAGGCAGACACCTTGTTGTTTTAATTAAAAGATAGTTTAGTTAGAATCACATTTTCTATTAAACACTCATGCATCACATGTGTGTGCAATCCCATTATTGGACAAGCATGCATTATGTTGGTATCCCATGTGGTGAGATAGTAAAGAGTAATGAAAAACAAGGTATTAACAATAAAAGGTGTCTTTTTTCAAGGTGGAAGAAGTGTTTTCAAGGCGATTTGGTCTTGGAAGGTATAAAACAATTATATATATTTATCATTGAACAAAAGCTAAAAGAAATTCAAAATATACACTTTTCATCTCTACAATTACATATACATTATCTAATATTACTTCTAAACATCATATCATTTCAATCTCTAAAAAAATTATATTAGTTACAGAAAGTTAGAGATGCAATTATCTAGTACACATCAGATGCCCTTAACTTATGTGGAAACTAGCCCAATAATAAGCAATATTTTTGAATAAACAACATGCGTTAGAAATTGTCAAATAGGAATAAAGTTGTTTTAGCAATCCATGTTGATTGTGCCACATATATTTTTTCAAAATCAAATATTGGATGCTCCTACATCACATGTGTGTGCAATCCCATTCGTTGGACAAGAGTCTATTGTGTTGGTGTCCCATGTGATGAGACAGTGAAGAGTAATGGCAAACAAGGTCTTAATGACAAAAGGAGTCTTTTTCAAGGTGGAAGAAGTGTTTTCAAGGTGATTTGATCTTGGAGGGGATAAAAATCAATCAAAAAAATGTATTTATAATTAAACGGAAGCTAAAACAAATACAAAATATATATTATTCATCTCTACAATTACATATACCCAAACACTGTATCATGTCAAACTCTAAAAATATTATAATGTATTATCTAGTACACATTAGATGCCCTTAATTTATGTGGAAACTAGCCCAATAATAAGCAATATTTTTGAATAAACATCGTGTGCTAGAAATTGTCAAATAAGAATAAAGTTATTCTAGCAATCCATGTTGATTGTGCCATATATATTTTTTCAAACTCAAACACTGGATGCTCCTACATCACATGTATGTGCAATACCATTCATTAGACAAGAGTCTATTGTGTTGGTGTCCTATGTCGTGAGACAGTGAAGAGTAATGACAATCAAGGTCTTAACAACTCAAGGAATCTTTTTCAAGATGGAAGAAGTGTTTTCAAGGTGATTTGATCTTGGAGGGGATAAAAATCAATTAAAAATGTATTTATCATTAAACAGAAGCTAAAACAAATACAAAACCTATACTTTTCATCTCTACAATTACATATACCTAAACAATTTGTATCATCTCAAACTCTAAAATATTATAATGTTTTATCTAGTACACATCAAATGCCCTTAACTTATCTAGAAACTAGCCCAATAAGAAGCAATATTTTTGAATAAACATCATGTGCAAGAAATTGTCAAATAAGAGTAAAGTTGTTCTAACAACCCATGTTGATTGTGCCATATATATTTTTTCAAAATCAAACACAGGATGCTCCTACATCACATGTATGTGCAATTTCATTCATTGGACAAGAGTCTATTGTGTTGGTGTCCCATGTGGTGAGACAGTGAAGAGTAATGGAAAACAGGGTCTTAACAACAAAAGGAGTCTTTTTCAAGGTGGAAGAGGTGTTTTCAAGGTGATTTGATCTTGGAGGGGATAAAAATCAATAAAAAACATATTTATCATTGAATGGAAGCTAAAACAAAAAATATATATTTTTCATCTCTACAATTACATATACCTAAACATTATATCATCTCAAACTCTAAAAATATTATAATGTTTTATCTAGTATAAATTAGATGCCCTTAACTTATGTAAAAACTAGCCCAATAATAAGCAATATTTTTGAATAAACATTGTGTGCTAGAAATTGTCAAATAAGAATAAATTCGTTCTAGCAATCCATGTTGATTGTGCCATATATATTTTTTCAAACTCAAATACTGGATGCTCCTACATCACATGTGTGTGCAATCCCATTCATTGGACAAGAGTCTATTGTGTTGGTGTCCCATGTGGTGAGACAGTGAAGAGTAATGGCAAACAGGGTCTTAACAACAAAAGGAGTCTATTTTAAGGTAGAAGAAGTGTTTTCAAGGTGATTTGATCTTGGAGAGGATAAAAATCATTTAAAAATGTATTTATCATTAAACGGAAGCTAAAACAAATTAAAAAAATATACCTTTCATCTCTACAATTACATATACCTATATCATCTCAAACTCTAAAAATATTATATTAATTGGAAAAAGTTAAAGAAGTAATTATCTAATACACATCAGATGCCCTTAACTTATGTGGAAACTAGCCCAATAATGAGCAATATTTTTGAGTAGTCAAGTAAGTTTAAAGTTGTTCCAGCAATCCATGTTGATTGTGCCATAGATATTTTTTTTAAATCAAACACTGGATTATTGTCACTGGAGAAGTAGGCTGGAATTTTTAGAACAGCCTTGAGATGTTTCCACCATCATCCCTTTTGCCATCGTTATGATGTCGTCAGACATTGCACAGAGTTGCTTGCTGATCAACAAACTCTGAATCTAAAAAAATCTAACTTTTTTCCATAATATACCAGGCATTGTTCACGTAGAAAAAGGATTAGGCCCAACATAAGTTTTGACTTTGTATCCAAACATACGGAATTACAGGATGGATGAGTATTAGAATGAGAAGAAACTTGAGACATCACCTTTGAAAACAACAGCCACAGCCTGTCATATTATATACCTATAAAACAGGTAACAGAAATAGTTGAGCACAGTGTCTTTCTGACTTTCTGTTTGAGTTGGTGAGACTAAATTCTTTTTAATGACACGTTGCAATGCTTGAACAGAATTTCCAATTGAAAAGCAAGCACATGGGTGCTGAAAATGACCAGCATTTTCCGACAAGAATGAAGAAAAAAGGAGAATGAACAAGAAAAGTGTTGTCTTTTTTTTTTTGGGAGTTCTTGAAAAATTCTAAGACGTCGGTGACCTATAATTTTTGTGTAGAGATAGACTACTTTACTGGAATGTTGTTAGCTGAAATAAAATTGATCAAAGTGGATTGAATTTGCATATATGAATAGTATGATGGGTTAAAATGTTGTAGTCCAAATTGTATCTTGAAAAATTGATTGAATTTGTACACATGTATATAGTAAGATTGGTTAAATTGTTGTAGTGGAAATTGTACTTTGAAAAGTCATTGAATTTGCATACATGTGTATAGTAAGATTGGTTAAATTGTTGTAGTCGAAATTAGTAGGTATGATAAGGTTAGTTTTATGGTTGTAGTCAAAATTGGTAGGTAATCATAATAGTGTTTTATATCTATGACAAAGTTTTACTCTTTTAGAATAAATTAAATGTTTGCTATATTATGAAATGGATTTATGACAAGTTTTACTCTTTCAAAAAAAATTTATACGGATTGTTTTGGGTGAAGCTTTTTATTGAGAAAGATTGTCATATTTAATTAATTAGAATCAAAACAATATTTTATGTTTAAGTGTGTAGTACATTATGAGATTTGTGATAGCAAATCTATACGGATTGTTTAGGTAAAGCTTTTTTTTTGAGAAAGACTGTCATTTTTAATGAACTAGAATATTTTTATATTTAAGTGTCTAGTACACTGTGAGATTTGTGATAGCAAATTTATAGGGATTGTTTAGGTGAAACTTTTTATTGAGAAAGATTGTCATATTTAATGAGCTAGAATTGAAACAATAATTTATATTTAAGTTTCTAGTACATTATGAGATTTATGACAGCAAATTTAGAGGGATTATTTAGGTGAAGCTTTTTATGGAGAAAGATTGTCATACTTATGAACTAGAATCGGAACAATATTTTATATTTAAGTACATCTAATACATTATGAGATTTATGACAAGTTTTACTTGTCAAAAAAAAAAACTCTCTACTAGATTTTATTCATTATGACAATCAAAGATGTTTAGTTTTATTTATGAGAGATGGTCCAATATACGTCACATTCTTAAGAGTGATCCAATATTTATTCATTGTACATGCTCTTCGCACCTCTTTTCTCATAATTTCTATTTCAAGTACAAGTTCTCCAATCCAATTCATTATTTGTTCTTCCTCATGATGATAGATCATGGAGTGTTAGTTTCTAAAAAAATATGTTTAGGTAAATCTTTTTATTGAGAAAGATTGTCATATTTAATGAACTAGAATGAGAGCAATATTTTATATTTAAGTACATCTAGTACATTATGAGATCTATGACAAGTTTTACTTGTTAGAAAAATAATAACTATCTACAAGATTTTATTCATTATGACAATCAAAGACGTTAAGTTTTATTTATGAGAGATGGTCCAATATAGAGTGCATTCTTAAGAGTGACTCAACTCTCTACAAGATTTTATTCATTATGACAATCAAAGATGTTTAGTTTTATTTATAAGGATGATCCAATATAGAGTGCATTCTTAAGAGTGATCCAATATTTATTCATTGTACCCCTTATCCGCACCTCCCCTCTCATATTTTCTATTTCAAGAACAAGTTCTGCAATCCAATTGATTATTTGTTCCTTCTAGTGATGATATATCATGGAGTGTGATCTTCCAAAAAGATATGCACAATTGAATCCAAAAACTCTCTAAATCAATATTCATAAACTATCAGAAAAATCTTATCTACTAAGAACTCTTTCTATCAATATGTTGTCTAAATTATTTTTTTCAACCACAATTTCAAAGACAAACAAATTTATTATAAATTTATCATTTATCTTTTTCACTTGAAACAATTTTAAATAACTTATTTTAATTACTAGTGGTCAATAATATATAAATTTATGGTGTTATCCACCATTACAGAAAGTCTATATAATTTTTTTAAAAAAAAAATATACAGCATGATCAAATACAGCATAAATCTTTGGTTTTATACCCTTAAATAATTTGCTGAAAATTATCATGAAGACATGGTTACCTGAAATACGTCTCTTGTTTTTGTCTCATGCGGAACTAATTTTAAACAAATCACTTCATTCCTCGTAATATGTGCATTGCTTGTGGCGCGAAGACCAAGGTGATAATATTAACGTACGGCACACTTAATTTTCATTATTGATTAGGTGTTAATTATTATATTATTTAGCAATATATAATAATGTTGTTCCCTAAAGGACATCCAATAACCAGACAGTGTAAGGTCTGGATTCTTTCCAGAGAGCTTGGAGTGCATGAAGACCGTCCCGTACAAGAGCTATTTGAGCTTCTTTAGGCAATTCTAAAGAAAACGATGGGGATATCTTGGTAATGGATGTGATCGTTTAATTAAGATTTGTTTTATTTTTATCAGATTAAAAGCGATTTAATTTATTAGATGAGTTTTGATTTTTAGAATTTGAGTTTCTAAAAATATGAATTTATATAAAAGATTTTTTAAAGTTTCATTTTCATTTTTTTAAATAGATTTTTTTAAGAATAATGACATTATTTAATATTGTCTCTGTAATAATAAAATATATATTTTTTTGAAATAAGTATTTGTGTTAAAAAAATGTGTTAAGAAAAAAAATTAAAATACATTTTATAACAAAAAGTGGGTGCATAAAGTTACAATTTAAAGTTTAGGTAAGGTGGAGTCATATATTCAAAGAGAGAAATAAAGTTGTTAAACAAGAAGAGCTAAAGAACTAATAGTAGGAGGCGGGTCATGGTCATCTGGGTTCCACACATCTTAATTGTCCTATTTGTTAGGAATGGGTTCCCAACCAATAGGATCACCATATGGATTGTCCTCATTAGTTTGCACTTCATCGCGAGGTTAAGAAGCAACCATGGTAGGAGAAATGGCTAGGGAAAGTCAAGGGAATTTGCCACTATCTGGTCAACCTGGAGCTCCTATGGAATGACGATGAGGAGAAGGTGAACATTAGTTAGAGGACTAAGACCAACCATGTGCACTGTAACCACGTGCTTTGTGTTGAGAAATGTGAGAATCATCATTGCCCACGAGTAGTCTAACTTCTGCCATGTCAACGCCCTTGAATAGGGGATTGGCCTCTGTTGGAAGGAGGAGGAGAGGTCGTATAGCAACCATATAAGAAGCACTACTGCAATGGTCTAAAAGAATTTATAAATGGGCCATTTCAAGTCCAACTTTATTTTCTTGCACTTGTATCCATGTTAATACATTGGAACGTACCATAGATTTAGAATACAATGAGAAAAGGTTGTCAACAATACAACCAACAAAAAGAGTAGAGTTTCGATCTTTCCAAATGCTAAAAAAGATTTCCACTTTGAAAACATGTCAGATATAAGTATACGTAGCAGGGATTCTAGGCCAATCTCCTAGAAGTATCATATACCAAGAAAAATGCTCATGTCTAGAGGGCTTAAAAAATCATAAATCCAATGCCAAGCTATATAATAATACAAAAAATATACTTATCATTTATTATGTTTTTCTACTATTGATTAATAATATTAGTAGTAAAATATTCTAATAACTCTTCAATTGTCATGTCATATAATTAGGATTGTCATGTCATATATAATTAGAATAATTATGACATGTGTTTTGTTTCATTTGAAATGATTTTTTTTTTCTTCATTTGAAATGATATTGATGAGTTTGATTTTACTTTTCCTTAAAATGATGTTGAAAATGATATCAAATTTTATTTAATTTTAAAACATACAAACAATAAAACACTTATCATCTTTCTCATGCTTTGTAGTAAATATAATTATTATTTTTCTAATTGTGCATATCTAAAGCAATAAGACACTAAATCTAAGGGGTTTGTTATGAATTTATATGGAGGAGCAAGTAAATGGTAACAATAGGGCAAGTGGCAGGGGTGGATGAAGACAATATTAATGGTAGTTTGGATGTTATGCATAAGGGTTTCGAGAAAGCTCTTTCAATTAGAAACCCACAAATAAAAAATCAAGTTTGGCCCACATTTGAGGAAGTTGATAGGGAGATATATGTGGAGTGTAAAAACTTGTCCAATCTCTTTCACAATTGTAGTACTTTATATTATCTCAAATTTGTTTTAGATTCCTAGATCTCTCTTAGTGTTGGTTAAGGCATGATGTTGCTAGGTTTTAAGGGGGGTCTAAATGTTTAGAAGTACAAAGATAATATTGAAAAAGAACCATTAATGGATGTTGAAGGATCAACTCATTCTAACAAATCACTATGTCTCAAAAACCTTTCTTTTGGGGAACATTTCAATGAAGATGATAGAGTACCTAGTAGAATTAAACCTTTGGAAAGAAAGTTTTCATCATGCTTTTAGAGATCTAGATTGTACATCCCTTATATTTAGATTTTTTAAAAGAAGGCCCTCCACAAAACAACTCATGGTCTCTAGGTTAAATTCACTTAGTGTAATCTTGATCACTCTTCACTTTCACTATTTTTTAAAAGCTTCTTCTAGATCATTTTTCACTCAAAGGAGGACCAAAATTTCATTTGGCTTAATGGACCTTGGTTCTTTGGAAGTCTTGGGTCCTCATATCCCTAAGGAAACATTTTTTTCAATCCATAAGTTGAACTATTAATGAAGGTTCTTTTTGTGGATTCACCTCTACAAACTTCTTATGGTGTAAGTGCATGGAAATGGGGGACAAAGTAGTGGCCATCATTGAGATTTTTAGCAAAACATGTTCACATTATGAAAAACATAACGCATACCTGTTTTAATGCATAGGTGTTTTTATTGCCTTAAGTTCAAATTTTTTATGATCCCACCATTTAGGCTTGGATTTCCAAGCCTAAGGGTTGGAAATCTCTTGTGGCTCCTAAATTCATGTTTTTAACATAAATCAACTTGAATTCAAACTTCAAATATCAAGTTTAAATGTTTTGCAATGAAATGTTATGAAACCACCACCAAAATAAAGAGCTACTTCTTATCTTTCTAGCCATATAATTTTTTATTATTTTGAATAAGGTATTTATTTTTATTTTCTTTGAAGATTCTCTTCATATTCCTTTAGTACATATGTATTGATTTTTTATATAACTTTTGACCTGCTTGTCCAAAATTAAAAAAAAATATAGGATCGTTCTATGCTTCACTCTAGACACATTAAAAAAATACATTTTCAATTAGTTTTTTGCAAGTTATGTCACACACACACACACACACACACACACACACACACACACACACACACACTTAGTGATGTAATTTTCAGGATGCATCCACTTCAAAAAATCACCAATAATATATATATATACAACTTGTAGTACTCACTATTTTTAGTGATAAAAATAGGAACAATTTACTTTGTGCTCATCATTTCACCCCCTAACCTTAACCATTTTTTAAAATCCTTAGTAGTTTAAAAGCTAGATTCAAAGTACTATAATTTTTTTTCTTAGCATATCTTCAAATTTTGAGTCTACACATCTTGAATTACTCATCCAAGTTCATATATAGCTAATCTTAGAAAAAAAAAAAGTGATGACTTTTGAACCCCTTTTTGTCCCCCATTCCTGTGCACTTACCCTATGGTGCTAAATTCTCTAAATTTGATCAAGTTGGTTGTTATGTACTTGGGGATATGATAGTATAAAGTATTTAGGTGGAGGTTGATCTTGTGCAATAGTGTGTCCCACTTGTGGGACATCTTGATTTTTGCGTAAAATCATGTACATTTTGGAAAAATTAACGATTTAAGCCTAAATGTGTTCCATCTAAGGGGGTTGATTGAAGGGGGTTATATCAAAGCCCCTTAGATCAAATCCCCTTGCATAAAAACCCCTAGGATTAAATCAAATCCCCGATGGAGTCTCCTCTACACCTATCAAAATGCTGACAAAAAACCAATTTTGCTTCACTTTTTGGGGGATCAAATAAATTCATTTGGAAATTTTATTTTGTAAGTATGTAGACCTTAGTATTATCTTTCTAAAAATTATAATATGTAGTATTTTTCTTTAATATTATATTTTTAAACATTTTTATAATTGATGTAGGTCTATTACGAAAAAATAATGACCTGTATTCACTTGACACTAGGAAAAATAACATTGTTAGAAAAATCTCAAAAAAATGCACTACAATATACATAGATGTCCTTATTTTAATGAAAAACAAAAAAAAAATATTTTGATGTATGCTTAAGAGAAATGCATTATGGAATAAAATAGGTCTAAAATTTTTGTTAGTACTAATTCAAAAATTAATCATGAATATTTGATAAAAAAATTACAACAAAATATCCATGCACTAGATAGTGGAGTTAATGGTCTAATTCCAATAAATCACAAAAAAAAAAAATATTTGTAGTGAAAGTTATGTGATATGGAATAATGTCACTCAATAAAAAAATAGAAAAAATAAAAATAAAAAATGATAGAAATAATTCTTTCAAAATATAAAAAATTTATAGCTTGAATCTACATACAAAATTATACAACTCATTATTTTACATCATCATTAAATTCTTGACCATTTGTTCCCTATAATTGACACAATTTGAAAAATGTTGAAAATATTGATTTTGAGTGTCCCGCTTTGGCCAAAAAGTGGGACACACTATTGCGTTGTCACCCTGGATAGAGATGCTAACATGTGGCACACATCCCTTAAGTTAGTTATATCAAATATTATGGATAACTTGTGTAATTGATTATATCAGGCGTTGAGTAGGCCTTCATTAGGATTACCCATCCATTATGTTATTAGGAGGAGGTCTATATATAGGTGGTGATTATCATTGTAACGAGATGTGTCAATCATGTTATTGTTTGGGATCTCTTTGAGATATAACATGAAGTGGCTTCTTCCTTAAGGAGTATTGTACAATGTTACCCTAGTTTAAGGGTTTATTTGATTCCTACATATATTTGATATTAGGACAACTTGACCTAGATAAACATCTCTTGTGTTGTGTGAGATATATATTATGTATTATATTTTTTCCATTATTATATGTGTGGATCTTATCAAGTGGTATCAAAGCTATGATTTAGGAAAATGTGAACAAAACCCTATTTTTTAAAAAATTACCTATATCTTTCAAACAACTATGAATCTTTCTACAAAATTTTAATTACGGGTAGAGAATCATCTAAGGATGCTACAGTCCAAAAATTTGGACTCTCATTAATATTGAGTGAGTTATTACAATTTTATGATTTTTCATAATTTCGCTTTATAGGCCGCAAATCATGAAAATTTTCTAAGATTTTTATATTTTTTTTGGAAAGCTTGCCAAATTTTACCAGTGGCCTATTAGCTATGTTTTTATTTTTGAGGTCCAAAACATTATGAAAACATTCAATTAAATTCAAGTATGTTGTAAAAATTTAGAAACCCTAGTTTCAATGGTGTTTCCTAATTTTAATGGAAGTGGAGATGCATTAGAATGGTGGAACCAATATAAAAGAGCTTCTAGTCAAGAGAAAATATAGATATTTTTTACATTTAAGGGTGGAGCTTACAAATGGTATTACACATTGCATAAGGATATTTCTTCTTTAAATGGACTATAACAAGCTTTCTTAGATAGATGAGCTCAAGAAGAAGATGAAGGACAAGAACAAGAAGATGATGAACAAAAAGATGAAGAAGAAAATGGAGAAGAACAAGTAGAAGGAGAAGTAAAAGAGGATAATGAAGAGAAGATGAAGGATATGGGTAAATGCACTTTATATCCAAGGAAGGATAATTCAATCCTTTAATTTCATGGATGTATTCAAAAGGAAAAAGTTATTGTTTCTATAAACCTAGCAGAAAGTATAACTTCATCAAAATGGAATTAGCCAAGAAGCTATAGGTAAAAAAAGGCACATCAAGAACAATCAAATATTGGGTAAGGATATTCAATTTTTTGAGGATTTGAAGCTCTCTAGATGGATAAATATGTTTTTCCTTCAATCTTTCTTTCTTTGGATATGGATGGGTTGGATATTGTTCTTGTTTATTTGTGGTTAGAATCTATGGGAATAGTAAACATCAATTTGCAAAAAAAGTTCATGAAGCTTTGGTATAGGAGGAAAAAGTCACAGTACATAATATTATGCATAATGAAGTCCAAAGGAAAGTCAAGGAGGAGAAAGTTCAAGAATCTAATAAAGATTCCACCAATGAATTAGATGGCATACAAGAGGAGAAAGTAGAGGAAAACAAAGAGACAAGTAATTCTCTTCAAGATAGAGAACATGATAGAGATAGAGATAGAAAGAGGGGGACAGAGACAGAGAGGGGAGAGAGATATAAAGATAGAGTTATAGAGAGAGAGAGAGGATAGAGAGATAAAGAGATAGAGGGAGAAATAGATATAAATATAGATCTAGGGAGAAAAAAAGGGAGAGATAGAGATGGAGAGGGGGAGATGGGGTAGAGATAGAGATAGAGAGAGGATAGAGAGATAGAGATGGGGAGAGGGAGAGAGGGAGAGATAGAGAGATAGAGAGGGAGAGGGAGAGATATAGAGACAATGGGATAGAGATAGAAAGAGATAGAGAGGGCGACATAGAAATAGAAAAATAGCATTAGAGAGAGGGAAAGATAAAGAGAGATAGAGATAGAGTTAAAGAGAGATAGAGACATAGAAAGAGAGAGAGATGGAGAGGGAGAGATAGAGAGGGAGAGGGAGAGGGAGAGCAGGAGAGATAGAAATAGATAGAGGGAGAGATGGAGAAATAGAATTAAAGAGGGGAAATATAGAAAGTGGGGCATATAGAGAGAGGCAAAGGGAGAGAGAGAGAGAGAGAGAGAGAGAGAGAGAGAGAGAGAGAGAGAGAGAGAGAGAGAGAGAGAGAGAGAGAGAGAGGACCAAAAGGGGGTCTTAATATGCCACTTTTTTTATGAAATCAGGAAAGACTAATGTTGGATGAGAAATTGAAGATAGTTACACTCAAAATTTGAAGATATAACAAAACAAAGAGTCATAGTGCTCCAAATTTAGTTTCTAAACTACTATTTTTTTCAAAAATGGTTGAGATTAAGGGGTTTAAAAGGGGGAGCACACAAATTGGTCCTATTTTTTGAAAAAAACATAACATAGCGTCTGGTGTGCTCCCCCTAAAATGTTAACTTTTTCTTAGTATTTCAAAAATCACTTTAGTGACAAATTACCTAACACCATGTAGTTTATCCCTAATTTTTCTAATAATTTGTTCATGAATAATTAATTTTTTACTAATTTTCAAAGTGGACACATCCTAAAAAATAGAAAATTGAGTGTGCTCCCCCCTAAATTTTTTGAAAACTAATCAAAAAGCATTTTTTTTTTAATATATGTAGAATGGAGTCTAGTTTCTAAAAATGTAATTTATTTGAAATTTTGATGAATGGTTAAAAAAAGTCAAAAATACCAGACACTGGTTTTTGACAAAAAAATGGATACATTAACAAAATAAATTAAAGATGAAATCCTTAACATACTCAAAACATGAAAAAAATTATATGGTTAGAAATCTAACAGAGAGATTAAGATTATGGTGGTATTTTTTTGACTTTTCATTGAAAAAATTGCAAACCTGATGGGGAGCGCGCTCTAGATTATGTGATTTTTGTTACAATCTAGAAGAACACATCTTTGGACATCCTAAACACAGTCCAAGCCTTTAGGTTGGAAGCCCAAGGCAAATCCAAGCCAAAGGCTTGGAAATTACCAAGGCAAAGCATTACGAGAGCGTGTTATAATGTGCTCGTGTTATGTGCATTCACATAATGCAAGTGCATTATAACATACTCGCATTATGGTGAAATAAAACATTTCACTCCATCCTTACCCCTCTCTCTATTATTATCTCACCCTCCCCTCTACATCTCTCCCTCCCCTATCTCTTTCTCACCTCTACTTCCCTCCTCTCTCTCTCTCACTCTCTACTTCCCTCCCCTCTCTATCTCCTACCCTCTCTCTCACTCCCTACTTCCCTCCTCTCTCTCTGACCTATCTACCTCCTAGTTTTCCTTTTCCTTTCCAATTTCCTGATAGATCCCACCAATTTTTCTTTATTTTACTATTTTCCACCTCTCCTCTCATCATTCTTCCCATCCAATGAATTTTCATTTTATCTTGTTTCCATTTCATCCTCCCAATTTATATCCTCATCCCTCTTTGCATGTCCTAGTTTTCTTGTTTCCATGTTCTTTGTCGATAAGGGAGAGGGAGAGGGAGGAAGAGGGAGAGAGGATAGAGATAGAGGGGAGAGAGAGGGGAGAGATAGGGTGATAGGGAGAGAGAGAGAGATAGAAAGAGAGTCCTAGTTTTCTTGTTTTCATTTCCTTCATCGATAAGGGAGAGGGAGATATAGAGGGGAGAGATAGGGAGGTAGAGGAATGATAGGGGAGAGAGAGCCAAGAGATAGGGAAAGATAGATAGGTAGAGAGAGAGAGAGAGGAGATAGATAGGGAGAGATAGAGGAGACAAAGGGGAGAGATAGGGAGATAAAGAGCGAGCAAGATGTTCAGAGAGATAGGGAGAGAGATTGAGAGGTAAAGGGATGATAAAGATATAGGGAGATAAGGGAGAGATAGGGAGATAGAGGTTTAGGGTTGCTTGGGTTTAGGTTTTAGGGACATTATTTAGGGTTTAGGGGTTTGGAGAGAGAGAGAGAGAGAGAGAGAGAGAGAGAGAGAGAGAGAGAGAGAGAGGTTTAGGGGCATTATTTAGGGTTTATGGTTTCAGGTTTAGGGGTTAAGGTTTTGAGGTTTAGGGTAACTTAGGGTTTAGAGAGAGAGGACCGATAGGGAGATATAGAGGAGACCAAGGGGAGAGATAGGGAGATAGAGAGTGAGGGACATGGCCAGAGACATAAAGAGACAGATTGAGAGGTAGAAGGATGATAGAGATAGGGAGATAGGGGAGAGATAGGGAGATAGAGGTTTAGGGTTTAGGGTTTAGGGGTTTAGGGGTTAAGGGTTAAGGTTTAGGGGTATTATTTAGGGTTTAGGGTTTATGGTTTAAGATTTAGGGGTTAAGGTCTAGAGGTATAGGGTTTAGGGTTTAGAGAGAGAGGATCGATAGGGAGATATAGAGGAGACCAAGGGGAGAGATAGGGAGATAGAGAGTGAGGGACATGACCAGAAAGATAGGGAGAGAGATTAAGAGGTGGAGGGATGATAGAGATAGGGAGATAGCGGAGAGATAGGGAGATAGATGTTTAGGGTTTCTTAAGTTTAGGGTTTAGGGTTTAGGGGTTTGGGGTTTAGGGTTTAGGGTTTCTCAAGTTTAGGGTTTAAGGGTTAGGGTTTAGGGGAATTATTTAGGGTTTAGGAGTTAGGGGTTAAGGTTTAGAGGTTTAGGGTTTAGAGAGAGAGGATTGAAGGGAGATATAGAGGAGACCAAATGGAGAGATAGGGAGATAGAGAGTGAGGGACATGGCCAAAGACATAGGGAGAGAGATTGAGAGGTAGAGGGATGATAGAGACAGGGAGATAGGGGAGTGATAGTGAGATAGAGGTTTAGGGTTGCCTGAGTTTAGGGTTGATTGGGTTTAGGGTGTAGGGGTTAAGATTTAGGGGCATTATGTAGGGTTTTTGCTTTAGGGGTTATGGGTTAAGGCCTAGAGATATAGGGTTTAGGGTTTAGAGAGAGAGGACCAAAAGGGAGATATAGAGGAGACCGAGGGGAGAGATAGGGAGATAGAGAGTGAGGGACATGGCTAGAGACATAGGGAGAGAGATTGAAAGGTAGAGGGATGATAGAGATATGGAGATAGGGGTTTAGGGTTTAGGATTGCTCAAGTTTAGGGTTTATGGGTTAGGGGTTAAAATTTAAAGGTTTAGTTTTTAGGGTTTAGAGAGAGGGAGAGAGGACTGATAGGGAGATATAGAGGAGACTGAGGGGAGAGATAGGTAGATAGAGAGTGAGGGACATGGCTAGATACATAGGGAGAGAGATTGAGAGGTAGAGGGATGATAGAGACAGGGATATAGGGGAGAGATATGGAGATAAAGGTTTAGGGTTGCTTGTGTTTAGGGTTTAAGGTTTAGGGTTTAGGGGTTTGGGGTTTAAGGTTTAGAGGTTTAGGGTTTCTCAGGTTTAGGGGTTACGAGTTAAGGTTTAGGGGAATTATTTAGGGTTTATGGTTTAGGGGTTACGGGTTAAGGTCTAGAGTTATAAGGTTTAGGGTTTAGAGAGAGAGGATTGAAAGGGAGATATAGAGGAGATTAAGGGGAGAGATAGGGAGATATAGAATGAGGGACATGGCCAAAGACATAGGGAGAGAGATTGAGAGGTAGAGGGATGATAGAGATAGGGATATAAGGGAGAGATAGGGAGATATAGGTTAAGAGTTGCTTGGGTTTAGGGTTGCTTAGGTTCAAGGTTTAGGGGCATTATTTAGGGTTTAGGGTTTAGGGGTTAGGAGTTAAGGTTTATAGGTTTAGGGTTTAGGGTTTAGAGAGAGAGGACCGATAGGAAGATATAGAGGAGATCGAGGGGAGAGATAGGGAGATAGAGAGTGAGGGACATAGCCAGAGACATAGGGAGAGAGATTGAGAGGTAAAGAGATGATAGAGAGAAGGATATAAGAGAGAGATAGGGAGATAGAGGTTTAGGGTTTAGGGGTTTGGGGTTTAGGCTTGCTTGGGTTTAGGGTTTAGGGGTAAGGGGTTAAGGTTTAGGGACATTATTTAGGGTTTATGGTTTAGGGGTTAAGTTCTAGAGGTATATGGTTTAGGGTTTAGAGAGAGAGAGAATAGGGAGATATAGAGGAGACCGAGGGGAGAGATAGGGAGATAGAGTGAGAGACATGGTCAGAGACATAGGGAGAGAGATTGTGAGGTAGAGGGATGATAGAGATAGAGAGATAGAGGTTTAGGGTTGCTTGGGTTTAGGGTTTAGGGTTGCTCATGTTTAGGGTCGCATGTCAAAAATAGTCTCTCTATCTTGATCTCTCTCCCTCCCCTCTTTAAACACTTAAAACATTAAAGACACTTAAAACACTTATAAGTTTCCATGCATGAAAGCATATAAACATTCCATGCTTTTCAAAAAATGGACAAAAGCATGTGGGATCTGTGATTCAGATCCTACATACCTATTATTCACTACTTTTCATGCGTTCTATCAGATAGGAAAATGCTTTTTCATGGTATTTGACGTTTTAAGAATCATTATTTGATTAATCCACCACCTTTTTTTGTTTTTTCAATGTAGAAGAAGCAAATTGCATCCTTTTGGATAGAATTTGATTATTTAAACTAAAAGTTTCATTTTTCATATTGTTTCAATGCCAATTTCAATGTCTTTAAATTGAATTTGATGATATATGTTTATTTTTTTCATAAATTTCACTAATCGTATTAGAGTTATATAGAATTCAATATTGAATATGAAGGAACTTGCCAAAAAGATCAAATTTTTGAGGATTTTGAAGCCAAATTTTGGAGGATTGGACAACTCCAATCTTGTAATATAAGGTATGTTCTTTATGTATTTGTTTACTTCACAAAGTTATGTTCTTTAGAACACTCACAATCACTAAAACTAGAACTATCTAAGTTAAAAAAGTCATCATTATGTGTATTAATAGAATTAGAATCATTAAAAGAATGATATATACATGAATTTGTTGTATCTTGATTAGTTAACCCTAAATAATTTTAAACATTGTCAAAATTGTAAGTACACATCCTTGATTCTTCTTCTTGTCAATGTGGAAGTGAACCACAACCTTGAGAAACAACATCATGACATTCAAGACTCTTTTGTACTCTCTCAGTTTGAACTATGTCATTGCTACCTCCCTATAACAAAGTATTATCATCATTCTCTCTAATGTAACTAGTTGTATCAACATAAAATATAGTGCTATTGATGCTACAAATCTGATATAATTGTTCCTCATTTAGTAATGAGTTGTCGTTCTATCATCCTCTTGGCCATTTACCTCTAAAAAATTAGTTTCAGTTTCATTTATTGGACCTATACTAGATAAGTTCTTTGTCGTTTGAGTACCCTCTAAAATTTTTGGACTGCCATCTCTAGGTTTCTCCAAGAAATTAGACTAGTTAGGTTGCAATAAACTCTATATTTTAGTCTTTTGTCATCATAAAACTCAGTCAAAAGATCACTGACAACTCTGTCATCATAATTAGCCTTAAAATTACTCCTTTCTTGATGATTACACCCCTTGGCTATCTTGAATAGCTAATTCAAACTATAATTGATGCTCTTTGTGTTCATCATTATTTTCTTCAAGTCTTGCATCATAAAGTTAGTTTCTAATGATAGTTAGTATTTTTTCTCTTAACATTTCTTTGGACATATCTATTGAAGGAAAGGAGTCTTGATTAGTGTCTTACCACTTAGACCAATTGTCACATCATTTCTAGTCAAACTAAGGATATTCTCCTAACTTTTAAAGATTGCACCATAGTTAGGATTACACAAAAGAGATAAAATTTTAAGAGTTTGATCATGGTAGAATATGATATCAACAATCAACATGTGCTCATCTATGTCATCAAGAACATCTAGACCTAGACTGTCATTACACATCTCACCTCTAATCTAATCATGTCAAAATCAACATGTTTAGAGTCATTTATTAGACAAACATAATCATAAAATCCCTCTTCATTTCCAACGTCAATAGTGACATATAAACCATTCAACTCATTCTCATCATTGGGACTAGGTGTGCCATCATACTCAATGTCTTCTTTACTGCCAATTGACTAATTTGTATTCATTGATTGTGATACTTCAACACTTTTAGTCCTTATAACGATAATATACTTAACTTGTTTGTCATAACAATCATGTTGATTATTTATTATGCTTCTAACATCATCATTATGTTCCTTTTCATTAATTCCATTGGTTTTTTCTTCATTAACTTTGTGATCATTACTCCCATGACCTTGATTGACAATAGATTGCTGATTTGAGATGACTTCATACTTGTCTTCATGAGCTACTTTAACTAATGGTTGGGTCCATCACAATGTTATTTTCTTATTCATGATGCATATAGAAATCATCATCATGCTAAGGAAATGAGAAAAGACTCTAACACTAGAAGAGAGTGAAGCTGAGAATGAGAGGAAAAGAGAAAGAATGAGGTGAATTCACGAAAGTAGGAAATTGTCAACCATACAAGAAGACATGCCACCATTTCCAATTGAAGAGGAACATGACACATCTAATCAACCTGAGAGAGATGGAATTAGAGGCACAAAGGGAACGAATGCAAAACCTTTGTTCAATGAGAAAATTGAATCTCGAAGTTGGAGGCACTCCATCGATCACAGGTCAAGTTGAAGGAACACCATCATTCTCTTCTCAAATTGGAGGCACTCCATATTTCACAGGTGAAGTTGAAGGTACATCTGTTAGATTTAGGGCACACAACTGAGAGGGGGGGTGAATTAGTTGTACAAAAGTTTCTCTTTGATTAAACACTTAACTCCACATTGTTAATTAGTAGCATAATAGAAGATCAACCATGAAAGCATAGTGCAACAAATCAAGAACAAAAACACATCAACACATGAGACACCAAGATTTTTGATGTGGAAAACTCAGTTAAGGGAAAAACCATGAGGTGATTAACCCAAGAATGTATTCTCTGTTAGAAGAATAGAAAGAACAAAATGTCACATGCCAATTAGGGCTCACTGCCTGAGCACACTGCTCACAAGAGGCTCATTGCCTATAAGAGACACACTATCTACAAAAGAATAAGTATCACATACTTGAACTGGTAAATAGCATCTTCACCATGTTTGAGTTAGTTCTATTTAAGCTCAAACCTTCTACTCTGCCTTTCTCTCTTCTCTTCGCTACCACACGCTCATCTCCACAAGTTCCACTTTGAAATGACTTCGCAATCCTTTATTTATACATGACATCAACTTAGGAACAAACATCTAAGTCGATAAACAACCACAAGAACATTCGCAATGTGTATAATTCATCCAGTCGGCTAGTCACAGAAAAGAACACCTTCATCCAGAAGTATTTCTTCAATTTCGGGCTCCAACTCTAATGCGGACCATCAACATGAATTGAACATAATCCAAGGACCTCCACAAGCTTACCTAAATCACCAAGAACACCCGCACTTCCTCTACTTACTGAAATCCTTCTCTCCTTCATCTGGAACCTTAAGAACATAGTCTATCATCACTATCACAAAGGAATAGGTTCTTCTAGACCTTCAAGCCACAAACCAATCTTCTTGAAACTTCACAAGGACATCCTCAACACTTCTGTAAATCCGTAGAATGGGATAATGCATTACTGTATCTCACCGGACCTATCTGTCTCACTTTGTCACCACTAAACACCTACCAGAACTGGTTTTACTTGAACAACCATAACTTCTCCAGATCTTCATGCGGACCTCTAAAAACTTGACTGGAGCATCTCAAGACTTATATCTAAAAACCCTTTAAACTGCATCCTGTGAACCTCAACCTATCTTGGACTTTTACCTTGTTATCATCACTATTTTTCACTATTCCTAATTAAGACTGATTTTCTCAATATCCTCAGCACATAGCTCATCCAATCCTTCTCATTAATGCAACATGAGTATGTTGAAATCAATGACAACACGGGTTAAACCCATACTTGCAACAATCTCCCCCTTTGTCATTGATGGCAACATATGATGTGAAAAACCATCAAGACAAGAACTTCTCCTTACTGTCACAACTCCCCCTATCAACAACTATTCACATGTCTTCTCTTCCTGTACTGCTCCCCCTTTGATCATCAACCACTTGTTTTTCACATGTCTTCTCTCCCCCTTTGACATCAATGGCAAAGGGCTCATACTTGCAACTTTAGAATCACACCTGCTGCTCCCCCTAAGTAGCAGCTCCCCATCATCAATCCAGATCACAAGATATGACTGTGATATCCACCTAACTGATGTGCATCAGTGCATCCTAGTTGATCACCAGAGGGGCAATAACCCCTAACTTCTCCCTGAGAACTCAAAAGAGTCCTTGGGAAGAGGTTTAGTAAAGATATCTATAATCTGATCCTTGGAGGGCACATACTCCAATCTGACTTCATCCTTGTTCACTTGCTCTCTCAGAAAGTGAAACTTGATAGATATATGCTTAGTCTTAGAATGCAACACCGGATTCTTAGAAATATTTATTGCACTTGAATTATCATAGAAAATTGTGATAGGCTCCTCATATTCTACTTTAATATCTCTTAGCATCTACTTCATCCACAAGACTTGAGTGCAACTACCTGCTGTTGCAATGTATTCTACTTCAGTTGTAGACAAAGATAGTGCCTCTTGTTTCTTGCTTAGCCAAGAAACCAATCTTTTTCCTAAAAAGAATGCTCCACCACTGGTACTCTTCTAGTCATCCACATCTCCTACCCAATCTGCATCTGTATATGCATGAAGAGAGAAATCATTATCTCTAGGATACCACAGACCATACTCAACTATTCCTTTTAGATACCTAAAAATCCTTTTGATTGCCATGACATGAGATTCTCTGGGATCAACCTGGAATCTCACAACAAGACCAATAGCCTACATTATATCTGGTCTAGTTTGAGTGAGGTACAACAGTCCTCCAAGCATTGACCTATATTTTGTCTAATCAACTTTGGGAGAGTCATCATCTTTACTCAACTTGCATCCGATTGCCATTGGAGTGTTCATTGGCTTTGAGTCTTCCATCCCAAATTTCCTTAACAATTCTTTCACATATTTTGACTGAGAAATGAAGATTCCTTTCTTTGTTTGAGTAATTTGTAGACCCAAAAAGAAATTCATTTCTCCAAGCATTGACATCTCAAACTCACTTTTCATTTGACCTACAAAAGTTTTACACATACTATCTCTTCCTCCAAAAATGATATCATCAACAAATACTTCAACAATTAAGATATTTTCATGATCAATTTTGGAATACAAATTACTGTCAGCAGTACCTTTGTTGAAACCAATCTTCAAGAGATGCTTATCCAATCTTTCATACCAGGCTCTTGGGGCTTGCTTCAGTCCATACAGTGCCTTTTTCAATTTACAGACCATGTCACTATGATTAGACAATTGAAATCCATCCGGTTGCTTAATATACACTTCTTCTTCCAAATTACCATTTAGGAAGGCAGATTTGACATCCATCTAATACACCTTGAAATCCTTGAACGCAGCAAAAGCAAGAAATAATCTGACTGCTTCAATTCTTGCTACCAGAGAAAAAGTTTCTTCAAAATCAACTCCTTCTATTTGAGAGTAACCTTTGCAAACTAATCTGGCCTTATTTTTGATCACTTCACCAGCTTCATTCAATTTGTTTCGGAAGACCCATTTGGTTCCATTCACATTTTTATTTCTTGGTCTGGGAATAAGATCCCAAGTGTGATTCTTCTCAATTTGCATCAGTTCTTCCTCCATTGCCTTAGTCCAGTTTTCATCATTGCAGGCTTCATTTACTGTCTTAGGTTCAATCTTTGAAATTAGACAATACTCATCTGAATTTTGAGTAATTCTCCTCCTTGTTTGCACCCCTTTGCTTTTGTCACCTATGATCTAATCTTCATAGTGGTTTAGAGTTACATACCTTGGAATTTTGGGAGTTTCTTGCACCTCTAACTCTTGATCAGTCTCATTGAGACTTATCTCTTCTTCCTGTCTTACCGGATCAACTTGACTTTGTTTCTCAGAAGAGGCTTGGATACCTTGAATCTAAACACCATTCTGATCATCTTCATCATGCTCAAGAATTCTTGAGGGTCTTTCAATTTCTTCATCAACCTTCACATTTACACTTTCTACAATCTTTCTCAGTCTCTTGTTGTAACACCATTATGCTTTGCTTTGAGTAGAATAACCCAAGAATATTCCTTCATCACTTCTAGCATCAAACTTTCCTAGATCTTCATCCCTTTTAATGTCACATCTGCTACCAAAAACTCTAAAGTATCTCACAGTGGGAGTAATGCCAAACCAGAGTTCATAAGGAGTCTTACCGGTATAGTTTCTAATTTGAACTTGATTGAGAGTGAAGACTGCAGTGCTGACAGCTTCTCTCCAATAGATCTGAGGAACATTTGCTTCCATCATCATGGTCCTGGATGCTTCCTGGATGGTCCGGTTCTTTCTCTCAAGAACTCCATTCTGCTATGGAGTTCTAGGGGCAGACAACTGTTTCTTTATTCCATGTTTCTCACAGAAGTCTATGAACTCACCGGATGTGAATTCTCCACCTCTATCGGACCTCAGACATTTCAATTTTAATCCAGTCTGATTTTCCACCATAGCCTTGAATATTTTGAATTTCTCAAGAGCTTCTGATTTCTCTTTCAGAAAGGTTACCCACATCATCCAGGAATAGTCATCAATTAGCAACATGAAGTATCTATCACCTTGCACACTCCTGATTCCTGCCGGACCACATAAGTCAGTATGAACCAAGTCTAATAATCCGATAGAAGTTTGTTCCTTACTTTTGAATGAGATTCTGCTTTGTTTTCCCAACTGACATTCTTTGCACAAACTATTTGTAGGTTTTACCAATTTTAGAAGGTCTCTTATAGCCTGAGTATTGCTTATCTTGATGATATTATCAAAGTTACATGACACATTCTTCTATGCCATAACCAACTCTGATCAACTTGAACAAATAAACAACTTTTACCAGTATCAGCCAAGTGAAAGATGTTACCTTTTTTTTGGGTACCGGATGCAATCTCTGTTCTAGAACTTTCAAAGATCTTACATTTTCTATTCTTGAATTTGAGATCATAGCCTTTGTCCACCAGCTGTCCAACACTGAGAAGATTGTGCTTTAATCCTTCAACATACAGTACATTACCAGTTTTGTTCTTTCCATCAAGAGAAATAGTTCCTCTACCTTTGATTCTGCCAGTAGAATTATCTCCAAACTTTACAATTCCTCCTTCATACTTTTCCAAATTTAAGAACTTATTCTTGTCACCTATCATATGGTGAGAGCATCCACTATCAATGACCCAATCATCCTTTGCTTCAACTTGAGAAGCCAGAGCTTTTTCTTCAACTTCATGATTGACAGATACAGAGGATATTGGTTCTTCTTCTTTGATGGCAATAAACACCCATTCATTACCGGATTTGTTTCCTACCTCTGATTCATCATCTGTTACTCCTTCATTATCATCTTCTTCATGAACATGGTAACAATTCTTTTGAAACCTTGGTCTGTTAGGATTTGGTCTTGAAAATCTTTCCAGACATCTTGAGGCAAAATGACCAATTTTATTGCAGTTAAAACACTTAAAAGGTAATTTCCCTTCATACTTACCGGATCCTCTTGGTAGTCTTTTTGCAATAAGAGCTTCAAGATGAGCAGTTTTAGCTTCTTCTTCTTCCAAGTCTTTTCTTTCTATTTCATACCATGATAGATTCCTTGAAGAGTTTTCTCTTGGATCAAACCTTTGTTTCCCTTTTACAGAGGCACTAGCTTTGAATGCAGATTCAGTCTTTGGAGGATCATCTTCAAACTCAGCCATTTCAAAAGCAACCAACTTACCAACCAATTGATCTCTTGTGACTGTTGTGTGAGCTTTGAATTCTTCGATTGCAAAATCCTTGATTTTATAAGAAGCAGGAAGGGATCTGAGAACTTTGCCAACAATCTCTTCTTCACTTAGGATTCCACCTGCATTTCTAATTCCACAAACCAGCTCATTCACTCTTGGCATAAAAGAGGTAATATTTTCATCATCTCTCATCTTCAATTTTTCAAATTTCCCTTTTAGACTTTGTAACCTTGTACATTTAACATACTGGTCTCCTTCATGCAAAAGTTCCAGTTTTTTCCAAATCTCAAAGGCAGTTGGTAGATCAATAACATTCGAGAGTTCTGAGTCAGATAATGCGCTTAAAAGAGCCTCTTTGGTCCGCAGATTGCTTTCAGCATCTGTGATTTCATTTAGGGTTGTCAGACCACCCTGTGGAGGTATATAAGCTTTTGTAACCATGGACCAGTATGCAAATCCCATACACTGCAAGTGACATTTCATGTGACCTTTCCAAAGAGCAAAGTTAGTTCCATCAAACTTTGGACTATCCTTCTTGTAGGACGACATCCTGGATCTCCTCAAGTGGTTAAGCTCCTTTCAGAGGAACTTGGCTCTGATACCAATTGTTAGATTTAGGGCACACAACTAAGAGGGGGGGTGAATCAATTGTACAAAACTTTCTCTTTGATTAAACACTTAACTCCACATTGTTAATTAGCAGCATAATAGAAGATCAACCATGAAAGCATAGTGCAACAAATCAAGAACAAAAACACATCAACACATGAGACACCAAGATTTTTGATGTGAAAAACTTGGTTAAGGGAAAAACCACGGGGTGATTAACCCAAGAGTGTATTCTCTATTAGAAGAATAGAAAGAACAAAATGGCACATGCCAATTAGGGCTCACTGCCCGAGCACACTTCTCACAAGAGGTTCATTGCCTACAAGAGACACACTGTCTACAAAAGAATTAGTATCACATACTTGAACTGGTAAATAGCATCTTCACCATGCTTGAGTCAGTTCCATTTAAGCTCAAACCTTCTGCTCTGCCTTTCACTCTTCTCTTCGCTACCACATGCTCATCTCCACAAGTTCCACTTTGAAATGACTTTGTAATCCTTTATTTATACACGACATCAACTTAGGAACAAACATCTAAGTCGGCAAACAACCACAAGAACATTCGCAAGGTGTATAATTCATCTGGTCGGCCAGTCACAGAAAAGAACACATTCATCCAGAAGTATTTCTTCAATTCTGAGCTCCAACTCTAATGTGGACCATCAACATGAACTAAACATAATCCAAGGACCTCCACAAGCTTACCTAAATCACCAGGAACACCCACACTTCCTCTACTTACTGAAATCCTTCTCTCCTTCATCTGGAACCTTAAGAACACAGTCTGTCATCACTGTCAAAAAGGAATAGGTTCTTCTGGACCTTCAAGCCACAAACCAATCTTCTTGACACTTCACAAGGACATCCTCAACACTTCCTCAAATCCGCAGAATGGGATAATGCATTACCGGATCTCACTAGACCTATCTATCTCACTCTGTCACCACTGAACACCTGCTAGAACTGGTTTTACTTGAACAACCATAACTTCTCCAGATCTTCATGTGGACCTCTGAAAACTTGACTGGATTATCTCAAGACTTATATCTAAAAACCCTTTAAACCGCATCCTCTGAACCTCAACTTATCTTGGACTTTTACCTTGTTATCATCACTATTCTTCACTGTTCCTGATTGAGACTGATTTTCTCAATATCCTCAGCACACAGCTCATCCAATCCTTCTCATTAATGCAACATGAGTATGTTGACATCAATGACAACACTGGTTAAACCCATACTTGCAACAACATCTTCATTCTCTTCTCAAGTTGGAGGCACACCATCATTCACACATCAAGTTGAAGGTACACCATATTCTCCATCTCAACTTCAACCCTTTTCATCTTTTCCATCTCCAATTGAAGGTACACCATCTATCCCATCTTTAGTAAATATTGAATAAATTCTTAATGTTGAGTAAACTTTACCAATGAAAATGCCTCGTAGAATTTTGCATAGAAATCCTAAGTTTCTAATTGATATCAATGAGAATGTTTTGAAGCCCATGCAGGATAAGATTCCCAAGCGTACTTGCCAAAGATATGCCAATAATATATGGAAATCATTCTTTGAGAACTTAAATGAAACTAGAAGATGTCAACTACTTGTTGAATTGATGAGAACTCTAAAATTTAGGCCCATTATGAAGATTCTTGGCCTAAGAACATCGGATGCTTCAAGTGAAAAATTAATTATAAAGAATCTAATGAGTGCATATGAGAGTGTAGGTTCCACCTCATGTGCCAAGGATAGTAATGCCACACGATGTGTCATTATGTCGACAATAGTAAGCCAACAAACAAAGAAAGCTTGCCTCATTAGAAAGATAAGTCAAACATTGAAAATAAGTAGAAAAACTCTGATGAGAGCTGTTGGAAGATGTGAAAGAGTTGAGGACCCAAATACCAATGAATTACATGGGCATTCTCTGGGAGACTCCCATGGAAAGAAAAAGTTTTTGTTGAAGCCTTGAGATCCCTCATCGAAGAATTTTGGAAAAATAACACAAGGGTATCTCCTAATGTAAGAGGTTTTGTAAGAAGGAGAATTGGTTGTCGAAACCGTGAGCCACGTCCAATGCATTTTTTAGATGTGACTCAAACACAATTTTTCAAGAAATTTGAAGAGATGTATCCTCAAGTCAAAATTAGTCAAAGGTATTTTGAAATGGTAAAGCCTTTTTATGTCAAAATAAATCACACACACACAACTTGTTATTGTAGAGTACATATTGAGTTTTCTAATCATTATGATGTTTATAGATATATATATGTGTAGATTTGCATAGTAATGATGTTTTGCAGGAGTGTAATATAAGGTGTCCACCTAGATCTTCAAGAGATTTCATATCAAACATCTTATTTCAAAGAGTGGATGGTCAATTATTCCACAATAGCTTATGCTTGGATGGCACGTGTGATCATTGTGGTGGGTTGCAACATTTGCCAATTTGTGAACATATGGAGAACACACATGCAATTGGAAATGAGCTAGTATGTTTTGGCAAATATAAGACAATGGCATATAGTCTAAAAGATGGCAAATAAAGAAAAAGGTGTGAATTGGTCAAAAGATTCTAGTGTATCTGTTTATCTCTATTTTCTGAGATAATATAGTTTACGAGTATGCAAGGAATACCCATAGAGCTTGATGGTTGGACTTGCAATTCAAGTTATGCAAGGACACATTTCCACTTGGTACCATCATTTCAGTTGTTAACTTTGCAGAGAACTACACACTACAACCATAGAATGAGGTGCAATCACAGTATTACAACTCTATACAGGTTGCTATATTTGTGCAAATAACATTCATTCATGCAGAAGATAGTATAGAAGATGATAGGAAGATCTTGAGGGAATATCATTTTTATATCAGTGATAATCACACACATTCTAAAGAGTTTGTGCAAGGTTGCTTTTAGTTGTTCTACCATGATTTGGCTAGCAGGAGCATATCATCTTGTCAGCATATCATATGGTCAGATAATTGTGCATCAGAATTCAACAACTCACAGATGTTCTATTGGCTGAGCAAGATGCATAAGATGAATGGTTTTCAACATATGTGGAATTTTTGTGAGGCCGGGCATGGAAAGGGGGAGTATGTATCAAAAGATCATTAGCATGAGAAGAGTTGAAGTACAAAGACAATGCAAAGTTGATAGATGCAAGATCTATTATCGAATGGTGTAACACTACAATGGGTCTAGGTAATGAAGGTAAGTCTATAGTTTGTAGATATTTTTGGTTGGTTGATGATACTAACATTGCAAAATATAAGGACTATTGTACATTGACAGAATTGAGTGAGATACACTCTTTTAGAAGCTCTAATGTAGTTTCATGGAGTATTCATATGCAACAGATGGTGTACTTTTGTTCTTCATGTACAGATGAAGCTTGGTATGATTGTGAGTCAAAGAAGTGGGTCAATGATTGGTGTACAAGAAGCCTAAGCCTGATTGACACGTATTGACGACTGACAACACTACAACTCATAGAGATTGAATCATTGGTTAACTTTGACCATGTTTCAAATCTAGTTCAACCAAGTATTATTAGCATTCAAATTTAATAAAATTTAATATTCCATCTTATTTTGTAGTTTTTTTCATATTGTTGACTATATTCATCGAACTGAATGCACGTATCAATGCAGGGCATGTTTATGTAGTTATTGCAACTGAAGATAATGAAGAAGGAATTGATTATTATTTGTGTCATTGTGTTGAGACAAAAAAGAAATTGGATGCCCTTATTATAGAAGGAGAAAATATCGAGTACCCTATAGGATTAGTGGTTGTTACTAGAACATGTCTTAGAAGGTAACTAGTGAAGAAGTCTGATGTGTGGTTGTTTGAGGACTTTGACACACATAGGAAGATTCTTCATTATTCTAACTTTGTTGCAGCATCAAAAGTTCATTTAATCAATATGGGGGTAGACCATTAAACAGGACCTTGTGAAATGTTCGTGAGTCTGACCATGAGGCAATACTCAACACAATAAAGAGTAGAGTAGACCTGGATGGTTCATTGGATTGAATAAGTGGAATGACAAAAATACATGTTATTTTTCTTTGATATCCTCATTTCACCTTCTATATTTTTGACACCTATCTTACCTTCTTATATGTGTTCCTTGGTCCTAGCTGATTAGCTTCATTTCATTGTAGAGTTCATTAGTGTACTCATTTTAGCTAAATAGTGCAATTGCATTTGCATCCATGATTTGAGTATGATGGAGGTAGGCATAATCCTTATGAAGTTGCCTTTGGAAGGAAAGTAAGGTAGGTTTTCATGATTATTTCACAATGATATGTCCCTTAGTTACTATTTCATAATGAGATTTAATGATGTTAATATGAGTTTTAATGACAAACCCTCATTGGTTTCTTCACATTTGGTGCTAACAATTGATAGCAACAGTAAGGGCAACCTCAATTGATGCCCTACATGACATTGGATCAAATGAGAACACCTTTATAGTACTAAATTTTTACACTTAGCATCTTTTGGGGCCAAATGAATGACACCAACACGTCTGGGTGGGTGGGTAAATGCTAGGGGAGATGTCTTTTCATTGGTGAAGCCTCATGGTCGTTCTCAGCTATATTGAATGCAGATAATCTATCAAGAGCCCTAAGACAAAAAAGGTGTCAAACTTTGGACCGAATGTTCCGTCAAACAGTGACACCTAGAAATATCTTATTTGCATGTATAGGTGGATGTTAGGTCCACCTACAAACACCTACCTTAGGTTTTTTAAATCAATTTCGTTTGCCTATGGTGGCAAGGAACACATTGTTCCAAAATGATTCAGTTTCATGTAGTGGAAAGGTGCTAGGAGTGCCATTTTGCATTCCATAGCATGTAGGGCCAAAATAACTACACCAGCACATCAGGGTGGGTGGGTAAATGTTATGGGAGGTCTTGTTTCATGCGCCAAGTGTCTTAGTCATTTGAGGAAATAGGCTACCAACAAAGTTACTTAAGATCCCTAAGAGCAAAAAGCTACCAAACTTTGACGAAGCAGTTCTCAAAATTTGTGGAAGCTATGAATGTTCTGTTTGGACCTACAAGTGCACATGGGGTCCATCCACAATGAACTCTCAGTTTTGGTCAACTCCAATCCATTTGACCATGTTGAAATCAAATTCATTCTTGCAAAATGCTTTAGTTTCATGTAGTGGAAAGTTGCTAGGAGTAAAATTTTGCATTCCAGCTTGTGGGGCCAAACCAACTATGCCAATGTGTCAAGGTGGGAGGCTAAATGCTAGGGGAGGTCTCATTTCATGCTCCAAGTGTCTTAGTCATTTCGGGCTGCAAGCTATCGGTAAAGTCAAAAAGTGCTAGGAGTGACATTTTGCATTCCATAGCTCGTGGGACCAAACCAACAGTGCCAATGCATCAGGGTGGGTAGATAAATGCTAGGGGAGGTCTCATTTTGTGCACCAAGTGTCCAAGTCATTCAAGGAAGTACACTACTGACAAAGTCACTTAAGATCCCTAAGAGCAAAAAACTGCCAAACTTTGACGTAGCAGTTCTTGGAATTTGTGATAGTTGGGAATGTTTCGTTTAGACCTACAAATGCATATGGGGTCCTTCCATAATTACCACTCTTAGCTTTGGTCAACTAGAATCTGTTTGATTGTGTGGAAATCAAATGCATTCATGCAAAATGCTTCAGTTTCATGTAGTGGAAAGGTGCTAGGAGTGAAATTTTGCATTCCACAGCTTGTGGGGCTAAATTGACTACACTAATATGTTAGGGTGGGTGGGTAAATGCTAGGGGAGGTCTCGTTTCATGCACCAAGTGTCCTAGTCATTCGGGACAGCAGGCTACCAATAAAGTCACTTAAGATCCCTAAGAGCAAAAAGCTGCCAAACTTTTATGGAGAAGTTCTCAAAATTTGTGGTAGCTGGTAATGTTTTGTTCAGACCTACAAGTGCACGTGGGGCCTATCCACAATAACCTTTCTCATTTTTGGTCAACTCCAATCCATTTGACCATGCCGAAATCAAATGCATTCTTGCAAAATGCTCCAGTTTCATGCAATGGGAAGGTGCTAGGAGTGAGATTTTCCATTCCATAACTCATGGGGCTGAACTAACCATGCCAATGCATCATGGTGGGTAGGTAAATGAGGTCTCATTTCATTCACCAAGTGTCTCAGTCATTTTAGGTTGCAAGCTACGGATAAAGTCGAAAGGTGCTAGGAGTGAGATTTTGCATTCCACAAGTCATGGGGTCGAATTGACTATGCCAACACATCGGGGTGGGTGGCTAAATGCTAAGGGAGGTATCATTTCATGTGCCAAGCATCCCATTCATTCTAGGCTATAAGCTACTGGCAAAGTTGAAAGGTGCTAGGAGTGAAATTTTGCACTCCATAGGTCGTGGGGCCAAATTGACCGCGCCGTGTCAGGGTGGGTGGGTAAATGCTAGGGGAGGTCTTGTTTCATGTGCCAAGCATCCTAGTCATTTCAAGCTATAAGCTACCAGCAAAGTGACCTCCCCTAGCATTTACCTCCCCACCCAGATGCATTAGCATAGTCAGTTCGGCCCCACAATAAGTAGAACAATAAATATGGCACCTAGCAAAGTTGTGTTGCATGAAACTGAAGCATTTTGTAAGAATGCATTTGATTTCAACATGATCAAATGGATTGAAGTTGACCAAAATCTAGAGAGGTTATTATGGATGGACCCATGTGCACCTGTAGGTCTAAACAAAACATTACTAGTTACCATGAATTTTAAGAACTGCTCTATCAAAGTTTGGTAGTTTTTGCTCTTAGGATCTTAAGTGACTTTGTCAGTAGCCCGCTGCCCCAAATGATTGGGACACTTGGCTCATGAAACGAGACCTCCCCTAGCATTTTACCACCCACCCTGACATGTTGGCATAGTCAGTTTGGCCTCGCAAGCTATAGAATGTAAAATTTCACTCCTAGCACCTTTCCATTACATGAAACTGAAGCATTTTGTAAGAATGCATTTGATTTTGGCACGGTCAAATGTATTGGAGTTGACCAAAAATGAGAGAGGTTATTGTGGACAGACCCCACCTACACCTATAGGTCTAAACAAAATATTCCTAGCTGCCACGAATTCTAATAACTGTTTCATTAAAGTTTGGAAATTTTTTGCTCTTAGGGATCTTAAGTGACTTTGCCAATAGCCTGCTACCCTAAATGACTAGGACACTTGGTGCATGAAATAAGACCTCCCCTAGCATTTACCCATCGACCCTATCATGTTGGCATAGTTAGTTTGAGCCCACAACTTGTGGACTGTAAAATTTCACTCCTAGCACCTTTCAACTTTGTTGGTAGCTTGCAATCTAGAATGACTAAGACACTTGGCACATGAAACGAGACCTCCCCTAGCATTTACCCACCCACCCCAATGTGTTGGCATAGTCAGCTCAACCCCACAACTTGTGGAATGCAAAATTTCACTCCTAGCACCTTTCAACTTAGCTGGTAGCTTGCAACCCAGAATGACTAGAACGCTTGGTGCATGAAATGAGACCTCCCCTAGTATTTACCTACCGATGACGACATGTTTGCATAGTTGGTTTAGCCCCATGACTAGCAAAATGAAAAATATGGCTCCTGGAAAGGTTATGTTGTATGAAACTAAAGCATTTTGCAAAAATGCATTTAATTTTAGCATGGTCAAATGGATTGGAGTTGAGTAAAACTGAGAGAGGTTATTGTGGAAGGACCCCACATAAACCTATAGGTCCAAACAAAACATTCCCAACTACTACGAATTCTAAGAATTGTTATGTCAAAGTTTGACAGATTTTCGCTCTTAGGATCTTAAGTGACTTTTCTGGTAGCCTACTGCCCCGAACGACTAGGACACTTGGCGCACAAAACAAGAACTCCCCTAGCATTTAATTTCCCACCCTGATGCATTAGCATAGTCAGTTCAGACCCATGAGCTATGGAATGTAAAATTTCACTCCTAGCACCTTTCCACTGCATGAAATTGAAGCATTTTGCAAGAATGCATTTGATTTTAGCACGGTCAAATGGATTGGAGTTGACCAAAACTAAGAGAGGTTATTGTGGATGGACCCCACCTGCACCTGTAGGTCTGAACAAAATGTTGTCCTATTTTGTTTCCCAGCTATTAGTAAATAGATTTGTCACTTTGATTTTATACTCATTTGCCCACACCAATGACAATTCAACTAACAGTTGATTCACTTGTAATGGTATTTGCAAGTGCTCTTTGCTTGTTTTACAAGGCCCAACTACCTTCAAAAGATTTACAATAAATGAAAACATGGTATGCTTTTAACCAGAAAGCAGAAAAGGCAAACTAACATCTACCCACAACCATGAAAATAGATGTGATGGATTGATTTAAAATGAAGTGAATGCAAACAAATAACACAAAGTTCATTTATCCCACACCCACGAATGATACTCAGGAAAAGAATAAACAACAATTTTTTCCAACAGGTGAATTAACTTGAATTCAAAGATTCATAAATAAACACCCACACAATTTAGTTTAACAGAGAATGCATTGGAAAGTGATTATAGATACACAAAGGACACATATAATCAAAAGAAAACATTCATAAATTCATAGATTTAAAAATATCTTCCTTATTTCTCTAATACAAAAAATGAGTTCACAGACCCAACATCCCTGTACATCAAACTATGTCTGAAAGAAAAACTCCACTGCTCCCTTTATCTCGAATAGCTGGAAAAAGATCCCTCTTCTTACTTCATTGGAAATAAATAGAGTCCTTAAGAGACCATTTACCTCCCGTAATCGACTCTTGAAGAATCCTCTTAAATTAAATTCATTCCTTTCATACTCTCGTAGAGTAACTTCTTCTTGAGAAATCCTCTCTTTGCTTTTTACAAACCCATCTTTTATTCTTAAGTAATTTTAGGGTTTTAGTAGGCCCGAAGATATTTTATCTAAGATATATCATTAAACTCATGGCACACCCATTTTTCTTCATTATTTAGGTATTTCAAATGGAATATGCTATAGCTTACTTTGAAATTTTATACTATCTCATCACATAATTCAAGAAACCACAACCTCATACAAATCTGAGCTAAATTATACAATCTGTATAATTTGCTTTAATTACTTGAGCTCTCATTTTGCACCTGCGTTCATTCAATATTGCCAACTATAGTTTTAGTAGAGGAACTTGATTCACTGGGTTTAACTGACTGCTCACCCATAGCATAACTTGGTCTCAAGCAGGTTCAAGTACCAGCTTGAAAGAGCTTGAGATAATAACTATGCTACCTCTCTTTTGGTGTCAAATCTAACCATTTGAAACAATTGCACTAAGGAAGGGATAACGCTTGTGTCAATGACAACTTGTATCATCATGAGACAAGAATGATTCCACATACTCATCCAATGATCCATCCTCCCCATACAATCTTCATTTTTTCATAGAACTGTATTGGTCTGATAAAGGGAAAAGAATTCCACTGTAATCAGTATTAGAGGGGATTTCATAGTTTATTGCTTCTCTGCAAACATGACCATCTGTGCATTCACTTTGCTTACTCTATGTCACAACTTGTGCATACCTCTGAGCCTTGCCATTGAATGATGCCATTATATGTGGTGTTGTGTGATTGATTCACATTAGACAAAGACCTTCTTTTATATCAAGTTACTTCTGCAAATATGAGAGGTTCCCATAATAAAGGTCCTACCTCTCAACCACGATACGTAATGTAATGATTCTCAAGAAGATGCCTTCTTGATTGCAGGCACTCTCGTAAGATATTCAAAAGTTATATTGCAACATCTAAAACTTTGTTGTGTTCTCACATTGCTAAGCCCCTTCTTATCTATGCCACTGCTAATTCGTTATCATTTACAACTTCCATAACCATCCCACCTTTTTCAAAAGTTATATCATGTATCTCATTATTAGTCACAGTTTCTGCAACCAATCCATTTTGTGCATATATTGTGATCATTGTAATCCATGAGATTACACTTCTTTGAGGCCGCCAGTGGATTTCCAACTATAACTTCTGATAAAAAATTAACTTTCATTATGCGTTGTTGGGTGTCCATAACCTGCTCCAAGGTTCCCATTTTGGCACAAAATTTGGTACTATTTATGCCAATTGCATTTTGCTTGAGTGTTTTTAAAGGCTTTTCAATAGATCCATTTTATAAATGACGGCATTCCATGAAACTATACTTGCCATGAGATATTTGTCAAGCTGTTCACGGCCTCCTAAAGGATTCCTTGTCGTGTCGATGGTGTATTTGGACCTCTTCACAAGCTCGATGCAATTGTTCATGTACCACATTTACCAAGGACGTGTTTAGTGGAAGAACTGGTATGACATCTGGCATCAGGTATGCTCCAATAATATCATCAATTAAGTTTGTTCTCTTGGGTTCCCACAATTTTGGAGGACTAAAATGCTCCAAGTGATCATGAGCAACTGTGGCTGCTAATACTAACAATGACAATCTTTCATAAAAGGATTCTCCTGTTGAGTGATGACTTCCAACCTTAAATTCGGCATCATCATTTGTTTATGAATATAACAAAATCTTGTATCATATTCTCTATAGTGGCATGGTATATTTAGCTGTAGAGTAAGAATCAAAGTA
This sequence comes from Cunninghamia lanceolata, assembly GCA_027924645.1. NCBI lineage: Eukaryota > Viridiplantae > Streptophyta > Pinopsida > Cupressales > Cupressaceae > Cunninghamia > Cunninghamia lanceolata. The sequence continues at coordinate 4,067,998 of BSBN01000071.1, read as the reverse complement.
TAGGGAATGAGCTTGCCTACTGAATTCCTATTTAGAATCTCCAATTGTGTGTGTGAGAGAGAGAGTTAGTGAAAATAAGGGTGCTTGAACCCTAATAACACCCAACAAGAGCATGTCGGGTCATCGACATGTTTAAGAACTTTTGAACCATTGTTTTCAAAGAGTCAGGTGTTTCTATAGTTTGGGAACCTCATAGCCACCCGACAAAGGTTAAAAAATAATTAAGACTCCCAACAACAAGGAATAAGTTATTCGTAAAGTCTATAAAGTCTTTGAGCCATTTATAAGTATTGGAATTTTATAAAATAGACTTTATAACTTGTCATTATAAACCGTAAATAAATTTTTCCCCAATTTATTCACTATTCTGACCTTGAGAAAAATATTTTAATGAATTTGTGGAAATCCAAGGTTTAGAACTTTGAAACTATGCTCTGGGTTAAAAGATGAAAAACCTCGTATCTTCTTCATAACAGCTCTGTATTGCATGAAATTTGAACAACAAGAGGATTGGACACCACAAAGTGAAACACAAAAATTTTAATCTCCAACAACAAGAAAATTGAATTTTGGCCTCATTTGCAAATTGCCAATGGGAAAGAGTGAAGCTAAAAATCTTAAAAACGATAAAGCATTTTGGCATGAAAGCTAGCCAGATTGGGATCAATGAAGTTAGGATCAAACCTACAAAAGGATTTTGCACTAGCTCTTAAATATTTCCAAATTTAAATGTTTTCATGATTTGAGAGTTCCAGGGATTCAAGGTGCTCCGGAAGTTTGAAAATTGGCCAAACAAAAATATATGATAACACAAGCTCTAATTAGGGACGAGGACTACAAAGGATGAAGCAAGGAATCTAGAATCTCAAGCATGGACCAGTTCTTAAATTCCATTGGGCAATAGAGTCAGAGAGTGTGGGGAAAAAGCAGCTAGAGAAAGCCAAAAAAAAGGCAAAATGAGGAAGAAAACTAAACTACCAGCACAACAAAAACTCCTAATATGTACATGGTAGGAAGACCCTACCTCCAATGGCTCTAGGATGGTCATGCAAATCAATTAACAGGCTAGGAGAAATAGATGCCTGAGTGGAAAAGAGAAGTGTACTCATGAAGCACCTACAGACTCAGAAACCATTCCCTAATTTGAGACAAAATCCTAGAATTTATGAACCAAGAAGACTCCCTAAATAATGCTTCAGAACCGAATAGCCATTTTGTGTCATAAACCTATGGAATCTCCTCAACATATTCCTACATACAATCACCCCTTTTTGCAGTAGGCAAATTAATGTCCCATGCCTGAAAAGAACCATGACTACTCAACCTATCAAAAATCCAATCATTAACCATATATGACTCGTGAAAATCTACATTAAAAGCAGTACTCTTAGCAGGCATGAAATCACTTTCAATTAAAATAATTTCTTCTTTCTCTGTTGGAACTGATTCAAGTATTCTGTGACCCACTTCATCATTCTCACTTATAACCTACAAATCAGACATGATAACTTCTTCTCCACACAAAAATTCATCCTCATATGCATGGAGACACCAATTCAGAATAAAAAAAATATGAGGCTCAGTACTATCATCTATTTGATCACTATCACGACTACTCACAATATCATCTTTCAATTCTTGTTTAAAAATTTTGGCATTCAAATTTTCAAAATGAAAGGATTCAAAGGTAAAATCACTTTTGACCTTTTCTTGCAGCCATACTTCCATATCATTTTGCTCAAGAAACTTGAAGGTTTCATACTCAACTTGCATGCAATTAGGAGAAAAGACATCCTTATGTTGTGTATCCTCACATTGGTCTTCATTGCTGGTGAAAGTAAATGATTCCATTTCTGCAAAAGATAAGGATGACAAAATAGCACTATTTGCATTACCCTCATTACAATTTGCATCATGGGAGGATTTGTCATTTTCTTCACCACTTGTGGGACTTTCATAGTCATCATTATTTTCCTTATAATGCAAATAATAGGCTTCAATTCTCCTCTCCATATGAGGTTTGATTTTTACAACACTTACTTCATCTCTACTAAAGTGTTTTGGACCAAAAACAGTGAGATTAAAACTTTCAGCAAAAGGAGGTTGTATAGTTTGAAATCTTACAGGCTGAAAACTAGGTTTGTGTATAATAAGCTTCCTCATAGATTCACAAATCAAATTATCTGCAACCTAATTTGCTTTCCAAAGACCACTTAAAATCAAATCATCTTCTATTTTTATAGCCTCTTGTTGAACAATTTCAAGGTAATTTATTTTACTCCATTTCAAGCAAAGTTGAACATCTAGATGCAATGAAAAAACAAAAGTGCAAAGCTGAATTTGCTTACTTGGTCGAACGGAGGTAGGAATTTTTCTGAGAAGCCTATTGAATCTATCCACAAAATCCCTGATGAGTTCACCTTCTTTCTTTTGTATGTGGAAAAATTGACACAACAGAGCAGCTTCATCAACGGGACCTTTATATCTTCCCAAAAATTTCTTCTTCAATGAATTCCAATCAGTAATACATTTATCTTCCAAATAATGAAACCAATCAACTGCAGGCCCAATACGAGATTTAATAAATAATCATACAAAAACATTCTCCTCACTTACCCCCAAAACACCACATGCCACTGTGAATACCAAAATGTGATTTTCAGCATCTTGATGATCTTCTCCATTGAATTTTAGAAAGTGCTTTCTTGATCCTTCAGGCAATGGTGAATATTGTGGCAAAGAAAGAGGTCCAAAGTGATTTTCCCATGGCTAGGAAGAGATCAATGCCATAATGCAAATCTGAAAAATAAACTAGACGGGAGTCTTTTTTTGGAACAAACTGCTTCTAAGTACATTCCACTTCGTAGAGCCGCCAGTCTCCGTCTTTAGGGAGGCACCTTTAAATTTTTGGGGAAAACAAGAGTACCGTTCTTCAATTTTGATCCCTAGCAAAGTCACCAAAAATCTATTAGTAAACATATTTGTCACTTTGATTTTATACTCATTTGCCCACACCAATGACAATCCAACTAACAGTTGAGTCACTTGCAATGGTATTTGCAAGTTCTCTCTACTTGTTTTACAAGGCACAACTACCTTTGAAAGATTTACAATGAATGAAAATAGGGTATGCTTTTAACCAAAAAGCAGAAAAGGCAAACTAACATCTACCCACAGCCATGAAAATAGATGTGATGGATTGATTTAAAATGAAGTGAATGTGAACAAATAACACAAATTTCATTTATCCCACACCCACTAATGATACTTAGGAAAAGAATAAACAATAGATTTTTCCAATAGATGAATTAACTTGAATTCAAAGATTCACAAATAAACACCCACACAATTTGGTATAACAGAGAATACATTGGAAAGTGATTACAAATATACACATGACACATATGATCAAAAGAAAACATTCATAACTCCACAGATTAAAAAATATCTTTCTTATTTCTCCAATACAAAAAGTTAGTTCACAGACCCAACATCCCTATATAGCAAACTGTGTCTGGAAGAAAAACTCCACAGCTCCCCTGTTCTCGACTAGCTGGAAAAAGATCCCTCTCTTCTTACTTCATTGGAAATAAATAGAGTCCTTGAGAGACCGTTTACCTTCCGTAATTGCCTCTTGAAGAATCCTCTTAAATAAAATTCATTCCTTTCATATTCTCGTAGAGTAACTTCTTGAGAAATCCTCTCTTTCCTTTTTACAAACTCATCTTTTATGCTTAAAGTAATTTTAGGGTTTTAGTAGGCTCGAAGATATTTTATCTAAGATATATCATTAAACTCATGGCACACCCATTTTTCTTCATTATTTAGGTATTTCAAATGGAATATGTTGTGGCTTACATTGAGAGTCTACACTATCTCATTGCATAATTTAAGAAACCTCAACCTCATATGTAAATCTGAATTGAATTATGCCATCTATATAATTTGCTTTAATTACTTGAGCTCTCATTTTGTACCTACCTTCTGTTGCAAGTATGTGCCTAATCAGTGTTTTCATTGATGTCAACATATCTATGTTGTCATTAGTGTCAACTGTGATCTTACTTTGTTGAGGATATTGAGAAAACTAGCCCCTCTGGTGATAACAATGTGTTGTAGTAGAAACAATGCATTACATGTAGAAGAATAGTCGAGAAGAATGCTCCACATTTCCTGTAGAATAAATATCTTTACCTACGGATTGGAAGTTATTTAGAAGCCTATCTAAAAATGTTATATTCTGAGTTTGAGCCTCCGGTATGAAGAATTGAGTGAGTTATGTTCACCAAACTGAAAACATCTTTTTCTGTATGTTTGGTGGTGACAGAGAGTGTGAGGCTGACTATTTTGCCTCCTACATTTTAATCTTTGTGCTATTCAGTAGTGACTATGTTTCATATTGCAGACTTGATGTTTTATCTCACTGATTTGATATATGTGATTTGATTCGGTCATATTGATGAGATGCTGTGGTTTGATATATGGATTTATATTAGATGTTATTTTGTTATGAGATTCTAGTTGTTATGTGATTTGAAATTAATTGACATGTGATGGAAAGGCAGATAATTTGGATTTATGTATTGATGGATATTGTTTTATTGTTTGCATGAATTTAATTTCCAATTGCTTCGGCTATCATTTTCTTGGCAGAACTAACACTTGATCGAGATGTGTAGGTTTTACTTTCCCCAGCCACGGGAAATCGGAGGTAGAGGATTCACACCCTGTTATTCCCAGTTAAGCCGATCCATTCCCAAGAGCGATAAGGATCACGTGTGAAATTGCATGATGATTTAATGTGCTTTGTTTAAATTTTAATTATTATTATTATTAAGCCTTAGTACCCCCTCTCTTTCTTATTTTGATTAATGATAAGTGTTGTAAAATTTTAATTGATTAATGTCAATTGGTATTTTTATTATTTTATTTGGGCCATTTTTATGTGGAGTTTTGACCCCTTTCATGACCCCTAGGGTCCCAAAAGTTACCCTAGGTGGTCAACCATGAGTCTAGGGTCAACTTGGACCACCTAACCCTAGTTTTGACTCACCTTAGGTCACCCTAACCCATGGTTGAGTCAAAGTGACGAAAATGGGGAGAAGGGGAGATGGGTATGGGCCTTGCCTTGGGAAGAGCACCTCTCCCATCCCTAGTTTTGGGAAACATTCCCAAGGAGGACTTGGGGGGTCTCCAAGAGTCCTCCCAAGCTCCCAAGTGAGTGGGGACACCACTCAAGGCCATTGTCTTGTGGAAGGGTGAGTGGGAATCCAACTCACCATTTGTCCCCCCTCCCACTTGTGTGGAAGCACAAGTGGATGAGGTGGAGATGGAGGTGAAGGGAGAGGAGGACACTTGTCATCCTCTTACCTTCTCTCTATTCCAAGTGGCTTTGGTGGAGGGAAGAGATGCTGACAAATGTCACCACCTAATTCTCTCAAGGCCAAATAGAGGGCCTATAATAGCTCCTCTTGTAGAGGAGTGGGGGTTCTTCCATCCCCATTGTTTTTGCTTGCATTTGAGAGATTTTCTTGCAAAAATTTGGTTTTTCTACTAAGTTTGGAAGAGTTAGAGAAGGTTGGAAGGGGGAGATTCTAAAAGTTGGAAGGCTTGGAGCTCTTCACCAACTTCTACATCTGTTGTCAAGACCTTGAAGGTAGGCTCTTATCTTGTTGTTTGCTTTGCTTTATGATGTTTCCATGTTTGAAATTTGATTGTAAATTTGTTTGCATTGAGATGTTTCTTTTGCATTTGATGTTGGGTTGGGTTGTCATGGTGAGAGCACCTCCAATGGAGGAAATACTCAACTAGTATGGGTAGGGGAGAGGAACAATCCTTGGGGGCTCTCCCACAAACTATGTTTATGTGTTTATGCCATGAGGGCCTATTATCATTTGAGGAGGAGATGTATATATGGCAAGAGTGCCAAGCATATTGGTGTGTGATTTTTGTGAATTGAGTTGTTTCAGAGATTTTGGCTAGAGGCCATGTGATGAGATTTTCCTTACCATTGAGAGCCCCTTTAAGTTGAGAGGTCTATTCCCTACCCTCACCAAACTCATTTCTATGAGTTGATGTAATGTGTTAAGCCTTTGTGGGTTGTTTGTGTGGATGTAATTGTTTCTGTTGTGGAATGGAACCTGTGTGAAAACCCCTACCTCCCTAGCTTGGGGGTGACCCACTTGCGGGTCTACGGTAGGGAGGAGAGCTTTCCTTGTCTTTGTGGCTAGAAAATGTTGTTTCTTTGCTGTGCTTTAGATGCAGGTAGATATGTGAAGAGATGGAGTGTATGGAAGCCTGTTTGGTGTGGTCATTTGCAGTATTTCAATGGCTGATTTTGGGGTGATTATTTACCCTGTTTGGGGGTTAAAGAGTTTTGAAAACCATGAGAAGTGGTATATGTAATTCTGCCACTATCCCCTGTAGAAACTTATGTTCATGATGTAACTTCTAGTAATCATTTGAAGCAATTTAGCAAAAAAAATGGAATGGAAAAGCATGAATCTTATGTAAAAGTTTTTTTTCTTTTCTGGTTTTCCGCTGTGGTAATACATATTTTAATCTAACTCATTGGTTGCAAGAACTCTTGAATAAATGATAGTTGAATTTTGTATAAGCATGCTCTGTGATGTGAGGATTTTCTGTGTAGCATAGAATGCTTCTAGTTTTTAGAAGTGTAATAGTTTTAACATAATCCATTTTCCCATTCTCAAGTCACCTCCCATTTCATTTAACAATCTTTGCAATAAGTAGCTTACATTGTTATATAAACAGAGTATCTCTATTGGTTATTTTCTTCTTCTTTTTTTTATTTTACTTTCAGTATTAATAACCTCAAATTAAAATGTTCAAAAAATAGATTTGTCAACGAAAATTTACAAATACTATTCAGAAAGTCATGGCTTTTGACAGAAAATTGATGTAGTGGTAGTAAACACTGTACTTTTAAATTCTCTTTATCTCTCACGTAGACTGTGAAGTAACAATATATACTGCCTATTTTTAGATGAAAAATATTTGCTGTCCTCAGTACTTGTTAGAATTTTTAATTGATGAAATAATAATCTCCTTCAAAAAAAATATATATTTAACTTTCTGCCTTTTGAAATAGTGAATACAATTTACATTTAAAAAAAAAAAAAACATTTGGAATGTGTGAATGTTAAAAATAAATATACATCTATTCATATTGAATATATATATATATATATATTTTATTTTTATGTTAGAAATATATTTATACTAGATTTATGCAAAGTTTGGGTTGAGTGTATATATATATATATATATATATATATATATATATATATATATATATATATATATATATATATATAAGTTTACATATAAAAAAAAAGCTACGTTTTACATATTAAAGAATGCATATAAGAGAATAAATAAAAAATCAAAAAAAATAAAAATAAAAAGTTTGGGGACTGTGGCGCTGCCACAGCCCCCTCCCCCACAACCCACATCCCTTACTTCGGCGCCCACCCTACTCCTTGCATGCAGAAAGACACGCAGCACCCTCAATCCCCCGAGACCTCCTCCATCCGCACGCAGTTTGCCGCTGACCTGCCGCCCCCGCCCCGCGGTCTCTTCCACCACCCCTTGCCACGGTTTGCAGGCTCTGCGACCCTAAACTACCGCGCATCCTTCATCCGCCACCTGCTGTGCATAGCTCCGCCCCACAGCAAGCTCCGCCCCACACCAAATCTCTGCCCCTTCATCTCCCATGGTGACCTCTGATCCGGCGATCATTCAAAACAAAAACCAAAAAAATTGTAGAAGTGTGGGGTTGAGCTCGTGGGAAAAAGATAGTATGATAGGAGTTAGGGCTTTTGGCATTATGTCATTTGGAAGCTATTAGGGCAACCTTTGGTTGATATTAGTTTTTTAATGCGTTAGGGTTTGTGATACATTTGTTAATTAGCCTGAGTTTAGGCTTTTATTTTAATGGGTGGGAATTTATTTTCTTTCTTTATCCCCTATTAGTATCTCTCATTAGGGGAGACTTAGTATTTGATGTAAAACAATTGGGTTATAATATTTATATTGTTATAGATAATAGTATGTAATATCCTAATTAGTGAAATTATATATATATATATATATATATATATATATATATATATATATAAATGAATGAACTAATTTTCTTATTTTACCTTATATATTTTGTAATATTAGATCAATGGGGATATTTAAGTTGCATAAAAATGTATATATATTTATATTTATATATAAATTCATATATATATATATATATTTATATATATATATTTATATATATATATTTATATATGTATATATATAATGTATTAACAAATTGGCATGTTAGGACAAAATTTAAGCAAGGGGATTATAATATCCCCTCAACATTTCACAATAACAGCTACAATAATAAGGGTGAGCTTGTATCTGCTTATTTTTGAATACGACGTTTGAAATTTGAAACGAGGTTGGATCACTTACCGCAGGATATGTATACCAATCTACTTGTAGTGACAAACTCGTTATCTCGTTCAAATTTTAATCAACAGCTTGACGTTTGAGATTTAAGTAAATCACCATTAATAAAAGAAAATTAAATGAATCAAACAATTATTAAATAACTTAGGAAGTGGTCAACGATAAAAGTTGTCTGTTGGTTTTCCACCTCACCTAGGAAACTATGGTTCAGACTTAAACAGTCTAACCCTAAGTGCGACCTCGTGTCGCATACCCCCTAGGTGACCTCCACCCTCACAATTACGTTGACATGTTACACCTCAGGCGTAGTGCCACCAAGCACGCAAGCACGTGTGAGGTGGCTCTCTAGGGTAAGGAGAAATTTTTTTTGCAGTTCGTGTCATGACCACATGGTGAATGTGGGCATGACACGTGTGTTTGTGTCTTGTGTCCGCATGGGAGATGCGACATGACATTGGGTATCAGAGCCAGGTTTGTAAAACACTGGGCTTGTTATTGGCACATTATTGTTTCCGCAACTATGTTTTGACTTGTGGCTACCTCATTTTGTAGGATGCCTCCCAGACGAGTTCAGTGAGTGCAGACCTGTCGCACTCCACCCGTAGAGGTACTCACTGATTCATCAGCTGCAGGACCAGGTCAACCAGAGTCACAGGTACAGCCAGATCAACAAGATTAGCCACTCTTACAGCCACAGGCAGTTCCTCAGGCACCACAGGCACCACTGGCCCCACCAGATATGGGACCGCAGATTTTGCAGGCCTTGTAGGCCATCTTAGATAGGTTCCCACCGGCAGTAGCAGAGCCACGTGTCGAGCCCTACGAGGATCTGCGAGAGGAGCCCCGCATAGAGCCACGAGGGGCACCACGTGAGGAGCCTTACGTCGAGTTACCAGAGACAGAGGAGGTTGGTTCGACCAACAGGGCCCGTAGCAGGAGCCCCCCACATCGGGCTAGACAGGATGAGACAGTGCGTGTAGAGCACCTGGGTCACAGGCCTTATGAGTATCATGCAGAGGAGACTATTAGAGGGCACAGAGATAGAGGGGATCCCATCAGGGACATATTGAGGCTGAACCCTCCTACTTTCATCGGGACCACGGAGGGAGCCGAGGCAGAGGCCTGGTTGATCAGTTTAGATAGGTGCTTCGCATTGCATCCTTACGAGGGCAACACGAAGGCCCGGGTGGTAGTACACTTATTGCGGGATGTAGCAGCTACCTAGTGGCGCATTGAGGAGTGCAAGTGCCACCTATCTTTAGACACCCTTACCTAGGAGACCTTCATTGAGTGCTTTAATGCGCGTTATTTATCAGACCACTACAGGTAGCATCGTCTAGACGAGTTCCATGACCTTCATCAGAGGGGACTTTCAGTGGCTCAGTATGAGGCTAGGTTCACAGAGCTATCTAGATATGCGAAGTATCTCCAGGATGAGAAACTCCTGGTGCACAAGTTTATCAGAGGGCTTAATCATAGTATAGCAGGGCCTGTGTGGATGGCAGACCCCAAGACTTTGAGTGATGCTGCCGAGAAGGCATACATTACTGAAGAGATTCAGGGATGAGGGCAGAGTTCTTGCCCTTAATTTCAGGATCGAGGACAACAGCAGCATCAGCAGAGCTTCCGTAGGCCATCACAACCACCTCACAAAGGAGGAATCAGTTTGGCATCTTTACCCCCTAGGCCCTCACAATAGCAGCAGCAGAGAGCTAGGACACAGCAAAGGATACAGGGGGGACCTAGTAGAGGGTGGTAGCAGTAAGGCCCGCGCAGAGATCAGAGACAGCAGGGACCACCTGCGGGACCCGCGAGGACACAGTAGTCTTATAGGGGTTCACAGGGGTCTACCAGTAGATTAGAATAACAACAGACATATAGGACCCAGACTGTATAGGTACAGGTTAGGGGCCCATGTTATGTATGTGGTGGAGTAGGACACCTAGCTAGAGAGTGTCCACAAGGTTATACAGCAGGGGGACAGCCTCATGCAGGAGGTTCAGAGCAGACGGTGGGTGATGTGGGCAGATCCCACTGTATGTTTGCAGCAGTAGATAACCGCCAGGCAGATTTTTAGGCGTCTGTGATTGAGACGTCAGGTATGATTGGGGGAAACCCCATTTCTATTCTATTTGACTCTGGTGCTACTGATTCATTCATATCTCCATCGTTAGTGGAGAATTGCAGGCTGGTGGCCTCTAGGCAGGGTGATAGGTGGGTGGTCGAGTTGGCTTCAGGAGCCAAACTGATAGTAGATAGCTTAGTCCACGACTGTGAGATTGCTTTTGGACCCTTCTCTACAGTATGTGACCTTAGAGTCATGACATTAGGATCCTATGATGTGGTGTTGGGTATGGATTAGCTTGTGGCACATCGAGCCAAGCTAGATTGTCGTCGAAAGGTGATCAGCTGTTTGGATGATCATGGTGCATCAGTTGAGATTGTGGGCATGCAGAAGCCCACCGCAGTACGTATGATATCTGCTCAGCAGCTCAAGTACTACATGTGGAAGGGATGTCAAATGTTCACCATCACAGTGAGCGACAGATCAGATGACGAGCCAGAGGCATCATTGGATGATCATCCCATCCTCAGAGTGTTTGCCGATGTTTTCCCAGCAGAGTTACCAGGGATGCCTCCCTGACGTGAGGTAGACTTTCATATAGACTTAGTGCCGGGTGCCGAGCCAGTGTCTCATGCACCCTACAGGATGACCACACATGAGCTCACTGAGCTCAAGCTACAGTTGGAGGACTTGCTAGAGAAGGGGCACATCCGGCCGAGCGTTTCACCATGGGGCGCTCCTGTCATCTTTGTGAAGAAGAAGGATGGGTCTCTTCATTTGTGTATGGACTACAGGCAGTTGAATAAGGTGATGGTGAAGAACCGTTATCCTTTGCCCAGGATTGATGATCTTTTTGACCAGATGTAGGGAGCCAGGGTGTTCTCTAAGATAGACCTGAAGTCCGGGTACCATCAGTTACGCATTGCAGAGTCAGATATCCGTAAGACCGCCTTCCGGACTCGTTATGGGCATTATGAGTTCACAGTGGTTCCCTTCGGCTTGACGAACGCCCCTGCAATGTTCATGAGTCTCATGAATGGGGTGTTCCGTACATTTTTAGATCGGTTCGTGATTATTTTCCTCGCTGACATTTTGATCTACTCATGGACCGAGGAGGAGCATGAGGAGCACCTTTGTCAGGTTCTACAGTGCTTGCGAGAGCAGAGGCTTTACGGGAATTTGGTGAAGTGTACGTTTTTCAGGACAGAGGTTCAGTACCTAGGACATATCCTTTCCAGCGATGGAATCTCAGTAGATCCATCGAAGATCAGAGCTATCAGAGATTGGCTAGCACCCACTAGTGTGACAGAGGTCAGGAGTTTCATGGGGTTAGCTGGTTATTACCGTCATTTTGTTGAGGGTTTTTCTTGGATAGCGCACCCCATCACTTCCCTTCAGCTGAAAGGGAAGAGTTTTCTTTAGACTGAGCAGTGCGAGAGGGCCTTCGGGGTCCTCAAGGAGCATCTTACCAGTGCTCCTATTTTAGCAGTTCCTGATCCTGCAGCGGATTTTGTGGTTTGCATGGATGCATCACTTGAGGGATTGGGAGCTGTACTTATGCAGGATGGTAGAGTGATCGCGTATGAGTCACAAAAGCTCAAAACCCATGAGCTGAACTACCCCACTCATGACTTGGAGTTAGCAGCAGTGGTTCATGCTCTAGTCCATTGGAGACACTTCTTGTTGGGCCGTCCCTTTGAGCTCCATTCCGATCATCATAGCCTATAGTATATTTTCACACAGCCGAATCTGAACACCCGTCAGCAGCATTGGATGGAGTTCCTCTGTGAGTATGATTTTGATGTCCACTACATCAAAGGGAAGGAGAACGTGGTTGCTGACGCATTGAGTTGGAGGCGCCACGAGCTCTTGACTTGGACCTTGTGAGTGGACTTGAGGGGCCGTATTATTCAATGTCTGCTAGAGGATGAGTGGTATCTAGAGGTGTAGCAAGAGATCAGATCATAGAGGGCCCTTGTGGGCAAGTTTGCAGGGTATACACTGGACATAGATGGTTTGCTTCGACATCGACAGCACATCTATATACCCCGCGCAGGTGACCTGTGCACTATAGTGCTATCAGAGGCTCATAGAGCACCATATGTGGCACATCCGGGGGTGAAGAAGATGCATGCCGATCTTCGTTAGCTATACTTTTGGGTAGGTATGAGACATGATATAGCAGAGTTTGTGGCTCATTGCCTTGAGTGCCAGAGGGTCAAGGCCGAGCATCAGCATCCAGCAGGTCTCTTATACCCACATGGTATACCTGAGTGGAAATGGGACACCATTTCCATGGATTTTATTATTGGTCTTCCTATGTCTTCGTGTCACCATGATGCCATCATGGTGACAGTCGACAAGTTGACCAAGGTGGCTCATTTTTCTCCTGTGCGCACGACGTATAATGCGCCAGCTGTGGCAAGGGTATTCTTGGATGACATTGCGAGACTACATGGGGTACTTCACCGCATTATTTTGAATAGAGATCCAGTGTTCACTTCAGCATTCTAGAGAGCCTTACAGCAGGCTTTAGGCACACAGCTCAATTTTAGCTCCGCTTATCATCCAGAGACAGATGGGCAGACAGAGAGGGTGAATCAGGTATTGGAGGACATGCTTCGGATGTATGTTATGGACCATCAGTCTAGATGGGAGGAGTATCTTTATCTAGTTGAGTTTGCCTACAATAATGGGCATCACAGCTCGTTAGGTATGCCTCCCTTTCAGGCTTTATATGGCAGGCCATGCAGGACACCATTGAGTTGGGACCGTATTGAGGACAGAGTCGCCATTGGTCCAGAGCTAGTCCAAGAATTGGAGCAGCAGGTCACATTGATTCGACAAAGGTTACAGGAGGCACAGGACAGGCAGAAGAAGTATGCCGATGCTAAGAGGGTAGATCAGAGCTTCTTAGTGGGAGATAGGGTATTCCTTAGAGTGTGGCCACATAAGAGTCCAATCCGTTATGGAAAGGGCTCTAAGCTCGCACCTTAGTTCGTAGGTCCCTTTGAGATTTTGGAGCGGATAGGATCAGTTGCCTATCGTCTAGCTTTGCCACCTAGCCTGTCACGTATCCATGATGTTTTCCATGTTTCTATTTTGAGACGGTATATATCTGATGTATCTCACGTTCTGGACTGGAGTGCCTTACAGGTAGAGGCAAGCGGGCAGTTGGTGCTAGAGCCAATTCGCATATTGGCTCGTCGGACACTGGGCCTTCGAGGTCGAGAGTTGGACCAGGTTAGGGTCCAGTGGGATCATTATGACGAGGTCACAGCGACATGGGAGGATGCTGCTAGTTTGATGACACTCTATCCTCACCTTTTTGACGACTTCTAGGAGGAAGTTCAGTCTTGGGGGGGAGGATGTGAGGCCAACTATTTTGCCCTCCTACATTTTGATCTTTGTGCTATTCAGTAGTGACTATGTTTCATATTGCAGACTTGATGTTTTATCTCACTGATTTGATATATGTGATTTGATTCGGTCATATTGATGAGATGCTGTGGTTCGATATATGGATTTATATTAGATGTTATTTTGTTATGAGATTCTAGTTGTTATGTGATTTGAAATTAATTGACGTGATGGAAAGGCAGATAATTTGGATTTATGTATTGATGGATATTGTTTTATTATTTGCGTGAATTTAATTTCTAGTTGCTTCAGCTATCATTTTCTTGGCAGAACTAACACTTGATCGAGATGTGCAGGTTTTACTTTCCCTAGTCATGGGAACTCAGAGGTAGAGGATTCACACCCTGTTATTCCCGGTTAAGCCGATCCGTTCCCAAGAGGGATAAGGATCACGTGTGAAATTGCATGATGATTTATTGTGCTTTGTTTAAATTTTAATTATTATTATTTTTAAGCCTCAGTACCCCCTCTCTTTCTTATTTTGATTAATGATAAGTGTTGTAAAATTTTAATTGATTAATGTCAATTGGTATTTTTATTATTTTATTTGGGCCATTTTTATGTGGAGTTTTGACCCCTTTCATGACCCCTAGGGTCCCAAAAGTTACCCTAGGTGGTCAACCATGAGTCTAGGGTCAACTTGGACCACCTAACCCTAGTTTTGACTCACCTTAGGTCACCCTAACCCATGGTTGAGTCAAAGTGAAGAAAATGGGGAAAAGGGGAGATGGGTATGGGCCTTGCCTTCTCCCATCCCTAGTTTTGGGAAACATTCTCAAGGAGGACTTGGGGGGTCTCCAAGAGTCCTCCCAAGCTCCCAAGTGAGTGGGGACACCACTCAAGGCCATTGTCTTGTGGAAGGGTGAGTGGGAATCCAACTCACCATTTGTCCCCCTCCCACTTGTGTGGAAGCACAAGTGGATGAGGTGGAGATGGAGGTGAAGGGAGAGGAGGACACTTGTCATCCTCTTACCTTCTCTCTATTCCAAGTGGCTTTGGTGGAGGGAAGAGATGCTGACAAATGACACCACCTCATTCTCTCAAGGCCAAATAGAGGGCCTATAATAGCTCCTCTTGTAGAGGAGTGGGGGTTCTTCCATCCCCATTGTTTTTGCTTGCATTTGAGAGATTTTCTTGCAAAAATTTGGTTTTTCTACTAAGTTTGGAAGAGTTAGAGAAGGTTGGAAGGGGGAGATTCTAAAAGTTGGAAGGCTTGGAGCTCTTCACCAACTTCTACATCTGTTGTCAAGACCTTGAAGGTAGGCTCTTATCTTGTTGTTTGCTTTGCTTTATGATGTTTCCATGTTTGAAATTTGATTGTAAATTTGTTTGCATTGAGATGTTTCTTTTGCATTTGATGTTGGGTTGGGTTGTCATGGTGAGAGCACCTCCAATGGAGGAAATACTCAACTAGTATGGGTAGGGGAGAGGAACAATCCTTGGGGGCTCTCCCACAAACTGTGTTTATGTGTTTATGCCATGAGGGCCTATTATCATTTGAGGAGGAGATGTATATATGGCAAGAGTGCCAAGCATATTGGTGTGTGATTTTTGTGAATTGAGTTGTTTCAGAGATTTTGGCTAGAGGCCATGTGATGAGATTTTCCTTACCATTGGGAGCCCCTTTAAGTTGAGATGTCTATTCCCTACCCTCACCAAACTCATTTCTATGAGTTGATGTAATGTGTTAAGCCTTTGTGGGTTGTTTGTGTGGATGTAATTGTTTTTGTTGTGGAATGGAACCTGTGTGAAAACCCCTACCTCCCTAGCTCGGGGGTGATCCACTTGCGGGTCTATGGTAGGGAGGAGAGCTTTCCTTGTCTTTGTGGCTGGAAAATGTTGTTTCTTTGCTGTGCTTTAGATGCAGGTAGATATGTGAAGAGATGGAGTGTATGGAACCCTATTTGGTGTGGTCATTTGCAGTATTTCAGTGGCTGATTTTGGGCTGATTATTTACCCTGTTTGGGGGTTAAAGAGTTGTGAAAACCATGAGAAGTGGTATATGTAATTTTGCCACTATCCCTTGTAGAAACTTATGTTCATGATGTAACTTCTAGTAAACATTTGAAGCAATTTAGCAAAAAAAATGGAATGGAAAAGCATGAATCTTATGTAAAAGTTTTTTTTCTTTTATGGTTTTCCACTGTGGTAATACATATTTTAATCTAACTCATTGGTTGCAAGAACTCTTGAAAAAATGATAGTTGAATTTTATATAAGCATGCTCTGTGATGTGAGGATTTTCTGTGTAGCATAGAATGCTTCTAGTTTTTAGAAGTGTAATAGTTTTAACGTAATCCATTTTCCCATTCTCAAGTCACCTCCCATTTCATTTAACAATCTCTGCAATAAGTAGCTTACATTGTTATATAAACGGAGTATCTCTATTGGTTATTTTCTTCTTTTTTTTAATTTTACTTTCAGTATTAATAACCTCAAATAAAAATGTTCAAAAATTAGATTTGTCAACGAAAATTTACAAATACTATTCAGAAAGTCATGGCTTTTGACAGAAAATTGATGTAGTGGTAGTAAACACTGTACTTTTAAATTCTCTTTATCTCTCACGTAGACTGTGAAGTAACAATATATACTGCCTATTTTTAGATGAAAAATATTTGCTGTCCTCAGTACTTGTTAGAATTTTCAATTGAAGAAATAATAATCACCTTCAAAAAAAATATATATTTAACTTTCTGCCTTTTGAAACAGTGAATACAATCTACATTTAAAAAAAAAAAAACATCTAGAATGTGTGAATGTGAAAAATAAATATATATCTATTCATATTGAATATATATATATATATATATATAAATTTTATTTTTCTGTTAGAAATATATTTATACTAGATTTATGCAAAGTTTGGGTTGAGTATATATATATATAAGTTTACATTAAAAAAAAGCTATGTTTTACATATTAAAGAATGCATATAAGAGAATAAATAAAAAATAAAAAATAAAAAGTTTGGGGACTGTGGCGCTGCCATAGCCCCCTCCCCCACACCCCGCATCCCTTACTTCGGCGCGCACCCTACTCCTTGCGTGCTGCAAGGCACGCAGCACCCTCAATCCCCCGAGACCACCTCCATCCGCGCGCGGTCCACCGCTGACCTGCCGCCCCCGCCTCGCGGTCTCTTCCACCACCCCTTGCCACAGTTTGCAGGCTCTGCGACCCTAAACTGCTGTGCATCCTTCATCTGCTGCCTACTGTGCATAGCTCCGTCCCACACCAAATCTCTGCCCCTCCATCTCCCATGGCGACCTCTGATCCGACGGTCATTAAAAAAACCAAAAAAACTGTAGAAGCGTGGGGTTGAGCTCGTGGGAAAAAGATAGTATGATAGGATTAGTGCTTTTGGTATTATTTCATTTGGAAGCTATTAGGGAAACCTTTGGTTGATATTAGTTTTTTAATGCGTTAGGGTTTGTGATGCATTTCTTAATTAGCTTGAGTTTAGGCTTTTATTTTAATGGGTGGGAATTTGTTTTCTTTCTTTATCCCCTATTAGTATCTCTCATTAGGGGAGACTTAGTATTTGATGTAAAACAATTGGGTTATAATATTTATATTGTTATAGATAATAGTATGTAATATCCTAATTAGTGAAATTATATATATATATATATATGAATGGACCAATTTTCTTATTTTACCTTATATATTTTGTAATATTAGATCAATGGGGATATTTAAGTTGCATAAAAATGTATATATATTTATATATATATGTATATGTATATATGTAATGTATTAACAAATTGGCATGTTAGGACAAAATTTAAGCAAGGGATTATAATATCCCCTCAACATTTCACAATAACAGCTACAATAATAAGGGTGAGCTTGTATCTGCTTATTTTTTAATACGACGTTTAAAATTTGAAACGAGGTTAGATCACTTACCGCAGGATATGTATACCAATCTACTTGTAGCGACGAACTCGTTATCTCATTCAAATTTTAATCAACAGCTTGACATTTGAGATTTAAGTAAATCACCATTAATAAAATAAAATTAAACGAATCAAACAATTATTAAATAACTTAGGAAGTGGTCAACGATAAAAGTTGTCTGTTGGTTTTCCACCTCACCTAGGAAACTAGGGTTCAGACTTAAATAGTCTAACCCTAAGCACAACACACCTCGTGTCGCATACCCCCTAGGTGACCTCCACCCTCACAATTACGTTGACATGTTACACCTTAGGCGTAGTGCCACCAAGCACGCATGCGGGTGCGAGGTGGCTCTCTAGGGTAAGGAGAAATTTTTTTCGCAATTCGTGTCATGAGCACATGGCGAATGTGGGCATGACACGCATGTTTGTGTGTTGCGTCTGCATGGGAGATGTGGCATGATAGGGAGAAAGTGTTTTGCTCTGCATTCCTCCGCATTGAAGTATTTTGGGCTGCGGTTCTGGAATTAGGTCATTGATGATTTTAAGTGCCTTCAAATGTAATGATTTGTGATTTGGTGGTCCACAAGCTATCTTTTACTCATGACAGTGGCTGACAGTGTTGTTCCTGTACTCTAGTTTGAAGAATCTTATTGATAGAGTGATTAGAGATTGTGTGGTTGTTCCTAGTGATTACAATGTGTTTGTGGATGTCTCTTGATCATGCTCCTACATTTAGATTGGTCCGCAAGGTGTAATTCAGATTGTGCATGAAGCGTGTTCTTGAGAATACTTGTGTTAACATGAGTCTTGGCTGACCTAGTTGAATTCATCATCTGTGGAGGTGCATTGAAGATTGTGAAAGTGTGTTGTAGCATGGAAGATTGTGTTTGAGTCCCTGCTAAGGTGTGGCATGATCCATATTCATTTTTTTCTTTGTAAATTTGTTTAGGTCCAGACCTATATTATGTAACATATGTTTGCCGACCTTGGGGATTGTCCCAACAGTTGATGATTGTAATTCTGACCTTGATGATCATTCCAAGGTTGATGAAGTGTATAAATACTTGTAATTGAGTCATGGAAATGTATCCAACTGCAAAGATGCAAAGATAAAAGAGAAGTAAGGTAGTAGAGCAGAGCATAGGTGTTTGTGCTTCAATGAAACTAAACCCTGGCATGGAGTAGATGTTGTTATCTCAGTTCAACCTTTTGGTAGTGAACCTCCTTTTGGCAGTGAGCCTCCTTTTGGTAGTGAGCCTCCTTTTGGCAGTGAGCCTTTCTTTGCAGTGAGCAATTTGGGTAGTGAGCCCTGTAGGGAGTGAGCCTCTATTTTTCTGTATTGATATAACTTATATATTTATGTGGGCTAACACCCACTGTGGTTTTTCTCTTTTAGGGTTTTCCACATAAAAATCTAGTATCTCATGTTTTGATTATGCTTTTGTGTTAAGCTTCACATTTTATTCTTTCATGGTTATATTTAAATATAAGTAATTGAGAAGTTGATGATCATAATTGGTTAAAAGTTTTAGGACAACTGATTCACCCCCCTCCCAGTTGTCCGATGCAGTTCAACAATTGGTATCAGAGTTGGTTCCTCTAAAGAAAGCCTAACATCTTGAGGAAGATCTAGGATGTCTTATAAGAAGGAAGCTCCACATTTTGATGTGAGAAATTATGCTCTTTGGAAGGTATGAATGAAAAGCCATCTTCTTTGTCTTGTTTATAAAGTATGGAAGGCTATATAAACAAAATATACCATGACTAAAGATGAAATCAAAGAATATGATTTGGATGTCAAAGCAAAGGATGCTCTGCTAAGTTCCTTAAGTGACTTAGTGTTGACAAAAGTTGTGGACCTTGAATCTACAAATGAGTTATGGGAGAAGCTAAAAAATCTGTATGAAGGAGATGATTCTCTAAAAGAAGCCAAGATACAAAGCTTGAAAGTGAAATATGAGGGTTTGAAGATGAAAACATAACAACCTTTATGTAAAGAGTTGATCAACTTGTCACTGGAATAAAGGGTATGAGAGGAACTCTCAATGATAAGGAAGTTGTGATGAAAATTATTAGATCACTACCAAATTCATATAGTCACAAGGTAGTTGCAATTGAAGAATTCATGACTATGAAAACTATTGACAGAGACCAGTTACTTGAAAATCTTACAACATTTGAGATGAGAATTTGGTGATGCCCTGCCTAAAGTTGAATCAGCTTTTAAAGCCAATACTTCAACAGAGATCTCCAGAGCTGAGAAATATAGGGTGGATGATGACTTTGATGAAATTGAAGCTAACTTTGTTGACAGGCTACAAAGAGGCTCCGGTAAGTTCGAAGGTAAATTACCTTTGAAATATTTCTCTTGTGGTAAAGTAGGTCATTATGCTTCCAGATGTCCTAAAAGAATTGAAAGAAAGAAGAAGAAACATGAGAGAAAACCTAGAGTTCCAAATAAATGGTACTATTTCAGAGATTTTGATGATGAAGGGGTGACTGATGATGAATCTGATGATGCTAGTACTAGTGCAAATGGATGCCTATTTATTGTTATTAAAGAAGATCCTGTGTCTACTAATTCTACTAGCTAGTTGTGTGAAGGATGAAAAACCAATGGAAGAAAGTGCTTTGGCTATTCAGATTGAGAAAGATAAGGATTAATGGATTATTGATAGTGGATGCTCACATCACATGACTAGTGACAAAAGCAATTTTGTAAGTTTGGAAAATTATGATGGAGGATTGGTTAGGTTTGGAGATAATGCAATTGGTAAGATTTGTGGAAAAGAATCTATTCATTTGATGGAAAGCATAATACTGACAATGTTCTCTAT
Organism: Cunninghamia lanceolata; assembly: GCA_027924645.1. Classification (NCBI taxonomy): domain Eukaryota; kingdom Viridiplantae; phylum Streptophyta; class Pinopsida; order Cupressales; family Cupressaceae; genus Cunninghamia; species Cunninghamia lanceolata. The sequence goes on along the minus strand of BSBN01000071.1, from coordinate 4,047,302 downwards.
GTGACAGGCTTGAAGAATAATTTTTTGAGTGTTGGTCAGATGTGTGACAAAGGATATGATCTAAGATTTAAAGACAATGGGTACAAGATCATGGAAAGCTCTGGAACTATGATTGCTACTAGTAAGAAGACAAAAGGTAACATCTATCAATTAAGAGGAACTAATGATTACTGTTTACTGGCCTAGGAAAATGAAAGTTGGTTGTGGCATATAAGGATGTGTCATATGAACTTTGATAATCTGGTAAAAATAAGTTCAGGTTAGATTTGTTGGATCTAGGGCATACAACTGAGAGGGGGGGTGAATCAGTTGTATAAAAACCTGCTCTTCTTTAAACACTTGATTCTTCTTTGTTAGTTAACAGCATATCAATTAATCATCCATGAAAGCATAATGTACAAACATAAGAGCATATAAATATCAACACATTGAACACCAAGATTTTGACGTGGAAAACCCGGTTAAGGGAAAAACCACGGGGTGATTAACCCAAGGATTATTCTCTGTTAGAAGAATAAGAAAAAGAATGGCACTTGCCAATTAGGGCTCACTGCCCGAGCACACTGCTCACAAAGAGGCCCACTGCCTACAAGGAGACACACTGTCTACAAAGTGATGAGAATCACAATCTTGAACTGGAAAATGACATCTCTACCATGTCCGGATTAGTTCCATTTAAGCCCAATAACCCCTGCTCTGTCTTTCGCACTTCTCTCTGCTATGCCACACACATCTCAATAATCCACCCTTTGAAATGAACTCACAAACCTTTATTTATACAAGACATCGACTTAGGAACAATCATCTAAGTCAGCAATCAACCATAAGAATATCCGCAAGACAAATAACACATCCGGTCGGCCACCACAAGAACATTTGTAGGATGAACAACTCATCCGGTTAGCTTAGTCAGAGCAAGAACTTCATCCGGAAGAATATCTTCAATTCCGGGCTCTACCATCAATGCGGATCAACAACACAACCTCAACATGATCCAAGGACCTTCACAGGCCTGCCTGAATGACCAGGTACATCTACACTTCCTCTACTTACTGGAATCTCTTCTCTTCCTTATCCAGAACTTCAAGAACACAGTCTGTCGCCATTGTCACAATGCAAAAGGTACTTCCAGACATCCAAATCATACACAACTCAAGATGACATATCTCAAGGATATCACAAACATTCCTTCCAATCCGTAGATTAAGATTATACAATTCTGGACCTCTCCGGACCTTTCTGTGATCCTCTGTCACCTCTGAACACTTGCCGGAACTAGTTCCACACCAACAGCCACAGCTCCTTCAGATCTTCATGTGGACCTCTGAAATCTTAACTGAAGCATCTCAAGACTCATATCTACAAACCCTTTAATCTGTATCCTCCGGTTCTCATCCTATACAGTACATTTGCCTTCTTCTCATCACTGTTCTTCACTGTTCCTGACTGAGGCTAATTTTCTCAATATCCTCAGCACACTGCTCATCCAATCCTTCTTGTTAATGCAGTATGAGTATGTTGACATCAATGACAACACTGGTTCACCTCATACTTGCAACAATCTCCCCCTTTGTCATTGATGGCAACATATGATGTGAAAAACCATCAAGACAAGAACTTCTCCTTTCTGTCACAGCTCCCCCTATCAGCAACATGTCTTCTCCTCATTTACTACTCCCCCTTTGATCATCAGCCACTTGTTTTTCACATGTCTTCTCTCCCCCTTTGACATCAATGGCAAAGGGCTCATCAGAATCATACCAGCTGCTCTCCCTTAGTAGCAGCTCCCCATCATCAATCCGGATCACAAAATATGACTATGATATCCACCGGATTGATGCACATCAGTGCATCCTAGTTCATCACCGGAGGGGCCATGACCCCTAACTTCTCCCAGAGATATTCAAAAGAGTCCTTGGGAAGAGGTTTAGTAAAGATATCTGCAATCTGATCCTTGGAGGGAACATACTCCAACCTGACTTCTTCCTTGTTCACTTGTTCTCTCAAAAAGTGAAACTTGATAGATATGTGCTTAGTCTTAGAATGCAATACTGGATTCTTAGAAATATTAATTGCACTTGAATTATCACAGAAAATTGTGATAGGCTCCTCATATTCAACTTTAATGTCTCTTAGCATCTGCTTCATCCATAAGATTTGAGTGCAACTTCCTGCTGCTGCAATGTATTCTGCTTCAGTTGTGGACAGAGATATTGCATCTTGTTTCTTGCTTAGCCAAGAAACCAATATCTTCCCCAAAAGGAATGCTCCACCACTGGTGCCTTTCTAGTCATCCACATCTCCTGCCCAATCTGCATCTGTGTAAGCATGAAGAGAGAAATCTAGATCTCTAGGGTACCATAGACCATACTCAACTGTTCCTTTCAAGTACCTAAAAATTCTTTTGATTGCCATAACATGAGATTCTTTAGGATCAGCCTGGAATCTTGCTACAAGACCAACAACCTGCATTATATCTGGTCTAGTTGGAGTAAGATACAGCAATCCACCAATCATTGATCTATACTTTGTCTGATCTGCCTTTGGGGAGTCATCATCTTTGCTCAGCTTGCATCCAGTTGCCATGGGAGTGTTTATTAGCTTTGAATCTTCCATACCAAATTTCCTCAACAATTCTTTCACATATTTGGTCTGAGAAATGAAGATCCCTTTCTTTGTTTGAGTAATTTGCAGACCCAAGAAGAAATTCATTTCACCAAGCATAGACATTTCAAACTCACTTTTCATCTAATTTGCAAAAGTTTTGCACATACTATCTCTTCCTCCAAAAATGATATCATCCACAAACACTTCAACAATCAAAATGTTTTCATGATCAATTTTGAAATATAAGTTACTGTCAGTAGTACCTTTGTTGAATCCAATCTGTACAAGATGCTTATCCAACCTTTCATACTATGCTCTTAGGGCTTGCTTTAATCCATACAATGCTTTCTTCAACTTGCAGACCATATCATCATTATCCGACAATTGAAATCCATCTGGTTGTTCAATGTACACTTCTTCTTCCAGATCACCATTTAGGAAGGCAGACTTGACATCCATCTGATATACCTTGAAGTCTTTAAAGGCAGCAAATGCAAGAAATAATCTGACTGCTTCAATTCTTGCCACCGGAGCAAAGGTCTCTTCAAAATCAATTCCTTCTATTTGAGAGTAGCCTTTGCAGACCAATCTAGCTTTGTTTCTAATTACTTCACCAGCTTCATTCAGTTTGTTCCGGAAGACCCATTTGGTTCCAATTACATTCCTGTCTCTAGGTCTGGGAACAAGATCCCAAGTATGATTTTTCTCAATTTGCATCAATTCATCTTTCATTGCTTTGGTCCAGTTTTCATCATTGCAAGCTTCATTTATTGTTTTAGGTTCAATCTTTGAAATCAGACAACATTCATCCTGATTTTGAGCAACATTCCTTCTAGTTTGCACACCTTTTCTTCTGTCACCTATGATCTGATCTTCAGAGTGGTTCAGTCTTACATACCTAGGAATTTTGGGAGTGTCCTGCACTGCTACTTATTGATCAGGCTCATTCAAACATATCACTTCTTCCTGATTTACCGGATCAGGCTGACTCTGACTTACTGGAGAGGATTGAGTTCCTAGAGCCTGAACACCATCTTGGTCATCTTCATCAAACTCATAAAATCTTGAGGGCTTCTCAATTCCTTCATCAACTTTCACATTAGTGCTTTCTATCATCTTCCTCAGTCTCTTATTATAACACCGGTATGCTTTGCTTTGAGTGGAGTAACCCAAGAAGATTCCTTTATCACTTCTAGCATCAAACTTTCTTAGATCTTCATCTCTTTTAATATAACACTTGCTACCAAATACTCTGAAATATTTCACAGGAGTGATGCCAAACCAGAGTTCATAGGGGGTCTTACCAGTGTTGTTTCTGATTTGAACTCGATTGAGAGTGTAGACTGCAGTGCTGATAGCTTCTTTCCAAAACATTTGAGGAACATTTGCTTCCAACATCATTGTCCTGGCGGCTTCCTGGATGGTCTGGTTCTTTCTCTCAACTACTCCATTCTGCTGTGGAGTCCTAGGAGTAGACAACTGTCTCCTTATACCCTGCTTCTCACAAAAGTCAATGAACTCACCAGATGTAAATTCACCACCTCTATCAGACCTTAGACACTTCAGTTTCAATCCGGTTTGATTCTCTACCATAGCTTTGAAGATTTTGAACTTCTCAAGGGCTTCTGATTTCTCTTTTAGGAAGGTAACCCACATCATCTGGGAATGATCATCAATTAGCAACATGAAATATCTATCACCTTGCAGACTCTTGATTCTTGTCGGACCACAGAGATCAGTATGTACTAATTCCAACAATCTGGTAGATGACTGATCTTTGCTTTTGAAAGAGACTCTGCTCTGTTTGCCTAGCTGACATTCTTTGCACAAACTATTTGTAGGTTTCATCAATTTTGGAAGATCTCTTACAGCTTGATTATTGCTTATCTTGATGATGTTTCAAAATTTACATGACACATTCTTCTATGCCATAACCAACTCTGATCAACTTGAACAAACAGACAACTTTTGTTTGAACCAACCAGATGAAAGATATTACCTTTTGTTTGAGTACTGGATGCAATTTCAGTTTCAGAGCTTGTAAAGATTCTGCATTTTCCATTCTTGAACCGGAGATCATAGCCTTTGTCCACTAACTGACCAACACTGAGAAGATTGTGCTTCAATCCTTCAACATATAGTACATTACCTGTTTTGCTCTTTCCATCAAAGGAAATAGTTCCCCTACCTCTGATTCTGCCAGCAGAATTGTCACCAAACTTTACCATTCCTCCTTCATACCTTTCCAAATCCAAGAACTTATTCTTGTCACTAGTCATATGGTGAGAACATCCACTGTCAATAACCCAATCATCCTTTTCTTCCACTTGAGCAGCTAAATCTCTTTCTACAGCCTTGTGATTGACAGATTCAGAGGATATTGAATCTTCTTCCTTGATGGCAATAAACACCCATTCATTTCTGAATTTGCTTCCTAGTTCTGATTCATCATCTGTTACTCCTTCATTGTCATCTTCTTCATGAACATAATAGCAGTTCTTTTGAAACCTTTGTCTGTTAGTATTAGACCTTGCAGATCTTTCCGGACATCTTGAAGCAAAGTGACCAATCTTATTGCAGTTGAAGCACTTAAAGGGTAGTTTTCCTTCATACTTACCGGATCCTCTTGGCAGTCTCTTTGCAATGAGGGCTTCAAGTTGAGCTATTTTTGCTTCTTCTTCTTCCATGTCTCTTCTTGCTTGATCATACCATGACATCTTCCTTGAAGAGTTTTCACCCGGATCAAATCTCTGTTTGCCTTTCACATAGGCACTAGCTTTGAAAGCAGATTCAGTCTTGGGAGGATCATCTCCAAACTCGGTCATTTCAAATGTAGCTAGTTTGCCAGCCAATTGTTCTCTTGTGACAGTTGTGTGAGCTCTGAATTCATCAATGGCAGCAACCTTGATTTTGTAGGCAGCAGGAAGGGATCTGAGAATTTTGCAAACAATCTCATTTTCATCCAGAGTTCCACCAGCATTTCTAATTCCACACACCAGCTCATTCACTTGTGGCATAAAAGTAGTGATGTTTTCATCATCTCTCATCTTCAATCTTTCAAATTTCCCTTTCAGACTTTGCAACCTTGCACTCTTGACAAACTCATCTCCTTCATACAGAAGTTCCAGTTTAGTTAGGATCTCATATGCAGTTGGTAGGTCAATAACATTTGAGAGATCTGAGTCATTCAATGCACTTAGTGGTGCAGGAGCACCTACCTGACAGCTGGCCTCCATGAGGCAGTTAGTTTGTTATAGGTCTTGTTAATGTTTCCAAGAAGGTCTGATAAGACCAATGCAAGTAATAAGGTCATGTTGACCATACTTTACTATTTTTAGCTAGGTTGTTAGGATAGCTGTTATGCTGTAGGTCCGGTTGGATCTCCCAGCCGCCTGGAGAGATTTCCCAGCCGCTTGGAGTCAGGTCAGTAGTACTCGCAAGAGATCCTATTTATGCATGAGGATCGGTTGGTTTTAGATATAGATGTTGAGAAGCTAGATTGCAGGGAGTGAGACAGAGTGAGACAGAATACTGTATTTGCATCTTTTGAAATCAATAAAGAGATCCTGTTTGTGTCCATTCTCTGTTTTGAATTCCATTGTGTGATCGATTTGCTGTTCTGGTGGTTTCATGGATTCGCTGATCCATTCCACCGGTTGATTCGTCGAATCGGTGGAATGGCCATGTACAGTAGTTTAGGTTTTAGTCTGCATTTTCTGTTTGTTTGCATGTCTGTTTGCAGGATCGCAGTCGAGAGGTGTTGAGAACCCTAGCATGGGTATGTGCTAGGTCATGCTGGTTGTTAGAGTCTGGAAAGTTATCCTGAAAGTAGATCGGGTCACCTCAGGAGGTTCAGCGGATCAAAATTCGCTAAGGTTGGAAAATCCATCACAACGGCATCATCAGGATATTTCTGTGCATATCCTGCGGTTACTTCAGGCGTCATCCGAGTAGATGGAGTTGAGCATGATGCAATCGTTTGCATAAGGTGAAAGTGTTTCGGGGTGATCATCATCAGGTGTTGCCGAGGAGGAGCGTGTCGGCATAAGGTAGAAGATCGGGTTGATAAAACCATCGCGGGCCGATAATGTTAAGTTTGGCCGACAACAGGATATTGGAGGAGCTGCATGTGACGTCATCGTCATCAGGATAATCGTCATCAGGATATCGGGGTGACGTCATCGAAGGAAAGGTGCAGAAGGAAAGGTGCATGAAGTTGTCGTCATCAGGATATATGGAGGGAACAGGATATTTTATATCCTGCTGATGAACATGATGTTGAACATCATGATGATGAAGATAGAGGTTGGCGGTAAGGTGAACAGTGAACATCAAGAGGATGTTTGCGCTTGTCGAATGTGATGATGCTGCCGATAGCCGGATATGATGCTGCTGCTGACAGGCGAAGGGTCGAAGGCTTGTCTGCAGGAGGATATCAGTCGGCAAGAGAAAATATGATGATGCTGACAGTGTTAAGAGAAAATATGATGATGATGATGGGTTGTAGGCATACATGCTGTATGTCAAGGTTTTAGTGTGGATGCCTCTGCATCATAGTGGTATCAGAGCTCAGCAAAAGGTCTGGGCTGTTGTGTGTTGATTCTGTCACCGAAAGGGCAGAGGTAGAGTTGGTTCTGTCACCGAAAGGGCAGAGGTAGAGTTGATTCTGTCATTGAAAGGACAGAGGTAGAGGAGTGAGAGGTTGACAAAATGCCTCCGAAAGGTAATGGTACTGCAAGGGAATTACAGGAGATGAAGGAAAAACATGCCAGAGAGATGAGGAAGATGAAGGAGCTTGCTGAAGCACTTCAAGCCAGGCTTGTAGCCCTGGAAAAGAACAAAAAGAGGGAAGTGGAAGACAGTGAGTCAGAAGAAGACGAAGATGCTGTTGAAGAGTATGAAGAGGTAGCTGAAGATCTGGATGCTGAAGACCAGAGATTTGCAAAACTATTAAAGGCAGTGCAGAGTGATAAACCTAAGGTAAAGGTTGATGTTTCCAAGTATAATGGAAGTTTGAATGAAGATGAGTTACTGGATTGGATTGCTGCACTTGATAATCACTTTGAATGTGAAGATGTTGCTGAGGATCAGAAGGTAAAGATTGCAAAGACCAAGTTAGGAGGTCATGCTTTGGTATGGTGGGATTATGTACAATCCGAGAGAAGGAAACAAGGGAAGTCAAAGATCACTTCATGGGATAAAATGGTAGCAAGGATCAAAGGTAAATTCTTGCCCAAGGATTATGAGATTCAGATGTTTAAGAAGCTGCAATTTTTAAGGCAGAAGGAAATGGATGTGAAGGCATATACTGAGGAGTTTTATAAGTTGAGTATGAGATCTGGTCATCATGAGAATGAGGTAGAAAAGGTGGCTAGGTACTTGGCTGGTTTGAGATTGAACATACAGGATGAGTTAGTTTTAGCTAACCCTAAGAGTGTGGAGGATTGTTACCAAATGGCAATCAGGATTGAAGAAAAGATGAATAGGGGACAAGATAAGTCCATGAGAGGAAGAGGAAACAACATGAGGGGAAGAGGAGTAGCCCCTACAACAAGGAAAACCAATGAGGGTCAAGAAGACACTGGTAAAGGACAGGGACAGTCTGATTTCAGAGGTGGATGGAAAGGTAACAGAGGCAGATTTGGAAGTGGTAGAGGTTCTACTACATTTTCAGGAAAGTGTTACACCTGTGGTGAGTTTGGTCATCCATTTTTCAAATGTTCAGAAAGCAAAGGTTCATCATCCAGAGATGATAGAACGAATGACAAGAGAGTACAACTTGTGCAAGAAGAGAAAGTAGAGCAAAGTGTGAAGAGTTCAAACACTTATCAAGGAGATAGAGTTCCTGACGGTTATGGATATCCTGAGGAGGGAGAAGCATTGATGCTTAGGAGAACTAGTTTGCAGACATCAAAGGATATGATGCAAAGAAGAGCTCTTTTCAAGACCACATGCAAGAGCAAAGGTAAAGTATGTAAGGTTGTCATTGATACTGGTTCAACAGATAACATGGTATCTCAGGAAATGGTGGATAAACTAAATTTGGAAAGGATTCCACACCAACACCCTTACAAGGCATCTTGGGTGAGTGATAGTCAATCACTTTTTGTCTATGAATAGGCATATGTGGATTTTCAGATTGGAGCCTATCAGGATAGAGTTTTGTGTGACATTTTGCCCATGGAATGTTGTCACCTACTGTTGGGTAGACCATGGCAATTTGATAGAAGGGTACTGTATGATGGGTATGCTAATACCTACACCATCAAGAAAGATGGGAAAACTATTATGTTGATGCCATTGCAACAAATGCTGCAGCAAAGGGGGTAGCCCAAATCATTTTAGTGGGAAAGAAGGAGTTTGTGCAGATGCCTAGTGCAGCAGGCATAAAGGCAGTTGAGGACACTGCAGGGAAAGGAGTTGTTAAGGACAACAGGTTGAAGAAAGTTTCAGTTTTGACTGACAGAGGTCAGCAGCAGGTTCAGAAACAGGTTTGCAAACAGCAACCAGTTGAGAGGAATGACAAGGATGTTGTCATAGTTGGGACTATTGTTTGTCCTATAAAGGTTGAAAGAAAGATAGAGTTGAACATTGCAGAAGTTCACGAGGCAGTTCAGACAGAGGTTCTGGTCAGACAACCTGACAAACACAAGGTATGTGTGAGAAAGGCCTACATTGACAGGCATGAGGATTTACTTGCAAGAAAACAAGTTACAGTTCAGAAGTCTTGGAGCAGCCGAGAGCCAGCAGAGGACAAAGCTGGAATAGGTCAAGACACTGCAAAGGCAAAGTGTAAAGGTGGAGGACTTCCACAACCAAACTCATGGGACATGAGTTCTTTTCTGTTGGGGAGTATGGTGCAGGAGCACCTACCTGACAGCTGGCCTCCATGAGGCAGTTAGTTTGTTATAGGTCTTGTTAATGTTTCCAGGAAGGTCTGATAAGACCAATGCATGTAATAAGGTCATGTTGACCATACTTTACTATTTTTAGCTAGGTTGTTAGGACAGTTGTTATGCTGTAGGTCCGGTTGGATCTCCCAACCGCCTGGAGAGATTTCCCAGCCGCTTGGAGTCGGGTCAGTAGTACTCGCAAGAGATCCTATTTATGCATGAGGATCGGTTGGTTTTAGATATAGATGTTGAGAAGCTAGATTGCAGGGAGTGAGACAGAGTGAGATAGAATACTGTATTTGCATCTTTTGAAATCAATAAAGAGATCCTGTTTGTGTCCATTCTCTGTTTTGAATTCCATTGTGTGATCGATTTGCTATTCTGGTGGTTTCATGGATTCGCTGATCCATTCCACCGGTTGATTCGTCGAATCGGTGGAATGGCCATGTACAGTAGTTTAGGTTTTAGTCTGCATTTTCTGTTTGTTTGCATGTCTGTTTGCAGGATCGCAGTCGAGAGGTGTTGAGAACCCTAGCATGGGTATGTGCTAGGTCGTGCTGGTTGTTAGAGTCTGGAAAGTTATCCTGAAAGTAGATCGGGTCACCTCAGGAGGTTCAGCGGATCAAAATTCGCTAAGGTTGGAAAATCCATCACAACGGCATCATCAGGATATTTCTGTGCATATCCTACGGTTACTTCGAGCGTCATCTGAGTAGATGGAGTTGAGCATGATGCAATCATTTGCATAAGGTGAAAGTGTTTCGGGGTGATCATCATCAGGTGTTGCCGAGGAGGAGCATGTCGGCATAAGGTAGAAGATCAGGTTGATAAAACCATCGCGGGCCGATAATGTTAAGTTTGGCCGACAGCAGGATATTGGAGGAGCTGCATGTGACGTCATCGTCATCAGGATAATCGTCATCAGGATATCAGGGTGACGTAAGCATCGAAGGAAAGGTGCATGAAGTTGTCGTCATCAGGATATATGGAGGGAACAGGATATTTTATATCCTGCTGATGAACATGATGTTGAACATCATGATGATGAAGATAGAGGTTGGCGGTAAGGTGAACAGTGAACATCAAGAGGATGTTTGCGCTTGTCGAATGTGATGATGCTACCGATAGCCGGATATGATGATGCTGCTGACAGGCGAAGGGTCGAAGGCTTGTTTGCAGGAGGATATCGGTTGGCAAGAGAAAATATGATGATGCTGACAGTGTTAAGAGAAAATGTGATGATGATGATGGGTTGTAGGCATACATGCTGTATGTCAAGGTTTTAGTGTGGATGCCTCTGCATCACTTAGAAGAGCTTCCTTGGTCCGTAGATTGTTTTTAGCATCTGTGATTTCATTCAGAGTTGTCGGACCACCCTGTGGAAGTACATATGGTTTTGAGACCATGGCCAAGTATGCTTTTCCCATACATTCCAAGTGACATTTCATGCTACCTTTCCAGAGAGTGAAGTTGGTTCCATCGAACTTTGGACTATCCTTCTTGTATGACGACATCCTGGATCTCCTCAAGCGGTTAAGCTCCTTTCAGAGGAACTTGGCTCTGATACCAATTGTTGGATCTAGGGCATACAACTGAGAGGGGGGGTGAATCAGTTGTATAAAAACCTGCTCTTCTTTAAACACTTGATTCTTCTTTGTTAGTTAACAGCATATCAATTAATCATCCATGAAAGCATAATGTACAAACACAAGAGCAGATAAACATCAACACATTGAACACCAAGATTTTGACGTGGAAAACCCGGTTAAGGGAAAAACCACGAGGTGATTAACCTAAGGATTATTCTCTGTTAGAAGAATAAGAAAAAGAATGGTACTTGCCAATTAGGGCTCACTGCCCGAGCACACTGCTCACAAAGAGGCCCACTGCCTACAAGGAGACACACTATCTACAAAGTGATAAGAATCACAATCTTGAACTGGAAAATGACATCTCTACCATGTCTGGATCAGTTCCATTTAAGCCCAATAACCCCTACTCTATCTTTCACACTTCTCTCTGCTATGCCACACACATCTCAATAAACCACCCTTCAAAATGAACTCACAAACCTTTATTTATACAAGACATCAACTTAGGAACAATCATCTAAGTCAGCAATCAACCATAAGAATATCCACAAGACAAATAACACATCCGGTCGGCCACCACAAGAACATTTGTAGGATGAACAACTCATCCGGTCAGCTTAGTCAGAGCAAGAACTTCATCTGGAAGAATATCTTCAATTCCGGGCTCTACCATCTATGTAGATCAACAACACAACCTCAACATGATCCAAGGACCTTCACAGGCCTACCTGAATGACCAGGTACATCTGCACTTCCTCTACTTACTGGAATCTCTTCTCTTCCTTATCTGAAACTTCAAGAACACAGTCTGTCGCCACTGTCACAATGCAAAAGGTACTTCTAGACATCCAAATCATACACAACTCAAGATGACATATCTCAAGGATATCACAAACATTCCTTCCAATCCGCAGATTAAGATTATACAATTCCAGACCTCTCTGGACCTTTCTGTGATCCTCTGTCACCTCTGAACACTTGCCAGAACTAGTTTCACATCGATAGCCACAGCTCCTTCAAATCTTCATGCGGACCTCTAAAATCTTAACTGAAGCATCTCAAGACTCATATCTACAAACCCTTTAATCTGCATCCTCCGGTTCTCATCCTATACAGTACATTTGCCTTCTTCTCATCACTGTTCTTCACTATTCCTGACTGAGGCTAATTTTCTCAATATCCTCAGCACACTGCTCATCCAATCCTTCTTGTTAATGCAGTATGAGTATGTTGACATCAATGACAACACTGGTTCACCTCATACTTGCAACAAGATTGTGAGAGATTTACCAAAACTTGTGAAACCCTCCAACATAATTTGTAAGGAATGTCAGTTGGGAAAGCAAACAAGGACAAGTTTCAAGAGAAAAGAACAATTTTCTATTGGCTTGCTAGATCTAGTACATACAGATCTCTGTGGTCCTACAAGGGTGAGAAGTCTACAAGGTGATAGGTACTTCATGTTGCTTATTGATGATTATTCTAGAATGACTTGTGTTACTTTTCTAAGAGACAAATCAGAAGCCCTAGAGAAATTCAAATCTTTCAAGGCAATGGTTGAGAATGAAATATATTTGAAATTCAAATGCTTGAGGTTTGATAGAGGAGGTGAGTTCACATCAAATGAATTCAACATTTTCTATGAAGAGCATGGGATAAAGAGACAGCTGTCTGCACCTAGAAATCCTCAGCAGAATGGAGTTGTGGAAATGAAAAATAGGATAGTTCAAGAGGTTGTTAGGACTATGATGAAGGAATAAGATCTACTGGAAGTATTTTGGAAAGAGACTATTCATACTATTGTTTACATCCAAAATAGAGTTCAAGTGAAAGGTAATGGTACTCAAACTCCTTATGAATTATGGTATGGAAAAATTCCTACAGTAAAATATTTCAAAGTCTTTGGAAGGAAATGCTATATCAGAAGAGATGAAGATCTAGGAAAGTTTGATGCAAGATGTGATGAAGGAATCTTCCTTGGATACTCTACCAAGAGTAAGGCTTGCCAATGTGTAAGGTGCGTGCAAATTATGAACTAAACATAGCACTCGAAAAGTAAAGCATATTCCAAAAGTAAGATAATCAATCATTAACAATTTCCAATTATCCATAATTAAACATAGAATGGCAAGAATCCATGAATATGTATCAATATCCATATATGAGAATGAATTACAATTCTAGTTACATACACCCAACTTGGTGTTACAACACATCTGTTTCAATGTTACAAAAGGAAGTACAACATCAAGATATCAATGAATCTATAGACACCCAAAATTGTCCCAAATTTGTCCATGTCCTGCAACACCTAGTCAAAAATATTATTTAGACATCATGTAACATTTTGTCCTAATCCCACTCCTAAATCAATTAATCCCATTAGCCAATTAATTAAATAAATCTTATTTATTTGTTTAATTAATTTCCCATCTTAATCTATCCTTAATCCATTAGCTAATTAATTAAATAAATTTATTTATTAAAATTCCATCTAAATCCTATTTCTATCCCACTTAGCCAATTAATTAAATAAATTTTATTTATTTAATTAATTTCTCTTATCATTTATCTTTATCTTTCATCATAAGTTGACATGTGTGCATCTTTTATTTGAAACATGTGTGATACTACATCTTTCATTTAATATCTTTCACATGTAGTACTTTTCTATGTACACAATCACACATGAGGCTTTTTCTTCCCTCCACTTGTCATCTACACATTCACCTATGACTATTAATTCATCTCAACCATTCACATAACCACCAAATCTCTACCGTTGATTGATTTTGGTTGAGTGTTATATAAACACCCTGTCATCCTTCATATCACATCCAGCATTTTCATAGCGTCCACATTATCATCCTGAGCATATTGAGAATAATACCTCCATTAGCTTCCATTGAGCATATTATCATTATCATCCATCCATCATGGCATCTTTGATCTTCATAATTATTCATTGTTGAGAAGCAATGCACATTAGAAATAAGGAATCATACAATCTAGGTGATCTTGTTCTTGAATTGTATGCTTTTTGTTTCACTTGGATTTGATTCTTTGATGGTGGTAGGATTAGATTTTCTTTTACATGCTTGATCTTATTAACCTAATTTTTACCTATCCACATTCTAGCATGCCCGGTGGGACTCACGTCCTTGATTAACTTTGTTGTTTGAAGTTGTTTTTATGAAGTTCAGATTTTTTGGAGTGCTTACAACAATTTTCAGTTGCTTTTGAGCAGAAACCAGTCACCTTTAGCATCTTTGCATCACTTTTGAGCTATAATCTGCCACTTTTAGCTTTTCTACATCACCTTTGAGTTAACAGAGATCACTTTTGGCAAACAGTAAATCACTTTTGAGTGGAAATTGGTTGCCTTTGGCTGTTACAGTCACTCTCTGCAATTTAGGGTTTTCTATTAACATTTGGTTTTACAAGGTGTTTTGCTAGATTCTTATTGATCAAATCTTTGTTTTGTAGGATCTTGATCATCATACTATCATTTGCCAATCAATTTGATTGGGGTTTTCATGTTAATTGAGCTAACACCCTTGGTTTTGCAAGATCTTGTCAAGTTATCATTCTAGGGTTTTCAATTGATTAATTTGTGGTTGTAGGGTATCCATCTAATCATATTTTAGCTATTGGATTTCATATTTTAGGGTTTGCAATCTCTAATAGTCATTTTTTCATAACCTTAACCCTACTTTTGCAGAAATAGGGATTTTTCACGCATCTGACAAATTTGAGTCGCTTTGGAGCAGTAATAGTTTGCTTTTGGTTTTTTGGCATCTCTTCTAAGCAATAACTGGTCACTTTTAGCAGAATTTAGATCACTTTTAATTAACAGTTGATCATCTCTAGTAATTGTGTGTCACTTCAAGTTCTGTCATTCACAGTTTGGGTTTTTTGGTTACTAATCATCTATGTGTACAACATCTTATCATTTGTCTAAGAAAAGGAGGTTGTGAAACTACTAACATATCTATTGTAGCTTCGATCGGTCCAAGACATTTCATTTTTATCTCTAATCTAGGAACATTTGGATTTGGTACTTAAAAAGAATCATTGTTTACTCCATGCTTGTTTTATCTTTCTTGATTGCTTGCTGTGTATGTATGTAACCCAAATTTGATGACAAAAGTATCCTCTCCCCTTGCCTATCAAATGGATCTTGGGTGCATGAGAACTTGTTATTATATTTAGAGGGCCTGCCTTCCTAGTGTGAGAAGGGGTACGACCCAAGTGGTAATAGGCTAAATCCAAGCTCTTCCAAGCTGCTATATAAGAAAAGTGTTTGTGTTGAAAGCCACAAACAATAGGTGCTGTTTTGTTAAACTAATGAATGTTTCCCCCAAAACCCCTTAGAGCGTAACCTCTTTGGGTTGGGAAGCCTCCATTAATGGAGCGAATCACCGAATGTGCAGTCACCTGAATGGATGCCCTTACTAGTAAAATTTGTTTAGTAGCTAAAATCCCTCTATTTGTTGATGCAAGAGGTGGAGCCTTTGAAGCCACCACGATTCTCATGGTTCTTAGTAGAGATAGTAGGGACTATCCTAAGGTTTATGAGCCTTGGGAAACTTGGAACTTGGTATGCCTGAGAAGTAAGTGCCATGGAGGGGAACTGGTGCTACCAAGAACCTAAAGATATCTGCTTTGAATAGGCACAACAAGGGGATTCAACAAATACAGTCCTTTCCTAGCCTAAGTTGTACAAATTTGTCAATGTTGTGTGAGTGACTGAAATCATTATTTTCTTGTCAAAATTCACCAAAACACATCCTCTATCAGACACAAATCACTTTTGAACTGAAATTGCTTGCCTTTAGCTCATTGTATCACTTTTAAACAACAGATAGTCACTTCTGGCAAAATCACATTACTTTTAAATAGTAGTAGCTCACTTTTGAACTGAAACTGATCACCTCTGGTAAACCTAGTCACTTCTGATCAACACTATATTCTATCACTTGAAACAATCTAGATCACTTTTGAGCTATTATTCATCACTTCCAATTTTTTATGAGTCACTTTTGAGCTATCACCTGTCGCTTCTGGTCAAACATCAGTAATCTGTACCAACCCAACCCAATCAATCACATTTTTAGACTGCTTAGCTCTGCCATCAGCTTCTAGACATTCCTCTAATCATCTGCAGCCATCTAAACATCATCTCCTATTTTGAGCCTACAAAACTATTAGAATTTTTGAGCTTTCCATCCTCTTGAGACCCCCAACTAGCAACCAATCATTAAAACAATCAACCTAGCAACAACAAACATCATCCCTTTGGCTTTTATCCAGCCTTAGTAACCTCAGCAAACAACATCATCAACCAAATTTTCCCTTGAGTTTGTGAGCTATTCTCTAGTGGAGTTTATCTAAACAAACAACCAACAAAGTAATACTATCAAGCAACCAACCAACAACCAAAAATAATCCATTAGCAAACCATTAGCAAACTATCAACAACCAATCAGCAAACCAACAAATTTTGGGTCTCAATCTTGACAAACTAGTCCAATCTCCATCATCAACCATCATGCCTCAAACTAGGAGCCAATATAGAGATGAAATGGAAGCAAAATTGTGAGCTGAAATGGAAGCCAAATTGCAACAATCTTGATCAATTCCCCTCAAAGGTGCAACTCAATTCACAACCGGTATGTCTTCTTACATATTTGTACCCGAAGGATACACCATTAGACCATCATCTTCACAACAAGTGCAACATCACCCATTTATATCGACCTATGAAGAGCAATCCCAAGATGATTTATCTAAATTTCAAGAGACACATGTATGGGACCAAGTTGATAACCTCATTTTAGCTGATCTGGATCAATATTTCTTGCAATTAGCCCAAATGGGAGCCAAGTTATCAAGCAACTTTGACATATCTGCCATTCGTAAATAAGATCCAAACACTCCTACTGTTGTTGCAAAGGGACCATCCACTATAGCCACACCATCTCATACCATATCCATGCTACAAAATCTACCTTCCAATCCATTTCCCTCATTGCCTATTGCTACACCATCAAGCCCACCATGCATGGAATACACTTTAGAACTTGTGATAACTCCAACTAAGGTACTTCCTTACCTTTCACAAAATTTGAGCTTTCCACCTTTCCATGTCTCGCAATACACCCCCACTCCTACCATGACCATATCCATGCCTCAAGCATCACAAACACCTCAAGTATCACAAGTTGTCCATGTTTCACAAGTACAAACTCTGCAAGTTTCACAAGCTATCCCAATACCACAAACTTTGCAAGTTTCACAAGCTATCCAAATATCAAAAGCTACACAAGTCTCGCAGCCATTACAAGTTCCTACTCCTATTGCATCACATGTGGAATCCACACCCCAAACTAATACTTCTATCACCTCTAATATGGTCTCCATGA
The DNA here is from genome assembly GCA_027924645.1 of Cunninghamia lanceolata. Taxonomy (NCBI): domain Eukaryota; kingdom Viridiplantae; phylum Streptophyta; class Pinopsida; order Cupressales; family Cupressaceae; genus Cunninghamia; species Cunninghamia lanceolata. The sequence continues at coordinate 4,029,785 of BSBN01000071.1, read as the reverse complement.
TTTCCATGAATGTATCCAACACACCATACAATCCCAATGCCAATCTCATTAACATGAGTGACCCACCTATTGTATCACAAGCTAATCCTTATACCGTTATCTCTTATGTTGATCAACTTGCATCACTTACTCCACCTCCATATAATCCTTCACAAAATGTCAATCCGTCTTATGCAACCCAAGGATTACCCATTGCCTCTCACCATATGACATATATTAATCCATCTCATGGTACTCATGTTGCCCAAAATGTAAACCCAAATGTCCATCCTTCTTCATTCACCAATCTTTCCATTGGTTATCATAATCTAAATCCAACCTCCAATTCACCTCCATTGATTAGTATCAATCCATCTTCTAGTTCCCATGTGATGCAAAATCTTGGAGTCAATCCATCCCAATATACCCAACCACCACTTGTGTCTCAAGGACTGCAATCCTCAATCACATATGTGTCGCATACCAATCCTTCGACATATAATGTGAGCACTCAACCCCAACATATGGTCATACCCTCATACATTTCACTGTAAGGACAACAATCATCAAGCACATATGTGTCGTATACCAATCCTTTGACATATAATGTGAGCACTCAACCCCAACATACGATCATTCCCTCATACATTTCACCGTAGCAACAATACACATCATACTACATTCCACTTCCAAACCATCAACCCTCTTTGCAACAACAACAACTATCTCAAGCAGATATTGAACAAATGGTTAACAAGGCAGTAGGACAAAACAAGAAGACATTTTCCTTGGGAGATATATGCCCTTATCCATTTGACAAGTCACTTCACATGACACCTTTTCCGCCACATTTTTAAATCCCACAATTTGACAAATACAAAGGGAAAGGTAATCCAGATGACCATCTTGGAGCATTCTATGTTGCATGTCTCAATGTCACTCTGGATGACACATATCTCTTGAGACTATTCCCCTGAAGCTTAGCGGGACAAGCTCTTGAATGGTTCTCTCGTTTACCTTTGGGAATCAAGACTTTTGAGGAATTAGCGAACAAATTTTGATCCCATTTCTCTTTTAACATTAAACATGAGGTGACTATGAATGATCTTGTCAATAACAAACAATGCAATGGTGAAAATTTCTCATCATTTACCCAACGATGGCATAACATGGCTAGCAAATTATCATGGCAAATACCTGAGAAATAGCAACTTGACATCTTTGTACAAAATCTTCATCCCGAGCTCTCATTCCAATTGCAATTGCAAAGTGTTAGCACCTTTGATGAACCCATCTCCAAAGGAACCACCATTGAGCGAGCTTTAATTGCTAAGGGCACCATCAAGATTTTCAAAGACAACAAGGACAATCCTCAATATTCAAATGACAAATCCCACTTTTGGAACAAAAATAAAAATGTTGTTAATGACGGCATTGTGGATGCAAAGAACATACAAACAGTGAAAGCTCCCATTAACATTCAAGCCGCATCTACAGTTGATCCACCTTTTCAATGAAATTAACCAAGAGCAAATTTGGTGCAGGAGCACCTAATCCACAGTGGCCTCCATGAGGCATTTAAGTTCATGTTTTGTTTTAAATCATGTTTTATGTTGTAATAAGGTCTATTCAACCAATGCATGTAATTTCTATTTGTATCTAGGTTCATTTTGTTGGTCCCAAGTGACTTAGGGGACAATTGTCAAATTGTAATCGCATAATGCTAAAAATAGCAATAATGCCAAAAATAGGGCGTAGGGCAGTTGGAGGCTGTTTTAGTCGATTGATCTCCCAGCCACTTGGAATCGGGTTTGGTACTACTCTGGGTGAGTTTATAAACCCAGGGAATGGAACACAGTTAGATATATGATATTGTAATTGAATGCACTTATGCGAATGTAACTGAGCATTGTGAAGGAGAAATCAATCTTTTCTATGTTGTCTATTTGTTTCCATTCTCTGTAAATATGAAATTGCATAACTGTAGATTTCTTTTCCCTTCTATATTTCTATTGTTGCGAAATGTCGATGTGAAGCATTCCATTGGTGAGATTTCTGTCAAAATTAGTGGAATGGCTTCATTGTACATTTATCTGTTTTTGTTTCCTATTTCATTTTTCAGTTTTGTAGTGTAGAGGATTCGGACGGTGCAAGGTGCACAGTAGATCACCTAGCATCTCCATGTGCTAGGGTTTGGATTAGAGTAGTTGGAGTTGTTTTGGTGAGACAAAGGCCATCGACGAAGCATTTCTCGCTCATACTGATGCGAATAGTCTGGCTGAGGGGAGGATCGAACTACTAAATAGAAGTTATGGCTTGAGGATCAAATTTGAGTGATCAGATTATCAGCGGTTCTGGAGAAGGTCCAACCAATAGGGAAGGATATGCTGAAGGTAGATGCCATCAGGCAGAGGAGTGACATTGACAGAAGAGTTGGAAGCATATAGTGAAGACAAGAGTCTCACTGAATGTATGTTGCAAATGTATGTGGAGAATGTACATTTTGGCGAATATAAATGGTGACCGGTTGTGAGGGTGAATTAGGGTATAGAAACTGGTAATAGAAAGTCATGCCAAGCATATATTAAGTTAGTGTATGAGGCTCCGCATCATATTGGTATTAGAGCTAGCGAAAGCTCTAGGCGGAGGTGTTTATGTATTTAATTTTCTGAAGGCAGATGAATCGTATTCCTATAGTGTGTGGGCAGATGATGATGAGGTCTGTCAAGACCATTCACCAATAGAGATTTGGCTAGAAGAGGGTGCAGAGTAAGGCCACTGCAAGAGAGAGTGGTAGTGCACCTCCAGAATCTCCTATTGGATGAGAGGAATGGGTCTGTAGCAGCGACATCTGATTGAGCATTGTGTTGTAGTCAAATTAAGGATTTGCAAAAGTGTTAGCAGTGTCTGTGAATGTTTATGTCAGATAGAGAAAGTGAAGGAGAGGCTAGCCATATGCCTCCAAAGGGGATGACAACCGAAGTGGTCAAGAAATTTAAGATGGGGGAGATGATCAAAACTGGGGTCAAGGAAGCACTCCAGGCTAAGTTGAAGGTAATGAAGATAGGAAAAAGGATAGAGGAAGATTCAGATGGAGAAGAAGAGAAAGAGGAAGAAGAAGCAGAGGAACAAGAAGGGACAAAGATGCCAGCTGAACAAAAGCAATTCCTGGAAGCTATTAAGGCTATCAACAAGGACTCTTCAGAGGCTCGGATAGATATTCCCATGTTCAGTGGAAAGATGAATGCTGATGAAGTCATGGAATGGATTGGGGCTCTGACAACTACTTCGAATACAAGGAAGTTCCTAACAGTAAGAAAGTTAAGTTTGTAAAAACTAAACTCAAAGGTGCTGCCCTTACATGGTGGAATTACACCCAAGGAGAAAGGGTAAAGAATGGGAAGAGTATGATATCTTCGTGGAGCAGAATGCTGGAGAAGATCAAGTCCCAGTTCCTTCCAACTGACTATGAGGTGCAGATTTACAAGAAAATGCAGAATCTTAAGTAAAAAGATATGGATGTGGCTACTTACACCAAGGAGTTTCACAAATACACTCTTCATTGTGGTACATGGAGGATGAAAAAGCCAAGGTAGAATGGTATTTAAATGGTTTAAGGGTCAATATTCAAGATGAGATAAGTTTGTTTACCCCTAAAATAGTGGAAAAATGCTTTCAAGTAGCATTAAGAGATGAAGAGAAGCTTAAGAGGAAAGGTGAGCAGTAGAGTAGAGGAAGAGGTGATAGAAATTTTAGAGGTAGTTTTGGAGGCAGAAGTCCTAACTAGAGGCCTAGTGGTGAGTCTAGCCAAGAAGAGCAAGTTGGAGACTCAAGTAGCCAAGTAGGCTACCGAGGAAGAAGGTTGAATGGAAGAGGTGGGACAAATGGATCAGACAGAGAATCCAATTTCTCCAACATGAGATGTTATAATTGTAATTAGATAGGGCACCCGGCATACAAGTGTCCAGAGAAGGCCTCAACTTCTCATGTTAATGAGAGAAGAACCACATTGACCCAAGAAGATGCAGGGAGTGTGGCATCTCCTAAAGTGAATCTAAAATCAGAAATGGGAGAAAGTCTGATGATCAAGAGGACACTACTCAAAGAACCAGTGAAGAGTGAATTGTCATAGAGGAAAGCTCTTTTCAGGATCAATTGCAAAAGAAAAGGTAAAATATGCAAGGTAGTCATAGATTTTGGTTCAATAGATATTATGGTGTCTAGGGAAATGGTGGATAAATTGAACATAGAAAGGATTCCTCATCAAACCTCTTACATGGCATCTTGGGTAAGTGATAGTCAATCACTTTTGGTAAGTGAACAAGCATATGTTGATTTTCAGATTGGAGAATATAAGGAGAGAATTTTATGTCACATTTTGCCCATGGAGTGTTGTCACCTACTTTTAGGTAGGCCATGGCAATTTGATAGGCAATCATTGTATGATGGATATGCTAACACATACACCATCAAGAAGGATGGAAAGACTTTTATGATGACACCATTGCAGGAGGATGCTTAAGCAAAGAAGGCAGCTAAAGTCATTTTGGTGGGTAAGAAAGAGTTTGTACAGATCTCTGAAGAAGAGACAAGGATAGTTGAGGATACCTTAAGGACTGAGGTTGCCAAAGGTCCAAGTTTGAAGGTGATTTCAGCTTTGCATGATGGAGATAAGATGGTCATGTCTAAGATGGATCAGTAGAAGGTCACAGCGTAGGTCTGCAAGTAGCCACAAGTTGATTGGAAAAACAAGGATGCTATCATAATAGGGACAATTGTTTGTCCTCTAGAACCAACAAGAGTTGAAAGGCCAACATATTTAGCCATAGAAGCAGTACAAGAAGCATTACCCAAGGTGTATAATGTAGGTGTTCTGACAGAGATGACAGTAAGAAAGCAAGGTGTGAGTAGAGCCTACAATGCTAGGCATGAGTCTTTGGTTCCATGGAAGCAGGTTGCAGTCCAGAAATCATGGGGAAGACATGAGATAGTAGAGCATACAGGTGGAGCAAGACAAAGACCTAACTCATGTGGCATGAGTTCTTTTCGCGGTGGGGTGTATGGTGCAGGAGAACCTAATCCACAGTGGCCTCCATGAGGCAATTAAGTTCATGTTTTGTTTTAAATCATGTTTTATGTTGTAATAAGGTCTATTCGACCAATGCATGTAATTTCTGTTTGTATCTAGGTTCATTTTGTCGGTCCCAAGTGACTTAGGTGACAATTGTCAAATTGTAATCGCATAATACTAAAAATAGTAATAATGCCAAAAATAGGGTGTAGGGCAGATGGAGGTTGTTTTAGTCGATTGATCTCCTAGCTGCTTGGAGATACTTAGTTTTGCTCCCAGCCGCTTGGAATCGAGTTTGGTACTACTCTGGATGAGTTTATAAACCCAGGAAATGGAACAAAGTCAGACATATGATATTGTAATTGAATGCACTTGTGTGAATGTAACCGAGCATTGTGAAGGAGAAATCAATCTTTTTTGTGTTGTCTATTTGTTTCCATTCTCTGTAAATATGAAATTGCATAACTGTAGATTTCTTTTCCCTTCTGTATTTTCATTGTTGCAAAATGTCAATGTGAAGCATTCCACTCGTGAGATTTCTGTCGAAATTAGTGGAATGGCTTTATTGTACATTTATCTATTTTTGTTTCCTATTTCATTTTTCTATTTTGCAGCACAGAGGATCTAGACGGTGCGAGGTGCACAGTAGATTGCCTAGCATCTCCATGTGCTAGGTTTTGGATCGGAGGAGTTGGAGTTGTTTCGGTGAGACAAAGGCCATCGACGAAGCATTTCTTGCTCAGACTGATGCAGATAGTTTGGCCGAGGGGAGGATCAAACTGCTGAATAAAAGTCGCAGCTTGAGGATCAGATCCAAGTGATTAGATTATTGGTGGTTCTGGAGAAGGTCCAACTGATAGGGAAGGATATGCCGAAGGTAGACATCATCAGGCAGAGGAGCGATATCGGTAGAAGAGTTGGAAGCATACAACGAAGACAAGAGTCTCACCGAATGTATGTTGTGAATGCATATTGCAAAAACATGTTGCGAATGTATGTGGAGAATGTACATTTCGGCAGATACAAATGGTGACCGGTCGTGAGGGTGAATCGAGGTATAGAAACCAGTAATAGAAAGTCATGCCAAGCATATATTAAGTTAGTGTATGAGGCTCCGCATCAAAATTCGACACCTAGATGACAATTCACTCCTTTGGGGGAACCCATGGAGGTAATCTTTTGCAAACTTGTTCAAGCAGGAGATATCACATTACCTAAAGTTCCACCCAACGCGGAACCTATTTTCAAATCTCCTTGGTACAAAGAGAATGAATATTGTGAATACCATAGAGTCAAAGGACATAACACAAATAGTTGCATGCATTTAAAACTTGTCATTCAAGATTGCATCGATCAAGTTCTAGCTAAAATCACATCACAACCGGCACATCAACCAACTTCAAACTATGATCTAGATGCTTTCAAAAATCCACTTCCACTACATGATAAGGCAAGTAACCCTCATACTGGGAATGCTATCCATTACAACTATGAGTCATCCACGATTGGACCATGCTCACATTTCTACCATCACTATCCAAGGTAATGCACCCGATTGTGTTGTAACTACTTGAAGAGCCTATTTACCATTCAAGGAGCACCTATCAATCCTCCTCAACCACCTCTAGTTATAATATCCTTGATCACCTTGCAAAAACTCCCACACACATCTCCATCCTAAACTTGCTACGTATATCCTCCACTCATAAAGCTATCCTTGAAAAAGCATTGCAAGAGTCTTGGGTGCCTAATGATATTGATACCACACAATTTCAATCTATGATATCCAACATTGCAGCCCCTTGCCATCTCATCTTCTTTGATAAAGATCTTCAACCATCCATTAACCTATCACATAATGAAGCCCTCCACATAGAAGTATTTGTAAACCAATGCCGTATCAAACGAATACTAGTGGATGGTGGAGCTGGTCTCAATATATGCTCTCTAAAACTAATAAAACAATTGGGATATTCTGAGAAGAACATTGATACTTCCAAGGTCATTACTATCAAAGCATATGATGATGTTGAGAGAGATATTGAAGGAGTCATCCACTTGCCTATCCAAGTTGGTCTTGTCACCATTGACATCTGTTGTTAAGTTCTTGATATTGAGCTTCCCTATAACATCATCCTTGGCCATCCATGGCTCCATGCCCTTAAAGACATTCCTTCCACATACCATCAATGTCTCAAATTTCCATATAATGGTGTCAAAGTTACCATCCATGTCGATCCCAATCCATTTGAGTTTTGTTGCGCCTTTCAAGACAAATATCAAAATCCTAACTGTATTCCCATCAACACCGAAGCTTGTCCATCTTCATCCTACGTTGATCCATCCTCTTTACTCAAGCCATCATCTAGCAAAGTCATTCCAAGTCTTCATTTCAAGTACACTGAAGAAGGTCTGGGTGAATACACACTATAAGAATCTTCATCCGCATCCATTTCTGATATAGAAACTAGACCTTCTTTGGTAGGAGAGACTTCTAATTCAGATACCATCGATGACTCCTCCATTCATATCACTAACCTTTTCTAGGAAACCTCCATCTTCATGATTTCTACCACCCCTTCTTGTCCATCTATTGATGAACTCAACTCTAGTTCCCAAAACACCCCTACTCCCAGTGTCATTCGCATGCTTCCACAAACTAAGATATTGGTAATTTCTCCATACCTCCTAAGTCCACCACTTTCCATCACAAACCACATCATATACCCAAAACATATGTTGCCATTCCATCTCCATCAAACTCTAAAGGTCAAAAGCATGTGACCATACACCTTCCACCATCTGATTTACCTCTGTTACTTCCAACTCCTAAATCCAATCTACCTCCATTACTTCCAACTCCTAACATTCCACTATCTTACAAATCACAAAAGCATGTGACCATACACCTTCCACCATCTGATTTACCTCTACTTCTTCCAAATCCTAAACTCCCACCATCCAAGTTACCTCCACTTCTTCCACCTCCATTATCCTATAAACCCCAAAAGCATGTGATCATACATCTTCCACCATCCAATTTACCTCCACTCCTTCTAACTCCAAATATCCCTCCCTCGTCCTTACCTCCATTACTTCCAACACCTAATTATCCCCCTATCCATAAGTACCCTTACAATCCCAATCATGACCAACAAATGCACATGTTGTCTAAACATGAAGGTTCCCCTCATTCCACCAATCCCACTTCCATCATGTCTATGGATTCAAAAATAAACATTTGGATGCCTCTACCTATAAAACCAAAACCCCTATTAAGAATCTTAAAGATTCTCATGCCTTAGGGCACTAATGCAAAGAATCACAACCAAGTACATCTAAAAAGCTCTCTGAGCCCATAACTCCACAAGAAGAGCCCAAGACTAAAATGGTTTGGACTCCTAAAAAAACAAGAAAACAAGCTAAATAAGCATCCACCTCTCAAAAAATCCCAACCATCCCCTTCCATCCAAAAATCTCATTCCATCTAAAAATCCCACAAGTCAAACAAAAATCATAAAAATCCTAAGTCTATGTGGGTACCTAAATTCCTAAATCACTCCATCATCCAAACACTAAGCAAACATCCCCATTGCTTCCTACACTACCTTCCCATCCAAAGCTTCAATGTTTATCACGGTGTGTGCAACCATTGGTCATGGTTCCTGCAATGTCAGAAAATGTCCCCTTGGGGGCTTTTCCCTCTTAAGGTTTAGCTTCTGGGTCTTTTGCATGCATTTAGGACATCTTAGTTCATAATTTGGCATCCTAATGGAATGAGCCCTAGGTAACATGACAAATGGGACTTGGGAGGACCCCTTGAGCTATACCCTACCCAAAATAGGGGGGAGGACTTGGGCATCCACACCCTAGTCCTGCCCTATTTTGGGGTAGCCCCAATTTCTGGGTGTCAGTTTATGATTGTTATTTGGGTCCTTTACCAACACGGTAAGTTTGAATTATGAAAATCTTGGTAGGAGTACTTGTAGTTGTATATAAAAGCATGTTTAGGCATTCATTTGTAAACTAGATGGCAATTGTGATGTTCAAGTGTTCTCAAGGTGATTCAAGGCTTTCATTGTGTTGCAAGAGCAGACTTGTGTAGTTTGTGTGTTTGTATTTGCAGATTTGAGCATTAATTTCCTCATGGAATGAAGAGAATCTTCCTCCCATGAGAGATTCACTACAAGGTGACATTATATTGTGTTTTCATCATCATTTCCTTTGGTTTTTGCCTCTGCCTCACAAGGGCATGCACTCTCTATCTAGCAACGGTATTCGAAGACTTAAGTGTCCTCCAGGGCTTGACTAAGGCAAGCCTTTAAACACCACAACCCCCTCCCAAAGTATTATGATTGTAGGTTATAGGTGTCACATTTGGGAAAAGTGAAGTTGTAGGAAGGATCAATAGATATCAAGAATTTGGGATCTGAAGAGAAGTAGGACACTGGAGCATTTCTAGGACTTGGGCTCTTGCTCTAGTGTCCTCCGCAACTGAATTTCTAGAAACAGGAGTTACAGTGTTGATCAGTGTAAGGAGGTCAGGATCTCACAAAGAAACTGGCACCATGGACTTGGGTGCCCACTCCAGTGTCCCCAACTATTCCACCTTGGAACCCTGAAAATAGGTACTCTGTGATTTTCTATTTTACTTTCATCTGTAAGAGCTTTTTCTATTATTCATCAGTTTATTACTGTATTTGCATAATTAGGGTTTCAATGGTCAATTGAGCATAAGAGAAGATAAATTGGTGATTAAATTCCCTAATCCAAGCTTCCCTACATATCACAGTGACTCTAGGGTATGATAGTGCTCACCACTCAACCCTAGGTCCTTGAGTGTAAAGTGGAAAGGCGCATTTAAACATCAAAACACTAAAACATTAACAAATCCAATTTTCCACTAAACATTTTGGTGAAACCATGTTTTTGGACTTAAATTGAAACTTGTTGAGTGTGTGTCTTCAGATTTAGATTGATTTCATTCATTCATATAGTCATTTATTTTATTACATTGAGAAAAATTCAAAAAAATTGCATTGTTTGGCTTACTAAATTGCATCAATTCTTTCTAATTTTCCTAATTCATTATTTTTTCTCACATCTGATATAAAATACAGAAAAACACAAAAATTCAATCATTTGCATTGCATTTTCATCATTAATTTGCTAGGCTTTTGTAGAAATTTTGACAATTTTCATATAACCTAGTAATTCCAAAATCTAGGGTTAGTAGGTAAAATCTTCTTTCAAATTTTTCTACTGATTTTAGAGGCTCATTAAAATTTTCATTTGGCTGTAGTCTTACATTTTAGTGTAAATTTACATTTAGATTTAAAATATTTGCATTTTTGCATAGAAAATTTCAACAAAAACTAGCAATTTTCATGCATTTTCATTAGATTTGCATTGGCATTTTACATATTAGATTTTTATAATCATTTTAATATCTAATATTAATTAATTTTCATCATAAATCAGATTTCAAAACATTCACATAGCATTTTTTCCCAAGATCTCAAACCTAGGGCTTCAAAAACAACGATTTTCACTAAATTTGGCCTTATCGACTCCATAAACTTGCACCATATGCATGTTGTGAAATGTATTTTTACATTAATTGGATTTTATTAGGTTAATAATTTTATTCCCCTCCTAAAAATCTTCACAACACCCATTTAACGGGTTCTTGTATTGAAAATTCAGTGTAAAACTACACATTTTGACTATTTTTGACCTAGGGTTTGACCTAGTTTGCACTCCAAGCATGTTATGATCAATTTTATGGATTATGGTGACTGATATCCTTTATATTATTTTCTGTACCTCCTAAAATTCATTACAACACCTCCTTTTCTATGTCTTGGAATTGAAAAACCGTGGAAAAATTGCATATTTTGCTGTATTTTCACTAGGGTTTTACCTTAAGTGGCACTAAAAGCGTGTTGTGTTGGGAATTTTGACACCAAGTGGCTGTTATTACTAATATAATTTTATTTCCATCATAATTTTCCTCACAACACCCTTTGTCATGCTATTTTCAATCGAGATTTGGTGAAAAAATTGCGCATCTGGACATACTTTCACTATATTTTGACTTGGCATTATCTTAGATTTGCATCAAAAGTGAGTTATGAAGGATCTTATTGCTGTTTTGGACTGATATAAGACATATAATTTGCTTCCCTTGATGAAAATCCTTACAACACGCTTTTCTTTCACTTATTTGAGTTGAAAAATCATAAAAATCAAGCATTCTAGGTCATTTTTTCATATAGTTTTACACTTGTCTCTTGCATACTTTTGAAAAGCTTTTAAAAATCTAAGTTTACATTGAAAAACAATGGAATGGCACCTTCATATCATTTTTCTATGGTATCTCTGCATGCATTTATCAAAGATCTTGATTTTGACAAATTCCTAATTCTCATGAGTGAACATCCTTTGATATTAGAAGATTTAACAAAATTCATCTCTAGGAACACTCATGAGAAAGATGAGAGTGAACTACCTTTGCCATAGAGTATGATGATGATGATGTACTGTACTCTCATCCCATTGCTCTCCTTGGCCAAGATGTGGCATTAGTGGATGAGAAAAGGTCTCTCACATTAAATACTTTAGGGATGGATGTTGGGTGTAATCAAGAGGGAAACAATGTTAATTCGATACTTATTAATAGACTTGGTAGCACTATTCCTAAGATGGTTGTGTGGGGGGCACCTAATGCACCTTCTTGCTTAAAGTCGGTGATTATGGTTCAAGGTGTTCAAAATGTGTTACAACAACCACACCACAATGTGATTGCTCACACATACAACACTCGTAATAACAAGCAAAGTAACCAAGCACCGCATGTGCCTATCTCTCTTCCATGTTCTCAACCTATGCTCTCTCAACCACCTCATCTTACTCATAAAAGTGGTCAAGAGTATGATCTTGTCAAACAACTTCACGCTACTCTAGCTAAGATCTCTCTTTGGGATTTAATACAAACATCACCTACATACCATGGAATGCTCCAAGAAGCTTTGCAAAAGGTGATTGTCCCACCTACTGCTAAGCCTAATGATGTAGCACCTGTATTGGATAGTATGCATGTGACAAAAAACAAATATTCTCTTTCAACCACAGGAATTACCATTAATTGAAGTTCAAAACCAATATGATCCTCTTATAATCTTTGTCACAATAAATAGAACATTGGTAAAATGAGTTATGATTGATAATGGATCAGCTCTTAATGTTTGTGGCATTGACTTATTACATAAGATTAAAGTTGATACATCTACCATCAAGCTGGAAATATTAAGTATCCATGGTTTTGACAATGTTGGATGACAATCTATAGGTACTATAACTTCACCTATACAAGTGGGACTTGTGATTGTGCCTACCCTAATTCATGTCATGCCTAGTTCTTTATCTTACAACATGATTCTTGGTAGACCCTAGATTCATGCATTGGGGGTGGTCCCTTCGACTCTACATCGTTCAATCAAATTTATATTCAAAGGTAAACTTCATACTATTCATGTTGATCCTAAACTAGATAACTGTTTACACATTGAAATGCAAAAACTACTTTACAACCACATGAGCTTAAACAATTTGCGAGGTGATCCATCAATGACCAATGTTGTGCAAAACTCTCAACCATCGAATGCACTTGTTGGTGATGATTGGGGTGCATTAGATTTTAACCCTTGCAGTATGGGGGAATACAAATTTAATAAACCCGACACATCAAAAGTCGCATCGATCTCATCTAAACAATCTTTTGAAACCTCTAAGAAAAACAAAGTTTCCTTGGTTGAAATAAAATACAATACCCTCACTTATACTACAAATTATGATACCTATGAGGCTTCACCTTCTTCTAAAGAAATAGACTCTCTATATTGTTGTGGATTTCAAATCTTGTACAAAAATAACAACTATGTCGACAATGGTTGCGGTCTAAATCAACAAGGAATTAGAATACCTTTACAAGTTGCTAGAATTAACTACACAACTGGTATAGGATACCCCTCTTTTAAACCCACCAAAGTCTCTTGTTGTCCTAAACTTAATGTTAAGTCAACAAGAACAAAACAACATGACAGATATCCTAGATATGCACGTTCTTAATGATGGTACCCTAATAGGTAAGTATCTCTAACCATTTATCTCTCTCATGATGTGCTTCCCCCATGATGTGTTATGTGTTGTTTAGGCCTCCTGGGATGACCTTGGATTCTCCCGTAAGGTCTGGGATACCAGAAGACCGCCTCTGTTGTGACCTTTTTCTATTTGTATTATTATTCTTCTATATTGCCTCTCTCTAATTTCATTATTGTGTGTTGTGTCTTACGGACATAGCGTCACGGTTGGTGACACTGGGGGAACCCTCCTACATGACTGTCCCTAAGATAGTTGCTTCTCCTCTCTTATTTATTGTTTCCCTTCCTCTAGTGTTTCCACCTAGCAGGTGGATGATGAAAAACATTTATACTGATGCGGACCTAGTGTCCCTTTTGAGAGCAATCAAAAAATGGACTTAGTTCCTAATATAACAATGGGGTTGTATATCTTATTTGATGCTTGGCTAGTGGAAGCACTCGTGCTTTCCGTGTAGTGAATTTGATGTTTCTATCACATTTACAAACCTTAACAATACTACTGCTCTATGCAGCTTTGTTTGTCCTTGAATCTGGGCTTGGCGGTACTTGATTTAGAGAGCTTCATAATATAGCCCCACGGTTATCCTCAAACTCTAAATTCATTGTATAACCTTGGCTCTTTGTGTGGTTAATCATATGCATTGATGTTGTTGTTTATCATGATCTTGTAGACACTAATATATTTCTTGTAGAGATGTGTTTGTGGGAACATTTGGCGATCGTAAAGTACATGTCACCTCCGGGGGGCATGGGCTTTGTGAAAGTCGGTGTTCCCTTGTGTGTTTTCTTCCTACCTTAAAGTGCTTGATAAAGATAACTAATATCAACCACCTTAAGCTGGGGGCATATATAAGGTAAGCCGTCTGTTATAGATGTTAGTAATGTGCTTGTCCTTAGGTGTAGACTAGTGCGATGAGTACTTCCTACATCCTGAGTTTGTTTGCAATCAATCAATCTATCTTGAAATCTATTGCATATACTTCCTTTTCACCATAAGGCATCTTCATGATGCGGGTGGGGTTGTATACTTTTGAGCTCATACGTCTTTTTCACTGTAAGGCATCTCCATGACATGGGTGGGGTGGTATGCCATGCTTCCTTTTCACTGTAAGGCATCTCTGTGACATGAGTGGGGTTACATTTTCAAAAGTCCTCTGCAGAGGCGGGGGATGGTTCTATGACTAAGTCAACCCTTAGGCATGTTTTCAGAAATTGTTGTGGCGAAGCCCAATTGTCAATGTGTGCCTGTAATGTGCCTGAGATGGTGTTGGACCTAGAAATAGATACACTCCATTACTTGTCTGTCATGTTTTCTCCGTGTCTTCAAGTATGTGTGTTTTGGCATGCTTGTTTTGTTTGGCGTGTCTGTTACCCCATATGCGTATGCATTTTGGGAGGTTTTGTATGTCTTGCGTGTGTGTTGCCCCATAGATACAAATACCTGTGCAATGAGTTCATCATGTATTATGGGAGGTTTGTTTACTTTCCAGTACTTGCATCTACATTTCATATATGTGAGAAAAAAAGAAAAGAAAAGTTATCATGCCTGTCTTCCATGCATTAATGTGTCTTCTCCGTGTTCTGCGTGACTATAACTATCTTCTCCATGTTTTGCATGCCTGTTACTATTTTCTATATGATTGGAGTGCCTTCTCTATGCTTGGTGTGTTTGTTTTGTTCGTGACCTTACTTTAATGCATGTATTGGCCTTGTGTTTATACATACATTAAAGTGGGGGCTAAATGTAACGTCGTAAAATGTCCCCTTGGGGGTTTTTCCCTCTTAAGGTTTAGCTCCCAAGTCTTTTGCATGCATTTAGGACATCTTAGTTCATAATTTGGCATCCTGATGGAATAAGCCCCAGGTAACATGACAAATGGGACCTAGGAGGACCCCTTGAGTTGTACCCTGCCCAAAATAGGTGGGGAGGACTTGGGTGCCCGCGCCCTAGTCCTGCCCTATTTTGGGGTAGCCCCAATTTTTGGGTGTCAGTTTATGACCGTTATTTGGGTCCTTTGCCAACACGGTAAGTTTGAATTACAAAAATGTTGGTAGGAGTGCTTGTAGTTGCATATAAAAGCATGTTTAGGCATTCATTTGTAAACTAGATGGCAATTGTGATGTTCAAGTGTTCTCAAGGTGATTCAAGGCTTTCATTGTGTTGCAGAGTAGACTTGTGTGGTTTGTGTGTTTGTATTTGCAGATTTGATTGTCAATTTCCTCATGGAATGAAGAGCATCTTCCTCCCATGAGAGCTTCACTACAAGGTGACATTATATTGTGTTTTCATCATCATTTCCTTTGGTTTTTGCCTCTGCCTCACAAGGGTATGTACTCTCTATCTGGCAACGGTGTTTGGAGACTTAAGTGTCCTTCAAGGCTTGACTGAGGCAAGCCTCTAAACACCACAACTCCCTCCCAAAGTCTTGTGATTGTAGGTTATAGGTGTCGCATTTGGGAAAAGTGAAGTTGCAGGAAGGATCAATAGACATCAAGGATTTAGGATCTAAACAGAAGTAGGACATCGGAGCATTTCTAGGACTTGGACGCTTGCTCTAGTGTCCTCCCCAGCTAAATTTCTAGAAATAGGAGTTACAGTGCTGATCAGTGTTGGAAGGAGGTCAGGATCCCGTAAAGAAACTGGCACCTTGGAATTGAGCGTCCGCTCTAGTATCCTCAACTGTTTCACCTCGAAACCCTGAAAATAGGTACTCTGTGATTTGCTATTTTACTTTCATTTGCAAGAGATTTTTTTGTTATTCATTAGTTTATTGTCGTATTTTCATAATTAGGGTTTTAATGGTCACTTGAGCATAAGAGAAGATAAATTAGTGATTAAATTCCCTAATCCAAGCTTCCCTACATCTCATAGTGACTCTAGGGTATGATAGTGCTCACCACTCGACTCTAGGTCCTTGAATGTAAAGTGGAAAGGCAGATTTAAACATCAAAACACTAAAACATTAACAAATCCAATTTTCCACTAAACAGTTCCATTCCATTCCGCAATACTTCCACATACCTCCATCTCCCCACCTTTCATCCATTATCCTACATATCTTCCCCATCACCTTCCTATGGTCCATACTTTCACATAAGCCTTCCCTCCATCCATCCTTGCATAAACCTTTCATCCATCCTTTTACATATGTCCTACATAATCCACATCATAATCAACTATCCTTCTATGCATACGCCTTCCATAATTCACATTATAATCCACTATCCACCTAATCCATCTCCTTCTCATGCAATCCCCTTTACCAATATCTATGAGCACAATGACATGGTCCATGCGATGACATCCATCTTGTGGAACATTATCACCTTTCATAGCACTAGACACTTGAGTCTATCCTATTTGTTACCATGGTGAAAACTTGGAAAACAGGTGCCATGTGTAATTGCTATCCTATCCAAAAAAAAGTCCAATAGTGAAAACTACTTTGTGGCACTTTGGATGACAAAAAAGTAGTACAAGATAAATAATTTGTCGTCTGCTGAAAACCTGGTAAATAGGCGCCTTGAATAAGTACCATGGTGAAAACCTAGCAAACAGGCGCTATGTGTAGAGACCAGCCTCCATTTATCTAGTTGTTTGATCACAGCTTTCCACAACATCATCCACTATCTTGCCTCCATAATCCATATCATAATCCACTATCATTCCTATCTAAACCTCAAAATCTACTATCCCTTATCCATCCATAATAAAGCCTTTTTTGCCCTTACCTCTACCATGATAGTTGTTGTAGTTTGGACTTTGTTGGGGTTAAGCTATCATTTAGCACCTTAGCATCCTATCTGCATAAACATATCCATCGCAGCCTCTCCCTAATAAACTCCATCCCACACTGAGGGAAATTGTCAAGCCTTATTTGGAAGTGGATATCTAAAACTCTAGCTCATATCATCTCAAACATCCAAACATAGCCAAAATCTAAAAAAAATCAAAACATAGCCAAAATCCAAAAAAATCAAAGCATCACAAAAAATCCAAGCAATAAAGTTGATCCTTTGTTATCAACCACCAACACAATAAATAAGAACTACATCTCATCTCTATCATTCAAAGCCTTGATCCCATGGCTACAGGGTATGTAGGCAATCTGAGATGTGAAGGAAGCACTCTGATTTAGGCATAGGCGATAGACCTCTCTCATCTTCCATCTTTCATCTTTCCTCTATCATCCTCCAATTATTCATCTCACCTTCTTCTATCTTTCATCACTTATATCATCAATAAGCCTAGAACTACATATTCATAATGTCTCATCACCATCGTAATGTGCTTTGATCCTGTGGATATAGGATATGTAGGCAGTTTGGAATACGAAGGAAGTATCTAGTATGCAAGCACAAATGATCCATCGCACCTTCATCTTCTTTCATCTCCCATCTTCTTCTCTTTGACTAGCTCAAACAAGAAGTAGATGATGCATATTAGAGAAAGCTCAAGCACTTTAACAAATCAAGGATAAACTGAAAGCTATTTGTCCACATGCATTAAACCAACATTTGCTATAACATTTTATCAATATCTCTAGCCTTCAACAGGATACAACTTTCCTCTCAAGGTGCCATCTTAATCCATCCAAAAGCACTTAAATTTGGCAAGAAAACATGATGACAGTATCTTTTATTTTATCTTTTGTCTCTTTCCTATGCCTAATAAAAATTCCCTTGATCTATCATATCTTGGTATGTTGCGATGAAGTACGGAATGGGGCATGGTCATATTGATTTTGTATGATGTGACTGTGGGATGATCTTATTCTATTCCTATGCGTATTGGTATCTTGTATGTGTTGGGATTAGCATCTTGCATATCAATATCTTTTGCATCTGAGAAGCTAAATAGTCTCTTATGCATTGAGACTATTCTATGCTAAGACTAGCTCCATACATATAACCAGCAAGGTGTCATTATGTGTAATGGAGGTAAGCTCAAATCGTTGCTTGAAGAGTCAAAGTCCATCCCAGAACACTAGCTGCTATTCATATCTTGTGTATGTTGGCTCAACATCTTGACCTCATACATTCAAACAAGATTGTAGTATGCTAGTTATGCATTGGATACCTCGACACCTTGGTCTTTTATACCTTGGTGAATAACATCCATATGCTATATCAAACATAAGGATTGCATTTCTCTATTTTTGAGCAATTATTTAAAATCTTTCATATCACTTATCCATTTCATCATAATTCTATATAGTCCTCAACCAAGATCAATCAACCAAAGCCTTTTTTTTTTCTCAACCATCCCAATTTATCCCACCCAACCCCTATTTTCTTTGTGTCAACCTTGTTTCTTGCCTTTCATCTTATCGTGAGCTAACCCAACCCTTCCTGGTTAGCATGGCTTACCTCTCGAGGGGGAATCATCCATCCACTAGTTACATTGGGGCATAACCTTGTTTATCAAGCAAACCATCGTATCTTCTTTGACACAACATTCTATCGAACATTGTATCAAAGAGGGGCAAAATGTAGACACCCAAAATTGTCCCAAATTTGTCCATGTCTTGCAACACCTAGTCAAAAACATTATTTAGACATCATGTAACATTTTGTCCTAATCCCACTCTTAATTTAGCTAATCCCATTAGCCAATTAATTAAATAAATTTTATTTATTTATTTAATTAATTTCCCATCTTAATCCATCCTTAATCCATTAGCTAATTAATTAAATAAATTTATTTATTTAATTAAAATTCCATCTAAATCCTATTTCTATCTCACTTAGCCAATTAATTAAATAAATTTTATTTATTTAATTAATTTCTCTTATTTATTTATTTAATTAAAATTCCATCTAAATCCTATTTCTATCCCACTTAGCCAATTAATTAAATAAATTTTATTTATTTAATTAAATACTCTTATCATTTATCTTTATCTTTCATCATAAGTCGACATTTGTGCATCTTTTATTTGAAACATGTGTGGTACTACATCTTTCATTTAATATCTTTCACATGTAGTACTTTTTTATGTACACAATCACACATGAGCCTTTTTCTTCCCTCCACTTGTCATCTACACATTCACCTATGATTATCAATTCATCTCAACTGTTCACATACCCACCGAATCTCTACCATTGATTGATTTTGGTTGAGTGCTATATAAACACCCTCTCATCCTTCATATCACATCCAACATTTTCATAGCGTCCACATTATCATCCTGAGCATATTGAGCATAATACCTTCATTAGTATCCATTAAGCATATTATCATTATCATCCATCCATCATGGCAGCTTTGATCTTCATAATTGTTCATTGTTGAGAAGCAATCCACATCACAAACAAGGAATCATACAATCTAGGTGATCTTGTTCTTGAATTGCATGCTTTTGGTTTCACTTGGATTCAATTCTTTGATGGTGGTAGGATTAGCTTTTCGGTTACATGCTTGATCTTATTAACTTGATTTTTACCTTTCCACAGAATCATGTTTCAATTACAACTTGGCAATGAAAGCCATACAAAGAATAATATAAAGCAAATATCCATGTCAATAATACTATTTGAACTCAGTTGCCTTGATCCTCTGATAAACCACAAACTAAGACCAAGAGAGTGGTTGAGGTGCTTTTTCCACCCAACCACGAAGTATTGGACTTCCTCGGTTTTCTTCTTAACTTGAAGAAAACACTGACCCTACACAAGGAGCCTAGCAACCTAGAATGGTATAAGCAGGAGGGAATCACTCGATGCGTACCGGTTTCCTGTATGCATTCTAATCCTAGAATGACATAAACTCTTGCAAGTAGGATGTGGCAGAGACAAATATAACCTAGTTCTAGGCTTTTAAAACAATCCATCTATTTCAATGGTACAATAGCTTGGATAAGTAAATAAACAAAATGATAGTTTTAGAAAAAGTAAAACTATCGTCTCTGGGAGCCCACATTCAACATCCTATCCTGAAAGTTCATACTTTACCAAAAACACACAAGACATAGTTTTCTAAGTTTGGTTTTCCATAGTCATAAGTATCCATTTTATATTCAAACAATGTTTCTATTATTTAGATGCTTTCACTAGTATTGTTTGTTGACAAGTTTATCATTTTCCTTATTTGATATCAATTCTTTCCTAACATGTTATTCTAGATGTGATGAATCCATCGGTTTGATACAATGCATTTCTTTCATAAGCACTGTTTTTGATATATGGCTAGTTTTGTCAAGAATACTCTCAAAATAACATTTAACAAGAACTCAATAATCCATAGTTGTATTTAAGTCACTTTAAGTAGTATAATAATATAAAATAGAATGAATATTTCTTTTGCTGCAGTACAATAATAACCAATTTTAGACATATTATACATACATACATATATATATATACATATATATATATATACATATATATATACATATATATATGTATATGTATATATATATATATATACATATTTATTAATTTAACAAATTAAACTTGGCTCAGCATTGTAGTGTTTGTCACATCATATACATTTTCCAGCAACATAGATAAAGATGCAAATATCTATATATCTATATAGATATATATAACTTTTAATATCAATTGATATGATCGAAAGCAAACAACCAATATTTATATGATTCATTTTATTCTCAGAATTATAAAAATTGCAGTCAATATATATACACAGAGAAAGAGGAATGCATATATATATTATGTATGAATTCCTCTTTCTCTGTGTATATATATTGACTGCAATTTTTATAATTCTGAGAATAAAATGAATCATATAAATATTGGTTGTTTGCTTTTGATCATATCAATTGATATTAAAAGTTATATAATTATATATATATATTTATATTGCCATATAATATATATTAAACGAATGACTGTAGGCGTAATGCGTTGAAAAGAACAGTGAACTAAACTTCATACCATTAACATTCTATAGTTCTAAGTATGGAATTTATGATTTTTCAAAGAAGAAGCGAGTCATATCATATGCGATTTTAGTTGATAGTAAGTAAATCAAAAGGGGGGTCAACGCCCCAAATGGGGTCGCAGTCCCTAAGGACTACAGCACCATTTGGTGACATCGTCCCCTTCACTACAGCAACCTTAACACTAATTACCTTAAACACATTTCAATATTCAAAGAGTCTTTTATGATATTTCAATGTAGTCGATCCATTATAATATGTAGTTGTTCCATTATAATTTACAGTCGTTCCAATAGAATTGCAGTCATTCCATTATAACATATAGTCGATCTAATATTTATATATATCAATCTTATGTATATATATGTATATATACAGTAATATGTATATAAATAAGACAAAAAGATCGTGGTTTTTGCACATATAAAAATATCCACACACACACAACCACAGTAAGAACTAAGATTAACGAGTACCTAGAATTCACTCACTAATCCAATTGAAGGCTTGAATCTCATAGGTTTCCAGAAGCTCCCCGATCTGAACCATTTCCCCTTTGTGCCCAAAATTTCTTCAACAATTCACTTGTTTTTTCTTTTAATACAGTTTTAGAGATGAAGATACTAAATTTCTTTTGAGAATGCAAGATGAAAAATATGAGTTTCTGTGTGCAAGAATGAATTGTAACTCTTCTTTGATTGTTTTCTCTCCCCATGTGTTTTTGCTTTCTTGAGATTTTCTTTCCTAAATTAAGTTTTGTTTTTCTAATTTTTCTATTGTTTTTCTTATTTTCTTTCTTTTTTTTTGTTTTTGTTTTTTTCCAAAATCATGTTTTATTCTATTTCTAGTTTTCAATTTATCTAAAATATTATTAAAACAATCTACATATTTATCACAATGCATCTATAAAACTTATAATTAAATAGAATATAATTATTCTCTAAATAAAAACAAATTACATAATTAATTCAATTATTCAATTTTCTAAGCACTCAGAATATCTAAATAACAATGAATTAAATAATCTAATTAAATCACCATTAACTAACTATGAAATAAAATCATCTAATTTAAATAAAAATGCAATTTAAGCTAAACTATTAAATCAGTCAATATGCAAACATATGCAACTACATGTCACTACGTGAAGTGTGTGAATAATATCCCTCCATCTTAACCCTGCCAGGATGCTAGTCTGCTTTACCTCAACCACCCCCTTGTCTTCGACAACCTGCAACTCATAGTAAACTCCAATTTCCCGTTAATAGATTAGTAACCAAATAGCCGAAGCATAGCCGAAGCATTACTAACATGAATATAACATTCATAAATAATCATTCATCTTTCAAAACAATAAACTATCTATCTAACACATATAATTGTCCATAGATTAATTCCACATAAAGTAACCACAGATAGTATCAAGATTTGAGACATGACATCCTTCCCCACTTGGAAGAGACATCATTTCGATGTCTTATAACAAAACATCTACATAAAGAGTCTTATACATCCAGTATCAATAATAAAATAATTGTCATCATATGCATAATAAGATGAGCTAAAATCTCAAATAAGGAAATGATCTATCAATGTCCTCTGCATTTTCCTAGGTGGCACTTTCCATCGAATACTGGTCCTACTCGACCATAACAAATAATATCTCAAATCACAATTAACATTACATCTATCAAATAAATCCCAGTGTATAATCAATCAATCAAATCTTATGGTACAATGACCAATTCAATGTTTATTTCTTCACATGGTACAACGACCATACAACTATATTCATTCTATCATAAGAATAATAATCACATCTTTAATCAAATGCCAAATGAGGCATAAATCAATTCAAGTAATCATATATATATATATATATATATATATATATATATATATATATATATATATATATATATATATAAGCATGAATCAAGACCACATGGCTTATAAATTCTTATAATAACGCAATGTAATATCAAGAGGTCAGTCCTCCAAACAACCATTGGTTGTGACCTCCAACAATGAGATAATATTTCCAACAATTTGTACCATCTAGATCATATCCCATCACTATGCAAACAACATCTTTGAAAACTATACTATTCATACTCCTATCAATGGAATTTAGTTTTCCCTTTTCATTACTTGCAATCAAATTACATTCTGATTTACAATTCAGATTTCTAGAAAAAAAATTCTTCATTATCTTCCTCATGCTTCAATATAATATTAAAGTATTTTAGTATCTTTCAATTTCTGTACTATTGTCTACTTTTGTTGTCTAATTCCTTTCAAATGAGATGAAAAACATTCTAGACATTCCAGTGACATTCTTTGCCAATTAAATTCATTTATTCAACACAATCCAGTTGCAAGCATCTCGACTTTGATTCACTTTTCACTTTCTACTAAACATATCTCTTGCTATAATATTTCTAAACCACAATAGTTTTGCAAGAGTGTAATTCCCCCAAAAAAATCTTCTCTATGTCATTCTCTATCATAATGAAAATAATGTAAAAATCACCAAGCGTTTGTGTCTCAATAAATTTTTATCCAACTGATAGTTTGCTTTCAACATTCACGTTCTTTTAACTTCCGTTAATTCCTTATTACCCCATAATCTTTAACTTCAAACCAAAATTTTAGACTTACTTCAAGTGATCCATAATGACACCAAAATTCCATTTCAGATCTTCCTCAATTCTTCACACGATATACATTGTATCTAACCATAAAACAAAGAATTCCCTCCATCAAAATGCTTAGTAACACACTTGCTACGAAAACAATATGTTCTCTACATCCTACTCCCTTACACAACCTATCAGAGTCCCTTCATGGACATGATAGAAACAAAATGAGACACATGACCAATAATTTAAAATATTCAAGTATAGCCACCATAATAAGTAAATAAATAAATCCAAAGAAAAGAAATCAATTCCAATAATAAAGCATAAAAATGTGCACAGTTTCAACAGTAAAAACAACGTGACTATCAAGGTCATTAGATAAGTAAAAGCAATTTTGATGGCTATACCTTTCCATAAATAAAGGAAATAAAATCTCAATGGTGGTCCTTACAATGTTTAGTCAAATAAATAAAATTCAAAATTTAGAAGTTTTACAAGACAGGAACTATGTGACTAATTCTAGCCACTAGAAAGGGAGTACGATGCTACACTGCACCTGGATCCAAAATTGGGAGAGTGAAGAGACACGCTCTATCGCACAAAATAACAAATCTTCCCAAGACCCCAAACTTATCTATAACATAAAATCACTTCTACTATCCACAAAACATCATTCAAGACACCAATCAACAATGTTGCATTACAATCATCATACAAAGTCATACAGTCATATAGTCTTACATTAGCAAACATTCAACTACCAAAATATTACAACTCAACCTTCTTCTAACAAGAATCAATTATCATTACTCACTTTAAACTTCAATAAGGCACACTATATGTGTATAAGTGTCCCACCGGTCACACATGCTTAGGCTTAACTTACTAGCATTCTAAACAATAATCAAGTACAATGCTCAGCCTTGACTCGCTGGCTACAAATTAGGTGAGATCCTTCTATCACTTTTTGTTACATTGGGGTTCACTGAATAAAAGTGTTTTGCAAAATTCTTCAAGCACAAGCTTTCTCAACTCCGTCGAGTTAGGAACATACATCCATCTTAATACTTTAAGAGCATATATCTATATTTCCAATAAGCAATGGTTGACACTTCTCATCAATCATAGTTTTGCTACCTCTCTCAAGATTCCAATACCTCTACATCTCAAAAACTATGCAATTACCCCTTTTTACACTCTCTTGTTCCGTAAAGAAACACAAAATATAGCCAGGTTCCACTTGAATACTACAAATAGGAACATAAGCCATTTCCCAACGATCTATCTTACAACTACAAAATGAATCCATATTTAGGATCATACTCTCCATGGAACAAAGTAATATTCTATTCAATCAAGCATTTACCAAAAAGGTGGTTAGTAAAAGTATAACCAGTACAACACCCTCTTCTGTATACCGAATTTTTAATTATACACATGTACATGGTATTCCCTTTCACCTGAAGTTTTGTCTTAACTCCACTAAAAATAGACACATAAACATGATCATGACCCTACAAAGGTCACTTGAGTATACTCTATTACAGCAAAGACACACACATAAGCAACTTTTATCATGTCACCAATGATGATCCTTAGACTTCTTAACCTTGCACTCTCATAAGTTCTTATGGATTTTACTAGATCCATGCTCACATCCTCAAGAATAATGTATCTCTCAAAAAAAATTATCTTATCCAAATCTAATACCATTATAGTCATGCTTGTCTTTAATCATCCATCCCAGATTTCTTCTTCCAATAAGGCTCAGTCATAGTTTATCCATCATTACTAGCTTTGCTTATTTCATAAGTGATTTTATTTCTTCCTCTTATCTAGATTATATATTTTCTTATTAATTCATTTTAATTGCCATATATCCATTCATAGGTTGCCACAAAATACAATCTATCTTTAAATCACATACTTTGAATTGTCTCAATTCCCATTAATTCTCTAAACATTTACATATTCAAAAATAATATCTCATTTTTTTTTATTAGAGGATTTTACATCCTTATCCTATATAGAGGTTCTTGAAAAACAAATAAGTTTACATAACACTTTTGGACAAAGTGAACTCTTATGGTTCCTCTTCCTCTTCACTTGAGACAATTTCTATTATATTAGGAATTCTAGGGTCCCTAGCCACCATTACAGGAGGAGTCACACTATTTTCCGTAGGTAATTCCCTAGTGAGACGTAAGGGTGTTGGTTTGATAGCTGCCTTCATTTCTTTCTTCACTTGACTAACCTGAGCAATGGCATGACTTAGGGTCTCTTCGTCTGTAAGCCATATGTCTCCATCATTATTAATTCCTTTGATTGTTCTCACTATAGCTCTTCTCTCCTTCTTGGCTTTGTGGTAGCTCTTGTTTCCCACCAACTTCCTCACAGTCATCAAGAGACGTACCATCCTAGCACAAGAATTCTAACATTAGACCTAGGTATCGATTAAGCATCAATAGGCATAGGTCTAAGAGTTGAACCTAGCGCTTTAATATCAAATATAAGGTGTGCGCAAATTATGAACTAAACATAGCACTCAAAAAGTAAAGCATATTCCAAAAGTAAGATAATCAATCACTAACAGTTTCTAATTATCCATAATTAAACATAGAATGGCAAGAATCCATGAATAAGTATCAATATCCATATACTAGAATGAATTACAATTCTACTTACATACACCCAACTTGGTGTTACAACACATCTGTTTCAATGTTACAAAAGGAAGTACAACATCAAGATATCAATGAATCATGTTTCAATTACAACTTGGAAATGAAAGCCATACAAAGAATAATACAAAGCAAATATCCATGTCAATAATAATATTTGAACTCAGTTGCCTTGATCCTCCAATCAACCACAAACCAATACCAAGAGAGTGGTTGAGGCACTTTTTCCACCCAACCACGAAGTACTGGACTTCCCCAGGTTTCTTCCTAACTCGAAGAAAACACTGACCCTACACAAGGAGCCTAGCAACCTGGAATGGTATAGGTAGGAGGGAATCACTCGATGCATGTCTGTTGCCTGTATGCATTCTAATCCTAGAATGACATAAAATCTTGCAAGTAGGATGTGGTAGAGACAAATATAACATAGTTCTAGGCTTTTAAAACAATCCATCTATTTTAATGGTACAGTAGCTTGGCCAAGTAAATAAACAAAATGATAGTTTTAGAAAAAGTAAAACTATTGTCTCTGGGAGCCCACATTTGGCATCCTGTCCCGAAAGTTCATACTTTACCAAAAACACACAAGACATAGTTTTCTAAGTTTGGTTTTCCATAGTCATAAGTATCCATTTCGTATTCAAACACTGTTTCTATTATTTAAATGATTTCACTAGTATTGTTTGTTGACAAGTTTACCATTTTCCTTATTTGATATCAATTCTTTCTTAACATGTTATTCTAGATGTGATGAATCCATCGGTTTGATACAATGCATTTCTTTCATAAGTAGTGTTTTTGATATATGGCTAGTTTTGTCAAGAATACTCTTAAAATAACATTTAACAAGAACTCAATAATCCATAGTTGTATTTAAGTCACTTTCAGCAGTGTAATAATATAAAATAGAATGAATATTTCTTTTTCTGTAGTACAATAATAACCAATTTCAGACATATATATATATCAATTTAAGAAATTAAACTCCACTCAGCATTGTAGTGCTATCACAGCATATACATTTTCCAGCAACATAGATAAAGATACGAATATATATAATATATATATATTAAACAAATGACTATAGGTACGATGCGCTGAAAAGAAAAGTGAACTAAACTTCATACGATTAACATTCTATAGTTCTAAGTATGGAATTTATGATTTTTCAAAGAAGAAGAAAGTCATATCATATGCAATTTCAGTTGATAGTAAGTAAATCAAAAGGGGGCCCGACACCCCAAATAGGGTTGCAGTCCCTAAGGACTGCGGCACCATTTGGTGACACCGTGCCCTTCACTACAGCGGCCTTAGCACCAATTACCTTAAACACATTTCAATATTCAAAGAGTCTTTTATGATATTTCAATGTAGTCGATCCATTATAATATGCAGTCATTCCATTATAATTTATAGTCATTCCAATATAATATGTAGTCATTCCATTATAACATACAATCGATCCAATATTTATATATATCAATCTTGTATATATAGTAATATATATATATATATATATATATATATATATTTCAGACAAAAAGATCATGGTTTTTGTACATATAAAAATATCCACACACACACAACCACAGTAAGATCTAAGATTAAACAAGAACCTGGAATTCACTCACTAATCCAATCGAAGGCTTGAATCTCACAAGGTTCCAGAAGCTCCCTGATTTGAACTGTTTCCCCTTTGTGCCCAAAATTTCTTCAACAATTCACTTGTTCTTTTTATAAAGTTTCAGAGATGAAGAGACTAAATTTCTTTTGAGAATGCAAGATGAAAAATATGAGTTTTTGTGTGCAAGAATGAATTGTAACTCTTCTTTTATTGTTTTCTCTCCCCATGTATTTTTGCCTTCTTGAGCTTTTCTTTCCTAAATTAAGTTTTGTTTTTCTAATTTTTCTATTGTTTTTCTTGTTTTCTTATTTTCTTTCTTTTTTTTTTTTGTTTTTGTTTTTCCAAAATCATGTTTTATTCTATTTCTAGTTTTCAATTTAGCTAAAATATTATTAAAATAATCTACATATTTATCACAATGCATCTATAAAACTAATAATTAAATAGAATATAATTATTCTCTAAATAAAAAAAATTACATAACTAATTCACTTATTCTACTTTCTAAGTACTCAGAATATCTAAATAACAATGAATTAAATAATCTAATTAAATCACCATTAACTAACTATGAAATAAAATCATCTAATTTAAATAAAAATGCAATTTAAACTAAACTATTAAATCATTCAATATGCAAACATATGCAACTACATGTCACTACGTGAAGTGTGTGAATAATATCCCTCCATCTTAACCCTACCAGGACGCTAGTCTCCTTTACCTCAACCACCCACTTGTCTTCAACAACTTGTAACCCATAGTAAACTCCAATTTCCCATTAATAGATTAGTCACCAAATAGCCGAAGCATAGCCAGAGCATTACTAACATGAATATAACATTCATAAATAATCATTCATCTTTGAAAACAATAAATTATCTATCTAACACATATAATTGTCCATAGATTAATTCCACATAAAGTAACCACATATAGTATCAAGATTTGAGACGTGACACAATGCTACAACAAAAGGCTCAAAAATATTATTGAGAGTGCAAATGTGAAGGTAGATGAAGGTAAGGAAAAGATATCAGACTTGATTTTTTATAAACTAGAAGAACCTATGACTATAGTAAATGAAGAGAAAGATAAGCAAGAAGACAGTCAAGATGAAGAAGAGGCTCCAGAAAGTGTTGTCAAGACTCCCAGGTATGTAAGGATCAATCATTCCAAAGATCAGATTATAGGTGACAAGAACAAAGGTGTGCTAACAAGAAGAAGAATTGTCAAGGAACAAGTCAATTATTGTTTGCTTTCAAAGATTGAACCAAAAACTGTGAATAAAGAAAGCAATGATGAAAATTGGGTAAAGGCAATGGATGAAGAACTATTACAGATAGAGAAGAATGAAACTTAGGAATTAGTTCCTAGACCTACTGACAAAAATATCATTGGAACTAAATGGGTCTTCAGGAACAAACTGAATGAAAATGGAGAAGTTGTAAGGAATAAAGCAAGACTTGTATGTAAAGGATATTGTCAAATTGAAAGGATAGATTTTGAAGAAACTTTTTCCCCAATAGCTCAGATTGAAGCAATTAGAATGTTTCTGACATTTGCAACTCACAAAGATTTTAAGGTATATTAGATGGATGTGAAATCTACCTTCCTAAATGGTGAGTTAGAAGAGGAAGTATACATTGAGCAACTGGAGGGATTCCAATTGTCAAATCAAGGTGATATGGTATGTAGGTTAAAGAAAGCATTGTATGGACTCAAACAAGCTCCTAGAGCCTGGTATGCAAGGTTAGGCAATTATTTATTGCAATTGGGATTTAGTAAAGGTATTACAGATAGCAATCTGTATTTCAAAATCAATGATGATCAGATCTTGATTGTTGAGGTCTTTCTTGATAACATTATCTATGGAGGAAATGAAGGTATGTGCATAAGGTTTTCTAGTGAGATGAAGAGTGAATTTGAAATGTCCATATTTGGTGAAATAAATTTCTTTTTGGGTCTACAAATTAATCAATCAGATAAAGGAATCTTCATATCTTAGTCTAAAATGTGAAAGAGTTTTTGAAGAAGCTTGGGATGGAAGACTCTAAACTAGTATGTACTCCCATGGTGACTGGTTGCAAGTTGAGAAAAATTGATGAATCACCTAAGGCTGATCAGAAAAAATATAGATCCATGATTGGAGGATTCCTTTATCTAACTCAAACCAGACCTGATATCATGCATGTAGTTTGTCTTGTTGCAAGTTTTCAAGTTGATCCAAGAGAATCACATGTGATGGCAGTTAAGAGAATCCTGAGGTATTTGAAAGGTACTCTAGATTATGGCTTATGGTATCCAAAGGACAATGATTTTACTCTCAGTGCTTATACAGATGTAGATTGGGTTGGAGATGTTGATGATAGAAAGAGTACAAATGGATGTGCCTTCTTCTTGGGTAATAGATTGGTCTCATGGCTGAGTAAGAAATAAGATTCAATATCTTTGTCAACTGCAGAAGTAGAGTATATTGCAGCAACATGTTGTTACACTCAAGTATTATGGATGAAGCAGACTTTGAAGGATATAAGATTTGTGTATGAAGATCCAATTGCAATATTTTGTGATAATACAAGTGCCATAAATATTTCAATGAATCCAGTGATGCACTCAAGAACAAAGCATATATCAATAAGGTATCACTTTTTGAGAGAGAAGGTGATAGAGAATGAAGTAAAATTAGAATATGTGTCCATAAAGAATCAGATTGCAAACATTTTCACTAAGCCTTTGTCTAAAGATACCTTTGAGTATCTTAGAGAAAAGTTACGGGTCATTACCCCTCCTATCCTAAACTAAGATGCATAGGAATGCATCAATCCGGTGGAGCTCAAAGTGTCATTCTTTGATCTGGATTGACGTTCTGAAGGCTACCTCTCAGGGGGAGTAGCTAAATATTTCTGATAAAGTAAATGGATCAGAGTAGTAGCATGCAAGTATGTTCCCTTTGCTATTGATGTCAAAGGGGGGAAAAATCATGTGAAAAACTTAGGGGGAGAAAGAATGCAGATGTGTAAAGAGAAAGCAGGAGAATCTTGTCTTGGTGGTCTTTTTAGTTTTTCACATCATATGTTGCCATCAATGACAAAGGGGGATATTGTTGCAAGTATATGCATAATTGGTGTTGTCATTTATGTCAACGTATCTGTGTTGTCATTAGTGTCAACTGTGCTCTTACTTTGTTGAGGATATTGAGAAAACTAGCCCCTCTGGTGATAACAATGTGTTGTAGTAGAAATAGTGCATTACATGTAGAAGAACATTCTAGAAGAATGATCTGCATTTCCTATAGATTAAATATCTTTACCTGTGGATTGGAAATTATTTAGAAGCCTGTCTGAAGATGTTATATTCTAAGTTTGAGCCTTCGGTATGAAGAATTGAGTGAGTTATGTTCACCATAGTGAAAATAACTTTTTCTATATGTTTGGTGGTGACCGGGAGAAAGTGTTTTTCTTTGTATTCCTCCGCATTGAAGTATTTTAGGTTGCAGTTCTGGAATTAGGTCATTGATGATGTTAAACACCTTCAAATGCAATGATTCATGATTTGGTGGTTCATAAACTATCATTTACTCATGACAGTGGTTGACAGTGTTGTTCCTATACTCCGGTTTGAAGAATCTTATTGATAGAGTGAATAGAGATCATGTGGTTGTTCTTGGTGATTACAATGTGTTTGTGGATGTCTCCTAGTTATGCTCCTACATTTGGATTGGTCCGTAAGGTGTAATTTAGATCATGTGTGAAACATGTTCTTGAGAATACTTGTGTTAACATCAGTCTTGGTTAACCTGGTTGAATTCATCATCTACAGAGATGCATTCAAAGATTGTGATAGTGTGTTGTAGTGTGGAAGATTGTGCTTAAGTCCTTGCTAAGGCGTAGTGTGATCCGCATTCATTTATTTTCTTTGTAAATCTGTTTAGGTCCAGACCTATATGATGTAACGTATGTTTATTGACCTTGGAGATTATTCCAATGGTTGATGACTGTAATGCCAACATTGATGATCATTCCAAGGTTGATGAAGTGTATAAATACTTGTAATTGAGTCATGGAAATGTATCCAAGTGCGAAGATGAGATAAAAGAGAAGTAAGGTAGCAGAGTAGAGCATAGGTGTTTGTGCTTCAATGGAACTAAACCTTGGCATGGAGTAGATGTTGTTATCTCAGTTCAACCTTTTGGTAGTGAGCCACCCCTAGGCAGTGAGCCTTTCTTTGTAGTGAACAATTTGGGGGATGAGCCCTGTAGGAAGTTAGCCTCTATTTTTTAGTATTGATATAACTTCTATATTTCTATGGGCTAACACCCACCGTGGTTTTTCCCTCTTAGGGTTTTCCATGTAAAAATCTGGTGTCTCCTATGTTGATTATGCTTTTGTGTTAAGATTCTCATTTTATGCTTTCATGGTTATATCTGAATATAAGTAATTGATAAGTTGATGATCATAATTGGTTAAAAGTTTTAGGACAACTGATTCACCCCCCTCTCAGTTGTCTAGTACAGTTCAACACCTTCTTCATCCAGCATTAACAACTATAGTTTTAGCAAAGAAACTTGATTCACTAGGTTCAACTAATTGCTCACCCATAGCATAAGGTCTTAAGTAGGTTCAAGTACCATCTTGACAGAGCTTGAGACATTAACTATGTTGCCTCTCTTCTGGTGTCAAATCTAACCATTTAAAACAATTGCATTAAGGAAGGGATAACATTTATGTCAATGACAACCTGTATCATCATGAGAAAAGAATGACTCCACATACTCATCCAATGATCCATCCTCCCCATACGGTCTTCATATTTTTCATTGAACTATATTGGTTTGATAAAGGGAAAAGAATTCCACTAGAATCAATATTAGAGGGGATTATGTAGTTTATTGTGTTGCAAGTATGAGGTGAGCCATTGTTGTCATTGATGTCAACATACTCATACTGCATTGACAAGAAGGATTTGATGAGCTTTGTGCTGAGGATATTGAGAAAATTAGCCTCAGTCAGGAACAGTGAAGAACAGTGATGAGAAGAAGGTAAATATACTGTATAGGATGAGAACCGGAGGATGCGGATTAAAGGGTTAGTAGATATGAGTCTTGAGATGCTACAGTTAAGATTTCAGAGGTCCGCATGAAGATCTGAAGGAGTTATGGCTGCCGGTATAGAACCAGGTCCGGCAAGTATCCGGAGGTGACAGAGGATCACAAAAAGGTTCGGTGAGGTCCGGAATTGTATTATCATAATCTGCGGATTGGAAGGAGTGTTTTAGATGTCCTTGTGATGTGTCATCCGGATTTGTGTGTGATTTGGAGGTCCGGAAGTACCTCTTGCATTATGACAGTGACGACAGACTGTGTTCTTGAAGTTCCGGATGAGGAAGACAAGAGATCCCAGTAAGCAGAGGAAGTGCGGATGTATCCGGACATTCAGACAGGCTTGTGAAGGCTCCTGGATCATGTTTAGGTTGTGTTGTTGGTCCGCATTGATGGTAGAGCCCGGAATTGAAGTTATTCTTCCGGATGAAGTTATTGCTCTGTTTAGCCGACCGGATGTGTTATTCATCTTGCGGATACTCCTATGGTTGTTTGCCGACTTAGATGCTTGTTCCTAAGTCGATGTCTTGTATAAATAATGATTTGTGAATTCATTTCAGTGTGTGGCATGTGGATGAGCAGGATATAGCGAAGAAAGGTGCGAAAGGCAGAGCAGAGATTGTTGGGCTTAATTGGAACTGATCCGGACATAGTAGAGATGTCGTTCTCCAGTTCAAGACTGTGATTTTCATCACTTTGTAGACAGTGTGTCTCCTTGTAGGCAGTGGGCCTCTTTGTGAGCAGTGTGCTCGGGCAGTGAGCCCTTATTGGCATGTGCCATTCATTTTTCCTTATTCTTCTAACAGAGAATAATTCTTGGGTTAATCACCCCGTGGTTTTTCCCTTAACCGGGTTTTCCACGTCAAAATCTTGGTGTTCAATGTGTTGATGCTTATCTGCTCTTGTGTTTATGTATTGTGCTTCCATGAATGATTATTTGATATGCTGCTAACTAACAACAGAGAATTAAGTGTTTAAAAGAGAACAAGTTCTATACAACTGATTCACCCCCCCCCTCTCAGTTGTATGCCCTAAATCCAACAATTGGTATCAGAGCTAAGTTCCTCTGATAGGAGCTTAACCGCTTGAGGTGATCCAGGATGTCGTCATACAAGAAGGATAGTCCGAAGTTCGATGGAACCAACTTCACTCTCTGGAAAGGTCGCATGAAGTGTCATTTGGAATGTATGGGAAAAGCATACTTGGCTATGATTTCAAAACCATATATACCCCCACAAGGTGGTCCGACAACTCCAGATGAAACCACAGAAGCTGAAAACAATCTGCGGACTAAGGAAGCTCTTCTAAGCGCATTGAATGACTCAGATCTCTCGAATGTCATTGACCTACCAACTGCATATGAGATCCTAACTAAACTGGAACTTCTGTATGAAGGAGATGAGTTTGTCAAAAGTGCAAGATTGCAAAGTCTGAAAGGGAAATTTGAAAGTTTGAAAATGAGAGATGATGAAAACATTACTACCTTTATGCCAAGGGTAAATGAGTTGGTATGTGGAATCAGAAATGCTGGTGGAACTCTAGATGAAAATGAGATTGTTTGCAAAATCCTAAGATCCCTTCCTGCTGCCTACAAAATCAAAGTTGCTGCCATTGATGAATTCAGAGCCCACACAACAGTCACAAGAGAACAACTGGCTGGCAAACTAGCTGCATTTGAAATGACCGAGTTTGGAGATGATCCTCCCAAGACTGAATCTGCTTTCAAAGCCAGTGCCTATGTGAAAGGCAAACAGAGATTTGATCCGGGTGAAAACTCATCAAGGAAAATGTCATGGTATGATCAAGCAAGAAGAGACATGGAAGAAGAAGAAGCAGAAACAGCTCAACTTGAAGCCCTCATTGCAAAGAGACTGCCAAGAGGATCCGGTAAGTATGAAGGAAAACTACCCTTTAAGTGTTTTAACTGCAATAAGATTGGTCATTTTGCCTCAAGATGTCCGGAGAGATCTGCAAGATCTAATACTCACAGACAAAGGTTTCAAAAGAATTGCTATTATGTTCATGAAGAAGATGACAATGAAGGAGTAACAGATGATGAATCAGATCCAGGAAGCAAATCCGGAAATGAGTGGGTGTTTATAGCCATCAAGGAAGAAGATTCCTTGCTCTCTGAATCTGTCAATCACAAAGTTGTTGAAAAAGCCTTGGCTGCTCAAGTGGAAGAAAAGGATGATTGGGTTATTGACAGTGGATGCTCTCACCATATGACTGGTGACAAGAATAAGTTCTTAGACTTGGAAAGATATGAAGGAGGAATGGTAAAGTTTGGTGACAATTCTGCTGGCAGAATCAGAGGTAGGGGAACTATTTCCTTTGATGGTAAGAGCAAAACAGGTAATGTACTATATGTTGAAGGATTGAAGCACAATCTTCTCAGTGTTGGTCAGTTAGTGGACAAAGGCTATGATCTCCGGTTCAAGAATGGAAAATGCAGAATCTTTACAAGCTCCGGAACTGAAATTGCATCCGGTACTCAGACAAGAGGTAACATCTTTCATCTGGTTGGTTCAAATAAAAGTTGTTTGTTTGTTCAAATTGATCAGAGTTGGTTATGGCATAGAAGAATGTGTCATGTAAATTTTGATAACATCATCAAAATAAGCAATACTCAGGCTGTGAGAGATCTTCCAAAGTTGATAAAACCTACAAACAGTGTGTGTAAAGAATGTCAGTTAGGCAAACAAAGCAGAGTCTCTTTTAAAAGCAAAGATCAGTCTTCTACCGGATTGTTGGAATTAGTACATACTGATCTATGTGGTCTGACAAGAATCAAGAGTCTGCAAGGTGATAGATATTTCATGTTGTTAATTGATGATCATTCCCGGATGATGTGGGTTACCTTTCTAAAAGAAAAATCAGAAGCTTTTGAGAAGTTCAAAATCTTCAAAGCTATGGTGGAGAATCAAACCGGATTGAAACTAAAGTGTCTAAGGTCTGATAGAGGTGGTGAATTTACATCTGGTGAATTCATTGACTTTTGTGAGAAACAGGGTATAAGGAGACAGTTGTCTGCTCCTAAGACTCCACAGCAGAATGGAGTAGTTGAGAGAAAGAACCGGACCATCCAGGAAGCTGCTAGGACAATGATGTTGGAAGCAAATGTTCCTCAAATGTTTTGGAAAGAAGCTATCAGCACTGCAGTCTACACTCTCAATCGAGTTCAAATCAGAAACAACACCGGTAAGACCCCCTATGAACTTTGGTTTGGCATCACTCCTACTGTGAAATATTTCAGGGTATTTGGTAGCAAGTGTTATATTAAAAGAGATGAAGATCTAGGAAAGTTTGATGCTAGAAGTGATGAAGGAATTTTCTTGGGCTACTCCACTCAAAGCAAAGCATATCGGTGTTACAATAAGAGATTGAGGAAGATGATAGAAAGTACCAATGTAAAGGTTGATGAAGGAATTGAGAAGCCTTCAAAATTTTATGAATTTGATGAAGATGACCAAGATAGTGTTCAAGGAACTCAATCCTCTCCGGTGAAACAGAGTCAGCCTGATCCGGTAAATCAGGAAGAAGAGTTAGGTTTAAATGAGCCTGATCAAGAAACAGCAGTACTGGATACTCCCAAAATTCCAAGGTATGTAAAACTGAATCACTCTGAAGATCAGATCATAGGTGACAGAAGCAAAGGTGTACAAACTAGAAGGAATATTGCTCAAGATCAGAATGAATGTTGTCTGATTTCAAGGATTGAACCTAAAACAATAAATGAAGCCTGCAATGATGAAAATTGGACCAAAGCAATGGAAGATGAACTGATGCAAATTGAGAAAAATCATACTTGGGATCTTGTTCCCAGACCTAGAGACAGGAATGTAATTGGAACCAAGTGGGTCTTCCGGAACAAACTAAATGAAGCTGGTGAAGTAATCAGAAACAAAGCTAGATTGGTCTGCAAAGGCTACTCTCAAATAGAAGGAATTGACTTTGAAGAGACTTTTGCTCCGGTAGCAAGAATTGAAGCAGTCAGATTACTTCTTGCATTTGCTGCCTTCAAAGATTTCAAGGTATATCAGATGGATGTCAAGTCTGCCTTCTTAAATGGTGATCTGGAAGAAGAAGTCTACATTGAACAACCGGATGGATTTCAATTGTCTGATAATAATGATTTGGTCTGCAAGTTGAAGAAAGCTTTGTATGGATTGAAGCAAGCCCCAAGAGCATGGTATGAAAGGTTGGATAAGCATCTTGTGCAGATTGGATTCAACAAAGGTACTGCTGACAGCAACTTATATTTCAAAATTGATCATGAAAACATTCTGATTGTTGAAGTGTTTGTGGATGATATCATTTTTGGAGGAAGAGATAGTATGTGTAAAACTTTTGCAAATCAGATGAAAAGTGAGTTTGAAATGTCTATGCTTGGTGAAATGAATTTCTTCTTGGGTCTGCAAATTACTCAAACAAAAGAAGGGATCTTCATTTCTCAGACCAAATATGTGAAAGAATTGTTAAAGAAATTTGGTATGGAAGACTCAAAGCCTATGAACACTCCTATGGCAACCGGATGTAAGTTAAGCAAAGATGATGATTCTCCAAAGGCAGATCAGACAAAGTATAGATCAATGATTGGTGGATTGTTGTATCTCACTCAAACTAGACCAGATATAATGCAAGCTGTTGGTCTTGTGGCAAGATTCCAGGCTGATCCTAGAGAATCTCATGTTATGGCAATCAAAAGAATTTTTAGATACTTGAAAGGGACAGTTGAGTATGGTCTATGGTATCCTAGAGATCCGGATTTTTCTCTTCATGCTTACACAGATGCAGATTGGGCAGGAGATGTGGATGACCGGAAGAGCACTAGTGGTGGAGCATTCTTTTTGGGGAAGAGATTGGTTTCTTGGCTAAGCAAGAAACAAGATGCAATATCTCTGTCTACAACAGAAGCAGAATACATTGCAGCAGCAGGTAGTTGTACTCAAATCTTATGGATGAAGCAGATGCTAAGAGACATCAAAGTTGAATATGAGGAGCCTATCACAATTTTCTGTGATAATTCAAGTGCAATTAATATTTCCAAGAATCCGGTATTGCATTCCAAGACTAAGCACATATCTATCAAATTTCACTTTTTAAGAGAACAAGTAAACAAGGAAGAAGTCAGATTGGAGTATGTTCCCTCCAAGGATCAGATTGCAGATATCTTTACAAAACCTCTTCCCAAGGACTCTTTTGAATATCTCCGCGAGAAGTTAGGGGTCATGGCCCCTCCGGTGATGAGCTAAGATGCACTGATGTGCATCAGTCCGGTGGCTATCACAGTCATATCTTGTGATCCGGACTAATGGGGAGCTGCAACTAAGGGGGAGCAGCTGGTATTATTCTGATGCATGAGAGTTGCAAGTATGAGCCCTTTGCCATTGATGTCAAAGGGGGAGAGAAGACATGTGAAAAACAAGTGGTTGATGATCAAAGGGGGAGCAGCAAAGGAAGACATGTGAAGAGTTGTTGTTGATAGGGGGAGTTGTGACAGAAAAGAGAAGTTCTTGTCTTGATGGTTTTTCACATCATATGTTGCCATCAATGACAAAGGGGGAGATTGTTGCAAGTATGAGGTGAGCCATTGTTGTCATTGATGTCAACATACTCATACTGCATTGACAAGAAGGATTTGATGAGCTTTGTGCTGAGGATATTGAGAAAATTAGCCTCAGTCAGGAACAGTGAAGAACAGTGATGAGAAGAAGGTAAATATACTGTATAGGATGAGAACCGGAGGATGCAGATTAAAGGGTTAGTAGATATGAGTCTTGAGATGCTACAGTTAAGATTTCAGAGGTCCGCATGAAGATCTGAAGGAGTTATGGCTGCCGGTATAGAACCGGGTCCGGCAAGTATCCGGAGGTGACAGAGGATCACAAAAAGGTCCGGTGAGGTCCGGAATTGTATTATCATAATCTGCGGATTGGAAGGAGTGTTTTAGATGTCCTTGTGATGTGTCATCCGGATTTGTGTGTGATTTGGAGGTCCGGAAGTACCTCTTGCATTATGACAGTGACGACAGACTGTGTTCTTGAAGTTCCGGATGAGGAAGACAAGAGATCCCAGTAAGCAGAGGAAGTGCGGATGTATCCGGACATTCAGACAGGCTTGTGAAGGCTCCTGGATCATGTTTAGGTTGTGTTGTTGGTCCGCATTGATGGTAGAGCCCGGAATTGAAGTTATTCTTCCGGATGAAGTTATTGCTCTGTTTAGCCGACCGGATGTGTTATTCATCTTGCGGATACTCCTATGGTTGTTTGCTGACTTAGATGCTTGTTCCTAAGTCGATGTCTTGTATAAATAATGATTTGTGAATTCATTTCAGTGTGTGGCATGTGGATGAGCAGGATATAGCGAAGAAAGGTGCGAAAGGCAGAGCAGAGATTGTTGGGCTTAATTGGAACTGATCCGGACATAGTAGAGATGTCGTTCTCCAGTTCAAGACTGTGATTTTCATCACTTTGTAGACAGTGTGTCTTCTTGTAGGCAGTGGGCCTCTTTGTGAGCAGTGTGCTCGGGCAGTGAGCCCTTATTGGCATGTGCCATTCATTTTTCCTTATTCTTCTAACAGAGAATAATTCTTGGGTTAATCACCCCGTGGTTTTTCCCTTAACCGGGTTTTCCACGTCAAAATCTTGGTGTTCAATGTGTTGATGCTTATCTGCTCTTGTGTTTATGTATTGTGCTTCCATGAATGATTATTTGATATGCTGCTAACTAACAATAGAGAATTAAGTGTTTAAAAGAGAACAAGTTCTATACAACTGATTCACCCCCCCCTCTCAGTTGTATGCCCTAAATCCAACATATTGTTTCTCTACAAACATGACCATCTGTGCATTCACTTTGCTTACTCTGTGTCACAATTTGTGCATACCTCTAAGCCTTGCCATTAAATGATGCCATTATATGTGGTGTTGTGTGATTGATTCACCTCATCATTAGGCAAAGACCTTTTTTGTCAAGGTCCTACCTCTCGACCACGATAAATAATGTAATGATTCTTAGGAAGATGCCTTCCTAACTGTAGGCACTCTCACAAGATATTCAAAAGTTAGATTGCAACATCTAAAACTTTGTTGTGTTCTCATATTGCTAAGCCCCTTCTTATCCATGCCACCACCAATTCATTATCATTTACAGCTTCCATAACCATCACACCTTTTTCAAAAGTTATATCATGTATCTCATTATTAGTCACAGTTTCTGCAACCAATTCATTTTGTGTATATACTGCAATCACTGCAATCCATGATATTACACTTATTTGAGGCCGTTAGAGGATTTCCACTATAACTTCTCATCAAAAATTGACTTTCATTATGCCTTGTTAGGTGTCCATAACTTGCTCCAAGGTTCCCATTTTGGCACAAAATTTGGTACTATTTATGCCAATTGCATTTTGCTTGAGAGTTTTTAAAGGCTTTTCAACATATCCATTTTGCAAATGATGACATTCCATGAAATTGTACTTGCCAAAAGATATTTGTCAAGTTGTTCATGGCCTCTTAAACCTTGTTGTGCCGACAGTGTATCTAGACCTCTTCATGAGCATGATGCAATTGTTCATGTACCACATTTACCAAGGATGTGTTTAGTGGAGGAACTGGCGTGACATCTCGCATCTGGTATGCTCCAACAATATAATCAATTAAGCTCATTCACTTGGGTTCCCACAATTTTGGAGGACCAAAATGCTCCAAGTTGTTGGGAATTAAGGTGTCTCAACCTTGGTAATTCCTTGCATTTATTTATTGTAATGTATTTATTTATTTAGCCTATGTTGTAATTTTGTTGCACATCCTATTTTGTCACTTAGTGTGAAGTGGCACAATGAGTTTTCACTCCACTTGTAAGGTGACTAGGATGGTCAACTCACTTCATGTGGAGATAGACATCCCCTTTGTGTGGTAGAGATTTTCTACCATGTGTCGGCATCTTGACTAGTGTGTAAGTGAATCTTGACTGAAATGGTTATGACAGATTCCTATGACAGAATCTATGATGCATAAGAGTCGTAAATGGAATGTTCTATGATAGATGAAGACATGTGTCACAAGGCATCTTAAAAGAAGGCATCTTTGGGTGCCCCAAGGAGGGTTATGACATGTTGTAAGAGAATATGCTATTTTTATTCAGTATGACAGATTCTTTTACAGTTGTAAGATATGACAATTATGATGAATTCTATGACAATCGTAAGTGTCATAAGAGCATCTGTCATTTCCCAACTTGGGAATAGGAAACCATATTGGGATGGGGTGATATGACAAGTGTTAGGACCATGTTGTAGTGTTGGACAAGTGTCCTTAGGCATGGGTTTTGGGCCATGAGGCCAAGTTGGACGCCCATCTCAAGAAAGGTTCATTTTTGCCTTGTAAACTTCTATTTAAGAAGGTGCTTTGAGAGATGTATTATGTGATTGACATGTACTGTTATGCTACCGATTTGTCTCCAGATATGAGTGTTGAAGACTCCTATAAAGGCTTGCATTGCAAGTGTGTTGTAAACCTTGTTGTTTAGATAATACATTGTGCAAGTTTTGGAGTGTGGGGTTTTTCACCCGTAAGGGTTTTCCCCATGTTATATCTTGTCTCTCTCTCTTCTGTCTTACATTCTTGTGTCTTGTATTGCTGCAATATCTCCATTGTTATGTTTAACATTTTGTAACTATAAAGATTAAAATGAATTTGTACTCTTCTCTCCTCATTAGATTAGCATAGGAAGTGTTTTCTGCACACATAGCTTCCTTTCACAAGTGATCATGAGCAACTATGGCTGCTAATACTAATAGTGACAATCTTCCATAAAAGGATTCTCCTGTTGAGTGATGACTTCTGTAAAGGGTAAAATTTGGATAGTTGGTTTTTGGTAGTTTTGTGTATGTATCCTCCTTTCACCCTTTCATTCAAGGACCTAGGGTCGAGTGGCAATGTACTATCATACCCTAGGTCACTATGAGATGAAGGGAAACTTGGATTTGTATGATTTAATTGTCAATTATACTCACTTATGCTCAATTATACATCAAAACCCTAATTATGCAATTATAGCAACAAACAGATGAATATAAAAAAAATGCTGCTACAGAAAGATGTAAAATGATGGATAACTGCACACCTATTTTTGGGGTTCAGAAGCGGAATAGTCAGGGACTAGGTAGTGGGCACCCAAGTCCAATTCCTAGGTTTTTGTCAAGATCTGGAAACTTGATCTGTAACCTATTCTTGTTGTATCAGAGATTTTCTTGTCACGGAATCTAGAGGACTTGGTAGTGGGCGCCCAAGTCCAAGGTGTTGTTTTTAACTCTGATCTGCAAATCTCTAACACTTTGTAGTACCTTCCTACAATTTCACTTTTCCTGTATCTTCAACCCGTAACTTGCAATCACAAAAAAGTGGGGAGGGGGTTGTGGTGTTTAGAGGCTTGCCTTAGTCAAGCCACGGAGAGACATTCAAGTCTTCCAAACACCATTGTCAGATAGAGAGTGCGCACCCTTGTGAGACAAAGGCAAAAACCAAATGATAAATGCTCAAAAACAAAAATGATGTCACCTTGTAGTGAATATCTCATGGAAGGAAGAATCTCTTCATGCCATGACAAGATGATTGCTCAAATCTACAAATACAAACACATAGACAACACAAATCTGCTCTTGCTACACAATAAATTCCTTGAATCACCTTTAGGATGCCAAAAGATCACAATAATCATCTAGTTGAAATCTAGTTTTCAAATGAATGCCTAAACATGCTTTTATATGTTGGGAATTAAGGTCTCTCAACATTAGTAATTCCTTCTATTATTTCATTGTATTTATTTATTTATTGCCTATTATTGTAATTAGGATGCAAATCCTTATTGTCATATTGTGGGAGTTAGCACGGTGATGTGTCATCCTATGTGGAAGGTGACAACATGTAAATTTTTCCTCACATGAGGAGATAGGAATCCCACTTAGTGGTAGGAATATTTTTTCCCTATGTCAGCATCTTGGATAGTGTGTAAGGGAATATTGACCAAAATAGTCATGACAGATTCCTATGACAAATCTATGATGCGTAAGAGTCATAAATGGAAGATTCTATGACAGGTGAAGACATGTGTCACAAGGCATCTTGGAAGAAGGCATCTTTGGGCACGCCAAGGAGGGTTATGACATGTTGTAAGAGAATAT
The DNA here is from genome assembly GCA_027924645.1 of Cunninghamia lanceolata. Lineage (NCBI taxonomy): Eukaryota > Viridiplantae > Streptophyta > Pinopsida > Cupressales > Cupressaceae > Cunninghamia > Cunninghamia lanceolata. Next base: position 3,986,429 of record BSBN01000071.1, on the reverse strand, counting down.
GCTATTTGTAGCTTATGTATGACAAATTCTCTTATAGCTGTAAGATATGACAGTTATGACAGATTCTATGACAGTCGTAAGTGTCGTAAGAGTATCTGTCATTGCCCAACTTGGGAATAGCAGACCTATTTGGGATGGGGTGATATGAAAAGTGTCATGAACATCTTACAATGTTGGAAAAGTGTCCATAAGAATGGGTTTTGGGCCATGAGGCCATGTTTGACGCCCATCTCAAGATAGAGCCATTTTTGCCTTGTATCTTCTATATAAACAGGTGCTTTTGAGAGGATATGTATTATGTGATTAACAGGTATTGTTATGCTACCAATTTGTCTCTAGATATGAGTGTCAAAGACTCTTGAGAGCTTGCATTGCAAGTGTATTGTAAACCATTTCAGTTTTGATAATACATTGTGTAGGTTTTGGAGTGTGGGGTTTTTCACTCGATAAGGGTTTTCCCCACGTATATCTTGTGTCTCTCTTCTGTCTCATTTCTATGTGTATGTGTATTTCTGCAATATCTCCATTGTTGTGTTTAACATTCTATAATTGTAAGGGTTAAAACAAATTTGCACTCTTCTCTCCTCTTTAGATTAATGTAGGAAGTGATTTCTGCACACTTAGCTTCCTTTCAGTTAGTATAAGAGCCTGGCTAGTTTTGGTTCTAGTTGCTGGGTAGTTTTTTTTGAGTTAATCTTAGGTTGAGTGGAAGTCTGTTTAGAGTATTTTCTATCTTGTTGTAGGAAGGAGATGGCAACCACATTTGGAAGAGTAGAGGTGGAGAAGTTCAATGGTACAAATTTCAAGTTGTGTAAACTCAAGATGGAAGTTCTACTTATTGATCATGACCTATGGGAAACCGTTGATGGAACAAAACCTACAGTAATGTCACAAGTTGTTTGGGACCTCAAAGATCAGAAGGCTAAGGGTCTCATAAGACTTAGTCTAGTTGAGTCTATCTTGTTGAATGTCCAGGAGGAGAAGACCATGAAAGACCTTTGGAAGAAGCTGGGTGATGTTTATCATGCCAAATCCCTGGTGAACAAGATTTTTTTGAGAAAGAAGTTATTTTCTCTGAGGATGGAGGATGGAGGATTGGTTGCAGATGACCTGAATGCTTTCAACATGTTAGTTGTACAATTGACATCTGTTGGTGTGAAGATGGAGGAGGAGGATCATTGTATGACCTTGCTTTGTTCTTTACCTGACTCATGGGATCATTTTGCTATGGCTATTGGGAGCACCACATCCACATTCAAAATGGATGAAGTGGTATCTTTGTTGTTATCTAAAGAGATGCAGAGAAAGTCTTATAAGGTGGCTAAAGAGGCTCTTGTGGTTTGTGGAAGACCCAAAGAGAAAGGGAAAAAGAAGGACAAGAAAGCTGAGAAGGGTAGATCCAAATCCTATGGGAGAACCAAATCTCCTGGAAAGTCCAAGGCTCTCTATTGGAACTGTGGCAAAAACTAGGCATTTATGAAAGGAATATGAAGAGGAAAAGAAAAAGAAGAAGAAGAATGCCCTAGATTCAAATTCTGACAAGTCACAAGATGATGGTGATGCCTTCATCGCAGCCCTGGCCACCCATGCATCTGATGATGTGTGGTTGATTGATTCTGGTACATCATTCCACATGACCTCACATCGAAGCTAGTTCATGAAGTATGAAGAGTTCGATGGTGGAAGAGTGTACCTGGGTGATGATTCTCATCTAGAGATTGTTAGTCATGGAAGAGTCTCAATTTGATTCCTTGATGGATGAGTGAAGGGGATCACTAGGGTTTTCGAAGGATGGATGCAAGATGACTAGAGGATCTATGGTGCTTGCAAAGGGTACTCAAAAAGGTACTCTATTTTAGCTAGAGGCATGCACTTCATAGTACAATAGTTCTTTTGACTCAAAGAAAAGAGCTTCAATCACTTCATCCCCACCATCTAAACAAGCAGTGAAGAAATTTGTTGTGGCAAATTCTAATGGTGGTGCATCTTATGTACCTAAGGGTGCTCATGCTTTGGAAGTTAAGATTCCTACTGAAAAAGACTATGTTATGGCCACATTGGTGAGAAGGGCCTTAGAACCCTGAAAAAAAAAACCTCATTGAAGGATTAAATGATTGTAATCTCGAGTTCAACTTTTGTGAACATTGTGTATATGGAAAGCAAAACTGTGTTTAGTTTTACTCTAGTTCTCACAAATCTTCTGGTGTATTGGATCTTATTCATTCTGATGTGTTTGGTCCTATTAGTGTTCCTTCGATTTCTAAATCTATATATTTTGTATCTTTCATAGATGATTACAGTAGGACATGGATTTATTTTCTCAGAAGAAAGACTAAAGTCTTTAGTTAGTTCAAAGAGTTTAAAGCTTTTGTTGAGAATTAGACTAGTGAAAAGATTAAGTGTTTGAGAACTGATAATGGTGGTGAGTTTTGTTTAGCAGAGTTTGATAAATCTGTAAAGGGCAAGGGATTGAAAGACATAAGACAACTCCATACACCCTGCAGCAAAATGGAGTTGCAGAGAGGATGAATGAGACACTAATGGAGAAGGCTAGGAGTATGCTTAGTGGAGCAAGCCTCGAACAAAAGTTTTGGGCTGAAGCTATATCCACTGCTTGCTACTAGGTAAATAGGTCTCCTACATCAACTCTTGTTGGTAAGACACCTATAGATGTGTGGTCTGGTAAGAAGCCTTCAGTTAGACATCTTTGTGTTTTTGGTTGTGAGGCATATGCACATGTGCCTAGGGAGCAATGGTCTAAATTGGAGAACAAGACTATTAAGTGTATTTTCATTAGCTATGGTGTCGGTGTGAAAGGATACGAGCTTTGGGATCTTGTGGCTGAAAAAGTGTTGTATAGCAGAAGAGTTATCTTTAGAGAGCTAACACCTTCTTCTGTTGTTCTATAGCCAGAACGGACAAAAAAGAAAGAAGATATGGTTCAGTTTCCTTCTACCCCTAAGAAGACTAAACTGATAGACCCCATGAGACCTGATGATGAGGAGAGCTCTAGCAGTTCTGAAAGCTCAAAAGAAGAAGCAGAACCTCAACCTTAGCCATTGAGGAGGTCTACACGAACAAGGAAGTAACCTGATAGGTTTGGTTATTCATTGCTTGATTCTAGTTGTGCTTTTGCTTTTCTTACTAAAACTGATGAGCCTAGAACTATGAAAGAGGCTATGGGCATGTGTAACATTAGAAAATGTCCCCTTGGGGGCTTTTCCCTCTTTAGGTTTAGCTCCAAGGTCTTTTACATGTATTTAGGACATCTTCATAATTTGGCATCCTAATGGGATGAGCCCTAGGTAACATGACAAATGGGACCTAGGAGGACCCCTTGAGCTTAACCCTGCTGTGATCAGTGAGATTAAAATGAAAATAAGAACTAGTCTAATGCATAAACAAAATGATTATACCTTCATTGAAACCTCACGAATCCATGCGGGAAGGAGATGCACCCAAGAACTCCTCAAGATTGTTCCTGTGATCAGTGTGACTAATGTGGATTGCTCAAATGCTCAACACAATGTAGATGAAGGATTTAGACTTGGATGGAGATTAAGATGGGGATGAGGGATAATTTTGGCATTATGATGGTATGATGAGGATATTTGAGAGAAATTTGGGCATGGTAAGGATGCATGAAGAAGTTGTTCCCAAATGGCTTGGAGAGGGTTTCATTTATAGAGTTCTTGAAAGGAGGATGGAGGGTGAGGATTGAAAAATAAGATCAAGGGCTAGGAATCAATGAGAGTTAGGGTTAGGATTGAAGCCATAGCCTTGTGACAAGTGTCACAAGGAGAGTGGATGAGGGAGATTAAGGGTTGAAACTTGGTCAATGGGATTGGAGGGCTCTCATTAAAAGTGAATTTTAAATTCACATGGGGAAAGGTGTGGAGGATTAAAATGAATAAAAGATTCATTTTGGGAAGAGGGGACATGACAAGTGAATTTTTATTTCACCTTTATGTGGAGATGTGAAGATGGTACTCTTACATGTGTAAGATAGTGATAAATGAGGGTTAAGGGGGATTTGACCCTTTGAATAAAAGATTGATTTTTATTCAAGGTGCATGGAAGAAGGGGATAAGCAAGGTTAATTGAGTGTTTAGCTTAATTAACCTAGGTCTAGGATGAGGTAGGCTAAGGTAGGGTAGGGTAGGTCAATTAGTAGGCTAGATTAATTAGATAAGCATGATGTATCTAATTAATGAGGATTAGGGAAAAGGAGAATTTAACTAAATAAATATTGTGAATATTTATTTAATCAAATGAGGATATAGTTGTGAGGTAAAACTAATAAATTAAATAAATTAATTGATCACAAGGGATAGACAGATGGTTTAGGGAAGATACGGGAAATTGATTTGCAGAGTAGGTCAATTTTAGGTGTCTACACCTGCCCAAAATAGGGGGGAGGACTTGGGTGCCTGCACCCTAGTCTTGCCCTATTTTGGGGCAGCACCAATTTTTGGGTGCCAGTTTATGACCATTATTTGGGTCCTATGCCAACACAGTAAGTTTGAATTACGAAAATTTTGGTGGGAGTGTTTGTAGTTGCATATAAAAGCATGTTTAGGAATTCATTTGTAAACTAGAGCATTATTAGATGATCATTGTGAACTTTAGGCATTCTCAAGATGATTCAAGGCTTTCATTGTGTTGCAAGAGCATATTTGTGTGGTTTATGTGTTTGTGTTTGCAGACTTGAGCATCCATTTCATCATGGAATGAAGAGCATCTTCCTCCATGAGATCTTCACTACAAGGTGACATTATATTGTGTTTTTATCATCATTTCCTTTGTTTTTTGCCTCTGCCTTACAAGGGTACACACTCTCTATCTGACAAAGGTGTTTAGAGACTTAAGTGTCCTCTGGGGCTTGATTGAGGCAAGCCTTTAAACACCACAACCCCCTCCCAAAATTTTTATGGTTGCAGGTTATAAGTTACAGAGTTGGACAAAGTGAAGTTGCAGGAAGGCATCTTGAAGTGTCATAATTGCATAACAGAAGGAAAAATAACACCCTGGACTTGGGTGCCTGCTCATTAGTCCTCCAACTTCCGTGACAGGAAAATCTCCAGAACAACAGGGAAGAGTTACAGACTGATTTTCTAGATCCAGACAAAAAGTAGGGCATTGGACTTGGGCGCCCGCTCTTTTATCCCTAACTTTTCCACCTTGGAACCCCCAAAACAGGTATTTTGTAATTTGATATTTTGCTTCCCTCTGCAAGAACTTTTTCTGTTATTCTTCCGTTTATAGTCGTATTTGTGAAATTAGGGTTTTAATGGTTAATTGAGCATAGGAGGAAGAAATATGATAATTAAATACCCTAATCCAAGCTTCCCAACATCTCACAGTGACCTAGGGTATGATAGTGCCTGGCCACTCGACCCTAGATCCTTGAATGTATTGGGTGAAAGGAGGATTCAAACATCTAAACACTAAAAACTAAACAATCCCAATTTCACCTTAAACATTTTGGTGAACCCGTGTTTCTGGACTTAAATTGCAACTTGCTAAGTGTGTGTCTTCAGATTTGGATTTCATTCATTCATTCATATGGTCTTTCATCTTATTGCATTGAGACAATTACAAAAAAATTGAAAATTTTGCAAAAAATTGAAAACCCTAGCTTGCATTTTCATGTAGATCACTAAATTGCATCAATTCTTTCTAAATTTCCCTAACTCATGATTTTTACATCAAATCTGATATAAACTACAGAAAAACAGAAAAAAATCAATAATTTGCATTGCAATTTCATCATTAATTTGCTAGGCTTTTGTAGAAATTTTGACAATTTTTAATTAAACCTAGTAATTCCAAAATCTAGGGTTAGTAGGCAAAATCTTATTTTAGATTTTTATACTAATTTTAGAGGCTCATTTAAATTAAAATTTGTCTATAGTCTTGCATTTAAGTGTAAATTTGCATTTAGATTTCAAATATTTGCAATTTTGCATAGAAAATTTCAACAAAAACTAGCAACTTTCATGCATTTTCATTAGATTTGCATTGGCATTTTGCATATTAAAGCTTGGAATTTATTTTCAGGTCTAAGAGTAATTAATTTTGACCATAAAACAGACTTCAATACATTCACATAGCATTTTGTTTCAAGATCTAAAACCTAGGGCTTGAAAAACACCGTTTTCACTAAATTTGGCCTTATTGACTCTCTAAACTTGCACCATAGGTATGTTGTGAAGGGTATTTTGCACTAATTAGCTGTTATCAGGTTAATTAATTTCTTTCCCTCATAAAAATCTTCACAACACCCTTTTAACGGGCTCTTGTATTGAAAATTTGGTGAAAAAACTACACATTTTGACTATTTTTGCCCTAGGGTTTGACCTAGTTTGCACTGTAAGCATGTTGTGATCAATTTTATGGATTGAGGTGACTGATATCATTGATTTTATTTTCTGTACCTCCTAAAATTCATTACAACACCCCTTTTTCTAGGTCTTGGAGTTGAAAAATTGTGAAAAATAGCCTATTTTTGCTATATTTTCACTAGGGTTTTACCTTAAGTGGCACTAAAAGTGTGTTGTGTTGAGAATTTTGAAATTAAGTGGCTATTATTACTGATATAATTTTCTTTCAATCATCATTTTCCTCACAACACCCTTTGTCATGCTCTTTTGCATTGAGTTTTGGTGAAAAAAGTGCCTATTTTGACATATTTTCACTATAGTTTGACTTGGCATTATCTTGGATTTGCATCAAGAGTGTGTTGATAAGGATCATATTGCTGTTTTGGACTGATATCAGACATATAACTTGCTTCCCCTGATCAAAATCCTTACAACACCCTGTGTTTCACTTATTTGAATTGAAAAAAATACAAAAAATCAAGCATTTTAGACTATTTTTGCATATAGTCTTGCACTTGTCTTTTGCATAGTTTCAGAAAAGTTTCTCAAAATCTGATCTTACATTGAAATGGCACCTTCATGCCACTTTTCAATGGTATCTTTGCATGCATTTATCAAAGATCTTGATTTTGACCAATTTTTAACCCTCATGAGTGAACATCCTACGATATTAGAAAGCTTAACTGAGTTCTTCTCCATGAGTAGCAAGGAAAGAGTTGATGATGATCCCATAAGTTATCCTACTTCCCCTATAACTGAATACTCAAATGAGAAGACTAGGGATAGCTTTAGTAATTCCACTGCTCTCCCTAGCCAAGATGAAGCATTAGTGAATGAAGAGCTCCCTTTAACAAAGAACATTCCAAGGATAGAAAATGAGCATTCATTTAACAATAATCAAATTCCTACCTCTGTGGATCATCCCACCAACCTCCTTCCTTTAGTTGATTGTTCACACACCTTGGATTTCACTAAGGAAGAGAAGACCTTTAATGTCCCTCCTTTGTTTGAATATTCAAGTCATTTGGACATCACTAAGAGGATAGAGAATAAGCATGCTAGTAAGCTTTAACAAGAAAACATTCCACCTAGACAAATGAACTTTGATATTGGTACTTCCTCCTCTACAACACAAAAACTCATGACAAAGCAAAGCCCTATGTTACAAAAACTAAGTTGTAAAGCACAACAATGTCAACATGCAAAAAGGAGAAAGAGAAGGCGATGAGCTTACAAGAAAACATTGATCCTAACATTGAACCAAACAAAAATGATCCTAATGATGAACAAGACATGAATTTGGATATGGTACCTTATGTCCCACTTTCTTCCAACATTATGGAGTGGGAAGATGATGACGATGATTTTCTTATAGACAACCTCTATCTCGGAAGGGGCCCTATAGGTAAGTATCTCTAACCCTTTACCTTTATCATGATGTGCTTCCCCCGTGATGTGTTATGTGTTGTTTAGGCCTCTTGGGATGACCCTTCACTCTCTTGTAAGGTCCAGGATACCAGGAGACCACCTCTATTGTGACCTTCTTCTATTTGCATCATCATTCTTCTAAATCACACTCTCTCTGATTTCATCATTGTGTGTTGTGTCTTACGAACATAGCATTGTGGTTGGTGACTTGGGGGCACCCTCCCATGTGATTGTCCCTAAGACATTTATTTCTCCTCTCTGATTTATTGTTTCCCTTCCTCTAGTGTTTCTATCTAGTGGGCGGAGGATGAAAAACATTTATATTGATGCAAACCTAGTGTCCCTTTCGAGAGCAATAAAAAAATGGACTTAGCTCCTAATATGACGATGGGGTTGTATATCTTATCCGATGCTTGGCTAGTGGAAGCACTCATGCTTTCCACGTGGTGAATTTCATGATTTTTCTATCACATTCACAAACCTTAACAATACTACTACTCTATGCACCTTCGTTTGCCTTTGAATCTAGCCTTGGTGGTACTCAATTTAGAGTGCTTCATGATATCACCACACGGTTATCCTTGAACTCTAAATTCATGGTATAACCTTGGCTCTTTGTGTGGTTAATCATATGCATCAATGTTTTTGTTTATCATGATTTTGTAGACACTAACATGTTTCTTGCAAGGATGTGTTTGTGGGAACATTTGGCAATCGTAAAGTACATGTCACCTCCGGGGGGCATGGGCTTTGTGAAAGTCTATTTTCCCTTGTGTGTTTTCTTCCTACCTTAAAGTGCTTGATATCGTTGCATGATATCAACCATCTTAAGGTGGGGGCATATATAAGGTAAATTGTCTATTATAGATGTTAGCCATGTGCTTGTCCTCAGGTGCAGACTAGTGCGATGAGTACTTCCTGCATCCTGAGTTTGCTTACAGTCAACCAATCTATCTTGAAATCTATTGCGTATATCTCCTTTTCACTGTAAGGCATCTCTGTGATGAGGGTGGGGTTGTATACCATGCGTTCTTTTCACTATAAGGTGTCTCTGTGACGTGAGTGGGGTTGCATTTTCAAAAGTCCTTTGTGGAGGCGGGGAGTGGTTCTGTGACTAACTCAACCCTTAAGCATGTCTTTGGTGATTGTTCTGGCGAAGCGCAATCATCGGCGTGTGCCTGTAATGTGCCTAAGATGGTGTTGAGCCTAGAAATAGGAACACTCCATCACTTGTCTACTATGTTTTCTACATGTCTTCAAAGTGTGTGTGTTTACCGTGCTTTCTTTGTTTGGTGTGGCTATTGCCCCATATGCAGTCTGTATTTTGGGAGGTTTTGTGTGTGTGTTGCCCCATATATACAAAGACTTGCATGATGAGTGCATCATGTATTATGGGAGGTTTGTTTACTTTCCAGTACTTGCATCTATATTTCATATATATGAGAAAAAGAAAAAGAAAAGAAATCATGCCTGTCTTCCATGTGTCTTCTATGCATTGACTGTCTTCTCCGTATTTTGCATGACTGTAACTATCTTCTCTGTGTTTTGCATGCATGTTACTATTTTCCATGTGATTGGCATGTCTTCTCCATGTTTGATGTGTTTGTTGTGTGTGTGACCTTACTTTAATGCATGTATTAGCCTTGCGTTTATACATACATTAAAGTGGGGGCTAAATGTAAAATCGGAAAATGTCCCCTTGGGGACTTTTCCCTCTTTAGGTTTAGCTCCCAAGTCTTTTGCATGCATTTAGGACATCTTACTTCATAATTTGGCATCTTGATGGAATGAGCCCTAGGTAACATGACAAATGGGACCTACGAGGACCCTTTGAGCTTAACCTTGCCTAAAATAGGGAGAGGACTTGGGTCTCCATGCCCTAGTCCTACCCTATTTTGGGGTAGTCCCAATTTTTGCGTGTCAGTTTATGACCGTTATTTGGGTCCTATACCAACACAGTAAGTTTGAATTATGAAAATCTTGGCGAGAGTGTTTGTAGTTGCATATAAAAGCATGTTTAGGCATTCATTTGTAAACTAGAGCATTATTAGATGATCATTGTGAACTTTAGGCATTCTCAAGGTGATTCAAAGCTTTCATTGTGTTGCAAGAGTAGATTTGTGTGGTTTATGTGTTTGTGTTTGCAAATTTGAGCATCCATTTCATCATGGAATGAAGAGCATCTTCCTCCATGAAATCTTCACTACAAGGTGACATTATATTGTGTTTTTATCATCATTTCCTTTAGTTTTTGCCTTTGCCTCACAAGGGCACACACTCTATATCTGACAACGGTGTTTGAAGACTTAAGTGTCCTCCAGGGCTTGACTGAGGCAAGCCTCTAAACACCACAACCCCCTCCCAAAGTTTTCATGGTTACAGGTTGCGGAGTTGGACAAAGTGAAGTTGCAGGAAGGCATCTTGAAGTCTCAGAATTGCAGAATAGAAGGAAAAACATCACCCTGGAATTGGGCACCTGCTCATTAGTCATCCAACTTCCATGACGGGAAAATCTCTAGAATAGCAGGGAAGAGTTATAGATTGAGTTTCCAGATCCAGACAAAAAGCAGGGCATTGGACTAGGGTGCCCGCGATTTTGTCCCCAACTTTTCTACCTCAGAACTCTGAAAATAGGTATTTTGTAATTTGATATTTTGCTTCCCTCTGCAAGAGTTTTTTCTATTATTCTTCTGTTTATAGTTGTATTTGTGAAATTAGGGTTTTAATGGTTAATTGAGCATAGGAGAAAGAAAATTGATAATTAAACACCTTAATCCAAGCTTCCCAACATCTCACAGTGACCTAGGGTATGATGGTGCTTGGCCACTTGACCCTAGATCCTTGAATGTATAGGGTGAAAGGAGGATTCAAACATCTAAACACTAAAAACTAAACAATCCCAATTTCACCTTAAACAACATGAAAGATGCAAGTTCCTAGAAGGACGCCATGGAAGATGAGATGGCTTCCTTGGAGAAGAATAAAACATAGGACTTGGTGCCTTTAGTTAAAGGATGGAAACCTGTTGGATGCAAATGGTTGTTCAAGAAGAAATTTAATGCAGATGGTAGTGTTGAAAAGTACAAGACTAGACTGGTTGTGAAGGGGTATTCACAAGTGGAGGGAATTGATTATGGTGAAATTTTCTCTCCCATTGCAAAGCTGACATCTATTCAGTTTTTGTTATCTCTTGCAATAGCTTTAACTTAAAGGTGGAGCAGGTGGATGTGAAGACAACATTTCTTCATGGTGATTTGGAGGAAGAGATTTACATGTCACAGCTAGAGCATTACATAGAGAAAGGTAAAGAAAATTTGGTTTGCAAGTTGAAAGTCTTTGTATGGTTTGAAGCAGTCTCCTAGGATGTGGTACTTGAAGTTTGATACCTTTGTGCTGTCAGTTGGATTTTTAAGATCAAAATCAGATCATTGTGTGTATTATAAATTTGACAATGATTGCATTCTCATTATTGCATTGTATGTTGATGATATGCTATTAATTGGGAATGGTAAAAATATGATTTCTAATTTGAAGTCTCAGTTGTCAGCACAGTTTGAGATGAAAAATCTAGGGGCAGCCAGGTACATTCTGGGAATGGAAATTAGAAGAGACAAAGAAAATAGAAAACTTTGGTTAAGCTAAAGTAAGTATGTGAAGACCATGTTGGATAGGTTCAACATGGCAGATTGTAGACCATTGTGTGTTCCTGTTTCATTGGGGAGAAAGTTGTTTGTTAATGATTGTCCAAAATCTCCTAGTGAGGTGTAGGACATGAGCAGAGTACCTTATGCTAGTGTTGTAAGTAGTTTGATGTATGCTATGGTCTGCACAAGACAAGACATTGCCCATGCAGTAGGATTCCTTAGTCGATTTATGGCTAATCTTGGACGGGTACATTGGGATGTAGTTAAGCAAGTGTTCAGATATTTGAGGGGTACTTCTGAGTATTCCATATGTTATCATGGTAATCATACAAGACCTCCACATTCATTTTCTATTTGTGGATTCATGGATTCTGATTGGGTACGTGACATTGATAGTAGGAGATCCACCAGTGCCTATGTGTTCACTATGTTCAGTGGAGCAATTAGTTGGATGAGTAAGCGACAACCTATGGTTTTTTTGTCCACGACAGAAGCTGAGTATATGATAGCAACTCATACTTGTAAGGAAGCCATTTGGCTTAAGAAATTGTGTTCAGATATTGGTGTTGATGCAGGATAGATTACAATTTGTTGTGACAGTCAGAGTGTGATTTGCCTACCAAATAATCCAACTTTCCATGCTAGAACAAAGCATATTGATGTATAGTTTCACTTTGTACGAGACATGGTAGAGGATGGGAAGGAGAATTTGGACAAGGTAGATACTTTGAAGAATGTTATAGATGCATTGACGAAACCAGTGGGCTCAGAGAAGTTTAGATGGTGTTCAGAGTCTATGGGCCTCTCAGCCTATAGTAGTTAAATCTTGTTATTTCCATTGGCTCTTACAAGGTGTTCGGCAAGTGGGAAAATGTTGGGAATTAATGTATCTCAAACTTGGTATTTCCTTGTATTATTTCATTGTATTTATTTATTTATTGCCTATTATTGTAATTAGGATGCAAATCCATATTGTCATCTTGTGGGAGTTGGCACAGTGATGTGTCATCCTACATGGAAGGTGACAACATGTAAATTTATCCTCACATGAGGAGATAGGCATCCCACTTAGCGGTAGGAATATTTTTCCATGTGTCAACATCTTGGATAGTGTGTAAGGGAATATTGACTGAAACAATCATGACAGATTCCTATGACAAATCTATGACGGGTAAAGACATGTGTCACAAGGCATCTTGGAAGAAGGCATCTTTGGGAGCCCCAAGGAGGGTTATGACATGTTGTAAGAGAATATGTTATTTATAGCCTATGTATGATAGATTCTCTTACAACTATAAGATATGATAGCTATGACAGATTCTATGATAGTCGTGTCATAAGAATATCTGTCATTACCCAATTTGGGAATAGGTGACCTCTCTGGGATAGCGTGATATGACAAGTGTCATGAACATCTTATAATGTTGGACAATTATCCATAGGTGTGGGTTTTGGGCCATAAGGCCATGTTGGATGCCCATCTCAAGATAGAGCCATTTTTGCCTTGTATCTTCTATATAAACAGGTGCTTTTGAGAGGAGATGTATTATGTGATTGATAGTATTGTTATGATGTCGGTTTGTCTCCAGATATGAGTGTTGAAGACTCCTGAGAGCTTGCATTGCAAGTGTATTGTAAACCATTTCAGTTTTGATAATACATTGTGTAAGTTTTGGAGTGTGAGGTTTTTCACTCGATAAGGGTTTTCCCCATGTATATCTTATGTCTCTATCTTCTGTCTCATTTCTATGTATATGTGTATTACTGCAATATCTCCATTGTTGTGTTTAACATTCTATAATTGTAAGGGTTAAATCAAATTTGCACTCTTCTCTCCTCTTTAGATTAGTGTAAGAAGTGATTTTCGCACACCTAGCTTCCTTTCATTATATGCAACTACAAACACTCCTGCCAAGAATTTTGTAATTCAAACTTACCGTGTCGGCATAGGACCCAAATAACAGTCACAATCCAACACTCAAAATTTGGGACTGACCCAAAATAGGGCAGGACTAGGGAATGGGTTCCCAAGTCCTCCCCCTATTTTGGTCAAGGTTAAGTTCAAGGGATCCCCCTAGGTCCCATTTGTCATGAAACTTAGGGCTCATTTCATCAGGGTGCCAAAATATGATGTAAGATGTCCTAAATGCAGCTAAAAGACCCAGGAGCTAAACCTTATGAAGGAAAAGCTCCCAAGGGGACATTTTCCAACATTACATTTATCCCCCACTCTAATGTATGTATAAATGCAAGGCCAATACATGAATTAAAGTATGGTCAAGAAACATAGAAAACACGCCAAACACGGAGAAGACACGCCAAGCACATTGAAGACAATGACAGGCACACAAAACATGGAGAAGATAGTTACAGTCATGCAAAACACAGAGAATACAATAAATGCATAGAAGACAGGAATGATTTCTTTTCTTTTCTTTTTCTAATATATATGTAATGCAGATGTAAGTACAAGGAAAGTAAGCACACCTCCCATAATGCAGGAAGCACTCATCACGCTGGTCTTTAGACTACATATATGGGGCAACACACATGCAAGACACACCAAACATCCCAAAATGCACGAAGCACTCATCGTGCCAGTTTTTAGACTGCATATGGGGCAACAAACACACCAAACAAAGAAAGCATGCCAAACACACACACTTTGAAGACATGAAGAAAACATGACAAACAAGTGACAGAGTATTCCTATTTCTAGGCTCATCACCAACTCAAGCACATTACTGGCACACATTGACAATTGGGCTTCGCCACAACAATCACCGAAGACATGCTTAAGGGTTGAGTTAGTCACAAAACCACTTCCTACCTCCACAGAGGACTTTTGAAAATGATAGGATGATGCAATCTACTCCAAGAAGTACACATCCTCGCCTTTGTAGAGGGTGTAAGATGATTGATTGATTGAAAACAAACTTAGAATGCAGGAGGGACTCATTGCCACCAGTCTTTAAACTGTACCTGAGGACAACCACATTTCTAACATCTACAATAGATAGCTTACCTTATTTATGCCCCCACCTTAAGGTGGTTGATATCACGCATCGATATCAAGCATGTTAATGTAGGAAGAAAACACACAAGGGAACACAGACTTTCACAAAGCCCATGCCCCCTGGAGGTGACATGTACTTTACAATCACCAAATGTTCCCACAAACACATTCCTGCAAGAAACATGTTAGTGTCCACATAATCATGATAAATAACAACATTGATGTATCACACAAAGAGCCAAGGTTATACTACGAATTTAGAGATCGAGGATAACTGTGGGACTATATCACAAAAATCTTAGAATCAAGTGTCACCAAGGCGAGATTCAAAGACAAACAAAGTGCACGGAGCAGCAGTATTGTTAAGGTTTGTAAGTGAGATAAAGATCATCAAAATCACTACATAGAAAGCACAGAGTGTTTTTACTAGCCAAGCGTCAGATAAGATATACAACGCCATTGTCATATTAGGAACTAAGTCCAATTTTTTATTTCTTGCTAAAGGGACGCTAGGTCTACATCAATATAAATGTTTTCTGTCATCCACTCGCTAGATAGAAACACTAGAGGAAGGGAAATAGTAAATAAGAGAGGAAAAACAAGTGTCTTAGGGACAGTCACATAGGAGGGTGCCCCCAAGTCACCAACCGCAACACTATGTCCATAAGACACAACACACAACAATGAAATCAGAGAGAGAGACAATATAGAAGAATGATGATATAGATAGAAGAAGGTCACAACAGAGGTGGTCTCTTGGTATCCTGGACCTTACAAGAGAATCAGGGGTCATCCCAGGAGGCCTAAACAACACATAACACATCACAGGGGAAGCACATCACGAGAGAGATAAAGGGTTAGAAATACTTACCTGTAGGATCTTTGTATCAAATTTTTGAATTTGTGAACCTCTTGGAGATGTACTCGATCATGTTTAGTGCAAAGTTTGAGTGTTTCTTATGAAAGTCTTGTTTATTATCATATGATGCTTGTTCCTTAAATCCTTGTTTAAATGAGATTTTTTGTTGCTTATGAGGAGGAGAACCACTATTATTTCCAACTGCTAATAGTTGTCTTACTCTTTTCTAATTTTTAGTGAGTTTTCATTGTTGAAGCCATCTAAAATAGTAACAGGAATCATCCTGTACCATCTCACTCATCTATATCAGTTGTTCTATTTGTTTTTCCAATGCATTTTGGTTATCTCCCGATCCATATAAGTATAATGGAGGAGGAACCTCAACATAAATTCCATTTCTTCATGGATGAGGTGGGTTATCCAACTTTTCCTTATCCACCTCAATCATACCCATGATGTTATCATAGTCCAAGTAATCATCATCAGCTACTTCTATTAGTCCTTGTTCCAACATATTGTTATTAGTATGTTTAGGGAAAGGATTAGTGAAGATTTGTAAATTTTGATTCAATGGAGCAACTGACTTATTTCTGTTATCATTCACACCTGATACCTGTATGATATTCAAATTAATGAGGCCTTGTATTTCATATTTAAGACACATACATCGTTCAGTATCATGTCCTTGTGTCTGATGAAAATGACAAAATGCATTAACATCAAAATAAAGTCCTTGTACTTTACAAGGATCAATAGGCTTAATCAGGGGAAGCTTTAGAATGTTATTACTTAGCTTGATTCATGATTGAATGATAAGACTCAGATATCGGAGTAAACTTTCTTGGTTGATATGATGTTTTCTTTGGATTACCAATAGAAGACACATTAGAAAAGTTTGTGTTTGGTCCATTAATCTTGATGAAGCTCCTATTACTATTATTCCTCTTAAAGTTGTTTTGTGATGATCCACCCTGGATTGACCAACTTGAGCTAATGAGTTTTGGTTTTCATACTAACTAGACGAAAGTTGATAATCATGAAGGGCGGTACATAAGTATTGAAAGGAGTTATACTTCATCAAGAGGATCTTATCACAGATGTCAAGTTGTAGATTTGTAATAAACACCTTCTGAACATCCTCATCTTTCATCTGATATTGAATTTGCATATATAAATCTTGATACCGACTAATAAATTTAGTTAACTTCTCTTTCAGGCCTTATTTACAATGAACTAAATCATTAAGGAGACTTGAGGTCCAATGTTTGCTTGAAAATGTTGTAAAAATTGATCAATCAACTATGAAAAGGAGTGTATTGAATTCGGAGGCAAAGAGCAAAACCATTCTAAAGTAGTATCTTTGAGAGATCGCGGGAAAAGTTTTGCCAACAAGTCCTCTTCAAAATAAAAATCACTACACATAGCTAGGAATGCTGCCACATGAGTATTAGGATCACCTTTTCCACCATATAGTTCAAAGCAAGGAGTCTCCAAACTCTCAGGCATAGGAGTTCTCAAGATTGCATAGGAAAGAGGATTATGAGCATGATATGTTGGTATATTAGGTTGCGAGGAATTTGTCAAATTTGTTACCTTTTGTTATAAAGTAGTCATACCCTACAAAAGTTAGTTTAGGATGGCATCATTGGGAGATACAGTTTACTATGAGGAATTGGAACCAAAGTGAGGAGGTGATTGAGCCTAAGGTATGATAGGTGGAGGCTATGGATAGGTCAATGGTGGTTGGACATAATGGTAGGTGGAAGATGGTTGAGAATAACTATATGTAATAGGAGGTTGAGAATAAATGGGATGAAGAGGTGGTTTAGAGAAATTATTCATAGAAGAGGTCCCCTTAGAAACCAAATTTTGATAATTAAATCCCACAACTTTATAATTAGTGCCATTAGATACTCCAATACCAGTGGTAGCATTACTACAAGCATTCACATTAGTTGTTAAGATTGTTGATGTAAATGTAGATATTCCAGTAGTCAGTATAGGTATTGGTACTTGTGTAAGAGACATTGACAAAGTGTTATTTATCACTTTTACACATTCAGTCACTGGAATGATATTGATTTGTACAATATGTGCTAGACCACGGATTGCATTAACACCATCTTGTCCCTCTTTTATCAATTCTCTTACATGGTGAATCATAGGTATAGCTTCTTCAGCTATCCTCTCAGTTTGCACATAGTCTTGGAATCCAACTAGCTCTTTATCAAGTTTATCTATTTTCTCATCAGATACATTTCCTATTGCCTCAATAGTATCATGAAAAGTTTGCTCTTCGATTGTATTTGTGATAGGTGTAATGTCTTGTAACATTTGTGTCTCTCCTTTTGTAAAGAAGGTGTTCAATGTGCCAACTTAATCAAGAGAACTAGATCCCATGTGTCTTATTCTTCTTCTTAAAGGAATATTTCTCTTAGGGGAGCAAGTTATTAGACTCATGCAAATCTAGGATGACAATAAATTAAAACCTGGTGAAAATACACTAAAATATGTGATATTTTCACTAAATATCAATGCAAAAGAGTATGACAAAGGGTGTTGTGAGGAAAATGATGATGAAAAGAAAATAATAACATTAATATCAGCCACCTAATGCCAAAAAATCCATCACAACACACTTATAGTGCCACTCAAGATCAAACTCTAGTGAAAATATAGAAAAATATGCAATTTTTCACAATTTTTCAACTCCAAGACCTAGGAAAAGGGGTGTCGTAAAGAATTTTAGGAAGTGAAGCAAATAATAGAAATTATATTAGTTACCTCAATCCATAAAATTTGTCACAACATGCTTGGAGTACAATATAGGTCAAACCCTAGGGTAAATATAGCAAAAATGTGCAATTGTTTGCCAAATTTTCAATACAAGAGGCCAATAACAAGGTGTTGTAAATAATTTTAGGAGGGGAAGCAAATAATAACCCTGATAATAGAAAAGTAATGCAAAAATATTCTTTACAACACGCCTATAGTGCAAATTTAGAGAGTCGGTAAGGCCAAATCCAGTGAAAATCAATGTTTTTCAAGCCCTATGTTTGAGAATCTTGATGTAAAATTCTATACGAATGTATTGTAGTCTGATTTATGATGAAAATTAAGTCCACTCAGATCTGAAAATTATTTTCACATCCTACCATGCAAAATGCAAGTGCAAATCAAAGGAAAAATCAATGAAAATGCTAGTTTTTGTTGAAATTTTCTATGTAAAAATGTAAAATTTTAAGATCTAAATTTAAATTTACACTAAAATGCAACAATACAAAGAAATGGAAATTTGAATGAGTGCCTAATATTAGTAGAAAAATCTGAAACAAGATTTTACCTACAAACCCTAGTTTTTAGAATTACTAGGTTATATGAAAAATGCAAATTTTCTAACAAAACCCTAGCAATTTTATGATGAAAATACAATGCAAACTATTGAATTTTTGTAATTTTCTCAATTTAACTCATATGTAAGGCGAAAATAATAAATTTGATGAAATTAACATTAATTGTTCCAAATAGAAACCCTAGAATGCAATTTTTTCAAAATTTTTGTAAGTTTTCCAATGCAATAAGATGAATGATTCTATGAATGAATGAAATCAAAGCAAATCTAAAGAAAAATACTCAGCAAGGTGCAAACAAGTCCAACAACATGACTTCACCAAAATGTAAAGGGTAAAATTTGGATAGTTAGTTTTTGGTAGTTTTGTGTATGTATCCTCCTTTCACCCTTTCATTCAAGGACCTAGGGTCGAGTGACAATGTACTATCATACCCTAGGTCACTATGAGATGTAGGGAAACTTGGATTTGTATGATTTGTTTTTTTATTATGCTCACTTATGCTCAATTATACATCAAAACCCTAATTATGCAATTACAACAACAAACAGATGAATATCATAAAATGCTACTACAGAAAGATGTAAAATGATGGATAACTACACACCTATTTTTAGGGTTCAGAAGTGGAACAATCAGGGACTAGGTAGTGGCCGCCCAAGTCCAATGCCCGAGTTTTTGTCAGGATCTGGAAAATTGATCTGCAACATGTTCCTATTGTATTAGATATTTTCCCATCACAGAATCTGAAGGACTTGGTAGTGGGCACCCAAGTCTAGGGTGTTATTTTTAACTCTGATCTACAAAATCTGACACTTTGTAGTACCTTCCTACAATCCTACTTTTTTTTGTATCTTCAACCTGTAACCTGCAATCACAGAAAAGTGGGGAGGGGGTTGTGGTGTTTAGAGGGTTGCCTTAGTCAAGCCCCAGAGAGACATTCAAGTCTTCTTAACACCGTTGTCAGATAGAGAGTGCATGCCCTTGTGAGGCAGAGGAAAAAACCAAATGATAAATGCTCAAAAATGGAAATGATGTCAGCTTGTAGTGAAGATCTCATCGAAGGAATAAGCTCTTCATGGCATGAGGAGATGATTGCTAAAATTTGCAAATACAAACACATAGACAACACAAATCGGCTCTTGCTACACAATGAATGCCTTGAATCACCTTTAGTATGCCAAAAGATCACAATAATCATCTAGTTGAAATCTAATTTTCAAATGAATGCCTAAACATACTTTTATATGCAACTACAAACACTCCTGCCAAGAATTTCATAATTCAAACATACCGTGTCGACATAGGACCCAAATAATGGTCACAAGCCGACACTTAAAATTTGGGACTAACCCAAAATAGGGTAAGACTAGGGTGTGGGTTCCCAAGTCCTTCCCCCCTATTTTGGTCAAGGTTAAGTTCAAAGGACCTCCCTAGGTCCCATTTGTCATGAAACTTAGGGCTCATTTCATCGGGGTGCCAAAATATGATGTAAGATGTCCTAAATGTAGCTAAAAGACCTAGGAGCTAAACCTTATGAGGGAAAAGCCCCCAAGGGGACATTTTCTGACATTACAACTTCCAACCTTAAATTTAGCATCACTATCTATTTATGAATCTAACAAAATCTTGTATCATATTCTCTACAGTGGCATGGTGTATTTAGTTGCAGAGTAAATATTAGAGAATAGGGAATGAGCTTGCCTATTGAATTCCTATTTAGAATATCCAATTGTGTGTGAGAGAGAGAGAGTCAGTGAAAATAAGGGTACTTGAACCCTAATAACATTCGACAAGAGCATGTTTAAGAACTTTTGAACCATTATTTTCAAAGAGTTGGGTGTTTCTTTAGTTTGGGAACCTCATAGCCACCTGACAAAGGTTCAAAAATAATTAAGACTCCCGACAACAAGGAATAAGTTATTCGTAAAGTCTATAAAGTCTTTGAGCCATATATAAGTATTGAGATTTTATAAAATAGACTTTATAACTTGTCATTATAAATCGTATATAAAATTTTCCCCAATTTATTCACTATTTTAACCTTGAGAAAAATATTTTAATGACTTCATGGAAATCCAAGGTTCAGAACTTTGAAACTATGCTCCAAGTTAAAAGATGAAAAACCTCATATCTTATTCATAACAACTCTATTTTGCATGGAATTTAGACAGCAGGAAGATTGGACACCACATAGTAAAACCCATAAAAATTTTAATCTCCAGCAACAAGAAAATTAAATTTTAGCCTCATTTGCAAATTGCCAATGGGAAAAAGTGAAGCTAAAAATATTGTAAATGGTAATGTATTTTGGCATGAAAGCTAGCCAGATTAGGGTCAATGAAGTTAGGATCAAACCTACAAAAGGATTTTGTACTAGCTCTTAAAGATTTTCAAATTTAAATGTTTTCGTGATTTAGCAGTTCCAAGGATTCGGGGTGCTCTGAAAGTTTGAAAATTGGCCAAACAAAAATATATGATAACAACAGGCTCTAATTGGGGAAGGATGAAGTAAAGAATCCATAATCTCAAGCATGGACTAGTGCTTAAATTCCATTGGGCAATAGAGTCAGAGAGTGTGGGGAAAAAGGAGCCCGAGCAAGCCAAAAATAGAGCAAAACGAGGAAGAAAACTAAACTATGAGCACAACAAAAACTCCTAATATGTACGTGGTAGGAAGCCCCTACCTCTAGTGGCTCCCAAATGGTCATGCAAATCCATTAACATGCTGGGATAAATAGACGCTTGAGTAGAAAAGAGTAGTGTACTCATGAAGCACCTACAGACTCAAAAGCCATTCCCTGATTTGAGACAAAAATCTAGAATTTATGAACCAAGAAGACTCCCTGAATAATGCTTTAGAACTGAATAGCCATTTTGCATCATAAACCTCTAGAATCTCCTCAACATATTCCTACATACAATCACCCCTTTCTGCAGTAGGGAAATTAATGTCCCATGCCAAAAAATAACCATGACTACTCAACCCATCAGAAATCCAATCATTAATCATATATGACCCATGAAGATCTACATTAAAAGCAATACTCTTATTAGGCCTGAAATCACTTTCAACTCAAATAATTTCTTCTTTCTCTACTAGAACCGATTCAAGTATTCTGTGACCCACTTCATCATTCTCACTTATAACCTACGGATCAGACATGATAACCTCTTCTCCACACAAAAATTCATCCTCATATGCATGGAGACACTAGTTCAGAATATAAACAATATGAGGCTCAGTATTGTCTTGTATTTGATCACTATCATGGCTACTCACAATATCATATTTCAATTCTTGTTTAAAAATTTTGGCATTCAAATTTTTGAAATGAAAGGATTCAAAGGTAAAATCACTTTTGACCTTTTCTTGCAGCCATACTTTCGTATCATTTTGCTCAAGAAACTTGAAGGTTTCAGACTCAACTTGCATGCAGTTAGGAGAAAAGACATCCTTATGCTGTGTATCCTCACATTGCTCTTCATTGAAAGTGAAAGTAAATGATTCCATTTCTTCAAATGATAAGGATGACAAAACAACACTATTTGCATTACCCTCATTACAATTTGCATCATGGGAGGATTGTTCATTTTCTTCACCACTTGTGGGATTTGCATATTCATCATTATTTTCCTCATAATGCAAATAATACGCTTCAATTCTTCTCTCCATATGAGGTTTAACTTTTGCAACACTTACTTCATCTCTACCAAAGTGTTTTGGACCAAAAATAACGAGATTAAAACTTTCAGCAAAAGGAGGTTGTATAGTTTGAAATCCTACAGGCTGAAAACTAGGTTTTTGCATAATAGGCTTCCTCACATATTCACAAATCAAATTATCTACAACCTGATTTGCTTTCCAAAGACCACTTAAAATCAAATCATCTTCTATTTTTATACCCTCTTGTTGAGCAACTTCAAGGTCATTTATTTTACTCCATTTCAAGCAAAAGTGAATATTTGGATGCAATAAAGAAATAAAAGTGCAAAGTTGAAGTTGCTTACTTGGCGAATAGAGGTAGGAAGTTTTCTAAGAAGCCTATTGAATCTATTCACAAAATCCTTGATGATTTCACCTTCTTTCTTTTGTATGTGGAAAAATTGACACAATAGAGCAGCTTCATCAACGGGACCTTTATATCTTCCCAAAAATTTCTTCTTCAATGAATTCCAATCAATAATACATTTATCTTCCAAATAATGAAACTAATCAGCTGCAGGCCCAATAAGAGATTCAATAAATAATCATACAAAAACATTCTCCTCACTTACCCCCAAAACACCACATGCCACTGTGAATGCCAAAATGCGATTTTTAGCATCTTGATGATTTTCTCCACTGAACTTTGAAAAGTGCTTTCTTGATCCTTCAGGCGATGGTGAATATTGTGGCAAAGAAAGAGGTCCAAAGTAATTTCCCCATGGCTATGAAGAGATCAATGCCATAATGCAAATATGAAAAATAAACTAGACAAGAGTCTTTTTTGGAACAAATTGCTTCTAAGTACATTCCACTTCGTAGAGCCACCAGCCTTCGTCTTCGGGGAGGCACCTTTAAATTTCTGGGGAAAACAAGAGCATCGTTCCTCAATTTTGATCCCCAGCAGAGTCGCCAAAAATCTGTTAGTAATTAGATTTATCACTTTGATTTTATACTTATTTACCCACACCAATGACAATCCAACTAACAGTTGAGTCACTTGCAATGGTATTTGCAAATGCTCTCTGCTTGTTTTACAAGGCACAACTACCTTTGAAAGATTTACAATGAATGAAAACAAGGTATGCTTTTAACCAAAAAGAAAAAAAGGCAAACTAATATCTACCCACAACCATGAAAATAGATGTGATGGATTGATTTAAAATGAACTGAATGTGACCAAATAACACAAAGTTCATTTATCCCACACCCACAAATGATACTCAGGAAAATAATAAAAAACTTTTTCCAAAAAATAAATTAACTTGAATTCAAAGATTCAGAAATATACAACCACACAATTTGGTATAACAAAGAATGCATTGGAAAGTGATTATAGATACACATATGACACATATAATCAAAAGAAGACATTCATAAATTCATAGATTCAAAAATATCTTCCTTATTTCTCCAATACAAAAGGTGAGTTCACAGACCCAACATCCCTGCACAACAAATTGTGTCTGAAAGAAAAATTCCACTGCTCCCCTATTCTCGAATAGCTAGAAAAAGATCCCTCTCTTCTTACTTCATTGGAAATAAATAGCATTCTTAAGGTAACTGCCTCTTGAAGAATCCTCTTAAATAAAATTCATTCCTTTCATATTCCCATAGAGTAACTCCTTGAGAAATCCTCTCTTTCCTTTTTACAAACTCATTTTTTATGCTTAAAGAAATTTTATGGTTTTAGTAGGCCCAAAGATATTTTATCTAAGATATATCATTAAACTCATGGCACACCCATTTTTTCAAATGGAATATGCTATGGCTTACTTTAAGAGTTTACACTATCTCATCGCATAATTCAAGAAACCACAACCTCATATGCAAATCTGAACTAAATTATACCATCTATATAATTTACTTTAATTACTTGAGCTCTCATTTTGCACCTTCCTTCTTCATCCAACATTACCAACTATAGTTTTAGCAAAGGAACTTGATTCACTGGGTTCAACTGACTGCTCACCCATAGAATAAGGTCTTAAGTAGGTTTAAGTACTAGCTTGATAGAGCTTGAGACAATAACTATGTTGCCTCTCTTCTGGTGTAAAATCTAACCATTTGAAACAATTGCATTAAGGAAGGGATAACGTTTGTGTCAATGATAGCCTGTATCATCATGAGACAAGAATGACTCTACATACTCATCCAATGATCCATCCTCCCCATACGGTCTTCATATTTTTCATAGAACTGTATTGGTCTGATAAAGGGAAAAGAATTCCACTAGAATCAGTATTAGAGGAGATTCTGTAGTTTATTACTTCTCTGTAAACATGACCATCTATGCATTTGCTTTGCTTACTCTGTGGCACAATTTGTGCATACATCTAAGCCTTGCCATTGAATGATGCCATTATATGTGGTGTTGTGTGATTGATTCACTTCGTCATTAGACAAAGACCTTCTTTTATGTCAAGTTACTTCTACAAATATGGGAGATTCCCATAATTAAGGTCCTACCTCTCGACCACAATACATAATGTAATGATTCTCAAGAGGATGCCTTCCTGACTGCAGGCACTCTTGCAAGATATTCAAAAGTTATATTGCAACATCTATAACTTTGTTGTCTTCTCGCATTGCTAAGCCTCTTTTTATCCATGCCACCGCCAATTTGTTATCATTTGTAGCTTCCATAACCATCCCACCTTTTTCAAAAGTTATATCATGTATCTCATTATTAGTCATAGTTTTTTCAACCAATCCCATTTTGGCACGGAATTTGGTACTATTTATGCCAATTGCATTTTTCTTGAGATTTTTTAAAGGGTTTTCAATAGATCCATTTTGCAAATGATGGCATTCCATGAAACTATACTTGCCATGAGATATTTGTCACGGTCTCCTAAAGGATTCCTTGTCACACCGACAGTGTATTTGGACCTCTTCATGAGCTTGATGCAATTGTTCATGTACCACATTTACCAAGGATGTGTTTAGTGGAGGAACTGGCGTGACATCTTGCATCAAGTATGCTCCAACAATATCATCAATTAAGTTCATTCTCCTGGGTTCCCACAATTTTGGAGGACCAAAATGCTCCAAATAATTATGAGCAACTATGGCTACTAATACTAACAATGACAATCTTCCATAAAAGAATTCTCCTATTGAGTGATGACTTCCAACCTTAAATTCGGAATCACCATCTGTTTATGAATCTAACAAAATCTTGTATCATATTCTCTACAGTGGCATGGTCTATTTAGCTGCAGAGTAAGTATCAGAGTATAGAGAATGAGCTTTCTTGTTGAATTCCTATTTAGAATCTCCAATTGTGAGAGAGAGAGAGTTGGTGAAAATAAGGGTGCTTGAACCCTACTAACATCCAACAAGAGCATGTTGAGTCATTAGCATGTTTATGAACTTTTGAACCATTGTTTTCAAAGAGTCAGGTGTTTCTTTAGTTCGGGAACCTCATAGCCACCCAACAAAGGTTCAAAAATAATTACGACTCCTGACAACAAGGAATAAGTTATTCGTAAAGTCTATAAAGTCTTTAAGCCATATATAAGTATTGGACTTTTATAAAATAGACTTTATAACTTGTCATTATAAACTGTAAATAAAATTTTCCCCAATTTTTTCACTATTCTAACCTAGAGAAAAATATTTCAATGACTTCGTGGGAATCCAAGGTTTAGAGCTTTGAAACTATGCCCCAGGTTAAAAGATGAAAAACCTCATATCTTCTTCATAACAACTTTGTTCTGCATGAAATTTGGACATCAAGAGGAATGGACACTATAGAGTAAAACCTAGACAAACTTTGATCTCTAGCAACAAGAAAATTGAATTTTGGCCTCATTTGTAAATTACCGACAAGAAAAAGTGAAGCTAAAAATCTTGCAAACGGTAAAGCATTTTAGCAGGAAAGCTGGCCAGATTGGGCTCAATGAAGTTAGGATCAAACCTACAAAAGGATTTCACACGAGCTCTTAAAGATTTTCAAATTTAAATGTGTTTAAGGTAAAATTAGGATGTGGTTTAATTTGATGGTTTATGTGAGTCATCCTTTCACCTTAAACATTCAAGGACTTTAGGTCGAGTAGTTAATCTACTATTAGGCCTACGGTCACTTGGAATGTAGGGAAGATTAGAATTGTGTAGATGTGTTGTTCAATTATGCCTAATTATGCTCAAAACCCTAATTATGCAAATTCAGAAGCAAACAAACAAATCACAGAAAATGCTTGCAGGTAGAGATACTAAATGATAATCAAATGTGTACCAGATTTTGAAGTTCAGAAAATAGAATAGACAGGAACTAATGAATGGGTACCCTAGTCCAGTGCCACCATTTCTGTTGGGATTTAGAAACCTTGTCCACAACCTGTTCCTACTATTCTGAAGATTCTTTAGTTATGGGATTTGAAGGACTAATGAGAGGGTACTCGAGTCTAGGTCCCTATTTTCTCTTCAAATATGCAATTCTGACAGTCCACAATACTCTCATGCAACTCCACTTTTCTTGCTCCTACAACTTGTAACCTGTAATCATAGAAAAATGGGTTGGGGGTTGTGGTGCTTAGAGGCTTGCCTCAGTCAAGCCCCAAAGAGACATTCAAGTCTTCTGAACACCGTTGTCAGAGAAAGAGTGTGTATCCCTATGGGATAGAGGCAAAATCCAAATGATAAATGATTGAAAACATAATTGATATCACCTTGTAGTGAAGATCTCATGGAAGGAAGAAGCTCTTCATGCCATGAGGAGATGGCTTCTCAAATCTGCAAATACAAAAACAATAACAACACAAAGTCTACTCTACAACACATAATGAATGTCTTGAATCACTTTCACATAATCTTGTCAATGCAAAATCCCATCTAGTTTACAAATGAATGCCTAAACATGCTTATATATGTAACTACAAACAATGCTACCAAGAATTTCGTAATTGAAACTTATCATGTCGGCATAGGACCTAAATAACAGTCACAAACTGACACTTAAAAATTGGGGTAGACCTAAAATAGAGCAGGACTAGGGCATGGACACCTAAGTCCACCCCCTATTTTAGGCATGGTTTGTCATAAGTGCATCCCCTGAGTCCAAATTGCCATGGAACTTTAGGGTTTTCTCATTGGGAAGTCAGATTAACATGAAAGATGCTCTAAATGCAATAAATAAGACTAGGGAGATAAACCTTCAGAGGCAAAATCCCGCAAGGGGACATTTTCGGATGTAACATTTAGCCCCCACTTTAATGTATGTATAAACACAAGGCCAATACATGCATTAAAGTATGGTCAACAAACACAACAAACACGCCAAGCACGGAGAAGACACACCAGTCACAAAGAAGATAGTAACAGGCACACAAAACACAGAGAAGATAGTTATAGCCATGCAAAACATGGAGAATACAATATTGAAGACACACAAAACATAGTGAATGTAGAGAAGACAATGATGATTTTCTTTTCTTTTTCATATATATATGAGATGCAGGTTCAAGTACAAGAAAGTAAACACACCACCCATAATGCAGGAGGGACTCATCACCACCGGTCTTTAAATTGCATATGGGGAAACACACACGCAAGACATGCCAAAGAAAATAAGCACACCATACAAATCCCAAAGAATAGGAGGGACTCATCACCACTGGTCTTTAAACTATGCTTGGGAACAAACACGCAATACACACACTTCGAAGACACGGAGAAAACATAGTAGACAAGTGATGGAGTATTCCTATTTCTAGGTTTAACACCATCTTAGGCACATTACAGGCACACACCAATGATTGGGTTTCACCACCACAATCACCGAAGACATGCTTAAGGGTTGAGTTAGTCACAGAACTGCTTCCCACCTCACGATGAGGACTTTTTGAAAATGAC
Source organism: Cunninghamia lanceolata (assembly GCA_027924645.1). Taxonomy (NCBI): domain Eukaryota; kingdom Viridiplantae; phylum Streptophyta; class Pinopsida; order Cupressales; family Cupressaceae; genus Cunninghamia; species Cunninghamia lanceolata. The sequence goes on along the minus strand of BSBN01000071.1, from coordinate 3,958,187 downwards.
AGGATGTGCACTCTCCATGAGAAATACACCATTCTCACCTCTACAGAGGGCTTAAGATAGAAAAGGGATGTGATATCCCCACCTTTGCAAAGGGCTTAAATGATTGCAAACAAATCTCAGAGTGCACGAGGGACTCATCACCAGTAGTCTTTAAGACTGCACCTAAGAACAAGCACATTGCTAACATCTACAACAGATAGCTTACCTTATATATTCCCCCACCTTAAGGTGGTTGATATCAGGTATTGATATCAAGCACATTAAGGTAGGGAGAGAACACACAAGGGAAGATGAGCTCTCGCAAAGCCCATGCCCCTTGGAGGTTACATGTACTTTACGATCACCAAACGTTCCCACAAACACATCCCTACAAGAAAAGTGTTAGTGTCCAAATAATCATGATAAACAACAACATCAATGCATATGATAATTTACACAAAGAGCCAAGGTTATACTACAAATTTATAGATTGAGGATAACCATGGGGCTATATCGTGAAAATCTCATAACCGAGTGTCACCAAGGCAAGATTCAAAGACAAACAAAGTGCACGAAGAAACAATATGATTATGCTTTGTAAGAGAGATAAGAGATCATCAAGATCACACGACAAAGTGCATGGAGTGATTCTACTAGCCAAGCATCGGATTTAATATATATCAACCCCATCATCATATAGGAACTAAGTCTAATTTTTGATTTCTCGCTAAAGGGATGCTAGGTCCGCATCAGTATAATATGTTTTTCATCATTCACCCACTAGATAGAAACACTAGAGGAAGGAAAGCAATAAATCAAGAGAGGAGAAACAAGTGCATTAGGGACAGTCATGTAGGAGGGTGCCCCCCAAGTCACCAATAGCGACGCTATGTCCGTAAGACACAACACACAACAGTGAAAATAGAGGAGAAGCAATATGGAAGAATGATAATACAAATAGAAGAAGGGTCACAACAGAGGTAGTCTCCTAGTATCTTGGACCTTACAAGAGAATCAAGGGTCATCCTAGGAGGCCTAAACAACACATAACACATCACACAAGAAACACAACACGGAGGTAAAGGGTTAGAAATACTTACCTATAGGGACAACCAGGCTAGCGGTCATCATGGATTTTGATCTTTACCTTAATGGTTAAGGTTTTATCTATTCTTGTCTCTTCCATATGTTCATGATTTTGTGAGGGTATCCTTGTAGGAAAGGTATCCATTAGTGATGGTAGAGAGGGGATGTTTCCATTTTCTATGTTAGTTATAGGAGCTCTTGTAATTCCATGAGGTTGTTGAAGAACCCGAAAAGTGCCCATTTCAGTCCATATATAGGGTGTTGGAATACCTTGTGTTTGAGGGATAGTTTGATCTTCAATGTCATGTGAAATTTCATTATTTTCCAAGGTATGTGAAGGTTTAGGTAAAGGTCCATGATCTATTTCTTTGTTTAAGATGTGGTTGAGAAGTTCATGAACATAGGGTGGTAAATCTTCAGTTTCATTAGGTTGAAGCATATGGTCACAAAGAGAATCTGCATCATCCAAAGCATCATCCTGGCTAGGGAGAGCAGGAAGGGATGGTAGAGTAGTATGGACAAATGTATCAATGATGTCTTCTTCTTGTGCCAAAATATCCTCACTAAGTGGGGTTATGTTGGGACAAGTGTCTTTGTTCAATGAATCACCCATTGCTATATCATTATCATGTCTCATGAAGAATTTCCATTATGCCATCATGAAATGAAGGGAGGGAATAATATATTCACTACTACTTTCCCCATGGTTATTTTTTGGAAATGAAATTAGTGAGATTTTCTAAGATTGAAGGGAAAACACCCACGATAGTGAGAAAACTTTTGAAATAGGCTATTGTTCGAAGGATATCATAGGTAGTGCTCATGTTCATGTCAATACCATAGATGTATGCTATTTGGTGCAAGAATTGAGGATGTTTATCATTGAATTTTCAAAAATTATCATAATTCATAATGTACTCAAATTATCTTCCAAAGTTGAATGATTAAGAGAATCTAGGAATGCAAAATGATGCATGAAAATGACCTAAAATGCTTGATTTTTTCATCTTTTTTCAATGCAAATAAGTGAAATAAAAGGTGTTGTAAGGAAATTGATTAGGGGAAGAAAATAATATGTCTAATATAATTCCAATAAAGCCATAAAATCCTTCACAACACACTTTTGATGCAAATCTAAGATGATGATAAGTCAAAACCTAGTGAAAATACACTAAAACATGCAAATTTTCACAAATTTTCAATGCAAAGACCCAGTAAAAGGGGTGTTGTGAAGAATTTTAGGAGGTGGACAAAATTATATCAGTAATATCAGCCACTTAAAGCCATAAAATCTTTCACAACACACTTGGAGTACAAATCTAGGTCAAACCCTAGGGCAAATATAGCTAAAATATGCAAATTTTCACCAAATTTCAATGCAAAAGAGTATGAAAAAGAATATTGTGAGTAAAATTATGATGGGAAGAAAATTATAAAAGTAATAAAATCTACCTAATTCCAAAAAATCCATCACAACATGCTTATAGTGCAACTCAAGGTTAAACCTTAGGGAAAATATAGTCAAAATATGCAATTTTTCACCAAATTTCCAATGTAAGAGGCCAATAAAAAGGTGTTGTAAATAATTTGAGGGGAAGTAGATAATAACCCTAATAATAGACAATTAGTGCACAAAAATCCTTTACAACACGCCTAGGATGCAAATCTAGAGAGTCGATAAGGCCAAATCTAGTGAAAAATCAAGGTTTTCAAACCCTAGGCATGAAATTTTGCAAGCAAACCACTATGATGCAACACTATAGTTAGAAATAAATCCTAATGAGTGTTTTAAAAGGGTAGTAAAATTTGAAACAAGATTTTGACTACAAACACTAGCTAATGCAAAACTAGGTTATATGAAAAAATGCACAATTTCAAGCAATTTTTTTTTTATCAATTTAAGCATGAAAATGCAATCTAAATGAATGATGAATGGAAAATTTATGTAAATTAAATTAGATATGATGATAATGATATAAATTTATTGAAATTAAATACAATTCATTCAAATTATATGAAAATGCAAGCTAAAATGTCAATTTTTTCAAATTTTACAAAATTATTAATTTTTTTGTAATTTTTCAAATGCAATAAGATGAACAATGATATGAATGAATGTAAATATGAAGCACAACACTTAGAAAGGTACAAAATTCAATAAAAAAGATGGGTTCACCAAAATGTCTAAGGCAAAATTAGGATGTGGTTTGATTTGATGGTTTATGTGAGTCTTACTTTCACCTTAAACATTCAAGGACTTTAGGTCAAGTAGGAAATCTACTATCAGGCCTATGGTCACTTGGAATGTAGGGAAGATTGGAATTGTGTAGATTTGTTGTTCAATTATGCCCAATTATGCTCAAAACCCTAATTATGCAAATTCAGAAGCAAACAGACAAATCACAGAAAATGCTCGCACACATATATACTAAATGATAATCAAATGTGTACCAGATTTTGAAGTTTAGAAAGTAGAATAGTTAGGGACTAATGAGTGGGCACCCTAGTCTAGTGCTACCATTTTTTTGGGATCTGGAAACCTTGTCTGCAACTTGTTCTTGTTGTTCTAGAGATTCTTTAGTTGTGGGATCTAGAGGACTAATGAGCGGGTGCCTGAGTCTAGGTCCCTATTTTCTCTTCAGATCTATAATTCTGACAGTCTACAATACTCTCCTACAACTCCACTTTTCCTACTTCTACAACCTATAACCTGTAATCATGAAAAAAAGGGTTGGGAGTTGTGGTGTTTAGAGGCTTGCCTCAGTCAAGCCCCAGAGAGACATTCAAGTTTTTTGAACACTGTTATCAGAGAAAGAGTGTGTATCCATGTGGAATAGAGGAAAAATCCAAATGATAAATGATTGAAAACATAATTGATATCACCTTGTAGTGAAGATCTCATGGAAGGAAGAAGTTCTTCATGCCATGAGGAGATAGCTACTCAAATATGCAAATACAAACACAATAACAACACAAAGTCTTCTCTACAACACACAATGAATGTCTTGAATCACTTTCACATAAGCTTGTCAATCCAAAATACCATCTATTTTACAAATGAATGCCTAAACATGCTTATATATGCAACTACAAACATTCCTGCCAAGAATTTTGTAATTGAAACTTACTGTGTCGGCATAGGACCTAAATAATGGTCACAAAATGACACTTAAAAATTGGACCTAACCTAAAATAGGGTAGGACTAGGGTATGGGTGCCCAAGTCCACCCCTGTATTTTAGGTAGGGTTTGTCATAAGTGCATCCCTTGAGTACAAATTGCCATGGAACTTCAGGGTTTTCTCATCAGGAAGTCAGATTAACATGAAAGATGTTCTAAATGGATAAACAAGACCTGGGACCTAAACCTTAAGAGGGAAAAGCCCCCAAGGGGACATTTTTTGACATAACAAAATGCTTTTGTGATTTGGCAGTTCCAGGGATTCAGGATGCTTTGGAAGTTTGAAAATTGGCCAAACAAAAATATATGATAACACCAGCCAAATAATCCAAATCTAAAAATCTTTAATTATTTTTCCCCTTTAGAGATACAAGGAAAAACATACAAATTGACTAAGTCCTAAAACCTTGAGTTTTCCTTGTGTTTTCTAGCTTTCTGGAGTTTCAGAGATTGGAGTCCTACCCTTCATCCTTCCATCTTAACGAGATCTGAACTCCATCCTTTCCTTTGTGAAATACTCTAAGTATTGTAAACTTTTCAGAGTTTTGGACTTCTAACTTTTCCTCTTCCCTCTTTCTTTTCTCTTGGAAGGTGTAAGGCGGAAAGCCCAAAGCCTGACCCCTAACGAGTGTTAAATTTTGTAAGGCATTCTTCCATACTATAGAGAATACTTTAATAGAACAAAAGGTGATGGCAGAACTATGGAATGCTGCCATGTGGACAAAGGGAAAGTGAAAGGAAAAATGAGCGGAGCCCGAGCTCTGACTCTTTCTTTAAGAAATAAAGCTAAGTGTTTTAGGCTTCAGGGATTGAACCATCCTTCTTCTTCCTTCTCATTGAAGGTGAAAGATGGAAGACCCGAGCTCTGAACTCCACTGAAACTTTCAAAAAATCAGCTAAGTCTTTGACTTTTGGGGCTCAAACTTTCTTTCTTCCTCTTTCTCTGGGAAGGTAAAAGATAGAAAGCCCTAGGTCTGAAGTCCACTGATATTGTAATTCTTCTAAGCAAAAGCGGAGCTTGGGGAATAGTTCTTTCTTCTTTTTCCTTTCTTCTTGGAAGGAAAAATGCTAAAGGCCCAAGGCCTGAACTCTGACGACTTCCACGATCTTTAGAAAACAAAGAGTATGAGGTCAAATTAAAGGTCCACCATGATCCCACATGATGAAGTCTTGCTTCCAAGGCAGGAATCTAGTTCAGATGAAAATCAAACATCCAACTCTAGCTAGAAAATTATAGTTGAGCATTTATGGTTACAAAAGGTGGTTCAAGCGCAGGTTTCTAGCAAGATATTTTCTCAACCACTTCTTGGAGATATTTTTCTACATTTATATCAAGATAATCAGATTTTCTTTTGATATTCTTTTGTAAAATATCTTTGAAAGGCCCATGGGCACATTCATTACAGTAGGTAATAGCACTTCATTGTAAATGCTATATAAGGCACGAAATGCAATGTATTCGGTTTAGCTTTTTGGTCTAAAAAACCATATCTCTTTTCAATTGTAACTATGCCTCTTTTAGAATAAACATTAGATTTTTGCCTTTCCATAAATTATTTTTTGCTCTATGTATTTTCTGTTTGATCTCCATCCGTGAATGCTTCTTTCCTCTTGGATTTCATTTAGTTTCCTTTACCTCTACAAGTAGTTCATCATTTGTGTATGTTCGTCTATTGTTTATTATTTTTTTGTGCATACATGGTTGTTTTTAGGGCCTACCAACATTCAAACCCAGTGTATCACCCTCTTTCATTTTGACTTCACCCTTCTTCCCCTTTTCCTCAATGGTGCATAGATTAGGTTTAGTTTTAGGAATAGATGAATCTCTCATCCATCGAAGGAACCAACCTTTCTCTAGAGATTTTACCTCCTTGCAAGGTCCCACACCTGGAGGTCATCTCAATGTTTCACTATATTCTTGGAGCCCTAAAAGCATCTACCACTAGGTGCAAATGCATGTGAAAATAGTTTTTGGCACGCCTAGTTGGACATTTGATGATCCTCATCATCCATTGAAGAGTTTTGGTGTGCTCTTCAATGCATTTTGCCATTCAGGGCAGCCTCTCCAACACCATGGTGACTCTACTAATCAAATTTGTTGGTGCAGCTAGTTCAAGCATTTAGAGAACTTCAAGGATCAGGATTTTGGTGGTTCTCCTAGTCTATGCTACATTCAAAAGCATCTCAAATCACCTGACGACTCTACTTGGTATGTATCTAGTTTTCTCTACATGCAGACCTATTTTGTTCTGTTCAAACATTTTCTATGATTCTTTAGCATTTTGATGCTTTGAAATGTCAATCTTTTATGGAAATTATGGCTACTCCCCTTCACCCAACCAAAATGCAAATTTATGCCTCCATACCAACCATTTAAGGTCTAAGATACTTCTGTTTTCATGTCGTATTGTATTGTTTCAGTAGAATATCAGCATCCCTACAGTGCTTACCTCCCTCCCTCCCTAGCTATGTCTTCTTGGCAGCCTAATAATGTTTATTATCAACCCCAAGAAGACTATTTTGATCCTAGCCAGTGCGGCTAACCTTCTAATTAGTTTCAAGATGTTGACTATATGAATGCTGATGCATTCGATGAGCTCATGGGCATGTTCCTAGAGTTTGATAGACATTTGGATGAGAAAAAAGAGAAAGAGGGTATAATCAGCCTCAACAGAATTATGGTATCAACATTAGAAACATTAATGATCTCAAAGAGGTGTTCCTAGACCTGTAGAGGGAGTATGGTGAGTATGAAGAGATGATAGAGTGTGACCGACAATAGGAGGCACAAGAAAGGGTTTTTTCAAGAAAACCTTGCTATGAGGATTGCAGCTCATGAGCAACAGATGAGGCAAGTACCCCAATCATTTCCATCCTTTCCCAACTTTGGGAAGCCTCTCCCTTCTGCACATTTTCATCCTATAGAAGAGTAGCCTTGACTTCACAAGTTCAAAGGCTTCAAGAGCTCACTCCCTTCACAAGCCCCTGTTCCTATGCAAACTCAAATTATCACTCTCTAGGAACAAATTTACCAAGAACCCTCTCCCCTCTAAGAAATTTAAGAAAATATTCAGACATCTTTCCCTGATACTATTTCAATTTTTAAGGGTGGACCTGTTGTCTACCGATCTAATTGGAAAGATGAGCTAAGAAGGGAGATGCCTGCAACTAAGGAGGAGCTGCTTGCAAATGATGAACCCTTATGCAACATTAAAACTAAAAATTTAGACTTGCTACAAGATGAAGTTAGGCCTAGTCTAATGGAGTAGTAGTGCATTGAGCATATTAGGGTTATTATTGATTCAGTGGCAGAGTTGAGTCCTCTAGACTTTGGCTCATTCCAAGAGTTTTCCCATGATTTGAACAAGAGGAATGAAAGCAAAATGCAAAGGGAGCATGGTGAAAAGGTCTAGTTGCAAAGACAACCCAAACAACAAAATCCTATGGAGTTGCAGTCAAATGATGACAGTCGACATTATGGATGGGGTTGTTACAAGGTTTTCTCAAGAAAAAAGTTAACGATGCCCCTAAACTACCTAGTTATATTGAAGATAAAGATGGAATGCAAATGCCAACCTTAGCTACAGTTCTGGAACAACATGAAGATTTTGAGAATGGTGGCAAGTTGTTGTAGGTTGAGGCCAGGGATGATAATGAGATCTCATCTCACAAGGAAGAGCATATGTGCATCCCTATGCTGAAGAGTGCAGAGGATTTGGAGGAGGCTCTTTTCTGGGATGAGACTGATATATTTTGATCAAATCTAAATAGTGGATCAGCTCCTCTAGATGAGGTAAATCCTGAGCTATTTGGGTAGATTGAGGAGGCAATCATTCCTCAAATTAATTTACAAAAGTTGGAGCTTTCAAACCAGAAAGAGGAGAAAGAAATAGAGTAGAGGCATGAGATCAACTTTGTTGATTTGCATGCCATTTCAGTGGGATGCCTTATCAGGCATCTGGCCCAACTAGAGATATATTAGAAGGGGTCCCTACCTATCATGCTTACTTCAAAGCATGGGGTTGAGCATCAAGGAGAGTTAGATCAGCCTACTTATCCACTTCCAGGAAGCTACATTTCTGATCAATACAAGTGGATAGGTGAGTTTTTCTTTGTCTATGGGGAAGTATTTTATTATCTTATTATATGCCCATCCCTTCCCCACCTCTTTTTAACTACCCACATGCATGAGAAACATTGCAAATTCTTAAGAAAGGGTAATTACTTTCAAGAACCTGTTAATGGATTTGTTTGAAGCCATTTCCTTGTTAGCTTAGGATTATAGTAGTTTTATTTCTATTTTAGGTTTATTTTCCCTAAGTGCTCTTGCACATTTTGCATTGGCATTAGGAGAATGCGCATTGTCATTAGGAGAATGCAGGCCTTGTTTCCTTTTATGGTGTTATTTTAAGGTAGGTTTCAACTATTCTAGAATTTTTTAGACCTTTGACTCTATGCCCAATGAATGCTTAAGGCCACTAGTTTCCTTTTGTTTAGTAGGCAAACACCCCTAAGAAGTTGCCAAAATGTTGTCCTATTTTGCTTCCCAGTCAAATAGCCCAAATCCAAAAATATCTAAGTATTTTCCCCTTTAGAGATACAAGGAAAAACATCCAAAATTGAATAAGTCCTAAAAACCTTGAGTTTTCCTTGTGTTTTCTAGATTTTTGGAGTTTTAGAGTTCAGAGTCATACCCTTCGTCCTTCCATCTTAACGAGCTTCAAACTTCGCCCTTTCCTTTGCAAAATACTCTAAGTATTGTAACCTTTTTAGACTTTCGGACTTCAGACTTTTCCTCTTCCCTTTTCCTTTTCTTTTGGAAGGTGTAAGGCAGAAAGCCCGAAGCTCAATCCTCGACGAGTGTTAAATTTTGTAAGGCATTCCACCATTCTACGGAGAATACTTTAATAGAACAAAAGGTGATGGTGGAACTGTGGAATGTTGCCACGTGGACAAAGGGAGAGTGAAAAGCAAAATAAGTGGGGGCTGAGCTCTGACTCTTTCTTTGAGAAATAATGCTAAGTGTTTTGGGCTTTAGGGATTGGACCTTCTTCTTCCTTCTCACTAAAGGCAAAAGACAGAAGGCTTGAGCTCCAAACTCTATTGAAACTTTCAAAAGATCAGCTAAGTCTTTGACTTTTGAGGCTTGAACTTTATTTCTTCCTCTTTCTCTAGGAAGGTGGAAGATGGAAAGCCTAAGGCCTGAAGTCCTTCGATATTGTAATTCTTCTAAATAAAAGAGGATCTTGAGGAGCGGTTCTTTCTCCTTTCTCCTTTCTTCTTGGAAGGTGAAATGCTGAAGGCCCGAGGCTTGAACTCTGATGACTTCCATGATCTTTAGAAAACAAAGAGTATGAGGTCAAATTAAAGGTCTACCATGATCCCACATGATGAAGTCTTGCTTCCAAGGAAGGAATCTAGTTTAGATGAAAATCAAACATCCAACTCCAGCTGGAAAATTGCAGTTAAGCATTTATGGTTGCAAAAGGTGGTTCAAGCGTAGATTTCCAACAAGATATTTGCTCAACCACTTCTTAGAGATATTTTTCTGCATTTATGTCAAGATAATCAGATTTTCTTCTGATATTCTTTTGTAAAATATCTCTGACAGGCCCATGGACACATTCATTACAGTAGGTAATGGCGCTTCATTGTAAATGCTATATAAGGCATAAAATGTAATGTATTCGAGTTAGCTTTTTGGTCTAAAAAACCATATCTCTATTCAATTTTAACCGTGCCTCTTTGAGAATAAACATCAGATTTTTGCCTTTTCATAAATTATTATTTTCTCTGTGTATTTTCTATTTGATCTCCATCTATGAATACTTCTTTCCCCTAAGATTTCATTTAGTTTCCCTTACCTTTGCAAGTAGTTCATGATTTGTGTATGTTGGTTTGTTGTTTATTGTTATTCTGTGCATACATGGTTGTTTTTAGGGCCTACCAGCATTTAAACCTCGTGTATCACTCCCTTTTATTTTCAATTCACCCTTCTTCCCCTTTTCCTCAATGATGCATAGATTAGGTTTAGTCTTCGGAATAGTTGAATATCTCATTCAGCAAAGGAACCAACCTCTCTTTAGAGATTTGACCTCCTTGTAGGGTCCCGCACTTGGAGGTCATCTCAATGTTTCACTAGATTGTTGGAGCCCTAAAAGCCTCTAACATTGGGTCTAAATCCATGTGATATCATGGAACTTTCTCAGCTACCATGAATTCTGAGAACTACTCCGTCAAAGTTTGACAATGTTTTGCTCTTAGGGATCTTAAGTGACTTTGCTAGTAGCCTACTGCCCCAAATGACTGTGACACTTGGCACATGAAACCAAACCTCCCCTAGAATTTACTCACCCACCCCGACATGTTGGCATAGTTGGTTTGGCCCCACGAGCTATGGAATGTAAAATTTCACTCCTAGCACCTTTCCACTACATGAAACTGAAGCATTTTGCAAGAATGCATTTGATTTTGGCATAGTCAAAGGGACTAGAGTTGACCAAAACTAAGAGAGGTTATTATGAATGGACCCCATGTGCACCTGTAGGTCCAAACAGAACATTGCCATATGCCACAAATTTCAAGAATTGCTCCATCAAAGTTTGGCAATTTTTTGCTCTTATGGATCTTAAGTGACTTTGACGGTAGCATGTTGCCCCGAAGAATTGTGACACTTGGCGCACAAAGAGAGACATCCCCTAGCATTTACCCATCCACCCTTATGTGTTGGCACTATCAGTTCAGCCCCACAAGCTACGGAATGCAAATTGTCACTCCTAGCACCTTTCCACTACATGAAACTGAAGCATTTTGGAACAATGCGTTCCTTGCCACCATAAGCAAATGAAATTGATTTAAAAAAAATCAAGGTAGGTATGGAATGTGTTCTAATTATACCCATCAATGCATAAAGGATATGGGAATTTTATCAAATGTTGTAGTTGCAATTGACCTAATATACATGTATGCAAAGTGGCAGGTGTAAAGCAAATGTAGAAAGGTGAAATGAGGATATGCAAAACATAGAAACCATATAGAAGGTGAAATGAGGATATGCAAATCATGCCAAATGTCTCTCTCTCTCTCTCTCACTCTCTTCCTCATTTTGCAAGAGAAAGACAAATCCACATGTGCTTGCCTTGTAAGTGGCCTAGGAGTTTGTAGCCCTTCTCAGAGACCTTTCCTATCATAAATTGCTTTATACACCTGATAATGGAGATTTGAGACCTTATTTGGATACCCTTTTGGTCATTGTAAAACATATGTGTAAATGAGATAGGGTTGTTTTGTCTAGAATAGGAAAAAATTGGGTTGTTACAGTCAAATTAGGCCTATTTTGGGGATTGTAATGTAATAGCAAAGGCTTGCACGTGGATTTAAACCCTGAGATTGATAGAGATGTAAATAGGCATATATAACATGTCTAAATAGTTCCCTAAATCACTCACCCAACACAAGAATTCTCAAAAATACACTAAAACAAGGTCTCTTTAGGCCAAATAGAGTAGGGCTTATTCAAAATGGCACTTACATGTGTGACCATCCTCTAAAATCTTTCTTGTAGCTTTATATATACCTGCATATGGTGGAATTGGGAGAAAATCAAAATTTACTAAAACTACCCCCTCAATGGCCGAGAGTACTCAGTTTTCTATAAAATGCAAAATATGTTGCTTCAAGGTGTCTAACTCATTGGATTAGGTCTGTTCACATATATTACACCTCATGGACTCATTACAATTTTCAAATAGTCCATTTTGGTGGGAAAATGGGAAACCCTTATCTAAATGACCTCCTTGCCATCTCATAAAGTCACTTGATTGATTTTGAGCCTATGCTCCTACATCAACAAGGCAGATGAACTATTTGACATGATGCCTCAAAGAAATGTTGTCTCATGGAATGTAATTGGTGGATGTAAATCCAAATTAAACAACCTTATCCACCATCCATTGTAATGAGATCATCACCTTCTCAAAAAGTTTGGAATTTATGCCGCAATAATAATGTCACATGAACATGTGATGCTAAATTTTGTTAATTTAACCCCAATTCCAATTTGGAATAATTACAATAAATTAAAGAAGCACACAATATGAATCGTACACATGCAAATTAAATGCAATAGAGTTTCTTCTACCAATTATCTCCTCCTCATCTTCCGATAAAAAGGAAAAAACAAAAAACAAAAATATCTGGGGTACCTATACAATTTTTAACGTAAATTTGATTAATGGAAAATAAAGAAGTAATTACGATTGGGACGTCTCACAATAGAACATGCACGAAAGTCTCATTGTAAAATATTGTAAAAAATTTGTTGTTGTGTAGGTATTGGACGCTTTTCCTGCACAAATCCATGCAAAACTTGTGAAGTGTAACTTTCTGTCATTTTATAGTTCATGTAAATATACTATCCATTCTTTTCTTTCAATGTCTATAAACTGCTTTTGTTTTTAAAAACCCTTATTACTTTACAACTAGTTATTTTTATTATTATTAGTTATTGGCTCTAAAATTAATGAAATTACTCTGGTATGGTACAATGCACTTTTGTTTACTTTTTCTGTGCATATACACCTCATTTGCATTTCTTAAAGTTTTCAAGTTTTTTCAAAAAAAAATTAAGTGTTGGGAGTTAAGTATTACAACGTAGGCATTTTTTCAAAACAAGAAGTCATATGTTGGTTGCGTGTTCTATCCTCATGGAAATTACATTTTTAGGTGTTCCATTGAAAAGCTACAAAAACAAAAATAAATATGTTTTGACCTACTTTTTTAGAAGGTGACGATCTCATTACAATGGATTTGCCCCTATGCTTCCACACTTTGCAATTGGCAGATGTAAATGCAAAGTGTGGAAGCATAAACAATGCACGTGAACTATTTGATAGACCACCTCAAAGGGTTGCCATCTCATGGAATGCAATAATTTCAAGATATGCACAAAATAGTTTTTTTCATAAGGCTTTAGAAACTTTCAAGAAAATGCAATTGGTGGGTGTAAAGCCAAATTCCACAACCTTAGCCAACATCCTCCCTACTTATGCCAAAATGGGATATTTGGAATAGGGTATGGACAGCCATCAAAGCATAAAGGATATGGGAATTTTGTCAGATCTATTGTAGTTGCAACTACCCTAGTAGACATGTATGTAAAGTGTGGAAGCATAGACAAGGCACATGAATTGTTTGACAGAACACCTCAAAGAGATGCCATCTCATGGAATCCAATAATTGCAAGATATTCACAAAATGGATTTGTTAATAAGACTTTAGAAAATTTCAAGCAAATGCAATTGAGAGGTGTAAAGCCAAATTCCACAACCTTAGCTAATATCCTCCCTTCATATGCCAAAATGGGATCTTTGGAACATGGTATGGACATCAATCAAAGCATAAAGTATATGGGAATTTTGTCAGATCTTGTAGTTGCAACTACCTTAGTAGACATGTAAGCAAAGTGTGGAAACATAGACAAGGTACATGAACTATTTGACATGATGCCTCAATGAAATGCCATCTCATGGAATGCAATGATTGCATGATATGCAAAAAATGGATATTTTTGATAAGGCTTTATAAACTTTCAAGCAAATACAATAGACGGGTGTAAATCCAAATTCCACAACCTTAGCTAGTATCCTCCTTGCCTATGCCAAAATGGGATCTTTGGAACATGGTATGGACATCCATCAAAGCATAAAATATATGGGAATTTTGTTAGATGTTGTAGTTGCAACTGCCCTTGGAGACATGTATGCAAAGTGTGGAAGCATAGACAAGTGATGCAGAGGTAGGAGTACCAAAACTATCCTCAATAACATTAACAAATCAAATAACTAATCCAATTGCTTTCGTCAGGTTGAAGAGAACATTAATACATATTTTTCCTCCAATTTTCATGAAGATCCAATGGTAGGGGAGAAGGTTATGATTTTTTTCCCAAAATTGCAAACCCTAGGCAGCGTTCAGATCTTCCCTCACCAAAATTGCAATATCTCTCACAAAACTTAATGAAATTATACCAAACCAAAATAATTGTAAACTAGAAACACATATCTTTCCATCCATCTATTATATGCATCAATGTGAGGCTGTACCAAGTCGTACCATGCATATTTTCAGACTGCATTTTTAGAAAATTAAACTCTGTAGACCTACCCTCAATAAAAATGCCATAACTTATTCAAATCTTAATTAAATTTGATAAAAAAAAATAAATGGAAAGTAGACTCAATACTCTTTCCATCCATACCACATTTGGGTCATATAAAATCTGTACAAATCTGTACCAATCTCTGAAACAACAGTTTAACATTCAGAAATGCAAAAACAAGGGTATCTTTTATTGATATCACATCAAAATGTAACAACCCACATTCTCCAACCTTCTCCCCTCCACCTTCACAAATGGATACAAGGCCTTTTAAAGGCTTTACATCATGACTCCTTACATTCTAACTGATTTCTAACTACCTATCAATGCCTAGAACCAAAATGACCTTTCATATTCCAAGTTTGCATCATTTGCAACTTTACAATTTTGCATCATTTACACAAATTTGAACTTAGACCTCTCTTAGTGACTTTAATAAAAGGAAAAATGACTTAATTTATCTCATTACATTGTTGAATCATCAATTTCAATCAAATTCCTATGAAAGCATCAATTTGTCAAGGTGCTCCTGCACCAACAAGGCACGTGAACTGTTTGGCATGATGCCTCAAATAAATGTCATCTCATGGAATCTAATGATTGTAAGATATGAACAAAATGGATTTTTTGATAAGGATTTAGAAAATTTCAAGAAAATGCAAAATTGGTGTTTGTAAAGCCAAATTCCAAAACCTTAGCCAACATCCTCATTGTCTATGCCAAAATGGCATCTTTGAAACACGATATGGACAATATAGGAATTTTGTCAAATGTTGTATTTGTAACTACCCTATGAGACATGTATGCAAAGTGTGGAAACATATACAAGGAATGTGAACTATTTGACATGATGCCTCAAAGAAATGTTGTCTCATGGAATGCAATGATTGCAATATATGCACAAAATGGATTTTTCATAAGGCTTTATAAACTTTAAAGAAAATGCATAAAATAAAATTTCAACCAAATGCAATTGGCACGTCTAAAACCAAATTGCACAACCTTATCCAACATCCTCCTTGCCTATGCGAAAATGGGATCTGAGGAACAAGGTGTGGACATTCATCAAAGCATAAAGGATATAGGAATTTTGTCACATGTTGTATTTGTAGCTGCCCTTGTAGACATTTATGCAAAGTGTGGAATCATAGACAAGGTGCGTGAACTATTTGACATGATGCCTCAAAGAAATGCACAGTCTCATGGAATGCAATGCTTGCAAGATATGCACAAAATGGATTATTTGAAAACAATTTATAAACTTTCAATAAAATGCAATTGGCACATGTAAAACCAAATTCCTGAAATGATAATTGATCATCATATTAAATATTTAATGTAAACTATCATATACATAATGTCATGAACATAACATCTAGTTTATATATAAATCCATATAGGCATGTACAAACAAATTCATACAGGCATATACAAAGATATACATCGATAACATACAAATGTACACAAAGCCATCTAGGCATACAAAAAATGTCCCAAAATCTAGTTTCCTATGAACTTCTATGAAATAATTTGTGGCCCTTTCTTGGGCGTGAAGATGGAGACTCAATCAGTGACTCATCCTCTCTCTCCCATCGACTAGACCTCCTCAACATAGATTTTTGCAGCTCCGCATGTTAATACAATAAAAATATATGCACATTAATATAGAAAACGTGAAATATATAACATCACATATGTAATTGATTACTTACCACTAGATGATGATCCCTCTTGATCATCTTTTCTCTCTCTTCATCCTTAGCTAGACAGGTTGGAGTTGTGACCTCCTGTGAGAAGCATCAAGAAGCAAAATTGACTAAACATAAATTTAATTTATGTACATCAAATGACATGAGATAAAACAAGAAATACAAAATGACATTTACATGTTACTGACTCATACCTTGATCAAAGGATTTGAAGACAACATAGCTACATCAATGCCTACCTATGCTAACTCACAAAGATGAGGAGTCCCCATATTCAACATCTAAAAATAGAGTTCAAGGTTATTTGATGAAAATAGATACATAACATTATTTATATGCATAATGATTATAAATGGTTAAACTTACCTCCGTAAAAGTGGTTTTGAATCTAGGGGACCAAGGAAATCATGGAGGTGTTGGTGAAGTTCCCTATTGAAATTATCAAATTGTCACTAAATAAGATTACCATTGATATATGTACTATATTTACGATCATGTGATAAATTACATACCTACTGATTCGACCTCCTCTCATAACCCACAACTAGATGGCTAATAGAGGCAAGATGAAGACTCTGACCTTGGAATTTCATTGCGCAGACAATTACATACAATAAATTTGACTTATAATATAGATAGTCATATAAAATTAATTACAAATTTAAAATATGAATATATTAAATCAAGATGAACCTTATAAAAAATTACCTGGGAGTCAATACCAAACGTATGCTATAAGACATCATATGTGAGAACAAGATCATCTAATATGGATGTGTCCATCACTGGTTACTGCCCCTACATTGTAGCATCTTGCTGAGAGTCATGCATCCCATAATCACACAAGTTCCCACATAAATTGAAAATATGTGGGGACAAATGATGCTTTCTTCTCTCACCCTCATTAGCCTGGGTGAGATCATCATCATGCTGTGCTAGAGATTGTGTGAGAGAAGTCAATGAATGCAGTGTCTCCACCTCAACTCTCTCCTTCAAAGTCAAAGGGAGTGACACACGTGTTAGCCTCATGAGGGGTCTAGGTACGCAGTTTTGGTCTCATTGTGCCTGCTCTCTATCTTGGGCAAAACCACCACCTCTTCCCTAGTACTCTCGAATGTCAAAATAATTAGGAATCTCCTTGAGGATGAACTCACAATGGAGTTTCCTCAATAAATATTGTGGCACCTCATTGTTATTATGTGGATGCTCATCAAACACTATGTACCATCTATCCCAAAGTTTTGGATATATCTTGGTTCCTATACCAATGAATAGGGAAGCATTTGCAAGTCTCTTCTAATATTTGGCTAGTTTTACGATTGATAAAGTGTGAACATAATGTAGATTTTGTAATTTTTTTGTCCTTCACTTGTTGGTAAGACAATTTTTTTCCATAGTATTTCCAAGACCTCTCCCTATAGTCATTCCATTTGATGATTTGGTTTGTCACTAATTCAATGTGAGAAACAATCACCTCTAATGACTTGGCAAGCACTTTCCTATGATCGGTGCTTGCACTTGGACTATTTAACATTTCAATTAGGGTTTGAAGATGTTTTTTATTTTCTTCTATTTTTCGTAAATAGTTTTCATGTGTATCTCTTTCATGGTGAGGATGTGAAGGTGGGGGGTTTTGAGGATTTTTTGTCTTGTTTTGACCCTCTACTGGATTTGTGTTTTGTGTTGCTTCATTGACTATAAATTCAATATAAAAAACCAATGAGACATTGCAAAACTAAAAATTTCTTTTCAAATTCACAAAAATCAATCAAAACCTACCTTGTTCAACTACTACACCCTCTACATTTTGTTGATGATGTCCTTGGGAGTAGGATTGACGAGGTGGCATGGTGAAAATATTGATTCCATACAAATTGCTTCAATTTATAATGCGTTCACACTCTTCTCATTAGTTTTTCCTTGCAAAAATGAACAAATGACCATGAATTGCTATTTTTTTTTACTTTATAAAATAGGGAAACGTGAGCACATTATAACGCGCTCATGTTTTCCCTTGCATGTGAGCAAAAATCTAAAGTGGTGAATTTTTGGTCCTACAACTTGGTGCACTTACCCTTCTATCTCTCTTGCTATCTCTTTATATATCTCCCTCCCTCTCTCTCTCCCTCTCTATTTTGTCCCACTTTCTATATTTTCCCTCTCTCTAACTCTATCTCTCCATCTCCCTCTATCTCTTTCTATCTCTCCTCCTCCCTCCCTCTCCCTCTCTCTATATATATAGATAGAGAGAGAGAGGGAGAGAGGAGGAGAGATAGAAAGAGATAGAGGGAGATCTCCCTCTCTATCTCTCTATGTATCACTCTCTCTCTCTATATATATTCCCCCTCTCTCCCTCCCTCTCTTTCTAACTCTATCTTAATATCTCTCCCTCCCTCTCTATCTCTCTCCCACTCTTTCTATCTCTATCTCTTATTCTTTATCTCTCTCTATCTCTCCCTCTTCCTCTATCTAGGAGTGTGTAGAAAGATAGAGGACCAAAAAGTACCCAAAACCACTTTTTGGTCCAAACAAGATATATCGTGCTCATGTTATAGCACACTCGTGTTATAACATGAGCACATTATGGCTTAGTATAGCTTCGGTCACTACCAAGCCATAATGTGAGAACACTATAATGGGAGCATGTTATAACACACTCACATTTTAGAGCACCTAAAATGCTTTGGATGATAAGTGTAGAAAATCCTCCAGCTTCTTTCATTCTAGAGTAGGCTCATGTCTATGTTAGGTTAGGACTATATACATGAAATAAACATTTATATACAAATGAAATTTACATATGGACATGTTTTTTCCTTATACTTTAAGTTATATTTATGTATATAGTTTTAGGATGTTTAAGTCTAATGGTTTCAAATCTCTAGGAGTTATAATGTAGATTCTAGGTTTTGGAGGATCCTATAATTTTTCATACATAGTCAAATTTCAATAATCAACAGGCTCCTATCATCTTACAGTTGTCTAAGGGTAGTTGTAACTATTCAAAAGAATAATCAATCCTCTCCTTAGAAATACAAGAACCTATTCTTATACAAGAGACCTGGCAAGGAATCCAAGAAAAATACTAAGTCAAGTTCAAGAAAGTGGTAGTCTTCTAAGCATTTTCTCAAGAGATTTTCAAGATTGAAGGCCAAGTTACCTTCTTCAGAGAAAATCATGGAGATAAATAAGCCATGATTGTTTCTACTATACCCAAAGAGAGTGCCTAGTCAAGAAGATGTTAAGTGTTGCATTCAAGAGGCATTCAAGAAGCTTTATCCTCTTGACCCCATAAGGGAGAACTACTCCTAGACCTCTATAAGAAGCACCACCCCTTAAACTCATTGATCATTGCCACCCTTGCTATCTCTCTCTCCCCATCCATATCTTTAGATCTTTCTAATCCTACTATCTTCATCCATTTCAAGAGCTCACCCATGTTCTTCAAACCCACCTACCCTCTTAAGGGGGCATCATCATCCCTCTCATCATTCCTCCTTATCACACTTGCTTTGAGTGGTTGTGGCATCATCACCCTAATCATTTTCTCCCAAAATATTATTTTCATCCAACCAAGCACTATGCTTTTCTTTCTTTGAAATGATGTTTCTTTACAACACCATCTCAAAGAGGGGCATAATGTAGACACCTAAAATCATCTCATCACTATTTTGACCATATTCAAGACATTGCTTAACCATTTCTTCTATAATTAATTAGATAAATTTATTTTAAATTTATATTTAAAAAGGTGGTTATCCTTTTTTCATCCCAACATTGATTAAATAATATTTTATTACTTAATTACTAAAATCACTATTCATCACTATTCACCTGTACATCTTCCTAGCATAAACCATTAATTAATCATTTATCATCAATATTCTATAGTCCATCTTAGATAAATAAATCCAACTATTTATTTATCTAATTTCTTCATTCCTCATCCCAAAATTAATTATTTAATTCCTATTTTGTTCACTTTTCATTAAGTTGGTTGAAACCAATTAGCCAACTAATCACACACTTGCACATTCATAACCTTCATTAAATCTATTCAAACCCCTCACATTCCTCAAAATGTACAAAGGCATGGGTGCTTGTACAAATCAGATGGGTCCTCTTACAAGGGTATGGGCAAGTACCTTGTATATCCCTCTAAAAGGTCCTTTTGGTCCCCTTTTGATCTTCATTATCCTCTTCTTCCAAGATCATCCTCCACCATTGATCTTTCCTCAATCCAAGGACTCCACTTGTGCACCAATCAAATAATTCTATTGGGAGGCCTCTCATCAACCCAATCCTCTCAATCAATATGAGCCCTTAATGTCCCAAATTAATCACAACCCTCTAATCACCCATCCAAAAATCTATAACTTCAACCTCATCCAAGCCATTTTCAAGTCTTCATGCAATGTAATCTTATGCTACAAGTTTAAGGAGAAATCACATACATCCAACATTAAAGATCACATCCAAAGATCAAGGTTTGCATGTGTCATTAGTCATTTAACTTTATTTGTGTTTTGCATTCCTTTTATCTTTATCATAAGGTTGCATTTAATTATGAATAGAATAGGTTAATGTGTTTTAGCTTGTTCTTTATAGTTCATTTTCATATGTACATAGCATGTACTACTACATCATGTTGGAACTTTAGACACTTGTGAATAATGGAGGGGACCATTCACATGGAAGTGAGTCGTGAGTGGCCCAACTTCAATTGGAAGTGATTTGAGATGGGGATGATAGAAAAGAGAATGTTCAAAGTTTTGGGTCCTTCTTAGCTAGGAAGGGTAAGTGAACCTAAGGTAGGCTTAGACAACCTATCATGCATTTGTATAAAGACTTTTGGTTTCTCATACTAATCTTTGTACAACTCATGCACATATAAGAACTCCTTTGTGACTATATTTACCATGCTTATAGGGTCAATGAGAACACTATGAATGGATTTCCCATTAACGTAAGTGGATATGTAGAGAGGCCCATTATATATGCTCATGGGCACATTAGTGGAGGAAAATGAAATGGTAGGCTCAAGAATAAGACACTCTCAAGGAACTCAGGGGTAGGCATCAACCATTCCTACCATCTCTAGGAAGGGAGAAATAGATTGATTAGTATGGAACATGATATTTCCATAGTTTATGATAGATTGATATTGTTTCTGGATTAAATTATGTGATAGTTTTTGAATTGACATTTTAGATCATCCTACATGATCTATCTTTAGAATAAAATTGAACGATGAGAAGAGACTTACAAGAAAAAATATAAAAGAACAAGTATAAATAGGGTAGAAAGAGAGATGAAGAAGATTCAAAAAAGAAAGAAGCCAAATAACTAAAGAAAAAATAATAAAACTAAGGTAAGTGATATAAATTAAATAAGTATATTATAATAAAAAAGAAAAAAGGAATAATATTATAACTATTATTATATAATGTGAATAATAATAGTATAGTATAACAAAAGGAAAAATTAATAAAACTAAAAAAATTATATCACACAAAATATATTATTATATAATTATATTAATTACATAATAAAATGTGATATTATGTAATTATATACTTTATAAATTAGTATATAATATTATATAATTATAAAAACCAAAAAATATTGTAAATGCTTAAAAAAGATAATAAAAGACATGAGCCAAAAAATCAAATGATGCACGAAAAATAGGAAAAGGTAAAAAACTAAAAAGGAGCACCAAAGTCAAATAAGAACAAAATAAATACTAAGCTAGGACAAAAAAAAGAAAACCAAAGAATGAACACCCAAAAAGCCTGAGAGGAAAGAAAGAAGCTAGAGATGGATAAGAGGAGGAGAATACACAGAAGGGGAGGTTAAAGGTTAACATAGGCAGAAGTGGGGGTCTTTATTTTGAGAAAAGAGAGAAGAGGTTTCCAAGAGAGATTGAGATTTCAACCCTCATCTTAATTGAGGTTGGAAGGGTGGTTAACAATTTCAATGGCTTCTAGAAGTTTCTATTACCACTTGGAATTGCACCCTACTTGAAGCTTGTTCAAGCATTCTAATCACACAATGGGACTGATATTAAGGTGTGGGACCTTACAGATGAGATCAGACCTCTATAGAAGGTTGGTTCCTCTTTCTAAGCTTAAGGCTCAGCCAAAAAAAACTAAATCTAATGCTAATGATCATAGGGGAAAGGGGAAGAAGAAACTAATATTGAGAGGTAGGTGATGCACTAGATTTAGTGTGTTTAGCTGCACCTAAATTAACATAATATTGATCTCAAAACTAAAATAGACTCACACAGACTCATATAAGCTATCATAGAGGTTAGGGTAGAAAACTAGATCTATGAAAGGGATTGTTTTACCCACAATACAAGCGTATAATTTCCAAATAAACACAGTGTAACGCTTTAGAGAGAGGCAAAATAATAGTTTATATTGATCATGAAGGCTAGAAAGCCATTACAAAAGAAGAAGGATTCATTACACAGAGATATAAACACAAAATGATAGAATTTTCTTCATTGATGAACTAATACGGAGACATGAGAGGCTCAAAAGAGAGTACAATCCATCAGATCTGCCTAGTTCTAGATAAAATTACAAGGTTTTCTACTACAACAAATCTTCTTCCTATGTAATGACATAGGAAAACAACAAACAGTCAAAAATCATCTTTTTCACATGTATATATAGATTTTTTGATCATTGTAGCATCCATGGATGTGGGAAAGAGTGCTCAACAAGGAAAACTAATTGCCCATGCTACAATAAATTCATTTTTGTGTCCATTGAGCGTGCCCACATGACTCTACCTTGGAAATCTGATAAAGAAGAGTGTTTGTCCATGTCTTAGGTACAAGAAATTCAATGCAAAGGAGCTACAATGGCATAGGGGGGCAAGAAATATGTTTTCCACTAGAAATTGGGCTCTGAAGAAGCATTAATGGCAACTAGGAAGGTTGCTAAGAAGTCCCATTGTGTCAAGAACAATAGAAAGAGCTGGGAAGGTGAAATAGGTTAGGCCTCGATCAATCGGGCTTCCACCAATTGGGCCTTTTAAAGGTGAAGAAGAAAACCCTAATCTCCAAAGTTTGAAAGGGGCAATAGGGAAACTGTCGAGCTTCAGAGATTAGACCTTCACTATGCATCATACTTTTGAAAAGAAGAAATGCTTGATCTCCAACTTTGAAATACTTAAAAGAAATTATGAAGCTTTGTTGGGGATCAGGCCTTGGACCTTTCACCTTCCTCCTTCCAAAAGAAAAGAGGAAGAAGAAAAATCCTGCTTACCACCATCCAAATGACTTAGACATTTTAGAGGTTCGATGGACTTTGGCAATCAGACCTTCTATCTACTATTTATGAAAAAGAATAAGAAGGAAGACAGAACTCCCGACCCTTGGTGCCTAAAATGCTTAGACAAATTTATGAGCTCGATGGATCTTAGCCATCGAGCCTTTCACCTTCTATCTTTAAAAAGAAAAGAGGGAGGAGAAGCCTCCCACCTATCACTGCTAGAAAGACTTAGACAATTCACAAAGGAACCAAGGCAGATTTCAGAGCTAATAAGAATGGCATGATGAAGAGGAGAACCCCAAACTCCAAAACTCTAAAAAGGTAGAAAACACAAGGAAAACACTTAGGAAATTTTAGGATTTTGAAGGAGGACTTTCTTCCATTTATGCTTTCTTGGATCAGATATTTTTGATGGAAGAAAGGTGGGGATTTTTAAGGGGATCTTTGTGCTACTTTGGCCTGGACCAAAATATGACAACATTTTGGCAACTATGTAGGGGTGTTTTCCTGCTAAACATAAGGACCCAGTGGCCTTGTCAATCCATTGGACACAGAGTCAAAAGGGTACACAACAATGAGAATAGGGGTTGGCCAGACCAACACAAAACTGTAAACTACCTCCAAGGAACAAAACAACATAAAACTCACAAAAACAACAAGGCAAATAACCTCCTAATGAGGTTGCAACTTGTGCAAGAGCACTTATTGAAAGAAAACCTAAAATAGAAATGAAACTATCCTATACCTAAACCAACCAACTAGAAAATGAACTCAAACAAAGCCATTAACTAGTTTTTCAAAATATTTGCCCTTTCTCAAAATTTTACAATGTTTTCCCAACTTGTAGGAAATTAATAGGAGATGGGGAAGGAGTTGACATTGTAGACACCTAAATTTGTTGATGTCTTACAAAACCTTGTCAAATACATTACTTGAGACATCTTATGACATTTTGTCCTTGATCCCTTTCATTAGCCAATTAATTAATTAAATCATATTTATTTAATTAATTTCCCACCTTTCCTCTAATTTAAATAAATAAAATATTTATTTAAATTAGCCTAGTCCTCACCTTTCATCACAATCCAACACTTGTCCATTCCTACAACTCATGAAAAGGGTAGTACAACTTTCATTTAATTCCCTTCACATGTCCAACTAATTTAAATAATCTTATTATTTCAATTAGGTCTACCCTACACTTGTCATATGACTACAACTCCTTGTAGCCTCTCAATCTCAACTATCCACATATCACATGTAGCTTTTCAATCCTAGCCATTGAATCAAAGCATGCATTTCCTATAAATCAACCCTCTCCCAAGCCATTTGGGGGGATCAATTGGCAAGTAGCCTCATGCTGTTGAAATTCCTCTTGATCTCCATTCTCATGCTTCATCTTCAATCTTATTTTTATGTTGTTGAAGTGAGCCATCGACATTCTTCCATCAACAACAATCTTCGACATTTTACATGCCTATGAAAGATCGATAAGGGAAATGGAGGAGAGCCAAGCTTAGCATAGAGCTTTGATTTAGTTTTCTTTCATGCTTTGGATTTCTATGTTATCTTGTACTTCATTGTTTAGTTAGGGTTTCATGATTGATATTAGTGACCTTGATTTTTCCCTAGCTTACATTGGTGAACCCAACGTGAACTGATGAATTTCATAAATTTTAAACAGATTTGATGAATTTAGGGTTTTATAGGCTATGCGCCACAATCACTGAATTTTGCACCACATCTGTGGCTTTTTGCACCGCATATGTGTCTTTTTGCACTACATATGTGGCTTTCTACATTGCATCTATGGCTTTTTGCACTGCATCAATAGCTTTTTGCACTGCATCTATGGCTTTCTGCACCGCATCTATGGCTTTCTATATCGCATCTGCGACATCCTGCCATGTAAGTGTCTATGTTTGATAGGAAATATTGTTGTTTAACTTTGTTTGTAGGGTTTTATTTATCTCTCTGATCAATTTCATGTTTCTCTGTGTTTATCTGATACCATAACAATGATTATACAACATTAGGGTTTATGTTCATCATTAGGGTTTCATGCTCAGGTGGCTTTTTTAATTGGATTTCATGTGTTTTTATGCCCTGAATACAGTGTGATGCATCTACGAGATTATGTGATGCATTTACAAAATTTTGTGACACATTTTCCAAATCTTGTGACTAATTTGTAAAATCCTGAGTTTCAACCACCATACCCTGAGTCGTAGTCGCCATATCCTGAGCTACATTCATCTGACAATGTGATGCATTTGTCAAGTCTCGTGACTCATTTGTGAGATCCTACACCGCATTTGAGCATTCTAGCACTGCATCTGACTGTCAAATAGAAAGGGGGTGTTTCATCTGTCATTTTTCATTTCTTCTATTACATGCATTTAGGGCAGAGGTTTTTTGTTACTGATATTTGATTTGCAGCTATTAGGAAACTGTTGGGAAAAGACATATCAATTGAAACCTTATGCTTGCTTTATCTTGTGGACCTGATTGTTGCTTATGGTGTGTGCCTCATTATCAAATTTTAAGACAAATATTCTAGGTGCACTCATTCTATTCTTTCATCTTTCATTTGATCAATCAATCTTGCTTATCTCACACTTCAAATTGGGCATTAAAAAGAACATTTGTTTGCATACACATTTGAATTTTGGGCACAAAATGAATCATTGTCTTCCATCACACATTTTGACTTGGCGTGTATGCTCTTCTCATGTGCTTCATGTGACCTTGAGAATCAAAAACACCTCTCATACATTCATTTTCACACCACACATTTGGATTTCTTAAGGGTTAAATTGCAAGTGCGAGTGTGAATCAAGTGTGCATGTGTATGCTCTCCTTGCAATGTAAGGTGATCTTGGAGATCAAAAACACCTCACTTGCTTTGCTTTTGTCATACCCTTCTTAGCAAGCCTTCTTGGAGACACACCACTCCAAGGGACAACCTCAATTGAGGTGTGAATTGAAAGCCACCCTCTTTAGAAGTTGAAATCTTGTCACTCTTGGCTAAGCCCCAAAGAACTTTATACCTTTGGGAAGTGAAGGTGAAGGGTGGGTTACCCCTTTCTCCTAGCTGTGTAGTAGGATTTCATTTTCATTTCACATCCTTAGTCAACCTTGTGCATCCTAGACTAGGACCTAATTGGCCATACCCTATTTGACTAATCTAGGTCTTGTTGATGTGTCTTCCCCAAGTGCTTTCTTAAACATCACATTCAATTTCAAATTCAAAGTTGCTTATGTTTCTTATGTGAGTGATTCATGTGTGCACATTTGTAATCATTTGTTTGCAAATTACCACATCAAGTTATAAACACAAACACATAAAGAAGTTTTTCTAAACATTCTTTCCAACACATTCATCCTTGTCATTTTCTAATCATTTCACATTTCCAATCAATTTCATCCTAATCATATCCAAGTCATCCTAATCACATTCTTATCATATCTTCATCATTCAACCAATTTCATTCTAATCTATCATCATCATCATTTCACATTTGCAATCACTCATTCCTAGTCATTCGACATCATCTGAGTCCTAATCAACACTAGTCAAAAGGGTCCTAATCCTAAGCAAGCCCAATCCTAATCACAAGCCCAAAATCATACTTAGAGGAGACACTCCTACTTCCAATGATGACAAGAACTATGTTGCATACCTTGAGGAACAAGCTAAAATGCAAAGACTTAAACACATGTGTGACACCATGCCAACATTCAAAAACAAGGTCCTAGTACCCAAACTCCAATACCTCATCCAAACACTTCACCAAGTACCCCAACCCCTAGACCAACAAACCATACAATGACTTCAAGCCCTCTTCCAAAAATTTCAACAAATCAAATCACCCCAAATACAATGCCTCCTAGTCCAAGCCCAATAGTTCAAAGCCACTTGTCAAATTCAACCAACACAACCACACATTCCACCTCAATCCTATGCGTCATCCCCTTCTACTTCATACCAACCTAGTCTATCCATATGCCAAGTCAATGCCACATCAACCTATAAATTCATTCCACAACAAACACATGTGAGCCTAAGTAACTATTTGCAACAAGATCAAATGCCTTTGGGTCCTAATGCCACCTTTAACAAGGGAGACACCAACCTAGTCCATGTAAGCCAATCACTACCCTTACCACCACCTAATCCTCCAACTCTGTGCCCTAAGTTCAAACATGTGGAGTTATCCAAATCCACCAATCCATTCAATCCATTTGACCTTCCACCCAATCAAAGTCAAAATCCTAATCCTAAGCCAATACCTTCCATCCCTTCTATCCCTCCACTATGGGACCTATACACTCCACCTAATCCTAATCCTAAGCTTTCAACTTTCACATCCTCTCCACCTACAAAGGATGTGATCCAAGGGCTACTAGTTAGGAATCAACCATCGCCATGTCATCCAACACATATGCTTGAACCTACTAAAGAGTCCTCAAACACTATCTCCATTCATACAACCCCTTCATATATTCCACAACCCCTTGACCCTATTCAAGAGTCTCCCCCATTGAGTCCAAGTCAACCTCCATCATGCCCTAATGTGGTTGACCATCTAGAACACAGCAAGCCTATCCAAGAGTCTTCCACTCCTACCCAAAGTCAAGAGTTATGTCAAGGGTATAATCCTAAGCATGTGGAAACATCAAGCCCTTGTCCTAATCAAGATCAAATCACTTCCATTCAACCTATCCATAACATGTATCTTTTCCATGATCAAGATATTATTCATTATGAAGAACCTATCCATGAGAATCTTGATCCTATTCATACTCCCACAACCATTCATGAGAAATACACCCAAGATCCGCATACTTCATCTAATGAAAGTCTTGTTGACTTACTTGAGCATTCACCCCACTTCATGGCCTTCCTTCAAAGCACGGAAACTTCTCCACCTATTCATGATCCACAAACATCCACTTGTCATGACAAGACATGTGCCTCCCAAGAAAGCTTAGAAGATCAAACCAATAGCTTGGATCTAAATGAACATAATCAAGATCCTAATGGTCCTTCCACATCCACCATCAACTCCATTTCAAGTCCACCAAACTATCCTATTGATCTATCCACCTTCATTCATGAATGTTCCTCCTTAGGAAAACAACAACCTTTGTCCACCACTTCACCTTCTCCATCAAATAATGAGATCAAGTCTAGTGTCCAAACTAAACCTAGTTCCATAGTCCATCGCATACTCCAAAAAATGAATTATCAAGGTAAATACTTAGGCCTTCATGAACAAGGTATTTTGGAGCCCATCCATGTCAACATCCCTTAACTCTCATATGGTCTTGGATATATACCCCAAGGTAAACAATCTAAATATGTTGTACTTCCTCCATGCATCCTAAGTCCACCACTTTCTATCATAAACCCTATCATATTTCCAAAACATATGTTGCCATTCCACCTCCATCATCCTACAATTGTCAAAAGCATGTCACCATACACCTTCCACCATCCAATCTACCTCCACTTCTTCCAACTCCTAATGTCCCTCCATCCTCTTTACCACCACTTCTCCCAATGCCAAATCGATCAATTTACACATACCCTAAATATCCTAATTGTTAGTGCCTGAATTGACTGACAATTTTTGAGCAATTTTCATGCAGGCACTTTCCCTAAGTATCCAAAAAATGTTCTAAGTGTTGGACCTCCTCAGCATTTTTCAGCTGCAGCATCATATTTTCTTTGAGGAGGAGATCATCATCATCATCTTGTCTTCGATGATGGTCTGCATCATCATGTTTTCTATCGACCGGTTTTTCATCAGGATCATCATATTTCAATATCGGGTGATGTTTGGATATCATCCTGATCCTGCTGATGAGCTACAGTGTGCCCTAATTTGCTTGCGGGGGTGATTTTTCAAGTATCCGGTGATCTTCCAATTATCACCTTGCCCTTTTATGATGATGATGTCACCCCGATCTTCTGAAGGGGTTATTCTCTGAGTTGTTCGACCTGACTTGTTTTTTCCTAAGGGTCGTCATCATCATCATGATATTTCCAGTTATCACCGTGTTGCTTGCGGGGGTCATCATATTTTCTGCCTGCATGATATTTCACCGGGGTGATATTTTTATCATCGGGTGATCTTGGTTATGATCATCCTGATGATGTTGTTGAAGAGTTCTAAGTATGACCCGATGTTCACTGGGGTCATCATATTTTGAACGTCAGGATGATCTTAGTCAATATCATCCTGATGTTGTTGTATCACTTCATGTTCGTTGTTTTATCATCCTGATGATGCTGACGTCATTCTTATGTCAGGGTGATATCTATTTCTCTGCCTATCTGCATCATGATATTTCCGAAGGAGGGGGTGATATTTTTATTTTTGAATATCACCCGGATGTATGTTTGTTCCAGCGTCATGATGATACTGATATGAAGGAGATATCCGCCTGCCGGCTTCGTGCATTATCTAGTGGGGGGTGATCTTTTCAAGCATCATCATATTCATCTATCGCCCCGATCTTATAGTGGAGCTATAGTGCAACCTGATATTTGTGCATCAGGATGATATTTCCAAATATCCGGTTATCTTCCGAATATCATCCTGATGTCGATATGATGATGACGTCATCAAGGTCCGGGGGGGTCATATTTCTAACACTGATCATCTTGTGGAGATCCCCCGATGTTTGCAAACATGATGATGACGTCATCCGGATATGAGGAGGTGCGTAGTAGGCAGATATGATGATGACGTCAACAGGATATGACGGTGATGTCATCAGGATGTTCATCGGCCAGACTTTTGGTATAAGCTCAGCAGGAGGATGTTCCTCCGATGGATCAGGTTGTGCCGATGAAGGCGATTATCATGCAGGTTATATTGCGATATGATGCTGACGTCAGGGTGATATTTCAAGCGACAGGATATCATGCTGTTGGAGGATGATGATGAAGTCTTATACTAGTGTCGTCAGGAGCAAAAGCACCGACATTATACATGCTCGTGGCCTAGTATATAAAGTGTTGAAAAGGTCGCCGCGGGGTGCATGTGGGATAATTGATATCCTGCATATTTGAAACATCATGATGATGAATCTCGGCGGGAAATGGTTGCGATGCAGAATTGACGTTTTCCCAAGGCCGCGGGTTGGTGCGCCATTAATGGCGAAGGTTACAGAGGTATGGGCGGATCTGGTACCCGATTGAAGGTGTACATCGACGGACAGTGGCGCAGGGCTTGAGATTCCTTCCTGTCTCCTCCCCTACCTACTGCATTCATGTTTGGGCGCCAATCTGGTAATGCGTTGAGCGCCATTTTTTTGATACTATGTATCTGGTGGGATTTTTGGTCAACCATGTAATTAATTGCTGTGGTACACTACCTGGCTGTTATAAGCAGGAAGTGTTACTCATTTGTTGTTGTTGAAAGTTGAAGATTTTTGGCTCTGTAATTCAAAACAAGCTGATCTGGTTGCTCTGTACAGCTTAACCTGTGAGTCTATGTATCTCTTGTTGTATGTTTTTGGCATGAACCCACTGATTTCATGATTAATCTTATATGAGAAATGCTATCTTAGCATGTGTTTTGTTAATTCTGTCTCCAGTATTGCATGTATTCTTCTTCTGAATCTGGATATTTGGGTAATGTTTAGATTCTAGAGCATAGAATTCCTATGTTGAATGTCTGATCTTTTAACTTCTGCTCAAGGGGTAGATTAAACTGTTTTCAGGTTGAACATTGGGAAGGGTATATTGCAGTAGGGATGCCATAAGTAGAGATAACTTAACACTCTTTATTGGGAGATATCTGTAAGGCAGGTATCACATATATCCCCCTGAAATCCAGTTTTAGCTGTTCATGTTGATCATTCACAGGTGTATGTCTACCGACTCCAGGCCCTGGATAGGCACCAATCTAGCTCTGTGTTGAGGTTATACACCATGTCCAGCTTTGCATCCAAAATTCAAACTAAACCATTTCATACTTCCACCTGTTAGTTGTAGGAGTAGGATTAGGAACCCCCTGCATGCTCTCATACCCAACCAGACATCATGTCCAAGAATGTTACCAACCTTGTGATCTATCATACAGATCTTGGTCCATACATGAGAGTATTCTGCCTGTTGTTGTCAAGTTAAATCTTTCTATCTTTGAGCTAGTCAAGGTTACATCTTGAGTTATAGGGATACCCCCCTTGGTGCGGTAGAACCAGAAGTGAAGGGGAGGCAGCTCACGCAACCTCCTGTATTTAGTTGGCTGAATCTACCTGTGCATTAGAAGTGGCAAACCCTAATGCTGATTCAGAAGAAAAACCAACAAATTGGTGACTCTGCTGGGGATGAGATGTAAAGTGATATCCTGCAGTCTCTGGTGAAGTTTTGCTCTGCTGGTGGAATGAACTCAGAAACATATTTGATGAGCTTTCAGCTGCTGTAAATTTTGTCTTCTTTAGAGAGGTGGCGACTCTGCAAAAAAGATCTAAATGCACATGAAAGATAGATGTATGTTATTGGTTGAAAGATGTACATATTTCTGCATCTGTATGAGAAAAGGTACCTTGTTACTTCCCCTTTATTTGCTGTTTTACTGCATAGGTTGGATGCCAGGGGAAGCCTTAGGTCTTAGACAGACGAAGGATGTCTAAGAGTAAGATTTTTATGAATCCAAGTATGAATTATCCCATACTCAGTGGTGAAATGTTGAATAAAAGAATAGAAGAGATAAGAAATAGGTTCATATTCTTAGAGGCTGAGCAGGCCCAGTTAAAAAGCAGCAACCCTGTTGTGTCTGCCAGTTAGAAGGCTAAACCTCTTCTCAGCCCTTTTGATCCTTTGTATGACCAACTGGATTTGTCATGGGTGGATTATAAAGTAGAAACTATGCCTGCTAGGATATATTGTCAGATGCCTAGATTTAGTGGTCACAATGTATGTGATGGGAATGCACATATCCAAAATTTTCACAGTTTTATGGGAAAATATTCATTCAGAGATGAGGATATGTGGATGAGGTTTTTTGTTAGGTCCTTTGATGCAAAAGCAAAAGACTGGTATTTGAGCTTTTCAAAGAAATCCTTTGCCTGTTGGGATGAGCTTGCTGACTGTTTCAAGGAAGAATTTGCAAAAGAACCGGCTGATCTTGTTGCAGAATTGATGAGAATCAGAAAACAAGATGAAGAGCCATGTGTTGATTTCAGTCATAGGTTTGCAATAGCCCTTTCACAGATCCCAGAAGTCTTCAGACCTGATATTTCAGCCTGTGTTGGCATATTCTTTGAGGCTTTTGAGGAGGGCTTTAGTGCAATACTGAGGGATTTCAAGGTGACAAGTATGCAGATGGCATACAGGTTCATAGAAAAGATAGAAAAAATTAGAAATGTGTACCTGCTGAAACCCCTGTCCCCAGGCCTTGGTGTGAGAAATGGTTATGAAGCTGCAAATGACCAAATGATTATGGCATCATGTGCAGATAAAAATGAAAATAAAAGCATAGAGGTTGAGACTGCTGTGTTTGAACATAATGCTAACAATACTGCTCAACTGGATTGTTCACCAGTTGAGGATGCCAGTGAAAGGACTAATGAGGATTCCCATTGCAATGATGAGGCAGCTGACCATGAAAATAATAACGAGGTTGTGGACAGCGATGAGCAATTTTTGGAATGGACCTGTGGAGACAATTGTGAGTATTGTACTCAAGACAGAGAAGATATAAGCAGACAGAGAAGCAGTCCTATGTGTGACCCATTGCCTACCTTTCAAACACATGGAGATCATGAAGAGCAATCAGAAATTGAAATAAGTGCTAGTTCAGAGCATGATAGTTTTTCATTTGATGGCTGTTTTGCTTATGACACACAGGCTGATACTCCTCCACAGAGTGAATCCATTGGTGATGAAGATGTGTGCTCTGCTGCCCATGAACAAATGGCATACTATGATGAAACTGATGCACCTGGGTCACCCATTTATGACACATATGGTGATGAGGATCTGTCTGAGTATGGTGAAGATCTAGACATTATTTTTGGCTTGGATTCTGTTTCTCATCCTGATGAAAGAGGAAACAACATACATCAGGTAAGTGACTGTGAAAATGTGCCTGATTTGAAAGAGTGCCAGAGTCTGATCTTTTCCAGCCTGGTGCTGCTGATTGTTGTGTACATGATATGCACAATTATGATTTTGAAAGCTTTTCTTTTGATGTGCCAGCATATAATACAATGAGCCCTGATCTTCCTAGTTGTGTGGTGGACTCTGAGTGTTTCCTATTTGCAGTCCAGCTAGGAGATCATGTTGCAATGCATGATGATGATACAGATGATAACCTGTGCTATATGCCATATGAGTATGCATT
The DNA here is from genome assembly GCA_027924645.1 of Cunninghamia lanceolata. Lineage (NCBI taxonomy): Eukaryota > Viridiplantae > Streptophyta > Pinopsida > Cupressales > Cupressaceae > Cunninghamia > Cunninghamia lanceolata. The sequence continues at coordinate 3,924,422 of BSBN01000071.1, read as the reverse complement.
GCTTGATACATTCAACACCCACATGTCACATGATGCTGAAGGTTATCTGCACAGGTTTGACAATGACAAGCTAAATCAGAGGGTTGAGTGTGCAGATGACAAGGTTTATTTGTGGGTGGATCCTGACAGTATCTCTAGGTTTGACCCAGTGCATGCAGATGAAAACAAGATATTTGACAAAGGGAGATACATGTTTTTCTTTTCTTGGTGGCCTTAGGCCATCAAGTGTGTTTGGTGATGCAGGTCAGTGCAGTATTTGACTCTGTGCCCAATGGATAAGGGACTAGTCTGCATCCCAGAGATCTGGGGTTCTCGCTGCAGTCTTGCACCTGCATGTCCCCAGACAGAGCCAGTGTTAGTGCCTGAATTGACTGACAATTTTTGAGCAATTTTCATGCAGGCACTTTCCCTAAGTATCCAAAAAATGTTCTAAGTGTTGGACCTCCTCAGCATTTTTCAGCTGCAGCATCATATTTTCTTTGAGGAGGAGATCATCATCATCATCTTGTCTTCGATGATGGTCTGCATCATCATGTTTTCTGTCGACCGGTTTTTCATCAGGATCATCATATTTCAATATCGGGTGATGTTTGGATATCATCCTGATCCTGCTGATGAGCTACAGTGTGCCCTGATTTGCTTACGGGGGTGATTTTTCAAGTATCCGGTGATCTTCCAATTATCACCTTGCCCTTTTATGATGATGATGTCACCCCGATCTTCTGAAGGGGTTATTCTCTGAGTTGTTCGACCTGACTTGTTTTTTCCTAAGGGTCGTCATCATCATCATGATATTTCCAGTTATCACCGTGTTGCTTGCGGGGGTCATCATATTTTCTGCCTGCATGATATTTCGTCGGGGTGATATTTTTATCATCGGGTGATCTTGGTTATGATCATCCTGATGATGTTGTTGAAGAGTTCTAAGTATGACCCGATGTTCACTGGGGTCATCATATTTTGAATGTCAGGATGATCTTAGTCAATATCATCCTGATGTTGTTGTATCACTTCATGTTCGTTGTTTTATCATCCTGATGATGCTGACGTCATTCTTATGTCAGGGTGATATCTATTTCTCTGCCTATCTGCATCATGATATTTCCGAAGGAGGGGGTGATATTTTTATTTTTGAATATCACCCGGATGTATGTTTGTTCCAGCGTCATGATGATGCTGATATGAAGGAGATATCCGCCTGCCGGCTTCGTGCATTATCTAGTGGGGGGTGATCTTTTCAAGCATCATCATATTCATCTATCGCCCTGATCTTATAGTGGAGCTATAGTGCAACCTGATATTTGTGCATCAGGATGATATTTCCAAATATCCGGTTATCTTCCGAATATCATCCTGATGTCGATATGATGATGACGTCATCAAGGTCCGGGGGGGTCATATTTCTAACACTGATCATCTTGTGGAGATCCCCCGATGTTTGCAAACATGATGATGACGTCATCCAGATATGAGGAGGTGCGTAGTAGGCAGATATGATGATGACGTCAGCAGGATATGACGGTGACGTCATCAGGATGTTCATCGGCCAGACTTTTGGTATAAGCTCAGCAGGAGGATGTTCCTCCGATGGATCAGGTTGTGCCGATGAAGGCGATTATCATGCAGGTTATATTGCGATATGATGCTGACGTCAGGGTGATATTTCAAGCGACAGGATATCATGTTGTTGGAGGATGATGATGAAGTCTTATACTAGTGTCGTCAGGAGCAAAAGCACCGACATTATACATGCTCGTGGCCTAGTATATAAAGTGTTGAAAAGGTCACCGCGGGGTGCATGTGGGATAATTGATATCCTGCATATTCGAAACATCACGATGATGAATCTCGGCGGGAAATGGTTGCGATGCAGAATTGACGTTTTCCTGAGGCCGCGGGTTGGTGCGCCATTAATGGCGAAGGTTGCAGAGGTATGGGCGGATTTGGTACCCGATTGAAGGTGTACATCGACGGACAGTGGCGCAGGGCTCGAGATTCCTTCCTGTCTCCTCCCCTACCTGCTGCATTCATGTTTGGGTGCCAATCTGGTAATGCGTTGAGCACCATTTTTCTGATACTGTGTATCTGGCGGGATTTTTGGTCAACCATGTAATTAATTGCTGTGGTACACTACCTGGCTGTTATAAGCAGGAAGTGTTACTCATTTGTTGTTGTTGAAAGTTGAAGATTTTTGGCTCTGTAATTCAAAACAAGCTGATCTGGTTGCTCTGTACAGCTTAACCTGTGAGTCTATGTATCTCTTGTTGTATGTTTTTGGCATGAACCCACTGATTTCATGATTAATCTTATATGAGAAATGCTATCTTAGCGTGTGTTTTGTTAATTCTGTCTCCAGTATTGCATGTATTCTTCTTCTGAATCTGGGTATTTGGGTAATGTTTAGATTCTAGAGCATAGAATTCCTATGTTGAATGTCTGATCTTTTAACTTCTGCTCAAGGGGTAGATTAAACTGTTTTCAGGTTGAACATTGGGAAGGGTATACTGCAGTAGGGATGCCATAAGTAGAGATAACTTAACACTCTTTATTGGGAGATATCTGTAAGGCAGGTATCACATATATCCCCCTGAAATCCAGTTTTAGCTGTTCATGTTGATCATTCACAGGTGTATGTCTACCGACTCCAGGCCCTGGATAGGCACCAATCTAGCTCTGTGTTGAGGTTATACACCATGTCCAGCTTTGCATCCAAAATTCAAACTAAACCATTTCATACTTCCACCTATTAGTTGTAGGAGTAGGATTAGGAACCCCCTGCATGCTCTCATACCCAACCAGACATCATGTCCAAGAATGTTGCCAAACTTGTGATCTATCATACAGATCTTGGTCCATACATGAGAGTATTATGCCTGTTGTTGTCAAGCTAAATCTTTCTATCTTTGAGCTAGTCAAGGTTACATCTTGAGTTATAGGGATACCCCCCTTGGTGCGGCAGAACCAGAAGTGAAGGGGAGGCAGCTCACGCAACCTCTTGTATTTAGTTGGCTGAATCTGCCTGTGCATTAGAAGTGGCAAACCCTAATGCTGATTCAGAAGAAAAACCAACACTAATCATGACCAACAAATGCACACAGTGTCTAGACAAGAAGCTTCCACCAACCCCACTTCCACCAAACCCATGGGATTCAAAAACAAACATTTGGATGCCTCCTTCGATAAAGCCAAAAATCCTAAAGGTCCTAATGCCTTATGGTACAAATGCAAAAAATCATAGTCAAATACATTCAAAAAGATACCTAAGCCCATACCTCCAAATGCAAAGTCAAAAACTACAATGGTTTAGGTCCCTAAACAAAAAAGCAAGTCAAATGAGGCATCCACCTCTCAAAAATCCCAACAATCCTCTACCATCCAAAATTCCCACTCCATTCAAAAGTCTCAAATTCCTTCATCCCACAAGTCAAACAAAAAGAAAAATAATACTAAGTCTACGTGGGTCCCTAAGTCACTACATCAACGATCCCCTAAGCAAACATCGCCATTGCTTCCTACACCACCTTCTAATCAAAAGCTTCAATGTTTATCATGGTGTGTGTAGCTGTTGGTCATGATTCCTTTCCATACCACCATCTCCCCATATTTCATTCATTATCCTACATATTTCACCTATCATCTCCCTATGGTCCATGCTTTTACATATACCTTTCATCCATCCTTGCATAAATCCTCCATAATCCACTATCTTCCCTATGTAATCCACATCATAATCCATTATCTACCTAATCCATCTATAGGGAGTTGAGTTGGCTATTTCTCCCAAAAGGCACACCTATCAGGAAACCGCTACCATCCCAGATAAGGACCAACAAGAAGCGGTTAAGCCATGTCATGAATCCCGAAGGGGGACGCTGACTTTTTTTTGCCAACAATCCCCCCTCAGCATTACCCAAGGGGATTTGAACCCATGACCCAGCTCTAATACTACTTGTAGGGAGTTGAGCTGGCCATTTCTCCCAAAAGGTGCACCTATCAGGAAACTGCTACCATCCCAAATAAGGACTAATGGGACGTGGTTAAGCCATGACACGAATCCTGAAGGGGGATGCTAACTTTTTTTGCTAGCAATCAATTGTTGGCAAGATACATTGCTTTGCATTATAGGTGCTATCATTTATGGCAACTAAGATCATCCTAATCATCCGCATAACACAATTTGTTCATACTGGAAGTCAGATTCAAAATTTGTCTAAGTCTGGGCAGCTAGGAACAGAGCAGTAACAGGGTCTAGTATTTTGGTTTGGATCTCTCCGGTGGTAAGTCATGATTAGCTACAGATCTAGGGGACTCATATGCATTGTAAAGATAGTCTAAATCCATATTGTTGTCCTCTGGTGATGAAGGATTCAAAAGATATTAGCCTCTAAGTACCGGGTTCTAGTTTGTTAGAGCAGACAGAAGGAGAACTTGTCAACCTTGCAAAAGGTCTTGATTCCGGATGTATGGAAGTTGTTTGTTGGACAAATAGTGATGATTAGTGATAGTGGCCAACATGAGCAATGATTTTCAAGAACAAGTTTTGGTCCGCACCTTAAGTCATGCTTAGATCTAGCTGACAGAGCAAAGTATTTATAAAAGTTCTAAGTGTTGTTAAAGCTGACTGATAGAATGATTGTAGATTATGTTGCAGATATATATAGCTAATGAAATTGGATGATTTAGTGTGTGTGGTGTGTACAAATAAAGTGTATGTGAGAAAAGCATAAATCCAAAGTGTGAATTAAGGTAGAACAATAAGAAGAGCAGAGTAAAGATGAAATGTGTAAGATCAGTTTTTATACTTAACCGGAACTGAATTTCTTGCATAGGTAGATGCTATTAATCAGTTCAAATCTCTATCATTCTCTTGTAATATTTATATAGGTAGTGAGCCTCCATTTGAGCAGTGAGCTTTGGGCAGTGAGCTCGAATGCATGTGCATTCCCATTTATAAAAATACTTTTAACAGGGTATTAATTTTTGTTGGTTAACTCCCACCATGGTTTTTCCCTTAACTGGGTTTCCATGTCAAAAATCTTGGTGTCAAGTGTATTATTTTCATTTTTTCTCATGTGATATTGATTACTACTAAAATGTTTTGATTAAAAGTTATGAAAGAAGATTAAGAGAAAGAAATAGTTAAAATTGTGTGACAACTGATTCACCCCCCTCTCAGTTGTCCCGACCTAATTCAACAATTGGTATTAGAGCAAGGTTCCTTAAAAGAAGCTTAACAACTTAAGGAAAGATCTTGGAAGAAGTTTTTCAATGGGTTCACTAAAGGAACAACTTCTCTTGGCACTAAAAGATCTTAATCAGTCCAAAGCAGAAATATATAATTTGAAAGATGAAATCAAGGATGCTAATGATACCATTGATATATTAAAATATAAATTGAAGAAATCCTTGGGAAGGAATAAGAAGTTGTTTCTTCAATTATCCAATTTATTTGAAGAAAATTGCATGAATGAATCCTTGGAAGAAAAAACAAAGGAGTGTGATAAGCTATCAAAAGAAGTTGTTGTTCTACGAGTTGAGATGAAATCTGGGGTAATGAAGTTTACCAAAGAAATTGAGCAAAGAAAGAAGACTGAAGAAGATTTAAATCAAACTCTAAGAGAGAGAAATGATGAATGCTATAGATTGGACAGTATTGTTGGCCATCTAAAAGTTGATCTACAAGAAAGAAAAGATAATGAAAGAGATCTTGAAAGACAAATTGTCATTCTCAGACATGATCTAGAAGTTGCAAATGAATACAAGGAAAAGTTCAAGATAAGCTCAACTAAACTTGAAGCAATACTTGAGGGTCAGAAAAGGCTGAAGACAAGCATGGTCTTGGATATGAAAAAGGTGAAATCTTTTGATCTGGACAAAGAAACTTTCAACCAAGGAAAGAGAAACGGACCTAGAAAACCTCCAATAAAACAACCTAATGCTCAAAGGTATCCATCTTTCAATGGAAATTGTTTCAAGTGTAATAAATTTGGTCATAAAGCCACTCAATGCAGAAGTAGAGTAAATCAAAATAATCCATCGTTCTCTAGACAATGCTTCAATTGTAAGAGGTATGGTCGTAAATCCAATGAATGTAGAAGTATGATAATGAATGACTCTTCAAATAGAGGAAATAGGAAATCTTTCAATGGAAAATGTTTTGTATGCAATAGATTTGGACATATGGCAAATCAGTGCAGATCAAGAGGAAATCAATCAAATGGGTAAAGAAATGTTGTGTGCTTCCATTGTAATTGATCCAGTCATTTTGCAAGATTCTGTAGAAGTAGGACCAATGAAGGAAGAGGTCCGGTAAACAGAAAACTAGATGAGCAGAGACAAGACAAAGGCAAAGAAAAATTGAAGAGAATGAGATCTAGAATGAAACAAGTGAGACATGGGTGAAGAAAGAAACTGTGAACCATAGTGATGGGTCCACACCAAAATCTAGTGCAGATAATTCCTCAGGGAATTAAATTAGGAGCTTTGGCTTAGGGGGAGCAACATTGTAAATCAAATTCCCCCAGCCAGTAGTTAAATGCCTGGTTTTGGCACAATGAGAAAAGGTATCTTGAATTGTTTCAAATCAATTGGAAGGATTTCTGGAAGAAAAAAGGTAGATATGACAAATTGCAGAGTAATTTATGTGAAACTATTCAACAAACAAAGCAACTAGATGTATTAGGGTAGAGCATTTATTACAAAGACAAACTAGGTGTTGTGGAACATAAACTATCATTCATTCCTCACTTAGATCATTTTGCATCAGAAGAAAGCTAGAAGAGGAGAAGTGAATGAGTTCAGAGCTAAGAATTCCCAAGAATTGAAGCACAAAGAGGATCTCCAAGAAAAACCCTAATCTATGGAACAAGGTATTTCTATTTTCTACAAAACTTCTTGAATTCTCAATCTCTGTAAATGGCTACACCTTTACTTGTTGATGTCACTGAGAGACCCCATCCTAAATTCAAGAAGCATCCCTATAAATCTGTTGAAGTCGAGCCGCTTAGTGCCTTCATGAGTGTTCCATATGGGGTTTTACATGTTGAAGATATTAGGGCATACATTCATTGCAGTATAGAAGAATTTGGAAATCTGAAACTGATGGAGTTGTTTAAGAACCATCTGAAAGATGACAATTATCAACTAAGACTTGAATTTGAAGCCATTGAAAGAAAACATTTTCTGCAAATGATTGAAATTCCATCTTTTGATGAAATGAATGGGTTCAATACATCTTAAGCCAAATACATGATTAATTCATATGGCTAATGAAACCATTTAAGATTACAAAAGATGTTATCAAAATTGTAACTGGGTTAAATTCTTCTGGTGGATTACCCATCTTAAAAGTTGTGAAAGACTAGACAGTAACTAATTCTACTGGTGTGAAGTTTGACAAAAGGGAAATGACCATCAATGATATCATAGAATCGGATGTTAAGTTTGCCTCTATGGTGATCGGTACAAGATTTATCACTCTAGCAGGGAAAATTTAGTTTCCAGAACTGCAATATATGTAGCTTATAAAATGTTAAAGGAGAATGCAGACTATGATCTGTGTGAACTGCTACAGAATCAACTGATAGAGAATCTGAACAAAATTAGAAGAGACAAGAAAAACTCTTTCAAATATGGTTCCTTGATCATATGCCTATTTTTCTATTTCATGAATGAAGTGCCTGGAGTGCAAGGTGTGCACTAGACAAATGACAGGCCAGTGGCAATCTAGATAAGAGACCACTTATATAGTCTTGGAGATTTAGGTGCACAAAAGACTGCAATCTAGGGTTATTTCAAAAACTTTTAGAGTCTAATGCATGTAAGGGAAAGAATCCCTTATTCAATTGTAGAAAAGTATGAAAATGAAATATGTTTTATGGTTGACACATATCAATGTTTGATGGAAGCTGTAGAACCAAGAACTGTATGGATAATGCCAATGGGTTATGAGGTGGATGAGGAAATTTTGGACATGTATGCTCAGCATCTTCTAAGCAATCCTAAAGACACCTATGTTGAAAGGTTTGGAACCTACAAGGAACTAAGCTTAAAGTTGCATGTGGAACTAAGACAGCTAGAAATAAAAAGAAAAGTGCACAAGCAAGTGGAGATGTATGCATAAAGCATTGGGATTACAAAAGAAGTAGTGAGAGAGAATAGAGAAAGGATTGAAAATTTGAAGAAGAGCACTGAGCAGACTTTAGAAGAAAAAGTAGAAAGTGAGCCAGCAGTCACTTTGGAAGTCCCTCCAAGCTCCTCAAGGAAGACAAGGAGTTCTGAGCAACCTAAGTCCACTTCCACCAAGAAACTGGAAGCCACTCCATCTGGTGAAGGGGGAAAAAGAAAGAAAACCAAGGCCAAAGAGTCCACAAAAGCTCAAAAGATGATGAGACAGAAACAAATGAAGAAATGAAAGAAATAAGATTCAAGAAAGCCACAGCTTCAAAGACTTCTAAAGACCAACATTCCGCAAGCAATAAAGCTAGTAAAAAGAAAGCAACTAGTAAGGTCTCTATGTCTATTGATGAAATTGCAAAAACAATCACTGTTCATGGAAATTTAAAGCCTATCAGAGTTTAATATGATAATCTTGATTAAGCAAATAAGAAAATTTTGGAAGATGCCATTATCATATATTTGAATAAATTCAATAGATCTCTCTTGGAAATTTTACAAGAACTTCCTAAAAGCTTAAGAAAAGTACTGGAAATGAGGAAAGAAGCAACCAAGGATAAAGACATGGAACTCAGAGAGTATGTTCTCTCCACTTTGTACCTTGTGATGACTAGATGAGAAGCAGGTAAAATTCTTAGAGAAGTCAAAGATAAATTCAGAAGCAAAGTCTAAATGAACAAACTTATGCTTGGTGAAACTGAGGAAATTTTGAGAAAGGCCATAGACAAGAATAAGTATTTTATTATTTCAGAGAGACAAGTTGAAGAAGACAATTCTTCAGAATTGGAAGCTTCATATGAAGAGATTAACAAGAGAATTGATGACCAAGGTGTTAATTTAGATCCTCTGGAGTTAATCTATGAAGAGACTAATGTTGGATTTGACTCATCAAATCAAAATATTGGAGAAGTTTAGGAAGATGAACAAGTCAATCAAGGGGACATAAAAATGGTAGATAGAATAGTTGATGTAGGGGTAACCCCTCCACCTGATCACTCTGGAAAAGAAGAGGATGTTGCTACCACACAAAGCCCTCTAGATTAGGTAGCAAGTGGTAAGCAAACAGGAAAGAGTTCCTCTGAAGAAAACAAAGAGAAGATTAAAATAGAGAAATAAGAAGAAAAAGGAAAGGACAAAGCAAAAGAAAATGGTGCAAATGTTGAAGCACCTAAAGTAGATACTGAGAAATCAGGAGAACAAAAGGATGGTTTTGAATTGGTTGCAAGAGACACTACAGATGCAATAAAAGGTCTCCTTGAAAAAGAAATGATTGAACTTGATGAGCTTGAACTACTCCAAGGCCTAGCCAATCTAGATGCTCTCTCTCCAATTCAATTGATGAAAATAGCATCATTCACCCAAGTAAAGGCTAGAGAAAAGATGTTAAAGTCCCACATGGAGGACAATGAGCTACTGGGGCTTGCAACTAGAATTTTGGAGAAATTAATTCCAACCTATAGGAAGAATCAAAATGATTCCCCCTCTAGACATCTAAAAAATCTTGTAAGTTCAATAAACTCACACTTTGAGTCTTTTGAAAAGTCTGCGGAGGAAAAAGTTTAGAAAGAGTTCTTGAATAAGAAATTTAGTCAAGTTAAGAATCTGATAAGAAGTGATAGGCTGATTCTAGGCATTAGCATAAAGAGCATTCATAATTCCCTAAGTGATGGAGATTATATATATAAGTTTTTCCTATCATGGTCTAAAGTCAATGAAGATATTGAAAAGAAGATAAAGGAACAAGAACTACCTATCCTATAAGCCAGGAATGTCAAGTTATTAGCTTGATAGATGAAATAAAGGGACTTGAAAAAGATAAAGGTAATACTATGAAGAGGATGTGTGAACTTCGGGGATTGATTGTCCCCAAGTTGGAATCCATGCATAATGCCTTATCCAAAGCCCGGAATGCACTTCAGACAAGTGATCCTCTGGATCTGGCAAAGGCAGAAGCATATGCATTTTTGTTAAGTGGGCACATCTCCATTTTGAATGGAATGAAGAGTACTTGGGCCTCTAAACTTGTACAAATAAAAACTAGTTTTGCGGACATTCTCAAGTTCATGTAAATAAGACTTAATGATTAATTGTACATATGCAGTAGTATATACAGAATTTTTAGAGAATTTTGGCTTGAGGACCCCACCCTTTGCCATTGATGTCAAAGGGGGAGTGGTATTGAGCAAAGGGGAGCACTAGAATAAGTAAAGTACATGAGTGTACAGACAAAGGGGGAGTTGCACTAGACACTTAGTCATTTTTCACTAAGTGTTGTCATAAATGCCAAAGGGGAAGATTGTTGGCAAGAGACACTACTTTGCATTGTAGGTGTTGTCATTGATGGTAACTAAGATCATCCCAATCATCTTCATAACACAATTTGTTCATACCGGAAGTTAGATTCAAAATTTGTCTAAGTCTGGGCAGCTAGGTAACAGGGTCCAGTATTTTGGTCCAGATCTCTCCGGTGGTAAGTCATGATTAGCTGAGGATCTAGGGGAGTCATATGCATTGTAAAGACAATCTAAATCCATACTTTTGTCCTCTGGTGATGAAGGATTCAAAAGATATTAGCCTCTGAGTACCATATTCCAGTTTGTTAGAGCAGACAGAAGGAGAACATGTCGACCTTGCAGAAAGTCTTGATTCCAAATGTGTGAAAGTTGTTTGTTGGACAAATAATGGTGATCAGTGATAGTGGCTTCATGAGTAATGATTTTCAAGAACAAGTTTTGGTCCACACCTTAAGTCATGCTTAGATCTAGCTGACAGAGTAGAGCATTTATAAACGTTCTAAGTGTTGTTAAAGTCGACTGATAGAATGATTGTAGATCGTGTTGCATATATATATAACCAATGAAATTGGATGATTCAATGTGTGTGGTGTGTGTGAATAAGGTGTATGTGAGAAAAGTAGAAATCCAAAGTGCGAATGAAGGCATAACAGTAAGAAGAGCAGAGTAAAGATGAAATGTGTAAGATCAATTTTTATACTTAACCGGAACTAAATTTCTTGCATAGGTAGATGCTATTAATCATTTCAAATCTCTGTCATTGTCTTGTAATATTTCCATAGGCAGTGAGCCTCCATTTGAGTAGTGAGCTCTAGGCAGTGAGCTTGAATGCATGTGCATTCCCATTTGTAAAAATACTTTTAATAGGGTATTAATTTTTGTGGGTTAACTCCCACTATGGTTTTTCCCTTAATCAGTTTTCCACATCAAAAATCTTGGTGTCAAGTGTACTATTTTCATTTCTGCTCATGTGATATTGATTAATACTAAAATGTTCTGATTATAAGTTATAAAAGAAGAATAAGAGAAATAAATAGTTAAAATTATGTGACAACTGATTCACCCCCCCTCTCAGTTGTCCAGACCTAATTCAACACCATTTTCATCTCACTTTTATGCAATCCCTTACCAACATCTATGAGCATAATGACATTTGACATGGTCCATGTGATGACATTCATCTAGTGAGACTATCACCTTTCATGGAACTAGATGCTTGAATCCCTCCTATCCATATCTCCCTATCCCATCCAAAAAATTCAAAAAAAAAATTAAAATAGTAAAGAGAAATCTCCCCATCCAATGGTGAAAACCACCCTTGGTGGCACCTTGGATAAGTACCATGATGAAAACTTGGTAAACAAGCATCATGTGTAGGTTGATCTTCTATATCACTTACACTTGGGGGCACCTTGTCTCATCAAACATATCATTTTCAATCCTATCATTTTCCAAACTATCTATCTATCATAGCATTTCCATACCTCCTTCCATACTTAGCCATTACACACACATACTTATCCTATTGCATCCATCCATCTACCCTTCTTCCTTTTGATCTTGATAAAGATATGGAGGCAAAATGTTGACAAATGTTTTGGTTATCCCATGACATACCTCATCCTTTCCAAGCCAATTCATCCTATCATCATCCTATTGTCATAAGATTTGTCATATCAAATCCTAAGCATTACACCTAGAATGGGGCATGTTATTCCTATGCAACATAGTCTTTAGAGATCACATCCTTTCCATCCTCTATCACCTATCCTTTTATCCATCCATCCCACCTACCTCGTTGTACCTAGACTTGGTTTCGCCCTTGTCATTGGTATCTAGCACAAAGGCTATACAAAAATGTTCATCCACTACTTTTCCAAAACACTTTAAAAAAACACAAAATCAAAACATTCAAAATCCAAAAAATACAAAAATTCAAAAATACAAAAAAAAACAAATATTCCCAAAAATACAAAAAAATCAAATATCCAACAAAATTCCAAACAATAAAGTCAAATCAATTCATTCCAATCAAATCCATTTTTTAATTCAATTCATCAAGTTGTCAATTCAAATCACATCAAGTCATCAAGTCCAATCAATTCTTCCAATCAATCCATTAAATTAATTCTTTAATTCATCAAATTGATCCAATCATCCATTCTTTAATTGAATCATCAATTATTCTAATCAATCACATCAATTCTTCAAATCAAATTCAATCAGTTCAATCTAATCAGTTCATTCAATCCAATTCATCAACTCAATTTATTTCAAATCAAATCCTTCAAATCAATTCACTTCCTCAATCAATTCTCAATTCATCAATCGCCAAATCATTCTGTATATGCCTAAAAATGACACAAATCATCCTAAATAAATATTCTAAATATTTATTCCATTCTTCTATCAATTAAATAAATATTCTAAATTTATTTAATTAATTCACTAATCCATAATTAAATAAATTTAGTGTATTTAATTAAAATTCTTCTAATGTCCTACACAATTAAATAATCATAAATTATTTAATTAATCCAAATTCCTCTATCCTAAGTTCTAAATTCAAAAATCCACCTCACCTTTTCCACCTCACCTTGTCCACCTCATCAGGTTGCACATGTAATTAAATATATTTAATATTTAATTATCTTATTTTCCCTCACCCACATGGCCTATTTCTTCTCAAATCAGAGATTAGTTAACTAATCAATCAAAAAAGTTAACTAACCTGTCAATTGAGTCAAATCCTCAATCAATGCAGTCAGTTCCACGATTTATTCTTCTAACTGATCAATCAAGTCTGTTAACAGACCAGTCAATGGAGTTAACTCTCCAATCAGTTTTGTCACATCCCCCCTTTCATGATGGAGCTGGGACACTTGTCACATTTCTACTGGTTGCACATTCCTCAACCATCCTCAGCCGTCGATCTTCGTATCTCCTCTCAACCGTTGATTCCCATCCTTCCAAGTCTATAAATGAAGCTTCATCCCTCCATTCTAATCATCTAGGCTTTTGACATCGTTACTCTACAGAAATATCACCAGCGCTCTTTTGGCACCTTTTTGTCATCTACAAGCTTGAGATCACATACTTGCATTGGAGCTCATCTTCATTGCGTATCACCACAGCCATTCACCGTCGACTTCCTATAAACTGCTAAAAGATTGCACTCTCTGAGGGCTCACTTCATCTGCAAAAGGATGATTTGTGATAGGCGAACAACAGAAGTTTCGAAACGGGAGAGGTTTGCACTGTGTTTGTTCATTGCTTTGTTTATTGAATCCTTCTTGTTTCACTATTCTGTTGATGTTTGGGTCTTGTTTAATTCATTAGATTGATCACCATTTTACCCTTACATTTTTGTCGCCCACCGTGGGGCCGTTTGCCCCTTTATTTTACCGTTTCTGAGCTTTTTTGAAGGCAGGTTCCATACAGGTCACGCAGAGTCACGCAAAGATTACTTCGGTACATCTGTTCATTTCCACGGTGCATATAAACACTGTTACAACGCTTTTGCTTTTTCTGCGCACCTGTGTGTTTTCGCTGCGCTTTTGTGCACTATCACGGTGCTTTTATTTTTCCTGCGCATCTGTGCATTCCTGTTGCGCTTTTAAAGACTGTTACTGTGCATGCATTTATATTGCACATTCATTCCTTTTAACGGCGCATATGTGTAATATTGCAGCGCATTCATTATTGTTGCGCTTCTGTTGATCATTTCTGTGCATCTAATCACTGAAGTTGCGCATTTGTAACAGGCTGAAGTTTTAGTACTTTTCTGAGGGAAGTTGCTAATGCTAACCTTTCCGCAGGTGTTTGCTGGAGCGGTTTTGCAGGATAGGTGCAGGTTTAGTTCCATGTAGTTGCATCTAATTAGTTCACATTTCATTTTCAAAGGGAAAGTAAAAATTAATGTTCATTCAAATCTTCATTTAGTTCTAATTAGGGAGGAAGTAACTGGATTTATTTCTTGCCTGCATTGCAAACACCTTCCAAGTTATTGCTATCTAAAGGTTAAAATTGAACTCATCAAGGATCTTGAAGTTAAAATGAACCATTGCTATATTGTGAGACCTGAATTTCAAAGTTAACAAACTCGTGCTAAGCGGTTTAAGAATTGAACTCACTACTGCTTTCTGAAGTTAAAATGAACCATTGCTATATCATGAGACCTAAATTTCAAAGTTAACAAACTCGTGCTACGCGGCTTAAGAATTGAACTCACCACTGCTTTCTGGGATTTAAAACTGAACCACTGTTATATTGCTGAATCACTTCAAATTTCTGTTTGAGTAGATTAGCCCATTTAGTTTTTCACTTTTAACTAGGGTGGATTAATCAGTGTATTCTGTGCTTGCGAATGACAATAGGCTTATGCTCTCCCCTCTTCTGGGTGATCAGAGTGCCAGACTTGTCATTCTATCTATTTAACCTTTAGGAGGGGCCTGCCCTTGGATGCACGCTTGTCCAAGTGGGAACAACCCTGAGTGGTAATAGGTTAACGCCAAGCCCTACCAAGCCACTTAAAATAAATTGTGCTTGAGGTGAAAACTTCCTACAACAAGTGCTGTTATGTTACACCGACGGCCAACCTCCCCCAAAACCCTCTCAGGCGCAACCCTATGAGGCTGGGAGACTCCATAATGGAGAGTAGCACCGCTGCACGTGTAACCACTTGAACGGTTGCCCGAATTAAATACCTCTTGTTTTAGTGGCCCAAATCCCTTATAATCCATTTCTCGCCTAGGATTTTGTGCTTGCTTTTGTCCAAAATAGAGTCAAAAAATTTACAAAAACAATGAAAAACTACAAAATATTCTTTGTGCTTGCTGTGTTTTCTTGCTATTGAATTCATAATATCAGATCAGGAAGACCTTTTCTAGCCAAAAAATACCAAAAACAGAAGAAAAATTGAAAATTTTGTAAAAAAACTTCAGAACTGCGGATTTACACATTTCTGCTGTGCATACACAGAGACTTGCTGCGCTTTTATAGCGACTTACTGTGCATATACCTTTTTGCTACGCATATGTGCACTGTTCCTATGCATATATAGTTCACTAGACCGGCGCATTTAATGCGACTTGCTGCGCATATGTCCATTTCTGCTGCGCATCTGTTTCTGCGCATACGTGACAGTGAGCACTTGCCCTATTTTTGAGGAGAAATTTTCACCTGATCAGAGCACCCATTTTAGCCTAGTTTCACTTTCCGAGATTAGAATCAACCTTGCAGTCAGTCTCCATCCGTTTTACCCAACTCTTTCTCTTTCATCCATTGTCGCTCTCACTTTCTATCCAAATCACTCTTGTCCCAAAGTCAGCCTATCCCATATCGATTCGGCATAAGTTCTTTTTCGCTTCATTAGTGAATTCACGTAAGCCTAGTAGGTCACAGTACCTTTGCTAGTAGTCTTGTTGAACGACTAAGCCCTACACAGTAAGACTGGTATCGACTACCCTTGCTAGTGGCTAGAGTCTTGTGTCAACCGTCTTACTTGAAGTCATTGAGCGAGAGAATCCCTTGTCCAAGTCTTATCCTAGGTATCCCATTCATAATAGTCTCAGTCGGCACCTTGCCAGAATTTCTAGTCCTCACCCCCTCCATCCTGCGTCACCTTGCATGGTTCTTACTCGATCATAGTACAACAAACAAATCGAAATGGCCGACTCATCTGATCACCTTCTCCCACCACGTGATGGTGAAGAAGAGATTTCTCATGAAGAATTAGTGGCGCACATGCAAGATAGAAAATTCTAACGCGTCGTAGAGAAGATGATCCTTGAAGACCCCCATAAGTATTTCCATCATCTTGCTAGTCTCGAAATCAAACTCCCCGAAGACTTTGACATTAGCTCCATCATGGAAAATGTAGACAATGATCATGAGAGGGGCACAAATGACACAGTCCCACATGTGCATGAGAGAGGTACAAATGACACGGTTCCTCATACAAATGAGAGAGGAAAGCAACCTGTAGATCCAACTACTCCTATGGTAGACGTGAGACAACAAATCGAAAGTCTAAAGATCGAGATATCCAACCTTAAGACTGGTACAAGTTCTAAGAACTACTCTTTGGAAGATATAGCACCATACCCCTTTGACAGAAATTTGATCATGAAACCATTCCCATATTAGTTCAGAGTTCCAAAATTTGACAAATATAAAGGGAAGGGGGACCCTAGAGATCATATCAGGGAATTCACTGCAGCATGTTTAGAAGTAGCTCACAACGAGACCTACTTAATGAGACTATTCCCGCGATCTTTAGGTGGTCAAGCTATGGAGTGGTTCTCGCGTCTCCCACTAGGAATCAAAACTTTTGATGAACTTGTCAATAAATTTATAACGCACTTCTCTTACAATATAGAACACGAGGTATCTATGCTAGATCTATGCAACACCAAACAGAAGGGTGGTGAGTCATTCGCCGCCTTCCTACAACGATGGAGACAGCTAGCTAGTAAGTGTTCTTACGACATGCCTGAGAAGCAGCTATTGGAAATGTTTGTCCACAACCTAAACACTAATCTTAGCTATCAGATTCAGATACAATGCCCTACCTCATTTGCCAAAGTCATTGAAATGGGCCTCTTCATTGAAAAAGCTATGATCACTAAAGGAACTCTCAAGCTCTACAAGGACACACCTCCTTCTAATTATACAACAGATAAATCAAAGTTTTGGACCAAGAACAAGAATGTGGTCAACGATGGAGTAGTGGATGCCAAGGCGGCAGCCCCTAAGCAACAACCTATATTCACTCTTAAGGGAGAAGCAAATACCGGTGTGCTCAACAAGCCACCCCCTCGGGAACCTAGACCTTGGTTCAATTCAAATCCAAGGAGAAAATTCAAGCCGTTGGGGGAATCTCAAGACTCTGCCCTCAGGAAGTTGTTGGCTAACAATGAAATTTCTCTACCGCCAACAAGTGACTATGAGCCTATCGTCAAACCTCCCTATTGGAAGGACACGGATTATTGTGAGTTTCATCAAGGACGGGGGCACACGACTAACAATTGCATCCGCCTCAAGAATGTCATACAGGATATACTAGATCAGAATCAGGGAGGGACACAACAGCATACCTCCAATGAATCTCATGTGGCTTACCGGTATCCTCTTCTAAACCACAACCGGCCATATAACAATAATCGTAACAATGGCCACAACAGTAACGATGGTCACAATGGCAACAGCTCCAATGGCCATAACAATAATGACAACAATCGCAACAGGCCAAACCAGACCAGTGGGTCGAGTAATGCTAACTATGCAAGCGTTCCCTTTGAGTACACCATTAACTGCATTTCTGAGCATGTTCTGCAAGTCAACGTCATATCCCCCAACCAACAACCAGGACCTAACAGAACTGGTTGTAGTATAATTACCCGCAATGGTAAGGTCACGATCAACACCACTCCTCCAAGGTCGTCACCATCTCCGTCCAACTCCCGCCCATATAATGTCATCGACCAATTGCAAAAAACTCCGGCTCACATTTCTATATTGGAGCTCTTGCGTCTATCTCCTTCTCGTAAGGAGATTCTTGAGAAAGCCTTAGTGGAAACTACTATCCCCACTAACCTAGCCCAAGAAAAGTTTCAAACCATGGTGGGTAATTTGACATCCTCCACTTCCATCTCGTTTACAGAGCAAGATGACCTCTCCATATCTCAACCCCACAACACTCCTCTACACATTGTCGCATTCGTGCACAAGCACCGCATCAAAAGGGTTCTCATTAATGGGGGCACCGGTCTAAATATTTGCACGTTGAAGCTAGTCCTTGCACTGGGGTTCTCCAAATAGGCAGTAGATCCAAGACGGAAAATTATTATCAAAGCCTATGACGAGGAGGAATGAACCACAAAGGGCACGGTTGTCCTACCCATTCAAGTGGGACCGGTAATTAAAGATGTGGTGTGCCAAGTCCTTGATCAGGAGCTTGCTTACAATATTCTACTAGGGAGACCATGGATCCACGCCATGAAGGCTGTCCCCTCCACCTACCATCAATGCATAAAGTTCCCACACAATGGCAAGCAGGTCACCATACAAGGCGACCCCGACCCCTACCAACATTGCAATTCATTCCAAGCAAAATCTGAATGCGTCATTCCTAATAACCGAGCCTACATTTCCCCTACTCCGTCACAAGACCATACTGCCGAAGCTTCCTCCTCGAGGCCCAAACCGCTGAAACTTACCATAAAAGAAAATGGCGTGGGGGAGTACTCCATTGAGCATAGCCTCAACCTTGCCACCATGCCTTTGTCTCCTCGCTCCTTTGGCAAACCCAAGCATCAACCTAGGCATTTTCCAAAGCCATCTGCTCCTCCTACAACTCCTGCAAATCCCTTTGTAAAATGGGGAACCTTATCTGATGAGACAGAGGAGCGAGATCTCCTGCAATGGCTTTATGCTGAAGAGGAAAACACACCCCAAGAGTCACATAGATTCCCTACAGGACTCTATGGACGAGGTGAAACCATTCTGCACAGGATGGGATACGAAGGACAAGGCCCCATAGGCCTCAGAAAAGAAGGAATCATTGAACCTATCCAACCTTCTTCATCCTCTTTGGCTAGAAACACAACTGGCCTAGGGTACAAAGGTAAAGGTAAAGCCAAGGAAAATGCTTGCCTTGTGGAGACAATTCAAACACTCCAAGTGGATAGAGACACGGATTTAGATAATTCAAACGAGTATGAGTGGGACGAGCTAACAGAGCACTCCTACGATGACAAGGAGATTGACACCATCCAAACTCTCAGCCCCTACCATGAGGAATGGACGCAACGAGACAGACCACTGGAGTCTGATTTGCCCCTCCCTGAGGTTATGGCTTTCGAGGAAAGTTTTGATTCCATTGCGATAAACAACCTGGAGGAGAGTACCACCCAGAACACTATCCCCACCAGTGCCCATAATATTTCCATTCACAACATTAACGAATCAGATCTCTCATCCAACTCCCTTCCCCTCTTACACCCTGAGCTTATCGACTGGGATTTGCAAGGAACCCCTCAATTAGATATGTTCCAGAATGATGATGCTTACATTGACTATATGGACCTTAGGGATCACTTACCAAAAGGAGATCATAAAGCTAGTTTTGCGATCGAACTCAATACTGTGGCTTACTTCGGGGAGGGTGCCAAGCCTTCTAGTCGCAAAAATATTAAAATAAAAAATGGATCTGACGATGAAAACCACCGTGCGGCAGTGTCAGATCGTAAAACAGTAAAAAGAAAGGACATATCCGAAGGTGAAAACCCAACTGTGGCACCTAACGATGGAATGCTTGACACCCTCCCTAGTGACATGTACTAAGAACAGTCACAGATTGTGGTGGAGCCAATAGAGCTAGTGAATATCGGCACCGAAGAGCAACCCAAGATTATCCACTTCGCAAAATCTCTCACACCACCTAAGAAAACCAGGTTTGTACCATTCTTTAAGAAGAAGAGAGGCAGCGATGAAAACCACCGTGCGGCAGTGTCAGATCGTAAAATAGTAAAAAGAAAGGACATATCCGAAGGTGAAAACCCAACTGTGGCACCTAACGATGGAATGCTTGACACCCTCCCTAGTGACATGTACTAAGAACAGTCACAGATTGTGGTGGAGCCAATAGAGCTAGTGAATATCAGCACCGAAGAGCAACCCAAGATTATCCACTTCGCAAAATCTCTCACACCACCTGAGAAAACCAGGTTTGTACCATTCTTTAAGAAGAAGAGAGGCAGCTTTGCTTGGTCATATGCTGACATGCCAGGTCTAGACCCTAACCTGATTCTACATCATTTGCCATTGGATCCAGGGGTGAAGCCCGTAAAATAGAAATTGAGAAAGATGCATCCCCATATAGCCCTTTTGGTCAAAGAAGAACTCAAGAAATTGCTAGATGTGGGGTTCATCAGGGCCATAGATTACCCCAAATGGATATCAAACATTGTGCCAGTGTCTAAACCAGATGGCAGGGTTCGACTATGCAACGATTTTAGAGACTTAAACAAAGCATGCCACAAGGATGACTTTCTGTTACCAAACATTGACATCATAGTCGACCTCACGGTAGGACATACAATGCTGTCACTCATGGATGGATTCTCAGGGTACAACCAGATCAAAATAGCACCAGAGGATCAGCACAAAACAGCTTTCACTTGTCCATGGGGTACCTTTTGTTGGAATGTCATGCCGTTTGGGCTGAAAAACGCAGGTGCTACATATCAGCGGGCCATGACAACTATATTCTATGACATGATGCATGTGACCATGGAGGATTATGTTGATGATATCTTAGCAAAATCTCTCACGAGGGACTCACACCTGGACATCCTAGAGAAAGTCTTCCAATGGTTAGATCAATTCCAAGTTAAATTGAACCCGAAGAAGTGTGTGTTTGGGGTAACATCGGGCAAGCTGCTAGGCTTCATCGTGTCAGCAAACGACATAGAGGTAGACCTGGCCAAGGTCAAAGCAATAATGGACATGCCACCGCCCAAGACTCTAACACAGTTGAGATCCTTACAGGGCAAGCTGCAGGCCATCCGAAGGTTCATCTCACAGTTGGCAGACAAGTGCCAACCTTTCAGTCACCTCCTACATAAGAATATTCCATTTAAATGGGATGAGCGGTGCGAAGAGGCATTCAACAAGCTAAAGGAGTACCTTATGAACCCTCCTATACTCATGCCTCCAATCCAAGGAAAACCTTTGATTCTCTACATTTCTACTACACCTACTGCTCTTGGGGCTCTCCTAGAACAGCAAGACTATGAGAACAAGGAAAGAGCTGTGTACTACATCAGTCGAACCTTAGTGGGCTACGAGTTACAATACTCACAGGTAGAATGATCATGCCTCGCGGTGGTTTTTGCTTCATAGAAACTCTGACACTACATGTTGGCACATCCTGTCAAACTCATTGCCAAAATTGACCCACTAAAGTATCTTCTCAGCAAAGCAGCTCTCACAGGTCGACTAGCAAAGTGGGTTATGCTTCTTAGTGAATATGATATAGAATATGTGGACAGAAAAGCCATCAAAGGGCAAATCATAGCTGACCAACTGGCCGAGGCACCATTACAGGACACTTCACCAATGCAGTTTGAGTTTCCCGATGAGTCTTTATTCACCCTGTCAACATCTCCTTGGAAACTCTACTTCGACGGGTCTTACACCAACCATGGATCGGGGGCAGGTATCCTGTTTATAACTACCCAAGGTGACACAATTCCAAAGTCCTACAGGTTGTTATTTCCATGCACTAACAATATAGCGGAATATGAAGCCTTGGTAATTGGTCTCAAGATGGCCACTGAGTGGAAAATCCAAGCACTATGTGTCTACGGTGATTCTCAGCTTATCATAAATCAGGTTAACGATGAATATCAAACCAAAGATGAGAAGCTCATCCCATACAAACAGATGGTCGACGACCTCAAGGAACACTTTGGGACCATCTCCTTTGAACAAATACCCAGGATCGAGAACAAAGCAGCAGATGCAATGGCTACCATAGCCTCTCTTCTTGAAATACCTGAATACCAGTCACAGTATGAGTTCTTAGTAGAAACCATTTGGCAACCGGCTTATGATCTCCTCGAAACCCATTCCATGTGCCTCCTAGTAGAATCTGATTCACCTTGGTACGGTAAGACCTACACTTACCTCAAGGACAATATTCTTCCACCCGACCTCTCTTCCAACCAAAAACGAACTTTCATCTGACAAGCCTCCCGTTACACCATCATTTCTAATACCCTTTACCGACGTGGTCTAGATGGTACTTTACTCCGTTGTCTAGAACAAGAAGAATTTGTAACGGCCTTGCGAGATGTACACGAAGGGATCTGTGGAACACACTCCAGCGGTCCTTCCTTAGCTAAGAAACTCATGCATTTGGGTTATTACTGGCCCAATATGGAAATGGATTCATATCAGTTCGTCAAAAAGTGCAAACAGTGCCAGATACATGGGAACCTAATTCATGCACCTGCTCAGGAGTTGAGACCTCTAACGACACCCTGGCCCTTTTGCCAATGGGGACTTGACCTTGTGGGAAAGATCCATCCACCTTCTTCCAACGGCCATAAATTCATCATAACCGCCACTAAGTACTTCACAAAGTGGATTGAAGTCGTTCCCCTAACCACCGTCACAGGAAAGCAAATCTCCTCGTTCATTCTGAATTACATTATCTACCGATTTGGCATCCCTTCATCCATCATAACAGATAATGGGAGACCATTCAAAAATCAGGATGTCCAGGAACTTTGTGAGCATTTCAAAATCCAACATCGTTTCTCCACTCCATACTACCCCCAAGGTAACGGCCAAGCTGAGGCATCAAATAAAACCATTCTGAAAATCCTAAAGAAAACTGTCAATGAAGCTGGTCGTGATTGGCACGTCTAACTCAATCCCGCTCTGTGGGCCTACAGAACCAATATACGCACTCCCACAGGTGCTACACCCTATGCCCTTGTCTATGGCTCTGAAGCCATCCTTCCCATTGAGGTCGAACTCCCATCCCTCAGGGTGTTGTTGAAAGGTCTCATATCAGATGAAGAATACAGAGTCTCCAGGCTACAAGAACTAGAGCTACTAGAGGAAAGGCGCCAGAAGGCTTTTGACCATCTCAAAGCCTATCAACAAATGATGTCTAGAAGCTACAACCACAAAGTTAGACCAAGATGCTTCAAGGTTGGGGACCTCGTTCTAAAAGAGAACCCTCGCAATCAGCAGGACAGAGAAAAGAAAGGTAAGTTTGAGCCTAACTGGCTTGGGCCCTATGTGATTGTAGCTGCTTACGGATCGGGGGCATATTAGTTGGCCACATCAGAGGGTGAGTTGTTAGATGATCCAATCAACAGCATGCATCTTCGCTGGTTCTATACCTAGGAGAATCCCAATGCAAGGGGGCACAATACAATCAAAAAAGAGAAAATACAAAAAAAGTTGAAAAGAGAAAAATTAGAAAAAATAGAAAGCATACAAAAAAAATTGTCCTTTGGTGAAAACCTGGCAAACAGGCACCTTGGATAGGTATCGTGATGAAAACCTGGCAAACAGGCATCATGTTTACTTTCTAGCTTCTCGTGCAAATAAAAGCAAGTGATGAAAACCTGGTAAACAGGCGTTACTTGTGATAAACCGCCTTCTCCATCTTTGAGAATCCAATCACCTTGAGTCCATTCTTCCTTCGCTCATTTTCCGTTCGACCCATATCTATCCCACAAATAAACATTCAACAGTTACCTATCATGGCTTGATACTCTCCTTGTGGCCTTGTCAACCAAGGTTTTGTCCCATACCGTCTCCTCAATGTGAGCCTAGTATAGTGTCTCTCGTTGGTGTCCATGGTCCGAGTCCGTGAACTACATTTCCTCTGTGCCGTCACGTAGGCAAGGCCATTATTCTAATGAGCCCCTGAGGCTTCCATTTCTCCTATAGTCCCATTCATCCTCCTTCTTGTCTTCATTCTTGTCATCTTTCTTCTAGTCCACCATGGTCCATTAGGGTTAACCCTGAACTACGTTGCCTCTGTGTCGTCACGTAGGCAAGGCCATTTAGCAATGAGCCCCCGAGGCACTAGGTCAGTCCCTTAGGGTCTGTCTCCCCAACAAGGAGTGAGCAATCTTCTCACCAAGCAAGCAAATGCAAGCAGAACCCGTGCCTCAAGCAGAAATCTTGACTGTGAGCATCTTAACCTATCCACTGCAAAGCCAATACCCAAGGTCTTCTAAATGATTTTATGCAAATTAAGGCAAGAAATAAACACATATCAATGCAAATATGCTTTGTAGATCAGAAACATGGTTAACAGTTCGAGTCCTGATTTTTGCTATCATACCTTCCTATGCTACTCAAGGCTGCCAAAAGCTAGAGAGGCTATGATGGGGGCATGATTACTTTCTTTGTTTGTTGTTTGTGGATTAAACTTTAGTAATGTGAAGCCTTGTCTAAAGACATGATCAGCAAAAGATCATCGAGGACATCAAAGGTCTAACATGAACGGGGGCAATCCTTGCTTGTTGAAATGCAGGAAGTACTCAGGTCATCTAGATTCAATTTTGACTAGATGCTTGTATTAACTTGCTAAATCACAATCCATGTAAGCGATACTCAGGTCATCTCGGTTCAATTATACCTAGATGCTTGTATTCACTTACAACATTTCAGAAAATGTACCAAAAAAAAAACAAATTGCCCAATGATGAAATAAAGCACTCTAAAAGCAAAGCATCCATCCTGTATCCACACACACATCCATGCAATCCTCATTGTCCAAACTATGTAGAGTAACAATATCAAGTAAAGTTTCTAAGTCATCTTGTCACAACTATTCTTCTCTCTATCTATCATGTCATTCTTGTGTCGATCAGGTACATTTGGACTTCAGAAAAATAAAGCATATAGGAGCATATCATATCATTCATAGGACTAGTCATGCAAATGCTTAGGTTCATAGAATACACCATCCAATGCATTAGGTCATCAATACATTTGCATCACATCACATCTTAAAGCACAGATAATCACATCAAAATCATAACACATTTACATACATTTGCATTAGATCATATAGATGTCCCATAACCCAGTTGCATCATCACATAGAAATCATAACACATTTACATACATTTGCATTAGATCATATAGATGTCCCATAACACAGTTGCATCATCACATAGAAATCATAACACATTTACATACATTTGCATTCGATCATATAGACGTCCCATAACATAGTTGCATCATCACATAGAAATCATATTACATCTTGCATTCATTTGAAAACATTAAATCACATGGACATCATATAGTAGCATATCATAAAGCATCTCATATAGCATCAGATAGACCATTTAACTATGCACATACATCACATCATATAATAGAAGTACATCTTCATCACATGGCACATGAAATAGATACACAAAAACTGCATCATCCTATATACTATCATATCAAAGAGGTCCAAATGTACAAAATCGTCACCCATCTCTGGAATAAACGTGTCATATACAATATGCATCCAAATGGATGGTGATACATGTCCCAAAACTGTACAAAATCCAGTCTCTGTCTATCCCTGCTGCTGTGGGCCACCACTGCCAGCTCCTCACTGCTGAGGACCCATCACGGAGGCCCCTGACTGTGATGGACTTGCTCTATGAGTCGCCCCAGACTGACTCCTGAAACTCCCTGCCCTCTGGCTCGATGCCACGGCACCATGGTATAACCCTCGGTAATACTGTGCCTGGGACTGTGCTCTGGCTAGGTTTGTCTGTGTCTGTGCCAACTGCATCTGCATCTGGCCAACCTGTGTCTGCGCCTGGTGCACCTGCCCAACCAAAAATAAACTCACTGCATCTATCCCCATAGTAGCCACCGCAGTATCTCGCTCTACACGGATAATCCGTACCTGTGCGTCTGCCATGTCTCTCTCGCGAGTCAACCCCGCAATCACCGCTGCATCTGTCTCTCACCTTCGCTCTACCCTCCTCAGCTGTGCCTGTAGCTCTTGCACCTATCCCCTCAGGCCGTCTATGGTCCTCTCATGAACCTCTCCCTGTACTGGCCCCTGTGCTGCCTCTGCCTGTCCTGGCCCCTGTGGTTGGGGCACCTGCTGCTGTGGTACCTACTGGGGTGGTGGCATCTGTGCCTGCTGAGGTATATGCTACTGTGCCTCTGCCTACCCTGGCACTGCCTACTCAGCCTGAGCTATCCTCCTCCGCTGTCTCGGCCTCTCTCTGACCCTGCCACCCCGTCGTCCTCGTCCTCCTCTAACTGCCCTCCGCCCTGGGCCAGCCTCTCCCTCCTCCTCTGAGTCTGCCTCATCAATACGAGGCACCAGCATGCTGGGTTCTGAATACCTCGGGAAAGGATGTGCAGTGATCCAATCCTCATACTCCTGTGTCACCCCCGCATCTGCTATCTCTCTCCGCATGTCCCAGGCCACATATGGCATCTGCTAAAACTCTGCCAGAGCCTCCTCATAAGAAGCCATCGGCCCCCATCGGACCCTCTCTGCGTGCATCCGTGCAAACATGGCCTGCCCCTGTGGCATACCCTGTCTCCGCCCAAACTGTCGCTGCACCCTGCCCACCATCTATCTCTCCAAAATATGCCGTGTCTGGCCTATCAGCCACCTGGTCTGAAAGCAGTATGGCAGCTCGTCTCCCTCGTCATCCCAGGGCTCACAGTCCAGATATGGTTGCCAAATGACCGCATCTACTCCATCCAGGGTGTGTCTCCAGTACTCTAGCTTCCCCAGCCTGTGCTGGGAAATCACTCCTGCATAGCCATAACTGTATGGCTCTCCTCGCTACCTCGCGAAGACACATATCGGCCTAGTCACCACTATGTGCTCCCACAGCTAGAACTGTAACAGCAACACCCCAGCTGATAGACTCGTGCTACGGTGGTACACCACCTGATGCATGTCGTGGTAGAGGTGAGCCAGTATGCAGACTCCCCATGCATATCGGGTGCCCTCAATCAGCATCTGCTCCATGATCCTACCCCATCCAATGGGGAACCCATGCGATGTCCTGTCTGGGCATACAACGCCCCCGATCGGTTCAGCCACAATCCCAGGGAAGTAGTCATAGTAGTCATATATATCCTGGCATGGGATAACCTGTCCAGCTAGCTCGGGATCATCAAACACCCGCTGGCACTCGGCAAGTCCCACGTCCCGCTGTGCATCATACTCCACTAGCTCGCCTACCACAGGCAAGTGCAGTATCCGGTAGACATCCTCCAAGGTCACCGTCATCTCCCCCGTCGGGAAGTGGAAGGTCTCGTCCTCACTGTGGAATCTCTCCATGGCAGCTGTCAGCAGTCCACAGTTCGCCCGCACCTCGGGCATAAAGCATACATAATCCACATCCATGGCACCAAGCGCCACTCTGTCAGACTCTGTCAGCATGTATCTCTGCAATAAGGGCATAGGAAACGTCTCCCTCGACTGCAGTGTGTCCTGAATCTCTTCCTGCAAGCAAGCAAGGCAAAGCATCAATCTCAAGTGACATATACCATACTCAACATACCTACTGAACTATATCAACTAAACTTAGCATTTCAAATTGATCAAAACAGCACACTACATCTCTTGATTAGATTTCTACAATCTCAGAGATAGCTCATCGATTACCGCATCAAACAGGACGCTAATCGAGTCAATTTGGCTAAGTCCTTTGCTATTCACAGCAAATGCACCACTACAAGTGGTAAATGCGCCGTTTTTTGGTATATGCACCGCTAAAATCAGCGTATGCGCCACTTCACACAAATGCACCGCCAAATTGCACATATGCGCAGATCCGACAGATGTGCCACCAAATTAGGCATATGCGCAGGCATATTATGCAAGCGCTGCTAAAATCAGCATATGCGCAGCATCAACAGATGCGTCGCTACTTTCAACATATGCACGGCTTAACTACACATGCGCCGCCAAATTGCAAATGCACAGCCACAGTGCACAGATGCGCAGTTTTTGTGTATGCGCCGCCGAAACTAGCATATGCGCCGTGCAACAACAAAAGCGCCGCTTCGCGAGGCATATGCACTGTTCTGAGTTTCGGTGCATGCATTTGACCTATTTTCTAAGAGCATTTATTACATCCTAAATCAACCCTAGTAGAAATTTTTCGAAACACATACCGGGGGTCCTGCCTCTGCTGGCCGCCCGAATCGACTGACTCGCTCGAATCGGTGCTCCTCGTGTGGAATGTCTGCTGCTCTGGCTGCCATGCTGCTCCAAGTTGCTCTAGGCTCTCTCACTCCAATCCAGAGTAAACAAGTGTACAAATGACTATTCTTGTGGACCTAGCTCCTATTTATAGCCTCCAAACCCTAATTTTGGCTAGGTGATGACTGTGACTACTTCCCATGCCCGTTTTTCTTCCCATTTTCTTCCCGCATCCCTGACCGCGTCCCTTTTTCCTCCAACCTATGCTTACCCCTTCATCTTCGTGAGATTGTCCATCTCTGAATCTTTCGCCCTTTTCCCGTCCAATCTCCCGAGGGGGCATCCTATCGTCATTAAACCTGTACCAGGGGCAAACTGGGTCATGTATCATCATTCAGACTATCGAATTCTTTGAAGCAACACTGTAAACTGCATTGCATCAAAGAGGGGCAAAATGTATATGCCTAAAAATGACACAAATCATCCTAAATAAATATTCTAAATATTTATTCCATTCTTCTATCAATTAAATAAATATTCTAAATTTATTTAATTAATTCACTAATCCATAATTAAATAAATTCAGTGTATTTAATTAAAATTCTTCTAATGTCCTACACAATTAAATAATCATAAATTATTTAATTAATCCAAATTCCTCTATCCGAAGTTCTAAATTCAAAAATCCACCTCACCTTTACACCTCACCTTTTCCACCTCACCTTGTCCACCTCATCAGGTTGCAAATGTAATTAAATATATTTAATATTTAATTATCTTATTTTCCCTCACCCACATGGCCTATTTCTTCTCAAATCAGAGATTAGTTAACTAATCAATCAAAAAAGTTAACTAACCTGTCAATTGAGTCAAATTCTCAATCAATTCAGTCAGTTCCACGATTTATTCTTCTAACTGATCAATCAAGTCTGTTAACAGACCAGTCAATGGAGTTAACTCTCCAATCAGTTTTGTCACATCCCCCCTTTCATGATGGAGCTGGGACACTTGTCACATTTCTACTGGTTGCACATTCCTCAACCATCCTCAGCCGTCGATCTTCGTATCTCCTCTCAACCGTTGATTCCCATCCTTCCAAGTCTATAAATGAAGCTTCATCCCTCCATTCTAATCATCCAGGCTTTTGACATCGTTACTCTGTAGAAATATCACCAGCGCGCCTTTGGTACCTTTTTGTCATCTACAAGCTTGAGATCACATACTTGCATTGGAGCTCATCTTCATTACGTATCACCACAGCCATTCACCGTCGACTTCCTATAAACTGCTAAAAGATTGCACTCTCTGAGGGCTCACTTCATCTGCAAAAGGATGATTTGTGATAGGCGAACAACAGAAGTTTCAAAATGGGAGAGGTTTGCACTGTGTTTGTTCATTGCTTTGTTTATTGAATCGTTCTTGTTTCACTATTCTGTTGATGTTTGGGTCTTGTTTAATTCATTAGATTGATCCCCATTTTACCCTTACACATTCCAATCAAATCATGCCTTCAAATCCAATCAAATCAATCAACCCAATCAAATCATTCAATTCAATTCATTCAATCTAATCACTCAAGTCAAATTATCCAATTGCATTCAACAGTCTTGATCCTAATCTTGATGTAAACCAAATCAATCAATCATCAATCAAAACCTAGTGTTGCTCACATGGCCAACAACACTAGTGTCAATCAATCATATCAATTGTCTTATACATGATGTTGCATTGTCAAAACCAGACCAAGTGTCTTATACGGCATGTTTCATTTCCTAAAACTTGACACCATTGAATCAATCAATCAATCAATCACTTAATCATTGGTTTACACCTTGACAGGGAAACTACCTTGTTTATTTTTGAATCATTTGTGCATGCTTTCTTTCTTTCTTGTGTGTGTTATCATTCTTTCTTGCATTAGTATCAAATCCAAATCTGACCCAGCTAATATTCATATCTTGTATCTAGATAAGGTTGTATTACACTGGGGCACGAGACACATTGTCACCTTGGTCCCTATACCTTTGTACATAACGTCTAGTGCTGTATCAAACTCCATGGTTGCTCACCTTCATTGCCACATAACACATCATTCATTTCTTATATCCATTCCCTTATCTTTCTTCCTTGACCAATCCTTTTTATTTCGAAATCCTACCCGTGTTTGTCCAACCTGCCTATCCTCTCGAGGGGGCATCATCATCCCATTTCATCATTGTCATTTTCCTCTATCCATACCTTAGCTTCTTTGAAATCATGTTACTCGACATAAATTTCATCATCTCGAACATCATCTCAAAGAGCGGCAAAATGTAGACACCTAAATTTGTCCATGTCTTACAGCACCTTGTCAAATACTATACTTGAGACATCTTATGACATTTTGTTCTAGACCCCTTTCATTAGCCAATTAATTAAATAAATCTTATTGATTTAATTAATTTCCCATCCTAATTCCCATTTTAATCCCATTTATCCCACTTGCCAATTAATTAAATAAATCATATTTATTTAATTAATTTCCCACCTTTCCTCTAATTTAAATAAATAAAATATTTATTTAAATTAGCCCTTTCCCACCTTTTCCAACTAATTTAAATAAAATATTTATTTAAATTAGCCTAGTCCTCACCTTTCACCACAATCCAACACTTGTCCATCTCCTACAACTCATGAAAAGGGTAGTACAACTTTCATTTAATTCCCTTCACATGTCCAACTAATTTAAATAATCTTGTTTTTTAAATTAGGTCTACCCTACACTTGTCACATGACTAAGACTTCTTGTAGCCTCTCAATCTCAACCATCCACATATCACATGTAGCTTTTCAATCCTAGTCATTGAATCAAAGCATGCCTTTCCTATAAATCAACCCTCTCCCGAGCCATTTGGGGGGATCAATTGGCAAGTAGCCTCATGCTGTTGAAATTCCTCTTCATCTCCATTCTCATTCTTCATATTCAATCTTATTGTTATGTTACTGAAGTGAGCCATCAACATTCTTCCATCAACAACAATCTTCAACATTTTGCATGCCTATGCAAGATTGAGAAGGACAATGGAGGAGAGCCAAGCTTAGAATATAGATTTGATTTAGTTTTCTTTCATGTTTTATATTGCTATGTTATCTTGTACTTCATTATTTAGTCAGGGTTTCATGATTGATATTAGTGATCTCTCCACTAGTTTTCCTACCTTACATTACAGACATATAACCAATTGGTTAAGCATTTCCCCAAGAATAGGAACAAACTCACTTACCCACTTGAACTGATTGGAAATGCAGCTGCTAAGAGGTGGATAAATGGGTTGATCCTACTCATTTTGATGCTCAACTTCATGTTTAGAGGTAAGCTTGGTAAGTGGTGACTCCTCATGTTCTGTGCCCAGCTAGGATAGATGTCTAATAGGACATCCCTTTGAAATGACATGAAAATCAACAGAGCTGATCTCATGCCTCTACTCTGTTTCTTTTTCTTCTTGCTAGTATGAAAGCTCTAGCTCTTGTCACTCGATTGGAAAAATGGTTGCCTCCGCCTTGGGATCATGTTGCTCAGGGAGGCCATCTAAAATAGGCTTTGAAAAGAAGCCTTGAACCTGTTCAATGGTGAAATCACCCTTAGGTAATGCCGGTTTGATGTCACATTTTGAGAAGAAAAGATCTATCACATCCTGAAAGAGGTCATCGAGCTCCTTAAAGCATGTAGGTATGAGAAGATACACCCTGCCTTCATTAATTTCTGCACTTTCCAGAACGAAGTTACTTTCATGCTCTTACCAATGAGCTAGAACCTTGTTGTTCTATTTATTCTCACATGCCAACAACTTGCCACCATTTTTCATGTCCTCATGTTGCTCTAGAACTGCTGTCAATGTTGACATCTACATGCCTTCTTCATCTTCAATGTAGTTGGGTAGTTCATGAACTATAGTGACATCATCCACTTTTGGAGTAATTTCAAAAACTCCCTCCACAACATCCTCATCCTTTCATTGTAACTCCACTAGTAGGTTTTTCTTGAGTTATCTCTGCAACATGAGGTTCTCACCATGCAGTTTTTGGGTTTTATTCTCATTCACTTTCTGACAAGCATGTGAAAAACCTTTAAATGAATCAAAATCTAAAGGGTTCAACCCTAAACCTAGATTGCCAATACCTTTATGCTTAGTGCACTGTTGCTCTATTAGATTTGGCTTCTTGTAGTAGGTTTGATTCTTCAGTTTTAATGGTAAATGAAGGTTCACAAATAGCAGGTCGCTCCACAACTGCCTCCAACACCTCCCTTTTTGGCTCATAGAACCCAGTATCTCACCAAAAAATTGGTATGTCCTTTAAGAGTGAGCTATTGTCAGGACAAGAGGGCTCATTATCAATAAGTGACTCCTCCTTGGTTACAAGCACCTCTCTTCCTAGCTCATCTCTCTAATTAGCCTTATAAACAATGCGTCCACCTTTGGAAAGTTAAATAGTGTCAGGACAAGACGGGTGACATGGGACAGGAGTCTAAAAATTTTATTGAATTTCTTAGAGGGGAGAAGGTTCTTGGAAAGAATGTTCCCTAGGGGAAATGAGTTGGGTTTGCATAGGAACATAGTTATGTGAAGGATGGGGATCTCTAAAACATGGAAATTTGAAGCACCAGGGTTGATCTGGGGTTTTAGAGGGATCTTGTTGCTTAAAGCTTGGGACTTTGAAGGTGGAAAATCTCTCTATGATAGGTGGTCTTGGAGGCTTAGAGGGTTTCCCTTGCTTGAAGCTTGAGATTTTGAATTTGGAAATTATTTCTACCGCATGTTGAACTTGTGTAGAAGGGAGGGGACTGATTGGGCTTCCCATCTCTCCATCTAGGAAAGCAATTGACTTAATTGTTCCTTAGATAAAGTTTCAAGCTACAAATAAATTTGCTCTCAGTAAGCTCTTTCCTCTACCTCCATCTATTGTTGTTGAAGATGGGCCTGATAAGCAAGCTCCTCTTACTATTGGTCATACTCCATCATTCCATGAACTTTATCCCACTCCCTTTCGTAGTCTAGGATCACCTCCTCTAGATCACTAATGCTTTTGATGTTAAGACTACAACCCCACTAAGGCTGATTATACCCATAGTTCTTTTAATGTCCTCCAAATGTCCCTTAAGCTCTAGTAGCCTATTCGTGAGACCATTAAACTCATCGACATCCACATTGTTAACATTTTGGAACTAACTAGAAGGGTACCTATACTGATTAGGAGCAAGGTGATCTTCTTGGATTTGATAATAAACATTATGAGATTGACAAGAAGATTGAGCAGTGGTGGGTGGGAGGTAAGCATCATGATCAGGATGTTGATATCCTATTGAAATAGGGGCATTTGGCATAAAACTAGAGGTGCTTTGAGCTTGATACTACTGGTAAGGAGGTGCATAGATTGAATTTTGGTAGGGTGGATGGGAATAACCATGATTCCCATAAAAATTTGACATTTTAGCACATTAAAAAAATTAGAAAACATTCAAACAATCTGGAAATAAGAGCAAATAGGTATGTCCTTCAGAGAAATGAGCTCATACCAGGGCGTTGCCAGGTGATTGAAATGCTTCTAAAAGCAAGTTAGACCAAGAATACGACCAAAATCTTGATCTTTGAAGTTCTTTAAGTGCTTGAACTGGTTGCATCAGTAGATTTGTGCAGTGGAGTCACCATGGTTCTTATTGAATGCTTTCATAGCTACACGTGAACTAAGAACAACACCAAATCTTCTTAGTTCAGCTCTTACTCAATGAAGAGAGTCCCACTGGGCATGCCAGAAACTGTTATCACTTGGAATTACACCCTACTTGAAGCTCGTTCAAGCATTCTAATGACATAATGAGACTGATCTCAAGGTGTGGGACCTTGCAGATGAGATTAGACCTCCAAAGAAGAATGGCTCCTCTTTCTAAGCATAAGGCTTAGAGAAAAAGATAAATCTAATGTTAATGATCATATGGAAAATGGGAAGAAGAACCTAATTTTGAAAGGGAGGTGATGCACTAGATTTAGTGTGTTTAGTTGCACTTGAATTAACACAACAATGATCTCAAAACTAAAAGTCTCACATAGACTCATATAAGCTATCATAGAGTTTAGGGAAAAAAACTAGAGCTATGAAAGGGATAGTTTTACCCATAATACAAGTGTACAATTTCCAAATAAACATAGTGTAAATCTTTAGAGAGAGGCAAAATAATAGTTTATATTGATCATGAAGGCTAGAAAGCCATTACAAACGAAGAACGATTCATTACACAGAGATATAAACACAAAATAAAAAACTCTCCTTCATTGATGAACTGATACAAAGACATGGGAGTCTTAGAAGAGAGCATAGTCCATCAGATATACCTAGTTCTAGAGAAAAGCACAAGGTTTGCTACTGCAACAAATCTTCTACATGTGTAATGACTGAGGAAAACAACCAACAACTGAAAAATCATCTTTTTCATATGTATATATAGCTTTTCTGATAACTGTAGTAGACATGGACATGGGAAAGAGTGGTCGACAAGGAAAATCAGTCACCCATATTGCAATAAGGAAAATCAGTCACCCATGTTGCAATAAACTCATTTATGTGTCCTTGAAGCACACCCACATGAATCTGCCCTAGAAATTTGCTAAAGAAGAGTGTATGACCATGCCTTGGACATAAGAAATTCAATGAAAAGGAGCTACAAGGGCATGGGGGGTGAGAAATCCATTTTCCACAAGCAATCAGGCTTTGAAGAAGCATTAATGGTGGCCAAGAAGGTCATTGAGAAATCCCATCACGTTAGGAGCAATAGAAAGAGGTGGGAAGGCAAAATAGGTCAGGCCTCGATCCATCGGGCTTCCTCCAATTGGGTTTCCATTGATCAGGGCTTTGAAAGGTAGAGGAAATCCTAATCTCCAAAGTCTAAAAGGGGCAATAGGGAAACCATTGGGCTTCAGAGATTAGACCTTCACTGTGTATTGTACTTTGAAAAGAAGAAATGCTTGATCCCCAACTATTAAATACTTAGAAGAAATTATGAGATTTGTTGGTGATCGGGCCTTGGACCTTTCATCTTTCACCTTCCAAAAGAAAAAGAGGAAGAAGAAAACTCCCTTTTTCTACCACCTGAATGAATTAGGTGTTTTAGAGGTTCGACAAACTTCGACAATCAGACCTTCTATCTACTGTTTACAACAAAGAAGAAGGAAGATGGAACTCTCGACCCCCGATGCCCAAAACACTTAAACAAATTTATGAGCTCAGTGGACCTCGGTCGTCAGGCCTTCCACCTTCCATCTTCAAAAAGAAAAGAGGGAGAGAAACCTCCCAGCTGCCACTATCGAAAAGACTTAGGTGATTCACAAAGGAACCAAGGCAGATTTCAGAGCCGATAAGAATGGCATGATGAAGAGGAGAAGCCTGAACTTTGAAACTCTAAAAAGGTAGAAAACACAAGGAAAACACTTAGGAAATTTTAGGATTTTGAAGGGGACCTTCTTCCATTTATGCTTTCTCGGATTGGATATTTCTAATTGAAGAAAGGAAGGGATTTTTAAGGGGATCTTTGGGCTATTTTGGCTTGGGCTAAATTATGACAACAATTTCCTTTCAAAAAAATTAGCTTCATGAGCCAATATTTAGGAATCCTCTAAGCATATATGGTTTTTAGAGGAAAGGGAGTGCTCAACAAGAGTTGACTTACTGATACAGTCACGCTTGATGTCAGTACTATGCTTTTTGAGTCTAGGGATTGATTAGTGTTAGTTTCTAGTGTGGGTTGAGTAGAAGTTGGGTCAACAAAGTTTGATGAATAATGAAGAAAGGGGTTTGTGTAGATTTTCAAATTTTGATTAGATTGTGTGACATACTTATTGTTGCAAGTATGTGCTGATCAGTGTTGTCATTGATGTCAACAAGCTTGTGTTGCCATTGGTGTCAATTATGTCTTTTGGTGAGGTTGTTGTTGTTTGATTGAGTTGTTGTATTAAAGTGATTTGATTGCTTTGAGGAGGTGCTAAAGATGTTGAGAATATGCTTTTAATGTTGGGTTTCCAAGCACTTTTGAGAAAATTTGATTAATTATGGAAACAGTGTGTTGAAGACGTCTTCTAGCTTATAGAGTGCTACTTGAATTTTTCTCTGCATTTATTTTTTGTTGAAGATTTGAGTATGTGGTTTGGATATGTTGTTTAGAAGTGTTTGAAGATGCTAAATCTAGAATTTGGTGCTTTTGATCATTGTGCAATGGAAGTTATATTCACCAGTTTGATAATAGTGTTTGACAGTGTTCGTAGTGTGTCCGGGAGAAAGTATTTTGCTTCGCATTTCTCCACAGAATGGTTTTAGGTGTTGTAGTTCTTGATATGTGCTTATAAAGTCTATTTTTTTCCTTCAGCTAAAGTGGTTCATGGTTTGGTGCTCCGCAAGTACATTTCTTAAGTTGCAGATGATGACAAAGCATGATATAGCTGGTTAAGTACTCCAGTGTGAAGTTTCTTCAGGTGAAAGATGTTATAAAGGAATTTGTTAGTTTTTAGTTGTGTGTGGATGTTTCTAGATCATGTTCAAAATTGGTGTGTGGTCCACATGTTGTCATGTGATTTTGAGGAAGCGTGCATTTAAAAGTTCATGGTGTTAACACAAGGATGGCCAACTTGATTGTTTACACTATTTGCGAGTGTTCTTTGGTGAAAGTGAAAGCATGATGAACTGTGTAAGAGTAGATTTAGGTCTATGCTAAGGCATGATGTGGTATGCATTAATTTCTTTCCTCCATGGGAATGTTTAGGTCTAGACCTAATTTGAATTTTATGGGTTAAGTTGTGTTTCCAACCTTGGAGAATGTTTTTATGATTGGTGATTATATAAATAACTATCAAGGAGTCATGGATGTTTGTGGGCATGAGGAATATGATGTTTGTGATGCAAATTTGATCGGGGCAATGAGGGATTTCATGTGTTAGGCTAATAGATGCAGTGAGCAGAAGGTGTCTACTATTTTTAGTGATGTTGCAAAGATGTTTTTTGTGTTGTGATAAATATTGAGCTTCATTGGAACTGAACTCCATGCATAGGTTACATGCAACTATATTAGTTCAAATGGTGGAAATGAGCCATTCTTCTCTTCTTTCTTTCTTTCTTAGTGGGTCATGAGTCCACCTATAGTGAGCATTCTCTATTTTAGGCAGTGAGCCTTTGTAATTCGATATTGCTACTACATTATATTGTGAGCTAATCCTCACCACGGTTTTTCCCTTTTAGGGTTTTCCATGTAAAATTAGGTGTTCTCTTGTGTGTGGTGTTGTTATGATTCAATTTCATTTATTTACTTTTCATGCTTGAACATCATACATGTTTAAAGGTTAATGTGGATCTGAATGTTTGTAAGGGTTTGAAGTTTTTGTTACAACTGATTCACCCCCCCTCTCAGTTGTCTGGTGCATTCAACAATTGGTATCAGAGAAAGTTTTCTTTGAAGAAATCTTAACAACTCGAGGTAGATCTGGGATGGCACACAAGAAATAGATTCCCTTGTTTGATGGATCAGACTATGCACTCTGGAAGGTAAGGATGGAATCCTTTCTAATTGCTCTTGGTTATGATGTCTAGAAATTAGTCAATTCTAATTACGTTGTACCTCTAAATGGTATAAGTATTGAAGATGGTGTCAAAGCTACTAAAATAGATGGTAAGGCAAAACATGCTCTTTTAAGTGGACTTACTAATTCTAAGTTGGTGAAAGTTGTGAATTTAAAGACTGCTAATGTGATTTGGAAAAAAGTTGGAAAGTGTTTATGAAGGAGATGATAAAGTCAAGCAAGCTAAAATGCAGAATTTGAAGCTTGCTTTGAGACCATGCAAATTTCTAAAGATGAAATCATTACAAGATACTTATAGAAGGTGGATGAAGTTGTCAATGGCATCAAAGGACTTGGCAGAAGTATGGATGATAAATAAGTGATATTGAAGGTACTCAAAACTCTTCCTAAATCTTATAGTCATAAGGTTTCTTCTATTGAAGAATTATAGAATTTGAATCAGTTTACCAAAGATCAGTTGCTTGGCACCCTAACTACTTTTGAAATAAGAGAGTTTGGCAGAACTAGTGGAACTGCAAAGGATGAGACTACTTTTAAGGCTAGTAAATCAGAGAAGATTGTGGAATCATATCCAGAAGACTTTGATGCAGTGGAAGCTAATTTTGTGAGAAGGATGAAAAAGGGTACTGGAAAGTTCAGTGGTAGGTTGCCTTTTAAATGTTTTAGTTGTGGAAAAATAGGTCATAATGATTCAAGGTGTCCAGATAGAGGTCTGAGAATTTAGAATAGGGAAAACAAAGGTAAGATTGTTAAGAAAAGTTACTATGTTAGAGAAGATGCAAGTATATCTGATGATGAATCCAATTATGAGGATAATAATGATAATGAATTCTTATTCATAGACTCTAGAAACTATGTGAAGGAAAAGGGTCTGGAAGTAAGCACTAACCTTGAAGGCACTGTAATGTCTATTTTTCATTCTAGAAAAGAAAAAGATGACTGGATCATTGACAGTGGATGCTCAAATCATATGACATGTGATAAGAATAAGTTTGTTAAACTTGAAAAATATGATGGTGGATTGGTTAGATTTGGTGGTGATGAAGTTGCTAAGATTTGTGGAAAAGGTTCAATCAATTTTGATGGAAAGCATAAAACTGATGATGTTCTTTATGTCAAAGGTTTAAAGCATAATCTCTTGAGTGTTGGACAGATGTGTAGCAAGGGTTACAATCTTATTTTTTAGGATGATGGTTGTAAGATTAGAAAAAAATAAAAAATAGTAATTGCTGCTAGAAATAGGATAGGCGTAAATGTTTATCATCTCAAATGTGGTGCTAGTTATTGTCTTATGACTCAAATCAGTGAGAGTTGGCTATGGCATAGGAGATTGTGTCATATCAATTTTTATATCCTGGTAAGGATAAGTTTAGTTCAAGCTATGAGAGATCTTCCAAAGATCACGAAGCCCATCAATGTTGTCTGTAAGGAATGTTAGATTGGAAAGAAAACAAGAAGAAGCTTCAAAGTCAAGGATCGGTCATCTACTAGACTATTGGAATTGGTACATACAGATTTTTGTGGTCCTACCAAAGTAAGGAGTTTTCAAGGTGATAGGTATTTTATGTTATTTATTGATGATTTCTCTAGAATGACATGGGTTACTTTTCTTAAGGAAAAATCAGAAGCCCTAGATAAGTTTAAAGCCTTTAAAGCAATGGTTGAAAATGAAATGGATATGAAGATCAAATGTTTGAGGTCTAGCAGAGGTGGAGAGTTTACTTCTAATGAGTTTAACATGTTTTGTGAGAATCATGGGATAAAGAGGCATTTATCTACCCCTAGGACTCCTCAGCAAAATGGAGTGGTTGAAAGGAAGAACATGACTGTTCAAGAAGTTGCAAGGACAATGATCAAAGAAGCAGACCTATGGGAAGTCTATTGGAGACAATTCATACTACTGTATACATACAGAATAGATTACAAGGACAAATGACACAAAGACTCCCTATGAGCTATGGTATGGAAGGATTCCTACTATTAAATATTTCAAAGTTTTTGGAAGCAAATGTTATATCAGAAGAGATGAAGAAGTAGGAAGTTTGATGCAAGGTGTGATGAAGATATTTTCCTTGGGTACTCTAACAAAATAAAAGCTTACCGGTACTACAACAAGAGGCTAAAATAGATTGTTGAGAGTGCGAATGTTAAGGTTGATGAAGACATATGAAAGATTTTAGAGATTAATGATTATGAATCAGATGAGTGTTCTTCTAGTGAAGAAGAAGAAGCTAAAGAAAAGGAAGCACAAATTGAAGAGGAAGAAGCTCTGGTAAAATTCCCCAAAACCCCAAGTATTTGCAAAAGCATCAGACTAAAGACCAGATCATTGGTGATAAGAACAAAGGTGTATTGACAAGAAGTAGAGCTACTGAAGAATAGGTAAATCTATGTTTACTTTATAAAGTTGAACCTAAAACAGTGGTTGAGGCATGCAAGGATGAGAATTGGATCAAGTCTATGGAAGAAGAACTAATGTAGATTGAGAAAAA
Source organism: Cunninghamia lanceolata (assembly GCA_027924645.1). Taxonomy (NCBI): domain Eukaryota; kingdom Viridiplantae; phylum Streptophyta; class Pinopsida; order Cupressales; family Cupressaceae; genus Cunninghamia; species Cunninghamia lanceolata. Next base: position 3,884,140 of record BSBN01000071.1, on the reverse strand, counting down.
TTAGACTTAGGAAATTGTCCCAAGACCAGAGAACAAAAATGTGATTGGAACAAAGTGAGTATTCTAAAACAAATTGAATAAGAATGAAGAAGTCGTAAGAAATAAGGAAAGACTTGTATGTAAAGGCTACTCCCAAGTGGAAGGAATAGATTATGAGGAAACTTATTCTCTAGTGGAAAGAATGGATGCCATTAGGATGTTTTTGGCTTTTACAGTAGATAAGGATTTCAAAGTATATCAAATGGATGTGAAGTCTCTTTTCTTGAATGGGGAACTAGAAGAGGAAGTGTATATAGAGCAATCAGAAGGATTTCAGTTGTCAGATAAGCCAAATATGGTCTGTACGTTGAAGAAGACACTATATGGATTTAAGCAAGCTCCTAGAGCTTGGTATGTAAGGTTAGACATGTACTTATTACAGCAAGGATTCAATAAAGGCTCCGTAGATAGCAATTTGTACATCAAAGTAAGTGGATATCAAATTCTAATTGTGGAAGTGTATGTACATGACATAATTTTTTGTGAAAATGAAGGCATGTGTAAGAGCTTTGCAGATGAGATGCAAGAAGAGTTTGAAATGTCAATGTGTGGGGAAATGAAATTCTTTCTAGGCTTACAGATCAACTAGATAGATAAAGGCATTTTCATTTCTTAGTCAAAGTATGTAAAAGAATTGTTAAAGAAGTTTGCACTAGAAGATTCTAACCCATTTTGTACTCCTATGCTTACTGGTTGTAAGTTGAGCAAGAATGATGAATCTCCTAAGGCTGATCAGAGCAAGTATAGATCAATGATTGGAGGACTACTATATCTGACTACTACTAGACCAGATATTATGCATGCAGTTTTTCTTGTGGCTAGATTTCAAGAAGATCCTAGAGAGTCACATGTTATGGTAATGAAGAGGATATTCAGATATTTAAAGGGCACTTCTGATCATAGCTTGTGGTATACAAAAGATAATAACTTTACTCTAAGTGCTTATACATATACAGATTGGGTTGGTTGTGTATATGACATGAAAAGTACAAGTGGTGGAGCATTCTTTCTTGGTGGCAGAGTAATGCCATGATTAAGTAAAAAGTAGGATTTAGTATCTATGTCTATTGCAGAGGTAGAATACATTGTAGTAGCATCTTGTTGTACACAAGTGTTGTGGGTCAAACAAACCTTGAAGGATATTAGAGTTGTGTACGATGTGCCAATTTCTATTTTATGTGATAATACAAGTGTTATTAAAATATAAAAGAATCCAGTGATACATTCAAGGACAAAGCATATTTCAATTAAGTATCACTTTCTGAGAGAGGAGGTTGCAGAGAATGAAGTGAAGCTTGAGTATGTGCCTACAAAGGATCAGGTTGCTGAAATATTCACTAAGGATCTTCCTAAGGATACATTTGAGTATCTCTAAGAGAAGTTATGGGTTATTGCCCCTCCTTCCTTGAACTAGATGCATACGGAGATGTATCAGTCTAGTGGATTTCAAGATTCATTCTTTTTTGGATTGATGATTGGAGGCTACCTCTTAGGGGGAGTAGGCAGTAGTCATGATGATTGTTATAGTCATGGGGAGTATTTAGAGTAGTAGATGTTGCAGAGTAGTAGTGAACAATGCAAGTATGTACAGTATCATGACACCCTTTTCCATTGATGTCAAAGGAGGGGAGAGTTCATGTGGAAAACAAAAGGGGAGAAAGAACAATTAGTGATTAGAGAGAGAGAGAGAATGAGATGTGAAAAAGAAAGGGGAAGAGTAAGCAAGTAAAGAAGATTGGTGTAGAGTTGTGTCTTGATAGTTTTTCACATAATGTGTTGCCATCAATAACAAAGGGGGAGATTGTTGCAAGTATGTGCTAATTGTTATTGTCATTGATGTCAACAAGCTTGTGTTGTCATTGGTGTCAACTGTGACTTCTGATGAGGTTGTTATTGTTTGATTGAGTTGTTGTGTTAAAGTGATTTGATTTCTTTGAGGAGGTTCTAAAGATGTTGAGAATATGCTTCTATTGTTGGGTTTCCAAGTTTTTTTAAGAAAATATGATTAATTATGGCAATAGTGTGTTGAAGAAGTCTTCTAGCTTACAGAGTGTTTCTTAAGTTTTTGTTCCACATTTCTTTTGTGTTGAAGATCTAAGTATGTGGTTTGGATATGTTGTTTAGAAGTGTTTGAAGATGCTAAATCTAGAATTATTTGGTACTCTAGATCATTGTATAGTGGAAGTTATGTTCACCAGTTTGAGAATAATGTTTGATAGTGTTTGCAGTGTGTCTGGGAGAAAGTACTTTGGTCCGCATTTCTCCACAAAATGGTTTCAAGTGTTATGGTTTTAGATGTGTGTTTATAAAGTCTACATTTTCCTTCAGCTCAAGTGGTTCATGGTTTGGTGCTCCGCAAGTACATTTCTTAAGTTACAGATGATGACATAGCATGATATAGCTGGTTAAGTACTCTAGTGTGAAGTTTCTTCAGTGAAAGATGTTGTAAAAGAATTTGTTGGTTTTCAGGTGCTTGTGGATGTTTCTAGATCATGTTCAAACTTGGTGCGTGGTTCACATGTCGTCGTATGATTTTGAGGAAGAGTGCATTTAAAAGTTCATGGTGTTAACACAATGATGGCCGACTTGATTGTTTACACTATTTGTGGGTGTGCTTTGGTGAAAGTGAAAGCATGATGAAGCATGTAAGAGTGGATTTAGTCTATGCTAAGGTGTGATGTGGTCTGCATTCATTCCCTTCAAGTGCAAGAATGTTTAGGTCCATACCTAATTTGATTTTTATGGGTTAATTTGTGTTTCCAACTTGGAGAATGTTTTCATGATTGGTGATTGTATAAATAAGTGTCAAGGAGTCATGGATGTGTGTGGGCATGAGGGATATGATGTTTTTGATGCAAATTTCATAAGGGAAATGAAAGCTTTCATGTGTTAGGATATTGGATGCAGTGAGCAGAAGGTGTCTACTATTTTCAATGATGTTGCAAAGAGTTGTTTGTGTTGTGATAGATATTAAGCTTCATTGGAACTAAACTCCATGCATAGTTTAGATGCAACTATATTAGTTCAAATCCTAGAAATGAGCCATTCTTCTCTTCTTTCTTTCTTTCTCAATGTGCAGTGAGTCCACGTGTAGTGAGCATTCTCTCTTTTGGGTATTGAGCCCTTTGGCAGTGAGGCTTTGTAATTCGGTATTGCTACTACATTACATTGTGAGCCAATCCTCACCATTGTTTTTCCCTTTTAGTGTTTTCCATGTAAAATCTAGTGTTCTCTTGTGTATGGTGTTGTTATGATTTAGTTTCAGTTATTTACTTTTCATGCTTAAACATAGTAACATGATTAAAAGTTAATGTGGATCTGAATGTTTGTAAGGGTTTGAAGTTTTTGTTACAACTGATTCACCCCCCTCTCAGTTCTTGTGCATTCAACACTTATTACCTTTTTTATTTATAGTAGATACCTAAACTACATTAGAATCAATGAGGTCTTGAATAATATGTTCAAGATGCATACATTGCTACCTAATATCATGTCCAAGAACCCTATGAAATTGACAAAATGCCTCAAGGTCATAAGATGGAAGGAGAGGTTTGTTTGTAAAAAAAAGTAGTTGAATAGGTCATAGTTGCATTAAATAACTATTTAGGAGTTGCTATGAAATTAAATAAATAGATTTAGATAGTGAAGTGAACTATCTATTTCTCTATTGTTTTGAAGAAGAAAGATCCATGGGAGTCGGTGAAAGTGTCATGGCTAAATTATTATTAACAATTATGGATGTGTTATTTTTGAAAAAAAGTCTTAATTCTTTTTATAATTGTTAAATGATGGAGATGAAGGCTGAAACAACACAATAGGAGCTTTTTGGATTGGTGCCTCAAATTGGCTTAAACTATTTGTTGGTAATCTCATAAATCTATGTAGAGATGAGCTGATGACAAATATTTCATAAGAAGAATCCTGTCCCTAATTATAGGATGTAGGTTTTTGATGAAAACCTACTGCATGTCTGAGTTAGGGAATGCATCTCAAATTTGAGAGAACATATATTGATATATGAAAATGAAGTTAGTGAACTTTTCCTAAGCACCTTGCTTGCAATGCACTAGGTTAGTGAATGTGACTTAGGGCTTGATATTTACCTAAAAGTGCTATAGGAATTGTTTGACCAACTACTCAAAAGAGAGTATAAAATGGTTTGGCAGTGAGTCCAACATGGTGTCCTTTAATGACTATGGGAAAATTTTAGCTAATAACTGATCTTGGAAGATAAAGTCACTACATAGCATAGTGAAGGTAGTCCCATGTATTTGTGAGTAACATTTACCACTATACTTCTCAAATTAAGGTATATTGAAACAAACAAGGAGATGGGTGGTGATAATATTTAGGGAGTGGACCATGAAGATAATATGAGGGGATAAGTAGTTGTGCTGAAGAGGTAGAAAGTGTGGCAAGATACTATTGAAGGTTCCCCATGTTTTGTAATAGCTTATTTATCACAAGATTTATTGTAGGAAAAGGGGTGGTAGTAGAAAAAGAGATAGTGGGGATTATAAAGGGTAGAGTGGGTATAGGCATGGATGTCATATGCTAGGAGGGTAAGGATTACAAAGCTCCAAGGTGCTCACTAGGAAAAGTAAACTATAAAGGATGGGAAGGGGGAACAAACCCATACTAGAGTGAAGGGGGTTCCACACCATTTTGGAAGAACAATGGTTTGTCTAACCATAATGTATAAAACTAGTGACCATGAGTGAAGATATGTAAATATGGTCACTAAGAATAGGCATTGAAATAGAAAGTTACTAACCTTTGATGTTGGAATGCGAGTCTTGACTACCCTCATGATAATTTTATAGTGGTGGAACATTATTGTAAATGATGTGAGCAATACCATGTAATAAGTTAAGACCATTAGCATGATTTGTCAACATGGAATGAAGGGCATCAACAATTGGGGCAGCAACATTAGACATGATGTTCAATACAACCTCATGGTTGAAAGCCACATGTGTCAGGGAAATTTGTGATATGATAACTTGAGAAAGTTGAAAGGGAAGGAAGATTTGTTGGAGCAGTTTCATAAGAAAAAATTGTAAAACCAGGTGCTAGTTAGATTGAAGTAGAAGTACAAGAGTGAGACATTCTAAGATTTTGATAACTTCTATGCACAGCATTGTCTAAGTAAAAAGACTGGGTCATGAAGCTCATCAAATGAATCAGGCCTCACAACACACAATCTAGAATGATGAGAAGAATTATAGATTATTTTTAAGAATACATGTGTTTAAATTTTGAAGAGCATCAGGTTCCCCAAAATGTAGTCTATGAAATTTGATCTAGCAAAGAAAAGTTTAGTTCTCTAAATACCAAATGATTTCGATGGCACCACACTAGAAACAACTATCTCTTCTAAGGAAAAATTAATTTGCTATTACTCTAGGAAGAGAAAATTAAACTAGCTAGACCTAACATGTTTTACCCTTGAAAAAATAAAGTTTTCTAACAAGTTAAAACATGTTGCATATTAAAAATTATTGATTTATAGATTACTAAATATATATTTAACAAATAAGATATAGAACTATAAATGTCGAGTAAATAAGAACCTAGGAGAAAAAACTATAAGCCTTTGTGGGGAATGCCAACATGTCACATGGATATTTTCATGTTGTGCACTATAGTTTTTATGGTATAAAACATAGAGTCTCAAAATCTACTCTAAGAACTATGTCCAATTTGCACAGATATAAAACAACAACAATTGAGAAAACTTCCAAGTGATAAAAGAAAACCAAATAACTAGATTTAATCTATTTATTCAAGGAAAAATGATAAAATAACAAGAAGGGCTTGAAAGATATTGATGAAACCCTCATGTAGATGAATATATTTCTCCAAGACAAACCTATAGCTGTAAGAAAAGGAAAAATGGTTGGGGTTCTATATGAGTTTGTTAAGAATGATCAAACCTCTATTTTGGTCTTTTAACCTCACAATAGCCAAATGATAAAGGGGAGAAAATCGTGTGCACTCTTATCTTATGTACATATAAGAAATAAGAAAAGAAACAAGAATAATGCTATGAATACTAGCACTAAGGTCTAGATAGGCTAAGAAAACTCGTGTGTGTAAAGGAAATGGAAGGAGATGAAAACCCACAAAGTGCCTAGAACACATAAATTGTTCACTAAAAGAATAATATCAAATGAGAGGAAGAGGAACTCTATCACCTCTAATAAAGTAGATGAAAGCTACATAACCAGTGAGCAAGGCACAAGTGAAAGGTCCAACCAAATATAGCAGTCCCATTTCTCATGAAAAGACTAAGAGATTATAGAAATTATTCACATGGAGAGATGTAGGATCAAAACAATATTGTTGTATGCTTACTTGAATCCCAAAGAGAGTTGTAAAGAGTGCTCAATATTATCTAAAAAATTATAACTGAAGATCCTAGCATGAGAGAACTTAAGAGAAGGCAAGATTAGACAAGATTTCACAAGATAGGTTAAAAAATACAAGGTTGGAGGGAAAAGAAGGAAAGATCGGTCAAAAGATTCATTCAAGGCATGGCAAAAGTGTTGAGAAAACTCACATATGCAAGGGAAGGTGGTGGGGAACACTCAAAAAAAATTACTAGGCAATAGATAGTTGTAGGATGCTAGCACATCACATGGATATTTGTGTGTCACAGTCACATCTAAGCAACTTCTATTCCCGAAGCTTCCAAACACCTTAGGATAGCAAGGAAAAGAAAACATTTAAACCAAACTACACAAATATTAACACATGGGATATAACACAAGCACAAATTTGACACCATGGATGGAAAAGGGCTAGGGGCTAATCACACAAAAGTTTGTCCCACTTGTGGGACATCTTGATTTTTTTTTAATTACATATCTATTTTTATTATAAATATCCAATACAGAAAAGGGAGTGGCTAGGAATGCCACTCAATCACCAAGTTTAGGAATAAAACATTACAGTACTGTGAAAAGTTTGTAGTACCAATAAAACATTACATACTTATAATAATTCCATCAAAATATCTTATACTATATACTATTCTTCCACTTAGATTAGCCAAAATATCATATATTTTTGTTATCGTTTACTTGCATCAACTTCTATTCATCTTCTTCTATTGCTCCTTCCTGCCAGTCCTACCATTTCTTAGCACCTGTACTATTTTCTCCTGTCAGGTCCTTCATGCTATTTATGTCCTTGTATGAATCTAGACCTTTGAATGTACCCAAATGTGGTGAAATCCTAGTAATGTCCACTGCATTATCAAAGTTCTAACAAGTGATTTCTAAATCCCTCACTTTTTCATTTCTTTTAAGTTCACATTGATGCTACTTGCTATATATATTCTAAAAATCCATATATTCTTCATGAAATTTCTCATCTACCTTCCTCAGATCATGTAGCCAGAAGTCTTCTATCTTCACATTAGCTCTATATACCTCTACTACTCCTTCATCAATAATTTTCATGAACCTTTCAGTTGGGATTTCAATTGTCATTGACACATGTTGCACAATAAAACATCTTGTGAGTCTATTACTAGACTTAGTAAGAGATCTCCTTTTGCCTTGAAACAACTTTTCATTCCTTTTCTTCCAAATGAACCAAAGAATTTTAGTAGATAAGGCCAACCAAAATAAATTGATATTGACACTTAGATCCACAACATAACCACATAATATTTCTTTCCAACATACAACTTCATCACTACCCCATCCAACAATATTACCCATAAACAAACCCCAGATCCATTTAGCAAAAATGCATTAAAAAAACATAGGTTCATAAGACTTGGGTCATTTACACAATTTACAAACACTTTTTATAAGTCCAATAGACAACTTCCTAATTAATAGACTCCATTTGAAACAACACTTTTTAGGTTCTAGTTTATTAGACTAGCAACTACACAGGCTTTTGGACCACTCAAACTTGTCAAGCTTGATATTCCATTTAAGACACACATAATCATACACTTCTTGAGAATTAGTTAACAAATTGTATATACCCTTAGGTTCCATATGAAAGGAAGCTAGGTGTGCGGAAATCGCTTCCTACACTAATCTAATGAGGAGAGATGTATGCAAATTCAATTTAATTCTCACAACTACAGCAACATAGAACATCTAACAGAGATATTGCAGCAATACAAATACACATAGAAAGTAGACAGAAGAGAGAGAGATAAGATATACGTGGGGAAAACCCTTACGGGTGAAAAACCCCACACTCCAAAACACAGCTCAAATGTATTATAGTAAACAATAACAGATTACAATACAGTTTCAGAGCCAATGCTCTTTCAGGAGTCTTTGATTGTTGAATCTAGAGATATTCCGACAGCATAATAGTACTTGTACCAAAGTTGTCTATCTCCCATCCAAGCACCTATTTATATAGGGTTTACAAGGCAAATATGGAACCTTCTAGAGATGGGCATCCATCTTGGACTCCTGCCCCAAAACCCATGCCTAAGGACACTTGTCCAACATCCCATCCTGAAGTGGGTGCCTAGTCCCAAGATAGGTTATGACAGATGCTCTTACGCACCTTACAGTTGTCATAGAATGCATCATATACTAACTAAAAATATCATATCCTTCTTACATGTCATAACCTCCCTTGATTGCCCAAAGATGTCTTTCTCTCGTGCAAAGATACTCACCGACACTTGTCATTAATTAAAAATCGTTTGAGGTTTCAGGGGCGTTTCCCCCGAGCCCCCATGAGGGTGCTGCCCCTCAACCCCGCCCTGTATCGCGATAGGGAGCACGCCAGAGGCGCTACCCCTGGACCCCGCAAGGGGCTACGCCCCTTGACCCTGTCTTGGGGGCACTGCCCCCAAACCCCTGTTAATTATTCAAGGGGGAAGCCGCAGCTGCCAAAGTCACCAAAATTTACCCTGCTGCATATACACAAGGTGCTGACTATGCCAACTCAACATGGCATAAATAAATACAACATTAGGAATTTGCAAAGGTTGAGACACCTTAATTCCCAACACCATATCTTTTAACCTAGTACCATCCTTCCAAAGAATCTTATCCATATCCTCTTCTTTATTTATCATTTTAATCAGCTCTTGATGTTTGAACAATGTCTTACAAACAACAACATAAGTTCTTTTTTCATTGTCTAGTATATCAAATGCATTATTTAAATTATCCCATTTTCTCAAGCAGTTGTCTTTAAACAGATGACTGAATTCAAAAATACCCTTATTAAACTAATTCAGAGTAGAGCAACCTTAAAGCAGAGCCAAATGTTTATCTTTATGTTTAATATTCCACCGAACTGACCTATACTCACAAATCTCATTGTTATTATGAATTAAATCATCTTTATTAATGAGTGTCTTCCTCACCATTTCCCAGGCACTCCAAATACTTTTAAATACTACAGATCCAATTGTTTTGATGCTAAAACTTCCTAGAATAATATCAATTTCACTCAGATTTTTCCACTATTTTTTTTTTTTTGGAATTACTCCCTGAATATTCTTCCTTATTAGCACCTTCCATAGCTCTTCTCCATCCAAGGATTTAACAATCCACTTAGCAGCTAAGGTTTCTCCTTAAATTTTTAAATCTTTCAACCCCATTCCTCCTTTTCCTTTCTCCATGCAACACCACTCTCATTTAAACTAGTGTTTCTTTTTTCCACCTTTACCATCTGACCATAAGAAATTTCTTATAATCTTCTAAATAGTATTATTCTGATTCCGATTGAACACCCATGTTGAAGCATAATATATTGAGTAGGCAAATAGGATCTTTTGACAAACTTGCGTCCTACCATCTAAGGATAAGTATCTGACATTCCACCCATTCAACTTTTTCTCAATCTTCAAAAACATCCATTCCTACATTCTATTAATAGATGTTTCCATAGAAAATGGAATACCCAAAAACCTCACCTTGTGTTGTGGTCCTCCCCATTTCCACTTATATTCTACTAACCACTCTGGTGGTTCTTTATACCACCCTAGCATAATAGATTTAGTTTTAGATGTACTTTACCCCTAGAAGCAGTGAAGAAATATTCTAATCTCTTAGACATGTTTTCCATATTCTCCTTATTAATAATTAAGAAAAGAGTAGTATCATCAAAAAATTAGATGTTTAATAGTTCTTCATTATTAGGTAATGCTATCCCCTTGATTTTATCTTGAATAAGATCCGTTCTCAACAAATAATGCAAAGCCTCTAAAGTAATTTCAAACAAAGCTAGGGCTAGAGGACATCCCTGTCTAATGGATCTTCTCATCTCAGAAGGCTTTGAGAGTGATCCATTTACCTCAATTTGTGGATTGGCATCCTTAAACAAAACTCTAACCATGTCACAGAAATATTTGGGAAATCCCATTTGCTTTTAGGATAGAAATCACAAAGGACCACTCAACTCTATCATATGTGTTTTCAAAATTCAATAGTAATATACTTCGTTTCTAGTTAAAGTATTTTTTCCCATTACATAACCTCCCAACTAGTAACTAGATTGTCCAATATGTATGTACCTTTTCATAAATATTGTTTGAGTATTACTAATGATCTTAGGCAAAATCTTTGTTAGCCTAAGTGCTAGGGCTTTGGCTAAAATTTTGTATGAAACATTTAGCAATGTAATTGGTCTCCAATTCTTAATAAATCTCTTATCACCTTCCATAGGTAAAAGCTTAATGATTCCTTTATTAATATGTTTACCAAAGGTGCCTCTTTGATAAGCTTCCTTGTAGACCTCCTAGAGGTCTTCCATAATCCAATCCAAATTACTTTTATAGAATTCCACTAATAAGCCATATGCCCTTGGAGATCTCCCATTTTCAAGTGACTGAATAGCCACTTCAATTTCTTCTTTTGAAAGTTCACTATTTAATTTTTTATCATATCCTCATTTATTTTTTTTGGGATTATATCTTGGCGCAGTATTTGGGCTTGTCTATAGTCTTCATTATCATCTTCAACTTTAAATAATTTCCAATAAAAGTTCTTGAACAAACCTCTTATTTCCTCATTGTCATTAACATTTGTGTCATCATCAATAATAGGGCCTATTGTTTCTTCCCATCTTTTACTTTTCAACATATTAAAAAATATTTAGTTCCTCTATCCTCTTCTTTTAACCAATTCATTTTTTCTCTAATTTTAGCTCCTTGAGCTCTCTGAATTTGGAAACAACTCATCATATGTTTAATTTCCCCCATTCTCTTGATAAATTCATGATTACTACTTTCTTTTTGCACATTATCTTCATCCTTAACTAGTTCAACATGCAGAAAAACCTCTTTCTTTCTTCTATCCATAGCCATTTTTTCCCACAGTTTCAAATAAAATATTGGTATTTGTGACCATGTTATCTAAGTAGTGTATAGTAGACATGTTACTAGTCATCAATTTATAAATATTTCTTAGAGTCTTAATACCATCATTACAATCTTTGTTTCTAAAAAGCTTTGTATTAAGTTTATAAAGATTATCTTTCCTAATATCTTCTTTAATCACTACACGTGTTTACATAGGATGGTGATCTGATAAAGCATTAGGGATTACTTGCACATAATTAGCATTCTTTTCCCTATCCAAATAAAATTGATTCTTGTTCACATAAAACTTGTTCAGTCTATTGTAGATTATTTTTCCACTTTGTTGACAATTTCACCAAGTATACCATATGTTACTACTCTTCTCTTTATTACCCTCTAGTGGATCAATCAACTTAAGAAGATTCTTCATTCTCATCCAATAGAACTTTTCATTCCCTTTCCAATCCCACTTATTACCCTTTTCTATCCTCCCTCTATTCTACAAAATTGAAATCCCCTCCTATTACCCAAGGGACTTTAGGTAATTCTGTTGCCATCCACTTCCACAATTCAATTCTCTCCCTATAGTCATTCGGGGCATAGACTAAACAAATCCCTATTTCATTATCATTATTTTTCACTATAAACCACTAACATCTATTACACAGAGAAAATCCTTTTCTTATTATACAATCAACCCACTTTAGGTTAATCAAAAGATCTATCCCACATTTACCTTTCTCATGCTTGGTAAACATGGTCACTGAATCTTTCTAAATAAATTTCAAATTATTTTCAAGTTGAAAACCTGTTGCCTTTATTTCTTGTAGCAATAGGTAGTCAAGTTCTTTAGCTCTTTTATTACAGAATTCTCTAATTACATACTTCTTCTCTAGGGATTTCATCCCTCTAATATTCTAGCTTACATAGTTATGATGAAGGAGATAAATCATAAAACACACAACAACAGAAATGGTACACAGAAAATAGAATATTTTTTTATTGATTTGGACAACTTATTACATTACAAAAGCTCAATTACAATCAGAGGAATCAATCCTCTATAGGCTGTAACACACTATAGCTACACATCACTAGGCTCTGGAATCTTCTGCCTTCTGTAACCCCAAATCAGCTAGGGTTTATGTTTTACCACCTATTCTTGACTCTACACTTTCCCCCTTAACTCTACTACTACCAAAGGTTCCCAAAATAGTCATAAATAGCACTTTTTGGCGGCTTCCAGCTAAATTTCAAAATTTGCAACTCCCTCCAAAAGCAGGTCAACTTTCGGGAAGCATAACTTTTGATTCGGGTGTCCGATTGACAAACCGTTTTAGGCGTCAGAAAGCTCGCAATGTGAACTATCATGCCAAAAATCTATAAATGGATTTCCATCAACTTTTTAGGATGTTATGGGATGTTTTAGTGCCTCATATCTCATTTCAAAAATTTTCAGGGGCTTTTCAAAAAACAAAAACTTTAATATCTTTCAGCTCACAAATGATCTTTTCTTGATTCCTTCGCCAAATGTCATTTATTTCAATTATAAATATTTATGTAAGTTTTCACTTCAATCCATTCCCAAAAGCAAAAATGGTAGTTAAACTTTCCAAAACTGGGAGTTTGCTATTTTTAGCAGTTTGGAAAAAACTGAAACTCCTACATCATTATTTAGGAGATTATAGAAATAGAAACACTAATTATGGAAAGAAATGAAAACAACTACAATGATTTTGAATCAACTTCTTTTTGGGTGATGCAAGATTGCCCTTACACCACTAGATGCTCCTGTATCAGACACCCAGGATAATTTGAGAAGTGACCGTGTCACATCTCAGGTGTTTGTTTGAGGAAAACTCAAATGGTCAACCTCTACCTTAGACAACCAAGAAGAATCTTCAATAGGCCTTCCTTTCCATTTCACTAGATATTTTTCATATTGCCTATTCAGATCTCCTCTATCTCCTCCATTGAAGTAGATGCTGGAATACTCCACTATGCTTCTTTTGGTCCATTCGTTGTTCCACCTTCATGATATTCTGATAAATCAGCAATGTTGAAAATAGGGGAAATATTGATCCCACTTGGTAGCTCTACCTCATATGTATTTCCTAAATCATGCTTCTTTAGTATTCTGTATGGTCCAAATTTCTTCATTTTTAACTTATTATAAGTTCCAGTTGGGAACCTTTCTTTTCTCAAGTGAACCATGACTTCATCTCCTACCTGGAACTCCTTATATCTCCTCTTCTGATCTACCCTAGCCTTGTACTGAATATTCATCTTATTAATGTGCTTTCTCACCTCTTCATGCAAATTCTTCAGATGTTCTGCAAAGTCGTCAGCTTCAGCACTTGTCTTTTCTCCTTTGTCCAGCTTCCTTAACTCAGAAACATTTCTTGGGCTATTGCCATATACAATATGGAATGGTGATTTACCAGTACTCCTATTGACAGAATTGTTGTAAGTAAATTCTGCCTATGGTAAAATCAAATCCCATCCCTTGGGCTTATCTCCTACTAAGCATCGTAGCAGGTTACTCAAAATCCTATTCACCACTTCCATCTGTCAATCAGTCTGTGGATGGTGTGCAGAACTAAACTTCAAATCTGTCTTCAACTTCTTCCATAATGTCCTTCAGAAATAACCAACAAACTTGTATCTCGATCTAAAACTATGCTCTTTTGTAGACCGTGTAATCTCACCACCTCTCTGAAAATAATTCAGCAATATGAACAACATCATTAGTCTTCTTGCAAGGAATTAAATGTGCCATCTTTGAGAATCTATCAACCACCACAAAAATGGAATCATGTCCTTGGTAAACCAAGAATAAAATCCATACTGATATCATCCCATGGCTTCTCTGGTACAAGTAGTGGTTGATATAGACCTGTATTCTGACTTGCTCCTTTCACCATCTAACATACTCTGCAACTCTACACAAATTTCCTCACATCCTACTACAACTATGGCTAATAATAATTCTCACCAACAATAGCAATGGTCTTATCTCAACCAAAGTGTCCAGCCAATCCCCAACTATGCTTCTCCTTAATCAGGTTCTCTCTCATGGAACTCCTCAGAATGCACAACTGGCTTCCTCTAAACAACATGCCATCTTAGATTATGAAATCCAACCATTTTGTCCTATCCAAAGTAACAGGTTCCAAACAAGCTTTCCAAGCCTCTGCAAAAGCTAGATCTTTAGGATACAAACTTTTGAGCTCATCAAACCCAACAACCTCTATCTTCATTTCTGTCAACAAATTTTGCCTTCTACTCAAAGCATCTGCAACTTGTTGGACTTCCCACTCCTGTGCTTCAAAACAAAAGTATAACTCTGCAAAAACTCAACCCATTTTAAGTGCCTTTGGTTAAACTTTCTTTGACTATTAAGATACTGCAAAGCCTGATGATCAGTATATAAAACAAACTCCTTTGGCAACAAATAATGTCTCCATTTCTTCAAAGCCTAAACTATTGCATAAAATTTCTGATCGTTAACAAAATACTTTTTCTAGGCATCATTAAGCTTCTCACTAAAATAGGCAATGAGCTTACCTTCTTGACTCAAAATAGCTCCTATAGCACTACCACTAGCATCACAATCTACCTGAAATACCTTATTGAAATATGGAAGTGCAAAATAGGTTGCTCTGTGACTTTTTGCTTCAATGTATCAAAGCTTTTGTCTGCTCCTTTAGTCCATCTAAACTCTTTTCTATCCCCTCTCATTGTCTCAGTTAGGGGTGCACAAATGCTACTAAAATTCTTAATAAACTTTCTGTAAAAACTTGTCAAACCATGAAAAGATCTTACCTCTATAGTACTTCTCGGTGTAGGCCATTCAATGATAGCCCTTACTTTTTCTGGGTCCATCTTAAGACCTTCCTCTAAGACAACAAATCCCAGGTATACCAACTCCTTCTTTGCAAAACTACATTTCTTCAAATTAATCAACATCTTCTCCTCCCTCAGCTTCTCTAGAACTCTTCTGATATGCATCAGATGCTCATCCCAAGTCTTACTAAAAATCAAAATATCTTCCAAATAAACAATAACAAAACTTCTCAAAAATTCTTTCAGTACCTCGTTCATGAGCTGCATGAATGTGCTCCATGAGTTGGTTAGCCCAAATGGCATGACTAACCACTCATACAAACCCTCCTTTGTCTTGAAGGCTGTCTTCCATTCATCTCCTTATCTGATTTGGAACTGGTGATACCCACTCTTCAGGTCAATCTTCATGAAGTACTTGGCTCCACTCAAACAATCCATTATGTCATCCATTCTTGGTAATGGAAACATGTACTTGATCATGATCTTATTTATGGCTCGAGAATCTGTACACATTCTCCACTCCATCTTTCTTTGGTGCTAGTACTGTAGGTACCACACATGGACTCAGGAACTCCCTTAGTAGTCCCTTCCTTAACAACTCGTGAACTTGTCTGTTCAACTCTTCATTCTCTACTAGAGTCATTCTGTGGGTTGTCTTATTTGGAAAACTAGCTCCTGGTATCAAATCCATTTGATGACTTATCTTCCTCACTAGTGGTAAACCTTCTGGTGCATTATCAAAGATAATGTCTTGAAATTCTTCCAACATATCTAAAAATTCTGCTGGTACATCTTCACATTTCTCTTGACTAATCTTAGGAATCAATGCAAAGCAATGACGCTCATGCTTCATACCCACCAAAAATTCCCTGCCATCTACCAAGCAAATTCTAGCAGTACTACATACCTTTTCTTCCACCTCCTTCAAGGGCTTCAATTTATGATGAACTCCATCCTTTGTTAAGGAATATGTGTTTGCACGACCATCATGGACATCACTCCTATCATACTGCCATGGCCTCCCCAACAACATATGACATGCATCCATCGATATGATATCACATAGCACCTCATCATGGTAGTCCCTAATCTTGAACTTCACTAGACACTTCTCATTGACCAAAGCTCTATGGTCCTTTTGCAACCATGTAATCCAATATGGATGTGGATGCTTTCTTCTTGTCAACCATCTCCTCTGAAACAAGATTGTTAGTACTTCCACTATCAATAATAATATCACAATACTTACCTTCACATTTACACCTTGTATAGAATAAACTCTTCCTCTGATTGGGTTCTTTCTCCTCATTCAACAAAGTTCTTCTAACAACTAGGGTTTCTCCCCTTTCAGCATCTTCAGAATGCTTAGATTGTGCATCTTCATCTACATGTGCAACTCGTGCATTACCTTCAGGTCTTCTATTTGTCCTTCCTTGATGTTGTAGACACTCATATGCTCAATGCCTTTCTTCTCCACATTGGAAATAGGTTTCTCTGAAACCTCCTCTTCCGAGTCCTTGCCCAGGTCTGCCTCTTCCTCTTCCTCTTTGCTCACTATTGTTCTGGTCACAAGGGCAGTAGGCATTATTCCCTCTTTGATTTCGACTAGTACCAGATTCTTCATTTTTTTTATCTTCATTACGGCCTCCATAGGGTCTTCCACCAGTCCTTCCACCTTGACCTCTTCACCTTTTCTTGCTATCGAATCTTTTATTCAGCTTCTCTTCTACCTTCAGGGAAAACCGGTATGCATCTTCTATGGTGGTCATTCTGACTAGGCTCAACTCCTCTTGAATACTTGGCCTCAACCCATTAATGTAATGGGCTACCTTCTCCTTGTTGGCCTCTACATGGCCTGTCCTAATAGTAATCTTATAAAACTCTTCTATATACTCCTTAACAAACTTGTTACCTTGCTTTAGTCCTTGCAGTTTCTTCAACAACTCCATCTCATAGTCCATAGGAATGAACTACTTCTTCAGTTTCTCCACCATCCGATCCCATCTGGTGATCTTTCCTTTTCCTCTTCTAATCCTCTCTAACTAGACCTCCTTCCACTAAATATTGGCATGGCCCTTCAACTTTGTTTTTGCAAACTTGACTTGATCCTCCACATCTTCATACTCAAAATACTCCTCCATGTCATTGATCCAATCAATAAGCTGTTCCAGATTCAAATCTCCAGAATATGTAGAAACTTTGATCCTAGGCCTCTTTTTGATCTTTGAAATGACCCTCAACAACCTAACTTTTGTAGGATCTCCTGCAGCTTCTTGTTCTTCCTCAGATAGCTCTTCTTCAGCTTCATCCTCGCTTTCTTCTCTTATTCTCGGTTCAAACCCTCTTCGCAGCTCCTCTTGCAATGCATCGATTTGCCTTTTCAAGGCTCTAAAACCCTCTTCTATTAAAGCATTCCTCCCGATATGATTTCTTTGTGGAGGCATCTTGATCTCCATAGCAAACCCACAACCTCAGGTCCTAGTACAAACTACCTCATGGTCGACGATCTGTCTACACACTCAGGAACCCTTGCTTTGATACCCCTTGATGAAGGGGGTAAATCATAAAACACACAGCACAAATGGAACATAGAGAATAGAATATTTCTTTATTGATTTGGACAACTTATTACATTATAGAAGCTTAATTACAATTAGAGGAATCAATCCTCCACGGGTTGCAACACACTACAGCTACACATCACCAGGCTCTAGAATCTTCTACCTTCCATAACCCTAAATCAGCTAGGGTTTATGTATTCCCACTTATTCTTGACTCTACACTTTCCCCCTTAACTCTACTACTGCCTAGGGTTCCCAAAATAGTCATAAATAGCACTTTTTGGCAGCTTCTAGCTAAATTTTGAAATTTGCAACTCCCTCCAAAAGTAGGTCAACTTCTGGGAAGCATAACTTTTGACCCGAGTATCCAATTAACAAACTGTTTTAGGTGTCGAAAAGTTTACAATGTGAACTATCACATTGAAAAACCTTAAATGGATTTCCATCAACTTTTTGGGATATTATGGGATGTTTTAGTGCCTCATATCTTGTTTCAGAAATTTTTAGGGGCTTTTCGGAAAACAAAAACTTTAATATCTTTCAGCTCACAAATGATCTTTGCCTGAATCCTTCGCCAAAGGTCATATTTTTTAGTTATGAATATTTATGTAAGTTTTTGCTACGATCCATGCCCAAATGCAAACTTTCCTAAAATGACAGTTAAACTTTCCAAAACTGGCAATTTGCTATTATTAGCAGTTTGGAAAAAACTGAAAGTCCTACATCATTATTCAGGAGATTATGGAACCAAAAACACTAAGAAATGAAAACAACTGCAATAATTTTTAATCAACTTCTTTTTGGGTGATGCAAGATTGCCCTTACACCACTGGATGCTCCTGCATCAAGTTAAATTTTATTATCAATATTGCCTTCCAGTTTTGTACCATTATATAGCCTCTCAAAGCACTTCGACATTGATTCTCCTTTACCTTTTTTCCCATGGTTTATTGGTGCTCTTAGTCCTACTCAAGTTCTTCATTTTTTTCCCTTCCTCCTTTTTTTCCACATTTACCTCCCTCTTATTATTTCCTTCTTTGGGGCATTCTCCTTTTTACTATTCACTTTCTCTCTATTTTCCTTACCCTTAAGGGATATATTCAAGGTTTCTTTAGATCCATTCTCTTCTTTTTTATCCTTGTCATCCAAAGAATTAGCATCATAATTGCTAGACCTACAGTATCCTCCATTGACACATGCCTCAATTTATAGTCTGTTACTTCATTATTCATACCCCTAATATGTTCCCTAATCTTGTCCATTACTAACTCCTGAGCATTCTTTTTATGATTATCATCGTTATTCAACTTTGATTTACATGTCCTCTCAATAATGTTGTTCTCCTCATTGCAAGAGTCCACAATAGTGGCGCTCTTATTATCATGGGAAACAACATTCTTATTATTAATCATTTTCTCTTTTTTGTTTTGAACACTCATTCTCAAGACCTTCTTCCTTAGTAATTTCCATATTATTGCTTTCCACCTCATGTGTGTTTATCATGATATTAATTTGATTCACCATCTCTCTGAGATCTTCTTCCATCCAAAGATCCTCACAGACCATATTATCCTTCCCTCTACTAAAATTACTTTTTAGTTTAATCTCTTTATTTGTATTCCCTATAGAATACCCTTTGGGCTCTGTGTTCAAATTATTTCTCTTAATAGACATTTTCTTATTCAATTCATGTAGGGTATCTTCTAAATTTCCTTTCATAACCCCTAAGGTTTCTTCCAGGTTATCTAGGGCCTCACTAGAGTTTTCTACTGCATTCTTTGTGCTCATATTATTCGACCCTACTTTTACAAATTCTTTGTTATCATTTTTATTTTCTCTTCTAGAAATTATAGGGCAATTCCTTTTTTGGTGACCATCGACTTTACACAAAAAACATGAGTTCAATCCCCCCAAACCCTCAATTTCACATTTCATACTCTAGTTACAAAATTCTATTTCAATTTCATCTAACATATTTGTTCCAATTTTTAAAGAGACAAGAACCCTCGCATCCATATGCAGTAGATTTGTTCTTGTATCCTCAACCCTTAGCACATTCCCTAGTGGTTTTAACAAATGTTGTAAAAATGCCCACATTTGCACTAGCACATTTTTCACAATCAACTACTGAGGTTTAGAATAAAACATTATTTCCTCATGATTCACCTTTGGATTCCATGAAAATGATTTAAACATGGTTTTCCCTACTTTCCAAAATTCCTTTTTTATTACTCTCTTTTGCATGTTCCTATTTTTTAGAATTATTAAGAACAACTGGGCCTTGTTTATCATTCTGCAAAAAGACACAAAAATCCCCAGTTTCTTACCCCACACATTAACTAGCCGATTGTCAAAAAATCTTCTTGAGGGTAAATTATCATTGTTCATATAGGAAAAGAATATTGCTACATTCTTCAGTCTATTTTCTTCCTTTTTTATAGCCCTTACCATATCTTCATTAGGACAAAGCTTAACAGTCATAGGCAACGGGAGATTCTTACCTTGTTCTTCTTTTCCTGTGCCATTCTCTTCTCTTCGCTTGTTGGGATTTCCACTCTCTACTATGAATTCATTTTTAATCTCAAATGTTTCCTCTTGCATCAATGTTTCAGCATATTCTGGTTCTAAATATTCCCTATATGTTTTTCTCCCACTATCTTTCATTTTCTCTTCATTATCACTTCCCATCCCTTCCCATGCTTAACCATCACCACATTTACTTCCTTGTACCCTGAATCTTAGTTGGTGTATGATTACATATATCAAAAATAACACAAAAAGCTCTACCCTAACCCTAAACTAACCAAAATAAATCACAATAAAATAGACAATCCAAACAAATCTAACACAACCTACGAAAAATAGATATGGGCCATGTAATCTGCAACCTCCAATACAATTTGGGACTAGGTATCAGTTCCTCAACCCTCTAGGAAACCTTGAGTCTGCTACCTCAGGTTTCCATTGATCATTGTTGTATTTACCACATCTTGATTTTTCCCTGAAAGCATATATTTTTTAGACAAATTAATGGTTTAAGTCTAGATGGATTCCATCTAAGTGGTTTTGATTGAAGGTAGTTAAATCAAACTCCCTTCAATATAACCCCCTAGGCTTAAATCAAACCCTCGATGGACTCTCCTTCACACCTATCAAAATGTTGATAAAAAATCAATTTTGCTTCACCTTTTGAGGGATCAAATGAAGTAATTTTGAAATGCCATTTTGTAAGTATGTAGCCCTTAGTATTACCTTTCCAAAAATTATAATATGTATTAAATTTTCATTAATATTATATTACAAAAAGTTATAATGAATATAGGTCCATTGCAAAAAAATAATAACTTTTATTCAAGACACTAGGAAAAATAGCAAAGATTGTTAGAAAAATCTCAAAAAAATGCACTAAACTCCACATATATTTCCTTGTTTCAATAAAAAAATAATAATATATGCTAAGAGAAATGCATTATGAAATAATACAAGTCTAAATTTTTTGTTAGTACTAATTCAAAAACTAATAAAAAACAAAATATTTAATAAAAAATTACCAAACAATATCCATGCACTAGACAATGGAGTTAATGTTCTAATTCCAATAAATCATGGAAATTTTTTATTTGTAATGAAAGTTATGTGTTATGGAATAATGCCACTTAATAAAAAACAACATAAAAATTGATTAAAATAAAAAATAAAAAATGATAGAAATAATTCTTTAAAAACTATAAAAAAAATTATATCTCGAATCTACATAAAAAATTTCACAACTCATTAGTTTACATCATCCTTAAATTCTTGACCATTTGTTCCCTATATTTGACAAAAATTAAAAAAATGTTAATTTTGAGAATCCCACTTAGGCCAAAATATGGGACACAATATTGTGGTCTCACCCTAGAACAAGTGTTTTAAAATGAGAATAAAAATATACTATGAGAATGGACACCAAAGTGAGAACCAAACATAGCATGAAATTTCAATGGTATGCAATTTTTTATGTTACAGAAAGTTTGATTCATATGTTATTAGAGATTGGCTTGTTAGATACATGTTGATTTCAAACATGTTGGTGATTATTTACTATTATTTTACTTTATTGTTTTTGGTAATAGTATGGATATGACTAGGGCTCTTAAATCTCAACTTTCTATTTGATATGAAGAAACTTGGGGGAGCTAATTTTATCTTAGGAATGGAGATAAGGATGAATAGAACTAACATAAAAATAAGGTTCAATCTCTAGGGGGTTCACCTCTAAAGCAATACATTATCACACACATGCATATTGGGGTTTTTTAAATAACCAAAATATGACCCAATAAATCATTTCAATATTAGGAGGAAAGGGGATAGTGTAATTAATGTGATATGGGTAGGTATTGTGGACTAGGAAGCATGCATAGAAGGAGGTTTGGGTGTTTATAAATATAATCCCAAATCCTCTACAAATCACTTTGCACAAGTCAATAAGAGGAAATGCCATTCACCATGTTGGTCTTGTCAATCTTGTCAAGGTTGTGAAGCTATATCTTCTACATTGCATAGTCTTGTATTGTGTTAGTACCTCACAATAATAGGAGTTCCTACTTGATCCCAACTCTAATGCAATTAACAAAGGAAACAATGGGTACACCAAGGTCATGTAGATTTTGTACAATCCTACCCAATTTTCCTAAAACTAGTTACTAGACACTTTTTGTTAATTACATGACCCTACCTTGAATCATCAAGTATCTCAAACCCTTCCATTATAATTTGGATTAATATTTATACCATACTTGAGATATATGTTATTATGAGATTGGCTATTAGAGTTGGTGTGACAAGGGTTTACAGATTCTTGGTGAAAATAGGGAGGTATTTTAATTATACTAGTGTAAGCAAAGGAGTATAAAAACATAAATTTGAGGGATATAAATAAAATTAGGTGTGTTTATTAGACACTACAAATCCATGAACTATGTTATTGGTTTATTATGTGAATCTCCTAGGGTTTAGTTAGAGGAAGTATGTTAACTTTTTTCTTAATATGTAGGACTACAAATTAGTGAATGTTATCATTGTTATAGAAAATAATTCTTTTAGTAGAATAGAGTTATTTGATATTAGATTAGATATAGGACATGAGCCATAGCCCCTATGTGATTGTAGTTGGTAGTATTTTGTATAGTATGATCTGCACTAGACCAAACATTACCCAAGCAATGGATATTTAGGGATTTATGAATTCTAATTAGGTGAGAGATGTGGAGAGTAATCTAGCTCTATTAGTTCCCATAGTTGTTTACCCCATTTAGAGGTGTGATTAGTTACATGATAAAATAATAGGTTTTTGTTTCTCTTTAACTATAGAGGTTGACTACATAATAGCTACTAAAGATGCAGTCTAACTTCAAAGATTGTGTTAAGATATTAGGTAGAACTAGTATGGTGATCTAGTGTGATAGTTAGAGTGTCATCATCTTGGCAAATAAATTTACCTTTCATGCACATATAAAACACATTAATGTAGTATCACTTTGTTTGTGACATGGTGGAGTATATAAGAGGGTTAATGAATGATAAGATGGATACTTCTATGAATTTTGTCATTGTATTAATGAATCCTATGGTCATAGACAAGTTTAGATAGTGTAAGATGGCTATGGGGACCATCCCCTATCATATAGTACACTTTTTTTAGAGAACCTTATGATTCTTATAATATATACAACAAATGAGAGATTTTAAGGGAAAGTGGACTAAGTGTTGTTATACACCTTGCAATTCTTATGTCTAGTTGAATTAATCAATATAATTTGTAATATTATAAAATAATGTGTCCACATGTAAAATGACACCCTAGGTAATTGGATGGAATCTTGAGATTGCATTATTGTTCCATGGTTTTAGTAAACCGTTCATGGTATTAGGCTTCTTTTGCCTATATAGATGGCTCGGGATGAATGATATATATATTTTTGTTGGGTTTTACTACCAACATTCATCCAAGTTTAGAGTACAGATATCTTATGAAGCATGAAGGATTTTCTATTGTATTATAGCACTTGTTGTTGACTAATGCATTGGGTGTGTGTTTTGTAGGCCACGTCTTTCCATTTGCAAGGTTTTCCTAGAATATGTTATGTGTTGTTTTCTTGTTCATTTTCACTTATTCCTTTCTTGTTATTTATCTACTATTGCCACTCTATTGAAATTGTTATAGATTTGTTTAATTTCATTGTCCTCCTAATTGGATTAGCTAGGATTTTATCATACTTTCCTTTCACTAGTAGGGACTTAAGATATACTAATAAGAATTAAAACATATGAAAAGATAAAGAAAATCATTTCTATATCACTCATATTTCTTCCATCCTTAGGATGGCTAGAATGCATGATCATGAAAATTTTGTGCTTGTATTTTTATTTTCATTTTGGGTATATTCTAATAGGGTTATCTTTAGTGCAATGACTAATCTATAAGTGGTATGTTTCTATATAAAATTTGGCAAAGAATATTAACCTAACATAATTCTATTTGCACATTTACCTAGGGATCAATCATAGTTCTAATTTTATCCATCCATTATTGTAGGTTAGATCCACAATCATAGATCTAAACAAGTTGAACAATTTTACATGTGTAAAAATGACCCACATCAAAAATTAAATTTAAAATTGGACCCTCACCAACTTCCTCTAATTAGTCATTATGTGTATATCTACATGACTGTGAAATTTGTTGACTTGTGTATTAGGGTGTTATATTTAAGGTCAAACTCTAATTCATTTCAAATTATAAAGATATCATCAAGAGTACTTATCTTTTACTTGTACATCATCACATCAAGAGCATACTAGAGCATCAATATTGAGTCATCTACTTACCGTAGCATCTTAGGTAGCATTGCATGTTTTCTTTTTGTCTTTTATCATTTTCACCAAGCTATTAGATTAGTAACATGTGATGTAGGAGCATCCTTGGTTCAAGAGTAATCTTGCATCAACCAAAAAAAATTTGCATTTCAGTTTGTTTCTTTTCATTTTCTAGTTTAGTTCAATTAGTAGCTGTTTCTGTATTTTGGTCTGCATTCTTCTGCAGTTTCATTTCAAACCTTGCAGATCTGAACTTAGCATCTAAACACATTCATGCACATCATATCCAAAATTTAGATCATTTGGATCACTTGTACCAAAAAGATATCATTATCAAAAAATTGACTATTTTCTCATAACAAAGCATCTTGACAGTCTCAGACAATGAGCTAAAGGAGAAGACTTGCTGAGCTAAATGGCACATCATTCAATGTTGTTTGGATCATGGCCAACCTTCCCTAAGATCCGTACACTATTCTATTTAATTTTAGAGGAGTTCTATATGATTAGGTCTGACCTATTCGTGTACACACATTAGAACTCTTAATTGGAGTTTGTGATCTTCCTTGGCAGATGCAAAGGAATCTTATGTTCTGGAGATGATATATATTGATGTAATAGATGCCTAGGAAAGTAGTGATTGATAGTGATTGATAGTTCTAAGTTTGATAGTTTGAATTTCTTGAGAAGGAGCTTCAAAGCTATATCTTGTGCATATTTTGCAATTTTGTAATCAGGCTTGTGAGCCCTAATTGTAAGCCCACATGTTACTGGCTAGTTTGTATTTTGGATCTATGATATATTGAATGACTAAATCTACATTTACTTTATATCTTTGAGTTGTTTCCATTGTGTTTACTCTTGCTACACGGTTTGGACTATTCACCTTGTGGACCCTCCTAACTATGACTACACCAAGTGGTATTAGAGTGAAGTTTGAATTTTTGAGAGTGAATTGAGTGAAGTTGGCAAAGGAATTCTATAAGATATTGTTGTGAATAGATTGCTGAATGTAAGACAAACTACTTGTGTTGTCAACATATCACCTATTGTGAGGCAATTATCACCTTGTAGCCCAATCGCCGAATTTGAGGCAGTTACACTTGATCCAAGGAAGAATGCCATCGAGGAGAATACCTGATGTTGGTACTATGGATAGAAGAATGGATGAGATTATGGAAATGATGAAAAAAATGCGAGTTCGATTAGATTTTGTTGAAGAAGATCAAAGAAGAGGACTAACACCTCGAGCTAATGTTGAAAGTGATGATGAAGAATTTCAATCCACCAATCAAAATGAAGTAACCCTAGGAGATGAAGAGGAAGAATTGGATCAATTCAAGAAGTTGTGAGCTATTTCAAAGATTGGGAAAAGAACTAGAGTCAATGTACCAAACTATACTGGCAATTTGAATCCTGGAGAATTGATCAATTGGATAAATGACCTAGAAAAATACTTTGAGTATGAAGAAATTAAAGATCTGGAGAAGGTGAAATTTGCAAAGACAAAGTTGAAAGGACATGCTACTATATGGTGGAAGGAAGTTCAATTGGATAGAAATAGAAGAGAAAAAGAAAAGATTACAAAGTGGGGCAAAATGGTGACAAAATTAAAGAATCAATTTATACCTACTGACTATGAGTTGGAACTATTGAAGAGATTGCAAAACCTGAGACAAAAGGAGAAATATGTGAAGGAATACACTGAAGAATTTCATAAGATGATCATAAGGATAGGACATAGTGAAGCAAGTAAGGAGAAAGTGGCTAGATACATCAATGAACTGAGATTGAACATTCAAGAAGGACTAAGTTTGATAAGGATGACAACATTGGAAGAAGTATATCA
Source organism: Cunninghamia lanceolata (assembly GCA_027924645.1). Lineage (NCBI taxonomy): Eukaryota > Viridiplantae > Streptophyta > Pinopsida > Cupressales > Cupressaceae > Cunninghamia > Cunninghamia lanceolata. Next base: position 3,857,685 of record BSBN01000071.1, on the reverse strand, counting down.
GTTTACCCTGAAAGTTGAAGAAAAGTTGAACAAGAGGCATGATCAAAGATAGAGAGGTAGAGGAGGTAAATTTTAGAGAGGTAGAACATTTTTCAGAGGAGAAAGATCATATGTGGAGCAGAATAGACAAGAGAATACATTCAAGAGGGAGGACAAAGATAACAATGCATGCCAGAGAGATGAATTGAAACTTTCTACCACAGAGGAAACCCTAGTCCATACTAGAGTGAAGGATACAAAAGAGAAGGAAGATGACCTGATAAGAGAACATTTAGAGGAACCTGTTTTAAGTGTGGAGGTGAAGGACATAGAGCATTTGAATGTAATCAAGGGAGTACATGCAAGAAGACAGAGAACAGTGGAAGAGCAACCTATGTAGAAGAAGAACCTATTGGATCACCTAGTTTAGTTGGTAAACCTAAAAAAGGAGAATCACTTGTCATGAGAAGAGCACTATTTCAAGTAGAGACAAATGAGGAACCACCACAGAGGAAAAGTTTTTTCAAAACCAGATGAAAATCAGGAGGTAAATGTTGTAAAGTTGTAATTGATAGTGGTAGTTCAGATAATTTGGTTTCAAAGGAGATGGTGACTAAGCTAAAGTTGGAAAGATTGAAACACCCTAAGCCATATCAGATAGCATGGATTTAGGATAATCATAAGGTACTAGTGAGTGAGTAATGTTTGGTGAAATTTCATATTGGATCTTATCATGATGAAGTATTGTGTGATGATATGCCTATGGATGTATGTCATATTTTGTTGGGTAGACCATGTTAGTATGATAGAAAAGCTATACACGATGGGAGAAAGAATGCATAGACTATAACATCAAATGGAAAGAGAATTACCTTGATTCCTTTGGAAGATGAACCTAAGAGTGAAGTATGTGGGGATACTAGAATCTGTTTGATAGATGGAAGGAAATTTCTAGATGGTTTGAGACATGAGAATATGTGTTATGCTTTGATTCCTAAGAAGCCTAAAGACCTAAAGACAAAGACTGAAGAATCACAACTAGAGGAGATAACTGAGTTGCTGACAGAGTATGAAGACATCATATTAGATAATGTACCTAAAGGATTGCCACCAATTAGGAGTATCAGTCATCACATGGATCTTATACCTGGAGCTAGTTTGCCTAACAAAGCAGCACACAGAATGACACTGATAGAGAATGAAGAATTAAATAGAAAGATATATGAGTTGTTGAGGAAAGGTTTGATAAGAGAAAGTTTGAGTCCTTGTGTAGTACCTACAGTGTTAGCAGTGAAGAAGGATGGAGAATGGAGAATGTGTACAAACTCTAGAGCAATAAACAAGATCACAGTTAAGTATAGATTTCCTTTACCTATGATGGATGATATTATGGATTGTTTGAGTGGAGAAAAATATTTCACAAAGATAGACTTGAAGAGTGGATACCATCAGATCAGAATTAGAGGAGATGAATGGAAGACTACTTTTAAGACAAATGAAGGATTATATGAGTGGTTAGTGATGCCTTTTGGACTGACAAATGCACCGAGTACTTTCATCATGAGGTTGATGAATGAAGTTTTGAAGAAATTCTTGAGTAAGTTTGTTATTGTATATTTGGATGATATTCTAATTTTCAGTAAGACAAAAGAACATTTGTGGCACCTGAGACAAGTATTGCAGAGATTGAGAGAAGAGAAATTGTTGATAAACATCAAGAAGTGTAGTTTCATGAAGGAAGAATTGGTATACTTGGGGTTTTTGATTTCTGTGGAAGGATTGAAGATGGAACCTAAGAAAGTGAGATTAATTGTTGGATGGCCTACACCGGATAGCATTGGAGAAGTCAGATCATTTCATGGGTTAGCTAGTTTCTACCAGAAGTTCATCAAAAAATTTAGTTCAGTATGTAAGCCTATGACAGAGACAATGAGAGGTGACAAAAAATACTTTAAGTGGACATCAGGAGCAGATAAAGTTTTTGATTTTTGAAGTAGAAAGTGACAGAGCAACCTATGTTAGCATTACTAGATTTCAATTAGGTATTTCAAGTAGATTATGATGCAAGTGGGAATGCAATTGGAGCAATGTTAAGTCAAGAAGGTAGACCTGTAGCATATTTTAGTGAGAAGTTGAATAAATCAAGGAGAAGATATTCAGTTTATGATCAGGAGTTCTATGCCATAATTCAAGCCTTGAAGAAGTGGAGACATTACTTGTTTCCTAAGGAGTTTGTGTTGTATATAGATCATCAAGCTTTGCAGTATTTGAACAGTCAAGGAAAGTTGAATCAGAGACATATGAGATGGGTAGAGTTCATGTAGAGTTATACTTTTGTATTGAAACATAAGAGTGGAAAATCAAACAAAGTTGTAGATGCACTGAGTAGGAGAAGGAATTTGCTAACAAAGATGAGAGTTGAAGTTTTGGGATTTGAATAATTAAAGAACATGTATGAGGAAGATCTTGATTTTGTAGAACCTTGGAAACCATGTAAGGAACCTGCTGTGACAGATAGAAGTAAGTGGTTGGATTATTTCATTTAGGAAGATATGTTGTTCAAAGGAAACCAATTATGCATACCTAGGAGTTCAATGAGGGATAATTTGATCAAGGAGAAGCACAGTGGTGGATTGGCAGGAAATTTTGGCATTGATAAGACAGTGGCTTTGGTGAGTGAAAATTAATTTTAGCCTCAGATACATAAGGATGTTAGGAAATTTGTGTAGAGTTATAGAGTTTGTCAAGTTGCAAAAGGGAATAATCAGAATACTAGTTTGTACAAGTCTTTGACAGTACCAGAGAGACCTTGGGATGACATAAGTATGTATTTCATAATGGGATTACTGAAGACATAGAGAGGACATGATTCCATATTTGTAGTAGTGGACATATTTTCAAAGATGACGCATTTCATACCTTCTGAGAAGACAACTGATGTAGTTCATGTGGCTGACCTATTTTTCATGGAGATTGTGAGATTGCATGGATTACCTAAGAGCATAATTTCGGATAGAGATACAAGATTTCTTGGATACTTTTGGAAGACACTTTGGAAGAAGATGAAGACAAATTTGAAGTTTAGTTCAACATTTCATCCATAATTTGATGGATAGATAGAAGTAGTAAATAGGTGTTTGGGAAACTTGTTGAGATGTTTGGTTTGAGAAAAGACAAGAAATTAGGATTTGATTCTATCACACACAGAGTTTGCATATAATAATTTAGTGAATAGGAGTACCAAAAGAGCACCATTTGAGATTGTGACATGAACTAACCCTAGAGGAGTAGGAGAATTGAGAGATATCAACATGGAGGACAAAAGGAGTGCAGAAGCTAAAGAATTTGCTGGACACATGGAGACAGTGCATAATCAGGTTAAGATGCATTTGGAGGAGATGAATAGTAAGTATAAAGAGAACATAGATAAGAAGAGGAGACACAAAGAATTTTTAGTTGGAGATGAAGTGATGGTATATTTGAGAAAAGAAAGATTTCCAGTTGGGACATATAACTATAATGTCAGAAAATGTCCCCTTGGGGGCTTTTCCCTCAAAAGGTTTAGCTCCCAGGTCTCTAGTGTGTATTTAGGACATCTTGAATCATAATTCAACATCTTGATGGAACGAACCCTGGGTATCATGACAAATGGGACCTAGGGGGACCCCTTGAACCTAACCCTGTCCAAAATAGGGGGCAGGACTTGGGTACCCACACCGTAGTCCTGCCCTATTTTGGGTCAAGCCCAAATTTCTAGTGTTAGTTTATGACCGTTATTTGGTCCCTAGGCTGACACGGTAAGTTTGAATTTATGAAATCTTGGTGGGAGTGTTTGTAGTTGCATATAAAAGCATGTTTAGGCATTCATTTGTAAACTAGATGATTACTAGCAAGCTATTATGTTCTAAAGGTGATTCAAGGCTTTCATTGTGTTGCAAGAGCAGATTTGTGTTGTCTATGTGTTTGTGTTTGTAGATTTGAGCATCCATCTCTTCATGGCATGAAGAGCTTCTTCCTCCATGAGATCTTCACTACTAGGTGACATTCATTCATATTTGTAAGCATTTATCATTTGGTTTTTGCCTCTGCCTCCCTAGGCATGCACTCTCTATCTGACAATAGTGTTTGCAAGACTTGAATGTCTCTCTAGGGCTTGACTGAGGCAAGCCTCTAAACACCACAACCCCCTCCCAAAGTTTTATGATTGCAGGTTACAGGTGTCACATCTGGAGAAAGTGGAGTTGCAGGGAAGGTCAGCAGGCATCAAGGATTTGAGATCTGAAAAGAAGATGAACTTTGGAGCCTTTTCGAGACTTGGATGCTAGTCCTTGTGTCCTCCATAGTTGAATTTCTAGAAATAGAAGTTATAGTGTAGATCAATGTTGGAAGGAGATCAGGATTCCACAAAGAAATTGGTACCTTAGACTTGGGTGCCCACTCTTTAGTCCCTGACTTTTTCACCTTGAAACCCCAAAAATAGGTGCATAATTATTTGTCTTTTTACATCTCTTTGTAGTAGCATTTTCTGATATTTGTCTGTTTACTGTCGTATTTACATAATTAGGGTTTTAAGGTGTAAGTGAGCAGAAGAGATCATAATTGGCAATCAAATCATAAAAATCCAAGATTCCCTACATCTCAATAGTGACCTAGGGTATGATAGTACATTGCAACTTGACCCTAGGTCCTTGAATGTAAGGGTGAAAGGAGGATATACACCAAAACTAGTCAAACATCAACTATCCAAAAATCACCCTTTACAACAACAAGTTGAAGATGAAGAAGTTTGGACCATGTAGGATACTGAGAAAGTTTGATTCAGGAAATGCATATGAAGTGGGGTTACCAGAGACATTGGGCATATCACCTATTTTCAACATTGCAGACCTATATCAGTATCAAGAAGTAGAGTTCAGTGACAACATTGAAGAAGACTTGAAGAAGCAGTTCCCACAACAAGCACTGGAGAAGATTGAGGACATCTTGGACAACAGAGTTGGATGCAACACTAGAGGAAGACAATACAAAGAATATCTTGTGAAGTGGAAACGTAGACTAGAAGAATACTCATCTTGGATTTCTCAGGCTAAGGTACTAGACCGTCTTGGTTTTCCTCCAGCCCCAGCAAAGTGAGGGACCAACTTTTTCAATAGCCCTAGATGTCTGATGCAGGAACATCCCTGGTTCAACAGAAATCTTGCATCAACCAAAAAATAATTTGTATTTTAGTTTGTTTCTTTTCATTTTCCAGTTCAGTTTAGTCAGTTCACTTAGTAGCGGTTTCTATATTTTGGTCTGTATTCTACCACAGTTTCATTTTAGACCTTGCGGAGCTAGACTTAGCATCTAAACACATTCATGCACATCATATCCAAAATTCATATCATTTGGATCAAGTAGCAAAAAGATATCGCTATCAAAAGATTGACTATTTTCTCATAATAGAGCATCCTGACAGTCTCAGACAATTAGCTAAAGGAGAAGACTTGCAGAGCAATTCTTGACTTGCGGAGCAATTCTCAATTGTGGAGCTAAATGGCACATCATTCAATGTTGTTTGGATAGTGGCCAAACTTCCTTGAGATCTGCATGTTATTCCATTCAATTACGGAGGAGTTCTATATGATTAGGTTTGACCTACCCATGTACACACATTACAACTCTTCATTGGAGTTTGTGATCTTCCTTGGCTGACACGGAGGAATCTTATGTTTCAGAGATGATATATATTGATGTAATAGATGCCTAGGAAAGTAGTGATTGATAGTTTTAAGTTCAATAGTTTGAATTTCTTATGAAGGAGCTTGAAAGCTATATCTTGTGCATATTCTGCAATTTTGTAATTAGGCCTGTGAGTCTTAATTGTAAGCCCGCATATTGCCAGCCAGTTTGTATTTTGGATCTATGATATATTGAATGACTGAATCTCCATTTAATCTATATCTTTGAGTTGTTTCTGTTGTGTTTAATCTTGTTGTATTGTCTGGACTGTTCACCTTGTGGACCCTCCTAACCCTGACTGTACCAACATGGGTTTAACCAAAGGAGAACAATTGTAGCTTACCAAACTCCAAAATGGTGTTCATTGACACCAACCTTTTGCATACATAGGTTTCAAACATCAAGGTGAATAAGTTTTAGACATCAAAAGCAACAAAATTCAAATTTGTAGACCAAGTTCAAATCCACATGTAGGTTTAGATCTAGAGTCATGAAGGTCACTTTCACGATCACAAACTTGAACCAAAGCATTAGATAAAAAATTACTAGTACAAAGTCAATTGTCTAACATCACATAATGCTCTAATAAATTGACAAATTGATTATTAAAATCTGACACAATGAAATCATCATCAAACTCTTAGCTAAGTACCATTATTTTTATTTAAATCCAAACATTTATTTCATTATCATTATTATTCCCAACTCATTTAATAGCTAAAGTTTAGCACCTACTTAAGTAACATGATTGTCTTACCCTAATTTATCTATATAGAATGTGATTTACTCCTATAAATAATGAGTAGAATGTCATAATTAACTCCTTGCATTTATCTATGATTAGAGCAAGTCTTTAAGAAATGATCTACTTAGTGACATGTACATTTATAAAGAGTTGCATGTCATGCAATTCTATACCTATGAGGCATAAAATTTTCCTCAATGAACAATGTATATCTTATGTCAAATCCTTCAAAATGCTTTCCAATATATCTGTGTATTGAATCATTTAGAGAACCACATTTGTTTTATTGTATAATTTGTCAAATCATCAATAATTCAAATAATATGGAAGAAAATAACACTACTCTATATTATTAGGAGAGGCTCTTCAAAGTTAGACAGATAACAATGTATCACATTGTTACCATTTAACTACAAACCTGTATGATAGTTATCGCCAACCTAGATATAATGACAAAATTTGTAATTTTTTTTCCATATTCCCTCTTTAATTCACTATTATATTTTTGTTCTCTTTTCAATTTGTTAAAGTTATCTTTACAATCTATATTCCTTATTTAAATTATACATTTTAACACTTTCATAAACTAATTTAAATCTTAGTAAACATTAACTTCGTTATCTATTATTATTACTTCCTAAAGTTGAAAATAGTTTATAGTCATTTAATGAGCAATATCTATCTATCTATCTTAAGAGTCTAGACAGATGAATATGTGAGCTTATTTTATCCCAAATAAGGAAAAAGAACTCGTATGCTTTCCATCTTCTTCACTGCTATTCGATGATACATTGATCTATGCCATCTTAATGTTGCTTTCCACATGATCTCATGTTGGAGTCTGTTTGCTGTTCCTTGCGTAGGCTGGTTGTATTTTTCTAGCTGTTGCTTTTCATCCCCATATTTCTTTGTAACTTAAGAATAAGTTACATTGATTTATCTGGTTGCTTAAAGGAGGCAGAACATTTATAACGTGGGGACGACTATAACATGTGTATAGTATATCCAGATCAACAATTTTCATTCGGGTAGGATGACCCTGAAAGTCTAAGGCTAATCTTAAAGTCTTGATCTTTATGGCCTACATAAAATCAATCATAATTGTAGGTAGAGATGGGCCCTTTCTTTTGTCTGAAGAAATCAATTGGTTCCTTAAAGGGAACAATTCAAGATCCCAACCTATCCTTCTTTGCCACTCTTGTAGCTCAAGAAAGTTGGAACAATAAATCATTGGAACTTCGCAGAAAGAAAGTTCATTCTTTATTTGTGAGACCCACCACCACCATTCTTACTAAGTAATTTCTCTCATTCAAATAACCACAGCCAAGGCCTACAAGATTTCTACTTACAGTGGGAAGAATTTTCAACAAGTTAAAAAGAGAAATAGCAAATTCTATTACGAAACTAGCACGAATCTGCTACTGTATTTGTCAACGCTGATCTTAGCTTAGCCCCCTTCTTTATAATCCTGGAATTTCCTTTACAAAATACACACAAGTGGGTTCATGTTTTAGGTGCCCAGTAAGCCATTTGTGCTATGATGAGGGCAAGAGCAAGATATTTGATCTGTGCTTTTTATTGCTTATTTGTGTTCACATTGTTATCTTCCATGGAAGCCAACCGATTACTGAGAGAAAAGACTTATGAAGTGTATAGTTTCAAGCCTGCTCACTCTCCTGAGAATATGAAGAATTGTTTCAAAGAATACTGCAGTCGTTCAGCACAAGAAGTTGATCCCATATACGGAGTTCAAAAGAGAGCTGTGCCCACAGGTCCTAATCCCTTGCATAACTGAGATTACTATTATTACTATAAGGAAATGCATGGAATAGTCCAGATATTGAAGCTGCAACCATATTATCAATGGCAACAGGCATTGTTAGGTTGGGTTTCTCCTGGATGGAGAGCTGTTCTGGATTTTACTATTACTGTTTTTCAGTTTATTCTCCCTCTGTAGCTTCTCTGCTTTGAAGTTCATTGTTGCTACAGAATTATACCATATAGAGCATGATGCTCCAAATAGAAGAAAGAATGTTTGAAATATACAGATGTGTATGTCATATGAGCAAGTTCCTGGTGTAAACCCCCATGAACATATTATTCAGATTGTCTTTTAATCTGGGCTTCTTCGATTATGCATATAATCATCATGCTCAATATGGTATCATGAATTACTGTACATTTTTTTCTCTTACCCTGTCTGCACGTTGTGTATATCTCAATAGATCATACATGAACTACAGCTCTATGTAAATTATTTTATAAAGGATATGTGGTTTTGGTATACAAAAGCAAGGATTTGCAGTGTTTACATCGTTTAGTTATATATTGATTTCCTCAGATAGATAGATTCACAAAATTTCGATGGGATTGCAATAATCTCACATACATATTCTCCATGATTAATCTCAGATAGATTGATAATATTATATATCTTGAGTTCTAGTTGATTGAAGAGAATAATATCTGATATTAGTTATATATTGATTTCCTCAGATAGATAGATTCACAAAATTTCGATGGGATTGCAATAATCTCACATACATATTCTCCATGATTAATCTCAGATAGATTGATAATATTATATATTTTGAGTTCCAGTTGATTGAAGAGAATAATATCTGATATGATGAATGTATAAAAACATACAAAATATGTCTTATATGGGATGGATAGACGTTTGATCTCCTAAAGATGATTCATTGTCATCAAATACCGTATATTTAGTTGACTTGCTAAAATAAAGAGCTATTTTCATTTAACCAATTTTTTCTGGGGGATAAACATCTGTACTTTTATAGTTCTAAGGTGTTGGGTGTATAAATTGTCAATTAGGGGATAAACATCTGTACTTTTGTAGTTCTAAGGTGTTGGGTGTTTAAATTGTCAATTAGTTTCTGTTTGATGTTAAGGATTAGTCATGATATCTATTCAAGGTGTTGGGTGTATAAATTGTCAATTTGTTTCTGTTTGATGTTAAAGGATTGGGAATATCTATTCAAAAAGTTATTGGAAATTGAAATACAATCTCATTTTTATATGAATGTCCTAAATTTACACAACAAACATTGATCTCTGATAGACTCTTTTTAAAATCAAGCATTCTTACCAGTAGGACTAACAGCCACTTTAAGCTGTTTAACCAATTTTGGGCCTTCAGGCTTCACATTGATCAATTTTGGGCAATTAGATTGCATCACAGTAGACTTAGATCTTTCTATAAACGTGTTTGAAAAGACTGGAATGGTTGACATGGTTATGGTGGAATTTGTTTCAGACACTAGAAGCAGAAGGTATCAAGAATGAAGTTTTCTCAAACATGACCAAATGGAGTCATTGTCATTGTTACTGACTTCAAGCTTCCACAGGTCATCAAAATTGCAAGAAGTATTCGTACACTTCTTACAATTGTTATTGTTGTTCAATATACAATGATTGGGTAACTTTAATGAAAATGAATTTCTTTCCATTTCAGCAGAGAGCAGTACTATGTTAAACTATTTGTATTATTCTTAATGGTCCAGAAACACAATCTAATAACACATTGTTTCAAAAAGATACTCCTTAAATTGTTGCAGACAGTAACAAATAAATATTCCTCCCATGCTTTACGGTGCTCTATGTTTCACAACAAAGTCTATCTTTTCAATCCATTCTAATATTAGCACCATTCTGAACATCATTAGGCTAAAAAATCCAGCCTAGCCTACAGTTTAAAGCTTAAACAACTGGCAATCTAAAACCCCAATTATCAAATAATGTCCAGGCTGTTAACTTTTTGGCAAATTGAAAGGTGCTGACATATCTGAAATTATCTGCAAAACTGTCTGTAATTTGATGAGTAATATCATTTATATAGCAGTAAATTGGATTGACTTTAAAGAATGAAATCTCCTTAAAGTCCAAATTTATTAACTTTACAGAATGGTCTATGACAAATGCCAAGAACAACCTAACAAACAGGATTCTTAATTAAATTTCGCTGGACATAGCATTAACTGCTGATTGAAAAGACAGAGCTGATACGTCTGTCACATTGGTACACAAGCAATTTGAATATTTTTTTAAAATGATGAAGTTCCAAAATACCCATTAACCAAACAAGAAGAATCAAATCAGCTTTCATTAATGTAAAGGTGAAAATTTATGTTACTGAATTTACAGATCTCAGTAACAGCTAATTAAGAAAATATCCAATTTATGTTTGGCTGTAATTTCTGCATGATGGCCACTCGTCAAAGTTCAAATCGTGTACAGGAACTCTAATGTATTGAATTCTTGATGTTTACTGCAAAATCCTATTTCTAAATCAAAGATTGATTTGCTTTTATGACCATGACTACTTTTTCTACTACGATAGCAATGTTGCCTGGTAGTCGGCCGTCCTATTCTAATTTATCATGAATGAAAGTCAATGTATTGGAATATTTTTAATATGTTGCGTGTGCTAGATTATGGAGATTTTCTTTGCCTAAGGAAATGACAGGATTTTGCTGTAAGGAAGTGACGTGATGATGTTTATAACTGGACTTTTGAGAGATCTGAAAAGCAAATAGCCCAATTGCTACGTAACTTAAGTTACCTTACAGACAAATAAAATTGTTAGAATTGAACAAGTATTTCAATGGAAAGGAGATTATGCCACTCACATCTACCAGGAAAATAAAAATAAAAATGAATGCTTTGTTATTCGTCTTGGATGTCAAAAATGTCATCTTTTGGTTTGGATTTATTTATATGTCTTTTAAACACATTTGATATTATGATGTTTAGGCTGTGTTTGAACATTATACTGATTTTATTCAATATTTTAATATTTTAGTGCATTATCACAATTCAGTATTCATTGGATTGATGACTTGAATGTTGAAGTACTGCATTCAATAATTTTATTAATATAAAATGATATTTAATTAATATTAGGTACAATTGATGTTAAGTGTTTGCTAGGATTTAATTTAAGTTTGAACCTTTCAAGTTCTATAGTTTAATTGATATGGTAGCTACAATTTATCTAATCACTTAGTTATCAATGGATGGAGGGCTATAGGGAGACTTACTTGATTCTTCAAATGTCAGGCTTCCTTTATATATTTTGGCCGATAGGCCATTCTATATGTGCACACATCTTGTAACTGCCAAAAAATTGGTAGTCCCACTAATTTTGTCGTCCACAAATTAAAAAAAAAAATTGGTAGTCCCACTAATTTCATCGTCCACAAATTTAAATTTTGGTAGTCCTTGATTTTTTGGTAGTCCTTTGATTTTTTTTCTCCAAAATTTAATTAATTTTAGTGGAGCTAATTTTAGTTTATGAGAATATGGATGATGGAAATGGAAGTGGAAGAGTTATGGTGGATGTTACAAGAAGGAGAGATAATGAAATGTTCTTTTCTATATATTTTCATATTTAGCCTTTGGAATAGGAGGCAGATTTGGGAAGGCTTCTGTTTGGGAATACAAATTGTGCAGGTTTTGCATGATTAATTAGGAAGTGCATTGTTGGGCGGGCAAAAATTGGTAGCGGTAACCACAATCGTATTGGGTAGACACCACTGTGGATCATCATCATCATTGCATTTTATTTCAAAGCATGCTCTACAGGTGAGCCCATTATTGAATAGAGCACTGCTTAGAGATGTCGTGTTCGTTCCCTATTCTTGGCTGTATAGATTTCCATATCCACACGCACCACCTACATTATTTCTTATTTCTCAGCATTATTCATCAACATATTACTTACTATATTACTATGCAATGGAGGATAAAATAAAATTAAGCTGTTACCCATAGTGCTAGATGCATCACCGCCCCCATAAAACGTGGCATGAGCACTTGTCCACCCACAAGCAAATTCAAATCTGTTTATCCACAACAAACCCAACACAACAAGTTCAATAAACGCCATTGATCAGAGCCTAACTACTACTCACTACCAATTTGTGCTATTGCCTTGTATAGTGGCACCAAAGGTGCTATCAAATGCTACCCTATCCTAATGCCCATTCTTGCAGACCGTCACTGTCTTGGAAGTGAATTATTTTTGTAGCATCATTGATTTGTTTAGATTTATAAAATACCTATAATGTTGATCCAGTGATCTTTGCCTTCTAATCTTTATTTTTTTAAAGTAACCTTCATCCATCCTTTTCTAACATCCCTAAAGGAAGAATTTCTTTAGACTTCAGAGGAATCCGTTTTTCTTTTGAATTCTTTTCAAATTGAATAAGACCTATGAGTATGAGGAATCCATTTTTCTTTTGATTGCGAGTCTGTTTTGAATAATATTTCCATTTTTAGAAGTCGATTCTACAGTTTGTTTACAAGATATACAAAGGTGAAAGCACAAATGAGGAAGGTGGAAGTCTATTAAAGATGAAATATTCTAAATGTTGAAAAGAAAACATTATCTTTTGATACAATTTGTAGAATAGGCACAAAATGGACTCCTTGGAAGTGGTTTGAATTAGTATGAATTCAAGATGTGGGAGCTCCACAAAATTATGGCTCATTTATGAGAATATAAATGTTTTCTTAAGAGATGCACAAGCACAAGATATACACAAGTTGGATTCATTAGATTTGTTGAAAATGATAGAAACTTTCAAGCTGATGCAATTGGCGGATACTATGATTAGAAATGCTCTTACAAGTGCACATGCAAATGTTGGAGCATAGAGAAAATTTCAAGTTTAGTTCTAAGAGGAAATATTATTCTTTTGTGCGTAATAAGGATATATCCAAAATGGAATTGTTAAAAAGAAATTAATAAAGTAGGGATAAAAGTTTTCTTTAATTTTTCTTAAGAGGATGGCTACTTCCAAGCCCACTCGTATCAAGTAAATATTATTATAAGTTTTTATTATGATTGGAGTTGCCTAATTTTTTTCTCTTATTATGAATTTGCTTACAATTAAACTTTTTATAAGACTATTTGATAATGAAATATGTGATGAGCTAAAATTAATTAATGGTGCGATATTTTAATAATATTATATGTTTATTTTTTCCTAAAGTATTGAATTGGTATTAATAATATTGCCGAGAATTGTATTTATAGTTTATTTTATATTGAGAAGAATTACAAAATAAAAATGAATGATATGATATTATTTTTTACATGTTTTTAATAAAAAAATGGTAGAAAGGAAAATAAAGTTCATGCCCATATATGGTCACTTGAAAGTCCATTTATCCATCAATTGCAGTATTATTGATTAAACACAGTTACAAATTTGTAATATGATGTGTTGATAATTTGTTTAGTTTTTAGATTTGATTTGATTGTTTTATTTTTTTATAATTAGGGTTAGACTTTATAATTTTATAATTTTTTATAAAGTAAATGCCAAAGTTCATTCACATAAACATGTGCATACACAGTGAATACCAAAGCTAACTTTCAAACCTACCCACCCACACATAATAAAAACCATAGTTCATTCACACACACATACAGTTGACACAAAGTGAACATCAGTGTGTTTGTACACACATAGAGTGAGTGCTAAAGCTCATTCATAGACACTTCACACAAACTGAATGACAAAACTAAATATCTTTCACACACACACACACACACACACACACACACACACACACACACACACACACTTTTCACATGAAGTGAATGCCAAAGTTAACTTTCAAACATGCACACAATGAATGTCAAAGTTTATTCACACACACACATACAATGAAAGTCAAAATTTATTCAAACACACAAAGATTCACAATGAACATCATTGAAGTTTGTTTGTAGACACATTTCACAAAAAAGTGAAAATCAAAGTTTATTCATACATCACACAAAATGATATCCAAAGTTCATTCATGCACACACACAAAAAAGGAATGTTAGTTCTTTCAAGCACATTCCACATAAAGTTAACATCAAATTTTATTCATAAACTCTACACAAAATGATATACAAGGCTCATTTGTACACACAAAATAAAGAATTTCAAATCTTTCAATTGCATTCTACACAAAGTGAATATCAAAGTTTGTTCATACACTCCACAAAATGTGTTAGCTTAAGTTCATTCATAAATAAAAAAAAACTAAATGTAAAAATTCTTTCAAGCTCACATAGATACACAACAGATTCCAAAGTTGCTTCAAACACATATACCACACAAAGTGAATGCCAATTTTTTTAAAAAAACACACACTACAAAGTGAATGCCTAAATTAACTTTCCCACACACACACAATTTACATAAACAAAAAGTGAATATGCCTATGTTCAAACATAATTCATTCACACAAATTTAGTACAGGCATGCATTAACATTTAAGTTCAAACATTCCAAACTCTGAACACTCATAAAGTGGGTGCCAAATTTATAAAACACGGTTAAGTTCAAATACACACACTAAACAAAGTGAATGCCCAAATTAAATTTCACACACAATTCACACAAAATGAATGTCAAAGTTAAAACACACACTTCACACATAGAAAGTGAACATGTGCCAAATTTTAAACATGCTTAATGCACAAAGTTAGTTCAATCACACACAAGTAAACACTTGAGTTCAAATATGCCAAAGAACAAACACACACAAAGTGAATGCCAAAGTTAAAGCACACTCTTCACACAATTTTAGTTCGATCACTCCACACATAGTTGATTCAAACACACACTTCATACATATATGTTTTTTAAGAGTTATTTTGTGCAATGATGGTTCACCTAATCTCTTGATTGCTTAGAATTTATTTAGTTCATTCATGATTTACTTCATGGGCTTATTCATTTAATACCACTCAATTATTTTTATTTGCAAAAGAATAATTAAATTTCTTATTGTATTTATAGCCTTGTCTACCATCAACTACATGTAATGACTTTCCATAAAAATATAAATATAAACTATTTAGTGATAGGTCTATAAATATTTGTGCCTATCAGCCATTCAATAGCACCTTTGGTGCTTTTACTAGTTATATATATTTGAATTTTTGGGTCTATGTTTTGGTTGACATGGTAGGTATAATTTATCTAATTGCTGAATTACCAGTTGATGGAAGATTATAGAGAGATTTACTAGATTCTTCAAACATTGAGCATCATTTACATGCATACATACATACTTCATTGTGGAATTTTGAAAGATGAACACACAATTGTTAAATCAAGATATGCTATAGCAATCAATTTATTGTTCTTCTCCATTTGTTTATGTTTATGTGGTCTACCTAGCTTAAATAGTTGGTGGTTTATACTTTTGAAAGGAGTGAAAAGATATATGTGGAAATAAAGCTCACAAGATTAATAACTATTTTGAACCCATAGTTATAGGTAAAATGGAAGGCATTTGGTCCATATAAATTGTAGGTCAAGGGTTAAATAAACATGTGAAGCTTGGTAAGTCATGTGGTAATGCTTTTGACATTCTATGTCACATGTCAGGGGTTCAAGTTGCATGCCAAGTCTTTTAAACAACCACATGAGGCTTGGTAGTTGAAATGTAAAGCTTTCAACTAATTGCCTCAAGTCACATGCCATAGCTCTTAAGTAACCATGTGAGGCTTAGTAAGAGAAATGGTGAAGCCACGCGAGGCTTGGTAATTACAATGGTAAAGATTTCAACATATAGACTCAAGTTACAAGTTAAATATCTTAAATAGAAACATGAGGCCTCATAAGAGAATTTGTAAAGGCACATGAGGCTTGTTAGTTGAAATTTGGTAAAGTTTTCAACTTATAGCCGCATAAGGTTTGGTAGGTTTTGAGTCACACATTGAATCTTTTAAACAATAACATGAGGATTGCTAAGTGAGTGAAATGGTAAGTTAGGGTTCAATGCTAGGAAAGGTGACTCAACCTTGCTCCTAATGTTTAGAATGTAAAAAGTGCAATTTTTAGGCTATAGAATAGAAAACCTCAATTTTTGGGCTATAGAGGTAATTTTATCCTCCAAAAATAATTCGAGGTTGTTTGACATCACTTCTAGGGATGTCTAGTATGTATATCTCTTCGAGATCTACAATTCCAAAAAAAAGAGGTCCAAACATGGCCTCTTGGATCAAAAGTTATGGCCTCTAGAAGTTGGACCTGTTGCAAGTATGGGTTGAACTGGTGTTGTCATTGATGTCAACATACTCATGGTGCATTAATGAGAAGGATTGGATGAGCTGTGTGCTGAGGATATTGAGAAAATTAGTCTCAATCAAGAATAGTGAAGAACAATGATGATAACAAGGTAAAAGTCCAAGATGGGTTGAGGATCAGAGGATGCGGTTTAAAGGGTTTGTATATATAAGTCTTGAGATGCTCTAGTCAAGTTTTTAGGGATCCGCATGAAGATCTAAAGAAGTTATGGTTGCTCAAGTAGAACCAGTTCTGACAAGTGCTCAGTGGTGACAAAGTGAGACACATAGGTCCGGTAAGGTCCGGTAATGCATTATCCCACTCTGCAGATTTGAGGAAGTGTTTAGGATGTCCTTGTGAAGTGTCAAGTAGATCAGTTTGTGGTTTGAAGGTCCAAAAGAACCTATTCCTTTGTGACAGTGATAACAGACTATGTTCTTGAGTTCTCGAATGTAGGAGAGAAGGATTTCAGTAAGTAGAGGAAGTGCGGATGTTCCTGGTGATTCAGGAAAGCTTGTGAAGGTCCTTGGATTATGTTCAGTTCATGTAGATGGTCCGCATTAGAATTGGAGCCCAGAATTGAAGAAATACTTCCAGATGAAGGTGTACTTTCTGTAACTGGCCGACCAGATGAATTACACACCTTGCGAATGTTCTTGTGGTTGCTTGCCGACTTAGATGTTTGTTCCTAAGTTGATGTCGTGTATAAATAAAGGTTTGCGAAGTCATTTTAGAAGTGTACTTGTGGAGATCAGGAGAATAGTGAAAGGAAGAGCAAAAGGATTTGGGCTTTAATGGAACTAATTCAAGCATGGTGACAATGCTATTTACTAGTTCAAGTATGTAATACTCATTTATTGTAGACAGTGTGTCTCTTCTAGGCAGTGAGCCTCTTATGAGCAGTGTGCTCAGGAAGTGAGCCCTAATTGGCATGTGCCATCTTATTCTTTCTATTCTTCTAACAGAGAATAATATCTTGGGTTAGTCACCCCGTGGTTTTTCCCTTAACTTGGTTTTCCACGTCAAAATCTTGGTGTCTCATGTGTAGATGTGTTTTTTGCTCTTGGTTAATTACATTAAGTTTTCATGATTGATTTATTGTTAATGCAAAGTGAATGCAAGTGTTGAAACAAGAAAAGTTTTGGACAACTGATTCACCCCCCCGTCTCAGTTGTCTGCCCTAAATCTAACAAGACCTTCCAGAGGGATTTACACTTGTCGACCAACTTATGGCACATGTTATGACATATCATAAGGCATCTTTGAATAGAGATAATGGATCCAAAATTGAGCACCCAAGTTGGTGAGTGGATTATGACATGCTTATGGCAAGTGGAAGGAATATGTTATTTTTAGCTTGTGGACTCATCTTAGGATTTTGGTGTTGTATTTCTAATTAGGGATTTGGGTGCCAAATTTTGTGTAGTTTTATCTCATGGTTTCCTAATTACCATTTTCTGATTTCATGTATTTCCTCCCCTATTTATTGGGTGCTTGATATGGAGGTTTTGATAGTGAGTTTTGTAGGTATTGTTATGTTGCTAGAATTTCTCCATATCTTTGGCTGGTGATACTCCTATAAAGTCTTAGACTCTATAAGTGTATCGTAACCTTTGATTACTAAAGAACACATTAAGTTTCTTTAGAGTGTGGGGTTTTTCTTCTAAAAGGTGTTTCCCCATGCAAGTCATTGTGTTATGGTGTCACACCCCAGATTTTGACTATGTTTTAATTTTTACTTGTATGTAATTAGTAAATAATTTTGCATGGATTAATGATTTGATGTTTAGTGAAATATCATGATAAGTCAATAATTTCATGAGTTTATGTTTATATGATTAGAATTAAAACGTGATTATATGATGTCAAGATATTATGATTTCATAAGGTTTATGGATTGACTAACAATACACTAATCCTAGTTTGGTGATTGCAAGTGGTTATTAGGAAATAGGTTTTTCCCGCCCTCTGAGAAAGAGAGGGAGAACATCATCGGAAAGAAGTGAATAGACGTATGGATAAGGATAGATTGTTTCCATCTAAGTCTTGTGTTGCACAATTTAGTGAACCCTCGTCAAGTTTGGTAAGTTGTGCTCAACATTTTGGTCTAAGTTGTTTTAGACTCAACAATTGTTGATTTTATCAATAAGATGCATTAGGCATAGTTTTGTCAAGAAAAAATTAATCAAGTTAGTATGTCACTATCAATGAGAAATGGCTGATAGTTGATAAAATTTTATTGTCAGAAATTCCCGATAAGGGATTTTATCTTGTTATTTTGTCTTTGTTAGTGTTTTCACAAGATAGAGAGGGGGAGAGTACCTTGACCCCATTCTCGTATCTTGTTAAATTCTAGAAACAACCTGAGTTTATGATGGGGAGCCTCAGTAGGTAAGACTTGCTCCCTCTTCACTATGACCTTTACCATCGGTGAATACTTACGAAATGTTGCCGATACGCCGATACACCAACTTAGTAGATGCTTGGCATGACTTGCTATTATCGGTGGACTAAAGTTTCTATACCTTGATTCACCATTACGAACGGTCACCATTTGTATTCGACGAAAGATACATTATCCACATACATTCTCAACATGCTTTTGTGATATGCATTTGCAATATACATTCGATGAAATGATACGAAACTTACGCCGATGCTAGTGTCTTCGGCAGGACCCTTGTCATCAGCAAATGCTTACACATTTAGGCCGATGCGCCGATGGACCAACTACTCATCGGTGTGACGAATGCCTTTGGCCAAACCCTAAGATCTCTTGCCACCAGTTGATTCCTCCCGATGGATCTCCGTCGATGTCACTTGTCTCTTGTTACCCCGATCTGAATCTTAGGCCACGACTTCCTTTCAATGGCTCAAACCTCTCTTCGGCCAGACCACCCTTATCACCCTAAGCAAGAAATGGTTTATTGATGGCCTCTGTCTCACTGATATCAGCTCCAACTCCTCCAATCCAAACCCTAGCACATGGAGATGCTAGGTCGTCTACTGTGCACCTCGCATTATCTGGATCCTCTGCGTCGCCGAATAGGAAACAAACGAATATTGTACAATGAAGCCATTCCACTGATTTCGACAGAAACCTCACCAGTGGAATGCTTCACATCAACATTTTGCAACAATGGAAAGCACAGAATGGAAAGGAAATCTACAACTATGCAATTGGTAATTACAGAGAATGGAAAACAAATTGACAACACAGAAAATAGTTTGATTTCTCCTTAACACAATACATGATTACATTCAATCTCCTCTCTGCTTTGATCTAATTATAATATCTAATCTATATGCATTTGATTCATTTCTTTGGGGTTTATAAGATTGCCCTGAGGAATACCAACCCTATTCCAAGCAGCTAGGAGAAAACTAACTGATTCCAACTGTCTTACCACTAACATTTTGACAATCGTGCCCTAAGTACTTGGGACTTACAAAATTTGTTCTAAGTCTAGATGCAAAATAGAAATGGCATGCATTGGTCGAATAGACCTTATTACAACACAAAACTTGATTTCCTAAACAAAACATAAAATTAATGCCTCATGGAGGCCACCTTGTGTTAGGTGCTCCTACACCATACACCCCACCTATTAAAGAACTCATGTCCCATGAGTTGAGTCCTTGTCTTGCTCCACCTATATCCTTTGCTACATCATGCCTTCCACATGATCTCTGGACTGCAACTTGCTGCCATGGAATCAAAAACTCATGCCTAGCATTGTAGGATCTACTCACACCTTGCCATGAGTGAGTGCTTGCAACCAAACCCATACTTTGCTCGCCATTCTTCCTTACTGTCATCTCTGCCTGAACACCTGCATTCCAAACCTTGTTTGATGTTGCTTGTACTGCTGCTATGGTAGAATATGTTTGCCTTTCAACTCTTGTTGGCTTTAGATGACAAACAATGGTCCCTACTATGATAGCATCCTCTTCTTTCCAATCAACTTGTGGCTGCTTGCAGACCTACTCTTTGAGCTCCTTCTAATCCATCTCAAACATTACCATCTGATCTCCATCATTCAAAATTGAAATCACCTTCAAACTGTGATCTTTGGTAACCACACTCCTTAAGGTATCCTCAACTTTCCTTGTCTCTTCTTCATTGATCTTCACAAACTCTTTCTTACCCACAAAAATAATCTTGGCTGCCTGCTGTGTTGCAGCACCTTCTTGCAATGGTATCATCACAAAAGTCTTTCCATCCTTCTTGATGGTGTATGTGTTAGCATATCCATCATATAATTCTTGCCTATCAAATTGCCATGGTCTACCTAAAAGTAGGTGACAACACTCCATAGGCAAAATGTCACATAAAATTCTCTCCTTATATTCTCCAATCTGAAAATCAACATATGCTTGTTCATCTACCAAAAGTGATTGGCTATCACTTACCCAAGATGCTCTGTAAGGAGTTTGATGAGGAATCCTTTCTATGTTCAATTTATCCACCATTTCCCTAGACACCATATTATCTGTGGAACCAGAATCTATGACTACCTTGCATATTTTACCTTTGCTTTTGCAATTGATCCTGAAAAGTGCTCTCCTCTGTGATGCTTCAGTCTTCATTGGTTCTTTGAGCAATGTCCTCTTGATCATTAGATTTTCTCCCACTTCTAATGTCAAATTCACTTCAGGAGATGTCACACTTCTTGCATCCTCTTGAGTCAATGTGGTTCTTCTCTCATTACCATGAGAAGTTGAGGCCTTCTCTGGACACTTATAGGCTAGATACCCTATCTGATTATAGTTATAACATCTCATATTGTAGAACTTGGATCCTCTATTTGATCCATTTGTCCCACCTCTTTCATTTGGCATTCTTCCTTGGTAGCCTCCTCTGCTACTTGAGTCTCCAATTTGCTCTTCTTGGCTAGACTCACCACTAGGCCTCTGGTTAGGACTTCTACCTCCAAAACTACCTCTAAAATTTTTGTCACCTCTTCCTCTACTCTGCTACTCACCTTTCCTCTTTAGCTTCTCTTCAGCTCTTAATGCTACTTGAAAGCATTTTTCCACAGTTTCAGGGGCAAACAAACTTATCTCATCTTGAATATTGATCCTTAGACCATTTAAATACCTTGCTACCTTGGCTTTTTCATCCTCCATGTACCCACAACAAAGAGTGTATTTGTGAAACTTCTCGATGTAAGTAGCCACATCCATATCTTTTTGTTTAAGGTTTTGCATTTTCCTATAAATCTGCACCTCATAGTCAGATGGAAGGAACTGGGACTTGATCTTCTCTAGCATTCTGCTCCTCGAAGATATCATACTCTTCCCATTCTTTACCCTCTCTCCTTGGGTATAGTTCCACCATGTAAGGGCAGCACCTTTGAGTTTAGTTTTTGCAAACTTAACTTTATTACTTTCAGGAACTTCTTTGTACTCAAAATAGTTGTGTAGAGCCTCAATCCACTCTACCACTTCATCAGCATTCATCTTTCCACTAAACATGGGGATATCTATCCGAACCTCTGAAGAGTCCTTGCCAATAGCCTTAATGGCTTCCAGGAATTATTTTTGTTCAGCTGGTATCGCTGCCTCTTCTTGTTCCTCTTCTTCTTCCTCTTTCTCTTCTTCTCCATCCAAACCTTCCTCTATCCTTTTTCCTATCTTTATTGCCTCCAATTCAGCTTGGAGCGCTTCCCTAACTCCAGTCTTGATCATCTCCTCAATCTCCTTGAATTTCTTGACCACTTCAGTGGTCATCCCCTTTGGAGGCATATCGCTAGCCTCTCCTTCTCTTTCTCTATTTGACATAAACATTCACAGACAACACCAACACTTCTACAAATCCTCAATTTGACTACAACACAATGCTCAATCAACTGTCCATCCTACACGCTACTTCACAAACCCATTCCTCTCATCCAACAGCAGATCCTGGAGATGCACTACCACTCTCTCTTGCAGTGGCCTCACTCTGCACCCTCTTCCAACCAAACTTCTATTGGTGAATGGTCATGACAGACCTCATCATCGTCTACCCACACACTATAGGAATCCTATTCCTTCTCACAACTAGATGGCATAAGAAACTCTTCACCTGCCTTCTCAGGAATCAAATATACATCTGCCTAGATCTTTCGCTAGCTCTGATAGCAATATGATGGGGAGCCTTAGTCAGTAAGACTTACTCCCTCTTTGCTGTGACCTTTACCATCAGTGAATACTTACAACCTGTTGTCGATATGCTAATACACCAACTTAGTATATGCTTGGCGTGACTTGCTATTACTGGTGGACTAAAGTTTCTATACCCTGATTCACCGTTACAACCGGTCACCATTTGTATCTGATGAAAGATACATTATCCATATACATTCTCAACATGCTTTTGTGATATGCATTCACAATATACATTCAGTGAAATGATACGAAACTTACGTCGATGCTAGTGTCTTCGACAAGACTCTTGTCATCGGTGAATGCTTACACATTTAGGCTGATGCACTGATGGACCAACTGCTCATCGGTGTGATGAATGCCTTCAGCCAAACCCTAAGATCTCTTACCGCTAGTCGATTCCTCCTGATGGATCTCCATCAGTGTCACTTGTCTCTTATTACCCCGATCTAAATCTTAGGCCGCGACTTCCTTTCATTGGCTTGAACCTCTCTTCAGTCAGACCACCCTTATCGCCCTAAGCGAGAAATAGTTTATCGATGGCCTCTGTCTCACCGATATCAGCTCCAACTCCTCCAATCCAAACCCTATCACATGGAGATGCTAGGTGGTCTACTGTGTACCTCGTACTGTCTAGATCCTCTACGTCGTCGAACAAGAAAACAAAACAAGAAACAAACAGATATTGTACAATGAAGCCATTCTACTAATTTTGATAGAAATCTCACCAGTGGAATGCTTCACATCAACATTTTACAACAACGAAAAGCACAGAATGGAAAGGAAATCTACAGCTATGCAATTGGTAATTACAGAGAATGGAAAACAAATTGACAACACAAAAAATAGTTTGATTTCTCCTTAACACAATGCACGATTGCATTCAATCTCCTCTCCACTTCGATTTGATTACAATATCTAATCTATATGCATTTGATTCATTTCTCTAGGGTTTATAAGCTTGCCTCGAGGAATACCAAACCCTATTCCAAGCAGCTGGGAGAAAACTAACTAATTCCAACCGTCTTACCACTAACATTTTGACAATCGTGCTCCAAGTACTTGGGACTTACAAAATTTGTTCTAAGTCTAGATACAAAATAGAAATGACATGCATTGGTCGAATAGACCTTATTACAACACAAAAGCTGATTTCCTAAACAAAACATAAACTTAAATGCCTCATGGAGGCCACCTTGTGTTAGGTGCTCCTGCACCAGTTTACATTATACACACACACAAATATATATATATATATATATAAGTTTTATAAGTTTTGATTCATACTATGTATTTGGTTTAAAAGAATACATGGTATTGATTTAAATTTATTATAAACCACTTACTTGTTTGTGTTGGCTCGACTCCTTTAGCTGCTTAGCTAAATCAGAGATTTTGGAGGAGCTTTAAAGTCAGTTGTGGAGTGGTTTTTATGACCATTATCTCCACTAGATCTACATGCCTTCGATGGATTTTTAATAAGCTATTTTTGTGGATAATGTTGAACACAATGAATACTGAGAGGGGGGGTGAATCAGTGTTCTAAAAAAACATTTATGCACTTTCTCTTTTATCCATTTACCAAATTCAATTATGTGAAAGTAGATTAAACAAATGAACAACAACCATAAAGACATAACACATGAACACCAAGATTTTTATGTGGAAAACCAAAAGAGGAAAAAACCACAGAGAGGATTAGCTCTCAATATATATTTTAATCTTTTACAAATGGTGATGTTCATGTTTGGTCACTCCACAGGCCTAGAACATACTGGCTCACTGCCATGAAGTATAACTAGGTCTAGGAGGCTCACTGCCTCAACCCTAAACCTAGAAAGATTACAATGAGGGTTGTTAAACCCTAATGGTGGCTCACTACCAGACTCACTGCCAAGTACAAGTGAAATTATATAGGAAATATGAATAGTGTAAAAGCATCAATCAGTATCCCAGGGTGCAGTCATTAGTAACTGAATTTTGAATTCTGAGTCTTCATCATCGTTGATCTTATATTTCTGCTCTGCTATTCTTATGCTTGCATTTTTTCTTCGCACACCCTCAAACACCGAAATCCATCCTCTATTTATATCCACAACTAAATCTTTCTCATGATCAGGTTGGCAAGAAAACTATGAAACGTGTACACCAAGTGTTATATCTTGTCAGCTTGTTCTTGTGTTAAATCATCAATGTGGATCCAAACCATCATGCATATGTCTTCATATATGTTAGCTCTAATCATACAACCACTTACCTTTAACATCCAACTCATATTTATTCTCCGCATGTAATGATTCAAACAGCCTGTTGGCTTGTTTCTTGATAACATATATGATAGGTTCCTCTGTCACATCATAACTCATGTTGTGGACCAAATGGGATTTCATGAATCATATTCAATAATCATTATTGATCTCTTTACATGTCTTCAACTCTACAGAACAAGATAAATATTAATACCAAAATGCAGACCTTAGAACTGTTGCCCTGTCACACTGGATGCCGATATTGGAGAGCCTGTAGAATAAGATATGTTGTACTTCTGGAACTACAAACTTGGATTCTGATAGTCATGACATATCTCAAGGTTTCCTCAGAACCACAGAGAGAAATATGCTATTATGGAGGAATATAGAGTATTGTACTATGCTCTGTTCATTGTCTCTGTCATACCTCTGTTTGTCCAGACTAAGTCATTTTCTCCAAGTGACTTCTGGAGAAAGTCAGGACTTGATCACTAGAGTATAACAACACCAAACAACTATGAACATTATACCAAAGTTGCATTTCCAAGTCTTAATCTGCAGAAGTACTCTGATCCACTTACTATCCCTTACTCTATATATTGCTCATACTTAGTCATTTCTGCCAACCGGACCTAAATTCCAATATGACCTTTTAGAGTTATGTCTTCTTGTCATACTGAAGGGATCTTTGAGCCTTGTTTCCATCAATGACAACATACAAGTCTATGCCGGAGCAGTGTCCCTTGCCAACATATAAATGTCGGGTGGTTATAGAGTGAGTGGCTTCTATCAATCAAAGGGCACGTTCACTAAAAAAAGGACACATAACAGTGAATGAGAGACATGAGTCTATGTGCCCTTCAAATGTTCTACATTTGTATCTCTTTAAAAATTCTTAAAAGAATGGATAGTTTGGGATAGAGGATGTATTGCTCAAGAAGGGAACTGGAGAATGATAAGTTCTACCAGACATAGAAGAGTTATCAGGTATGAGAGCTATGGTCATTGTGTTTTATAGTATTAGATCTATGTTTTATACTTTATTAAGATGAATGCTTAAGCCAATTGTATTTGTATACTCAGTTGTTATCATTGAACATGATTAGTGGTATATAGATCTTCTTCTTTGATCATATCTGTTTGATATTCTTTATTACGGCTTACCATTTAGTTTCCTTGAGGCTGATATGTATTATGAGCCTCTGTGTTTATTTGAGGCTGATATGTATTATGTGCCTTTTTGTTTATTTGAGGCTAATATGTATTATGAGCCCTTGTGTTTATTGGAGGTTGATTTATAAGCCTTTTTGTTTATTATGAGGCCAATTTATAAGCCTCTATGATCATTATGAGGTTGATTTATAAGCCTCTATGTTTTTTATGAGGCTGATATGTGTTATAAGTCTCTATGGTTACTATGTGACTGATATATATTATAAAATTTGTGTTTATTATGTGATTGTTAAGTAATATGAACCTTTGTGTTATCATGTGATCGATAGGTAATACAAATTGCTGATATCATTATGTGGCCGACTTGTAATATAAATGTCTATGATCATTATGCAGCCAATATGTAATGTAAATCTCTATGATCATTATGTCGTCGATATGTAATATAAACCCCTATGTTTATCATGTGGTTGATAAGTATTACAAACCTTCGTGTTTGTTATAAGATCAATATGTTTTACCAACTTCTGTGTTTGTTAAGTAAGCTAACAAGTATAGTAAACTTTTGAGTTTGATTTGAGGTCAAATAGTCTCATGTATTTGGAGAATCGTTGTGGCATCTATATAAGTCATGCCTTTTTCATTTATTTATATATATTTAGAGAAACCAGAGCTATCTTTGTTTAACCTGTACCTAATCAGAATGGCAAGATTTATATCTTGTAAGGCCAACTGTTTAGCAAGGAATTATACTTTGGTAATTGATAATTTAGAGTAGTTCTAAAATCTAGAAGGATGACATGGTAGTGTGAAGGCTAAGTAAATGCATGAGATGTTATCTTTGCATCAGGCTGAATAAGGCTGAGTTATGTAGGAATGAAATCCTTTAGTAAATTCTAGTTGATTATATAAATCATGTTGAGATGTAACTTTGTGAAGATAAACCTTACTGTGATCATTGAAGATGATTTGCAAAAGTTCAAAACTTAACCTTTTTAGAGAGTTGGTAGACTCAAGAAGACTAATAAATCATTTATGTTATGTTTCTAGAATCAAATTATCTCAGTTGGAAAATTTAACAAATTCAAGAGATAATTATGGAAATTATAGTATTTTATATCAAGAGGTTACACCTCACATGCTATATTCTTATCTGTTATAAGTTATATGAATTCTAACAATGCCTTAATAGTCAAGAGAAGACTAGAGGTTTTGTTATCAAGTTATATTGTTATAAACCTAAATAATTTTGGGAAAGCAAGAGTATTTGAGATATGAGTGTGGAATGGGGAAGTTAAACCCTATAATTTATCCCAAGAAGCTTTAGGGTGTGTAAACTTTCTAGTCAGTTACGACTTTAATAAGTTCATTGTATTTTTTATGGTCGACAATAAATAGTCGAGAACCATTGATCTAGATAGTACAAATTAGAAAAGAGTCTAAATAGTACTTTGATAAATTTAAATTGTTTTCTTATTAAATGTTGAAACTTGTTTTATAACACTAGAGTGTTTAAATTGTTTTGAGTCAGAGAGCAGATTGACAGGAGGTCATAGACCCTAGAATTTGCAAGTACACAAGAGGGACTCTATGAAAGGTTAAAATTACCTAAAACTATATATTGCATGTATGTCCTAGTTTGAGGATTAAATTCTAAGTCAGATTGACTGAGATAAATGAATTAGTCAAGACAAATTATGTTGAGAAATACTAGTCAAATAAGTCAAACTATAGGATGAGATAGTTTCCAAGTTGAGTTAGAGGTGTGTTAACTTATGACTACATTTATTGCAAACATTTATCTACATAGAAACTTTATCCAAAGTGATGCATTTGTCTTTGCATGCATTAGTCAATTCATAGTGTCTAGATGGTGTAACCTATCAATAGGATAATACTTAGCTAGAAGATTGTCTAGAGTTGTATGGTCAATTGTGTTACATAGGACAAAACTCTAGGACTCAAATGGTAAACCTGTTGGGGGTAAGTGCACAAAGATGGTGGACCAAAAGGGGGTCTTAAGATGCCATTTTTTTTTTCTGAAATTAGGAAATCCTGATGTTGGATGAGAAATTGAAGATAGTTACACTCAAAATGTGAAAATACAACAAAAACAAGAGTCATACTGCTCCAAATTTAGTTTCTAAACTACTAATTTTTTTCAAAAATGGTTGAGATTAAGGGGTTCAAAAAGGAGGATCACGCAAATTGGTCCTGATTTTCTCAAAAAGACATAACATAGCGTCTGGTGTGCTCCCCCTAAAATGTTAATTTTTTTTTAGTATTTCAAAAATCACTTTAATAGTTTAAAATTAGCTAACACCATGTAGTTTATCCCTAATTGTTTTGATAATTTGTTCATGAATAATTGATGTTTTACTAATTTTCAAAGTGGACACATCCTAAAAAACAAAAAATTGAGTGTGCTCCCCCTAAATTTTTTGAAAACTAATCGAAAATCCAATTTTTTTAATACATGTAGAATGGAGTCTATTTCTAAAAATCTAATTTATTTGAAATTTCAATGAACAATTAAAAAAAAAAGTCAAAAATACCACACACTATTTTTTGACAAAAAATGGATACACTAACAAATAAAATTAAACATGAAATCCTTAACATACTCAAAACATGAAAACAATTATATGGTTAGAAAGCTAAGAGAGAGCTTAAGATTATGGTGGTATGTTTTTGGCATATCATTGAAACACATGCAAACCTGGTGGGGAGCACACTCTAGATTATGTAATTTTTGTTATAATATGGAAAAACACATCTTTAGATGTCCAAAACAGAGTCCAAGCCTTTTGTTTAAAATCCTAAGGAAAATCCAAGCCAAAGGCTTAGAAATTACCAAAGCAAAGCATAATGCGACCACGTGAGGGAGTGAGATGATTTTATTTCACCATAATGTGAGCATTTTATAATGTGCTCATGTTATGTGAATGCACATAACGTGAGCACATTATAATGCACTTGCGTTATGTGCATTTACATAACACGAGCACATTATAATGTGCTCGCATTATATGCATTTTCATAACGCAAGTGCATTATAAAATTCTCGCGTTATCGTGAAATAAAATCATCTCACTCCCTCCCTCCCTACCCTTCTCTATTATTCTCTCTTCTTGCACTCCTCTCTCTCTCACCTCTTTACCTCCAACCATCTCTCTCACTTTCTACTTCCCTCCCCTCTCTACCTCGTACCCTCTCTCTCACTCTCTACTTCCCTCCCCTCTCTACCTCCCCCCCCTCTCTCTCACTCTCTACTTCCCTCCACTCTCTCTCTCTCTCTCACCTCTCTACCTCCCTCTCCCTCTCCCTCCCCTCCTTACTTGCTACCCTCTCTCTCTCTCACCTATCTACCTCCTAGCTTTCCTTTTCCTTTCCAATTTCCCTTTAGTTTCCACCAATTTTCCCCTATTTTACTATTTTCCACCTCTCCTCTCATCATTCTCCCCATCCAATGAACTTTTTGTTTTATCTTGTTTCCATTTCATGCTCCCAATTTATATCCTCATCCCTCTTTGCATGTCTTAGTTTTCTTGTTTCCATTTGATTTGTCGATAAGGGAGAGGGAGAGGGAGGAAAAGGGAGAGAGGATGGAGATGGAGGGGAGAGAGAGAGAGAGGAGAGATAGGGAGAGAGAGAGAGTCCTAGTTTTCCTATTTCCATTTCCTTCATTGATAAGGGAGAGGGAGAGATAAAGGGGAGAGAAAGGGAGATAGAGGAATGATAGGGGAGAGAGGAAAGAGATAGGGAGATAGGGAGAGATAGATAGGTAGAGATAGAGAGAGGAGACATATAGGGAGAGATAGAGGAGACAAAGGGGAGAGATAGGGAGATAGAAAGTGAGTGAGATGTCTAGAGAGATAGGGAGAGAGATTGAGAGGTAGAGGGATGATAAAGGTTTAAGGTTTAGGAGTTAGGGTTTAGAGTTAGGGGTTAGGGCTTAGGAGTTAGGGTTTAGGGTTTAGGGTTTAGGGGCTAGGGGATAGGGGTTAGGGGTTAGGGGTTTGGAGAGAGAGAGAGAGGTTTAGGGTTTCTCAAGTTTAGGGTTTAGGGGCATTATTTAGAGTTTATGAGTTTAGGGTTGCTCAAGTTTAGGGTTTAGGGTTTAGGGGTTAGGGGTTTGAGTTTAGGGGTTTAGGGTTGCTTAGGTTTAGGGTTTAGCTTTTAGTGGTTAGGGTTTAGGGTTTAGAGAGAGATAGAGAGAGCACCAATAGAGATTGGGAGAGATAGAGGAGACAAAGGGGAGAGATAGGGAGATAGAGAGTGAGGGACATGTCTAGAGACATAGGGAGAGAAATTCAGAGGTAGAGGGAGGATAGAGATAGGGAGATGGAGGTTTAGGGTTGCTTGGGTTTAGGGTTTAGGGGTTTAGTGTTGCTCGGGTTTAGTGTTTAGGGGTTAGGGGTTAGAGTTTAGGGGAATTATTTAGGGTTTATGGTTTAGGGGTTAGGGGTTAAGGTTTAGAGGTTTAGGGTTTAGGGTTTAGAGAGAGAGAGGACTTATAGGGAGATATAAAGGAGACCAAGGGGAGAGATAGGGAGATAGAGGGTGAGGGTCATGGTCAGAGACATAGGGAGAGAGATTGAGAGGTAGAGGGATAGTAGAGATAGGGAGATTAGGGAGAGATAAATAGATAGAGGTTTAGGGTTTAGGGGTTAGGGGTTAGGGTTTAGGGGTTTAGAGAGAGAGAAGTTGAGGGTTTAGGGGTTAGGGCTTGGGGTTTAGGGGCATTATTTAGGGTTTATGAGTTTAGGGTTGCTCAATTTTAGGGTTTAAGGTTTAGGGGTTTAGGATTTCTCAAGTTTAGGGTTTAGGGTTTAGGGTTTAGGGGTTGGGGTTTAGGGGTTTAGGGGTTTAGAGAGAGATAGAGAGAGGGGACCGATAGAGATTGGGAGAGATAGATGAGACATAGGGGAGAGATAGGGAGATAGAGAGTGAGGGACATGTCTAGAGACATAGGGAGAGAGATTGAGAGGTAGAGGGATGATAGAGATAGGGAGATAGGGGAGATATAGGGAGATAGATGTTTATGGTTGCTTGGGTTTAGGGTTTAGGTTTTAGAGGTTTAGGGTTGCTTGAGTTTAGGAGTTAGGTTTTAAGGGAATTATTTAGGGTTTATGGTCTAGGGTTAGGGGTTAAGGTTTAGAGGTTTAGGGTTTAGGGTTTAGAGAGGGAGAGAGAGGATTGATAGGGAGATATAGAGAAGACCAAGGGGAGAGACAGAGAGATAGAGAGTGAGGGACATGGCTAGAGACATAGGGAGAGAGATTGAGAGGTAGAGAGATGATAGAGATAGGGAGATAGGGGAGAGATCTAGGGACATAGAGGTTTATGGTTTAGGGTTTAGGGGTTTGGGGTTTAGGGTTTAGAGATTTAGAGTTGCTCAAGTTTAGGGTTTACGAGTTAGGGGTTAAGGTTTAGTGGCATTATTTAGGGTTTAAGGTTTATGGTTTAGGGGTTAGGGGTTAAGGTTTGGAGCTATAGGGTTTAGGGTTTAGACAGAGAGAGGATCGATAGGGAGATATAGAGGAGATCAAGGGGAGAGATAGGGAGATAGAGAGTGAGGGACATGGCCAGAGACATAGGGAGAGAGATTGAGAGGTAGAGGGATGATAGAGATAGAGGGATAGCAGTTTAGAATTGCTTGGGTTTAGGGTTTAGGGGAATTTGTTTAAGGTAAAAATTGATGCAAGAGGATTTGTTTATGTTTAGGGTTAATTTGTATGAATCCTTCTTTCACCTTAAACATTCAAGGACTTCAGCTGAGTAAGAAGTCTACTATCAGGCTTTCTATCACTTGGAATGTAGGGAAAAATGGAATTGTGTGATTTAGTTGTTCAATTAAGTCCAATTATGCTCAAAACCCTAATTATGCAAATTCAAAAGCAAACAGATAAATCACAAAAATCCTCGCACACAGAGATATCAAATGATAATCAAATGCACATACCATATTTCAATGTTTAGAAAGAAGAATAGTCAGGGACTAATGAGTGGGTGCCCTAGTCCAGTGCCATGGTTTCTTTGTGGAATTTTGATCTCCTTCTGACACTAATTTGCACTGTATCTTCTATTTCTAAGAATTCAACTATGGAAGATACTGGGACTAGTGCCTAAGTCCAAGAAAAGCTCTAGTGTCCAGCTTCTTTCCATATCCCAACTCCTTGATGCCTGTTGATCTTCCTTGCGACTCTACTTCTTCCAGATGTGACACATACAACTTACAATCACAAGGAGTGGGTTGGGGGTTGTGGTGTTTAGAGGCTTGCCTTAGTCAAGCCTCAGAGAGACATTCAAGTCTTCTGAACACCATTTTCAAAAATAGAATGCATATCCCTGCAGGATAGAGGTAAAATCCAAATGATAAATGATTGAAAACACAATTGATATCACCTTGTAGTGAAGATCTCATGGAAGGAAGATGCTCTTCATGCCATGAGGAGATGGAAGCCATATCTACAAATACAAACACAAGAACAACACAAATTCTACTCTGCAACACACAATGGATGCCTTAAATCACTTTCACATAAGCCACAAGTTTGCAATATCCATCTAATGTCCATCTAGTTTACAAATGAATGTCTAAACATGCTTATATGTGCAACTACAAACATTACCACCAAGAATTTTGTAATTGAAACTTATCATGTCGGCATATGACCTAAATAACGGTCACAAATTGACACTTCAAAATTAGTCCTGACCTAAAATAGGGTAGGACAAGGGCATGAGCGCCCAAGTCCTCCCCCCTATTTCAGGTAGGACTTATGTCAAGTGCACCCCCTAAGTCCCATTTGCCATGAAACTTCAGGGTTTTCTCATCGGGATGTCAGATTAACATGAAAAATGCTTTAAATGCATAAATAGGACCCAGGAGCTAAAGGTTAGGAGGGAAAAGCCCCCAAGGGGAAATTTTTTGATGTAAAATTTAGCCTTCACTTTAATGTATGTATAAACACAAGTCCAATACATGCATTAAGGTACGGTCAACAAACACAGCAAATACGCCAAGCATGGAGAAGACACGCCAATCACAAAGATGATAGTAATAGGCATGCAAAACATGGAGAAGATAGTTACAGTCATTTAAAACATGGAGAATACAGTATTGAAGACATGCAAAACACGGTGAATGCAGTGAAGACAGTGATGATTTTCTTTTTCTTTTTCATTTATATATATATGAAATACAGATGCAAGTACAAGGAAAGTAAACACACCACCCATAATGCAGGAGGGACTCATTACCACCGGTCTTTAAGACTACATATGGGGCAACACAAATGTAAAACATGCCATACAAAGCAAGCATGCCATACAAATCCCAAAGCATAGGAGGGACTCATCGCTATTAGTCTTTAAGACTATGCTTGGGAACAAACACATAATACACACACACTTGGAAGACATGGAGAAAACATGATAGACAAGCGATGGAGTGTCCCTATTTCTAGGTTCAACACCATCTCAGGCACACATCGACGATTGGGCTTCATGACAACAATCACCAAAGACACACTTAAGGGTTGAGTTAGTCATAGAACCACTCCCTGCCTCGCGATGAGGACTTTTGAAAATGACAGGATGTGCACTCTCTTCGAGAAATACACCATCACCGCCTTGTGATGAGGGCTTAAGATAGAAAAGGGATGCGATATCCCCACCTCACGATGAGGGCTTAAATGATTACAAACAAATCTTAGAGTGCAGGAGGGACTCATCACCACTAGTCTTTAAGACTGCACCTAAGAACAAGCACATTGCTAACATCTACAATAGGAAGCTTACCCTATATATGCCCCCACATTAAGGTGGTTGATATCAAGTACCGATATCAAGCACATTAAGGTAGGAAGAAAACACACAAGGGAACACAATCTTTCACAAAATCCATGACCCACGGAGGTGACATGTATATTATGATCTCCAATGTTCCCACAAACACATCCTTGCAAGAAAAGTGTTAGTGTCCATATTATCATGATAAACGACAATGCATATGATCATTCACACAAAGAGCCAAGGTTATACTATGAATTCAGAGACTGAGTATAACCATGGGGCTATACTGCAAAAATCTCAAAACCATGTGTACCCAAGGTGAGATTCAAAGACAAACAAAGTGCACGGAGCAGCAGTATTGTTATGTTTTGTAAGTGCAATAAGACAACATCAAGATCACACGACAAAGTGCATAGAGTGATTCTACTAGCCAAGCATCGGATAATATATATCAACCCCATCATCATATAGGAACTAAGTCCAATTTTTGATTTCTCGCTAAAGGGACGCTATGTTTGCATCAGTATAATATGTTTTTTCGTCATTCACCCACTAGATAGAAATATTAGAGGAACGGAAACAATAAATTGAGATAGGAGAAATAAGTGCCTTAGGGACAGTCACATAGGAGGGTGTCCCCAAGTCACCAACTACAACGGTATGTCTGTAAGACACAACACACAATAGTGAAAATAGAGGAGAAGCAATATAAAAGATTGATGATACAAATAGAAGGTCACAACAGAGGCGGTCTCCTGGTATCCTAGACCTTACAAGAGAGTCAAGGGTCATCCTAGTGGGACATAAGGTACCATAGCCCAACTCTTGTTCATGTTTTCAAGTTGTCCATTCTTAAGATCTTCTTGGTTTGGTTCAATGTTTGGTGAGATGTTTTCTTGTTGAGATGCAATTTGTTGGGCATATTCTTGTTGTCTCTTCCTCCTTTCTCTTGCTTGTCTATTTCTTTTTGTCCTACCACTTATCTCTTATAAGATAGTGTTTTTCTCTTTCATAGGTTTTTGTGTTTTAGAGGAGGAAGCACCAAGATCAAATCTCATTTGTCTAGGTGGAATACTTTGTTGTCGATGACTACCTCATGATCCTTGTAAGGATGGTGGGGGAGGAACCACAGCATAGGGTCCTATTTAGGGTAAAATTTGATTCATTTAATGTTTAGTGTTTAGATGTTTGAATCCTCCTTTCACCCTATATATTCAAGGATCTAGGGTTGAGTAGCAATTCACTATCATACCCTACATCTCTATGAGATGTAGGGAAACTTGGATTAGGGAATTTAATTATCAATTTCTCTTCTCTTATGCTCAAGTGACCATTAAAACCCTAATTATGTAAATATGGCAATAAACTGACAAATAACAGAAAAAGCTCTTGTAGAAGGAAGTAAAATATCAAAACATAGAATACAAGTTTTCAAGGTTCTAAGGCGGAATAGTCGGGGACACTAGATCAAGCGCCCAAGTCTAAGGTGCCAGTTTCTTTGCGGGATCCTGACCTCCTTCTGACATTGATCAACACTATAACTCCTGTTTCTAAAAATTTGGCTGCGGAGGACACTAGAGCGAGCACCCAAGTCCTAGAAATGCTTTGGTGTCCCGCTTCTCTTTAAATCCTGAAGCGTTGATGTCTGCTAATCCTTCCAGCAACTTCACTTTTCCCAAATGTGGCACCTATAACCTACAATCACAAGACTTTGGTAGGGGGTTGTGGTGTTTAGAGGCTTGCCTCAGTCAAGCCCTAGAGGACACTTAAGTCTTTGAACATAGTTGTTAGATAGAGAGTGCATGCCCTTGTGAGGCAGAGGCAAAAACCAAAGGAAATAATGATAAAAACACAATATAATGTCACCTTGTAGTGAAGCTCTCATGGGAGGAAGATGCTCTTCATTCCATGAGGAAATTGATGCTCAAATTTGCAAATACAAACACACAAACCACTCAAGTCTACTCTTGCAACACAATGAAAGCCTTGAATCACCTTGAGAAACATCACAATTGCCATCTAGTTTACAAATGAATGCCTAAACATGCTTTTATATGCAACTACTAACACTCCCACCAAATCTTCCTAATTCAAACTTACCATGTCAGCAAAGAACCCAAATAATGGTCATAAATTGACACCCAAAAATTAGGGCTGCCCCAAAATAGGGCAGGACTGGGGCACAGGTGCCCAAGTCCTCCCCCCTATTTTAGGTAGAGTACAGCTCAAGGGGTCCTCCTAGGTCCCATTTGTCATGTTACCCAGGGCTCATTACATTGAGATGCCAAATTATGAAGTAAGATGTCCTAGATGCATGCAAAAGACCTGGGAGCTAAACCTTATGAGGGAAAAACCCCCAAGGGGACATTTTTTGATGTTACATTTAGCCCCTACTTTAATGTATGAATAAACGCGAGGTCAATACATGCATTAAAGTAAGGTCACAAACACATCAAACACATCAAGCACGAAGAAGACACACCAATCACATAGAAAGCAGTAATAGGCATGCAAAACATGGAGAAGACAATTATATCATGCAGAACATGGAGAAGACAGTCAATGCATAGAAGACACATTAATGCATGGAAGATAGAAATGATATCTTTTCTTTTCCTTTTCTCATATATATGAAATGCAAATGCAAGTACTGGAAAGTAAACAACCCTCCCATAATACATGATGCACTCATTGTGCAAGTCTTTGTATATATGGGGCAACACACACACAAGACACACAAAACCTCCCAAAATGTAGACTGCATATGGGGCAACAGACACGCCAAACAAAGTAAGCATGGCAAACACACACACTTTGAAGACACGACAGACAAGCGATGGAGTGTTCTTATTTCTAGGCTCAACACCATCTCAGACACATTACAGGCACACACTGATGATTAGGCTTCACCACAACAATCGCTGAAGACACACTTAAAGGTTGGGTTAGTCACAAAACTGTTCCCTGCCTCTGTAGAGGACTTTTGAAAATGCAACCCCACTCGCATCACGGAGATGCCTTATGGTGAAAAGGAGGTATGAGCTCAAAAGTATACAACCCCACCTGCATCATGGAGACACCTTACGGTGAAAAGGAGGTATACACAATAGATTTCAAGATATATTGGTTTATTGCAAACAAACTTAGGATGCAAGAAGCACTCATCGCACTAGTCTGCACCCAAGAACAAGCACATTGCTAACATCTATAACAGACAGCTTACCTTGTATATGCCCCCACCTTAAGGTGGTTGATATCATGCAACAATATAAAGCATGTTAAGGTAAGAAGAAAACACACAAGGGAACATAGACTTTCACAAAGCCCATGCCCTCCGGAGGTGACATGTACTTTACGATCACCAAATGTTCCAACAAACACATCCCTGCAAGAAACATGTTAGTGTCTACAAAATCATGATAAACAACAACATCAATGCATATGATTAACCACACAAAGAGCCAAGGTTATACTACAAATTTGGAGTTCAAGGATAACCATGGGGCTATATCATGAAGCTCTCTGAATTGAGTATCGCTAGGGCTAGATTCAAAGACAAACAAAGGTGCACATAGCAGCAGTATTGTTAAGGTTTGTAAATGAGATAAAAACATCATCAAATTCACAATGCAAAAAGCACAAGTGCTTCCACTAGCCAAGCATTAGATAAGATATACAAGCCCATCATCATATTAGGAACTAAGTCCATTTTTTGATTGCTCTCGAAAGGGACACTAGGTCTGCATTAGTATAAATGTTTGTCGTCATCCGCCCGCTAGATAGAAACACTAGAGGAAGGGAAACAATAAATTAGAGAGGAGAAACAAGTGTCTTAGGGACAGTCATGTAGGAGGGTGCCCCCAAGTCACCAACCACAATGCTATGTCCGTAAGACAGAACACACAACAATGAAATCAGAGAGAGGCAATTTGGAAGAATGATGATACAAATAGAAGAAGGTCACAACAGAGGTGGTCTCCTGGTATCCTGGACCTTACGAGAGAGTCAAGGGTCATACCAGGAGGCCTAAACAACACAGAACAAACCACGGGGGAAGTACATCACAAGAGAGATAAAGGGTTAGAGATACTTACCTATTAGGGTACCATCATTAAGAATGTGCATATCTAGGATATCTGTCATGTTGATTTGATCTTGTTGAATTAACATTAAGTTTAGGATGACAAGAGGCTTTGGTGGGTTTCAAAGAGCAGATCCTATACCAGTCATGTAGTTAATTCTAGCAACTTGTAAAGGTACTCTAATTCCTTGTTGATTTACACCGCAACCATTGCCTACATAGTCGTTATTTTTGTACAAGATTTGAAATCCATGACCATATAGAGAGTCCATTTCTTTACAAGAAGGTGAAGCCTCATAGGTAGCATAATTTGTAGTATAAGTAAGGGTATTGTCTTTATTTTCAACCAAGGAAACTTTGTTTTTTTGAGATGTTTCAAAAGATTGTTTAGACGAGATCGATGCAACTTTTGATGTGTCAGGTTTATTAAATTTGCATTCCCCTGTACTGTAAGGGTTAAAAGATAATGAACCCCAATCATCACCAACAAGTGCATTCGATGGTTGGAAGTCTTGTACAACATTAGTCATTAATGGAACACCTCGCAAATTGTTTAAACTCATATGATTGTAAACTAGTTTTTGCATTTCAATGTGTAAATAGTTATCTGGTTCAGGATCAACATGAATAGTATGAAGTTTACCTTTGAATATAAATTTGATTGAATGATGTAGAGTGGAAGGGACTGCCCCCAATGCATGAATCTAAGGTCTACCAAGAATCATGTTGTAAGATAAAGAACTAGGCATGACATGAATCAGGGTAGGCACAATCATAGGTCCCACTTGTATAGGTAAAATTATAGTACCTATGAATTGTCATCCAACATTGTCAAAACCATAGATACTTAACAATTCCAGCTTGATGGCAGATGTATCAACTTTAATCTTATGTAATAATTCAATGCCACAAACATTAAATGCCAATCCATTATCATTCATAACTCATTTTACCAACATACTATTTATTGTGACAAAGATTATAAAAGGATCATATTGGTTTTGAACTTCAATTGACAGTAATTCTTGTGGTTGAAAGAGAATATCTATTTTTCTTGCATGCATACTATCCAATATGACTACTACAACATTAAGCTTAGTAGTAGGTGGGACAATCACCTTTTATAAAAGCTTCTTGGAGCATTCCATGATATGTAGGTGATGTTTGTATTAAATCCCAAAGAGAGATCTTAGCTGGAGTAGCGCGAAGCTGTTTGACAAGATCATACTCTTGACCACTTTTATGAGTAAGATGAGGTGGTTGAGGGAGCATAGGTTGAAAACATGGAAGAGAGATAGGCACATGTGGTGCTTGGTTACTTTGCTTGTTATTACAGGTGTTGTATGTGTGAGCAATCACATTGTGGTGTGGTTGTTGTAACACATTTTAAACACCTTGAACCGTAATCGCTGGGTTTAAGCAAGAAGGTGCATTAGGTGCCCCCTGCACATCCATCTTAGGAATAGTGCTACCAAGTCTATTAATAAGTATCAAATTAACACTGTTTCCCTCTTGATTACACCCAACATCCATCCCTAAAGTATTTAATGTGAGAGACCTTTTCTCATCCACTAATGCTACATCTTGGCTAGGGAGAGCAATGGGATGAGAGTAAGGTATATCATAATCATCATAATCTATGAAAAAAAAGAAATTTCACTCTCATTATTCTCATGAGTGTTCCTAGAGATGAATTTGGTTAAATCTTCTAATATCAAAGGATGTTCACTCATGAGAATTGGGAATTTGTCAAAATCAAGATCTTTGATAAATGCATGTAGAGATACCATAGAAAAATGAAATGAAGGTGCCATTGCATTTTTTTTCAATGTAAACTCAGATTTTAAAAGCTTTTCAAAAGTATGCAAGAGACAAGTGCAAAACTATATGAAAAAATGACCTAGAATGCTTGATTTTTATGCCTTTTCAACTCAAATAAGTGAAAGCAAAGGGTGTTGTAAGGATTTTGATCAGGGGTAGAAAATTATGTGTTTTATATCAGTCCAAAATAGCAATTAGATCCTTCAAAACATACTCTTGATGTAAATCTAAGATAATGCCAAGTCAAAATATAGTGGAAATATATCAAAATAGGCACTTTTTTCACCAAAACTCAATGTAAAAGAGCATAACAAAGGGTTTTGTGAGGAAAGTGATGATGGAAATAAAATTATATTAGTAATAACATCCACTTAATGTCAAAATACCCAACACAACACACTTTTAGTGCCACTTAAGGTTAAACCCTAGTGAAAATATAGCAAAAATAGGCTATTTTTAAAGGTTTTTCAATTCCAAGACCTAGCAAAAGTGGTGTTGTAATGAATTTTAGGAGGTATAGAAAATAAAATCAATGATATCAGTTACCTCAATCCATAAAATTAATCACAACACACTTGGAGTGCAAACTAGGCCAAGCCCTAGGGCAAAAATAGTCAAAATGTGTAGTTTTTCGCCAAATTTTCAATACAAGAGCCCATTAAAAGGGTGTTGTGAAGATTTTTAGTGAAAATCAGTATTTTTGAAGCCCTAGGTTTGAGATCTTGACACAAAATGCTATATGAATATTTTTAAGTCTGATTTATGGTGAAAAATGAATTACTCTCAGATCTGAAAATAAATTCCAAGCTTTAATATGCAAAATGCCAATGCAAATCTAATGAAAATGCATGAAAATTGCTAGTTTTTGTTGAAATTTTCTATGCAAAAATGCAAATATTTTGAGTCTAAATACAAATTTACACTAAAATGCAAGAATATAGACAAATTCTAATTTGAATGAGCCTCTAAAATCAATATAAAAATCTGAAATAAGATTTTTCCTGCTAACCCTAGATTTTGGAATTACTAGGTTTAATAAAAATTGTCAAAATTTCTATAAAAGCCTAGTAATTTAATGATAAAATGCAATGCAAATTATTAAATTTTCATGTTTTTCTATATTTTATATTAGATCTGATGAAAAAATCATGAATTAGGAAAATCTAGAAAGAATTGATGTAATTTAGTAAGCCAAACAATGTAATTTTTTTGAATTTTTCAAATTTTTCAATTTTTTTGAATTCTTCTCAATGCAATAAAGTGAAAGACCATATGCATGAATGAAATCAATCCAAATCTAAAGACACACATTCAAAAAGTTGCAATTTAAGTCCAAAAACATGGGTTCACCAAAATGTTTAGGGTAAAATTTGATTCATTTAATGTTTAGTGTTTAGATGTTTGACTCCTTCTTTCACCCTATACATTCAAGGATCTAGGGTCGAGTGGCAATTCACTATCATACCCTAGATCACTATGAGATGTTGGTAAACTTGGATTAAGGAATTTAATTATCAAATTCTCTTCTCTTATGCTCAATTGACCATTAAAACCCTAATTATGTAAATACAGCAATAAACTGACGAATAACAGAAAAAGCTCTTGTAGACAGAAGTAAAATATCAAATCACGAAATACCTATTTTCAGGGTTCTAAGGTGGAATATTCAGGCACACTGGAGTGGGTACCCAAGTCCAAGGTGCTAATTTCTTTGTGGGATCCTGACCTCCTTCTGACACTAATCAACACTGTACCTCCTATTTTTAGAAATTTAGCTGCGGAGGACACTAGAGCAAGCGCCCAAGTCCTGGAAATGCTCTGGTGTCCTACTTCTCTTCAGATCCTGAATCCTTGATGTTTGCTAATTCTTCTTGCAACTTCACTTTTCCCAAATGTGACACCTATAACTTACAATCACAAGACTTTGGGAGGGGGTTGTGGTGTTTAGAGGCTTGCCTCAATCAAGCCCCAGAAGACACTTAAGTCTCTGAACACCATTGCCAGATAGAGAGTACATGCCCTTGTGAGGCAGAGGCAAAAACCAAGGAAACAATGATAAAAACACAATATAATATCACCTTGTAGTGAAGCTCTCATGGGAGGAAGACGTTCTTCATTCCATGAGCAAATTGATGCTCAAATCTACAAATACAAACACACAAACCACGCAAGTCTGCTCTTGTAACACAATGAAAGCCTTGAATCACCTTGAGAACACTTGAACATCACAATTGCCATCTAGTTTACAAATGAATGCCTAAACATGCTTTTATATGCAACTACAAACACTCCCTCCAAGATTTTTGTAATTCAAACTTACCGTGTCGGCAAAGGACCCAAATAACGATCATAAACTGACACCCAGAAATTGGGGCTGCCCCAAAATAGGGTAGGACTAGGGCATGGGTGCCCAAGTCCTCCCCCTATTTTGGGCAGGGTACAATTCAAGGGGTCCTTCTAGGTCCCATTTGTCATGTTACCCAGGGCTCATTCCATTGGGATGCCAAATTATGAAGTAAGATGTCCTAAATGCATGCAAAAGACTCGGGAGCTAAACCTTATGAGGGAAAAGCCCCCAAGGGGACTTTTTTTGATGTTGCAGGTCCATTTCCTTTCAATCTAGGATTCTCTTCAAATGCGGGTTTTTCATCTTTTGTTGTTTCTTGCATAGAGGGATCAGCCACTTGATGCAATAGTTTTGCTTTGTAATTTCTATAGCTCAAGAAGTTAAAGTATGTTTGTGGCTTTGGTTCCACCTCATATTTTTCCCAAAAGTAACCCAGTGTGCAATGTTGTCTTGTAACCAGAGCTTTATACTTGTTGCAAGGGATTGTAATCACTTGTCCATTTAAAGGAAATTTGACACAGTTATGAATTGTTGAAGGGACAAATTTCATTGCCTTTAACCATGGATGTCCTAATTTTATGTGAAAGAGGTTATAAAAAGGGACAACATCAAACCATTGTTCTACATGTTTCTCAAATACAGTGACCAATAAAGATATCTTCCCAGAAGTGTTTACAAAGGTTCCCTTATGTGTCTTAATCATCATATTCGAAGGGTCATAAGATCCTTATATTAATTGATGTGAAAAGAGGAACTCTTCCATGGAGACATTAGTCATACAATTAGGATCAATAAGGGTTCTATCCACAGGATTTCCCATTATCTTTATAGTGATATAAAGAGGTCCTTCAGTTTCTCCAATTGTTCTATCATGAGGTGTAAACACAATTTTAGGTTCAGGGACCTTTCTTTTCATGTAAGGCCTAGGAGGGAAACTATTGTTATTGTTGTGATTAGAATCCATGTGTTTAAGTTTTCAAGTCAATGCAAGATAATATTTTAAAATCTTTTCAAAAGTTATGCAAAAGACAAGTGCAAAACTATGTATGAAAATGACCTAAAATGCTTGATTTTTTTTCAACTTTTTTCAATGCAAATGAGTAAAATAAAAGGTGTTGTAAGGAAATTGATCAAGGGAGGAAAATAACATGTCTAATATTAGTCAAATAAATCAATAATATCCTTAACAACACACTTTTGATGCAAATCTAGAATGATGACAAGTCAAAACCTAGTGAAAATACACTAAAATA
Source organism: Cunninghamia lanceolata (assembly GCA_027924645.1). Taxonomy (NCBI): domain Eukaryota; kingdom Viridiplantae; phylum Streptophyta; class Pinopsida; order Cupressales; family Cupressaceae; genus Cunninghamia; species Cunninghamia lanceolata. Next base: position 3,814,266 of record BSBN01000071.1, on the reverse strand, counting down.
TGCAATTTTTCACAAATGTTCAATGCAAAGACCCAACAAAAGGGGTGTTGTAAAGAATTTTAAGAGGTGAAGCAGATTATAGTAGTAATATAAGTCACATAAATCCATAAAATATTTCACAACATGCTTGGAGTGCAAATCTAGGTCAAACCCTAGGTCAAATATAGGCAAAATATGCAATTTTTCACCAAATTTCAATGCAAAAGAGTATGACAAAGGGTGTTGTGAGAAAAATGATGATGGAAACAAAATTATAACATTAATAACAGCCATCTAATTGCAAAAAATCCATCACAATACACTTATATTGCAACTCAAGGTCAAACCCTAGGGAAAATATAGCTAAAATATGTAATTTTCCACCAAATTTCCACTGTAAGAGCCCAATAAAAAGGTGTCGTAAAGAATTTTAGGAGGGGAAGAAGATAATAACCTTCATAACAGCCAATTGGTGCATAAAAATCCTTTACAACATGCCTATGGTGCAAATCTAGAGAGATGATAAGGCCAAATCTAGTGAAAAATCAAGGTTTTCAAACCCTAGGCATGAAATTTTGCAAGCAAACCACTATGATGCAATACTACAATTAGAAATAAATACTAATGAGTGTTTGAAAAGGGTAGTAAAATATGAAACAAGATTTTAACTACAAACCCTAGCTAATGCAAACTAGGTTATATGGAAAATGCATAATTTCAAGCATTTTTTTATCAATTTAAGCATGAAAATGCAATCTAAATGAATGATAATGGAAAAATTTTTGTATTTTAAATCTGATCTGATGATAATGATAGAAATTTAAATGCAACTAATTCAAATTATATAAAAATGCAAGCTAAAATACCATTTTTTTTTCAATTTTTTTTTTTTTTTGGTAATTTTCCAAATGCAGTAAGATGAACAATGATATAAATAAATGAAATGAATGTAAATTTGAAGCACAACACTCATCAAGGTGCAAAATTCATTAAAAACATGGGTTCACCAAAATGTTTAAGGTTAAAATTGATGCAAGAGGATTTGTTTGTGTTTAGGGTTAATTTGTATGAATCCTCCTTTCACCTCAAACATTCAAGGACTTTAGTAGAGTAGGAAGTCTACTATTAGGCTTTCAGTCACTTGGAATTTAGGAAAAATTGGAATTGTGTGATTTAGTTGTTTAATTAAGTCCAATTATGCTCAAAACCCCAATTATGCAAATTCAGAAGAAAATGAACAAATCATGAAAAATGCTCGCACATAGAGATATCAAATGACAATCAAATGTGTACTAGATTTTAAAGTTCAGAAAGCATAATAGTCAAGGACTAATGAGTGGGTGCCCTAGTCTAGTTCCATGGTTTCTTTGTGGAATCCTGATCTCCTTATGACACTGATCTACACTATATCTTCTATTTTCAGGAATTCAACTGCGGAGGACACTGGGACTAGCGCCCAACTCTAGGAAAAGCTCCAATGTCCAGCTTCTTTCCAGATCCTGAATCCTTGATGCCTGTTGATCTTCCTTGCAACTTCATTTCTTCTAGATGTGACACCTACAACCTGCAATCACAAGGAGTGGGTTGGGGATTGTGGTGTTTAGAGGCTTGCCTTAGTCAAGCCCCAGAGAGACATTCAAGTCTTTCGAACACCATTGTCAGATAACGAGTGCATATTCCTATAGGATAGAGGCAAAATCCAAATAATAAATGATTGAAAATACAATTGATATCACCTTGTAGTGAAGATCTCATGGAAGGAAGATGCTCTTCATGCCATGAGGAGATGGATGCCAAATCGGCAAATACAAACATAAGAACAACACAAATTTTACTCTGCAACACATAATGAATACCTTGAATCATTTTCACATAAGCCACAAGTTCATAATATCCATCTAATGTCCATCTAGTTTACAAATGAATGCCTAAAAATGTGTATATATGCAACTACAAACATTCTCACCAAGAATTTTGTAATTGAAACTTATTGTGTTGGCATAAGACCTAAATATCAGTCACAAACTGACACTTCAAAATTGGTCCTAACCTGAAATAGGGTAGGACTAGGGGACGATTGCCTAAGTCCTCTCCACCTATTTTAGGCAAGACTTATGTCAAGTGCACCGTCTAAGTCCCATTTGCCATGAAACTTAAGGGTTTTCTCATCGGGATTTCAGATTAACATGAAAAATGTTGTAAATGCATAAATAGGACCCAGGAGCTAAAACTTAGGAGGGAAAAGCCCCCAAGGGGACATTTTCCAATGTAACAGCATTATTTAGGGTTTACAGGTTTCAAGTTGGTCAGGTTTAGGGTTTAGGGGCATTATTTAGGGTTTAGGGGTTTAGGGTTGCTCGGGTTTAGGGTTACATGTCAAAACTTGTCTCTCTATCTTTATCTTTCTCCATACCCTCTTTACCTCTCTCTCTCTCTCCCCTCTTTACCTCCTACCCTCTCCCTCCCCTCTATACCTTCTACCCTCTCTCTCTCTCACCTTTGTATCTCCCTCCCCACTTTCCATGCATGACAACACTTAAGAATTTCCATGCATGAAAGCACTTGAACTTTCCATGCTTGACAAAATGTGCTCATGCTATAACACGAGTAGATTTTGGTGAAACAAAAAATGGATAAAAAGCATGTGGGATCCATGATTTAGACCCACATGCTTTGTTATTCCTTGCTTTTCATGCACAATTAGACAAGAAAACACTTTTTTATGGTGTTGACATTTTGACAATCATTGTTTGCTTAATCCACCACCTTTTTTTGGTTTTTCAATGTAGAAGAAGTAAATTGAATTTTTTTGATAGAATTTGATTATTAAAACTAATAGTTTCATGTTTCATATTGTTTCAATACTAATTTTCATGTATTTAGATTGAATTTGATGATATATGTTTGTTTTTTTCTTTATTTTCACTAATCCTATTAGAATTATATAGAATTCAACATTGAATATGAAGGAACTTGCCAAAAAGATCATTTTTTTTAGGATTTTGAAGCCAAATTTTTGAGGATTAGGTAACTTGAATCTTGAAATCTAAGGTATGTTCTTTATGTATTCATTTACTTCACTTTATAGTTATGTTAAAACATGAAATCTCATGTTATAGGACAGTCATTAGGCAAGTGAGAAGATTATCACTTTGACAAGTTAAATTATCATGAGAAAGTGAAAATTTATATTTATTTGAGATAAAAATCGATGACAACAAGACATATCACCATGGGAAGGAAATCATCAAAGATAGTATTGGTATATATTTATGAAGGGATTCTTATCAACATTCAAGGATAATCTTAAACTAGAGCAAGGCCATGGAAACAGTTTCACTATGGAGAAGATGAGTAATCACATGTTGCTATTATCTTGATTCAAACATTGACCTAAACAATTAAAAGGATACTAAGGGAAATCATGTTAGTCAACGAATTTTCATCATGGTAAAATCAAGCTAAGGATTGTCACTTGAGCATACTCACTTGGAAGAACTATCATATCAACCTAAAGACTAAATTATACCGCAATAGTTATCATGCAACCCTGGGAATAGTTATGACCTCTCACCCATGGGTAGGATAACAACTAATACACAAGGTGACAATCAAGACTAAATGATAAGTCAATTAATCTCAAATCCATGCAAAAGGATATCCATGATACTATATAAACATATCTAGGTGGTCTTGAAAGGATATTCATATGGTAGGGAAGATTGTTGTCAACTAAAAGATAACCATACATGTCATTGGCATAGTTATTAGGACAATTATAATCACAATGAGGTTGTCTTGAATAGATAGTGACTTGTTAAGGAGTTATTAGATAGTTAAGGAAGATAGAGTATTGATATTGGTGGGTGCATAGCCTTTTCATGATTTAATGAAAGAGTCATGCATCATAAAATAACAGTCAAGATTAAAAGGACACCAAATTTGGTGAAGCTACAAAAAGAAACTAAATTTGACACTTGTTTATAATTTCACAACCAATTTGACTAGGAATGGGAGATGGATTAGAGAAGGTGTTTATCCCAAATGGGAATGAATATGTTGCATCTTTAATCTAACTTATCATGTTTTCAGATCTTTCATTGATCTTGATTAAAATCTTTGTGTTTCATTTTTTGTTTATCTCAATTTTTTGCTAGCTAGTAGGAGGTTTCTCTACATACACTATTTTAACAAAAATATGATAGAGGAAGAAAGTACTAAAAGAGAACCTAAGACAATATCAAGCAAAATATTTGAGAAGATATGTTAAGAAAATGTGAAATTAACCTAGAGATTATGTCTACCACCATTTCTAAATGTTGACCATATCTTAGCCATTGATGTAATGCTAAAAACATAGTATAGAAAAGTTGATTTCTATATATAGAGAGAGCTAAAAGACATTGTAAGTGTTGGAAGAGTTCCTTTGTATTGCTATGATATGTTCTTAAATATCATTTGAACGATGAATTTTAGTTACTCCATGAAGTACAAGAATGGCTCAAGCATTATTTCCAAGCTTGAAACAGGGTCATGTGAGCCAAATGTATTATAATGTGCATATTGTATAGTTGTTTTGTACAGTTTTGTTTTGTTTGTTTGCTTGTTTGTTGAGTTTTTGTTTTGTCTAGTCAAGATGATGCACCTTATCACCCCTAGAAAATAATCAAATTGTTAGGATTCAAGTGATGAGAACAAATTCCTATATAGGTTATGACTCATTTTGAGGAGTAACTGTGATCAGGTCTATGATATCTTTTTCATCATAGTGCCTCTTCTTAACTAGGGTGATCTTCACAATGACTCACCTAACAACCTTGGGTTTGTGGAACACATAAGTATAGGTGTTAAGTGAAAAATCCAAAGGGACTCCCTTGATACCAATACAATCTCCAACCTAAATCAGCAAGTGACCACACCTTGAATATTGTGCTTACATGATGATATTATATGAATAAAAGAAATAAATATTGAAAATTCAAAAGAATAAAATTAGGCCATCTAAGTAACTCTATCGGGGATATAGATGCATGTTGGCAGTGGGGTTCTACTTAGGGGTATTGTATACATAACCTTGTTGGGGATATGGACACTTGCTAGTAGCAAGGCTCTATCCTGGTTGGCTATGAGGGATGATCCCAAAATATGTAGCTTAACACCAGTTACTCATGTTTTCAACTTACTTTCAAGATGAGGATGTTGGCAAGAGACACTATATGGATTCATGGTTGTTGTCATTGATGGCAACAAAGGTCATCCCACATATCCGCAAGTCATGATGTGTCTCTACCGGAAGTCAGAATAAAGAAAGTTGTGGTCCGGTGAAGAAGAACAGAGCATGTGGCAAGGTCCGACAGATTGGTCCGGACCTCTCAGAGGAAGTGTCTTGGTGCAGTGCGGATTTGGGGAAGTCAAGAGGACTACCTTTAGTGGTATATTCCAAGGATTTAGCCTCCGGTGATGGACAAGGAAAAAGATATGAATGGTTGAGTACCGGATTCCTGAGAGACAGTGAAAACAGAGGAAGAACTGACTGACAGAGTATCAGACTGCTTTCCGGATGGGTTACTGTTGATGACAGAAGTTGTGAAGGCATGAATCATGTTTGGCCGACATGATTAATGATATCTACAAGTATATGCTTGATCCGCATTGCTTGGTGAGGAAGGATTCAGCCGACAGAATGAGAGTTTGTAAGAAACTAGACTGTTCCGGATGCCGACTAGAAAGGTGATGAAATTACTTGTGCGGATATATATAGAGGATGGATTTAGTTGTGAAATGTGTGTTAGTGTGGGGACATATGCGAAAAAGTCCAGATAAAGAGAAGAAGTAGCAAAAAGGATCCGGTATGTGAAAGATAGCAGAATAAAGAACAGAGGAAAGATGAAATGCAGCAGATCAGTGTACTGAGCCTAACCGGAACTGAACTCCAGCATATGCAGATGCTTCCAATCAGTTCAAGACTGTGATTCTCATCACTTTGTAGACAGTGTGTCTTCTTGTAGGCAGTGGGCCTCTTGTGAGCAGTGTGCTCGGGCAGTGAGCCCTAATTGGCAAGTGCCATTTTTGTAATTTCCTATTCTTCTAACAGAGAATAATTCTTGGGTTAATCACCCCGTGGTTTTCTCCCTTAACAGGGTTTCCACGTCAAAATACTGTGTCATGTGTTTCTTATTTCATGGTTAATGTTTTGTGTTTGATTTTATGCTGCTTCAATTAAAAAGAAAGTTCAATAAGGGAAATAATTAGGATAACTGATTCACCCCCCCCCTCTCAGTTATCAACAATTGGTATCAGAGCTAAGTTCCTCCTAATAGAGCCTAACAGCTTGAGGAAGATCTGGGATTTCAAATGGATGCATATGGTTTAAGGGAGCAACTCAAGACTACTCTTGAGGATCTTGAACAGTCGAATTCTGAAGTCAGTGAATTAAAGGAAAGACTCAAACAGGCTGATGAATTCATGAGAGAATTAAAAGACAAATTAAGTCTCTCTATGAAAAAGAGAAAGGAGCTGCTTCAACAGTTGGCAAGACAAAGTGAAGAAAGCAATACAAATGAAGAATTGACTGAGCAAACCAAGTTATGTGAAAAGTTATCAAAAGAAGTCATTATGTTAAGACATGAAATGGAATCAGGAACTATAAAGTTTACTCAAGAGATTGAAGAAAAAAGAAAGGCTGAAGACAATCTAAGACAATCTCTTAAAGAAAAATCAGAAGAATGCCACCAGATGGACAGGATTATCAGACACCTTGAATCTGATCTTGAAGATACCAAAGATAATGAAGGAAAACTTGAGGATCAAATTGCCTCTCTCAAAAGAGACCTTCAAACAGCAAATGAATATAAAGAGAAATTCAAGATAAGTTCTGCTCAACTTGAAGTTCTTCTTGGAAGTCAAAAGAGGACAGATGACAAGTATGGCTTGGGATATGAGAAAGGAGAAAGCTCTGGATCCGGTCAGAAGAATCTTGGATCAGAAAATCCAAGGAGCAGGCCTAGAAGACCTCCGGTAAGACAGCCAAATGCTCAAAGATATCCATCCTTCAATGGATACTGCCACAACTGCAACCACTTGGTCACAAAGCTAATCAGTGCAGAATGAGAATGAATCAGAATAATTCATCCTTCTCCGGACAGTGCTTCAACTGCAAAAGGTATGGACACAAATCCCATGAATGCAGAATTATGCAAGTAAACAAATCATTCAAAGGTAGATGCTTCACATGCAATAGAATAGGTCATATGGCTAATCAATGCAGATCAAGAGGATATCAGTCAAATATGCAAAGAAATGTTATTTGCCAAATCTGCAATAGGTCCGGTCATAATGCTAAAGTCTGCAGAAACAAGAATCAGGACATAAGAGGTCCGGTGTATAATCAGAATCAAGACAAGGGTAAACAAAAGATGAATACGGATGAGGTTAGGAATCAGATGAGCAAGATCTGGGTGAAGAAAAGTTTAGAGAATGTAGAGGTTGGATCCGCACCAGACTCTGGTGCTGATATTTCTTCCAGAAATTAAAAAGTGAGCTCAGGCTCGGGGGGAGACTCAAAGAAAATCTTGTTCCCCCAGCCAAACAAGTGGTACCGGATGTGGCACAAGATGCGGACCAAAGGGTTTGTAGATATGAGTCTTGAGATACTTCAGTCAAGTTTTCAGAGGTCCGCATGAAGTTATGAAGAAGCTGTGATCGATCAAATAAGACCTGTTCAGGGAGATGCTCCGGTATGATAGAGGATTACAAAAAGGTCCGGAAAGATCCAGAAATGCACTATCTTGTTCTGCGGATTGGACAGAGTGTTTGGGATGCTCTTGTAATATGTTACCTCGATTTATTCATGATTGAAAGATCCGGATGATATCCTCAGATCAGAACCAATCCGGGATACTCCAAACTATCCAGACAAGGCAAACCGGAATGATGTAGGTGAAGCATTTATTGCAGACAGATATTAGGGTTTGCGGAGCAATTTAAGAGATTTCTCAAAGGTCATTTGCTCATTCTGCACTCGAGAAGAAGCGAAAAGTGGAGCTCTGCAACAAGGTTCATCAAGCACCAAGGATCTCCTGCCAAAGCTATTGCATAAAGAAATCAATCCAACCACTCCGTGCAAACCAAAGGCGCATAAGGTATTCTCCGTTTTTCATTACCTCACTGCAAATCTTTGAAGAATGGCTACTCCAAACATAGTTAAGATCTCTGATAGACCTCGCCCCTCATTCAAGAAACATCCCTACAAATCATTGGAGGTAGACCCACTAGGAGCCTTCTCTAGTGTTCCCCATGGAGTTTTACACACCGAAGACATTAGGGTTTACATACATGCAAACATTGAGGAATTTGGGGAATTCAAATTAAGAGACCTCTATCACAAGCAGCTGATTGACAATGCTTTTGAGCTTAAACCAGAGTATAAGGATATTCAGAAGAAACAATTTGAGCAATTTATTCATTTCCCCTGCTTTGAAGAAGATGAATGGGTCCGGTATGTACTGAGCAGGATGCATGACAACTTTCTATGGCTAGATAGACCCTGTAAGATCACAAAAGAGGCAATTAGAGCAGTAACTGGCCTATACTCTTCCGGAGGGGTACCTATCCTCAAATCCGTCAAGAACAACATTGTAACTGAGGCCACCGGATCAAAATTTGACAAGAGGGCAATGACCATTGAAGATATTTCGGATCCGGATATCAAATATGCATCAATGATAATAGGATACAAGATCTATCACTCCAGCAGGGAGAATTCTGTATCCGGAACTGCAGTATACACTGCTTTTGAAATGTTAAGGAAAAATGCAGAATATGACCTCTGCAAACTACTGCTAAGCCAATTAATGGAAAATATACAGAAAATCAAGAAGGATAAGAAGAATTCCTTCAAGTATGGTACTCTTATTGTATGTCTATTCTTCTACTTCATGAATGAGCTACCCGGAACAAGTGGATGGGTATGGCAGAATGACAAACCTGTTGCAGTCCAGATAAGAGACTACTTGCATGGACTTGGGGATGCAAAAGCGAGAAATTCAGCTCTATGGGGATACTTCAAAAACTTTCAGAGCATGATGCAAGCAAGAGAGAGAATTCCCCAGTCTCTCATTGAGAAATACAAGGACTCAGTGTGCTTTATGGTTGACACTGATCAGTGCCTAATGGAGGCAGTGGAGCCAAGGACTGTCTGGATCATGCCCATGGGGTATGAAGTTGATGAACAGATAGTGGAGCTGCATGTTCAACACATGCTAAGTCAGCCCAAAGATCCTAAGGCAGAAAGGTTTGGAACCTTTGAGGAGCTGAGTGTAAAAATACATGTAGAACTCAGGGAACCTGAGATTAAAAGAAAGGTAAGAAAAGAAGTAGAGCACATTGCTCAAGGCCTAGGTATCTCAAAGGAGGCACTTGATGCCAGCCGGGAAAAGAGGAGGAAGGCCGAGGAAGAAGAGAAAAGCAAAGAAAGTGCTCCGGTTGAAACTCCCACCCGGACCAGATCATCAAAGAGACCTGCACCTTCCACAACCAAAAGTTCAAAACCGGAAGTCCAGGCATCCGGTAAGAGATCCAAGACAAAAGCCACAAGGGCTTATGGAAGCCAAAAGGATGAAGAGGAAACAGAATCAGATGAGGGAGTAAGAGAAGTAAAGAAACAGAAGAAGAAAGGATCCGGTAAGCCCTCCACAGGCCAAGACAAGGATGAAATGGCAGAGGTAACTGTTGAAAAGCCCACTCTGTCACTAGAGAGCATAATCAAGTCGGTCACGGTGGATGGAAACCTTCAACCAATGACTGAATCCTATGATGACTTCAGTGAGGCAGACCAAAAGACTCTGCAGGAAGCCACAGTTAAATATCTGAACATATACAATAAGGCTTTCATTGAGATCATATCTCGCATTCCTAAAAGCCTAGAGAAGGAAATGGAAGTAAGAAAGAATAATGCTCATGCCAAAGATCTTGAGATCCGGGAGCAGATAGCTATTCAGCTATATCCTCAAATTGATCCCAAGACAATGAACATTATCTTCAAGGACTACAAAGATGAGTTCAGAAGCAAAGCCAGGATGAATCAACTCATGCTTGGAGAGACTGACAAAGTGGCCCAAGAAACAGAAGAGATCCTCCGGAAGGCCTTCAAAAGGTTCAATCTTCCTGTTGTAGAGGACTTAGGTGCAGAAACAGCTGCTGATTTGGAATCTTCTGTTCCGGAAGAAGTGAGCCCTGAACAGACAAGTGAGGACTTGGGACCCTCTGCTCCAGAAGAAGTGGCACATGAACAAGTTAGCATCTCTCCTCCGGTTTCCCCTACAGTCTCCGGATCCAAAGAAGAAGAGCAATTACAGGAGAAGGAAGCAGTGGTGAAAGACAAAGAGGTTGACAGTTCTAAGACTGCAGAAGAGAAGAAACATCTATCTCCGGCAAGAGACACTGCACAAACTGTTCAACAATTTTTGAGCAAAGAAACTCTAGAGATTGATGAACCGGAGCTTCTAAAAGGCCCATTTGATTTTGACTCTCTCTCTCCGGTACAAACAATGAAGATAGCTTCATTTGCAAATGCCAAGGCAAATGAAAAGCTCCTGAAGTCTCATATGGAAGACTGTGAGTTGATAGAGGCTGCTTCCGGAGTACTTGTGAAGATCATGCCATCAATCCAGATAGATCCGACAGCCTCCTCTTCCGGTAATCTAAAAACCTTAGTCAGCAGTGTTGATACACATTTTGATTCTTTAGAAAAATCAGCTGAAGAAAAGGTCCGGAAGGAATTTTTGGATAAGAGATTTTCAGAAATATTAGAATTAATCTCTAAGGATAGGAAGATTGTAAGCATTGGAATAAGAAGCTTAGAGAATGCTCTTAAGGATGGCGGTGACATCTACAAATTTTGTATATCCTGGTCAAAGGCAACAGCAGCATTTGACAAGAAAATAAAAGAGGAACAGGATAAGCTACAAAGCTTATCTCAAAGTTTTGATCCTCTCTCTTCCTCTATAATAAATCAAGAATGTCAGACCATTGCAGTCTTGAATGAAATAAAAAATATTGAGAAGGAAAGGAAGAACATCACCAACCGGATGGGAGAACTTAGAAGGATTATAATCCCTAAGTTGGAAACCATGCATGAGGCCATCAGTGATGCTCAGACCACCGCCCAAACAAAAGATCCGACAGATCTCAAGCGGGCAGAAGCATTTGCATTTTTGCTAAGTGGTCACATTTCAATTTTGGATAGAATGAAGCAAAGTTGGGCTACAGAAATGATCCAATTGCAGACATCCTTTGCAGACATTCTTCAATACATGTGAGTATGTAAATATGCGGCTATATAGAGAAAATTTTTGAAAATTTTGGTGTGCGGACCCTACCCTTTGCCATTGATGTCAAAGGGGGAGTGAGGAGCAGTGAAAAATGAGGAATCCAACTAAGGGGGAGTTCCGGAAATTGTATATAAAGACAGAGCATCAGCAAAGGGGGAGCATAGTGAAAACACTTAGTCATTTTTCACTAAGTGTTGCCATCAATGCCAAAGGGGGAGATTGTTGGCAAGAGACACTATATGGATTCATGGTTGTTGTCATTGATGGCAACAAAGGTCATCCCACATATCCGCAAGTCATGATGTGTCTCTACCGGAAGTCAGAATAAAGAAAGTTGTGGTCCGGTGAAGAAGAACAGAGCATGTGGCAAGGTCCGACAGATTGGTCCGGACCTCTCAGAGGAAGTGTCTTGGTGCAGTGCGGATTTGGGGAAGTCAAGAGGACTACCTTTAGTGGTATATTCCAAGGATTTAGCCTCTGGTGATGGACAAGGAAAAAGATATGAATGGTTGAGTACCGGATTCCTGAGAGACAGTGAAAACAGAGGAAGAACTGACTGACAGAGTATCAGACTGCTTTCCGGATGGGTTACTGTTGATGACAGAAGTTGTGAAGGCATGAATCATGTTTGGCCGACATGATTAATGATATCTACAAGTATATGCTTGATCCGCATTGCTTGGTGAGGAAGGATTCAGCCGACAGAATGAGAGTTTGTAAGAAACTAGACTGTTCCGGATGCCGACTAGAAAGGTGATGAAATTACTTGTGCGGATATATATAGAGGATGGATTTAGTTGTGAAATGTGTGTTAGTGTGGGGACATATGCGAAAAAGTCCAGATAAAGAGAAGAAGTAGCAAAAAGGATCCGGTATGTGAAAGATAGCAGAATAAAGAACAGAGGAAAGATGAAATGCAGCAGATCAGTGTACTGAGCCTAACCGGAACTGAACTCCAGCATATGCAGATGCTTCCAATCAGTTCAAGACTGTGATTCTCATCACTTTGTAGACAGTGTGTCTTCTTGTAGGCAGTGGGCCTCTTGTGAGCAGTGTGCTCGGGCAGTGAGCCCTAATTGGCAAGTGCCATTTTTGTAATTTCCTATTCTTCTAACAGAGAATAATTCTTGGGTTAATCACCCCGTGGTTTTCTCCCTTAACAGGGTTTCCACGTCAAAATACTGTGTCATGTGTTTCTTATTTCATGGTTAATGTTTTGTGTTTGATTTTATGCTGCTTCAATTAAAAAGAAAGTTCAATAAGGGAAATAATTAGGATAACTGATTCACCCCCCCCCCTCTCAGTTATCAACAGAGGATAATTAATCACTTGCACACATTTGGTCCCTTGCTAGCATTGTTACAATGTTGAACATCATATCATTCAGGAAGGTCATAATACTTATACTTAGAGTTAAAATGCTATGTTAAAATGTGATCACATCACTTGAATCATTGGAATTTGGTTATTTTCTTTGATGGCAAGTTGTTGTGTGGTTACAAAACACACCCCATTTTGACTTAGCAAAACAGGGACCCAACTTTTCTTTCTACTTGTTGCTTGCTTGTTTCTTGCTTTGGGTAGTTTGGTAATATCAATCATATATGTCACCTTTGAGAGAGTGGATCTACCACTAGATGAGGTCAGTTGTCAAAGTTAGTAGTTTCTATTATTAACCTCATGGTTGGAAAGTACACAAAATTCTAAGTAGGTTTGCCTTTTGGATCACCTCAGTATGGTCTAAGGGTAGAAAGTTATGTTGAGTCAAGGTCTGGTCAAACCTGATATTACCTGAGAGGGGTCATATTTCTAACATCAGTCATATTCGATAAGATCACCCAGACTTAGAATCATCACCCAATAACTACTAGGTGCATGATACGTGAACGTCAAAATTAAGTAAGAAACGACACCTACCTGTCAAATAACCTCATGTATTATCCCAGGGGGGTCATATTCCCTAATATCAATCATCTTACAAATATCACCCCTTCGTAGATATCACCCTACATTAATATGACAATGACATCATCTAATTCCAATGAACGAAAGAAATCACCTTGATGATGACATAATCGTCTCATCTGACCTATGGAGGGTCATATATCTAAGGTCTGTCATATTTCTTAGTATGACGATGACATCATTAAAACCCAATAATGAAGGAACATCGATGACATAGTGATGTCATCATGATTTATTACCTGAGGGGGGTCATATTTTGAAGTACCCCTGATCTTAATTCCATGACCCGGTATGCTTCATAGTCAAAAGTGACCATATCACTTGATCTTTTATACGTGATTATCCTGTGCAAGATGGGGGGTCATATTAGTCATGGAGGGTCATATTTCAAAATATTCCTGATCTTTCAAAGATCACCCCCTAACATTAAATGCAATTAATACGATAGATAAAATCCTGCTGATTACAAATACGAATCAAACACTTGGTGACATCTATGGATTCCATGCAAATGATCGACGGATTTAATCAAGACAACACATTTTACCCTAATTTGTCGTATCTGTTTGTTTAAAAGTGAAATTCAAAGGTCATTTTTATTTACCTTGCGATAAATCAAAAATTACAGAGCTCCAAATTCAAATCCTTATTAGCTACTTACCAGTGGATTGGATCCTTTAGTGTAACGGAATGGAATGAAATAGGTGACCTTGCATGTTTATAGTCTTACCCGTAATCACTCATATAACCCAAAGGAAAGTCTTATCAGGTAAGTAACTTCAAAAACCTCCTTGTTGTCATTTTTTGCAAATCCAGGTAGAATGTTTGTCTTTAGTAGGGTAAATCTATATAGTGATGTATGGAGAAGGGTAAGATGAAGGATAATAGATAAAAATACATGACATGATAGAGATACATATGGGTACCATAGGGTAAAATATATCATGTCTATTATAGGAATCAATGGCCAACGTTAGAAGAAACAGGTTTGAGGCTAAGTTTCTGAAGCCCGTGTTTGTGCAACCAGAAGGGTGCAATTCAGAAATGGGGTCATCAGTGATACACATTAAGGGAGTACAGACCTAGAAGCATGGTTGACAAGGTTAGATAATGATATAGACAATCCTATTCTGGACATAGTGTTTACTTTTGGTATGTGGCATGTAGCTGGCTTTCCCTATGCCATGGATGCCCTAGAATTGGTAGTTGAATGTGCAAGGAATTATAACCCAAAAACCAGGTGGGTGGAGAAACATGGTAGGATATATGTTGGCTTCTCAGTCAAAGGGCTCACCGCCACTTTCAACTTACCAGTAGGAAATAAGGTGGTTAATGTGGACCTCCATAAACTGGAAATGGACTATAACAATAAAAAGAAAGAGGCCAGGAAGAGGATGTATCAATGGAGAGAAAAGAATAGCACTTATACAGCCTTGGCCAAGCTACCAGTATACTTATACAAGTTCAACTTTGATGATGAGTACCAATATATGATTGCCTTGCTAAGCAGGATGACCGACAGACCTCATGCTAGAAATTTTGAAAATTGGATGTTTGGGATCATCCAAATGGTGTTATACTCAGATAACAAACCTCTATGGGCCAAGATCATTAGTGATTCATTGGATGAGGGGATGAGGAACCTAGGAGGATAGGCATGTTTATTTTACATGACCTCATATGTGGTATACTCTTGCGCATTCAGAGGAATGTTTGATGCCTTACAAATAGTAGGTAAGGTTGGTGGTGATGTAGATGATGTGCACATATGGGATCATTATCCCCAATTATAAAGAAAGGTATACCTCCAAGATTACAAATTGGTAAATGATGCATTCTCGATGCATCTGGTAAGAACCATGGAGGAAGATAGGACTAAGAGGCTGAGCATGGAAACTCAACAAGTCATTTATAAACATGGAACATGGTTCATCCAATTTGCTACCTTCTCATATATTAGGATTGAGGGATTTGAGGGACAACCTCTTATGTTTCCAAGATACCCAACTGATAGGGTCGTCTTGATGGAGTTTGTTAGACAGGTGTCCATAGTAGTTGAGGCCTATAAGGCACAGAAGAAGCTTCCTCCAGTTTTGTTTCTAGTGTATATGGGGTGGCACATGTACCCAGATTCAGAGAGCATAAAACATGCTATTGGGGGGTTGAAATTAATGTACCTACAACCATTTCCTATAGCCAGATCATATGACCCTTATGGAAGGATGCAGAAGATATTAGGAAAATAGATACATCAAAAGCATCTGGAGGACTTTTGGACCGATTGTGATGAAGCTGAGGTGAGAAGAAGGAAATATCAAAGGCTCACCTTAAATCAAGTCAGGACCTTTGACTACATCCCAATGCCAGCACAACTGCACAATGATGATGGGAAGATAATGTCCAACGAATATGAGGACAAAAAGGTGTAAAATGACACCATATCATCCCTTGATCTTACACAGTCAGAGGATATATCCTTGGATCAAATAATTCATGGGGTGATAAAACTGACCCAAAGTTGGGTGGATGCAAAAATTGCTAAGCTAAAGAAGAAGGGCATGGCCCTTACCGTTGACAATAAGAAAAAGAGACAGGAATTATCTTATGAAGAATATGATGATTTCATTATAGAGAAGAGAAAATCTAATGGGGAAAGATTACCCTCTCAAAAACAAAAGAAGGGACCCTCCAAGGGCAAGAAGGTGGAGAATGAGCCAAAGGGGGTGATCATTGAAAGGATTGTATCTAAAGGTGATGGGGCATCCACATCAACCCATGTGTCTACATCACAGCCTCCAACAAAGAGACCAAAAACCAAGAGGGTTTTGAGACCTCTTACTGAGAGCACAAAGATGTAGGTAGAAGAACAGGCCCTATAGAATGATTTAGAAGAAGATGATCCCTTGGAAGAAGAACAATCCGATAAAGAACCCAGGGATGATGACTTGTTGATTGCAAGTAGGAAAAGAAAGAAGGTGTTGCAAACACCACCACCTAAGAAACAGAGAACAACCATCAGGGGGAATGCCAACACTGATCTCATCGTCTTGAGAGGAATGGGCAGTGAGGTTTTCAGAAAAGAACTACAACATGAAGTCCCCATTCATGAAATAATTAAGTTTAAAATTGAAAGAGCTGAGGAGCACACCAGGGAGGTGCTCAAGGCTAGTAAGGAGACTCCTTTCCCTTTGGATGATATGGTAGAATTATCAGATGATGAGGTAGTCCAAGATGTGGCTGCTCAATGTATGGAAACGCTAGTTACTAACATTAGGATGACACCTCATGGGACTCCATTAGCCCAGATGAGGGTGTTGCAAGAAGAAAAATTGATGGAAGAAATGAAACAGGATAGTCCTGAAAGGGTAGCCCAACAAATAGGGCTAGATAATTTGGTTGAATAGGTCACTAGCCTTACAGCAATAGACCTGACATATAAGGGTGATGTAAGCCCAGGTAAAGACAATAATCTACCTATAGAGCCTAAAAGGACTAAAGAGGTAGGGCATATAAACAAAGATAATGCTGCTCTTGATTAGGGCCAAGAACAAAATAAGGCACCCATAGAACCAAAAACATCAGAAACACAACAACAGAGTGGGGGTGATCAGGACATACCAGATAGTAGTGCTGGTCAGGCCCAAAGAGGTTTGTCATTGCACCAAGCCAAGTCTGATCGAGAGATGCTCAACAAAGATGCTCAGCAAGAACAGAGCAAATCTCCACTACATATTGAGTAGGGAGATTCAGGAAATGCACCAGGGACTAAAGAAAAATTAGGTCAAGAAGGGATTAGCTCAGAAAGTATCAATACACCAAAAGAAGGAGAATAGAAAATAACCCATGAATGGAGTACTGATAAGGAAACAAAAGATCTAACCAAGGGTGATCAGGGTGATCTCCAAGGTCAAAATGCCCAAGCCTCTCAAGAGGCTAATGTATCATAGGGTGAGCAAGATAAGGAAGGGGATGGAATTCCAAAAGAAAGTTCACCAAAGGAGACATCAGATCAAAATGTGAGTATTCCATAGGATCCTCCTTTACAAAAGGCATCCCCTCAATAGGAGGAACCCCAGCGAGATCCCCCTCACGATGAATTACATGAGGAAGAAATCAAGAAGGTGCCTTCACCACCAAGGATAGAAGCTGATACAGGAGGGCAGGATACCTATGACATAGAAAAGGGCCACCAAGAATCTGGAGGTCATATACCTCATTGGCTGAGAAAAGAAATACATGTGGAACAAATGGAAGAGGTTCAAGATTTTGATGTGTCTACCATGTTTGTTGAAAGAATGATCAATCCAAGGAGAAAGGTCAGGCTAACATCCGCAATAAAAAGAGATCCTACTACAGGTATGAGGACTACACAAATAGCCCTCCCTACAATTGAAAAGGAGAAAGGCAAAATAGGCCTGGAGGAGTTCCAGATCACAAATGTTGATCTAGGTTTTGCTAATGAAGACCAAGAGGGTCAGGAGGGAAAAGATATTATTGATTCTCTTACCCAAAGGGTAAAGAAAGAAAAAGAGAAGAATAAGGTACATAAAGAGTACATTTCTCAGTTACATTCTTTTATAAAAGGGTTAATTAACCCTGATCTTGCACCTACTGATCCAACCATCCCATTATTTATTATATCACAAGATGAGGTCACCAAATTGGACCTGATGAAGCATGAGGCAATGGTGATGGAGAAATGGATGTGGTAAAGACTTCTCTACAGAGATGGAATTCTTTGAGCACCTTAAAGAGAAAGGTAGATAAGATGTAGAATGAAACAAGTAGGTCATTCAAATTGGAAAAAGACCTAGCTACTCTAAGTGAGATGAGAAGAATTAATTCACAAATTTTGATAAGTAACAATGTACTAGATAATAACACTACCCTGGTAACAGGGATATGGTATCAAGATATTAGGTTTGAATGTGATGTATTGAAGAAATGCAGTGGCAAGCTCAGGGACATCAGTGTCAAACTACATAGCATGATGGCATATGAGGCAGAGACCCTGGAGGCTTTAGAAGGGAAAATAGAAGGCAAAATTGAAAATCAAGATGTAGATTTTGCTGTTAAGGATTTACATGATAATTTCAAGCCTGTAGCAGATGACCCCCTAAAACACTTGATGGAAGAAGTGATGAATAGAATCATGAGGATAAAGGTCAAAGTGGAAACATATAATGAGACATTAAATAGTAGGAAAGGCAACATGGAAGCCCTCAAGGCTAAATTCCACTCCCAAAAACATGCAATAGAAAAATCTAAAGTCCGAGATGGGGGAGAGGTTGACAAAATAGTGCACGCATATGAATTAATTAGGACAACAGTAAAGGTCCATATAGGAGAGGATGTTTACCAAAGCAATAGTGATAGTGAAAGTGCTAAAAGTGAAGAGAATAATGAGCAAGAAGAAAGTGAAGAAGAAGGAGATGAAGAGAAAGTATAGATGCATCACCAAGTAAACATATGCATGAGCAACTTATAAGTAGCAAGTTATACAGATGGTTGCTAGATGGCAACTTGTGCCAGGAATGAAGGAGTTGACTAAGTCAATGGAGAATTGTTAGCCATTGATCTGAATTGATAAATCTTGACCATTAGTCATTTGTAACTGCCTCCTCTCCTTATTCTATAAAAGGTGAAGGAGTACAATCTTTCGATCATTCGAAACTTAATTGAAATTTGATTGCTACTTATTTTAAAGTTATTGTGAATGTACATGTTTTGCATACTTAATGAAAGAGAAGTTAATGAAAGAGAAGTTGTTGTGATTACAAATCATTGTAAATCCTGAGTAATCTGTGAGTGGAATCTAGATATATGCATTGATTAGCTGCATCCCTTGGAGTGCTTTTCAATCTCCATATATTGTTTTCATTCTTTGTTCCTTTGAAGTTAGCATCATCTATACCTAGCTGTGGAGCAACCTAGTGAATTATGGTTTGATTTCTTCTCTTCATGATTGTATCTTGTGTATGTGTTTCAATAACTAAAGGTTCACTAAAATTAGAAGTATTTCTTTAAATTTCTTTGAATTTCATTACAAATCACCTCAATAATTACAAATAACATACAATCAAGAGCAAATAAACCTAAAATATGCAAATATCTCATAGATAATTGAAAATATAGAGCATATTTTGAGTGAAAGCATATCAAATTGATAAATATCATGCAAATACAAATAAATAGCTATGATAAACACATGAATATGCATTTACAGACACATCATTTAAATAAATATGCAGTGTAGAGGACTGTGTAAGTTCATGATGGTCAATCATCAGAAGAATTGATCAAACTTACAAATATCACGGTGATCTTTGGAATATAGTAGAACTAACCCCTCTGTGAAGTGAATGTATAGGATATAGTTACAATATTGATCATCTAAGCAAATGTAAGACCCCTTGAAATGGAAAACAACATGTCACATCAACCTCTGAGTAACGTCAGATGATCATGACCTGATCAACAGAGCCTTGGATCATCAATTTATCTCAAATTGATCATACTTTATAAGATAATAAAGGTTTGTTGTGCAAATTTTTATGCATGTTGTTATGACTAACAATCATCATCAACAAGAATATGCTATTTTTAGCTTGTGTATGATATATTCTCTTATAGCAGTAAGATATGATAGCTATGTTAGATTCTATGACAGTCGTAAGTGTTGTAAGAGTATCTGTCATTGCCCAACTTGGGAATAGGCAACCTCTTTGGGATGGGGTGACATGACAAGTGTCATGATTATTCTAAAATTTTGGACAAGTGTCCCCAAGCGTGGATTTTGGGCCATGAGGCCATGTTGGATGCCCATCCCAAGATAGAGTCATTTTTTCCTTGTATCTTCTATATAAACAGGTGCTTTTGAGAGGAGATGTATAATGTGATTGACAGGTACTATTATGATACCAGATTATCTCTAGATATGAGTTTTGAAGACTCCTACAAGAGCATTGGCTTTGTAACTATATTGTAAACCTCATTGTTTAGATAATACATTTGAGCTGTGTTTTGGAGTGTGGGGTTTTTCACCTGTAAGGGTTTTCCCCACATATATCTTGTCTCTCTCTTTTCTGTCTTACATTCTTGTGTATGTGTTTGCTACAATATCTCTGTTATTGGGTTAATAACATTGTAATTGTAAAGGTTGAAAAGAATTTGCACTCTTCTCTCCTCATTAGATTAGTGTAGGAAGCGATTTCTGCACACCTAGCTTCCTTTCAGTTGGTATCAGAGCTTGATCACCTTTGGTCCTAGTTGTTGGGTAGGGGTTTTTTGAGCTAATCTTAGGTTGAGTTGGAGCTCTATGTAGAGTATTCTATAATCTTGCTGCAGGAAAAGAGATGGAAGGCACATCCAGAAGATTGGAGGTGGAGAAATTCATTGGCACTAATTTTGAGTTATGGAGACTTAAGATGGAAGACATGCTTGTTGATTGCAACTTATGGGAAATCATATACAGTGTAAAACCAACTGCAATGACACAAGTTGATTGGGATCTCAAAGATCAGAATGCTAAGGGTCTCATAAGACTCAGTCTAGCTAATTCTGTCTTGTTGAATATCCATGAGGAGAAGACCACGAAAGAACTTTGGAAGAAGCTAGGTGATATTTATCAGGCCAAATCCCTGGTGAACAAGCTTTTTCTGAGAAAGAAGTTGTTTTCACTGAGGATAGAGGATGGAGGATCTGTTGTAGATCACCTGAATGCTTTCAACATGTTAGTTACACAATTGACATCCATTGGTGTGAAGATGGAGGAGGAGGATCGTTGTATGACCTTGCTTTGTTCATTGCCAAACTCATGGGATCATCTTGTTATGGCTATTGGGAGCACCACATCCACATTCAAAATGGATGAAGTGGTATCTTCGTTGTTATCTGAAGAGATGTGGAGAAAGTCATCCGAGGTAGGCAAAGAGGCTCTTGCAGTTCATGGAAGACCCAAGGAGAAAGCGAAAAAGAAGGACAAGAAAGCTGAGAAGGGTAGATCCAAATCCCATGGGAAATTCAAATCTCCTAGAAAGTCCAAGGCTCTCTGTTGGAACTGTGGCAAAACTGGGAATTTCCAAAAGGAATACAAAGAGGAAAATAAAAAGAAGAAGAAGAATGCCCTAGATTCAGATTCTAACAAGTCACAAGATGATGGCAATGCCTTCATCACAACCCTGGCCACCCATGCATCTAATTATGTGTGGTTGATTGATTTTGGTGCATCATTCCACATGACCTCGCATCAAAGCTAGTTCATGAAGTATGAAGAGTTCAATGGTGGAAGAGTGTACATGGGTGACAATTCTCATTTGAAGATTGTTGGTCGTGGAAGAGTCTCAATCTGATTCCCTGATGGACAAGTGAAGGGGATCACTAGGGTTATACACATCCCAGGCTTGACATAGAACCTACTTTCTATAAGTATGTTGAATGATGTAGGTGTGCAGGTTGTTCTTTCAAAGGATGGATACAAGATGACTAGAGGATCTATGATGCTTATGAAGGGTACTTGGAGAGGTAATCTGTTTTAGCTAGAGGCATGCACTTCACAGTGCAATAGTTCTTCTAAATTGAAGAAAAGAGCTACAGTCACTTCATCCCCACCGTCTGAACAAGCAGTGAAGAAATTTGTTGTAGCAAATTATAATGGTAGTGCATCTTGTGTACCCAAGGGTTCTCATGCTTTGGAAGTTAAGCTTCCTGCTAAAAGGACTATGTTATGGCATTTGAGATATGGCCACATTGGTGAGAAGGGTCTTAGAACCCTGAAAAATAAAAACATTGTTGAGGGGTTAAATGATTGTAATCTTGAGTTTGGCTTTTGCAAACACTGTGTACATGGAAAGCAAAACCATGTTCAGTTTTACTCTAGTTCTCACAAATCTTTTGGTGTATTGGATCTTATTCATTTTGATGTGTTTCATCTTGTTAATGTTCTTTCCAAATCTATATATTTTGTATCTTTCATAGATGATTACAGTAGAAGGACATGGGTTTATTTTCTCAGAAGCAAGACTGAAGTCTTTAGTTAGTTCAAAGAGTTTAAAGCTTTTGTTGAGAATTAGACTAGTAAAAAGATTAAGTGTTTGAGAACTAATAACGGTGGTGAGTTTTGTTTGGCAGAGTTTGTTAAGCTCTGTAAAGAGCAAGGGATTGAAAGAGATAAGACAACTCCATACACCCTGCAGCAAAATAAAGTTGCAGAGAGGATGAATAGGACACTGATGGAGAAGGTTAGGAGTATGCTTAATGGAGCAAGCCTCAAACAAAAGTTTTGGGCTGAAGCTCTAGCCACTGTTTGCTACCTAGTAAACAGGTCTCCTACATCAGCTCTTGTTGATAAGATACCTATGGAGGTGTGGTCTAGTAAGAAGCCTTCAGTTAGACATCTTCATGTTTTTGGTTGTGAGGCATATGCACATGTGCCTAGGGAGAAACAGTCTAAATTGGAGAACAAGGTTGTTGAGTGTATTTTCATTGGCTATGGTGTCAGTGTGAAAGGATACAAGCTTTGGGATCCTATGACTGAAAAAGTACTGTATAGTAGAAGTGTTATCTTCAGAGAGCTAACACATTCTTCTGTTGTTCTATAGCTAGAACAGATAGAAAAGAAAGAAGATGTGGTTTAGTTTCCTTCTACCCCTGAGAAGACTGAATCGACAGACCCTATGAGGCCTAATGATGAGGAGAGCTCTAGCAGCTCTAAAAGCTCAAAAGAAGAAGCAAAACCTCAACCTCAACCTTTGAGGAGCTCTACACGAACAAGGAAGCAACCTGATAGGTTTGGTTATTCATTGCTTGATTCTAGTCGTGCTTTTTCTTTTCTTACTAACACTAATGAACCTAGAACTATGAAAGAGGCTATGGGCATGAAAGATGTAGGTTCCTGGAAGGAAGCCATGGAAGATGAGATGGCTTCTTTGGAGAAGAATAAAACATGGGACTTGGTGCCTTTTCCTGAAGGACAAAAACCTATTGGATGAAAATGGGTGTTCAAGAAGAAATTTGGTGCAGATGGTAGTGTTGAAAAGTACAAGGCTAGACTAGTTGCAAAGGGGTATTCACAAGTGGAGGGAATTGATTATGGTGAAATTTTCTCTCCCATTGTAAAACTAACATCTATTCGATTCCTATTATCTCTTGCAATAGATTATGACTTAGAGGTGGAGAAGATGGATGTGAAGACATCTTTTCTTCATGGTGATTTAGAGGAAGAGATTTACATGTCACAGCTAGAGCATTACATAGAGAAATGTAAGGAAAATTTGGTTTGCAAGTTGAAAAAGTCTTTGTATGGTTTGAAGCAGTCTCCTAGGATGTGGTACTTGAAGTTTGATTCCTTCGTGTTGTTGGTTGGATTTTTGAGATTGAAATTAGATCATTGTGTGTATTACAAATTTGACAATGATCACATTCTCATTATTGCATTGTATGTTGATGATATGTTGTTAATTAGGAATGTTGTCAGCATAATTTGAGATCAAAAATCTAGGGGCAGCTAGGTACATTTTGGGAATGGAAATTAGAAGAGACAGAGCTAACATAAAACTTTGGTTAAGCCAAAGTAAGTATGTGAAGACCATGTTAGATAGGTTTAGCATGGCAGATTGTAGACCATCGTGTGTTCCTATTTCATTGGGGACAAAGTTGTCTATTAATGATTGTCCAAAATCTCCTAGTGAGGTGTAGGACATGAGTAAAGTATCTTATGCTAGTGTTGTTGGTAGTTTGATTTATGCTATGGTATGCACAAGACTAGACATTGCCCAAGCAATGGGAGTCCTTAGTCAATTTATGGCTAATCCTGGATGAGTATATTGGGATGCAGTTAAGTGAGTGTTCAAATATTTGAGGGGTACTTCCAATTATTCCATATGCTATCATGGTAATCCTACAGGACCTTCGCATTCAATTTGTATTCATGGATTCGTGGATTTTGATTGGGTGGGTGACATTGACAGCAGGAGATCCACTAGTGCCTAGGTGTTCACTATGTTCGTTGGTGCAATTAGTTGGATGAGTAGGCAACAACATGTGGTTTCTTTGTCCATGATAGAAGCTGAGTATATGGCAGTAACTCATGCTTGTAAGGAAGTCATTTGGCTTAAGAGATTATGTGCAGATATTGGTGTTGATGCAGGATAGATTACAATTTGTTGTGATGGTTAGAGTGTAATTTGCCTAGCAAAAAATCCAACTTTCCATACCAGAACAAAGCATATTAATGTACAATTTCACTTCATGCAAGACATGGTAGAGGATGGGAAGGTGAATTTGGAGAAGGTAGAAACTTTGAAGAATGTTGCGGATGCACTGACAAAACTAGTGGGCATAGAGAAGTTCAGATGGTGTTCAGAGTCTATGGGCCTCTCAGCCTATAGCAGTTAAATCTTGTTATTTCCATTGGCTCTTACAAGGTGTTCAACAAGTGGGAGAATGTTGGGAATTAAGATGTCTCAACCTTGGTAATTCCTTGTATTATTTCATTGTATTTATTTATTTATTGCCTATTATGTAATTAGGATGCAAATCCTATTTTGTCATCTTGTGGGAGTTGGCACGGTGATGTGTCATCCTACGTGGAAGGTGACAACATGTAAATTTGTCCTCACATTAGGAGATAGGTGTCCCACTTAGTGGTAGGAATATTTTTCCATGTGTTGGCATCTTGGATAGTGTGTAAGGGAATATTGACTGAAATGGTCATGACAGATTCGTATGACAAATCTATGACGCGTAAGAGTTGTAAATGGAAGATTCTATGACAGGTGAAGACATGTGTCACAAGGCATCTTGGAAGAAGGAATCTTTGGGTGCCCCAAGGAGGGTTATGACATGTTGTAAGAGAATATACTATTTTTAGCTTGTGTATGATAGATTCTCTTATGTCTATAAGATATGACAGCTATGACAGATTCTATGACAGTCGTAAGTGTCGTAAGAGTATCTGTCATTGCCCAACTTGGGAATAGGTGACCTCTTTGGGATGGGGTGACATGACAAGTGTCATGAACATTCTATGATGTTGGAAAAGTGTCCCTAGGCATGGATTTTGAGCCATGTGGCCATGTTGGATGCCCATCCCAAGATAGAGTCATTTTTGCCTTATATCTTCTATATAAACAGGTGCTTTCGAGAGGAGATGTATAATGTGATTGACAAGTACTGTTCTACTGCTAGATTATCTCTAGATATGAGTACAAAGACTCCTGCAAGAGCATTCATTCTGTAACTATATTGTAAACCTCATTATTTAGATAATACATTTGAGTTGTGTTTTAGAGAGGGGTTTTTCACCCATAAGGGTTTTCCCCACGTATATCTTGTCTCTCTCTTTTCTATCTTATATTCTTGTGTATGTGTTTTCTCAAATATATCTGTTATTGGGTTAATAACACTATAATTGTAAAGGTTAAAAAGAATTTGCACTCTTCTCTCATTAGATTAGTGTAGGAAGTGATTTCCACACACCTAGCTTCCTTTCATTTTACCCTTCCCAGAGTCAAATAGCCTAGCTTTTAAAATCTTGAAAATCTTGTCAAATTGGTTAAAATACCTTTATGTTCTTTAGGTCTAAAATATTTTTCCTTGTAAAAATCCCCAAAATCCCAAAATAATCCCCTTTCAAAAACCCAAAATTTCCTAATTCTTTTGTCTTTGTCTTTTGCCTTAGCAAAATTTGAATTTGGCGAACCTTTAGTTCACCGATTGGCATAATCACCGACTAAAGAGTGGTGCAGGAGCACCCCTACAAGATAGGATATAGGTTAATTGTCCGCATGACAGGACATTAGTCTATTTTTAGCATGTTTGACTTCAGCATGTAATAAGGTCCATTGGACCAATGCATAGGTATTAGATCAGTCTAGGAGAGTGTGTAGGTAGTTAGAGTTCGTGATCAGGTAGTCTGAGCTGTCCTCTCCCAGCCGCTTGGAAGCTCCCAGCCACTGGGAATCGAGTTGGTAGTACTCGTAGGTTATTGCTATATATACCTTCGATCTGTTAGGGTTTAGCATGTTAGTTGTGTTATGTTATGGTGTTGTGTTAGTGATTGAGTTGAGATTCAGGAGAACAGTCCAGATATTGAGAAGCACTGTTGTTTGACAGTATTGTAGAAACAGGACATTGTGTTTCATCTAAATAAGATCTCATCAATTGCATTATCTAGTTTATCAGTTGCTGGTGTTTTGATTTCTATTCTGATTACAGGTTGATGGATTCTTTCAACCCTTCCACCGGTTGATCCTGTGAATCGGTGGAATGGTCATGTATGATAGCTTAGTTTGCATTTTAGTTTTCTGTTTATGCATTTCATTGTTCAAGAGATCAGTTGGTAGCATGCTGTGAATCAACCTAGCATCCTCATGTGCTAGGTTTAGAAAGATAAATCTTTAAGTTTTGATCAGAAGGTGATCCGGCCCGATCATCATATTTTCTTTATGAAATTGTGCGGTTCTGTGAGTTTGCATGCAGCTGACGGATATACAGGGGTCTGCATGTGCTTTTCCAGCTGAAGCGAATCGCATCGTCATCTGTGAGTATATCGCTATCCGGATCAGGTTATGAAGCTGATGAAGTTTGCATGTTTCAAGTGCATCAGGATGATATAAGTTGGATATATACTCAGTGTGTATATTGTCGTCAGGATCATCTTTTGTGTGTACCCATCATCCACATATCGCTATCGGATGCGGAAGTGAAAGTTCATTTCTTGGCTAAGGACCGGAGAGGTCATCATCAGGATATTGTGTGACGTCATCGTAATCAGGATGTGACGTCATCGTCATCAGGATATTGCGAATATCACCCTATGCAAGTTTATCCTGCTATCGCTAAGTGTTTTGGCATCGGTGTAAGTCATCGGCATAAAGTTTGGTTAACATCATCAGGATGTTTCAATATGACCGGATAAGTCATATCATGATGCTGTTGTCTGAATAGTCAGATATCGAGGTGACGTAAGCATCAAAGGAAAGGTGCTGAAGTTGTCGTCATCAAGATATCGGAGGAACATGATATTTTATATCCAGCTGATGAAGGTGATGCTAAACATCATGATGATGAAGATAGAGTTTGGCGCTAAGTGAATAGTGATCATTAGGAGGATAATTGTGTTCATCGAGTATCATGATGATGCTGACCGGCGAAAGGCGAAAGGCGGAGGAAGTGAACAGTAGTCAGCAGGAGGATATTCCATGCTCGTCTGAAATATGATGATGCTGTTTGTGTTAGCAGGAAATGATGATGATGATGCTAAGCCGATAGGGATTTTTAACATGCTGATTGTGTTATTGACTCCTCCTTCCCATTTGTAAGCTCCCGTTGCGTTTTACCTCTGCATCATAGTGGTATCAGAGCAAAGGAAGGATCTTCTGGAAAAGATAAGCAGGATGTCAGGTGATGAAGGAACATCGGAGGTTCCAGCAAGGATGACCAACGTTGAGTTGGCAGTTCTGGTGAACAAACAGATTGCAGAAAGCAAGGCCGTAAGGGCTCAGAATCAGGAATTGAAGGATGAGTTAGCGAAGTTGAGGAGCAGAGTAGGTGCTGGTAGAGAAGAAGATAGGGAAGAAGAAGAGATCCCTAATTGGAGCGAGGAGGTCGTTCCTGCAGACCAGAGACCACTGTTGAACGCCCTCAAGGCCATGGAGAGGAGAACCATGGATGTGAAACTGGATTTGCCAGTGTTTACAGGAAAGATGGAACCTGATTCAGTGATGAAGTGGATAGATTGTTTGAACAATTTCTTTGAAACAGAGGAGATACCAGAACAACAGAGGGTGAAGATAGCCCAGTCAAAGATGAAAGAAGTTGCCTTGACATGGTGGAATTTCGTCCAAGATGATAGAGTACAGGAAGGAAAGCGTAGAGTCGCTACATGGAAGAAGATGATGGCATTAGTAAAGGAAGCTTATGTCCCATTGGATTACAGTATCTAATTACACAAGAGGAAGCAAAACCTGAAGCAGAAGGAGCTAGATGTCAGCTCATATACAGAAGAATTCATGAAACTCTGTATGAAAACAAAGGTAAAGGAAAGTGAAGAAGAGAAGGTAGCCAGATACCTTAATGGATTAAGGTTCAACATTCAGGAAGATTTAAGTCTGCATAATCCAGATACAGTTCAGAAAAGCTTTCAGTTGGCATTGAAAGTGGAAGAGAAGTTAAAGAGAAAACAGGAACAACACAATAGAGGAAGAGGAAGACAACAAAGAGGTGGAAGAGGTCCTTTTAGAGGTAGAGGACATGGACAGGGATATCAAGGAGAATCCAGTCATGACAATAGTAAGGGAAACAATAGTCAGAACCAGAGGGAAAATTATAGTCAGCAAGGAAACTTCAGAGGTAGAAGACCTTTTAGAGGAAGATCCCAGGGCAGAGGATCCATCAGATGTTATAATTGTAACAAAGAAGGCCATATAGCCAGCAGATGTCCAAAAAAGGCCACAAGCTCAACACGAGAAAGGAGAACAAATCTAATCCAAGAACCTGATAATCAAAGTATGACAGGATCTACTTCTTTTCAGAGTGTGAATGCTCTTGATAATTATGGATACCCAGAAAGTGGAGAGTCTCTAATGATGAGAAGAACAGTGACTACCATGAAAGTACCTGACAAAGAATCCCCTCAAAGAAAGTCTCTTTTCAGAACTATTTGCAAAGCAGGAGGTAAGGCATGTAAAGTTTTGATTGATTCTGGCTCTACTGAAAATTTTGTGTCTGAACACATGGTGACAAAGCTTAAGCTTAGGAGATTGCCTCACCCATCCCCATATAAAGTCTCATGGCTTACCCAAGGTTAGTAGACAACTGTAGAAGAGCAGGCTTGGGTAGAATTTCAGATTGGAGCATATAAGGATAAGTTGTTGTTTGATATTACCAAGATGGATGCTTGCAATCTTTTATTTGGTAGACCATGGCAGTATGATTTGAAGGCACAACATGATGGTGTTAGAAATACCTATACAATCACTAAAGATGGTAAGGATATAAATTTACTACCATTAACAGAGAAAGAGGAGAAATCTAAAGGAAAAGAGGTGAAGGTAATGCTGATGGAAGGTAAACAGTTTATGAAAGAAGTAACAGCAGAAGGTGCAGTTGCATATGCCCTAATCCCATGTATGAGGGTGAATAAAGAACAGCAGCAAGAAGTCAAGGAAGAGAAAAAGCAAAGGTTCATAGACCCAGCTATCCAAGAGCTATTGGATAAGTACAAAGGTATCATCTCAGAGGGAATGCCAAGATCCCTACCACCTGTCAGAGATATTAGTCACTGCATAGACTTAATTCCAGGGTCAACACTTCCAAACAAAGCAGCCTATAAGCTAACTCTAGAACAGAATGCAGAAGTCCAGACAAATTGAAGAATTATTGGATTCAGGTCTGATTGGGAAGAGTTTAAGTCCATGTGCAGTACCAGCTGTACTAGCACCAAAGAAGGAAGGTACTTGGAGGCTTTGCACAGATTCCAGAGCTATTAACAAGATCACAATCAGGTATAGGTTTCCAATCCCTAGGATAGAGGATTTACTTGATTATTTGGGAAGTGCTAAGTATTTTACAAAAATAGATTTGAAGAGTGGATATCATCAGATCAGGATTAGACCAGGAGATGAATGGAAAACAGCATTCAAAACTAATGAAGGGTTATATGAGTGGAAGGTTATGCCTTTTGGTTTATCTAATGCACCTAGTACTTTTATGAGGTTGATGAATGAGGTTTTGAAAGAGTTCATTGGTAAGTTTGTCATAGTATATCTAGATGACATTCTGATTTTCAGCAACACAAAAGAAGAACATCTCAGACACATAGATTTGGTTCTTAAGAGGTTACATGAAGAGCAGCTGATGATAAATTTAGATAAGTGTTTGTTCATGCAAGAGGAGATCACATATTTGGGTTTTGTCATTTCACAAGGAAAGTTACAAATGGATAAGGAGAAGGTAAGTGCCATATTGTCTTGGCCAACCCCAAAGACTATGAATGATGTCAGAAGTTTCCATGGGTTAGCAACCTTCTACAGGAAGTTTATAAGAGGGTTTAGTCATATTTGTGCACCCATGCTTGATACCATCAAAGGAGGACAGAAGTGCAGATTTGTTTGGACTCAAGGAGCAGATGATTCTTTTGAAACATTGAAGAAGAAGGTGGCACAGCAGCCAGTTCTTGCACTTCCAGACTTTAACAAAATCTTTCAGGTAGAATGTGATGCCAGTCACATGGCCATTGGAGCAGTACTCAGCCAAGAAGGTAGACCTATTGCATTTTTCAGTGAAAAGCTCAATGATGCTAAAAAGAGGTATTCCTCATATGATTTGGAAATGTATGCTTTAGTCCAGTCACTCAAGAAATGGAGGCATTACTTGATGCCAAAAGAATTCATAGTATTCACAGATAACCAGGCTCTGAGTTTCATAAACAGCCAGGAAAAGCTGAACCACAGACACATGAAATGGGTAGAAACCTTACAAGCTTTCACTTTTACATTGAAGCATAAGAAAGGAGTCAAGAATAAAGTTGCAGATGCTTTGAGCAGGAGAGTTCTAACAGTCAACCAGATTCAGTTAGAAAGTGTTGGTATTGATTCACTCAAAACCATGTATGAGACTTGTTGACGCCTGAATTGACTGGTAGTTTTTTGAAAAATTTTCATTCAGGCACTCTCCCTAAGTATCCAAAAAATGCTCTAAGTAACGGACCTCCTCAGTAGTTTTCAGCTGCATCATCATATTTTCTTGAGGAGGTCATCATCATCATGTTTGTTTCCATGAAGGTCAGCATCATCATGTTCTCCTTCGACCGGTTTCTCATCGTCATCATCATATTCAGTCATCGGGTGATGTTTGGTTTTTATCATGATGATGCTGCCGAGCTACAGTGCGCCCTCATCTGCTTGCGAGGGTGATGTTTCAAAGTCTCCGGTGATCTTCCATTTATCACCTTGCGCGAGCATGATGATGATGTTGCTTATTCTTTGAATTGCTCGACCTAACTTGTTTTTTCCTAAGGGTCGTGTTCATCATCATCATATTTCCAGTTATCATCCTGCTGCTTGCGGAGGTCATCATATTTTCTGCCTTCATGATATTTCGCCGGGGTGATATTTTTATCATCGGGTGATCTTGGTTATGATCATCCTGATGATGTTGTTGAAGAGTTCTAAGTGCGACCCGATATTCACTAGGGTCATCATATTTTGAACGTCAGGATGATCTTAGTCAATATCATCTTGATGATGTTGTATCACTTCTTGTTCATTGTTTCTTCATCCTGATGATGCTGACGTCATCCTTATCTCAGGGTGATATCTTTTTCTCTGCCTATCTGCATCATGATATTCTGAAGGAGGGGGTGATATTTTCATATCACCCGGATATATGTTTGTTCGAACATCATGATGATGTTGATATCAAGGAGATATCCGCCTGCTGGTTTCGCGTGTTATCTATTGAGGGTGATCTTTTCAAGCAGCATCATCATGTTCAGTTTTCGCCCCGATCTTACAGAGGAGCTACAGTGCAACCTGATGTTCGAACGTCAGAAGGATATTTCCAAATATCCGGTTGTCTTCCGAATATCATGATGATGTTAATATGATGATGACGTCATCAAGGTCCGCGGGGGTCATATTTCTAACAACTGATCATCTTGAAGAGACCTCCTGATATTTGCAAACATGATGATGACGTCATCCGGATATGAGGAGGTGTGCAGTAGGCAGATATGATGATGACGTCAGCAGGATATGATGATGACGTCATCAGGATGTTCATCGGCCAGACTTTTGTTATAAGCTCAGCAGGAGGATGTTCCTCCGAAGGATCAGGTTGTGCCGATTATCATGAAGGTTATATTTCAAATATCATGATGACGTCAGGGTGATTTTTCGAACAACAGGATATCATGCTGCTGGAAGATGATGATGATGAAGTCTATACTAGTGTCATCAGGAGCAAAAGCACCGACATGATATATGCTCATGACCTAGTATATAAGGTGTTATTGAGGTCATCGCGGGGTGCATGTGGGATATTGTTATCCTGCATTTTCAAATATCATGATGATGAATCTCGGCGGGAAATGCTTGCGATAGTCTGTATGATGTTCTTCCCGAGGCCGCGGGTTGGTGCGCCATTAATGGCGAAGGTTGCAGAGGTATGGGCGATGGCGTGGGTCGATCTGGTACCCGACTGGAGGTGTCAATCAGCGGATGATGGCGCAGGGCTCGAGAAATCTTCCTGTCTCCTCCCCTACCTGCTGCATTCAAGTTTGGGCGCCAATCTGGTTGTGTTTGAGCGCCATTTTCATGATACTGTGTATCTGGCGAAATTTTGGTCAACATTGTAATTAATTGCTGAGCACCTACCTGGCTGTTATAAGCAGGTTGTGTTGTTCATTTGTGGTTGTTGAAAGTTGTAGATTTTTGGCTCTGTAATCCAAAACCAGCTGATCTGGTTGCTCTGTACAGTTTTTCTTGTGAGTTTATGTATCTCCTGTTGTAGGACTTGGCATGAATCCACTGGTTTCATGGTTGATCTTATATGAGTAATGCTACCTTAGCATGTGTTGTGTTAATTCTGTCTCCAGTATTGCATGTATCCTTCTTCTGGATCTGGATGTTTGCTTATGTTTAGATTCTAGAGCATAGAATTCCTATGTTGAATGTCTGATCTTTTGACCTCTGCTCAAGGGGCAGATTAAACTATTTTCAGGTTGAACATTGGGAAGGGTATACTGCAGTAGGGATGCCATAAGTAGAGATAGCTCGACACTCTATATTGGGAGATATCTGTAAGGCAGATATCATGTGTATCCCCCTGAAATCCAGTTTTAGCTATTTATGCTGATCATTCACAGGTGTATGTCTACCGACTCCAAGCCCTGGATAGGCACCAGTCATGCTGTGTTCTTGTGTTATACACCATGTCCAACTTTGCATCCAAATTCATATCAAAACACTTCATACTTCCACCTGTTAGTTGTAGGAGTAGGATTAGGAACCCCCTGCATGCTCTCATACCCAACCAGACATCATGTCCAAGAATGTTGCCAGCCTTGTGATCTATCATACAGATCTTGGTCCATACATGAGAGCATTCTGCCTGCTGTTGTCAAGTCAGATCTTTCTATCTTTGAGCCAATCAAGGTTACATCTTAAGTTATAGGGATACCCCCCTTGGTGCGGCAGAACCAGAAGTGAAGGGGAGGAGCTCACGCAACCTCCTGTATTCAGTTGGCCTGAATCTGCCTGTGCATTAGAAGTGGCAAATCCTAATGCTGATTCAGAAGGAATGTCAACAAGACTGATGAAGATTTTGGAGAGATATATCATGTATGTACTTCTTTTGGAGAAAAATATCATGCTGAATTCTCTGAATTTTTGATTCAGGATGGATTGTTGTTCAAAGGTGGATAGTTATGTATTCCAAGGTGTTCTATGAGGTTAAACATCATTAAGGAGAAACATTGTGGAGCTATGGCAGGTCATTTTGGTCTAGATAAGACTCTTGATCTTGTCAGAAGGCATTACTTTTGGCCTAAGTTACAATCAGATGTCAGAAAATTTGTAGAGACATGTGTGATATGTCAGAAAGCTAAAGGCAGGTCAACTAATGCAGGTTTATATCAGCCCTTACCCATTCCTTCCAGACCATGGGAAAGCATAAGTATGGATTTTGTCTTGGGTTTACCAAGGACAAGGAAAGGGTTTGACAGTGTTTTTGTTGTAGTGGACAGATTCAGCAAAATGGCACATTTCTTGCCATGCAAAACCACTGCTGATGCTTCATACATTGCAGATTTATTTTTCAGGGAGATTGTCAGAATTCATGGATTGCCATTGAGTATAGTGTCATGATCAAGTCAAGACCCAACTGCAGCAAACCACCTTGAAGTACAAGGAATATGCTGATAAAAAGAAGAAGGATGTACAGTTTGATGTTGGAAATTTGGTATGGGTTCATTTGAAGAAGGACAGACTTCCTATGAAGAAGGACAGACTTCCTAAGGGAAAATATACTAAACTCATGCAGAGAAAAGTTGGACCATGTCAGATTTTGCACAAGCATGGAAGAATGCTTATGAGATACAACTCCCACCTGATCTTGGTTTGTCCCCTATATTCAATGTATGTGATTTAACTCCATACAAGTCTAATCCAGATGCAGATCAGGATCTCCTACAAGATACAGTTGATGATGACATTCCCAAGCATGATCCTCCACAGTTGCAGAAGGTTTTGGACACCAGAGTGGTCAAACAGACCCGGAATAAACAGTACTTGGAGTATCTAGTCTCTTGGAAGGGAAAACCTAATTCTGAAGCAGTATGGATGACTGAAGAGCAGATCCAGAAATATGGTGCAGATCTTCATACTCTCATCTCAAGTGGACTTGAGATTTCTTCTTCTGGGGAGTATGGTGCAGGAGCACCCCTACAAGACAGGATATAGGTTAATTGTCTGCATGACAGGACATTAGTCTTTTTTAGCATGTTTGACTTCAGCATGTAATAAGGTCCATTAGACCAATGCATATGTATTAGATCAGTCTAGGAGAGTGTGTAGGCAGTTAGAGTTCGTGATCAGGTAGTCTGAGCTGTCCTCTCCCAGCCGCTTGGAAGCTCCCAGCCGCTGGGAATCAAGTTGGTAGTACTCGTAGGTTATTGCTATATATACCTTCGATCTGTTAGGGTTTAGCATGTTAGTTGTGTTATGTTATGGTGTTGTGTTAGTGATTGAGTTGAGATTCAGGAGAACAGTCCAGATATTGAGAAGCACTGTTGTTTGACAGTATTGTAGAAACAGGACATTGTGTTTCATCTAAATAAGATCTCATCAATTACATTATCTGGTTTATCAGTTGCTGGTGTTTTGATTTCTATTCTGATTACAGGTTGATGGATTCTTTCAACCCTTCCACCGGTTGATCCTGTGAATCGGTGGAATGGTCATGTATGATAGCTTAGTTTGCATTTTAGTTTTCTGTTTATGCATTTCATTGTTCAAGAGATCAGTTGGTAGCATGCTGTGAATCAACCTAGCATCCTCATGTGCTAGGTTTAGAAAGATAAATCTTTAAGTTTTGATCAGAAGGTGATCCGGCCCGATCATCATATTTTCTTTATGAAATTGTGCGGTTCTGTGAGTTTGCATGCAGCTGACGGATATACAGGGGTCTGCATGTGCTTTTCCAGCTGAAGCGAATCGCATCGTCATCTGCGAGTATATCGCTATCTGGATCGGGTTATGAAGCTGATGAAGTTTGCATGTTTCAAGTGCATCAGGATGATATAAGTTGGATATATACTCAGTGTGTATATCATCGTCAGGATCATCTTTCGTGTGTACCCATCATCCGCATATCGCTATCGGATGCGGAAGTGAAAGTTCATTTTTTGGCTAAGGACCGGAGAGGTCATCATCAGGATATTGTGTGATGTCATCGTCATCAGGATATTGTGTGACGTCATCGTCATCAGGATATTGCGAATATCACCCTATGCAAGTTTATCCTGCTGTCGCTAAGTGTTTTGGCATCGGCGTAAGTCATCGGCATAAAGTTTGGTTAACATCATCAGGATGTTTCAATATTACCGGATAAGTCATATCATGATGCTGTTGTCTGAATAGTCAGATATCGGGGTGACGTAAGCATCAAAGGAAAGGTGCTGAAGTTGTCGTCATCAGGATATCAGAGGAATAGGATATTTTATATCCGGCTGATGAAAGTGATGCTAAACATCATGATGATGAAGATAGAGTTTGGCGCTAAGTGAATAGTGATCATCAGGAGGATAATTGTGTTCGTCGAGTATCATGATGATGCTGACCGGCGAAAGGCGAAAGGCGGAGGAAGTGAACAGTAGTCAGCAGGAGGATATTCCATGCTCGTCTGAAATATGATGATGTTGTTTGTGTTAGCAGGAAATGATGATGATGATGCTAAGCCGATAGGGATTTTTAACATGCTGATTGTGTTATTGACTCCTCCTTCCCATTTGTAAGCTCCCGTTGCATTTTACCTCTGCATCAAAGAGCCAAGGTGGGCAGGTTTTCATCTAAGGAAAAGGTAACCCTTAGTTCAAAAAATTTAAGGTTGGTGAACCTTAAGTTCACTAATTGGCAGGTTCGCCAATCATCGAAATCGCCGACTAAGGAAGGAAGCAAGGCAAAAGGAAGACAAAGCAAAGGTTGCCTTTATCGGCAAATTTTAAGTTTGGCAAACTTAAAGTTCACCAATTGGTGAAATCATCGACCAAGGAAAGAGAAAGAAAGATAAATAAGATGAAAGCATGGAAGAAAAAGAAAAGAAAAGACAAGTCATCGGCTAGACAAAATGGTTCGCGAAATGGAAGTTTCACCGACCAAAGGGAAGGAGAAAAGAAGCAAAGATAGAAATAGTTTGCAAAAGGATATTTTCACTGACTAAAGGTAGAAAGTGACTAAGGAAGAGAGATGAAAGAGAAAAGACTAAAAGATGGCTCCCATAGTTCCTGAGGAGAGATTTTCCCGATAAGGCAAGATAGAAGTTAGAATTAAAGTAAAGTGAAAATCAATGAAAATAAAGCATGTAATATAATGTGGTACTTTAGAATATTTTAAAGTGTTGTAAAAGCTTGCACAAGAACTTTTGGTGGGAATATTATATTTTTAAATGGAGGCAACCCTTTACCACTGAATGCACATAATGACATATCTTCCTTGGCCCTAAAGAGTATTCCATTCTTTTATGGGTCAGGGTTCCACTACACCTACTGAACATATTAAAAACATATCAAATGTATGTTTAGTTCACCATATTCAAGATAAAGATGTGGTTGTTAGGCTCCTAGTTTAATCTTTCAAGGGAAGAGCTCTTCAATGGTTTAGGAGTTTAGCCCCTACTTCAATACATGATTGGGATGAGCTAGGAGAAGTAGTTTGCAAGTAGTTTGAAAAGAGAGAGTAGATAATGTCTCTCTACTAGAATAGTTGACAACTATAAAGAGGGATCTCAGTGAGTTGATGGTTGATTTCAACTTTAGGTTTCAAAGAACATGGGAACAAATTCCAGCTCTTCTTAGAACATCTCCAAAAAGTGCTTTCTTGTATTTTCTAAGAGCTTTAAATTCTCATATAGTTGTTATGATGCAATCCATGGGTGCTCAAACTTTACTAGATGCATATGAGACATCTTTGAGAGCTGAAAATTGTCTAATATAGGCTTGGAAAATAGTCCCCAGACCCCATGTACCTATTTTCCCATAATTTCCTTCACAAGTTGAACAACCCACTATTGCTCCCATCCTAGAGCCTAAAGTCTAAATATCTACTATTCCACAAGAATGAGATGATCTTAAAACCCTAATGGCCAACCTAACTAACAAGATCAATACCATAGCAACCCAAACCGTCCCCAAACCTCACCAAAATTATAACTAGGGATAATCTTCAAATCAGGCTTAGGGGCAAGGTTACAATTCTAATAAAAACCAAAACTGGAGTCAAGGGTACTAGCCAAATAGATACCAAAATAATAACCCTATTCAACCTTTGCAAAAGGGTTATACCCATTCAAAAAATACTTATTGTTAACCTAGTTAGGACCTTGGTTCCTACCCAAAACAATCTAGCCCATGAGGTAGATTGGTGCTATCCTTGCAATTAGCCTCATAATCAGTCCATTTACACATTTGGAGTGCAAGAATGAGCCCTAATGGTGCAAACTTTTCACACTCAACATGCATCATTGGTGGAAGTAGTCAACAATAACCCTAAGGTAGCAAACGAGGCTGCTTTTGGCTCCAATCTATTGCTTTGGGCTCCTGAGGACTTTTGTCCTATATCCTAGCCTATGGATAGCATGATTCTGCCTATAAATAGTGTTGCAGATAGCACAAGATACAAGAAGAGGCAATTAGTAGATAACCTTATGCTTGTTGTATTACAAAAGGAACCCATATCAAAATAAAAAAGTGTTGGTGCTAAAAATTTAACTCAAAACAATAGGTCTGTCACTAAGAGTGAGGTTCCATCATGCCCAAAATTGCCCAAATAGGCCACAAAATGGTCAAAGAAAGGAATGTGGATCCATTCCATGCATAAAACAATAGCATTTTCTCTGAATATTATAGAGCAAATGAAAAGAACAAACCTAAATGTGTCCATGTGGGATGTATTGTCAATTCCCTCTCAAATGGATTTATTACAAGATGATTTAAGGCAATTCCTAGTAGATGGCTTAGCAGACCAGAAGGAAAAATGCCAAGTTAATCTTGTACAATCGAGCGAAGAACAAGTAGGTCCAACAAAGAAACCATCCCCTTTCTATTTGTCTCTAATTATTAGAAATTTCTTGGCGCATAACTGCATGATAGACTCAGAAGCCAGTATTTCAGTCATGCCAAAGAAGATAGCAAAGGCATTAGGGATTAAATACACCCTAGTTTCATCAGGTGTGTTGCAAATGGATAATACCTCTATTAATACCGTGGGAGTGATCAAAGGACTATATTTGACCTTGGATGCTAACTTGACAATTAGTCAAGATATTTTAGTTATTGATCTTCCCCCTTTCTTCACTATTTGCTTGTCAAGAGATTTCACAGCTAAGATGGGTGGTTACCTATCTTCTGATTGGTCTCACATGCTTCTAAGGACAAGAAATGGCACAAGGTTCACCATTAAGGATGAACTAGTTTCATGTTATCATTTAGAAATTATGATCATAGCGTAGTGAACCCTAGTTGTATGATTCAGGGTGAGGAAGTGAGCGATTTAGGATCTCTTGAGGTGGTATCTTCACCCCTTCCAATCCAAGACCTCTTTCTTGATGAGTGGATGAAAGACCATTTTGATTTTGATCCCTATGACACCATTAAGATGACTAGGTTGGGTACCTACATGATTCATAAGGGAAGTTCCTCTATCCCTTCTATACTAAAACTAGATGATTATTCTAATGGCCCATGGAAAATGTTCTTTGATAGTGCAGAGAGTAGAAATGGAGCTAGTGCAGGAGTATTACTAATCTCTTCGACTAGTAAAAAGTTGTATTTTGCTCACAGATTGTATTTTTCCTGCACAAATAATGTTGCAAAGTATAAAGCATTAGTCCATGGCTTGTTACTAGCTAGAAAGAAGAAAATCAAACATCTAGAGATCTTCAGAGACATTGAATTAGTGGTCAACCAGGTCAGGGAGAGATGTGCAACAAAAATATCATCTCCTAAGAGCTTATAGACATAGAATTTGGGGTCTGCTTGAAAGTTTTGATGCTATCAACCTATAGGTTATTCTATTGATGGGTGTTTTAGTGCACAGGAAAGAAAGTAAAATATGTATTATCTCACCTCTCTTGAAAGGAGTCTAATCCTAGGAAACCTAGCAAAAGACTACCTCAAGGTTTTGACTATTAGGTCTTGACTTGGAGGATAATGCAAATGGATATGTTTTTCTTATCCCAATCAAGGGGACTTACATGGGGTAGGGTTTTATAAGATATAACAACAGTAAGTATAAAGAAACCCTAAGTAATTTGTAGACTATGAAGTCTAGAAATTTTATCAACTATTTATCAATGAATTGCTCTTTCAACCTAAATCTACCAACTTTTCAAAAGAAAATGCAAAAGGATTAAAGGATAGAGAGAGATAAGTAGTAAATCCTAAGGACAGATCATAGTGAATGAAAGTGTTGTAGATAGAGAAATGCCCTAAAAAAATAATTTATGCTTAACCAAGTTAAATCATAATGCTACAGAAATGGTGCAATCTTCAAAGGTAACCAAAGATTTTCAAATCACATGAACACAAAATCACTAGTGTAGCTTAATCAATGTTATGCAACCAAACTTAATTCATGTAAATGGGTTCCTGGAATAACCATACAAAGTTACTTACAATTAATGAGAAACAAATGGTATGAACCAAAACATTTATCAAATATCTAAGCATTCATTCAAACTACAATTGTACTTTATTTAACATTGGATTCAAATGAACCATGAAATCCAAAATCCCATAATACAATTTGCAGTAACACCTATAAATATGCTTTGTATTAATTCAGAATTTTGGCAGTCTCAACAATTCATTATTCCAACCTTACAAAGAGAGAAAATGATTGCCCTTATATAGAGGAGTAGGCATACCAAGTTTTTTAATGAAGGGTGAGGATTAATCGAACACCAAGGGCTCAG
Source organism: Cunninghamia lanceolata (assembly GCA_027924645.1). Taxonomy (NCBI): domain Eukaryota; kingdom Viridiplantae; phylum Streptophyta; class Pinopsida; order Cupressales; family Cupressaceae; genus Cunninghamia; species Cunninghamia lanceolata. The sequence goes on along the minus strand of BSBN01000071.1, from coordinate 3,773,803 downwards.
ATTCGTCAACATTTAGTTTGGGCGGCTCAACAATTACAATCCTGGAATTAATTTTGTCTTTTAGGAAAAAGACAAAAATACAACTTTTGGACTCAATATAATAGGAAAAAATTATAGTTTTTTAAGTTGTCTAACAAGACAAATATCTTTTACAATGAATTAACTAGTCAAAAGGAATATGTGGCACATTCTTTTAGTAGTGGTGGTCTTGTTGGAATTTGCATTTGCTTATGCCTCCTCTGAGTCAACTTTCTATTGTTCATTGTCATCTACTATTACTTTGTTTTTCTCTCCTTCCTCCTTTTTATATGTCATTAATGCTTCTAGGGCTGGATTAATTTCCTTAGAAGCATGTTTTTTTTACAAAATCTATTTGAAATTAAGAGTATCAATAGATATGGGCAGGTTATGATAAACTCCAAATTTCACTCGTTTGCTCTTCTTGAACTCCTTGAACTGTGATTGTAGGTTGCTTGGTTGATTCATATATGCAGTGCTATAAGAAGAAGCATCTTCCTACAATAGCGAACCCAATTGTTTCTTGCATTCTTGAATATCAACTGGGGTAGTGTCATCAAGATATAAGAATGTTGCATCCCTAAGCAAGTCATTGAAGTTGTAGATAGCTTCCAAAAGTTGAGTCTTAGCAGACTCATCCTCAGTCTTTACTTTATCAAAAATCTCCCTTCACAACATAAGCATTTCTAACCAATGCTCAGGCATAATCAACTTGTCCTTTGTCAAAATATTAACCTCAATAAGTATTTCCTCTTATAACTTACTCAGAAAAAACTTGAGGATGAAACTATGAATAATAGTCATCATAACTCTCACTGTCCACCATTATTTCTTCCCATTCATCTTTGAGAGCACAAAATCCCTATGCATTTCAGTGAGCTCCTCGATTACATCACATCTGTCTATATATATCTTAGTTATCTATTTCCATGCCACTAAATCAAGCCTTCTGATGTTCTCAAAATCTTCTAACTCTTCCTTTGAAAGGATTGAAGGAGCAATGGTAGTTCCATCTTCTGTGTGCATTGGCTTGATAAAGTACTTTACACAAGCATGAAGTTCTTCATTTTGCTACCTGGGCTACTACTTAGTAAGTTCATCCTTATTCATTATGTTCATAATGTTTGAGACAAAATCTTTGAACTCTTCAATTTCTTGTATTCTAATTGTTGGACAGGGGTGTATTATGGAAGTATTATATTCGTCAAGCCTAACATTTTGTTTATTCACATGGGCAAGTGGCACTACAATCTCAGCCACTCTTGATCCTAAAGCAACTTTATATATCCTTCAGTGTATCTTTGCCTACTTATGCTTCTTTAGCTTCTTGAGCCGAGCAAGGAAACTATCAAGATCTAGGTACACAACTTCAATTTGAGATTGTTTCACCTATAGCCTCTGCTACAACCAATCTGGTGCTACCAAAGAATGAGTAGAGGAATCAATTTTGTTTCTTTTTTATTCAAAGAATCATTATTGCATGCATCTTCTGTTACCGCCCCTTTATTTGCACTATCTTTCCCAAGAGTGTTTACATCTGCCTTTGAAGGAGAGCCTATTTATTCAAGCTATTTTCCCACATCTTGCTTAGCCTTATCAAATGTATCATTGTTTGGCTTATCATGTGTAGGGTTTTCATCAATGTTTACCACTTCTATAGTGTTTAGATCCACAGAAAGGTTGTCTGGAGCATCTTCTATCTATACTGCCTCCTCATTGATTATGTTCAGCTCTACATAGACCTTCTCAATTCCCTCCAACAAGGGTACTTGGGGAGATGGAGGCTTAGGAGCATCATCAACACTTTGGAATGCCTAGATTAAGCTATTATTTATTGTTATTAAATAATCTACTACTATACTTAGGAGCTGCACCCTAGACAGGTTTGCAAATGGTGCAAAACCTAAGGAAGGTGGAATGTAAGGATAGGGAAGAATGAGAGGAATGATGATGTGCCTAGAAAGGTTGAGAGATGGTAGGGAGAAGGATGGAGGTGTAAGGATGGTGGAGATGGGTGGCAAGGAAGAAATTATGAAACGTGAAATAGATGGAATGGAAGAAATGGAAAGTGGAATGGGAAGGGAAAGTGGAGGTGATGAGGAAGCAGGGATGTCAATGGAAGCCAATGAAGGAGCAGATGGAGGGGAAGAAGAGGGTACAACTGAGACAACAGTAGGAGAAGGTTGTGTAGAAGCAACAATAGAGATGGCAAGAGGAGGTGATGAACTCATAGGGAGGAGTGGGAGGCACAGAAAAAATTGGCACACTTGATGAAGCAAGAGGAGCTGTAGCAGTAGGTAGAGGAATGGTAGTGGATGCAACAAATGCGGGAGGGTCTTGCACAATTCTAAGGCTTGAAGCCTTCTTTGAAACTTTGGTTTTCTTTACCTTTGACCATTCTGCTTCCCCACTAGGTGCAAGTTTTCTCCTAGAAGTCCTTGTTTGTAAATGGGTTACACTACCCCTCATTATTTTCCTCTTTGACTCCTTAACAGCTTTACTTTTACCTTTTTTTTCTTCCAAAGGGATGTCATCCTTAGTATCCTCACTGTTAAGCTTTTATCCTATGGTTTCCTCTCCTAAAACCATAATCTCTAACTCCTCAATCTCAATAGACTCATATTTTTCATCATCACTTTTTCTCTCTTCCTAAGGATGGGTGTATGTCAATGCTACACTAGTAGCAGTGAGCTGAGTGTGAGGCCTACTTTTACACTACTGTTCATGAGACTATTTACAGTGATATTGCTATTATTTTTATGTTGAGAGACTATTGATCTTGAATCTGGTTTATTAAACCTATTTGATTTTTAAGAAAATAATTGTGCAATGATAGTTAGATGTTGCTTTTAAGAAAATGATGTTCTAGATATGGAACTTTAAAGTGATTTCCCTATGTTTATATGTTAGAATGCTTAGGCATGCATGTATTTTAAATTGCTTCGGTTATGATATCTTTATGTGTTATTGACTTTGAGTTTGAGTATGCAAGTGTTACTAACAAAACCACATATATAGGAAATCATCTCATTCCCTATGTTGTATCCCTTGTGAGCCGATCTAGTTCCATGAGGAACTAAGATCAACTGCGTGTTTGGAGGAATGTTGTAATGTTGTAATGTGTTAATGTTGCATGAGGTCAAGGGAATAAGGGCTATCGTTTGATTTACTTTTATCATGATAAGTGTTGTAAGAAATGATGTTTTAAATCTTGTTTAAACTTTATTTCTTTTAGACCCTTTTCTTGTGTTTTTCTTTTACTCTAGGAGTTCTAACTAGGCAAAAATCAACCCTGGGTTATACCCCATGGGTCTAGGGACCTTTTGGACTAGGATAACCTTGGGTTAACCTCCATATGGTCACTTAAACTTCGCAGTGAAGTTAAGTGACGAATTTGGAAGCATGGGGACAATGGGATGAGTGGAATCCACACTCAGGGCACTTGTAAGTCATAAAATAACTCCATGATTCCCTAATAATGGAGTTCTTGTCTCCATGTGCCTCTCTTTTGGTGGGTTTTCCCCTTAATAAGGGTGGTGTTTCCTCCATTTCCCTTTTTGTTTATATTTTACTTATTGTATTTTATTTCTACATGTGGGCTTTTATGGGGGACCTCTTGAGTGGGGTTAATTGTTTTATGCCCCCTAGGATAATGGGTGAGTTGGGTGATTAGTTGTTTAATGCCACTTGGAAAATTAGGAAAATAGAGGGAATAAGTTTAAAAGAGAGAGTAGGAGGAGAGTAAGAAGGTTGGATTATTGGGAAAAAGAAGGAGATTTTGGAGAAGGGAGCAAGAGTGGAGCTCTTCATCAAATCTCATCCATAATTGGGCTTTTGAAGGTTGGTGAATAAGACTTCTCTCTTGTATGATCTATTGCTTGCTATGTATGTTTTGTACTTGCTTAACGAATGAGGATTGTAATTGTTTTCTATGTGTTTTTCTGTATTTTGGGTTTTGTGTTGGGTGTTGAAAGAGCTCCTTCTAGTTGGAAGGCAATGCTCATCATGTTTAGGGAAGGGAAGGTGTGAACCTCCTTGAGTGTAATCTTGTTCTTGATATACTGAAGCCTTGAGGGCATGTTGGTACTTTTGAGCCTAGAGGGCTTAAGGCTTTGAGAGCCTATTTGGGATATCCCGGGAAGTTGGTTATGTGGAAGTTTATTGGATGGCTAGAGGCCATGTGGAAGTTTAACTGTTGGCTAGAGGCCATGTGGAAGTTTATTTGATGGCTTGAGGCCATGTGGAAGTTATTGTTGTTGGCTTGAGGCCTTGATATATATATTGTGAATAATTGTTGAAAAGATTGCACCTAGAGGTAGAGATGTCTACTTCCCTACCCTCCTTGAACTCACCTAAGCTAAGTCTTTGTGTTGTAAGTCAACCATGGGTGTGTGTGTGTTAAATGCTTTGTTGTTGTTGTCCAATGTTGTGATATGTTTGGTCTATTCTACCCTGGGTATGAGGATGGTCTCCCTAGCTCGGGGGTGACCCTCTTGCGGGTCTAAGGTAGGGAGGAGAGCTAGATGGTTGTTGTTGTCTCCCTTGTTGTCTTGCAGGTTACTGTTGGAGCATGTAAAAAGGATTGAAGAAGTTTTACCTTGTTAAAGAAAATGTCTATCTCCCTATTTGCATTAATATCTTGGTCCTTATAAGTTTCATTATGTAAAAGTTTAGAGGAGAGAACTTCTCCTTTTGGAATTGATGTAAAAGTTGTTATCTAGGGAGTGGAGAGATTATCCTCCCTCTGTACATTAAAAGTTGTGATTTTATCGGTTATTACATTTCTTCATTTGTATGTTTGGGAGAAGAAAGAAATTCCTCCCTTAGAGTGTATTTGAGTTGTGGGATTTTTACAATTTGTTTGTCATCTTTTGTTTTTATCAAAATGTAAGTTGTGTGAATGTTAGTTGAGTTGGATCAGTTGTTTTAAATTATCTCTTGTATCATTTAGTAAGAAAGTTGTATTTCACTGTATTATGGAAGTTGCAAATTTACCTCGCAAAATGGAAATTAAATCTTGAGTTAAATTTGCAATGGGAATTAATCTAAATCGAATTTCTATATGAATGTGGTGTGTTATTGAAATGGAAAGATTCAATAGTTTCCTGTATATACTTTTGACCCTTTTATGTGATTGAAATGGTAAATTTCTTGATAGATTACAAATGGCAAATACAAATTTTTTTATGGTTAATGTATCTTTCTCATTTGAATAATTGATAGTTGAAAATTAAATTGTTAAGAAAGAATGAAATGTATCTTACCATGAAGCTTAGTTTTATATATATATATATATATATATATATATATATATATATATATATATATATATATAAATTTGTATAAGTATTTTTTAATTCTTTTTATAATATAGTTGTGAAAATTTGAAAATCTTTGTATTTATAGTTCTTATTATCTTATGACATTGTGAAATTGATATATATATATAAAAGTTTAATTAAAAGAAAATTGTGAAATGAAATTTTGTATAGTTGTATATTTACACACACACACACACACACACACACACACACACACACACACACACACACACACACACACACACACACACACACACACACACACACACACACACACACACACACACACACACACACACATATATGTTAAAATAATTTTAAATTTAAATGTAATCGTGAAAATGATATATAAATATCATTATATATATATATACACATATATACATAAATATAACATTAAATAATATTATTTGAGAAATTCGAAAATAGTAATTAAATTCTAAGTTGCTGTGGTCAAATGCTTACACAGTCATAAACTTACAATGTATGGTGGTGGGGGTAAAACCCCCACTGAAACAATTAAGAGGGGGATGTGGGGAGGGGCGGAGCCCCACCCACACCCATGAAGTGGGGTGTGGGTGGGGCTCCGCCCCTCCCCACATCCCCGCCGAACCACCACTACTGCGGCCTGCACGCAGCCCGCGACTCACTGCCCCACACACTATGCCGTGGCTGTCCATCCGCCCTTCCCTACCTCCCTTGACCGCCGCCATCTGCGGCCTCCCAATCACTCTGCCCACCTCTACTCTGACCCTCCACCCTCTGTCGTCCTTGCCAGTGCCAATCTCTCCCTCATATCTGCCACCGCCGCTCCACCATTAAACACTGCTCAAAACAAAGCAAACAAACACTCATCTCTCAAATAAAATTAGGGTTTTTTAATCCTCCCTCAATAAGTTGGAATTCTATATTAAAATGATTTTGAACTATAGGTGGAGTTTCCACTATTCTTATTAAATCAACAATTATATATATATATATATATATATATATATATATATATATATTTATATTTATATTTATATTTATATATATTTATATATATTAATTGTATATGGGTTGGCATTCCACAAATGAAATGGTATTAAATTTTAGTGGTAATTCCACTAACCATAACAAATGAATAAATTTATATATATATATATATATAACTATATATATATATATATATATATATATATATATATATGTATGTATGTATATTTATATATATATATTAAATGTACATGAATGAGCTTGCACTATCAAGATGTTTTATTTAAAATATATATATATAATATATATATATATATATATATATATATATATATATTATATATATATATACAATTGGGAAAGTTTAATGGGCTATTTTAATGTGCCCTAATAGCAAATTATATTAAATTCGTTTATAAGAAAATTGTAAATTATTTTTACTAATGAATTACCAAGGTATGGAAGATGTTTTCAACGTAAGTAAAATTTAAATGCAACTCAAAAAAAAAGTAAATTAAGAAATACGTAATCGGGTGAATTATGCATCATTTTAAAACAAATTGATAGAGGATTAACAAGAAATGCGAGGAAGTATTTAACAGATTGAGATAACCATTTTAAGATCATCCATCTACCTAGCGAACCCTAAATGAAGCAAAATGAACCGACTCAACTTAGTGAATGGCGTCTACCTACACACATGTGTAGAATATATACCATAGCAACAATCATTTTGTCAACTTTAACATTTACAATTGAGCACGCTTACACATGCGAAGGAAAGATTTCAAGTAGTAAAAGAAAATTTTTGTTAGTTCGTATCATGTCTACATGTCATATGTGGACATAGCATGTGTGTTTTATGTGTTGTGAATGCATGTGAAATGTGGGCATGACATTTTGGTATCAGAGCCCGGTTGTTGTAAAACATTGGTCTTGTTTGAGCACATTATCACTTCCATGACCAAACTGACTAGGGGTTACCTCATTTTGTAGGATGCCTCCCAGACGAGTTCGGCAACCACTGTCCCGCCTCACTCTAGCCACCAAGGTGCACACTGATTCTTCAGCTATGGGACTGGATCAGCCAGCCCCACCAGAATAGCCAATTCCACAAGTTTAGCCAGTTATATAGGCACAATTAGTTCCTCAAGAACCGCAAGCACCACCCGCCCCACCTGATATGGGACAACAGATATTACAAGCCTTACAGGCTATTTTGGATAGGCTTCCACCGGCCATAGTTGAGCCGCGTGTAGAGCCACGTGATGAGCCTCGTGATGTTCCGCGAGAGGAGCCACGCGTGGATGCATGAGCTGAGTCTCATGTTGAGCCACGTGAGGAGCCTGCGTAGAGCTACTGGGGGTACCACGTGGGGAGCCGTATGTCGAGCTGCCTGATACAAAGGAGGTTGATTCGGCTGGCAGGGCCCGTAGCAGGAGCCCTACACATCATGCCAGGCATGACGAGACAGTGAGAATAGAGCAATTTGGTTCCAGACCTTATGAGTATCATGCAGATGAACCTTACAAGGGGTGCAATGATAGAGGAGATCCTATTAGGGATATACTAAGGTTGAACCCTCCTACCTTTGTTGGAACCACAGAGGGAGCCAAGGTAGAGGCCTAGCTTATCAGTTTGGACAGGTGCTTTGCGTTGTGTCCATACACAGGCAACACAAAGGCCCGTGTGGTAGTACACTTATTACAGGATGCAGCAGCTACATGGTGGCGCACTGAGGAGTGCAAGCATCGCCTTTCCATAGACACCCTCTCATGGGAAACCTTTATTGAGTGCTTCAATGTGCATTATCTATTAGATCATTATAGACAGCGTCGTATAGACGAGTTTCATGATCTACAGCAGAGGAGACTCTCGGTGGCATAGTATGAGAGCAAGTTTACAAAGTTATCCAGGTATGCGAAGTATATACATGATGAGAAACTCCTGGTGCATAAGTTTATCAGAGGTTTAAACCACAGCATATCAGGGCCTATTTGGATGGCAGATCCGCAGACACTAAGTGATGCTGCCGAGAAGGCTTATATTGCTAAGGACATTCAAGGATGGGGGCATAATTCTCACCCTTAGTTCCAGGATCGAGAACATCAGCAGCATCAACAGAATTTTTGAAGGACATCACAACATTTCCCTAAAGGAGGATATAGTTCAGCACCATTACCTCCTAGGCCCCCACATCAACAGCAGTCACAACAACAACAGAAAGCTAAAACACGACAGAAGACGTATGGGGGAAATAATAGAGGTTAGCAATAGTAGGGCTTGTGTAGAGATCAGAGATAGCAGGGATCACCTACAGGACCCACGAGGCCGTAGCAGTCAAACAGGGGTTCACAGGGGTCTACTGGCAGAACATGACAGCAGCAGTAGAGTAGGACTCAGACTGTACAGGTACAGGTTAGAGGGCCTTGTTATACTTGTGGTGAAGCTGGGCACATAGCTAGAGAGTGCACACAGGGTTATACAGCTGGGGGACAACATCATGAAGGAGGTTCCAAGCAGACTATGGGTGACGTGGGTAAATCCCACTGTATGTTTGCAGCAGTTGACAACCGCCAGGCTGATTTTCAGGCCTCAATTATTGAGACAGCAGGTATGACTACAGAGTCTCCCATCTCTATCATTTTTGACTCCGGAGCTACCGACTCCATTATATCTACATCGTTAGTGGAGCATTGCAGGCTGGTGGCTTCTAGGCAGGACATTAGGTGGGAGGTCAAATTGGCCTCTGGGGCCAGGATGTCAGTTGATTTCATTGTCTGAAATTGTGAAGCTTCTTTGGGTTCATTCACTACAACATGGGATCTTAGGGTGTTGCCATTAGGAACCTACAGCATAGTCCTTGGCATGGACTGGCTTGCGGCTCATAGAGCCCAGCTAGATTACTGACAGAAGACAATTAGTTGCACAGATGATCATGGCACACCGGTAGAGATAGTGGGCATATAGAAGCCCACGACTGTTCGAACGGTATCTGCTCAGCAACTTAAGCGTTGCATGCGAAAGGGTTGTCAGATGTTTGCTATCACAATCAGTGATAAATCAGAAAATGAACCTGAGACTACATTAGATGATCATCCCATCCTAAGAGAATTTGTAGATGTTTCTCCACTAGAGTTACCTGGTATGCTTCCACATAGAGAAGTTAATTTCCACATCGATATAGTACCAGGGGCAGAACCCGTATCTCAGGCACCTTACAGAATGACTACACATGAGCTTACAGAGCTTAAACTACAATTAGAAGAATTACTAGAGAAGGGACACATCCGACCTAGCATTTCTCCATGGGGCGCACCAGTTATCTTCGTAAAGAAGAAGGATGGATCTCTTCGGCTATGCATGGACTACAGGCAGTTGAACAAAGTGACGGTGAGGAACCGATATCCTTTGCCGAGGATTGATGATCTCTTTGACCAAATGCAAGGAGCCAGAGTGTTTTCAAAGATTAATCTAAAATCTGGGTATCACCAATTGAGAATTACAGAGGCAGATATTCACAAAACTACTTTCCGAACCTGATATGGCCATTATACCCTTCGGTTTGATGAACGCCCCTGCAGTGTTCATGAGTCTCATGAATGGGGCGTTCTGCACTTACCTAGATCAGTTTGTGATCATTTTTCTAGATGACATTTTGATCTATTCACGAACCAAGGAGGAACATGTGGACCATTTGCGTCAGGTAATGCAGTGTCTACGTGAGCATCAACTATATGGCAACCTAGCGAAATGTGCTTTCTTCAGGACAGAGGTGCAGTATTTGGGTCATATATTATCAAGCGATGGTATCTCTGTAGATCCATCAAAGATCAGGGCTATTCAAGACTAGCCAGCACCCACCAGTGTAATAGAAGTAAGGAGCTTTATGGGACTAGCCAGTTACTACCGTAGGTTTGTCGAAGGTTTCTCCAGAATAGCTCATCCTATCACATCCCTTCAACAAAAAGGGAAAGGATTCACTTGGACTGAGCAGTGTGAGAAGGCCTTTGGAATCCTTAAGGAATGGCTTACCAGCGCTCCCATATTAGCTGTTCCTGATCTGGCAGAAGATTTCGTTGTCTGCACGGATGCATCTTTAGAGGGATTTGGAGCTGTGCTTATGCAGGGTGGTAGAGCAATTGCTTATGATTCGTGAAAACTTAAGACACATGAGCTAAACTACCCTACTCACGATCTAGAGCTAGCAGCTATTATTCATGCTCTTGTTCATTGGAGACACTTTCTTTTAGGCCGACGTTTTGAACTCCATTCAGACCATCATAGCTTGCAGTATATTTTCACTCAGCCAAATTTGAACACCCGCTAGCGGCGTTGGATGGAGTTCCTATGTGAATATGACTTCGATGTCCACTACATCAAGGGAAAGGAGAACATGGTCGCTGACGTGTTGAGTCGAAGGCGTCACGAGATCCTGACTCTGACTTTGAAAGTAGATTTGAGAGAATGTATTCTATAGCATCTACCTGAGGATGAGTGGTTTCTTGAGGTGCAGCAGGAGATTTAGAATCAGAGGGTCCTAAAGGCTAAATTCGTAGGCTACTCCCTGGAGTCAGATGGATTACTTAGACATAAGTAGCGCATCTATGTACCCCGTGTGGGTGATCTGCATACAATGATACTCTCTGATGCTCATAGAGCACCCTATGTAGCTCATCCAGGAGTGAAGAAGATGCATGCAGACTTGCGGCAGTTATACCATTGGGCTGGGATGAGACATGATATTGCAGAGTTTGTTACTCGATGCCTTGAGTGTCAAAGGGTCAAGGCAGAGCATCAGCATCCAACATGACTCATACCCACAGGAGATACCTGAGTGGAAATGGGACACCACTTCCATGGACTTCATTGTTGGTCTACCTATGTCTTCATGATGCCATGATGCCATCATGGTGACAATTGACAAGTTGACCAAGGTGGTGCATTTCTCACCAGTTCGTACAACTTACAGTGCACCATCCGTGGTGAGAGTTTTTCTAGATCAGATTGTCAGATTGCATGGAGTACCTTGCCGTATCATATATGATAGAGACTCCATTTTCACATCTTCATTTTGGAGAACTTTACATCAGGCGTTGGGCACACAGCTCAACTTCAGTTCCGCTTATCACCCTGAGACCGACGGCCAGACAGAAAGAGTTAATCAGGTGTTAGAGGATATGCTACATATGTATGTTATGGATCATTAGGATAAATGGGAGGAGTACCTATATCTGGTCGAGTTTGCCTACAATAATGGGCATCACAGCTCGTTGGGTATGCCTCCTTACCAGGCTTTATATGGTAGACCTTGCAGAACGCCTTTGAGTTGGGGTCAATTAGAGGACCGAGTAGCTATTAGTTCTGAAATGATTTAGGATATGGAACAACAGGTTACCTTGATCAGACATAGACTGTAGGATGCTCAGGATAGACAGAAGAAGTATGCAGACGTGAAGAGAATAGATCGAAGCTTTTCAGTGGGTGATAGGTATTCTTAAGAGTATGACCGCATAAGAGTCCAATTCACTACGGAAAAGGCTCTAAGCTCGCACCCCAGTTTGTAGGACCTTTTGAGATCCTAGAGAGGATAGGACCTGTAGCCTACCATTTGACCTTGCCACCTAGCCTGTCTCGTATCCACGGTGTCTTTCATGTTTTAGTTTTACGTCGTTATATATCTGACTTGTCTCACATATTGGATTGGAGTGCTCTTCAAGTAGAGGCAGACAGACAGCTAGCTTTGGAGCCAATATGCATATTGTTTCATCGGATGCTGGGCCTTCGAGGTCGAGAGCTAGACCAGGTTAGGGTCCAGTGGGATATGTACGATGAGGTCACTGTAACATGGGAAGATGAGACGAGACTGAAGACGCTTTACCCTCACCTCTTTGATGACTTCCAGGATGAAGTACAATCTTAGGGGGAGAGGATGTGAGGCCTAATTTTACACTATTGTTCATGAGACTATTTGTAGTGATACTGCTATTATTTTTATGTTGAGAGACTATTGATCTTGAATCAGGTTTATTAAACCTATTTGATTTTTAAGGAAATAATTGTGCAATGATAGTTAGATGTTGCTTTTAAGAAAATGATGAATGGATATGGAACTTTAAAGTGATTTCCGTATGTTTATATGTTAGAATGCTAGGCATGCATGTATTTTAAATTGCTTCGACTATGATATCTTTATGTGTTATTGACTTCGAGTTTGAGTATGCAGGTGTTACTAACAAAACCACATATACAGGAGATCATCTCATTCCCTATGTTGTATCCTTTGTGAGCCGATCTAGTTTCATGAAGAACTAAGATCAACCGCGTGTTTGAAGGAACATTGTAATGTTGTAATGTGTTAATGTTGCATGAGGTCAAGGGAATAAGGGCTATCATTTGATTTACTTTTATCATGATAAGTGTTGTAAGAAATGATGTTTTAAATCTTGTTTAAACTTTATTTCTTTTAGACCCTTTTCTTGTGTTTTTTTTTTACTCTGGGAGTTCTAACTAGGCAAAAATCAACCCTGGGTTATATCCCATGGGTCTAGGGACCTTTTGGACTAGGATAACCTTGGGTTAACCTCCATATGGTCATTTAAACTTCACAGTGAAGTTAAGTGACGAATTTGGAAGCATGGGGACAATGGGATGAGTGGAATCCACACTCAGGGCACTTGTAAGTCATAAAATAACTCCATGATTCCCTAATAATGGAGTGCTTGTCTCCATGTGCCTCTCTTTTGGTGGATTTTCCCCTTAATAAGGGTGGTGTTTCCTCCATTTCCCTTTTTGTTTATATTTTACTTATTGTATTTTATTTTTACGTGTGGGCTTTTATGGGGGACCTCTTGAGTGGGGTTAATTGTTTTATGCCCACTAGGATAATGGGTGAGTTGGGTGATTAGTTGTTTAATGCCACTTGGGAAATTAGGAAAATAGAGGGAATAAGTTTAAAAGAGAGAGTAGGAGGAGAGTAAGGGGGTTGGATTATTGGGAAAAAGAAGGAGATTTTGGAGAAGGGAGCAAGAGTGGAGCTCTTCATCAAATCTCATCCATAATTGAGCTTTTGAAGGTTGGTGAATAAGACTTCTCTCTTGTATGATCTATTGCTTGCTATGTATGTTTTGTACTTGCTTAATGAATGAGGATTGTAATTGTTTTCTATGTGTTCTTTTGTATTTTGGGTTTTGTGTTGGGTGTTGAAAGAGCTCCTTCTAGTTGGAAGGCAATGCTCATCACGTTTAGGGAAGGGAAGGTGTGAACCTCCTCGGGTGTAATATTGTTCTTGATATACTGAAGCCTTGAGGGCATGTTGGTACTTTTGAGCCTAGAGGGCTTAAGGCTTTGAGAGCCTATTTGGGATGTCCCAGGAAGTTGGTTATGTGGAAGTTTATTGGATGGCTAGAGGCCATGTGGAAGTTTAATTGTTGGCTAGAGGCCATGTGGAAGTTTATTTGATGGCTTGAGGCTATGTGGAAGTTATTGTTGTTGGCTTGAGGCCTTGATATATATATATATTGTGAATAATTGTTGAAAATATTGCACCTAGAGGTAGAGATGTCTGCTTCCCTACCTTCCTTGAACTCACCTAAGCTGAGTCTTTGTATTGTGAGTCAACCATGGGTGTGTGTGTGTGTTAAATGCTTTGTTGTTGTTGTCCAATGTTGTGATGTGTTTGGTCTATTCTACCCTAGGTATGAGGATGGTCTCCCTAGCTCGGGGGTGACCCTCTTACGGGTCTAAGGTAGGGAGGAGAGCTAGATGGTTGTTGTTGTCTCCCTTGTTGTCTTGCAGGTTACTATTGGAGCATGTAAAAAGGATTGAAGAAGTTTTACCTTGTTAAAGAAAATGTCTATCTCCCTATTTTCCTTAATAGCTTGGTCCTTATAAGTTTCATAACGTAAAAATTTAGAGGAGAGAACTTCTCCTTTTGGAATTGATGTAAAAGTTGTTATCTAGGGAGTGGAGAGATTATCCTCCCTCTGTATGTTAAAAGTTGTGATTTTATTAGTTATTACATTTCTTCATTTGTATGTTTGGGAGAAGAAAGAAATTCCTCCCTTAGAGTGTATTTGAGTTGTGGGATTTTTACAATTTGTTTGTCATCTTTTGCTTTTATCAAAATGTAAGTTGTGTGAATGTTAGTTGAGTTGGATTAGTTGTTTTAAATTATCTCTTGTATCATTTAGTAAGAAAGTTGTATTTCACTGTATTATGGAAGTTGCAAATTTACCTTGCAAAATGGAAATTAAATCTTGAGTTAAGTTTGCAATGGGAATTAATCTAAATCAAATTTCTATTTGAATGTGGTGTGTTATTGAAATGGAAAGATTCAATAGTTTCCTATATATACTTTTGACCCTTTGATGTGATTGAAATGGTAAATTTCTTGATAGATTACAAATGGCAAATACAGATTTTTTTATGGTTAATGTATCTTTCTCATTTGAATAATTGATAGTTGAAAATTAAATTGTTAAGAAAGAGTGAAACGTATCTTACCATGAAACTTAGTTTTATATATATATATATATATATATATATATATATATATATATATATATATATATATATATATATATATATATATATATATATATATATATATATATTAAGTATTTTTTAATTCTTTTTATAATATAGTTGTGAAAATTTGGAAATCTCTGTATTTATAGTTCTTATTATCTTATGACATTGTGAAATCGATATATATATATATATATATATATATATATATATATATATATATATATATATATATATATATATATATATATATGTTAAAATAATTTTAAATTTAAATGTAATCGTGAAAATGATATATAAATATCATTATATATATAACATTAAACAATATTATTTGAGAAATTTGAAAATAGTAAGTAAATTCTGAGTTGCTGTGGTCAAATGCTTACACAGTCATAAACTTACAATGTATATTAAAATGATTTTGAACTATAGGTGGAGTTTCCACTATTCTTATTAAATCAACAATTATATATGTGTGTGTGTGTGTATTTATATATATTAATTGTATATGGGTTGGCATTCCACAAATGAATGGTATTAAATTTTAGTGGTAATTCCACTAACCATAACAAATGAATA
This sequence comes from Cunninghamia lanceolata, assembly GCA_027924645.1. Taxonomy (NCBI): domain Eukaryota; kingdom Viridiplantae; phylum Streptophyta; class Pinopsida; order Cupressales; family Cupressaceae; genus Cunninghamia; species Cunninghamia lanceolata. The sequence continues at coordinate 3,758,378 of BSBN01000071.1, read as the reverse complement.
AATTTATATATATATAAATATATATATATATATATATATATATATATATATATATAACTATATATATGTATATTTATATATATATTAAATGTACATGAATGAACTTGCACTATCAAGATGTTTTATTTAAAATATATATATATATATATATATATATGAATTTATATATATATACAATTGGGAAAGTTTAATGGGCTATTTTAATGTGCCTTAATAGCAAATTATATTAAATTCGTTTATAAGAAAATTGTAAATTATTTTACTAATGAATTACCAAGGTATGGAAGATGTTTTCAACATAAGTAAAATTTAAATGCAACTAAAAAAAAAGTAAATTAAGAAATATGTAATCGGGTGAATTATGCATCATTTTAAAACAAATCGATAAAGGATTAACAAGAAATGCGAGGAAATATTTAATAGATTGAGATAACCATTTTAAGATCATTCATCTACCTAGCGAACCCTAAACAAAGCAAAATGAACTGACTCAATTAGTGAACGACGTCTACCTACACACGTGTGTAGAATATATACCGTAGCAACAATCATTTTGTCAACTTTAACATTTACAACTGAGCACGCTTACGTGTGCGAAGGAAAGATTTCAAGTAGTAAAAGAAAATTTTATTAGTTTGTATCATATCTACATGTCATATGTGGACATAACATGCGTGTTTTGCGTGTTGTGAATGCATGTTAAATGTGGGCATGACACTGAGCCAGTTGTGTCCTTACCCAAATTTTGTTGCACTTGATGGGATTCTTCATAAGTTCTTCAAGGGAACTATCTTCTGCCTCAGCCTAGTTAGGACATGGAATTGGCTGACCAAATACTCTCCTCCATTCATCCTCTTAGATCACAACTCCATCATCAAGTAGCTGATCTGGTACTTGAGCAATCTAAAACCTGTTGATGAAATCTAGAGATAACCTTGAGCATTTTCTTCTTCTTACTTCATGCTCATCAATGCAATTTTCCTAGACGTCCTCTAGGTGCTCCTTATGGAAGAGATTCTTGCTCACATGTTGTTCCAATGTCCCTAAAGGATCAAAATGTGTTTAAGCTTTGTAGAAATTTAGGTGTAAGTTTTGCAGCTCAACATCAAAGTACTCTACTACACCAATTGTGATCCAAGAGAATAGCCCCTTGCCGAAAATAATAGGAAACATCATAGAAGCTCTATGTAGATGTTTCAAAATGTTATGAAAGACACACAATTGTTTGTTCAACTCCAATAAGACTATTTTGTCAGTTGGATATCTGGGTAGAATGTAAGGAACTCCCTTGAATCCCTGTACTCTAAGATATGTAAATTTAAGGAACTGGATGTACCACTTGCCATAATTCTAAATGACATTGGCAGCTTCAAGGGATGTCCTTGTAGACATATCACCTTGTAGCATTCTGGTGATGTGCCTAGTAAATGGATCATTCAACCTCTTGTAGTGTACTAAAGATTGGACAAGTTGTAGTTGTGCATAACATTCATACACTTTCAACTACCCATCCACATTACCAACTATCCCTAGCTGAGAAAGCCCAAGATAAACAAAGTTTCTAGCCAACATATACACTACATAAGTAGACCAATAGAAGGTCTTAATCTTACTCAGGGCTAGGAATCCCTCATCGATATTTCCATTGATTAGGTGGGCCCAGTGTAGTTTCATATCTCTTTTCAAAATTTCCTCAATGCAACTAAACATCCATGGCTCAAAGCTTGAGGTAGTAGGCAATCCTATGATCCTACTCAATAGTGTTACCAAGTCTCCTACCTCATCCTTAAAATCACTTTTGTACAGTACATAGGGGACTTTGGACATTGTTGTCCTCTTCTTCATCATCCAAGTGTCATTAATGATCCTCCTATAGGCCTCTAGTCCTTGGTCATACATTGCTTGGTTTTGGGCCCTAGTGACTATAGTCAGGGTAGGGAATAGAGAAATATCAAATGCTTCTGAAAGAGCTTCCATAATGAAGCTTGCAACTACCATCCTAGGTTACAACTGACCTAGTGGGAGAATGGTACATCTTAGCACATGCTACAATTTGTTCTAGACACTGAAGTGATGTAGGGAATGAAAGAACCTAGGTAATCCCATTGTCTCTGATCCTTCTTGCCCAATCAGTTGGATTGTCCTCAAATATCCTCAACTTGAAGTCATCTAGATCGATATGACCTAGGTCTGTATCTCCTATGTTGTTCCATGTTGAGGTGATCTTGGAAGAGTGATGAATGCCTTTGAACTCGTACTTCATTGTTGTAGCCCTTGTAGAAATTTATCCTGCAATGCAATACCTTAATGAATTCCTTAATTGAATACCATTCCATATTCCTAACACTATCAATTTGATTAGGAATCCTACTCAAATCATCAAAATAATACCTTCACATGAATTCCTAACACTAATTTTCCTTTTAGGCATCAAATTCAATCTACTACAGTAAAAATTAAGCATTTTCCCTCCTACTGGATATTATCATGCAACACCATAGAAATCAAACTTCACATCAATCATGATAAATAAAGCCTTCAAAATCAACTAAGTAATGCAAAGTATCTAGTATGAGATAGGCAATTAGACATGTTTGGAATGTAACAGTCATTTGCACTAAGAAGTGGGTTTTTTAGCTCCTGTAGGATAAAGCAGGGATTTGAACTTCTGCAGGACAAGCGGGATTTTAAGCTCCTACAAGACATATCCTGCAACTAATGATTTTAGTACTGAAGGTTTTCTTGGCCAAAGCAGGTGAATGAAGGGTTTACTTGATATGTAGGGAAAAGGGTCCTTATCAGACATGTCTAGCATGCTTGAGTTTCAATGAAAATAGACCTACTATATTCTACATAGGTGCAAGGTGAGGTACCAAACTAAGTGGATGAATTGACCCTCACTAGACAAACTAGAGGAATCGACCCTCACCAGACAAAGTGAAGGACTCAACCCTCACCGAAAAAAGTGGATGAACTAACCCTCACTAGACAAAGTAGAGGAATCAAGCTCTACCATACAAGTCTAGCATCAAGAGAAACTCCCGCAAACACTTCTTCAATGGTCTCAAAGCGTAAAGCAGGTAAAATGGCACCTATTGGATGAAGCAGGGAAAAGAGTGTCTAGTAGACATATCCAATACTCATTAAAATTCCCGTAGAGGACCCCAAATGACAATTTCTAAGGACTTAAATGGGTGAAAAACAATCTACGGGATAAAGTGGGGTTTTGAACCTATAGTGGATAATGTCCATTAAGGTTAAAAGTCACGCTAGCATGATTTCTCTGCCCTAGGGCATGGTCTCTAAGTTAGTTTTCAAATACTAACCAAAATGATAGTTCGCTCACTAGGGGATACATTGCATGCAACAAATTTCTATAGCATCATTAACTTATTTACCAAAAGGCTACACAAATTTGACCTAAAATCAGGGCCTCAACTCATAAACCCACTCACAACATCACTTTGAAATCTCAACATACAAACCCTATACTAAAAAAGAAAACTGAAAGAACTAGGTTTTGTAACTATACCATTCATCATCATGAGCTAAAAAAGAACTTTTTACCCAATTTCAAAAGAGATTCACACAAGGCATAAATAGAAATTTTAACTATGAACCAAACAAAAAGGGAAAAAAGGGGTCGACCTGGTTCAATTCAAAAATGTAAATAAAACCTTTAAGTAGACACTAAAATTACTTCACTCAATGCCATAGAATCCTCAAACACCAAGAAACATCACACAAGGAATCAAGATGACCAAAAGCTCCAGGATATTATGAAATTCTAAACACAAATGGTAAAATGGACCAATATTTTGAGTTTTATGCTCCTAACACAAGCACCATAAATGCCCCTAACAAGGTGATAGAGTGGTGGCCTCTCAAACACAAAAAGCTAGGGAAATGGTCATGACAGGATGAGTGGGGGAAATGGTCATGATAGGATGATGTCTGTTGGCCATTGAAATTTTTGCAAAATCCTACAAGGGTTGAAAGACCTACCTTCCCTTGCTAGGTGATGCCTTAAGTGAAAAGCAGAGCTTTTGGACCTTGTCAGACATGTCCAGCACTGCCTGATTTTAGTGCTATGTTTGGTAGACAATAGAATCAGTGCAAAGCATAGAAAAACAAGCTTCCCTTCGCTCATTCACACATAAGACAACCCAAAACCTTTTGTAAACCCACCATGAAGCCAAAAGTAAACTCCAAGAGGACACAAATTATCACAAAAACCAATTTTGGAATAGATCCTTAATTCAAGGCATGACTTCACTTTCTCAACATCACAAGGAAGACAAATTGAGACTCCAAGCCAAACCAAAGGAGGGGTCTCCATTTGATAAAATGGGGCATGTGTGCAAGGAAAAACAAATGGCAACTCTACTAGGGAATTCTCTAGAGCGTTTCTAGGATAAATGATAGTTACAAACCTAGAAACTCTGAGTTTCCCACTTATCAAACCAAATGAACATGACGACAAGGTCAAGGAATCAAAAGTCAAAAACTTAGTGCAATCGTCCACGTTCCAAGGATCCAAGTGTGTGCAAATGCATTTATTCCCATCCCTTAGAGATAAAGATCATCCAAGTTTTGTTGCATTAAGCTACATGAACACTACTCACCTCATGAACTACCTTTGACATTGCCTCACTACCAGTCAAAGCATCTATAGCCCTAGTGAGGTTGTCTTTATGATTCCACTCAAACATTGCTCTACTATCAGCTAGGCATATAGAGTCCCGATAGAGATGCTTGAATCCTCCAGCTAATTGAGTGATATTATGGGATTACTAAGAAGTACCTCCTTTTGAAAAATTGTTTATTTGATTATTCAATTAACTTAGCTATGATAGTAGTACTAGAAAGTATCACATACCCTTATAGCACATGAATTTTCCACATGGGTTACGTATATTAGTTTAGCTTCGCTAGAATAGGAATCATAGTGGCGACAAAGGTGAGACCTTAAGATTTCTCACTTAACCCAAGATCACAGACTTTATCAAAAACTTTAGGATTGTTTAATATGTGAAGAGGTATAAGATCTCAAAGTACTTCAAATTAGACTAAACTAGTGACTCACCTCTCAAGAACAAGCATCATGTTATCTAGTTTGTATAATGAAACCCACAGTAACCCCCAAATTCATGACCATGGTTTCTCAAATAAATTCCAAATCCATCAGCCCAAAGTATACCCTTTTGGGATGCCTTACAATTGCCACCTTATTCAAAAAATAGAAGAACCAAACAAAACTGAAAGGAAAACAACAATGCAGAAACAAAAAGAGAGTTAACTAACACTAAAACCAACACTAACCCTAACCAACCCAAAAGAACAACTAAACTAGCCAAAGAAAAAGAACTGAAAAGAAAATTATGTACACAAATAGAAGGCATAGGCACCTCCTAAGATGAGAAATAGATGCCATAAATGCACCTGATAAGGTGACAGAGTGGCGAGCACTCAGATGTGAAAAGCAAGGGAAATGGTCATGACAAGATGAGTGTGGAAAATGGTCATGATAGGATGATGTCTGTTGGCCATCAAAAGTTCCACAACATCCTTAAAGGGTCAAAAGACCCACTTTCCCTTGGTAGGTAATGCCCTAAGCAAAAAGAGGAGCTTTTGGACCTCGCCAGACATGTCTGGCAATGCCTAATTTTAGCGCTATGTCTAGTAGACACCAGAATCAGTGCAAAGCATATAAAAACAAGCTTCCCTTCTCTCATTCACACATAAGACAACCCAAAATCTTTTGCAAACCCACCATGAAACAAAAAGTAAACTCCAAGAAGACACAAATTATCACAAAAGCCAATTTTGGAATAGATCCTCAATTCAAGGCATGACTTCACTTTCTCAACATCACAAGGAAGGAAAACAAAGACTCCAAGCTAAAGCAAAAGAGGGGGTCTCCATTTGATAAAATGAGGCATGTGTATAGGGCACAACAAATGGCAACTCTACTGGGGAAATGCTCCATAGCATTTCTAAGATAAATAATAGTTACAAACCCAGAAACTCTGAGTTTCCCACTTATCAAACCAAATGAATATGATGTCAAGGTCAAGGAATCATAAGTCAAAAACTTAGAGCAACTGTCTACATTCCAAGGATTCAAGTGTCTGTAAATGCATTCATTCCTATCCCTTAGAAACCAAGATCATCCAAGTTTTCTTGCATTAAGCTACATGAATAATACTCACCTCATGAACTACCTTGGACCTTGCCTCACTTCCAATCAAGCATCTATAGTCCCAATGAGGTTGTCTCTATGATTCCACTCAAACATTGCTCTACTACTAGCCAAGCATCTATAGCCTCGATAGAAATGCTTGAATCCTCCAGCTATTTGAGTAATATTATGGGAGTACTAAGAAGTACCACCCTTTGATAAATTGTTTATTTGATGATTCAATTAACTTAGCTATGATAGGAGTACTAAAAAGTGTCGCACACCCTTATAGCACATGATTTTTCCACATGGGATATGTATATTAGTTCAAATTCATGGGACTGGGAATCATAAGGGTGAAAAAGGTGAGACCTTAAGATTTTTCACTTAACCCAAGATTACAAAGACTTTCTTAGAAAATTCATGATTATTTAAGATGTGAAGAGGTATAAGATCTCAAAATACTTTGGATTAGACTAAACTAGTGACTCACCTCCTAAGAACAAGCATCATGCTAGCTAGTGTGAATAATGGAACCCATAGTAACCCCCAAATTCATGACCATGGTTTCTCAAAGAAATTTGGAATCCATAGGCCCAAAGAATACCCTTTTGGGATGCCTTACAACTACCACCTTATTTAGAAAATAGAAGACCCAAACAAAATTGAAAGGAAAATAGCAATACTGAAATGAAAACAAGCAGCAACTAATACTAAAACCAACAGAAACCCTCACCAAACCAAAATAACAACTAAACTAAGTAAAACAAAAAAACCAAAAATAAAATTATGTACATAAATAGAAGGCACAGGTGCCTCCTAAGCCTAAAAATAGTGCTTCAAGAATTGCCCATTGACAGGAAGTGGGAGATCTTCACCAATTAGTGTTTTCAACCGATACACATTATCTCCCAAAATTTTAGCAATCTAATAAGGACATAGCTAAAGTCTATTGAATTTACCATGCTGTCCCTTCTTTTCATGAGCTTTATCCTAGTAAAAAACTAAGTCTAAGATGTGAAAATCTTTTACCTTGGCTCTCCTATCAAACCAACGTTTTACTACATGCCCTAATGTTTGGCAAAATTTTCAATAGCAGCATCTCATTTTTCTTCTAGATGTAGTAATTGGGTCAAGCAAGTGAATGTTTTGTCATCGTAGTCTAGGTAATCTTGTATAAAATACAAGAAAGATATCTTCAAAGGTATGGGAAACATAGGCTCTAATCCACAAACCAAGTGGTAAGGTGAAGTTCCTAAAGTAGCCTTGTTTCCTATCTTATTGGCTCATAAAGCAAACCTAATCTAAGCATGCCATTCCCTACGATTCTTGTCAAGCAATCTTTTGAGGACATCTAATACATTCTTGTTTGTGTATCCAATGACACCATTACCATGGGGATAGTAGTTGGATAAAATTTTCAATACAATGCCATAATCAAATGCCTAATTAGAGAAATGTAGTGATGAAAATGTAGGACCATTATCACAAACTAGGGAAAATGGACAACCAAACCTTGTAATACTATGTTTTCAACAAAATTTACTACCACCTCTGTTGTACATTGCTTACATGCTTGAGCTTTAGACCATCTAGTGCAATAATTAGTATTGGTTAGAATATACTTGTGGCATACAGAGGAAGGTGGATTGATCATACCAATAAAGTTGAGCCCCCATTTAGCAAAGGGGCATACCTCCACAACTATTTGCAAAGGCATTGTTACATTCCTTTCCCTTGAGGTAGTAGTTTGACATATGTGACAAGTTTGTACATGTGTGTGAGCATCACAGAAAATTGTAGGCTAGTAATACCCTACCTTAAGGATTTGGTTTGTAGTGGATAGACCAGAACCATGTCATGTGCCAAATCTTTCGTGGACACTTGCCAAGACTTGGGCAACTTCAGGTTTGTTAAGGCATTACAGATAGATTCCTTCATGATTTTTCTTGTACAATACTAAACCCTTGACAATGAATCTATTGCTCTTCAACCTCATAGCCCTCCTCTGGATGGAATTCGGATGAGGAGGACATTGTTGATTAAGTAAATAGAACAAAATGTCATACCAATCATCTTAAGATATGTCTTCTAGCACATACTATTGAGAAACTAAGCCTGGATCAGTCTTTGCCATCATTCTGGTGAGGGCCTATCCTCTCACCAACTTCATTGGTTGTATCTCTAAGTCAAATTCTTGTAATATTGTGACCCACTTTCCTCTTCATTCTCCTAACTCATTCTGCATCAGCAATGTTTGACAACAGCATCAGGGACAATGGCTGTCACTTTACTCCTTAAGATATAATGACAGAACTTCTTTACTGCCTTCACCAAAGAATAAGCCTATTTTTCATCATTATGATAGTGGAGCTTAATGTCCTTTAATAGAGTACTCATCAATGCAATTGGATGTTTGTTCATAGGGCCTTTCTTCTAAGTCAACATTGTTGCACATGTGTGTTTTGAGGCAAAAGAGTAGATAAAGAATGGCAAAGTATTATCTAGACTAACAAGCACTAGGGCATCTACAATGGCTTGCTTGATCTGAGAATGCTTTATTTGGCTCAAGTGTCCACTCAATCTTAGCATCTTGCTTCAACATGGCATTCAACGGCCTAATAATCTCAGTAAACCCAGTAATGAACTTCCTCACAAAGTTAATCTTTCCAAAGTATGACTTGAGTTTTTTCTTGCTAGTAGGTGGTTGAATTTTGAGGATAGCCTGAACTCTATTGGGAGCTATTGATATACCTTCTTTTGAAATGTTATAACCCAACATCTTTCCCTTAGTCACACCAAAAATATACTTCTTGGGATTAAGAGAAATACCATAGTCTCTGCATCACTACAGAACCTTCCTTAAATCTAAAATGTGATCCTCCGTCTTCTTGGAGAATATGGTTAGATCATCCATATAGATGATGATGCACTTACCAACTAAACCCTTGAAATCTATGTCCATCGCCTGCTAGAAAGTTGCACCAGCATTGATCAAGCCAAATGGCATCCTACGATATGCATATATCCCCCATTTGTAGGTGAAGGTTGTATTTAGTCAATCAACATATTCAACCATCACTTGGTTATATCCTGAATAACCATCTAAGAATGACATCATCTGTGATCCATTAAGAATCTACAAAACCTTATCAAGTGATGGAAAAGGATAATTATCCTTTATTGAAGCTCTATTCAAATTCTTGAAATCTACACAGTCTAATTTCACCATTTTTCCTACAAATAGTACTAGGTTGGCCACCCATGTGGAGTGACGTACCAGAATAATGATCCTAGTTGATAGCATTTTCTTCACATCCTAAAAATTAGAGGTTCTAGTAAGGCATTAACAAACCTCTACCTTTGTTTAAATGGTTTTACTCCTAGTTTTAGCAGTATTGTATGTGTAATGATGGAAGTATCATAAGTTTTTAGATCCTTTTAACTCCAACCAATAGGTCATGATAATCCATCAGAGCTTGGATGATTCTTGTCCTTTCTTTAGGGGTACAAACCCTACCTATGAAGACATTTTTTATGTTATCATTAGTCCCCAAGTTGTGTGGATCATACTTTCCCCCACTGAAGTCTACTTGTTTACTCTATGTTCCTAACTGGTCTTGATCAAATAATCTTTCCAATTAAACCATCCATCAAGGAGTAGTATTGGTTTTAAGGTTCAAAACACCTTCCAAATCTATTTCAACATCTTCAGCCTCTTCCTCATCTCTAACTTGAGTAGAAAACACATCCGAACATTTGAGGAAGTCAAGAATATGTTTATCATCCTTAAAGACTTGAAAATTAGTGACATTATCAGGTACAGAGGGAGTGGGAACCAACTCCACAGTGAATTTCTTTAAGTCAAACATGGCTAGTGGTTCAAAAGTACTAGTAGCTTGTGCTAATGCATTGGCAAGATGATTCTATTTTCTTGGGATCAACTGAATATAAAACCATCAAAATTTTCTATGAGATCCCATACTTGGTTTTGGTAACAACCAAGTCTTTTCTCATGGCAGGAGTATTGTTTCCATGCTTGATTACCAACTCTGAATCTCCAAAACTTGAATTATTTGAGTTTTTTATCAAATAGAAGTTAACAATCCATGGACTAATGCTTCATACTCAACAACATTGTTCATGAAGAAGAACTACAGTTTGTAGGCAGCGAGATATGATTCTTCAATAGGACTGATTAACTCAAAACCAACACCAAGCCCTTACTTGGGCTTGGATCCATCAAAATGTAATGTTCATATCTTAGTTTCTTCACACTGTACATTACTAGGAACAACAACAATTTGACTGATATGTGATTTCACTCTTCCATTAGCCTAGAGTAGCAATTGAGTCTTCTCATCACCTAATGTTGGGCTTAATTTCAAACACCTTTGAACATGTTGTATTGCTTCCTTGCATATGGAGCATTTGAATTTAGGATGAGACGCATTATGGATGTGACATCAATTTGGCAACAACAATTCTTCCATCTGTATCTTATTTCCCACAACAAGTTGATCACTCATAAACTTAGCCACAAAGTCTCTAAATCCTTCAAAGATCCTAGGTTTGCAATTAGAAGAAGAGCCATGATCTGATTGACTACACACCTTTGTACTATATTTATTTCTATCTAGTTCATGATAGCCACCACTACTAATCATGAGAACTTCCTACACCTGATTTATTTGGGGAAGATAAACTCCCAAATCTACTTCAGAATAAAGGATTTCATTAGTCTAGTTGTACTCAGTTATCATGTGCTTCATCTTAGGTTCTCTCTCAATGCATATTTGATTGGTAATTCCTCTCCATGGCAACCACATATGAGAGAAGTTTGTGGCCATATATCTGTTCAATGTCTTAGATTAGTCCCTACTGAGCAACATGCCATAAGCAACAGGAATTTCAATCACTTGTATATCAATGTACTACTATACCCAAGGGTCTAAGGCCCACTGCATATGAATTCGATTCAGCGCCCCTACAACATTAACTTCCATCTTGTCTAACTGAGTAACCTTCTTAGAGGACTTGGAAAGAGTTAGCCCTAGGGCTTTGCAAATAGACAAAGTCATTACATTGGTTAAGGCCCCAGATTCTACTAGGCAATTATGAAGGTTTTTTTCCAAATATTCTTAAATCAGCAAGAAAGGTGGTGACTCCTTCTTTTCCTTGTACAGTGTCATCTTCTGATCAGTGTCCAACACATGAACCTTATCTCTTTTCTTGGCTTGAACATCCTTCTAGAAAGTATCTTTTAGAATAGGATTTGACTTAGTTGGTCCTCCAATGTCTTGCAGGAAGGTTGTCCTTACTTCAGGGATTTTCATCAGCTCAAAAACAATCAGACTAACCTTCATCTATTTGAGTTCATTAGCTACATACTGGCCTAGTTTAGCCACCTTAGAGTTATTTGAAGTTTTTCTAATATACTTTTGTATAGTGACCTGAGGTGCAACCTTAGGAGGATCAGGATAGTTAGAGGCTTTGGGATCCAGAGCAACCTGATAATTGTTTAGAGGAATGGAATTAGTGAAATGCCCTTTTGCCTTATTTCCCCTAAGATTGTAGGGAGTCTTATTGGACTGTTGATAAGCCTGGACTTCATCAGCTTCATCCTCTTTAGGTTGATTATCATCCTGGAAAGGAAATACATAACTATCCAATAGTAGGGTACTGTCATACCTCTGATTGGGCACCAACTCATATCCAGTAGGTGGCGGGGTCTCATATCCATCAGTATTTTGAGCCTCTATCTGGAAGATACTGGATGCAATCTAAAAATCATGACAGCCTGGTTTTGAATGGGCATTAGTGTTATGAATTCTACATCAGAAGGACAAGGAATCTTCCGCCAGCATCACTCACCCTGGGGGATGGTTATCTACATTTTGAGATTCTAAGGGTGATGGGACACCTCCATTGGGAGGCCTAGTGTTCTAAATTTTTTTAGGTCTCTAATAATTCTAATTCTGGTTTTGATTTTGGTTCCTTTATTGTAATATGCATTGTAATTTCTAAGATGAGTCACTTCTGTTGTGAGCTTATTCATTTGTTCAGCTAGTTCTCTAATATAATCTCTATCATCCTAAAACTTAGTAGCTATGGATTTAGATGAATGAAGGAATGGAAGTTGAACTAGAGGCAACTCTGATATGGGGGCTCTAGGATTCACTAGTAAAGCCTAAGTTATAGCTGGTACTAGAGCATGATTGATCAATGGGCTATGATTAGTCAGGTTTTGGTTTATCCTTTGAATCTTATTGGGTGTACCCATAGGACCTATATGATTAATGGGGCCTGACCTTGATTGCCCTAATTCTATATTCACCTTGATTGCTTCAGTTTAAGCTTCTTCTAAGGTTGTTATTGCAGGGGTCTTTCTCCTAACAAACATTGATGGCAACTTATCTAGTGCAGTATAATAGATGGGTAGTGCAACAATTGCAGTGATGTTATATGGTGCCTAAAGATGTGTTGTTCTCAAAATCAGCTATGCTCATTTTTGTAGATAACCCCTATGAAAATTGTTTGTTTCGTATCCTACACTATAAGTTCGCAAATCGAGACAAGTTCTCTTGGTCTCATGTGAAATCATTTGACACCATAGAATAACTTGTGACATTCCTCTTAGTTGATTTCTTGAGATTTGTGAAGATTGACTAAGTTGCAAGCTTGTTAAAATATTAATTTTGATCATTTTAAGGTGTTAGAGAATTTTTAGTTTTAAACATGTAAAGTTGGTGAAAACCACCGCTCTTGTATGTTTGTATTCTTCCTACATGCAATGTCAACCATTTTCACCGCTTATACATGTTTTCTCCTTGGCAAATTTTACACATGCAAAGTTAGTCATATCTGTCGCTTATGCATGTTTTGTTTGTTTCATGTAATGTTGGTAAATTTCACCGTCGAGGCATGCAATAAATGTCTCAATGAATGAACTCATGTGGCATTTATTTCAAACTTATAGTTATGTTTTGGGTTTTTAAATGTGTTTGAAATCATTTTTTCTTATCATTGCTTTTATCTTTCATCCTTGTTTCTTACTCTCCGTCAAGATGTTGTGTTGATCCGTTGCAACCAGATAGTGGGAGTCCGCGTCGTTAGGGTTTCACCTTTTTGTCGTCGGTTCTCTGTAATAGGTAAATTTATTTTATTTTTTCTTTGTGTTTAAGTTTCTACACTAGTAATAATGTAGTTGTATCGATTATGTTTTTTTCCATTCGTCTTCCTTGTGATTTTGAAACCCTAAGTTCTCTTGGCTTTGTGTTGATTAATTTGTATTCATTTAAATTTAGGGTTTTCTTTTCATTTTACCTATTTTTAGTTGGCATTTTTTGCTATTTTTGTTTTGTCTCAAGAGTTTTTAGTCATATGAATAATCGGTGAAAACTTCCAATATTGCCTTGTTCTATTTTCTGAGTCGTGACACTTGTATCGGCGGCAGAAATGATTGCTGATACATGTACCTTGTCCTACCTCCCCCAATGTGCATAAGTGGTAGAAACCCCCTCTCTCACATAATAACTTGGGATTTTTGACACATGTGCAAGTTGTCTTTTTGACCAACTTTGCACTTCAACTCATTCCCTCATATGTAAGGGTGGTCAAATTGACCACTCCTACATCAAACATATAAATCTTCCCAAATACATGCAAAGGTGGTTGTTTTCACCGACCTTGCACATGGATTGCAACCAAAAATTTTCAAAGCACATGTGATAGCGGTCTTTTTTACCAACTTTACATGATTGAATAGTCCCTTGTGTAGGAGTGGTCATTTTGATTGCCCATGCACATTTTCCTGAATTTTTTCTAACACTGGGGAAAATTCACCTTTCAAAGCCTATTGACCCACTTTTGCCTTTTACCTCGATTTACACATGCTCAAGCCCTTTAACGCATATTACCCTATTCATGATCATCAAATCACAGTAACCCCAATTCACCCATTTTTCCCCTAACTGCGAGATCATGGCTTTTTGTAGTTTTCAACAAACATATGTGGTAGATGTTGTTTCTAGTTTTCACTTCAAAACTGATGTTGGAGCCATGTCCATCCAAAGCTAAAATCATGAAGTACAAATACCAAAGGGTCTTCCCTATCACTTCAGTACAATCTAATGTTGATGAAATCAAAGATACAGAGATAGGGCATGTAGATATGATAGAGTTTGTAGACATAACTAGACAAACAAATCCTTCCAGACACATGCAGAAGATCATTGACATCAGCATTCACTTGGTTGCCTCTTTTCTAGTTGCTATCCATAACCCTAAGTTTGTTCTTCAAGTAGCCAGTCATTATAACAGGGATGATATGAATGTATCAAATTCCCAAGGGAATGTGATTATGAGATTGGATGCAGAATTTCTTGACAAGATCTTCATGTGTCCTCCTATTGAAAATATTGGACAAATTAATTTTGCTCAAGGGCAAAGAGACTATGATGAAGATGTGGAAGCCGCGAGAAGATACATAAATAGTAAATGGTTGAATATTCCTTGGAGTAATCTGACCAGATGGCTGAAGGATCTCCCAAGGAGTGACTTTGTTAAGGAGGTCTGTGACTTGATTACACTGTTGCGTCGAATCAAAGGACTCCCTTCTTCCTCCAAGTTTCAAGAATGGATGTACACATACATCAAGGTGATTCTCTAGGGTACATAGAAAATCTTCTAGGGAGAATAGATTAGTAATGCTTTGCATGAGCAGTTGGTGAAAGTCAATACTACTTTCAAATTTTACATGACTTCATATCTTGTGTATGCTTCTACGAGCATGAGGAGTTTTCCTAGTCTTACTCAGGTTGGTGATAGGAGATTGGTTCCTGTGTATGAATACTATCCTCAAATCACTCTAAAAGGATCAATCCATCATTTCCATAGGGTTAATGATGCTTTCTTTTCTATGTTTATGTGCTTATGGGACAATGGGCTTGTTTAGAAGAGGGTTTCAAATGAAGCTTGGGAAGTTGTAAATTCTTTTGGTTGCTTGTTCTTACAATTTCCTACTTTCACATATCTCAGAGTAGGGTATTATCTTGGTTACCCCTATATACTTCCACAATACCCCAGTGACATGGTTGTCCTCATGGAATTATGTAGGTAGCTAATTGTGGTACATAATAAACAAATGGAGCTAGAAAAGTCAAGGATAAAGTTTCCTGTAGAAATTGGCCGGTACTCAGTTCAGTCAGCTACCAAGGCAAAAATAGTTGATTCTGAAATGCAACTGGTCACTATGAAAACTTTCAATAAAAGGGACCATTTTGACTTCATGAGAGTACAAGATAAAATCAAAAGAAAGTCAACTTTCCACATGCCAATGGTGGAAGATATTTGGGCTGACCTCAGGACACAAAATGAGATCAATAAGTTAGACTTTTGCAGACTTCATTTGAGTCAGATAGAAGAGATGGGCCTTGCGGATATCCCAGATGGAATGGAAGATGATGGGGATGTTCTAGATCCCAAATATAATACTGAAAATGTTGAAGCCTCACCTCTTCCAAAGGTCAAATGGTTAGTCAAAGAGGAGACTTCTATAAGGAAAAGATTTCAGCCAATCTTGGCTAACACAAACATATGGTTGGAAAGCAAAGGGATCAACTTGAAAAAATTTCTTACAGGGTCAGAGACTGAAGTTCAGGAGCAAACAGGTAAGAATGTGGAAAACATGGCCAAGAATAAGAGTGACACTCCTTCCTCTTCCAAAACATGTAAGCCAAAAATCAAGTTTGTATCTAAGGGAGGGAGGAAGGAGGTTATAGGAACCTCTAATGTTGAGTAGATGGAGGTTGAGGATGTTAAAACTGAACAACAAAATATTGAGAAATCTAAAGATGCTCAGTAGGAAGAAATGTCTGAAAATCTTGTTGAGGAAGATGAAATAGAACAAGGTAAAGATGAGAATGTAGAATAGGAACAACTTGGTGATTCCCAACTTTCCCCACAGAAGGACCTTCCATCCCAAGTTTCTAAATCTTAGCTTCATGTTCCTATTTTTAGTGTTTTTCCTATAGTTTCAAATACTCCTATTTCTCCTATTTTGGTTGTTTGATCTGATAATACTCCCCCTTCATTAAGAATGAGTTTTGGAACAGTGTTTGATTCATCTGGGTCCATTCCTAGTTTGTCTTCCCCATCTTTTGATATCGGTGAACAAACTATGTTAGAACATTTTCTAGATAGTTCTGAAAAGGTTGTTGATACTACTGCTATTTTTACTCCTACCAGTCCCATTGTTACAATAACAGGAATAAGCATGGATCCAACAAAGCAAGTGATTGATTCTTCTCCTAATGTGGGTGCTTCTATACTTTCTCCTTGGTTGTCTGCATATACCTCGAAGAGGAAAAAATAATCAATTTCACTAGATGAAATTGATATAGAGAAGCTGTTGCCTTTGAAGTCAAAAACTCTAGAGAAAAAGCCTAAGATTGTTTCTAGTCTTATCAATGAAAAAGGGATCAGATATTTAGAAATTGCCAAGCCACCAGAGGATGCTACTATTGACAATTTTGATATGAATGATTATGTTGTCTCAAGAGTTGAGCTAGGTAAGCTAACTCGTGAAGGTATTAAGGCAGATTTTCAAAATACTACCAGCACCTTGCCTGAGAAATATGATGAGGTTAAGAAAGAGAAAGAGCAGTATAAAGCTAAAGCAGAACAACTTGCCATTGTTCTATTTGAAATTGTGGAACCCATGGCGGTAACTATAGAAGATCCTCTGATTCAAAAAGTGGAAAACGCTTAGGCTAGAGGAAGAGTGGTAGGAGATATTGTGGAGCGGTTGCTAGCACAGGGAAGAGTTATGTTGAAAACTACTATAGAAAGAAAATAACATATGGATAAAGCAAAAGCTGAGCTTGATAACATGGTTGACTTACTTTCTCAAGAACTACAGGATCAAGAAGAGAACTTGGAGGAGTGGATAGAGATGAAGAAGATTAAGATAAAGAATCTAATTACCATTGGGGTCATCTCAAATTGGGAATCATATCTTAAGACTAAGGAGTCTCTTGTTCATCGTATCAATTTAATAAAATTCTTACTTGATAACTTATGCCAAGCTCGTGAAAATAGTGAAGACAATGATGTCATGCTTCTATATAGGTTGGAAGAACTCCCATGCACTCTCACAGGTGAAGGTCATAAGTTCCTTTCAGCAGATGAAATGATAAGCTCCTTTGAAAAGATGGTTGAACAAAAATTGGAAGATGAAGTGCCTTTAGTACTTTCTATGGACAACCTTTATGGACAGCATTTATGATCAGCATTCAACTTTTGAAAACCTGATGGATGACCTTAACAAGCATGAAAAGGTGATAAAGGTAGTGAAAGATGTAGTTCTCTGGCCCACACTATCTTAGAGAATACGACAAAGCCGGATGCATGTGAAATGGCAACTATACAGGCCATGTATCAAAACTTTCTAAAGAAGAATGATGGAGGAATCTGAAGTTCCTTTTTGATACCTTAGTTTATTTTCATTCTTGTGTATGTAATTTGAATTTTGTTATGGACATATTCATATGTAATTTTCCAAAATGTAATTACATGTGAAACAAAGGAAGCTCCAAGTCAAATAGGACTCTTTTGTTTGAATAAGTCAAAGTAGTTGTAAATTTCCTAGTTTTTCTCTAGGCTCCTCCCTATAAGTAAAGAGGGCCTCTATTGTATCTTTATCTTTTAGTTATTGAAGCAAAACTTTGCCAAATTGAAGAGCATTTTGAGACTTTGTGTTCAAATTGTAAATCATATTTTATCAAGTGAATAGAAAAGCAAGTGATCATTCAATCTTTGTATTGGAATAACTTGTAGTATATTGGAAAGTGTTCTTATGTCCTTTTCCTTATGGTATCTTATATACTTGACCAAACTGTAGTGTGAGTGTGGATAATCTGGGAGATGTTCTAAAGCTGATTTTGGAGATTTTGTGCTACAATAATTATCTTTAGTTTGTGATTTTATGTTTTGAAGTAAAAGATATTGGAAAGACTTTGAACTACTATTATCTTTTGTGATCGTATGTTTTGTCATAGTATTCGGTGAAGACTTTGACCTGCACCTTATCCTACTTGGTTCTAAACTGTAAATTAGTAAAAGGAGCAATGATAGACTTTGTGCTCTCGTGGGTTTCTTGGTTATTTCGATTTGTATTGTGAAAGTGCTCTTCTATATTGTAAACATCATTTCTTAAAAAAGAGAAATGGATGACATGGTTTCACCCCAAAATTAGTTTTTAGTGTAAATAAGTTTGTAATAGTTAATAGGGAACCTCCCCTTGCTAAGAGGAGAGATTTATCTCATTACACTGTGGTTGATATAACCATTTTGCCTTCAGTTAGTTGAAGACAAAATATTCACCCAACAAGATGGAAGTAAGCCTTGTGAAATCTACCATTAAAAGTGATTATCAACTCCCCCTTTGTCCTTCGGATCTCCACAAAAGACCAATAGAGATCAATAGGGGATGTTGGCATCCTAAATCATTCTAAAAGTGCATCCTTAAGGAGCTGCCAAGAATTAGTAGAAGTTGTGGGTATATTTGCAAACCAGTAATAGGCTTCATCATGGAGAGAATATGGAAATAGTCTGTAGACTACATCCTCATATTGGACTTGCAACATGTATATGTTACCCTCAAAGATCATTATTTCTTCATCTACAGTTTGCTCACGATCATTAGGATGAAATTTAGAATAGAACTTGTCAGGATTCTTTGGCATATCATGATAATTAGCAAATTGGATTGGAGAAGAATTTGCAACCAACCAAGCCATATTGAGGAAATTTACTTGGATAGTAGTGAGGTTCCTAGGTATGGATTGTGACCTTGGAGCTCTAGGTATCCCTTGGTCTCTTCTTGTCCTTCTAAACTATGTCAAGAACAAAAGATCTTCTGTAGCTGAGCTAGATCTTGTATGTCTCTATCTAGTCCCTAGCCTAGTCTATTTGGATAAGAGGGGATAAGGATAAATAAAGCAATGTGGCCCTCCTTCTAGTGTAATTCTGTTGATGAATGTTTTAGCACATAGCAATACAGGTGAAATATGTAGTATCTCACCTCTCTTAAAAGGAATCTAATCCAAGGAAAATTAGAAAAAAGATTACCCCAAGTCTATGCTTCTTAAGTCCACCACTTCCTATCACAAATATCATCATACCCCTAAATCATATGTTGCCATTCCACCTCCATCATCTTATAAATGTCAAAAGTATGTGATTGTACACCTTCCACCATCTCATTTACCTCTGCTTCTTCCAACCCCTAACATCCGTCCATCCACTCTACCACCGCTACTTCCAACTCCTAATATCCCTCCATCTAATCTACCTCCACTACTTCCAACACCTGATATCCCCATTATCCAATCCCCTTATTCATCCATCCATAAATCTTCTAAAAAGCCCAATCATGATGAACAAATACATGTATTGTCTAAACATGAAGCTTCCTCTCCTTCCAATCACCCCATGGGATTCAAATATAAAAACTTGGATGCCTACACTCATAAAGCAAAAAATCCTAAAAATCCTCAAGCCTTAGGGCACAAATGCAAAGAATCAAAGCAAAATCCATCCAAAAAGTTATCCAAACTCATACCTTCACAAGCAAAGTCAAAAACTAAAATGGTATGGGTTCCTAAGAAAAAAGCAATCACGTCAATAGAGGCATCCACCTCTCAAAAATCCCAACCATCCAAAATTCCCATTCCATTCAAATATCCCAAAAATCCCACAAGCAAAATAAAAATCATGAAAATGCTAAGTCTAGGTGGGTTCCTAAAACACTTCATCAACCATCTCCTAAGCAAACAACCCCATTGCTTCCTACACCGCCATCCAACCAAAAGCTTCAATGTTTATCATGGTGTGTGCAACCGTTGGTCATGAGTCCATTCCATTTTGCAATATTTCCACATCCATCCATCTCCCCATCCTTCATCCACTATCCTACATATCTTCCACATCACCTTCCTATGGTCCATTCTTTTGCATAAGCCTTTCACCCATCCATCATTACATAATCCCCATCATCATCCACTAGCATTCCCTTCATAATCCACCATCTACCTAATCCATCTTTCATGCAATCCCTTACCAACATCTATGAGCACACTTGACATGGTCCATACGATGGCACCTATCTCTGATGGGACTATCACTTCCATGGAACTAGACACTTGAGTCCCTTTCGTCCATATCCCCCTATCCCATTCAAAAAAATAAAAAAGTCATTAAAAAAAGAAAGAAAAAATCAAAAAAGTAAAGAGAAGTCCCTTCGTCCTGTTAGTGCCTAAATTGACTGGTAGTTTTCTGAGCAATTTTCATTCAGGCACTCTCCCTAAGTATCCAAATAATGTTCTAAGTGATGGACCTCCTCAGCAGTTTTCAGCATCATCATCATATTTTCTTGAGGAGGAGGTCATCATCATCATGTTTCCTTTGATGAAGGTCAGCATCATCATCTTCTCCGTCGACCGGTTTCTCATCGTCATCATCATATTTCGCTAACGGGTGATGTTTGGATATCATCCTGATGATACTGGTGAGCTACAGTGCGCCCTCAGTTGCTTGCGGGGGTGATTTTGCAAGTATCCGGTGATCTTTCATTTATCACCTTGCCCAGACATGATGATGACGTTGCCCCGTTATCCTGAAGGGGTTATTCTCTAAGTGTTCGACCTGACTTGTCTTTTTCTTAAGAGTTGTCGTCTGCATCATGATATTTCCAGTTGTCATCCTGCTGCTTGCGGAGGTCATCATATTTTCTGCCTTCATGATATTTCGCCGGGGTGATATTTCTATCATCGGGTGATCTTGGTTATGATCATCCTGATGATGTTGTTGAAGAATTCTAAGTGCGACCCGATATTCACTAGGGTCATCATATTTTGAACGTCAGGATGATCTTAGTCAATATCATCCTGATGATGTTGTATCACTTCTTGTTCGTTGTTTTGTCATCCTGATGATGCTGACGTCATCCTTATATCAGGGTGATATTTGTTTCTATGCCTATCTGCATCATGATATTTCCGAAGGAAGGGGTGATATTTTCATATCACCTGGATATATGTTTTTGTTTGTTCCAGCATCATGATGATGCTGATATCAAGGAGATATCCGCCTGCCGGCTTTGCGCATTATCTACTGGGGGTGATCTTTTCCAGCAGCATCATCATATTCAGTTATCGCCCCGATCTTATACTGGAGCTACAGTGCAACCTAATATTTGAACATCAGGAGGATATTTCCAAATATCCGGTTGTCTTCCGAATATCATGATGATGTTAATATGATGATGACGTCATCGAGGTCCGGGGGGGGTCATATTTCTAACACTGATCATCTTGAAGAGACCTCCTGATATTTGCAAACATGATGATGACGTCATCCGGATATGAGGAGGTGCGCAGTAGGTAGATATGATGATGACGTCAGTAGGATATGATGATGACGTCATCAGGATGTTCATCGGCCAGACTTTTGTTATAAGCTCAGCAGGAGGATGTTCCTCCGAAGGATCAGGTTGTGCCGATTATCATGAAGGTTATATTTCAAATATCATGATGACGTCAGGGTGATATTTCGAACAACAGGATATCATGCTGCTGGAGGAGGATGATGATGAAGTCCATACTAGTGTCGTCAGGAGCAAAAGCACCGACATGATATATGCTCATGACCTAGTATATAAAGTGTTATTGAGGTCATCGCGGGGTGCATGTGGGATATTGATATCCTGCATTTTCAAATATCATGATGATGAATCTCGGCGGGAAATGCTTGCGATAGTCTGTTAGATGTTCTTCCCAAGGCCGCGGGTTGGTGCGCCATTAATGGCGATTGTTGCAGAGGTATGGGCGATGGCGTGGATGGATCCTGTACCCGACTGAAGATGTACATCAGCAGATGGTGGCGCAGGGCTCGAGAAATCTTCCTGTCTCCTCCCCTACCTGCTGCATTCAAGTTTGGGCGCCAATCTGGTTGTGTTTGAGCGCCATTTCCATGATACTGTGTATCTGGCGGGATTTTTGGTCAACATTGTAATTAATTGCTGAGCACCCACCTGGCTGTTATAAGCAGGTGATGTTGCTCATTTGAAAGGTTGTTGAAAGTTGAAGATTTTGGCTCTGTAATGCATAACAAGCTGATCTGGTTGCTCTGTACAGCTTACCTGTGAGTTTATGTATCTCTTGTTGTTTGTTTTTGGCATGAACCCACTGATTTCATGATTAAACTTATATGAGAAATGCTGTTTAGCATGTGTTGTGTTAATTCTGTCTCCAGTATTGCATGTATTTTTCTTCTGAATCTGGATGTTTGGTAATGTTTAGATTCTAGAGCATAGAGTTCCTGTGTTGAATGTCCGATCTTTTAACTTCTGCTCAAGGGGTAGATTAAACTGTTTTCAGGTTGAACATTGGGAAGGATATACTGCAGTAGGGATACCATAAGTAGAGATAACTTAACACTCTGTATTGGGAGATACCTGTAAGGCAGGTATCACATATATCCCCTTGAAATCCAGTTTTAGTTGTTTATGCTGATCATTCACAGGTGTATGTCTACTGACTCCAGGCCCTGGATAGGCACCAATCATGCTTTGTTCTTGTGTTATAACCATGTCCAGCTTTGCATCCACACTTAAACTTCAAATCAAAATCTAAAACAACCATTAGGACTTTAGAATTAGTTTAGGATCCTCAGTCCTCTGTCTACAACTGCTAATAGGCCCAAAGCTAGCCCCTTTGCTCTTATCATTCAGTTTTGGTCTACTTACAGGAGGACTATCTGCTTTCTGTCAGCATCCCAGCCTTGTATGCATATCCTCATGGATGTTGAGTAGGGAATACCCCCCTAGGTCTTGCAGAGCCTGAAGAAGAAGAGGAGATAAAATATAGAGTCTATCTCCTACACTGTTGACCCCCTGGCCCAGAGATCCTGTTGATCACTGATGGCTACCTTGTAGGGAAATCTGGGAATAAGCATCCAGTCTGGGAAAAAGTCAACAGAAATTGGCGACTCCACTGGGGACATCAATGTCATATCCATGAAAGTTTGAGTCTACAAGATTAAAAAATTAGACCTGGAAACTGTTTGTTGCAGCATAGAAAAAAGGTTGTATATGTGACTCTACTGGTGGATGACCCAGAAAGAAAGAAATCAATTTGTAGCTTCAGCTTGTTTGAAGCTCATTCCTCTTCAAGGAGGTGGCGACTCTGCATCAAAGAACCTGATAAAAGAACAAAATCAGCCAGAGAAGAATTTGCAGCTTCTGCAACATATCCAGGTATTTCATATTGTTTGACAATTTCCCTATTTGGTGAGAAAGCACTGGTTAAAAGGGAACATTGGTGAAAACAGAGCTTGCATGCTTTCATTAGAACTTACACTGTATTTCAAAGGGCATGCAATGTTGTTCAAAAGACTCATTTAAAGGACTTTAGGCAAGTTTGAAAAAGTAGTCTAAACCTTGAGTGCCTAAAGTCATTGTTTGTAGAAAATCTGAGTAGAGAGGAGGGTTGCAATAACATAAAGGATGTATTATTTGCCTATGCACCCTTGTGAAGTGTCAAATGCAAAAATGTATAGTAGTCAGTCCCAACAATGTAATAAAAGAAGTTTCAACATAGACAGATATAAGCCCATAAATTTTAGTGGCATTTGTGGCTATCCAAATGCTTTTCCACCTAAAATCAGAAATTTTTTGCCTAAATTTAAGGGTATAAAGGGTGAATCAGCTGAGAGACACTTGCAGCAGTTCATGAATGTGATAGATGATTTTGAGATTGACCATGAGGATGTGGTTATGAGATTATTTGTTCAATCTCTAGATGAAGATGCAAGGGACTGGTTTTCCTACCTTCCAGCTCACTCTGTCAGCTCTTGGCATGGTTTTAAATCTGCATTTCTAGTATAGTATGGTGAAAGAGTTTCTGAATATGCAGCTATTAGTGACTTCATGTACATCCATATTGAAGAAGATGAGTTGATCCCAGCCTTTAACCTCAGATTTATGAGGGCATTGAATAGAATTCCAGAATGCATGAGACCTAATGATGCACTGTGCTTAGTTACCTACTTGGGAGCCTTTGATGGGAAAATGAGTTACAGATTAAGAGACAAGGAGCCCACCACATTGCATCAGGCACATCAGTTTGCATTAGATATTGAAAACAATTGGAGGTATGGAATACAAAAGGGTTATTTCTCTGAAAATTTTTGTTGTCCTGCAGCCCCGAGTGTTAGTGAAGGATTTAATTCAGGTATTGACATTGAATGTCATAACACTCACACCCCTGTTGACCCAGTTTTTGCATCATTCCAAGTGGATGATGTTTCTATCATAGAGGAGGATGTCCTTTTTTGCCCAGCAAGTGAAGTTGAAAATAATAATTTTTCAAGTAAAATTTGCATACCAGTCCTAAACAAAGAGCCTTCATGTTTAAATGATCCAGTTGTGCAGAGTTGTGATCATATGGATCAAGAATCAATATCAGTTTCATCAGGAAGTATTGGAGGGCTGGAAAATGATGCAGATTGTTCAACTTCAGAGTGCATTGAAACAGCAAAAATCTTGTATGTGGGGCAATTAGATGATAAAAATGATATCCATGACCAATTCATGGATCAGGTTTGTTTTTCTTATGACTCTGGATCTGATAGTAATGAAGAAGAATTGGAATGTCATGAAGAAGAAGCAGAGGCCTTTGCAGTGAGTGTTAATCCCCTTTATGATGACCCTGCTGATGTATATGATGTTGTGAGTCTTGACTTTCAGTGGTGCAGGATTAACCCTTTGTTTGAGGATGATGATACTGATTTGCAAGCTGTGAATAATGAATGTTCATCATCACCTGATTCAGACATGTGTAACATTGGGTGTGTGGATCAGGATTTGTTTTCAAAATCAGTAGATATTAGGGGTCTCATATTTTCTGAGTATTTTGAATTGTTGGATCAGCTGGATGAGTACCTGATAATGTGCAGTAGCCAGATAAATGACAAAGAATGCCAAGAGCAGTATGATGTACTGTCTGAGGGATATAACATACATGTGTTGCCTAATGTTGAAGAATATTATGTGTATGGTTATATGTCTAATTCTGAAATCCAAAATGACAAAGCTGAAAATGATGGTGGCAAGCTTTCAAAACTGGTGGAATATCTTTTTAAGCAGGTGACATTATGGGCAGATTATGCCAATCTTTCCAGTTGGGATTTGGATCTTTCAGTTTGAAATCAGGCATTTGACAAGAAAAAATTATGGTTCTTCCTTTTTGGTTGCCCGGGGCCGCCAAAATGATGTTTAAAAATATTGTGTTTGGTGATGCAGATCATGATAACTTCATGACTCTATGCCCAATGGATAAGGGACTGGTCTGCATCCCAGAGGTCTGGAGTTCTCGCTGCAGTTTTGCACCTGCACGTCCCCAGATAGAGCCACTGTTAGTGCTTGAATTAACTGGTAGTTTTCTGAGCAATTTTCATTCAGGCACTCTCCCTAAGTATCCAAATAATGTTCTAAGTGATGGACCTCCTCAGCAGTTTTCAGCATCATCATCATATTTTCTTGAGGAGGAGGTCATCATCATCATGTTTCCTTTGATGAAGGTCAGCATCATCATCTTCTCCGTCGACCGGTTTCTCATCGTCATCATCATATTTCGCTAACGGGTGATGTTTGGATATCATCCTAATGATACTGGTGAGCTACAGTGCGCCCTCAGTTGCTTGCGGGGGTGATTTTGCAAGTATCCGGTGATCTTTCATTTATCACCTTGCCCAGACATGATGATGACGTTGCCCCGTTATCCTGAAGGGGTTATTCTCTAAGTGTTCGACCTGACTTGTCTTTTTCTTAAGAGTTGTCGTCTGCATCATGATATTTCCAGTTGTCATCCTGCTGCTTGCGGAGGTCATCATATTTTTTGCCTTCATGATATTTCTCCGGGGTGATATTTCTATCATCGGGTGATCTTGGTTATGATCATCCTGATGATGTTGTTGAAGAATTCTAAGTGCGACCCGATATTCACTAGGGTCATCATATTTTGAACGTCAGGATGATCTTAGTCAATATCATCCTGATGATGTTGTATCACTTCTTGTTCGTTGTTTTGTCATCCTGATGATGCTGACGTCATCCTTATATCAGGGTGATATTTGTTTCTATGCCTATCTGCATCATGATATTTCCGAAGGAAGGGGTGATATTTTCATATCACCCGGATATATGTTTTTGTTTGTTCCAGCATCATGATGATGCTGATATCAAGGAGATATCCGCCTGCCGGCTTCGCACATTATCTACTGGGGGTGATCTTTTCCAGCAGCATCATCATATTCAGTTATCGCCCCGATCTTATACTGGAGCTACAGTGCAACCTGATATTTGAACATCAGGAGGATATTTCCAAATATCCGGTTGTCTTCCGAATATCATGATGATGTTAATATGATGATGACGTCATCGAGGTCCGGGGGGGGTCATATTTCTAACACTGATCATCTTGAAGAGACCTCCTGATATTTGCAAACATGATGATGACGTCATCCGGATATGAGGAGGTGCGCAGTAGGTAGATATGATGATGACGTCAGCAGGATATGATGATGACGTCATCAGGATGTTCATCGGCCAGACTTTTGTTATAAGCTCAGCAGGAGGATGTTCCTCCGAAGGATCAGGTTGTGCCGATTATCATGAAGGTTATATTTCAAATATCATGATGACGTCAGGGTGATATTTCGAACAACAGGATATCATGCTGCTGGAGGATGATGATGATGAAGTCCATACTAGTGTCGTCAGGAGCAAAAGCACCGACATGATATATGCTCATGACCTAGTATATAAAGTGTTATTGAGGTCATCGCGGGGTGCATGTGGGATATTGATATCCTGCATTTTCAAATATCATGATGATGAATCTCGGCGGGAAATGCTTGCGATAGTCTGTTAGATGTTCTTCCCAAGGCCGCGGGTTGGTGCGCCATTAATGGCGATTGTTGCAGAGGTATGGGCGATGGCATGGATGGATCCTATACCCGACTGAAGATGTACATCAGCAGATGGTGGCGCAGGGCTCGAGAAATCTTCCTGTCTCCTCCCCTACCTGCTGCATTCAAGTTTGGGCGCCAATCTGGTTGTGTTTGAGCGCCATTTCCATGATACTGTGTATCTGGCGGGATTTTTGGTCAACATTGTAATTAATTGCTGAGCACCCACCTGGCTGTTATAAGCAGGTGATGTTGCTCATTTGAAAGGTTGTTGAAAGTTGAAGATTTTGGCTCTGTAATGCATAACAAGCTAATCTGGTTGCTCTGTACAGCTTACCTGTGAGTTTATGTATCTCTTGTTGTTTGTTTTTGGCATGAACCCACTAATTTCATGATTAAACTTATATGAGAAATGCTGTTTAGCATGTGTTGTGTTAATTCTGTCTCCAATATTGCATGTATTCTTCTTCTGAATCTGGATGTTTGGTAATGTTTAGATTCTAGAGCATAGAGTTCCTGTGTTGAATGTCCGATCTTTTAACTTCTACTCAAGGGGTAGATTAAACTATTTTCAGGTTGAACATTGGGAAGGATATACTGCAGTAGGGATACCATAAGTAGAGATAACTTAACACTCTGTATTGGGAGATACCTGTAAGGCAGGTATCACATATATCCCCTTGAAATCCAGTTTTAGTTGTTTATGCTGATCATTCACAGGTGTATGTCTACTGACTCCAGGCCCTGGATAGGCACCAATCATGCTTTGTTCTTGTGTTATAACCATGTCCAACTTTGCATCCACACTTAAACTTCAAATCAAAATCTAAAACAACCATTAGGACTTTAGAATTAGTTTAGGATCCTCAGTCCTCTGTCTACAACTGCTAATAGGCCCAAAGCTAGCCCCTTTGCTCTTATCATTCAGTTTTGGTCTACTTACAGGAGGACTATCTACTTTCTGTCAGCATCCCAGCCTTGTATGCATATCCTCATGGATGTTGAGTAGGGAATACCCCCCTAGGTCTTGCAGAGCCTGAAGAAGAAGAGGAGATAAAATATAGAGTCTATCTCCTACACTGTTGACCCCCTGGCCCAGAGATCCTGTTGATCACTGATGGCTACCTTGTAGGGAAATCTGGGAATAAGCATCCAGTCTGGGAAAAAGTCAACACGTCCAATGGTGAAAACCTGGTAAATATGTGCCTTAGATAAGTACCATAATGAAAACCTAGCAAACAGGCGTCATATGTAAGTTGATCTTCTATGTCGCCTACACTTGGGGGTACCTTGTCTCATCCAACCTATCATTTTCCATCCTATCGTATCCTATCTTGTCATATCTTATCCTACCATCCTTATCCATCATACACACCACACATCCTATCAAATCCATCCATCTGCCCTTCCTCTTTTGATCTTGATAAAGATTGGAGGCAAAATGTTGAAACATGCTTTGGATATCCCTTGATATACCTCATCCCTTTTCAAACCAATCCTATCATCATCCTAGTGTCATATACTTTGTGATGTAAAACCCTAAGTATTACACCTAGAATGGGGCATGTTATTCCTATACAACATAGTCTTTGAAATCACATCCTTTCTCTCTTACGCGTACATCCATTCCCTTTCTCACATCCTTCTATCCATACATCCATCCATTATATCCTATCCTCTTACACATCCATTTATCATGTGAGTCTTATATCCCATTTACTATCACATATCCTTTTATCCATTCATCTATGATGAGTCATCCATCCCACCTACCTCCTGTTGGTTACGATTGTTAGTCATACACAAACATAGAATAAAAGCTACACAACAACCTTTACTCATCTTGAAAGATACGATGAATTCAGAGAATTCATGATCCCAAGTCTCCGTTGATTAGGTCTTAATCTACTGACGTTACTCAGTGGTTGATGTGTGTTGCTGTTTTCCATTCAGGGGCCTTACGTTCTTCAGTAATTTCTGCAAAGTTCATCATTATTCCTCCAAATATCCTGTTCTTTATGTCTTCCCTGCATAAATCTCCAATAATTCTACCTCTGCACTGTGAATTTAGTCAAATAATGTGCCTACAGGCTGATATTTACATGATTTATACTAGTATTTATGATTCTTTGCATGATATTTTCAATACTACATGCATTTAACTCAAATATGCTAAGGATTTTCTATTATCTACGAGATTTCAGCATATTTCTCTGTTTCTGCTTGTTATTTATCATGATTTGCAGTTATGGTGATGAATTAATGAAATTAAAAAAAAAAAAAAGGGTTAAAGAATGAGATTCCCAAAACTACTTGACTGAGATCACTGATCCACATACAAGCTCCCATACATGCAATGAAAAGAAGGAAACTAGAATCATACTTCACCAGGACATTCCACAAATCCGCATGATCTAGTGCAAATCTTCAAAGGAAAAGTTGATAACAACATGTAATGAAATGAAAGCGCTTCTAGTTGAACACAGCATTCACCAGTACATATCCAGAAATCAACATGAAGATTACGTAAAATTTACAATCAGGATGTAATCTGAAACTTCATATCCATTCAGTATGCTCAAGAACAGGTACATTTACAGTGATCTGAAGAAAGAACCTTGACATTTCAACAATTCAGTCTTCATTAGTCTCAGTAATCCGATCTCCTAATTGATTCCACAGTAGTTGGCCTTCTTGCCAGATGTTCCTATGTATATTAATGTATATCCTTTTTTTTTCTTTTATGATTAGTTCTGGCCCATATATAGAGCAAAATGCCTGAAAATAGTTACAATGATCCAAGGATCAGGATCCTCCCAGAACAATCAATGGTCCAGATGAATAGCACGTGCTTTGCCAGTTGGCAAATGTATAGCTGGCACAGAATATTCCAGCATCTTTGATTTGATTCGGTCTCCAGCTGGCAAACAACATATTTGACAATATCCTCCTCACTTCTGGTTCATGTTGCCTCCATGTGCAACTTTGCAATGTTCAGCTTCAAACAGCTCTGAGGCTTCCTGCAATAAACAGACAAGCATTAAGTTCATCATCATGTGGAACAACAGGAATTTAAACATTTTATTAAATAGGCCTCAAAATGTGCAGCTACAGGCAATCGGGCCCCAAATCAGTGGAAATTATGCACTAAATGCATAAACAGCGTCAAAAACACTCGGGTCAACCATCGTCGACTAGAAAATGCAATCGGGTCTTCAAATTTCTATCACTCAGTTTTCCCGCCCATTTCCTTGTATATCGGGTTCAAAATAGTGCATATACATCGCAAAATATACAATGATTAAATCGCATTTCAAAATATTTCGGGTCTGCCTTTGTATGTGATGCATGTATGTATTTCGGCGTGACCACATACTGTCGGAATGACAATTTTACATTAGGCCGATGGCTAAAATTATACCGACGCCAAAAATCATGATGATGTCCTTCCATCGGGAAGACATGTTCTATCGGCATGATAACTCAAGATAAGGCCGATAGCGAAAGTTATACCGATGAGGAACTCTTCATCGGGTGGAGGATATATATATCGGCGAGACAATTATGAACTTGGCCGACACTATATGTCAGGTCGATCACCTTTTCGGTGAGAAAACAACTATCGGGGAGAGATTTCCTGACTCGGCCGATATCGAAACTTATGCCGATGAACCTTTTCATCGGGGAGACAAACATAGTCGGCAAGAGAATTCAGGACTCAGCCGATAGCAAAGGTTAGGCCGATGGACTTTTCCATCGGGGAGACAAACACAGTCGGCAAGAGAAAAACGAACTTGGCCGATAGCGAAAGCTATGGCGATGGGGAACCATATCGGAGAGACAAAATAAAGCGTGGCCAATAGCTAAATGTATGCCGATGGACTCAACCATCGGTAAGACAACACCCATGGGGGAAAGATTACAAGACTTGACCGATGTTGGACACTATGCCGAAGAACTGCCATATCAGCGAGACTACTCCCATCGGGGAGACAATACAAAGCGTGGCCGATATCAAAAGTTAGGCTGATGATCAACTTCCATCGGGGAGATATATAAGATCTGGCAGACAATAACAAGCTCCACCGATGACATACCTTAGGCCAATCATCCTCCATATTATATATGACGTCACCGTCATATTTTGTTTCTGTATATTGGGGAAAAAATGACATCATCATCATCATCATGTCGAAGGAAAATAGGAGGATTTGAAATATGATCCTGCTACTGAGAGTATCACCCCCCCTTAAAAGATAGGGTGATCATCATGATCATGCAAAAGGAGATCAGGAGGATATGATGACGTCATCATCTTATTAGCGAATATCAGCAAATATGACCCTCCCTTGAAAGATCAGGATGATGACCCTCTGATAGGACTTTGACATGCGCATGCAAATATGCAGATGGTGGATTTTCTAAGCAGGGTGATATTCTAATATCAGCATGATATTATAATATCAGGTGATGTTATAATATCATGATGCTCGTTGTTATGAAATATGACCCTCCTAAAATCATGTTTGACCAGACCTTTGACTTGTCATAACTTTCTCATATGGACGAATTTTAGGGTGATGTAAAAGGCAAACCTGCCTAGAATTTCAAGCTCTTTCACATGGTAAGCTTTCTGAGGATAGATTCAGACTTTAAAATTTGGCTCACACTTCAAGATCACAAATATGCTTGAGATTAGGCATATGCATACTGACTGACACTGTTTTACCTTTACCGCCCAGAGCACAAAAGCAAGGGAACAAGCCAGCAAAGTTGGGTCCCTGTTTTGATAATGCAAAATGGGGCGTGTTGTGTAACCACACAACAACTTGCCACCAAAGAAAACAACAAAATTCAAATAATTCAAAAGGTGAGGATAAGTTAAAACATACATTTCCAACTCCTATCAAGCATGAGCATCCTAATCCTTTCTAACTGGTATCATGTTCATCAATGTAACAATGAATTGATAAGGGATCAATTGTGTGCATGTGATTCATATACTCATCTTGAAAGTGAGTTGAATAAGTCAGTGACTGGTGTTAAGCTACATAGTTTGGTTCATCCCTCATAGCCAACCGGATAGAGCCTTGCTGCCAGCAGGCGTCCATAGCCCCGGCAAGGTTATCGTTGCAATTCCCCTAAGTAGAGCCGCACTGCCAGCAGGCGTCTATAGCCCCGTTGGAGTTACTTAGATGACTTAATCTGGATTTTCAGAAAATCCATTTTATTATTTTATTTATTTTATATTTTGAATTTAATTCTTAAGATATAACAATTGTAGCTTCATGATACAAGGAATGGTCACTTGTTGAAATTAAGTTGAGAATTGCAATGGTAGCAAGGGCAACCTTTAGATTTTTCACTTAACACCTACACTGATATGTTCAATAAACCCAAGGCTGTTAGGTGTGTCATTGTGAGGATCACCTTGACTCAAGAAAAGTAGTACTGATGAATATGATACCACAGACCTGATCAAGAATACCTACACTGATATGAGTTACAACCTATGTAAAAACTTATATCCAACTTTTGAATTCTAACAATTTATGCAGTGTTCTTAAGTAATAAGGTGCACCAGTTTTGCCCAACCAAAACAAAAGCTCAACAATGCAAAGCAAAAAGCAACCTGTACAAACAACTAACCTACAAAAGGAAACAACAGAAAGCAAAACAAGCAAACTGTACAAACAACTAACCTACAAAATTATATACAAACCACTACTAGGCAAACAAAAACCAGCAAACAACCCAAATACACCTGTATTTGCATACTTCTTTTGATTGTGCAGGAGCATTAGGGTATTAGTTATGGTTCTCAACCTAGCGAATTTATCTTTATATTCTGAAAAATATTCTGATATTCTAAATTCATTGTATTCAACAGAATAACCCTTGATGATCAGCAACTGAGGAAGCTCATCATGTTCATGATTAATCCATGTGCATGTCTTATCTCCTGAATTTCCATAATCAAAATAGTAATCAACATCATTTACTGTGGAAAGGAGAAATACAACCTGGTGTATTTCTGATTCTGTTGGACATGCTTCTTCATTGGCAGTTGGTCCTCCATTTAATTCTATATTTTCATTGCTTAGCCCAATGCCTGGTCTCACTTCAAATTGAAGGATGTATGACTCTTGATGTATTAATTCCTCATTTTTATCCAGCTTTATCCCTTCATTCTGGATGTTCAGTTTATCTTCCAGTTCAGGAAACTTCTCAATATTTTCTTCAATTTCCTGCACATCAGCAGCTAAATAAGTATCTTTATCATCACAACCTGAGATACAGAAATTTATCATTTCTAAATTATTTGACTGTAAAAGAGAAACAACTTTCACTTGATAAGGACACTCCCCTGTTTCATTCTCAAAATATTTCTGGAGTGACGTTTGATCATGCACAACAACTCCAAAGTCTTCTACATCTTCATCTTTCAAAAATTGTTTATTAAATAATTCACATCTTCTATCTAGTAAAGGATCTGGTTCCATTAGGCTGCAACATTCCTGTATTTGATCATTCAATTCAAAGAAGTCAGGTAATAAATCAGCATTTATTTTCTTCTCTATGGCTCCCTGAGTTACCACTATAGGAACTTCATCATCAGCAGTGAATTTAAATTGCTCTACTATCTGTTTACACTTCTCTTTACCATAGAATGACTCCAGGAAAGATGTTTCATCTTCTTTATCAAAAGTATTAGGATCAGAATCAAAAATATTATCCTAATGAGTAGTTTCTTCTCTAGAATTTTCACAAGATTCATACCTGCATACTAACTGATCCTTACTTGTATTAGGAAGTAGAGAACTCCTATCAATCTCACCATAGAATGAATCAAGGAAAGATGTTTCCTCTTTTTTACCTTCTGGAACTGATTCAGCCACTATATTTTCTAGAATCTTTTTCATCATGACCAAGCAGGGGTAACAATCTCTCTCTGAATGCTCTTCATCATGTAATCTGCACCAGCTTTCAATCAAGACATCATCAATGGGTAAACCTAATATTTGACTACACTGTATGTTTCTAGACAAATATAATTCAAAATCTTCAGATCAGTCCACTTCAGTGTCTGGACAATTAATAACTTCTGGTGCTACATCTGCTTGTTGTTCCAGAATTTCTTCATTTTCCTGCCAGACTTCGGCCCTGAACACATCCGGGAAGAATATTAGTCCTTTCAAATATAAATCCAACCTTGTAAGGAAAGTTAAACAATTTATTTCGCTGTGTTCCACAGTCTGGTGTATCCTGCAACAGGTGGATAAACCAAAGTTAGACAAACTGTGAGGGTAAAGCTGCCTATTCAAAGTTTCCTGACATAAAGGAATGTTAACTTGACAATTGCCTTCATATACATCCATCAAAATGAGACTCTATTTTTTCAATTTTTTAGAATTTTGAAATTTCAATGAGATCTATCATATCTCAGAATAAAACTTGAAAGTTCAGAAAATCAAACTAATCTTTGATGTTTCGAGCTAGATCTTTGCAAAGGTGCAACCAAAACCTCTCAGATAAGAGATATTTGCAGCCATTTAACTCAAATGATGAAATATTTATGCAATATTTGTAGAAATCTAGAAATTCACAGCTCAGGCCCTCCTTCTAGCGCCAATTTATGTTGGTTATGATTGTTAGTCATACACAAACATAGAATAAAAGTTACACAACAACCTTTACTCATCTTGAAAGATACGATGAATTCAGAGAATTCATGATCCCAAGTCTCCGTTGATTAGGTCTTAATCTACTGACGTTACTCAGTGGTTGATGTGTGTTGCTGTTTTCCATTCAGGGGCCTTACGTTCTTCAGTAATTTCTGCAAAGTTCATCATTATTCCTCCAAATATCCTGTTCTTTATGTCTGCCATGCATAAATCTCCAATAATTCTACCTCTGCACTGTGAATTTAGTCAAATAATGTGCCTACAGGTTGATATTTACATGATTTATACCAGTATTTATGATTCTTTGCATGATATTTTCAATACTACATGCATTTAACTCAAATATGCTAAGGATTTTCTATTATCTACGAGATTTCAGCATATTTCTCTGTTTCTGCTTGTTATTTATCATGATTTGCAGTTATGGTGATGAATTTATGAAATTAAAAAAAAAAGAAAAGGGTTAAAGAATGAGATTCCCAAAACTACTTGACTGAGATCACTGATCCACATACAAGCTCCCATACATGCAATGAAAAGAAGGAAACTAGAATCATACTTCACCAGGACATTCCACAAATCCGCATGATCTAGTGCAAATCTTCAAAGGAAAAGTTGATAACAACATGTAATGAAATGAAAGCGCTTCTAGTTGAACACAGCATTCACCAGTACATATCCAGAAATCAACATGAAGATTACGTAAAATTTACAATCAGGATGTAATCTGAAACTTTATATCCATTCAGTATGCTCAAGAACAGGTACATTTACAGTGATCTAAAGAAAGAACCTTGACATTTCAACAATTCAGTCTTCATTAGTCTCAGTAATCCGATCTCCTAATTGATTCCACAGTAGTTGGCCTTCTTGCTAGATGTTCCTATGTATATTAATGTATATCCTTTTTTTTTCTTTTATGATTAGTTCTGGCCCATATATAGAGCAAAATGCCTGAAAACAGTTACAATGATCCAAGGATCAGGATCCTCCTAGAACAATCAATAGTCCAGATGAATAGCACGTGCTTTGCCAGTTGGCAAATGTATAGCTGGCACAGAATATTCCAGCATCTTTGATTTGATTCGGTCTCCAGCTGGCAAACAGCATATTTAACAATATCCTCCTCACTTCTGGTTCATGTTGCCTCCATGTGCAACTTTGCAATGTTCAGCTTCAAACAGCTCTGAGGCTTCCTGCAATAAACAGACAAGCATTAAGTTCATCATCATGTGGAACAATAGGAATTTAAACATTTTATTAAATAGGCCTCAAAATGTGCAGCTACAGGCAATCAGGCCCCAAATCAGTGGAAATTATGCACTAAATGCATAAACAGCGTCAAAAACACTCGGGTCAACCATCGTCGACTAGAAAATGCAATCGGGTCTTCAAATTTCTATCACTCAGTTTTCCTGCCCATTTCCTTGTATATCAGGTTCAAAATAGTGCATATACATCGCAAAATATACAATGATTAAATCGCATTTCAAAATATTTCGGGTCTGCCTTTGTATGTGATGCATGTATGTATTTCGGCGTGACCACATACTGTCGGAATGACAATTTTACATTAGGCCGATGGCTAAAATTATACCGACGCCAAAAATCATGATGATGTCCTTCCATCGGGAAGACATGTTCTATCGGCATGATAACTCAAGATAAGGCCGATAGCGAAAGTTATACCAATGAGGAACTCTTCATCGGGTGGAGGATATATATATCGGCGAGACAATTATGAACTTGGCCGACACTATATGTCAGGTCGATCACCTTTTCGGTGAGAAAACAACTATCGGGGAGAGATTTCCTGACTCGGCCGATATCGAAACTTATGCCGATGAACCTTTTCATCGGGGAGACAAACACAGTCGGCAAGAGAATTCGGGACTCAGCCAATAGCAAAGGTTAGGCCGATGGACTTTTCCATCGGGGAGACAAACACAGTCGGCAAGAGAAAAATGAACTTGGCCGATAGCGAAAGCTATGGCGATGGGGAACCATATCAGAGAGACAAAATAAAGCGCGGCCGATAGCTAAACGTATGCCGATGGACTCAACCATCGGTGAGACAACACCCATCGGGGAAAGATTACAAGACTTGACCGATGTTGGACACTATGCCGAAGAACTACCATATCAGCGAGACTACTCCCATCGGGGAGACAATACAAAGCGTGGCCGATATCAAAAGTTAGGCCGATGATCAACTTCCATCAGGGAGATATATAAGATCGGGCAGACAATAACAAGCTCCACCGATGACATACCTTAGGCCGATCATCCTCCATATTATATATGACGTCACCGTCATATTTCGTTTCTGTATATTGGGGAAAAAATGACATCATCATCATCATCATGTCGAAGGAAAATAGGAGGATTTGAAATATGATCCTGCTGCTGAGAGTATCAACCCCCCTTAAAAGATAGGGTGATCATCATGATCATGCAAAAGGAGATCAGGAGGATATGATGACGTCATCATCTTATTAGCGAATATCAGCAAATATGACCCTCCCTTGAAAGATCAGGATGATGACCCTCTGATAGGACTTTGACATGCGCATGCAAATATGCAGATGGTGGATTTTCTAAGCGGGGTGATTTTCTAATATCAGCATGATATTATAATATCAGGTGATGTTATAATATCATGATGCTCGTTGTTATGAAATATGACCCTCCTAAAATCATGTTTGACCAGACCTTTGACTTGTCATAACTTTCTCATATGGACGAATTTTAGGGTGATGTAAAAGGCAAACCTGCCTAGAATTTCAAGCTCTTTCACATGGTAAGCTTTCTGAGGATAGATTTAGACTTTCAAATTTGGCTCACACTTCAAGATCACAAATATGCTTGAGATTAGGCATATGCATACTGACTGACACTGTTTTACCTTTATCGCCCAGAGCACAAAAGCAAGGGAACAAGCCAACAAAGTTGGGTCCCTGTTTTGATAATGCAAAATGGGGCGTGTTGTGTAACCACACAACACCTCCTTACACTTAGACTTTGTTTTCCCCTTGTCATTGGTATCTAGCATAAAGGCTACTCAAATTTTCATCCATTGACATCCAAAAACATAACAAAATAAAAAAAATCAAAACATAACAAAACCCAGAAAAATCAAAATATTTCTAAAAATACAAAAAAAATCATAAAAAGCCTTTAAAAAATACAAAAAAATCAAAATTTTCCCAAAATACAAAAAAAAAAAACCCCAAGAAATAAAAATCAATCCTCATCATTCAATCAACTCACATTCTTCAAATCATTCCAATCAAACAATCCACTCAATTCTTGCAATCCAATCATCACTTTGATTCTTTCACTCCAATCATCTATCCAATCTAATCCCATCATCAAATCAATTCTTCCAAATCATTCAATCAAAACCAATCACTCAATCCATGAAATCACTTCTTCCAATCATCAAAATCATCAATCAAAATCAATCTATCAAATCACTTCTTCCAACTCCACCCAATCCTTAATCCCCTTCATCTTCCATCATCATCATCATAAATCATAACTACATCTCATCTCTATCATTAAGTACCTTGATCCCGTGGACATGGGTATGTAGGTAGTCTGGAGTATGAAGGAAGTACCCAGATTCAGGTATAGACAATATTCCTCTTTCTTCTCTCATCATCTTCTTCTATCATCTATCTTCATCAATTCATCAATCTTTCAAAACAATTCTTCCAATCAATCACTCAAATCAATTCTTCAATCACTTCTTCCAGTCAATCTCATCATCAATCATCCATCCAATAAATCCAAATGCAAGTCATACTTTATCCATACCAATCAAGTTAATCAAGCTTGTCAAATTATCCAATCACATACTTGGTCTTGATCCTAATCTTGTTGTAAACCCAATCAATCAATCAATCAATCAATCATCAATCATCATTGTGTTGATCTAGGGATATATCGTTCCCCACAATGACAACACTAGGACTATCAACCTATCATCATCAATCAATCAATTAATCATCAATTTACAACTTGATAGGGGCAATACCTTATTTATTTTTGAATCATTTGTGCATGAATGCTTAATTGCATGTGTGTGTTATCATTTTTATCTTGCATTTTCATAAAATCCAACCCAGCTAATATTCATATCTTCTACCTAGACAAGGTTATATTACTCTAGGGCACTAGACACATCGTCACCTTGGTCTTTATACCTTGGTGCATAATGTCTAGTGCTATATCAAACATCATGCTTGGTCAATTTTCTTGCATCTTAACGTATCATTCATCTCCTTCACCCGTTTCCTATCTTTCATCATTCATCTTATCCCTCCTTATCATTTCATTTTATTTCGAGAGCCTACCCATGTTTGTCCAACCTGCCTATGCTCTCGAGGGGGCATCATCATCATATTATCCCATCATCATCCTATCTTTCCTTCACTATCTTTTTTCCTCTATGCATACCTTAGCTTCTTTGAAATGATGGTACTTAACACAAATTTCATCATCTCAAACATCATCTCAAAGAGGGGCAAAATGTGGACACCCAAAAATGTCCACCTTATCACAACATTACAGTATCTAGACAGATTATAGCATGCTTTTTCCTAAGCACCCATGTCGCCACCTAATTAGTTAAATAAATCTTATTTATTTGACTAATTTCATTTATTCCCTTTCTATTCATATCATCCTAGCACTTCCTCTAATAAATTAAACAAATATAACATTTATTTAATTTATCCCATCCCCTCACATTATTAAATAAATAAATTTTATTTATTTATTTAATCCCTTTTCCTCACATTTCTCATGATTTAAATAATATTAAATTATTTGAGCTCACCTTCCATTTCCATCTCTCAAGATGACTCAAATCATCTCTCAAGTTAACTCTAATCACCTTCTAATTCCCTCTCTAGATGACTAAATCTCCCTTCTATTTCCTCCCCCAAGTTGCACAACCAACTTTCTAATTCCACTACTGCTCACAAAATGGAAGTTTTATCCCTTCATCCTCTCATATTTGTCTATAGATTAGCCCAGAACCAAGCAATTTGCATGGATGATCTTTTAAGTATTGTTACTCTGTCTAAATTCCTCTAGCCCTCACATCCATCATCCATCATCTATCTATTTTCCACTATCAATCTCCATTTCAACCGTTATGCTGCATATCTGAGCAATCAACATCCAATCGTACAATCGATCAAACATGCATGCACCTATCTTTCAAGGCATCATCTAAGGTATTCAGAGGGTTTGGGTAAAGAGGTATTGCATGTTTGTTTTATCTTTCATTTTTTCCAAATTTTTCGGTTACATTTCTCGCACGCCCGGTGGGACTCACTTCTCCTGATCAAATCTTATGTTTTGCAAGTTTTTGTAGCAAAAATTTGTGTTTTTTCTAACCCTCGTTGGGCAAGTTTTGCAAGGATCTATCACAAGTAATCTCCTAGGCTCAAACTGACTACACCATCGTGTCCTAGAGGCCATTTCCATGAATTTTGACTATAAATTTGCTAGGGTTTGCTCACAAAAAAATCATAAATTTTTGAATTTTTTTTAATATACTAGACCATACAATATGGATCCGTATAGGTCCATACCATACGAATTGGTTTGTAGGTCTCTGTGGTATCGTTTGTGATTGCAGGGTTCTAAATATTCTAGTGTCTCTATTGGCTTCTCTGTCAACTGGTAGTATTTGGTCGACCATTGTTCAAATCCTTTGTTGACCTGTTGCAAATTGCTTTAGACCTAACTAAACCCTAGTCAGCCAACCACTTCTCAATCCTTTGTCGCCATCCAGTTCGGTTTAATCAGCATCATTGTTTAAAACTCATGCCACCAAGATCTACAGTCACCACTTGCTAATGATTGCCGCCACTAGCTATTTCTAAGGTTGCTACCATCAGATCACCAAACTGACCTTTCACCACTCAGCCTTCAACTCACCCATGCGTTCAATGTACATTTTAGCCACCGCTTTGAATCCCAGTCAATATCACTGGTCACTCTATTGTTATCTTTATTAGATCACAGTTATCAGTCTGTTGTACTGCAGTCATCGCCCCACTCTAAACCCTAACTTTCATGGAAGGTCTTAATGGCATAGTCATAGTTCTTTCAAGGCCAAATCACCTCTGATGCTTTGACTTTCAACTACTCATGATCCCCTGTTGACCAAAACTTGAGTCTTCATCTACCTAAACCTAACTACCTACCTTTTTGACCTCGACCCCCACCTGCCGTCGACTTTAACTCCTCAACCCTCATTTGCCCTATCAACCAAGATCTTCACAATTAATCTTTAGTGTGTACCAAGTTTTTCATAATAAAGCTTTGGGTATTAAAGTTTTAAATTTTGAGTCTTAGTTTTTAGGTTCTAAGTCAACTAAGGGACTAATGAAATTTAAATCTTTAGGTTTAGTTGTTTGGTGGGTTTTTAAGCCCCAACACTCTTAATCTTGATAGATAACACATGTAACCACAGCATGTGCCACCAAAAAATCTTGTATAACCATCAAAAGTCAAACAAAAGTCAACTGCCAGTCAAACCTCTCTTGTTCAAACATGCCAAAGGGGGAGTTCTTTTTCTTTTTACCATAACTTGGTCATACAAACTCAAAATTATGTAAACGAATACTCATTGGAAAGGTAGCAGGATGAACTTTGTAGTGGCATCAATGGTTTCAGGTAATTCTATCATTTCATCAAGTAATTTATTTGTTAAACTTCAG
Source organism: Cunninghamia lanceolata (assembly GCA_027924645.1). Taxonomy (NCBI): domain Eukaryota; kingdom Viridiplantae; phylum Streptophyta; class Pinopsida; order Cupressales; family Cupressaceae; genus Cunninghamia; species Cunninghamia lanceolata. The sequence continues at coordinate 3,716,742 of BSBN01000071.1, read as the reverse complement.
CTACCTTCCAAACTTCAATCGAGCATATCATGAGAAAAACTCATCGAATTTCAACAAAAAAAAATTTAAATTACTTCGAATTTCCCAAACTTTCTATCTATGCAGTCTATTTTTCTTTATCAGGTCATTTATCAAAGATTTTTAATAGATCACATCTTTTTGACCTAACCCCCTTTTCCTTGCAAGTTCAGTTTTCTTCTTGTGGTGACTTTCAGGGGCTTCTAAGGAGCTAGAATAGTAGGGGCATCAATATAAACAATAAATAAAAGGATGAAAAGCAATCAGGCAAAATCAATCCATCTCTCATCTATAAACATTGCTTGTCTTCACACTTCTATTTGGGCTTAAAAATCAATCTTGTTTGCTATCACATCATTGAATTTGGGCTAAAAGGAAAAAGTGTCTTCCTACACATTTGGATTTGGGATCTTAAAATAAACATGTATCTACACTATCTTCTTATCACACATTTCATTTCTAAGGGTTAATTAATAACTATGATTTGTAAACCCTATCTAGGAGGCCTACTAGGGGATTTCATCACCCCTAGGGACGACCTCAACCACATGTTCTGGTGGGGTATATCAAAGGGGGGAGAGAAAAAGTTGTACCTCAATCTAGCTACATAGTCATTGGGACAACCTTGTGGCCCCGAGTGATTTCAGACACAAGGTGAAGTGGTATTCACTTATGCTTATGCCACATCCCTTAAATGGGCTAGTGTTCACATATTTGGGCCCCTCATACCTTGTGTATATCGAGGACACCCCTAGTTAACCCTTGTGCAACCTAGCTTAAGACTTATTGGCCATACCCTACCTAATTAATCATTAGGGCTTGTTGTTGTGTTTGCAAGTATTTTCTTAATCATAACATCTAATCTTGGAAGGAAATTTGAACATTGTGCTTGGCATGTGTGTTTATGCATTTACATTGTGTTTGATATTCCCCAAGTCAAACTACCAATCTTTTCTTATCATCTAAGCAATAACATCCTAATCAAACACTTGAGACCATGTCAACATTAGAAGACCTAGCACAAGAGCTCATTCACATACTTTACCAAGCTCAAATAAGCCAGTCACCTCTAAGACAACAAATGATTCAAAAGGTCCATGGCATGATTCAACAACTTCAACTTCAAGCAAGCTAATCCCTGCATATGCAACACCTCTTGGCCACATGTAAAATCCAACAAGCACATCCTCAACCAATGCTAAATCAATCCTATGTGCCACCTATCCCATCATGTCAACCTTATCCATCCACATGTCACATCAATTCTTCATCAACCTATCATACTTCTTCCAATTTCAACCCTTATCCATATCAATCCACCTATCAACAACCATTATCTTCTGTGATCCCTCATCTAACATAATATCTGTTGGATTTAAGGCATACAACTGAGAGGGGGGGGGGTGAATCAGTTGTATAAAACTTCTTGTTCTTTCAAACACTTGATTCTTCGTTGTTAGTTAACAGCATATCAATTAATCATCCATGAAAGCATAATACATAAACACAAGAGCAGATAGACATCAACACATTGAACACCAAGATTTTGACGTGGAAAACCCGGTTAAGGGAAAAACCACGGGGTGATTAACCCAAGGATTATTCTCTGTTAGAAGAATAAGAAAAAGAATGGCACTTGCCAATTAGGGCTCACTTCCCGAGCACACTGCTCACAAAGAGGCCCACTGCCTACAAGGAGACACACTATCTACAAAGTGATAAGAATCACAATCTTGAACTGGAGAATGACATCTCTACCATGTCCGAATCAGTTCCATTTAAGCCCAAAAACCTCTGCTCTGCCTTTCACACTTCTCTTCGCTATGCCACACTCATCCACACAATCCACACTTCGAAATGAACTCACAAACCATTATTTATACAAGACATCGACTTAGGAACAAACATCTAAGTCGGCAAACAACCATAAGAGTATCCACAAGATGAATAACACATCCGGTCGGCCACCACAAGAACATTCGCAGGATGAACAACTCATCCGGTCGGCTAAACAGAGCAAGAACTTCATCTGGAAGAATAACTTCAATTCCGGGCTCTACTATCAATGCGGACCAACAACACAACCTCAACATGATCCAAGAACCTTCACAAGCCTGTCTGAATGACCAGGAACATCCGCACTTTCTTTACTTACTGGAATCTCTTCTCTTCCTTATCCGAAACTTCAAGAACACTGTCTGTCGCCACTGTCATAATGCAAGAGGTACTTCCGGACCTCCAAATCATACACAACTTGAGATGGCACATCACAAGGACATCCCAAAGACTCCTTCCAATCCGTAGATTAGGATTATACAGTTCCGGACCTCACCGGACCTTTTTGTGATCCTCTCTCACCTTTGAATACTTGCCGGAACCGGTTCTACACCGACAGCCACAACTCCTTCAGATCTTCATGCGGACCTTTGAAATCTTAACTGAAGCATCTCAAGACTCATATCTACAAACCCTTTAATCCGCATCCTCCGGTTCTCAACCTATACAATACATTTGCCTTCTTCTCATCACGGTTCTTCACTGTTCCTGACTGAGGCTAATTTTCTTAATATCCTCAGCACACAGCTCATCCAATCCTTCTTGTCAATGCAATATGAGTATGTTGACATCAATGACAACACTGGCTCACCTCATACTTGCAACAATCTCCCCCTTTGTCATTGATGGCAACATATGATGTGAAAAACCATCAAGACAAGAACTTCTCCTTTCTGTCACAGCTCCCCCTATCAACAACAACTTTTCACATGTCTTCTCTTCCTTTACTGCTCCCCCTTTGATCATCAACCACTTGTTTTTCACATGTCTTTTCTCCCCCTTTGACATCAATGGCAAAGGGCTCATACTTGCAATTCTCATACATCAGAATCATACCAGCTGCTCCCCCTTAGTTGCAGCTCCCCATCATCAATCCGGATCACAAGATATGACTGTGATATCCACCGGACTGACGCACATCAGTGCATCCTAGTTCATCACCGGAGGGGCCATGACCCCTAACTTCTCCCGGAGATATTTAAAAGAGTCCTTGGGAAGAGGTTTAGTAAAGATATCTACAATCTGATCCTTTGAGGGAACATACTCCAATCTGACTTCTTCCTTGTTCACTTGTTCTCTCAAAAAGTGAAACTTGATAGATATGTGCTTAGTCTTAGAATGCAATACCGGATTCTTAGAAATATTAATTTCACTTGAATTATCACAGAAAATTGTGATAGGCTCCTCATATTCAACTTTAATGTCTCTTAGCATCTACTTCATCCATAAGATTTGAGTGCAACTACCTGCTGCTGCAATGTATTCTGCTTCAGTTGTAGACAGAGATATTACATCTTGTTTCTTGCTTAGCCAAGAAACCAATCTCTTCCCCAAAAAGAATGCTCCACCACTAGTGCTCTTCCGGTCATCCACATCTCCTGCCCAATCTGCATCTGTGTAAGCATGAAGAGAGAAATCCGGATATCTAGGGTACCATAGACCATACTCAACTGTTCCTTTCAGGTACTTAAAAATTCTTTTGATTGCCATAACATGAGATTCTCTAGGATCAGCCTGGAATCTTGCCACAAGACCAACAGCCTGCATTATATCTGGTCTAGTCTGAGTGAGATACAACAATCCACCAATCATTGATCTATACTTTGTCTGATCTGCCTTTGGGGAGTCATCATCTTTGCTCAACTTACATCCGGTTGCCATGGGAGTGTTCATTGGTTTTGAATCTTCCATACCATATTTCCTTAACAATTCTTTCACATATTTGGTCTGAGAAATGAAGATTCCTTTCTTTGTTTGAGTAATTTGCAGACCCAAGAAGAAATTCATTTCACCAAGCATAGACATTTCAAACTCACTTTTCATCTGATTTGCAAAAGTTTTGCACATACTATCTCTTCCTCCAAAAATGATATCATCCACAAACACTTCAACAATCAAAATGTTTTCATGAACAATTTTGAAATATAAGTTACTGTCAGCAGTACCTTTGTTGAATCCAATCTGCACAAGATGCTTATCCAACCTTTCATACCATGCTCTTGGGGCTTGCTTTAGTCCATACAATGCTTTCTTCAACTTGCAGACCATATCATCATTATCAGACAATTCAAATCCATCCGGTTGTTCAATGGAAACTTCTTCTTCCAGATCACCATTTAGGAAAGCAGACTTGACATCCATCTGATATACCATGAAGTCTTTGAAGGCAGAAAATGCAAGAAATAATCTTACTACTTCAATTCTTGCCACTGGAGCAAAGGTCTCTTCAAAGTCAATTCCTTCTATTTGAGAGTAGCCTTTGCAGACCAATCTAGCTTTGTTTCTGATAACTTCACCAGCTTCATTCAGTTTGTTCCGGAAGACCCATTTGGTTCCAATCACATTCCTGTCTCTAGGTCTGGGAACAAGATCCCAAGTATGATTTTTCTCAATTTGCATTAATTCATCTTTCATTGCTTTAGTCCAGTTTTCATCATTGCAGGCTTCATTTACTATTTTAGGTTCAATCTTTGAAATCAGACAACATTCATCCTGATTTTGAGCAACATTCCTTCTAGTTTGCACACCTTTGCTTCTGTCACCTATGATCTGATCTTCAGAGTGGTTTAGTCTTACATACCTTGGAATTTTGGGAATATCCTGCACTGTTGCTCCTTGATCAGGTTCATTCTGACCTATTTCTTCTTCCTGATTTACTGGATCAAGTTGATTCTGACTTACCGGAGGGGATTGAGTCCCTTGAACCTAAACACCATCTTGATCATCTTCATCAAACTCATAAAATCTTGAAGGCTTCTCAATTCCTTCATCAACTTTCACATTGGTGCTTTCTATCATCTTCCTCAATCTCTTATTGTAACACCGGTATGCTTTGCTTTGAGTGGAGTAGCCCAAGAAAATTCCTTCATCACTTCTAGCATCAAACTTTCCTAGATCTTCATCTCTTTTAATATAATACTTGCTACCAAATACTCTGAAATATTTCACTGTAGGAGTGATGCCAAACCAGAGTTCATAGGGGGTCTTACCGGTGTTGTTTCTGATTTGAACTCGATTGAGAGTGTAGACTGCAGTGCTGATAGCTTCTTTCCAAAACATCTGAGGAACATTTTCTTCCAACATCATTGTCCTGGCAGCTTCCTGGATGGTCCGGTTCTTTCTTTCAACTACTCCATTCTGCTGTGGAGTCCTAGGAGCAGACAATTGTCTCCTTATACCCTGCTTCTCACAAAAGTCAATGAACTCACCAGATGTAAATTCACCACCTCTATCAGACCTTAGACACTTTAGTTTCAATCCGGTTTGATTCTCTACCATAGCTTTGAAGATTTTGAACTTCTCAAATGCTTCTGATTTTTCTTTTAGAAAGGTAACCCACATCATCCGGGAATGATCATCAATTAACAACATGAAATATCTATCACCTTCCAGACTCTTGATTCTTGTCGGACCACAGAGATCAGTATGTACTAATTCCAACAATCCGGTAGAAGACTGATCTTTGCTTTTGAAAGAGACTCTGCTCTGTTTACCTAGCTGACATTCTTTGCACAAACTATTTGTAGGTTTCACCAATTTTGGAAGGTCTCTTACAGCCTGAATATTGCTTATCTTGATGATGTTATCAAAATTCACATGACACATTCTTCTATGCCATAACCAACTCTGATCAACTTGAGCAAATAGACAACTTTTGTTTGAACCAACTAGATGAAAGATATTACCTTTTGTTTGAGCACCAGATGCAATTTCAGTTCCGGAGCTTGTAAAGATTCTGCATTTTCCATTCTTGAACCGGAGATCATAGCCTTTGTCCACTAACTGACCAGCACTGAGAAGATTGTGCTTCAATCCTTCAACATATAGTACATTACCTATTTTGCTCTTTCCATCAAAGGAAATAGTTCCCCTACCTCTGATTCTGCCAGTAGAATTGTCACCAAACTTTACCATTCCTCCTTCATACCTTTCCAAATCTAAGAACTTATTCTTGTCACCAGTCATATGGTGAGAACATCCACTATCAATAACCCAATCATCCTTTTCTTCCACTTGAGTAGCCAAAGCTCTTTCCACAACCTTGTGATTGACAGATTCAGAGGATATTGAATCTTCTTCTTTGATGGCAATAAACACCCATTCATTTCTGGATTTGCTTTCTAGTTCTGATTCATCATCTGTTACTCCTTCATTGTCATCTTCTTCATGAACATAATAGCAGTTCTTTTGAAACCTTTGTCTGTTAGTATTAGACCTTGTAGATCTTTTCGGACATCTTGAAGCAAAATGACCAATCTTATTGCAGTTGAAACACTTAAAGGGTAGTTTTCCTTCATACTTACCGGATCCTCTTGGCAGTCTCTTTGCAATGAGGGCTTCAAGTTGAGCTGTTTCTGCTTCTTCTTCTTCCATGTCTCTTCTTGCTTGATCATACCATGACATCTTCCTTGATGAGTTTTCTCCCAGATCAAATCTCTGTTTGCCTTTCACATAGGCACTGGCTTTGAAAGTAGATTCAGTCTTGGGAGGATCATCTCCAAACTCGGTCATTTCAAATGCAGCTAGTTTGCCAGCCAGTTGTTCTCTTGTGACAGTTGTGTGGGCTCTGAATTCATCAATGGCAGCAACCTTGATTTTGTAGGCAACAGGAAGGGATCTTAGGATTTTGCAGACAATCTCATTTTCATCTAGAGTTCCACCAGCATTTCTAATTCCACATACCAGCTCATTCACTCTTGGCATAAAGGTAGTGATGTTTTCATCATCTCTCATCTTCAATATTTCAAATTTCCCTTTCAGACTTTGCAACCTTGCACTTTTGACAAACTCATCTCCTTCATACAGAAGTTTCAGTTTAGTCAGGATCTCATATGCAGTTGGTAGGTCAATAACATTTGAGAGATCTGAATCATTCAATGCTCTTAGTAGGGCTTCCTTGGTCCGCAGATTATTTTCAGCATCTGTGATTTCATTCAGAGTTGTCGGACCACCTTGTGGAGGTACATATGGTTTTGAGACCATAGCCAAGTATGCTTTTCCCATACATTCCAAGTGACACTTCATGCGACCTTTCCAGAGAGTGAAGTTGGTTCCATCGAACTTCAGACTATCCTTCTTATATGACGACATCCTGGATCTCCTCAAGCGGTTAAGCTCCTTTCAGAGGAACTTGGCTCTGATACCAATTGTTGGATTTAAGGCATACAACTGAGAGGGGGGGGGGTGAATCAGTTGTATAAAACTTCTTGTTCTTTCAAACACTTGATTCTTCATTGTTAGTTAACAGCATATCAATTAATCATCCATGAAAGCATAATACATAAACACAAGAGCAGATAGACATCAACACATTGAACACCAAGATTTTGACGTGGAAAACCCGGTTAAGGGAAAAACCACAGGGTGATTAACCCAAGGATTATTCTCTGTTAGAAGAATAAGAAAAAGAATGGCACTTGCCAATTAGGGCTCACTACCTGAGCACACTGCTCACAAAGAGGCCCACTGCCTACAAGGAGACACACTGTCTACAAAGTGATAAGAATCACAATCTTGAACTGGAGAATGACATCTCTACCATGTCCAGATCAGTTCCATTTAAGCCCAAAAACCTCTGCTCTGCCTTTCGCACTTCTCTTCGCTATGCCACACTCATCCACACAATCCACACTTCGAAATGAACTCACAAACCATTATTTATACAAGACATCGACTTAGGAACAAACATCTAAGTCGGCAAACAACCATAAGAGTATCCGTAAGATGAATAACACATCCGGTCGGCCACCACAAGAACATTCGCAGGATGAACAACTCATCCGGTCGGCTAAACAGAGCAAGAACTTCATCCGGAAGAATAACTTCAATTCCGGGCTCTACTATCAATGCGGACCAACAACACAACCTCAACATGATCCAAGAACCTTCACAAGCCTGTCTGAATGACCAGGAACATCTGCACTTTTTTTACTTACTGGAATCTCTTCTCTTCCTTATCCGGAACTTCAAGAACACTGTCTGTCGCCACTGTCATAATGCAAGAGGTACTTTTGGACCTCCAAATCATACACAACTTGAGATGGCACATCACAAGGACATCCCAAAGACTCCTTCCAATCCACAGATTAGGATTATACAGTTCCGGACCTCACCGGACCTTTTTGTGATCCTCTGTCACCTCTGAATACTTGCCGGAACCGGTTCTACACCGACAGCCACAACTCCTTCAGATCTTCATGCGGACCTCTGAAATCTTAACTAAAGCATCTCAAGACTCATATCTACAAACCCTTTAATCCGCATCCTTCGGTTCTCAACCTATACAATACATTTGCCTTCTTCTCATCACGGTTCTTCACTGTTCCTGACTGAGGCTAATTTTCTCAATATCCTCAGCACACAGCTCATCCAATCCTTCTTGTCAATGCAATATGAGTATGTTGACATCAATGACAACACTGGCTCACCTCATACTTGCAACAATCAACACCTTCAACCACAACATCAACAACATCAACCTATCCAACAATTCCAACATCAACTTGTTCAACATCAACCTATTCAACATCAAATCATACCACAACAAGCCCAACCTCATCACATTCTATCTCAATCTCATGTATTACCTAACCTATCTACACACCATGTCAATACCACACCAACCTATCCAATTCCTTCTTCCAACATGCCACCTCACCATCAAACCCATGGCCAAGACAAACAAGTATCCTTACAAGAGGTACATGCAAACCCAAATAGTCCTTTGTACATAAGTCAAACGTCCCTAAGTCCATTTTGGAGCAAGATCTAATATCCTTTGATGAGGGAGACACTTATGTGTTACCTAATCCTACTCCAAGTGGCCCCTTGTATATAAATCAAGTGTCCTTAAGTCAATCTTTGGAGAAAGATTTGATATCCTTTGATGAGGGAGATACCAATCTAGGTTATGCACTCTATGAGCATCCTCCATCACCATCCAATCACATGCCAACACATGAGCCTACTAGTCCTATCTTGGCACCACCATGTGGTTCTAATTTTAATCCATCCAACCTTACTATTCCTCTATCCAATTTAAATCCTAATATGCCAAATTCCATTATCCCCCCACCTAGTCTTAATTCATTGAATCTAATTAGCCCTCAACCTTATCATGATCATAAGCCTACCACTCCATCTACTCTTATTATCCATCCCCTATATTGTCCATTCACACATACCCTAACAAAGGATGTGATCCATTGGCTACTTATCCCCATGTCAAACACCTATCTTAGCACTTAGCAACGAGCCTTCAAATGCCATGCTTATCCCTTCAACCCTGTCATGTGATCCACAAGCCATTGAGCCAATTGAAGAGCCTCCTATCATGAGCCCAAGTCAAGGTGCATCATACTCTCTTATGGATGAATATCAAGAATCCATCAAACTCATCCAAGTGCCTCCCACTTTCACTTACATGAAACCTCAAGAGATATGTCAAGAACATAATCTAAAGCATGTGGAAATATTGAGCCCTAGTCCTAATCAAGATCAAATCCTTTCCATTCACCCCATTCATAACATTTATCTTTTCTATAATCAAGATGACATCTATGAAGAAGCTATCTATGAGCAACTTGATCATATACTTATCCATGCATAAGACACCCCTTCCATCCATCCTCCATCTAGCCCTAATGCATAATCTTCCACTTCCCATGATGAGACATGTGCCTCCCAAGCAAGCATACAAGATCAAACAAATATCTTGTATCTTAGTGAACATGATTATAAGTAAGATCCTAATGATCCTTCCTCATCCACCATTGACCTTATTTCAAATCTACCATCACATCCGATTGGCCTATCCACCCTTATTCATGAATGTTCCTCCCTAGTAACACAATAGCCATTGTCTACCACTTTACCTTCTCCATCCAATAAGGGAATCATGTTTAGTATTCCACCTATACATAGTCCCATTGTCTATCGTATGCTTCAAAACATGAGCTATCAAGGTAAAGGCTTAGGCCTTCTTGAACAAGGTATTTTGGAACCAATCCATGTCAAAGTACCCCCACGCTCACATCACCTTAGATACACACCCCAAGGACAACAATCTAAAGATGTTGGTAATTCCTCCATGCCTCCTAAGTCCACCACTTCCTATCACAAATCCCATCATACCGCTAAATCATATGTTGCCATTCCACCTCCATCATCTTATAAATGTTAAATGCATGTGACTTTACACCTTCCCCCATCTAATTTACCTTCATTTCTTCCAGCCCTTAACATCCCTCCATCCACTCTACCACCGCTACTTCCAACTCCTAATATCCCTCCATATAATCTACCTCCACTACTTCCAACACCTAATATCCCCATTATCCAATCCCCTTATTCATCCATCCATAAATCTTCTAAAAATCCCAATCATGACCAACAAATGCACATATTGTCTAAACATGACGCTTCCTCTCCTTCCACTCACCCCATGGGATTCAAATATAAAAACTTGGATGCCTACACTCATAAAGCAAAAAATCCTAAAAATCCCCAAGCCTTAGCGCATAAATGAAAAGAATCAAAGAAAACTACATCCAAAAATTTCTCCAAACCCATACCTTCACAAACAAAGTCAAAAACTAAAATGGTATGGGTTCCTAAGTAAAAAGCAATCACGCCAACAGAGGCATCCACCTCTCAAAAATCCCAACCATCCACTTCCATCCAAAATTTCTATTCCATTCAAATATCCCAAAATCCCACAAGTAAAATAAAAATCATAAAAATGCTAAGTCTAAGTGGGTTCCTAAAACACTTCATCAACCATCTCCTAAGCAAACAACCCTATTTCTTCCTACATCCCCATCCAACCAAAAGCTTCAATGTTTATCACAGTGTGTGCAACCATTGGTCATGATTTCATTCCATTCTGTAACATTTCCACATCCATCCATCTCCCCATCCTTCATCCACTATCCTGCATATCTTCCACATCACCTTCCTATGGTCCATGCTTTTGCATAAGCCTTTCACCCATCCATCATTGCATAATCCCCATCATCATCCACTAGCATTCCCTTCATAATCCACCATCTACCTAATCCATTTTTCATGCAATCCCTTACCAACATCTATGAGCACACTTGACATGGTCCATATGATTGTACCTATCTCTAATGGGACTATCACTTCCACGGAACAAGACACTTGAGTCCCTTTCATCCATATCCACCTATCCCAATCAAAAAAATCAAAAAAGTAAAGAGAAATCCCTTTGTCTAATGGTGAAAACCTAGTAAACAGGCACCTTGGATAACTACCATGATGAAAACCTAGCAAACAGGTGCCATGTGTAAGTTGATCTTCTATGTCTCTTACACTTGGGGGCACCTTGTCTCATCCAACCTATCATTTTCCATCCTGTCATATCCTATCTTGTCATATCCTATCCTACCATCCTTATCCATCAATCACACCACTCATCCTATCAAATCCATCCATCTTCATTTCCTCTTTTGATCTTGATAAAGATTGGGGGAAAAATGTTGAAACATGCTTTGGATATCTCTTGATATACCTCATCCCTTTTCAAACCAATCCTATCATCATCCCAGTGTCATATACTTTGTCATGTGAAACCCTAAGTATTACACCTGGAATGGGGCATGTTATTCCTATGAGACATAGTCTTTGAGATCACATCCTTGCTCTGTTACGCGTACATCCATTCCCTTTCTCACTTCCTTCTATCTATACATCCATCCATTGTATCATATCCTTTTACACAAACATTTATCATGAGTCTTCCATACCATCTACTATCACATATCCTTTTATCCATTCATCTATCATGAGTCATCCATCCTACCTACTTCCTTGCACCTAGACTTGGTTTTCCCCTTGTCATTGGTATCTAGCATAAAGGCTACTCAAATTTTCATCCATTGACATCCCAAAACATAAAAAAATCCAAAAAAAAATCAAAACATAACAAAACCTAAAAAAAACAAAATATTTCCAAAAATACAAAAAAAATCATAAAAAGTCTTGAAAAAATACAAAAAAATCAAAATTTTCCCAAAATACAAAAAAATAAAAAATACAAGTAATAAAAATCAATCCTCATCATTTAACCAACTCACATTCTTCAAATCATTCCAGTCAAACAATCCACTCAATTCTTCCAATCCAGTCATCACTTTGATTCTTTCATTCCAATCATCTATCCAATCTAATTCCATCATTAAATTAATTCTTCCAAATCATTCAATCAAAACCAATCACTCAATCCATGAAATCACTTCTTCCAATTATCAAAATCAATCTATCAAATCACTTTTTCCAACTCCATCTAATCCTTAATCCCCTTCATCTTCCATCGTCATCATCATAAATCATAACTACATCTCATCTATATCGTTAAGTACCTTGATCCCATGGACACGGGTATGTAGGCAGTCTAGAGTATGAAGGAAGTGCCTAGATTCAAGCACAGATGATATTCCTTTTTCTTCTCTCATCATCTTCTTCTATAATCTATCTTCATCAATTCATCAATCTTTCAAAACAATTCTTTCAATCAATCACTCAAATCAATTCTTCAATCACTTCTTCCAATCAATCTCATCATCAATCATCCCTCCAATAAATCCAAATGCAAGTCATACTTTATCCATACCAATCAAGTTAATCATACTTGTCAAATTATCCAATCACATCCTTGGTCTTGATTCTAATTTTGTTGTAAACCCAATCAATTAATCAATCAATCAATCATCAATCGTCCTTGTGTTGATCTAGGTGTTGGAATCCGAATCGGCAGAGGATTTACTAGTTCCAATGCATAGGCAGATCCAGCCAACAGATACAGGAGGTTGTGTGAGCTGCCTCCCCTTCACTTCTGGTTCTACCGCACCAAGGGGGTATCCCTTTAGCTAAAGATTTATCTTTGCTTCAACCAATAGAAAGATTTAGCTTTACAACAACATGCAGAATACTCTAATGTTTGGACCAAGATTTGCATGATAAATCACAAGGCTGGCAACATTCTTGGACATATCTAACTGGTGGTTAAGGATGAGAGCATGCCGGGGTCCTATTTCTACTCCTACAAACTAACAGGTTGGAAGATTGAAAGGATTAGTATTTATGTTTTGGATGCAAGACAATAGGGTTTGGATCATAACTACTACACAGGGAGTAGACTGGTGCCTATCTCAGGGGAAGGAGTCAACTAGACGTATACAAATGAATGATTTGCACTGGCATTCAAGTTTCAAGGGGCTAGGACTAGTATTTACCTTACAAACACCACCCAAGACTAAGAATTTAGTTACCTCTACTTACAAATATCCCTGCTGACATACATTCTTCTTCATACTTAAACCTAAAACAATTTAATCCATTCCTTGAATGGAAGTTAGAGATCAAGCATGCAATACAACAAATTTGCATTCTAGAATCTCAGTAACCCTTAGCCACCAAATTCAAAAGAAGCTATGCATACAACAAATGGAGACAAACAACTAAACACATGCAAAGAAGTGTTTTTCATATAAACACAACATGAAACTGAACAGATATGCAACCTGCATTCAAAATGCAACTCATAAACTCCAAAAGAGATAGAACAACCAAGAAAGGCTTTGTTCTTCATTATTTTTTCCAAAAATTGCCCAACTCAACAACAACTAGAAATGAGTAACACAGTTCTCCTATATACAGGAAGAACGTGTACTCAACATTAAGTACAATGTCATTTCAAAATACAGCCAGATACAATGCACCATGAGAAATGGCACCCAAAATTCAATGCTCCAGGAGAAATAGAGGAAAGAGCAGGTGGGAACGGGAGATGTGCCACCGCTTGAAGATTTTCACCCTTGAAAATGGTAGCTGGTCTGTCATTTCGACCCATACCCATGCACATCGCCATTAATGGCTAATCTACCCACGGCCTCGTGCTTTACAATGCTTTCCCACCTGGAATGCAACTGTGAATGCATAGGAAAAACCTTCACTAAAATTTGAAACAGGGCCGTTGATTTCCTCCTCATCGCCAAGATCTATGGCCCCAAATTGCCTTGAAAAGTCGTTGACCAATGAGATCATGCCACGTAGGCACCCCTTTTCCATCACTGACTTTTCCCTCCTCCATTTTGCCATTTTCACCTTTTTTGCCTTTTCCACCTGATGTTCATTCAAATCCTTGTATATGCAATTGCACATACATACAAGGCACGGACCCCAAATTCTTATAAAACATATTGCAATCATATTCGGGTTTGGCTTGTATCTCTTCTTCCTTGTATATCTAAACATACAATGCGCTTAATATACAAACTGCGGACTCAACACTGAATTTGCCAAATTTGATTTGCCAGTCAAGTTTGCCTTGTATATCCTCCCTTGTATCTTTGCCTTGTATATCACATACATACAACTACGAATATACAAGCAAAACATACATGGAATTGGACCTCTGCCTTTATCAACTAGAATGTATATCCATTTCGGGTCCAAGCCACGTATATAAGAAATGTATATCGCCCTTGTAGGTTCAATTGCATGTGCAAACATACAATTGCCTATTCATGCAACTGGTGGGCCCGAGGCTTTGTATCCCTTCTTTGCACATTGACTTTGCATATTTCCTTTGCATGTTGCCGCCAATGTACATTTTCTTGGTATATCTGATATACATTTCACCTTGCATGCTTTTCCTTGTATGTCGTCGATTGATCTTTCCTTGCATTTTCGCTTGTATGTGCCCTTTACATGTTTTCCATTGCATATTGACATTGCATATTGCGAATGTATATTCGAACATACAAATGAAACATACATGCAATCTCCTTCGAACATACCTGCAGACCTGACCACCATTTTCAACCTGATTTGAATCCTTTGAGATCCGCCGCTTGTATATATTCGTTGTATATGCGAATATACAACAACATACAAACCTTTACATACAAGAACATAATCTGCAATGGAATATTCGATGCACATCCACTTTTCATGCTCGGAATTGCACATACAAGCCCAATATGCATACAACCAACTTTATAGGCCGAAAGATAGAGAATTTTTTGGATTTTTATGAAGGGCTTGTGAATGAATGTTTGAAACTTGAACTAGTAGTAGGCACCAACAATAGGGATATATCATTCTCCACAATGACAACACTAGGACTATCAATCTATCATCATCAGTCAATCAATTAATCATCCATTTACAACTTGACAGGGGCAATAACTTATTTGTTTTTTGAATCATTTGAGCATGCTTGCTTTCTTGCTTGTGTGTGTTATCATTTTTATCTTGCATTTGCATCAAATCCAACCCAACTAATATTCATACCTTGTACCTAGACAAGGTTATATTATGCTGGGACCTGAGACACATCATCACCTTGGTCTTTATACCCTGGTGCATAAGGTCTAGTGCTATATCAAACATCATGGTTGCTCACTTTTTTTACAGCATAACATATCATTCATCTCTTTCATCCATTTACTATCTTGCATCATTCATCTTATCCCTCCTTATCATTTCATTTCATTTCGAGAGCCTACCCGTGTTTGTCCAGCTTGCTTATCCTCTCAAGGAAGCATCATCATCCTGTTGCAAGTATGAGGTTAACTAGTGCTGTCATTGATGTCAACATACTCATATTGCATTGATAAGAAGGATTGGATGAGTTGTGTGCTGAGGTTATTGAAGAAATCAGTCTCAATCAGAAACAGTGAAGAACGGTGATGAGAAGAAGGCAAAAGTACTCAATAGGTTGAGTATCAGAGGATGCAGATTAAAGGGTTTGTAGATATAAGTCTTGAGGTGATCTAGTTAAGATTTCAGAGGTCTGCATGAAGACATGAAGAAGTTATGATCGGTCAAGTAGAACCGGTTCTAGGAGATGCTCTGGAGAGACAGAGTGGTACAAAAAGGTCCGGTGAGATTCGGAAGTGCATTGTCCTATTCTGCGGATTGGATAGAGTGTTTGGTATGTCCTTGTGATGTGTCATCTTGATTTGTTCATGGTTTGGAGGTCTGAAAGCACCTTTTTCAGTATGACAGTGACAGTAGACTGTGTTCTTGAAGTTCCAAATGAAGAAGAGAAGAGATTCTAGTAAGTAGAGGAAGTGCAGATGTACGTGTTCATTTAGGCAAGCTTGTGAAGGTTCTTGGATCATGTTGAGGTCGTGTTGTTAGTCCGCATTAGTGTTAGAGCCTGGAATTGGAGATATACTTCCAGATGAAGATGTTCTTGTTCAGACTAGTCGACCAGATGAGTTGTTCATCTTGCGAATGTTCTTTTGGTGGCCGACCGGATGTGTTATTCATCTTGCGAATGTTCTTGTGGTTGATTGCCGACTTAGATGATTGTTCCTAAGTCGATGTCTTGTATAAATAGAGGTTTGTGAATTCATTTCAAAGTGTGTTGTGGAGTAGATGAGAGTGGTACAGCGAGAAAGCAAAAGGCAGAGCAGGTGTGTCTCAAGCTTAAATGGAACTAACCTAGACATGGTGAAGATGTCATTCTCTAGTTCAAGTTTGTGATTCTTATGATCTTATAGCCAGTGTGTCTCTTGTAGGTAGTGTGCCTCCTTGTGAGTAGTGTGCTCGGGTAGTGAGCCCTAATTGGCATGTACCATTCATTTTTCTTATTCTTCTAACAGAGAATAATCCTTGGGTTAATCACCCCGTGGTTTTTCCCTTAACTAGGTTTTCCACGTCAAAAGTCTTGGTGTCAAATGTGTTGATGTTTATCTGCTCCAGTGTTTATGTTTTATGCTTTCATGAATGGATCATTGATATGCTATTAACTAACAAAGAAGAATCAAGTGTTTGAAGTAAAAGCAAGTTTATGTACAACTGATTCACCCCCCCTCTTAGTTGTGTGCCCTAGATCTAACAATTGGTATTAGAGCCAAGTTCCTCTAAAAGGAGCTTAACCGTTTGAGGGGATCCAGGATGTCGTCATACAAGAAGGATAGTCCGAAGTTCGATGGAACCAATTTCTCACTCTAGAAAGGTCGCATGAAATGTCACTTGGAGTGTATGGGAAAAGCATACTTATCCATGGTCTCAAAGCCATATGTACCTCCACAGGGTGGTTCGACAACTCTGAATGAAATCACAAATGCTGAAAACAATATGTGGACCAAAGAAGCTCTTCTAAGCGCATTGACTGACTCAGAACTCTCAAATGTTATTGACCTACCAACTACATATGAGATCTGGGTTAAACTAGAACTTTTGCATGAAGGAGATGAGTTTGTTAAGAGCGCAAGGTTGCAAAGTCTCAAAGGGAAGTTTGAAAGATTGAAGATGAGAGATGATGAAAATATCACTACCTTTATGCCAAGAGTAAATGAGCTGGCATGTGGAATCAGGAATGCTGGTGGAGTTATGGATGAAAATGAGATTGTTTGCAAAATTCTCAAATCCCTTCCTGCTGCCTACAAAATCAAGGTTGCTACTATTGATGAATTCAGAGCCCATACAACTGTCACAAGAGAGCAATTGGCTGGCAAACTGGCTACATTTGAAATGACCAAGTTTGGAGATGATCACCCCAAGACTGAATCTACATTCAAAGCCAGTGCCTATGTGAAAGGCAAACAAAGATTTGATCCGGGAGAGAACTCTTCAAGGAAGCTGTCATGGTATGATCAAGCAAGGAAAGACATGGAAGAGGAAGAAGCAGAAATAGCTCAACTTGAAGCCCTCATTGCAAAGAGACTACCAAGAGGATGTGGTAAGTATGAAGGAAAATTACCTTTCAAGTGCTTCAACTGTAATAAAATTGGTCATTTTGCTTCAAGATGTCCGGAAAGATCTACAAGTTCAAATTCTAACAGACAAAGGTTCCAAAAGAACTGCTATTATGTTCATGAAGAAGATGATAATGAAGGTGTAACAGATGATGAATCAGAAATAGGAAACGGATCTAGAAATGAATGGGTGTTTATTGCCATCAAGGAAGAAGATCCAATATCCTCTGAATCTGTCAATCATAAGGTTGTAGAAAGAGCTTTGGTTGCCCAAGTTGAAGAAAAGGATGATTGGGTTATTGATAGTGGATGCTCTCACCATATGACAAGTGACAAGAGCAAGTTCTTAGATTTGGAAAGGTATGAAGGAGGAATGGTAAAATTTGGAGACAATTCTACTGGTAGAATCAGAGGTAGGGGAATTATTTCTTTTGATGGAAAGAGCAAAACTGGTAATGTACTATATGTTGAAGGATTGAAGCACAATCTTCTCAGTGTTGGTTAGTTGGTGGACAAAGGCTATGATCTCCAGTTCAAGAATGGAAGATGCAGGATCTTTGAAAGCTCCGGAACTAAGATTGCATTCGGTACTCAAACAAAAGGTAATATCTTTCATCTAGTTGGTTCTGATAAAAGTTGTTTGTTTGTTCAAATTGATCAGAGTTGGTTATGGCATAGAAGGATCTGTCATGTGAATTTTGACAACATCATCAGGATAAGCAATACTCAAGCTATAAGAGATCTTCCAAAATTGGTGAAACCTACAAATAGTTTGTGCAAAGAATGTCAGCTAGGTAAACAGAGCAGAGTCTCTTTCAAAAGCAAGGATCAGTCCTCTACTGGATTATTGGAATTAGTTCATACTGATCTCTGTGGTCCGACAAGAATCAAGAGTATGCAAGGTGATAGATATTTTATGTTACTGATTGATCACCATTCCTGGATGATGTGGGTTACCTTCCTTAAAGAGAAATTAGAAGCATTTGAGAAGTTCAAAATCTTCAATGCTATGGTAGAGAATCAAACCAAATTGAAACTGAAATGTCTGAGGTCTAATAGAGGTGGTGAATTCACATCTGGTGAGTTCATAGACTTTTGTGAGAAGCATGGTATAAAGAGACAGTTGTCTGCTCCTAGGACTCCACAGCAGAATGGAGTAGTTGAGAGAAAGAACCGGACCATCCAGGAAGCATCCAGGACAATGATGATGGAAGCAAATGTTCCTCAGATGTTTTGGAGAGAAGCTGTCAGCACTGCAGTCTATACTCTCAATCCAGTTCAAATCAGAAGCAATACCAATAAGACTCCTTATGAACTTTGGTTTGGTACAACTCCCACAGTGAGATATTTTAGAGTATTTGGTAGCAAGTGTTACATCAAAAGAGATGAAGATCTAGGAAAGTTTGATGCTAGAAGTGATGAAGGAATTTTCTTGGGTTACTCCACTCAAAGCAAAGCATACTGGTGTTACAATAAGAGATTGAGAAAGATGATAGAAAGTACAAATGTGAAGGTTGATGAAGGAATTGAGAAGCCCTCAAGGTTTTATGAATATGATTAAGATGATCAAAATGATTCTTTGGTGCAAGGAGCTCAATCTTCCTCTGAAATTCAGATTCAGACTGATCCGATAAATCAGGAAGAAGAGGTTTGTCTGAATGAGCCTAATCAAGAAACAGTAGTGCAAGAAACTCCCAAAGTTCCAAGGTATGTAACTCTTAACCATTCTGAAGATCAGATCATAGGTGACAAAAGCAAAAGGGTACAAACAAGGAGGAGAATTGCTCAAAATTCAAATGAATACTGTCTGATTTTAAAGATTGAACCTAAGACAATTAATGAAGCTTGCAATGATGAAAATTGGACCAAAACAATGGAGGAAGAATTGATGCAAATTGAGAAAAATCATACTTGGGATCTTGTTCCCAAACCTAGAAACAAGAATGTGATTGGAACCAAATGGGTCTTCCAGAACAAACTAAATGAAGATGGTGAAGTTATCAGAAACAAAGCCAGATTGGTCTGCAAAGGCTACTCTCAAATAGAAGGAATTGATTTTGAAGAAACCTTTGCTCCGGTGGCAAGAATTGAAGTAGTCAGATTATTTCTTGCATATGCTACCTTCAAAGACTTCAAGGTATATTAGATGGATGTCAAGTTTGCCTTCCTAAATGGTGATTTGGAAGAAGAAGTATACATTGAACAACCGGATGGATTTCAATTGTCTGATCATGATGATATGGTCTGCAAGTTGAAGAAAGCACTGCATGGTTTGAAGCAAGCCCCTAGAGCATGGTATGAAAGGTTGGATAAGCATCTTATGCAAATTGGTTTCAACAAAGGTATTGCTGATAGTAATCTATATTTCCAAGTAGATAATGAAAACATCTTAATTGTTGAAGTATTTGTTGATGATATCATCTTTGGAGGAAGAGACAGTTTGTGTAAAACTTTTGCAAATCAAATGAAAAGTGAGTTTGAAATTTCAATGCTTGGTGAAATGAACGTCTTCTTGGGTCTACAAATTACTCAGACAAAGAAAGGCATATTTATCTCTCAGACAAAGTATGTGAAAGAATTGTTGAGGAAATTCAGAATGGAAGATTCAAAGCCAATGAACACTCCTATGGCAACTGGATGTAAGTTGAGCAAAGATGATGACTCTCCTAAGACATATCAGACCAAGTACAGATCAATGATTGGAGGACTATTGTATCTCACTCAGACTAGACCAGATATAATGTAGGCAGTTGGTCTTGTGGCAAGATTTCAGGCTGATCCCAGAGAATCTCATGTCATGGCAATCAAAAGAATTTTTAGGTACTTGAAAGGAACAGTCAAGTATGGTCTATGGTATCCTAGAGATTAGGATTTCTCTCTTCATGCATATACAGATGCAGATTGGGCAGGAGATGTGGATCATCGGAAGAGCACGAGTGGTGGAGCTTTCTTTTTGGGAAAAAGATTGGTTTCTTGGCTAAGCAAGAAACAAGAGGCAATATCTCTGTCTACAACTGAAGCAGAATACATTGCAGCAGCAGGTAGTTGCACTCAGATCTTATGGATGAAGCAGATGTTAAGAGACATTAAAGTAGAATATGAGGAGCCTATCATAATTTTCTGTGATAATTCAAGTGCAATAAGTATTTCTAAGAATCCGGTGTTGCATTCTAAGACCAAGCACATATCTATCAAGTTTCACTTCCTAAGAGAACAAGTGAACAAGGATGAAGTTAGATTGGAGTATGTACCCTCCAAGGATCAGATTGCAGATATTTTTACTAAACCTCTTCCCAAGGACTCTTTTGAGTATCTCAAGGAGAAGTTAGGGGTCATGGCCCCTCCGGTGATGAACTAGGATGCACTGATGTGCATCAGTCTAGTGGATATCACAATCATATCTTGTGATCCAGTTTGATGATGGGGAGCTGCTACTAAGGGGGAGCAACTAGTATGATTCTGATGTGTTAGAATTGCAAGTATGAGCCCTTTGCCATTGATGTCAAAGGGGGAGAGAAGACATGTGAAAAATAAGTGGTTGATGATCAAAGGGGGAGCAGTAAAGGAAGAGAAGACATGTGAATAGTTGTTGCTGATAGGGGGAGCTGTGAAGGAAGAGAAGACATGTGAAGAGTTGTTGCTGATAGGGGGAGCTGTGACAGAAAGGAGAAATTCTTGTCTTGATGGTTTTTTTCACATCATATGTTGCCATCAATGACAAAGGGGGAGATTGTTGCAAGTATGAGGTTAAACAGTGTTGTCATTGATGTCAACATACTCATATTGCATTGATAAGAAGGATTGGATAAGTTGTGTGCTAAGGTTATTGAGGAAATCAGTCTCAATCAGGAACAGTGAAGAACAGTGATGAGAAGAAGGCAAAAGTACTCAATAGGTTGAGTATCAGAGGATGTGGATTAAAGGGTTTGTAGATATAAGTCTTGAGGTGATCCAGTTAAGATTTCAGAGGTCCGCATGAAGACATGAAGAAGTTATGATCGGTCAAGTAGAACCGGTTCTGGGAGATGCTCTGGAGAGACAGAGTGGTACAAAAAGGTCCGGTGAGATCCGAAAGTGCATTGTCCTATTCTGTGGATTGGATAGAGTGTTTGGGATGTCCTTGTGATGTGTCATCTCAATTTGTTCATGGTTTGGAGGTCCGGAAGCACCTTTTTTTAGTATGATAGTGACGGTAGACTGTGTTCTTGAAGTTCTGTATGAAGAAGAGAAGAGATTCTAGTAAGTAGAGGAAGTGTAGATGTACCTGGTCATTCAAGCAAGCTTGTGAAGTTTCTTGGATCATGTTAAGGTCATGTTGTCAATCCGCATTAGTGTTAGAGCCTAGAATTGGAGATACACTTCCGGATGAAGATGTTCTTGTTCAGACTAGCCAACCGGATGAGTTGTTCATCTTGTGAATGTTCTTTTGGTGGCCGACTGGATGTGTTATTCATCTTGCGAATATTCTTGTGGTTGATTGCTGACTTAGATGATTGTTCCTAAGTCGATGTCTTGTATAAATAGAGGTTTGTGAATTCATTTCAAAGTGTGTTGTGGAGCGGATGAGAGTGGTATAGCGAGAAAGCAAAAGGTAGAGCAAGTGTGTCTCGGGCTTAAATGGAACTAATCTAGACATGGTGAAGATGTCATTCTCTAGTTCAAGTTTGTGATTCTTATGATCTTATAGACAGTGTGTCTCTTGTAGGCAGTGTGCCTCCTTGTGAGCAGTGAGCCCTAATTGGCATGTGCCATTCATTTTTCTTATTCTTCTAATTGTTGGTCATGATGTTAGTCACAAACAAGCATAGAATAAAAGTACACATTAACCTTTATTCATCTTGAAAGATACTATGAATTCAAAGAATTCATGATCCCAAGTCTCCGGTGATTAGGTCTTAATCGTTTGAAATTACTCAGAGGTTAATGTGAGTTGTTGTTTCCATTTTGGGGCCTTACGTGAAAGTTCAACGTCATCATGACACTCCTGCAGAAATTCTTTACAGAAAAGTCATAGTATATAGTTATTTGGTGAAAAGATATGGATATACCTCAATCTTTGCATGATATTTTCAATTGTGCATGATATTTTCAATTGTGCATGCTCTGTATTCAAATATGCTAAATATTTGCAATTATCTACGAGATGTCTGCATATTTGTGTTATTTGCTTAAGATCATCAATTATTTGCAATTATGGAGATGATGTTCTGAAATTTAAAAGAAATTGAAGAAATGTTTCTAATTAAAGTGAACCTTCAGCTTTTGAACCACATGTATATTAGATACTATCATGAAGAGAAGAAAACCAAACCATATTTTCACCAGGACATTCCACAGCTAGCTATAGTTGATGCTAACTTCAAAGGAATTTGTACGAAGACAACACATGTGAGTAGACATGCACTCCAAGGGATGCAGCAAATCACCACATATATCCAGAAATCATACACTGATTACTCAAGATTTACTATGAATTGTATCGACACAATCTTCTCATTCATTAAGCATGCAAAAATATAAATGTATACAAAAACTTTGAAATGAGCTCTGAATGTTTCAGCAGACAGATTTGAATTAAGTTTGGAATGTTTACAATAAGGCATTCCACCACCTTTTATAGAATAAGGTGAGGAAGCCGTTACAAAAAGATCTACGATCTTGACTTATCAATACAAATCTACGGTCATCATTCTCTTGACCTTGTCAACCTCTACAAAATGGCACAAGTTGCTAGCTGGCAACTATCTATATTACTTATGCTTATATCCCCTTTATGATGTATCTTCATCATGTTCCTCAACTGATTCATGTGGATCATCATCGTGTGCATCACTTCCCAAACTTTCGCTATCCTGATGATGATGATGCCGCATATGGGCTGCATGTTGTTCCAGATCTACTCATATGAATGCACAACTTGATCTATTCCTCTGCCATCTTGAGTCTTTGCTTTAATGATGGTGTGCTTATGTGCTTCATACTTATCTCTGCTGTTATCCAGCTTGTTTTTCCTGTCCTACAATGTTTCATTGTATTTCTCCATCTTGACCTTGATCCTCATTATTTTATCTATAAGTTCCTCTGCCAAGTGGACAAGTGGACCATCTGCTTCGGATTGGAAGTTGCTGTGCAGAGCCTTGATGGCAGACTCTTCATCTTGATTTTCTATTTTACCTTCCACCTTCCCTTCCAATGTTTCTAATATCTCCGCTTCTTCAGCCATTAAATCATGTAGCCTCATGCTGATATCTCTCAGCTTATTATTGCATCTTTTGAGGACTCTGCATTCAAACTGAATGTCCTTGTACCAGATGTCTACCAACAATGTGGTATTACTGTTTAGCACCTACTTACTGATAAGCAGTTGAGGATTTATCTCCTTTATTTCTCCCAAAAGGCTCAGGACCCTTTCTAGTTTATAAGACCTTTTCCCGATCTGCGCCTTCACTATTTCTACAGCATCATCCAATGTGGATGACATCCATTTTCTGATCATGGATGCCTCATGCTTCATGAGGTCTAACTTATTTACCTCCTCCTGAGAAATCGCAGTCAATGGGACTGCATGTTCAGTTGTGGTATCATCAGGATTGGTCAGCCCCTTGATGTAGGCATGCAACTGAGAAATGTGCTCTTTATGTTGCTTATTCTTCTCCTTCTCTCTTTTCACCTTTTGAATTAGAGAGTCAATAATGTCCTTGCCCTCTTGACCTTATTGGTCTTCATTGGCAAAACCCAAATCTACTGTGCTAATTTGAAATTCATCAATAGTAATTTTACCTTTTTCTTTCTCCACCGCAAGTATGGCAATTTGTGCGGTCCTCCTCCCGGTTGCCAAATCTCTCTTGATGGCTGAAGTCATTCTGGCCTTCCTCCTAGGTTTCATTGTATCCACGGAGAACAAGGTGGAGACATCAAATTCTTGAATTTCAAGCTCTTCCTCTATATTTACTTCTTTTGCCAACCACGGAGGCACCTGATCATGTTTTTCAACATCATCATGATGTTCACCCGTATCTCCCGTTTCTGTCAGCAAGTGTTGTTGAGATGGTGATTTTTCCATTTCTTCTTCTTGATGCTCACTTGGTTGTTGATCTTGCGGCACATCCTCCTGTTGAGGAATTTCCTTCTCCGGAGGAGCATCTTCTTGGTGTGGGGAACCTTGCGGTGCATCTGTATGTTGATCATGATGGTCATGATCTTTCTCCATCATTACTTCATCTGTTTTCAATTCTTCCCCTTATTGTTTATCTACTACACTAGATACTGGGGATTCTGCCTGAGGTGCTGGCATTTGTTCCGCAGCCATTATTTGTTCCGGGCCTGCACTGTCAACCTCCTATGTCTTAGTAGCAGGATCTTCTATTGTTTTTTCCCTTTCATCAGCCTTTATTTCTTGAACCTCTACTATAGTAGGTTCCGCTGATGTATCTTGTGGATCTTGTTGGCCCAATTCAAGAGTATGGCCTTCTGACTCTGCCATCTCTATTTCTTCTGTTAGGTCTACCACTACAGGACTTGTCACCTCCGTAATTAATGCTTCCAGCCCTATTTCTTGAGCTACCTGCTCTGGGCTCTTTTCTTGCTCTTCTTCCACTTGCTTCATCTTCTCAAGCATAGTTTGAACTGGTGGAGGCTTGTGAGGAGTCATACTTATATCAGCAGCAAGTGTCTCCATCTTTTGTGCAGCCACATCCTGCACGACTTCATCATCAGACAGATTTATTGTCTCATCTAGCGAGACATGCCCTTCTGCTTGTGTCTGATCAGTTTCTTTCATTTGTTCTTCCACAAGTTTAGTTTTGAACTTGACGATGGTAGGAAGTGGAACATTATGCTGAAGTTCCTTAGGCACTTCACTACCTGCCCCTTGTAATAGTGTAGGGGGTTGTTTTATTTCACCTCTCATAGAGGTTCTTTGTTTCTTAGGTGTGGTGGACACCAGCACCTGTGGAACTCTTCTCTTTCTCTTTATAATTAAAGGAGCCTCTTCTTCTTCAGGCTTTTCCTCCATGAGGATATCCTCTTCTCTAGGTTTTCTTGAGGATTGACCTACTTCTAGGGTCTCAGTGATTCTAGCCTTTGCTGTCTTACTCTTTTTGGGCTTTTCTTTCTTTGGAGGGGATGCTAATTCTGATCATGATCCTGATCCTGATCCTGCTGCCTCCTCAGCTTCAAATACTGCCCTTTCAATTATAACCCCTTTGGGTTCCTTATCCACCTTCTTGCCCCTTTGGGGTCTTTTGCTCTATTGTTGTGGTGGAGGGATTCTATCTCCCTTGGTCTTCCTCTTCTCAATCAGGAAGTCATCATACTCATCCCCAGGGATATCCTGTCCCTTCTTTTTGTTGTCCACTGTAATGGCAACACCTTTCTTTTTCAATGCCTCCACCAGCTCATCAACCCAAGCTTGAGTTAGCTGTATGGTCCTGGAAATGAATGGGTCCAAGGATATGTCTTCCTGCATGGTGAGGTCAGGTGCAGAGATGGTGTCATTATATATCTTTTTCTGCTCATATTCATCTGCCATGATCCTGCCATCATCCTTCTTCAATTGTTGGGGAAGGGAGATGCAATCAAAAGTTCTAACTTCGCTCAGAGTTAACCTCTGATACCTTCTTCTCTTGGCTTTTGCCTCATCTTCGCAGTCAGCCCAAAAATCCTCTAGGTGCCTCTGGTGGATAGGCTTTCCTAGTATCTTCTGTATCCTGCCTTAAGGATCATATGGTCTTGTTAGTGGGAAAGGCTACAAATTCATTTTATTTAGGGTGACCATCACCTTCTTTATATTGTCTGAGTTAGGGAACATATAGCAGCTGATGCTAACTGGGAACAAAATTGGTGGCAGCTTCTTGGCGTCCTTGTACATTTTTATCATTGTGGCGCCCTGCCGGATAAACTCCATTAATAGTACTACATTAGTAGGATACCTCGGCAGCATCAGGGGATGTCCCTCAAAACCTTCAACCCTTATGTATGAAAAGGTTGCAAACTGTATGTACCAGGCCCATGCCTATAAACTACCTCCTGAGCTTCCATGCTCAATCTCTTTGTTCTATCTTCCTCCATGGTCCTCACCAGATGCATGGAGAATGCATCATTGACCAGTTTGTAATCTTTGAGGTAGTTGGTTCTCTGTAGCTGGGGATGATGATCCTAGATATACACAGCATTTGTGCCTGTAAGCTTTCCATTTGTAACTAAGGCATCAAAAATGCCTTTGTAAGCACAAGAATTAACAATGTAAGATGTCATATAAAATGCACAATTTGAACCTCCCAGGTTCATCAGTTACTCATGCAGAGCATCACTTATTATCTGGCCCCATAATGGCTTGATGTCTGAATATAGACACATCATTATTATTCCGTACATCCAATCTCTAAAACTACCAGCATCAGGCTGGCCTGTTACTCTATTCAGGAGTGCAATCATGTATTGGTACTCCTCACTGAAATCATATTTGAACATGTGCATAGGAAGCTTGGCTGCTGCAGGATAGGTGCTGTTCTCAGCATGCCATTATTACATGTTCTTCCTGGCTAATTTCTTGTTGGCTTCATACTTTTTTTCTGCCTTCCTCAAGTCCACGCTCTTAACTTTACTACCCAGCGGCAATCCAAATGTCCGGGAGAGACCCTTGATGGAGAGGTCTACATATATCCTCCCATGCTTCACCACTTGCCTTGTCTGAGGATTATAATTCCGGGCACACTCGATGACGAGCTCCAGAGATTCCATGAAGTATGGAAAACTGGCAGCGTTCCACATCCCTGATACGAACACTGCATCCAGCACAAGACTCTTGTCATGCCCATCATTCAGCTTAGCTGACCAGGCTTCTAGGTTGGTGCTTCCCTGATGGGTGTCTGTAATTGCTCCATACTTAAATAGGACCCCCCTCTGAGAAGAGAACATGGGCCTACTGAATTCCTCTTGACACTTGACTAATCACTTGTCAGCCACGAGTACCTACAATTAACAAAATCCTATCTCACAACGGGTATACACATGCATGCATATTGCAATTAACCTTATAAATCACCATGCCTACTGTATCTTTTCAATATTACTTAATCATATGGATGCATAAACCAGAACTTATACCATCATACTTGAATAACAATAACATGATGAGGGTTTCATTTACTTACCTGGTTATGCAGATTTCTCCTTTTATACCAGTAGATTGCTAACGACGCTCTTAATTCAGCCGATGATCACTTCCTTCCTTCTATCTGTAAGCTTAACTCATGCAACAATCGCTTGTATGAGGATATGGAAGCTGGTGCTCTGTAAAACAATTTTATCGCAAGGTAAATGTAAAAATGAAAGTTGAATTACCTTTTAACTTTGCAATTAGGCTAAATTTAGGGCAACTCTGACAAATTAGATTGTATTCCTTGATTATCCGTGTGAAAACACAGGATCTCACCAGGTGTTTCATTGGGTTCCGGGGTCGGCGGGAACCACCTACCATGTCTACACGCATTAAATGATAATGGCGGCAATGGGAGCGAGGGGATATCCATATGATAGGATATCATGAAGGCAGGATGATATTCACAAATATCGGGTCGAGTTTCAATATCATCATCCTCCCTCATATTGGAATTATTATCGCGACAAGATTCGGGTGACAAGCACCTTTTGGTTATGTTTGGTACATCAGGAGGATATTTCAATGTATCGGATGATGTTTCAAATATGATGATGACAGGACAAACTTACTTGTCTCTCTTTTGGAATATCGGGATGACATCATCAGGATATTCATTCTTTGTATCAGAAACGCATCATGACGTCATCATCATGTTATGCGAACATGATCATGTTTAGCAAATATCCTGTCGAAATGTAAATGTGATGATGATGTCATCATCATGTTTGTTTCTTCGTTTATCAGATTTGGATGACATCATCAGGATATTGGCTTAGGGTGATATTTCGCATCAGGAGGATATTAAGAAATATCGGGTTACATTCGAAAACATGACGCTCGCGATATATAAGACCGTTTGATGTGGAAGATTTACTACTACTTAAAGTTGACATCCGGATATTTGAGCCGCATGACTTATCTGGGGATGTTTCAAAGATGATGATGACAAGACAAACTTACTGAGGTTATAAAAATATGATCCCCCCTTGCGAATATCAGGTTTGACCAAAACTTTGACTGTGCACAACTCTCACATCCTGAGGAATATCAAGGTGATGTAAAAAGCAAACCTGCATGAATTTTAATGCTCTTTCAAACTATGAGGCCACAGGAAAGAAATACAAATTTTGACAAACTAACCTCATAATGGTGACTTACCTCATCCTGACTCTACATGATGATGCACATGACCTACTTTTACCAAACCGCCAGGAAGCAGACAACACAAGCCAAGCCAAAAAGTTGGGTCCCTGTTTTGCCAAGTCAAAATGGGGCATGTTGTGTAACCACACAACACTAACAAAGAATAATCCTTGGGTTAATCACCCTATGGTTTTTCCCTTAACCAGGTTTTCCATGTCAAAAATCTTGGTGTCAAATGTGTTGATGTTTATCTGCTCCGGTGTTTATGTTTTATGCTTTCATGAATGGATCATTGATATGCTGTTAACTAACAAAGAAGAATCGAGTGTTTGAAGTAAAAGCAAGTTTTTGTACAACTGATTCACCCCCCCTCTCAGTTGTGTGCCCTAGATCTAACACATCCTATCATTCCATCATCATCCTATATTTCCTTCACCATCATTTTTTCTCTATCCATACCTTAGCTTCTTTGAAATGATTTTACTCGACGCAAATTTCATCATCTCGAATATCATCTCAAAGAGGGGCAAAATGTAGACACCCAAAAATGTCCACCTTGTCACGACATTACAGTATCTAGATATCTTGTAGCATGTTTTTCCCTAAGCACCCATGTTGCCACCTAATTAGTTAAATAAATCTTATTTATTTGACTAATTTCATTTATTCCCTTTCTATTCATATCATCCTAGCTCTTCCTCTAATAAATTAAATAAATCTAACATTTATTTAATTTATCCCATCCCTTCACATTATTAAATAAATAAATATTATTTATTTATTTAATCCCCTTTTCTCACATTCCTCATGATTTAAATAATATTAAATTATTTAAATTATTTGAGCTCACCTTCCATTTCCATCTCTCAAGATGACTCAAATCACCTCTCAAGTTAACTCTAATCACCTTCTGATTCCCTCTCTAGATGACTAGATCTCCCTTCTATTTCCTCCCCCAAATTGCATAACCAACTTTCTAATTCCACTACCGCTCATAAAATGGAAGTTTTATCCCTCCATCCTCTCATCTTTGTCTATAAATTAGCCCACAACCAAGCCATTTGCACGGATGAGCTTTTAAGTACCATTACTCTGTTGAAATTCCTCTAGCCCTTGCATCCATCATCCATCATCTATCTATTTTCCACTACCAATCTCCATTTCAACCATTATACTACATATCTAAGCAATCAACATCCAATCGTACAAGCAATCAAAAATGCATGCACCTATCTTTCAAGGCATCATCTGAGGTATTCAGAGGGTTTGGGTAAAAAGGTATTGCATATTTGTTTTATCTTTCGTTTTGTCCAAATTTTTTGGATACACGGTCAAAAGGAATATGTGGCACATTTTTATAGTGGTGGTGGCCTTGTTGGATTTGGCATTTGACTTATGCCTCCATTGAGTCAGCTTTATGATGTTCATTGTCATCCACTATTAGTATATTTTTCTCTACTTCCTTCTTTCTATATATCATTAATGCTTCTAAGGATCAATTAATTTCCCCATGAGTAGGATTTTTTACAAAAACTATTCAAAATTTGAGAGTATCAATAGATTTGGACAAGTTATGATATATTGCAAATTTTGTCTACCTGCTCTTCTTGAACTCCTTGAACTGTGCTTGCAGGTTGCTTGCTTTATTCATATCTATAGTACTATAAGAAGAAGCATCTCCCTACAGTAGTGAACCCAATTGTTTCTTACATTTCTTAGTATCAACAAGGGTAGTGTCATCAATATATAAGCCTTTTGTAGTCCTGAGTAAAAGTCATTGAAGTTGTAGATAGCTTTCAAAAGTTGAGTCTTAGTAGACTCACCCTGAATCTTTAATTTATCAAAAATCTCCCTTCACAACATAAGCATTTCTAACCAATGATCAGGCATATGCAACTTGTCCTTTGTCAAAATATTCTCCTCAATAATGACTTCCCCTGATAACTTACTCATAGCCAAAAGTCAAGGATGAATATGTGAGTAATAGTTGTCATAACTCTCACTGTCCACCATTATTTCTTCCCATTCAGCTTTGAGAGCACAAAAATCCCTATGCATTTTAGTGAGCTTCTTGATTATATTACAACCCTCTATATATATCTCAGTTATCCATTATCGTGCCACTAAAGAAAGCCTTATGATGCTATCAAAATTTTCTAAATCTTCCTTTGAAAGGATTGAAGGAGCAATGACAGTTCCATCTTATGTGTCCATTGGCTTGATTAATTACTTTACACAAGCATGAAGCTCTTCATTTTACTACCTGAGTTGCTTCTTGGTAAGTTCATCCTTATTCATTTTTCTCATAATGTTTGAGACAAAATCTTTGAACTCTTCAATTTCTTGTATTCTAGTTGTTGGACCAAGGTGTATTGTGGAAATATTATATTTCACAAGCCTAACATCTCTTTATTCACTTGGGCAGGAGGCACTACAATCTCTGCTTCTCTTGATCCTAAAGCATCCTTATATATTCTTGAGTGTATCTTTGCTTACTTATGCTTATTTGGCTTCTTGAGTTGGGCAAGGAAACTATCCAGATCTAGGTCTACAACTTCAATTTGAGGTTATTTCACCTGTAGCCTCTGCTGCAACCAATATGGTGCTACCAAAGAATGAGTAGAGGAATCAATTTGGTTTCCTTCTTTATTCAAAGAATCCTTATTGCCTGCATCATCTGTTACTGCCCCTTTATTTGCACTATCTTTCCTAGGAGTGTTTACATCTATCTTTGAAGGAGAGCCTATTTGTTCTAGTTGTTTGCTCACATCCTGCTCAACCTTATCAAATGGATCCTGGTCTAGCTTATCATGTGTAGGATTGTTCGGATCCACATAAGGGTCATCTAGAGTGTCTTCTATCTATACTTCCTTTGCATTAATTATGTTCATCTTTGCACAGACCTTCTCAATTCCCTCCAACAAGGGTACTTGGGGAGATGGAGGCTTAGGAGAATCATTAGCACTCTGGAATGAATGGATCAAGCTATTGTTTATTGTCATTAAAGAATCTACTACAATACTTGGGAGCTGTACGCTAGACATGTTTGCAAATTATGCAAAACCTAAGGAAGGTGGAATGGAAGGACAGGGAAGAATGAGAGGAATGATGATGGGCCTGAAAAGGTCATGAGATGGTAGGGAGAAGAATGGAGGTGTAAGGATGGTAGAGATGGGTCGAAAGGAAGAAATTGTGAAAGGTGAAATAGATGGAATGGAAGAAATGTAACGTGAAATGGGAAGTGAAATTGGAGGTGATGAGGAAGTAGGGATGTTAATGGAAGCCAATGAAGGAGAAGATTGAGGGGAAGAAGAGGGTGCAAATGAGACAATAGTAGGAGAAGGTGGTGCAGAAGCATCAATAGAGATGGCAGGAGGAGGTGTTTAACTCACAGCAAGAGGAGTGGGAGGCACATAAACAGCTAACACACTTGATGAAGCAAGAGGAGTAGTAGTAGAAAGTGGAGGAATGATAGTGGATGCAACTATTGCTAGAGGGTCTTGCACAATTCTAAGCCTTAGAGCCTTCTTCAAAACTTTGGTTTTCTTTACCTTTGACCCTTCTACTTCCCCAGTTGGTGCAAGTTTTCTCTTAGAAGTCCTTGTTTGTACAAGGGATACATTGCCCCTCATTATTTTCCTCTTTGACTCCTTAATAGCTTTACCTTTACCTTTTTTGTCTGCCAAACGGATGTCATCTTTAGTATGCTCACTATCAAGATTTTCTCTTATGGTTGCATCTCTTGAAACCATAGGCTCTAACTTCTCAATCTCAATAGGCTCATCTTTTTCATCATCACTTTCTCTTTCTTTCTGAGGATGGGTGTATGTTAATGCTACACCAGTAGCAGTGAGTTCATCCACTTGTGTCCTTACCCAAATTCTTTTTGTATTTGATTGGATTCTTCATAAGTTCCTCAAGGGAACTATCTTTTGCCTCATCCCAGTTAGGAGGTGGAATTAGCTAACCAAATACTCTCCTCCATTCATCCTCTTAGATCACAACTCCATCGTCAACCAGCTGATCAGGTGCTTGAACAATCTGAAATATGTTGATGAAATCTACAAGTAACCTTGAGTATTTTCTTCTACTTACTTCATGTTCATCAGTGCAATTTTCCAAGAAGTCCTCTAGGTGCTCCTTATGGAAGAGCTTCTTGCTCACATGTTGTTCCAATGTCCCAAAAGGATCAAAAATGTGTTCAAGATTTGTAGAAATTTAGGTGTAGTTGCAGCAGCTCAACATCATAGTATTTTACTGCACCAATTATGATGTAAGTGAATAGCCCCTGCCCAGAACAATAGGCAACTTGATAGAATCTCTATGCAAGTGTTTCCACATGTTATGACAAACACATAATTATCTAGTTAACTCCAATAAGACATTTTTTATCACTTGGGTATTTGGGTAGCCTGTAAGGAACTCCCTTGAATCCATGTACTCTAAGATATGTAAATTTAGAGAACTGGATGTACCACCTATCATAATTTTGAATGACATCGGTAGCTGTAATGTCAGAAAATGTCCCCTTGGGGGCTTTTCCCTCATAAGGTTTAGCTCATGGGTCTCTTAGCTACATTTAGGACATCCTGCATCATATTTTGACATCCTGATGAGATGAGCCCTAAGTTTCATGACAAATGGGACCTAGGGGGATCCCTTGAACCTAACCCTGACAAAAATCAGGAGAGGACTCGGGTACCCACACCCTAGTCCTACCCTATTTTGGGTTAGTCCAAAATTTTAAGTGTTAGCTTTTGATTGCTATTTAGGTCCGATGCTAACATAGTAAGTTTGAATTATGAAATTCTTGGCAGGAATGTTTGTAGTTGCATATAAAAGCATGTTTAGGCATTCATTTGTAAACTAGATGATTACTAGCTAGAAATTTGGATTCTCAAGTTTATGTGAAGGTGATTCAAGGCATTCATTGTGTAGCAAGAGAAGATTTGTGTTATCTATGTGTTTGTATTTGTAGGTTTGAGCAATCATCTCCTTAAGGCATGAAGAGCTTCTTCCTTCCATGAGATCTTCACTATAAGATGATGTCATTTGTGTTTTTGAGCATTTACATTTGGTTTTTGCCTCTACCTCACAAGGGCATATAATCTCTATTTGACAACGGTGTTTGGAAGACTTGAATGTCTCTCTGGGGCTTGATTGAGGCAAGCCAATAAACACCACAACCCGCTCCCAAAGTTTCTGTGATTGCAGGTTATAGGTTGAAGATATAGGAAAAGTGGAGTTGTAGGAGGGCATTATAGAGTGTCAGATTTGCAGATTAGAGTTGAAAATAACACCCTGGACTTGGGCGTCTTCTCTTTAGTCCTCTAGATTCCATAATGGGAAAATCTCTATGACAGCAAGAACAAGTTGCAAACTAAGTTTCCAGATCCCAACAAAAACCTAAGCATTAGACTTGGGCACTTGCTAATTAGTCCTTGACTGTTCCACTTTTGAACCCCAAAAATAGGTGCATAGTTATTTGTCATTTTACATCTTTTTGTAGCAGCATTTTCTGATATTCATCCATTTGCTTCCGTATTTGCATAATTAGGGTTTTGAAGTATAATTGAGCATAAGTGAGCATAATTGATAATCAAATCATACAAATCCAAGTTTCCCTACATCTCATAGTGACATTGCAACTCGACCCTAGGTCCTTGAATGAAAGGGTGAAATAGGAATACATACGCAAAACTACCAAAAACCAACTATCCAAATTCCACTCGTTACATTTTGGTGAACCCAGGTTATTGGACTTGTTTTAACCTTGCTGAGTGTTTTGCTTCATATTTTCAGTGATTTCATGCATTCATAGTATCATTCATCTTATTGCATTGGAAAACTTACAAAAAAATTGAAAATTTGGAAAAATTGGAAAAAAAATGGCATTTTAGGGTTTGTATGTTGCATTAATTAATTTGAATTTCATCAAATTTCTGATTTTTGAATTAGATCTGAGGTTAATTGCAGAAAATTAAAAAAATTCAATAGCTTGCATTGCATTTTCATCATAAAATTGCTAGGGTTTCGTTGGAAATTTTGCATTTTTCATATAACCTAGTAATTCCAAAAACTAGGGTTTGTAGGTAAAATCTTGTTTCAGATTTTTCTACTGATATTAGAAACTCATTAAAATTTGCATTTGGTTTTAGTTTTGCATTTAGATTTCAAAAATTTGTTATTTTACATTGAAAAATTCAACAAAAACTAGCATTTTCATTGATTTTTCCTTAGATTTGCACTTGCATTTTGCATGGTAAGGTGTGAAAATCATTTTCAGATATAAGTGGACTTAATTTTCATCATAAATCATCTTTCAAAACATTTATATAGTATTTTACATTAAGATCTCAAACCTAGGGCTTGAAAAACCTTGATTTTCACTAGATTTGGCCTTATCGACTTTCAAAATTTGCACCATAGGCATCTTGTGAAGAGTATTTTTGCACTAATTGGATTTTATAAAGGTATTTATTTTCTTTCCCTCCTAAAAATCTTCACAACACCTTTTTACTGGGCTCTTGTATTGAAAATTTGGTGGAAAATTGCACATTTTTGCTATATTTGCCCTAGGGTTTGACCTAGATTGCATTCCAAGCATGTTGTGACAAGTTTTATGGATTGAGGTGACTGATATCATTTCTATTATTTTCTGCACCTCCTAAAATTATTTACAACACCCCTTTTTCTAGGTCTTGGAATTGAAAAAATTGTGAAAAATTGCATATTTGTCCTATATTTTCACTAGGGTTTGATCTTCAGTGGAACTATAAGCATGTTGTGATGGATATTTTGGAATTTGGTGGCTGTCATTACTGATATAATTTTATTTCTATCATCATTTTCCTCACAACACCCTTTGTCATGCTCTTTTGCATTGAGATTTCGTGAAAAATTGCATATTTTAGTGTATTTTCACTAGGTTTTGGCCTACCATCATCTTAGATTTGCATCAAGAGTGTGTTGTGATGGATATTACTTATGTATTGGACTTATATTAGACATACTATTTGCTTTCCCTGATCAAAATCTTTACAACACCTTTTCTTTCATATATTTGCATTGAAAAAGTACAAAAAATCAAGCATTTTAGGTCATTTTTGCATATAGTGTTACACTTGTCTTTGGCATACTTTTAGAAAGATTTTAAAATCTCATTTTGCACCAATTTTAACATATACACATTGCCTCTAATCACAATAACAACAATAGGTTCCCTCCTAGGCCTTACATGAAGAGAAAGGTCCCTGAACCTGAAATTATGTTACACCTCATGATAGAACAATTGGAGACATTGAAGGACCTCTTTACATCACTGTGAAAATAATGGTAAACCCTATGGATGGAACACTTATTGATCCTAATTGCATGACCAATCTTGGCATGGAAGAGTTCCTCTATTTACATAACTTGATGCAAGGATCTTATGACCCTTCGGACATGATGAATACAACACATAAAGGAACCTTTGTAAATCCTTTGGGTAAGATATCATTGTTGGTAACTATATTTGAGAAACATGTAGAACAATGGTTTGATGTTTTCCCCATTTCTAACCTCTTTCACATTAAATTGGGACACCCTTGGTTAAAGGCTATGAAAGTTGTCCCTTCAACAATTCATAATTGTCTAAAATTTCCTTTTGATGGACATATAATTACTATCCCTCACAATAAGTATAAACCTTTGGTTGCAAGAAAAACATTGTACACTAGATTAATTTTGGGATAAATATGAAATGAAACTAGAGCCATGAACAGACTTTAACTTTTTAATCTATAGAAATTACAAAGCCAAACTATTACATCCAATGGTCGGTCCGTCTATGCAAGAAATAACAAAAGACAAACAACCCGCATTTGAAGAGAACCCTAGACTGAAAGGACAAGGTCCTTATGCTGAGGTTCCTCCCCTGCCATCCTTACAAGGATCAAGAGGTAATTGTCAACAATAAAACATTCCACCTAGACAAATGAGATTTAATCTCGATGCTTCCTCTTCTAAAATGAAAAAACCAATGAAAGAGCAAAGCCCTATCTTAGAAGAGATAAGTGGTAAGAGAAAGAGAAATAGAAAAGCAAGAGAAAGAAGGAGAAGACAAGCTTATGCCATAAACCTTGCATCTCAACAAGAAAACATTGATCCAAACATTAAACCAAATAAAGATGATCCTAACAATGAACAATCCAAAGACAAGAATAGGAATTGGGCTACAGTACCTTTTGTCCCACTTTCCTCTAGCATTCGGGAGTGGGAGGATGATGATGATTTCTTGATGACAATAATTTCTTGATGATGAGACCTAGCATGAAGACCCTATAGGTAAGTATTTATAGCCCTTTATCTCTCTCATGATGTGTTTCTCCCATGATGTGTTTCCCCCGTGATGTGTTATGTGTTGTTTAGGCCTCTTGGGATGACCCCTGATTCTCTTGTAAGGTACGGGATACCAGGAGACCACCTCTGTTGTGACCTTCTTCTATTGCCTCTCTCTCTGGTTTCATTGTTGTGTGTTGTGTCTTACAGACATAGAATTGCAGTTGGTGACTTGGGGGCACCCTCCTATGTGACCGTCTCTAAGGTACTTGTTTCTCCTCTCTTATTTATTGTTTCCCTTCCTCTAGCATTTCTATCTAGTGGGTGGATGATGAAAAAATATCTATATTGATGCAGACCTAGCATCCCTTTAGTGAGAAATCAAAAATTGGAATTAGTTCCTAATATGACGATGGGGTTGTATATCTTATCCAACACTTGGCTAGTAGAAGCACTCATGCTTTCTGTGTAGTGATTTTGATGATCTTTATCTCACTTACAAACCTTAACAATACTACTGCTCTGTGCACTTTGTTTGTTTTTGAATCTTGCCTTGGTGACACTCGGTTCTGAGATTTTCATGAAATAGCCCCACGGTTATCCTCGATCTCTGAATTCATAGTATAAACTTGGCTCTTTGTTTGATTAATCATATGCATTGATGTTGTTGTTTATCATGATTACGTAGACACTAACATGTTTCTTGCAGAGATGTGTTTGTGGGAACATTTGGCAATTGTAAAGTACATGTCACCTCTAGGGGGCATGGGCTTTGCGAAAGTCCATGCTCCCTTGTGTGTTTTCTTCCTACCTTAACATGCTTAATATCAATGTGTGACATCAACCACCTTAAGGTGGGGGCAAATATAAAGTAAGTTGTTTGTTGTAGATGTTAGCAATGTGCTTGTCCTTAGGTGCAGTCTAAAGACTGGTTGTGATGAGTCCCTCTTGCACTCTGAGTTTGTTTGCAATCAATCAATCATCTTAAGCCCTCTGTGGAGGCAGGGATGGTGTACTTCTTGGAGAAGATTGCATCATCTTGTCATTTTCAAAAAATCCTCATCTGGAGGTGGGGAGTGGTTCTGTGACTAACTCAACCCTTAAGCGTGTCTTTGGTGATTGCTGTGGTGAAGCCCAATCATCAGTGTGTGCCTATAATGTGCCTAAGATGGTGATGAGCTTAGAAATAGGAACACTCCATCGCTTGTTTGCCATGTTTTCTCTGTGTCTTCAAAGTGTGTGTGTGTTTGGTGTGCTTGCTTTGTTTGGCATGTCTATTTCCCCATATACAATCTAAAGACCAACACAATGAGTACTTCTTGCATTTTGGGAGGTTTGGTGTGTCTTGCATGTGTGTTGCCCCATATATGCAGTTTCAAGACAAGCACAATGAGTGCTTCCTGGATTATGGGAGGTGTGTTTACTTTCCTGTACTTGCATCACATTTCATATATATGAGAAAAAGAAAAGAAAAGAAATCATTCTTGTCTTCTATGCATTAATTGTCTTCTATGTATCTATTGTATTCTCCATGTTTTGTGTGATTGTAACTATCTTCTCCGTGTTTTGTGTGCCGGCCATTGTCTTCAATGTGTTTGGCATGTCTTCGCCCTACTTTGCATGTTTGTTGTTTTTGTTGACCGTACTTTAATGCATGTATTGGCCTCATGTTTATACATACATTAAAGTGGGGGCTAAATGTAACATTGTAAAATGTCACCTTGGGGGCTTTTCCCTCATAAGGTTTAGCTCCCAGGTCTCTTAGCTACATTTAGGACATCCTACATCATATTTTGACATCCCGATGAGATGAGCCCTAAGTTTCATGACAAATGGGACCTAGGGGGATCCCTTGAACCTAACCCTGACCAAAATGGGGGGGAGGACTTGGGCACCTGCACCCTAGTCCTACCCTATTTTGGGTCATTCCCAAATTTTAAGTGTCGGCTTGTGACAGTTATTTAGGTCCTATGCCGACACAGTAAGTTTGAATTACAAAATTCTTGGCGGGAATATTTGTAGTTGCATATAAAAGCATGTTTAGGCATTCATTTGTAAACTAGATGATTACTAGCTAGCAATTTGGATTCTCAACTTTATGTGAAGGTGATTCAAGGCATTCATTGTGTAGCATGAGCAGATTTGTGTTGTCTATGTGTTTGTATTTGTAGGTTTGAGCAATCATCTCCTCATGGCATGAAGAGCTTCTTCCTTCCATGAGATCTTCACTACAAGGTGACATCATTTGTGTTTTTGAGCATTTATCATTTGGTTTTTGCCTTTGCCTCACAAGGGCATACACTCTCTATCTGACAACGATGTTTGGAAGACTTGAATGTCTCTCCGGGGCTTGACTGAGGAAAGCCTCTAAACACCACAACCCCCTCCCAAAGTTTTCATGATTGTAGGTTACAGGTTGAAGATGCAGGAAAAGTGGAGTTGCAGGAGGGCATTACAGAGTGTCAGATTTGTAGATCAGAGTTGAAAAGAACACCCTGGACTTGAGCACCCACTCTTTAGTCCTCCAGATTCTGTGACAGGAAAATCTCTGTGATAGAAAGAATAGGTTGCAGAATGAGTTTCCAGATCCCAACAAAAACCTAGGCATTGGACTTGGGCGTCCACTCATTAGTCCCTAACTATTCCACTTCCAAACCCTGAAAATAGGTGCATAGTTATTTGTCATTTTACATCTTTTTGTAGCAACATTTTCTGATATTCGTCTGTTTTTTTCTATATTTGTATAATTAGGGTTTTGAAGTATAATTGAGCATAAGTGAGCATAATTGATAATCAAATCATACAAATCTAAGTTTCCCTACATCTCATAAACACCTAGGGTATGATAGTACATTGCAATTTAACCCTAGGTCCTTGAATGAAAGGGTGAAAGGAGGATACATACGCAAAACTACCAAAAACCAACTATCCAAATTCCACCCATTATAGTAGCTTTGAGCGATATCCTCTTGGACATATCACCTTGTAGCATTCTAGTGATGTGTATAGTATATTCATCATTCACCCTCTTGTCGTGTACTAAAGATTGGACAAGTTACAATTGTGGATAACATTCATACACTTTCAACTTCCCGTCCACATTACCAACAATCCCTAGCTAAGAAAGCCTAGGATAAACAAAGTTTCTAGCCAACATATAAACTACATAAGAAGAGCAATAGAAGGTCTTAATCTCACTCATGGCTAGGAATCCCTCACAGATATTGTCACAGATTAGGCGGGGCCAATGTAGTTTCCTATCTCCTTTCAAAATTTCCTCAATGTAGCTAAAGATCCATGGATCAAAGGTTGAGGCAACAGGCAATCCCATGATCCTACTCAATAGTGTTACCAAGTCTCCTACCTCATCCTTAAAATCAATTATGTATAGTACATGGGGCACTTTGGACATTGTTGTCCTCTTCTTCATCCAAGTGTCCTTGATGATCCTCCTATAAGCCTCTGGTCCTTGCTCATACATTACTTGGTTTTGGGACTTAGTGACTATAGCCAGGGTAAGGAACAAAGGAATATCAAATGCTTCTAAAAGAGCTTCCACAGTGAAGATTGCAACTACCCTCCCATTTTGGGTTACCACTGACCTAGTGGGAGCATGGTACCTCTTAGCACATGCTACAATTAGTTCTGGGCACTAAACTAATGTAGGGAATGTAGCAGCTTAGGTAATCCCATTGTCTCTGATCCTTCTTTCCCAATTAGTTGGATTGTCCCCAAAGATCCTTAGCTTGAAGCCATCTAGGTCGATATAACCTAGGTTGGTATCTCCTATGTTGTTCTAGGATGAGGTGATCTTGGAAGAGGGAGGAATGCCCTTGAACTCGTACTTCATTGTTGTAGCTCTTGTAGACATATGTCTTGCAATGTAATACCTTCATGAATACCCTAATTAAATACCATTCCATATGCCTAACTCTGTCAATTTGATTAGGAATTCTACTCAAATCATCAAAATAAGACCTTTACATGAATTCCTAACACTAATTTTCCATTTAGGCATCAAATTCAATTTGCTGCAATGAAAAGCAGGCATTTTCCCTCCTACTAGATATTAGCATGCAAGAACATAGAAGTCAAACTTCACATCAATCATGATAAATAAAGCTTTCAAAGTCAACTAAGTAATGCAAAGTATCTAGCATGAGATAGGAAATTAGACTTGTTTGAAATCTAATAGTCATTTGCACTAAGAAGTAGGTTTTCTAGCTCCTATAGGATAAAGTGGGGATTTGAAGTTCTATAGGACAAGTTGGATTTTAAGCTCCTATAGGACATATCTTGCAACTGACGATTTTAGCGCTAAAGGTTTTCTTGTCCTAAGTGGGTGAATAAAGGGTTTACCTTATATGTGGGGAAAATGATTCTTACTGGACATGAGCATGCTCGAGTTTTAGCGCAAAGGGACCTACTATATTCTACATGGGCACAAGGCAAGGTACTAGACTAAGTGGACGAATTGACCCTCACTAGACAAAGTAGAGGAATCAACCCTCACTGGACAAAACAGAGGAATCAGCCTCGACTGGACAAGTCCAACATCCAGAGAAACTCCTACAAATACTTCTTTGGTGGTCTTGAAGGCTAAAGAGGGTAAAACCACACCTACTAGATGAAGTGAGGAAAAGAGGGTCTGGTAGACATATACAATACTTATTAAAATTCCTGCAGAGGACCCCAAATGACAATTTCTAAGGACTTAAGTGGGCAGAAAATAGTCTACGAGATAAAGTGGAGTTTTGAACCTCTAGTGGACAATGTCCACTAAGATTAAAAAGTTGTGCTAACATGATTTCTCCACCCTAGGGCATGGTCTCTAAGTCAATTTTCAAATACTAACCAAAACGACAGTTCACTCACTAGGGGATATATTGCATGCAACAAATTTCTATAGCATAATAAACTTATTTGCCAACAAGATGCACAAATTTGACCTAAAATTTGGGCCTCGACTCACAAACCCAATCACAACATTCACTTTGGAATCTCTACATACAAACCCTATACTACAAAAGAAAACTAAAAGAACTAGGGTTTGTAACTATAGAATTCATCACTGTGAGCTGAAAATGAACTTTTTACCCAATTTCAAATGAGATTCAAACAAGGCATAAATAGCAATTTTAACTATGAACCAAAGAAAAAGGGAAAAAAGGGGACGACCTAGTTCCATTTAGAAATGTAAATAAAACCTTCAAGTAGACACTGGAATTACTTCACTCAACGTCATAGAATCCTTAAACACCAAGAAATGTCACACAAGGAATCAAGATCGCCAAAAGCTCCAAGATATTATAAAATTCTAAATGCAAATGGTAAAATGGACCAATATTTCAAGTTTAATTCTCTTGACATAGGTGTCATAAATGCTCCTGACAAGGTGATAGAGTGGCTGGCACTTAGACATGAAAAGCAGGGGAAATGGTCATGATAGGATGAGCATGGAAAATGGTCATGATAGGATGATGTCCATTGGCCATCAAAAGTTCTATAACATCCTACAAGGGTTGAAAGACTCGTCTTCCCTTGGTAGGTGATGCCTTATGCAAAAAGTGAACCTTTTGGACCTCGCCAGACATGTCTGATAGCACTTGATTTTAACGATATGTCTGGTAGACACCATAATCAATGCAAAGCATAGAAAAACAAACTTCCCTTCACTCATTCACATAAGACAACCTAAAACCTTTTGCAAACCCACCATAAAACCAAAAGTAAACTCCAAGAGGACACATATTATCACAAAAGCCAATTTTGGAATAGATCCTCAATTCAAGGCATGACTTCACTTTCTCAACATCACAAGGAAGGAAAACTAAGACTCCAAGATAAAGAAAAAGAGGGGGTCTCCATTAATAAAATGGGGTGTGTGTGCAGGGCACAACAAA
Organism: Cunninghamia lanceolata; assembly: GCA_027924645.1. Taxonomy (NCBI): domain Eukaryota; kingdom Viridiplantae; phylum Streptophyta; class Pinopsida; order Cupressales; family Cupressaceae; genus Cunninghamia; species Cunninghamia lanceolata. The sequence continues at coordinate 3,673,405 of BSBN01000071.1, read as the reverse complement.
TCTAAAGGAAATTAAATGTTGAGGCAGACCAATTGACAACAGTTGGTGCTTAGCTCTCTCCCCCTACAGACCTTTTTCAAGGCCATGATCAACATGTCAAAATAGTGGTTAGACCCTCAGTCCCCGATAATGGTGTGAACTAGAAGGTATTTGATAGAAATGAGTAGATTGTAAACTTCATACAAAATGAAACTAAGTTCTCATCAAGTGTACAATCCAAACTACAAGAAGGGTATGGTGATCATATTATGCAACTGAAAACAAATAAGTTGCCTAAAGGTTTGGTCACTCTTGAGACTATTTTCAGTCATGATGATGAATTCAGGGGAAAGAAGAAGAACATCACATTCAAAAAGGAGGACTATCAAAATGTTGGTATCACCCAAGATAAATATTTATTACTAGGAAAGGTATGTTGTGATGATGAACAACAAAATTTTATTCACCTTTCTCAGAAATACAAGAATGTTTTTGAATGGAATTATGAAGATTTGAAGGGTTTTGACCCAAATGTTGCCCAACACACCATAGACCTTGATCCAAATGCCAAACCTATTTGTTAAAGATAGCAACCTATAAATCCCAAAATTGAGCCTTTGATGAGGAAGGAGCTTGCAAAGCTCATTCAGGCTAGAATTATTTTTCCCGCCAAATATTCCACCTGGGTGGCTAAATTAATGCCACTAAGGAAGAAAAATGGTGAGATAAGGTTGTGCATAGACTTACGTGATCTGAATATAGCTTCCTTGAAAGAACATTACCCTCTATCATCCATGGACCAAATCTTGCAGACTATGACAGGGGTAGAAAGATTCTCATTGCTTGATGGGTTTTCAGGTTATAACCAAATTTTTGTAAGGGAAGAGGATAGATTCAAGACAACTTTCACCACTAAGTGGGGAACCATGGCATATGCAAAAATGTCATTTGGGCTCTCCAATGCTAGCACCACTTTTTAGAGTGCAATGGACATTGCATTTAGGGGCTTCATCAACAAATTCATCCTGATCTATTTAGATGATATTATAATCTTCTCTAAGAGAGGAGAAAACCACATGGAGCATATGGAGAAAGTTTTTGAAAGGTGCAGGGAGTTTGGGGTATCTTAACCCCCAAAAATGTATTTTTGTTGTTTCTCAAGGCAAATGTCTAGGCCATTTGGTGTCCAAGGATGGGATCTCCATAAATCCAAAAAGAACTTAAGCTCTTCTTTCTCTTCTTGAGATTTTCTGATAGAAATTAGTTTTAATGAAGAAAACTCACAAAGCTAAAAATGCATAGAATAATTTCACACAGCTGATAGAATCACACAAATCTTACATATCCTAACAAAGGTAAAGAAAAGAATGGGATTTCAAGGAATAAACATTCACAAGCAATAATCAGTTCTAGATTTACATAGAGCTAAAACAACATGAAAAGGCAAAAATAACCAATATGTAATGATTAAAAGCTAAGGTTATAGTAAGAGGGTTCTATTTGGAGTACAAAAAATAAGTCTCTACGTCCAACCCTCATTACATTGATTTTTTAGCTATATATAGCATTTCATACATTGATAACACATTAACCCATGTCACCCACTACAACAAAAGTGCCCCATGGGCCTGTCAGGGGATATTTATGCAAAGGAATGTTTATATACATCTGGGGATGAAGTAGCTGAAGAAAATATCTGCTACATTGAAGACCAACATCTGATTCATCCATCTCATAGAATAATTGAAAAATTTCTATTGAAAAGTCAAAAAGTTTGTGAACCTGAGATTTCTTTGATAAGGTTTACCAACTCATAACTTTGTTGATAACAAAAGGAAAAGGCGTAGTTTTCAAAGGTACATAAAAGCTGATAACAAAGAAAACTTAAGGTGAAAAACACCATAAACATAAGGTTTGGGGGATTACAAATTTGTCAATGAAGGGAAAAAGACTTTCTCATTTGACACCTATGACTCAAAAATAGGGAAGTAAAGACAAAATAGGCAAAGTTTGAATTGAATGAGGACAAAGACCGAAATTGGGGCAACAACTAGCTCTAACTTGGACAAAGACTACATAAGATGAAGAGTACACAGAATCTTTGGATGGCCAGGGCCTTAGTTATTGGGAAATAGAATCACAGTGAATAGAAAAATAAAAGGAACAACCTAAAATAGAGGAAATATGATATATACGAGGGACAACCCATTTTACATGTTACATTGGTTCAAATTCTAACTATTATGAGGAAGGGATATAAGAGTGCCATCTAGGTAATATAGCATAAAGGAATTATTTCCACATACCTGTGTTATAATAAAAGGCCCATTCTATAAGGAATCAAATTTTTTGTGGGTGCCTTTTGGTTCTCTTGTTTTGTCCCAATGTACTACTACATATCCCACTGAAAAATCTCTTCTCCTAGCCTTTTTATCGAAGATTCTCTTTACCTATAATTGGTTTTGAGTGATCTTTTCAACCACCCCTTCTCTCTATTCTTCAACCCTATTCAGAAACATAATCCTCTTGTCGAGTGCATTTTAAAATTTCTTATCGTCAATGGCTTTCTACAAATTGATGGTCGATAGTTCTAATGGAATAGGTAATGTACTATTAATACCATAATAAAGATCAAAAGGAGACATACCTATGTCTCTCTTAAGAGTAACCCTGTCAACCCATAAAGCATCATAGAGTTTCTTGTGTCAATTCTTCTTATTTTCATCTAACAGTTTCCATACAATGGATGTCAAATTCTTATTACTTGATTCTTCTTGACCATTACCTTGTGGATAATAGTCAGAGGAATGAGCCAAAAAAATTCTATAGTCATAATAGAACAAAGTAACCCCATATAAAGAGAAGGTAGAAGTATTATCAGTGACAATTTCCATAGGAGCTCCAAACCTGACCAAAATATTTTTCTTAATAAAATCATACACTATTTCAGATGTGGTATGTTTAGTTGGAATTTCTTCTACCCACTTGGTGAAATAATCAGTTACAATCAAAATGTGGGTGTAGTCGGCACTAGAGTTAGGATTAATGGGCTGAATAAAATCAAGGCCCCATTGCTAAAAAGGCTCATCAATAATAACTAGCCTTAAAGGCAAAGCTACTAGTTAAGGCTTACCAATAAATTGAATACACTTTTCACATTTATATACCCAATTATAGGCATCTTTGAACATACCTAGCTAGTAGTACCCATGCCTTAGGTTTTTGTAGGCTATTATAGAGGATGAAAAGTGAGCCCCACAAGCTTCATCATGAAAGTGTTTAAGAAGTCTTACATGTTGTTCTTTATCAACCCATTTAAGATAGGAACCATCAACATGATGGAGATTGATTGTCATTGATGAAAAAAAGGTGTTGTGTTTATCATCATGTGTATGACAGGTCCTTGGAATTTTTAGTTTTATTTTATGATGTTGATCATAGAGTTATTATGTTGATTAGGATTATTATGTTGATCACTCATGCTTGAGTTGTCATGCTTTAGTCCATATGGTTACATGTTTTCAATTCACATGGTTCTCATGCATGTTCAAGAAATGATGATGTAATGCATATGTGTTGTGCTTCATGTTTTAGATGCAAGGTAGAGAAGACACAAAGATTTCATGTTATGATGATAATGATCAACAAGGTACTTTTGTGTCTCATGTTACAATCAATTAGTTTATACTTTAGTGATTTGTCAATGTGTTTGGGAGTTGCAAAGGTACAGTGGAAATGATGAAGTAAGTCTTCTAGAATTATCACTTGAAGGACAAAAGTCATAGCTAATGTATGTGTATGCAGTGATGACATAATAGAAGTATCTTGATAAGCAGCTCACTCTGGCTTGATACCATGTTGGAGTTGTTAAAGTTGTAATATGATAGAATGAATAGTTTAGTTTGGAAGAAAGCCATCATCCTAGTTCAAGGAGGACATCATGCTTCAATTCATTATCACATTTCACTCAGAGGTCTTCTTGTGTAATGGGATATCAAGGTCTCCTTGTGTTTAAAGTCTTTCACACAGGTTGTTTCATGCACATTTACATCTTATTTGTATATCATTACATTTTACTTGGTAGATACATGTTCATGTGCAGAGGGATCATCAGAGGGATACTTGGCAGATACATGCTCAAGATGTTTTTGAGTTTTCAGAGGAATCATGTTGATTAGAGTTCTTAATTAGGATTTAAACATTAAGAAATCCTAACACAAAGCATATATTATTACATAACCTGCCCGTCATATATGTTTTGCACTTTATGTTATATTGTTTAATTGACCTCCTGTCATAGGTAATAGTCACTTAAAGTGACTTGCTAAAGGGTATTAGAGTCATGGGCATCCGGCCCCTCTATCTTGTAAGACTGATACTCCCAATCTTCTCTATGAGCATGATGGGCGCCAAACTCTCATTGATGGTCTCCTTTGAATCTTCATTGAGCGCATGGTTTTAAATCAATGGATGTAGTTTAAATTTTGGACCCTCTTACTTGTGCTTAACTTTGATGTGTCTTGGAACATCCAAGTCTTTAAGACTGCAATGAAGATTTGTTAGCGGCTATTTTTAGCCCTGCGAAAAGGCAGTTATTTTTAGAAGTTTTAAAGATTCTTTTTGAAGATCTTTTTCTAATTTTAAACTCTTGCTCTCATAAAAAGGAGGATTTTTTATTATTTCTTTTTGGGATAAGATTTAATGGAGTAAATGAAGTTTCTTTTTGAGAAGTGATTATGGAAGCTTAAGAGTTTTGTGGGGATCCGAATCTATTTTGTTTATTATTCATTATTTTTGGAGGCTCTGCAATTATTATTTTTTTGCAGGAGGTCAGATAGAATGACAAAAATATTTCTTAGAGATGTAATTTAATGAAGATGAAAATTGCAGAGAAGTTGGAAGAGATTTTTTTATAAAGGGCAGATTGAATTCATTGAAGATTTTATTGAAGAGTTATATTATGGGAATAATTATTTTTGCAGATTTAAAGAATTTTTTTTATGTGAGGTGATTGAAGAGAAGTAAGAAAATGAAAGGTCATTTTTGCAGGTGAAAGGACTTCATGCAGATGAACAGAGAGATATTATTTTTGGGGCAGATTGATTAAAGATTTGTGTAAAAGATAAATGCCTTTTTATGATTTCTAACTTTTATTTTGCAGACATAGGAAGATGAATGGTTATTCAAGGAAGAGGGATATGATTTTATTTTTACAGATTCTTCATGAATGGAAATGGTCATATAGAGAAGAAATTATCTTATTTTTGTAGATGTATTGAAAGGGGAAAGAAGAGGAATATGAAAGGCTTCTTTATTTCATTTATAATTTCATTGCAGGTGCATTGAGTTATTGGATTTTGAAGGTCTAAGATATGCAGGATTGAAAACATTTTTGTGGAAGAAAATGCAGATGGATCAATTTATTCAGAAGGTGATTGTGAGAGATGAATGAGATATATTTTGCAGGTGATTTGATGAGATGATCTAGGTGATTATATTTGAATCTTTGAGTGATGAATCACAGGGAATGTAATAGTGCAAATTTGATTAACTTGCAATCATTTCTTGCACACTAGGATTTATGTTTTGATAATGGTGATTGTATATGTCAGTGAGACAAATTTATGCAAGTGAGGCATGGTTAATTTTTAGTGAGACAACTATTGTTGAAATTAGTGAGATTCAAATAAGCTAGTGAGGCAAATTTTTAGAGTGGTTTTTATTCCCCTTGATGGTTTTCCACTCATCAAAACCTATGTCATGTGTTCTCTTTGTGATTGATTATGTTGTATCTATTTGATCATCTTTATTTAAGTTTTGCATATCAGGTAAAAGTACAAAGCTGTGTCACACTTTCAGCCAACAAAACAATTTACAGTGAATTGTTTTCATGTGAGTCAATTTAGGGGTGAGATAGTTTCACCTGAATACACGAGATGCTGCATGGTGCATATATGGAAATCTATTTTTGGGTGAGTCAATCTGGAGGTGAGATAGTTTCACCCGAAATTATGCTGTTAAAAACAAAAAAAATGAAATTGCCACATTTCACAGTGGCCTTTTTCTGACATTGACAGTGACCTAGGGTTTGAAAGCTTTTCACACGAAGGACGTCCTTGCCACCTTTTGCAATAGTCTCATCAACTAGGTATGACATCTTCACCTTGGCATGTATTTCCTATCAAACATTTTGTATGCCATGATGTATCTAGATCTTCGCCTTGGCATTTTCTGTCAAACATTTTTTATGGCAGGATGTATAGTTCAATGTTTGAAATAAACCCGCACCTTATATAATTATATGTGCAAGTAAAATGGGTTTGTAAAATTTCATCCACACAATATAAGCTAAAAAAATATATCAAAATTTGAAATCATTCTAAAGAGAATTTGTGCATAAATTCTTCTTTATTGAATTTTGTGCATAAGTTTTTATCAAGGTTGTGGTAATGGAAAATTAATCACAATTTGAAACCATTCAAGAAAGAATTTGTGCATAAGTTATTGGAAAGGTTGTGGCACGATCAGAAGTAGCAAGTGGCTGATGGCTGTTGGGTGGGAGTCAATTCATAGATAAAATAGGTCAAATCAAGTGCTACAGCAATGCAGGACATGCACTTTTATCCCTTGTAAGGTAATCCATTCAAATTTGCCCATCAAATGCTAGGGAACATGGCTTAAATACTATGACAGTTATCTATTCAATACTTCCTTTAAAATACTATGACAATTATCTATATAAATAACCTATCATGATAACTATGTCTTTTTGTGAACTCCTTTGCACAATATTTTTGAGTCAAGTTTTGAAATGTTAAAAACTATATGACATTGATTCACCCCCCTCTCAGTGTTGTCCTATACTCCAACATAACACTCCTTTTGTATAGAGAATTATTCAATAGTACATACTTAGCTTCCTTGAGTTTGATATTCCTTTCCTCTTTTGTAGATAAATGAGGGGGACAATCCCCATAAGTCAGGTAATAAGTAATTTGGGAAAACCAATCATCTTTAACCCTAGAAAATAAAACAAGAGGCAAGTCTTCTAAATTAGTCTTATTCTCAGCAATTATTTGACATAACCCACTACCCATGATGAACTTAGTTGATTTAATTTATATGTCATACTCCTTATTTATCTTTTTGAACTAGTATAGCAGATAGGGTGTGCTCTGAAGCATACCTATAGACAATGAAATCCTTATCAAATTCAGGGTGGAAAAGGGTAGGAGCATTGGCAATTACAGACTTAATATCAGAGAAAGCTTTCTTACCTGACTCTGTCCATTTGAACATCTGATTTCCTTTCATCATATCAGAAATATGTCTCATGAGTTCAGAAAACTCAAGAACAAATCTTCTCATAAAGTTGACCTGCCCAAAGAAAGACCTTACACCCTTCACATTAACAAGAGGAGTCAATTTCAAGATAGCTTCTACCCTTTTGAGTCAATTCTTATTCCCCCCATAGAAACTATATGTCCCAAAAGTTCTCCCTTGGTAACTACAAAATAGATTTATTTGGATTTAGGGAAGTACCATGTTGTCTACAACGTTCTAATACAGTCTCTAGATCTTTTTAATGATTCTCTCTTCTTTGAAAAGACAATAAGATCATCTAAATACATAACAATAATCTTATTTCTGAAATCACCAAAGGATAAGTCCATTGCTCTCTGAAAAGTAGCACCAACATTAATTAAACCAAAAGGCATACGGTTGTAAGCAAAAGTCCCAATAGGAGTGGTGAATGTTGTCTTATGTTGATCTTCTTTTTCTACATTGATTTGGTTATACCTTGAGAAACCATCCAACATGGACATCATCTCTGACTCTAATACTGCTTGCAGTATATGATCCATTATCAGAAGTGTATAGTTCTCCTTAAGGGAAGACTTATTTAGATTCGTAAAATCCATGCAAATTCTAATTTCTCCATTTTTATTACAAACTGGCACTATGTTTGTGATCCATGTGGAGTGATGTATTAGGTATATAATCTTATCTTTTAACATTTTATCAATCTCCTAGACAATAGCTTCTATCACCTTTGGGTTATAAGGTCTTTGTTTTTGCCTAATAGGTGACACACTACATTTTAATGGAATGTGGTGTTGTAATTACCATCCATGAAATTCTTCAAATCCTCATAACTCCAAGAAAAATATCTTTATACCTAGTCAAAAGTTGAACCAATATCCTCCTCTTTTCTAGAGGACAACACTTCCCACTACAAACTAGCTTTGGATCTTCTTCAGCTCCTATATTCACTTGTCATAATCTACATAATAGTTTCTATTTTCTTGAAATTTATTCTTAACATACCTATCATGTCTATTGAATAGATCTTCTAGAGAGACCAAACCTTTAGGAATTATATTACCTTTAAGTTGTATGATTCCATCTTCTTCATTTTCTCCAAAACTTGGACACTTCTCTTTGCAATCAGAAGAACTACCTTAAAAATAAAGTTTAATGAATTTGTCTGATGTTTCGAGGACACTGATTATGTGTTTATCAGCTTCATATACCTACCAATGACAGGCATTATTTGGCACACTAGGATGATAGATCAACTCAACTCTGTAGGCTTTGTCCTTGAAATTAGGATGAGGAAGCAACAAAGAAGCAGATATTGCTAGAGAATCAGCTCTGGAATTTTGTTCTCATGGAACAACTTCAATGTTAAAATCATCAAGTCCTAATGATAGATCTTCATATTTTGTAGTGTTGTTGGTGTTCTCAAACTCAAACTTATAAGAAAAAGGAAATCTTTCTCCAATGGATGAGATTAGAACAACACCTACCCCAAAGGCTAAATTTGAACAACTACCATCAAATTCTAAAACCCACAACCCAACTAAAACATTGTCTTTGATTAGATGTGTCTCACTTCTAGGTATAGAAGACAATATATAAGTCCTAAAGTCAGTTTCTTCATATAGAATTGAGGCCTTTGGGTTATCTGATTTCAAGACTATGAATTTTCCCTTAGGTTCTTACTCTAACCTGACCTTCTTTTCTCCAACATGGATTAAAGAATGAGACCAATCCAAATGTATCTCACCTCCTAAATTTCTACAAAAACTGTGAATTAAGAGCATTCCATAACTAGAAGGTACATCAGCAATTTATATGGTCAACTTCATTCTTTTATTGGGGTAAGCAACCAAAGCCACTTGTGCATCTTTTATTTGTGTGATCAAAGGGACTTGTTTTGACTCCATAGGGAATCATTTCCCATGATTCTTGGTCATAGTAAGGACTAATACTCTAGCTACCTTTGTTGGAATAACATTATCAGAGGCACTAGAATCAATGATGCAATTGCTAAGCCTGCATCCAGCTATGTATAGGGATACATAGAATGGATTGGGTTTCTTAGGGGATACTGAAGTATTAGACTCTTTAGCTCTTGCTAAGGAAGCATTGTAGGATGAGATTTCAACATGAGGTTCTAAGGATTGGGAATTTACATGGTCTAATACATTTTCAGACTTCACAAATTTACAATGCATTCCAATTCTAGTAGATTCAATTTTTAGTACTCAGTTTGGGATGTTTGAATTTTGTATTCTTAAAAAATTCTACATATCAAAGGAATTGAAAGTTTTATCAACAGAATAAGTTACCAAGGTGGAGGTAGTAGCCTTTATGTGTGTTGAGGGAGCCTGTCTAGAAGCAACATTCCATAATAAAATATATTTGGGTGTGGAAGATCCATCATCTCTTGGTTGCATTCTACGCTTTTACTTTTCTTTTAGATACTAGTTAACCTAGCTTCTAATTGTATGAATGGAAAAATCTTACCCATCTAAATCAGTGAGAACATCTTCTCCTCTATCATAATCAGATTTATATTCTAGATAAAATAAGGTAGAGTCACCAGAAAGTACATGTCCCTCATCTTCAAAAGTCTCTTCAACTGTGACTTCTTGCATTGAAGATATTTGCATGAATCTATTCATTTTAGGACATGAAGCACCATTATGATCTGAAGTCAAGTGGAAACGACACATGACATTCCCCTTACTATTTGTAGAGGGCCCTTTTATAGCTAGTCATTGCACTGCTAGAGACAATTCTAATGTCTTTCCCTTATTAATGTTGGGAGGTACATAATATTTTCTTTATATGTCTTAATAGAATGGTTGCTAAGGTTGTTGAGACTTAGGAAATTGTCTCTTAAGGGCAACTATTTCATTGGCCAACCTCTAAATAATAGGATCAGTAGAAGTAGTAGCAGGGCTTTTCTGATTTTGAAATTCTCTCTTCCACTTCCCTAGTGACACTAAATCACCTTCAATTCCTATAGCAGAAGCTTCTACTACTTCTACAGTGGTTGCGCCATCTCTCTTGAACTATTAACTAACATCTAGAGCATGTCATTTATAAAGAAACCTTTATTCATTTCATTGGAAGGCCTCTTACCTGCTAGAATTATGTTCACCAGCTTTTTAAATCTGGCAAAAAATTCCCTCATCGGTTCTTGAATCCCCTTTTTTGTATGGGTCCATTCAACTATTAGGGAATGTTCATCTTCTAAAATTTTAAATCTATCTTTGAATTTATGAACCATGGAGGCCCAAGAATCAATGGATGTTGATGGCAAGTGATAAAACTAATTAGTATTAGTATCAGTAAGAGATTCAATAAACAGTCTAACTGAAACATCCTCATGTTGAATTCCTAGAATAGAACAAGCTATGAAAAAAACATGAATATGTTCATCTATGGACACTTTGCCATCTCCTTTGAATTTAGGGATGATTTTCCTAGACCCATAAGAAAGATCATGTAACTGGTTTCCCAAATATAATGGCCCTATAGTAGCCCACCAAGATACTGGTGGTGGTGTAGCTTGTCGGTGTCCCATGGTATTCTAGAAGTTCAAAATCAAAGGAAGAATTATACCATGTAGGACCAAAGACTGACATAGCAATGAGCTTCTCAAGAATTTAGCAGTAGAATGCATTCTGATGGATGTCTTTGATAGTCTCTTAGCAGAAGGGAAATCAATAACAAATCAAGATTTATTTAATGCTTCAAAAATTAGATCAATGATTCCTCTTCTAAGATCACCTCTTGTATATCTTTTGTCAACTAGCTCTAACACTCACCATTGATTATTATGTAGGTTGTTTGGCTAGAGATGTCGAGTGGTTATTGTTAGTTATGATTATTTTATTGTCAATTGTTAGGCACAATGTGAATCTAGAAGGCTCTTTCCCTTTGAGAAACAACAACCACTCCTTCAATAATAAATTTTTCCTATTGGATGCCAAATTGTCTTTCCTATTGAATAAAATCTTATCCTGAATATTCTTCAAAGTCTAGAATTTGGTTTACTCCATGAAATTCTTGATTATCTATTCATTGTCTCCAAGATAGATTTCGCAGGTCTGTCAAAATTTCTTCTTTCTCAATGTCAATCCAATTAAAATTTGGCTATAGGATTGGGCCAAACCTTCTTTGTAGAACCATATGGATTTTCAAGGTCAAATTCTTTTAAAATTAAAGCAAGGTAATTATCCTACAAGTCTTTCAACTTCCTTGATAATGGGGTTTTTAATTGCCACTTGAAATCTTTCCTGACTCCCACATCACAACCGCCTTTCATAACTTAGCAATCTATTTGGTTTCTTGATAACAACCTTTAGACTATCTGTTCCTCCATGCGACCACCTATGAAATCAGTTGTTAAAGAACCAAGTTTATATTAAGTCCAACATTAACTGAGTAATTTTGTGAGAAGAGGAATTAGGCAACTGTAACAGCACTAGATATTCATTGTCCTATGTCCTCGGTAGAGTCACAAAAAATATACTAGTAAACAAATTTGTCACCAAACTCTATATATACAAATGCCCACAAATAGTGACAACCTTACAAATAGTTGAGTGATGGTAATTCTATAATTGCTCTCTGCATTTTTAAAAGGGGTAGCTCCCTTCGTAGGATGAAATTTTAGTTTTATGGGTATGCTTTTAACCTAAAAGAAGAAAAGGAAATTTTTTCTAAGATAAAGAATGGATCAACTATGAATTCTTGACACAACCACAGGGAAAGAACCTAATAGTATTGCCACATTTTCACCTAGACATAAGAATGGATAAAATTTAGATACTACATACCTAATTTTTTTACAATGCTATCACAAATACTAAATCACCACAATAGTGAGGATGCTTAGATAACATTCACAAAATGAGAATGAGCCACCAACATGACACATAACAATAATACAAGATGTCCCATACTTAACATATCACAAAATCATTATAAGAAGATCCTTTAATAACACAAGAAGAAAAATCTGACTCAATTCCACAATTTCTCTACATTCATGAGTAGGAATGGAGGACAATACTCCCTTCTCCATAAATATTACAATGCTGCTAAATTCATGTCAAAAACCTTCCCTCAATGCTTTTTTTTAAACATACATCATCTTTCTAAAACATTATAACTTTGCAAATGATCTAATCATGAAGGAATTTTGCCAAAAGACCCTATCTCTCTTTCACTCATTCATTTTATAGTAAAAGAGAAGGGAACTAACTTTTCCATATAAATTTCTTTAAAACTGACAGTGAATACAATAAAGTTCTTTTACTAATAAAAAAAGTGGTGCTCAATAATATTAATTATAACATAAAGTGTTTTGAAACATATAAAGAGCAAAAATAACCTTTAAGTAGAAAACTCCTTGTCCTTGTCTTCTCCAACATCATGACCAGTCTACTCCTCTTGAAGTACATGTTCACCTCAGCCATCTTTAATAATTTGATCTCAATAACCCTATGTAGAGTCCAACTTGGCCTCAAGGATTTTGAATTTATTCAAGATCAGAATAATGGCCTTTCCATTACGAATGTTGGTCATTGTCAATCTAGTCCTCCTCATTTGCAAGTCATTTTTGGAATCTTCATATCTCTTATGCATGTCTACTATATCTTTCTTGAAATTCAAGAAATAGGATGCCACATTATCCAGTATCTCTATTGGGTTACCAGTAGAATCCTCTTTGGCTTTCAACTCTTCAACCAATAAATATTTGGAGGTTTTCTTGACCATAGAAGCATCCAACAGGTTTGACTTAGTCTCATCAAAGATATCAACCCCTAATTAAAGACAAGAACTCCTGAGATCCATTGAGTATGAATTATTCTTCTTGGCAATAGGTTTCAAGTCTATGAGACATTGCTTAATCATTATCAACTTCTAATCAATCACATTCAACCATTGGACAAACTCATTTTATTTTTCTTTTTAATAATTTGTTTTAAAACCAAAACACTAGAATCAATTTCTACCATGCCCAAAAGCCTATTTTTTGCTACATTTAGCATTGCCTCTTATTTCTTCTATTGGTAAGTGTTGCACTATGTTGTCATTAGTGTTGTCATTGATTTCAACCTCTTGTGTAGCTGTAATGAATAAGTTCTTGTGGATGACATCTAGTATGGTTGAGATGTTGTGAAGGTATTGTAGATGTTGTGATTGTTGGCAAGAGACACTGTGTGGCTTCATGAGTGTTGTCATTGATGGGAACAAAGTTCATTCTACACATCTACAGGACATGGTATGTCTATACCAGAAGTCAAATTGAAGAGTGTTTTGGTTTGGTAAGCAAGAATAGAGCATGCAGCAAGGTCCGACAATCAAGTCCAGATCTCTCAGAGGAAGTATCTCAGCTAAGTGTAGACTTGGGGAAGTCAAGAAGAGTATCATGACTAATACATTCCAAAGATTGAGCCTCTCGTTATGAAAGAGTGAAAAGATATGAGCACCTAAGTGTTGGGTTCCTATTTGTTACAATAGACTAAGGAAGAACTGACCGACAAGCATCAAACCTTAATCTGGATGAGAAATTGATGGTGATCAAGTTTCTTGAGGGATAATTCATGGTTGGCCGACATGATTGATGACTTCTATAAGTATCTCTTTGATACGCATCACTTAGTAAGCAAGGATTCAGCCGACTGACTAGAGTTTGGGAAAATATTGAGTATTCCAGATGCTGACTAGAAAGATATTGAAATCCTTGGTGCAGATATATATATCGGATGGATTTTGATGTGAAGGTGTGTGTGGTGTGTTGTGAAGTGTGAAGAAAAGAAGAGAGTAGTGTGGAAGCAACTAGACAGGTCCAGAATGTGACAGAACAACAGCACTACAACAAAGGAAGAATGAAGTGCAGTAGATCAGTATATTGAGCCTAACTAGAACTGAACCTTAGCATATGTGGATGCTTCTCATTAGTTCAAGTACCTAGTTTCTTTCTATAAACTATTGTAGGTAGTGAGCCTCTTGTGAGCAGTGTGCTCAGGTAGTGAGCCCTAATTGGCAAGTGTCATTTTGTTCTTTCTATTCTTTTAATAGAGAATACAATCTTGGGTTAGTCACGCCGTGGTTTTTCCCTTAACTGGGTTTTCCACCTAAAAATCCTTGTGTTATGTGTGTTGATTTCTTTTCTACTCTCATGGTGATGCATGGTTATATGTTTTGATGCTGCATTAATTATTAAAGAAGAAAGAAAGTTGAATATTTAAGATAATTGATTCAACCCCCCTTTCTTAGTTATTTTCCTTGTTTCCAACAATTTGTATTAGAGCTAATTTCCTCCTAACAGAGCCTAATAGCTTGAGGAAGATCTGGGAATCTCAATGGATATGTATGGTATGATGGAACAACTTTAGTCTACCCTATATGATCTTGAGCAATCTCACTCCAAAGTTAATAACTTGAAGGAAAGACTCAAACAAACTGATGATTTCATAAATGAACTAAAAGAGAAACTGAGTATCTATATGAAAAAGAGAAAGGAACTACTTCAACAATTAGCAAGTCAAAGTGAAGCCAATAATACTGATGAAGATCTGAATGAGAAGAACAAGTTATGTGAGAAACTATCAAAAGAGGTCTTTATGGTAAGACATGAAATGCAATCAGGGGTTATGAAAGTCACCCAAGAAATTGAAGAGAAAAGAAAAATTGAAGATAATCTAAAACAATCTCTCAAGGAGAAGTCAGAAGACTACCACAAAATGGATAGAATAATCAGGAATCTAGAATCTAATCTTGAAGAAGCTAGAGATAATGAAGAACAACTTGAGAATCAGATTGACACTCTTAAAGGGATCTTCAAATAGAAAATGAATACAAAGAGAAATTCAAGATAAGCTCTGCTCAACTTGAAGTTCTTCTTGAAAGCCAAAAGAGAGTAGATGACAAGCAAAGCTTGGGGTGTGAGAAAGGTGAAAGCTCTGGATCTAGTCAGAAGAACTCTGGATCAGGAAATCCAAGGAACAGGCCTAGAAGACCTCTAGTAAGGCAACCAAATGCTCAAAGATATCCATCCTTCAATGGATACTGCCACAATTACAATAACTTTGGTCATAAAGCTAATTAGTGTAGAAGAAGAATGAATCAGACTAATTCATCCTTCTCCGGATAGTGTTTTAACTGCAAAAGGTATGGTCACAAATCTCATGAGTGTAGAAATATGCAAATGAACAATTCATTCAATAGTAGATGCTTTGCATGCAATATAATGGGACATATGGCTAATCAATGCAGATCTAGAAGTTATCAGTCAAATATGCAAAGAAATATTATCTACTACAATTGTAATAGATCTGGTCATATTGCCAAATTTTACAGAAGTAAAAATTAGGACAAAAAGGGTCCAGTGCATCATAATCAAAATCAAGACAAAGGAAAAGGAAAAATAAATGTGGATAAAATTCAAAGGGAAATGAACAAGATTTAGGTGAAGAAAAGTACAGAGAATGTTGGGGATGGATCGGCACCAGAATCTAGTACTGATATTCCTTCCAAAAACTAAATAGATGAGCTCTGGCTCAGGGGGAGTCACAAAAGAAAAATAATTTCCCCCAGCTAGTTAATTGGTGCCTGAAATTGGCACATGGAAGGTTACGGATTAAAGGATTCTTAGAGAAACATCCGAATAACCCTTGGTAAAAACATGAAAGATCCGTAAGGAGTTTGAAAAGGTAATCATTCAAGATTGATCTGATTTGTCAGTCATCCAATAAAAGCAAGATTTTCATAGTTAGATTTGGTATGATTCAAAATTTAAATACCTTGATTTGTGGATGAATAGGATGATTCAAGGAAGGGAGATACATTGTAATTCTAAGTGTATCTCAGTGACCCAGAAAGATCTCTCTTAGAACAAGGAGAACAAGGCAACCAGAATGACTTAAGCTGTGCATTTATTACAAAATGGAATTAGGGTTTGTGCAGAAATAAAAGGGTTCTTTTGTTCATCATTTGCACATTTGCATTCGAGAAGAAGAAAGAAAGAGCTCTACAACAAGGTTGCTTCAACCCTCTCAAGGATCAACCACAGAATTCGATTCAGCCAACAATCTTTTTGGCTCTTATTGTGAACCCTAGAAGAGTAAAAAGGTATTTTCTGTTCTTGATTATCTCTCTCTAAATCTTTTGAAAGATGGCTACTCTGAATGTTGTTAAGATCACTGATAGGCTGTGCCCTAAGTTCAAGAAACATCCATATAAATCCCTTGAAGTTGATCCCCTAGGTGCATTCTCTAACATTCCCCATGGGGTTTTACATGTAGAAGATGTTAGGGCATACATTCATGCAAATATTGAGGAATTTGGGGAATCCAAGTTGATGGATATCTATCACAAGTAGTTAATAGATGAATCATTTAAACTCAAACCTTAGTATAAGGCCATCCAGGATAAGCATTTTGGACATTGCATCCATTTCCCCTATTTTGCAGAAGATTAATGGGTCCAGTATGTGTTGAACAGAGTGCATGAAAACTTCATGTGGTTGATGAGGCCATTTAAGATCACAAAAGATGCCATTAGGGTGGTAACCAGATTGCACTCATCCGGTGGGTTGCCTGCTCTCAAATCGGTCAAAAACCAAACTATAAGTGAGGCTACCAGATCAAAATTTGACAAGAGAGCAATGACTATAGAAGATATCACTAATTTGGATATCAAGTTTGCCTCTATGATAATTGGCTATAAGATATATCACTCCAACAGGGAGAATTCTGTATCTGGAACTGCAATTTATACTGCGTGTCAAATGCTAAGGGAGAATGTAGATTATGATCTTTGCGAGCTTCTTCTGAGCCAACTATTGGAAAACTTACAAAAGATCAAAAAGGACAAGAAGAACTTATTCAAATATGGTGGCCTGATATTATGTCTCTTCTTTTACTACATGAATGAGCTCCCCAGATCCAGTGGTTGGGTATGGAAAAATGACAGACTAGTTGCCATACAAATCAGAGACTATTTGTGTGGGCTTGGTGATGCCAAGGCACAAAGCACAGCACTCTCAGGTTACTTTAAAAACTTCCAAGGCATGATGCAGCATGAGAGAGAATCCCCTAGTCTCTAGTTGAAAAATACAAGGATATAGTGTGCTTCATGGTAGACACTGATCAATGCCTAATGGAGGTAGTGGAGCTGAGAATAGTGTGGATTATGCCAATGGGATATGAGGTGGATGAGAAAATTTTGGAACTGCATGTCCAACACCCACTAAGTCAGCCTAAGGACCTTGAGGCAGAAAGGTTTGGCACCTTTCAAGAATTGAGCGTAAAAATTCATGTTGAACTAAGGCAACCTGAAATAAAGAGAAAAGTCAGGAAGGAAGTAGAGTATTTTGCAAAGAAATATGGCATATCAAAGGAAGCATTTGATGCCAATAGAGAGAAGGTAGAAAGGGCAGAGAAAGAAAGGCAAGAAGCAGAAAAAGAAAGTGCTTTGGTACAAGCCCCCTCCTGGACTAGATCCTCAAAGAGCTCTACACCTGCCACTGCTAAGAGCCAAAAGGCCTCAAAACTAGAAGCAAAAACATCCGAAAAGGGAGAGAAGAGAACTAAGATAAAGGCCACAAGGTATTATACCAGCCAGAAGGATGATGAACAGATAGAATCAGATGAGGAGATAAAGAAAATGAAGAAGAAGAAGAAGAAAACATCTGGTGAATCATCTATCGGTCACAACAAGGAAGAAGATGCAAAAGAATTCATTGAAAGGCCTACTCTTTGCATTGATGAGATCATCAAATCAATCACTATGGATGGGAATCTGCAACCAATGACTAAATTTTATGATGAATATAATGAAGCTGATCAGAAGATCCTGCAAGATGCCACAGTCAAGTATTTAAACATCTATAACAAAACATTCATTGAAATCATCTCTCTAGTCTCTAAAAGCTTAGAAAAGGAACTTGAGATGAGGAAAAATAACACCAAGGAAAAGCATATGGAGATCCGGGAACAAATAGCTATTCATCTATATCCTTCCATCACTCCAAAACAAATGAACATGATCTTCAAGGATTGCAAGGATGAGTTCCGAAGCAAAGCCAGAATGAATAAACTTATGCTCAGAGAGACTAATCAGGTGGCAAAAGAGACTGAAGACATCCTCCGAAATGCATATAAAAGATTCAATCTTCCTATCATAGAGGATATAAGTAATGAACCTTCTGCCATGGATGTCAAAGGACAAAGTGCATCAAAGGAATATTCCACAGAGAAAATTGTAGAAGAATCAAAGGAGATAGGTGAGGAGAAGACCAAGGACCTAGATTCCTTTGTTCTAGAAGAGGAAGTTCATGAAGAAGTAAATATCTCTCTTCTGGATCCCCCAATGGGCTCCAGAACTGAAGAAGAAGCAAGAAAAGAAGAGAGAATTAGTCAAGAGGAAGAGGTAAAGGAAAGAGAAGAAGATCAATCAGAGAAGACCCTTGGTGACAGTTCTAAAGCTATAGAAGGAAAGAAGACTCTATCTCTAGCAAGAGACACTACAGAAACAATTAAAGATTTCTTGACCAAAGAAATGATGGAATTAGATGAACTGGAGCTATTTCAAGGACCATTCAATTTTGATTCCCTCTCCCCGATTCAAACAATGAAGATAGCATCCTTTGCCCAAGCAAAGGCAAAAGAAAAACTTCTAAAGTCTCACATGGAAGACTATGAGCTGATAGAGATTGCATCCGGTGTGTTGGAGAAGATCATGCCATCTTTACAGAAGGATCTTTCAGCCTTGTCATCTGGTAACTTGAAATCTCTTGTTAATTCTGTTAGCACACATTTTGATTCCTTGGAGAAATCAGTAGAAGAGAAAATCTAGAAAGAGTTTTTGGGTAAGAGATTCTCTGAAGTATAGGGGCTAAAAGCAAATGATAGAAGAAATCTGAACATTGGAATAAAGAGCCTAGAAAATGGTCTTAAAGATGGTAGAGAATTATACAAATTTTGTTTATCTTGGTCCACAATAACAGCAGACATTGCAAAGAAGGTGGAAGAACAAGAGGGAAAACTATCAAGTTTATCCCAGAGTTTTGATCCTCTCACTGTATCCATAATGAATCAAGAGTACCAGACTATTGCCATCATAAATGAGATAAAGAGGCTTGAGAAGGAGAAGAAAAATAGAATAAACAGGTTAAGTGAACTAAGAGGGATAATTATCCCCAAGTTAGAGGCAATGCATGAAGCCCTAACTGATGCCCAGACCATAGCCCAGACTAGTGATCTGGTAGATCTAAAGAGGGCAGAAGCTTTTGCATTTTTGCTAAGTGGTCACATTTCAATTTTGGATAGGATGAAGAAGAGTTGGGCGACAGAAGTGTAACAGTTGAAGACCACCTTTGTAGATATACTTTAGTATATGTAAGTATAACATGTATATAGTATAGGTTGATTTTTAGAAATTTTAGTGTGCAGATTCTACCCTTTACCATTGATGTCAAAGGGGGAGTGAGGAGTAGTGAAAAATGTGGAATCCAACTAAGGGGGAGCTCTGGAAAAGTGTACATTAGAATAGAGCATCAGCCAAGGGGGAGTGTAGTGTGACACTTAGTCATTTTTCACTCAGTGTTGCCATCAATGCCAAAGGGGGAGATTGTTGGCAAGAGACACTGTGTGGCTTCATGAGTGTTGTCATTGATGGCAACAAAGTTCATTCCACACATCCTTAGAACATGGAATGTCTATACCGGAAGTCAGATTGAAGAGTGTTTTGGTCCAGTAAGCAAGAATAGAGCATGCAACAAGGTCTGACAATCGGGTCTGGATCTCTCAAAGGAAGTATCTCAGCAAAGTGCAGACTTGGGGAAGTCAAGATAAGTATCATGACATACATTCTAGAGATTGAGCCTCCGGTGATGAAAGAGTAAAAAGATATGAGCACCTAAGTGTTGGGTTCCTGTTTGTTAGAGTAGACTAAGGAAGAACTAACTGGTAGAGCATTAGACCTTAATCTGGATGAGAAATTGATAGTGATCAAGTTTCTTGAGGGATCATTCATGGTTGGCCAACATGATTGATGACTTCTATATACGCATCACTTAGTAAGCAAGGATTCAGCCGACAGACCAGAGTTTGGGAAAATATTGAGTATTCCGGATGCTGACTAGAAAGATGTTGAAATCCTTGGTGTGGATATATATACTAGATGGATTTTGATGTGAAGGTGTGTGTGGTGTGTTGTGAAGTGTGAAGAAAAGCAGAGAGTAGTGTGGAAGTAGCTATACAGGTCCAGAATGTGACAGAACAACAATAGTAGAACAGAGGAAGAATGAAGTGCAACAGACCAGTATATTGAGCCTAACTGGAATTGAACCTCAGCATATGTGGATGCTTCTCATCAGTTCAAGTACCTGGTTCCTTTCTATAAACTATTGTAGGCAGTGAGCCTCTTGTGAGCAGTGAGCTTGGGCAGTGAGCCCTAATTGGCAAGTGTCATTTTATTCTTTCTATTCTTTTAACAGAGAATACAATCTTGGGTTAGTCACCACATGGTTTTTCCCTTAACTGGGTTTTCCACGTAAAAATCCTTGTGTTATGTGTGTTGATTTCTTTTCTACTCTCATGGTGATGCATGGTTATATGTTTTGATACTGCACTAATTATTAAAGAAGAAAGAAAGTTGAATATTTAAGATAACTAATTCACCCCCCCTCTCAGTTGTTTGCCTTGTTTCCAACAGTTATTGTATTGAGAAAGTATTTTTGGTGCTTATCTTCCAAGTGCTCTTGAGAAAATTTGAATAAAGAGTGTACAGTGTGATAGATAGGTGTTCTGTATTGTGCTCCACATTTCTTCAATCTTGAAGTTATTCTTGCGCGGTTTGGATATGTTGATCAGAGGTATTCATAGGTGCTATATCCAGAGCTTTAGGTTCTTGATCATGTGGCAGAAGTTCTTTTTACCAGTGTGTGAATTGTAAAACAAGTTGCATGGGAGAACTGGAATTGCTCCACATTTCTCCGTGTTGAGGTTTCTTGTCTTGCAGATTTGGGAACGTGTTAATATTGTCTATATATGTCTTCCCTTGGAGTGGTTTGTGTTCAGATGCTCCGTAAGGTTGGATTCATGAGTTGTTGTATGTGGTAGTTTGACTGGTTACACAAGATGGTTGTGTTTTTTAGTTGTGTGTGGATGTGGTAGTGTTGTTGGATATTATGTTGGTGTTGGAATATTCTAGAATGTTGTGTGATGTTATGTGGTCCACAAGTTGCTTCTAGACCTAGTGAAGCATGACCTTAATTGCTTAAGGGCGTTAATGTAGGTTTGGCCAACCTGGTGTATTGGTGTTAATTGTGGATGTGCTTCATTACTTGTGGAAGCATGGTGTAGTGTGTCAGTATAGATCTGGGTCCTAGTTAACCCTTGGTGTTGTCTCCCTTCACTTCTTTCCACCACAGAGTTGTTTGTTGCTTACCTACTTGGTGTTTGCACATTTGAGGTGCACATGTTTTATTGTAGCTAACTTGAAGATGTTTTTCAAGTTATAGATGGTATAAATGCAAGGTAAATTATTAGAGAAGGTGTGTGGTGTGTTGTGGTGAAAAATGTAATCAAGTGTTGTGATCTGAGTGTGATCTTTAATGATTAAGGCTACCAAAAGCAATGACCAGAAGGTGTCTACATTTCAATGTACCTGAAGTTATTGGAGGCAGTGAACTGAAGGTTGCGGATGGTGTAGAGTTGTTGTGGTGGATCCTCCTATTACTCTGAGATAGAGTTCTCTCTGTAACATTCTTTTTATTTTTTCTTTTTAATCTAGTAGTGAGCCATTAGTAGTTGTTAAGGGAAAATAGGAGTAAACATGAATAATTAATATATTAATATCAATAATACCCAAAACTCAATGAAATAATGAACAAAAGAGATCAATCAAACAATGAACAATACAAAGCAAACCTCCTTTAATTCTTAGCTTCCATTGATCACCTATCACAAATGATCTTGTCTATGAATATGGCCCTCAGAAGGTGCACTTCCTTGCTATGATTCCAAGATGTTCAAATGGGAACGGCTATGATAGTTTGCCATGAAGATGAGCTTCACAACAATGATAGTAGTGTGTAGTAACAAGTGTGATCACAAGCAATGAAGGAATTGGTGCCAAAGGTGCACTGTAATTCCTACAGAGTAACAATACTAAAAGCTTGGATGAATGAAATGGAAGAATTGGGTTCAATTTATAGACTTAAAAGAGAGAAGATCAACGGTATAGAACAGTTGAGGAACGTGCGTGAATAGAAAGAAGACATGTGTCTTGCTATATTTTGCATGAGAGGAATTAATAAAATAGAAGAATGGGTTAACTGAATAGATTAATCAATTAAAAGAATAGATTAATCAGTTAAGAGAATAGAACTAGAGAATAGAAATTGCATGAGGATGAGAAGATATTTAGCTCAATTAAACATTTAGAATATTCAATTACATGTGCACAAGGATTGAATTATATTTAGAGATAACTCAATTTAGAAGAAATAGACAACTTAAATAAATATTTAATTTATTTAAATTTAGAGAGGATATTATTGAAAGAAACAATTAAATAATTGATATTATTTAATTTAGAAATGAATTTGGAAGAACTAATTAAATAATTGATATTATTTAATTTGTTGGAGGAATTAGAAGAATTTA
Source organism: Cunninghamia lanceolata (assembly GCA_027924645.1). Lineage (NCBI taxonomy): Eukaryota > Viridiplantae > Streptophyta > Pinopsida > Cupressales > Cupressaceae > Cunninghamia > Cunninghamia lanceolata. The sequence continues at coordinate 3,650,444 of BSBN01000071.1, read as the reverse complement.
GGAATTTAATTAAATAAATTGATTTTATTTAATTTGTTGGAAGAATATGAATCAAATAAATAAATTTGTTTGTTTATTTATTGATAGAGGAATAAATATTAAAAATATTTATTTGGACAGAGTCATGTCATTTTTAGGCGTATACATTTTTCCCCTCTTTGATGCAATGTAGTTATGGCGTTGCCTCAAAGAATAGAATCATGATAATGATATATGCCCTAGTTTGCCCCTGGTACAGGTTTAATGATGATAAGATGCCCCCTCGGAAGATTGGACAGGAAGAAGGCAGAAGGCATGAGACAAACAATCTCACAAAGAAGATGATAAAAAATAGGTTAGGATGAAGAAAGAGCTGAATGATATGTGATATGCAAAATAGAATGATAACACACACAAGAAAGTAAGCAAGTATGCATAAATGATATAAGAACAAATAAGGTATTGCCCCTGTCAAGTGGTAAACCAATGATATACTAATAATGATGTATGATAGTGTTGTCATGGCAGGAAATGATATATCCCTAGACCAACACAACAGGCGTGTTGTCATGGTGGGGAACAATAGATCCCTAGAGAAAACATGAAGGATAATGTCTAGTTTCAGAAAATGAAACATGTCGTGTAAGACGCGTGTATTGGTCTGATTTCGACAATGTTACATCCTATATAAGACAAATGTTTGATTATAATTGATCAAGTTGGTTTACGACCAGACAAGGATCAAGACCACTGATTGTGATTGCATCATTTGACAAGATTGACTTTGACTTGATTGGTATGGATTAAGGATGGACCTTGCATTTGGACCATAGCTTAGACTAACAACTAGAACTGTTGACGAGAGATACAATGATAGATAGAAAGTTGGTCAATAGAAGAATGACTTGACAGAAGGACTCACAAGCTTTTATTTGTAAACATTGATACTCTGTGGTTTGGATCTTTATATGCATGGGATATGGTATGGATACTTTTGCCGATGTGAATGGTATGGATGCTTTGTGGATGCGAGTGGATGTGAATGGTTTTTTGACATCTTGATAGTGCAAGTATTTTGAAGTGCTTATTTCATCATTGAGCTTTTAAAATATTGTAAGATAATACAAGAATCTAGGTATAATTGAACCGAGATGACCTGAGTATTGCTTACATGGAATTTGATTTAGCAAGTTAATACAAGCATCGAGGTATAATTGAACTGAGATGACCTGAATATTTCTTGTGTATCAATAGGCAAGGATTGCCCCCTTTCATGTTAGACCTTTGATGTCCTTGATGATCTTTTGTTGGTCATGTCATTAGACAAGGCTTCACATTACTAAAGTTTAATCCACAAACAGCAAACAAAGAAAATAATCATGTCCCCATCATAGCATCTCTAGCTTTTGGCATCCTTGAGTAGCATAGAAAGACATGATAACAAAAACCAAGACAATGTAACCTAACCTGATCACAACCACAAAACATTTTTCCATTTAGATGTGTTTGTTTCTTGCCGTAATTTAGATAAAATTATTTTAGAGTGCTTTTGGTACTTGATTGCTTTGCTTTGGCTAGGTTGAGGTGCTTGCATCAAAATTTCTACCAAAGAGCGGGATTTCTTGCATTTGCTTGCGTCTGGTAAAAAGTTCCACAATCCTTATTGGGGAAAAATGGACCCTAAGGGACTAACCTAGTGCCTCAGAGGCATAGTGATAATGGCCTTGCCTACATGATGACACAGAGGCAACATAGTTCAGGACTTGGACCATGGATGGACTAGAGGAAATATGACAAGATATGGGATAGATGGGAAAGCCTCGGGGGCGCATTGAAAATGGCCTTGCCTACGTGACAATGCAGAGGTAACGTAGTGTTGTGATTCTCACAACACACCCCATTTTACTCCTTGGCAAAATGAGGACCCCTGTTGTAGCTGGCTTTTGGTTGCTTTTGTGTGTGGGTTTTTGCTTGGTGGTGAAGGGAAAAGAGAAGTTTTATACAAACCTTGTTGAAAATAAAGAAAATTTTGCATTTGAGTACCAATGCATAGTACAGGTGAATTCCTTGTTGAAAATAAATAGGGGTTGCTTTTTGAATTATTTTAAAATTCACTATATTTTGCAAGTTATTGATGTCTTGGGTAAATGTACAATTGAAAGGTTTGTGCCTTGTATATACAAAGTTCTTTGTATGTACAAGGTTATCTTATATACAAATGTGTTTGTATATCGGGTTTTGTGTTAGTTGCAAAAGGGAAAGGGTAATCGGGTTTTATATAGTCTTATACTTGTATACATTCTATGATAATGTTTTATCTTCAATATACAAGTCAGACCCGAAAAAGTTAAGGTTAAGATGAATAAACGATTGGAATCCACTATGTATTTGTCAGTTTGTATATTTGGCAAAATGGAAGACATACAAGTAAGCATACAAGGGATTATACATAGTGCGGAATTGAAGAAGTATTAAATTTGGTATAGTCGTTGTATGTTTAGCCCTTGTATATTTGGCAAGTGCGAAATATACAATCGAAGATACAAGGAATCATATATAGTGCGGAACTGAAAAGTTATCAAAAATAATAAAGTCCTTGTATATTTGGTGTTGTATGTTCATAATGTACAACTCTGATATACATTGCACTTTATACAAACCAGAACTGAAGATATTATGGAATAGCATGAAACTGTTGTATGTTTGGCACTTGTATATTTGGCGAGTGCAAAATATACAATCAGGAGGTACATTGAGTTTTATACAACGCGGAATTGAAAGGAAATTGAAGTACAGTATAAATGGTGCATTTGGATTTGATGTATATTGCGATGCACATTTCACTTTATACAACGGCTGGAATTGAAATCATTATGAAATGGGACTAACTTGTTGTATGTTTTGTCTTTGTATGTTTCGTAATATACAAAGAAAAATATACAAGGTTTTATACATTGCGGAGCCGAGGATATATGCAATGCAGTTTATAGTGGTTTGAGGTCTGAAGGCTCAATAAAGAGTAAAGGTGTCGCAGAAGTGGCCAAGTTAAGAAGTAAGGAGGACCCCACTATATGCACATTTCGGTTTGTATAAATAACATGTATATTTTAGGATGTACATTTGGGGATACAAAGCGGAAATACAAGCCAGATGCCAAAAAAGAGTTAAAAATAGAGAGGTCCTTGTATGTTTGGTGTTTGTATGTTTATAATATACAATCTTGATATACAAAGGATCAAAAGGCACTACGAAGGAACAAAAGGTAAGGAATGTTTGTATAATGTGTTTGTATATGCGGTTATACAATGAAATATACAAGTGAAATATACAAGTAGGAAGTACAAGGGGTGTACGGAAAAGGTAAAGGGAAAAGGGGGGCTTTAGTTCAATTGTATGCATAAGGCATTGTATGCCTGAAGATACAATGAAAAGATACAAGGAAAACATACAACAAAATATACAAAAGAAAATGCATGTTTAATTAAGCTAACGGTCAAAAGTTCAAAACTCTCAAACACAAAAAAGAAAAGCTGAAGGTCGCAGTGCATTAATGGCTGTAATTATTGCGAATTAAACACTGAATCAAATAGAATTTAACAAGGGTTAGGGAAGAATTATTGTATTCTGCTTTCGAGATATATTGTCAAACTCTGAATTTTGCAGAAAAGACACTGTCACAGTAAAATTGAGTGGAAATTACTGAACTAATGAAATTACAGTTGCTAGTGAAAGTGAAAGGTAAAGTAAGTCAACATCAAAGGTTAAACGGTCACAGAAATAGGTATTTATCTTGGAACCCCGTATAAATTTTGAACGGTAAAGCACAACTGTTAATTCCAGTAATTTCACTTTTAAAATGCATGCATTTGTTAAAGTTACTATTTCAATTGTTAATTAGCTAGACAGAGCTTAGTCCATTTAATGGTAAAATAACAGAAAAAAATGAATAGGCGAGGATTAATGGTAGAAAATGGATATTCACAGTAAAACCCTAGATATAAAATAAGAGTGAAATTTGAGACATGTATACTCCTATGGGATGGCCCCTAAATAGAAGAAAGACTTTGGGGATGAAGTAAAGAAGGAAAGAAAACCAAGGAAGGAAGTAGAAAAAGAAGAATTGCTGATATACAGAGGTTGTCCAACCCTGATTGGTACAAGCAAAATGGGCATTGATACAAACATAGGATGCAGATGATGTGTTGAAGAAAATCACTGCTGCAAATGCCTCACCAGACATGAAATGTATCTGGGATAGTGGGCTATGTAGAGCTATAGGGTTTCCTCTGGCTATGGAGGCAAAGGATCTATGCCTAGACTGTGTAATCTTGTATGACCCTAATACAAGGAAGGTGATGCTACATGACAGATTAATTGCTGATTTGACTCCTGAAGGGATTGCAAGAACTTTTGGATTGGAGATCACCGATAAGATGATGGACATTGATATAGATCAATATAATGAGATTTTTTACACAAATGAGGGAGACTGCAAAGGTAAAATATTTTGCCACTGGTACAGTCCAAAGAACAAACCAAAGGCAGTGGCCAGAATCTTGAAAAATCTACTGAGGATACATTTCAAGGAAGAGATATATTTAATGATTACTATGCTGAGCAGACTGGTTGGACTGAGAGATGCCACCAAATGTGAGCCCTGCATGTTCACTATCATAGAATACTTGAGGACAGGGGAAAAGAAACAAGGACTAATCCATTGGGCCAAGGCCATAAGTACAGCCATATGGAGGCAAGCTATGATGAGACAGTAGAAAGGCTTGCCCTTTTATATGTCTTCCTATATATTATACTCGTGCTGTAGAGATTAGACCACACACACATGGACTAGAAAGAGTTGGTGTTCTAGGGAATGGTCCTGAACAGAAGTTGGTGTATGAACACTACCTAGAACTACAAGAAGACAATACCTTGAGGAAGTTTTCTCTAGTTAATGATGTTTTCTACACCTACTTGGTAAGAGTACTACGAGCCGAACCTGATAAAAGCTTGTCTAAAGATGCTGAAAGTGCAATTGGATTGCACAGTTCATGGTTCATACAATTTGAACACTTTACTTATTTAAGAACTGAGGATTTTGAGGGGAAGCCATTTATGCTCCCAAGATACCCTTCTGGCAAACTGATTGTCTTCGAGTTTTCAAGACAAAATTTAAATGCTTTCAGGATGTATAAGAGGAAGTTTAATGGCATGGGAAATGTGAGATTACCTTGGGCCATTGGCAGGTATTCCTGTATCAGCGAGGATGCTGCAGCCTGTTTAGAACAAGAGATAAGGTATTATGGGTTCCAAGAATTTGATTTGGCTAGAAAGTTTGATCCATTTCACAGAATTCAAAACTTTGTTGACAAGAAGTACAAGCACTAGGTGCATATTAAAGATTTCTGGGTTGACTGTAAGAGTGACTTGGAAGTAAGAAAAAGGGCTCATAAGAGGTTGACCATTGAACAAATGAAGTCTATTGGTAATACCTATGTCCCCCCAGAGGTTCATGAGGATGAAAAATTGTCGCACCAAAGTTATGCACAGGCTAGGCTGGCTCCCATTACAGAGTCTGGTTGGTCTAAGCCTTGGAACACATCATTGGACATTTTGACAAAACCTATGATACTTGTAGACACCCAAATTTGTCCATGTCTAGCAACACCTTGTTAAACCATTAAGCCAATTAATTAAATAAATTTTATTTATTTAATTAAAATCTCATTCTCAATCATATCCTATCCCCATCCCAATTAATTAAATAACTTTTATTTATTTAATTAATTTCCACATCATATCTTATCCCATTTTATTCATTTATCCAATTAATTAAATAAATATTATTTATTTAATTAATATCCAACTCATATTACAACTAATTCAAATATTTTATTTGAATTAAGTCCTCATCATTTATCACATTCCAACACTTGTCTAGTCAATCATGTGTTGTAAGACAACTTTCATTTACAATCCTTCACATGCACAATTAATGGAATCTAAATTTAGTAACTTTCAATCCTAGCCATTCACATAGCCTTTGAATCTCCACCATTGATTGATCTTGGCTAAGTCCTATATAAACACCCTCTCACTTCATATGAGACATCCAGCAATCCTATCCAGCAATCCTATCCAGCAATCATATCCAGCAATCATATAGCACCTACATTATCATCTTGAGCATCTAAGCATTCATTGAGCTTTTATCATCCATCATGGCAGCTTTTAGCATTGCAATTGTTCATTGTTGAAGAAGCAGTCCACATCTCTCAAACAAGGAATCGCACGGTCTAGGTGATGTTATGCTTGAATTGCATTATTCTTTGATTTCATTTAGATTAGATTCCTTGATGATGGTAGGGTTAGGGTTTCATGACTATGTCTGATCTGCTAAACCTAACTTTCACCTATCACATTTTGGCACGCCCGGTGGGACTCACGTCTTTGATTGATTTCATTTTTCAGAGTTGTTTTCTTTGAAGATCAGATTTTACAGGTGCTTGCAGTAAATTTCGGTTGCTTCTGAATGAAAATCCATCGCTTCCGGATCTCTGCGCCGCTTTTACGCTGGAACCGGCCGCATCTACCTCTCTGGATCACCTTTAAACAAACACTCGTCGCCTATGGTAAAATCATATCGCTTTTGTTTTTAAAAGGCTCACCTGTGATTTTCACGGTTGCTTTGGACTGTATTTTCCACTTGTGACCTAACAGTCGCCGCTTTTGCACATAATCAGGTTGCTTTTAACCTAACAGTGACCGCTTTTGCATGTATTGGCATCGCTTTTGATCTGACAGTAGTCGCTTATACACTGATGTGAATCACTTATAAACTGAGAGTTATCACCTGTGTAGGTTAGGGTTTCAACTATGTTCTTGTAGATATAGGTCACTTTTGTCTTGCAACAGTTTGCTTCTGGGTATAGCTGGATCGTGTATGGATCGACAGAGGCCGCGTTTGAATTAATTCGAATCGCTTATGGACTGATAATGCTCGCCCGTTAGGCTAGGGTTTTGTTTGTCGACTGTGTCTTTGTAGATACTATTCACATTTAGCCCTCAATTGATCGCGTTAGGCTAATACGCATCGCTTATGAGCTGACAGGTGTCGCATCCGGTATTTTTCGCGTCGCATATGATCTGCAGTCTTTCACCTCTGGTATAATGGAGGTCGCTTTTGATCAGCAGTGAATCGCATCTGGTAAATTTTTGTTGTTTTCAAATCTGTTTCAGTTCCAGTTGGATTTTTGGCTATTAATTGGGTATTTGCGCAGCATCTTATCGATTTGTCCAAGAAAGGAGGTTATCAAACTACTGACATATCTGTTGCAGGTTCGATCGGTCCAAGATTTGTGTTTTTTTCACTAAATTAGGCATATTTGGGCTTGGTGCTTAAAATGAACTATTGTTTGCTCCGTGCTTGATTTATCTTTTTGATTGCTTGCATGTGCCTGATTGTAACCCAAATTTAATGGCAAAAGTATCCTCTCCCCTTGCCTATCAAATGGATCTTGGGTGTATGAGAACTTGTCATTATCTTTAGAGGGCCTGCCTTCCCGATGTGAGAAGGGATACGACCCAAGCAGTAACGGGCTAAAGCCAAGTCCTTCCGAACCGCTATATAAGAAAAGTGTTTGTGTCGAAAGCCACGAACAACAGGTGTTGTTGCGTTATACCGACAGCCAACCTCCCCCAAAACCCTCCAAGGCGCAACCCTTGGAGGCTGGGAGACTCCATAACAGAGAGTAGCATTGCCGCATGTATAGCCACCCGAACGGATGCCCTTATTAGCAACTTTGTGTAGTAGCCAAAAACCTTCTATCTATTGACGCAGAGGGCAAAACCCTTGAAGCGGCCCCGATTCATGCAGTTCTTAGCCGAGGTAGCAGGGACAATCTAAAGGTTTGGAGAGGGTCAAGCCTTATAAGAAACCTGGATCTTGGTATGCGTGAGAAGTGTGTGCAAATGTAAGGAGGAGCCGGTGCTACCAAGATCCTGGAGCTACCCGCTTTGAATAGGTGCAGCTAGGGGATTCAACAGATACTGTCCTATCCTAGCCTAGGTTGTATCAGTTTGTGCTTGTTGTAAGTGTGAGTGACTATTATCACTGTTTTCTTGCTGAAAAACTACAAAATCAGACAACTTTTGGACAAACACAGTCACTTTTGAACCTAAACTGCTCGCACAGATCACAGACATCACTTCTGAACTATAGTAATTCACTTTTTGCCTAAACTATGTCGCTTTTAAACAACAACTGCCCGCATATTGCTTGAACAGAGTCGCTTTTAAACCACAGTTGATCGCCTTTGTCCTACACAGAATCACTTTTAAACCACAGTTGATCACCTTTTTCATGAATGAAATTGCATCTGAACCACAACCGATCGCATCTTGTCTGAGCCAAATCGCCTTTAAGCCGCAATTAGTCGCCTTCTGTCTGAACGAGCTCACCTTTGAACAATAGACTGTCGCCTTTAGGGAAATCTAAGTTGCCTTTGATCAACAGGAAATCACCTTTGAACCAACAGTCGTCGCCTCTGGCATAGCATTCGCTTCTGGTTAACACTGTCATTCTCTGTTGAGCCTAAACCAGATCGCATCTGAGCTATCATTGATCGCCTTTGGCATCCTTTGAGTCACATTTGATCTATCATCAGTCGCCTGTAGCTAAAATACCTGCAAACCTCAGTCCCTCAGCTAAATTAGCCATAGGTCCAGCTTGCTTGAGTCTTAAACATCAACTTTCAGACTTCTCTTTGATCAACAGCAAATACATGGACTTTGTCTCCTATTTTTGAGCTTATCAATCAATCACAACTCATGAGCTTTCCATCTTTTTGAGACCGCAACTAGCAAGTCAGACATCAACACAATCATTTCAATCAGCAAACATCCTTCAGTTTTAGCTTCAGCCAACATCATCCTTTAGCTTTAGCTTTAGCTCCAACAAACATCAACAGCAAACAATCTTTCCCTTGAGTATTTAAGCTATCCTCTAGGGACAACCAACAACAACTGAACAACAACAACTCAGCCAAAACAAATCAACCAAGTGAATTAGCCAAACTAGCAAACCAAAACAACAACCAATCAACCAACTAGCCAACTATCATCTTTTGGGTCTCAAAACTTTGACAAGCTCAACTTCATCATCAACATCATGCCTCAAACTAGGAGTCAATAACGAGCTGAAATAGAAGCCAAATTGAAAGCTGAAATGGAAGCCAAATTGCAAGCTGAGATGAAACAATTCACAACACCTCTTAAGGACGCAACTCAATTCACAACTGGTATGCCTTCTCATATGTTTATACCTCAAGGATACACTATTGGCGAGTCATCTTCACAATGAATGCAACCTCCACCATCCTTGGAAACTTTCGAAGAACAATCTCAAGATGACTCATTAGAATTCCAAGATACCTATCTATGGGACCAAGTTGAGAAACTCATGATATCTGAGCCTGATCGTTGCTTTCTCCAACTTGCTCGCATGGGTGCTAAACTACCAAAAGATTTTGACATATCCGCTATTAGAGCGCAAGATCCCAACACTACTGCTGTTGTTGCGAATAGACCATCTACTATAGTCACATCATCTCCTATTACATCGCAAACATCGTCCTCATTGCCTATTGTTGCTTCATTTGAGCCACCACGATCAGAGCATACTTTAGAACCATTGATAGTGCCCACCAATGTACTCCCTCTCATGTCACAAAATCTCAACATTCCACCTTTTCATGTTCCTCAACATATCTCTCCTTCTACCATGACTGTTTCCATGCCTCAAGTAACACAAGCTGTCCATGTAACACAAGCACAAATACTTCGAGCATCACAGGCTATTCCCATGTCTTATAGTGTGCGAACCTCTCAAACCACTCCAACAACACATGTTGTCCATGCTTCACACCCATTACAATCCACTACCTCTCATACGAATACCATATCCCATATACCAACTGCTAATACCTCAATGCTATCATATAATCCCAACGTTAGTCTCATTGACATGAGTGATCCCCCCGTTTCTCAAGCCAATCCGAACAATAAGATTGCTTATGTTGATCAACTCACATCCATGTCGTCATATTCTTCCAATCCTTCATGCACCATCAATCCATCCTATGCTACCCAAAGCGTCCCTATTGTCACCCAACCTATGACACATACCCATCCTCATATCGTCCAAAATACAAATCCAAATGTTTCTGTCGTATCTACCAATCCCTCTGTCACTTACCATGTCGTCAATTCAATACCAACTTCCCAACCATTCACTACTATCAATCCACTATCCACTTCCCATGTGATGCACACCCAATTGCCGCTTGTGTCTCAAGGACAGCAATCCTCCAACACATACATGTCACATACCAATCCTTTGACATACATTGTGGGTACACAACCGCAACAAACAGTCACAACTCCATATATCCCACAACCGCAACCACAATATATCTCCTACCATACTCCACCCCCTTCGCAACAACAGCAATTATCTTCAGCCGATGTTCAACAGATGATCGATGAAAGGGTAGGACAAGGCAAGAAACCCTTTTATCTCGAAAACATATGCGCCTGTCCATTTGACAAGTCTCTTAATATGATACCTTTTCCACCACATTTTGAAATCCCACAATTTGATAAATACAAAGGGAAAGGGAATCCGGAAGACCATCTTTGAGCCTTTTTTGTAGCATGTCTTGATGTCTCTTATGACGATATGTATCTTTTGAGACTATTTCCTTGAAACTTAGTAGGACAAGCTCTTGAATGGTTTTCTCATTTACCCCCGGGCATCAAATCTTTTGCGGAATTAGCAAACAAATTTCGATCACACTTTGCCTTCAACATTGAACATGAGGTAAACATGAATGACCTTGTCAATACCAAACAGCGCAACGATGAACCCTTTTCTGTTTTTACCCAATGATGGCGTAATATGGCTAGCAAATTATCATGGGAAATACCTGAGAAACAACAGCTTGACATCTTTGTTCAAAATCTTCATCCTGAGCTGTCATTCCAACTACAATTGCAGAGTGCTAGCACCTTTGACGAACTAGTTTCCAAAGGAGTTATTATTGAACGAGCCTTAATTGCCAAGGGCACTATCAAGATCTTTCGCGACAACAAAGATTCTCCCCAAAATTCCAATGATAAGTCTTGCTTTTGGAACAAGAACAAGAATGTTGTCAATGACGGTATTGTAGACATGAAGAATATTCAAACTATGAGAGCTCCCATCAACATTCAAGTAGCCTCCACACCAAGATAGCCTTTTCCACAACGAAGAAACCAACGCCAAACTTCCAATCCACGCCGACAATTTACACCATTAGTGGAACCCATGGAAGTTGTTCTTCAAAAGCTACTTCAAGCAGGAGACATTATTCTACCCGATGCACCACCAAATGGAGAACCACTCTTTCGAGCTCCTTGGTACAAAGAAAATGAGTATTGTGATTACCATCGAGTTAAAGGGCACAAAACAAATGGTTGTATGCGTTTAAAACGTGTTATCCAAGACTGCATTGATCAAGGTTTAATCAACGTCACATCTTCAACAGCTCAACCTGCTCAACAACCAACATCAAACTATGATCTAGAGACTTTCAAGAATCCACTTCCATCTCATGATCAGACAAATAACCTTCAGGCTAGAAATGCTATTCTGTATAACTATGCATCATCTACCATTGGCCGCATTGACCATGCTCGCATTTCCATCATTACTGTCCAAGGGAGAGCACCTGATTATGCCGTAACCACGTGAAGAGGCCGAGTTACTATTCAAGGAGCACCTCCTCACTCTCCTTGATCTCTCTCTAACTATAACCTCTTGGATCACCTTGGTAAAACACCCACTGCTCTATCTTGCTCACTGGTCATCCCCTACAGCTCCTGCACTGCCCTATCTCTCTCAACTCACAGACCATCCCTCTCTGCTCTCATAGCCTGCTCTTACTATATCGCAGTGTCTCGTTCAAGTCTCATCATCTGCTCATGCTGCCTAGCTGCGTCTCTCTCTCCTGTCACTCTCGCTAGGGCACCGTCATCCTGTCCATCTCCCCCCTGTGCTCTCAACTGTAGTTGCGCCTGATAGGTCTGTGCCTGTGCTCTCGCATGTCACAGACTAATCACGGCCTGATGCCTATCCATCTCCACTCTCCTCAACCTCATCTGTGCCAGCTGCCTCCATCTCCTCTCCTCTCTAATCTGTCTACGCAGCTGCTGAATACCAACATCATCACCTGCTCCAATCTGTGCCTGAGGCTATGCTAATATAGCAAGCTGACCTGGCACCTGCCCTGGCATCTGTATCCCTGCTGCAGCTGGCACAACTACCTATATTGGTGGAGCCCGTCATCGTCTCCTCCAAACTGGCCTCTCCATCCCAATCTCTCGTATCTCCCCATCCCGTGTCAACCGAGTCAGCCTCGCTGTCGCCCAGTATACATCATACTCTGGCAATGTGCCTGGATCTGCAGGACCTTGTCCCCACTGCCATGCTACTGGCTGCAATCCATCTCTCTCTGCCAAAGCTGTGTCAACCACAACCTCTAGGCCCCAATCAAATACCTCCTGCCTCGTCCTCCCAAAAACGGCATCACCTACTGGTACTGCCTGTGCCTCTCCAAACTGTCTCAGGGCTCTCTCTGGCAAATAGCGCTCTATAATATATACGTCGCGTCCAAAAATGTATCTCGCCTGTCTAGCATAGACAAGCTCCGCATCCTCCTCCTCCCACTACTCACATCCTAGCCATGGCCGCCATACAAATCTGTCTACCTCATCTAATCTCCGTCACCAATATACCACACCTCGGCGCTGTCGATATGTCAAAGCCCCTCTATACATCCACGCAAATGGCTCTCCTGCTGCTCTCACCACCCATCCCTCTGGTCTCGTCACCAGAATGTGCTCATACGCCCATACATGTAACACTGTCACTCCTGCCGACATACTAGCTCCAAACATATACGTGCAATCGTGCAGATAATGATAGAGCTGTCCCAACACGCACTCTGCCCATGCATATCTCGTGCCATAGGAAAATATGCCCTCCATAACTGTCCCCCATCCTACGGGAAACCCTCTCGCTCTCCTATCGCCTACTAGCCATCTAATGATAGCCACTACCACCCGCTGTAACCTGTCACAAAGCTCCTCCATCCTCCCCATCGGTATCTCTGAACCCTCTGCTCCGATGTCTGGCATTCCAAACAATCTCCTGAATGCAGCTGGACCCATCTCCGGATCATAATCCACCCGATCCCCATCTATCAGAATCCTCAATATCTGAAATACATCCTCTAAGGTGATGGTCGCCTCTCCTGTCGGTAACAAGAATGAACTGTGCTCGCTCATCCATCGCTCCACCATTGCTATCATCAGCCTTCGATGTGCCTGAACTGGCTCTAATCGTGACACATGCTCCAAGCCCAGAATCTCTAACACCAGTAGCTCCTCTGCATCTAACCGTCTCACCAGCCGTAAATCTCTCGGATGGGGCTCTTGCGATAACAATGGCGGTAGTACATCCTGCATCATCCATTTACCCTTGTCAGTCTCTTCCGTTAGTCATACAGATCAACATTTGCCTCTCTATTTGCTATTCTATCTTCAACCTCCCATAAGCGTCCCATTTTACCACATGCGCTTCTTCCTAGCTTATTAGCGACCAGCCTTTCCTTATGCGCTACTGTTTTGCCCAAAAGTGAGCTCTTTTGCACATGCGCCCCTGTTTTCACTACATGCGAGCTATTTTATCCTATACGCTTACTGTTTGCCCATAAGCAAGCTCTATCTCTATAAGCGCTTCCTCTTACTACATATGCGCGCTATATTCAACATGCGCCTAGTTTTTCACTATAAGCGAGCCCCCTAAGCATATGCGACCATTCTAGCCTTCAAAGCACGCTACTTTCCCTATGCGAGCCATTTCTATCCATAAACGAGCCGAACTACATGACACGATCTCTATTTGCTTATAAGCGAGCCCTTTCTAGCTATAAGCGACGCATTTTGCAATTTTCGCGCTTTTCGCCTGCATTTTTCCCGCCGACGGGATGCGACCCGTTTTCCCCTATGCGACCTACCCGCGCCCATAAGCGACCAAAACTACCATAAGCACTTTCTATTCCTATATAAGCGACCTAAATGTGCTATTTCCTAACCTAGTCGCTTCTGGTGACGTGTGTGAATTAATTACGCTTTTAGACTATTAATTACATGCTTTTGGGAAAAGTTTTGAAACATACCGGTGCGCTTTCTCCCTCTGGTCATCCATGTGTCCTCACTCGCTCCGCACGATGATCCCTGTGTGGAATAACCATCCTGCTAGCTCTGCAACTCTCACTCTCAAGAGCTCTGGGTTTCTCTAGTTTCTGAGCACAAATGAGCACAAATGAGCCTATTTGCCATTGAGGAACCTACTTATAGCCCTTCTCAAAACCCTAATTCTTCTATGCCACAGCCTATTTTCTTCCATGCAACCCCCATTTTCTTCGCATCTGCCTTCTTTTTTGCCTTTTCTTCTATCGAGAGCCAACCCAGCCCTTCCTGGTTAGCCTGGCTTACCTCTCGAGGGGGCATCACCTGCTAGTTACACTGGGGCATAACTTGTTTATTGAATACATATTGTATCTTCTTTGACACAACGTTCTACCGAACATTGTATCAAAGAGGGGCAAAATGTAGACACCCAAATTTGTCCATGTCTAGCAACACCTTGTTAAACCATTAAGCCAATTAATTAAATAAATTTTATTTATTTAATTAAAATCTCATTCTCAATCATATCCTATCCCCATCCCAATTAATTAAATAACTTTTATTTATTTAATTAATTTCCACATCATATCTTATCCCATTTTATTCATTTATCCAATTAATTAAATAAATATTATTTATTTAATTAATATCCAACTCATATTACAACTAATTCAAATATTTTATTTGAATTAAGTCCTCATCATTTATCACATTCCAACACTTGTCCAGTCAATCATGTGTTGTAAGACAACTTTCATTTACAATCCTTCACATGCACAATTAATGGAATCTAAATTTAGTAACTTTCAATCCTAGCCATTCACATAGCCTCTGAATCTCCACCATTGATTGATCTTGGCTAAGTCCTATATAAACACCCTCTCACTTCATATGAGACATCCAGCAATCATATCCAGCAATCATATAGCACCTACATTATCATCTTGAGCATCTGAGCATTCATTGAGCTTTTATCATCCATCATGGCAGCTTTTAGCATTGCAATTGTTCATTGTTGAAGAAGCAGTCCACATCTCTCAAACAAGGAATCGCATGGTCTAGGTGATGTTATGCTTGAATTGCATTGTTCTTTGATTTCATTTAGATTAGATTCCTTGATGATGGTAGGGTTAGGGTTTCATGACTATGTTTGATCTGCTAAACCTGACTTTCACCTATCACAATACTATTTTAAAAAACATGGCTTAAAGATAGGATAGAAGAGCTCAAGGCTGAAGAAAAAGAGGTTACATTCCCAAAGAAGGGAAGGAAGAGAAAGGCAGACCCCAATGAGGATTTATAGTGTTTTTATGAGAAGAGGAAGGTTGTAGAGGCAAGGATTATGGAGAAGAAAAAAAATGCTACATTGATGGATCCGTATGCTTTAGACATAACAGTAGCAATGGCATCTCAAACTTTTGTTGATGTAAAATCCATGACCCATGAGATCAGTACAAAGGAAGCATAGGCTGCAAAGGAGGCAGTAGGGCCATCAGTCATGAGGGCAATCCCAATAGGTTTGTCTAAGGGCGAGTCCTCAAAACCAAAAGATATAATTGGAGCCCAAGAAGTGGGGGAGAAAATGAGGAGCATGTCCAGTACTTCTGCTCCAATGGAGCTAGGACAAACATTCATAAAGGTGAAGGCAGAGCTGGCTGGGGAGAGGTTGCAGGAATCAAAAGTTGGTAAATCCAAACCTACCATTGTAGAAACTATGCAAATTAAGAGCGGCGACAGTAAGGAAAAGAAAATGTATAAAGGGAAAGTGATTGACATGGAGGAAGAATCAAGTGACTTCCTCAATGAAGAAGAAGAATTAGGCCTGCAAGCTGAAACTGAAACAGAGCAAAATATAGAAATTGAAAAGGAAGAGGTACAGGCAGAAACAGGATCATTTGATCCATTTGGTACTTTAGTACCACCAGAAATCATTAGAAATGTGCAAGAGGAGGCACATAAGATTGAAGAGGCTGAAAAAGAGAAATCACCTAAAGGGGTAAACACAGAAGGACAGGCGGCACAAGAGGACACATCAGAGGTGGATGCATTGGATATGCTAAATATGTACAGGGAGCAGGGTGAAGAAGAGGAAAATATAGAAAACTTGCAAGCCCAAGGAGAGGAAATAAAAGAAGATGAAGTGAGGGCTAGTTCACCAATGCATCCAGAGTTGCCATAGATAGGAAATATAGGGTCAGAAGAAAAAATAGATAAGAGTAAACCTGAGGAGTCAGCAGCTGAAAGGGCCCCTGATGAAGGTGATCCAAAAGAGGAGTCAGCAGCAAAAGAAGCTCATGATGAAGAAGACCAAGAAGGGGGTGATATTGAGGTAGAGGAGGAGGAAAATGAAGTTGAATCAAAGGAACAAGAGCCTCCATTACAACAAGAGTAGCAAGTCCCAGAGGAGGAACAACAACCACAACAACAACAATATCAACAACAACAGCAAAATCTAGAACAACAAGAACAACAACATGAACAGCAGCAATAGGAAGAAATTGGAATAGATAAACCTCATGAAGAGGTGATTGATGCAGAGAAAGTTGCAGAGGGTACAAAGGAGATTCCTACTTGGTTGAAAAGAGAAATAAGAAGGGAGAAGAAAGAAATACAGTTAGCTCCAATTAATATTAAGAGCTTGTTGGGAGAAAAGACAACTCCAGGGAAAGAGAAAAGAAAAGCTAGGACAATGTCAGCAATCCAGAGAGATCCAGATGGATCAAGGACTCTAAACCTAGCTATACAACAAAAGGAGAAAGAAAAGGGTGAGATTACCCTAGAGGAATACAAGATATTGAATCTTGACCTTGGACATTCAACCAGAGAATAGCACCTCCATGAATGGGAGGATATGCACCAGGTAACAGTTGGTATTCTAAGAAAAGACAAAAATAAACTAGAGCATTTAAAGGGACACATTGTGCAGCTCCAACAATTTATTAGAGGGATATTGGATCCCAATACTGTAGTTCTTGACTTATCTACTAACGTAGCAATAGTGTCCAAGGAGGAAATAAAAGATATGGAAAATAAAAGATTTAAAGCTAATGTTTTGATGAATGGTTTACTGATTTCATACAAGAAGGAGAACAAACAATCAGGCAAGCTGTGGACAGCTGGAGAGTACCTACAGAAGAAAAGAATAAATGTATGGTATTCATACATAACTGCCTAACAAGACAAGAGGAATGCAGATCTGAGATTGGACAGCTGGTAGAAATAGAAAAAAGGGCAGATGAGTTGATTAATGAGGGAGCACTTAATGTTGCACTGGTAGATAAATTACCAGGGATAATAATGGAGCTTAAATTTGAGGAAAATAACCTCAAAAGGTGTGCAACAATTATACCAAAGTTACAAGAAAAGGCTGAAGATATGATAAAAATGCATAAGAAGATCATAGAAAGACTTATACAGCATGAATGTGCAGAGGTGCCAGCCTATGACTTAGAGAGAGCATTAACAGAGTTCAGGTCCATTTTCACACCCTGTATAGAGAATCTGGATGCAATACTTAGCAAACAAATGATAGATACATTGATGGAAGAGAGAGCCAAAATGAACAAATACAAGAAAAGAATAGAGGGCTCAAAGGACAAAGGGAAGGAATTGAAAGAAAGGGTGATGATGCAAGAATTTATTTTTGCAAAAAGTCCAGGAGGGGACCGCACCTTTGTGGAGGGAGTAATTGACAATTTCAAGAAATACTTGAAAAGGTGAGAAGGCAAGAGCAAATAATTTTGACAAGGAAATCAAATGAAGAGCCTCGACGGGAAAAGGTCACATAAAATGGGAATCTTATGTAAAGATTCCAAGAGCATCCTTTGAGAGCAAAAGATGCCAGGTAGTGGACTGGCACACGGTTATGAAATAAGGACGCACCATTGGTCAATAGTGGTTGTAACCGTAGAGTGGTGGTCATAACTATAAGATGGAGGTTGTAACTGTAGCATGGGGGGAAATTCAAATTCTATATAAGGAGCATGCTACTTGTATATTAGTTTACATAGGGATTTATAGGAAATAGCATAGAAATTGTAATTCCTTCTGAGAATTTTGAGTAGAATATTGTAGTTTAGAGGAGGTCGCCTGTTGTCTACATTGAGGAATGCGTGGAAACATCCAGCTTTCTCACTGTATCTATAAAGCACTGTGAGTTTTTTTGTGAATTTTGATTAATAAAGCTAAGAGTCATATCTACATTGTAAACCATATATGGCTATGTGTTTTGAACATTAATGAATCTAGAAGTCTGCGTCTATTTTTTGAGTGTCTTCTAGCTCTTCGTTATATTTGAAACAGTTTCTCTTAAAGCTCGCAATCTTGAATGCTTTTTTGTGAAAATATTCACAATAGTTGCATTTAATGATTTGATCTGCTGAGTTAATTGAATTCACTATATTTCTTACTATGTGCATAAGAGAACGTTTAGATCCTGTAGTAAATGATGGTAGATTTAAATTTCTCTAACTTTTCCCAACAATTTTGAAATACTTAGCTTAAATGTTGAAATCTAAAGGAGATTATCTGACATTTGAAGAGTTTAAGAGCAATAAGTTGATATCTGATAATCTTCATATGTATTTGAAAGGAAAAGCATGTTTGAATATAAATCATATAAAGCTTTGGGATATAGTAACAATTTTATGCAGATGAATGATTAGAAAGTTGATATTCATGTTGGTTTGCATAATAAGAGTCTAGTAAGTCACAAATCCACTTTAAATCTCTTAAGGCCCCTTGCATATTACAGCTTCATAATAACCTACTGAACAATCCAACAGGTCAAGACCTGACCAAGAAGGAAACTTGGGATCAAGTAATCTTAGTTGATTTCTTCGCATCTTTCAAGATAGTTAGGTTCTTTTATGAATTTTAACTTTTGTTATGAGTGTGTAAAAACAATCATCAACACGTAGTTCGAGGACTTGGACCACGCGGACACTAAGGATAGATGCTATGCTAGGCTAACACTGTGGATAGGATACTGGATAAGATATTATGGATAGCCTGAATGCTAGAAACTGCTGACAAGGAAATATCATTGATAGGCAGATGGATGGGTGACATTAGATCTGGGTGGTTAGGAAGAAGGAAAGAAGGATGTGATATCCAAGGACTATGTCGCGTAAAAATAATGTGCCCCATTGTAGGTGGATAATAGTGGAAGGAAGGGGAGATGGAGGTATATGAAAATGTTTATGGGATGGAAGGGAATCATGACCAATGGTTGCACATACCGTGATAAACATTGAAGCTAGTGATGGGAAAGTAGCGTAGGAAGCAACAGAGACTTTTGCTTGTGGATGAATGACTTAGGCATGTAGGGATCCACATACATTGAGTAGTTTTCTGAGTTTTGATTGTCATGTGGGATGAAATAATTTGAGACTTTTGGATGGAATTGGAGAAAGTGGATGGTTGAGATTCTTGAGAGGTGGATGCCTCATGTAACTTAAGGGCTTTTTGCTTAGGTACCCAAGCCATTTTGCTTTTAGATAGTACCTGTGAAGGTATGGGCTTGGGTGTATGCAACTTTTGTGTAGCTTCAGAGGTAATTATGTGTTGGATGCGGACCCACATCTTTTTTAGTTTGGCATATAGGCGTGTGGGTGTATGCTACTCTTGAGAAAGATATTTCTTTGATTCTTGGATTCTGTATCCTAGGACATGAGGACTCTTAGGATTTTTGACTTCATAGGTAGAGGCATCCAAATTTTTATTGTTGAATTCTCTTTAGATGGTGGAAGTGGAGTTGGAGGATGTTCTTTGTTTCGACAACATGTGCATCTGTTGGCCCTGATTGGGATTGTTAGAAGATTCATAGATGGATGGATAAGGTGTTGGAAGAAGTGGTGGTAAAATGCATGGAGGGATGTTAGGAGTTGGAAGTAGTGGAGGTAATGTGTATGGTGGAAGGTGTATGGTCAAATGCTTTTGGGATGTGTAGGATAGGGGAGGTGGAATGGTGACATATGTTTTGGGGATACAAAAGGATGTACGATGGAAAGTGGTAGATTTAGAAGGCATGGAGGAAGTACCAACATATTGAGTTTGTTCACCTTGGGGTATGTATCCAAGGCCATATGAATGAGGAGGAACATTAACATGGACGGGCTCCAAAATACCTTGTTCATGAAGGCCTAAGCCCTTACCTTGATAGTTCATATGTTGGAGTATGCGGTGGACAACGAGATTGTGTATAGGTGGAACACTAGAAATGAGTTCTTTATTGGGTGGAGAAGGTGAGATAGAGGATAATGGTTACTGGTGTTCTAAGGAGGAACACTCATGAATGAAAGTAGTAAGACCAAGGATATATGGTGGGGGATTTGCAGCATGGTCCATATATTTGTGATCTATTTTTTTTGAAATCCATGCATTGTTTACAAAATGTATGAGATACCCAGATAGGATTTTGATGTTTTTGACAAAACCCAGAACCTTTTGAGCTAAGGCTACACCATTTGAATGCTCAATGCCTATTCTTTGAATCCTTTTGTGTGCGGAACCTCAGCACAAAAAAAACTTAGATTTTTGAATTAAATTAGAGCAGGGCCCCATGGTGGGCACCAAAAATGTTAAGGGAAAATTAGAGTAAACATGAATAATCAATATATCAATATCAATAATACTCAAAATTCAATGAAATAATGAACAAAAGAGATCAATCAAATAATGAACAATACAAAACAAACCTCCTTTGATTCTTAGCTTCCATTGATCACCTATCACAAATGATCTTGTCTATAAATATTGCCCTTGGAAGGTGTACTTCCTTGCTATGATTCCAAGATGTTCAAATGTGAATGGCTATGATAGTTTTGCCATGAAGATGAGCTTCACAACAATGACAGTAGTGTGCAGTAACGAGTGTGATCGCAAGTAATGAAGGAATTGGTGCCAAAGGCGCACTGTAATTCCTACAGAGTAACAATACTAAAAGCTTGGATGAATGAAATGGAAGAATTGGGTTCAATTTATAGACTTGAAAGAGAGAAAATCAACGGTATAGAATAGTTGAGGAACATGCGCGAATAGAAAGAAGACATGTGTCTTGCTATATTTTGCATGAGAGGAATTAATAAAATAGAAGAATGAGTTAACTGAATAGATTAATCAATTAAAAGAATAGATCAATCAGTTAAGAGAATAGAGCTAGAGAATAGAAATTGCATGAGGATGAGAAGATATTTAGCTCAATTAAATATTTAGAATATTCAATTGCATGTGCACAAGGATTGAATTATATTTAGAAATAACTCAATTAAGAAGAAATAGACAACTTAAATAAAATATTTGATTTATTTTAATTTAGAGAAGATATTATTGGAAGAAACAATTAAATAATTGATATTATTTAATTTAGAAATGAATTTGAAAGAACTAATTAAATAATTGATATTATTTAATTTGTTGGAGCAAGTAGAAGAATTTAGGAATTTAATTAAATAAATTGATTTTATTTAATTTGTTGGAAGAATATGAATCAAATAAATAAATTTGTTTGTTTGTTTATTGATAGAATAATAAATATTAAGAATATTTATTTGGACAGAGTCATGTCATTTTTAGGCGTATACAACAGTAAGCCCTCCTTTCTTTCTAGACAGTGAGTCCTTTGGGCAGTGAGCCCTCTAATATTAAGCCTATTATATTCGGTGTTGGTATTCATTTATTGTTACTAATTTTTCTGTTCACATTAAAATTAGTTTGACCTAAGTGCAGTTGTTCAAAAGGAATAAAAGAAAACTTTGGAGTTATGCATTTAATGAACAGTTGATATCTTGACAGAACATAAATGGACTTCAGTTGATAGGATAACCCATCAGTCTAATCAAGACTGATGAGTCATCATGACAAGAGAATAAGGTTGCCAAGGTATCAATCCTTCAGGAAATACAGTTGTTTTAACATGGTGTTATCATTTAGGAGTTATAAGTCAGATTGGTTATTCACTTAATCATGTTTGAAGGAAAGAAGGAAAGATATTTGTTTAAACTATTATTTCATGTCATGTTTTGAACATACATTCAATATCTATTACTTTATTCTATGCATTGATTGAAAAAAGAAATACTCATACATGAAGTGCATAAGACAAATTAACTGATTATGTTCAAAAGAAATGTTCAAATATGTCCCACACAAGCCATGAGAGTAACTAGACTGAGCAATGTAGACATGCAAGCTATAATCTAGATGATAAAAAGAAATAATGTGAACACATGATAAAAATAAACTTCCATCATTGCTTGAGAAAGAAGGTTGTTTTGTTGATGTCAGTCTTCAATCTTCATCTTTAGCTCCTATCATCAATTGAACCTGCAAAAAATTAGGGACAATCCTATTAGAGCTTTGGATGTTTAAAGTTATCATATGCTTTTATCAGGCAGATATATCAACTTATCACATCATGCATTTCATATGAAAGATCAGATCAGGCATGTACTACAAGCCAGAATATCAAAGAAGATCAATCAATACCATTAGGTATATTTTTCATGCTAACTTGTTTGTTCATTGTGTAGGTATAGGGAAAGTAATGTCGCTGATTTGAAGACAAATAAACATGTGGAGAAAATGTGGCTCCCACAAGAGTTGAGCCTAGCATGTTTCCTTTTTACTCATTTGAGAAGGAATGTCAGAAAAAGATAGGATGCATCATTCAAAGTACATCATGCATCATTAATCAGCCTACAGAGAAGGTATGTCATCATGACATTTATTACAGTTGATTAAAGAAAAGCAAATAAGTATGTAATGCCTTAGTCAGGTTGACAAATGCAGAAATTAGACTTGCAGTCATGAACGACTTATGAAATGACAGAAATATGAAAAAGAGATGGATAGAAAACTTATGATCAGAACAGACAAGGACAGAAAGACATATATGCCAATCAAGTTTCTAATGCATATCAGATGGAAAGAACAATCTACAGGAGTTTTTCATTGTTTATGCATATGATATTAAAGTTGAAGGCAAATCACAAAAATAAATTGATGCATACTATTGACATATGAGTGTTCACATTGTTATCTAATGATGTTAAGGATTACAGAATAATGCTTATAGGAGATAGATTTGTGCACATGAGATTATAGGATATAAACATCAAAGGTTTTATCCAATTATAATCAAAGGACAATAAGCAAAATATCATGTTGCAAGTATTCATAATGATCAATTATAGCCAAAGTAAGTGATACAAATATATGCAATAATGAAGGACAACCTAAAACTTAAGAGTGATAATCAAAGCATACACGTACAGAAGGATAAGTGCATCTACAGGTAGTAAACCAAGTGATCAAGATAGCAAGATATAATACCTCTAATTGGTGACAGTCAAGTCTTATCATTCATACACTTTGGTGTTAACTATTCATGGATCATACTCTATGATCTCTTAACTGATGCAGGAAGAAAAATAATAGAAGACTTATGGTATGCCATATATATGCTACAGTATGATTGCTGAAAGAAATACAAGTTATCATCATTTCTAGTTGATATAGTTATGACAAACATTTGCCAGCTTGAAGGACAAAAGAGGACAAAAATGAAAAATTCATGCTTAGGAAAAGAGGATAGATGTCATGTGTTATGATGAAATTCATACAGAATCAAACTCTTGAAGAGAGTTGAAAACCCTAACTCATTTCATGCATACAAAGAAAATGAATCAACATAGTGTATTATTTTTCCATAGCCGTGAAAAGGAAGTGAGTTTTTGTGCCTGAAAGAAAATACCCAAATGTAAAATCAAAGCCTCATTTTTAGAATGAAACCCTAGTTTCATTTTATGCACACAGTGAAGGTGGGTTCACAGAATGAACTGTTCGGACCATGTAGCAAGAGTAAACACAACAGAAACAACACAAGAATATAGAAAGATGTAGATTTAATTTATTCAATATATCAAAGGATTCAAAATAGAGATCCGCCGGCAACATGCGGGCTTACAATTAGGGCTCACTGGCCTGATTACATACATGTGTAAGATAAAGCTTTGAAGCTCTTTCACACAAAATCTAAACTATGATCAACCTAACAATCAACTACTGCTTTCCTAAGGATCTATTACATCATTATATATCATTTCCATACCAATAGATTCATCCACGTACAAGAGATCCAAAATCTTGATGAAGAGGTGTAACGTGTGTTCTTGGATAGGTCAGACCTATCGGCTTGAAAATCCTTCTCCAATGGATACATTGAAGTGCAGACCTATGAGAAAGGTCAGCCACAAACCAAGGAGCATTGTAGAATGAATCACAAGGATCCGCAAGTTAGCCAATGCTCCCAATCCTTCTCCTACAACTAATTACTCATGACTGTCAGAGAACTCTGCACTGAGAAAATAGAGGACCTTCTGATAGCAATAACTTTCCTGTAATTGATCCAAATGCTTTGAATTCTTGGTATGATGTAGATGAATGAATTAAGATGCTAAGTCCAGATCTGCAAGGTGTGAAATACTAAAACTAGACCACAAGCTGAGCTGCTTCTGACTGAGCTAGGAAATGAAAGAACTAAAATGTAAATGCAAATGTTTTTGGTTGATGCAAGATTACTCTTGAACCAGGGATGCTCCTACATCAGACATCCAGAGTTATTAAAAAAGTGAGTCCCTCAGTTTGCTGGGGCTAGGGGAGAACCAAAATGGTCCACCTTATCCTAAGAAATCCATGATGAATCTTTTTTCGGTCTACCTTTCCACTTCACAAGATATTCTTTGTATTGTCTTCCTCTGGTGCTGCATCCAACTCTGCTGTCCAAAATATTTTCAATTTGTTTTGGTGCTTGTTGTGGTAACTGTTTCTTCAAGTCTTCTTCCATACTGTCACTGAACTCCACTTCAAGTCTGTAATGTTGAAAATAGGTGAAATACCCAATGTCTCCAGTAATTCCACTTCATATGCATTTTCTAAATCAAATTTCTTGAGTATCTTACAAGGTCCAAGCTTCTTCACCTACAACTTGTTATATGTCCCAACTAAAAATCTTTCTTTTCTCAAATACACCATTACTTCATCTCCTTCTTCAAATTCTTTGTCTTCTCTTCTCATCTACCTTCTCTTTGTACTTACTATTCATGTTCTCCAAATGCTTCTTTACCTGATTATGCACTATTTTCATATGATCTACAAATTCTTTTGCTTCTGCACTTCTCTTTTCCTCTATACTGATGTCTCTCAAATTCTGCAACTCCTCTATGATTTACTTCAGTAACAATCTCAAAAGGTGTTCTTCCGGTACTCCTATTGACTAAATTATTGTATGCAAATTATGCTTGTGAAAGAATCAAATCCCAACTTCCTATCTTCCCTCCAACCAAACATCTCAACAAGTTTCCCAAACTCTTATTCACTACCTTTGTTTGTCCATCTTTCTGTGGATGAAAAGTTGAACTAAACTTCAAATCTATCTTCATCTTCTTCCAAAGTATTCTCCAAAAGTATCCAACAAACTTTGAGTCTCTGTCTAAAACTATACTCCTAGGTAATCCATGCAATCTCACAATCTCCTTGAAAAATAGATCAGCCACATGCACTGCATCAGTTGTCTTCTTACGAGGTATGAAATGAGCCATCTTTGAAAATTTGTTAACCACTACAAATATTGAATCATGTCCTCTCCGTGTCTTAGGTAATCCCATTACAAAATCCATGCTTATGTCTTTCCAAGGTCTCTCCGATACTATCAAAGGTTTATACAATCTAGTGTTCTGACTATTCCCTTTTGCAACTTGACAAACTCTACAACTTTGCACAAATCTCTAAACATCCTTATGAATCTGAGACCAAAAGTAATTTTCACTTACCAAAGTCATTCTCTTATCAATGCCAAAATGTCCTGCCAATCCACCACTATGCTTTTCCTTGATCAAGTTGTCTCTCATTGAACTGCTAGGTATGCACAATTGACTTCCTTTGAACAACATATCTTCTTGAATCAAATAATCCAACCACTTATTTATATCTACTACAACAAGTTCCTTACATGCTTTCCAAGGTTCTACAAAATCAATGTCTCCCTCATACATGTTCTTCAATTCATCAAAACCCAACACTTCAACTCTCATCTCCATTAAAACATTTCTTCTTCTACTCAAGGAATTAACAACTTTATTTTATTTTCCACTCCTATGCTTCAACACAAAAGTAGAACTATGCATGAACTCTACCCATCTCATATGTCTTTGATTCAACTTACCTTGACTATTCAAATATTGTAAAGCTTGATGATCTGTATACAACACAAACTCCTTAGGCAACAAATAATGTCTCCACTTCTTCAAGGCTTGAATTATGGCATAGAACTCTTGATCATAAACTGAATATCTTCTCCTTGCATCATTCAACTTCTCACTAAAATATGCTACTGGTCTACTCCCTTGACTTAACACTACTCCAATTGCATTTCCACTAGCATCACAATCAACTTGAAATACCTTATTGAAATCTGGTAATGCCAAAACAGGTTGCTCTGTCACTTTTTGCTTCAACAACTCAAAACTTTTATCTGCTCCAAATGTCCACTTGAAATCTTTTCTGTCACCTCTCATTGTCTCTGTCAGGGTTACAAACTGAACTAAAATTTCTGATGAACTTTTGGTAGAAACTAGCCAAACCATGAAATGATCTAACCTCTCCAATGCTCTCCGATGTAGGCCATTCAACAATTGCTTTCACTTTCTTAGATTCCATCTTCAATCCTTCCATAGAAATTACAAATCCCAAATATACAAACTCTTCTTTCATGAAAATACATTTCTTGATGTTTATCAGCAATTTCTCTTCTCTCAGTCTCTGAAAAACTTGTCTACTATGGCACAAATGTTCTTCATTTATCTTACTAAAAAATAGAATATCATCCAAATACACAATCACAAACTTGCCCAAGAATTTCTTCAGAACTTCATTCATCAACCTCATGAAAGTACTCGGTGCATTTGTCAATCCAAGAGGCATCACTAACCACTCATACAATCCTTCATTTGTTTTGAAAGTAGTCTTCCATTCATCACCTTCTCTGATTCTGATCTGATGGTGTCCACTCTTCCAATCTATCTTTGTGAAATATCTTGCTCCACTCAAACAATCCATTATATCATCCACTCTAGGTAAATGGAATCTATACTTAACTATGATCTTGTTTATTGCTCTGGAATCAGTACATATTCTCCATTCTCCATCTTTCTTTGGTGCTAACACTACAAGTACTACACAGGGACTCAAACTTTTTCTGATCAAACCTTTATTTAACAATTCTTGTATCTGTCTATTCAATTCTTCATTCTCTATTGGTGTCATCTAGTGTGTTGCTTTGTTAGGCAAACTTGCTCCTAGTATAAGATCCATGTGATGACTGATACTCCTTATAGGTGGTAATTCTTCAAGTACATTATCTAATATGATGTCTTCATACTTTGTTAGAAAATCTCTTATCTCCTTCGGATCAGTCTCTTTCTTAAATTCTTCAGGCTTCTTAGGAATGAAGGCAAAACACAGACTTTCCTATTTCAAACCATCCAAAAATTTCCTTCCATCTACCAAACAGATTCTAGCATTTCCACATAGTACATCTTTAGGATCATCTTCCAAAGGAATCAAAGTAATTTGTTTCCCATTTTCTTTTATAGTATATGTATTCTTTCTCCCATCATGCATAGCTTTTCTATCATAATGCCAAGGTCTACCCAACAAGATATGACAAACATCCATAGGCATAATATCATACAAGACTTCATCATGATAAGATCCAATATAAAATTTCACCAAACATTGTTCACTCACCAGTACCTTATGATCATCCTAAATCCATTCTATCTGGTAGGGCTTAGGGTGTTTCAATCTTTCCAACTTCAGCTTAGTAACCATCTCCTTAGAAACTAGATTATCTAAACTACCGCTATCAATCACAACTTTACAACACTTACCTCCGAATTCGCATCTTGTTCTGAACAGATTTTTCCTCTATGATGGTTCTTCATTTGTCTTTGTTTGAAATAGAGCTCTCCTCATTACCAATGATTCTCCTTTCTCCGAATTGCCAACTGAACAAGGTGATTCAATAGGTTCTTCTTCAACATAGGTTGTTCTTCCCCTATTTTCTATTTTCTTGCTTGTACTACCCTGATTACATTCAAATGCTCTATATCCTTCACCTCCACACTTAAAACAAGCACCTCTGAATGTTCTCTTATCAAATCCTCTTCCTTCTCTTCTGTATCCTTCATTCTGGTATGCACTAGGGTTTCCTTTCTGGAAAAAAATTCTGTCATCTCTCCGGTAAGCATTATTATCTCTGTCATCCTTCCTTAACGGGCTATCAAACTTGTTCTATTCTAGATAAGATCTGTCCCCTCTGAAAAATGTGCTACCTCTTAGAATTTTACCTCCTCAGCCTCTCTGCCTCTTATCATGTCTCTTACTCAACTTCTCTTCAACTTTTAGTGCAAACTGGTATGCTTCTTCCAAAGATACCATCCTTATCAGGCTTAGCTCTTCTTGAATATTCCATCTCAGTCCATTGATGTATCTAGCCACCTTCTCCTTGCTTGCTTCACTATGTCCTATTCTGATGATCATTTTATGAAATTCTTCAGTGTATTCTTTCACAGATTTCTCCTTTTGTCTCAAGTTTTGCAATCTCTTCAACAGCTCCAACTCATAGTCAGCAGGTATGAATTGATTCTTCAACTTTGTCACCATCTGGTCCCACTGTGTAATATTTTCCTTTCCTCTCCTATTTCTTTCCAACTAAACTTCTTTCCACCATATAGCAGCATGTGCTTTCAACTTTGTCTTTGCAAATTTCACCTTCTCCAGATCTTCAATTTCCTCATATTCAAAGTATTCTTCCATGTCATTTATCCAATCAATTGATTCTTCCGGATTCAAATTACCAGTATAGTTTGGGACATCCACTCTAGGTCTTTTCCCAATCTTTGAAATAGCTCACAACATCTTTACTTGATCTGATTCTTCTTCATGACCTTCTAGGGTTTTGCCACTTTGTTCAATAGATTGAAATTCTTCTTCATCATCACTTTCAACATTAGGTCTAGGTGTCAATCCTCTTTGCCTATCTTCTTCAATAGCATCCAAATGAATTCGCATTGTTCTCATCAATTCCATCGTCTCATCCATTCTATTAGCCATTGTACCAACATGGGGAACTCTTCATGGTGGCATCTTCCTAGGATCAAGTGCAAACTGCCTCAGGTCGGCAATCAGGCTACAAGCGACAACTGCCTCTCAATCGGCAATCAGTTGTACACAGGTAACCTGCCTCGAATCAACAATCTACTTACAACAAGATCTTACAGAATCCCCTTCACCAACTCACTCCAAAGAATCAAACTTTCACTCTGATACCACTTGGTGTAGTCACGGTAGGAGGGTTCACAGAATGAACTATTCGGACCGTGCAACAAGAGTAAACATAATGGAAACAACACAAGAATATAGAAAGATGCAGATTTAGTCATTCAGTATATCAAAGGATTCAAAATGGAGATCCTCTAGCAACATGTGGGCTTATAATTAGGGCTCACTAGCCTGATTACATACATGCCCAAGATAAAGCTTTGAAGGTCTTTCGCACAAAATATAAACTATGATCAATCTAACAATCAACTACTACTTTCCTAAGGATCTATTACACCATTATATATCATTTCTAGACCAATAGATTCCTCTGCATCAGCCACAAGAGATTCGGAAGCCCGATGAAGAGGTGTAACATGTGTTCTTGGATAGGTCAGACTTATCGGCTTGAAAATCCTTCTCCAACAGATATAATGAAGTGTGGGCCTATGAGAAAGGTTAGCCACGAACCAAGGAACATTGTAGAGTGAATCACAAGGATTTGCAAGTCAGCCAATGCTCCCAATCCTTCTCCTTCAGCTGATTACTCATGACTGTCAAAAAACTCTATACTGAGAAAATAGAGGACCTTCTAATAGTGATAACTTTCCAGTAACCGATCCAAATGCTCTGAATTCTTGGTATGATGTAGATGAATGAATTGAGATGCTAAGTCCAGATCCACAAGGTGTGAAATTTTGAAACCGAACCACAAGCTAAGCTGCTTCTGACTGAACTGCCTGACTAAACTGGGAAATGAAAGAACTGAAATGCAAACAAACTAAAATGTAAATGCAAATTTTTTTGGTTGATTCAAGATTACTCTTTAACCAAGGATGCTCCTGCATCAATTACATAGAGATGGTTTTATGGCCTGGCCGTAACATAAGGAGGGGTTTTTACAAATACCCATATGGATTTTCCATCAAACCCTAGTGTATTTTTTCCATTATAGTGAAAAAGATGAAGTAAGGTGTCTTAGCATCATAGTCGTGCCTGAAAGAAGAGAAGTGAGAGATACCCATATGGATTGACTGTGAAACCCTTGTTGCAGCCAAGAAGCTCTTTTCTCAATTTTTGCAAAGAACAGTCAAAAAGCTTAGAATATGTATTTTCTAGTATGGTCGTAAGCATGAAATGCATTTGTATGCATTTTTGAAGAAACCCTCATGACAAAATTTGAAGACTTCAATTTTCATAACAAGAAAACCATTAAATCTGCTACAGAGAATAACAATAGCCACGACCATATGAACTACAGAGAAAGAGTTAAATACCCAAATGATAAAATTGAAACCTTGTTTATTTGTATATTTAAAGATAGGTTAAAGTATACACAGTGGAAGGAGAAGAATAGAGTTACCTTCGAATGCAGAGGAGAAGCCGCAGCTTCCTGAGGAGGTTCTTATCTTTCTTTCACATTTTTTCTCACATTTTGAAGATATTCAACACAAATAGAGCAAAGAATATGTCAAATAAATGATACAGAGGGAGGAGGTGCAAGTATGGCCATGGCCAATTTTATAAGAAGCCACGGAAATAGAGAAAATGCCAGTTGAAACACAAAGAATGCCATACACTTACCACTTCCAGCCTCTTTCACTCAAGAAAAGAAATAAATCATGGAGTTTAACAGCAAAAAGGCCAAGAGGAAGACATGGAAACCAGAAACCCTAATGCCAAAGAGTTGCAGAGCGGTGGCCAGCATAAAAGAGCAAGTGAAAATGAACAAGGGTTCCTTAATCTTTTTGTTCGAAGCTTCCTTTCTCTTTTTTGTCTTTTGACTTCTCAAAATAAATTATCATTGCTATATCTAAATGTCAACCGGGGTCAACAACATTGAATGATGTAGTTTCCTAGCATCATTATAAGAGGTGGCCGACACAGAATATAAACCTTGCATCTTGTTTGAAATCAAATGGTGGTCGGTGGTCATAAGGGTGGGCATTATACCTTGCAAAATGCTAAACAATGATTATTACCTTCTCAAATGATGCTAATATCACATGGTTAAAGATTTTATTGTGCCTTATAGCCTTTGAAAAGATGTGTATTCCTTATGACTTATAAAGTCAAAGTCAAGAGTTATCAAATGGAGACAAAGGTGGCAGATAGGGAGTTGACAATGTGACAAAGAGAATATATTTTGCATGAAGGTGATATGAGGAGGACAAGGTATTTTGACATGGTGAATACATAGGGTAAAAAGGAGACTTAATGCTTTTTATTTTGCATGATATATATGTGAGGCAGTGAGATAATTTTGCATGGTGATTGGAGTTATAAGGTAGAGAAGAGATATTTGTTTTCTTTTGATACAAATTTGGAGAGATAAGGGTATAATTTTTCCTTAAGGCATATTGACATGCAAGTGGATGTATTTTCTCACAAAGAGCTATAAGGATATTGTATTTTTCTCTAAGTCCTACTTTTTGCTCAAATCATGCAAATTAGGCATGTGTATTTGGAGTGATAAGGAGTTTATATTTTTCATGTATGATTTTACAAATAAATCAATTGTAAATAAATAATAAAGTAATATTCTTTAAATTACTTTATTATTTTCTACAAATTGTAAAGTAAAAAATAAGTACAAGTTGTAACCAATATTAAAGTAATTATTTTAATTACTTTATTATTTACTCACAATCAATTTTGCAAGAGCAAAATCATGCAAATTGATGAGTTGAGTTAACTAGGCCACATAGGGGATTTTTGCATGATTTGAGGAGCATTTTTGGGGTTCTTGGTCAACTTCTTGGTCAAGCATATGGAGAAGACCAAATTGGAGATATTTTTGCTCAATTTGTGGCAGTTTGAGCCCTTATTTTTTAGGGATTTTTGAGTTGGCTCGTGGATCACCTTGGAGAGATTATTTTTAGAAGCAGTTAGCTGCAGTTCATATTTTGCATGCCTCTTAGTGAGAGCAAAGCTATATATTGTAAAACAAATCTTGTTTTTGCTAGTTCTTGCCTTTTTTCTCTTATACACTTTAAGAGAGAAGGTTTTGGAGCCCATTTTTTACAGTTTTATAGAGATCAACAGGTTACATGTTCCATTTTTGTCTCTCTTGCAATTTTTCCTTTGTTCTTTGAAATCAAGTAGTTGCCTTTCCATTTAATGCAAATTGTATGAAGTGATTTGATGAAGTTTTACTGTGTTTAATAATTAAAACCTTTAAAATTATTGTCTCACTCTTACTTGAGGTGTTAAGCATAGTGCATTATAGGTCTTAGGTTGTGTTATAGAAAATAGTTCTTTCATTGTTCTAAAAAACCTTTTCCTTCATAAAGAGTTTATTTTCCAGCCTTCCTCAGAAGCATTTTTGTGATATTTATGCCCAGATTGGATTGTGTGAGTTAGATTTCCAAATTCTATTATGAACCCGATTACAAATTTTCCATCCATATTAGGTGTATCACCAAATTTACAGTTTTATTTCTTTATAGTTTCCTTCTTCCCCTTTTCCAAAATAGAAAAATCATACATTCCAATAGAATATTTTAAGAGAACCAGCCCACAATTTGGAGGTTCAAACTCATTATAGGTCACCCATAGCCTGAGTTTGTCCCCATGTTTCGAAGGATTACAAAGTGACATAGCTTTGCATAAGGGTGCAATCCTCATCGACAACATTTATATTGTGAGCTAATCCTCATCATGGTTTTTCCCTTCTTAGGTTTTCCACATAAATCTAGTGTTCTACTGTGCATGGTGTTTTGATGTGTTGTTTCATTTGTTTACATTCATGTGAAATCTAATTAAGGGTTGAATGTTAATGAGGGTTTGATGTTTTAATGTAAAATTTGTTCAACCCCCTCTTAGTTTTCTTGTGTGTCTAACAATTGGTATTAGATCAAGGTTCCTTGGAAGAAGCTTAACCACTTGAGGTAGATCTAGATGGTGCACAGGAAAGGTGTCAAGGTACCTTTTTTTGATGGAACAAATTATGCATTTTAGAAGATCAGGATGGAAAGCTTTCTTGTCTCATTAGGGTTCAGTGTATGGAAGTCAGTTGAAAATGGATATACTATGTCTGTTGGTGGTCTGACAAGTGATGATGAGATCAAGGACTATGAGAATAATGACAAAGCAAGGAATTCTCTTTTGAGTGGTCTTTCTGATTCAAAACTTGTGAAGCTCAAGAGATCTAACAGAAGTTGGAAAGCATCTATGAAGGACATGTCAAGGTCAAGCAAGCAAAGATGTAGAATTTGAAGATCAAGTTTGAAACCCTAAAGATGTCAAAGGATGAAGATATTGCAAGCTACATGCATAGAGTAGATGAAGTTGTCAATTCCAATGATGGCCTTGGTGGAAAGTTGGAGGAAAATAAAGTGGTAAAGAAGGTACTAAGAACTCTTCCTAAATCTTATAGTGCTAAAGTTTCTGCTATTAAAGAGGCTCAAAATTTGGATCAGTATACTAGGGATCAATTGTTTGGTGCTTTAACTACTTTTGAACTAAGAGAGTTTGGTTGAGATAATTCAAGAAAAGAGAGTACTTTTAAGGTTAGCAAGACAAATTAATGATGAATTAGATCCAAATAATCTTGATGAAGTGAAGAAAATTTTGTAAGAAGATTGATTAAGGGCATTGGAAAATACAAAGGTAAGTTACCTTTCCAAATGTTTTAACTGTGGAAAGATAGGCCATTATGCTTCAAAATGTCCAGCCAAAGTTCCAAATGACAAATACAAGGATAACAAAGGTAAATATGTCAAGAGGAGTTATTATGTTAAAGAAGATGCTAGCATATCTAATGATGAGTCTGACTACCTAGATGATGAAAGTGATGAATGCTTGTTCATGGCTTTCAATTTTGGAACTAATTCTATTGTCTCTGAAACATGTATGATGGAAATTTCTTTAGAAATAGGTCACAATATCAAAGGAACTATGGTGACTTCTTTTCATGCAAGAGAGGAGAAAAAATTCTAGATAATTGATAGTGGATGCTCAAATCATATGGCATGTGATAAGAGTAAGTTTGTTAAACTTGAGAAGTTTGATAGTGGTCTTGTTAAGTTTAGAGATGATACATCTGCTAAGATCTGTGGAAAAGGTTCAATTAGTTTTGATGGCAAGCATAAAATAGATGATGTTCTTTATGTCAAGGGTCTCTAGCATAATCTTCTAAGTATAGTACAAATGTGTAGCAAAGGATATAACCTTGTGTTTTAGGATGATAGTTGTGAGATCAGAAAAGAAAACTCTAGAACTCTGGTTGCTATAGGAAGAAGGACAGAAAGAAATGTTAATCAGTTGAAAGGTGCTAATGGTAAGTGCTTTATGACTCAAATCAATGAAAGTTGGCAATGGCATAGAAGAATGTGTCATATCACTTTTGATAGCCTAGTGAGGATTAGTTCTACTCAAGTTGTGAGAGATCTGCCGAGAATTACAAAGCCTATCAATGCAATTTGCAAGCAATGTCAGGTTGGGAAGCAAACAAGAAAGAGGTTCAAAATAAAAGAATATTCTACTGCAGGACCTTTGGAGGTGGTGCATACAGACGTATGTGGACCCACAAGAATAGGAATCTTTCAAGGTGATAGGTATTTCATGTTATCAATTAATGATTACTCTAGAATGACTTGGGTAACCTTTCTCAAAGAAAAATTAGAAACTCTAGATAAGGTTAAAGCATTTAAAGCTATGGTTGAGAATGAAATAGATGTGAAAATCAAGTGCTTGAGGTCTGTTGGAACCATATTAATTTTTTCACAGGTTCTAATGTTTTTCCTCAAGCTCGTGTCATTAGGTTGATGGATTTCCATACTTAGGGTTCTTTGCATACTTGAAGAAACACTAAACCCTAAGCCCTCATGCCAAAATGTAATGTAAGGTTCAAAATCATTATATTCCTTTAGTGACTGCTTGTCTCCCATTGCCTATGTTTTAAGTTACTCCTGGTGTCCCCCTTCATACATTGTCTAACCGACCCCTCGCCAAGTAATTACCTTTTCTAGCCTGTGCCTTGAAAATCTTTATTTTTACACACCAAGGTCCGGTCCTAATAACTCCTTTTTGATAGGTGGTAGTGTATGGTTTTATTTCTACCATTTCACCAATAATAAAATATTGATAAAATCAGTGCCTGTAGAATTGCGGAAGAAGTGACAGCAGGTTGGTGACTCTCAAGGGTGGTAGGATGGTGGGCACAGAAGAAGAAGCAAGAAGGTTTCTTTACATTTCCATCATTCTGCCATACTTCACCAAGAGGACCCTCTGAATGATCATGAAATAAGGTGCCAGCCCGTAAAAGATTGTTTCCAATTATTGCAAAGGGAATAGCAGTGGGTCCTATCCGGAGTAAAAGATAATTTTAAATGTTTCTGTCTTTCCACCAAGCTTTATTCACAGCCCCAAAAAATATTTACAGAATGGCAAAAATTTTTGACACATGGCATTTTGAAAGGCTGGGACTAGTGCATTAAATAAAGCAAGAATATGACGTGTCATTTCTCAGTGGACATGACCACTTGGAGAGTTATCCTAAATTGCATGCAGCTAATCCACTGGTTGTCTGCCATTCCGCTGGGACCACATCTCTGGCCGTATCCCTCGCCTACGAAACTATGAAATATGGTCTTAACTATACTACAGGGGAGATATTTTCTCAGGATCATGATTGGGAGAACTACCCAAGTGGCAAGTCATCATTAGGGAAAGAAAGCATTACTCTCCCACCTCATAAAGGACCAAATCAGTGTTGTTCAAACTGAGCCAGCTAAGATTAGGATCAATGGCTAGAATTAAAAAGTGTGACAAGGAGATATGTTGGCGATGATCTGTAGTGCTTCATTACAAGCATTAACTGCTCAGGCATGTGCAGAGTCTCCATCGCTGCCACTACATAGGAATTTATTAAAAAAAAAGATTTAGCTTATGTAGGCTCAACCTTTGGAAATTCATGCTTCTACCTAAATTGTCATTTCATCTACTATGTGATGAAATTTGACATAATGACAGTGCTAAATTGAGGAAACCAAGACATCTGACCTGGCATGATTTAATGCAAGAAGTGATGTTCCTAGTTATGTGGAATTATGAAATCCATTTTTTCTATTCATTTGTGGTAATCTTCATAGGATTTCCATTTATGACTGAAATGCCTTGAAATGAATGGAATTAATTGGACCAAAGATGTGTGGATGTATTCGGCATCCTAAAATTTCTATAAATAGACAAGTGCTGATGTTACCCCGTATACTATTTGAAACATGCTGACAATATGGCTTTCCCATGTTCCTATGTGTTTTTTTTCTCCCCTATTCTATTAGGTTTTCTTCCTTGTTCTCATGGCTATCAACTTGTCCTTACAGAATTAGGAGACTTGGATTTTTCTTCCTTTAGAAAGGCAGTGCAGTGAATGCTCTCATTATGTTCTTTGATGGCATTTGAGGAGTACATGGCTCTAATGGCATCTGATAATGCATCCATCATCAAAGGCCTGACTCCTTTTCCTACCAACATGGAAGCTGAACATAAAGTTGCGATGCGGTTACACCGGCCTCTTCTCACAACTACATCTTTTGGTTATTAAAATTTGTAACTTCTTTGAACTTAAGCTTGAAGCTTCTCTGCTCCCTTATCTCTATAAAAGGGAATTCAAGGCTTATGAAAAGATATTGGTTCGAGGTCATGTTTTCAGGCTTAGTCTGTAATATGAGATCAATCTGATTAAGGGGGAATTGTAAATAGTTTATTTCTATAATAAATCAGTCATCCATTTCCAAGTTTTTATTTTTGAGTTTTAAGATGTCTTTATAGATCTGCAAAGACTATGTTATAATTTATTGAATGGTTTACTTTACAAATTATGTTGAGTCTTCAGAGTATACTGTCTCCTACTTCATGTATACATTTTTATATTTATGAATATATTTGATTAAGGATCAGGTTTATTCATCGCCACAATCTTCCCTGTGTTGTATATTTTTCTTGTAGCATTCTCTCAAGTAGTGAAATAATTGGCTACCAGAGGATATATAATGTATTTTAGGTTTACAAGGATAATTAACTATGGTAAACTTCAAGATTAGTAAAGTGTTTTAATGTAAGGAATTACTATATCTTTACAGTAAACTAAGTTTTATTATATCATAGTTCTTTGGATGTTTCTGTAAGTTTCTTGACTCTATGACCCTTGGATAGGCACTAGTCTATTCATGAATACTATACTAGGTTTACATCCTTTTAATCACCCTCATCATTATTTCAAAAGAAATCAGCACATTTTCCCTTCCAAAAATAGGTGTTAGAAGTTAAGATTATTTTACATGTTCCTCTACAAAGAAACAAAATAAAAGCTTAAGGCATTAGCCCATCTCTTTACTTTATCAGACATTCTTAAAGTAGTCTTAAAGGAACATATCTATCATTGGAGCAGTGTTATTGAGCAAATATTTCATGAACCCCCATCCATTTGAATAGAACATTGTCTTCCCCAATAAGGAAGGTGATGCAGGAGCATCCAAGGTGTATGGGCAATCCTGTATCAACCAAAATATGTTTAATTTTTATGTTGCATTTTTGGAGTGGTTTGAATTTCATATTTTAATTTTATGAAATTCATTTTGCTATGCATTTGGATGTCATATTATATTTTAAAATTTAAAATATGAATTTGAAGTTAATTTGAGAAAAACAAGATAGTGGAGATAGTGGGAATTGTGATTTAAAATCACAAAATCTAGAAAAAACGAAAAAGGGGGAGTTGGTTTTTTTGGAGGTTTACAATTAAATTAGAAAATTGAAGATTCCCAAATCCCTAAAAAATAGGGCTGGAGAGAGTGGGTGTCCAAGTTAAGGAAAGTAGATTTTTATTTAATACATGAAAAGCAAGAATGCTAAAAATAGCACCACCACAAAGCATGGCAAGGCACAAAGTTTGAACGGCTTATTTTAGTCAATTTATTTGATTAAAATAAATGAAATTGGATATTTTACAGGAGGGGGACATTTCATTTTGGAGAGTAGGCTGGAAATGTATTGAAATGCAAATAAATTTATTGAAATTACATTTCATTCCAAAAAAAGACGAGATACAAAAAGGAATTGGAATTCATTTTGAAGGGAAGTTTTTTTTCAAGTTGAAGTAGAGATAGAGGGGAGGCATGGCTGACCTCCAAGAGGGTTTTGGAAGTGTGCTATTGTATATTTGGAGCTGTTTGTACAGCCATTGAGATTCCAGGAGAATCAACTATAGTTGCATAGTAGTTTGTTGTGATTTTGTAGGAGTTGGAAAGGAGAAGTTTTATAAAACTTTGGTTTTCTGTAGCAAACCATTTTGTAGTTGATTTTTGTATCTTTGTAAGGGCTTGTTGCAGCCCCATTGTCCTTTTTGGACTGATGTAATTTTCTTTTTGTTAAACTAGTTAAATATATGAAAATTCGTTGTAAGTTGCAAACTAGATTTGCAAATAATTGTTGCAAGTTTTAATTTCTATTTTTGTGTGTGTGAAATATATATGTGAGGGCTATTTATTCCTTCTCCTCTACATCAGAAGGATATCCAAAGACTAGGAGCACCCTCCTTGGTTTAACAGAGCCTAAAGTGTAGAGGAATCCTGTTCATTGGCCAATCCCTCAAGGTAGGTCAGTTATTAGAGAATGGATATCCTATAGATCTATGTATATTTTCCTTGAGATTAGGTTGGGAATTTAAAACAACCAACAAGGTTAGATAGAGGTGGTGAGTTCACCTCCAATGAGTTTAACAATTTTTGTGAAGATCATGGAATAAAAATGCATTTGTCAGCTCCTAGGACTCCTCAGTAGAATGGAGTTGTGGAAAGGAAGAATAGGACAATTTAGGAAGCAACAAGGACAATGATGAAAGAAGAAAATCTACCAAATGTCTACTAGAGAGAAGCTATTCACACTACAGTTTACATACTAAACAAAGTGCAAGCAAGAGTAAATAGTTCAAAGACTCCCTATGAGCTATGGTATGGAAGAACTCCTACTATTAAATATTTCAAAGTGTTTGGAATCAAATTATATATTAGGAGAGATGAAGAAAACTTGGGAAAGTTTTATGCAAGATTAGATGAAGGAATCTTCCTTAGATATTCTACAAAGAGAATGGCTTATAGATGCTACAATAAGAGGCTAAAGAAGATAGTCAAAAGTGCAAGTGTCAAAGTGGATGAAGAACAACATTAAAGATCAATGCTGATAGAAGGATATGAATCTAATGAGTCTTCTTGCAGAGAAGAAGAAAAAAGAAGAAGAAAAGGAAAAGGAGATGCAAGTTGAAGAAGAAGAAGCTCTAGAAAGGAATCCTAAGACTCCTAAGTATGTGCAGAAGAATCATTCTAAGGATCAAATCATTGGAGATAAGAACAAAGGTGTATTGACAAGAAGAAAAGTTTCTATGATAGAAGAATAGGTAAATTTGTGCCTACTTTCTAAATTAGAACCTAGAACCTAAGACAGTGATTGAAGCATGCAAAGATGAATATTGGATCAAAGCTATGGAAGAAGAGTTGATGCAGATTGAGAAGAATCATACTTGGGAACTAGTCTCAAGACTAGCAAACAAGAATGTGATAGGAACTAAATAGTGTTATGGAAGAAATTGAATGAGAATGGGGAAGTTGTTAGAAATAAGGCTAGGCTTGTGTGTAAGGGGTACTCGCAAGTGGAAGGAATGGATTATGAGGAAAAAATTTCTCTGGTTACAAGAATGGAGGCCATTAGAATGTTTTTGTCCTTTGCAGCACATAAGGACTTCAAAGTTTATCAAATAAATGTAAAGTCTACATTCTTGAATGGAGACTTTGAAGAAGAGGTATACATTGAACAATAGGAAGGCTTTCAATCAGATGATCCTAATATGGCCTGCAGATTGAAGAAGGCATTGTATCAACTCAAACAGGCTCCTAGAGCTTGGTATGCAAGATTGGATTGGTACTTCTTACAACAGGGATTCAATAAAGGTACTGGAGATAGCAATGTTTACTTCAAAGTTGAGAGAGATCAAATTTTGATTGTGGTTGTGTATGTTGACAACATAATCTTCGGAGGAAATGAGGCAATGTGTAGGAAATTTGTAGAAGAGATGTAAAATGAGTTTGAGATGTCGATGTTTGGGGAGATGAATTTCTTCCTTGAGCTACAAATTAGTTAGAAAAAAAAGGGTATATTCATTTCATAATCAAAGTATGTCAAGGAAATGTTGAAGAAGTTTGGAATGGAAGACTCTAAACCAGTAAGTAGTCCTATGATTACTGGTTGTAAGTTAAGTAAGAATGATGAATCTCCTAAGACATATCAGAGAAAGTATAGATCAATGATTGGTGGACTGCTATACCTAATTGTTACTAGACTAGATATCATGCATGCAGTTTGTTTTGTGGCTAGATTTCAAGAAGATCCTAGAGAACCACATGTTGCAATAGTCAAGAGAATATTCAGATATTTGTAGGGCACTCTGGACTATGGCCTATAGTATCCAAATGATACCAATTTCTCTTTGAGTGGTTATACTGATGCATATTGGGTAGGTTGTGTGGTTGATAGAAGTACAAGTGGAGGTGCTTTCTTTCTTGGAAACAGATTAGTATCTTAGCTAAGAAAAAAGTAGGATTCAGTGTCATTATCTACTATAGAGGAAGAATATATTGTTGTAGCATCTTTTTGCACACATGTGTTATGGATGAAGCAAACATTGATGGATATTAGAGTATCAAATGATGAATTTCTATTTTGTGTGATAATACAAGTGCTATCAGCATTTAAAACAACCTGATAATGCATTCAAGGACAAAGCATATCTCAATCTGGTATCACTTTCTAAGAGAGAAGGTTGCAAAAAATGAAGTGAAGATAGAGTATGTGCCTACAAAAGACCAAGTTGCAAATATTTTCACAAAGCCTCTTCCAAAACATACATTTGAGTATCTCTGACTGAAGTTAGGGGCTATTGCCCCTCCTTTCAACTAGATGCATAAGATTTTCACATCAGTTTAGTGAAGCAATTCAAGATTCTTTCTTTGTTCTAGACTGATGAAGGCTACCTCTTAGGGAGAGCAGGTAGTGGTGGTTTTTGGTTTGTACAGTCAGGGGGAGAAAGTGTTTTCATTTATGTGGAAAGAGATGAGTTGGTTATAGGTGCCCCCTAGGGGAGAGAGAGAGAGAGAGAGAGAGAGAGAGAGAGAGAGAGAGAGAGAGAGAGAGAGAGAGAGAGAGAGTTGCCCTTTGTTGATGTTGTCAAAGGGGGTGAGTAGAAGGAAAAAGAGTCAGTTGCAGATATTATCCTTTACCATTGATGTCAAAGGGGGAGAGATACAAGTTGGGAGAGAGTTGGTTGAAAAACCATAGAGTAGGAGAGATAAAAGTTTAATAAGGGAGAGATGTTGGTCATACCATGGAGCAAGGAGAGAGAATGTGTGAAAATAGAAGGATGCTCAAGTAAGGGGGAGTGGTTCTTGAGAGCAGAAGATAATGAGTTGCTTTTGTTGTTGATGGTTTTCATTAGGTGTTGCCATCAATGACAAAGGGGGAGATTGTTAGTAAGTATTACACTATGTTGTCATTAGTGTTGTCATTGATGTCAACCTCTTATGTAGTTGTGATGAGTAAGTGCTTATGGATGACAACCTCTAGTATGCTGAGATTTTGAGAAGGTATTGCAGATGTTGTGATTGTATTGAGAAAGTGTTTTTGCTTCTTAGCTTCCAAGTGTATACACCTAAAAATGACATGACTCTGTCCAAATAGATATTTTTAATATTTATTTAAGTCTACATTCCTCTATCAATAAATAAACA
This sequence comes from Cunninghamia lanceolata, assembly GCA_027924645.1. Taxonomy (NCBI): domain Eukaryota; kingdom Viridiplantae; phylum Streptophyta; class Pinopsida; order Cupressales; family Cupressaceae; genus Cunninghamia; species Cunninghamia lanceolata. The sequence continues at coordinate 3,608,013 of BSBN01000071.1, read as the reverse complement.
AACAAATTTATTTATTCGATTCATATTCCTCTAAGTTAATTAAATATCAAAATATTTAATTACCTCTTCTAAAGTCAAAATTAAATAAAATCTTTTATTTAATTTATTCCTTCCAAACAATTAAATAATTTCTAATTATTTAATTAAGTCATTTATTCCTCCAGATTTAAATAAATCAATTAAATTTATTTAAATCCTCTCAATCTTTAAAAATAAAATATAATCAAATATTTTATTTATTCTTCCAAATCATGCACAAACAAACAAATAAATTTATTTATTTAATTTGCTTTCTTATCTTCTAATTCCTCAATTAAATAAATTTATTTATTTAATTTACTTTCTTATCTTCCAAATCTTCTAAAAAGAAATTCTTCTTGTCATACAAAAGCAAACGACTGAGTTAATTGATTTAAAGCAAATCTGTTTTATCAACAAAGCTCTTAAATTAGAAAAATATATTCTAATTTAAGAAATAAAAACTCATCCTCATCTAGAAAGAAGTTAACTCAACAAAGGATCTTTTTGAATGACACATGTCCTTCTATTCATGCACATTCTCTCAAACATTCTCTTCCGTTGATCTTCTTATTTCTTCTCCACCATTGATCTTCTCTCACACAACTCTATAAATACAACCCCCTTCTTCTATTTCACAATATCCATGATTCAAGTAAACTTATGTTGTAGGAACTATAGCGTGCCATTGGCACCCCTACCATCACTTCACCTATCATCCACTCACATTTGTGTTTGAAGCTCATCTTCAAATACAACAAGTATCATAGCCATTTCTCCTTGTCATCTTGAGGAATCGAAGTGAGGAAGCAAGCTTCCTGAGGGCCAAGCTTCATCACATCAAGGTCAAGAAAGAATAGGCGAGTAATGGAAGTCGAAAGGTAAAGGTTGTAAGTATCTCTCTTTGTTGTTTTAAATCTCCTTTTACCTTCATATTTCATTGATGTTTGGGTTTTTATTATTAATTTGATTATCCCATTTTTACCCTTACACCAAGTACTTTTGAGAAAAAATGTATAAAGAGTGTATAGTGAGATAGACATGTGTTTTGTATTGTGCTCTACATTTCTTCAGTCTTGATGTTATTCTTGTGCAATTTGGATATGTTGATCAAAGGTGTTCAGAGGTGTTATATCCATAGTTTTAGGTTCTGGATCGTGTGGTAGAAGTTGTGTTCACTAGTGTGTGGATTGTGAAGCGGGTTACATGGGAGAAATGGAATTGCTCCACATTTCTCTACGTTGAGGTTTCTTGTCTTGCAGATTTGGGAATGTGCTGATATTGTTTGTATCTATCTTCCCTTGGAGTGGTTCATGTTTAGATTCTCCACAAGGTTGGATTCATGAGTTGTTGTCTATGGCAGTTTGACTGGTTACATAGGATGGTTGTGTTCTCCATTTGTGTGTGGTTGCGGTAGTGTTGTTGGATATTATGTTGGTGTTGGAATATTCTAGAATGTTGTGTGATGTTGTTATGTGGTCTGCGAGTTGTTTCTGGACCTGGTGAAGCATGAACTTAATTGCTTAAGGGCATTAATTTAGGTTTGGCCAACCTAGTGTGTTAGTGCTAATTGTGGATGTGCTTCATTTCTTATGGAAGCATGGTGTAGCATGTCAGTGTAGATTTGGGTCCTAGTTAATCCTTTGTATGGTCCACCTTCACTTCTTTCCAACGCAGAGGTGTTTGGTGCCGACCTACTTGGTGTTTGCATGTTTGAGGTGCATACGTTTTATTGTAGCTAACTTGAAGATGTTTTTCAAGTTGTGTATGGTATAAATGCAAGGTGTAAGGGTAAAAATGGGATAATCAAATTAATAATAAAAACCCAAACATCAATGAAATATGAAGGTAAAAGGAGATTTAAAACAACAAAGAGAGATACTTGCAACCTTTACCTTTCGACTTCCATTGCTTGCCTATTCTTTCTTGATCTTGATGTGATGAAGATTGGCCCTCAGGAAGCTTGCTTTCTCACTTCGATTCCTCAAGATGAAAAGGAGAAATGGTTGTGATGCTTGTTGTATTTGAAGATGAGCTTCAAACACAAATGTGAGTGGATGATAGGTGAAGTGATGGTAGGGGTGCCAATGGCGCACTATAGTTCCTACAACATAAGTTTACTCGAATGATGGATATCTGAAATGGAAGAAGAGGGTTGTATTTATAGAGTTGTGTGAGAGAAGATCAATGGTTGAGAAGAAATAAGAAGATCAATGGAAGAGAATGTTCGAGAGAATGTGCACGAATTGAAGAAGGACATGTGTCATTCAGAAAGAAACTTTGTTGAGTTAACTGCTTTCTTGATGAGGATGAGTTTTTATTTCTTAAATTAGAATTTATTTTTCTAATTTAAGAGCAAAGTTGCTTTAACTCAGCTTTTGCTTTTGTATGACAAGAGGATTTTATTTTTAGAAGATATTGAAGATTTTTTAGAAGATAAGAAAGCATAATTAAATAAATAAATTTATTTAATTACTCGTAGATAATTTTGAAGAATAAATAAAATATAAAAATATATTTTATTTTGTGGAGATTTAATTTAAATAAATTTGCATTTTATTTAAATTAGGAAGAATAGATGATTTAATTAAATAACTAAAATTATTTAATTATTTAGTAGAATAAAGTTTGATGTAGATGAAATTAATTAAATAAATGCAATTTATTTAATTAAATGGGAGAAAGTGAGTCAAATAAATTTATTTATTTATTTATTTATTGATAGAGGAATGTGAAGATAAAATAAATATTTAAAATATTTATTTAAGTAGAGTCATGTCATTTTTAGGTGTATACACAAGGTAAATTGTTGGAGAAGGTGTGTGGTGTGTTATGGTGTGAAATGTAATCAAGTGTAGCCTTTAATGATTAAGGCTACTGGAAGTAGTGAGCATAAGGTGTCTACATTTCAGTGTACCTGAAGTTACTGGAGATAGTGAGCTAAAGGTTGTGGATGGTGTAGAGTTTTTGTGGTGGATCCTCCTGTTACTATGAGATAGAGATCTCTTTGTAACAATCTTCTTCTTTCTTCTTTCTAATCTGGTAATGAGCCATTGGCAGTGAGCCCTTCTTTCTTTCTGGATAGTGAGTCCTTTGGGTAGTGAGCCCTTTGACAATGAGCCTATTTTATTCGGTGTTACTATTCATTTATATTGTGACCTAATCCTCACCATGGTTTTTCGCTTCTTGGGTTTTCCACATAAATCTGGTGTTCTACTATGCATGGTGTTTTGATGTGTTGTTTCATTTTTTTTACATTCATGCTAAATTTGATTAAGGGTTGAAAGTTAATGAGGGTTTGATGTTTTAATGTACAACTAATTCAATGCCCCCCTCAGTTGTCCTGTGTGTCTAACATCTTGATTATCTTTTAAGTTAGCTAGGATTTTAGTTTGTTTATTTGACATTTTAGTATACAAAAGCAAAATCTCAATAATGTAAAGTAAGCCCTCCACTGTGAGCTTCTCAACCCACTCTTATGTTGCCTTTCCCAAGAATTTATACATATTAATCTGATCAATAACTTTAGCACTTACACCTTTCGAAGGATCTTTCATAGGAGTATCCATGGTAGCATCCAAAGGCTAGGATGTAGTATCTACAATGGACCTAATGTATGAGGTGAACATATTTACCTACTCCTCTAACAATTCATTCTCCTTCTCCCTTTCTTCCAATCTAGAGGCAAGGATTTCTACTGAAATCTTGGCATTATGAACATCAACCTGCATAAAAGGGGGTACTAGGTCCACTTTGCTAATGTAAAAATCATGAATAGAGACATCCTTCTCCTCTTTCTCAACCATGGGTTCTGCAATCTCTACATTGGATCTACCATGAGTCTAGACATCCTTTTTGCTTTCTTTGGAGTTTAGTCTAACTTCAAAATCCTAGCAACAACATTAAACTATTGAAATGCACCAGACAACTGAGAGGGGGGGTGAATAAGTTGTCTTCAAAACTTTGACCACTTAAGAACATTAACACATCAAACACTTGTTCACTGTTATTTAGATTTGATCATGAAAGCATGATACAAGAAACTTAACATAACAACATCATCAACACATGAGACACCAAGTTTTTACATGGAAAACCCTAAAAGGGAAAAACTACGGTGGGTGTTAGCCCATAGAAATATATAAGTTATAACAATACCAAAAAATAGAGGCTCACTACCCAATATGCTCACTGTAAATGTTGAGGCTCACTACCAATATTGGCTCACTACCAAAGGGTGGCGCAGTACCAAGGGATGACTCACTACCAAAGAATGGTAAACTGATTTGGTAGCATCTATTCCATGCCTAAGTTCAGTGCCATTGAAGCACAATATAACTCCTCTACTCTGCTCTTACTACACTTCTTATCTTATCTTTTCATTTTCTCACAAGGAAATCCTTTTCACAACTACATTACATGTTTTTATAAAATTCTTCAACCTTGGAATGTACATCAAGGTCGGCATTACATTCATCAACCATTGGAACAATCTCCAAGGTTGGCATTACATTCATCAACCATTGGAACAATCTCTAAGGTTAGCATTACAAACACACACAGAAATAGGTCTGGACCTAAACAAGCTTTGCTAAGGTAAAGATGTATACGAATCATGTTATACCTTAGCTAGGACTCAAATGCAATCTTCCACATCACAACATGCTTCCACAATCATCAATGCATCCCTGCAAGTAATGAAAACAACCAAGTCAGCCAAGAATGGTGTTAAAATTAAGTCTTCTACGAATAGTCTTCACCCATGATCCAAATTTCTCTCTGCAGAGCAATTCAAAGGTAGGAACACAATCATGAGACATCCACAAGCACATTGTAATCACCAAGAACAACCGCACAATCTCTAACCACTATGTCAAGAAGATTCTTCAAACTAGAGCACATAAACAACACTGTTATCTATTGTCAAAAAGAAAAGATAGCTTGCGGACCACTAAATGATGAACCATTGGAGTTGGAGGTACTTATCATCTTCCCATACCTAACTCTAGAACTGCAGATCATAATACTTCAATGTAGAGGAATGCAGAGCAAAATATATTCTCCCTATCACCAATGAATGTACAGAAAAAGTAGTTTTTACTCTGGTGAACATTACTCACTCAAATATTCATACCAAAGGCTCAAACTTGAAACATAGCATCTTCAGACATGCCTCTAAACAAATTACAATCCACAGATAAAGATATTCATTCTACAAGAAATGCGGAGCAATCTTCTGGACTGTTCTTCAATAAACAAAGATACTCTTCTACACACTGTTTCCATTGGAGGAGCAAATTTTCTCAAAAGCACTTGGAAAATCAATATCAGGATCACTTAAATAAGCCAATACAAAGCATCTAACTCATCAAATTAGGAGCACAGTTGACACCAATGACAACACAGGTATGTTGACATCAATGTCAACACAAGTATGTTGACATCAATGACAACACCAGTTAGGCACATACTAGCAACAATCTCCCCCTTTGTCATTGATGGAAACATATGATGTGAAAAATTATAAAGACCATCAAGACAGGATTCTCCCCCTTTCTCTTTACACATCTGCATTCTTTCTCCCCTTGAGTTTTTTACATGATTTCTCTCCCCCTTTGACATCAATGGCAAAAGGCACATACTTGCACTCTGTTGCTCTAATCAGACTAAAATTTTTCTTATCAATACTTGTTACTTATTATTAGGAATCATCTAGCTACTCCCCATGAGAGGTAGCACTTAAAACATCAATCCAGATCAATGAATGATGCTCTAAGCTTCACTGGATTGATGCATTCTCATGCATCTTAGTTCAAAGCAAGAGGGGTAATAACCCCTAACTTTTCCTTGAGATACTCAAAGGTATCCTTAGGCAGAGGCTTAGTAAAAATGTCTGCAAGCTAGTCCTTGGTAGACACATATTCCATCTTGACTTCATTCTCTATCACTTTCTCTCTCAAAAAGTGATACCTTATAGATATATGCTTTGTTCTTGAGTGCATCACTAGATTCTTTGAAATATTTATAGCACTTGTATTATCACAGAAGATTGCAACTAGATATTCATACATAACTCTTATGTCCTTAAAAGTCTACTTCATCCATAACACTTGAGTGCAACAACATGCTGCTACAATATACTCTGCTTCTATAGTGGATAAGGAAATTAAATCTTGCTTTTCACTTAACCATGAAACCAATCTATTACCCAAGAAGAAAGCACCTCCACTTATACTTTTTCTATCATCATCTCTGACCCAATCTACGTCTATATAAGCACTAAGAGTGAAATCATTATCCTTTGGATACCATAATCCATGATCTAGTATGCCTTTTAAATACCTCAAGATTCTCTTAACTACCATCACATGTGACTCTCTTGTATCAGCTTGAAATCTTGTAACAAGACAAACTGCATGCATTATATTAGCTCTGGTTTGAGTTAGATAAAGCAATCCTCCAATCATGGATTTGTACCTTTTCTAATCAATCTTGGGTAACTCATCACCAGTTACCATGGGAGTACATACCAGTTTAGAGTCTTACATCCCAAACTTCTTCAACAACTCTTTCACATATTTAGATTAAGATATGAAAATTCCTTTATATGATTGATTAATTTGCAGACCCAAAAAGAAATTCACTTCACCATACATAGAGATCTCAAACTCATTTTACATTTCACCTACAAACTTCATGTACATGACTTCATTGCCTCCAAAGATAATGTCATCAACAAAGACTACAACAATCAAGATCTGGTTATCATTAATTTTGGAATATAAATTGCTATCAAAAGTGCCTTTACTAAATCCTAATTGCAACAAATACTTGTCTAGCCTTGTATACCAGGCTCTGGGGGCTTGCTTCAGTCCATACAAGGATTTCTTTAATCTACACACCATATCACCTATTTTTGATAATTGACATGCTTCTAATTGCTCAATGTAGACCTCTTCTTCCAACTCACCATTTAAGAATGCAGACTTAACATCCATCTCATACACTTTGAATTCTTTGAATGTATCAAATGCCAAAAAAAATCTAATTGCTTCAATTCTTGCCACAGGAGTATAGGTCTCTTCAAAATCTATTCCTTCAACTTGAGAGTATCCTCTACATACCAATCTTGCTTTGTTCCTTACTACTTCACCATTCTCATTCATCTTGTTTTTGAAAACTCATTTGGTGCCAATCACATTCTTATCAGTAGGTCTAGGAACTAGTTCCCAAGTTTGATTCTTTTCCATCTACATCAGCTCCTCTTCTATAGCTTTTACCCAATTTTCATCATTGTAGGCTTCATTCACAATTTTAGGATAAACTTTTGAAAGCAAACAGTAATTCACTTGTTCTTCTGCAGCTCTTTTTCCTTGTTAATATCTCTTTACTTTTGTCTCCTATAATCTGATCTTCAGAATGACTAATTCTTACATACCTAGGAGTCTTGGCAATGCTTTCTAGAGCCTTTTCTTCTTCATCTTGATTGTCTTCCTAATCAACTTTTTCTTCATTTGTTATGGTAGTAGACTCATCTAATTCATAGCCACTTAGATCTGAAATTCTTCCTTTGTATTCATCGACCTTCACATTTGCATTCTCAACAATCTTTTTTAGCCTTTTGTTGTAGCACAGGTAGGCCTTACTCTTGGTAAGTATTCAAGGAAGATTCCTTCATCACACCTTTCATCAAACTTCCCTAGATCTTTATCTCTTCTGATATAGCATTTGCTTCCAAAAAATTTGAAATATTTTACTGTACGAATTCTTTGGTACCACAATTCATAAGGAGTTTTAGTACCATTACCTTTAACTTGAACCCTGGTGCAGGAGCACCAAGAGGATCATGAAGATCCATGATTGTTTTTGTTTGTTCCATGTTTGTTCATGTTGTAATAAGGTCTTGGAAGACCATTCTCATGTTGTAATAAGGACCATGTCCAAAAACTTCTCTTGTTGATGTCATGTTATAATGGAGCAGTCATAAGGTGTAATAGGCAGTCATATTTGTAAGCCTTCTAAGGCATGTAAGAGGCAGTCATGGAATCATGGGGACAGTCAAACATTGTCATGCATCATAAGCCTTTTGGCATATGTCAAGGAGTGATGGACCTTGTCAAAAGCTCAATTACATTGTAAAGGTGTTTGAAGGCATTGTCAAGTCTAAAACACAACCAATGCCTATAATAAACCATGTAATTAGTTGTTGTTTCTAAATAGAGAGGGCAGTTCGATGGTTGTCACACCTTACCATCAACCCCAACTATCTTCTAACTATTTCAAGGTGTTATGGAAGTCTTCTTAAAGCCCTGCCAATTATCATTGTACAGGGAGAAGTCATTTGGTGAAGAAAATAGCAACAAAACCATAGTTTTCTGCCTATTTCTGTGTAACTCACTGCTACAGGCCGTACCCTACTCTTGTATGGATAGATTGTGGAAAATCATGGTGATGGAAAGTTGATAGGGTGAGTCAATATTAAAATAAACCTTGTTTGAGTTTTTGAAGCTTCTGTATTGCATAGATAATTACATTTTTCTGAAACTGGTTTGTGAAACCCTACCTTAGGGTTTTGACTGTAATTCATGCATTTTTCCTCCATTCCACTAATGTAAAACCACATAGATTAGTGGGATGGACTGTTGTGATGTTTTTTTAATGTATTTTGCAATATTTTTGGGTAGAGTAGGGGATTTGTTGTAGTTTATGTGAAAGACCCTAGCAAAACAATGTGCTAGGAGTGTGAAAAGAGCAACAACATAGGGTAATTCATGCACAGTCAGCTATGGGACCAAGAAAACCCTAAAATCCATTGTTTTACCACCCATGTGAAGTTTCCAAGGGGTATAGAGAATTTGGTGGTTCCATTCAAGGGTGGTTGCTTCACAAATTTTGCCTAATTGGGGCTCTAGGCCACTAGGAGGAGTTATAGGTTGGACCATACTTTCCAAAACAACCCATATCCATTTTGAAATATGTCATGGGGAGTCCAAATGGGTATCTCTATATTGTCTAAGATTTGATTTTGTAGGCCTATGTCAAAAGATATTGCTGACTATCTCTATTTCAAGGGCTACAAGGGTTTAGAGGCCTAAAGAAGGAAGTATCAAAATCAAGTTTTTTATGCCTTTGCCAATGGTTTCAATGAGTCCCATGGCATGTCAAATCAACCTTTCCATGATTGCTTCAAAGATGTTAATTGTTGTTCCCACTTTTGCAAGTTGATCCTTGAATTTGGGTTTTAAGTGTGAAGAAAACCTAGTCTATTTGTGAAGACCTCTACCTATCCTAGTGCCTCTACATCATAGTGGTATCAGAGCCATAAAAGGTTTTGTTGTTGGTTGTGTAAGACCTAATATATGTCAGCAAAGGAGAGTGAAGGAGAGGCTAGCAATATGCCTCCAAAGGGGATGACCACTGAGGTGGTTAAGAAGTTCAAGGAGATGGAAGAAAAGATCAAAAGTGGAGTCAAGGAAGCACTCCAAGCAGAGTTGAAGGCATTAAGGATAGAGAAGAGGATAGATGAAGGTTTTGATGATGAAGAAGAAAAAAAGGAGGAAGAAGAAGATCCAGAAGAGGTAGAGGTACCTGCAGATCAAAAACATTTCCTTGAAGCCATCAAGGAAATTGGCAAGGATTCTTCAAAGGCTCAGATGGAGATTCCCATGTCTAGTGGCAAGATGAATGTTGATGAAGTCATGGAGTGAATTGAGGCCCTAAACAACTATTTTGAATACACAGAAGTTCCTGAGAACAAGAGGGTGAAGTTTGCAAAAACTAAACTCAAAGGTGCTGCCCTTACATGGTGGAATTACACCCAAGGTGAGAGGGTAAAGAATGGGAAGAGCATGATCTCTTCATGGAGCAGAATGTTGGAGAGGATCAAGTCCCAATTCCTTCCATCAGACTATGAGGTGCAAATCTACAAGGAGATGCAAAATCTCAAGCAAAGAGATTTGGATGTGGCCACTTACACCGAGGAGTTTCACAAGTTCTCTCTTCATTGTGGATACATGGAGGATGAAAAAGGTAAAGCGGCAAGGTATCTAAATGGTTTGAGGTTTAATATCCAAGATGAAATCAGTCTACTAACCCCTGAAACCGTGGATAAATGCTTTCAAGTGGCATTGAGGGCTGAAGATAAGTTGAAGAGGAAAGGTGAGCAGCAAAATAAAGGAAGAGGTGGCAGAAATTTCAAAGGTAGGGGCAGTTTTGGAGGTAGAAATCAGTCCCAAAGAAGTCAAGGGGAATCTAGTTCCTAAGAACAAAGTGGAGAATCAAGTTCTAGAGGAGACTTTAGAGGAAGGAGACCCAATGGAAGGGGTAGATTTGGTGGACCAAGGAGAGGTCCTAATGTCTTCATAGGAAGGTGCTATAATTGCAACCAAGTGGGACATCTAGCCTTCAAATGTCCTAAAAAGTAAGCCTCAAACTCTCATGGAGGAGAGAGAAGGAACCAATTGATCCAAGAGGAAGATTGCCAAAGTGTTAACTCTTCAATTGGAAGTGCAACCCCAGTCCATGAAGGAGAAAGTTTGATGATGAGAAGAACCATGTTGAAGGTGCCTCAAACACAAGAACCCCCTCAAAGGAAGACATTATTCAGGAAAACATGCAAGGTCTATGGTAAGATTTACAAGGTAATTGTTGATTTAGGCTCAACTGAAAATTTGGTTTCTATTGAAATGGTAGACAAGTTGAAATTGAAAAGACTTCCTCATGTCAGTCCTTATAAAGTATCATGGTTGAATAAGGGGCAACAAGTTTTGGTAGATGAACAATCATGGGTAGAGTTTGAGATAGGAGAATATAAGGACAAGATTTTGTGTGATATAATTCCCATGGATGCTTTTCATCTACTGTTAGGATGTCCATGGCAATATGATGTTCAATCCCAACATGATGGTAAAACTAATTCATTCATCATAACCAAGAATGGTAGGAAGAATAGAATGGATTCATTACCTGATGAGAATGTAGAGAAGAGTGTTGGGTCAAGTGTCATGATTGTGAGTGGTAAAGAGTTTCTAGACAGCCTTAAGGAGGAAGTAACCCAAGGGTATGCTCTAATTTTGAAGCCTAAAGACAGTTCTAATTTGCATTATCCTAGTGAGGAAGAGGTTCCTAAGGAGGTGCAGCAATTGTTAGAGAAGTATAAGGGGATTATGGTAGAAGAAATGCCTAATGAATTGCCACCTATTAGGGACATAATCCATCAAATTGACTTTATACCAGGATCTACTTTGCCAAACAAAGTATTCTACAAGATGACACCTTCTCAAAATGAAGAGATTGTCAGGCAAGTGCAAGAATTTTTGGATAAGGGATTGGTAAGAAAGAGCCTTAGCCCATGTGCTGTCCCAACAGTCCTAGCCCCTAAAAAGGATGGCAAATGGAGGTTGTGCATGGATTCTAGAGCCATTAACAAGATTACTATAAGATATAGGTTCCCTATGCCGAGGATTGAAGACCTAATGGACTGTTTGGGAGAGGCTAGATACTTTTCTAAGATTGATCTTAAGAGTGGGTATCATCAAATTAGGATAAAGCAAGGGGATGAATGGAAGACAACATTCAAAACAAATGAGGGTCTTTATGAGTGGTTGGTGATGCCATTTGGTCTATCTAATGCCCCAAGTACTTTTATGCATCTCATGAATGAAGTGTTGAAGGATTTCATTGGCAAATTTGTTGTGGTATACTTGGATGGCATTCTTGTTTCAGTAGGACTATGGAAGAGCATTTGCAACATTTGGATCAGGTTTTGAAGAAGTTGCATGATGAACAATTGATGATCAACATGGAAAAGAGTGTATTCATGAAGGAATAACTCACCTATCTTTGTTTTGTCATTTCCCAAGGTAGTTTGAAGATGGATCCAACAAAGGTAGAGGCCATTTTGTCATGGACAACTCCAAAAACAACAGGTGATGTAAAACATTTTCAAGGTTTGGCAACATTTTATAGGAAGTTCATAAGGGGTTTTAGTCATCTTTGTGCACCAAATTTGGATACCATCAAAGGGGGGCAGAAATGTAAGTTTTCTTGGACAAAGGCAGCCAATGATTCTTTTGAAATTCTGAAACAAAAAGTAGCCCAATAGCCCATTCTTGTTTTGCCCAACTTTAACAAGTTGTTTGTGGTGGAATGTGATGCTAGTAGCCTTTCTATAGGGGCTGTCCTAACTTAAGAAGGCAGGCCACTTGCTTTCTTTAGTGAAAAATTGAATGATGCTAAGAGAAAGTACTCTACTTATTACTTGGAATTGTATGCAATGGTGCAAGCTTTGAAAAAATGGAGGCACTATCTTTTGCCTAAAGAGTTTATTGTTTATACTGACAACCATGCACTTAGTTTTCTGAATTCATAGGAGAAACTCAACCATAGGCATGTGAAATGGGTTGAACTCCAAGCATATACTTTCTCAATCAAACACAAGAAGGGACAGGCTAACAAAGTGGTAGATGCATTGAGTAGAAGGGTGTGTATGGTTCAAGAAATTCAGTTGCAAAGTGTAGGGGTTGGTGCTCTCAAATATATGTATCAGGATGATGAAGATTTCAAGGAGGTATATGAAGTTTGTTCACAATTTTTAGACTCTTATCATTCTGATTTTTATGATTTTTTGTTGTAGCAAGGGTTGTTGTTCAAAGGCAGCCAATTATGTGTTCCTAGTGTTCCATGAGGGAGAACATCATAAAGTAAAAACATTGTGGTGGACTAGGAGGTCACTTTGGGCTGGACAAAACATTGGATCAGGTGAAAAGGTTTTATTTTTGGCCTAAAATGCAATCAGATATCAGAAAATTTGTTGAATGTTGTAGTATTTGTCAAAGGGCAAAGGGTACTTCATCTAATGCTGGTCTATATCAGCCACTTCTTGTTCCTCATAGGCCATGGGAAAGTATTAGCATGGATTTTGTCTTGGGTCTTCCTAGGACTCAAAGAGGTTTTGATAGCATATTTGTTGTGGTGGATAGATTCAGTAAGATGGCTCATTTCTTTCCATGTAAATGCACTAATGATGCTTCACACATTGCTGGTTTGTTCTTCAAAGAAATTCTTAGAATCCATGGTTTGCCTCTTAACATTGTGACTGACAGGGATCCAAAGTTTGTAGGCCACTTTTGGCATACTTTGTGGAAGAAGTTGGGCACTCAATTGTCATTTACTTTAGCCTATCACCCTCAGATTGATGGCCAAACTGAGGTAGTGAATAGGTCTTTGGGAAATCTCATTAGATGTCTCACAAAGCATCATGGAGAGGCATGGGATATGATCATCCCTCAAGCTGAGTTTGCTTACAATGGTTCCATCAATAGAAGCACAGGAAGGAATCCATTTTAGGTTGTCTATGGTGTTCACCCAAGAGGTATTCTTGAATTGAGAAATCGCCATGGATTGGAGAGGAAGAGTGCTCAAGGTGAAGACTTTGCATTGGCCATGAAGGACATCCATGATAATGTAAGAGACACTCTTCAAAGGAACAATGAGAAGTACAAAGAGAAATAAAATGAGAGAAGGAGAGATGTACAATACAAGGTTGGGGATTTGGTCATGACACATTTGAAGAAGGAGAGACTTCCAATGGGGCATCCAACCAAACTCCTCACGAAGAAGATAGGTCCATGCCGAATTGTGCATAAATTTGGGCCCAATGCCTATGAGATTGAGCTTCCTCAAGGCTTGGCCATATCTCCTATCTTTAATGTTTCCTTTCAAAGGTGATCATAATGCAAATTTAGAGGAAGATATGATAGCAGTAGGAGATTAAGAATGGGTTAAAGGTCTTCCACCCATTCAACCCTTGAAGCTGGAATGTATCTTGGACACCAAGGTCTTGAAGAAGACTAGAAGGAAAACCTACAAATAGTTCCTTATCAAATGGAGTGGCTTACCCATTGAAGATGCCACTTGGATGAGTGAAGAAGACATCTTGAAGCATGGTGTCACAATTGCTGATTTGGTTCCTCAAGGGACTTGAGTTCTCTTTCACCCCTAGGAGTATGGTGCAGGAGCACCAAGAGGATCATGAAGATCCCTGATTGTTTTTGTTTGTTCCATGTTTGTTCATGTTGTAATAAGGTCTTGGAAGACCATTCTCATGTTGTAATAAGGACCATGTCCAAAAACATCTCTTGTTGATGTCATGTTATAATGGAGCAGTCATAAGGTGTAATAGGCAGTCATATTTGTAAGCCTTCTAAGGCATGTAAGAGGCAGTCATAGAATCATAGGGACAGTCATACATTGTCATGAATTATAAGCCTTTTGGCATGTGTCAAGGAGTGATGGACCTTGTCAAAAGCTCAATTACATTGCAAAGGTGTTTGAAGGCATTGTCAAGTCTAAAACACAACCAATGCCTATACTAAACCATGTAATTAGTTGTTGTTTCTAAACAGAGAAGGCAGTTTGATGGTTGTCACACCTTCCCATCGACTCCAACTACCCTCTAACTATTTCAAGGTGTTATGGTAGGCTTCTTAAAGCCCTGCCCATGATCATTGTACAAGGAGAAGTCATTTGGTGAAGAAAATAACAACAAAACCACAGTTTTCTACCCATTTTTGTGTAACTCACTGCTACAAGCCATACCCTGCTCCTGTACAAACAGATTGTGGAAAATTATGGTGATGGAAAGTTGATAGGGTGAGTTAGGATTCCAATACACCTTGTTTGAGTTTTTGAAGCTTCTGTATTGCATAGATAATTACATTTTTCTGAAACTGGTTTGTGAAACCCTACCTTAGGGTTTTGACTGTAATTCATGCATTTTTCCTCCATTCCACTAATGTAAAACCACATAGATTAGTGGGATGGATTGTTGTGATGTTGTTTCAATGTATTTTGCAAGAGTTTTGGGCAGAGTAGGGATTTGTTACTGTTTATGTGAAAGACCCTAGCAAAATCCTATGCTAGGAGTGTGAAAAGAGCAATAGCATAGGGTAATTCATGCACAGTTGGCTGTGGGACTAGGAAAACCCTAGAATCCATTGTTTTACCACCCATGTGAAGTTTCCAAGGGGTATAGAGAGTTTGGTGGTTCCATTCAAGGGTGGTTACTTAAAAAATTTGGCCTAATTGGGGCTCTAGGCCACTAGGAGGAGTTATAGGTTGGACCATACTGTCCAAAACAACCCATATCCATTTTAAAATATGTCAGGAGGAGTCCAAATGGGTATCTCTAGATTGTCTGAGATCTAAGTTTGCAGGCCTGTGTCAAAAGATATTGCTGATTGTCTCTATTTCAAGGGCTACAAGGGTTTAGAGGCCTAAAGAAGGAAGTATCAAAACCAAGTTTGTTCTACTTTTGCCAATGGTTTGAATGAGTCCCATGGCATATCAAATCAACCTTTCCATGATTTTTTCAAAGATGTTAACTGTTGTTCCCACTTTTGCAAGTTGATCCTTGAATTTGGGTTTTGAGTGTGAAGAAAACCTAGTCTATTTGTGAAGACCTCTCCCTATCCTAGTGCCTCTACATCAAACCTTACTTTGAATGTAGACAGCAGTATGTATAGCTTCTTTCCAAAAAACTTGTAGTAGATCTCCTTCCTTCATCATTGTCCTAGCATTCTCTTGAACTGTCTTGTTCTTTCTTTCCACAACTCCATTCTGCTAAGGAGTCCTAGGTGTAGACAACTATCTCTTAACCCTTGCTCTTCACAGAAAATGTTGAATTCATTTGATGTGAACTCACCTCCTCTATCAGACCTCAAGCATTTGATTTTCAGTTCTATTTCATTCTCAACCATTGCCTTGAAAGATTTGAACTTCTCTAGGGCTTCTGATTTGTCTCTTATAATAGTAACCCAAGTCATTCTACAATAATCATCAATAAGCAACATGAAGCACCTATCACCTTGTAGACTTCTCACCCTTGTAGGACCACAGAGATCTATATGCACTAGATCCAACAAACCAAAAGGAAATTGCTCTTTGCTCTTGAAACTTGTTCTTATCTGCTTCCCCAACTAACATTCCTTACAAATGGTATTTGTGGGTTTCACAAGCTTTGGTAAATCTCACAGCCTGACCTAAACTTATCTTCACCAAATTATCAAAGTTTATATGACACATCCTTCTATGCCACAACCAACTCTCATCTTCTTGGGCCAATAAATAGTAATCATTAGTTCCTCTTAACTAGTAAATGTTACCTCTAGTCTTCTTACCAGTAGCAATCACTATTCTAGAGCTTTCCATAATCTTGCACCCATTGTCTTTAAATCTCAGATCATAACCTTTGTCACACATCTGACCAACACTCAAAAGATTATACTTCAAAACCTTCACATATAGGATATTATCAATGTTGTGCTTTCCATCAAAAGAAATAGATCCTTTCCCATGAATCTTACCAGTTGCATTATATCCAAACCTAACCAGTCCTCCATCATACTTTTCAAAATTCACAAACTTACTTTTGTCACCGATCATGTAATGTGAGAATCCAGTATCAATAATCCATTCATCCTTATCTTTCTCAACCTGAACAACCAAAGCACTTTCTTCCATAGGTTTTTCTTCTTGTACAGAGCTAGCAGGATTAGTAGACACAGGTTCTTCTTTAATTGCAATAAACAAGCACTCATTTGCACTAGTGCTAGCATCATCAGATTCATCATATGTCACACCTTCATCATCAAGATCTCTAACATAGTAGCATTTCTTTGGAACCTTAGGTCTATTCTCAAATCTTTTTCTATTCCTTTCAATTATTTCAGGACATCTAGAAGCATAGTAACCAACCTTACCACATGTAAAACATTTGAAAGGTAATTTTCCTTTGAACTTACCAGAACCTCTTTGCATTTTGTCAACAAATTTTTCTTCAATTTCATCAAGCTCATCATTAGGTTCCACCTTGTACTTTTCATCTCTAGAGATCTTCTCTAAAGTACTGGCTTTGAAATCAGTCTCAATCTTCGATAGAGCATCACCAAGTTCTCTCATCTAAAAGCCTGGCTTTCCTAGCAACTGATCCTTGGTGACCTCTTTCATAGTCATTACTTCTTCAATTGCAGCTACCTTGTGACTATAGGATTTAGGTAATGACCTAAGAAATTTCATCACAACTTCCTTCTCCTCAATAGTTCCTCCCATAGATTTGATTCCAATGACAAGTTCATCAATCTTTTGCATGTAGGATGTTATGTTTTCATTTTCACCCATCTTTAAACCTTCATATTTAGCTTTTAGTCCTTGCAACTGGGCACTTTTTACAGATTTATCTCCTTCATACATATTTTTCAACTTTTCCCAGACTTCTTGAGTAGTTTCATAATCCATGACCTTTATCAAGTCAGATTCAGTCAATGCACTTAACAGAGCATCTCTAGCTTTTATGTTTAACTCATATTCTTTCATTTCATCTTCAATTGTTAGACCATTCTAAGAAATGGTATATTTAGTCTCTGTCACTTTCCATACTCTATAACCAATACAAAGCAGATGACTTTTCATGTGTATCTTCCAAATCACATAATTTGTTCCATCAAACTACAGAGCTTCCTTCTTCTAAGACATTCTAGATCTACCTCAAGTTGTTAAGCTTACCTCTGAGGAACCTTTATCTAATACCAATTGTTGAAATGCACCAGACAACTGAAAGGAGGGGGGTGAATTTGTTGTCTTCAAAACTTTGACCACTTAAGAACATTAACACATCAAACACTTGTTCATTGTTATTTAAATTTGATCATGAAAGCATGAAATAAGAAAATTAACATAACAACATCATCAACATGTGAGACACCAAGTTTTTATGTGGAAAACCCTAAAAGGGAAAAACCACACAAAAATATATAAGTTATAACAATACTAAAAAATAGAGGCTCACTTCCCAACATGCTCACTACAAATGTTGAGGCTCACTGCCAAGATCAGCTCACTAACAAAGAATGGTGAATTGATTTGGTAGCATCTACTCCATGCCTGGGCTTAGTTCCATTGAAGCACAATATAACTCCTTTGCTCTGCTCTGACTACACTTCTTACCTTATCTTTTCATTTTTTCACAAGGACATCCTTTTCGTAGCTACATTACCTATTTTTATACAATTCTTCAACCTTGGAATGTACATCAAGGTCGGCATTACATTCATCAACCATTGGAAAAATCTCCAAGGTTGGCATTACAAACATACACAGAAATAGGTTTGGACCTAAAAAAGATTTGCTAAGGTAAAGATGTATGTGGATCATGTTATGCCTTAGCTAGGACTCAAATGGAATCTTCCACGTCACGACACACTTCCACAATCATTAATACATCTCTACAAGTAATGAAAAAAACCAAGTTGGCCAAGACTGGTGTTAAAATTAAGTCTTCTAAGAACAGTCTTCACCCATGATCTAAATTTCTCTCTACAGATCAATCCAAAGGTAGGAACATGATCAAGAGACATCCACAAGCACACTGTAATCACTAGGACCAACCACACAATCTCTAACCACTCTTTCAAGAAGATTCATCAAACCAGAGAACATAAGCAACACTATTAGCGACTGTCATAGAGAAAAGATAGATTGCGGACCACGAAATCATGAACCATTGGAGTTGGAGGTACTTATCATCATCCTAGACATAACTCTAGAACTACAGATCATAATACTTTAATGTGGAGGAATGCGGAGAAAAATATATTCTCCCTGTCACCAATGAATGTACAGAAAAATTAGTTTTTACTCTGGTGAACATTACTCACGCAAATCTTCATATTGGAGGCTCAAAATTGAAACAGAGCATCTTCAGACATGCCTCTAAACAACTTCCAATCTATAGACAAAGATATTAATTCTACAAGAAATATGAAGCAATCGTTTGGATTGTTCTTCAGTAAACAGAGATACTCTTCTACACACTATTTTCACTGGAGGAGAAAATTTTCTCAAAAGCACTTGGAAACTCAATATCAGGATCACTTACATACATAAGCCAATACAAAGCATCTAACTCATCAAATCAGGAGTATAGTTGACACCAATGACAACAAAGATATCTTGACATCAATGACAACACGAGTTAGGCACATACTTGCAACATAAACTTGGTGTTAATGATATAGGAGTATCTCATCTTGTTATTAACCTCTTTTCTCAACCATACAGGAGTAGGTAAAATAGGGCAATTGTTATTAGTAACATTAGGCACATTTTTTGACAGAAGGTATTAGGTACTACCTTTTGTTGTTGAGAAGATGAGGGGGAAGAAGATACCCCATCATGAGAAGTAGGTGGAAGAGTCTATGCAGAGGATGGAGGAATAGTGTCCTTGGGTGACAAATATGTAGTCTCCCATTCCCATCATCTTATTGTATCTACTCCTACTCTGTTATCTTGCTTGTATGAGGATCCACACACCTTTGGTTCTAAGATTTTTCTTGGGGGGTTCATTATCCCCTTCACATTGTCCCTTCAAAGCGGCATCATTATTAGGGTTCTTATCAACATCATTCCCATGCCTAGCTAGAGACTATGATCTGGAAGTGTGGGCACTGATGGGTGTATTTTGGCCAAAAGTGTCTGCAAAGGCTTTTTGATCTCCTATGTCCTACTCCTTGTGTGAAGGAGAACCTGCATCATGACCATTAACCTTAAGATTTAGCCACCTTTGACTAGTTTCCAATACAAAGGATGATCTAACATAAATATCTTCTATTTCATTTTCAGTCTTGTCTAGTTTGGGTAATGGTTTAATGATTTCAGCATGATAATTAGGGCCAATCAAATTATAATAATCATCAACCAAATTAGGAAGGTCCTATCCAAGCCTAAAAGTTCTCATTTGATCTAAGGTCAACCTTGACCAATCCCTTCTCACTTCATGTTCATCAACATAATCAGCCCAAAAATCCTCTAGATGAGGTCAGTGTTCTTATAGCATAGGAAAATAAAAATTCTTTTGTACAAAGTCTTTACTGTCAAAGAAAATTTTGGAGACATATGAAGATATAGCAGTCTTAGAAAGAAACCTATCATATCTTTGGTAGCAGCTACATCCTCAGCTTTAGTGGCTGAAAGTGCAGCAACCTTTTGCAATCTAGAAATCTAACTAATTGGTATACCTCCTACAGTAAAAGCATACCCTATTGTACTCCTATTGTCCATATCACCTATCAAATTAGAATCAACATATCCTTTTAGAGTAGTGTTGGTTCCTCCAAAATAGAGTTGCTTTGTGGCAGTACCTCTCAAATACCTGAGAATCCATTTTACTACACTCCAATGTTCCATTCTTGGATTGCTCATATACCTGCTCACAACTCCAACAACATGTGCAATATCTAGCCTTGTGCATACCATTGCATACATCAAGCTACCGATTGCTGACTATTTAGAGGAAAATTGGATAGTTTGTTTAAACTAGGTTAAGTACTACCATTTCTCCACTAAGCATAGGGAGGACAAGGACTGAGCTTATGAACAATCTTCTAATCACTTTGTATGTCCCTTACACTCATGTGGTTATGAAACCTAAGACACTAACTAAGGTTTTATCAAGTGTTTTCCTTTCAACCAAGTAAAACCCTAATTATGCCTTAAATCAAAAATATTTAGAAACTGATGAAACAATTGGTAAAACCAATCACAGAAGTGTAGAGAGAAGGTTTTAGAGACAATCCACCTAGATTTTGAGAACCACTTGGACTAGGGCACCCACTCCTATGTCCTAAAAGTTTTTGAACTAGAAAATCTTTGGCATAGGGTGTCTGAGACTGCTAAATGGCTTCCAGATCCCAGAAATAACCCCTAGTTGGACTAGGGCGCCCACTCCTTAGTCCCGCAAGTGTCAAAATCTAAAAATCCAAAAGTTTGTTGCAACCGTATCTGTAATATCTTCCTTTCTATAGCTCCTTTCTGTCGGAAGCTACAAAACATGATCTGCACCTACAAAAGAAGGAAAATGTTGTAGCTATATAGGAGCTTGCCTCGGTCAAGCCCCGTCTTCAGTATTTCTACCTCAACAATAGCCAGAGATAAAGATTTGTAGATGTGTGTGTCAACCTAACAATGTGTATGCAAAAATATCAAACCCTAGATGTCTCAATCAAGGGAAGATCAACAACTTGCTTTGCATCAATAAACACATACAACTTCACCTCAAGGAGATGAAACAAATGAAGACTTGCATGAACAAGAAGGTGAATTATCCATGTCCACGGAGGATCTCCAAGCTTGCTGTTGGAGGCTTCAACTCTTCTCCCAATCATGTAAAGGGTGTACAAACCCTAGGAAGAGCAAGATAGACTCAAGAGCTTGATTCCTAATCTCCATCCATTGTCTCCATGATAGCAAATACGAAATACTTTCCAGAGCTTCAACAAGTCACTAGTCTTCAATAGCAATTGTAGCAAAGTTTTGGCATCAAGATTATATAAGAATTATGTGTGATAAAATGATTTGCAAATGTCTTTATATATCTAGCTTTAGGGATTTCAAATTTTGAAATAACGTCTCAATATCGCACGAAAACTGAGAATTTGAAAATGGAATCCTAAGGCACTCAACGAGAGATGACACCCCACCAAAATTCAAAATCCCAAGAAATAGAGGAGGACTAGGGTGTGGGCGCCCAAGTCCAAGCCCCTAGTTTCCATTTAGATCTGCATTTTTGGGGGTCCTAGGGACCCAATTCTCAAATCCCCTTTTCAGGTTCTATCAACAAGTTACCTCAAAAGGTGAATAATTCACTTTTAGACTTAGTCAATCAGGGTTTCGGGAAGGCTAGAAAAGAAAAGGTTGAGAGGTCACCAAAAGTGAGGAGCAAAACTGAGGGAAATTGTACCATTCCATTCAAGAGGACAATTTCTAACATTACATTTAGCCCCCACTTTAGTGGCCATATGACACTACGTGCATATGCAACTAAAGGAAAGTAAATACATCAATCATGAAAAGGATACCCAAAAGGATACTATAGAGGAAGCTGAAGTGTTGTCTCCAAGAAGGTAGAAGCCCCCAAGTCTGCAATCCTGCAAGACCACAAAGTTAGGAACTGCAACATACAAAGGAACACTTGTCAAAAAAATCAAAACAAAATCAACCTACAACCAACACCAATAAGTCAGTACCAAAAACACTAAGGGGGTTAAGTGATGGGACATGGTGAGGGAGGAAATTGAGGGAGATATATGCCCCCCCTTGTTTATGCTTGCTTAGTCTGAGAGTAGAAACAAGGAGATATCCACATGCGTCGATTTCAAGGGAAACTTGATGAGAAATGTGTTATGAGGGTCATTTGAAGAAACAGTGCTCAAACATAACACATTGGGGAAGAAAGAGAGTGGAACCAGGATTCCAACGCAACCAACGACACTAAAATTTGGGTTTGACAGCTCAAGAAAAGGGCTCAAGAGTGAAAGAGCACACTTTTGCACCTAGTTAGGGATAGGAATTCTCACTCACTTACTTTATGTAAAAGGGAGTTGTCACTTATCACTAACTCATTCTTGTTTCTTGCCATTGTAGAGAGAGAGAAGGAGAATACGAGAACAACCATGCTGAGCTGACATCCATATCATCCACCACGACTGGAGATGCTCCGAGCTCAAGTAGAGGAGAGATGTTTCGAGGCTGAGGTAGGATCCTAATCCAACTCTTCTGTCATCTTTCATTGTACTTTTTCTTTTACATTTACCGATGTCTATGCCAAGGGGTGAAGGTTGGCAGGTGTCACAAATAGGGGCGCCCGGGTCTACCTAGGGCGCCAGAGTCTCTTTGGGGTGCCCTAGTCCCACAGGGGTGCTAGTGTCCCTCTAGGGCACCCTAGTCTTCCTAAGGTACCCTGGTCCACAAAGGACACAGGCCCTAGCCACAAGCATTCTATTTAGTTTTTGATAGCTTACTTTGGATTCTAGAGGGGATTCTAATACTCTTGCTTTCTGATTTGCAGGATGTCCCTGAGATGTGTAAGCACATAGGCAGTCATCTGATGGCACTTCTACGAGAGTGTGCTAGTGCCTTGACTGTCACAGAGAGAGCATTTATATATGGTGGGCCTATGGTGGGTGTTTCGTATGCCCACAATCAAATTCCACTGTGCTATGCTCATGGCGCTAATGGAGAGGTGGGATGCAGATACATCCACATTCCACTTACCAACAAGAGAGATTACCATCACACTGGAGGATGTATTCAAGATCCTTCAACTACCAATCCAAGGAGAGACAGTGAGGATTGTAGGACATCGCTTAGTGGGGTACACTCGCGAGAGTCAGCTATATTGCTTGGGTTGCACTATTTCACATGTAGAGCGAGGACATATTTAGCTCTGTTTGCTAGAGCATGGATGCAGAGACATTCCATTACTACAGAGGATCATGATAGTCATAGTCGCACTAGCCATCGCACCTAATGGACAAGGAACCCACCTTCATGGGGGTCTCATTCACACCATTAGAGCAATGGAGGAGCATCAGACTGTCTATGCATGGGGGCACAGTATGCTTGCACACCTTTATCGTGACTTAGGGTGATATATCCGTTATGAGATGTATAGTCTGATGGTCTACACATTACTACAGGTCTGGGCCTTTGAGCACATCAGGTTTACATGAATGGTGGGTTATCCCATAGATGCAACATTCACCCATCCATGTGTCTACACCTATCCACTGCTCAGGTGTTGGAGGCACAACAATCAGGTATACTAAAGAGTAGTATTTGATAGATTACAACCTGGCGACATCATTTGGAGACCATATCATGGCTACATCAGATGGCCTGGCTAGCAGAGGCAGTTAGCGAGGATGTAGATGGATCAACTAATGGCTGGTCACCTTGATCATATCATATCTTGGTTTTACTTTGACAAGGTGGCATAGTAGTTCAGACAGATACAGGATGTTCCTGTAGTTCATCTAAGCTATGCACAGGCTGCTCATAATGTAGTCAGGGCAAATACCATCCGATGGTCGATGGTAGTAGACGTACCACTTAGTGATAATGAGGGTCATGAGGATGTAGAGCTAGTGTCAGACACAAATGATGTCAGGTGTACCCAAGTATATCAGACCTGGTGGCACACAGCGCGACTTGCACCTATCTTTCCACCCGAGCATCCTACAAGGGATGCCCAACCTTGGGCCGGTCATGCGAGTGACACAGGGGTGGAGGATGATGTCATTAATTTCGTAGGATACTATGATCTCAAGGAGGATGAGGAGGAGGATGAGGATGAGTCTGAGGAGGTCCCATAACTGTACATTTTTAGAGCAAGATCGCGATAGAGCCAGTAGGAGGTAGTCAATGACAAAGAGACCAAGTCGAGACCGCAGTCAAAGGCTCATGGTCCTACTCCTACAGACGATGCAAGGCCTAGTCAGAGAGTGAGGGGAGTGTAGTAGGTCTGTGCCCCTAGCTACAGATTAGATAGCAGAGCTCATCACACCGTCAATGATCTGAGATCCATCCTGGCGAGATGGAGATCCAGGTTAGGCTTGATTTATTATTTGATGTTTTATATAGTTTATTATTTGTGATATTTATATGGGAGTCTAACATCTATCTCATTCTCTACTTTGTAGTTGGGACTAACGTATGGCGAGACTTTGTGAGTTGCGTCATAGGAGACATAGTACTGACAGATGCCTCAGAGCAACGAGTGTGGGCAGGCTATTCACCATGATCATCTGATGGGCGGCATGCTAAGATATTTATGCCAATTGTCAGATATAGGATTGCTATAGAGGCCATTCTAGAGTAGTCTACATGAGAGAGAGGAGTCTTGATAGAGAGTTGAGTGCGCTGAGGTTGAGCTCAAGGCACAGTGAGAGCAAATGGTAGTGGTTCCTACATCGAAGGGAGAGCCAGCTGTCAGTGAGTTTTTACTGCAGGAGGTCTAGAAAGCTAGATCTGACAGAGACAAGGTTCAGGCTAAGAGAGATTGGTACTAAAGGATGTACCAAGAGGCACATGAGTAGATGATAGAGATGAGAGGTGAGATCAGGGGGTTATGATCATGAAGCGTCTCTAGGAGTCATTCGTGATCTGTAGCCACACATGGTTAGGCTTTTGTCAGTCACACACCATGAGGGCCTGAGGGTACTGTTGATCGAGGCTCAGCTATGTGATGTATATATTTTAGGCACTACGACATCCCATTTTGTTTTGAGGGATAGTCGAATCGGATGTATACATGAAATTGAGATATATATAATATATATATAATGTTATTTCCTTTTATCTATGTGCAATGGCTTTTAATCTATCACATGTGATTTTTTGTAAAAATGCAACTAGTGATGATGTCTAAATGCTATAATTAATGCTATTGTGATATACTGACAATTCTAAAAAGAACATGATGTAACAAACACAATGATTAATTATTTTACATATAAATTAACTTCCATGCTACATTCAATTCATACAAAAGTGATCTAAACATGATACAACAATGATCAACTGAACAAAGATGCACTGCCAAATGAATTAAGACAAAATAGTGATATCTTGATGAAATTGAAGCTAATCTATGTGCTAAATTAGCTTAGGAACATTTAACATTAGATCTCCAAGCATAAAATCTTTTAAGGTGCACTACATTAATAGGTTCTTTAAGTAGTGGACCTTTCTCATCATCTAATTTATATGCTCCAAATCCAAAGGTTTCAATGATTATATACGGTCCAAGCCATTTAGGGTTGAACTTACCTTTTTCACCAGGCGGTGCATTTACATTGTGTTGATTTTCATAAAGAACCAAGTCCCCAACATTAAATGAATGTTGTATGACTTACGCATTATAGGCTCACTGTATTCCTTTTTTATAAGCCTTGAGATGCTCAAGAGTGTTGATACATCTTTCATCAAGCATCTAAATTTCCTGTAATCTCTTCTCTCATTCTACATCATCATCCATGATGTCTCTTAGGGAAATTTGCAAGGAAGGAATTTCTAACTCCAAGGGCATTATCGCGTATGTGTTGTAGACGAGATTATACGATGTGTTACCCTAGCCATTCGAATACTTGTTCTCTAAGCCCATAATGCATAGGATAATTGCATATGCCAATCTTTTTGATGTTTATTAACAATTTTCCATAGAATCTGTCCAATAACCTTGTTTGAAGCTTCTTCTTGGCCATTTGATTAAGGGTAATAAGGTGTAGAGAAGTGATGTTGTATATGATATTTTTCAAGGAACTTTTTCACATCCTTGTTCTTAAATGGTATACCATTGTCTGAAACCAAGGAGGAAGGAATTCTAAATCAAGAAATTATGTTATCTTGTATGAATTGATAGATTACATTGGCGGTCATGGATCGCGAAGGGACTGCTTCGACCCATTTTGTAAAATAATTAGTAGCAATAATGATAAACATATGTCCTTGAGAGGAGGGCAGGGAAATTTTACCAATTAGATCCAAGCCCTAGATAGAGAATGGCCATGGTGACACCTGGGCACGAAGCTCTTGAGCGGGAGCATGGATTAGGTGTTTATGTTGTTGACATTGCGGGCATCTCTTGATGTAAGCAAAGGAATCTTGTTCCATATGCTAGCAATAGTATCCCATATGTAACAATTTTTGCACCAGTGATTTTCCACCAAAATGCCCTCCACAGGCACCAGAGTGGGCTTCTTCTAAAGCTATCAGAATCTCTGAATTGCTTAAACATCATAGTAAAACACCATTGTAACTTCGTCGATACAATATATTCGATAATATAATGTATCGCATTGCTAGTTTGTGTAAACAGAGTCAGGCATTCTTAGATGTTGAATCAGGAATGCTTCCATTGCGTAGATAGTTGAATATGTAGGAGAACCATTCATTTGCGTATGTATTACCACAGAGTTTCACATTTGCAACTATAAGGTCATCGATTATTGGTGTCTTAAGATTATGAACAACAAAAGTAAATTCCTCAGGAGAACCATTAGGGGATATAAGGGAAGTGGCTCTTGCCATTGCATCCGCATGCTGGTTATCTTTCTTGGGAATGGTGTTGATTGAATATGATGTGAATTGTTTTAAAATAGATAAAGCCAACTCACGGTATTGAGATAGCTTATCATGCTTAGTTTGATACGACCCCGTCATTTGTTTGATAATTAACTGAGAATCACCATATATTGTAATGTTTTTGATACTAGTATATTTATATTTAAAATATATATATATATATATATATATATCTAAAGTACATCGAGAGATATCCTTCTCCAAGCATCTATTTTTTTATCAATTTATTGTACTCACCTTAAATCCTACAATTTGATATGTTCATTCTACATGTGAAGAAAATTAAGGAAGGAGGCAATATAAATAGATTGAATGTGTGTCTTTTCATATGCCATTCTGTAATGTTTCTTTCTTTCATCTTTGTGCATAGTGATGGCTTCTACGAAACTACCATCCACCTTTCTTTCTATCTAGCATGTTTTTTTTAATTCCTTTCACCTTTTTTTTAGTTTTTTAATTTGTGGAGTGACTATTTGGTTTTTTAATAAAGATTCTAGATTGGAATCTTATAAGTTTACATAGAAATTCTAGAATCTTTCAGCTCCCATTCATGCTATGAATGTAGGAATGCCTCTCAGCGTAATTAAGAGCTAAGGCTACACCAAGTGCTGAGATAAGGGCTTCGTATTCAGCTATATTGTTTGTGCATAAGAAATCCAAGCAGTAGGATAAGGGAATCGGCTTACCAACGGGAGGTATTAATATGACACCATCCCCAAAGTCAGTTCGACATTTTGATCTATCAAAGTATAATTCCCATTTTTCATCCACAATGATTGTTAAAATCTGTTCGTCGGGAAATGCATCGACATTTTGTATAGAAAATGGTGAGGGAGTGTCAGCTAATTGATTGGCTATCGCTTTCCCTTTAATCAATTTTTGTGAAATAAATTTCAGATCAAATTCTGTTAACAACATAACCCATTTAACAAGATGACCTGATAAATCTGTTCTTGCGAAGAGATGTTTCAAAGGGTCAAATTTTACCATTACATGCACTTCAGCATTTAAGAGATAATGTCTAAGCTTTTGAGTGGTAAATACTAAAGATAAACAATGCTTCTCTATGACTATGTATCACACCTCATAATCAAGCAAAGTATGACTAATGTAATAGACAGCACACTCTTTGCCTTTAGCATTATGTTGTGCTAACAAAGCTTCTAGGGCATTGCAGGAATGGTTTATCAGAACAACAAGTTGCAAAGTGGCCATATTAGCTGAGTAATCCTATAAGTCATCAAAAGCTTTTTGACATTTAGAATTCCATTGAAAGTGAGAATCTTTCTTCAGTAGTTGTGTAAAGGGGCGAGTCCTATCCACAAGTTGTGAAACAAATTAGTGGATTGCCTATATCTTTCCCTGTAAACTACGAAGTTGAGATATGTTCTTAGGTATTGGCATATTAACAATCGCATCTATCTTTTTTGTATCAACTTCTATACCTCAATTTGAAACAATAAACCCAAGTAACTTTCCACTGTCCACACCAAAAACACACTTATGGGGATTCAATCGCATATTATAATTTTGTATGTGCTCAAATATTTGTCAAAGATTTGTAACATGATCCTTATGATGGATAGACTTTGCTAGGATGTCGTCAACATAATCTTCTAGAATATTGCACATATAATCATGAAATATAAGAGTCATTGCACGCTGGTAAGTAGCTCCTGCATTCTTAAGTCTGAACGGCATGACTACCCAGCAAAATGTACCCCAAGGTGTTATAAAGGTTGTTTTATACTGATCGAGAGGATTTATAAGGATTTGATTATATCCTAAAAATCCATCCAAGATTTAAATGCACAATGATGGCCTATGAAAATGAAATACAATATCCAACAATGAATGATAATTTCCAACACTTTTAGTGAAAAGATAAAGAATGTAATCCACAATTAATCATATGCAATTTCACTAAAGGGGTTTTTCAATCCAATTATGCACTAGAGCAATAAATTATTTTAGATCTGAAGTTTAAAAGGATGCAAATTCTTTAAAGCTCAGGTTCACCAAAATGTTTAGGGGAAAATTAGATAGTTTGTTTAAACTAGGTTAAATACTACCATTTCTCCACTAAGCATGGGGAGGACAAGGACTGAGCTTATGAACAAGATTTTATCACTTTGTTTGTCCTTTATGCTTGTGTGGTTATGAAACCTAATACCCTAACTAAGGTTTTATCAAGTGTTTTCCTTTCAACAAAGTAAAACCCTAATTATGCCTTAAATCAGAAATATCCAAAAACTAATGAAACAATTGGTAAAACTGATCACAGAAGTGTAGAGAGAATGTTTCAAAGATAGTGCACGTGGATTTTGAGGACCACTTGGACTAGAGCACCCGCTCCTGTGTCCCAAAATTTTTTGAACTGAAAAATCTTCTCCACAGGGTGTCTAAGACTACTAAATTGCTTCCAGATCCTAGAAATAACCCTTGGTTGGACTAGGGAGCCCACTCCTTAGTACCACAAGTGTCAGAATCTAAAAATCTAAAAGTTTGTCATGACTATATCCACAATATCTTCATTTCTACAGCTCCTTTCTGCTCGAACCTACAAAACATGATCTACACCTACAAAAGAAGAAAAATGTTGTGGCTATATAGGAGCTTGCCTCGATCAAGCCCCATCTTCGGTATTTCTACCTCAACAATAGCCAAAGATAAAGATTTATAGAAGTGTGTGCAAAAGTTCTAATAATGTGTATGTAGAAATATCAAACCCTAGATGTCTAATCAAGGGAAGATCAACAACTTGCTTTGCATCAATAAACACATACAACATCAACTCAAGGAGATGAAACAAATGAAGACTTTCATGAACAAGAAAGCGAATCAGCAATGTCCACGGATGATCTCCAAGCTTGTTGTTGGAGGCTTCAACCCTTCTCCCAATCATGCAAAGGGTGTACAAACCCTAGGAAGAGCAAGATAGACTCAAGACCCTGATTCCTAATCTCCATCCATTGTCTCCATGATAGCAAATACGAAATACTTTCAAGAGCTTCAACAAGTCACTGATCTTCAATAGGAATTGTAGCACAGTTTTGGCATCAAGCTTGCATAAGAATTGTGTGTGATAAAATGATTTTCAAATGTCTTTTTATATCTAGCTTTAGGGAATTCAAATTTCAAAATAATGTCTCGATATTGCACAAAAACCAAGAATTTGAAAATGGAATCTCGAGGCACTCGGCGGGAGCTGACACACCACCAAATTCAAAATCCCAGGAAATAGGGGAGGACTAGGGTGTGGACACCCAAGTCCAAGTCCCCATTTTTCACTCAGATCTGCATTTTTTGGGGTCATAGGGACCCAATTCTCAAATCCCCTTTCTGAGTTCTATCAACAAGTTACCTCAAAAGGTGAATATTTCGCTTCTAGACTTAGTCAATCAGGGTTTTGGGAAGGCCAAAAAAGAAAAGGTCGAGAGGTCACCAAAAGTGAGGAGCTAAACCAAGGGAAATTGTACCATTCCATACAAGAGGATAATTTTTGATGTTACACTGACACACATCCTTAGTCAATTTAAAATGACTAGGCAAAGGTGTACTAACAGCTTTTGAATTCTGCTTGTTAAATCCTTTCAATGCCTTCTCTATATACTCACTTTTAGACAAAAACATTTTTTTCCCTGTCTCATGAGATCCTCATACTAAGGATTTATTTTGCTTCACCCAAATCCTTCATAGCAAATGAATTTGATAATTTATTCCTAAGCTCACTAATATGTTGCATATTAGACCTGGAAACAAGCATGTCATCAACATAAATTAGCAGGATAATATAGCTACCATTATCCAATCTTTAAGGTAAACACAATAATCAGAATGAAAAATGTTGTAACCTTGTTCAGCCATAAACTTATCAAATTTCAAATATCATTACCAGAGTGCTTGATTCAATCCATACAAACTCTTCTTTAACCTGCACACTACGTCCTCCTTACTTTTGACCTCATATCCCTATGATTTTAGCATATAGATCTCTTCTTCCAAATCCCCATGGAGAAAAGTTGTTTTCACATCTAGTTGTTCAAGATGCAAGTCTTCTAGCCACAATATTTAGAACAATTCTAATTGAAATCATTTTTACAACTAGAGAAAATATCATTTCAAAGTCTATACCTTTTTTCTGTGTAAATCGTTTATCACGAGTCTGGCCTTATATCTTTTCTTGCCTCCATCCTCTTCCTTTAGCCTATAAACCCATTTGTTTGGAAATGCTCTTTTTCTTGTAAGTAATTGGACTAAGTCCTAAGTCTGATTCTGTAACAAGGAATCCATTTCCTCTTTCATGCCTTCCTCCCAATATTGTTTGGCATCTACCTGCATTGCTTCTTCATAACCTTCAAGTTCACCAGAATTAGTTAATAAAATAGAATATAATGAAGGAGAAAATATTTTCAGAGGTCTACTTAACCTTGTAGAATGAATAACAATTGCAAGAGTCTATGGGATATCTTTTTGTTGTTGTGCATCAGATACCAATGGCATTTTATTTTCTAGAAGTTCATCCAGTACCGCATAATCCTTTCTTGCCTGTTCATGCTTCTTTTCCTGCAGTCGATCTTTATACATGACCTTCTCATTGAATATAACATCTTTGCTCCTAATAATTTTTTAATTTTTATAATTCCATAACTGATAACCAAAGTCATCTATCCCATATCCAATGAAGGTACATTTTAGAGATTTAGCCTCAAGCTTGGTTCTATTTTCAATGTCAACATGGACAAAAGATTCACAGTCAAAAGTTTTTAGAAAAGAATAGTTTACCTTTTTACATGTCCATGTCTCCTCTAGAATACTACCATGCAAAGGATTTGAAGCTCCTTTGTTTATTAAATAGATAGCAGGCATTATTTCCCATGAGAATAGGTGGATATGAACCTGGTTCATAAGGGAAAATAAAACACCATTAATTGTGCATTATTATTAAATAAAACATCATGTAGGCATTATTTCCCATGAGAATAGGTGGATATGAACCTGGTTCATAAGTGGAAAACATATCTTTTTAATTTGTCATATGATGAGAAGCCCTTGAATCTAGAAGCCACTTAGGTGATGCAATATTAGTAGAGGCAACCAATGCCATTCCTTTTGTCTTATTCACATTTGAATATGAGGGAGAGGAAGAGCCACCTGAGGAGTTGATTTGTTTCTTCTTAGTAAGAAGTTCTAACTCAACTATTCAGAGTTTTAGGTTATCTCTTTCCTAATCAAAACAATGGTGCTCTTCATGCCACGTTTTTTTACAATAACTGCAAGTGGACATTTCCTTAGACTTTTTCCCTTTGGATGGGGTAGTTTCTTCAATTTGAGGTTTTGATTTTGATCCCTTAGATAGGTCCTTATTTTCTTTCTTCACCTTAGGAGTTGAATTATTTTCACCACTAGCAACTAAAGAATGATTTGATAAAGACTTTAGTGTGCCCATTTGAATTTTTTATCTTGCCGTTGTGTTAGAGAAATAGCAAACTCGACAAGTGAAGGCATAGTAAAGTGACTTCCTAATGAGCATTGTGTGGCATAAAAAGTTGAAATAAACACTAAATAATATAGGCCTAACTTTGATAAGACACTGAGGATAAATTGATCATCTTCTTTGTCAATCTTACATATCTTCAATTGTGACCTTAAAGAGTTTAACTTGGTAAAGAAATCTTGAATTGTCACAAAATCTCTAGGATTGAGCCTTATTAATTCATTCTCCAAATGATAACCATGCATTATATCTTGCTTTCCAAACAATGTTTCTAATGTTAATAATTCATTAGGTGTTTTAGCATCATTGACGTGAAATAATAGGTCTGGAGAAATGGCCACACAAATAGTGTCATAGGCTTCATCAAGTCTATTAAACCACTTCTTCTTTTCAGAAGCTGCGGTAGGTTCAGGGTCCAGTCCTGTAGCTACTCTATATAAACCCTTTTGCTTAAGTTGTAAATCCATTGAATGTTTCCATGAATGGTAATTAAAAGGAGTTAATAGGTTAGCCATTGCAAGAAAGAAGACAAACCCCCTGAAACTATTAAGTTTTGTCCCCCTATTTCAGTGACCCCCCCAAATTCTGGCACTTTATAAATTAGTGTGTTTTACTACGTGAATAGGTCCAATGCACGGGAAATGTGAAAATATGAACTTTTGCAAAAAATGGTGCACAATTTTGAGCAATTGAGAAACAGTTATAACACAAATGAGGTCCCATAAATGGCCTATCTTAATACATTTGCACTAAAACAAAAAATGCCTATGGGAAGAGAAAGCCTAGTTGTCCAATGACTTGGAATCATAAAAGAAAGTACAATACAATGGTTTGACTTGAGAGGGGGTATTGGCCTCCTACCAAACTAACCTCTCCCTTTGTCGTCGACCAGCAAAGATACAAGGAT
Source organism: Cunninghamia lanceolata (assembly GCA_027924645.1). Taxonomy (NCBI): domain Eukaryota; kingdom Viridiplantae; phylum Streptophyta; class Pinopsida; order Cupressales; family Cupressaceae; genus Cunninghamia; species Cunninghamia lanceolata. The sequence continues at coordinate 3,574,615 of BSBN01000071.1, read as the reverse complement.
TCAATATGCAATTCAAAGAAAATTTTCCCAAATTTAAAATGTCGAGGATACATATGAACATTACAATGAGTTGTTGAGGTTAATCAACACTACCTCTAGAGTTGGAAGAGAGGATAACGAAAAATACTATCATACAACCCCACAACATGCTCATAAAGAGAAATTAAAGCTCCAAAAATGATAACAAAACAAACTCTTATTATGGTTGGCACCACATACATAGCCATTATCATCAATCCTAGCAAGAAGGAAGAGCTCTAAATCCAAGACCACTAGTAAGAAAAACTTAGAAGAACAAAGACATACTGAGATCCACCATTTGAGGCATGGTTGCCACTCTAGAATATGGGAGGATCTACCTCTTTAGAATTGGTTGCCACCCTACAACAAAGAAGATGACAGGTAACCAAATAATTACAATAAAGACTAGTGCTTCTTCAAAGAAATAATAGTTCTTGGGAAAAATTAGCGACCAAGCCATTGTGAGGTTGACTACATACCACAAAGCCCAATGAAAATAGTGACTAGGTTCGACATACAGGCATAGTCTTTTGCAGAGCGATAAGGGACCAATGAAGACTTGTGGCCACTCGCACCAAGCTTCTTGTCTTCTTCAGTGACCCCTTCAATCTATAAACAATGTGAAAAAACCATAGACCTAGACAATTAACAGTGACTGGAATGTGGAAAAAGTTGTGAGAAGGAGGAAGGATACTGGATCGATGAAGTCTAATGGTATCAAAGAAAAATGTAGAGGAAACCATGACTTTTCTTAGAGACTCATCAATTGTTGATCCTAAATCCTAACTGCAAATAAAATCACGACCTCAACTTGAACTTGGTTGTGACCTCCATGGATAAATCGCATCCTGATGGTGACCGTTGTGGGTGTCTCATGTGGATTGGAGACTTTATCTATAGATGCCTGTGGGGGAGTTTGTTCGGCAATCGGTGTAACACAACCAGAAAGCTGTAGAAACACAACTATTGGATACACAACAACCTCAACATAAATCCACACCTTCAAAGGAGTTTATGATGGAAATCAAAAACTTGGCCTACAAATCTTCAATTTGCAAAAAAATTACATTTTGAAACAAAAAATGTCACAAAATTACACAGCAAAATCAATTTTTCTAAAAATTTTGATTTTTTTAATTTTGCTCATGAGATCAGTTTCACTCTAGGACGCACCAACGTTTGCCTCACCTCCAGATCTCCTCAAAATGAAGAGCATGTTGTTAATATGCACTAGACAACTAAGAGGGGGGGTGAATCAGTTGTCTCACAAAACTTAAGCACTTTTTGCAATTAAACATTCATCACTTATCCACAATTATTATAATTTAACAATGGGTGCATGAAATCAGAAATTTAACCATAGATACAACTTTAAACAGAAGAGACACTAGATTTTACATGGAAAACCCCAAGGTGAGTAAAAACCATGGAGAGGATTAGATCTCAATATATATTGCAATCTTGAAATAATGATGTTCAGGCTTGGTCACTCCACAGGCCTAAACATAATGGCTCACTGCCATGAAGAACAACTAGGTCTAGCAGGCTCACTGCCCCAACCCTAAACATAGCAAGATTACAATAAGGGTTTTCAAACCCTACTAGTGGCTTACTGCCAAACTCGCTACCATGATCAACACCTTTCTAAAGTACAATAATTCCTCTGCTCTGCTCTACCTCTATTCTACTCTTCCTCTTCTTTCCTCTTCCTATTCTCTGCTCTTCCTTTTAGACCTTTCTTAATATCTTTCCATTTTCACTCAAGGACACCTTTTCAATGACTCAACTACAAGTATTTATGCACTTCATCAACCTTGGACTGATCATCAAGGTCGGCATCACAATCATCAACTATTGGAACAATCTCCAAGGTTGGTATTACAAACATTTACAAAATAGGTCTTGACCTATTACAACATTATGCAAAGGAACTGAAATGTGGATCACACTATGCCTTAGCTGGGACTCAAACACAATCTTCCACACCACAACACGCTTGTACAATCTTCCAAAGATCTCCACAATCACTGGGATTAACCAGGTCGGCCAAAATTGGTTACACGTTACACTATCTAGGAACAATCTTCAAACATGATCTCAAGTCCTTAACGTGAACCAATATCAAGATAGGAACATGATTAGGACACATCCACAAGCACATTATAATCATCAAGAGCAACCGCATGAACCTTAACCACTTTATCCATAGGAAACCTTTCACTGGAACACATGAACTTTACTATCCTCAACTGTCATAAAAGAAAGATAGCTTGTGGACCACCAAACCATGAACCATTGCAACTATAGGAACTAATCATCATCCCAGACTTCCCTCTAGAACCGCAAAGAAAAATACTTTATTGAGGAGGAATGTAGAGCAAAATACTTTCTTCCTATCCCAACTGAACCTTACAGAAAAAGCAGGTTTTACTCTGATGAACACAACTCACTCAGATCTTCATGTGGAGGGCTCACCCATAATGTAGCATCCTTAGTCATACCTTTAACTTGATTCCAATCCACAAACCATGATCTTCAAGTAAAAATAAATGTAGAATAGTTTATCAGACTATTCTTTAGCATACAACTCATTGTATGTACTACACTTCTCTGTAACTCACTTGTTTCTTCCGAAGAGGCTAATTTTCTCAATATCTTCAACATACAAGTCTTCTAAACAAGTAATAGAATAATATATAGTTGAGACCAATGACAATAAGGATATATTGACATCAATGACAACACTGATTAGGCACATACTTGCAACAATCTCCCCGTTTTTCATTGATGGAAGCATATGATGTGAAAAACTGCAATAGCCATCAAGACAAGATTCTCCCCCTTTCTCTTTACACACCTACACTCTTTCTTTCTCCAAAATTCTCCCCCTTTCTCTTACACATTTGCACTCTAAGTTTTACACATGACTTCTCTCCCCCTTTGACATCAATGGAAAAGGACACATACTTGCACTCTTCAGCTCTGATCTAATATCTCTTCTAAACTCTTTGACTACTCCCCCTAAGAAGTAACCCTAAAAACCACCAATCTGGACCTCTGAGCACCTCCAGACTGATGCACTATTGTGCATCTTAGTTTAGAGAAAGAGGGGTGATAACCCCTAACTTTTCTCTAAGATAATCAAAAGTATCCTTAGGCAAAGGCTTGGTGAAAATGTCTACAATCTGATCCTTGGTAGAAACATACTCCAACTTGACTTCATTCTCTATCACCTTTTCTCTCAAAAAATGATACCTGATGGATATGTGATTTGTCCTTGAATGCATCACTAGATTCTTTGATATGTTTATGGAACTTCTGTTGTCACAAAAGATTGCAATGGGATCTTCATACACTATTTTGATGTCCTTCAAAGTCTACTTCTTTTATAACACTTGAGTGCAACTGCATGTTGCCGCAATGTATTCTACTTCTGCAATAGATAGGGATATTGAATCATGTTTCTTATTCAACCAAGCTACTAATCTTTTTCCCAAGAAGAATGCACCTCCACTTGTACTTTTGTTGTCATCCACATCTCTGGCCCAATCTGCATCAGTATATGCATTGAGAGTAAAGTCACAGTCCTTAGGCTACCACAAACCATAATCTAATGTACCTTTTAACTATCTCAGAATTCTCTTGACTACCATCACATGTAATTCCTTAGGTTCTACCTAAAATCTTGCCACAACACATACTATATGCATTATGTCAGGTCTAGTTTGAGTCAGATAAAGTAATCCTCCAATCATAGATCTATACCTTTTCTGGTTTGCCAATGGTGAGTTATCATCCTTACTTAACTTACAACCAGTTATCATAGGTGTGTAAACTAGTTTAGTGTCTTCCATCCCAAATTTCTTTAACAACTCTTTGACATACTTAGACTAAGAAATGAAGATACCTTTATTTGATTGACTTATTTGCAGACCTAAAAAGAAGTTCATCTCTCCAAACATAGACATTTCAAATTCACTTTGCATTTCTCTAGGAAAAACTGAGCACATACCTTCATTGCCTCCAAAAATAATATCATCAACAAAAACTGCAACTATCAGGGTTTGTTCATCATTGATCTTGAAGTAGAGATTGCTATCTATAGTACCTCTACTGAACCCTATCTGTATCAGGTACATGTCCAACTATGCATACCATGCCCTGGGAGCTTGTTTTAATCCATACAAAGCTTTCATCAATCTGCATACCATGTCACCCTGATCTGATGACTGAAATCCTTCCAGTTGTTCTATATAGACTTCCTCTTCCAACTCTCCATTTAAGAAAGAAGACTTCACATCCATTTGATAAACCTTGAAATCTTTGTATGCTACAAAAGCCAAAAACATCCTTATTGCTTCAATCCTTGCCACTGGAACAAAAGTTTCTTCAAAGTCTATTCCTTCAACTTGAGCATTTCCTTTGCATACCAACATTGCTTTGTTTCTTACCACTTCACTATTCTCATTCATCTTATTTCTGAAGACCCACTTTGTACCAATTACATTCTTGTCTGTTGGTCTAGGAACAAGATCCCAAGTCTGATTCTTCTCTATCTACATCAATTCCTCTTCCATAGCCTTTATCTAATTCTCATCTTTCCAAGACTCATCCATAGTTTTAGGTTCAATCTTGGAAATAAGATAGAAATTTACTTGTTCCTCTACAACTTTTCTTCTAGTTAATATCCCTTTTCTCTTATCTCCTATGATTTGATCTTTAGAATGACTGATTCTTACATATCTTGGAGTTTTGGTAGCACTTACCAGAGCTTGATCTTCTTCATCTGAGATGTTGATGAAGGGGGTAAATCATAGAACACACAACAACAGAAATTGTACATGGAAAATAGAACTTTCTTTTATTGATTTGGACAACTTATTACATTATAGCAGCTCAATTACAATAAGAGGAATCAATCCTCCATAGGCTGCAACACATTACAGCTTCCTCTCACAAGACTCTAGAATCCCAAATCTACTAGGGTTTCTATTTTCCTATCTATTATTGAATCTACACTTCCCCCTTAACTCCACTACTACCCAGGGTTCCCAAAAATGGTTATTAGTATCCTTTTTGGTGGCCAACAACCTAATTTTTAAATTTGCATCTCCCTCCAAAAATAGGTCAACTTCCAGGAGCCATAACTTTTGATCCGGGTGTCTGATTGACAAATTGTTTAATGCGTCAAAAAGATCGTGGAGTGCTCTATGCACTAAGAATTAGATTTGCCAGTTTTGACCATTTTTGGGCCTATACAGGGCCATTTAGTGTCTCAAACCTGAGTTTGAATAATTTTCAGGCATTTTTCAAGAAATAGAAACTTTAATATCTTTCAGCTAGCAAATGATTTTTGTGTGATTCCTTTGCTAAATGTCTTATTTTTCAGTTACGAAGCTTCCTATACATTTTCACTTCAATCCATGCCCAAATGCAAACTTTCCTAAAATAGTAGGTTGCTAGTTTTAGCAGTTTGGAAAAACAGAAAGTTCTACATCATTATTCAAGCGATTATGGAACCAGAACCACAAATTTTGAAAAGAAATGGAAAGAACATCAACGATTTTGAAACACGTTTTTTTTTTTGGGTGATGCAAGATTTCCCTTACACCACTGGATGCTCCTGCATCATACACCCAGGGTAATTTGAGAAGTGACCCTATCACATCTTAGGTGTCTGTTTGAGGAAAACCCAAATGGTCAACCTCTACCTTAGACAACCAAGAAGAATCTTCAATAGGTCTTCCTTTCCATTTCACCATATATTCCTCATATTGCCTGTTCTGAGTACTTCTTCCCACACGGCTATCCAAGATCTCTTCTATCTCCTCTATTGAAGTAGATGTCGGAATACTCCACTGTTCTTCTGTTGGTCCATCCTCTATTCCACCTTCATGATATTCTGATAAATCAGCAATGTTGAAAATAGGGGAAATGTTGATCCCACTCACCAGCTCCACCTCATATGCATTTCTTGAATCATGTTTCTTCAAAATTCTGCATGGTCCAAATTTCTTTATTTTCAGCTTATTGTATGTTCCAATTGGGAACCTTTCTTTTCTCAAGTGAACCATGACTCCATATCCTACCTAGAATTCCTTATATCTCCTCTTCTGATCCGCCTTAGCCTTATAATAAATATTCATCTTATTAATGTGCTTTTTCACCTCTTCATGCAAATTCTTCATGTGTTCTGCAAAGTCTTCACCCTCGGCACTTGTCTTTTCTCCTTTGTCTAGATTCCTTAACTCTGAAGCATTTCTTGGACTATTCCCATATATAATCTAGAATGATGATTTACCAATACTCCTATTGACAGAATTGTTGTAAGAAAATTCTACATGTGGTAAAATCAAATCCCATCCCTTGGGCTTATCTCCTACTAAGCATTGTAGAAGGTTACCCAAACTTCTATTCACCACTTCTATCTGTCCACTAGTATGTGGATGGTGTGCAGAGCTGAACTTCAAATCTATCTTCAACTTCTTCCACAATGTCCTCCAGAAATAACCAACAAACTTGGTATCTCGATCTGAAACTATGCTCTTTGGTAGACCATGCAATCTCACCACCTCTCTGAAAAATAATTCAACAATATGAACAACATCATTAGTCTTCTTGCAAGGAATGAAATGTGTCATCTTCAAGAATCTATCCACCACCACAAAAATGGAATCATGTCCTCTCTGTGTCCTTGGTAAACCAAGAACAAAATCTATACTAATATCATCCCATGGCTTCTTTGGTATAGGTAGTGGCTGATATAGACCTATATTCTGACTTGCTCCTTTCTCCATCTAACATACTCTGCACAAATTTCCTCACATCTTGTTGCAACTGTGGCCAATAATAATTTACACCAATAATATCAATGGTCTTATCTCGACCAAATTGTCTAGCCATTCCTCCACTATGCTTCTCCTTAATCATGTTCTCTCTCATGGAACTCCTTGGAATGTACAACTGGCTTCCTCTAAACAACATGCCATCTTGGATTATGAAATCCAACCATTTTGTCATGTCCAAAGTAACAGGTTCCAAACAAGCTTTCCAGGCCTCTGCAAAATCTGGATCTTTAGGATACAAACTTTTCAGCTCATCAAACCCAACAACCTCTATCTTCATTTCTATCAACAAATTTTGCCTCAGAAGCACTCCTTGGCATAGGCCATTCAATGATAGCCCTCACATTCTCTGGGTCCATCTTAAGACCTTCCTCTGAGACAACAAATCCTAGGTATACCAACTCCTTCTTTGCAAAACTACATTTCTTTAGATTAATCAACAACTTCTCCTCCCTCAGCTTCTCAAAAACTCTTTTGATACGCATCATATGCTCATCCCAAGTCTTACTGAAAATCAAAATATCATCTAAATAAACAATAACAAAACTTCCCATAAATTCTTTCAATACCTCATTCATGAGCCTTATGAATGTGCTCAGTGCATTGGTTAGCCCAAATGGCATGACTAACCACTCATACAAACCGTCCTTTGTCTTGAAGGTTGTCTTCCACTCATCTCCTTCCCTAATACAGATCTGGTGATACCCACTCTTTAGGTCAACCTTTGTGAAGTACTTGGCTCCACTCAAACAGTCCATTATGTAATCCATTCTGGGCAACGGAAATCTATAGTTGATCATGATCTTATTGTTGTGTGGTTACACAACACGCCCCATTTTAACTTGGCAAAACAGGGACCCAACTTTTGGCTTGGCTTGTGTTGTCTGTTTTCTGGCGGTTTGGTAAAAATGAGTCAAGTGCATCATCATCATGAAGGTCAGGATGAGGTTGGTCATCATCATGAGGTCAGTTTGTCAAAGTTCATATTTTGTTTCAATGACCTCATATTTAGAAAGAGCTTGAAATTCCATGCAGGTTTGCCTTTTACATCACCTGACAATTCGTCCATATGAGGAAGTTATGCACAGTCAAAGTTTTGGTCAAACCTGATAATCGCAAGTGATCATCATATTTTTATATCCTCAGTCATGTTGTCAAGGTCATCCTGATCTTGATCTATCACCTGATAAAATCATGCAGTCCCAATATCTGGACGTCAATCTTAGGTGATAGTGTGCTCTTTATCCGTCAAATGACCTTGGGCACATCACGAGCGTCATGATATTTTTAACATCACCTGATATTATAATATCATGCTGATATTATAATATCCCCCTGCTTAGAAAGTCCACCATCTGCATATTTGCATGCACATGTCAAAATCCTATCGGAGGGTCATCATCTTGATCTTTCGAGAGAGGGTCATATTTGTTGATATTCACTAATATGATGATGACGTCATCATATCCTCCTGATTTCCTTAGCATGATCATGATGATCACCCTATCTTTTAAGGGGGTGATACTCTCAGCAGCAGGATCATATTTTAAATATCACCCTAGCGCTAACCTGATGATGACCACAACTCATCCTCATGCTTCGAAGCGGAATATGATGGTTACGTCATCATAATATTCGATGGGGAGAATCATCATATTTTTATCCTGTCATGTTGTCAAGATCATCATGATCTTGTTTGTTCACCCGACATTTCGTAATGTCCTCCTGCCGAGAAATATGACCTTTTGCTAATATCCCAACCTGAAAAACGAAGAAGCAAATATCAGGATGACATCATCATCACATTTCCCTTCGGCAGGATATTTTCCAAAACATGATCCGGTTCGCGAATATGATGATGACGTCATGTTCTAAGTTTAACAAAAGTCCAAGATATCCTGATGATCATCATCATCCTGATCTTTCGAGAGGGTTACCTTGGCCGCAAAGGGGTCATATTACATTCACCACCTGATCATCTTCCTTAGGTGACCTGATATTACATTTATCCCCTGATCTTAACTAAACATGACGGTGACGTCATCTTTTGCATTTTAATGAAGCCCGGATATGACGATGACGTCACCATCATATTCCATTCCTCAGCAGCAGGATCATATTTCATAGCCTCCTATTTTCCTTCGACATGATGATGATGATGATGTCATTCTTTTCCCCAATATACAGAAGCGAAACATGACGGTGATGTTCATCTGGACATTTGAAAGGGGGAGCATCATATTTCCAAAATATCATGCAGACGAAAGTTTTAAGTCTTGCTGTCGGCCTTATCATGAGTTATCATGCCGATAGAACATGTCTTCCCGATGGATGGACACCATCATGATTTTTGGCGTCGGTATAAGTTTGACCGTCGGCCTAATGTAAAATTGTCATTCCGACAGTGTGTAGTCACGCCGATACATACATATGCACTAATTTGAACCCGATATACAAGAAAATGGGCGGGAAAACAGAGCGATAGAGATTTGGAGCCCGATTGCCTGTAGCTGCACATTTTGAGGCCTGGTTAATAAAACGTTTTACTTCCTGTTGTTTATCCACATGATGATGAACTTAATGTTTGTCTGTTTATTTGCAGGAAGTCATGATGCTGTTAGAGCTGCTACTGAAGCTGATAATTACAAAGTTGCACATGGAGGCAACATGAACCAGAAGTGAGGAGGATATTGTCAAATATGCTGTTTGCCAGCTGGAGACCGAATCAAATCAAAGATGCTGGAATATTCTGTGCCAGCTGTACATTTGCCAACTGGCGAAGCATGTGCTTTTCATCTGGACCATTGATTATTATGAGAAGATCATGATCCTTGGATCATTGTAACTGTTTTCTGGCATTTGTTCTATATAAGAGCCAGATCCTGAGCTATAATAGGGGGGGATAATATACATTAATAGACATTGACACATCTGGTGCAGTAAGGCCGATTACTGTAGAATCACTTAGGAGATCGGATTACTGAGACTAATGAGGATAGAATTGTTGAAATGTCAAGGTTCTTTCTTTAGATCACTGTAAATGTACCTGTTCTTGAGCATACTGAATGGATATGAAGTTTCAGATTACATCCTGATTGTAAATTTTACGTAATCTTCCTGTTGATTTCTGGATATGTACTGGTGAATGCTGTGTTCAACTGGAAGCGCTTTCATTTCATTACATGTTGTTGTCAACTTTTCCTTTGAAGATTTGCACTAGATCATGCGGATTTGTGGAATGTCCTGGTGAAGTATGATTTTAGTTTCCTTCTTTTCATTGCATGTATGGGAGCTTGTATGTGGATCAGTGATCTAAGTCAAGTAGTTTTGGGAATCTCATTCTTTAACCCTTTTCCTTTTTTTAATTTCATAAATTCATCATCATAACTGCAAATCATGACAAATAACAAGCAGAAATAGAGAAATATGCTGAAATCCCGTAGGTAACTGAAAATTATTAGCATATTTGAGTTAAATGCATGTAGTATTGAAAATATCATGCAAAGAATCATGAATAATGGTAGAAATCATGCAAATATCAGCCTGTAGGCACATTATTTGACTAAATTCAAAGTGCAGAGGTAGAATTGTTGGAGATTTATGTAGGGCAGACATACAGAGCAGGATATTTGAAGAAATGATGATGAACTTTGTAGAAATACGTAAGGCCCCTGAATGGAAAACAGCAACACACATCAACCACTGAGTAACGTCAGTAGATTAAGACCTAATCAACGGAGACTTGGGATCATGAATTCTCTGAATTCATCGTATCTTTCAAGATGAGTAAAGGTTGTTGTGTAACTTTTATTCTATGTTTGTGAATGACCAACATCATCATCAACACTTATTAATGGCTCAAGAGTCTATACACATTCTCCACTCTCTATATTTCTTTGGTGCTAGTACTGCAGGTACCACACATGGACTTAGGCTCTCTCTTATCAATCCCTTCCTCAACAACTCTTGAACTTGTCTGTTCAACTCTTCACTCTCTGCTGGAGTCATTCTATGGGCTGCCTTATTCAGAAAATTGGCTCTAGATATCAAATCCATTTGATGACTTATCTTCCTCATTGGTGGTAAACCTTCTGGTACATTATCAGAGACAATATCTTGAAATTCTTCCAACATTTCTAAGACTTTTGCTAGTACATCTTCACATTTCTCTTGACTAATCTTAGGAATCAATGGAAAGCAATGATGCTCATGCTTCATTCCCTCCAAAAATTTTCTACCATCTACCAAGCAAATTTTGGTACTACTACATACCTTTTCTTCCACCTACTTCAAGGGCTTCAACTTATGATGAACTCCATCCTTTGTTATTGAATATGTGTTTGCATGGCCATCATGGACATCACTCCTATCATACTGCCACGGCCTCCCCAACAACATATGACATGCATCCATCGGTATGATATCACACAACACCTCATCATGGTAGTTCCCAATCTTGGACTTCACTAAACACTACTCATTGACCAAATCTCTATGGTCCTTTTGCAACCATGAAATCCGATATGGATACAGGTGCTTTCTTCTTATCAACTTCAACTTGTCAACCATCTCCTCTGAAACAAGATTATCAGTGCTTCCACTGTCAATGATAATATCACAACACTTACCTTCACATTTGCACCTTGTGCGGAATAAACTCTTCCTCTAATTTGGTTCTTTCTCCTCATTCAACAAGGTTCTTCTAACAACAAGGGTTTCTCCCCTTTCAGCATCTTCAGAACGCTCAGACTGTGCATCTTCATCTACATGTGCAACTCATGCATTACCTTCAGGTCTTGTATTTGTCCTTCCTTGATGTTGCGGACACTCATATGTTCTATGCCCTTCTTCTCCACATTGGAAATAGGTTCCTCTAAAACCTCCTCTTCCAGGTCCTTGCCCAGATTGGCCTCTTCCTCTTCCTCTTTGTTCACCATTGTTCTAGTCATGAGGGTGGTAGGCATTATCCCCTCTCTAATTTCAACTGGTGCCAGCTTCTTCACTTTTCTTTGATCTTCATTATGGCCTCCATAGGGTCTTCCACCAGTCCTTCTGCCTTGACCTCTTCCCCTTTGCTTGCTATTGAATCTTTTATTTAGCTTCTCTTCCACCTTCAAGGAAAACTGGTACACATCTTCTATGGTGGTCATTCTGACCAGGCTCATCTCCTCTTAAATACTTGGCCTCAACCTATTAATGTAATAGGATACCTTCTCCTTTTTGGCCTCTGAATGACTAGTTCTGATAGTAATCTTATAAAACTCTTATGTATACTCCTTAACAGACTTGTTTCCTTGCTTCAATCATTGCAGCTTCTTCAACAACTCCATCTCATAGTCCACAAGAATGAACTACTTCTTCAATTTCTCCACCATCCGATCCCATCTAGTGATCTTTCCTTTTCCTCTTATATTCCTCTCTAACTGGACCTCCTTCCACCAAATATTGGCATGGCCCTTCAATTTTGTTTTTGCAAACTTGACCCAATCTGGGTCTTCCACATCTTCATACTCGAAATATTCCTCCATGTCATTGATCCAATCAATAGGCTATTTTGGATTCAAATCTTTAGATTATGTAGAAACTTTGATCCTGGGTCTCTTTCCAATCTTAGAAACGGCCCTCAACAACCTAACTTTTGTAGGATCTCCAACAGTTTCTTGTTCTTCCTCAGATATCTCTTCTTCAACTTCATCTTCGCTTTCTTCTCTTGTTATCAGCTCAAACCCTCTTCGTAGCTCCTCTTGCAATGCATCAATTTGCCTTTGTAGGTCTCTAAAACCTTCTTCCATCAAAGCATTCATCCTAATACAATTTCTTCGTGGAGGCATCTTGATCTCCGCAGCAAACCCACAACCTCAGGTCCTAGTGCAAACTGCCTCACGGTCGGTGATCTGTCAGCTCGCAAATGATCTTTGCATGATTCCTTTGCCAAAGGTCTTATTTTTTAGTTACAAAGCTTCTTGTAAATTTTCACTTCAATCCATGCCCAAATGCAAACATTCCTAAAATAGCAGGTTGCTATTTTTAGCAGTTTGGAAAAAATCAAAGTTCTACATCATTATTCAAGTGATTATGGAACCAGAACCACAAATTTTGAAAAGAAATGGAAAGAAGATAAATGATTTTGAAACACATTTTTTTTTGGGTGATACAAGATTGCCCTTACAGCACTGGATGCTCCTGCATCAGCTATCTTCATGCTGCACCACTTCTGAAACATCTGGATCATTTGACTCATATCCACTTGATTCTGAAGACCTTTCCTTACATTCATCAACTTTAACATTTGCACTTTCAATGATCTTATTTAGACTCATATTATAGCACTAGTAGGCCTTTCTCTTGGTGGAGTAACCAAGGAAGATTCCTTCATCACATCTAGCATCAAACTTGCCTAAATCTTCTTCTCTTTTGATATAACATTTGCTACCAAAAACTTTGAAATATTTCATAGTAGGAACTCTACCATGCCACAATTCATAAGGAATCTTTGAACTGTTACCTTTTACTTGAACTCTATTTAGGATATATGCAGTGGTGTGAATTACCTCTCTCTAATATGCTTCTAGAAGATGAGCTTCCTTCATCATGGTTCTAGCAACTTCTTGAATTGTTCTGTTTTTCCTTTCAACAACTCTATTTTTTTGTGGAATTCTATGCGCAGATAGATGTCTCTTTATTCCATGTTATTCAAAAAAGAAATTGAATTCATTTGATGTGAACTCTCCTCCTCTATTAGAACTCAAGCATTTGATTTTCAAATCCATCTCATTTTCAACCATTTCCTTAAATGCCTTGAATTTATCTAGATCTTCGACTTTCTCTTTCAAAAAGGTCACCCAAGTCATTCTAGAATAATCATCAATGAGCAACATTGAATACCTGTCTCCTTGTAAACTTCTTACTCTGGTAGGTTCACACAAATCTGTATGCACTAGCTCAAGTAGTCCTCCAACTAATTGGTCCTTGCTTTTCAAACTTGTTCTTGTCTGTTTCCCAAATTGACTCTCCTTACAAATAGGATTAGCAGGCTTCACAAGCTTAGGCAAATCTCTAACAACCTATGTAGTACTTATCTTCATAATATTATCAAAATTTGTGTGACACAACCTTCTATGCCATAACCAACTCTCATCAGTCTGAGTCAACAAGCAATAATTCTTAGTTCCTTTCAAGTGTTAGATATTACCTCTAGTCTTCTTACCAGTTGCAATGACTATTCCAGAGCTTTCCTTGATCTTTCATCCATTGTCCTTGAAGCTTAAATCATAGCCCTTTTCATACATCTAACCCACACCCAAAAGATTGTGCTTTAATCCTTTCAAATACAAGACATCTTCAGTATTATGCTTGCCATCAAAAGAAATAGATCATTTCCCACAAATCTTACCAGTTGTATCATCTCAAAACCTAACCAGTCCACCATCATATCTTTCCAAACTCACAAACTTACTTTTTGTCACTAGTCATGTGGTGAGAGTAGCCACTATCAATAACCCATTCATCCTTGTCCTTAATGACCTGAGCAGCCAAAGCACTTTCCACTAGTTTTTCTTCCTTCACACAGCTAGTAGAATTAGTAGACATGGGATCTTCCTTAATTGCAATGAACAAGCATTCATTTACAGAGGAACTAGGATTATCTAGTTCACCATTATCTAATACTCCTTCATCATCATCAAAATCTTCAACATAATAAAACTTCTTTTGGGTCCTTGGCGTATTCTTGTATCTTCTTCTATTTCTTTCAATTCTTTTAGGACATCTGGAAGCAAAATGACCTACTTTACCACAAGAAAAACATTTGAAATGTAATTTGACTTTATACTTACCAGATCCTCTTTGTAGTCTATCCACGAAGTTGGCTTCAACTTCATCAAACTCATCATCGGATTCTACCTTGTACTTTTAAGATCTGGAAGTACTTCCAGGAGTACTGGCTTTGAAGGCCATCTCAACTTTTGGTAGAGCATCAACAAACTCCCTCATTTCAAAAGTAGTAAGCTTACCAAGTAGCTAATCCCTATCAACCATTTTTACTTGCATGAATTCTTCAATTGCATCTACCTTGTGACAGTAGGACTTGGGAAGAGATTTGAGAATTTTCATAACAACTTCCTTTTCATCAAGAGTTCTGCCTATGGATTTTATCCCTGTAACAAGTTCATCAATTCTTTGCATAAAGGCTGATATGTTTTCATCATCATTCATCTTCAAACTTTCATATTTCACTTTCAGACTTTGTAACTTGGCTTCCTTCATAGAATCATCTCCTTCATATAGATTTTTCAACTTTTCCCATACCTTATTTGTAGTTTCTAGATCCACAACTTTCATTAATATTGAGTTGGTTAATGAGCTTAGCAGAGAATCCCTTGCCTTGATATCTATCTCATATTCTTTGATTTCATCTTTAGTCGTCAGACCATTTGGAGGTATGGTGTATTTGTTGGAATTAGGGCAAACAACTAAGAGGGGGGGTGAATCAGTTGTCACAAAACTTTTATCCTTTGCTGTACTTAAACTTCTTTATCTCTTATTAATACATGAATGATGTAACATGAAAGCATGAATCAACAACACATGAGCAGAAACAAAATCAACACACATTACGCTAGGATTTTTACATGGAAACCTGGTTAAGGGAAAACCACAGTGGGGGTTAACCCACATGATTTATTCTTTGTTAAAAGAATAGAAAAATGGGGAAGGCACTTGCCTTCAGGGTGCACTGCCCAGAGCTCACTGCTAAAAGAGGCTCACTGCCTACAAGATAATTGTATAATTAACACATAAAGATTGAACTGGAAAACAACATCTTCTTCATGCAAAGGTCAATTCCATTTAAGTGTGCAATACTTCTACTCTACCCCCAAACACTACTTCACTATCTCCTCATCTTCTACTGGTCTTCCTCGTTTTCTCTTCCTCTTCTCTGCTCTACCTTTCCTGTTTTCTTAGGATCTTATCATTTTCGCACAAGGATTATTTTCCACAACTCAACCATACATATTTATATGCTTCATCAACCTTGGAATAAACATCAAGGTTGGCACTACAAACATCTGAATTAATGTGAATCACTATACTATTGGTGAAACATAGTTGGGAGTCAAATATTCCTCAAACAATATGCCATACTTCATAGAACCTCTCTTAGATCATCTGCAACATGCATAAAGCATCTGGTCGGCTAGGATTGGAGAGAATAGCAACACCCAAGGAGAAATCTTCAACCATGAGCTCAATCCTTAATGAAGACTACCAACACAATAGGAACTCAATTCAGAGACCACCACAAGCACAATGAAATCAACAAGAACAACTGCACCACCTCAAATCACCAGAAACACTTGCACCTTCATCCAAGAACTCAAGAACACCAACTATCATGACTGTCACACTACAAAGATTGCTTGCAGACCTCCAGACCATGAAGCTCTTGAGTTGAGGATACACACCAACATCCCAAACATACCTTTAGATCTGCAGATCATAATATTCCAATGCGGATCAATCTGGACCAATTTTCTGTCACTCTGTCACTTCTAAACAACTGTAAAACTAGGTTCCACTTAGATGGCCAGATCTTCATAAATTCTTCATGCAGATCCCTCAAATCTTAATTGGAGCAACTTCAAACAATCCTTTACAACACCCTTTGGTCCACAGACTCTGATCTTCATCTCACTGGAAATGCGGAGCAAACTACTTCACTAAACTGCACTGTCTTCATTGTCTCTTACAGAGAGATATGTAACTCACTTGTTTCTTCCATAGAGGCTAATTTTCTTAATATCCTCAACATACAAGTCTTCTAGAATGGGATACAGTTGACACCAATGACAACACCAATTAGGCACATATTTGCAACAATCTCCCCCTTTGTCATTGATGGAAATATATGATGTGAAAAATTGTTTCAACCATCAAGACAAGAATTTCTCCCCCTTTCTCTTATCACAATTGCAACCATTTTCTTTACTACTCCCCCTTTCATCAGCAACTACTCACTTCCAAGTTTTTCACATGACTTCTCTCCCCCTTTGACATCAATGGAAAAGGGCACATATTTGTAGTCTCTCACCCTTTTTGTTTCTTAGACAAACTCAAATTGAACTCAGAACATATTGACTACTCCCCCTAAGTAGCATTCCCTTAACACCAATCTAGACCACAAGATATGACTGTGAGTTCCACCGGACCGATGCACATTAGTGCACCCTAGTTCTGAACATGAGGAGTAATGACCCTTAGCTTCCCTCTAAGATACTCAAAAGTATCCTTAGGTAGAGGCTTAGTAAAGATATCTGCAATCTGATCCTTTGAAGAGACAAACTCCAATCTGACTTCATTCTCATTTACCTTCTCTCTCAAAAAGTGAAACTTGATGGATATATGCTTTGTCTTTGAATGCAACACCAGATTCTTTGAAATGTTTATTGCACTTGAATTATCACAGAAGATTGTAACAAGTTCTTCAAACACAACTCTGATATCCTTCAACATTTTCTTCGTCCACAAAACTTGAGAATAATTACTTGATGCTGCTATGTACTCTGCCTCTACAATAGATAGAGATATTGCCTCCTACTGTTTGCTCAACCAATAAACTAATCTCTTTCCCAAGAAAAATGTACCTCCACCAGTACTCTTCCTATCATCCACATCTCTTTCCCAATCAACATCTGTATATGCATGAAGAGTGAAATCATCACCCTTAGGATACCATAAGCCATAATCAGATGTTCCCTTCAAATATCTAAAAATTCTTTTGACTACTACAACATGAGATTCTCTAGGATTAGCTTGAAATCTAGCAACAAGGCCAACTGCATTCATAATATCAGGTAAACTCACTTATTCCATGCTTTTCACAAAATGCATTGAACTCACTGGAGGTAAACTCTCCACCTCTGTCAGATCTCAGACATTTTATCTTCACACCAATCTCATTCTCCACCCTAGCCTTAAACACTTTGAATTTGTCAAGAGCCTCTAATTTCTCTCTCAAGAAAGTGACCCACATCATCCGGGAGTGATCATCAATCAACAACATAAAGTATCTATCTCCTTACAAACTCCTAACCCTGGTAGGACCACACAAATCAGTGTGGACAAGTTCCAACAATACACTTGAAGATTGTTCTTTACTCTTGAATGTAGTTTTGCTCTATTTTCCCAACTGACATTCCTGACACATGCTATTAGCAAGTTTTACAAGCTTTGGAAGATCTCTCACAGCCTGAGTAGCACTTATCTTGACAATGTTGTTAAAGTTTACATGACACATTCTCCTGTACCATAGCCAACTCTGATCAATTTGAGCAATCAAACAACTTTTACCAGTACCACTTAAATGAAAGATGTTACCTCTAGTCTATGTACCAGATGCAATCTTAGTTTCAGAGCTTTCTAAAATTCTGCATTTTCCATCCTTGAATCAGAGATCATATCCCTTGTCAACCAACTATCCAACACTAAGAAGATTATGCTTCAACCCTTCTACATACAAAACATCATTAGTGTTATTCTTACCATCAAGAGAGATGGATCCTCTACCATGGATTCTACTAGCTGAATTATCTCCAAACTTCACAATACCACCTTCATACCTTTCCATACTTACAAAATTACTCTTATCACCTGTCATATGATGAGAGCATCCACTGTCAATTACCCATTCATCCTTTTCTTCAACCTGAGAAAACAAGGCTCTTTCCACATTCACAGAGCTAGTAGATTCAATAGGCACTAGATCTTCTTCTTTGATGGCAATGAACACCCATTCATTTCCTGAGGTACTTCCCTTATCAAACTCATCATCAGTGACTCCTTCTTCAGCATCTTCATGGACATAGTAGCATTTCTTCTGAACCCTAGGTTTGTTAGGGTTTCGCTTTGAAACCCTCTCCAGACATCTTGAAGCAAAATGACCAATCTTATTGTAAGCAAAACATTTGAAGGGCAATTTTCCTTCATACTTACAGGATCCTCTTGGTAATCTTTTAGCAAAAAGGGCTTCAAGTTCTTCAAAATATGATTCATCTTCTTCAAGTTCCTTCCTTGCCTTCTCAAATCTGGTTAGTCTTCTTGAAGAGCTTTCACTTGGATCAAATATTTTCTTTCCATAAACACTGGCCTTAAATGTAGATTCAAATTTAGGAAGAGAATCACCAAACTCACTCATTTCAAATGTTGATAGCTTGCCAACCAACTGATCTCTTGTAATAGTTGTCACAGTCCTGATCTCCTCAATAGTAGCAACTCTATGCTTGTATGAAGCAAGTAAGGATCTGAGCACTTTGCCAACAATATCTGATTCTTCTAGTGTTCCACTAGCACACTTGAAACTACACACAAGTTCATTCACTTTTTGCATGTAGGAAGTGATGTTTTCATCTTCACTCATCCTCAAATTTTTATATCTACCCTTCAAGATCTACAACTTAGCACATTTGACATACTCATCACCTTCATATAGAGTTTCCAACTTCTTCCAGATTTCATGAGCAATTTTTAATTCTAGGACATTTGTCATTTCTGTATCAGTTAAGGCACTTAGCAAAGCTTCTTTGGCTCAAATGTTGTTTTTAGCATCTTTGAGTTGATCTGGAGTTGAATGACCTTTCTTCGGAGGCTTATACTCATCCTTAGTTATCAACCAATAAGCATCACCCATGCATTGCAAATGGTACTACATACAACTCTTCCAAAGAGAGTAATTTGTTCCATCAAATCTCAGACTATCCTTCTTGTAAGTCGACATATTGGATCTCCTCAAGTGATCAAGCTTCTTTTAGAGGAACCGGCTCTGATACCAATTGTTGGAATTAGGGCAGACAACTAAGAGGGGGGGTGAATCATTTGTCACAAATTTTTTATCCTTTGTTGTAATTAAACTTCATTTTCTCTTATTAATACATGAATGATGTAACCATGAAAGCATGAATCAACAACACATGAGAAGAAACAAAATCAACACACATTACACTAGGATTTTTACATGGAAACCTGGTTAAGGGAAAAACCACAGTGGGGGTTAACCCACAAGATTTATTCTCTATTAAAAGAATAGAAAAATGGGGAAGGCACTTGCCTTCAGGGCGCACTTCCCAAAGCTCACTACTCAAAGAGGCTCACTGACTACAAGATACTTGTATAATTAACATAGAAAGATTAAACTGGAAAACAATATATTCTTCACGCAAAAGTCAGTTCCAGTTAAGTGCACAATATTTATGCTCTGCCCCCAAACACTACTTCGCTATCTCCTCATCCTCTACTATTCTTCGTCTTCTGCTCTTCCTCTTCTCTTCTCTACTTTTCCTCCTTTCTTAGGATCTTGTCATTTTCACACAAGGATTATTTTCCACAACTCAACCATACATATTTATATGCTTCATTAACCTTGGAAAAAACATCAAGGTCAGCACTAAAAACATCTGACTTAATGCGAATCACTATACAATCGGCCAAACATAGCTGGAACTCAAATCTTCCTCGAACAACATGCCATACTTCATAGAACTTCTCTTACATCATCCGTAACATGCATAAAGCATCTAGTCGGCCAAGACTAGAGAGAACAATAACACCCAAGGACAAATCTTCAACCATGAGCTTAATCCTCAATGCGGACCACCAACACAATAGGAACTTAATTCAAAGACCACCACAAGCACAATGAAATCAACAGGAACAACTGTACCACCTCAGATCACCAGAAACACTTGCACCTTCATCTAAGAACTCATGAACACCAATTGTCATGACTGTCACACTAGAAAGATTGCTTGTAGACCTCTAGACTATGAACCTCTTGAGTTGAGGACACACACCAACATCCCAAGCATACCTCTAGATCCTTAGATCATAATATTCCAATGTGGATGAATCTGGACCAATTTTTGTCACCTCTGAACAACTGCAAAACCTGGTTCCACTCAGATGGCCATATCTTCACAAATTCTTCTTGTAGATCCCTCAAATCTTAACTGGAGCAACTTTAGACAATCCTTTACAACACCCTTTGGTCCACAGACTCTGATCTTCATCTCACTAGAAATGTGGAGAAAAGTACTTCACTGAACTACACCATCTTCACTATCTCTTACAGAGAGATATGTAACTCACTTGTTTCTTCTAGAGAGGCTAATTTTCTCAATATCCTCAACATACAAGTCTTCTAGAATGGGATACAGTTGACACCAATGACAACAAGGATATGTTGACATCAATGACAACACCGATTAGGCACATATTTATAACAGTATTTTGTTTCTACAGCTTTTCATACTTCGTAACCAACAAAAAGAAGATGGCTTTTCATTCGAGCCTTCCAGAGAACATAATTTGTTCCATCAAAATGTGACACTTCCTTCTTGTAAGACATTTTGGATCTTCCTCAAGCTATTAAACTTTCTTCAAAGGAACTTGGCTCTAATACCAATTATTGATATGCCCCAGACAACTAAGAGAGGGGAGGTGAATCAGTTGTCTCACAAAATTTAAACACTTTCTGTAATTAAACATTCATCACTTATCCACAATTATTATGATTTAAAGAGTGCATAAAATCAAAAACTTAGCCATAGATACAACATCAAACATAAGAGACACCAAATTTTACATGGAAAACCTCAAGGTGGGGAAAAACCATGGAGAGGATTAGCTCTCAATATATATTGCAATCATGAAATAGTGATGTTCAGGTTTGGTCACTCCATGGGCCTAAACATACTAGCTCACTGCCATGAAGAACAACTAAGTCTAGCAGGCTCACTGCCTCAACCCTAAACCTAGCAAGATTACAATAAGGGTTGTTAAACACTAAGGGCTATTAAACCCTACTGATGGCCTACTACCAGACTCACTACCATGATCAACACCTTTCTAAAGTACAATAATTCCTCTACTTTGTTCTGCCTCTATTCTGCTCTTCCTCTTCTTTCCTCTTCCTCTTCTCTGCTCTACCTTTTGGACCTTTCTTAATATCTTTCCATTTTCTCTCAAGGACACCTTTTCAATGACTCAACTACAAGTATTTATACACTTCATCAACCTTGGAATGGTCATTAAGGTTAGCATCACAATCATCAACCATTGGAACAATCTCCAAGGTTGGTGTTAGTGTTTATTCCTATTGGATACTTCCCAATCATCCCCACTAGGTAGCCATCATTGATCAATAGGATTCCTGGGCCAGGGGCCAACAGTAGAGGAGATAGACTCTATAAATATCTCCTCTTCTTCTTTAGGCTCTGCAGAACCAAGGGGGGTAGTCCCTATTCAACATCCATAAAATGCATCTATGAACTCCTTGGGATGTTGACACAAAGCAGATGAATCCTCTTATACGCAAACCAAAACTGTAAAAAAAGTGTAGAGGGGCTAGCTTTGGGCTTATGTTCAGTTGTGAGACAGAGGATTTTGATCCTAAAACTACTTCTAATATTCTAAAGGTTTTTTTTTTTAAGTTTTGAATTAATTTTTGTATTTGGATGCAAGACTGGGACCTTGGGTTGTAACCTCAATACATAACCAAACCGGTGCCTATCTAGGGCTCGGAGTCAATAGACATATATATGTGAATGTTTACCATAGACTTAAAACAACAATCAAATTTCAAGGGGGTTTTGTAGTGTCTTCCTTACAGATACTACCCAAGATTAAGTATTCAGTTATCTCTACTTACAAACATCTTTACTGCAATATATTCTTCCCAACACTTAACCCTAAACATTTAATCTACTCCTTGAGCAGAAGTAAAAGATCAAGCATTCAACATAGTAAACCCATATCCTAGAATCTTAAACACCCCTTAGCTATTTCGATTCAGAAGAAGAACACATTCGACTTGGAGACAAATAACAGAATACATGCAATGAAGCATTACTCATTTAAATCAACATGAACTGATGAATTCTATGATTAAAACATTCAACATACAACTCATAAACTTACAAGGCACCCAAAATAGAGCCACCAACCAGATTGTATCTTATTACAGCACTAAAATTTGTCCAATTTTCAACAACCACAAAAATGAGGCACACAGTCCTGATATACTCAAAATGTACCCTCAATAGAACCATAAAATGGTCAAATCAAAATTCTGCCAAATACAATGCACCATGGAATGGTGCTCAAAACAATTAATGCAGTAGGCAGAAGGAAATACTGGGATTGGTTGAACTCGAGACCCACGCCGCCGCCTGGGGATTTTCCTCTTCAATCGGGTAGTTGGTCTGTCCATGTCTTCGACCATTCTTCTGTAACATCTGCCATTAATGGCATGCCAACTCGCGGCATTGGAAACGTAGCAGACTATGTGCCTTGCAATTTTCCCACCTGGAAACAACTGCACCTACAAAGAAAACCCTATGTTTGAACAGAACCGTCAATTCATTTTTACCCACCAAGATCTGCTGCCCAAACTGTGCTGAAAAGTCACCCACCAATTAGAACGTGCCATGTAGACACCCTATGCTTCCATCGCTGACTTTTCCACCATCTATTTTGCCTCTATCACTTTTTTGTATATGCAAATGCATATACATACAACTTCCTGCATACAAGGTGCAGGCCCCAAATTTTATAGAACAAAATGAAACCGCACTCGGGTCCCGCCTTGTACATTTTCTTTTGCATATCTCCTTGTATATTGCATATATACAATATGCAATATACATAAAATGTGGATCTCAAATCATTATGAAACAAATTGCATTCACTTTGAAATATGGCTTGTATCTTAACCTTTGCATCTTCACTTTGTATATTGTATATACAAATAGAATATACATTCTACGGATTTCAAATTTTATAAAATAGATTGGAACAAGTTCCAAATCTGGGCCTTGTATCTCATTCTTTTGTATATCGGCATATACAATGCCATATACATGCAAGCTACGGACCCCAACCTTAAATTTTTTGATTCACATTTTCTGGTCGGGTCCAACTTGTACATCACTCCCTTGTATGTTTGCCTTGTATATCACTACAAGCTAAAACATACATTCACCCGGACTTATGCCTTTATCAACTGGAATGTATGTTCACTTCAGGTCCAGCTTGTATATTAGGAATGTATGTCCAATTGCATGTGCAACATACAATCGCAAATATATGCAATCAGTAGGCCCCATATGCCTTTGACTATTTTCACTTCAACTGGCCTTGTATATTTCTTTGTATTTCTGCTTGCATAATTCTCTTGGATATTTCATTTGTATATCACACATACAATGCGCTATATACAACCCACAGACCCGAAATTTTATCTGCTGCATTTGATTCCTCCTTTGGGTCTAGATTGTATGCTTTTCCTTTGTATATCAGCTTGTATGTGCAAACATACAACATGAATATATAACTGGTGGGCCCCACCTTTGAATTTTGCTTTAGCATATACAATGTGACCTATGCATGTCAACTTGTATGTGCATCAGCCATTAGGGAAACCTTAGACCTAGCCGCCGACATGCTTGTCTGGCCGATGAACCCTTTCACTATAGCAAATGCATGTCAGCCTCTTCATACATTCTTCATTGTATATACCCGATGTACATTCTGCTTTGCATATTTTCCCTGTATGTTGCCAATGTATCTTTTGCTTGCATGTGGCGAATGTATAAGACAATGTACATACAAACCTTCACATAAAAGTAGGGAATATTCTAGGAATCTGTGACGGAATATGCGATATACAAATGCAGAATATTCTAGGAATGTATCTAAAAAGCACATACAAACTCGATATGCAAGAAAAGATGCATACAATCATTTTTTTCCATTTTTCAAAGGTCGATTGGATATTTCTTGGGCCAGCTAATGAACATTTGCACTTGTACATATAGAGGGACATACATACAACAAAATTCACTACCACATAAAGTGATCTTGGACTTAGCATTTTTTCTCAAGCATGACTGGAGAAAGTGGTAAAACAATACATAGGGGCCGGTCAACCTACGAGTGCAAAGGCATGAATATGTAGCTTAAGTGAAAGATGACTTGCAACAGGAGGTCAATGACAAAATAAAAGATACAATGTGGGAGGCCGAAGGGAAATAAAACCTAAGGTATTTTGAGGATTTAAAATATATAAGCTTGCAGACTCGACTCAAAACCCTAACCCTAGGTGGGCACAAACAGTTGGTATTACAAACATTTAAAAAATAGGTCCTGGCCTATTACAACATTATGCAAAGGAACTAAAATGTGGATCATGCCATGTCTTACCTGGGACTCAAACACAATCTTCCATGCCAAAACATGCTTCCATAATCTTCCAGATATCTCTGCAATCACTGGGATTAACCAAGTCGGCTAAAACTGGTTACACATTACACTATCTGGGAACAATCTTCAAACACAATCTCAAGTCCTTAATGCAGACCAATATCAAGATAGGAACATGATTAGGATACATCCACAAGCATGTTATAATCATCAAGAGGAACCACACGAATCTTAACCACTTTATCCATAGGTAACTTTTCACCAGAACACATGAACTTTACTATCTTCAATTGTCATAAAAGAAAGATAGTGTATGGACCACTAAACCATGAACCATTGCAACTGTAGGCACTTATCATCATCCTAGACTTCCCTCTAGAACTGTAGAGCAAAATACTTTATTGCGGAGGAATGCGGAGCAGAATACTTTCTTCCTGTCCCAACTGAATTTACAAAAAAAGTAGGTTTCACTCTGATGAACACAACTCACTCAAATCTTCATGCAGAGGCCTCAAACCCAAAATGTAGCATCCTTAGTCATACCTTTAACTTGCTTCCAATCCACAGACCACAATCTTCAAGCAGAAATAAATGTGGAGCAGTTTATCGGACTCTTCTTCAGCATACAACTCACTATCTGTACTGCACTTCTCTGTAACTCACTTGTTTCTTCCGAAGAGGCTAATTTTCTCAATATCCTCAAAATACAAGTCATCTAAACAAGTAATAGAATAAGATACAGTTGACACCAATGACAACAAGGATATGATGACATCAATGACAACACCGATTAGGCACATACTTGCAACACGTGTCTATAGCATGGCTTTGATATCATGTAGGAATAGCCAAGGATTCTCTGCAATACTTGATATTCACTCTCACAATATGGAAATCAACAAATAGAGATAAGAACTGAATGATATTGATGAACCTGATTTGAGCATAAAAATATATTAATCTCACTTAATAATTTACATAGAAATGCCCTATTATATAGGAATGGATGAGGAAATCCACATTTCATGTGCAATCAGAAGTGCCCCATGATATGGTACATGCATTTAGACAAGTACCCTATAGGTGTCAACCTTTGTATCACTTGGAATGTACAAACTAACAACCTTTTGTAACAAGTGTTGGATGACTACAAAGTGCATTTTTTGAGGTGAGATGGTGTTATGTTAGAAAAAGTAACCTTGGGGGCTTTTTCCTTTTAAGGTTTAGCTCTCGGGTCCTTTAGAATGAACTTAGAGTATCTTGCATGATTTTGATGACTCCCGATGAGAAAACCCTGAAGTTTCATGGAAATTGGGACTCGGGGGATGCACTTAGTTCATAAATCCTTCTTGAAATGGGGGGAGAACTTGGGCACCTGCACCCTAGTCTTGCCCTATTTTAGGTCAGGACCAATTTCAAAGTGTCGATTTATGACCTTTATTTAGGTCCTATGCTGACACGGTGATGAGGTCAAAGTAGGCTTTGTTAATGCATCATCATTTACTTTTATCAATCCAAAGGTGTCTGGAGCTATCTGCAATAAGACTTCTTAGAATGGGGGGGTTTTGGTCAAGTGTTTTGGTGAATAGGACTTGGTTTGTCGGTCTCGCCAGAATTGAAAAGCGCATGCAGAAATAAAGATCTATCTAATTGCTAAGAAATGAACACACTTTGTTGGAAAGAAAACTATCTTAAATTTTTGGAAAGGAAACACACTTTGCTAGAAAAGAAACTATCTTAATTTGTTGAAAACAAACACACTTTGCTAGAAAAGAAATTAATCTATCATGCAGAAAAAGTAAAGGAAAATCAATTGAATCCACTGTTACTCTACAACAATGAAACACTGAATATAACAATGCTGATAAGAAATAGAACTCTCTTTCTAGTATTTTTAGGATTTTTAAGAACTAACCTGCAGGGGAACAATTAACAACAATCACATAGAACATAAAGGAAAACTTAATAGAGACTAGAACAGAATTGCATAAATACCAAATAATCGAGAGATCTTCCCTTATATAGGTAAGCGAGGCCTACTTCCCCAACCAGAGATGATCCTCTTGCTCAACTAACTTCTTTCAGTAGAAATTTGCCTTCATATTAAATCATAGTCTAGAAAATGGATGAAATTACAAGAATGAGGAGTTTTTCTCCTGTTACAGCGATCTGGCAATAACTACTATGAAACTTAAAAACTCAGAACTAACTAGAAAGAAAATGCATTACTCCTACTTATATAGTCAAGCATTATTTGGAAGAAGAAAACTATTAATAAGTCTAACTAGAGCAAACTGGAACTAAGGCCAGTTGCATGGTTTTATTACATTCAAAATTCCTAAATAGAACTGTAGATTAGAGATCTACATTTATTCTAACTGCATGGTGAACTAGATGATTCTCTAGAAATGGTGCGACGCAAGGTGGGAGTCACTTCAATTGATACTAAGGTCAATTAACCGATTCTTCAGTTAGTCACCAAGATTGTGGCATCATGGCAATGTTGCCCTTCTCAGCTGCATGATTGAAGCATAGGTTATGTTTGCACTCAAGGATGGACTTGTGGTGATCATCGACTCAAGTGGAGGATGATCCAAGGGAGGTTTTCAGCATCTAGAGCTCTCTAGAGTTTGGGTTCTTCTTAGGATAGAGGGCTCTGAAGGGATCCAGAGACCACTGGTTGTTCATACTACTACAAGCCTTATAAAAACATTCACAACTTTGCACCATAATTCATAATATATGCATATTTGAAATGTAATCCAGTAAAATAAAGCAAGAGATTTCATTAAAGGAAATGAAACTAATCATGTGCATAATCTAACCAAAAGACAAATATAATTATAATAATATGTATTTATATATGCCAAAGTGTCTGTGAAAGTTCTTAAAAGTAGAAATAACATGAAATAGATGAGTCAATTATATGGCTCGTCACACGGTAAGTTTGAATTATGAAATTCTTAGCAGGAATGTTTGTAGTTGCATATCTAAGCATGATTAGTGATTCATTTGTAAACTATATGGACATTAGATGAGCATTTTGATTGACAAGATTATGTGAAAGTGATTCAAGACATTCATTGTGTAGTAGAGTAGAATTTGGGTTGTTCTTGTGTTTGTATTTGCAGATTTGGCATCCATCTCCTCATGGCATGAAGAGCATCTTCCTTCCATGAGATCTTCACTACAAGGTGATTCAATTGTGTTTTCTATCATTTATCATTTGGATTTTGCCTCTATCCCATAGGGATACGCACTCTTTATCTGACAACGGTGTTTGGAAGACTTGAATGTCTCTCTGGGGCTTAACTAAGGCAAGCCTCTAAACACCACAACCCCCAACCCATTTTTCCATGATTGCAGGTTACAGTTTGTGAAAGCAAAAGAAGTGGAGTTGCAGGAGAGCAGTGAAGACTATCAGAATTGCAAATCAGAGAAGAAAATAGGGACTTAGACTCAGGCACCCGCTCATTAGTCCTCCGGATCCCACAATTGGAAAATTTTTGGAATAGTAGGAACAGGTTACAGACAAGAATCCCAGATCCTAAAGAAAACTGTGGCACTAGACTAGGGCACCCACTTATTAGTCCCTAACTTTTTTAGACCCTAAACTTTAAAATTTGATGCGCATTTAATTGTCATTTGATATCTCTATGTGCGATCATTTTCCATAATTTGTTTGTTTGCTTACGAATTTATGAAATTAGGGTTTTTAGCATAATTGGGCTTAATTAAACAAAAAAATCACACAATTCCAATCTTACCCTATGTTCCAAGTGATAGGAGATCTATAATAGAGTTCTCTACTTTGTTGAATGTCCTTGAATGTTTAGTGGTTAAAGGAGGATCAACACAAACCATTATAATCCATTATCTTCACTTTTAACCCTAAACATTTTGGTGAACCCATGTTTTTAATGAATTTTGCACCTTTCTAAGTGTTGTACTTCATATTTACATTCATTCCATTCATTCATCTCATTATTCATCTTATTGCATTTAAAAAATTACAAAGAAATTGAAAATTTTGAAAAATTGGAAAAAATTGGCATTTTTAGCTTGCATTTTCAAATAATTTGAATTAGTTGGCATTTAATTTCAATACATTTCTGGCATTATCATCAGATCTGATTTAAAATATAGAAATTTTTCATTCATCATTCATTTACATTGCATTTTCATGATTAAATTGATAAAAATTGCTTGAAATTGTGCATTTTTCCATATAACCTAGTTTTGCATTAGCTAGGGTTTGTAGTCAAAATTTTGTTCCATATTTTAATACCATTTTAAAACACTCATTAGGACTGATTTTTAACTATAGTTTTTCATCATAGTGGCTTTCTTGCAAAATTTCATGTCTAGGGTTTGAAAACCTTGTTTTTTCACTAGATTTTGGCCTTATCGACTCTCTAGAATTGCATCATAGGCATTTTGTGAAGAATTTTTTACACTAATTGGCTGTTATCAAGGTTATTATCTGGTTCCACTCTTAAAATTCTTTACAACACCCTTTTTTTTAGGCCTTGACATTGAAATTGTTTGAAAAATTGCATATTTTGGCTATATTTTCACTAAGGTTTGACTTAGATTGGCACTATAAGCAAGTTGTGATGAATTTTATGGCTTTAGGTGACTAATATTACTGTTATAATCTTTTTCCCCTCCTAAAATTCTTTACAACACTCTTTTCATTGGGTTTTTGCATTGAAAATTTGTGAAAATTTGCATATTTTAGTGTATTTTCACTAGGTTTTGAATTGTCATCACTCTAGATTTGCATCAATAGTATGTTGTGAAGGATATTATTGCTTTATTGGACTGATATCAGACATATTAATTTCTACACTTCATCAATTTTCTTACAACACCTTTTCTTTCACTTATTTGTATTAAAAAAAAGTTAAAAATTAAACATTTTAGGTCATTTTCATACATACTTTTGCACTTGTTCTTGCATAAGTTTTGAAAACACTCTGAAATCTGATTTGGCATTCATTTGAAGACATATATCATGGACACTTCCTTGGAAGCTTTATTTTCATACATCATAGACATTGACCATTTCTCCAAATTTACTCATGCCTATCCTCAAGTCTTAGAACAATAGCATACATACATGATGTTGATCTTTCTATGTGCTCCACATACGAAATCCTTTGTTTTATATCTGATTTTGATAGCTTCACAAACCTCATGGGAATATACCCCTTGATATTAGATGACCTCACTAAATTCATGATCAATAATATATATACTAGTGATGACCTCAAAATGTTAGATGACACCTTAGATGACTTTATAGAACATTCCACTACGACAACTATTGCTAAAACATGTGATGATAACTTTGCTTTACCTTATGATCCTTCTCCTAAAGTTTTTCCTCCTTATGAGGACACTTATATGCAAGAGGATGATTTCATTGACACATCTCTCAACATCATACCACCATCTCTTCCTTCCAATACTCTATCTGGCCAAGAAGAAGCATTAATGAATGAAGAGCTCCCACCACCTTATTGCAATGTTCTCTCTGGACAAGATGAAAAATTGGTGAATAAAGAAGCCTCTCCAACCAAGGATATTCCATGGGTCAACAATGAGCTTTCAACTAACAACAATAAAAACTCTCTCCCTATCATAGTGCATGAAACCTCTATGGAGCATACTATCAATCTTCCTCCTTTAGTTGAATATTCAAGTACTTTGGACATTACTAAGGAAGTAAAGACCCTTGATCCCCTTCCTTTGGTTGAATTTTTAGATCCCTTAGATATCACTAAGGATGTGAAAGACTTGATTGCATATATTTTGAACATCACTAAAGATACAAACATTAATAATTATCCTCACAACACCTTACCTTTCCCTCATTCCTATGCATTCCCTTCAAAAGATGTAGCATTCATGGATGAGGAGAGATCTCATACATTAAAACTCTCAGGGATGGGAACTAAAATCATTCCAAATAAATCACTTCTTCCATCAAGCATAATGAATAAGTATACTAATGCATCTCAACAAGAAAACATCCCACCTAACATTGAATCAAACCAAGAAGACCTTAAGAATGGACAACTTGAAGATAAGAATAAGAGTTGGTCTATGGTACCTTATGTTCCACTTTCCTCTAACATTCAAGAGTGGGAAGATGATGATGATTTGCTTGATGACAACCCTTAGTTTGGTTGTCCCTACAGGTAAGTATTTCTAACCCTTTACCTTTGTGTTGTGTTTCCCCCATGCTGTGTTATGTGTTGTTCAGCCTCCTAGGATGACCTTTGACTCTCTTGTAAGGTCAAGGATACTAGGAGACCACCTTTGTTGTGACCTTATTCTATTTGTATCATCATTCTTCTATATTGCTTCTCCTCTATTTTCACTCTTGTGTGTTGTGTCTTATGGACATAGCATTGCAATTGGTGACTTGGGGGCACCCTCCTACGTGACTGTCCCTAAGGCACTTGTTTCTCCTCTCTTGATTTATTGTTTCCCTTCCTCTAGTGTTTCTATCTAGCGAGTGGATGACGAAAAACATATTATACTGATACAGACCTAGAGTCCCTTCAACAAGAAATCAAAAAATAGACCAAGTCCATACATGACGATGGGGTTGATATATATTATCTGACACTTGACTAGTAGTATCACTTCATGTGATTTTGGTGTTGTCTTATCGCACTTACAAACCATAACAATACTACTACTCCATGCACTTTGTTTATCTTTGAATCTCGTCTTGGTTACACTCAGTTTTGAGATTTCTACGGTATAGCCCCACAGTTATACTCGGTCTTTGAATCCGTAGTATAACCTTGGCTCTTTGTGTGAATGATCATATGCATTATTGTTTATCATAATTATATGGACACTAACACTTTTCTTAAAGGAATGTGTTTGTGGGAACATTTGACAATCGTAAAGCACATGTCACCTCTGGGGGCATGGGCTTTACAAGAGCTCATGTTCCCTTGTGTGTTTTCTACCTACCTTAACGTGCTTGATATCAGTACATGATATCAACCACCTTAAGGTGGGGGCATATATAAGGTAAGTTGTCTGATTTAGAGGCTAGTAAATTGTGTTTGTTCTTAGGTGCAGTCTTAAAGACTGGTGGCGATGAGTCCCTCTTGCACTCTGAGATTTGTTTAAAATCTATTGCAATCACTTAAGCCCTCTGCAGAGATGGGATATCGCGTATATCCTTTTTTATCCTAAGCCATATGTAGAGGTGGGGATGGTGTATTTCTTAAGGAGAGTGCACATCCTATCATTTTCAAAAAGTCCTTTGCAGAGGCAGGGAGTGATTCTGTGACTAACTTAACCCTTAAGCATGTCTTCAATGATTGTTGTGGTGAAGCCCAATCATCGGTGTGTGCCTGTAATGTGCCTAAGATGGTGATGAACCTAGAAAAATGAACACTCAATCAATTATCTGTCGTGTTTTCTCTATGTCTTCTATGTGTGTGTGTATTGCGTGTTTGTTCCCAAGCATAGTTTAAAGACCGGTGGCGATCAGTCCCTCCTATGCTTTGGGATTTGTATGGCGTGCTTGTTCTGTATGGTGTGTTTATTCTCAAGTACAATCTTAAATACTGGTGGCGATGAGTCCCTCCTGCACTCTGAGATTTGTTTGGCGTGTGTGTTGCCCCGTATGTAGTTTAAAGATCGGTGGCGATGAGTCCCTCTTGCATTATGGGTGGTGTGTTTACTTTCCTTGTACTTGCATCTACATTTCATATATGAGAAAAAGAAAAATAAAATCATCACTATATTCACTGCATTCATTGTATTCACTATGTTTTGTGTGTCTTCAATACTATCTTCTGTGTCTTGTGTGACTGTAACTTTCTTCTCCATTTTTTGCATGCTTGTTACTATCTTCACTATGATTGGTGTGCCTTCTCTGTGCTTGGTGTGTTTACTATGCTTGTTGACCATACTTTAATGTATGTATTGCCCTTGCATTTATACATACATTAAAGTGGGGTCTAAATGTTATGTTGGAAAAAGTAACCTTGGGGGATTTTTCCTTTTAAGGTTTAGCACCCGGGTCCTTTAAAATGCATTTAGAGCATCTTGCATGATTTTGATGACTCTTGATGAGAAAACCCTAAAATTTTATGGTAATTGGGACTCAAGGGATGCACTTAACATAAATCTTGCCTAAAATAGGGGGGAGGACCTGGGTGCCCACGACCTAGTCCTACCCTATTTTAGGTTAGGACCAATTTCAAAGTGTTGGTTTATGACTGTTATTTAGGTCCTATGATGACACGGTAAGTTTAAATTACAAAATACTTAGTGAGAATGTTTATAGTTGCATATATAAGCATGATTAGTGATTCATTTGTAAACTAGATGGACATTAGATGGGTATTTTGATTGACAAGCTTATGTGAAAGTGATTCAATACATTCATTGTGTGGCAGAGCAAAATTTGTGTTGTTCATGTGTTTGTATTTGCATATTTGGCATCCATCTCCTCATGGCATAAAGAGCATCTTCCTTCCATGAGATCTTCACTACAAGGTGATATCAATTGTGTTTTCTATCATTTATCATTTGGATTTTGCCTCTATCCCGTAGGGATATGCACTCTTTATCTGACAACAGTGTTCAAAAGACTTGAATGTCTCTCCAGGGCTTGACTGAGGCAAGCCTCTAAACACCATAACCCCTGACCCATTTTTCTATGATTGCAGGTTATAGGTTGCAAAAGTGAAAGAAATAGAATTGCAGGAGAGTAGTGCATACTATCAAAATTGTAGATTAGAGAAGAAAATAGGGACATGGACTCAGGTGTCCACTCATTAACCCTCTGAATCTTGTAACTAGAAAATCTCTGGAACAATAGGAACAGATTACAGACAAGATTCCCATATCCTTAAGAAAATTGTGGCACTAGACTAGGGCACCCACTCATTAGTCCTTGACTTTTTTTAAACCCTAAACTTAGAAATCTAGTACGCATTTAATTGTCATTTGATATCTTTGTGTCCAATCATTTTCTGTAATTTGTCTATTTGCTTAAGAATTTACGAAATTAGGGTTTTAAGCATAATTGGGCTTAATTGAACAACAAAATCACACAATTCCAATCTTCCCCTATGTTCTAAGTGATAGGAGATCTATAGTAGAGTTCTCTACTCGATTGAATGTCCTTAAATGTTTAGTGGTGAAAGGAGGATTAACACAAACCATTATAATCCATTATCTTCACTTTTAACCCTAAACAAATGGAAAGTATTCCAACTTCAAAAGGTATGCACATGAGGTTTACCAAACAACTAGGTAACCTCTAAAGGTCTAAAAGGTTCAACATTCAGTTACACAAGATGTTGTCTAACCTCATCAACCTAAGTACACTTAAGCTATAGTGAATTGATAAATTATTCACTTTAAGAAACAACAGTATGTATAGCATCTACCTAGAAATGTAAAGGTAGTCTAGCATGCAACCTCATGCTCCTTGCATGCTCCATGATGGTCTTATTCATCCTCTTAAACACACCATTTTATTGTGAGGTCCCTGTAACCATTTTCTAGCTACAAATTCCATTGTATGAACATTAGTTCTCAAACTCTTTGTTGTAATACTCACCTCCATTATTAGATATGAGACATTTCACCTTATTCCTTGTCTCATTCTCAACCAAAGATTTTCATTTCTTAAATGTTTCAAACACATCTGATTTTATTTGTAGGAAATACACCCATGTTTTCCTAGTTGCATCATCAATAAAAGTAAAATGTAATAACAAGAACCACCAAGATATGATACCTGAGCTGGTCCCCATGTTGGTTGTTTAATTCCCAACCTGATCTCAAGGAAAATAGATCTATAGAATAGCCATTCCTAATAACTGATCTGCCTCGGGGGATTGACCAACGAACAGGAAACTGGGGTTTTCAATCCCTCTTTCCTTTGCACTTTAGGCTCTATGAAACCAAGGAGGGTGTTCCTTTTTTTTTTGGAAACTTTCCCTTTTGAGGAAAATAGTGTTATATTCATATGGATGGGTGTCCTTGAAGTACTCGCTTAATAACACTGCTCCAATGATAGATGTGTTCGTTTAAGATTACTTAAATAATGTCTGATAAAGTAAAGAGATGGGATAGATTCTTAAGCTTTAATTATATTTCTTTGCAGAGAAGCACGTAAAATAAACCTAACTCCTAACACCTATTGCTGGAAAGGAAAATGTGTTGATTTCTTTAAAATAATGAGGATAGTTAAAGGCATGTGAACTTAGTACTATATTCATGTAAAGACCAATGCCTATCCAAGGGCCATAGATTCAAGAGACTTGTAGAAACTCTAAAGAACATGTGATATAATAAAACCTAGTTTACTGTAATGATATAGTAATGCCTTACATTAAAATACTTTACTAGTATTGGAGTTAACCATGCTTAGTTATCCATGTAAACCAATACTACATTTAATATCCTCTTGCAGCTAATTATTTTACTACTTGAGTAAATGCCACAAGAAAAATACACAAACATAGGAAAGACTGTGAAGATGAATAAAACTGATCCTTAATCAAATATATATTCATAAATGTAGAGCTATATACATGAAGTAGGAGACAGTACACTTCAAGATTCAACAGGATTTGTAAAGTAAATTGTTTAGTAAATTATAACACAGCCTTTGTAGTTTTATCAAGACATCTTAAAACTCAGAATGGAGACTTGAAAAATGGACAACTGAATCTATTGCATAAAATAAACTATTCACAGTTTCTCCTTAACTAGATTGATCCTATATTTTAGACTAAGCCTGAAGACATGACCTCGAACCAATGAATCTTTCATAAGCCCTAAATTCCCTTTTATAGAGATAAGGGAGCAGACAAGCTTTAGGCTTCAAGACAAAAGAAGTTACAAATTTGAGTAACCAAAGGATGAAGCTGCGAGAGGAGGCCAGTGTAACGACTTCACAACTGTATGTCTTGTTACTTTTAGCGGGGAAAGGAACCACGCTTTTGATAATCGATGCATTGTTAGATGTCGTTGGAGCCAGGCACTCCTCAAATGCCATCAAAATATTCAATGAGAGCATTCACTGCTCTACCTTACTAAGCTGCACACCAAGGAATGAGAAAACGTGCAAGGAACAACATCGAAAGGAAACCCAGGAATTCTAAACCTCCTTCACTATTTCCATGTTCCATTGCATAGGTGTGATCCTGCCCTCCTAGTTGAGAAGTTTCATACAACTTCACCAGGAAGAAACTTGGGGAATCCACACCTGACTGGCTTCAAAACTGCTAGAAACCAAGCCAAGAGAATAGCAACAACAACAACAATTCTCCTCCCTTCCCTTATCTGTATCATCCTCATGGGCAGTCTCCCTACACTTAGAGTTGATGCTCTATTTGGAAAATTAGATGTAGGGGAGGGGTAGAGGAAGTTGAGAAGCTTCTCTACTCCAGAAGGGAATCTACCAATATTCTCAAATTTTCCTTGCACCACCTATTCCAAAGGAAGAAACTCCAAGTCTCCTAATTCTGTAAGGACAAGTTAATAGCCTTGATAACAAGGAAGAGAATTTGATAGAATAGGGGAGCAAATAGAACACACAGGAGCAAGAGAGAGCCATATTGTCAGCACATCTTAGATAGTATAAGGGGTAACACCAGCAATTGCCTATTTATAGAAATTTCAGGATGCACGCATACATCCACACATCTTTGGTCCAATAAATTCTAGTCATTTCAAAGCATTCCAGTCATAAATGGAAATCTTGTGAAGATTACTATAAATTAATAGAAAGATTGGATCTCATAATTCCACATAACTAAGAACATCACTTCTTGTATTGAATATGCCAGGTCAAGTGTCTTGATTTCCTCAATTTAGCATTGTCATCATGTCAAATTTCATGACACAATAGATGAAATGTCATTCCCAGTAGCCGTACGTATTTCCAAAGGTCGAGCCTGCATAAGCCAAATCTTTCTGTTAATAAATTCCTTCGTAGTGGTAGCGATGGAGACTATGCACACACTTGAGTAGTTAATACTTGCAATGAAGCATCATCAGATCAGTGCCAACTCATCTCCCTATCACATTTTTAAATTCTAGTCGTCGATCATAATCTTAGTTGGCTTGAATTCACCGGCACTAATTTGGCCCTTTACATAGTAGGAGGCTTATGTTTGCTTTTCCCAATGATGACTTGCCACCTGGATAGCTCTCCCAACCATGATCCTGAGAAAATATCCTCTTTGCAGTATAGTTAAGACTACATTCCTCAATTCTTCATGCAAAGGATATGGTCAGAGATATGGTCTCGACGGAATGGTGGATGACCGTTGAATCATCTACACGTGATCAAGATAACTCTCCAGCAATTGGCCATGTCCA
Organism: Cunninghamia lanceolata; assembly: GCA_027924645.1. NCBI lineage: Eukaryota > Viridiplantae > Streptophyta > Pinopsida > Cupressales > Cupressaceae > Cunninghamia > Cunninghamia lanceolata. The sequence goes on along the minus strand of BSBN01000071.1, from coordinate 3,537,113 downwards.
CAAGACAATGACATGTCATGTTCTTGTTATTTAATGCACCAGTCCCATCCTTTTAGAATGCCACGTGTTAAGATTTATGTCATTCCGTGACCGCCCAGAATGAACCCTTGGTGAAGTATGGTAGAATGGCAAAAATAATAAAGAAACCATTCCACATTGTCTGGTGCCCACCATACTTCCCTCCTTATAGTCACCGATCAGCTGCCACTCCTTCTATAATTCCACAGGTGCTAATTCTATCAACATTTTAGTGTTGGCAGAATGGCAGAAACGAATCCACAATTGCCACCTGCCAAAAAAAGAATTAGTAGGACTAGACCTTGGCATCTATGCTTTTTTTAAAAATATCCTTTAGTTCCTAGGAAAAAAGGGGACCAATGGGTCTAAAAAATAAAGTCTTTCTAGCCGCAGGCTAAAAAAGGTAATTGTTCAATGAGGGTCCGGTCAAATGATGCACAAGGGGACATGAGGAAACAACTTAAACTCTAGGCAACAGGAGACAGGCGGTCACCAAAGAATACAATGAATGTGACCTTCACATTTTTCTTTGGCATGAGGGTTTAGGGCTTAACGCCTCTTTTGGTATGTAAAGAACCCTAAGTCTTGAAATCCTTCAACCTAATAACATAAGCCTGAGGACAAAAATACTAGAATTATGAAAAAAATTATATGGTTCCATCAGTGGCTCTAGTTGGGGATGCCTATTCAACCTGAATAGGGCGAGATCCCATAAAAACTCTGGGGGAGAAGACCAAACACATAACAACCCCAGGCCATTATGCAAAGAAAAAGTTGAACCTGCCTCTATCAAATGTTTTGTTCTCTAGTGACCTCATTAGGCTACTTCTGAAAACTTTACTGAGTCTTAACCTATTTCTGTCATAGACACTTAGATAGCCTTTTGGACAACTATTTTCTTCAGTCTCCCTGACTGCTCTGAACCATAAACATTTAAAAAATATTGTCAAAAAGAGAGTGAGCATCTAGTTTAATTACATCCAACCACTTGAGATAACTATTTTCCTCTGATTTTTTCTTTTTGCATATATCTGAAAAATAAAAGTAGTCATAATCTATTTCATAGTTGGTAGTGAAGGAATTTTTAGATTTTATTGAGTCAGTGTCAAATCTAAAACAATCATACTCAGATTCTTCTTTAAAATCTGACACCCTAACTTTATTTTCTAGTGTTTGAGCTGGTCATTCCATTTGATGGTGAATATGGGATTTGAGAATCATCCAGGTCTTTATCCATTAATGAAGTTTTTATTCCCCCAGATACTTCTGCATGTTGAACTAATATTAGTTCACTAGCCCCCTCAGGATTCTCTTCAAAGATTGGATTATCTATGCATCCATAAGGCTCCATATCCTTTATTGATGACAAGTCCATAGGTTCATAAAAAGTGGGTTATCTCTTACATGCATTGTGTTTTCATACTCTCCAATATCACTTTCATGATAACCTATATCATTATCTGACTCAAAGTCTCCACAACTCTGGTATGAGCACTATGATAACTACTTACCACTTTCTGCATTGTTGGTAGGAACTAGTTCCTTCTGATATTCAAACTCAAAAGTAACTATCCCTCTAGGATATGAAATCTTGTTATTTGATACAAAACATACATCCTCATAAATAGGGGAAGTATCCTCACAACTTGCTACATATTCACAAGACAGAGGAACCTCCATAATTGATAGTTCTTTATGCACCTGGGTATTAGTTATCTCATAAGTTGCCCCATAAGGTTCTGGAGATTTCCTTTTATTCTGGTAGTAAGGGGAAGAAAGAGTAACAGGATTATATAGACTTCAAACTTTTCTATCTTGATCACAACCTCTATCCCCTTTAGTACACTGAGTTATATGTGTTGATTGACCTGACATGGGTTTATTTGAACTGTCCAATTTGCCTCCCACTTGGCAAATGGGGGAATAGATGGATCCACTCTTCCTTTTATAACTATTTCCCATAATTTTGCAATCTTTTATCATTTTATGTTTTAAATTATTTTCTATACTCATGGCCAAAGAATATGCTTGCATCATAGTAGTAGGGTTTCTATCTCTTAGTCGATAATTATCCTTTTTATTGAATGCACCTAGATATATAATCAAACACATGGCCTCATTAGGTCTCATATTTCCAGGAATATCCCTCACTGTTTTGGCAAATCTTAAATTGAAAGCTAGGATCGATTCCTTATCTTCTTTCTCAATATGCATGACCTTTTTAATCAATATACCGACATCTATCCTTTCCCCAAACTGTTCCATAAAAACCAACTTTAAATCTTTCCATGAAAGAATAAATTGATTGGATAAACATGCAAACCAATTTCTAACTTCTCCTTTAAAATTTTGAACAAACAACTTTATGACAACAACCTTATGATCTATTTCACAATCTCCCATTAAGTGACAAAATTCTTGTAAATGGCTGCTAGCTGTTTTGGATCTGTCATTATTGAACTTTATTATCTGACTCCTAATTTCATTAGGCACATGGTTTGGAAACCCACAAATATTACTGAAGTCAATAGCCTTATACCTTTTCCTGACAAATTCACCTTGATAAAAGAAGTGTGATTGCTGAGTATACATCTTTAAATTTCTAGAGAAACTTTCTTGAAATTTTGTAAAATACCTAAAAAGAACCATTGCCACTGATACAAAATTCATTTTAATTTTATGATTAATCAAGAACACAAAACTACATCACCAGACTTCTTTTCTCATAGAGTCGCCACCTCTGCTTATAGAGGAATGAAACTTGAAAGCATACTACTTCCCTCTAAAATCAACCTTAGAATCCTGTTTCACAGTAGAGTTATGTAGAACATTCTAGGATATGAAACTTGATGTGTTAGATTTGTATCTACTTCAACTGCAAATAAAAAAACATAGTAGAGTCACCATCCTTTTCTTGTAAGGAACATGATAATCTGACCTCTGACTCTTCAATAGATAGGTTTATTTAGCTAAGACCTTAGGCTAAAACATAGTTTCACCTTCATGTTCCAATAGAGTCACAAATATGTGGGTGGCTCAACTAGATAGAAACTTCTTGATCCTTAGCTAAAAGAATGTTGACACTTGCAAGGGAACATATACTTTTTAGGATAAGACACAACTTTTATTTTATTCCCTAGTAGAGTCGCCAATCTATTGGTTGTTTTAAATTCCCAACCTAATCTCAAGGAAAATAGATCTATAGAATAGCCATTCATAATAACTGATCTTCCTCGGGGGATTGGCCAACGAATAGGAAACTAGGGTTTTCAATCCCTCTTTCCTCTGCACTTTAGGCTCTATGAAACCAAGGAGGGTGTTCCTATATTTTTTTGGGAATCTTTCCCTTTTGGGGAAAATAGTGTTCTATTCAAATGGATGGGGGTCCCTGAAGTACTTGCTCAATAACACTACCCCAATGATAGATGTGTTCATTTAATATTGCTTAAAGAATGTCTGATAAAGTAAAGAGATGGGCTAGATTCTTAAGCTTTAATTCTATTTCTTTGTAGAGGAACACGTAAAATAAACTTAACTCGTAACACCTATTACTGGAAGGGAAAATGTGTTGATTTCTTTAAAATAATGAGGATAGTTAAAGGGATGTAAACTTAGTGTTGTATTCATGTTAAGACCAATGCCTATCCAAGGGCCATAGAGTCAAGAGACTTGCAAAAACCCTAAAGAACGTGTGATATAATAAAACCTAGTTTACTATAAAGATATAGTAATGCCTTACATTAAAACACTTTACTAGTCTTGGAGTTAACCATGCTTAGTTACCCCTATAAACCAATACTACATTTAATATCCTCTTGCAACTAATTATTTTACTACTTGAGTAAGTGCCACAAGAAAAATACAAACATAGGAAAGACTGTGATCAAGATGAATAAAAATGATCCTTAATCAAATATATATTCATAAATGTAGAACTATATACATGAAGTAGGAGATAGTACACTTCAAGACTCAATAGGATTTGTAAAGTAAATTATTCAATAAATTATAACATAGCCTCTGTAGTTCTATCAAGACATCTTAAAACTAAGAATGGAGACTTGAAAAATAGATAACTGGATCATTTGCATAAAACAAACTATTCACAATTCCTCCTTAACCAAATTGATTCCATATTTCAGAATAAGTCTGAAGACATGACCTCGAACCAATGAATCTTTCATAAGCCCTAAATTTACTTTTATAGAGATAAGGGAGAAGACAAGCTTTAGGCTTCAAGACAAAAGAAGTTACAAATTTGAGTAACCAAAAGATGAAGTTGCGAGAGGAGGCCGATGTAACCGCTTCACAACTATATGTCCTGCTACTTTTGGTGGGGAAAGGAACTAGGCATTTGATAATTGATTCATTGTCAGATGCCATTGGAGCCAGGCACTCCTCAAATGCCATCAAAATATTCAATGAGAGCATTCACTTCTCTACCTTTCCAAGCCGCACACCAAGGAATGAGAAAACATGCAAGGAACAACATCGAAAGGAAACCCAAGAATTTTGAACCTCCTTCACTATTTCCGGTTTCCATTACACGGGTGTGACCCACCCTCCTAGTTGAAAACTTTCATGCAACTTCAACTAGGTAGAAACTTGGGGAATCCAAAACTGGCTGGCTTCAAAAGTGTTGGAAGCCAAGCCAAGAGAACAACAGCAACAACAACAATTCTCCTCCCTTCCCTTATCTATATCATCCTGGTGGGCAGTCTCCCTACACTTAGAGTTGATGCTCTGTTAGGAAAATTAGATGTAGGGGAGGGGTAGAGGAAGCTGAGAAGCTTCTCTACTCCAGAAGGGAATCTGCCAACTCTCAAAAACAAGGAACTACTAGAGCTAGGAGATCAGCCCTCAAGACCCACCATCAAATAAGATAAGAGACTAGAGAAGAAATCATAGAGGTTCAATGGATGTTGCTACTATTCTCAAATTTTCCTTGTACCACCTATTCCAAAGGAAGAAACTCTAGGTCTCCTAATTCTGTAAGCACAAGTTAATAGCCATGAGAACAAGGAAGAGAATCTGATAGAACAAATGAGCAAACAGAACACAGGAGTAAGAGAGAGCCATACTGTCAACACATCTTAGATAGTATAAGGGGTAACACTAGCAATTACCTATTTATAGAAATTCTGGGATGCAAGCATACATCTACACATCTTTGGTCCAATAAATTCCAGTCATTTCAAAGCATTCCAATCATAAATGGAAATCTTGTGAAGATTACTATAAATGAACAAAAAGATTAGATGTCATAATTCCGTGTAACTAAGAACATCACTTCTTGTATTGAATATGCCAGGTCAGGTGTCTTGATTTTCTTAATTTAGCATTGTCATCATATCAAATTTCATCACACAGCAGATGAAATGTCATTCCTGGTAGTGTTACCTAAATTTCACTACAGCTCATTCAGGTAGAGATTTGATTCAAAGTTTAAAAGGTACATTTTGTCTTATCCTTATTACATTACATTCAAGTGCATAAATGAAATAATTTAAAAGATTATGATTATCAAATTACTACATTTATCCGAGTGCATGTAACATAAGAAAGATTTATACAAATCTTTTATGAAGAATAAATAATCTTTATTGAATGTAAATGTACATTATCTCACACAAACCATGAGATTAAATTTTCTTATTCAATGAAATTAAAGAATAATCTATACATGAATAAGTAAATGTAAATAAAGTGCATGTAAGGACAGAGGCCAGTCATTGCCTAAGAATAACTGGTTCTGGTTCTGGTGTATTGTCCTATTGCCCCAAGTTATCTTTGTCCATCCTAATTTTAGGTTGCCCCTAGTTCTTGCATCTAGAAAAAGAGTGATGTTAGAGTAATACTCTAAGTAATGAATGGTCCATAACCTGACATGAACAAGTACCTATGCATGTATAAACTAATCCGCAAATGCATTAAACAAGAAATGTATACTTTGGATGTCCTAGAAAAGAGAAAGTCATCAAACGCATCCAGAGTATGCATTTATTTTCTAACAAGTTTTCTTATGTGTAGATATAGGTGAAATTGTGCTTCTGAGTGATTCATCAGTTTATATTATGAGTGGATAAAATGTGGCTCCCACAAGGGTTGAGCCCAGATCATAGTTGTTACAGAAGCATTTCATATGTATTCATCAGATGTAGAGTACAGACTGTGTGAAAAGAGAAGTAAGCATCATGTAATGAGGTCCGTACAAGGGACTATCAAAGAGTGAAGACAGTCATGCTACTGAATATAGAAGCAAACAATCAACACAGACAAAGAATACAGTCATGCTACTGAATATAGAAGCAAACAATCAACACAGACAAAGAATACAGTCATGAGGGTATAAAGGGAGAGTGATAATGGAAAGTTTTATCAGTCATATAGAAAGCCCTAGTCCTGATAAGGGTGTATTAGATTTTTGACAAGTCTCTGAAGAAAGTGAAGAGACCTGCATGCACTCTATAAGCCCTACACTTGTACCATGATTGCCTAAGAATAAAGATTATATTTATCCAAGATATGTTCAAAGAATCTTTGCTGAAGAGGGCAGTGTATACAGATCAAGGAAGATGGATGGATGAATGTTTGTTTAGAAACATGAAAAGTGGATCTTAAACCCCATTTAAATACCCTAAGATTTATAGACACAAGTCTATCCAAAGATTGTAGACAAGGTTCTTTTGTCTAGGACTGTCCAAAGCTTGTCTAAGACTATAATTTAAGTATAAGATAGTGGACAACATGCATGTTGAAATAGAAGCAGTCAATTGAAGAGTAACAAAGGCAGAAATAGTCACAAAAGATTATTACAAAAGACAGCCAAAATAGTCATCAAAATGACTGTTAAGAAGATGATAATAGGTAGTCCAAATGGCTGTCAAGATGGCAGAGGAACAAGTCAGAAAGATCAAAGGTTTGTGAGAACAATCAATAGAAATGACTGTGGACATGGAAAAGGCAGTCATAGAAACAGTCACAAGAATACGAAACATAGTGACAGGAGTACAAACTTTATGAAATGAAGAGTAGTCATGCATGTAGTAATCCTTGAGGGACAGCAAATAACAAAGCAAACAAGTACTATCAAGGAATGCAATCAGTCAGGGCTCTCTGAAGTTTTGGCACATCATGAAAAACACTATAGATATTGTGTTCTAGTTCAAATCAGATAACTAGAAAATATAGTATATAGTGGTCACAAATGGTCATAATGATTATGTTGAGAGTCTTCACAATATAACAACCATTTCTCATGAGAAATAGTCATTCAAAGACTGTTACAAGAAACCCAAAACAGTAATCAAAAGACTGTTATAAAAGGAGCAGCACAAGGTCTTATACCTTTCAAGACATATAATCACTGTCAATGCAAGGAAAAGAGAGATTTAGGGGTTGAAGACAATGAAGACATTATCAAAGTCCCATGAAATTATAGATTTATGTAGCAAGTCTATAGTAATCTAAGACAGCAATTTATAGTGAGTATCAAGGTAGGTTGCTCTTGACAAGGCTAAAAGGTGATGCTAGAACTGTCACAGCAAGGCCAAGAATAGACCAATGCGGTCCATATACATGAATAGTTTTAAACCTCTATGAGTAGTTTAAACTTTAGTAGAGCCAAGATTATCAGGATTGGTGGCAATCATAGGAAAACAATCCTGTTGATAGTCATGAAGGTTTTAATAATAGTCATAAAAGGGGATTATCAAATCATGATAGATCTTAGTTACAGAATTTGTATAGGTCTATGTGATAATTTCATACAAGAGCATAGGGAGAATCATAGCCTATTACTGTACAAGAACATGCATCTCAGGAGTGCAGTCCAGAAGATAGAATGCATTTAAAGGACAACAAACAATCACTAAAAGAGCAATCCATAACTATCACAAAAGGAAGTCTATGAGGTCAACATAATATTGAAGGAGCTCTGTCAAATCCATATAATGCATTATATATATATATATATCTCAAGATACCCTGTACAACAACAAAGTGCTCTCTCAGAAAGTATGAAAAGTCTGCACACTTATAAGTCATAAGCACTATCAAGCACTTAATAGTCCATCAAAAATGAATGTAACCCTATATAGATGTCAGAGGAGTCAAAAGACTATGAAGTTATGAAATCTTCATGAGAAATTCACTATGTCATTTGTTTTGGAGAGTCTTCTTAGCTTTGTGACTAGTACAGACAGTTTAGGGCAGAATTATCCTATGGAAAGTCTATGTCAGTCACCAAAAAACTTGGCCAAGTAACAAATAGACTTGCCAAGAGATAGCAAAAGGAGGCATACAAAATTGTGCTTGGGAAAGACCATGACTATAGTAGGTGGGCATCATGAAAGCTACAGGTGAAACCACAAGATACTATTAAAACCTCAGAAGAATGCAAAAAAGTAGAAGAATGTAAAATCTGTTTTAAAATCTGCAGACAAGTGAAAGGAAAATTCTATAGAGAAATGTAAAGCTACAGGTGAATGTGTGGTCATGACTATAAGAGATATTAGAAAAATAATGAATAGAAAAAAGCAAGCAAGGTCATGGCCTTATGTTCTAAAACAATTCTCAAATGATGCTCAGAAAACTTTAAAATGCAAGTTGGAAATGCTACAGAATTTTAAAAAAAATGATGTTTACCTATACAATCAACAAAATCTACTAGAATTTGATAGAAAATGCCAAATTTCACCATGAAAATATCTACAACTTCACTGATAGAACTCCAAGCTTGAAGCCCTCAAGTTGGTGGCCAGTAGAGCAAGATTGCAAAATACAAAGTGAGTTTTGAAAGTTGTTTTTTGTTTTTAGGGTTTCATAACCCTAAGAAGCCCGATGGCTTTTTCTTTTGCATTTTTATATCCTTTGTATACTTCTTAATAAACCCATTGTGAAGACTTAATAACACATGATACCTAGTAACATGCCACGAGGTGGCCATATATCTTAATACTTTTTGTGTTATGTCTTTGTATTCTTTATACTAGGGAAAGCACTTCGGTGTTGTTTTCATTCTTGTGTTGATTTCTCTTTGTATACATTATTTATTGTAAATCAATAGCCTCATAATGATGATCTTATAAATCATTTGAGAGTTATTGTTTCTTTTGATGCAAAGGAGAATTTAGTTGGGGTGTGAAGGATGTGGCAGACATATGCCTAGAGTCTAGCTTCTTTATTTGCCTTGGTGGAGTGAAGGATTGACTAAGTCTAATAACAGTTAGTAGTTGAGTTGGTTGTTGGAGGGTATATAGGAGTGTTTTATTACTCCTAGAGTCCTTTTTAGACTTCTTTTCATGACTCATCATGTTTGGCTAAGTCCTAGTGGACTTTTTCTTGCATTATGGACACTTTTGGAGAGGATGTAGGTCCTAGATTTTAGGCTTTTTGGGTACATCCGACCCAAATCAGGTTGACATTCCTTCTATTGTGGAACCACTTGGATAGTGGTGGTTATAGTCACTATTGTGACTCTATTGTACTCAGTTCTTACATGCAGACTTCAAAGACATGTGATTTTCATCCTTGCTCAAATTTTGACAGTTTGTAACTCATTCATTTTTGGATATGGAATACAGTGGATACCTTGGTTATTTCTGGTGATAAAAACTCTTGTATTTCTTTTATTATTGTAATCTTGTGTATGTAAAATGATTGATCAAGTTATTTGTGAAATTGTCTTAGTTTCCTTGTAACTTTGTCTCATATATTGTACCTTTACTGCTAGTAGTAAGCTAATGCAGGTTACTAATTGTGTTGGTAAATGCATGTAACTTGTTAATTGTGAACTTCTTTTCCTTTGACAAGATATTTTGTCCTTAAACCTTTTAGTGAAATATTTATGCAAAAGAATCCATAATAGATTGTGAAAAATTAGTTTCTATTAGTTTGAGCTAAGTGTAAACAAGTCTAAATTTCATCGTCTTTATCAGTTCGGTATATCACCCTTTTGCTTTAAGTTTTTAGTTTAGTTTTCTAAGTTTCCTTCTTCCATTTTCTCTACAAAAAATCATTAGTTTAGGTGATAACCAACTAGGAAGCCGGCCTTCTCTAGAGGTTGACCTCTATTTTTTAAAGATACCCACAGCTTTAGAGGTCTTCCCATGTTTCATCAAATAGACTAATTTCTGCAAATTAGTCAGGGTGCATATTTAGGTGATAACAATTTTTGGCATGCCCGATGGGATAGATTGGACTATCATAGTTCACAAGTCCTCTATTCATTGTTGATATTTGGTGTGTATGTCAACAACATCAGCCTTTGGAGACAATATTCACACACCTGGCAACTCTACAAGTGAAGAATCAGTTGGTTTTAGCAGACCAGGTACAAGTAACTAATAAGGTTGGTGCTACTTGTTAGTTTTCTACCATTTGAAAGTATCTTCTTAGCACCTGGTGACTCTATTTGGTGTTATAACTCATTCATTAGTGTTTCAAGACCTCGTTGTCTATATACATTCCAAATCAGTCATCTAGACTTGCCTATGTTTCATGTTTTACTCATGCAATGTCTAGTTATCAACACTGTGATGGTTTTTCACCTCCATTCCATGAAAATCATGCATATGTACCCTCTTACCAACCATATCACATAGAACAGCTTGCTGATTTTATTCCAAATGATCCTATAACAAAAGATTACCAGTAGTCCTATCATGTTTTCCACCCTCCCATCCCTGCTCAATCTCAATATCAGCTGATATATGATCAAGTTCAACCCCAAGAAGAGGTTTTTGATGCCAAATGACATGATTATCCATGATATCAGCCTCAAGAGCTCCCTTACCAGACTGTGTTGGATCTGATCTAAAAGTTTGACTGTGTTTTGTGGGATTTGAGCCAAAAACTTGAACATATGAAGTTTAGTGACATTAGTAAGGAGTTTTCACACATGTATTGGATGTTGGTTGACATCAAGAAGTAGAAAAAGATTATCTTGCAGTAGTAAGAGTTGGTTGAGCAATCTATTCTTTATGATCAAGAGTGGATGACAAAAAGAATATAGTTTGAAAGAAATCTTGAAGGAGAGATAGCTACTAAAAAGGAGCAAATGAAGCTTTTGTCTGCTCACGTGCAAAGTAGTCGAGCTTACTCAAATTATCAATGCCAAAAGGTAGCCCTTTCCATTCCAAGTTTCATCTCAACTCTTCCTAACATCCAGAAAGTAAAAGAAGAGTAGGTTTTTGACCATCATAGTTCACTCAACATGGAGGAAAATAGAAAAATAAAATTGCTACAATTACCTACAAAGGAGGCTGGTCATGAAGAGCAGTTTACAGTTTGGAATGAAGAAGGTGTGAGTTTTTCTACTCTAACAGTAGTTTCAGAATGACAAGAGGATGTCGAACAATCTGAGTTGTTGATTGACAATAGTCAATATGAAAATGGAGCCTTAGACCATGAAGAAGAGTATAAATCTGAACCTGACACCATATTTGAGCATGTTATGCATGAGAAAGCTAATGTTGTGCTTTTTGGAGAGATGTGCATAGGTATAATTGATCAGTTTTGTTCAATGTTGATTGACAAGGAATCAAACCTTTTATGAGAAGTTGACAATCATGATGAACTAGAATAGCAAGTTCACAAGATTGAACAAGTGCTAAAGCAACAGAAGGAATATGGTCCTAATAGAGAGTTCATTCTCTCAAGCCAAGAAATTTCTCATGAGTCTAATTTGCAAGATCTCAGCTAGTTAGAGCTTCCTTTCTGTTGTACTGAAGAACTTGAGGCTAACGCATTAGTTAAAAGTTTGTTTCAAGAGGCTACTTCAATGTTTGAGTTTTTTCCTTCCTTCATTGAAGAAGAAACTCTTGATTTAAAGTGTACCTTCTTGAGTGGTAATGAAGATTTTGAACTTGAACCAGTTGTCCCTAAGATCCTACCAAGAGCTGATAGCTTTGAAGAGTTGTTAGACACCCCAATGGACAAGGATTATCAATTGACCATGGAGGAGGAATCAACATGGCAACTTATTATGCAAGGTGAAGGTAATGCTATTTTTTCTAAGCATCCAATTTATTATGTTTCAAATTTAGTCATGAAGCAGGACAATCATGAGCAGCAGGAAGAATGTGAAGCAGCCAACAATGAGAGTTCAAGTTTTATCCATTCTAGGGGGTGTCCAATCAGATATTTAGCTAGTATGGAGGCCACTGAGGTACTAGAGGTCATGCTTGCACCCAAATTTGAGGATGCAATTGAAGAAGAAACTAATTTTGGAGTTGTAGCTGAAAGTGATCAAATTCAACTCACTTGCCTAGTCTAGGACAGCAATAGGCATGATCAAAATCATGGTGTGAGTGATTTTATTTGCACCTTTCATGAAACTTTGTAACAGTTTATTAAATATTTGCATGTGTTTCATGTTCTTTCAGAAATATATAATCATGTAATGCATCAATTATTGATTAGAAAGGGGTGTTATTTTGCAAATCCAGTTGATGGTTTTGTTTGACCATCTTCTTTTCTATTTAGGGTAGGTTAGAATAGGTTTCTAGTTGCAGTTTCAATTCCCTAAGTGTTGTCCAGCATAGTTAGATAGGTTGCTTCTGCATTTTTCTTTTTAGTTAGTTTTCCAAGTGTCTTTCACTGATGTTCTGCTGAGTTACAGAAATTAAATTATTTGTCTAAAGTGTTTTTGAAGTCTATGAGTGACCCTGTGCCCAATGGATAAGCTTCAGGTAACTAGTCTGATGTTTAGCAAGAAAACATATAACAGATGTTGCCAAAAATATTACCTAAATTTTACTACAGTTCATTCAGGTAGAGCTTTGATTCAAAGTTTAAAAGGTACATTTTGTCTGATCCTTATTACATTACATTCAAGTGCATAAATGAAATAATTTAAAAGATTATGATTATCAAATTACTGCATTTATCCAAGTGCATGTAACATAAGAAAGATTTATACAAATCTTTTCTGAAGAATAAATAATCTTTATTGAATGTAAATGTATATTATCTCACACAAGCTGTGAGATTAACTTTTCTTATTAATTGAAATTAAAGAATAATCTATACATGAATAAGTAAATGTAAATAAAAGTGCATGTAAGGATAGAGGCTAGTCATTGCCCGAGAATGGTTGGTTCTAGTTCTGGTGTATTGTCATGTTGCCCCGAGTTGTCTTTGTCCATCCTAATTTTAGGTTGCCCCTAGTTCTTGCATCTGGCAAAAGAGTGATGTTAGAGTAATACTCTAAGCAATGAATGGTCCCTAACCTGACATGAACAAGTACCTATGCATGTATAAACTCATCCTTAAATGCATTAAACAAGAAATGTATAATTTGGAAGTCCTAGAAATCAAGCAAGTCATCAAACACAACTAGAGTATGCATTTATTTTCTAACAAGTTTGCTTCATGTGTAGATATAGGTGAAATTGTGTTTCTAAGTAGTTCATCAGTTTATATTATGAGTGGAGAAAATGTGGCTCCCACAAGGGTTGAGCCTAGCTCATATTTGTTATAGAAGCATTTCATATGTATTCATCAGATGTAGAGTACAGACTATGTGAAAAGAGAAGTAAGCATAATGTAATGAGGTCCATACAAGTGACTGTCAAAGAGTGAAGACAGTCATGCTACTAAATATAGAAGAAAACAGTCAGCACAAACAAAGAATACAGTAATGAGGGTCTAAAGGGAGAGTGGCAATGGAAAGTTTTATCAATCATACAGAAAGCCCTAGTCTTGATAAGGGTGTATTAGATTTTTGACAAGTCTCTGAAGATAGTGAAGAGGCCTGCATGCACTCTATAAGCCCTACACTTGTACCATGAGTGCCCAGGAATAGAGATTATCTTTATCCAAGATATGTTCAAAGAATCTTTGTTGAAGAGGGCAGCGTATGCAGACCAAGGAAGATGGATGGATGAAAGTTTGTTTAGAAACATGAAAAGCAGGTATTAAACCCCATTCAAATACCCTAAGATTTATAGACACAAGTCTATCCAAAGATTGTAGACAAGGTTCTTTTGTCTAGGACTGTCCAAATCTTATCTAAGATTATAATTTAGGTATAAGATAGTGGACAGCATGCATGTTGAAATAGAAGTAGTCAATTGAAGAGTAACAAAGGCAAAAATAGTCACAAAAGACTATTACAAAAGACAGCCAAAACAGTCATTAAAATGACTATTAAGAAGATGATAATAGTCAGTCTAAATGACTGTCAAGATGGTAGAGGAACAGGTCAGAAAGATCAAAGGTTTGTGAGAACAATCAATAGAAATGACTGTGGACATGGAGAAGGCAGTCATAGAAATAGTCACAAGAATACAAAACATAGTGACAGGAGTACAAACTTTATGAAATGAAGAGTAGTCATCAATGTAGTAGTCCTCGAGGGACAGCAAATAATAAAGCAAACAAGTACTATCAAGGAATGCAATCAGTCAGGGCTCTCTGAAGTTTTGGCACATCATGAAAAACACTATAGATATTGTGTTCTAGTTGAAATCAGATAACTAGAAAATATAGTATATAGTGGTCACAAATGGTCATAATGATTATGTTGAGAGTCATCACAATATAATAGCCATTTCTCATGAGAAACAGTCATTCAAAGACTTTTACAAGAAACACAAAATAGTAATCAAAAGACTGTTATAAAAGAAGAAGGTGCAACACAAGGTCTTATACCTTTATAAACATATAATCACTATCAATGCAAGGAAAAGAGAGATTTATGGGTTGAAGACAATGAAGACATTATAAAGAAGTCCCATGAAATTATAGATTTATGTAACAAGTCTATAGTAATTTGAGACAATAGTTTATAGTGAGTATCAAGGTAGGTTGCTCTTAACAAGGCTAAAAGGTGATGCTAGAACTGTCACAACAAGGCCAAGAATAAACCAATGCAATCCATATATAGGAACAGTTTTAAACCTCTGTGAGTAGTTTAAACTTCAGTAGAGCCGAGATTATCAGGATTGGTGGCAATCATAGGAAAATAATCTTGTTGATAGTCATGAAGTTTTTAATAACAGTCATAAAAGGGGATTATCAAATCATTATAGATATTAGTTACAGAATCTACATAGGTCTATGTGATAATTTCATACAAGAGCATAGGGAGAATCATAGACTATTACTGTACAAGAACATGCATCTCAGGAGTGTAGTCCAGAAGATAGAATGCATTTAAAGGACAACAAACAATCACTAAAAGAGCAATCCATAACTATCACAAAAGGAAGTCTATGAGGTCAACATAATACTGAAGGAGCTCTATCAAATCCATATAATGCATTATATATATCTCAAGATACCATGTACAAGAATAAAGTGCTCTCTCAGAAAGTATGAAAAGTTTGCACACTTATAAGTCATAAGCACTGTTAAGCACTGAATAGTCCATCAAAAATGAATGTAACTCTATACAGATGTCAGAGGAGTCAAAAGACTGTGAAGTTATGAAATCTTCATGAAAAAGTCACTGTATCCTTTATTTTAGAGAGTCTTCTTAGCTTTGTGACTAGTGCAGACAGTTTAGGGCAGAATTATCCTATGGAAAGTCTATGTCAGTCGCCAAAAAACTTGGCCAAGTAACAAATGGACTTGCCAAGAGATAGCAAAAGGAGGCATACAAAATTGTGCTTGGGAAAGACCATGACTATAGTAGGTGGGCATCATGAAAGCTACAGGTGAAACCACAAGATACTGTGTAAACCTCAGTAGAATGTAAAATCTATTTTAAAATCTGCAGACAGGTGAAAGGAAAATTCTATAGAGAAATGTAAAGCTACAGGTGAATGTGTGGTCATGGCTGTAAGAGCCATTAGAAAAATAATGAATACCAGGAAGAAAGCAAGGCCGCAGCCTTAAGTTCTAAAAAAATTCTCAAATGATGCTCGGAAAACTTAAAAATGCAAGTTGGAAATACTACAGAATTTTAAAAAATGATGTTTACCTGTACAATCAACAAAATCTGCT
The DNA here is from genome assembly GCA_027924645.1 of Cunninghamia lanceolata. Taxonomy (NCBI): domain Eukaryota; kingdom Viridiplantae; phylum Streptophyta; class Pinopsida; order Cupressales; family Cupressaceae; genus Cunninghamia; species Cunninghamia lanceolata. The sequence goes on along the minus strand of BSBN01000071.1, from coordinate 3,521,144 downwards.
AGAATTTGACAGAAAATGCCAAGTTTTGCCATGAAAATATCTGCAACTTCACTGACATAACTCCAATCTTGAAGCCCTCATGTCAACGGCTAGCAGAGCAAGATTGCAAGATTGCAAAATACAAAGTGAGCTTTGAAAGTTGTTTTTTGTTTTTAGGGTTTCATAACCCTAAGAAGCCCAATGGCTTTTTCTTTTGCATTTTTATATCCTTTGCATACTTCTTAATAAACCCATGGTGAAGACTTAATAACACATGATACCTAGTAACATGCCATGAGGTGGCCATATATCTTAATACTTTTTGTGTTAAGTCTTTGTATTCTTTATACTAGGGAAAGCACTTCGGTGTTGTTTTCGTTCTTGTGTTGATTTCTCTTTGCATACATTATTTATTGTAAATCAATAGCTGCATAATGATGATCTTATAAATCATTTGAGAGTTATTATTTCTTTTTATGCAAAGGAGAATTTAGTTGGGATGTGAAGGATGTGGTAGACATATGCCTAGAGTCTAGCTTCTTGTTTTGCCTTGGTGGAGTGAAGGATTGATTAAGTCTGATAGTAGTTAATAGTTGAGTTGGTTGTTGGAGCATATATAGGAGTGTTTCATTTCTCCTAGAGTCCTTTTTAGACTTTTTTTCATGATTCATCATGTTTGGCTAAGTCCTAGTGGACTTTTTTTGCATTATGGACACTTTTGGAGAGGATATAGGTCCTAGATTTTAAGCTTTTTGGGTACATCCGACCCAAATCAGGTTGACATTCCTTCTATTGTGGAACCACTTAGATAGTGGTCATTATAGTCACTTTTGTGACTCTATTGTACTTAGTTCTTACATGCATATTTCAGAGACTTGTGATTTTCATCCTTGCTCAGATTTTGATAGTTTGTAACTCATTCATTTTTGGATATGGAATACAGTGGATACCTTGGTTATTTCTGGTGATAAAAACTCTTGCCTTTCTTTTATTATTGCAGTCTTGTGTATGTCAAATGATTGATCAAGTTATTTGTGAAATTGTCTTAGTTTTCTTGTAACTTTGTCTCATATATTGTACCTTTGCTGCTAGTAGTAAGCTGATGCAGGTTACTAATTGTGTTGGTAAATGCATGTAACTTGTTAATTGTGAACTTCTTTTCCTTTTACAAGTTATTTTGGCCTTAAACCTTTTAGTGAAATATTTATGCAAAATCATCCATAATAGATTGTGCAAAATTAGTTTCTATCAGTTTGAGCTAAGTGTAAACAAGTCTAAATTTCATCGTCTTTGTCAGTTCGATGTATCACCCTTTTGTTGTAATTTTTCAGTTTAGTTTTCTGAGTTCCCTCCTTCCATTTTCTCTACAAAAAATCATTAGTTTAGGTGATAACCAGCTAGGAAGCCAGCCTTCTCCGGAGGTTGACCTCTATTTTTGAAAGATACCCACAGCTTTAGAGGTCTTCCCATGTTTCATCAAATAGACTAATTTCTACAAATTATTCAGGGTGCATATTTAGGTGATAACAAGTAGCAACACGGATTTCCAAAGGTCGAGCCTGCATAAGCTAAATCTTTTTGTTAATAAATTCCTTCGTACTGGCGGCGATGGAGACTCTGCACACCCCTAAGTAGTTAATGCTTGCAATGAAGCATCATCAGATCAGTACCAACTCATCTCCCTATCACATTTTTAAATTCTTGCTGTCAATCATGATCCTAGCTGGCTTGACTTCAACAGCGCTGATTTGGCCCTTTACATAGTAGGAGGGTTATCTTTGATTTTCCCAATGACGACTTGCCACTTGGATAGCTCACCCAACCACAATCCTGAGAAAATATCCTCTTTGTAGTATAGTTAAGACCGCATTCTGCAATTTTGCATGTAAAGGATATGGCCAGAGATATGGTCTCGGTGGAATGGCGGATGATCGTTGAATCAGCTGCATGCGATCAGGACAACTCTCTAGCAATTGGCCACATCCACAAGACAATGACACATTATGTTCTTGTTATTTAATTCGCCGGTCCCATCCTTTTAGAATTCCATGTGTCAAGATTTATGCCATTCCACGACTGCCCAAAATAACCCCTTGGTGAAGTATGGCAGAATGGTAGAAATAATAAAAAAACCATTCCACATTGTCTGGGGCCCACCATCCTTCCCTCCTCAATAGTCACCGACCCACTGTCACTCCTTCCGCAATTCCACAGGCGCCAATTCCATCAACATTTTAGTGTTGGTGGAATGATAGAAATGAATCCACAATTGCCACCTACCAGAAAAAGAATTAGTAGGATTGGACCTTGGCATCTATGCATTTTTTTAAAATATTCTTTTCTTCCTAAGAAAAAAGGGGACCAATGGGTCTAAAAAATAAAGCCTTTTTTGGCCCGGGATAAAAAAGGTAATTGTTCAGCAAGGGGCCAGTCAAATGATACATAAGGGGACATGAGGAAACAACTTAAACTTTGGGTAACAGGAGACAAGCAGTCACCAAAGAAATACAACAAATGTGACCTTCACATTTTTCTTTGGCATGAGGGTTTAGGGTTTAACACCTCTTTTGGTATGCAAAGAACCCTAAGTCTTGAAATCCTTCAACCTAATCACATAAGCCTGAGGACAAAAATACTAGAATTATAAAAAAATTATATGGTTCCATCACCTCGTACATCTAAATGCACAAGCTCTAACTTCTCATTCTTCTTCTCTTTCCCAACCTTGAGAAATTAGACTCTTTTCTATTTTCCATAGACACAATTTTCACAGAACTCCAAGTCAATCTGCTTTAGTTCTGGTAGCAAATTTCTACAGTGAAGTATCTTCATCCCTTTCTCACTCATATGCCCAAGTCTATGATGCCACAGTTATGCATCTATTCCTATAGAAATTATTGTAATTGTCTCTATTGTCCCTGAAGCAACTGATGTGGTTATCCCTATGCCAACTATTTCTATACTAGCTAAGGAAGAATATGTATTACTAGTACACAAATACAATGTGCCTACCTTTTCACCTTTAGCTACTACTAATACATTTTAGTGACCTTCCAGATGTTGTTTGCAAAGGTAACTATGCAGCCTTCACTGCCAAGTTGTCCTATAGTAATTAAATTCCTTCTAAAATTTGGAACATACCTTACCTCTTGCAGTAACCATTGATTTCCATTTTTCAACTTGATTTTTATCTTACCCTTTCCAACAATCTGATAGGGTTCATCATCACCCAAATATACCTGTCCAAAATCACCTTGAACATAATCTTGGAAATACTTCCTATGGGGTGTGGCATGAAACAAAGCCCCTAAATCTATTATCCAAGAATCATTTGCATTATCTAAATATAGAATTAAAGCATCTTGTAATTTATTACTTGCAATATTAGCTTCTTTACTGTCATCTTTTTGTCTATCTCCTTGTTTACGTTTCTGAGACCAGCAATCCTTTTCCAAGTGTCCTGGCTTTCCACAATTCTAGCAATCCTTCCTTCCCCTAGATTGGGATCTACCTTTCATCCCTTGAGACTTCCCACAATTTGCAAGGATTTTCCCTCTCCTTTTATCTTCCCTTTTTCTCTACATTCAAAACATTACCTTATGTTGAAGTCTCACTTGTGCTTTTCCATTGCATTTCCTTGCTTAGGATAACACCAACAATATCATCAAATTTAAATGTATTTGAACTAGAGATAGAGTTACAACCATGACCAAGCTATTCCACCTTTTTGGCAAAGAACATAATATCAAGAGAGCTCTCACCTCTTCATCAAAATTCACTTTCATATAATTTAATTGGCTAGTGACTATATTGAATTGATTTAAATGATCTATAACTGATCCTCCTTCAATCATTTTCATATTAAAAAAATTCTTCATAAGAAATACCTTATTTGAGGCTAAGATTTTTTCATACAATTTCTCTAGTGTTTTCATCAAGTCATCAATAGTCATTTCTTTTGATATATTAAATGTCATGGATGGTGCCAAACACAACCAAATGGTTCCTAGTGTCTTTATGTATAGAATCTCCCATTCTTTATCTAGCATCGTGGCTGGCTTCTTCTCTTTTCCTTGCAATGGCCACCATAGATCTTTTTGATATAGGTAATCTTGCATCTGCATCTTCCATAATTGATAATTTTGGCCATTGAACCTCTCGACCTTCAATTTGCCTTCTTCCATTGCTCCCACTCAAATATGAAATTCCCTACCAATTAACTGAAATTATGTGGCTTTGATACTAGTTGTTAGGACTATGTTAGGATTTCAATGGAAAACTAAAGAAATATCAATTAACAATTATATGAAGATTTAATACATGGAAATAAACAATGAAGAATAACACAAATTCAACATAGAGATTTAACATGGTTCACCCAATGTGGGCTACATCCACAAACACATCCATCCAATATTATTATCCAAAATAAACTCACGATTACAACCTTGACACATTGCAACTTAATACTATGGCTATGCTACATTACAATCTCAATTGTGACTCATGGCTTTTTGCCTTCTCCAGCCGCTTATTTATCAAGCCTTTGGGCAATTATACAAAGTGGGTTTTTCCATGTCAGCTAATAACAAACTAACTATTGACACCTTTATTAAATAATAGGAATTTTTCACTTCATGGGCACTACCCCTGAGCCCCTGACCTGAGGCACTACCCTCAGCAAACCCCCATTGGGGGTTTTTCCCCCAAACCCCCATTATGGGCTCCACCCCTTGCACTCCCATGTTAAATATTTTGGGGGGAAATCATGGCTAACAAAGTTATCAAAATTTACATTGTTGTGTGTACCCATAGCCTCTGCAACATGATCGGTCACAACATATTAATAGGATTCCCATTTGAACTACTTTAAAATGTGAGCATGTTATAACATGCTCATGTTATGGCTTGTTTGGACCAAAAAGTGGTTTTGGCTAATTTTTGGTCCCCCATCTTTCTACACATGCCCTTGACAAGTGGCATACTCTTGTGTTTGGTTTGGCTAATGGATTAATCTCTAGCCATATTTATTCACCTTTGTTTACACCAATTCTCATACATTTGTCATTTACTCATCATTATTATACCCTCATTAACATTAGATACTTCCATGCATTCACTCGCTACCTCAAAATTATTATTTTATCCCTAAGAATCATTTTTGAGTGGATCAGGATTAAGTATTTCAATTCGAAGGCACATGAGAATGAACCTAAAATAGAAATTTCAACGTTTGTTTCCCTTCTAGTAGCCATTATAAGTTGACTTAATACATGTTTTTTGATAAGTTTCTATGCCATGGTATTCAAAAACATCAATATGCAATTAATTTATATGCAAGAAAATTTAATGCCCACCTATGTTGACCGCTGTCATTGTGTGTAATAGATGATTATTTGTGCATAGATCCTATTATTGGATCCTTATGGGATATGCTATTGATTATTCTATAGTGTATTGTGTGTTCTCATGATTTGGCATCGTTGCATCGATCTTGCCAATGAGGTTGTTTCCATTAAGGTGTTCTAATGGTGTAGTCTGGATGCTTTATGAGATGTTGTGTATTACCATCGAGGAGTTTCTAATGAGGTCATATTATAATTGTTATATTATTGGACCTTTAGTTTCATTATTTTCATTTAAATAATATGTTGGGTGGGTAGATCAAATTCCTTTAGTATGATTATGTTAGATGATTAATTGCATATTAATCATATTTTTAGAATAATTGATTTAATTGAAATGTGTTGAACACACCCAGATACTGAGAGGGTGAGGTGAATCAGTATCCAAACAAATTTCAAATCCTTCAAAGCAAATTAAAACTTAAACATTACAACATTAACATAAACAAGAAAGATCAACATAATGCACATCAACACATAACACTAGATATACATGCAAAACCCCAAAAGGGGGAAAACCATGGTGAGGATTAACTCACAATATATGAAGCTCACTGCTATAAAAAATTATAACTTTGTTTTAGGGCTACAACCCAAGGACGCTACTACTCCATGTTGACTTTGTTTTAGTGCTACAACCCAAGGAAGCTACTACTCCCTAAAGACTTTGTTTTAGGGTCAATCCCAAGGAAGCTATAACTCCCTATTGACTTTGTTTTAGGGCTACAACCCAAGGAAACAACTACTCCCTAAACTGAGAATGAACTCAGAAAATATTACAGCATGACAGTCCTTCTATGATCTAAAAATTGACATTGAATCTTAGACCTTTGATGATTGCACTTCTACCTCTTCACTCCTCTTTTGATGATTGAATTATTTAGGCACACTCTTCACTTCCCTACTCTCACAAAGATGTCTTCAAAATGAATCAGGATAGCCTTTGTTGCTTCTACTCTTTCTCCTTCAATCACACATCATAATGCATATCATATTCATATTCTACTCTTCCCACACTCATATTTGCAATCATACTTCACCTAGATCAACTAGGTTTACAATATACATGCTATTACATTGATTACATTACAAGTTGGCCAATACAATAGGAATATTACAATTTACAAGTTGACCAAACTTCAAACATCATGAAACATGAAGAGGGAAAGCCCTAACATGAACTACACACAACTCCAAGAAGAAAAACATGCCTTGCGGATCCCAACACATTCTTAGTCTATTCCTAAAAATCCTTCATAGCATCATCCTCCAAGAAACAAAATATGCATGCTTCACAAAATTGAATTAGGTTGCCCTTACACAAGAACACATGAATCTTGTAGCACATTGGTCTTTACAATCTTGGCGGTACTCATGAATGATTAAACATTACTTGTTATTCTTCTAGATGAGTCAGCATGACCATCTCCAACACTCCTTGAACTCCGCACAACAATAACTTTGTGGTGCACATCATCAACATAGCTCAATCAGCCTCAACAACAATAACTCTTCCCATATTGTCTTCAAAACTTTATGCGGTATAGGAAACTTGAAATATTTACATGTGCATCAAACCTGAGAAGCATAGAGACATTTAGAATGTCCACATAAACCCATATAATTGATTTGTATATTCTCCAACTAGTGTAAGTACACAAACATATCTTCTAAGAACAATTAGGCATCTGAAACCATCTGTAGTACATAGTCATTTAAAAATTGAACTTGTAGACCTCCAAATCACCTGATATTACAAAGTAGCATGCATTGAACAACTCTGATCATGTTCACAAAACTGCATGAGCAAACCTTCACTTGCAGAGGAATGCAGAGGAATGCAAAGCATTCCAATCAGCCTTCATCATCACATTAAGCTACTAGAGCACAGACTAGAACTCTGTCACTTGTAACTTCCACTGCAGATGAGCAAATGATTTGAAACTTTGGATTTAGCACCTTTTCAACATACTGAACTTAAATTTTGAGCCACATGACCATATCTTCAAATGTGGAGGAATGCAGAGCATTTTACCAACCAGTCTTCAAGGCAACTTCCTGCAGCAAAAACCTTCACCAACTTTCAAAGACCAAAACCTTTTTATAGAAATAGATACTTCCTTAGGAACAACAAGAAGGATCATACAACATGCTTCAAGTCATCAACAACATCTGCTCATAGATTCTAATTCCCATCTTAATATATCATCATTCATCTTAATGCTTCTAATTCTCATCTAACCATGAACATTAATCAATGCATGACATCTAACCATGAACATCAGCAACCAACCATGAACATCAACAACTAATCAGAAACCACTGGTAGCACACCATCAACATAGTATATCATCATCATAAGCATCCAAGCATAGTGTTGACATCAAAGACAACCACACAACCACATTAGTGATAAACTTAGGTAACATATGTGCAATGGTCATTAGTGTTGACATAAATGACAACCACACAATCACATTAGTGACAACCTTAGGTAACATATGTGCAATAATATCCCCCTTTGGCATTGATGGCAACACACACTTGTTCATTCTCCCCCTTTGACATCAAGGACAAAGGGTAATTTCTTCTCCTCCTTAGGTACAAACTCTCCTCAACCTTCTCCCCTTGTCAGCAACAACTACTACATGTTCCCCATGAGAGGTAGCCACCATCAATCCATGAAAATCATATAGCATGAACTCCCCCTGAACAGATGCACCAACTATGCATCTAGCAAGAAGAAGGATGGGCAATTACCCCTAACTTATGCTAGAAATACTCAAAAGTATCCTTTGCAAGAGCCTTTGTAAAAATATCTACAATCTGATCCTTATTTGGAACATACTCCAACTTCACTTCTTTCTTTACAACCTTCTCTCTCAAAAAGTGATACCTGATTGATATATGCTTGGTTCTAGAATGCATCACTGGATTCTTGGAAATATTGATAGCACTAGTATTATCACACAAAATAGGAATAGGCTCACCATATAGTACCTTGATATCCTTCAAAGTTTGCTTCATCCACAACACTTATGTGCAGAAAGATGCTGCTATAATATACTCTACCTCTACAGTTGATAAGGATACTAAATTTTATTTCTTACTATGCCATGAAACCAATCTACTTCCAAAAAAGAAAGCACCACCACTTGTACTTCTTCTATCATCAACACAACTAGCCCAATTAGCGTCATTGTAAGCACTTAGATCAAAGTCATTACCTCTTGGATACCATAAGCCATAATATGGAGTTCCCTTCAAGTATCTAAATATTCTTTTCATTGCCTTATCATGAGTTTGCTTAGGATAGCTTGATATCTGGCACCACACATACTGCATGCATAATATCAGGTCTAGAAGCAGTCAAGTACAATAATCCTCCAATAATAGATCTATAAAGAGTCTGATCAACCTCCATTGACTCATCTTCCTTGCTCAAGTGACATCTAGTAACCATAGGAGTACCTACCGGTTTGGAGTCCTCCATTCCAAACTTCTTCAACATCTCTCTAACATACTTAGCCTGAGAAATAAAGATACCATCATCTAGCTGAGCAATTTGAAGTCCAAGGAAGAAAGACATCTCACCAATCATAGACATCTCAAACTCATTTTTCATCTCCTCTACAAACTTCTTACACATATCCTCATCTCCACCAAAGAAAATGTCATCAACATATACTGCAACTATTAAAATCTTGTCTCCCTCTTCCTTAATGTAAAGATTACTATTTGTGGTACCTTTCTTGAAGCCTTGTTGAAGTAAGTACTTATCCAACCTGCCATACCAAGCTCTAGGAGCTTGCCTAAGGCCATACAAGGCTTTCTTGAGTTTGCATACCATGTCCAAATCTTCTGACAATTAAAAACCATTAGGTTGCTCAATGTAGACCTCTTCCTCTAGATCACCATTCAAAACACTAGTAGAAAAATAGAAATAAATGACTAAAAAAACTACCAAAAATTGGTCATGTGATCAGTAGTTTGGTCACGTGACCATTGGTAGTTTATTGTCAGCCATTTATCTCGTGACCAAATTTATGACCAAAAAAAATTAGTAATTAATTTAGTAGTAAAATTTGGTAGTATATTTAGTCATTAATTTGGTAGTATATTTAGTCATAAATTTGGTAGTATATTTAGTCATAAATCTGGTAGTATATTTAGTCATCAATCTAGTAGTATATTTAGTCATCAATTTGGTAGTATATTAGTCATCAATTTGGTAGTATATTTAGTCACATGACCATTGGTAGTTTATTGCCGGTCATTTATCTCATGACCAAATTTATTTAGTCATTTATTTAGTCATTGTAATCATTAATTGTCGTCAATTGGTAGTATATTTAGTCATTTATTTAGTCACTAATTTCTGTCCATTGGTAGTATATTTAGTCATTTGTATTAACTAATTTCCGTCCATTGGTAGTATATTTGATCATTTTAATCATTATGTTTCCATCAATTGGTCATATATAAACAACTAGTACATGATAAACATCAACTATGCTATTTTTTGTTGATAAACTTCAACAAATCTGCTCAAAGGATTGAAACAACAATGGTGGAAAATAATTCACTGTATATTCAAACTGTATATAAAATATGTTATAAAGAACTCTATATATAGATTTTTCAAGACAGAATCTTTTTGCAGCATGCAAACTACTAATTTATTATGCTTTTAAAACTGAAAAAAAAACTAAAACTAAAGCTAAAAAGCCATCGGTGTGAATGCATGTCTTCAGTGATGCCATTGTTGCACATGGGGTGGGTTGTAAATGCATCTAAAAGGCACTAGTTTTGCATTTTCTCCTTGCTCTATGCCTGTCCACAATAAAAAAATTCAAAATTTGTTAATATTTTTAAAAGATTTATGAAACTTTGAAATATGAAAAACAAAGTGGGATGACAAGGAATTTTACAACAATATAGGCATATATTATGAAAGTATTCAAGAAGAAATGCATATACAGGTCTGATAGTCAAACTCCATAGTTCATTTATACAGGTTTGATATTCAAGAAGAAATGCATATGCAGTGTTAAGCCATGGACATAGACCTCCCCATGTTACTATACATGCACGCACTTCATTTGGTTTAAAATAGACATGTTAAGAAAAATCAGTATCACATATTCACGTTGGGCAAACTTGAAATTTTACTTTGAAATCTATTTTCATCAAAGAGACATACCTTTTTCCTTGGTCTTGCATGACAAAAATGAGATCCTCTTGGACTATTTAGTTTGACAACAATCTAGAACTCAAGAAAAGTCACAAATTTAGATATCAAACTAGATTGAAACCAAATAAGATGCACAAAGAAAATGCATGGAAAAATTAAATGAACAAAGAACAAACACTTGGATTGTAGTCTTAGATAAAAGACTTACATCTTTTGCAACTACATCATCTGGGTGAACAAAGGACTACCTGCAAATGGCAAATTCAAATGGCATTATTGTCCTTTCTTAGTAATTCTCTACCACTAACAAAATATTTCTAAATGGTACCAAAGTTACATTTAAAAGGAGAATGTTCACATACCATGAGTATGCAAGCGAATATTTTATGAATCTATGCAAATACATGAGACATTTTCATTGGCCATGCATATCCTCACCATGGAGATTTTTATAGCATAATGACTATAGTTGGCACATTTTGACATGTTTCTATGGATTGGCTAAGTATGGCTCCACTAGTATAGATTTTCTACCTTTCATCGATCTTCTTTGATGTCTCTCTTGTAGGTAAAGTTCATTGGTGTATTTGTTGAGTGCATGACTTTAGCTCTATTGATTTTCACTTACCATTAATTTGGTAGAGGTAGATAATATCTCCATTGACCATAGCTATAATCAATCTTGGAGGCCAAGGAATGTTGAAGTATGCATCTCTTTCCTCTGTGTTTATTCTTGGTTGTTCATCAAGTAACTCTTACAAGTGCCTGCAGACCTAGTCACAAATAAAGATTTCCCCTGAGAGATGGTTTCTAGTATCCTCCACTACTGATTAGAAATGAGGTTACAAGTATTGTCTTTGCTTAGTAAAATGAACATTGACTTAGTTATACACTCTACATAAATATCATCCACTTCAATGGTCAAATAATCAATAGCAATTTACACTTCATTCACAATAAAAAGTGTTAAATATTTGTCTTATTTTTATTGGGCAAAATTAACCTTTGACTATCAAAGTGGATGATATTTAAGAATAGCCCTTAGTTATATACTTGTCTTTGATTATGTTGAGATTCAATTTTTTAAATAAACTAAACTAATACACAATTTTAGTTACGATGCATGAACTGTCAATTAATATGGACATCACCAGAATGGTATAGAATGAGGAACACAGGCACAAAATATAGAAAAAATAATACAGCCTACCATTATCATTGTCATTAAGAGCAGTAATAAGAATGGTATATTTACAAGGAATGCAGAAAATGATAATGCTTCTACATGAATCTACTCTTCTGCGGTAGCCTCAACATTGAGATCAAAGATCCTCATAGCCATTTTTTTATCACTTCCAATACAAGATTTTTCACACACCACCGAAGTGTTTGCGTTGTTGTTTGAACAATAAGTAAATTACAATCTTTCCGGGTGAAGCCAAAAAAATCTTCCAACTGGAAAGAGGGCTTCCATGGAGATTTAAGTTCGATGACATTACTACCCACAATCTGAGATATGAGTATTTCTCCTGCAGAAGGGCAATTCATTGGCTTCTATTTATAGAGCTTGTGCATTGAATCAATTCTGTCCACCAAAGAAAAAAACTCTTGGACTTCATCTTCATTATCATCTTTTGCTACACGTTTCCTTCCCTTTTCTCTGTCACATTCCTTTTTCTCATGCTCCCCAAACTTGTGCTCTTGTCCCTTGAATTCCATGATAATACCAATCAGAAGCCTTAATCCAGCATTACCGCAACACCGCAAGGTGCTTGTTGGGCCTTCGCAGTGATGTGGGAGTTCTCGCATCACCACAAAGGCCTAACAAGCACCTTGCAGTAGACATGTATGCAAAATGTGGAAGCATTGACAAGGCATGTGAACTATTTGGCAGAATGCCTCAAAGAGATGTCATCTCATGGAATGCTACCATTGCAACAAGCGTTTGCCAATTTTAAAGGAACCCCCTGAGTTGTATTTTAATAAAGTGGACCTCAGCAAGCTTTTACACCAATTTGCATTTGAAGGCAACATAGTTATGGTGGGAAAGCTGTTGGAGAGGGAAGCAAGTCCAGTAGATATGGATGAGGAGGGGAAAATAGCTTTACACTAGGCTATGATGTGTGAAAACTATTTTTGGGTAGGGGAAATAATGGATCTTATACTTGATAAATCTCAGAATAGGTACTCCCCGCAAGGTGCTTGTTGGGCCTTCGAAGTGATGCAGGAACTCCCCACATCACTAAGAAGGCCCAACAAGCACCTTGTGGTAGACATGTATGCAAAATGTGGAAGCATTGACAAGACATGTGAACTATTTGATAGAATGCCTCAAAGAGATGTCATCTCATGGAATGCTACCATTTCAATAAGCATTTGTCGATTTTAAAGGAACCCCCTGAGTTGTATTTTAATAAAGTGGACCTCAGCAAGCTTTTACTCCAATTTGCATTTGAAGGCAACATAGATATGGTGGGAAAGCTATTGGAGAGGGGAGCAAGTCTAGTAGACATGGATGAGGAGGGTAAAACAGCTTTGCATTACGCTGCGATGTGTGGAAACTATTTTCGGGCAGGGGAAACAATGGATCTTATATTTGATAAATCTCATAATAGGAACTCCCCACAAGGTGCTTGTTGGGCCTTCGCAGTGATGCGGGAACTCCTCGCATCACCATGAAGGCCCAACAAGCACCTTATAGTAGACACGTATGCAAAATGTGGAAGCATTGACAAGGCATGTGAATTGTTTGGAAGAATGCCTCAAAGAGATATCATCTCATGGAATGCAATGGTTGCAGGATATGCACAAAATGGATTTGTTGAAAAGGCTTTAGAAACTTTCAAGAAAATGTAATTAGCAGTTGTAAAGCCAAATTTGACAACCTTTGCCAGCATTCTCCCTGTCTGTGCCAAAATGGGAGCTTTGGAATAGGGTATGGACATCCATCAAAGCATGAAGGATAGAGGAATTTTGTCATTTGTTGTAGTTGCAACTGCCCTAGTAGATATGTATGCAAAATGTGGAAGCATAGAGAAGGGACATGAACTATTTGAAAAAATGCCTGAAAGAAATGTGGTCTCATGGAATGCCATGATTGCAGGATATGGACAAAATAGATTTTTTGAAAAGGCTTTAGAAACTTTCAAGAAAATGCAATTGGCAGGTCTAAAGCCAAATTCCATAATCTAACACTAATATTTTTAAGCAATTTCAAGGTCTCAACATCATTGGGCATGGCATTTCGAGAAATTCCCATTGCTAGTGAAAAATTGAGAGCGTTAAATTAGAATTATCAGGCAAAATAATTCTGGGTGTCCTAAAGGCTATAATCGATATTTGAGCACTGGACATATTCAATCCTCCTCAATTACATGATACACTCCGCACGAATTGATGAGAGAGACACAGCTAATGCTTTTCTTTTACAACTTCTTCCTTGATGCCTCACAGATACCAGCATCCTCCCTGCCTATGCCAAAATGGGAGCTTTGGAACAGGGTATGGACATCCATCAAAGCATAATGGAAGGTGGATTTTTGTCAGAAATTATAGTTGGAAATGCTCCGGTAGACATGTATGCAAAATGTGGAAGTATAGACAAGGCATGTGACCTGTTTGACGAAATGCCTCAAAGAAATGTGGTCTCATGGATTGCCATGATTGTAGGATATGGACAAAATGGATTTTGCAAGGATGCTCTCAAGATCTTTGAATTAATGAAGCACTCTGGAGCATATCCTAACATTGTAAGCTTTTCTTGTGTTCTATGTGCATGCATCTATTCAAGTTTAGTGGATGACGGTTGTACATACTTCAATCACATGAGTAACCCTTATTGCATTACTCCTACAGTCGATCATTATGTGTCCATGGTTGACCTTCTTGCTTGTGCTAGCTATCTTGAGGATAGCCTAAACTTTATCATTAAGATGCTAGTTAAACCTGTGGTGGTTCTGTGGATGTGTTTTCTTGGTGCTTGTAAATCACATATGAATATAGGCTTAGGAGTATTTACAACAATGCTACTTTTTGATTTAGATCCTAAAAATGCTCCAACTTATGTTCTTCTCTCAAAACATATATGCAAAAGTGGGCAGCTAGGGTAAGGTTCAAATGGTAAGAAGATTGATAAAAGATAGAGGAATTAAAAAGATCCCTGGATGTAGTTGGATTGAAGGCCATAAAATGGTACATGCTTTTTTCTGTAGGAGACAGATCACATCCACAAACACAACATATCTATGTAAACAGGGAGCAATTGGCTTGGGAGATGAAGGCAGCAGGGTATTTTCTAGATGCAAGACATTTACTTAATGAAGGGTACACAAAAATAAATGGGATACAAAATAGGAAGATGGGATACACCACCCTCCACCTGTGCATTGTAGAGAAATATGAACAATTCATAAGCATGTGGATTAAAAGTTCACAGAAAACAAGTCAAACCAAAAGGCTATATGATGCACACTCCTTTTTTATTAGTTCAAACAATACTAGTTGTAGGTTTCTAAACTGAAAAGAACTCTCTTTTTACTCCTGTCCTAGGCATCCTATATCTCTTCCTAAGCATAGGAGAGTATATACAACTTCTTAAGAAAACAATAATTGTTAATATGCTGAGTCAACATACATTGGGTTCCCATGAAGAGTCCTTGCTTGATTTGGATCCTTGAAAATCTCATTGAGGGTATTGAGGAATGGGATATTTGACGTTTTCCACCTTTATCTACTCTTGCATGTTTTTGTTCAGGCTCCTAGATTCTAGCAAAATGTGAGAACTGCTCTTTATCATCCCTTAAACTGTCCCAACTACCTTCATCCTCTTCAAACCTCATTATGCTAGATTAAAGGAGATGTGCTTCAGGATTTTCAAATTTTTAAAACTCCTTGGAGGGTATGGAGAAGAATCTTGCTTCTTTTTAGAATTCTAAAGATCCATCTTGTGACCATACTTTTAAATTTCACCATCTTGATGCACTTACAAATAGTAATCAAACCTTCTAAGAACATGGTGGTGTATTTAAGGTCAACTTAGGGTCATTAAAGCTTCTTTATCTCTCACTCATCATTTGACAAACACTACATTCTCCATCGGATTTGTTAGTATGTGTGCAGGCTTGTTTTGACTAGGTGACTACTCTTACGTCCTTAACCTCTAAACTATATCTCTTCAAACTAATTCACTCTCTCATATCTTCATTCTTAAATGTAATTAAATCTTTGTATAATGTCCTCAAAATCTTCAAATGCTCTAGACACATATTTAAGACTGTGAGATGGCCATCTTATGTAGTTCTTCATCCTTCAACACCCTGTAGTCTTCACATATCTTTGAATAGTTTCTCAACTATTATCAGGTTCATTCTCTACATATTATCAAGAGAATGAAAATGTAGATCCTACTAAGAATGCACAAACATCCCTATTCACTATCTCCTATAAGTGTCTTAGATCTTTATGCACTTATGAGATCACTGCACTCATTACACTGTTGACTGTCCCTTCATCCTTAGTCATTATCATCAAACAATACTCCTATTAGGATCTCATAAGGTTATTCATCACAAGTTTTTGATGTTTGTAGTCCTTGTAGCACTGATAAATCCTTTTCATGAGATCATGTTGAATAGAACTACCTCATTATAGTTGGTTATACAATTTGTTATATCACAGTCACAAGCTTCTAGAGTTTTGAGAGGCCTACAAAGCAAGCGTTTATACTATATTTTCCACAGGCCTATCAAAAGGTTCATACCATATATCCTTGAATCATAACACTTTAATACTTTTGTGTAAGGTCTTAGAATCATATGACACATCTCTCATCATCCACTTGATTACAACATCCTTACCATTGATTGTACCCCTGTACATAGAACATGTTCTAAACCCCTCTTGACAGACCTAAAATCACTAACAGATCATAAGTAATTTATTTGATATTTCTTTTAGTAGGTCTAAGATCACTATGGCTTCATGTTATGCCTCATTCTTAACAACTTTTCCCTTGCATTAATTGTCCACCACCTTTAGTAAAAGTCAAGGGTCTCTTACCAGCCTTCACTATTTCTTTCTTTAACAAACATTGTATATTAGACTAACATTAGATCTCATCTATCGTGCTAAGGTTATATCAAACCAAAAAGTGAGGCTATCTCTTAGATCAACATTACAATGTCTTTACCACATTAAAATATGACTATTGTCTTTAATGACTCCTAGGTTTTCTTAAGATATTGAGTCATTTGATGATTGTTCCCTATGAAGTCTAACCTCCATAACTAGAATGAAACTCAATTGCATCTTAACCTTCCAATCTGGACCTTGTGAATGGAGTTTCCAGAAAGTTATTATTGTATAACAATCAGGTTAGGCAATTAAAAGAGAAATGAGCAGTATTGACAATATGCTTAAAATCAATGGAATAATTTAATGAACATATCACAACAAAGACTTGAGTCCACAGTATAAAATTTTTAAATCTAGGACATTTAAACATAGAAAATGTCTTTATGTGACCTGATTAATCTTCCCATCTATAAAACCAAAAGAAGGCAAAAGAAACATGATAAAATAATGAAGTATAGCTTGCCTGCACTAGTGAAGATTCATGTCGTAGTTTCAATCTTGGAAAAGCATGAGTAGAAGAAGGTGACATCTGGACAAGTATGTGCTTAAATTGAGCATCTTCCTTCACCCATTCAGCATATGCAAGAGCATCTAAAATAGGACCATTGTCCTACACATTAAGCGATCATGTTTAAGAAAATTGAATGGGAAATAAATGAAACTCATTCAAAATGTGACTAGTTTGGTCATGATAGGTTACAAATCATCCCTAGCCAATACAAATATCACCAGTCTTTGACTAAAATATCATTTACCAATTTACAATATAGTCCTTACCAATAAAGTAGCCTATTATCATCTATTACCAATAATATTCTTTTGATTTTGCAATGTGGGATTCAATGACAGAAATCTAGATATGATGTACCATATACAGAGGGATTCTGAAAATAGCTAGATGCCACTCCATATGTGTTACAAAAAGCATAGTTGAGGCCTTGCAGATTTGGTGTTAGTTGTGAAACAAAGAGGGATTTTAAGGAAGCATTGAAGTTTCGAGCTAGATCGTTCTTAATTTAAACCAAAACAAAAAAACAACTTTCTGTTGCAATTGCAAAACTTCCAGTTCTTGGGTTTTTCCAGCTATAAGCATTTGAGATAGAAGCAAGGTTATCAGCAGTGCCTATTTTGTGCCACTGACATGTGATTTGCAAGCTCTTGTTCTACTTACTTCTGGAATTATGTGTAATGTGCCACTACCATGTGTAAGTGGATTGGCAAGATTCAATTTAGTCCTGTAATGTTGAAATCCAGGGGTAAGTTTGAATAATTTCAACTTCAAATTGGAGTCTAGCATGGCAATGACCCAATAAATGACCTACTTTTTACCCTTAAATAAACAGTGAATTTGTTGGCTATAAAATTTATGTATACTGTGTAGCTTTGATAGGGTTCAATCAAATGTTTGTACAAAATCAACTCATGCAAGGTCTTATAGATATATTTTTTGGTGTGCAATATAAAGGGAAAATCTTGGTTGATGAATGTACCTGCCTACAATATCCTCAATCAACTAGGGAACTTGTCTCCTTGTGGTTCTGTGTGCTATGTTGTTCACTAGAGACTAGGGTTAAGCTTATGTGTCCAAAAATACTGATTGGTAAAAATAAATAGTATTTACTTTGGTTACCAGGATTCACAACTATGTGTGTGGCATTTTGAAATCTAGTTCACAGATGCATGGTTGTGGAAAATTGCAACATATATGAAATCAAACACATAAAATATAAAAATTGATATATTAAAAAATAAAATAAAAAATAAAACTAAGCAATAAGATTAACACATCAAAAATAATAGATTCATCATTTACATGTTAGCTGAGTAGCTGAGTATTGAGTGCCAGCATGTGTGCTCAAGGGATTGAGTGTGCAAGCATGTTAACATAGAGAGAAGGGGCCTTTTTAAATTTTTTTCAAAAACAACTTGGAGTGCTTTTGAAAGCCCAATACGTTTCTATGATCTACATGGGCAGCAACCAACGACTCCAACTCCCATGCTAACAATCCTTCGTGCTTCCAAATTATATATTCTCTACAAATTGTTAGCCATATGCCCACATCAAAAGATGAAGGGTCATCCAAATAACTAAAGTGAAGTCCTGAAATATGTATGACTCAATCAATGCATGAATCTATAGCTTTTATAAACTACAACCATCTCCCTTTTCTCAATAGTATGTTAATTGTTATATTACTAACCATATAATCCATCGGGTAGCTTCTACACTCGCCCCATACGAAGAACCTCTGCACAAAATACATGGCTATGAAGAACATCTACACAAAGAACACTCCATGCCAGATCGCATTGCTTGCCATGAGAGCAAAGGCAGCGGAGTTGGAACCCCCACCTTCGATGGAGATGAGCACCATTTTTTTGTTGCACTATTTTGGTGAATTTGCCCATCATTTCTTGTTTAGGGTTTCAACGAGAAGTGCCAAAATGAAATGAAAATTAAATTGGCGCCCATATTATTAAATATAATATAATATTATATTATTGTATAATGTTAAATATATTATAATATTAATAATATAATATAAATATAATATTATTTTATATTATAATATAAAATAATATTATATAATATTATAATATTGAATAAATTATAATATTATATTATAATATAATATATAATATTGTAATATTAATACTATAATATTATATAATAATATAATATATAATATAAATATAATATTGTAATATTAATAATATAATATTATATAATATCTATATTATAGAATATTATATTATTGTATAATATATATTATTATTAGCTGATAGGCTTTTATATATGAGCATTATAGTGCTCAAAATTGTCTCACGCCGTAAAAAAATTCACGTCTGGAAATTTTCTTAACTCTTCGGTTGTTCTCTACGAAAAGGGTTTAAAAAATAACTCAGGCGAGCATATCAAATTGCAAGATTTGAGGTGAGCTGAAGAGAAGTGCGAACAGAAAATAAAAGAATCACCTTCCGAGGAATCGATCCAAGGCCATCAAGGAAACCTTCTTTTTAAAAAAGAGATATTTGCATAGTTCTTTGTTATTCTAGCACAAAAACTAATATATGTTTGCTGCAATTTCATTACACACATAAAAACTGAAACCCCATTACACTCGCCTGCGTCCCTCTCACACATCACTTCATGAGGACCACATGTGCACCTATTATCTGGGTAGATTTGTATCCACTCAACCCTAATTTCCCTAAACCCTAAACCCCAACCCCTAAACCCTAAACACTAAACCCTAAACCCTAAACCCTAAACCTTAAGCCTTAAACCCTAAACACTAAAACCTAAACCCTAAACCCTAAACTCTAAACCCTTAACCCTAAACTCTGAACCATATATTATAATATTAATAATGTAATACTATATTATATAAATATTATATTATAATATTATTGTTGACCTATTTTCCTCTATCCAGAGTTAAATGTTTCACCTTGTAATTTCCTTGAAAATCCTTTAGAAAATGACCCTACAAGTCTCAAATCCTTCAAATAGTCATGTTATGCCTTGCCAAAAAATCCCAAAGTCTCACCTTGAGAATTCTTGCAGAAAACCCAGAAAAACACAAAAATCTTTTGTCTTCAAGTGCCTTCTATCATAGAGATTTCTTAGTTTTATACTTAGCCATTTTACATGTATATGATGATGACGTCATCCTTGTTTTGGGTTTTCTGTCTTTCGATCAAATTGTATCTTAGATACAATTGTATATTATATCTTGGCCATGTACAAAAGTGTATGTACATCGGGGTCATTGTATGTGTATTGTGTTGCATATACAATCGCATATGCAATTGTGTAATACAAAGGTATTTTCGGCGTGATAATGACCATCGGCGGCCAAGCTAAAGATCTCTCTGATAGGCCGATGCAGATGCAAGTCAACATACAAGGGTCATATGTAAGGGTGAATGTATATCGACAAATATGCAAAGGTAGATATACAAAGGGGGTCATCGGCGAGACAAGCCTCATCGGCAGCTAAGTCCAAGGTTTCTCCGATCGGCCGATGAAGATACAAAGGTAACATGCAAGGAGAGAGATACAAAGGGTTGAGTTTTGCTTTTGTACAAAGGCAATTGTATCTTATATATAAGTCACATGTGCAAAGAATATATACATCGGCAATATACAAGGGAATTTCAAAGGATCATCGGCCAGACTTCCCATATAGGCTGCCAACTTATATTTCCCCTGATGGCCGATGCAATATACAAAGTAATGATACAAGGGGATGATTGTATATGCAAAAGACATATCGCCGAGACCTTGCCTATCGGTGGCTCAATTCAAGTTCCCACCAATAGGCCAATGGAGATGAAAAGAATATACAATGGTTGTTTGGCGAAACAAGCCTCATCGGTGGCTCATCCCGAGGTCTCCCTGACAGCCAATGTGAGGCCTACCTTTTTCACTTCTATTCATAAGACTATTTGCAGTGCTATGGCTATGACTTTTATGTTTGAAGGACTATTGATCCTAGAAATTTGTTATTAAACCTAATTGAATTTTAAGAAAGCAAATTGTGCAATGTTAGTTAGATGTTGCTTTAAGAGAATGATGAGTGGATAATATTAGAAAGGGAACTTTAATGTGATTTCAGTATGTTTATATGGTAGAATGTTTAGGTATGCATGTATTTAAATTGCTTCGGCTATGATATCTTTATGTGTTATTAACTTCAAGATTGAGTGTGCAGGTATTGCTAACGAAACCACAAATACAGGAGATCATTCCACACCCTATGTTGTATCCCTTGTGAGCCGATCTAGTTCCACGAGGAACTAAGATCAACTCCATGTATGGTGGAAATGTTGTAATATTGTAATGTTGCATGGGGTCAAGGGAATTAGGTCTACCTTCTGATTTACTTATATTGTGATATGTGTTGTAAGAAATGTTGTTTTGAATCTTGTTTTAACTTTATTTCTTTTAGACCCTCTTCTTGTGTTTTTACTTGACTCTAGGAGTCCTAACTAGGTAAAAATCAACCCTGGGTTATACCCCATGGGTCTAGAGACCCTTTTGACTAGGATAACCTTGGGATAACCTCCATATGGTCACTTTAACTTCACAGTGAAGTTAAGTGACGAATTTGGAAGCATGGGGATAATGGGATGAGTGGAATCCACACTCAGGCCCACTTCCAAGTCATGGAATGACTCCATGATTCCCCAATAATGGAGTGCTTTGTCTCTTTGTGCCTCTCTTTTGGTGGGGTTCCCCATAAAAAGGGTGGTGTGTCATCCACTCCCTTTTTATTTTATTTTACTTATTATATTTTATTCCTCCATGTGTTGTAAAAGGGCTATAGTGGGGGAACTCTTGAGTGGGGTTAATTGTTTTAAGTCCACTAGGATAATGGATGAGGAGTGGGTTTAGTTTTTTAATGCCACTTGGGAATAAGGGAAAATGGAGGAATTAGTTTTAAAAAGGAGAGAAGGGAGAGGGTAAAGGGGTTGGATTATTGTGGAAAGAAGGAGAACTTGGGGGAGGAGACTAAGGGTGGAGCTCTTCTTCAAACTACATCCATAATAGGGCTTATAAAGGTTAGTGAGCAAGTCTACTCACCTTGTATGATCTATTACTTGTTGATGAATGTTGTTTTGCAAAGATTGTCTGTGTTATTTATCTTATTTGGGGTTTGTGATGGGTGTTTGAAAGAGCTTCTTCCAGTTGGAGGACAATGTTCATCATGTGTAGGGAAGGGAAGGTGTGAACCTCCTCAGGTGTATTCTTGTTTTTGGTATATGGAACCCTTGAGGGCATGTTGGTAATTTTGAGCCAAGAGGGCTATAAGGCTTGAGAGCCTATTTGTGATATCCTTGGGATTTTGGTTATTTGGTTGGCTTGAGGCCATGAAAAAGATTAATTTTGTTGGCTTGAGGCCATGATAAAAGCTGTGATACAATGTTGAGAAGAATGACACCTTCGAGTTGAGTGAGTCTGCTTCCCTACCCTCTTTAAACTCACCTCAGCTAAGTTTTTGTATTGTGAGTAAACCATGGGTGTTGTGTGTTGTTTGTTTCTATTGTTATGTAGTGTTTTTGGTCTATTCTGTTGGATCTAGGGCATACAACTGAGAGGGGGGGTGAATTAGTTGTATACAAACTTGCTTTCTATTTCAAACACTTGATTCGTCTTGTTAGTTAACAGCATATCAATTAATCATCCATGAAAGTAAAATGCACAAACACAAGAGCAGATAAACATCAACACAATGAACACCAAGATTCTGACGTGGAAAACCCGGTTAAGGGAAAAACCACGGGGTGATTAACCCAAGGATTATTCTCTGTTAAAAGAATAAGAAAAAGAATGGCACTTGCCAATTAGGGCTCACTGCCCGAGCACACTGCTCACAAAGAGGCCCACTGCCTACAAGGAGACACACTGTCTACAAAGTGATAAGAATCACGGTCTTGAACTGGAGAATGACATCTTTACCATGTCCGGATCAGTTCCATTTAAGCCCAAAAACCTCTGCTCTGCTTTCCACACTTCTCTTCACTACACCACTCTCATCCACACAATCCACACTTCAAAATGAACTCACAAACCTTTATTTGTACAAGACATTGACTTAGGAACAATCATCTAAGTCGGCAATCAACCATAAGAATATCCGCAAGATGAATAACACATCCGGTCGGCCACCACAAGAACATTCAAAAGATGAACAACTCATCTAGTCGGCTAAGCAGAGCAAGAACTTCATCCGGAAGATTATCTTCAATTTCGGGCTCTACCATCAATGCGAACCAACAACACAACCTAAACATGATCCACAGACATTTCCAAGCCTGCCTAAATGACCAGGTACATCCGCACTTCCTCTACTTACTGGAATCTCTTCTCTTCCTTATCCGGAACTTCAAGAACACAGTCTGTCGCCATTGTCACAATGCAAAAGGTACTTCCGGACCTCCAAATCATACACAACTTGAGATGACACATCACAAGGACATCCCAAACACTCCTTCCAATCTGCAGATTAGGATTATACAATTTTGGACCTCACCGGACCTTTCTGTGATCCTCTGTTACCTCTGAACACTTGCTGGAACCGGTTCCACACCGACAACCAAAACTCCTTCAGATCTTCATGCGGACCTCTGAAATCTTAACTGAAGCATCTCAAGACTCATATATACAAACCCTTTAATCCGCATCCTCCGGTTTGCATCCTCTACAATACATTTACCTTCTTCTCATCACTGTTCTTCACTGTTCCTGACTGAGGCTAATTTTCTCAATATCCTCAGCACACTGCTCATCGAATCCCTCTTGTCGATGCAATATGAGTATGTTGACATCAATGACAACACTGGTTCACCTCATACTTGCAACATATTCTACCCTGGGTGTGTGGATGATCTCCCTAGCTCAGGGGTGACCCTCTTGTGGGTCTATGGTAGGGAGGAGAGCTAGTTGGTTGGTGTTTTCTTCCTTGTTGTCATGCAGGTTTCTCTTGGAGCTTATTGAGAGAATTTGGAAAGTTTTATTGTTTGGAGAAAATGTATCTCATCCTTACTAGCAAGGAGAGTTTGGTTCTTAAGCTTCTTCTTGGATAAGTTCCTTTTAAAGAGGAGAGATATCTCCCTCTGATATTGGAAATATTGTATTGGGAGAAGATAGCAATTCTTTCCTTAGAGTGGTTGTGAGTTGTGAAATCTTACTGTTGTTATTCTTGTTATCAAATTGTAAGTTGTGAAAATTAAGTTTTGATCTAGACAAGTTGTTAAGTTTATTTCTGGTTTTCTTTAGTGAAAGAGTTACATTTATAGTATTATGAAAGATGTAAATTTGCCTTTGAAAACAAAATTAAAACTTGATTTTAGTATGCAATGGAAAATAATCTAAATCGATTTACTTGTCTGTTTATTTGGTTATTGAAGTGGAAGATTTATTAGTTCCCTGTATTTACTCTTAAACTTTAATTTTTATTTGAAATGGAATGTATACTTGAATATACGGATTTTAATGGTTACTTACTTTCTGTTTCACTCAAGTATTTGTTATATTGTAAATAAAAATGTTAGAGATAGTGTGAAATAAATTTGTTAAATTGAGAACTGAAAGGTTGTAGGAAATAGGAAACTTCGTTATATATATATATATATATATATATATATATATATATATATATATATATATATATATATATATTCTTATTATTAAATGAAGTTGTGAAAATTTGATATATATATATATATATATATATATTTAATTAGTATTAATTAGAAATTACAAAAATTAGCAAATGAAATAAACTGAGGAAGTTTGTTGTTTACACAGTCGAATTTTACATGATAAACGGTGGGGGTTTAAACCCCCACTGAAATCCTTTAAACAAAAGGGTGTGGGGAGGGGCGGAGCCCCACCCACAACCCACTAAGGGTGTGGGGAGGGGCAGAGCCCCACCCACACCCCACGGAGTGGGTTGTGGGTGGGGCTCCACCCCTCCCCACACCCCCGCCATCGCTTCCCCACGGCCACATCTCCAACGCTGCCTGCGCCAAGCCTCCTCACCTCCCCACCGACTGTGTCTCCACCGCTGCCCTCTGCGACCTCTCCAAACATCCACTCCCTCTACCGTCCACTACATGCCACCCTCTGCGCCCACCATACACTCTCCCTCTGCCCACCTCCATAGCTTTAGCTCCCCTGCAACCTCCTTCGCCGCCGCCACTGCCTCCATGACCCTGCAACACAACAATAAAACTAGGATTAAACACCCTTCAAGTTTATAACATGTAAAACAAGCACTTGGTGCTTAAGTGGGGTTAAATGTTAAATAATTTTTAAACAATTATATATATTTATGTATGTAGGTATATATATATATATATATATATATATATATATATATATATATATATTTATTTATTTAAAAAAATCATAGTTGTATTACTTGTGGAATCCACTTACAAAAGAGGAAGTTCAATTAATTATATATATATAAAATTAATTGTAATAGTTGTATTAGTTGTGGAATCCACTTACAAAAGAAAGATTAAATTATATATATATAAGATGTAATAGATGTAATTAATTGTGGATTCCACTTTCAAAAGAAAAATTAATTTAATTATATATATATATATATATATATATATATATATATATGTGTGTCTATATATATTTATCTCTATAAGGACATATTTAAAAAAAATTCAGAGTTATTAAATACCTAATGAAATTATTAGGGTATTGGGCACAAATTATCTTAATAGATTAATTTAAGATAATAAATAAATAAGTAAACAATTGAACGTAAAATTAATCAAAAAACAACTTGAAAGAGGAGGCAACAAATATAGCAAGGTAGTAATGAATAAACTGAGAAAAAACAAATAGGGGCCAACCAATTATCCAGTAATTTAAACGCTAAAATTTTAAACCAACGTAAAAACGTATTGATCAACATCAAGCTACTAGTAAGCCCAGCATAGTGAAGACACACGTGTGTGAAATATTCCATAAACAACGTTATCGTTACACCTTAAAAGTATGCAACTAAACACGCTTATGCGTGTGAGAGGAAAAATAGAGTATTAAGGGAAAAATTTTGACAATTCGTATCATAACCACATGTCGCATGTGGACATGACATGCGTGTTTGTGTGTTGTGACTGCATGGGAAATGTGGCATGACATTTGGTATCAGAGCCCAGTTGTTTTAAAACATTGGGCTTGTTTAGGCACATTATCACTTCTGTGACCAAACTGACTGGCGATTACCTCGTTTTGTAGGATGCCTCCCAGATGAGTTTGGCAAACACTGTCCCGCCACACTCCACCCACTAAGGTGCACATTGATTCTTCAGCTGTGGGACCAGATCAGCCAGTTCCACCGGTTCAATCAGTTCCACAGGTTCAGCCGATTCTATAGGCACAACCAGTTCCTTAGGTATCGCAAGCACCACCAGCCCCACCAGATATGAGACCACAGATATTACAAGCCTTACAAGCTATCTTAGATAGGCTTCCACTAGATATAGTTGAGCCACGCGTAGAGCCACATGTCGAGACCCACGATGTTCCGTGAGAGGAGCCACGCATGGAGCCATGAGCTAAGTCTCATGTCGAGCCACGTGTGGAGCCCCACATAGAGCCGCAAGGGGTACCACGTGTGGAGCCTTATGTCGAGTTGCCAGATATAGAGGAGGTTGGTTCGGCTGATAGGGCCCATAGCAGGAGCCCCACACATCATGCCAGGTATGACGAGATAGTGCGAGTAGAGCAATTTGGTCCCAGGCCTTATGATTATCATGTAGATAAGGCTATCAGGGGGTGCAGTGATAGAGGAGATCCCATTAGGGACATATTGAGGTTGAATCCTCCTACTTTCATCGGAACCATAGAGGGAGCTAAGGCAGAGACCTGGCTTATTAGTTTGGATAGGTACTTCGCGTTGCGTCCATACACAAGCAATACGAAGGCCCGTGTGGTAGTACACTTATTACGAGATGCAGCAGCTACCTGGTGGCGCACTGAGGAGTGCAAGCATCGCCATTCCTTAGACACCCTCTCATGGGGGACCTTTATTGAGCACTTCAATGCGCGATATCTATTAGACCATTACAAACAGCGTCGTATAGACGAGTTTCATGACCTACAGCAGAGGGGTCTCTCAGTGGCACAGTATGAGAGTAAGTTTACAAAGTTATCCAGATATGCAGAGTATCTCCATGACAAGAAACTCCTGGTGCATAAATTTATCAGAGGACTAAACCACAGTATAGTAGGGCCTGTTCGGATGGCAGATCCCCAGACTTTGAGTGATGCTGCCGAGAAGGCTTATATCGCTGAGGAGATTCAGGGACAGGGGCAGAGTTCTCACCCTCAGTTCCAGGATCAGGGATAGTAGCAGCATCAACAGAGTTTCCGTAGGCCAACACAGCCACCTGCTAGAGGAGGATTCAGTTTAGCATCATTACCTCCTAGGCCCCCACAGCAATAGCAGTCACAGCAGCAACAGAGAGCTAGAACACAGCAAAGGTCACATGGGGGAGTTAATAGAGGTTGGCAGCAGTAGGGCCCACGCAGAGATCAGAGATAGCAGGGACCACCTGCGGGACCCGCGAGGCCACAGCAGTTGTATAGGGGCTCACAGGGGTCTACTGGTAGATCAGGACAGCAACAGTCGAGTAGAACTCAAACTGTACAGGTACAGATTAAAGGCCCTTGTTATGTTTGTGGTGAAGCTGGACACCTAGCTAGAGAGTGTCCACAAAGTTTTGCGATAGGGGGACAGCATCATGCAGGAGGTTCCAAGCAGACTATGGGTGATGTGGGTAAATCCCACCGTATGTTTGCAGTGGTTGATAACTGCCAGGCTGATTTTTAGGCCTCAGTTATAGAGACAGTAGGTATGATTGCAGATTTTCCCATCTCTATCCTATTTGATTCCTGAGCTACCGACTCTTTTATGTCTACATCGTTAGTGAAACATTGCAAGCTGGTGGCTTCTAGGCAGGACATTAGGTGGGAGGTCAAGTTGGCCTCTGGGGCTAGGATGTCAGTTGATACCGTTGTTAGAAATTGTGAGGTTTCCTTGGGTTCTTTCATTACAACATGGGATCTTAGGGTTATGCCATTAGGATCCTACGGCATAGTTCTTGGTATGGACTGGCTTGCAACTCATAGAGCCAAGCTAGATTGCTGCCAAAGGATGATTAGTTGCATAGATGATCATGGCACACCGATCGAGATAGTGGGCATACAGAAGCCCATGACTGCTCGTACGATATCTACTCAGCAACTCAAGCACTGCATGCGGAAGGGTTGTCAGATGTTTGCTATCACAATCAGTGATAGATCAGAGGATGAACCTGAGACTACATTAGATGATCACCCTATCCTGAGAGAATTTGCCGATGTTTTTCCACCAGAGTTACCGGGTATGCCTCCACGCAGAGAAGTTGACTTCCACATCGACTTGGTACTAGGGGTAGAACTAGTGTCTCGTGCACCTTATAGAATGACTACACATGAGCTTACAGAGCTTAAACTATAGTTAGAAGAATTATTAGAGAAGGGACACATCCAGCCTAGCATTTCACCATGGGGCGCACTAGTTATCTTTGTAAAGAAGGATGGATCTCTTCGACTATACATGGACTACAAATAATTGAACAAAGTGACGGTGAGGAACCGATATCCTCTGCCTAGGATTGACGACCTCTTTGACCAAATGCAAGGAGCCAGAGTGTTTTCAAAAATTGATCTAAAATCTGGGTATCATCAATTACGAATCACAGAGGCAGATATTCACAAGACTGCCTTTCAAACCAGATATGGTCATTATGAGTTTATAGTGGTACCTTTTGGTTTGACGAACGCCCCTGCAGTGTTCATGAGTCTCATGAATGGGGTGTTCTGCACTTACCTAGATCAGTTTGTGATCATTTTTCTAGATGACATTTTGATCTATTCACAGACCGAGGAGGAACATGTGGACCATTTGCGTCAGGTATTGCAGTGTTTATGTGAGTATCAGCTTTATGGCAACCTAGCGAAATGTGTCTTCTTCAGGACAGAGGTGCAGTATTTGGGGCACATATTATCAGGCAATGGTATCTCCATAGATCCATTGAAGATTAGAGCAATTCAGGATTGGCCAGCACCCACCAGTGTAACAGAAGTAAGGATTTTTATGAGACTAGCTGGTTACTACCGTAGGTTTGTTGAAGGTTTCTCTAGGATAGCACATCCTATCACTTCCCTTCAGTGAAAAGGGAAAGGATTCACTTGGACTGAGTAGTGTGAGAAGGCCTTTGGGATCCTTAAGGAATGTCTTACCAGCGCTCCCATATTAGTTGTTCCTCATCAAGTAGAAGATTTTATTGTTTGCACGGATGCATCATTAGAGGAATTGGGAGCTGTGCTTATGCAGGGTGGTAGAGTGATTGCTTATGAATAGTGAAAACTTAAAACACATGAGCTAAACTACCCTACTCATGATTTAGAGCTCGCAGTTGTTATTCATGCTCTTGTTCATTGGAGACACTTTCTTTTAGGTCAACATTTCGAGCTCCATTCGAATCATCATAGCTTACAGTACATTTTCACTCAGCCTAATTTGAACGCCCGCTAGCGACATTGGATGGAATTCATCTATGAGTACAACTTTGATGTCCACTACATCAAAGGAAAGGAGAACGTGGTCACTGACACTTTGAGTCGAAGGCGCCACGAGATCCTGACTCTAACTTTGAAGGTGCATTTGAGAGAATGTATTTTACAACATCTGCCTAAGGACGAGTGGTTTTTAGAGGTGCAACAAGAAATCTAGAATCAGAGGGTCCTGAAGGGTAAATTCGTAGGATATTCCCTTGAGTCAGATGGATTGCTTAGACATAGGCAGCGCATCTATGTACCCCGTGCGGGTGATCTATGTACAGTGATACTCTCTGAGGTTCATAGAGCACCCTATGCAGCTCATCCAGGAGTGAAGAAGATGCATGTGGATTTGTGGCAGTTATGTCATTGGGTTGGGATGAGATCCGACATTGCAGAGTATGTCGCTCGATGCCTTGAGTGTTAGAGGGTCAAGGCCGAGCATCAGCATCCAACAAGACTTTTGTACCCTCACGAGATACCTGAGTGGAAATGGGACACCATTTCCATGGACTTTATTGTTGGTCTACCTATGTCATCATGACGCCATGATGCCATCATTGTGACAGTTGACAAGTTGACCAAGGTGACACATTTCTCACTGGTATGCACAACGTACAATGCACCATCGGTGGCGAGAGTGTTTCTAGATCAGATTGTCAGACTGCATGGAGTACCCCACCGCATCATATTTGATAGAGACTCTATATTCACATCATCATTTTGGAGAGCCTTGCATTAGGCTTTGGGCACACAACTCAACTTCAGTTCTACTTACCATCCTGAGAGCGACGGATAGATAGAAAGAGTTAATCAAGTGTTAGAGGACATGCTTCGCATGTATGTTATGGATCATCAGTCTAGATGGGAGGAGTACCTGTATCTAGTTGAGTTCGCCTACAATAATGGACATCACAGCTCATTGGGTATGCCTCCTTACAAGGCTTTATACAACAGACCTTGTAGGACGCCTTTGAGTTGGGATCGGTTAGAGGACCGAGTTGCCATTGGTCCTGAAATAATCTAGGATATGGAACAGCAAGTCACATTAATCAGACAGAGACTTCAGGAAGCTCATGATAGATAGAAGAAGTATGTTGATGCTAAGAGAATGGATCGAAGCTTTTCAGTGGGTGACAGGGTATTCTTGAGAGTGCGACCGCATAAGAGTCCAATCCATTACGAAAAAGGCTCTAAGCTCGCACCTCAGTTTGTAGGACCTTTTGAGATTTTGGAGAGGATAGGACCTGTAGCCTATTGTTTAGCCTTGCCACCTAGCCTATCTTGTATCCACAATGTCTTTCATGTTTCAGTTCTATGTCATTATATTTCTGACTTATCTCACGTTTTGGATTGGAGTTCTCTTCAGGTAGAGGCAGACGGACAGCTGGCTTTTGGAGCCAATACGCATATTGACTTGTCAAACGCTGGGCCTTCGAGGTCGAGAGCTGGACCAAGTTAGGGTCCAGTGGGATATGTAAGATGAGGTCACTGCAACATGGGAAGATGCAACTAGACTGAAGACCCTTTACCCTCACCTCTTTGATGACTTCCAGGAGGAAGTACAATCTTAGGGGGGGAGGATGTGAGGCCTACCTTTTTCACTTCTGTTCATGAGACTATTTGCAGTGCTATGGCTATGACTTTTATGTTTGAAGGACTATTGATCCTGGAAATTTGTTATTAAACCTAATTGAATTTTAAGAAAACAAATTGTGCAATGTTAGTTAGATGTTGCTTTAAGAGAATGATGAGTGGATAATATTAGAAAGGGAACTTTAATGTGATTTCAGTATGTTTATATGGTAGAATGTTTAGGTATGCATGTATTTAAATTGCTTCGGCTATGATAACTTTATGTGTTATTAACTTCAAGATTGAGTGTGCAGTTATTGCTAACAAAACCACAAATACAGGAGATCATTCCACACCCTATGTTGTATCCCTTGTGAGCCGATCTAGTTCCACGAGGAACTAAGATCAACTCCATGTATGGTGGAAATGTTGTAATATTGTAATGTTGCATGGGGTCAAGGGAATTAGGTCTACCTTCTAATTTACTTATATTGTGATATGTGTTGTAAGAAATTTTGTTTTGAATCTTGTTTTAACTTTATTTCTTTTAGACCATCTTCTTGTGTTTTTACTTGACTCTAGGAATCCTAACTAGGTAAAAATCAACCCTGGGTTATACCCCATGGGTCTAGGGACCCTTTTGACTAGGATAACCTTGGGATAACCTCCATATGGTCACTTTAACTTCACAGAGAAGTTAAGTGACGAATTTGGAAGCATGGGGATAATGGGATGAGTTGAATCTACACTCAGGCCCACTTCCAAGTCATGGAATGACTCCATGATTCCCCAATAATGGAGTGCTTTGTCTCTTTGTGCCTCTCTTTTGGTGGGGTTCCCCATAAAAAGGGTGGTGTGTCATCCACTCCCTTTTTATTTTATTTTACTTATTATATTTTATTCCTCCATGTGTTGTAAAAGGGCTATAGTGGGGGACCTCTTGAGTGGGGTTAATTGTTTTAAGTCCACTAGGATAATGGATGAGGAGTGGGTTTAGTTTTTTAATGCCACTTGGGAATAAGGGAAAATGGAGGGAATTAGTTTTAAAAAGGAGAGAAGGGAGAGGGTAAAGGGGTTGGATTATTGTGGAAAGGAGAACTTGGAGGAGGAGACTAAGGGTGGAGCTCTTCTTCAAACTACATCCATAATAGGGCTTATAAAGGTTAGTGAGCAAGTCTACTCACCTTGTATGATCTATTACTTGTTGATGAATGTTGTTTTGTAAAGATTGCCTATGTGTTATTTTTGTTATTTGGGGTTTGTGACGGGTGTTTGAAAGAGCTTCTTCTAGTTGGAGGACAATGCTCATCATGTGTAGGGAAGGGAAGGTGTGAACCTCCTTGGGTGTATTCTTGTTTTTGGTATATGGAAGTCTTGAGGAAATGTTGGTAATTTTAAGCCAAGAGGGCTATAAGACTTGAAAGCCTATTTGTGATATCCCTGGGATTTTGGTTATTTGGTTGGCTTGAGGCCATGAGAAAGATTAATTTTGTTGGCTTGAGGCCATGATAAAAGCTGTGATACAATGTTGAGAAGAATGATACCTTGGAGTTGAGTGAGTCTACTTCCCTACCCTCTTTAAACTCACCTTAGCTGAGTTTTTGTATTGCAAGTAAAACCATGGGTGTTGTGTGTTGTTTGTTTCTATTGTTGTGTAGTGTTTTTGGTCTATTCTACCCTGGGTGTGTGGATGATCTCCCTAGCTCAAGGGTGACCCTCTTGTGGGTCTATGGTAGGGAGGAGAGCTAGTTGGTTGGTGTTTTCTTCCTTGTTGTCATGCAGGTTTCTCTTGGAGCTTATTGAGAGAATTGGGAAAGTTTTATTGTTTGGAGAAAATGTATCTCATCCTTACTGGCAAGAAGAGTTTGGTTCTTAAGCTTCTTCTTGGATAAGTTCTTTTTAAAGAGGAGAGATATCTCCCTCTAATATTGTAAATATTGTATTGGGAGAAGATAGCAATTCTTTCCTTATAGTGGTTGTGAGTTGTGAAATCTTACTGTTGTTATTCTTGTTATCAAATTGTAAGTTGTGAAAATTAGGTTTTGATCTAGACAAGTTGTTAAGTTTATTTCTGGTTTTCTTTAGTGAAAGAGTTACATTTACAGTATTATGAAAGATGTAAATTTGCCTTTGAAAACAAAATTAAAACTTGATTTAAGTATGCAATGGAAAATAATCTAAATCAATTTACTTGTCTGTTTATTTGGTTATTGAAGTGGAATATTTATTAGTTCCCTGTATTTACTATTAAACTTTAATTTTTATTTGAAATGGAATATATACTTGATAGATCAAAATTTAGTTGAAATATACGGATTTAAATGGTTACTTACTTTCTGTTTCACTCAAGTATTTGTTATATTGTAAATAAAAATGTTAGAGATAGTGTGAAATGAATTTGTTAAATTGAGAACTGAAAGGTTGTAGGAAATAGGAAACTTCGTTATGAATTAAATATATATATATATATACAAGTGTATCGAATTTTCACAACTTCATTTAATAATAAGAATATATATATATATATTAAATGAAGTTGTGAAAATTTGATACACTTATATATATATATATATATATATATATATAGTTTAATTTTAATGAAATTGTGAAAATGTGCTATACTTGTATATATATATATATATATATATATACAAGTATAGCACATTTTCACAATTTCATTAAAATTAAACTATATATATATATTTAATTAGTATTAATTAGAAATTACAAAAATTAGCAAATGAAATAAACTGAGGAAGTTCGCTGTTTACACAGTCGAATTTTACATGATAAACAGTGGGGGTTTAAACCCCCACCAAAATCCTTTAAACAAAAGGGTGTGCAGAGGGGCGGAGCCCCACCCACACCCCACGGAGTGGGCTGTGGGTGGGGCTCTGCCCCTCCCCACACCCCCGCCGTGGCTTTTAACTCACACCCTTGCCGTCGCTTCCCCACGGCCACATCTCCAACGCTGCCTGCACCGAGCCTCCTCACCTCCCCGCTGACTGTGTCTCCGCCGCCGCCCTCTGCGGCCTCTCCAAACCTCCACTCCCTTTACTGTCCACTACACGCCGCCCTCTGCGGCCACCATACACTCTATCTCTGCCCACCTCCATAGCTTTGGCTCCCCTGCGACCTCCTTCGCCGCCGCTGCCTCCATGACCCTGTAACACAACAATAAAACTAGGGTTAAACACCCTTCAATTTTATAATATGTAAAACAAGCACTTGGTGCTTAAGTGGGGTTAAATGTTAAATAATTTTTAAGCAATTATATATATTTTTATATGTAGGTATATATATATATATATTTAAAAAAATCATAGTTGTATTACTTGTGGAATCCACTTACAAAAGAGGAAGTTCAATTAATTATATATATATATAATTAATTGTAATAGTTGTATTAGTTATGGAATCCACTTACAAAAGAAAGATTAAATTATATATATATATATATATATATATATATATATATATATATATATATATATATATATAAGATGTAATAGATGTAATTAGTTGTGGATTCCACTTTCAAAAGCAAAATTAATTTAATTATAAATATATATATATATATGTCTATATATTTATCTCTATAAGGTCATATTTAAAAAAAATTCAGAGTTATTAAATGCCTAATGAAATTATTAGGGTATTGGGCACAAATTATCTTAATAGATTAATTTAAGATAATAAATAAATAAGTAAACAATTGAACGTAAAATTAATCAAAAAACAACTTGAAAGAGGAGGCAATAAATATAGCAAGGCAATAATGAAGAAACTGAGAAAAAACAAATAGGGGCCAACCAATTATCCAGTAATTTAAACGCTGAATTTTTAAACCAACGTAAAAACAACGTATGTCCAGAATAGTGAAGACACACGTATGTGAAATATTCCATAAACAACGTTATCATTACACCTTAAAAGTATGCAACTCAATATGCTTACGCGTACGAGAGGAAAAACAGAGTATTAAGGGAAAAAATTTTACAGTTTGTATCATGACCAAATGTCGCATGTGGACATGACATGCGTGTTTGCATGGTGTGACTGCATGGGAAATGTGGCATGACAGCCAATGAGTTTACATATGCAAAGGGCAAGATGCAAAGACAAGATGCAAAGGAGATACAAAAGGTGGGGCCCACCAATTGTATGTATATGCGATTGTATCTTTGCACATACAATTGCATATACAATGCGATATACATTCCTAAGATATAAGGCCTAGACCTGAAAAGGTATGTAGTTTAGTTGATAGAGGCTGACATGTTTGTATGCATCTTTTGCTTGTATATTCGCATTGTATGTTTGGACATACAAAGGACAGATACAAGGGAATATACAATGGTAACATACAAAGGTCAGATGCATGTTTGCAATGTACAGGTGATTGTATGTAGTTTTGCTTGTATGTTCACATTGTATATGAGATATACAAAGCCGAGATACAAAGAGAAACATACAAGCTAGACCTATTCTAAGGTTTCATTCTAGTTGATAGCCTCCTTTGAGTTCCGCATTGTATGCATGGTTGTTTGTATCTCAGATACAAGCATATTCAAATGCACATACAAAAGAAATATACAAGGTGATTTCAAAGGCTGATTAAGATGCATATGCAAAAGCACATACAATGGTTTTTTGGCGAGACATGATCATCGGTGACTCAGTTTGAGGTTCCCCTGATAGCCTGATATATACAAGTTCAAAAGCATATACAAAGGCAGATACAAAGCGATATATGAATGCAATTGACCGCAACTTTGACTGTGGATATCTCCCTCATTCTAGTGAATTTCAACACGCTTCAAAGGGCAAAAGTGCTTATTTTTGCCTCCTCTTTCATTTGGTGGGCTTTTGAGGGAAATATTTTTACTTTCAAATTTTGGATCTAGATTAGCATGCTTGATCGACTGGACGTTTCAGTGACCAATTTGAGATATGCAGATGTAGATATTTGTGGCATTTATGGGTGCAGATCAATGATACAGCAACTCACATTGAAGATTCAAAATATCTTCCATCTGCCCCTATTCCAGATATTTTATGCCATGAATTCTTGCAGGTAGACATCCCTTTTGGCAAATATTTTCCTAACCATGCCCATGGGCAAATTGATTATAACCGACTAAGGTCAAAAATGAAATGATATGTATACATATAAAGTAGATGTATTGTTGTTGGTTGTTCTTCTGGGCTATTTTGTAATGGCTACTTGGCCTCTATAATCAATATAAACTAGTATTTTGCCTCTCTTTTATGATTTTAACATTGTGTCTATTCTTTGGATTAGTGTAGGTTGTATATTATGGACAAAGCGGTCCCTTTCATTCCTCCATTATCATGTCTGGACCTTTGTTAGAATCAATATGAGTCTGTGTAAGTCTTTCCAGCTATGAGATTATTACTGTGTCGATTCAGTTGCAGCCAAACACATTTAAATTTGGTGTATCACTTATTTCATTTCAGCATTTCCTTCTAACCCTTTTCCCAGCAAGCATTAGCACTAGGTTTAGATGCATTTCTCTAAGTAATAGGCTTACAAAGAGGAAGCTAGCCTTCTCCAGAGGTCTAATCTCAATTTACAAGGTCCCACACTTCAAGATCATTCTAATGTTTCTCCAGATTGCTGAAGTTTTACAACTGCAGCTAGGGTGCAAATCTGAGAGACAATAGTTTTTGGCATGCCCGGTGGGATCAGTTCGGTGAACTTCTCATCAAAGTACTAAGAGATTTGGTGTTTCTACTGGTATTACCAGCCTTCAGGGCAATTTCTTCAACACCATGGCAACTCTACTTAACAAATCAGCTGGTTTCAGCAGCCCAAGTACCTAATATTTCATCAAAGATCAAGACTTTGCTGATTTTCTTGGTCTATTTCAACTTCCAGAAGCATCTCAATCACCTGGCGACTCCTTTCTGGTATGTATCCAGTTTCTCTTTGGTTGCAGACCTATTTCGCTCTAATTCTAACATTTTTATGATTATCCAGCATTTAGATGCTATAAAATGTTAGAATTTTATGGGAATCATGGCTATTCCCCTACCCCTAATCCAAATTTAGACTTTTGGCCTCCAAACAACTCTTTGCCTCATTATAATCAGCATTACCAGCAAGAGCATTTTCAAACCACTCCTGCTTATCCTTGTTTGCAGCCTATTTATACCTATAGTCAGCCATGTGAAACCCACTCTGCTCTAAATCAAACGTGCAACCTCCCTAGTCAGCCCCAAAATGATATTGATTTAGGTAACATTAAGAGTTGGTTTCTTGATTTTCAAAGGCAAATTTTATAAATAGATAGAGAAATGCAATATAACATGCAGTAAGAAGAGCTTGCATATCAAACTTTTTTGCACCAGCAGGAGGCAGAAAATAGAAAGGTGTATGAGGAATGCTTGATCATGCAAATTGCAGCCAAAGAGAAACAAATAAAGCAATCACTTGCTCAAGTGCAAGAGCTCAAAGTAAAATATTTCTCTCCTATTCCTAGCTTCAAACAGGTTCATCCTTCAAACCAAAGTGAATCTATGAAAGTGGCTCAAACTTTTCTATCATGGTAGCCTTCTTGGACCAAGCATTCTAGTAACAAAGTACCAAACCTTGTAAAGGCCAATCCTCTCATAGCAATTCAAAATCAAGAAGAGGAAACATTTTTAGAATCCAATCCTATCATAATTCCAAGTTTCAGGCAGCCTTCTACCTTGAAGGTTCCAAGTTGGAAAGGGTCATCTTTTTCACCCTGTGAAGACCCTCCACCAAACATACTAACAGAAACATGCTCTAGCATCCAGCTAGCAGAAGAAGAGAAAAAAAGGCTTTTGTTGGCTCCATTTCAAAGGTTGGAAACTCAATCAGCTATCCCTTTTCCAAATCCATTCTTTGAAGAAGAGGTTTCCAAGTTCGAAATACCAAGCTTCAAGCAAGGTGAGTCTCCTAAGTCTCCTGAATTGAATATTCCAAGTTTTAGAGGGTCTCATCCACTGAAACAACCAATTCATAATGAAGAGCAACCTAGACTCCACAAGTTTCTAGGCTTCAAAGCCTATATCCCTCCACAAGTCCCTGTTCCTGTGCAAACTCAAATTATAACTCCCCAGGAACAAATTTGTCTAGAACCCTCTCCCCTCCAAGAAATTCAAAAAAAT
This sequence comes from Cunninghamia lanceolata, assembly GCA_027924645.1. Taxonomy (NCBI): domain Eukaryota; kingdom Viridiplantae; phylum Streptophyta; class Pinopsida; order Cupressales; family Cupressaceae; genus Cunninghamia; species Cunninghamia lanceolata. The sequence continues at coordinate 3,482,554 of BSBN01000071.1, read as the reverse complement.
ATTCAGGCCTTTTTCCCTGATGCTATTTCAACCCTCAAGGGTGGACCTGTTGTCTACCAAGATAATTGGAAAGATGAGCCAAAAGAGGAGGTGCAAGAAGATAAAACTAATGAGGAGCAGTTTGTTCCTACACTCACAGAGATAGAATTGTTTGAACCTATTGCATTTATGAGTACTGTTAACCCAAATAAGGGATTGAGTCTTTGGACTTTAGTTCTTTTGAAGCCTTTTCTCATGCCTCTAATCAAGCAAATAAGGTTGAAATGCAAAGAGTGCATGGAGAAAACCTTCAGCTGCAGAGGCAACTTAACCAAAATCCAGTGGAGTTGCAGTCAAAGGATGGAGGCATAGGGGAGAAAGTTGTTATGGTCACTTCAGAAGTGGATGATGCTACCTTGCTTCATGAGTTACCTGATTATGTTGAAGATGAGGAAGATGAGTAGCTAGTTGTGGATATGTAGCAACAAGAGAACAACGAAAATGATGGCAGATTATTGCAAGTTGAGGCTGAGCATGATAGTGAGTTTCCAAACCATAAAGAAGGCCAAGCATGTTGCCCTATGCTAGATTATGAAAAGGCTGATGATGTTGATATGCTTGAGGAGTTTCCATGCTTTATTGAAGACAGTGAGGAGACTGAACATGGGCAAGAGCAAATTGCAGATTTGTTCTTTATTATCCAACAGGGATATCAGTTTCTTGGTGGAGAGGTTTTCTCTTTTGAACATGTGCATGGCTCATTTTCTGAGCCTAAGTTAGAAAATCATGAGCTTCTTGTTCCTGAGGTGGAGACAACCATATCTCTAATTAAGATACAAGAGCTAGAGTATTCAGACCAGCAAGAAGAGAAAAAATCAGAGCAGAGATATGAGATCAAACATGTTGATTTGCATGTCACTTCAAGGGGATGTCCAATCAGGCATCAAGCCCAGCTGGAGACACATCAAGAGGAGTCACCACTTGTCATGCTTACCTCTAAGCATGAAGTTGAGCATCAAAATGAGTGGGATCAGCCCATTTATTCACCACAAATTAGCAACATCAGCAATCAGTCCAGGTGGATAGGTGAGTTTATCTCCATTTTGTGGGGGGTGTTTTATCAATTTGTCATATGCCCATTTCCCCCTCACCTCTTTTTAACTACCCACATGAATGAGAAACATTGTAAGTTGTTAAGGAGGGGTAGTTACTTTTAAGAACCAGTTAATGGCTTTGTTAAGGTCGCCTCTGACTGGTTAGTTTAGGATTAGAGTAGATTTTATTTTAGTTTTAGGTTTCCTTTCAATAAGTGCCTTTGCACTTTTTTGTATTCTCATTAGGAGATACATGCTTGCTTGTTGTTTTTGTTTTGGCTTGGTTGCTTGCTCAGTTTTCTATCTCCTCTGTTCTTGTTGCAGTCTCTTTTGACTCTGTGCCCAATGGATACATAAGGCCACTAGTCTATTTGTTTAGCAGGCAAACATCCCATAGAAATGGCAAAATGTTGACCTATTTTCCTCTATCTAGAGTTAAATGTTTCACCTTGTAATTTCCTTGAAAATCCTTTAGAAAATGACCCTACAAGGCTCAAATCCTTCAAATACTCATGTTATACCTTGCCAAAAAATCCCAAAGTCTCACCTTGAGAATGCTTCTAGAAAACCCAGAAAAACCCAGAAATCTTTTGTCTTCAAGTGCCTTCTATCGTAAAGATTTCTTAATTTTATACTTAGCCATTTCTACATGTATATGATGATGATGTCATCCTTGTTTTGGGTTTTCTGTCTTTCGGTCAAATTGTATCTTAGATATAATTGTATATTGTATCTTGGCCATGTACAAAAGTGTATGTACATTGGGTTCGTTGTATGTGTATTGTGTTGCATATACAATCCCATATGCAATTGTGTAATACAAAGGTATTTTCGACGTGATAATGACCATCGGCGGCCAAGCTAAAGATCTCTCCGATAGGCCGATGCAGATGCAAGTCAACATACAAGGGTCATATGCAAGGGTGAATGTATATCGGAAAATATGCAAAGGTAGATATACAAAGGGGGTCATCGGCGGGACAAGCCTCATCGACAGCTAAGTCCAAGGTTTCTCCGATTGGCTGATGAAGATACAAAGGTAACATGCAAGGAGAGAGATACAAAGGGTTGAGTTTCACTTTTGTACAAAGGCAATTGTATCTTATATACAATTTGCACGTGCAAAGAATATATACATCAGCAATATACAAGGGAGTTTCAAAGGGTCATCGGTCAGACTTCCCATAACGGCAGCTCAACTTATATTTCCCCCGATGGCCGATGCAATATACAAAGTAATGATACAAAGGGGATGATTGTATATGCAAAAGACATATCCCTGAGACCTTGCCTATCGGTGGCTCAATTCAAGTTCTCGTCGATAGGCTGATAGAGATTAAAAGAATATACAATGGTTGTTCGGCGAAACAAGCCTCATTGGTGGGTCATCCCGAGGTCTCCCCGACAGCTGATGAATTTACATATGCAAAGGGCAAGATGCAAAGGCAAGATGCAAAGGAGGAGATACAAAAGGTGGGGCCCACCAATTGTATGTATATGTGATTGTATAATTGCACATACAATCGCATATACAATGCGATATACATTCCTAAGATACAAGGCCCGGACCCGTAAAGGTATGCAGTTTAGTTGATAGAGGTCGACATGTTTGTATGCATCTTTTGCTTGTATATTCGCATTGTATGTTTAGACATACGAAGGACAGATACAAGGGAATATACAACGGTAACATACAAAGGTCATATGCATGTTTGCAATGTACAGGTGATTGTATGTAGTTTTGCTTGTATGTTCGCATTGTATATGTGATATACAAAGATGAGATACAAAGAGAAACATACAAGCCGGACCTATTCTAAGGTTTCATTCTAGTTGATAGTCTCCTTTGAGTTCTGCATTGTATGCATGGTCGTTTGTATTTCAGATACAAGCATATTCAAATGCACATACAAAAGAAATATACAAGGCGATTTCAAAGGCCAATTAAGATGCATATGCAAAAGCACATACAATGGTTTTTCGGTGAGACATGATCGGCGACTCAGTTTGAGGTTCCCCCGACAGCCTGATATATACAAGTTCAAAAGCATATACAAAGGTAGATACAAAGCAATATATGAATGCAGTTGACTGCAACTTTGACCGTGGATATCTCCCTCATTCTGGTGAATTTCAACACGCTTCAAAGGGTAAAAGTGCCTATTTTTGCCTCCTCTTTCATTTGGCAGGCTTTTGAGGGAAATATTTTTACTTTCAAATTTTGGATCTGGATTAGCATGCTTGATCGACTGGACATTTCAGCGACCAATTTGAGATATGCAGATGCAGATATTTGTGGCATTTATGGGTGTAGATCGATGATACAGTAGCTCACATTGAATATTCAAAATATCTTCCATCTACCCCTGTTCCAAATATTTTATGCCATGAATTCTTGTAGGTAGACGTCCCTTCTGGCAGATATTTTCCTAACCATGCCCATGGGCAAATTGATTGTAACCGACTGAGGTCAAAAATGAAATGATATATATACATGTAAAGCAGATGTATTGTTGTTGGTTGTTCTTTTGGGCTATTTTGTAATGGCTACTTGGCCTCTATAATCAATATAAACTAGTATTTTGCCTCTCTTTTATAATTTTAACATTGTGTCTATTCTTTGCATTAGTGTAGGTTGTATATTGTCAACAAAACGGTCCCTTTCATTCCTCCATTATCATGTCTGGACCTCTATTAGAATCAATATGAGTCTGTGTAAGTCTTTCCAGCTATGAGATTATTACTGTGTCGATTCAGTTGCAGCCAAACACATTTAAATCTAGTGTATCACTTATTTCATTTTAGCATTTCCTTCTAACCCTTTTCCCAGCAAGCATTAGCACTATGTTTAGATGCATTTCTCTAAGTAATAGGCTTAGAAAGAGGAAGTCGGCCTTCTCTAGAGGTCTGATCTCAATTCGCAAGGTCCCACACTTCGAGATCATTCCCATGTTTCTCCAGATTGCTGAAGTTTTACAACTGTAGCTAGGGTGCAAATCTGAGAGACAACAATTATATAATAATATTATAATATTAAATATATTATATTATTATATAATATTAAATACATTATAATATAAATATAATATTATATAATATATATATATATATTGTATTATATAATATCATATTATATTATAATATATTGTATTGTATTGTAATATAATATATTATTATTATATTATATTATAATACAACCCACTTCCTCAATTCAAAATATTTTTTTTAATTATCAACTTTAGTTGTGTTTTTTGTCCGATGACCAAATTAGTCATTAATTTAGTCATTTATTTGGTCATTTCAATCGATGACCAAATTAGTCATTTATAGTTGTGTTGCAAAAAGTTTTAGTCACCTGGTCATTTATTTACAATATTTCTACTAGTGAAAATGCTGACTTGACATCCATCTGATAAACTTTGACGTTCTTGTGAGTAGAAAGGGCAAGAAACATCATGATTACCTCCATCTTGGCTACCAACAAAAAAGTCTCCTCAAAATCAATGCCTTAAACTTGAGATTAGCCCTTTCACACCAATCTTGCTTTGTTCCTTACAACTTCACCATCTTCATTCAGTTTGTTCTAGAATACCCACTTTGTTCCTATAATATTCTTATCGGCTGGTCTGGGAATTGATTCCCATGTCAGATTCTTCTCTAGTTGATTCAATTCTTCTTCCATTGCCTTCATCCATCCATCATCTTTGCTAGCATCAGCAAAGGTTTTGGGCTCTACCTTTGATAGTAAACACAAATTCACTTGCTCACTTGCCTTTGCAAACCTTCTCCTGGTTTTCACACCTTTATTCCTATCTCTAATGATCTTATCTACAGAATGGTTCCTCTAAACATATTTTGTTGGAGTCTTAGGGATCTACTCTAATTCTTGTTCCTTCTCTTCTTTCTCCTCTTCTTCTTCTTCTTCTTTAATGCAGAGAGGTATATTAGATCTACAATCCTCTATTTCTTATGAGATCTGATACAAGTCGTCATCTACCTTGACATTTGTGCTTTCAATCATCTTTCCCAATATCTTGTTGAAGCATCTATAGGCCTTGCTTTTGGTTGAGTAACATAGAAAGATCCCTTCATCACTTCTTGAATCAAACTTTCCAAGGTCTTCTTCATCTCTCCTGATGTAACATTTGATGCCAAAGATCCTGAAGTATCTAATAGTGGGAGGTTCTTCCATACCATAGCTCATAAAGGATTTTAGTGCTATTGATGCAGAGTGCATAGTGGAAGTCAAGCAATTGACACCTCCTTCACAACAAGACTTACTCTAACGGCATAACTTAAAACTCTTCCGCTGATCTGCATCTCTTTTCGATATGCTTAACACCGAGCTTTGTCTTCGGCAAGACTTTCTCTATCGGCACCATCTCCAAACTTCTCTCTGATGTACTAATCTTCTCGATGTCCTTTTTTTTACTTTGACTTCAATCTATGCTTGTCGGCCAGACAAATCACTACCGGTGAAGCCTGACTAAGGTCTGCCAACACACTATTTCCTCTTGACGCTTCGGTGAGACACTAATCATCGACGAGGCTTTAAACTCTTTCACCAATAAGCTGATGTGTTGTCTACTTGTATATGCATTAGTTGACCTACTATCACCGATAATCTAATGTATCTCTAACCCGGTTTCACCGATACGGCTGGTCATCCCTTGTATCCAACACAATGTATCTTCTCAATGTATATTCACAACATACATTCTCATTATGCCTCTGCAATATACACAATCAACATGCTTTTGCGATATACACACAAAATGTATATTCGGTGAAGCAACACAAATCTTACACCGATGCACTTGATCACCTCAACTACTCTTCGGGTAGACTACTACTTTCGTCTAGAATACTAAATACTTTGCCAATAACCCCTAGTCTCGCCAATGGTACTCCAACACTTAGGCAAAACTTCACTTCGCTTACTTTTTGACTAAACCCTAGCACATAGAAATGCTAGGCTCGATTAGCACATCCCACGCTCGATCCCAACATTGAACATAAACAAAAACAAAAAGAACACAAACTGTATAGACATACCCATTCCACTGATTTCAAAGAAATCTCGTTGGTGGAATGGCTCAGTAATCCATCCGAATGACAAAATGGAAACTAATTACAGTGACACGGTGAAAGAACACAAAACAAAATAGGATCTTTTATTTATTTTGGGAACTTCTACACTAAAAACAACTCTTCTATCTTCTCACTATTGTTCTACCACAAAACCAGACAATTACTCTACTACTCTTCTTCTCTACTCTTTTCTTATGTTCATTAAACTGTGTATACATGTTCTTGTTCGTGACAGTTTGCATTGGTGGGAATGCTAACCATTCTGCACCTGTCAACCCATTCAGTTACAATGTGTTTGCTCTTCCACTACCAGACACTACAACTTGTCTTATTCCACTCAAACTCACACATGGCACATGGCCTTATAATTGGTCGCTTGGACCTTATACAACACCAAAACATCAAAATGAACATGAAATTAATTAAAGTAACTAGGTGCCCCTGCACCATATTCTCAGGGCTCACTCAAGTCCCTTGAGGAACCAAGTCTAAAATATTAACCCCATGCTTGATGATGTCTTCCTCACTCATCCAAGTAGCATCTTCATTAGGAAAACCATGCCATTTGACCAGATACTGCTTGTAGGTTTTATGTATGGTCTTCTTCTGAACCTTTGTGTCCAAAATACATTCCAATTGTACTAGCTGACTCAGTGGGAGATCAGAAATCCAATCTACATCCCCTACTTCTGTCACATCTAAACCAGCAACATTGTCTCCTCTGAATGGAAATAGGTCAGACACATTGAAAATGGGCGATATTGCTAAAGCTGGAGGAAGTTCAATTTCATATGCTTTAGGCCCAAACTTGTGTACAATCTTGCATGGACCTATTTTCTTCATAAGAAGCTTCGTGAGCTATCCCTTCGGAAGTCTTTCCTTCTTCAAATATGCCATTACCAAATCTCCAACTTTGTATTGGACATCCCTTTTCTTCTGATCAACTCTCTCTTTATACTTCCATGTGTTCTTCTGGATAGTTTCCCTTACAGCATCATGGATATCCTTCATACTGACTGCCAAATCTTCTCCTTGTGCACTTGTTTTCTCCATATTCTGGAGATCTCTCAACTACAAAATTTCCCTAGGGTGAATCCCATATACAACTTCAAAAGGACTCTTTCTTGTGCTCCTATTAACAGAATCATTATATGCAAATTTTGCCTATGGGATGATCATATCCCATGCTTCTCCATGTTGTTTAGTCAAACACCTCAAAATATTACCTAGTGATCTATTCACCACCTCAGTTTGTCCATCCATCTGAGGGTGATATACAGATGTGAAAGATAATTGGGTGCCCAATTTCTTCCACAGTGTCCTCCAAAAATGACCCACAAACTTGGGATCTCTATCAGTAACTATGTTCAATGGTAAACCATGAATTCTTACTATCTCCTTGAAGAAAAGACTAGCAATATGTGAAGCATCGTTAGTACATTTACATGGCACAAAATAAGCCATTTTACTAAACCTGTCAACAACCACAAACACACTATCAAATCCTCTTTAAGTCCGGGGAAGACCCAAAACAAAATCCATACTGATGCACTCCCATGGCCTTTGTAGAATTGGAAGTGGTTGATAGAGACCTACATTTGATGAAGTCCCTTTTACCCTCTGGCAAATGTTGCAACTTTCTACAAATTTCCTGACATCTGTTTGCATTTTAGGCCAGAAGTAAAGCCTTCTCACTTGTTCCAACGTCTTGTCTAGTCCAAAATGACCTTCAAGACTACCACAATGTTTCTCTTTTATGATGTTCTCCCTCATGGAACACCTAGGCACAAACAAATGGTTGCCTTTAAACAGTAACCCCTGCTGTAGAAAAAATTCAAAAAAATCAGAATGATAGGAATCTAAAAATTGTGAACAAACTACATATATCTCCTTGAAGTCCTCATCATCCTGGTACATATTCTTGAGAGAATCCACTCCCACACTTTGTAACTGGATTTCCTGTATAGTGCACACTCTTCTGCTCAGAGCATCTGCCACCTTGTTGGCTTGTCCCTTCTTATGTTTGATGGAAAAAGTATATGCCTGGAGTTGTTCGACACACTTCATATGCCTGTGATTTAGCTTCTCCTGTAAATTTAGAAAAATCAAAGCATGGTTGTCAATATAAACAATGAATTCCTTGGGCAAAAGATAATGTCTCCATTTTTTCATTGCTTACACCATTGCATACAATTCTAGATCATATGTGGAATACTTCCTTTAAGAATCATTCATCTTTTCACTAAAGAAAGCAACAGGTCTACCTTCCTGACTCAAGACAGCACCAATGGAAACATTACTAGCATCGCATTCCACAGTAAACAACTTATTAAAATCAGGCAAAACCAAAATGGGTTTCTTTGCTATTTGTTGTTTGAGAATCTCAAAAGACTCATCAGCTGCTCTATTCCAAACAAACTTACATTTCTATCCTCCTTTTATGGTATCCAGAATGGGTACACAAATATGACTGAATCCTCTTATGAATTTTCTATAAAAAGTTGCCAAACTATGAAAACTTCTTACATCACTTACTGTTTTAGGTGTTGGCCAAGATAGAATAGCATCTACCTTCTCTGGATCCATTTTCAAACTACCCTGGGATATCACAAATCCAAGGTATGTGAGTTCTTCCTTCATGAAGACACTCTTCTCCATATTGATCATCAGTTTCTCCTCATGCAGCTTCTTCAACACCTGTTCCAAATGCTACAAATGTTCTTCTTTTGTCCTACTAAAAATTAGAATATCGTCAAGATAGACAACAACAAATTTGCCAATAAAATCTTTCAATACCTCATTCATTAGACGCATGAAAGTGCTTAGAGCATTGGACAGTCCAAATGGCATCACCACCCACTCATAAAGACCCTCATTAGTCTTAAAGGCTGTCTTCCATTCATCCCCTTGTCTAATCCTGATCTAATGGTATCCACTTTTGAGATCAATTTTAGAAAAGTACCGAGCTCCTCCCAAACAATCCATGAGGTCCTCTATTCTGGGCATAGGAAACCTATATCTAATGGTGATCTTATTGATGGCCCTCGAATTAGTGCATAACCTCCATTTTCCATCCTTCTTGGGAGCTAAAATTGTGGGTACATCACATGGACTAAGACTTTTCTTCACCAAGCCCTTATCCAACAGTTCTTGCACTTGTTTAGCAATTTCCTCATTCTAAGCAGGTGTCATTTTATAGGCTAGTTTATTTGGCAATGTGGATCTTGGGATGAAGTCAATCTGATGACTTATGTCTCTCACAGGGTGTAGTGTATTGGGCATATCCTCCACCATGATACTCTTATATTTGTCTAACAATTCCTGCACTTCCTTAGGGACTTTTTCCTTGCTATTTTTAGACAAATCAGAATTGTCTTTGGGTTTCAAAATTAGAGCATACCCCTGGGTTCCCTCTTCTTTCAGAGTATGGAGAAACTCTTTCCCACTCACTAACATGACACTTGAGCCTACATTCTTATCTACACCCTCTTCTGGTAAAGGATCCATCTTATACTGTCTACCATTCTTGGTGATAACAAAGGAATTGGATTTACCATCATGCTGGGCTTGTACATCATACTGCCAAGGTCTACCTAATAGTAAATGGCATGCATCCATGGGAATTATATCACACAATAGTTTGTCCCTATATTCCCCTATCTGAAATTCTACCCAAGCTTGTTCATCAACCAAGACTTGTTGCCCTTTGTTTAGCCAGGACACTTTATATGGACTAACATGTGGGAATCTTTTCAAATTCAATTTCTCTACCATTTCTACTGAAACTAAATTTTTAGTTGAGCCAGAATCAACAATTACCTTACACCTTTTGCCAAAAACTTTGCACAGAGTTCTGAATAGTGTCTTCCTCTAGGGTGGTTCCTTGTTCTGTGGCACTTTCAGCATCGTCCTTCTCATCATGAGATTCTCTCCATCTTGTGTTGGAGCTGCGCTTCCCATAGGTGAAGTCACACTCTAACAATCTTCTTCTTGAATCAGCTGGCTCCTTCTCTCTCCTCCATGAGAGCTTGAGGCTTTCTCCGGACAGTTGCCTGCTATGTGCCCAATTTGGTTACAATTATAACATCTTCCTGTGAACTACCTGGTCCACCAAATCTGCCTCTTCCATCAGGTCTCCTTCCTCTGAAACCCCCTTTAGAACCAGATTCTCCACTATGTTCTTGTTGACTGGACTCCCCTTGTACTCGAAGTAATTGTTTAATGCCTCAACCCATTCAATGACTTCATTTGTGTCCATCTTTCCACTAAACATTAGAATCTCCATTTTTGATTCAGATGACTCTTTACCGAGTGTCCTTATGGCATCCAGAAATTATTTCTGGTCTGCAAATATATCTACCTATTCTGGGGTTGTTTCTTCTTCCCCATCTTCTTCTTCTTCATTAGATTCACCATCTGATTTCTTTCCTATCTTCAGTGCCTTCAACTCAGCCTGAAGTGTTTCCTTGACTCCAACCTTGATCATTTCTTCCATCTCTTGGAACTTCTTAAGCACTTCTAGTTTCATCCCCGATAAGCCGATGTGTTGTCTACTTGTATATGCATTAGTTGACCTGCTATCACTGATAATCTAATGTATCTCCAACTCGGTTTCACCGATATGGCCGGTCATCCTTTGTATCTGCCACAATGTATCTTCTCAATGTACATTCACAACATACATTCTCATTATGCCTCTGCAATATACACACTCAACATGTTTTTGCGATATACACATGAAATGTATATTCAGTGAAGCAATACAAATCTTACACCTATGCACTTGGTCACCCCAACTACTCTTCGGGCAGACTACTACTTTTGCCTAGAATACTAAATACTCTACCGATAACCCCCAGTCTCGCCGATGGTACTCCAACACTTAGGCAAAACTTCACTTCGCCTAATATTCGACTAAACCCTAGCACATAGAAATGCTAGGCTCGATTAGCACATCCCAGGCTCAATCCCAACACTGAACAGAAACAAAAACAAAAAGAACACAAACTATACAGATAGACCCATTCCACCAATTTTGAAGAAATCTCATCGGTGGAATGGCTCAGTAATCCATCCAAATGACAAAATAGAAACTAATTATAGTGACATGGTGAAAGAACACAAAACAAAATAGGATCTTTTATTTATTTTGGGAACTTCTACACTGAAAACAACTCTTCTATCTTCTCACTGTTGTTCTACCACAAAACCACACAATTACTCTACTACTCTTCTTCTCTACTCTTTTCTTCTGTTCACTGAACTGTGTATACATGTTCTTGTTCATGACAGTTTGCATCGGTGGGAATGCTAACCGTTCTGCAACTGTCAACCCATTCAGTTACAATGTGTTTGCTCTTCCACTACCAGACACTACGACTTGTCCTATTCCACTCAGACTCACACATGGCACTAGGCCTTACAATTGGTCGCTTGGACCTTGTACAACACCAAAACATCAAAATGAACATGAAATTGATTAAAGTAACTAGGTGCCCCTACACCAGCTATTAACCCTCAATTGTACTATGTTAATCAAATAGAAAGAAGTGTGAACTATTTCCTTCCAATACATATCAGGTAGATTTGCACCTTTCAACATTGCTCTGGCCATCTCTTGCATAGTCCTATTCTTCCTTTCCACTACCCCATTCTATTGAGGGGTCCTAAGAGTAGACAAATGTCTCCTAATACCATGATCTTCACAAAACTTTTCAAACTCGTTTGAAGTAAACTCACCTCCTCTATCAGACCTCAAGGATTTGATCTTAGCATCCATTTCATTCTCAATTATTACTTTGAAAACCTTAAACTTATCAAAGGCCTCTAACATTTCTCTTAAGAAAGTAACCCAAGTCATTCTAGAATAATCATCAATAACCAACATGAAATACCTTTCACCTTGTTGACTCTTTATTCGTGTAGGGCCACATAGGTCATTATGAATCAGCTCTAGAGGTATTGTAGAAGAATACTCCTTGCTCTTGAAATTTGTCTTTGTCTACTTTCCCATTTGACACTCCTTGCATAATGTATTTGCAAGCTTGGTTATCTTGGGCATATCTCTCACCACATGAATAGAGTTGATCTTTACTATATTGTCAAAGTTGATGTGTCCCATTCATTTTTTCCATAGCCAACACTCACTAGATTGAGCTAATAGCAGGTACTTCCATTTACCTCCTTTAGATGATAGATATCTCTATGTGTCTTGATACCTTCTATAACTAATTTTTTGGACCCTGTCTTCCTGATTTTACAACCTTTGGCATTAAAAGTAATATTATATCCTTTGTTGCAATCTGACTGACACTGAGAAGATTATGCTTTATCCCTTTGACATAGAGAACATTATCAGTCCTGTTCTTCCCATCAATAGTGTTAGCACTCATTTTGACCTAGGGTTGATTTTTCATGATCAGGGGGTTTCTTCATTTGAACCCTTTATCTTCTTGCCCATTTTTTCTAAGTATTGGACCTCCTCAGCATTTTTCAGCTGCAGCATCATATTTTCCTAAGGAGGAGGTCATCATCATCATCTTGTCTTCGATGATGGTCTGCATCATCATGTTCTCCGTCGACCGGTTTCTCATCGTCATCATCATATTTCACTATCGGGTGATGTTTGGTTATTATCCTGATGATGCTGATGAGCTACAGTGCGCCCTGATTTGCTTGCGAGGGTGATTTTTCAAAGTCTCCGGTGATCTTCCATTTATCACCTTGCCCAGACATGATGATGATGTTGCCCTGATATTCTGAAGGGGTTATTCTCTGAGTTGTTCGACCTGACTTGCTTTTTCTTAAGGGTCGTCATCATCATCATCATGTTTCCAGTTATCACCGTGTTGATTGCGGGGGTCATCATATCTTTTGCCTTCATGATATTTCACCGGGGGTGATATTTTTATCATCGGGTGATCTTGGTTATGATCATCCTGATGATGTTGTTGAAGAGTTCTAAGTGCGACCCGATATTCACTGGGGTCATCATATTTTGAACGTCAGGATGATCTTAGTCAATATCATCCTGATGATGTTGTATCACTTCTTGTTCGATTGTTTTGTCATCCTGATGATGCTGACGTCATCCTTATATCAGGGTGATATCTTTCTTTCTGCCTATCTGCATCATGATATTTCCGAAGGAGGGGGTGATATTTTCATATCACTCGAGTGTGTTTGTTCCAGCATCATGATGATGCTGATATCAAGGAGATATCCGCCTGTCGGCTTCGCGCATTATCTAGTGGGGGGTGATCTTTTCAAGCATCATCATATTCATCAATCGCCCTGATCTTATAGTGGAGCTACAGTGCAACATGATTTTTGTGCATCAGCATCATATTTCCAAATATCCGGTTGTCTTCCGAATATCATCCTGATGTCGATATGATGATGACGTCATCAAGGTCCGGGGGGGTCATATTTCTAACACTGATCATCTTGAGGAGATCTCCCGATATTTGCAAACATGATGATGACGTCATCCAGATATGAGGAGGTACGCAGTAGGCAGATATGATGATGACGTCAGCAGGATATGATGATGATGTCATCAGGATGTTTATCGGCCAGACTTTTGGTATAAGCTCAGCAGGAGGATGTTCCTCCGATGGATCAGGTTGTGCCGAATATCATGCAGTTGTATTGCAATATGATGATGATGTCAGGGTGATATTTCGGGCAACAGGATATCATGCTGCTGGAGGATGATGATGATGAAGTCTTATACTAGTGTCGTCAGGAGCAAAAGCACCGACATGATATATGCTCATGACCTAGTATATAAAGTGTTAAAGAGGTCATCGCGGGGTGCATGTGGGATAATGTTATCCTGCATATTTGAAATATCATGATGATGAATCTCGGCGGGAAATGGTTGCGATGCAGAATTAATGTTCTTCCCGAGGCCGCGGGTTGGTGCGCCATCAATGGCGATTGTTGCAGAGGTATGGGCGATGGCGTGGGCGGATCTGGTACCCGATTGAAGGTGTACATCAGCGGACAGTGGCGCAAGGCTCGAGAAATCTTCCTGTCTCCTCCCCTACCTACTGCATTCAAGTTTGGGCGCCAATCTGGTAGTGTTTGAGCGCCATCTTTCTGATACTGTGTATCTGGCGGGATTTTTTGGTCAACCATGTAGTTAATTGCTGAGCACCTACCTGGCTGTTATAAGCAGGTTGTGTTGCTCATTTGTTGGTTGTTGAAAGTTGAAGATTTTTGGCTCTGTAATGCATAACAAGCTGATCTGGTTGCTCTGTACAGCTTACCTGTGAGTTTATGTATCTCTTGTTGTATGTTTTTGGCATGAACCCACTGATTTCATGATTAAACTTATATGAGAAATGCTATCTTAGCATGTGTTGTGTTAATTCTATCTCCAGTATTGCATGTATTCTTCTTCTGAATCTGGATATTTGAGTAATGTTTAGATTCTAGAGCATAGAATTCCTATGTTGAATGTCTGATCTTTTAACTTCTGCTCAAGGGGTAGATTAAACTATTTTCAGGTTGAACATTGGGAAGGGTATACTGCAGTAGGGATACCATAAGTAGAGATAACCTAACACTTTGTATTGGGAGATACCTGTAAGGCAGGTATCACATATATCCCCTTGAAATCCAGTTTTAGCTGTTTATGCTGATCATTCACAGGTGTATGTCTACTGACTCCAGGCCCTGGATAGGCACCAATCATGCTTTGTTTTGTGTTATAACCATGTCCAGCTTTGCATCCACACTTAAACTCCAAATCAAAATATAAAACAACCATTAGGACATTAGAGTTAGTTTTAGGAACCTCAGTCCTCTGTCTACAACTGCAAATAGGCCCAAAGCTAGCCCCTTTGCTCTTATCTTTCAGTTTTGGTCTACTTACAGGAGGACTTATCTGCTTTCTGTCAGCATCCCAGCCTTGTATGCATATCCTCATGGATGTTGAGTAGGGAATACCCCCCTAGGTCTTGCAGAGCCTGAAGAAGAAGAGGAGATAAAATATAGAGTCTATCTCCTACACTGTTGGCCCCCTGGCCCAGAGATCCTGTTGATCACTGATGGCTACCTTGTAGGGAAATATGGGAATAAGCATCCAGTCTGGGAAAAAGTCAACAGAAATTTGCGACTCCGCTGGGGAACCTTGTGAAAGAACCCTGGTTTTCAGAAGAAAACAGTTCCTAGTAATAGGTGGCGACTCCGAAGTAATCTCCCAACCGGTCAAAGTAAAATTTATATGCAGGGGAGAAGATCCCAACAAAATCCTTTATTTGAAGAGTTACCATTAACAAAAAGAATGATGTACAGAAGAAAGGGAACTATCTCAGTTAGTCATGAGAGCTCCCCCAGAAAAGGTGATGATATACAAGATAACCCTAGGCCATCAGGACAGCATGCGCCTTATTTTTCAAATGCAGAAGCTGATATTCAAGGTGCATATGAGAGGCAACAGGGTGGTAGCATGAGAATGAGGTTAGAGGTGTTCCAAGAACGCCCTTTTCTAGACCCAAGCGAAAGGTTTGAAGAGGCAGAGTCTCTGAGGGATGATGAAGATGATGACCAAAATGGTATGAGACCATCTACCTCCAGACCTAAGGATGAACAGTTAGCTGAAGAAATCAGAAGTCTAAGAGCAGAACTAGAATACCTACAAGCCATGAAAATCAGAGATGATATGAAGCAGAAAGTGCAAGCCTTAAGAACTGCCCAAAATGATTCAGTTCCTACCCTAGAGAATGCAAATGTGCAAAGACATCAGCAAAGATATGAAATGCAACATCAGCATCATGATGAAAGACAAAATGTGAATGATGCTAGGATACCACTGAACCATGCAGGAAACCAGAATGCAAACAGAAATGTTAATGTTAATCAGCCAAACAGACAGCCCATGCAGTTAGATAGATTCAGGTAGCTGGTGTTTGATGGTATTCCTGGGTATCCTAACCCCATTGATAAGCATCTGAGGCTGCAAGTGCCTAAATTTTCAGGAAACAACACAGTGTCAGGAGAAGATCATCTAAAGGCCTTTCAAAATGTCATGGATAATTTTGAGGTTGAGCATGAGGATGTTTTCATGAAGTCATTCATGCAATCCTTAATAGATGAGGCAAGAGAATGGTACAGGAATCTACCTGACCGGAGTATTTCATCATGGGATGATTTTAAAAGGATGTTCAAGGAGCAATATGGTGATAAAACTGACCCTAGCTTTTTTGTAAATGAGTTCACCAGTATCACCAAAGGGTCAAATGAGCAGGTTGCTGACTTTAATGCAAGATTTACTAAAGTGTTGAACAAATTGACACATCACATGAGGCCAAATGAACCAATGTGCATAATTTTGTATATTAATGCCTTTGATGCAAAGACTGCATATGGACTGAGAGATAAAGGTCCTGCCACTCTCAGGGATGCTTTCAGAATTGCAGTAAATATTGAAAACAATAGGAAAGCATCGGGCAAGACAAATAGAAGGGATGATATAAAAATTCTGCAGAATCCAAACAAGCCTCAGAACACTCAAGGTAGTACGTCTGCTCCTGAAGATAAGATAGACAAACTGGCAAATGTTGTTAAGGACCTAAGCTATAGATTAGCTAGAAGTGAAAAAGGGATGGGTCCTGATAGGCAAGTCTATCAAAGGCAGGAAAAGAGGCCATCATTACATGATATGCCTTATAACACCAATTGGCATGATGGTAAGCCTGTATTCCCACGTAACAACACAAATCAGAGGGCTCAACATGTCAAGGAAACTCCTGATCCCCTAAAGAAAACTATAAATATTGCTGATGATGCTCCGTGGTGTATAATTTGTCAGATGCCGCATTCACAGTCACAGTGTATGATTGCTCAATCCTTGTATGATAATGCTACATCTTGTAATGAATGCAATGAGCCACATCATGTGCAGGATGATGATGTTAATATGATGTCCATAGGCAATGGATACACTCTTTATGATGCTGATGACAATACAGATCAGCAAGTTCAGGCCTGCCAACCGTCCCCATATGATGAAGATAATGAAGATAATTATGTGTATGCTCAGAACTCACACAATTTTCTGAGTAACTTACAACGACCTTCTGATGAGGAAATTAGAGCCTTCACAGCTGCAGCAGTTGCTCAAGTCAAAAGCAACTACAATCTCAGAGGTAAAAATCAAGTAGGCAGCCCACATCAGCCAGAAGATATTTCTGCAGGTCAGCTGGTGCATGGTCATAAAGGAACTGAACCACAAAAAAGGCAGTGGGTAAATAATAAACAGAACTTTAGACACAGAACAGGTCATGAATTTCAAGGACCAGAAAACAAAACCCCTCAGGCTGAAGATCAAAGTAGAGGTTCCCAAGACAAGAATGATGATCAGGGAACTATGAAAATGAAAGCTAAATCAGCTCAGGATAAAAACAAGATTGTGGAGCAAGCTACAACTGTTGTACAAAACTGTGCTCCATTTGATATAGCTCAGGTCCTCTCTCAGGTAAAAGTCTCTGTTCCACTTATGGAACTCATGAAAGTGGAAGAGATCAAGAATAGGACAATATCCCTAATCTCAGGGGTACCTTTTCAAGCTAAACAAAATGATCAGACCCAGGGTGAGAAACATGTCATGTGTAATGAAGAAGATGAGACTCCTGAAGTCTATTTAGGAATGACCATGACAAAGTGTCCTTCACAGGTGGAACCATTTTATGTTTCCCTGGTTATAAATGGAAAAATAATTAGAAATTGTATGCTTGACTCTAGAGCATCTACAAATGTCATGCCTTTGGCCATCATGCAACAAACTGGATTGAAAATTGACAAGGCATGTGGAAAATGTTATGCCATGGATGCCAGAGAGGTACCAGTTATTGGAATCATGAAGGATGTAGATTTCAAGCTGGCAGCATTTCCTGAAAAGAAATATAAAATGAATATAACAGTGGTTGACATCAAGCCACAATATGGTATGCTGTTGTCAAGAAGATGGGCAGCACTAATTGGTGGAAGTATGCAGCTGGACCTGTCATATGCCATGATTCCAATGAATGGCAGGGATGTCAAGCTAATCAGAGAGCAAAGATCATCAGAGACAGTGGAGGACCAAGAAGCAAATGAACAAGTATGCTTTGTAGACACTGACTGTGATAACTTCAAGGTTGTCTCAGATGATACAGAAGATAAAAAGAAAAATGTCTGCATTGAAGAGCTGGATCAGCAAGGCTTATGGACCATGTTTTTTGATGGAGCTTGTGCAAAAGAAGGCTCTGGAGCTGGAGTCGTTTTCCTGTCTCCAACTGGTAAGCTCCTCAAATTCTCTTTCTTGCTGAGGTTTGATTGCACAAACAACATTGCAGAATATGAGGCTTTACTCTTAGGCCTAAATATTGCTCTCAAACATGGAATTAAAATGTTAAGAGTATTTGGGGATTCTGAGCTGATTGTATCCCAAATCAGAAATAAGTATGCTGCAAAAAACAAAAGATTGAAACAATACAAGCATGCTGTTTGGGATACCATTGAATTATTTGATGCATTTTCAATTGGCTGGGTAGAAAGGTCAAAAAATGTTATGGCTGATTTCTTAGCCAATGTTGCAATAAGGCCAGATGACATCACTCTGTCAGGTGTTACAAATGTAGAAGTTAAAATTAGGCCTGCCATACCAGAAAATATATGCAGTTGGCAAGTGTTTAATGATGATAGGGATTTGCTGAAATTTTTGCACTACATAGATGAATATGAGAATCAACAGATTGATTTCCAAGCTTTTGTAGAGACTGTAGATGGAAAAGAAACTCTTATGGGAAAAGAGATAATTCAGTTGAGAACTAATAAAATCCCTAGAGGGTTGGTAGCTTTGGAAAGAGCTTTTGACAGTAGAGACAAAATGGTCACAAAGACATCCCCCACAAATAAGGAGGATTTAGAAGAAATAAATTTGGGGACATCTCAGGCCCCTCAGAAAGTATATATTGGTAAACAGCTCAAACCACACATTAGAAGTATGCTGATTGCATTACTGAGAAAGTATAAACATGTTTTTGCTTGGTCATATGAGGACCTAAAAGCTTATAGGGAAGACTTATTCCAGCATGAGATCCCATTGAAGCCTGAAGCTAAGCCATTTAGACAAAGGCAAAGACCTATTAATCCTACCTTAGCTCCCAAGATGCAAGAAGAACTCAAAAGGCTCAGGGAAGCTAGAATAATTGTGCCAATCAGACATTCAACTTGGGTGTCTAACCTTGTCCCAGTCAGAAAAAAGAATGGTGATATTAGGCTTTGTGTTGATTTCAGGAACTTGAATGTATCCTCTTTGAAGGATAACTATCCACTGCCTAATATGGAAGCTATGTTGCAGAGAGTGACTGGTTGTGAACTCCTATCCATGATGGATGGATTTTCAGGATATAATCAGGTAAAGGTAAAGGAATCAGAACAATATAAGACTGCCTTTACCACTCCATGGGGAACATATGTGTATGTTAGAATGCCATTTGGACTAACAAATGCAGGTGCTACATTTCAAAGAGCAATGGATGTTGCTTTTGCAGGGTTGATTGATTCAATCCTGGCTGTATATCAGGATGACCTGACTGCTTACTCAAAGAAAGAAGAGCAGCATTGTTTGCATCTCGAGCAGATTTTCATAAGAGCACTAGAATATGGTATTTCTTTAAACCCAAAGAAGTGTGCCTTTGGGGTAGTTGAAGGAAAGCTTCTGGGACATATTGTTTCCAAGGATGGAGTCAGGATAGATCCAGAGAGAGTGGCAGCCATTGACAGGATTCAAATGCCAAAAACTGTGAAAGGAGTTCAGTCCTTCTTTGGACAGATAAATTTTGTTAGAAGATTTGTTCCCAACTTTGTAGAAACCACAAGGAACATTTCCAAGATGATGAAGAAGGATGCAACTGTCAACTGGGAAAGGGAAGCAATAGAATCATTTCAGAATATCAAAGAGGCAATTAAGATGGCCCCTGTTCTTAAATCTCCTGATTTTTCTAGGCCATTCCAAGTATTTTCATTTGCTTCCTTTCATACTGTTGCTGCATGTTTGTTACAGAAAAATGAAGATGGTTTTGAACAGCCCATCGCTTTTTTCAGTATGTCCTTGCAGGCCTCTGAGTTGAAGTATGATATTATGGAAAAACAGGCATATGCACTGGTTAGAGCCATCAAAAGTTTCAGACCATACTTGGTAGGGTCATATATCATTGCATATGTACCTCATGCAGCAGTCAAAGACATATTCACTCAGCAGGAGGTGACTGGAAGAAGGTGCAGATGGATAAACAAACTGCAGGAGTTCAACATAGACATACAAGTTACTAAGTTGATAAGAGGACAAGGATTAGCCAAGATGATGGCACAATCAAACTTGGAAGCATGCCAAGTTAATGCAGTCCAAGATGAGAGTGTAAATGTATCAGGATCTGAATGGTACAAGGATATTATCTACTACTTGCAAAATCTGAATTGTCCTTCCCATTTTAGTGACTGTCAAAAGAGGACTCTAAAGTTACATGCAATCAGGTATGTTATTGTTCAAGGTGAGCTGTACTGGAAAAACCCTGATGGTGTGCTGCTGAGATGTGTGGATGAGGATATGGCTAACAATGTTTTGATTGACATGCATAAAGGATTGTGTGGTGGACATTATACTGCCCAAACAACAGCTCATAAAATTCTCAGGGCAGGATATTGGTGGCCCACTCTCTTTTCAGATGCACAAAGGTTAGTGAGAAAGTGTGACCCTTGCCAAAGATTCTCAGGAAAGCTGAAATATGATGGTGCTTTACCCCTCAGAACTGTACCTGTGGATGCTCCATTCCAGCAATGGGGAATTGACTTCATAGGGGAAATTGCAGACAAATCAAGTGGGGGACACAGTTGGATTTTGGTGGCAACTGATTATTTTACCAAATGGATTGAGGCCATTCCAACTAAGAGAGCTACAAGTAAGGTGGTGACAGATTTCATACTAGAAAACATCATCATCAGGTTTGGAGTACCATTTAAGATAATCACTGATAATGCTATGTGCTTCAGATCAGGTGAATTTGTTGATTTTTGCAACAGGTATGGGATAAATCTGTCATATACATCACCATATCACCCACAAGGAAATGGCCAAGCAGAATCAAGCAATAAAAGCATCATGAAAATTATCAAGAGGATATTGGACAAGAACAAGAGAGCTTGGGACTCAAAGTTGAACTTAGCAGTATGGGCTGACAGAGTGACAGTGAAAAGGGCTATTGGGAAGTCACCTTTTGAGCTAGTATATGGTGCATCAGCTAGACTGCCCATAAACAATCTCCTACCAGTTTACAGATTCATTCAGGAAAATGATGAGGAGATTGAAGATTCTATGACAGAAAGAGTGAATCAGCTGGTTGCATTGGATGAAGACAGAAGGAAAGCCCACCAGATCAATCTCAAAAGACAACAAGATATGAAATATCAGTTTGACAGGAGAACTACAAAAAGGAAGTTTCAAGTCAATGATCTGGTGCTCATTTGGAATGCTAAAGTTCAGGAAAAGGGTAAACATGGTAAATTTCAACCCTTATGGATGGGCCCATATCAGGTTTGCAATACTCATGGGGAGGATTCTTATTTCCTCCAGGCCCTAGATGGTGAAGTTCTGGAATTGCCTGTGCATGGCCAATTCCTTAAGTTCTATTTTGCATGAATAACTGGTTGCTGTGCACATTTGTAAAAATATGTATGTAGTGTAAATGCCTTGTACAGCTCGCGTTTTTTGGCTTTTTGTCTGGTCTGCCCGGAGATCTGGTTCTCGCTGCAGGTTTTCACCTGCACGTCCCCATTCGGAGCCACTGTTAGCACTCATTTTGACCTAGGGTTGATTTTTCATGATCAGGGGGTTTCTTCATTTGAACCCTTTATCTTTTTGCCCATTTTTTCTAAGTATTGGACCTCCTCAGCATTTTTCAGCTGCAGCATCATATTTTCCTAAGGAGGAGGTCATCATCATCATCTTGTCTTCGATGATGGTCTGCATCATCATGTTCTCCGTCGACCGGTTTCTCATCGTCATCATCATATTTCACTATCGGGTGATGTTTGGTTATTATCCTGATGATGCTGATGAGCTACAGTGCGCCCTGATATGCTTGCGAGGGTGATTTTTCAAAGTCTCCGGTGATCTTCCATTTATCACCTTGCCCAGACATGATGATGATGTTGCCCTGATATTCTGAAGGGGTTATTCTCTGAGTTGTTCGACCTGACTTGCTTTTTCTTAAGGGTCGTCATCATCATCATCATGTTTCCAGTTATCACCGTGTTGCTTGCGGGGGTCATCATATCTTTTGCCTTCATGATATTTCGCCGGGGGTGATATTTTTATCATCGGGTGATCTTGGTTATGATCATCCTGATGATGTTGTTGAAGAGTTCTAAGTGCGACCCGATATTCACTGGGGTCATCATATTTTGAACGTTAGGATGATCTTAGTCAATATCATCCTGATGATGTTGTATCACTTCTTGTTCGATTGTTTTGTCATCCTGATGATGCTGACGTCATCCTTATATCAGGGTGATATCTTTCTTTCTGCCTATCTGCATCATGATATTTCTGAAGGAGGGGGTGATATTTTCATATCACTCGAGTGTGTTTGTTCCAGCATCATGATGATGCTGATATCAAGGAGATATCCGCCTGTCGGCTTCGTGCATTATCTAGTGGGGGGTGATCTTTTCAAGCATCATCATATTCATCAATCGCCCCGATCTTATAGTGGAGCTACAGTGCAACATGATTTTTGTGCATCAGCATCATATTTCCAAATATCCGGTTGTCTTCCGAATATCATCCTGATGTCGATATGATGATGACGTCATCAAGGTCTGAGGGGGTCATATTTCTAACACTGATCATCTTGAGGAGATCTCCCGATATTTGCAAACATGATGATGACGTCATCCAGATATGAGGAGGTGCGCAGTAGGCAGATATGATGATGACGTCAGCAGGATATGATGATGATGTCATCAGGATGTTTATCGGCTAGACTTTTGGTATAAGCTCAGCAGGAGGATGTTCCTCCGATGGATCAGGTTGTGCCGAATATCATGCAGTTGTATTGCAATATGATGATGACGTCAGGGTGATATTTCGGGCAACAGGATATCATGTTGCTGGAGGATGATGATGATGAAGTCTTATACTAGTGTCGTCAGGAGCAAAAGCACCGACATGATATATGCTCATGACCTAGTATATAAAGTGTTAAAGAGGTCATCGCGGGGTGCATGTGGGATAATGTTATCCTGCATATTTGAAATATCATGATGATGAATCTCGGCGGGAAATGGTTGCGATGCAGAATTAATGTTCTTCCCGAGGCCGCGGGTTGGTGCGCCATCAATGGCGATTGTTGCAGAGGTATGGGCGATGGCGTGGGCGGATCTGGTACCCGATTGAAGGTGTACATCAGCGGACAGTGGCGCAGGGCTCGAGAAATCTTCCTGTCTCCTCCCCTACCTGCTGCATTCAAGTTTGGGCACCAATCTGGTAGTGTTTGAGCGCCATCTTTCTGATACTGTGTATCTGGCAGGATTTTTTGGTCAACCATGTAGTTAATTGCTGAGCACCTACCTGGCTGTTATAAGCAGGTTGTGTTGCTCATTTGTTGGTTGTTGAAAGTTGAAGATTTTTGGCTCTGTAATGCATAACAAGCTGATCTGGTTGCTCTGTACAGCTTACCTGTGAGTTTATGTATCTCTTGTTGTATGTTTTTGGCATGAACCCACTGATTTCATGATTAAACTTATATGAGAAATGCTATCTTAGCATGTGTTGTGTTAATTCTGTCTCCAGTATTGCATGTATTCTTCTTCTGAATCTGGATATTTGAGTAATGTTTAGATTCTAGAGCATAGAATTCCTATGTTGAATGTCTGATCTTTTAACTTCTGCTCAAGGGGTAGATTAAACTGTTTTCAGGTTGAACATTGGGAAGGGTATACTGCAGTAGGGATACCATAAGTAGAGATAACCTAACACTTTGTATTGGGAGATACCTGTAAGGCAGGTATCACATATATCCCCTTGAAATCCAGTTTTAGCTGTTTATGCTGATCATTCACAGGTGTATGTCTACTGACTCCAGGCCCTGGATAGGCACCAATCATGCTTTGTTTTGTGTTATAACCATGTCCAGCTTTGCATCCACACTTAAACTCCAAATCAAAATATAAAACAACCATTAGGACATTAGAGTTAGTTTTAGGAACCTCAGTCCTCTGTCTACAACTGCAAATAGGCCCAAAGCTAGCCCCTTTGCTCTTATCTTTCAGTTTTGGTCTACTTACAGGAGGACTTATCTGCTTTCTGTCAGCATCCCAGCCTTGTATGCATATCCTCATGGATGTTGAGTAGGGAATACCCCCCTAGGTCTTGCAGAGCCTGAAGAAGAAGAGGAGATAAAATATAGAGTCTATCTCCTACACTGTTGGCCCCCTGGCCCAGAGATCCTGTTGATCACTGATGGCTACCTTGTAGGGAAATCTGGGAATAAGCATCCAGTCTGGGAAAAAGTCAACAAATAGTTATAGCACCCTTCCACAAATTTGTGCTAACTCACCACCACCAATCTTAACAGCTCCACCACTCCACTTCTTAAGGATTAAAAACTTTTCCTTATCAACAGTCATGTGGTTAGAGCAACCATTGTCAATTACCCAAGCGTTGGCTTTTTTTCTTTGTGAAAGGCAGTCCATACTACCATTGGTTTTTCATTATTTTGGTCATCTTGCAAGGTATCAGACTTTTCACATTTTTCAATATCATCCTTTTTGTCACCAACATTCAAGGCCATGAAAAGTGTTTCATCATTTGAATCAACATGATCCTCATCTTCTGAAGAACAGTTGTTCTCCATGGAATACAGACTTCTTTTAGGCTTCTCTCTTTTGTTTTTATTCTTTGAATCTTTAAAAGAACATTTAGAAGCAAAATGACAAATTTTCCCATAATTGAAACAATTGAAAGGTAACATACCTTTGTATTAGCTTGTTCTCTTCTTCAATCTCCTTACAAATTTTTCCTCTACCTCATCAAGGTCATCATCTTGATCAGTTGCTTCATCTTCTATGTTCTTACTTGCTTTGAGTGTTTCTTCCTTCTTTGGAGTACCTTTGTCAAATTCTCTCATTTCAAAGGTTGTGAGAGAGCCAAACAATGATTTACTATATATTTGTCCAAATCCTAAGTTTCCTCAACAGTAGAAACCTTATGAGTGTAGGATTTAGGGAGAGATCTTAGAACCTTCTTCACGATCTCATCTTCTTTCACTTCTCCACCAAGTCCTCTGATGCCATTAACTATTTCATCTACCCGGAGCATATAACTAGCAATGTCTTCTTCTTCTGACATCCTCAGGGTCTCAAATTTTCTCTTGAAGATTTGCATCTTGGCCTGCTTCACTTTACTATCTCCTTTATAAATGTTGCTAAGTTTATTCTAGACATCCTGAGTAGATTTGCAACCCATTACCTTCACAAGTTCTAAATCAGCTAGCCCACTCATGATAGCACTCTTTTTCTTGGCATTGTTCTCATACAACTTAATCTCATCTTCATCTGAAGGATCACTAGCAAGAGCAGTGTAGCCCTTCTTGATAGATTGTGAAATACCATACCCTAGAGAAGATAAATAGTGTTCCATCCTTAGCTTCCAGAAGGAATAATTTGTTCCATCAAACATAGGTGCCTTGTGAGATCCATTATGAACCATTTCAAACCTTCCTCAAGTGGATAATCTTCTTCTAAGTAACTTGGATCTGATACCAATTGTTGAACACACCCAGATATTGAGACAGGGGACTGAATCAGTATCCAAACAAACTTCAAATCCTCCGGAGTAGATTAAAACTTAAACATTAAAACATTAACATAAACAAGAAAGAACAACACAATGCACATCAACACATAACAATAGATATACATTGAAAACCCCAAAAGTGGAAAAACCATGGTGAGGATTAACTCACAATATATGAATCTCACTACTATAAAAATTACAACTTTGTTTTAGGGCTACAACCTGAGGAAGCTACTACTCCCTGCTGACTTTGTTTTAGGGCTACAACCCAAGGAAGCTACTACTCCCTGAAGACTTCATTTTAGGGTCACTCCCAAGGGAGCTACAACTCCATACTGACTTTGTTTTAGGGCTACAACCCAAGGAAGCAACGACTCCCTGAACTGAGAATGAACTTAGAAAATATTATAGTGTGGCAGTCCTTCTACTGTCTGGAAATTGACATTGAAGCTCACACCTTTGATGATTACACCTCTGCCTCTTCACTCCTCTTGATGATTGAATCATTTAGACACACTGTTCACTTCCCTCCTATCACAAAAATGTCTTCAAGATGCATAAGGACAACCCTTATTTCTTCTGCTCTTTCTCCTTCAGTTGCACATCATAATGCATATCATATTCACACACATATTCACAATCATACTTCACCTAGATCAACTAGGCTTATAATATATACATGATATTACATTAATTACATTACAATTCAGCTAAAATACAATAGGAAAATTACAATTTACAAGTTAGCCAAACATCAAACAACATGAAACATGTAGAGGGCAAGCCCTAACATGAACTACATGCAACTCCAGGAAGAGAAACATGCCATATGGATCCCAACACATGCTTAGTCTAGTCCTAAAAATCCTTCACAACATCATCTTTCAAAGAAAAACATTTGCACACTTCACAAAATTGAATTAAGTCGCCCTTAAGTAAGAACACATGAAGCTTGTAGCACATCGGTCTTTACAATCTTGGAGGTACTCATGAATGATTAAAAATTACTTGTTCTTCTTCCAGATGAGTCAGCATAACTCATACACCATCTCCAAACACTCTTTGAACTCCACACAAAAAGAACTTTGTGGCGCACATCATCAACATACTTCAGTCAGCCTCAGCAACAATAACTCTTCCCATACTGTCTTGAAAACTTTGTGTGGTACTAGAAATTTGAAAGATTTGCATGTGCATCAAACCTGAGAAGCCTAGAGACATGTAGAATGTCCACATAAACCCATATAACTGATCTGTATATTCTCCAACTGGCTCAAGTACACAAACATGTCTTTTGAGAATAATTAGGTATCTAGAACCATCTATAGTACACTGTCATTTGAAAAATTAAACTTGTGGACCTCCAAATCACCTAGTACTACAAAGTAGCATGCATTAAACATCTTTGATCATGTTCAGAAAATTACATGAGCAAACCTTGACTTGCGGAGGAATACAGAGCATTCCAATCAGCATTCATCATCACATTATGCTGCCAGAGCACAGACCAGAACTCTGTCACTTGTAACTTCCACTCTGGAGGAGCAAATGATCTAAAACTTTGGATTTATCACCTTTTCAACATACTGAACTTAACTTCTGAACTGCATGACCATATCTTCAAATGCAGAGGAATACAGAGGAATGCAGAGCATTTTACCAACCAATCTTCAAGGCAACTTCCTGCAATAGAAACCTTCACCAACTTTTATATACCAGAACCTTCTTATAGCAACACATACTTCCTTAGGAACAGTAGGAAGGATCATACAACATGCTTCAAGTCATCACCAACATCTTCTCATAGCTTCTGATTCCCATCTTAATATATCATCATTCATATTAATGCTTCTAATTCCCATCTTAATATATCATCATGAAATCATCTCTGCTGACGACAAACATGCACAATACAACTTTACTTGACATTAATCAAGGCATGACATCCAACCATGAAAATCAACAACCAACCATGAACATCAGCAACCAACTAGCAACCACTGCTATCACACCATCAACATAGTATATCATCATCATAAGCATCCAAGCATAGTGTTGACATCAAATACAACCACACAACCACATCAATGACAATCTTAGGTAACATATGTGCAATGCTCATTAGTGTTGACATCAATTACAACCACACAATCACATCAGTGACAACCTTAGGTAACATATGTGCAACAAAATGTGCATTTGAAATAATTAATATTTATTTACGTAAATTATGTCATTGCTTCGGCTATTGTGATATTTTGGGTAGATGCACGTAACATTGCTTTGAGTGTGCATGAAATTACATGTACTAACCAATGAGTGAAATGTAGAGTAGATGACATGGGACACTTGGTCATCTCACCTCATGGTCCTTGTGTTGTTAAAACTAGTGAAAATCTCATCTGAATCGATTATAATTCCAGATTCCCCTTGTGATAGACCTATGAATGTCTTCTTGGGTGCATTTGACTTATTGTTTGTGTGATTTTGCATGTGCATGGTATGTGCAAAATATCTTATGGTGTTTTTGAAGCCTTTAATTGTGCTTTTATTTCTCAAGGAAAGGCAATTTAATTGATTTAATTGAGTTGTGAAGTGTTAATTTCAAAAAGGCATTGTATTTTATTTAAATGCATTTTTAAAATAATGTGTTTAGGGTTAAATAAATTCTAATTGCAAAGTTAGAATTATTCCATACTAAAGGAATTATTTATTTATCGAGGTGTGTATTATTTAATTATGAAAAGCATTACTCTATTGTGTTGTGGGGAAATGGATTAATTTCTAATTGAAAAGAAATATTTGTTTTGAGTGATTTTAATTGTGGAAAAGAATAAAGGGTTTGATATTTTTGAAAATGGGAGATATTTATGAAAAAGGTGTTATTTCATTTTGATTATGTAATTTTTCAAATGAAGAGCAAAAATTGGGAATTTCAAAACCCTCTTTTGGAAGAAATTGGATTTGCTCATACCGAGAGATCACTTGGTCGGATCAGATTATGGTAACAATGAAAAAGATTCCCCTCCTCCTCCATAACTTTAGTTTGAGTCAGGTATATCTCATGTTGAATATGTATTTAGTTTTTATTTAGCAACTTTTATTTTGTAGAAAATATTATTTTTGGAAAATTGAATTTCTTACCCAAACCCTATCAAAATTTTATAAAAATGAAATGTTTTGTTAAAAGTGTGTTGTTGGGTAAATTTGGAACAAGAGGGTATATTTGTATTTTTAGTTTATAGATTTCTTGGAATGCATGAAAAGTGCATGAATTTCCATGTTTTGACCTATCTAAAATTGTTAAAAAAATTATGCGAGTGGAGAATATTATTGTTGGGTTAATTTAGAACAAGAGGGTGTTTTCAGAATTTTGTTTTTCTTTGTAAGTCAAAAGTTGATTTTTTTGGGTCAAGAGTTTTGGGAAGGATGCTTCGGGATCCATCAATGGTGGACCTTAGATATTCCTAGAGTTATTTTATTTTATTTTATAAATTTTTGAGAAATGTTGAATGTTGTATGTTATGTGGAATGATGTATTCTCCCATATATTTAATTTTTTAGTTACATTGGGAAGAATGCATTTAGGGGTAAAATACCTTTTTCTATTTTTGGGTACCTTGAAGGAGGAAGCCCTTGCTTGTGAGTTTTGATTGTTCCCAACTCATTGGATGATGCTGGATGTAAGGAGTGCACTGAAGAACTGCCCCTTGAGTCTGTTTTGAATGAAAAGAATGGTTGTTGTACACCTTGAGTCTCTCATATGTGAGTGGTGGATGTACATCTTGAGGTTCTTATGTGTGAGTGGAGGACATGTACCTTGAGGCACTTTTGTGAGAGGTAGATGTACATCTTGAGGCTCTTATGTGTGAATGGAGGATGTGTACCTTGAGGCTCTTATGTGAGTGGCAAATGTGAACCTTGAGGCTCTTATGTGTGAGTGGAAGATGGGCACCTTGAGGCTATGTGCATGAGTGGTGGCATCCTGACCTTAAGGCTCTTATGAGAGTGAAACATCCTAACCTTGAGGCTCCTATGAGAGTGGTGGCATCATTTGTTAGAACAAAAGAATATGCTAAGAGGGGGTGAATCAGTATATATCAAAATTCATTCTTGTTAACATTATCAATCAAAACTTCTAACTACTTTAACTAAAAGATCAATAAATTAAACTAATTAAAGAACAACACATAAGCACACAATCACTACACCAGATTTATGTGTGAAACCCAAGAAGGGAAAAACCACGGTGAGCAAGCTGTTGGCAAGAGACACTATATGGATTCATGAATGTTGTCATTGATGGCAACAACGTTCATCCCACACATCCGCAAGACATGGTGTGTCTCTACCAGAAGTCAGAGTGAAGAATGTTGTGGTCCGGTAAATAAGAACAGAGCAGTCAATAAGGTCCGACAAACAGGTCCGGATCTCTCAGAGGAAGTATCTTGGTGAAGTACGGATTTGGGGAAGTCAAGAAGAGTATCTTAACTGATAGATTCCAAGGTTTGAGCCTCCAGTGTGGAAAGGACAAAGAGATATGAATGCTTGAGTGTTGGGTTCC
This sequence comes from Cunninghamia lanceolata, assembly GCA_027924645.1. Lineage (NCBI taxonomy): Eukaryota > Viridiplantae > Streptophyta > Pinopsida > Cupressales > Cupressaceae > Cunninghamia > Cunninghamia lanceolata. The sequence goes on along the minus strand of BSBN01000071.1, from coordinate 3,451,980 downwards.
CAAGTAACAGTATGAATAGAGGAAGAACTGTCTAGCAGAGCATCAGATATCATTCCGGATGTGTTTATGATATTGGTAAAGGTTATTAAGGCATAAGTTATGATTGGCTGACATGTTTGATGACTTCTACAAGTATATGCTTGATCCGCATTACTTGATGTGCAAGGATTCAGCTGACAGATCAGAGTTTGTGAAAAGATTGACTATTCCGGGTGCTGACTTGAAAAGTGATGAAATCACTTGTGTGGATATATATAAGATGGATTTAGTTGTGAAAGGTGTTGTTGTTGTAGATGATGTACGAATAAAAGTAGAAGTGCAGAGGAGAAGCAGTAAGGAAGATCCGGTATGTGAAAGGAAAGCAGCATAAAGAAGAGGAAAGATGAAGTGTAGCAAATTAGTGTACTGAGCCTAACCGGAACTGAACTCTAGCATATGCAGATGCTCCAAATTAGTTCAAGTATTGTATAACACTCTTTTGTAGACAGTGAGTCTCTTGTAGGCAGTGTGCCTCTTTGTGAGCAGTGTGCTTGGGCAGTGAGCCCTAATTGGCAAGTGCCATTTTGTTCTTTCTTATTCTTCTAATAGAGAATAATTCTTGGGTTAATCACCTTGTGGTTTTCTCCCTTAACAGGGTTTCCACATCAAAAATATTGTGTCATGTGTATTTCCATTTCATGGTTATGTTTGCTTGTTGAATTAATGCTGCATTAATTATCAAGAAAGTTCAAAAAGAAAAAATAATTAGGATAACCGATTCACCCCCCTCTTAGTTATCAACAATTGGTATCAGAGCCAAGTTCCTCCTAACAGAGTCTAACAGCTTGAGGAAGATCTAGGAATTTAAATGGATGCATATGGATTAAGGGAGCAACTCAAGACTACCCTTGATGATCTTGAACAGTCAAACTCTAAAGTCAATGAATTGAAGGAAAGACTCAAACAGGCTGATGATTTCATGAGAGAACTCAAAGACAAATTAAGTCTCTCTATGAAAAAGAGAAAGGAGTTGCTTCAGTAATTGGCAAGACAAGGTGAAGCAAATGATGCAAATGAAGAGCTGAATGAGAAAACCAAGTTATGTGAAAAGTTATCAAAAGAAATCATTATGGTAAGACATGAAATGGAATCAGGAGTTATGAAGTTTACCCAAGAGATTGAAGAGAAAAGAAAAATTGAAGATAATCTAAGACAATCTCTCAAGGAGAAATCAGAAGATTGCCACCAGATGGATAGAATTATCAGACATCTTGAATCTGATCTTGAAGATGCTAAAGAAAAGGAAGAAAAACTTGAGGATCAAATTGTCTCTCTCAAAAGGGATCTTCAAACAGCAAATGAATATAAATAGAAATTCAAGATAAGTTCTGCTCAACTTGAAGTTCTTCTTGGAAGTCAAAAGAGGGTAGATGACAAGTGTGGTTTGGGATATGAGAAAGGAGAAAGCTCCGGATCCGGTCAGAAGAATTTTTTATCAGAAAATCCAAGGAATAGGCCTAGAAGACCTCTGGTAAGACAGCCCAATGCTCAAAGATATCCATCCTTCAATGGATACTGCCACAGCTGCAATCACTTTGGTCACAAAGCTAATCAGTGCAGAAAGAGAATGAATTAGACTAATTCATCCTTCTCCGGACAATGTTTTAACTACAAAAGGTATGGTCACAAATCTCATGAATACAAAAATATGCAAATGAACAAATCATTCAATGGTAGATGCTTTGCATGCAATAGAATAGGTCATATGGCTAATCAATGCAGATCAAGAGGATATCAATCAAATATGCAGAGAAATGTTGTTTGCCAAATTTGCAATAGATCTGGTCATATTGCAAAATTCTGTAGAAGCAAGAATCAAGACAAAAGAGGTCCGGTATATCATAATCAGAATCAAGATAAGGGTAAATAAAAAGTGAATGCAGATGAAATTAAAAGTGAGATGAACAAGATTTGGGTGAAGAAAAGTATAGAGAATGTAGAGGATGGATCCGCACCAAACTCTGGTGCTGATATTCCTTCCAAAAATTAAAAAGTGAGCTCTGGCTCAGGGGGAGACACAAAGAAAACCTTGTTCTCCCAGCCAGTCAATTAGTGCCGGAACTGGCACAAGAAGAGTTGCAGATTGAAGGATTATAAGGGAAGCATCCAAACAAACTGTGGTTAAGATTTGGAGGATCCGCAAGATGTTTAAAGATCAGGATTGATCTGGTTCTTCAAGTCATCTGAATAAGGCAAACCAGAATAACTTAGGTCGAGCATTTATTGCAACCTGACATTAGGGTTTGCAGAGCAATATAAGGATTTTCTCATTAAGCATTTGTTCATTCTGCACTCAAGAAGAAAAGAAAAGGAGCTCTGCAAACAACTTCTCCCAAAAGATCAAGACGATTCTTCATACAGCTCAATCTGGATTTCATCATGTGCCCTAAAACTGCGTAAAAGGTATTTTTCGTTCTTGATATCCTTCTGTAAGATTGTTTGATGATGGCTACTCCGAATATAGTGAAGATTTCTGATAGACCTCGGCCCACATTTAAGAAACATCCATACAAATCATTGGAGGTAGATCCCCTAGGAGCATTCTCTAGTGTTCCGCATGGCGTTTTGTACACATAAGACATTAGGGTTTACATACATGCAAATATTGAAGAGTTTGGGCAATTTAGACTAAGAGTCATCTATCACAAACAATTGATAGATGATGCTTTTGAGCTTAAACCAGAATATAAGGGCATCCAGGAGAAGCATTTTGATCAGTTCATTCATTTCCCCTACTTTGAAGAAGATGAATGGGTCCGGTATGTATTAAGTAGGGTGCATGATAACTTCCTATGGCTAAACAGACCTTGCAAGATCACAAAGGAGGCAATTAGGGCAGTAACTGGTTTATACTCCTCCAGAGGGATACCTGTCCTCAAATATGTCAAAAATAACATTGTAACTGAGGTCACCAGATCAAAATTTGATAAAAGGGCAATGACCATTGAAGATATTACTGACCTGGACATCAAGTTTGCATCTATGATAATAGGATACAAGATATATCACTCCAGTAGGGAGAACTCAGTATCCATAACTACAGTATATACTGCCTATGAGATGCTAAGAAAGAATACAGAATATGATCTCTATGAACTTCTTCTGATCCAATTAATGGAAAACATACAAAAGATCAAAAAGGACAAGAAGAACTCTTTTAAATATGGTGCACTAATATTATGTTTGTTTTTCTACTTCATGAATGAGCTACCCAGATCAAATGGATGGGTATGGCAAAATGACAAACCAGTAGCAATTCAGATCAGAGACTATTTGCATGGGCTTGGGGATGCTAAAGCAAGAAATATAGCCCTGTGGGGATATTTCAAGATCTTTCAGAGCATGATGCAAGCAAGAGAAAGAATTCCCCAGTCTCTTGTTGAGAAATGCAAAGACACAGTATGCTTTATGGTAGAGATAGATCAATGCCTAATGGAGGTAGTAGAAACAAGAACTGTGTGGATCATGCCGATGGGGTATGAAGTTGATGAACAAATTGTAGAGCTACATGTTCAGCACATGCTTAGTCAGCTAAAGGACCCAAAGGCAGAAAGGTTTGGAACCTTTGAAGAGCTGAGTATAAAAGTTCATGTGGAACTCAAACAACCGAAAATGAAGAGGAAAGTAAGAAAAGAATTTGAAGAAATTGCAAAAGGCTTAGGCATCCCAAAGGAGGCACTTGATGCCAATAGGGAAAAGAGGCAAAAGGCTGAGGAAGAGAAGAAAGAGGCAGAAAAGGGAAGCAAGGAAAGTGCTCCAATAGAAACCTCAACCTGGACCAGATCATCAAAGAGACCTACACCTGTCACCGCCAAAAGCTCAAGAACATCAAAACCAGAAGTCCAGGCATCCGGCAAAGGAGAGAAAAGATCAAAGACAAAAGCCACTCAAAGAGATGAAGAGGAAACCGAATCTGATGAGGGGATAAAGGAATTAAAGAAGCAGAAGAAGAAAGGATCCGGTAAAACTTCCACAGGTCAAGACAAGGAAGAAATGGCAGAGGAATTTGTTGAAAAGCCCACCCTGTCTTTAGAAAGTGTAATCAAATCAGTCACTGTGGATGGAAACCTTCAACCAATGGCTGAATTCTATGATGATTACAATGAGGCTGACCAAAAGATCTTGCAGGAAGCTACCATCAAGTATATGAACATATACAATAAGGCTTTCATTGAAATTATATCTCTTATTCCTAAGAGCCTAGAAAAGGAGTTAGAAATGAGAAAGACCAATGCCATGGCAAAAGACTTTGAGATCCGGGAACAGCTAGCTATTCAGCTATATCCTTCAATCATTCCCAAGATAATGAATATGGTATTCAAAGATTGCAAGGATGAGTTCAGGAGCAAAGCAAGGATGAATCAACTTATGCTTGGTGAGACTGACAAAGTAGCCAAGGACACAAAAGAGATCCTCTGGAAGGCCTTCAAAAGATTTAATCTTCCTACTATAGAGGACTTGGGTACTAATCCCTCGACTACAAATGTTGTAGAAGAATCTACTGAGAAAATGACAGAAGAGGTGGGCCCTGAACAGACTAACTTTTCTCCTCCGGTTTCCCCTACAATCTCCAGATCTAAAGAAGAAGAAAGATTACAGGAGAAAGAAGCAGAGGTGAAGGAAAAAGAAAATACCAGTGATAAAAATGTAGAAGGAGAGAAAACTCCAAGTGATAGCTCTAAGAATGCAAAAGAAAAGAAAAATCTATCTCCGGCAAGAGACACTGCAAAAACTATCCAAGAATTCTTGAATAAAGAATCAATGGAGATTGATGAACCAGAGCTTCTACAAGGACCATTTAATTTTGATTCTCTTTCTCCGGTACAGACAATGAAGATAGCTTCATTTGCTAATGCAAAGGCTAAAGCAAAACTCCTAAAGTCTCACATGGAAGACTGTGAGCTGATAGAAGCTGCTTCCGGAGTGCTAGAAAAGATTATGCCATCATTTCAGAAGGATCCCATAGCCTCCTCATCCGGTAATCTCAAAACTCTAGTCAATAGTGTTAGCACACATTTTGATTCACTAGAGAAGTCAGTAGAAGATAAGGTCTAGAAGGAATTTCTTGCAAAAAGATTATTAGAGGTATAAGGGTTGATAATTAATGATAGGAGAAATATGAATATTGGGATAAAGAGCTTAGAAAATGCTCTTAAAGATGGCAGAGAAATATACAAATTTTGTTTATCATGGTCCAAAGCAACAGTGGAGATTGAGAAGAAAATAAAAGAACAAGAGGATAAACTACTAAGTTTGTCTCAAAGTTTTGATCCTCTCTCTTCCTCCATAGTAAATCAAGAGTGTCAGACTATTGCAATCACAAATGCAATAAAGAATTTTGAGAAGGAAAGGAAGAACATAATTCGCCGAATGGGTGAACTTAGAAGGATCATTATCCCTAAGTTACAGGCCATGCATGAGGCCATAAGTGATGCTCAGACTACCGCCCGGACCAATGATCTGACAGATCTTTAGAGGGCTGAAGCTTTTGCGTTCCTATTGAGTGGTCACATCTCAATATTGGATAGAATGAAGCAAAGTTGGGCTGCAGAACTCATCCAATTGAAGACATCTTTTGCAGACATTCTTCAATTTTTGTGAGTATGTAATATACGGCTAAGTATAGTTAAATTTTTGAAAATTTTGGTATGCGGACCCTACCCTTTGCCATTGATGTCAAAGGGGGAGTGAGGAGTAGTGAAAAATGAGGAATCCAACTAAGGGGGAGTTCCGAAAAATGTATATAAAAACAGAGCATCAGCCAAGGGGGAGCATAGTGTAAACACTTAGTCATTTTTCACTAAGTGTTGCCATCAATGCCAAAGGGGGAGATTGTTGGCAAGAGACACTATATGGATTCATGAATGTTGTTATTGATGGCAGCAACATTCATCCCACACATCCGCAAGACATGGTGTGTCTCTAACGGAAGTCAGAGTGAAGAATGTTGTGGTCTGGTAAACAAGAACAGAGTAGTTAGTAAGGTCCGACAGACAGGTCCGGATCTCTCAGAGGAAGTATCTTGGTGAAGTGCAGATTTGGGGAAGTCAAGAGGAGTATCTTGACTAATAGATTCCAAGGTTTGAGCCTCCGGTGTGGAAAGGACAAAGAGATATGAATGCTTGAGTGTCGAGTTCCCAAGTAACAGTATGAACAGAGGAAGAACTGTCTGGCAGAGCATCAGATATCATTCCAGATGTGTTTCTGATATTGGTAAAGGTTATTAAGGCATAAGTTATGATTGGCCAACATGTATGATGACTTCTACAAGTATATGCTTGATCTGCATTACTTGATGTGCAAGGATTCAGCCGACAGATCAGAGTTTGTGAAAAGATTGACTATTCCGGGTGCCGACTTAAAAAGTGATGAAATCACTTGTGCGGATATATATATATAAGATGGATTTAGTTGTGAAAGGTGTTGTTGTTGTAGATGATGTACGAATAAAAGTAGAAATGCAGAGGAGAAGCAGTAAGGAAGATCTGGTATGTGAAAGGAAAGCAACATAAAGAAGAGGAAAGATGAAGTGTAGCATATCAGTGTACTGAGCCTAACCGGAACTAAACTCTAGCATATGCAAATGCTCCAAATCAGTTCAAGTATTGTATAACACTCTTTTGTAGATAGTGAGTCTCTTGTAGGCAGTGTGCCTCTTTGTGAGCAGTGTGCTCAGGTAGTGAGCCCTAATTGGCAAGTGCCATTTTGTTCTTTCTTATTCTTCTAACAAAGAATAATTCTTGGGTTAATCACCCTGTGGTTTTCTCCCTTAACAGGGTTTCCACGTCAAAAATATTGTGTCATGTGTATTTCCATTTCATGGTTATGTTTGCTTGTTGAATTAATGCTGTATTAATTATCAAGAAAGTTCAGAAAGCAAAAATAATTAGGATAACTGATTCACCCCCCAGTTATCAACACAAGCTGCTTGGATCTATTGTCCAAATCCAACCTCACAAATAAAGAAAAATAGGATTACAATATTATGAATGGGCTACAACCCAAACAAGGATGCAACTCCCTAAAATACAATTCAATAGCACTTAGAGAATGAGGCTACAACCCCTGGATGTTACATTCAATAGATCTTACTAAAAAAAACACCTCCTCATTATCCACACATTTCACTTTGTCACATTACTTCACTTTCTCTACACAATGAATCTACTACCTCCAACACACCTTCACAAACATACTCACATCTATTATCCCATCTTCGCAGACACTAACACACTCATTGCATCCTCAACAAAGAAGATCTTTCATTTATACCTTCTGCAAATTTCAAAATCATTCTCCCATGTCGGCCAAGATGAAATGTGTAATCATGAAACGTGCAAGGCCACACCAAGTCGACATCCAAAAGATGTAGAAAATAAATGTGATTTAAGCCAAGTGATATCTTGGACCTATTATTCATTAGCACATTCTTCCATGAAGGCACACACTTCAAATCATTTGGCGAGAACATCAAAAACACATGAAGTCGGCCCAACAAACACTTATTCTTCCATATAATAGCTCTAGACCTAAAGTGTTACTGGAGGGATCAATTAACATCATGCAGATCATCACACAAACAACATAATACTTTCACAAACCTTCTCAAGCAATCCTTCTTCTAAAATATATGTTTTCTTTTTGGTGCAAACAAACAAAAATTGAGTCTGGTATCACAAACAAACTTGAACACACAGTCTTGAGATAGAGCATTGAAAAACCAACTTCTGGTGCTCTTCCACACCTAAAACCTAAATTGAATCATCCAAATGAATATCTAAATTCATCCTCCAAACATCAAAGCCAAAAGATAAACTGCGGTGAAATGTGGTGGCTTCTACTTTCTCCTCCAGACAACCTTATTCAGCAGGAAGATGTGTCTTTATTCTGCTGACCCTGGAGAACCTCTACAGTACACCTTAGCAACTGAAACTTGAATATTACCATTGTCTCATCTGTAAATGATCAACCTTCAAACTGCAAGACCTCAACTTCAATAGTGGAGAAATATAGAGAATTTCCTGGACACATCCTAACTGCAACAACTCTGAACAAATTATCTTCACACTATGAGCTCTAAAAACTTTTGTGTTAATCTTCAAGATCTAAAATCAAGAATATACAACCTTCACATATGTCTTTGACAAACTCCCAAATCACAAGGCCAAACCATCAAATCTGGAGGAATGCAGAGCATTCTCCCAATCTTATTCTATGCAAACATTGTGCCTTTGACAACTTGAATCTTTCTTTCAAAATTAAAGTATATAACAAAAACACACTCTTTTCTCAAACTAGAAATCTTCATGTTAGCACAATCTTTGTCTATGAACTTTAGGAGATAGGGTACAATTGTGTACAAAGTATATGAAATTCATCATCTTACCCTTCTCATCACAACTTCTCAAATCCATCTTCTTTGTATTTTTCACGAGCTTTGATCCATCTTCTTTGTCTTCTTCATAGGATTCCTTTGACATTACTTCTACTTTACTTTACTTCCGCCCTTCTTCGTTACAACACTACAAACAACACTCTTGATCCTCACACTATTGACATCAATGACAACACAAGTGTAACAATGTCCCCCTTTGGTATTGATGGCAACACTTGACCTGATATACAATTTTCTCCCCCTTTGACATCAAGGACAAAGGGCTAGTGGTCTCCTTTTGAACTAATCTTCCTTTAGCTCCCACTGTCTACATTCTTGTTGATTTCTCTTTCACCGCTCCTCACCTGTCAATTGCACCTGAATAATCAAATATTTTTATCTTTCAAAACATCTTGCCTACCTGGTCCTGCTTAGAGGTAGCCACCATCAATCCAGGGATAAAAATATATCTTGAACTACTCCCCCTTGATAGATGCACCATCTATGCATTTAGTTAGGAGGGGCAACAACCCCTAACTTGTGTCTGAGATACTCAAAAGTATCCTTAGAAAGTGCCTTGGTGAAGATGTTTGCAACCTGATCCTTTGTAGGCACATACTCCAATATGACTTCTTGATCTGCAACTTTCTCTCTCAAAAAGTGATACCTAATAGATATTTTCTTGGTTCTAGAATGCATCATTGGATTCTTTGAAATATGGATGGCACTTGTATTATCACAAATAGTGGGAATAGGTTCATCATATACAACCTTGATATCCTTCAATGTTTGTTTCATCCACAACACTTGGGTGCAGCAAGCAGCTATTACAATATATTTTGCCTCTGTAGTTGATAGGGACACTGAATCCTGCTTTTTCCTAATCCATGAGACCAATTTGTCCTCCAAAAAGAAAGCTCCTCCACTAGTACTTCTTCTATCAGCAACAGTGCTAGCCCAATTTGCATCAGTATAAGCACTTAGGGAAAATTCATCACCCTTTTGATACCACAATCCATGTTCTAGAGTACTCTTCAAGTATCTAAATATTCTCTTGACTGCCTTAACATGTGTTTCCTCAGGATCAACTTGAAACCTTGCAACCAAACACACAGCTTGCATAATGTCAAGCCTTGATGTTGTTAGATATAGTAGGCCCCCAATCATAGACCTATACTGAGTTTGATCAGCTTCAGGTGTCTCATCATCTTCACTTAAGTGGCAACTAGTTGCCATAGGAGTACTCATAGGTTTGCAATCTTCCATCTAAATCTCTTCAACATTTCCTTAACATACTTTTCTTGAGAGATAAAGATGCCATCATTTGATTGAGAAATTTGAAGTCCAAGAAAGAATGATAGATCTCCTAACATAGACATTTCAAATTCTTTTTGCATCTATCCTGCAAATATTTTCCACCTCCCATCATATCCACAAAAGATTATATCATCAACATACACAAAAATAATTAGAATTTGTTCACCTTCAGTCTTGATGTAAAGGTTACTATCTGCGGTACCTTTCTTGAAACCCTATTGGAACTTAATTACTTGTCCAACCTTGCATACCAAGCCCTAGGGGCTTGTTTGAGACCATACAGAGCCTTCTTGAGTCTACATACCATGCCGGGATCTTCTGATAACTAAAAACCATCTGGTTGTTCTATGTAGACCTCTTCTTCTAAGTCACCATTCAAGAAAGCAAATTTGGCATCCATCTGATATACCTTAAATCCCTTATGTACTGCAAAAGCAAGAACCATTCTGATTACTTCCATTCTTACCACCGGAGAAAATGTCTCCTCATAGTCATGTAATGTCAGAAAATGTCCCCTTGGGGGCTTTTCTCTCAAAAGGTTTAGCTCCTAAGTCTTTAGTGTGCATTTAGGACATCTTGCATCATAATTCAACATCCCGATGGAATGAACCTTGGGTATCAGGACCAATGGGGCCTAGGGGGACCCCTTGAACCTAACCCTACCCAAAATAGAGGGAGGACTTGGGTGATCGTGCCCTAGTCCTACCCTATTTTGGGTCAAGCCCAAATTTCTAGTGTCAGTTTATGACCGTTACTTGGTCCCTAGGTCGACATGGTAAGTTTGAATTTAGGAAATCTTGGTGGGAATGTTTGTAGTTGCATATAAAAGTATCTTTACACATTCATTTGTAAACTAGATGATTACTAGCAAGCTATTGTGTTCTAAAAGTGATTCAAGGCTTTTATTGTGTTGCAAGAGCAGATTTGTGTTGTCTATGTGTTTGTGTTTGTAGATTTGAGCATCCATCTCCTCATGGAATGAAGAGCTTCTTCCTCTCATGAGATATTCACTACAAGGTGACATCTATTATGATTATTAAGCATTTATCATTTGGTTTTTGCCTCTGCCTCCCTAGGCACACACTCTCTATCTGACAACGATGTTTAGAAGACTTGAATGTCTCTTCGGGGCTTGACTGAGGCAAGCCTCTAAACACCACAACCCCCTCCCAAATTTTTCATGATTGCAGGTTACAAGTTGGAGTTGCAGACAAAGTGAAGTTGCAGGAGGGTACAATAGAGTGTCGGGATTGCAAATTAGTGAAAGAAATAGCTCCCTGGACTAGGGCACCCACTCATTAGTCCTTGAAGTTCTGCAACAAGAAAATCTCTGGTACAGTAGATACAGGTTGCAGACCTTATTTCTAGATCTCGACAAAAAGTAGGGCCTTAGACTTGGGCACCTGCTCTTTAGTCCTTGACTATTCCACTTTAGAACCTCAAAAATCACTGCACAATTATTTATCATTTTGCATCTTTCTGTAGCAGCATTTTCTGATATTCATCTATTTGCTGTTGTATTTGCATAATTAGGGTTTTAAGGTATAACTGAGCATAAGAGAATATAATTGGCAATTAAATCATAAAATCCAAGTTTCCCTACATCTCAATAGTGACCTAGGGTATGATAGTACATTGCAACTTGACCCTAGCTCCTTAAATGTAAGGGTGAAAAGAGGATATATACACAAACTACCAAAAACTCATATATCCAAATTTTACCCATTACAAGTCAATACCTTCAACTTGTAAATATCCTTTGCAAACCAACCTTTCTTCATTCCTGACCACTTCTCCATCTTCATTCAACTTGTTCCTGAAAAACCCATTTTGTTCCTATTACATTCTTGTTTGCAGGCCTTGGTACCAACTCCCAAGTCTAATTCTTTTCTATTTGGTTCAATTATTCTTCCATGGCTTGTATCCATCCTTCATCTTTGTTCACCTCATTAAAGTTTGTAGGTTCTATTCTTGATAGTAAAGCAAAGGTTACCTATTCATTTGTTCTTGCATATCTTCTTCTTGTCTGAACTCCTTCATTCTTGTCTCCAATCATTTGATCTTCTAAATGATTCTTTTGAATATACTTGACTAGAGTCTTAGCAGTCTTCTCTAGAGTTTCTTACTTTTCCTCAACTTCTGCAACTTCCTCTGTGCAGGCAGGTTCATCTAACCAACATTCCTCTTGCTCAACTAAATTTTGATGTGATTCTTCATCCACTCTTAAATTTGCATTCTCAACTATCTTCCTTAGTCTTTTATTGTAGCATTTATAGGCTTTATTGGTAGTTGAGTACCCAAGAAAAATACCTTCATATGCTCTTGAGTTAAATTTTCCCAAACCTTCTTCATCTCTTCTGATGTAGCATTTGCTTCCAAAAATTTTGAAATGGATGGATGTTACAAGTCTTCCATTCCAAAGCTCATAAGGGGTCTTAGTGTTGTGTTTTCTTAGTTGTCACCTATTGAGAATATGGACTAAAATATAAATTTCTTCTTTCCAATATATATTAGGTAGTTTAGCTTCACTCAATATTGTCTTGGCCATCTCCTAGATAGTCCTATTCTTTCTCTCTGCAACACCATTCTGCGGAGGGGTTCTAGTAGCTGCATAGTGCCTTTTGATTCCATGTTTTTGACAAAAATCTTGTAGGTTTTTTGTCCTAGTTGATCCACACAAGTCTGTATGAACCAGATCCAAGGGCCTTGTAGTAGAATATTCCTTGGACTTGAAAGTTATCCTTGTCTACTTCCCAATCTGACATTCCTTGCATATTGTTCTTGCAGACTTGACGATCTTTGGCATGTCCCTTACTGCTTTCATGAAACTAATCTTCACTAGATTGGCAAAGTTGATGTGCCCCATTTTCGTATGCCACGACTAGCATTCATTTGTTTGCCCTAAAATACAAGTCCTCTCATTAACCCCTTTCAGATTATACAAGTTGCCTTGTGTCTTAAAGCCTTCTGCCACCAATTTTGTAGATTTTGCTCTTCTGATTTCACACCCTTGATCATGAAATGTGAGATTATATCCTTTGTTGCACATTTGACTTACATTGAGAAGATTATGCTTAAGACCTTCTGCATAAAGAACATCATGTGTCTGAGACTTTCCATCAATGCTTATAGTGCCTTTTCCAGTGATCTTTGCAGAATTTGTTATCTCCAAACCTAATAAATCCACCATTCCACTTGCCAAGATTGATAAACTTGCTCTTATCACTTGTCATGTGATTTGCACATCCACTATCTATCACCCAGAGATTGGTTTACCCTTGAGCATGAAATTTTATTTGGACAATCATTGAGTTCTCAACTCCATTGTCATCCTCCTTTTCTTGCTTAGTGACAACAGTTATTTGAGATTCTAAATTTTCAAGACCATTCTTATAATACCTTTCTATGTGTCCAAACTTGTTGCAAATTTGACATACCACATTTGCATCCACAAAAGAAGCAAGAGAATTTCTACTTACAAGATTTCTACTTATTTTAGACGTGCAATCCATAGCCTTATGCCTAAAAATAAAATAATAACCAAAGAAAACATGATTGAACCTGTTTATAGAGAATGGTCTTGCATGAAGAGATCTTTCTTGAGATAAGATGAGATCTATACACTCTGCATCATCCGGACTTCTAGGTTTCTCCTTCTTCAACTCCTTTTTGAGTAACTAAATTTCTTTTTGAAGCTTTATGCATTCTTTTGCCTTGGCTTCAAGCAGAGCTCTTTGTTCTTTTTTCTCCTTTCTTGCACAATCCAAGTCTTCAAGGGTAGAAACAAGTTCACCTTCAAAGTCAACTTCATATTCTTCTTCATCTGTAGCCTTGTTTGAATTATCTAGGATCACCATGGCCATGAATAGAGATTCTCCTCTATCCTCATCAGATGAGTAGTGATCTACTTCTTCTCTGGAGCTATAGTCTTCTTTTGAAAGAAGGTTCCTCTGAAAATTGTTTCTCTTAAACCCCTTGCTGCTATTTTCACTTTCTCCAAAAGGACATTTAGAGGCATACTGACCAATTCTACCACATTTGAAACATTTGAAAGGTAGCTTACCTTTTTATTTACCTGATTCTCTTTTCATCTTTCTTACAAAATTTACTTCTTCCTCAGCTTCATTGCTTATATCAGATGCTCCTTCATTCTTCACAACATTGAAAGCATCTTCCTTTTGACATGGACTTATGACTTCATTTCTCATTTCATATGCAGTGAGGGATCCAAATAGTTCTACCATGGTGATTTTCTTCAAGTCTTTGGCTTCTTATATTGCAGAAATTTTTGAATCAAATCTATGAGGAAGAGAACTCAAGACTTTCTTTACAACCAATGATTTAGTTATCTCTTCACCCATATTTCTGATTCCATTTATTGTTTCATTTACCCAGTGTAAGTAGCCAGCTATGTTCTCTTCTTCCTTCATCCTCATATTCTCAAATATTATTTTGTAGGATTGCAGTTTGGCTTCCTTTATGGTTTTATATCCTTCAAAGAGACCTTTGAGCTTCTCCCATATCTCCTTTGTTGTCTTGCACCACACAACCTTGACTAACTCTACACTGTTCAAACCACTTAAGTTTGTATTCTTGGCCTTGGCATTATTCTCATAAGCCTTCTTCGCATCTAATTCTATAATGGGATGATTGGGTTCAACATAATTAGTCTCAATCGTCCTCTAGACATCATACCCTAGTGAGGTAAGATAGGATTCAATCCTTACACTCCATAAGTCATAGTTATTTCCATCAAGCATTAGAGCTTTAGAAGAGGACTCCTTCTGAGCCATGTGTTCTATTCCAAGATCTACCTTCAACTATTAGGTTGCACCAAGGAACCTTGCTCTAATACCAATTGTTAAAACACAAGGATATACTGAGAGGGGGGGTAAATTAGTACATATCAAAACTCATTTCAGTTTAACATTAACAATCAAAACTTCTAATTGCTTTAACCAGAATATCAAAAAATTAAACCAATTAAAGCACAACACATAAGCAAACAGTCACAACACTAGATTTACGTGGAAAATCCAAGAAGGGAAAAACCACAATGAGCAAGCTTCTTGGATCTACTGTCCAAATCTAGCCTTAAAATAAAGAAAAAATAGGATTACAATATTATTTATGGGCTACAACCCAAAGGAAGCTACAACTCCCTGAAATACAATTCAATAGCACTTATAGAATGAGGCTACAACCTCTAGATGTTACATTCAATAGATCTCACTGAACAAAACACCTCTGCATTATCCACACACTTCACTTTGTCACAAAACTTCACTTTCTCTGCACAACGAACTCTACTACCTCCAACACATCTTCACAAACATACTCACATCTATTCTCCCATCTTTGCACACACTCATTGCATCCTCAACAAACAAAATCTTTCATTTATACCTTCCGCAAATTCCAAAATCCTTCTCCCATGTTGGCCAAGATTAAATGTGTAATCATTAAACGTGCAAGACCACACCAAGTTGGCATCCAAAAGATGTAGAAAATGAATGTGGTTCAATCCAAGTGATAACCAAGGCCTACTTCATTAGCACATTCTTCTAAACAGGCGCACACTTCAAATCATTTGATGGGAACATCAAAAACACATGAAGTCAGCCCAACAAACACTTATTCTTCCACATAATAGCTCCAGACCTAAAGCGGTATTGAAGGGGTCAATTAACATCATGCAAATCATCACACAAGCAACATAAGACTTTGACAAACCTTCTCAACCAATCCTTCTTCTGAAATATATGTTTTCTTTATGGTGTAAACCAACAGAAACTAAGCCTAGTATTACAAACGAGCACTGAACACACAGTCTTGAGATAGAGCATTGAAAAACTAACTTGTGGTGTACTTCTACACTTGAAACCTGAATTGAATCATCCAACTAAATATCTGAACTCATCCTCTGAACATCAAAGTCAAAAGATAAACTGCGATGAAATGTGGTGACTTTTGCTTTCTCTTCCAAACAACCTTAGTTAGCAACAAGATGTGTCTTTGTTCTACTGATTCCAAAGAACCTCTTTAGTACACCTTAGCAACTAAAACATGAATATTACCATCTTCTCATCTATAAATGATCAACCTTCAAACAACAAGACCTCAACTTCAATAGCAAAGAAATGCAGAGCATTTCTCAGACGCATCCTGATTGCAACAACTTTGAACAACTATCTTCACTTTATGAGCTCTAAAAACTTCTATGTTAGTCTTCAAGCTCTGAAATCAAGAATATACGACCTTCACATATGTCTTTGACAAACTCCCAAACCACAAGGCCAAACCATCAAATGTGGAGGAATGCAAAGCATTCTCCCGAGCTTATCCTATGCAAACTCCAGTGCCTTGGACAACTTGAATCTCTCTTTCAAAACTAAAGTATATAACAGCAACAAACTCTTTTCTCAAACTAGAAATCTTCATGTTAGCACAATCTTTGTCTATGAACTTCAGGAGATAGGGTACAATTGTGTACAAAGTATATGGCATTCATCATCTTACCCTTCTCATCACAAGTTCTCTGATCCATCTTCTTTGTCTTCTTCACAAGCTTCCTTTAACATTACTTCTTCTTTACTTTACTTCTAGCCTTCTTCATTACAACACTACAGAAAACACTCCTGATCCTCACATTGTTGACATTAATGACAACACAAGTGCAACATCCTTACCTTGAGGCTCATATGAGAGTAGCGATACCATTATTGATATGCTTGTTGTTAAGTGTTATTATGTCTTGTGCATTGATTGGTGTGTGTGACATATGTTGCCTTTATGCTCTTTGTGGTGTGAGTAGTTATATGTGCTTTGTGAGTACCAGTGATGCAATTGTTACCTTATTGTACTTATGTGTGATTGCATCTTGTGACTCTTGTGTGAGTGATGTGTATGAGACATTTGTACTTGTTTGAGTGTTTTCCTTGTGACTTTATGCATTCCTTGGATTGGTGCGAGATGGCCATGATAGCGGGTTTTCCATGATCATCTTCTCCATAGCTCAGGGGTTGCCTAGAGTGGCATAGTCATCTATTGCACTCAATGATGGTAATATGGTAGGGTGGTGGGTAACATTTCCCTATTGGTCCTCGAGAAGATCTTTTTGGAGCTGGGTGAGTTGTATGTTCATTTTGGGACATTTGACTATATTGTACTATATGCCTGCGAGGCCATTTCAAAGTTGGTTTATTATGATGTATATTTATGGTTTGTATATTTTATTCATTGGAGTGTGATCTTGCCATGTTTGGAAAGTAGCCTCTGTCATGTTATATTTTTATGATGTTGTTTGGTTAGAAAACAAATCATGTTTTAGATAGAATTTATCATTTTGTGACTTTATCTCATGTGTTGGAAATAGTTAAATGAGGATGTTGGAGTCCTCCATCTTGTATGCTATACTTCTACTATGTTATGTTTATTGATTGGGATGTATTGTTCCCACATTATGATTGATGTTTTCATGTTTAGTTTTGGCCCGATTCGGCATTGGTGTCAAATGAGCATGGCATTTTGTATGGGATTATCTGGGCTATAATTCTATATTTGAGTTATTTCATACTTTTGATGTTAGATATCATGTATTTTAAGGTTATTGAGTGGATGCCTCATGGTTTGGATCCTTGTGGTTGTACCATTTCGGTGAGGTCTCGTAGTCGACCCTCCTTTGGCTTCTTAGTCGTTTGTTGACATTGCTTGGCTTGGTGGCCATCTGTCGATGGTGTTTATTCTTGTCTTTTGGAGAAGCGTGTGTCTTATTGCACCTTCTTTCTAATGCCTTTGTGTGGCACTTGGTAATTTTTTGTGCTTAATGTACAATTGTGACATGCAGATGTTACACTTGCATCACGAAAAATTGGTTCGTCTTGTGTTTGTTCATTAACGTCCTAGTGTAAAAGTTGGGGCATTACAAAAAAATAGAAAATACTTAGAGCACACTTTTATTTGTAAAGGGTAATAAAAAAGTAGATGCATACCATCATCATTTAAAATAAAACTAATATAAAAACCACTTCCTTTAGTTGATCAATAAGATTAAACCAATAAAAACCTAATATCTTCATTTATCTAATTTGATATTTTATTTGCTTAAGATTATTTTATTTTACTTTAGAATTATTTAAGAATTATTTTATTTTATTTATATTGTTTACTTTATTTTTATTTAAAGAGTTATTTTTATTTAGTGAAGAGATTTTATTTTATTTTATTTTATTTACTTAAAAATTATTTTATAGTTTTAATTTGTTTTAAATATATATGGACTGTGTTTTATTTTTTATGTACACCATCATGACACACTGTGTCTTGCTACCACTATAGAATACCTCTCCACCTAATATAATAAAATCAATATAAAAACCATTCTTCCTTAATACCAAGTTTTGAATAAAACTAATGCAAAAACCACTCTTCATTTGTCCAATTTAAATCAAATCAATACAAAATCCATTCTCTTCATTTACTAAATAAAATTAATAATACTAATAAAACTCTATTATAAATAAATGAAGTTAAAAAAATGAAATATTTTCATTTACAATCTGACTTAAGAAAATCAACAACAAAACAATTGATACAATTCTGTTCTAGAATCAACAGAAGTTCCAGGGGCGTGAATACCAGAATAGCAATCAATATGCAGATTTAGAGCATTATAAAATTGGGACTGTATAAAAAATGTCAAAACTGAAGGCAATAAATACTGATCCAAGCCTACTTTCAGTCCACCTTAACATGCTGTGTATCATTGCAAATTAATGTTTAGAAATATGCAATCAAACTTAAAAGGATAATTTTCCCTGGTAAAAAGTGGATATTGTGTCAGCTTAAGTTTTGTAATTGTGCATCAAAACTTTCACCATTTTCATCTGTCATGTGGTTAAGAAAAAAAAAAATTCATTTTTACTGAAAAGTTGTAGATTAATTCGTGAAGATCACTGTTTTAACATGTCTTCTTAATTTTATGTGTTGAAGAAAAGAAAAATTTACATTTACTTAAGGGCCGTAGATCAATTGGTGAAGATGATGGTATGTTTTTTGATTGGACCATCTACCAAGGTTAAAATCCTCAGAGGTATGATCTAATCAGATTGGACCCCTAAATGATTTTGACAGACCAATCCCCCTACTCATGACAGCTTGGCAGAAAAGACAATTTCTACTTTAAATAGTCATATTGATATAATCCACTTATTTCATAAAAAAAGGTCACACTTATAAATATGTGTGCAATTAAAATAGAGAAAAATTCAATCATAAATATGATACAAATAGAATTTTAAATTGTAAAAAATATTACTGTTACAAAAGGAAGATTTCAACTTCAACGGAGAAAAACACAAGGAAATGATTGATTCCTTTACTATCCAGTGCACGTCCAAACCCTGTTTGCAGTACAATGTGTGAAGCCTATGGCATTTCATTGCTATCATGAGACTATGTGGTAGCACATGTTTTCCTTTTCATTGACCCAATTAATATCAGTAGGCTATTTGTATCACCATTTTATATTAGAGAGCTTTGAATTTCACAAACCTCCAAAGGAAATGACATGATAGGTAGATGTGCCACCTTTCAATATCCATTAAGGCCCCCGGGGAGCATGTGAACTTTTAAGGCTCCAAGGACGTCCTTACAGTCGTCCTTGCAAGGTGGACCAATGAGGACCAAGCACACTTATTAAAGAATGCTTTGGAAAGAATTTTGTCTAATATATATATAGAGGAAACTAGGGGCTATTATAACTAAATATGCTTTTGAGTTGGTAATGATTGTTAAAGCACAAAGGTCCTATATATGGATCAAGTAAAGGGTTGAGCATAATCAGCACATGGTTTTGAATTGGAGAGTGGTAAAAAATTTATGTAGTGAATTTAAAATGATGGGTTAAATATAATTAGCACATGTTTTTTAATTAATTGGCAATGAATGTTTCAAAAGTATGAAGTTTGAAGAAGAAATTGCTTTTGGATTTGACTGCGTGTATTCTTTTGTCTCGACATTTTGGGTCACACTCTGTGAACCATCATCAGGAAGAGGATTCTAAAGAATGGGATTGCAGAATTTTCCTCTGACCTCTATGCCTTCATGTTTAGTTGGTAAACCTTGTATTTATTTGGATTACTTGTCTATTCTTTTTATCTTATTTTATTATATTATTATTATATTATTGTTACTTGTATATTTAGTTTTTACTCCTATCCTTCTCTTTTAGTTTCCATACCTCTTCTATTATTGTTTTCTTCTTCTATTTTTATAGGTTTATTAATATTATGATGGTTTTCTTTATTAACTTTAAGGTGTAATATTAACTTAAGTTGTTATATACTTTAAGGTATGATTTTAAGATTTTCTTATTTCTTTTCTTTTTTCTCTTTTCTTTTTATCCTAATATATACCTGCCCTTGTTTTGTTTGTTTTCAGTTTCCCTCCTTATTCACATAATCTTCCTCTTCTTGTGCTATTTTTGTATTATTTGTTCTCCTTTTCTCTATCTTTTCTCACTATTTGAGTTTCTTTACTTCTCTTATAACATTGTTCTTGTTTCTCTTTATTTGTCTCATTAATTTAATACCATTTGATTATTATTGTCTTCACTATTTTAATTTAATTATTATTATTATTACTATTATTATTATTTTATTATTGTGCTATAGTTTAGTAATCCATATCATAAAATAGTGTTTATGTCCATGACAATCTTTTTCCTTTTCTTTTTCTTTTTCTTTTTTCTTTCTTACTCTTTTTACTAATTTGTGTAATTTCCTCCAATTATTTACTTGCCTTTTTATTTCTTATTATAGTATGTTATTGTTGCATTGGTGTCTTGTTGTGACTGGCTAACTTTTTCTAACTCTTGCAACCTCTTTCAACCTAACCCCCTTCTCTCTCTTTATAAGACAATTCTGCAATCCCATTCTTTAGAATCCTCTTCCTGATGATGGTTCACAGAGTGTGACCCGAAACATCGAGACAAAAGAATACACACAGTCAAATCCAAAAGCAATTTCTTCTTCATTCGATGAACTGTGGAAAGCTCATGCCTACTATAGTATGAAGTTTGTTTAGGTATAGATAAACTAGGTATTAAGCACAACTAGGACATGTTTTTAATTGAGAAAAGGGATGCCTTGAAAACAAGAAATTTGTCTATACATGTATAAAATAAGGTGATGACCATAACAAACATTATTTGCTTTTCATTTTTTTTTGTTTTGGTTCACTCATTATTTAAAAAAAGACACATGTTTTGTAGTTGGAAAGTTATAAAATTTCTCATCCTCACTTTGAAATGAAGGGTTGACTATAACTAGCACATGCTTTCCACTTGAAATATAGAAAAATGATGTCACCAAACTTGTACTTGTCTGCTCTGTCTTCTTCCCAGAAATCAACTCTCAAAACTTGTTTCTCTGACCTGCACACACAAAGAGAGGAAAAGGTTGTGCTGTGTTTAAGGGCTTACCTCAATCAAACCTCGTGTTGGTGTTCCCACCTCCACTATAGCAATGATTAGATCCAAAAGTGTGTGCCCTAGGAGGGCAGAGGCCAAATCTGCAACAATATGATGAATAATGAATGATAATGATGATAGTAACCATAAAAAAGATTATCTTAGTTGATGAAGATGACTCAAGATCCAACACCAACAAAGGAGAGTGATGAAGAGGGTGCCAAACTTCCTTCAAAGCCTGCAAACAAACTTCAATAGCATCCACAAGCAGATAACACTTCAAGCATGAAGAATACTCTAGCATAGAACACAATATCACAAGATAATTCCTTCTCATAAGCTCGTGGTCATCTAGGTGTAAAATGAGCTACAACACACATTTAAATATGCACTCCTGCTCACTCACGGCAAATAAAACTTAATTAGGCCGACAAATACAAACTATAGAAGTGTCCTAAGCTGACACTACAAAGTGGGGGTAAAATTCCTAAGTGGGACTAGGGCACTTGGGTGCCCTGGACCTTTAGCCCACAAACTCCGGAAAGTGTCCAATATAGCGGGCTTAGTCCAGTCCTAAGTTGATCTTGTCAGGTTTATTTATCGGGATAAGGATTTTTATCGTTTAAAGCTCAAAAAGGTGTTAAAATAGGTCCTGATTAACAAAGGCCACAAAATAGGTCCAACCAGGAGCTAAACTAAGTGTAAAATGCTAGTGTACACATTTTATGACACTACATTTAGCCCCCACTTTAGTGTGGGTACGAACTTACCTTCGAACCCATACTAAAGGATGGATAAAACACACAAACATAGAAGCCCAAAGAATTCTGCCAAGTTGTGGACTACAAGTAGCCCCCAAACTTAGGATCCTAAGGTTGTAAACACATAAACAAAGAGCTTTCAAACACACAAGACATTGCAACATTAATTCACACATACGTGGAGTACTAAAAGCATATATAGGAATACACATGGAAGACACACAATACACAATGTCTACACACTTAACACGAAGCATACACATAAGACACAAAGCATACGCATAAGTCACAATGAATACATAGAGAACACATGGAAAACATGATGAAGACACATGAAAACATAAGTTGAAACATAATGTAGAAAAGAAGCAAACATAAGAACACACACAGAACAAACACACAAGGCACATGACTACTGACGCTAGCTTGCTCTGTCTCTAGCAGTTATGTGGAAAGAAGTGCCATCATGGATCACACACTAGCAAGGACCACTGAATTACTAGGTCACCACAACAAGTCACATGAATCACACGGGCTAGCCAACTATATTGCGCTAGGTGGCTCATGGATCAAAGAGGAAGCATCACAGGCTAGTGAGGATTGTTGAATCACTAGGTGAGTTCCATGCCAACAGGGAAATATCCAACCAAAAGAGAGCATAGCATGATGTATGCACCCACCTTAAAGTGATTGCTAACTCCTATCATGGAGCAATTGCTTTAAGGTACAACAAGTCATAAAACAAGCAGGAGAGCTTTTCAGAAGCACATGCCCATAAGATATGTGTTTTAAAGAACTACATCGCACCAAGGGGTTGCCCCCACAAAAGGCAAATCAAGGCAATGTCACAGTCATGATACACAATGGCTTGTGTAGTCATAGTATGACACCAAGCATAGCAACAAGGTGCCACATAAATCAAAATGTAAAAGAAGCAATAACTTATACTAAGTAATAACACAAAGGGATCTACTAAACTGGCATTAGTATAGGAATGGTTGTATAATAGGAGATAGCTCAATAGTATATATATATATATATATATATATATAGAACTGTCATCATCCGCCAGCTCTAGTAGAACTATGGAGACAAAGGAAGAAATATCACATGAAATCAACAAATAAACATCCCTTGGGTCAACAAGGGAGAATTCCTAAACATTCTACACCTTGCATCATCTCCAAAAGGACACAACACCAATAAAAATAATGACATATAGAAGAATGATGATACAAATAGAGAGAATGTCACAATGGATTTTGGTCCCTTTGTATCCTTGCACCTACAAGGGTGTCAAGGGTCATCCAAAGAGAGATTAACAACATAACAACAATAATAACACATAAACACAAATAAAGCATCAAGCAACACATCACGGGGGGAACACAATCACATGCACTTATAACAAAGAAAATAAGGTACCTCTCGTGCGAGTCAACCTAAAGCAAGTCATCCTCCTCCCAATCTAGTTCATCATCCATTTGGATCGGTTGACAAGATGAAAGAGGAACTATAACATGAGAGGTATAGGGAACAAGAGCCATACCTGTATTATCTTTGGCCTCACTATTGGAATGCAATACAATAGGCTCCATAGCGGCTTACAAAGCTTCTTCTTTCTCTATAGGAGACACAATGGTGATAGTTGTTTCTTTGGCATCCATCAGTGATAAACGCTTGTGACGAGGGAGATTCTCCTCTCCTATGGTAAGGTAAGCCATAGCATGATAATGCTTCTTTCTTTCTCTTGCAATATTATTTTGCTTAGATTTATTCGTGATGTTCTTAAGGGGAACCATAGTATCTTCCAACGCGGGTTCCTTTTCTTCCCTTTTCTTCAGGAACATTAATAGAAACAGGAGGAACCACCAAAGGCTGGGAAACTACAAGGGAAAGGTTCCTCAATGTGGGATGCTCTTCCTTCTCAACTTGTGAAACAGGTTGAAGTACAAGAACATCCTCAAGTAGTTGAGAAACCTTAGGAAATAAAACCTGCGCAACCGATGAAATACCACTAGTCTTCACAGAGGTAGGTGGGACAAAAGTAATATTGCGATTGCGGGGAGGTTTATTTTTTGCACAAAGATTGCCTCGTTGTCCTTGAAGGGATGGAAGAGGGGGAACCTTGGCATATCTACTAGATGCTCGAGGACAGGGAAGAACCTTCGATTCAGGCTTAGCTTCATTCATTACCTGTGGGATAGGAGGAATTACAACCATGGACTTAAAAGATCGAGGAGGTTCAGGAACATCATCAGGGGGAATATTACTCAACGATAACTCTACTATTTTCTTTGCTTTGAACTTCTAATATGATAAGAAAAATATATCCTCTCTAGGTCTCGTGGCTCCAACTAGCTAGGGCTAGAAGTAGTCAAGTGAAAAATGTCCATTTCCAGCAATAGGACGATACCGACTGTGATGTACAACATGCCCACATCCCTCAAATGGAAACTTTAAGCACTTGTGAACCATAGAGGGGACTACCTTCATGGAGTAGAGCCATGGGTAGCCCAACTTCACATGAAATAGGTTTGATGTAACAATGATAACAAAATGAACATCCAAAACTCTTGGCCAACCTTATCTTTAAGAGTTAAAGCACCAAGAGTTGGAAGGATGGACCCATCGTGTTCTTTAATAGCCATCTCTGATACCTCATATGTATCTCGATGTAAACCATGCATGTAGAGAAACTCTTTAGTTACTGTAAGCATAAAAATCATGCACATCCTCCACGAGGACCCCTATGATGATTTTAATCGTTGTCACATACATGTAAGCGTGAAATAATGTCCTTTAAGAAGCAAACCTCTTGATGACATGTCTTCTTTCTAGTCTTGTGTTGTTTCCTCTTTGTTGATTTCTTTCTCTCCCTGTTTGTGATGCTTTTCGACACTTTTTGCGACACTTATCGATTTATGTTTTCTAAGATTTCAACCTTGCTCCTAAGCCTTGTAAGAATCTTGTAGGTGAGTTTTCACCTTTCCCCTATGTTTTTCACCCTCTGCACCCCCTAGAAGCCTTCTAGAGGTCCCCCTTGTCCATCTCCCACTTTCATTTTTTGGTTCCGCTCAACCAATCCAAATCTCCCCCTATTATTTCTAGATCTCCCCTGGGAGATCTTGTAGGTGCAAGTGGAGATTTGGATTCTTGCACATGACTGGCCTATTTCTGGAGGTAGAACACCTCCTTTTCTTTTCTTCATTCATTTCTCACCCTAGAATTCTTTAGAAAACCCTGTCAAGCCTGGATCTCCCCTAGGTGATCCAGGGTCGCCCCTGGGCGACCCATGGTCACCCAGGGGTGACCCTGTTGCATTTCCAGCTGCAGAAAAACTTAAGTTTCTCACTCGTTTTAGCTCCAGTTTTCCCCATTTTTCTTCCAGTTCGTATGATTTTTGATGCCTAATATGGACTTGACTATTTCATGCACCCACACATGCATAATTAACTCCATTTGATCTAAAATTAACAACTCAATCAATCTCATGCATCCTCTCATCTCCAATTCCTCTTCAGTGATAAGTTATTATTGATTTATCACTCCATAGTTAGCTGAGTTCACTGGGTAATCAACCTTGTTAACTCTCCAATCAATCCTTGTTAACTCATCAATCAAACGAGTTAACTTCTCAATCAATCCCATTCTTCAAACCTATAAATAGCCCCCTCCCTCAAGCACAAAAGGAGGCAAATTCATTGTGCACACAGCTCTTGCCAGTTTTTGCTCTCCAAATTAACATTCTAATGCTCTTATAGGACAAAGGTACCTTTTGCTTTATTCATTGTTCAACCAAGCATCACTGCACTGCTTCATTCAACGCCATTGTGCTCAACCAAAGCTCTCATTGAGCTCTTTCAAGCTTCAACAAGCTTCTTTTTGTTTCTTTGTGTTGTTTTGTCGTTAAGAGGTTGTCCCGCTACTGTAAAAGGACTTGAGGTTGCCAACATCAAAGATTTCTGAGGGTAGTGGAGTCACTCAAATCTTCATTCTTTCAAGTTCCTTTATTGCTTTATTCAATTCATAGTAATTAGAAAACCAAATTTGCTCTCGGGAATAGTAAATCTTTGTTTTTTCCTTGATAGTTAGATCTTGCATGTTAGAATAATTGTTTTCATATTCCTAGATCTAGATTATTTGAAGCAATTTCCCTTCATATATTAGATTATTTCAAAACACCCAAAAACCCATAAACATAGATTAAAATTGCATCAGGAAGAATCATATTAGCTTGCATTCATATTTCCCTTTCATAAATTAAAAGTCACTTTCATTTCCAAAATACTAAAAAAGCACAAAAAAAAATGTTTGCATATCATTTAGCTTTGCATGCATATAGAAACCCTAGAAAAAGACAAACCTACAAACCCTCGATACCATCACGAGGTAAACCACGGTCAATGATTCAACCAAACCCTTGATCACATCACAAGGTAAAAACAAGTCAAAGCAAAGCTAAACCCTAGGTCAACTAAACCCTAGGTCAAAACCCTAAGTCTAGTTAGAGTTGGTCTTCACACATCTACCTCTATCTTGGCTCACAAATGTGCCTAGGAGTAAAAGGGGAGTGGGTGAAGGTTGTCCTCAACCAAATCGAGGAAATCAATCCACGACAACAACAAGAGACATTTACTCTACCACAACAAGACCCATTTGTCCTCTTATTAAGAGAAGAACAAAAACAACTCCAAATACAACAAGAACTTATTCAACGAATTGAGAGACAAGAGGACATAAATGAATGAAACTGCTTACCCACACAAAGGTGGAATAGAAGAAACCCCAACAAGAGAAGAGAAACTAGCGACCCTTCGGGTCATAGGGTTTGTTGCAAGTATGGGCCTAACCGGTGTTGTCATTGATGTCAACATACTCCTGTTGCATTAATGATAAGGATTGGATGAACTATGTGCTGAGGATATTGAGAAAATTAGTCTCAATCAGGAACAGTGAAGAACAGTGATGGCAGTAAGGTAAAAGTCCAAGTTAGGATGAGGATCAGAGGATGTGGTTTAAAGGGTTTGTAGATATGAGTCTTAAAGTGATCCAATAAAGATTTTAGAGGTCCACATGAAGATCTGAAGAAGTTGTGTCCGCTCAATTAAAACCAGTTCTAGCAAGTGTTCAGTGGTGACAAAGTGATACAAATAGGTCCGGTGAGATCCGGAAATGCATTATCCTATTCTGTAGATTTGAGGGAGTGTTAAGGAAGTCTTTGTGAAGTGTCAACTTGATTGGTTCGTGGTTTGAAGGTCCGCAAGCATCTATTCCTTTGTAACAATGATGACAGACTGTGTTCTTGAGTTTTCGAATGGAGAGAAGGATTTCAGGAAGAAGATGAAGTGTGGATGTTCTTGGTGATTCAGGCAAGCTTGTGGAGGTCTTTGGATCGTGTCCAGTTCGTGTTGGTGGTCTGCATTGGAGTTGGAGCTTGCAATTGAAGAATAACTTCCGGATGATGATGTTCTTCCTGAGACTGGCCGACCGGATGAGTTACACATACTGCGGATGCTCTTATAGTTGTTTGCCGACTTAGATGATTATTCCTAAGTCGATGTCTTGTATAAGTAAGGAATTGTGAAGTCATTTCAAAGTGTGTCTTGTGGAGATGAGAGTGTGGTAGCGAGGAGGAGAGAGAAAGGCAGAGCAGAAGTATTGGGCGTAAATGGAACTGACTCAAGCATGGTGAAGATGCTATTTTCTAGTTCAAGTATGTGATACTTATTCTTTTGTAGACAGTGTGTCTCTTGTAGGCAGTGGGCCTCTTGTGAGCAGTGTGCTCGGGCAGTGAGCCCTAATTGGCATGTGCCATTTGTTCTTTCTATTCTTCTAACAGAGAATACAATCTTGGGTTAATCGGCCCGTGGTTTTTCCCTTAACTGGGTTTTCCACATCAAAATCTTGGTGTCTTATGTGTTGATGTGTTTCTGCTCTTGATGGAATGCATTATGTTTCCATAGTTAATTTATTGATATGCTGCTAAATCACTAAGAAAATTTTAATTGTGTAATTGGAAAGAAAGTTTTGACAACTAATTCACCCCCCTCTCAGTTGTCTGTCCTGAATCTAATAGGGTTATCTCTACAACAATTGTCATCGAACAAAACATTCAACTTAGCACACAACAACAAAGGCCATAGAACTTGCCAACCCCTCTCCGCAAAGTCTAGCTCTCCAACGAGCCAGACCCTCGCCGTGTCTTGCCTCCTCTCGACTAGCTACTTCCATGAGAGCAAGAGAGACATGGTGGATCACCCTGTGGCAAGGAGGGAAGGATCCGTGTTTGTGCCGAAATCTGACCCGACAACCCCAGGCAACCGGAGTCACGATTTTGAGCGTACATATTTTGGTGAACCTAACGCGAACTACAGAATCTTTTGGTTTTGTAGTTTGCATTTCAAATGCTTCAAAAACTTTAGCAAAAGCTCTGAAACATTTTCACACTATTCTTCATAGCTGCTTTAGCCACTTCAATTTCTATCACCTACGCCATCATCCGTTCCATATATTTTGTGGTGTTTATGGCACCCCCAAATATGACAGAACCTAACTTAAACCAATGGAATATTCCCTCAAGAGAACCAAAAACTCCTTCCTTTGACATGTATGTGCCACCACATCCTGATGCACCAACCACCAACTGTTACGATTACAAAGATTCTGATTATGAACAAGATCAAAGGGAACCTAGGAGTTCCCTATCTTTCAACAACCCAGCTTGGGAAAATAATTTGGCCATACCAAATGTGCCTCATAAAGCTAGAAGGATATTGTTGGAAATACATTGACTCGATCAACCTTCCATGAGAACATCGTGTTGACACTCATTTTGACCAGGGGTTGATTTGTCATGATCAGGAGGTTTCTTCATTTGAAGCCTTTATCTTCTTGCCCATTTTTTCTAAGTGTTGGACCTCCTCAGTATTTTTCAGCTGCATCATCATATTTTCTTGAGGAGGAGGTCATCATCATCATCTTGTCTTCGATGGTCTGCATCATCATGTTCTTCGTCGACTGGGTTTTTCAACGTCATCATCATATTTCAACTGTCGGGTGATGTTCGGGTTTTATCCTGATGATGCTGACGAGCTACAGTGCGCCCTGATCTGCTTGCGAGGGTGATGTTTCAAAGCCTCCAGTGATCTTCCATTTATCACCTTGCGCGAGCATGATGATGATGTTGCTTATTCTTTGAATTGCTCGACCTAACTTGTTTTTTCCTAAGGGTCGTGTTCATCATCATCATATTTCCAGTTATCATCCTGCTGCTTGTGGAGGTCATCATATTTTCTGCCTTCATGATATTTCGCCGGGGTGATATTTTTATCATCGGGTGATCTTGGTTAACATCATCCTGATGATGTTGTTGAAGAGTTGTAATTGCGACCCGATATTCACTAGGGTCATCATATTTTGGAACGTCAGGATGATCTTAGTCAATATCATCCTGATGATGTTGTATCACTTCCTTTTCTTTGTTTCTCATCCTGATGATGCTGACGTCATCCGTATATCAGGGTGATATTTTTCTTTCTGCCTATCTGCATCATGATATTTGCGAAGGAGGGGGTGATATTTTCATATCACCCGGATATGTGTTTGTTCGAACATCATGATGATGTTGAGGAGATATCCGCCTGCTAGTTTCGCGTGTTATCTATTGAGGGTGATCTTTTCAAGCAGCATCATCATATTCAGTTTTCGCCCCGATCTTACAAAGGAGCTACAGTGCAACCTGATATTCGAACATCATCAGGATATTTCCAAATATCCGGTTGTCTTCCGAATATCATGATGATGTGAATATGATGATGACGTTATCAAGGTCCGCGGGGGTCATATTTCTAACACTGATCATCTTGAAGAGACTTCCTGATATTTACAAACATGATGATGACGTCATCCGGATGTGAGGAGGTGCGCAGTAGGCGGATATGATGATGACGTCAGCAGGATATGATGATGACGTCATCAGGATGTTCATCGGCCAGACTTTTGGTATCGGCTCAGCAGGAGGATGTTCCTCCGATGGATCAGGTTGTGCCGATGAAGGCGATTATCATGAAGGATTTGTTTCAAATATCATGATGACGTCAGGGTGATATTTCGAACAACAGGATATCATGCTGCTGGAGGATGATGATGATGAAGTCTTATACTAGTGTCGTCAGGAGCAAAAGTACCGACATGATATATGCTCATGACCTAGTATATAAAGTGCAAAGGAAGTTGCTGCGGGGTGCATGTGGGATAATGTGATCCTGCATATTCGAAATATCATGATGATGAGTCTCGGCGGGAAATGGTTGCGACTGCAGATTTGATGATTTTCCCGAGGCCGCGGGTTGGTGCGCCATTAATGGCGATTGTTGCAGAGGTATGGGCGATGGCGTGGGTCGATCTTGTACCCGACTGGAGGTGTCAATCAGCGGGCAGGAGCGCAGGGCTCGAGAAATCTTCCTGTCTCCTCCCCCACCTGCTGCATTCAAGTTTGGGCGCCAATCCGGTTGTGTTTGAGCGCCATTTCCATGATGCTGTGTATCTGGCGAAATTCTGGTCAACATTGTAATTAATTGCTGAGCACCTACCTGGCTGTTATAAGCAGGTGGTCTTGCTCATTTGAAAGGTTGTTGAAAGTTGATGATTTTGGCTCTGTAATGCATAACAAGCTGATCTGGTTGCTCTGTACAGCTTACCTGTGAGTTTATGTATCTCTTGTTGTTTGTTTTTTTTGGCATGAACCCACTGATTTCATGATTAAACTTATATGAGAAATGCTGTTTGGCATGTGTTGTGTTAATTCTGTCTCCAGTATTGCATGTATTTTTCTTCTGAATCTGGATGTTTAGTAATGTTTAGATTCTAGAGCATAGAATTCCTATGTTGACTGTCTGATCTCTTAACTTCTACTCAAGGGGTAGATTAAACTGTTTTCAGGTTGAACATTGGGAAGGGTATACTGCAGTAGGGATACCATAAGTAGAGATAACCTAACACTTTGTATTGGGAGATGCCTGTAAGGCAGGTATCACATAGATCCCCTTGAAATCTAGTTTTAGTTGTTTATGCTGATCATTCACAGGTGTATGTCTATTGACTCCAGGCCCTGGATAGGCACCAATCAGGCTTTGTTTTGTGTTATAACCATATCCAGCTTTGCATCCACACTTAAACTCCAAAGCAAAATCTAAAACCAGCATTAGGACATTAGAGTTAGTTTTAGGAATCTCAGTCCTCTGTCTACAACTGCAAATAGGCCCAAAGCTAGCCCCTTTGCCCTTATCTTTCAGTTTTGGTCTACTTACAGGAGGACTATCTGCTTTCTGTCAACATCCCAGCCTTGCATGCATATCCTCATGGATGTTGAGTAGGGAATACCCCCCTAGGTCTTGCAGAGCCTGAAGAAGAAGAGGAGATAAAATATAGAGTCTATCTCCTACACTGTTGACCCCCTGGCCCAGAGATCCTGTTGATCACTGATGGCTACCTTGTAGGGAAATCTGGGAATAAGCATCCAGTCTGGGAAAAAGTCAACAGAAATTGGCGACTCTGCTGGGGACTGAGAAGTAAAAGACTATCTAATCATCTCCAGTGATATATATGTGACCCATCTGAGTCAGCAACAGAAGAAAACACCCTGGGGAACCTTGTGAAAGAACCCTGGTTAACAGAAGAAAACAATTCCTAGAAATAGGTGGCGACTCCGAAGTAATCTCCCAACCGGTCAAAGTAAATTTATATGCAGGGGAGAAGATCCCAACAAACTCCTTTATTTGAAGAGTTACCATTAACAAAAAGAATGATGTATAGAAGAAAGGGAACTGTCTCAGCTAGTCATGAGAGCTCCCCCAGAAAAAGTGATGAGATACAAGATAACCCTAGGCCATCAGGACAGCATGCTCCTTATTTTTCAAGTGCAGAAGCTGATATCCAAGGCGCATATGAGAGGCAACAGGGTGGTAGTATGAGAATGAGGTCAGAGGTGTTCCAAGAACGCCCTTTTCTAGACCCAAGTGAGAGGTTTGAAGAGGCAGAGTCCCTAAGGGATGATGAAGATGATGACCCAAATGGTATGAGACCATCCACCTCCAGACCTAAGGATGAACAACTAGCTGAAGAAATCAAAAGCCTAAGAGCAGAACTAGAATACCTACAGGCCATGAAAATCAGAGATGATATACAGCAGAAAGTGCAAGCCTTGAGAACTGCCCAAAATAATTCAGTTCCTACCTTAGAAAATGCAAATATGCAAAGACATCAGCAAAGATATGACGTGCATCATCAGCATCATGATGACAGACAAAATGTGAATGATGCTAGGATACCACTAAACAATGCAGGAAACCAAAATGCAAATAGAAATGTTAATGTTAATCAGCCAAATAGACAGCCCATGCAGTTGGACAGATTCAGGCAGCTGGTGTTTGATGGTATTCCTGGGTATCCTAACCCTATTGATAAGCATCTGAGGCTGCAAGTGCCTAAGTTTTCAGGAAACAACACAGTGTCAGGAGAAGATCATCTAAAGGCCTTCCAAAATGTCATGGATAATTTTGAGGTTGAGCATGAGGATGTTTTCATGAAGTCATTCATGCAATCCTTAATAGATGAGGCAAGAGAATGGTACAGGAATCTGCCTGACCGGAGCATATCATCATGGGATGATTTTAGGAGGATGTTCAAGGAGCAATATGGTGATAAAACTGACCCTAGCTTCTTTGTAAATGAGTTCACCAGCATCACCAAAGGGTCAAATGAACAGGTTGCAGACTTTAATGCAAGATTTACTAAAGTGTTGAACAAATTGCCACATCATATGAGGCCAAATGAACCAATGTGCATAATTTTGTACATCAATGCCTTTGATGCAAAGACTGCATATGGACTGAGAGATAAAGGTCCTGCCACTCTCAGGGATGCTTTCAGGATTGCAGTAAATATTGAAAACAATAGGAAAGCATCAGGCAAGACAAATAGAAGGGATGATGTAAAAATTCTGCAGAATCCAAATAAGCCTCAGAACACTCAAGGTAGTACATCTGCTCCTGAAGATAAGATAGACAAACTGGCAAATGTTGTTAAGGACCTGAGCTATAGATTAGCTAGAAGTGAAAAAGGGATGGGTCCTGACAGGCAAATCCATCAAAGACAGGAAAAGAGGCCATCATTACATGATATGCCTTATAACACCAATTGGCATGATGGTAAGCCTGTATATCCACGTAACAACACAAGTCAGAGGGCTCAACATGCCAAGGAAACTCCTGATCCCCTGAAGAAAACTATAAATATTGCTGATGATGCTCCGTGGTGTATAATCTGTCAGATGCCACATTCACAGTCACAGTGCATGATTGCCCAATCTTTGTATGATAATGCTACATCTTGTGATGAGTGCAATGAGCCACATCATGTGCAGGATGATGATGTTAACATGATGTCCATAGGTAATGGATATACTCTATATGGTGCTGATGAGAAGACACATGATCAGGTTCAGGCCTGCCAACAGTCCCCATATGATGAAGATCATGAGGATAATTATGTGTATGCTCAAAACTCACACAATTTTCTGAGTAGCTTACACCGACCTTCTGATGAGGAAATCAGAGCCTTCACAGCTGCAGCAGTTGCTCAGGTCAAGAGCAATTACAATCTCAGAGGTAAAAATCAGGTTGGCAGCCCACATCAGCCAGAAGATATTTCTGCAGGTCAGCAGATGCATGGTCACAAAGGAACTGAACCACAAAAAAGGCAGTGGGTAAATAACAAGCAAAATTTTAGATACAGAACAGGTCATGATTTCCAAGGACCAGAAAACAAAACCCCTCAGGCTGAAGATCAAAGTAGAGGTTCCCAAGACAGGAATGATGATCAGGGAACTATGAAAATGAAAACTAAATCAGCTCAGGATAAAAGCAAGGTTGTGGAGCAAGCTACAACTGCTGTACAAAACTATGCTCCATTTGATATAGCCCAGATCCTCACTCAGGTAAAGGTCTCTGTTCCACTTATGGAACTCATGAAAGTGGAAGAGATCAAGAATAGAACAATATCCCTAATCTCAGGGATACCTTTTCAAGCTAAGCAAAATGATCAGACCCAGGGTGAGAAACAAGTCATGTGCAATGAAGAAGATGAGACTCCTGAAGTCTATTTAGGAATGACCATGACAAAGTGTCCTTCACAGGTGGAACCATTTTATGTTTCCCTGGTTATAAATGGTAAAATAATTAGAAATTGTATGCTTGACTCTGGAGCATCCACAAATGTCATGCCTTTGGCTATCATGCAACAAACAGGATTAAAAATTGACAAGGCATGTGGAAAATGCTATGCAATGGATGCCAGAGAGGTACCAGTTATTGGAATCATGAAGGATGTGGATTTCAAACTGGCAGCATTTCCTGAAAAAAGATACAAAATGAATATAACAGTGGTTGACATCAAGCCACAGTATGGTATGCTGCTGTCAAGAAGATGGGCAGCACTAATAGGTGGAAGTATGCAGCTGGACCTATCATATGCCATGATTCCAATGAATGGCAGGGATGTCAAGCTAATTAGAGAGCAAAGATCATCAGAGACAGTGGAAGACCAAGAAGCAAATGAACAGGTATGCTTTGTGGACACTGACTGTGATAACTTCAGGGTTGTCTCAGATGATGCAGAAGATGAAAAGAAAAATGTCTGCACTGAAGAGCTGGATCAGCAAGGGTTATGGACCATGTTTTTTGATGGAGCTTGTGCAAAAGAAAGCTCTGGAGCTGGAGTTGTTTTCCTGTCTCCAACTGGTAAGCTCCTCAAGTCCTCTTTCTTGCTGAGGTTTGATTGCACAAACAATATTGCAGAATATGAGGCTTTACTTTTAGGCCTGAATATTGCTCTCAAACATGGAATTAAAATATTAAGAGTATTTGGAGACTCTGAGCTGATTGTATCCCAAATCAGAAATAAGTATGCTGCAAAGAATAAAAGACTGAAACAATACAAGCATGCTGTTTGGGATACTATTGAGTTATTTGATGCATTTTCAATTGGCTGGGTAGAAAGGTCAAAAAATGTTATGGCTGATTTCTTAGCCAATGTTGCAATAAGGCCAGATGACATCACTCTGTCAGGTGTCACAGATATAGAAGTTAAAATTAGGCCTGCCATACCAGAAAACATATGCAGTTGGCAAGTTTTTAATGATGATAGGGATTTGCTGAAATTTTTGCACTGCATAGATGAGTATGAGAACCAACAGATTGATTTCCAAGCTTTTGTAGAAACTGTAGATGGAAAAGAGACTCTTATAGGGAAGGAGATCATCCAGTTGAAGACTAACAAGATCCCTAGAGGGTTAGTGGCTTTGGAAAGAGCCTTTGACAGTAGAGACAAAATGGTCACAAGGACATCCCCCACAAATAAGGAGGATTTAGAAGAAATAAATTTGGGGACATCTCAGGCCCCTCAGAAGGTATATATTGGCAAACAGCTCAAACCACACATAAGAAGTATGCTGATTGCATTGCTAAAAAGGTATAAACATGTTTTTGCTTGGTCATATGAGGACCTAAAAGCTTATAGAGAAGACTTATTCCAGCATGAGATCCCACTGAAGCCTGAAGCTAAGCCATTTAGACAGAGGCAGAGGCCTATAAATCCTACCTTAGCTCCCAAGATGCAGGAAGAACTCAAAAGGCTCAGGGATGCTGGAATAATTGTGCCCATTAGACATTCAACTTGGGTGTCTAACCTTGTCCCAGTCAGGAAAAAGAATGGTGATATTAGGCTTTGTGTGGATTTCAGGAACTTGAATGTATCCTCTTTGAAGGATAACTATCCATTGCCTAATATGGAAGCTATGTTGCAGAAGGTGACTGGTTGTGAACTCCTATCCATGATGGATGGATTCTCAGGATATAACCAGGTGAAGGTAAAAGAATCAGAACAGTATAAGACTGCCTTTACCACTCCATGGGGGACATATGTGTATGTTAGAATGCCATTTGGACTAACAAATGCAGGTGCTACATTTCAGAGAGCAATGGATGTTGCTTTTGTAGGGCTGATTGATTCAATCCTGGCAGTATATCAGGATGACCTGACTGCCTACTCAAAGAAGGAAGAGCAGCACTGTTTGCATCTGGAGCAGATTTTTATAAGAGCACTAGAATATGGTATTTCTCTAAACCCAAAGAAGTGTGCCTTTGGAGTAGTTGAAGGAAAGCTTCTGGGACATATTGTTTCCAAGGATGGAGTCAGGATAGATCCAGACAGAGTGGCAGCCATTGACAGGATCCAAATGCCAAAAACTGTGAAAGGAGTTCAGTCCTTCTTTGGACAGGTAAACTTTGTCAGAAGATTTGTTCCCAACTTTGCAGAGATCACAAGGAACATCTCCAAGATGATGAAGAAGGATGCAACCGTCAACTGGGAGAGGGAAGCAACAGAATCATTTCAGAATATCAAAGAGGCAATAAAGATGGCCCCTGTTCTAAAATCTCCTGATTTTTCTAGGCCATTCCAGGTGTTCTCATTTGCTTCCTTTCATACTGTAGCTGCATGTTTGTTACAGAAAAATGAAGAGGGTTTTGAACAGCCCATTGCTTTCTTCAGTATGTCCCTGCAGGCCTCTGAGTTGAAATATGACATTATGGAGAAGCAGGCATATGCACTTGTTAGAGCCATTAAAAGTTTCAGACCATACTTGGTAGGGTCACATATAACTGCATATGTACCTCATGCTGCAGTCAAAGACATATTCACTCAGCAGGAGGTGACTGGAAGAAGGTGCAGATGGATAAACAAACTGCAGGAATTCAACATAGACATACAAGTTACTAAGTTGATAAGGGGACAAGGATTAGCCAAGATGATGGCACAGTCAAACTTGGAAGCATGCCAAGTTAATGCAGTCCAAGATGAGAATGTAAGTGTATCAGGATCTGAATGGTACAAGGATATTGTCTATTATTTGCAAAATCTGAATTGTCCTTCCCATTTCAGTGACAATCAAAAGAGGACTCTAAAGCTACATGCAATCAGGTATGTCATTGCTCAAGGTGAGTTGTACTGGAAGAATCCTGATGGTGTGCTGCTGAGATGTGTGGATAAGAATATGGCTAACTATATTTTGATTGACATGCATAAAGGACTGTGTGGTGGCCATTATACTGCCCAAACAACAGCTCATAAAATTCTCAGGGCAGGATATTGGTGGCCCACTCTCTTTTCAGATGCACAGAGGTTAGTAAGAAAATGTGACCCTTGCCAGAGATTCTCAGGAAAGCTGAAATATCATGGTGCTTTACCCCTCAGAACTGCACCTGTGGATGCTCCATTCCAGCAATGGGGAATTGATTTTATAGGGGAAATTGCAGACAAATCAAGTGGGGGACACAGTTGGATTTTGGTGGCAACTGACTACTTTACCAAATGGATTGAGGCCATTCCAACTAAAAGAGCTACAAGTAAGGTGGTGACAGACTTCATACTAGAGAACATCATCATCAGGTTTGGAGTACCATCTAAAATAATCACTGATAATGCTATGTGCTTCAGATCAGGTGAGTTTGTTGATTTTTGCAACAAGTATGGGATAAGCCTGTCATATACATCACCATATCACCCACAAGGAAATGGTCAAGCAGAATCAAGCAATAGGAGCATCATGAAAATTGTCAAGAGGATACTGGACAAGAACAAGAGAGCTTGGGACTCAAAGTTGAATTTAGCAGTATGGGCTGACAGAGTGACTGTGAAAAGGGCTATTGGGAAGTCACCTTTTGAGCTGGTATATGGTACATCAGCTAGACTGCCCATAAACAACCTCCTACCAGTTTACAGGTTCATCCAGGAAAATGATGAGGACATTGAAGATCCCATGACAGAAAGGGTGAATCAGCTGGTTGCATTGGATGAAGACAGAAGGAGAGCCCACCAGATCAATCTCAAAAGACAACAAGGGATGAAATATCAGTTTGACAGGAGAGCTACAAAAAGGAAGTTTCAAGTAAATGATCTGGTGCTCATTTGGAATGCTAAAGATCAGGAAAAGGGTAAACATGGCAAATTTCAGCCCTTATGGATGGGCCCATATCAGGTTTGCAATACTCATGGGGAGGATTCTTATTTCCTCCAGGCCCTAGATGGTGAAATTCTGGAATTGCCTGTGCATGGCCAATTCCTTAAGTTCTATTTTGCATGATGACTGGTTGCTGTGCACATTTGTAAAATATGTATGTAGTGTAAATGCCTTGTGCAGCTCGCGTTTTTTGGCTTTTTGTCAGGTCTGCCCGGAGATCTGGTTCTCGCTGCAGGTTTTCACCTGCACGTCCCCATTCGGAGCCACTGTTGACACTCATTTTGACCAGGGGTTGATTTGTCATGATCAGGAGGTTTCTTCATTTGAAGCCTTTATCTTCTTGCCCATTTTTTCTAAGTGTTGGACCTCCTCAGTATTTTTCAGCTGCATCATCATATTTTCTTGAGGAGGAGGTCATCATCATCATCTTGTCTTCGATGGTCTGCATCATCATGTTCTTCGTCGACTGGGTTTTTCAACGTCATCATCATATTTCAACTGTCGGGTGATGTTCGGGTTTTATCCTGATGATGCTGACGAGCTACAGTGCGCCCTGATCTGCTTGCGAGGGTGATGTTTCAAAGCCTCCAGTGATCTTCCATTTATCACCTTGCGCGAGCATGATGATGATGTTGCTTATTCTTTGAATTGCTCGACCTAACTTGTTTTTTCCTAAGGGTCGTGTTCATCATCATCATATTTCCAGTTATCATCCTGCTGCTTGTGGAGGTCATCATATTTTCTGCCTTCATGATATTTCGCCGGGGTGATATTTTTATCATCGGGTGATCTTGGTTAACATCATCCTGATGATGTTGTTGAAGAGTTGTAATTGCGACCCGATATTCACTAGGGTCATCATATTTTGGAACGTCAGGATGATCTTAGTCAATATCATCCTGATGATGTTGTATCACTTCCTTTTCTTTGTTTCTCATCCTGATGATGCTGACGTCATCCGTATATCAGGGTGATATTTTTCTTTCTGCCTATCTGCATCATGATATTTGCGAAGGAGGGGGTGATATTTTCATATCACCCGGATATGTGTTTGTTCGAACATCATGATGATGTTGAGGAGATATCCGCCTGCTAGTTTCGCGTGTTATCTATTGAGGGTGATCTTTTCAAGCAGCATCATCATATTCAGTTTTCGCCCCGATCTTACAAAGGAGCTACAGTGCAACCTGATATTCGAACATCATCAGGATATTTCCAAATATCCGGTTGTCTTCCGAATATCATGATGATGTGAATATGATGATGACGTTATCAAGGTCCGCGGGGGTCATATTTCTAACACTGATCATCTTGAAGAGACTTCCTGATATTTACAAACATGATGATGACGTCATCCGGATGTGAGGAGGTGCGCAGTAGGCGGATATGATGATGACGTCAGCAGGATATGATGATGACGTCATCAGGATGTTCATCGGCCAGACTTTTGGTATCGGCTCAGCAGGAGGATGTTCCTCCGATGGATCAGGTTGTGCCGATGAAGGCGATTATCATGAAGGATTTGTTTCAAATATCATGATGACGTCAGGGTGATATTTCGAACAACAGGATATCATGCTGCTGGAGGATGATGATGATGAAGTCTTATACTAGTGTCGTCAGGAGCAAAAGTACCGACATGATATATGCTCATGACCTAGTATATAAAGTGCAAAGGAAGTTGCTGCGGGGTGCATGTGGGATAATGTGATCCTGCATATTCGAAATATCATGATGATGAGTCTCGGCGGGAAATGGTTGCGACTGCAGATTTGATGATTTTCCCGAGGCCGCGGGTTGGTGCGCCATTAATGGCGATTGTTGCAGAGGTATGGGCGATGGCGTGGGTCGATCTTGTACCCGACTGGAGGTGTCAATCAGCGGGCAGGAGCGCAGGGCTCGAGAAATCTTCCTGTCTCCTCCCCCACCTGCTGCATTCAAGTTTGGGCGCCAATCCGGTTGTGTTTGAGCGCCATTTCCATGATGCTGTGTATCTGGCGAAATTCTGGTCAACATTGTAATTAATTGCTGAGCACCTACCTGGCTGTTATAAGCAGGTGGTCTTGCTCATTTGAAAGGTTGTTGAAAGTTGATGATTTTGGCTCTGTAATGCATAACAAGCTGATCTGGTTGCTCTGTACAGCTTACCTGTGAGTTTATGTATCTCTTGTTGTTTGTTTTTTTTGGCATGAACCCACTGATTTCATGATTAAACTTATATGAGAAATGCTGTTTGGCATGTGTTGTGTTAATTCTGTCTCCAGTATTGCATGTATTTTTCTTCTGAATCTGGATGTTTAGTAATGTTTAGATTCTAGAGCATAGAATTCCTATGTTGACTGTCTGATCTCTTAACTTCTACTCAAGGGGTAGATTAAACTGTTTTCAGGTTGAACATTGGGAAGGGTATACTGCAGTAGGGATACCATAAGTAGAGATAACCTAACACTTTGTATTGGGAGATGCCTGTAAGGCAGGTATCACATAGATCCCCTTGAAATCTAGTTTTAGTTGTTTATGCTGATCATTCACAGGTGTATGTCTATTGACTCCAGGCCCTGGATAGGCACCAATCAGGCTTTGTTTTGTGTTATAACCATATCCAGCTTTGCATCCACACTTAAACTCCAAAGCAAAATCTAAAACCAGCATTAGGACATTAGAGTTAGTTTTAGGAATCTCAGTCCTCTGTCTACAACTGCAAATAGGCCCAAAGCTAGCCCCTTTGCCCTTATCTTTCAGTTTTGGTCTACTTACAGGAGGACTATCTGCTTTCTGTCAACATCCCAGCCTTGCATGCATATCCTCATGGATGTTGAGTAGGGAATACCCCCCTAGGTCTTGCAGAGCCTGAAGAAGAAGAGGAGATAAAATATAGAGTCTATCTCCTACACTGTTGACCCCCTGGCCCAGAGATCCTGTTGATCACTGATGGCTACCTTGTAGGGAAATCTGGGAATAAGCATCCAGTCTGGGAAAAAGTCAACAGAAATTGGCGACTCTGCTGGGGACTGAGAAGTAAAAGACTATCTAATCATCTCCAGTGATATATATGTGACCCATCTGAGTCAGCAACAGAAGAAAACACCCTGGGGAACCTTGTGAAAGAACCCTGGTTAACAGAAGAAAACAATTCCTAGAAATAGGTGGCGACTCCGAAGTAATCTCCCAACCGGTCAAAGTAAATTTATATGCAGGGGAGAAGATCCCAACAAACTCCTTTATTTGAAGAGTTACCATTAACAAAAAGAATGATGTATAGAAGAAAGGGAACTGTCTCAGCTAGTCATGAGAGCTCCCCCAGAAAAAGTGATGAGATACAAGATAACCCTAGGCCATCAGGACAGCATGCTCCTTATTTTTCAAGTGCAGAAGCTGATATCCAAGGCGCATATGAGAGGCAACAGGGTGGTAGTATGAGAATGAGGTCAGAGGTGTTCCAAGAACGCCCTTTTCTAGACCCAAGTGAGAGGTTTGAAGAGGCAGGGTCCCTAAGGGATGATGAAGATGATGACCCAAATGGTATGAGACCATCCACCTCCAGACCTAAGGATGAACAACTAGCTGAAGAAATCAAAAGCCTAAGAGCAGAACTAGAATACCTACAGGCCATGAAAATCAGAGATGATATACAGCAGAAAGTGCAAGCCTTGAGAACTGCCCAAAATAATTCAGTTCCTACCTTAGAAAATGCAAATATGCAAAGACATCAGCAAAGATATGACGTGCATCATCAGCATCATGATGACAGACAAAATGTGAATGATGCTAGGATACCACTAAACAATGCAGGAAACCAAAATGCAAATAGAAATGTTAATGTTAATCAGCCAAATAGACAGCCCATGCAGTTGGACAGATTCAGGCAGCTGGTGTTTGATGGTATTCCTGGGTATCCTAACCCTATTGATAAGCATCTGAGGCTGCAAGTGCCTAAGTTTTCAGGAAACAACACAGTGTCAGGAGAAGATCATCTAAAGGCCTTCCAAAATGTCATGGATAATTTTGAGGTTGAGCATGAGGATGTTTTCATGAAGTCATTCATGCAATCCTTAATAGATGAGGCAAGAGAATGGTACAGGAATCTGCCTGACCGGAGCATATCATCATGGGATGATTTTAGGAGGATGTTCAAGGAGCAATATGGTGATAAAACTGACCCTAGCTTCTTTGTAAATGAGTTCACCAGCATCACCAAAGGGTCAA
Organism: Cunninghamia lanceolata; assembly: GCA_027924645.1. Taxonomy (NCBI): domain Eukaryota; kingdom Viridiplantae; phylum Streptophyta; class Pinopsida; order Cupressales; family Cupressaceae; genus Cunninghamia; species Cunninghamia lanceolata. Next base: position 3,409,735 of record BSBN01000071.1, on the reverse strand, counting down.
ATGAACAGGTTGCAGACTTTAATGCAAGATTTACTAAAGTGTTGAACAAATTGCCACATCATATGAGGCCAAATGAACCAATGTGCATAATTTTGTACATCAATGCCTTTGATGCAAAGACTGCATATGGACTGAGAGATAAAGGTCCTGCCACTCTCAGGGATGCTTTCAGGATTGCAGTAAATATTGAAAACAATAGGAAAGCATCAGGCAAGACAAATAGAAGGGATGATGTAAAAATTCTGCAGAATCCAAATAAGCCTCAGAACACTCAAGGTAGTACATCTGCTCCTGAAGATAAGATAGACAAACTGGCAAATGTTGTTAAGGACCTGAGCTATAGATTAGCTAGAAGTGAAAAAGGGATGGGTCCTGACAGGCAAATCCATCAAAGACAGGAAAAGAGGCCATCATTACATGATATGCCTTATAACACCAATTGGCATGATGGTAAGCCTGTATATCCACGTAACAACACAAGTCAGAGGGCTCAACATGCCAAGGAAACTCCTGATCCCCTGAAGAAAACTATAAATATTGCTGATGATGCTCCGTGGTGTATAATCTGTCAGATGCCACATTCACAGTCACAGTGCATGATTGCCCAATCTTTGTATGATAATGCTACATCTTGTGATGAGTGCAATGAGCCACATCATGTGCAGGATGATGATGTTAACATGATGTCCATAGGTAATGGATATACTCTATATGGTGCTGATGAGAAGACACATGATCAGGTTCAGGCCTGCCAACAGTCCCCATATGATGAAGATCATGAGGATAATTATGTGTATGCTCAAAACTCACACAATTTTCTGAGTAGCTTACACCGACCTTCTGATGAGGAAATCAGAGCCTTCACAGCTGCAGCAGTTGCTCAGGTCAAGAGCAATTACAATCTCAGAGGTAAAAATCAGGTTGGCAGCCCACATCAGCCAGAAGATATTTCTGCAGGTCAGCAGATGCATGGTCACAAAGGAACTGAACCACAAAAAAGGCAGTGGGTAAATAACAAGCAAAATTTTAGATACAGAACAGGTCATGATTTCCAAGGACCAGAAAACAAAACCCCTCAGGCTGAAGATCAAAGTAGAGGTTCCCAAGACAGGAATGATGATCAGGGAACTATGAAAATGAAAACTAAATCAGCTCAGGATAAAAGCAAGGTTGTGGAGCAAGCTACAACTGCTGTACAAAACTATGCTCCATTTGATATAGCCCAGATCCTCACTCAGGTAAAGGTCTCTGTTCCACTTATGGAACTCATGAAAGTGGAAGAGATCAAGAATAGAACAATATCCCTAATCTCAGGGATACCTTTTCAAGCTAAGCAAAATGATCAGACCCAGGGTGAGAAACAAGTCATGTGCAATGAAGAAGATGAGACTCCTGAAGTCTATTTAGGAATGACCATGACAAAGTGTCCTTCACAGGTGGAACCATTTTATGTTTCCCTGGTTATAAATGGTAAAATAATTAGAAATTGTATGCTTGACTCTGGAGCATCCACAAATGTCATGCCTTTGGCTATCATGCAACAAACAGGATTAAAAATTGACAAGGCATGTGGAAAATGCTATGCAATGGATGCCAGAGAGGTACCAGTTATTGGAATCATGAAGGATGTGGATTTCAAACTGGCAGCATTTCCTGAAAAAAGATACAAAATGAATATAACAGTGGTTGACATCAAGCCACAGTATGGTATGCTGCTGTCAAGAAGATGGGCAGCACTAATAGGTGGAAGTATGCAGCTGGACCTATCATATGCCATGATTCCAATGAATGGCAGGGATGTCAAGCTAATTAGAGAGCAAAGATCATCAGAGACAGTGGAAGACCAAGAAGCAAATGAACAGGTATGCTTTGTGGACACTGACTGTGATAACTTCAGGGTTGTCTCAGATGATGCAGAAGATGAAAAGAAAAATGTCTGCACTGAAGAGCTGGATCAGCAAGGGTTATGGACCATGTTTTTTGATGGAGCTTGTGCAAAAGAAAGCTCTGGAGCTGGAGTTGTTTTCCTGTCTCCAACTGGTAAGCTCCTCAAGTCCTCTTTCTTGCTGAGGTTTGATTGCACAAACAATATTGCAGAATATGAGGCTTTACTTTTAGGCCTGAATATTGCTCTCAAACATGGAATTAAAATATTAAGAGTATTTGGAGACTCTGAGCTGATTGTATCCCAAATCAGAAATAAGTATGCTGCAAAGAATAAAAGACTGAAACAATACAAGCATGCTGTTTGGGATACTATTGAGTTATTTGATGCATTTTCAATTGGCTGGGTAGAAAGGTCAAAAAATGTTATGGCTGATTTCTTAGCCAATGTTGCAATAAGGCCAGATGACATCACTCTGTCAGGTGTCACAGATATAGAAGTTAAAATTAGGCCTGCCATACCAGAAAACATATGCAGTTGGCAAGTTTTCAATGATGATAGGGATTTGCTGAAATTTTTGCACTGCATAGATGAGTATGAGAACCAACAGATTGATTTCCAAGCTTTTGTAGAAACTGTAGATGGAAAAGAGACTCTTATAGGGAAGGAGATCATCCAGTTGAAGACTAACAAGATCCCTAGAGGGTTAGTGGCTTTGGAAAGAGCCTTTGACAGTAGAGACAAAATGGTCACAAGGACATCCCCCACAAATAAGGAGGATTTAGAAGAAATAAATTTGGGGACATCTCAGGCCCCTCAGAAGGTATATATTGGCAAACAGCTCAAACCACACATAAGAAGTATGCTGATTGCATTGCTAAAAAGGTATAAACATGTTTTTGCTTGGTCATATGAGGACCTAAAAGCTTATAGAGAAGACTTATTCCAGCATGAGATCCCACTGAAGCCTGAAGCTAAGCCATTTAGACAGAGGCAGAGGCCTATAAATCCTACCTTAGCTCCCAAGATGCAGGAAGAACTCAAAAGGCTCAGGGATGCTGGAATAATTGTGCCCATTAGACATTCAACTTGGGTGTCTAACCTTGTCCCAGTCAGGAAAAAGAATGGTGATATTAGGCTTTGTGTGGATTTCAGGAACTTGAATGTATCCTCTTTGAAGGATAACTATCCATTGCCTAATATGGAAGCTATGTTGCAGAAGGTGACTGGTTGTGAACTCCTATCCATGATGGATGGATTCTCAGGATATAACCAGGTGAAGGTAAAAGAATCAGAACAGTATAAGACTGCCTTTACCACTCCATGGGGGACATATGTGTATGTTAGAATGCCATTTGGACTAACAAATGCAGGTGCTACATTTCAGAGAGCAATGGATGTTGCTTTTGTAGGGCTGATTGATTCAATCCTGGCAGTATATCAGGATGACCTGACTGCCTACTCAAAGAAGGAAGAGCAGCACTGTTTGCATCTGGAGCAGATTTTTATAAGAGCACTAGAATATGGTATTTCTCTAAACCCAAAGAAGTGTGCCTTTGGAGTAGTTGAAGGAAAGCTTCTGGGACATATTGTTTCCAAGGATGGAGTCAGGATAGATCCAGACAGAGTGGCAGCCATTGACAGGATCCAAATGCCAAAAACTGTGAAAGGAGTTCAGTCCTTCTTTGGACAGGTAAACTTTGTCAGAAGATTTGTTCCCAACTTTGCAGAGATCACAAGGAACATCTCCAAGATGATGAAGAAGGATGCAACCGTCAACTGGGAGAGGGAAGCAACAGAATCATTTCAGAATATCAAAGAGGCAATAAAGATGGCCCCTGTTCTAAAATCTCCTGATTTTTCTAGGCCATTCCAGGTGTTCTCATTTGCTTCCTTTCATACTGTAGCTGCATGTTTGTTACAGAAAAATGAAGAGGGTTTTGAACAGCCCATTGCTTTCTTCAGTATGTCCCTGCAGGCCTCTGAGTTGAAATATGACATTATGGAGAAGCAGGCATATGCACTTGTTAGAGCCATTAAAAGTTTCAGACCATACTTGGTAGGGTCACATATAACTGCATATGTACCTCATGCTGCAGTCAAAGACATATTCACTCAGCAGGAGGTGACTGGAAGAAGGTGCAGATGGATAAACAAACTGCAGGAATTCAACATAGACATACAAGTTACTAAGTTGATAAGGGGACAAGGATTAGCCAAGATGATGGCACAGTCAAACTTGGAAGCATGCCAAGTTAATGCAGTCCAAGATGAGAATGTAAGTGTATCAGGATCTGAATGGTACAAGGATATTGTCTATTATTTGCAAAATCTGAATTGTCCTTCCCATTTCAGTGACAATCAAAAGAGGACTCTAAAGCTACATGCAATCAGGTATGTCATTGCTCAAGGTGAGTTGTACTGGAAGAATCCTGATGGTGTGCTGCTGAGATGTGTGGATAAGAATATGGCTAACTATATTTTGATTGACATGCATAAAGGACTGTGTGGTGGCCATTATACTGCCCAAACAACAGCTCATAAAATTCTCAGGGCAGGATATTGGTGGCCCACTCTCTTTTCAGATGCACAGAGGTTAGTAAGAAAATGTGACCCTTGCCAGAGATTCTCAGGAAAGCTGAAATATCATGGTGCTTTACCCCTCAGAACTGCACCTGTGGATGCTCCATTCCAGCAATGGGGAATTGATTTTATAGGGGAAATTGCAGACAAATCAAGTGGGGGACACAGTTGGATTTTGGTGGCAACTGACTACTTTACCAAATGGATTGAGGCCATTCCAACTAAAAGAGCTACAAGTAAGGTGGTGACAGACTTCATACTAGAGAACATCATCATCAGGTTTGGAGTACCATCTAAAATAATCACTGATAATGCTATGTGCTTCAGATCAGGTGAGTTTGTTGATTTTTGCAACAAGTATGGGATAAGCCTGTCATATACATCACCATATCACCCACAAGGAAATGGTCAAGCAGAATCAAGCAATAGGAGCATCATGAAAATTGTCAAGAGGATACTGGACAAGAACAAGAGAGCTTGGGACTCAAAGTTGAATTTAGCAGTATGGGCTGACAGAGTGACTGTGAAAAGGGCTATTGGGAAGTCACCTTTTGAGCTGGTATATGGTACATCAGCTAGACTGCCCATAAACAACCTCCTACCAGTTTACAGGTTCATCCAGGAAAATGATGAGGACATTGAAGATCCCATGACAGAAAGGGTGAATCAGCTGGTTGCATTGGATGAAGACAGAAGGAGAGCCCACCAGATCAATCTCAAAAGACAACAAGGGATGAAATATCAGTTTGACAGGAGAGCTACAAAAAGGAAGTTTCAAGTAAATGATCTGGTGCTCATTTGGAATGCTAAAGATCAGGAAAAGGGTAAACATGGCAAATTTCAGCCCTTATGGATGGGCCCATATCAGGTTTGCAATACTCATGGGGAGGATTCTTATTTCCTCCAGGCCCTAGATGGTGAAATTCTGGAATTGCCTGTGCATGGCCAATTCCTTAAGTTCTATTTTGCATGATGACTGGTTGCTGTGCACATTTGTAAAATATGTATGTAGTGTAAATGCCTTGTGCAGCTCGCGTTTTTTGGCTTTTTGTCAGGTCTGCCCGGAGATCTGGTTCTCGCTGCAGGTTTTCACCTGCACGTCCCCATTCGGAGCCACTGTTGACACTCATTTTGACCAGGGGTTGATTTGTCATGATCAGGAGGTTTCTTCATTTGAAGCCTTTATCTTCTTGCCCATTTTTTCTAAGTGTTGGACCTCCTCAGTATTTTTCAGCTGCATCATCATATTTTCTTGAGGAGGAGGTCATCATCATCATCTTGTCTTCGATGGTCTGCATCATCATGTTCTTCGTCGACTGGGTTTTTCAACGTCATCATCATATTTCAACTGTCGGGTGATGTTCGGGTTTTATCCTGATGATGCTGACGAGCTACAGTGCGCCCTGATCTGCTTGCGAGGGTGATGTTTCAAAGCCTCCAGTGATCTTCCATTTATCACCTTGCGCGAGCATGATGATGATGTTGCTTATTCTTTGAATTGCTCGACCTAACTTGTTTTTTCCTAAGGGTCGTGTTCATCATCATCATATTTCCAGTTATCATCCTGCTGCTTGTGGAGGTCATCATATTTTCTGCCTTCATGATATTTCGCCGGGGTGATATTTTTATCATCGGGTGATCTTGGTTAACATCATCCTGATGATGTTGTTGAAGAGTTGTAATTGCGACCCGATATTCACTAGGGTCATCATATTTTGGAACGTCAGGATGATCTTAGTCAATATCATCCTGATGATGTTGTATCACTTCCTTTTCTTTGTTTCTCATCCTGATGATGCTGACGTCATCCGTATATCAGGGTGATATTTTTCTTTCTGCCTATCTGCATCATGATATTTGCGAAGGAGGGGGTGATATTTTCATATCACCCGGATATGTGTTTGTTCGAACATCATGATGATGTTGAGGAGATATCCGCCTGCTAGTTTCGCGTGTTATCTATTGAGGGTGATCTTTTCAAGCAGCATCATCATATTCAGTTTTCGCCCCGATCTTACAAAGGAGCTACAGTGCAACCTGATATTCGAACATCATCAGGATATTTCCAAATATCCGGTTGTCTTCCGAATATCATGATGATGTGAATATGATGATGACGTTATCAAGGTCCGCGGGGGTCATATTTCTAACACTGATCATCTTGAAGAGACTTCCTGATATTTACAAACATGATGATGACGTCATCCGGATGTGAGGAGGTGCGCAGTAGGCGGATATGATGATGACGTCAGCAGGATATGATGATGACGTCATCAGGATGTTCATCGGCCAGACTTTTGGTATCGGCTCAGCAGGAGGATGTTCCTCCGATGGATCAGGTTGTGCCGATGAAGGCGATTATCATGAAGGATTTGTTTCAAATATCATGATGACGTCAGGGTGATATTTCGAACAACAGGATATCATGCTGCTGGAGGATGATGATGATGAAGTCTTATACTAGTGTCGTCAGGAGCAAAAGTACCGACATGATATATGCTCATGACCTAGTATATAAAGTGCAAAGGAAGTTGCTGCGGGGTGCATGTGGGATAATGTGATCCTGCATATTCGAAATATCATGATGATGAGTCTCGGCGGGAAATGGTTGCGACTGCAGATTTGATGATTTTCCCGAGGCCGCGGGTTGGTGCGCCATTAATGGCGATTGTTGCAGAGGTATGGGCGATGGCGTGGGTCGATCTTGTACCCGACTGGAGGTGTCAATCAGCGGGCAGGAGCGCAGGGCTCGAGAAATCTTCCTGTCTCCTCCCCCACCTGCTGCATTCAAGTTTGGGCGCCAATCCGGTTGTGTTTGAGCGCCATTTCCATGATGCTGTGTATCTGGCGAAATTCTGGTCAACATTGTAATTAATTGCTGAGCACCTACCTGGCTGTTATAAGCAGGTGGTCTTGCTCATTTGAAAGGTTGTTGAAAGTTGATGATTTTGGCTCTGTAATGCATAACAAGCTGATCTGGTTGCTCTGTACAGCTTACCTGTGAGTTTATGTATCTCTTGTTGTTTGTTTTTTTTGGCATGAACCCACTGATTTCATGATTAAACTTATATGAGAAATGCTGTTTGGCATGTGTTGTGTTAATTCTGTCTCCAGTATTGCATGTATTTTTCTTCTGAATCTGGATGTTTAGTAATGTTTAGATTCTAGAGCATAGAATTCCTATGTTGACTGTCTGATCTCTTAACTTCTACTCAAGGGGTAGATTAAACTGTTTTCAGGTTGAACATTGGGAAGGGTATACTGCAGTAGGGATACCATAAGTAGAGATAACCTAACACTTTGTATTGGGAGATGCCTGTAAGGCAGGTATCACATAGATCCCCTTGAAATCTAGTTTTAGTTGTTTATGCTGATCATTCACAGGTGTATGTCTATTGACTCCAGGCCCTGGATAGGCACCAATCAGGCTTTGTTTTGTGTTATAACCATATCCAGCTTTGCATCCACACTTAAACTCCAAAGCAAAATCTAAAACCAGCATTAGGACATTAGAGTTAGTTTTAGGAATCTCAGTCCTCTGTCTACAACTGCAAATAGGCCCAAAGCTAGCCCCTTTGCCCTTATCTTTCAGTTTTGGTCTACTTACAAGAGGACTATCTGCTTTCTGTCAACATCCCAGCCTTGCATGCATATCCTCATGGATGTTGAGTAGGGAATACCCCCCTAGGTCTTGCAGAGCCTGAAGAAGAAGAGGAGATAAAATATAGAGTCTATCTCCTACACTGTTGACCCCCTGGCCCAGAGATCCTGTTGATCACTGATGGCTACCTTGTAGGGAAATCTGGGAATAAGCATCCAGTCTGGGAAAAAGTCAACACATCGAGTACCCATCTTGATGAGGAAGTCAAACGATTAGAAAACATCTACAAGAAGTAAAATATGCTCAAGAGGCATTGAGGATTGCCTTGTGAGAAGAGCAAAGAGAAAATGATGCATGTGAAGAAGCCTATCACCATGAAAATACTCGATGAGAAAATCCTAGAAATGAAGAAACACCTAGAGTTGCAACTCCTACAGACTTAATCATAACTCTAGTACAAAGGATTAGAACCTTGGAAGTAGAGTAGGCTACTCTGAAAAGAAGGCAAAAATATCATGAACAAGACCAGGGTGCACCTCAAAATCCCCCTACCTGAATTACTACTCATGAAACGCCAATAATGACACATGTTTGAATGGGAATCCTCCTATTCAAAACAACCAAACAAATCCAACAATGGGTTATCAAAACCCACCTACAGGGTTACTACTATCAACCCCACAGACTCAAAGTGCCTTTCTTGGAACATATCTTGAGTATTTGAAAGAACCTCTGGATCAAAACATAAGAAGCATGTAACTACCTCGACCATTCCCTGATCTCTTGAAGTTCAAAGGAGAAGGAGATCCGAACTCCCACATTAAAGCCTACACGACGGCAATAAGAGAACTCCTCCCTTGGGATGGGGTTGTAGCAAAAATCTTTCCAAAAACTCTTGAAGGCTTAGCTCTGGACCAGTATTATCGCTTACCAGAAGCTTCAATTCACTCGTTCAGACAATTAATCAAAGAGTTTGGCATGGCATTCGAAATGAACAAACTCATTAAAACATGGATCAAAGAATTCCTCACAATGAAACAAGAGCCAAATGAATATGTAGCCCACTTTGTCACTTGATGGAGGTAAGTCCTTTACTCTTTGACTAGTGCTCCAAATATGGATCACCGAGAACTATGTGACCTCTTCTTGCACGCCCTTAACAAGGACATGAGAGAAGACATTCAAATACTACCATACAAATCCTATGAGGAAGCATTGGAAAGTGCTTTGAGGATTGACCAAGCCGCCATTGACAGTGGTCAGAAAACTTACAATACCAATGGAAAACTTAAGATACCCAAGGGTACAGAAAAGACCACATCCAACGCGCCTCAAGAGAAAGACATTAATTTCATAAAAAGTAATCCTAGTAATGACAAATGGCAAAAAAAAGGAAATCAAGGATCAAATTGACCCTCATACGACTCCAATGCTTATTGTTGGTTCCACGGAACAAAGGGTCATGAAACCAAGACTTGCTATGGATACAATAAAGTTATCTCCAAACTTACTCCACATCAACAACAAAACTTCCTCAAACTCCTCCAATCCCAAAGAAAGGGGAAGGAACCTGAAGTTGAGAAAGGGAAGGCCAATCAAAACAATTCCAATCACGTAGAGCTAAACCAAGAAGTGTTTGTGATCCATTAGGAAGAACAAACGGATCAAACTGAAAACGTCTTCTCGCAAGTGATAAATCTGTTGAGAGCCTCTCCCTCACACCACAAGACATTCTTAGAAGTATTGGAAGTAGGATGTTCGACACAGGAGGAATCATATCCTCTCACATTTGATGTTTCCAAGCTACCCCAAGATGAAGGAAGTAAGAAAAAGGATTCTCCTCTATACATACAAATTCAAGTCGAAGAGGTCACTATAAAAAGAGTAGTGGTGGACGAAGGATTGGCAGTCAATCTTTTACCAATGTCATTCCTACGGAGAATGGGATATAGTAAAATGGGAATTAGATAATAAACTACAACATTGAGGATATACGATAGTCATGACAATCAAACAGTTGGAAGAATCAATCTACCGCTCATTCTGATAGGTAAAACCATCTCTGCTGATTTCTATGTTATCAACAAAGAAACCAATTATAATATGATCCTTGGAAGACCATGGATTCATGCCATGAAGGCCATCACCTCCACTTTAATCCAATAAATCCTTTTCAATCATCTGGGAAAGGTCGCCATCATCAAGGCGGACCCTAATTCTTTTAGTATCTACAGAAAGGAACAGAAAGAAAATAACAAAAAGTTAAAGGCACAAGAGAAACAGAAAGAGGAAGCTCAAGATGGTCAAACAAATACAAGCACTCACAATAAATGGACTATCAAAGAATGAATGATCTTTGGGAATTCCCATTTGATCCACATACCACCAAGTCCCATGCGTCATTTGGCTTAGCATCCATTCCATGTATCAATGAATGGGATATCAAAAACCTCTTGGTTGGAATAATTGAAATCATCAAAGAAGGAGATGAAAAAGAAGAAAAACAGACTTCCACTTATGAGTTTCGAGAGACATCTCAATCACAAAACCATCAAAGCTTATGGACCCTACATTTCGATGGAGCTAGTTGCAAAATGGGGGCAGGGACGGGGATAATCTTGACATCTCCCGAAGGGAAAGTCCTTCCCTTTGCTTTCAGATTAGACTTCTTTTGCACAAACAACATCGTTGAGTATGAAGCTCTATCCCTAGAAATCATGCTAGCCATGAGAATAGGGATCAAGAAGATCTTTGTCTTTGGGGATTCTCAATTGATAATCAACCAAGTTGCGAAAAATTACAAGATAAAATCAAAATGATTATGACCTTATAAAGAAACCATCAGGAAGTTGGTCCAATTCTTTGACTTCTTCTCCATAAAAGTCATACCAGAGAAGAAAATCAAGTGGCAAACTCAATGGCTACGTCAGTCGTGTTATTCTTGTCACATGCTCAACTATAAAATTTAGAATACATTATGTTAGTATGTGAAGAACCATTCTTGGAAAGTGAAGAATTGCCAAGTATCTTGAATTACGCCATGGGTCAAGAAGAGAGACCAACCCGAGACTACGCTGAGAACGACAAAGCCATCCTTGAGTATTTACATGCTTATGATGGACTTCCAAGAGTATACCACAAAAAAGGATACCTGTTCCTCCCTCATCCAGAGGACTATTTTGGGAATGAGAAAGAAACCCTCCAAATCAAAACAAACTTGGATTTACTGCCAGCTCCTCAAAAGTTTGAGGAAGGACACCCATCCCTAACTAGGGACACAATCGACATCAATGTTCGAACACTTGAAAAACCTAGGATGTTAAAACTAGGAGGAGAACTAAATGACAAATAATTGGAGGAGTACACGAAATTCCTCATCAAATATTCTGACATATTCGCGTGGGTGTATTCAGACATGCCAGGGTTAGATCCAAAAGTAGTGGTGCACAATTTAGTGACAAAGCCAGATGCAAAACCTATGAAACAAAATCCAAGGCCCATAAAGCCACAATTGGCTAAAATGGTGAAGGAAGAACTAAAAAAATTATTAAACGTTGTCTTTATCAAACCAATAGACTATTCAAATTAGGTATCAAACATTGTCTCAATTCTAAAGAAAAATGGAAAATTTTGGATATATCTCGATTTTAGAGACATCAATCAAGCTTGCCCAAAGGATGATTTCCCTTTACCATCCATCAATCAAATTATCGATTCAACAACAGGATACAAGATTATTTCTCTCATGGATGGATTCTTAGGATATAACTAGATCAAAATCATAGAAGTTGACCAAAACAAAAACACATTCACCACCCCTTGGGGGACTTTCTGTTACATAGTCATGCCATTCGGGTTGAAGAACGTAGGAGCAACCTACCAAAGGGAAATGACACATATCTTCCATGATTATATCCACAATATAGTTGAGACATATGTTGATGACCTTCTAGCTAAGTCAAAACAAAGGTCAAGACATGTGGAGGACCTTCGCAAAATCTTTAATAGACTTTGAGAGTTTAAAGTAAGGTTGAATCCTGAGAAGTGTATTTTCAAAGTCATGGCAGGAAAATTGTTGGGATTCATTGTTTCATGAAGGGGAATAGACGTTGACCTAGCTAAGGTCAAAGCAGTCTTAAATGCAACCCCACCAATGAGTGAGATGGCAGTAAGAGCCTTCTTAGGACAACTAGGCACAATCAGACGATTCATACCAGACATGACCTTTAAAATTCATCCAATTAATCAATTATTGAAAAAACAAGAAGGCATTACTTGGACAGTAGACTGTCAAAATGCATTTGAGTAGGTGAAGAAATTCTTGATGACCCCACCCACGCTGATGCCACCAAAACATGACAAGCCCTTCATCTTATACTTCATAGCAACCGATATCTCCGTAGCATGCATGCTAGCTCAAGAAAATGAAGGTGGAAGAGAAAGAGCCATCTATTTCATAATTCAAACCTTGTTGGAATATGAGAAAAAATATACCCAAGCTGAAAAAGAATGTCTAGCCATAGTCTTTGCGACCCGAAGGCTGCGACATTACATGTTGAATCAAGAAACTAAAGTTATGATACGATCCGAGCAACTAATAACTTTCTTAAATCAGCCCATGCTCTCAAGAAGAGCTGACCGATTCATAACCTTGTTGAGTGAGTTTGAACTAACTTACATCAATCAAAAGGTAGTCAAAGGATAGATAATAGTAGATTGGTTAGCAGACAACTTGGTTCCCCAAGAGGAACCTATGAATGAATATTTCCCTGATGAAGAGATTTGTGTGATTGATCTCGAGAAGTATGACGTGTCATATTGGTACAGAGATATTGTGAACTATCTCGCAAACAAGACTTACCCAGAAAACATGACCCCTTTGGGAAAAAGATGATTACGTGTCCTCACTGCAAAATATGTTTTAATAGACAATGTGCTCTATCGAAGGGCCTTGGACGGAATGTTGCTTTGATGTGTTGATAAGGAAGAAGCACGTAAGATCTTAGAGGAGTGTCATAGTGGAATCTGTAGGAGTCCAGACAACACTAAGAGGGGGGGTGAATCAGTGTTGTGTAGATTTTTGCAACTTATTATAACTTTTAATTTACAAGACTCAGAAAGAGAAAGTCATCAATAAACTATTACACATATATGTACAAGTTTGATAATGAAAATTATGAGCAGGACCACATAGAGATAAATCTTAACATAGAAGCAAATACACACTTAGAAGCATATCATTAACACAAGAATTACTGGAGTGGAAAACCATCTCTGGGTAGAAAAACCACTCAAAACTGCCTCACTGGCTTAACTAAAAAAACATGCCTCACTGGTTGTACAAAATGTATCTAGGAGCACCAACTCCAATACCAAATAGAAGTACCCACTTCCTACATAGATAAACCTCACTGGCAAACAAATAGGTCTCACTGACCTACAAGCCTCACTGGCTAATACAAGGCCTCACTGGCAAACTGTGCCTCACTTGCATACTGTCCCTCACTGGCAAGAATGTTTAGAAGCACCAACTTCAAGGAGCACCAACCCCTAATACAAAACAAACTGAAAACAAGAACTCAGAGGGTTTCTCTGTTTCAATACAAAACATTTCTTTTCTCACATGTGTCTGTCAAATGGCCATTCTTTTCATCAACCTAAATCATATAAAAAACTAAGATATTCAAAATCAATCATGTATCCTGATCCACTCAACAACACTGCATCATTTTGTATGTTTCATCTCTATCATTCAGGACACACCATCAATGCACCTGAAAAACAATTTTATACAAGTTGAATGTCCTTCCACCTGCAAAGAAAAAACTTTTCATATTCCTCTGTGCCTAATCAATTCTTCAATAATCTCTTCAAATTCTTCTTCAAACTTTGCATGATCCTTCATATTCCTGCAAAAGAATCTTATTCAAAACTATCATTTAACCTTCAATAAATTTTAAATCATATTGCCCCTATCACAGATACAAGAATATCTTCCATATTTGGGACCTTTCAATTTCTTTTTCATGAAGAACCTGTAATAAAATCTTTAACTCCCCTACAAAAAAAACTCTTCATCTCCACAAATCTTTTTGTTACAAAATATCTCTCTTGATATTAATCTACAAGAAATCTAGATCCAAACAAAACAAGTTTCTTCCAACTCTTCATATTCTATGAACCCCAAAAAAGATCTCCTTCAAGAAAACAAAAAAATTGTTCATCTTCTGTGTAAAATGATTCTTCAAAAAAATAAATCAATCTTCTCACAACAAATCTTCAATTTTCCATAAATATTTGCCTTGCAAAAAATCTCCTCAGAAAATCCTAATATCATCTCTTGGAGTTGTTAAATTAGAAAAAAATAATTTCTAATTTTAAAAAAAAACTTATCACCACAAAAAAGAATTGATAGCTTTTAAAAATAAAACTCTCCATTTTTAAAAAGCATAAACTTGGTATGGGCCGACCACTTAGTATTTAAATAAAGTTTCTAAAAAAAAACTAAAGCCATAAAAGGCTTAGTGAATTTGTATCCATAATAGAAACTTTAAAATTATATACTCCCCTAAAAAGGCAATTCGATGCCTAAGATGAAAATCATTATTTTCGGGCTTCAAAAGAACTTTATATGGTTTTAAGAATATTTCAATGCCTTTTTATAATTCAAAGCATTTGATGCTTTTCTCACAAACCGTGCTACCCAAAGTTTAAAACAAAACTTTTGATTTTTGTTTCCCGCTCGAGCACATGGAAATGACTGGTCTAGCAGGTTAAGACATGAGGAGGGGCCGGTTGCCCATGTAAATTATTTCCTTCTACAGGTCACTTAAGTGATGGTTACCTTCTGTATAGGCCAACACATTTTTAGAACAAAAAGTGCATTAGTATTTGCATTTAGAATTATATATACCTTTTTTTAAAAACCTTGAGACCAAATTATCTTGTAATGCAAATGATATCAATCATCAACAGAGCTCACTGTCATTTCAACCTTAAGCAACACTGTAATCTGCATTAGTACACAATGTCATGAACCATTGTCCATTTGAACATCATGTTAAAACAACTTTGGAACTTATCC
This sequence comes from Cunninghamia lanceolata, assembly GCA_027924645.1. Classification (NCBI taxonomy): domain Eukaryota; kingdom Viridiplantae; phylum Streptophyta; class Pinopsida; order Cupressales; family Cupressaceae; genus Cunninghamia; species Cunninghamia lanceolata. Next base: position 3,394,582 of record BSBN01000071.1, on the reverse strand, counting down.
ATCCCTGATGTTATTGCTATGCCCTGAGACACCTTCTTCTGAGACAAAATGAAGCACCTTGTTGAATGTTTGTTAGATGTTAAGCTCATTGCCATTTTACCTCCTTGTCATGTGATTCAAACAAGAACCTTGCCCTGACTTGAAACTGCTTGCATAGTATATAGTGAATGTCACTGGAGAAAGCCACTTGCATTTCATGAACCAAGAATGATATGCCATTGCCACTGATGAATCATGATATTGTGAAGACCAACTCAACTAATCAAGACATATAAAGTGATCCATCACATAAAAACTCCAAATTGATATTCAAATGATCAACTATGCTTTACCAAATGAACATTATGAACCAAACATTACCTTGACCACCCGTGACAATACATATGAACTCCATCCCCTGTACACCACATGAAAGAGATATACTGACTAACACTTATCCTGTCCAAATGAACAACAACTCCTATTCCTGATAGAGTGTAAGCCCTGATGATCCAAAATAATGACATCTGCATTAGCCCCATGTGGTCAACCTTTTTGACATCAATGACAATCAGTCACCTTCAGAATCTGCGAAGGACACTTTGGTGGTCATGCCACAACAAGGAAAATACACAGGATAGGATACTTCTGGCCATGTTTACAAGGGGATGTGATTAAATTCGTAAAGAGGTGTCTAAAATGTCAAGCTTATGCTCATGTTCACCACACACCAACAAGAGATTTACAACCGATTGTTACCCCTTAGCCCTTTTCCAACTAAGGGTTAGATCTGGTGGGGAAGATATCTCCCTTATCAATGGATGGAATTTGTTCATCATCACTGTGACAAAATATTTCACAAAATGGGTGGAGGCCATGCCTCTCACTACAGTTTCAGGGACCGTAATCGCTAAGTTCATATTGAATCAAATCATTTGTCAGTTTGGGATCCCCCAAGTAATAGTGACAAATAATGCCTCATCGTTCAAAAATCTACAAGTAAGAGAGCTATGTGAGAGATTCCACATCAATCATAACTCTCCCTCAGGCTATTATCCTCAAGGAAACGAACAAGAAGAAGCTGCCAACAAAACTTTGAAGACAATACTAGTCAAGATCATGAAACATTCTAAGAGAGATTGGCATTTACAACTATATCCAGCTTTGTTGGCTTATAGAACAAGCGTTAGGACTCTAATTGGAACCACCCCTTATGCCCTCACCTTTGGGTTAGAGGCAGTATTACCATTGGAAGTAGAGTTGCCTAGCCCGAGAGTGTCATTACAAGGATTATTGGACAACGAAGAATATAGAGCAGTAAGATTGGCCGAATTAGAAATGATGGATGAGACACGCTTGAGAGTTGTTCAAAGACATGATTCTTACCTAACAAGAATAAAAAAGCAATATAACAAAAAGGTTGTCCCTAGACCCTTTCAAGTGGGAGACCTAGTGCTCAGAATAGATAATTTGACCGATAAAAAAGTTGGTGAAGGACAAAAATTCAGACCCAATTGGATAAGCCCTTACATGGTCAAAGAAGATGCTAGAAATAGTGCCTATCTCTTATGCACAATGGAGGGAGAGGAATTTGGTGAAATAGTCAATGCCTTTCACCTCAAGAAATACTATGTCTAAAAACCAAAAAAAATTAAAAAAATCAAAATGTCAAAAACAATTTGTTTCTTGCATTTCAATATCATTCTGTTCATCTTGCATCATAGTCAGTGACTTTCTCTTGTACTATTTTATTTTCGGTAAGGAATCTAATGTTGTCTAGATATGTCATCCTTTCAGGGCCTAGAGATTTCCCATTTTTCACAATCGCCATTATCCCCTTTTCGTTTCCAGTGCTTCTAATCAAAGCCTAGCTCTTAGCTTTACATTGATTCCAGTCTTAATGAGTCAAGATGTTAGGTCTAAACAAAGTCAGTGTTCAAAGGAAGCTTGCAAATAGACCTTCCTAATTCTTCCCAAGTAGTAGAGAACTCTGACCAGATTACAAAAACTTTAGATGGGGCTAAGCCCCTTATCTTTCCTGGCCAAAAACGTCAGGAGGATCAAAAATCTGAAGGAAGCAATCTAAAATTTGAGTGAATAAAAAAAAATGAGTGACCAAAATAAGAGTATGAGAGATCAAATTATTTCATATCAAAGTTCCAAAAGCATTCATTTCTTGAAAAGTCAAAAATCCAAAAAAATGAGAAAAATCAAGTGAGGAAAATATTAAAAAAAGTGAAAAGCAAAAAAAAAGAGATACAAAAAAAGAGTGAAAGAGAGAAGATTGTTGAATGTCTGTACTCTTGGGTGGAGACCAGTCTAAGCTCTAAGCCTCAAGGGTGACATTCTAATAGAGAAAGAAAGGTACAAAGCACACACACGCACTAGCTGAGGAAGGCCGAGAGTCTAGTAGTCTCTAGGATCATCTTCTACCAAGGGACCTTTGTTCTTTCCTATTTTATCCTTTACCCCTGGCCTACTTTGCTTGCCATCTATGATCTAAGTCTAGCGAACACCAATAAAATTTGTTGCTTGTCTAAGTTGAAAGCTTGTCCGATTGTCTTATCCAGATAAGGATCAGTGTTTAGCCTTAAGCAAAGCCAAAATTCAAAAATGCTCCATTTTCATTCTTGCTCCTCACCTAAGTTATAAAATCCTATCTCACAGCCTTGAATAGGTCTCTTATATCAGGATAACTCGCAATCCCCTTAATTGAAAATCATATTTAAGAGTAGTCACATTGTTTGTTCCACTTTGCATTCATGTCATAATAAAAAAAAAGAGTCTCAAAGCAATAAAGTCAAATGTCATATCTCATGAGATTTAGTAGAATTAAATGTTTTATTTCAGCATTTCTTGTGTTCCTACATTATCATATCGTGAACTACATCTCATACATATGCCATAAAAAAAGTTACAAAAACATGTCATCGTTATCATACTTGCATTGTTAAAAGAGTTGAAAAGGTCAAAAACACAATCGAAAAGTTCTCAAATCTCCAAAACATGCACAAGAGATGAGTACAAATCCAATAGGCTAAAACCATAAAAGTAAAAACTTTCATAGATACATCTGAAGTTTACATATACAAGGGTATCAAAGAGCTAGGACAAAATGCTCTCAAAAGAAGTAGAGGCTCCCCATGCGAGGGGGCACGAGTTCAAGAAAGGAAGTCAAGGTTGGTTCCCTCCAACGGCCCCCTCAAGACTTCAGCTCCTCTGTCTATGAATACCACTAGTCACTCCATGAGACCTATGGGAGTGAGGCACTCTACTGTGAGCATGTGACTATGAAGGTCCCGCCATACTAACATCTCATCACCCAAAACTAAGACAAGCCATCTCTCTAAGAACTTAATTTTCACCCTTAAGGGTGTGAATCTGGGCCTTCAAGTCTACATTCTCCTGGTCCATCCATGGTAGACAGGAGAAAAAATATCTGTGTGTCGCCAAGTAGCAGGGGGCACACTGGGATCATCTAAAAGATGGTCTCGAATCATCCTAGTGAAGGGAGAATCCAGGCCAACATTAATCTCGCAAATGAAATCCCTCCACTCTCTAACGTTGCCTGAAAGAGCGAATTGAAAGAGAAAGACAAGTTAGTTCCCCATGAAAAGAGAAAGGACAAAAGCACGAAAAACAAACAAATGAAACTCACATGGATCACTTGGCTGCCAATCAGGGTCAAGTTGTCACATCACCTCGTCTGAATGAGGAGGTCTAGGAACAACAAGAGGACCCTTAGGGATATCATGAGCATTATCTGCATCATCAGCATCATCAAGACACTCATCTTTGTTGGGAATTAAGGTGTCTCAACCTTGGTAATTCTCTGCATTTGAAATGTTTGTATTTATTATTTAATTGCCTATGTTGTAATAATTGGAAATTCCACTTTGTCATATTGTGGGATGTGGCACGGTGATGTGTCAATCCTACATGGATTATGACAAATTGTTATTTTGTCCTCAAATGAGGAGATAGGCGTCCCACTTAGTGGTAGGAATATTCTGCCATGTGTTGGCATCTTCTATGTTGTGTAAGGAATGTTTGACCGAAACGGTTATGACGGATTCCTATGACGAATCTATGACATGTAAGAGTCGAGAATAGAAGGTTGTAAGATAGGTAATGACATGTGTCATGAAGCATCTTTGAATGAGGCATATTTGGGTGCCCCAAGGTGGAATATGATGTGTTGTAAGAGAATATGCTATTATAGCATGTGTATGACAGATTCTCTTACAGCTGTAAGTTGTAACCGCTATGACAGATTCTATGATGGTCATAAGTGTCGTAAGAGCATCTGTCATAGCCCATTTTGGAAATAGGTGACCTCTTTGGGATGGGAGATGTGGACAAGTGTCAGATACATTCTACAATGTTGACCAAGTGTCCCTAGGCTTAGGTTTTGGTCCAAGATGCCATATTGGATGCCCATTCCAAGAAAGCTCCAAAATTGCCTTGTATGTTCTATTTAAACAGGTGCTTGGAGATGGAGTTTGTATCACAAGTTTATAGGTACTGTTATGCTGCCAGATTGACTCCAAACACAAGTGTCGAAGACCATTGAAGCTTGCATTGCAAGTGTATTGTAAACATTCTTTCAGATTTGTTAATACATTGTGCAGGTTTCTGAGTGTGGGGTTTTTCACCCGATAAGGGTTTTCCCCACCGTAAATCTTTGTCTCTCTTCTTCTGTCTTCTTTCTGGCCCTTTCTGTTTTGTTGCTATATCTCATGTTAATGGTTTAACATCACTGTAATAGTTAGGATAAAGTTGAATTTGCATAGCCCTCTCCTCAATAGATTAGTGTAGGAAGCGTTTTCCGCACACCTAGCTTCCTTTCAGTTGGTATCAGAGCTTGATCACCTTTGGTCCTAGTTGTTGGGTAGGGGTTTTTTGAGCTAATCTAAGGTTGAGTGGGAGTTTGTGCAGAGCATTCTGTATCTTATTGTAGCAAGGAGATGGAAAGCACATCAAGAAGGTTTGAAGTAGAGAAGTTCAACGACAGTAATTTTGAGCTGTGGAAGCTCAAGATGGAAGACATGTTAGTTGACCGAGACCTTTGGGAAAGTGTGAACAGAACTAAACTAGCTACAATGACTCAAGATGAGTGGGATCTCAAGGATCAGAAGGCTAAGGGTCTCATAAGACTTAGTCTTGCCGATTCTGTGTTGTTAAATGTCCATGAAGAGACCACTGCAAAACTCCTTTGGAAGAAGTTGGGGGATGTGTATCAAGACAAATCCCTAGTCAATAAACTTTTCCTGAGAAAGAAGTTGTATTCTCTTCAAATGGAGGACGGAGGATCCATGGCTGAGAATATGAATGCCTTTAACATGCTGGTTGCACAATTGACATCTATTGGTGTAAAGATGGAGGAGGAGGATCGGTGTATGACCCTGCTTTGTTCTCTCCCAGACTCATGGGATCATCTTGTCATGGCAATCAGAAGCACCACATCCACATTCAAAATGGAAGAGGTGGTTTCTTCACTATTATTTGAAGAGAGGCAGAGAAAGTCTTCTGAGGCAGCCAAATAAGCCCTTACAGTTCATGGAAGACCCAAGGAGAAAGGGAAGAAGGACAAGAAAGCTGAGAAGGGTAGATCCAAATCTCCTGGAAAGTCCAAGGCTCTTTGTTGGAACTGTGGCAAGACCAGGCATTTTTGAAAGGAATGCAAAGAGGAGAAGAAGAAAAAGAAGAAAGCTCCTGATTCAGATTCTGACAAATCACAAGATGACGGTGATGCCTTCATTGCAGACTTGGCAACCCATGCATCTGATGATGTGTGGCTAATTGACTCTGGTGCATCATTCCACATGACCTCACATCGAGACTGGTTCACTAAGTATGAGGAGTTCGATGGTGGAAAGGTGTATCTGGGTGATGACTTTCATCTAAAGATCGTTGGTCATGGAAGAGTCTCTATCCGATTCCCTGATGGTCGAGTCAAGGGGATCTTTGGGGTTATGCACATCCCAGGCTTAGCACGAAACTTGCTTTCTGTAAGTAGTTTGAATGATGCAGGTATGTAGGTTGTCTTTTCGAAAGAAGGATGCAAGATGACTAGACGATCTATGGTGCTTGCTAAGGGTACTCGGAGAGGTACTCTGTTTCAGCGGGAAGCATACATTGCACAATGCAATAGTTCTTCTGACTCAAGGAAGAGGGCAGCTGTCACTTCATCCCCACCATCTGAACGAGCAGTGAAGAAATCTATTGTTTCTAGTCTTGATGGTTGTAATCGTGCATTGGAAGCTAAACTTCTTGTAGAAAAGACAATGTTATGGCATAAGAGATTTGGCCACATTGGTGAGAAGGGTCTGCGTACCATGAAAAATAAGAACCTCATTGAGGGGTTAGATGATTGTAATCTTGAGTTTGACTTTTGCGAATATTGCATTTATGGAAAACAAAACCGTGTTCAGTTTTACTCAAGTTCTCATAAGTCTTCTAGTGTGTTGGACCTCATTCATTCTGATGTGTTTGGTCCTGTTAATGTTCCTTCATTATCAAAATTTGTATACTTTGTATCTTTTATAGATGATTATAGTCGAAGGACATGGATTTATTTTCTCAGAAGCAAATCTGAAGTCTATAGCAAGTTTAAGGAGTTTAAAGCCTTTGCTGAAAATTAGACTGGTAAAAAGATTAAATGTTTGAGAACTGACAACGGTGGTGAGTTCTATTCTATAGAATTCAATAAGTATTGCAACGAACTTGGGATTGAAAGACATAAGACAACTCCATACACACTGCAGCAAAATGGAGTTGCAGAGAGGATGAACAGGACACTGATGGAGAAGGCTAGGAGTATGCTTAGTGGAGCTGGTCTAGAACAAAAGTTTTGGGCTAAAGCTGTTGCCACTGCTTGCTATCTGGTAAACAGATCTCCTACATCAGCTCTTGTTGGAAAGACACCCATGGAGGTGTGGTCTGGTAGAAAGCATTCGGTAAGGCATCTTCATGTTTTTGGTTGTGAGGCATATGCACATGTGCCTAGGGAGAAGCGGTCAAAGTTGGAGAACAAAGTTGTTAAGTGTATCTTCATCGGCTATGGTGTTGGTGTGAAAGGATACAAGCTTTGGGACCCCGTGGTTGAAAAAGTGTTGTATAGCAGAAGTGTCATCTTCAGAGAGCTCACACCTTCTTCCATTGTCTTGCAGCTAGAAGAAAAAGAAAAGAAAGAGGATGTTGTTCAGTCTCCTCTCACCCCTGAGAAGACTGAACAGAAAGACAATGTTGGACCTAATGATGAGGAAAGCTCTAGCAGCTCTGAAAGCTCAAATGAAGAAGCTGAACCTCAACCTCAGCTCTTGAGGAGGTCTACACAGATAAGGAAGCGACCTAAAAGGTTTGGTTTTACATTGCTTGATTCTAGTTGTGCTTATGCTTTGATCACTAACAGTGATGAACCTAGAACTGTATCAGAGGCTTTGGATATGAAGGATGCAGGTTCCTAGAAGGAGGCCATGGAGGAAGAAATGGCTTCTTTAGAAAAGAATCAAACTTGGGACTTGGTGCCTTTGCCTCTTGGATGAAAACCCGTTGGATGCAAATGGGTGTTCAAGAAGAAAATTGGTGCAGATGGCAGTATTGAGAAGTATAAGGCCAGATTGGTTGCGAAGGGGTATTCACAAGTGAAGGGTATAGATTATGGTGAGATCTTCTCTCCCGTTGCAAAGCTTATGACTTGGAGGTAGAACAAATGGATGTGAAGACAACTTTCCTTCACGGTGACTTGGAGGAGGAAATCTACATGTCACAGCCAGAGAATTACATGGTAAAAGGTAAAGAAAATTTGGTTTGCAAACTTAAGAAGTCTTTGTATGGTTTGAAGCAATCTCCTAGGAGATGGTACTTGAAGTTTGATACCTTTGTGTTGTCAATTAGATTTGTGAGATCAAAATCAGATCACTATGTTTATTATAAGTTTGATGGTGATCGTATTCTCATTATTGCACTGTATGTTGATGATATGTTGCTCATTCGGAAGGGTAAGAATATGATTTCTGATTTTAAATCTTAGTTGTCAGCTCAATTTTAAATGAAAGATTTAGGGGCAGCCAGGTACATCCTAGGAATGGAAATCAGAAGAGACAGAACCAACAGAAAACTTTGGTTAAGTCAGAGTAAGTATGTTAAGACCGTGTTGGACAAATTCAGCATAAGAGATTGTAGACCATTGTGTGTTCCCATTTCCTCGGGGACAAAGTTGTCTGTTGAGGATTGTCCAAAATCTCCTAGTGAGGTGGAGGACATGAGCAAAGTACCTTATGCTAGTGTTGTTGGCAGTTTGATGTATGCTATGGTCTGCACAAGACCAGACATTGCCCAAGCAGTGGGAGTCCTTAGTCGATTGATGGCTAATCCTAGACGGGTTCATTGGGATGCAGTTAAGCGAGTGTTCAGATATTTGAGGGGTACTTCCGAGTATTCCATTTTCTATCATCGTAATGTTTCAGGACCTTTGCATTCTATTGATATTCATGGATTTGTGGATTCATATTGGGCAGGTGACATTGACAGCAGGAGATCCACCAGTGCTTATGTTTTTACACTATTTGGTGGTGCTATTAGTTGGATGAGTAAGTGACAACCTGTTGTTGCTTTGTCCATGACAGAAGCTGAGTATATGGCAGCAACTCATGCTTGTAAGGAAGCCATTTGGCTTAAGAGATTGTGTTTAGATATTGGTGTTGATGCAGGTCAGATCATGATCAATTGTGACAGTCAGAGTGCAATTTGCCTTGCAAAGAATCCAACTTTCCATGCTAGAACCAAGCACATTGATGTTCAATTTCACTTTGTGAGGGACATGGTTGAGGATGGAAAGGTAAATTTGGAGAAGGTAGATACTTTGAAGAATGTTGCAGATGCATTGACGAAGCCAGTGGGCACAAAGAAGTTCAGATGGTGTTTGGAGTCTATGGGTCTCTCGGCCTATAACAGTTAAATCTTGGCTCTTACAAGGTGTTCGACAAGTGGGAGAATGTTGGGAATTAAGGTGTCTCAACCTTGGTAATTCTCTGCATTTGAAATGTTTGTATTTATTATTTAATTGCGTATGTTGTAAATAATTGGAAATTCCACTTTGTCATATTGTGGGATGTGGCACGGTGATGTGTCAATCCTACATGGATTATGACAACTTGTTATTTTTTCCTCACATGAGGAGATAGGCATCCCACTTAGTGGTAGGAATATTCTGCCATGTGTCGACATCTTCTATGTTGTGTAAGGAATGTTTGACCGAAACAGTTATGATGGATTCCTATGATGAATCTATGACATGTAAGAGTCGAGAATAGAAGGTTGTAAGACAGGTAATGACATGTGTCATGAAGTATCTTTGAATGAGGCATATTTGGGCACCCCAAGGTGGAATATGATGTGTTGTAAGAGAATATGCTATTTATAGCATGTGTATGACAGATTCTCTTACAGCTGTAAGTTGTAACCATTATGACAGATTCTATGACAATCGTAAGTGTCGTAAGAGCATCTGTCATAGCCCATTTTGGAAATAGGTGACCTCTTTGGGATGGGAGCTATGTACAAGTGTCAAATACATTCTACAATGTTGACCAAGTGTCCCTAGGTGTGGGTTTTGGTCCAAGATGCCATATTGGACGCCCATTCCAAGAAAGGTCCAAAATTGCCTTATATGTTCTATTTAAACAGGTGCTTGGAGATGGAGTTTGTATCATAGGTTTATAGGTACTGTTATGCTACCAGATTGACTCCAGACATGAGTGTCAAAGACCATTGAAGCTTGCATTGCAAGTGTATTGTAAACATTCTTTCAGATTTGTTAATACATTGTGCAGGTTTCTGAGTGTGGGGTTTTTCACCCGATAAGGGTTTTCCCCACCGTAAATCTTTGTCTCTCTTCTTCTGTCTTCTTTCTGGCCCTTTTGTTTTTCTACTATATCTCATGTTAATGGTTTAACATCATTGTAATAGTTAAGATAAAATTGAATTTGCATAGCCCTTTCCTCAATAGATTAGCGTAGGAAGCGTTTTTCGCACACCTAGCTTCCTTTCAATCTTGTGCATCCTTGGGCAAGCCCTCATTTGATGAATTGTCATCATCAAGAACATAGTCCTCGTTAGTGGACTCTGAATCCACAGCAATAATGAGTGATCAGGAAGGAGTTCCTCTCCCTCCCCTCTGTCTTCCTCTCAGAACTCTAGTAATGAAGACTCCAGGAGTCAAAGGAGTTCAAACAATTGACCTATGTCCGATCTCACCCATCTCCTGAACAGTCCTGTAGCAAGTGGACATTGCGGGTAACTCCTTGGGGAAGTCCTCGCAAAACTATTGTGAATCACGGTCAACACGATGGGCCTCAGCTAGACCATTACGGTCTGAAATCTTGAATACTCCATGGCAGTACTCTCTGACCTTGCCATCATGAGCCCATGATCCCTCCATATCACGATACAGATCGAAGACCATGTCCTCATCTATAAGAGTGGCAACAGTGGGTAAAGAAGCATCAAAGTGATAAACATGCATCTGTTGTGTGGTTACACAACACGCCCCATTTTGACTTGGCAAAACAGGGACCCAACTTTTGTTTTGGCTTGTGTTGTCTGTTTCTGGCGGTTTGGTAAAAATAAGTCAGGTGCATCATCATCATGAAGGTCAGGATGAGGTAGGTCATCATCATGAGGTTAGTTTGTCAAAATTCATATTTTGTTTCTATGACTTCATGGTTAGAAAGAGTTTGAAATTCCATGCAGGTTTGCCTTTTGCATCACTTGAAAATTCATCCATATGAAGGAGTTGTAAGCAGTCAAAGTTTTGGTCAAACCTGATAATTGCTGTATAAAGGTCATCATCATGATATTTGAAAAGCCCCCCGATAATATCCTGAGGTCGAAACATCCGGACGTCAAGTTTAAGTCGTAATAATCCTTTCCCGTCAGGCGGTCTTTTGTATCGCCAAAGGTCATCATCATGATCTTAATCTATCACCTGATAAAAATCATGCAGTCCCGAAACATCCGGACGTCAATCTTAAGTGCTAGTGTGTTTTACCCGTCGAGTAACCTTGGAAACATTGCGAGCATCATGATATTCCAACATCACCCGATATTATAATATCATGCTGATATTATAATATCACCTTACTTAGAGAAATCTGCCATCTGCATAATTTGTGCGCGCACGACAGTCTTGGTGATCAACATCATCATGATATTTCAGGACCCGACATTTCCTAATATCCTCCTGATCTCCTTTTGCGTGATCATGATGATCACCTTATCTTTCGAAACGGAGGATGATTTTCCTTTCCCAAACCTTGTTGAACAAGATCATCATGATCTTGTTAGTCTTTCCCGACAGTTCGTAGTATCATCCTGCCGACAAGAGTAACCTTTTGCAAATATGATGATGACGATGACGTCACCATCACCTTTCTCGTTCGGCAGGATATTTTCCAAGGCGTGATCCATTTCGCCAATATGATGATGACGATGACGTCATGTTCGAAGATTAATGAAGGCCACGGATATCCTGATGACGTCGTCAGGACTTTCAGCAGGATCATATTCTAAATCACCCAATGCGGATATGATGATGATGATGTTCATCATCCTGATCTTTCGAGCGGATAGCCTTGGCCGAAAAGGGTCATATTGCATTCATCCACGCGATCATCTTCCTTGGGGGGAACCCGATATTCCAGTTATCTCCTGATCTTAACGGAACATGACGGTGACGTCATCCCTTTGCATTTTCACCAAGCCTGATGATGATGATGACGTCATCATGATTTTCCTCAGCGGCAGGATCATTTTCCAAGTCCTCCTGTTTGTCTTCATCATGATGATGATGACGATGTCTTTCTTTCCCAAATATGCAAAAACAAAACATCCTGATGTGCTTTTCCTCAGAGCATTCGGAAGCGAGGAGCATCATATTTCACAATATCCTGCGGCTAGATACAAGACATAGAGTTGGGCATCATCATGATTTTCGGCGTAGGTATAACTGTTGCCGTCGGCCAAGTCCAATATTGTCAACCTGATCATGTGTGGTCGCACTGATGCGAACATGATGATGATGACCCGAAACATTCAAACAGAGCATGCAAAGCCAGGTATGAAGTAATTTGTTAGGGGTAGTTATTTCCTTGTATATTTTGACATACCTGATCATATTTGAACCCGATATACAAGAAAATGGGCAAAAACATGAAGCGATAGAAATTTGAAAGCCCGACTGCCTGAGTTTTGGTCAACGAGGGTTGACCTGGTTGTTTTTATGCTGTTTATGCATTTAGTGCATATTTTCCACAGGTAAAGCCTGATTGCCTGTAGCTGCACATGGGGAGGTATGTTTAATAAAATGTTTACTTCCTGTTGTTTATCCACATGATGATGAACTTAATGTTTGTCTGTTTATTTGCAGGAAGTCATGATGCTGCTGAAGCTGAACATTGAAGTCATGATGCTGCTGAAGCTGAACATTGAAGTCATGATGCTGCTGAAGCTGAGCGTTGAAATCATGATGATGCTGCTGAAGCTGATAATTACAAAGTTACGCATGGAGTCAACATGGACCAGACATGAGGAGGATATTGTCAAATATGCTGTTCGCCAGCTGGAGACCGAATCAAGTTGAAGATGCTGGAATATTATGCGCCAGCTGTACATTTGCTAACTGGCGAAGCATGTGCTTTTCATCTGGACCGTTGTTTGTTATGAGAGGATCCTGATCCTTGGATCGTGGTAACCGTTTTCTGGCAGTTGCTCTATATAAGAGCCGGAGCTTGTCATCAAAAAAGGAGATATACATTAGAATACACAGACGCATCTGGCGCAAAAAGTCAATTACTGTAGAATCAATTAGGAGATCGGATTACTGAGACTAATGAGGATAGAATTGTTGAAATGTCAAGGTTCTTTCTTCAGATCACTGTAAATGTACCTGTTCTTGAGCATACTGAATGAATATGAAGTTCCAGATTACATCCTGATTGTAAATTTTACGTAATCTTTCTGTTGATTTCTGGATATGTACTGGTGAATGCTGTGTTCAACTGGAAGCGCTTTCATTTCATTACATGTTGTTGTCAACTGTTCCTTTGAAGATTTGCACTAGATCATGCGGATTTGTGGAATGTCCTGGTGAAGTATGATTTCTAGTTTTCCTTCTTTTCATTGCAAGTATGGGAACTTGTATGTGGATCAGTGATCTAAGTCCAGTAATTTTGGGAATCTCATTCTTTGACCCTTTTTCCTTTTTCAATTTCATTAATTCATCACCATAACTGCAAATCATGATAAATAACAAGCAGAAACAGTGAAATATGCTGAAATCCCGTAGGTAACTGAAGATCATTAGCATATTTGGTTAAATGCATGTAGTATTGAAAATATCATGCAAAGAATCATAAATAATGGTAGCAATCATGCAAATATCAGCCTGTAGGCACATTATTTGACCAAAATTTATAGTGCAGAGGTAGAATTGTTGGAGACTTATGCAGAGCAAACATCCAGAGCAGAATATTTGAAGATGATGATGATGAACAGTGCAGAAACACGTAAGGCCCCTGAATGGAAAACAGCAACACACATCAACCACTGAGTAACATCAGTAGATTAAGACCTAATCAACGGAGACTTGGGATCATGAATTCTTTGAATTCATCGTATCTTTCAAGATGAGTAAAGGTTGTTGTGTAACTTTTATTCTATGTTTGCAAATGACTAACATCATGACCAACATAAATTGGCGCTAGAAGGAGGGCTATTCAGAAGATCACGTTCATCATCAGTACTTTCAGGTTTGATGACGCTCAGAGTAAGGTAACTTCAGATCGTTTGTGAATTTCATCATATTGCGTAAATATTTGCTGTGACAAGTTTGTATATGCACATTCTGTGTAAAGATTTCCAAATCTCACATAAATATTGCAAGCTTTACAGTAGATTTCTTTAAATTCACTAAATATTGGCCAAAGATGCATAAATTTGTTCAAGCTTTGAGAATTTGAGCCTTAAACACGTGAGATCTTGTGCTAACGGTCAGAGTATCCCAATATCCTGTCTATTTGCAGTGTCTTCGCAAATATTGCGTAAATATTCAGTCTGATTTGCAAGTTGACCGCAAATATCACCTCGTCCGGTGGAATCCAGCCAATATTTGCAAAGTTTCAGCTAATTGGCCTCCAAATCGAGAAATCCTGGCTCACAGGATAAATACCAGGTCTAGACATAGTGAAATCTTCGAAGAATTGCCTGTTAGAGGTTTTAGACCTAGGACTGTAGACGTTCACCATACTCCAGAGTCTAGTGCGTCCAGAACTTTACCAGGATCCCCTCCTGTAACTCCTGTTGATTTGCAAATACCTTCTGGTATACCCGTGACACCTACTGTTCAACCTCAGGGTATACCTTTAGTCCAACCTCAGCCAACTGCACCACCAGTTCAGCCCCCTCAGGTTGCAATGTCGTTCTTTGCAGCGGAATCACCATTGACCTTTACTGCGTATCATGAGTTACCAAAGTATCCGGACAAGCTTTGTCCAAAATACCATCCTTATCAGGATGCGGATGATCATATCAGGACGTTTAAAGAAGCTTGTTGCAGAGCCAGAATAGAGCATCAGGACGTGGTGTGCAGATTATTCCCTTTTTCCTTAGGGGAAGAGGCTTATAATTGGTTCATCAGTCTTGGTCAATCTTCTGTAGGTTCGTGGGCTGTCTTAGAGAAGGCCTTTCTTGACAGATTCAAGGTCCCTATTGATCCATCCATGAATTACCACTTGTTTGCCACAATCAAGAGATTTGAGCATGAACCTATTGCAAATTTCAATGCTAGGTTCCAGAAAATGTTGTCCAAGTTAGTTACTCCATATGTGGTGGCTGATGATGCTGCTAGGAGTATTTATTATTTAGCCCTGGATCCATTAACCGCCATGTTCATCAGGAGAACACATCCTGAGATCACCACATTGACAGGAGCTTTTCAAGAAGCTATCAAGGTAAATCAACAGCTGATACCTGCTCCTACTCCAAATATAGCATTCCCTGCTTTGCCTGGCATGCAGTCACAATATCCAGCACAGTATCCTGCAGCTTATCCTTCACAATATCCTGCACAATATCCAAATGGAGCAGTGATGCCCCCAGCAATCATGCCTGCACCTTTGCAAGTACCTCCATTGAGTATCATGCCTCCTCCTAATGGAAATGGCCAATTGCCACAATATCCTGCACATACTCAGACACCTCAGGGTACAGATCTATCCCACAATAACCATGGATCTTCCTTTTTCCAGCCTCAGACTGAAAATGTAGTGGCCAAAGCTCAAGAGGAGAAAGAGGAAATCAAAGAAATTGCTGCTCAGTTGAGAAAACTCACCACAGAAGTAACACACTTGAGAAATCAAGGGTTTTATTCACAGTCAGGTCAGAATAGGAGTTATTCCAATGACAGACCAAATTACCCTGACAGAGGATACAACAATAACTTCAACAGTAGTGCTGCAAATAACAATAATCCTCCTAGGCAGCCCAGAGTGTGGAGCTCCAGGCCAAATAATGGTTCATTACCATCACCCCTAGACAATCAGCCTCCTGGTGAAGCCAAACAGACTACTAGAGTCAATCTTGCTGAAGTAGCCCTTACCAATTGGTGCAGGATTCACAACACCAATGCACATGCAGAATTAGATTGTCCACAATTTAGGATTGCTGCCAGCATCTTTCAGACTGAAGTGTCTAATACTTCTGGAAATCCACCTCAGGCAGAAGGAAATGAAATAGTTCCTTGTGGATATGACTCAGCTTTTGTGCTGGAAACATACACTAATCAGCCTCATCAGGATTATAATCAGACCTGTGAAGAATCTGCCTTAACCTTTGAAGCAAACTATGTCTTCCCTTTTGAGGATGAGAATGAACCTACAAGAGAGCATGAGGAAGTACATGCATACCAGCAGCAATACCCTGGTAAGCACAATTATAACCTGAGGAGTAATGCCAACAGACCTGCCGGTCCATTGACATCATCTCTACCTCCAAACAATTTCAACACACCTCCTGATCCTAAGGCTAGCAATAACCCTGGGTTCCCTAAGGTGAATGCTTAATACTTGTCTCCTCAAAACACAGTAACAAAAGTCGCAAATGCACCTCATGAGTCTGACAAGTTAGTCAGCTATTTGGCTGATGAAATGAAGAAAATCAAGATCAGCCTGTCCCTATCTGAGTTACTGAAAACTCCTGCCATCAAAAGGGCATTCATGAAGTCGCTGGATGATCCTGCTTCTAAAGAGGATAATCACCTTTCGAGTCAATCCAATAGCAGAGACCATACTGCTAAAGATAACACTGTCAAGCCCAAAGTGTCAGCCACAGTCCAAGCTGCTGAAACCTCTCACATGACCTTGTACAGAGATAAAACTGAATCACCTCCGTTTCTCCTCACCATAAGAATGTTCAGTAAGAATTTGCACAACTGTTTAGTTGATTCAGGAGCCTCAACTAATGTTATGCCTTTGTCAATATGCAACGCATTAGGACTGCATCCTGCTAAATCCTTAAAGAAGGTCACTCAACTGGACAAGACAAAAGTAAGTGTCGTAGGAGAACTCACTCACATTCACATGCAGCTAGCGTCTGATCCTAGGATCCAGTATTACATTGACATTCAGGTAGTTGACATACCTGATACATACGGGATGTTGCTTAGCCGGGACTGGTCTAAAACGCTTAACGGATACATGTCCACAGACTTCAGTCACATGTGGTTGCCATGGAAAGGTATACCTAATCAGATCAGGATTGATGCTGAGCCTAGGATGAAACATATGATCACGGAATATAACAGAACAAATGAGATCATGTATGTAAACGTAGAACCTGGAGTTTATCACATCAGGCCGCAAACTGTCCAAATAGAAGAGGTCCTGATGCTTGATGTTCATCATCATCATGATGATGATTATCATGAGGATTTGCCAGTTGTAGAACTTAATAATGATCCTGATAATGACAACGAAATAGATCGCTTCAGGGATTTTCAGATGCATTTATCTACTCAGATAAAACGTTGTCAATTATTAAATATACCTGCTAATGATATTTTGATTGACGGATGGTGCAGATTGCATGGCGAAGCACACTCGGAAAAGACTTGCGAACCATGCTTAGACATGATCATGCTGGAGCAGACGTATAGTGAAGCATCATCATCATATTCCGAGGTGAGTGCTACATCTGATGATGATGATGATACTAATTTTTATTTGTCTTCTGCAGGAACAGAAGAGTCGACGGATCCTGATGAGGATCATATCCGAAAAACAGAAGAGATCCTGGTGTCTAATCAGACGAATGATGCGAGAAAGGAAAAGATCACTCCTGGTAGTGATTGCTTCATGGAACCGGATTACGAGTTGTCTGACGAGGATAAAGGCAGTGACCTGACGAAGTTCGAAGAATTTCTAGTCAAAGAAATAAAAAAAATGACACAACAGTGTAGATCTCCCCAGGAGGTTTTAATTAAAGGTTGGTGTAGGCTGCATGAGGCGCCTCACTCAGAAACCACTTGCTCACTGTGCTTACACATTTTGAAGAAGCATGCAGCTGTATGTGCTGAACATCACCCTCTTGCTAGGATGGAAGAGAAAAGAGAAAAGCCATCAGGCTCATCAGATAAAGGAAAGGAGCAACAAGCAGATGCAGCACCAGAAGTTATCAATTGTCCAGACACTGAAGTAGATCATTCTGAAGATTTTGAATTATACTTGTCTAGAAATATACAGCGTAGTCAAATATTAGGTTTGCCCATTGATGATGTCTTGATTGAAAGCTGGTGCAGATTACATGATGAAGAGCATTCAGAGAGAGATTGTTACCCTTGCTTGGTCATGTTGAAAAAGATTCTAGAAAATATAATAGCTGAGTCAGTTCCAGAAGGTAATGAAGAGGAAACATCTTTCCTGGATTCATTTTATGGTGACATTGATAGGAGTTCTCTACTTCCTAATACAAGTAAGGACCAATCGGTATGCAGGTATGAATCTTGTGAAAATTTTAGAGAAGAAATCACTCATCAGGATAATATTTTTGATTCCGATCCTAATACTTTTGATAAAGAAGATGAAACATCTTTCCTGGAGTCATTCTATGGTAAAGAGAAGTGTAAACAGATAGTAGAGCAATTTAGATTCACTGCTGATGATGAAGTTCCTATGATGGTAACTCGGGGAGTCATAGAGAAGAAAATAAATGCTGATTTATTACCTGACTTCTTTGAATTAAATGATCAAATGCAAGAATGTTGCAGGTTAAAGGAACCAGATCCTCTAATAGATAGAAGATGGGAATTATTCAATGAACAATTCCTGAAAGAAGAAGATGTAGAAGACTTTGGAGTTGTTGTGCATAATCAGATGTCACTCCAGAAATATTTTGAAAATGAAACAGGGGAGTGTCCTCATCAAGTGAAAGTTGTTTCTCCTTTACAGTCAAATGATTTAGAAATGATAAATTTCTATATATCAGGTTGTGATAATAAAGATACTTATTTAGATGCTGATGTGCAGGAAATTGAAGAAAATACTGAGAAGTTTCCTGAACTAGAAGATAAACTGAACATCCAGAATGAAGGGATAAGGCTGGATAAAGATGAAGAATTAATACATCAAAGGTCATACATCCTTCAATTTGAAGAGAGACCAGGCACTGAGCCAAGCAGTGAAAATATAATGACAAATGGAAGACCAACTACCAATGAAGAAGCATGTCCAGCAAAGCCAGAAATACACCAGGTTGTATTTCTCCTTTCCACAGTAAATGATGTTGAATACTATTTTAATTCTGGAAATTCAGGAGATAAGACATGCATATGGATTAATCATGAACATGATGAGCTTCCTCAGTTGCTGATCATCAAGAGTTGTTCTGTTGAATACAGTGAATTCAGAATACCAGAATATTCTTCAGAATATAAAGATAAATTTGCTAGGTTGAGAACCATAACTAATACCCTGATGCTCCTGCACAATCAAAAGAAGTATGCAAATACAGGTGTCCTTAGGTCCTTTTCTGGTTTTTGTTCGCCTAGTAGTGGTTTGTATATAATTTTGTAGGTTGGTTGTTTGGGCAGTTTGCTTGTTGTTGTTGTTGTTTTGTTGCTTGGGACCTTGTTCTGGTAAGTCAGGATGATGCACTTCATCACCTTAAGAAAATAGTTAAATTGTTAGGATTCAAGTGATGAGATCAGATTTAGATATAGGTTATGATTCATTCTAAGAAGTGTTCATGATCAGGTTTATGATGTCTTTTCATCAGGGTACTTTTTCTTGTCCAAAGTGAATCAAACACAATGAAACACCTAACAGCCTTGGGTTTGTTGAAGATATGAGTATAGGTGTTAAGTGAAAAATCTAAAGGGACTCCCTTGCTACCAATACAATCTCCAACCTAAAAGCTGCAAATGACTACACCTTGTACAAATGAGCTGACATGATGATATCAAATTTAAATTTTTAAAGGAAAATCAGAAACGAAATAAAATTAGGCCATCTAAGTAACTCTACCGGGGCTATGGACGCCTGCTGGCAGTGGGGCTCTACTTAGGGAGATTGTATAGATAACCTTGCCGGGGTTATAGACACCTGCTGGCAGCAAGGCTCTATCCAGGTTGGCTATGAGGGATGATCTCCAACTATGTAGTTTAACACCAGTTACTTATGTTTTCAACTTGCTTTCAAGATGAGGATAATTAATCATCTGCACACACCTGATCCTTTGTTAGCTTTATCACCATAATGAAATTTTATCATTCAAAGATCATGATGATTTTACTTAGACAGAATTAGAACACTATAGATAAATATGATCACATCACTTGAATCATTTGAATTTTGTTATTTTCTTTGGTGGCAAGTTGTTGTGTGGTTACACAACACGCCCCATTTTGACTTGGCAAAACAGGGACCCAACTTTTGTTTTGGCTTGTGTTGTCTGTTTCTGGCGGTTTGGTAAAAATAAGTCAGGTGCATCATCATCATGAAGGTCAGGATGAGGTAGGTCATCATCATGAGGTTAGTTTGTCAAAATTCATATTTTGTTTCTATGACTTCATGGTTAGAAAGAGTTTGAAATTCCATGCAGGTTTGCCTTTTGCATCACTTGAAAATTCGTCCATATGAAGGAGTTGTAAGCAGTCAAAGTTTTGGTCAAACCTGATAATTGCTGTATAAAGGTCATCATCATGATATTTGAAAAGCCCCCCGATAATATCCTGAGGTCGAAACATCCGGACGTCAAGTTTTAGTCGTAATAATCCTTTCCCGTCAGGCGGTCTTTTGTATCGCCAAAGGTCATCATCATGATCTTAATCTATCACCTGATAAAAATCATGCAGTCCCGAAACATCCGGACGTCAATCTTAAGTGCTAGTGTGTTTTACCCGTCGAGTAACCTTGGAAACATTGCGAGCATCATGATATTCCAACATCACCCGATATTATAATATCATGCTGATATTATAATATCACCTTACTTAGAGAAATCTGCCATCTGCATAATTTGCGCGCGCACGACAGTCTTGGTGATCAACATCATCATGATATTTCAGGACCCGACATTTCCTAATATCCTCCTGATCTCCTTTTGCGTGATCATGATGATCACCTTATCTTTCGAAACGGAGGATGATTTTCCTTTCCCAAACCTTGTTGAACAAGATCATCATGATCTTGTTAGTCTTTCCCGACAGTTCGTAGTATCATCCTGCCGACAAGAGTAACCTTTTGCAAATATGATGATGACGATGACGTCACCATCACCTTTCTTGTTCGGCAGGATATTTTCCAAGGCGTGATCCATTTCGCCAATATGATGATGACGATGACGTCATGTTCGAAGATTAATGAAGGCCACGGATATCCTGATGACGTCGTCAGGACTTTCAGCAGGATCATATTCTAAATCACCCAATGCGGATATGATGATGATGATGTTCATCATCCTGATCTTTCGAGCGGATAGCCTTGGCCGAAAAGGGTCATATTGCATTCATCCACGCGATCATCTTCCTTGGGGGGAACCCGATATTCCAGTTATCTCCTGATCTTAACGGAACATGACGGTGACGTCATCCCTTTGCATTTTCACCAAGCCTGATGATGACGATGACGTCATCATGATTTTCCTCAGCGGCAGGATCATTTTCCAAGTCCTCCTGTTTGTCTTCATCATGATGATGATGACGATGTCTTTCTTTCCCAAATATGCAAAAACAAAACATCCTGATGTGCTTTTCCTCAGAGCATTCGGAGGCGAGGAGCATCATATTTCACAATATCCTGCGGCTAGATACAAGACATAGAGTTGGGCATCATCATGATTTTCGGCGTAGGTATAACTGTTGCCGTCAGCCAAGTCCAATATTGTCAACCTGATCATGTGTGGTCGCACTGATGCGAACATGATGATGATGACCCGAAACATTCAAACAGAGCATGCAAAGCCAGGTATGAAGTAATTTGTTAGGGGTAGTTATTTCCTTGTATATTTTGACATACCTGATCATATTTGAACCCGATATACAAGAAAATGGGTAAAAACATGAAGCGATAGAAATTTGAAAGCCTGACTGCCTGAGTTTTGGTCAACGAGGGTTGACCTGGTTATTTTTATGCTGTTTATGCATTTAGTGCATATTTTCCACAGGTAAAGCCTGATTGCCTGTAGCTGCACATGGGGAGGTATGTTTAATAAAATGTTTACTTCCTGTTGTTTATCCACATGATGATGAACTTAATGTTTGTCTGTTTATTTGCAGGAAGTCATGATGCTGCTGAAGCTGAACATTGAAGTCATGATGCTGCTGAAGCTGAACATTGAAGTCATGATGCTGCTGAAGCTGAACATTGAAGTCATGATGCTGCTGAAGCTGAGCGTTGAAATCATGATGATGCTGCTGAAGCTGATAATTACAAAGTTACGCATGGAGTCAACATGGACCAGACATGAGGAGGATATTGTCAAATATGCTGTTCGCCAGCTGGAGACCGAATCAAGTTGAAGATGCTGGAATATTATGCGCCAGCTGTACATTTGCTAACTGGCGAAGCATGTGCTTTTCATCTGGACCGTTGTTTGTTATGAGAGGATCCTGATCCTTGGATCGTGGTAACCGTTTTCTGGCAGTTGCTCTATATAAGAGCCGGAGCTTGTCATCAAAAAAGGAGATATACATTAGAATACACAGACGCATCTGGCGCAAAAAGTCAATTACTGTAGAATCAATTAGGAGATCAGATTACTGAGACTAATGAGGATAGAATTGTTGAAATGTCAAGGTTCTTTCTTCAGATCACTGTAAATGTACCTGTTCTTGAGCATACTGAATGAATATGAAGTTCCAGATTACATCCTGATTGTAAATTTTACGTAATCTTTCTGTTGATTTCTGGATATGTACTGGTGAATGCTGTGTTCAACTGGAAGCGCTTTCATTTCATTACATGTTGTTGTCAACTGTTCCTTTGAAGATTTGCACTAGATCATGGGGATTTGTGGAATGTCCTGGTGAAGTATGATTTCTAGTTTTCCTTCTTTTCATTGCAAGTATGGGAACTTGTATGTGGATCAGTGATCTAAGTCCAGTAATTTTGGGAATCTCATTCTTTGACCCTTTTTCCTTTTTCAATTTCATTAATTCATCACCATAACTGCAAATCATGATAAATAACAAGCAGAAACAGTGAAATATGCTGAAATCCCGTAGGTAACTGAAGATCATTAGCATATTTGGTTAAATGCATGTAGTATTGAAAATATCATGCAAAGAATCATAAATAATGGTAGCAATCATGCAAATATCAGCCTGTAGGCACATTATTTGACCAAAATTTACAGTGCAGAGGTAGAATTGTTGGAGACTTATGCAGAGCAAACATCCAGAGCAGAATATTTGAAGATGATGATGATGAACAGTGCAGAAACACGTAAGGCCCCTGAATGGAAAACAGCAACACACATCAACCACTGAGTAACGTCAGTAGATTAAGACCTAATCAACGGAGACTTGGGATCATGAATTCTTTGAATTCATCGTATCTTTCAAGATGAGTAAAGGTTGTTGTGTAACTTTTATTCTATGTTTGCGAATGACTAACATCATGACCAACAGCATCCACCTAGCTGCTCTCGGTAAACGTCTACCTGGAATTGAAATGAACTTCTGATAGGGCCTGATGTGCTCACATATCCATGTCATGATCAAGGATGAGTGGCTAAAAGCTAGAGCCCCTCGCTATGAAATACAATAGAAGTCCCTGTAAACCATGGCCAAGATGTCCGGTCCCCAAGCATTTACTATGCCCTCCTTAATACAACAAATGATGGGTGCCCAACACCATCTCAAATGAGCGAAGGCTTTGTCTCCTGACAACCTCGATGCAATCAACCCAATCAAGAATCTCCTCAAAAGTGGGATGCAAAGTTGAGGCACAGAAGTGAGTTGAACTCCTATCCGATCCCTGAGGTGACTAACCCCCATGAACTCTGCCCATGATGCCTTGTCCTCGAAGGACTCACTAGATGGAAGGACTAGAGGATGTCCTCTCATAGGAACTCCAAGTATATGATACACATCATACAAAGTGATGGTCCACTCTCTAGAGAGCTACGAGAACCTGAATGTGTTTTTGTCTACATCCCAGTAAGTTAGAATATCATAGCATATACGGGACATAGGGTGAATAATAGGCACGTGACAAACTCTACCCAGACCTGCTCGCCTCAAAATGGTACGATCCTCATTACTCAATGAAGCAAACATCCCTGAGAGCCATCTCTACTCTCAGTAGGCATTCCATTAGATATGCATGCCCTGCAAAATCAGAAGAGAACTTTAGATTAGATATCATAAACTCATAAAAATCCCTAAAAATTGTAAAATTGCAGAAAACCTTATACCAAAAAAACATATAACCCTTCAAAATTGCAATAAATAGGCAAATACGGTAGCCAAAATAAGTCAGTTCATAGTGAAACAAGCGTTAGACAACATGAAATTTCAATCAAAATCAACCCAACAGGGTTGCCCCAAAGTGGCCCAGGTGTTTCGCAGGATCTCCCTCGGGTGACCCTGTTGTTTTCCAGGATCTGCCCTGGGCGACCTACCTGACAAAAGGGGCGACCCTAAGGGGAGATCCCTCAAACTAAAACTGTTCTAAAAATCTCAGTTTTTGGTCAATTTCAGAAAATGAAAAAACTATCCTACTCTAAATGATGAAATAGAGACAATGCAACAAGAAAAACTGACAAAAATAGACAATTTCAAGAGATTTTTCACAAAATTCAAACTAGGGTTTAGAGAAGGGTTTTTTCACTATTTGCGTACCCGATTCTTCATGGTTGAAGAAGAGGCAGCCATCTTTGCGATCTCCTCGACGATACCTTTCCAACAACTACTCACGCGATTGATTCCGTCACCGTTTCTCTTCGATCTCACAATTTGACTCACTTTGTTTGCCCTTATCTTAGTTTCATTTGTGCATTTTAGATGAGTTCTTTTCTTTTATGCATCTCTTTTCATGTGTCATTTTGTGTGCTTTCATTCCTACAGGTCTAAACCGACAAAGGCAAACAACTAGTCAAACTCAAACGATCCATGGTAAGTTTGTCATTTCATTTTTCATTATTCATTTTGATATATTTAAATGTTGGACTAATACTAGTTATTGTAGGAATAATTGCAAGAAAATCGACAATAGGTAAGGCCTAGTTCAAGAACGATACCTACCTTTCATGTAGACTACTGTCCCCGAGGGGGCAAATATATAAGCATAAAAATCACGCACAACCTCCACGAGGACCCCTATGATGATTTTAATCCTTGTCATGTACATGTAAGCTTGAAATAATGTCCTTTAAGCAGCAAACTTCTTGATGACATGTCTTCTTTCTAGTCTTGTGTTGTTTCCTCTTTGTCGATTTCTCTCTCTCCCTGTTTGCGACGCTTTTCGACACTTTTTGCGACACTTGTTGATTTGCATTTTTTGAGCTTTCAACCTTAACCCTAAGCCTTGTAAGCATCTTGTAGGTGAGTTTTCACCTTTCCCCTATGTTTTTCATCCTTTGCACCCCCTAGAAGCCTTATAGAGGCCCCCCATGTCCATCTCCCACTTTCAGTTTTTGGTTCCACTCAACCAATCCAAATCTCCCCCTATTATTTCTAGATCTCCCTGGGAGATCCTACAGGTGCAAGTTGAGATTTGGATTCTTGCACATGACTGACTTGTTTCCAGAGGCAAAACACCTTCTTTTCCTCTCTTCTTTCATTTCCACCTTGTAATTCTTTAGAAAACCATGTCAAGCCCAAATCTCCCTCGGGCGACCTAGAGTTGCCCAGGGGTGACCCTACTGACGAAAGGGGCAACCTTGTCACATTTCAAACCGTGGAAAAACTCTAGTTTCTCACTCGTTTTAGCTCTGTTTTCGCCCATTTTTCTTCCAATTCGCATGATTTTTGATGCCTAATATGGAGTTGACTATTTCATGCACCCACACATGCATAATTAACTCCATTTGATCTAAAATTAACAACTCAATCAATCTCATACATCCTCTCATCTCCAATTCCTCTTCAGTGATAAGTTATTATTGATTTATCACTCCATAGTTAGCTAAGTTCACTGGGTAATCAACCTTGTTAACTCTCCAATAAATCCTTATTAACTCATCAATCAAACAAGTTAACTTCTCAATCAATCCCATTCTTCAAACCTATAAATAGCCCCCTCCCTCAAGCACAAAAGGAGGCAAATTCATTGTGCACACAGTTCTTGCCAATTTTTGCTCTCCAAATCAGCATTCTAATGCTCTTATAGGACAAAGGTGCCTTTTGCTTTATTCATTGTTCAACCAAGCATCACTGCGTTGCTTCATTCAACACCATTGTGCTCAACCAAAGATCTCATTCAGCTCTTTCAAGCTTCTTTTTGCTTCTTTGTGTCGTTTTGTCGTCAAGAGGTTCTCCCGCTACTACAAAAGGACTCGAGGTTGCCAACATCAAGGATTTCAGAGGGTAGTGGAGTCACACAAATCTTCATTCTTTCAAGTTCCTTTATTGCTTTATTCAATTCATAGTAATTAGAATACCAAATTTGCTCTCGGGAATAGTAAATCTTTGCTTTTTCCTTGATAGTTAGATCTTGCATGTTAGAATAATTATTTCATATTCCTAGATCTAGATTATTTGAAGAAGCAATTTCCCTTCATAGATTAGATTATTTCAAAACACCCAAAAACATAGATTATAATTGCATTAGGAAGAATCATATTAGCTTGCATTCATATTTCCCTTTCATAGATTAAAAGGCACTTTTCATTTCCAAAATACTAAAAAAGCACAAAAAAAACATTTGCATATCATTTATCTTTGCATGCATATAGAAACCCTAGAAAAAGACAAACCTACAAATCCTCAATACCATCACGAGGTAAACCACGGTCAACGATTCAACCAAACCCTTGATCACATCACAAGGTAAAAACAAGTCAAAGCAAAACTAAACCCTAGGTCAAAACTATAAGTCTAGTTAGAGTTGGTCTTCACACATCTACCTCTATCTTGGCTCACGAATGTGCCTAGGAGTAAAAGGGGAGTGGGTGAAGGTTGTCCTCAACCAAATTGAGGAAATCAATCCACGACAACAACAAGAGACATTTACTCTACCACAACAAGACCCATTTGTCCTTTTATTAAGAGAAGAACATAGACAACTCTAAATACAACAAGAACTTATTCAATGAATTAAGAGACAAGAGGACATAAACGAATGAAATTGCTTACCCACACAAAGGTGGAATAGAAGAAACCCCAACAAGAGAAGAGAAACTAGTGACCCTTCGGTTCATAGGGTTATCTCTACAACAACTGCCATCAAATGAAACATTCAACTTAGCACACAACAACAAAGGCCACAAAACTTGTCGACCCGTCTCTACGAAGTCCAACTCTCCAACGAGCTAGACCCCCATCGTGTCTCACCTCCTCTCGACTGGTTACTTCCACGAGAGTGAAAGTGACGTGGCGGATCACCCCATAGCAAGGACAAAAGGGTCCATATGCTTGCCGAAATCTAACATGATAGCCCTAGGCAACTGGAGTCACGATTTTGAGCGTATAGTTACTACATTCACCATGCATAAAGGATCTATCATAACACTTCGAATAAGTTTATCATTGTTTCCAATAGTAATATAAAGAGGCCCATTAGGAGCTTCGATAGTAGCATCATGTGGAGTAAAAGATATAGTAGGTTTTGAATCCACTCTCTCTTTATGAGGATGAGCATCCACCATGCAAATATCAACAACATTAGACTCATGATGAGGAAGAGGATCAGTGTATATTTGAAGATTTTGATTAGGAGCTGCCATCGATTTATTCTCTTTGTCATTCACACCAACAACTTGGATGACATTTGAGTCAATGAGGTCTTCAACTTCATGTTTAAGATGCATGCGTCTTTCAGTGTCATGACCAACAGAGTGGTGAAATTGACAAAAAGCCTGCACATCAAAGGAAGATGATTGCATCGTTCTTGGATCGAGAGTTCTAATAGGTGGAAGATTGATGAGATTATTTTGCAAAATTTGTGTCATGATAGTATATAGAGATTCTGATAACGGTGTGAAGTTTATTATTTTTGGTTTTAACATGTATGGGGTGGAAGCAGGGGATGATGCCACCACCACATGTTTTCTTATGTTGTTTTCTGAAATCTCATATATCTTGATAAAGTTTTTGTTTTGTCTTTTGAAAGAATGATGACCAACTGGATCTGATGAGGGATTATGCTCATACTGACTAACTGAAAGTTGATAATCACAAACAGTCATGCAAAGATGAGTGAATGAATCATATCGCATCAACAATATCTTATCACATATGTGAGGTTGTAAGTTTAGTATAAAGATTCTTTGCACATTAGCATCCAGAATAGAATATTAGATTTGTAAGAAGAGGGCTTGATAACGGCCCATGAAATCTATTATTTTCTCCTTTGTTCCTTGTTTGCAATGAACCAAGTCCGTCAAAGAGACTTGAGGTCCAATGGTCACTTGAAAATGTTTGAGGAACTTGGTAACTAGTTGTGTGAAAGAAGTTATAGAATTAAGAGGTAGTGTGCAAAACCAATCCAAGGTTGTGTCCTTGAGTGAACTAGGAAAGAGTTTTGCTAAGATTGCATCTTCAAAGTAGAAATCACTACACATAGTGGTAAAAGTTGCCACATGGTTGTTAGGGTCTCCCTTCCGATTATATTTCTCAAAGTGGGGGGTCTCAAACTTCTTAGGCATAGGAGTTCTTAGGATGGAATAGGACAAAGGGCTACGGAGGTAATGTGTTTTCATACTAGTCTTAGGTGGGCTATTACTCATGCTAGCTAATTGTTGTTGCATGGAGGTCATATTCTTCAACAATTGGTTTATGACTGGGTCGGCAGTGGAGTTCGGAAAAGATTGGAATGAACGACTAGGTGATGGTGTATGAGTATCCTTTTGGAATGTGATAGGTGGTTTAGATGTAGGTGGAGACACATTAGGTGTGGATTTGTGTAGTTATGTGGAACATTACTATAATGGTGAACAAGATTCCCAGTGGATAACCCAACACATGTGGTAGCATTATTACTTGACTATGTAGTGGTGGTGAGAATTGTAGAAGTGTAAGTAGGAATAGGGAGTGTAGGTATGGGTGCTGACACTTGAGTCCTATTTGATTAGAAGAAGTGACATTGGTTATGATCTCAGTGCAACTAAATGCTAATAGAATGTTGTTATGAACAATATGAGCAACTCCACGCAAGACTTCCAATCCTTCTTGGCCTTCAAGAAAGAGGCTTCATAGACTCTCAACAACAAGGATGGCCTCCTCAACTATGTGTTCCATACTCACAAATTCATGGGTATTAGCCGACTCTATGTCTAATCTCTAAATTTGTGCTTCAAGAACATGAGCCACAAGGTCATCAATGTTGATGGATTCATGTAAGTTTGATGCTTCAGGAAGGTGCGAAGTAGGAATACCAGGAAGAATTGATGGATCTTCTTGTGGAATAAGGCTAGGAATCTAGGGTTCTAATGTATTGGAATCATTGTTATGCATAGCATTAGAACCCATAATTTGCCAACTTCTACACACAAGAAGGTTAGAATCTAGGCACCAGGTCACAAAGCTCATAAAGTGTCTACAAGCTTTAGTAACACACAAGATGCACCAATAGAAGAGATGAATGATGAAGCCAAAGAAAGATTTGAGCTTATGTTTAAGTGAAGAAATAATATACTCTAATTCTACTCAAATCCACTTAAATATCAACAATGCTAAATTCAACACAAATTTTCAATTCTTTTTCCAAAATGCAACAATTCAAAAATTGTTCCTGTTGTAGTCACGGTAGGAGGGTTCATAGAATGAACTATCCAGACTGTGCAGCAAGAGTAAACACAACGGAAACAACTCAAAGAAATGGAACAGATGTAGATTCAGTCATTCAATATACCAAATAATTCAAAATAGAGATCCGTCGGCATCATGCGGGCTTACAACTAGGGCTCGCAGGCCTGATTACATACATGTGCAAGATAAGGCTTTGAAGCTATTTCGCACAAATCTAAACTATGGAATATGAATCAATTGATAACTTCCTAACTACTTTCCTAAGGATCTATTACATCAATATATATCATTTTTGGACCAACAGATTCCTCCACGTTAGCCAAGGAAGGTCACAAACTCTAATGAAGAGCTGTAACATGTTCACAGATAGGTCAGACCTAATTGCATAGAATACTTCCTCAGATGAATGAAACAATGTGCAAGCACTTGGGGGAGGTCGGCCATGAACCAAAGAATATTGAATGATGTGTCGTTGAGATCCGTAAGTCAAGGAATGATCCACAAGCCTTCTCCTTTAGCTGATTATCAAGAACTGTTAGAATGCTCTACTCTGAGAAAATAGTTGATCTTCTGAGAGCGATATCTTTTCGGTAATTGATCCAAATGCTCTAAATTCTTGATATGATGTAGATGAATGAATGTAGATGCTAAGTCCAGATCCGCAAGGTGTGAAATGCCAAAACTGGACCACAAGCTAGAAACTACTACTTACTGAACTACCTAAACTAAACTGGAAAATGAAAGAACTGAAATGCCAACAAACTGAAATGCAAATGTTTTTGGTTGATGCAAGATTACTCTGAACCAAGGATGCTCCTGCATCAGACATCCGGGGTTATTAAAAAAAAAGTGAGTCCCTCACTTTGCTGGGGCTAGGGGAGAACCAAGATGGTCCACCTTAGCCTGAGCAATCCAAGATAAATCTTCTTCCGATCTGCCTTTCCACTTCACAAGATATTCTTTTGTATTGTCTTCCTCTAGTGCTGCGTCCAACTCTGTTGTCCAAGATGTCTTCAATCTGCTCTGGTGCTTGTTGTGGTAATTGCTTCTTCAAATCTTCTTCCATGATGTCACTGAACTCTACTTCATGATACTGATATAGATCTGTAATGTTGAAAATAGGTGATATACTCAATGTCTCTAGTAATTCCACTTCATATGCATTTTCTGAATCAAATTTCTTAAGTATCCTACAAGGTCCAAACTTCTTCATCTTTAACTTGTTATAAGTCCCCACTGGAAATATTTCTTTTCTCAAGTACACCATCACTTCATCTCCAACTTCAAATTCCTTATGCCCTCTCTTCTCATCAGCCTTCTCTTTGTACTTACTGTTCATATCTTCCAAATGTTTCTTCACTTGATTATGCACTGTCTTCATATGATCTACAAATTCTTCTCCTCCTACACTCCTTTTTTCTTCTGTACTGATATCTCTCAATTCTACAACTCCTCTAGGATTCACTACGGTAATAATCTCAAAAGGTGTTCTTCTAGCTCCTATTTACTGAATTATTGTATGCAAACTCTACTTGTGAAAGGATCAAATCCCAACTTCCTGTCTTCTCTCCAACCAAACATCTCAACAAGTTTCCTAAACTCCTATTCACTACCTCTATTTGTCCATCGGTCTGTGGATGAAAAGTTGAACTAAACTTCAAATCTGTCTTCATCTTCTTCCAAAGTGTCTTCCAAAAATATCCAACAAAATTTGTATCTCTGTCTGAAACTATACTCTTAGGTAATCCATGTAATCTCACAATCTCCTTGAAAAATACGTCAGCTACATGCACTGCATTAGTTGTCTTCTTACAAGGTATGAAATGGGCCATCTTTGAAAATCTATCAACCACTACAAATATTGAATCATGTCCTCTCTGTGTCTTAGGCAATCCCATTACAAAATCCATGCTTATATCTTCCCAAGGTCTCTCCGACACTGTCAAAGGTTTATACAATCCAATGTTCTGACTACTCCCTTTTGCAACTTGACAAACTCTACAACTCTGCACAAATATCTGAACACCCTTATGTATCTGAGGCCAAAAGAAATTTTCACTTACCAAAGCCACTCTCTTATCAATGCCAAAATGTCCTGCCAATCCACCACTATGCTTCTCCTTGATCCAATTATCTCTCATTGAACTTCTAGGTATGCACAACTAACTTCCTTTGAACATCTCTTCTTGAATGAAATAGTCCAACCACTTACTTCTATTTGTCACAACAGGTTCTTTGCATGCTTTCCAAGGTTCTGCAAAATTAGTGTCTCCCTCATACATGTTCTTCAATTCATCAAAACCCAACACTTCAACTCTCATCTCTATCAACAAGTTTCTTCTTCTACTTAAGGCATCAACAACTTTGTTTAACTTACCACTCCTATGCTTTAACACAAAAGTATAACTCTACATGAACTCTACCCATCTCATGTGTCTCTGATTCAGCTTACCTTGACTATTCAAATATTGCAAAGCTTGATGATATGTATACAACACAAACTCCTTAAGCAACAAGTAATGTCTCCACTTCTTCAAGGCTTGAATTATGGCATAGAACTCTTGATCATAAACTAAATATCTTCTCCTTGTATCATTCAAATTTTTACTGAAATAAGCTACAGGTCTACCTTCTTGACTTAATACTGCTCCAATTGCATTTCCACTAGCATAACAATCAACTTGAAATACTTTATTGAAATCTGGTAATGCCAAAATAGGTTGCTCTGTCACTTTCTACTTCAATAGTTCAAAACTTTTGTCTGCTCCTGATGTCCACTTGAAATCTTTTCTGCCACCTCTCATTGTCTCTATCATAGGGTTACAAACTGAACTAAAATTTCTGATGAACTTCTGGTAGAAATCAGCCAGTCCATGAAATGATCTAACCTCTCCAATGCTCTTCGGTGTAGGCCATTCAACAATTGATCTCACTTTCTCAGGGTCCATCTTCAATCCTTCCGCAGAAATCACAAATCCCAAATATATCAATTCTTCATTCATGAAACTATACTTCTTGATGTATATTAGCAATTTCTCTTCTCTAAATCTCTACAAAACTTGTCTAATATGCCACAAATGTTCTTCCTTTGTCTTACTAAAAATTAGAATATCATCCAAGTACACAATCACAAACTTACCCAAGAATTTCTTCAAGACTTCATTCATCAATCTCATGAAAGTACTCAGTGCATTTGTCAATCCAAAAGGCATCACTAACCACTCATACAATCCTTCATTTGTCTTAAAAGTAGTCTTCCATTCATCTCCTTCTTTGATTCTAATCTGATGGTATCCACTCTTCAAATCTATCTTTGTGAAACATCTTGCTCCACTTAAACAATCCATGATATCATCCATCCTAGGTAAAGGAAATCTATACTTAACTGTGATCTTGTTTATTTCTCTGGAATCAGTACACATTCTCCATTCTCCATCCTTCTTCGGTGCAAGCACTGTAGGTACTACACAAGGACTCAAACTTTCTCTGATCAAACCTTTCCTCAACAATTCTTGTATTTGTCTATTCAATTCTTGATTTTCTGCCAGTGTCATCCTGTGTGCTACTTTATTAGGCAAACTTACTCCTGGTATAAGATCCATGTGATGACTGATACTCCTTATAGGTGGCAATCCTTCAGGTACATTATCTAATATGATGTCTTCATACTCTCTCAACAACTCTCTTATCTCATCTAGTTCAGTTTCTTTCTTCACCACTTCAGGCTTCTTAGGAATCAAGGCATATCACATACTTTCCAGTACGTTATGATCATCCTGAATCCATGCTATCTAATAGGGCTTAGGGTGTGTCAATCTTTCCAACTTCAGCTTAGTCACCATCTCCTCTAAAACTAGGTTATCTGAACTACCACTATCAATTACAACTTTACAACACTTACCTCTAGATTTACATCTAGTTCTGAACATAATTTTCCTCTGTGATGGTCCCTCATTTGTTTCTATTTGAAATAGTACTCTCCTCATCACCAATGATTCTCCTTTCTCCAGTTTACCAATAGAACTGGGTGATTCAACAGGTTCTTCTTCAACATAGGCTACTCTCCCACTATTCTTTGTCTTCTTGCTTGTACTACCATGATTACATTCAAATGCTCTATGTCCTTCACCTCCACACTTGAAACAAGTACCTCTGAATGTCCTCTTGTCAAATCCTCTTCCTTCTCTTTTGTATCCATCATTCTGGTATGCACTAGGGTTTCCTCTCTGGTAAAAAATTATGTCATCTCTCCGGTAAGCATTGTTATCTCTGTCATCCTTCTTAAATGGGTTGTCAAACTTGTTCTGCTTCACAAATGATCTGTCATATCCAGAAAATATTTTACCTCTCTGAAATTTACCTCCTCTACCTCTTTGTCTTTGATCATGCTTCTTCCAAAGATGTCATCCTTACCAAGCTTAGTTCTTCTTAAATATTCAATCTTAGTTCATTGATGTATCTAGCCACTTTCTCCTTGCTTGCTTCACTATGTCCTGTCGTTATGATCATCTTATGGAATTCTTTAGTGTACTCCTTCACATATTTCTCCTTCTGTCTTAGGTTTTGCAATCTTTTCAGCAGCTCCAACTCATAGTCAGTAGGTATGAACTGATTCTTCAACTTTGTCACCATCCGGTCCCACTTTGTAATCTTTTCTTTTCCTCTTCTGTGTCTTTCCAACTAAACTTCTTTCCACCATATAGCAACATGTCCTTTCAACTTTTTTTTGCAAATTTCACCTTCTCCGGATCTTCAATATCCTCATATTCAAAGTATTCTTCCATATCATTTATCCAGTCAATCAATTCTTTAGGGTTCAAATTACCAATATAGTTCGGTACATCAACTCTAGGTCTTTTTCCAATCTTTTAATAGTTCGCAACATCTTTATCTGATCTGATTCTTCTTCTTCATCACCTTCTAGGGTTTTGCCAATTTGTTCAGCAGATTGAAATCCTTCTTCATCATCACTTTCAACATTAGATCTTGATGTCAATCCTCTTAGCCTATCTTCCTCAACAGCATCCAAACGAATTCGCATTGTTCTCATCAATTCCATCATCTCATCCATTCTACTAGCCATTGTACCAACAGGAGGAACTCTTTGCGGCAGAATTCTTCCTAGGATCAAGTGCACATTGCCTCAGGTTTGGTGATCAGGCTACAAGGTGACAACTACCTCACAATCGGCGATCGGTTGCAACACAAGTAACCTACCTCAATTCGGTGATCTGTCCACATCAACATCTTATGGAATTCCTTCACCAACTTCACTCAATTCGCTCTCCAAGATTCGAACCTTCGCTCTGATACCACTTGGTGCAATCACGGTAGGAGGGTTCATAAAATGAACTGTCCGAACCATGCAACAAGAGTAAACACAACGGAAACAACTCAAATAAATGGAACAAATGCAGATTCAGTCATTCAATATACCAAAGAATTCAAAATAGAGATCTACTGGCATCATGTGGGCTTACATGCCTAATTACATACATGCACAAGATAAGGCTTTGAAGCTCTTTCGCACAAATCTAAACTATGGAATATGAATCAATTCCTAACTTCCTAACTACTTTCCTAAGGATCTATTACATCAATATATATCATTTCCAGACCAATAGATTCCTCCACGTCAGCCAAGGAAGGTCACAAACTCCAATGAAAAGTTGTAATGTGTTCATAGATAGGTCAGACCTAATTGCATAGAACACTTCCTCAAATGAATGAAACAACGTGCAGACCCTTCGGGGAGGTCAACCACAAACCAAAGAACATTGAATGATGTGTCATTGAGATCTGCAAATCAAGGAATGATCTGCAAGCCTTCTCCTTCAGCTGATTATCAAGAACTGTTAGAATGCTCTGCTTTGAGAAAATAGTTGATCTTCTGAGAGTGATATCTTTCTGGTAACTTATCCAAATACTTTAAATTCTTGATATG
Source organism: Cunninghamia lanceolata (assembly GCA_027924645.1). Classification (NCBI taxonomy): domain Eukaryota; kingdom Viridiplantae; phylum Streptophyta; class Pinopsida; order Cupressales; family Cupressaceae; genus Cunninghamia; species Cunninghamia lanceolata. The sequence continues at coordinate 3,359,195 of BSBN01000071.1, read as the reverse complement.
ATGTAGATGAATGAATGTAGATGCTAAGTCCAGATCCGCAAGATGTGAAATGCCAAAATTGGACCACAAGCTAGAAACTACTACTGACCAAACTGCCTGAACTGAACTAGAAAATGAAAGAACTGAAATGCCAACAAATTGAAATGCAAATGTTTTTGGTTGATGCAAGATTACTTTGAACCAGGGATACTCCTGCATTAGTTCCCATTTTCAATTTTCAATAGAATATGACAAATGAAATGTTGTATAACAATGCCAAGTTAGATTTAGGATGTAAAGGATAGCAACAAGATCTAAAATCAAACTATCTTTCATAAACTCTAGAATGCAACATGAACAAGGTTTTACCAAATGCAACTTTTTCAACAATTATTTTAGCAATAGAGATGATTCAAATGCACTATGCAATAATATGAAATGATAAACTATTGTAATTCAATCAATTCTGATGCAAAAATCAGAAAATGAGATGATTCTATGATGATCTATCCTTTTCAAATGCAAACAAAGTGATAACTATGCAATTTTTCAAATCTAGGATGCAATTTTTCTTTTTCAATTTTCAAATGCAATGATGCAAAATGCTTTGAATAACAATAATGAAAGGGTACAATCAATGAAAATGATTTAACAAACTATTTAATCCAACAAGATCTAACCAATCTTCAAATCTAAAAACCCTAGGTTCAAAACTAGCAAGATTTTCTATAAAAGCAAGGTTTTGACAAACCCTAGTTTTGAAACTATACAAAATTTAACTATATATGAATGCAAAATGATTAACGAAACCACTCCCAATCAAACCTAGAGTGATAAACAACTCATCTCTAAAAGAAGAAGGATGTAAAGGTGTAAGAAACGACAGGTTCACCAAAATGTAGTGTAGAAAAGTGTGATCTAGCCTAAAGAGCTAAACTAGGTCAAACCCTCTTCTACAAACATTAGGACACAAACAGAGCTTGGCATCTACCCAAGAAGGAGAACCAAACTACAGGGGTTCTACCCTTTTGTTGTATATAGATGGATCAACCAAGTTCAACCAAAATCAAGCAAGCAAGCTAAGACAAATGATCAAACCCTAGAAGATGAAGAACATACTATAACTGTTGGAAGTAGATCATGGTAAACAAAAAGTACAATAGAGGTCAGAGGAAGATTCATAACCTAGATCTTGTAGTAGAAATGCCTAGGACCAGGGTGCTTGGGTGCCTCAGGCCTTTTCTAGGGTTTAGCAGAAAATCTAATGTCACCAGACATGTACCTGTCTGCTCTGTCTTCTTCCTAGAAATTAGCTCCTGAAACCTGTTTCCCCGACCTGCACACACAAAGAGAGGAAAAGGTTGTGTTGTGTTTAAGGGCTTACCTCAGTCAAACCCCGTGTTGGTGTTCCCACCTCTACTACAACAATGATTAGATCTAAGAGTGCATGCCCTAGGATGGCAGAGGCCAGATGTGCAACAATATGATGAATAATGAATGATAATGATGATAGTAACCACAAAGGAGATGACCTTAGTTGATGAAGATGACTCAAGATTCAACACCAACAAAGGAGAGTGATGAAGAGGGCCTCAAACTTCCTCCAAAGCCTGCAAACAAACTTCAATAGAATCCACAAGTAGGTAACACTTCAAGCATGAAGAATACTCTAGCATAGAACACAATATCACAAGATAATTCCTTCTCATAAGCTTGTGGCCATCTAGGTGTAAAATGAACTACAACACACATTTAAATATGCACTCCCGCTCACTCACAACAAGTAAAACTTAATTAGGCTGACAAATACAAACTATAAAAGTGTCCTAAGCCAACACTACAAAGTGGGGCTAAAATTCCCAAGTGGGACCACGATGCTTGGGCGCCCTAGACCTTTAGCCCACAAACTCCGAAAAGTGTCCAATATAGCGGGCTTAGTCCAGTCCTAAGTTGATCTTGTCGGGTTTATTTATTGGGATCGAGATTTTCATCGTTTAAATCTCAAAAAGGTGATAAATAGGTCCTGATTAACAAAGGCCACAAAATAGGTCCAACCAGGAGCTAAACTAAGTGTAAAATGGTAGTGTACACATTTTACGACACTACACATACATCTTTCTCTCCTCCTCCATTGATTAAATTTTTTGATAAGGAGATCCCACAAAATAATTATTATGGTCCACTATACATACTTGGTCATCTTAGATGCATTTCACCCACTCACTTTCTCATGGACCATGCATGCTAATGCAATATATGTACTAAGGCGATTTTATTCAATATGCACATCAAACATAAAAAATATGCACATTCTGCAATATCATTGAAGATGACTATTAGATTTGTTTTAATACATTGGGACACATCATTTTTACATTTGATAGTTGTATGTAAAGAATTGCCCGTTTTACATCATTTTATCCCAACTTATGATAAATTTGGTGTATTACTTGGAAGACTATAGATTGAGAAATACAAAGTTATTCATTTGATGTTACATCAATGTGGTCATCTTAGATGCACTTCACCCACTCACTTTCTCATGGACAATGCATGCTAATGCAATTTATGTAGTAAGGCGATCTTATTCAATATGCACATCAAACATAAAAAAATATGCACATTCTACAATATCATTGAAGATGACTATTAGATTTGTATTAATACATTGGGACACACATCATTTTTACATTTGATAGTTGTGTGTAAAGAATTCCCTGTTTTACATCATTTTATCCCAACTTATGATAAATTTGGTGTATTATTTGGAAGACTATAGATTAAGCAATAGAAAGTTGTTTTGATGTTACATCAATGTGTTAAATTTGTACATAAAAAAAAGTTAGTAAAAATTGGAAGGACTCATTATATTCCAATATCTTATTCTAGTCACCTTACATTGAACACATTTATGAAACTGCCTCTAGATATATCATACTAATGAAATGACCCTATACATAATTTTTTCAATATTTTTTTAACAACCCTATAAATGACAAAATTATATATCCATATTTTATATTTTTAATTTGTCTTTTGCTTACTTCTTTCCTTACCCTATCTTTTTTTATGGTGCCTTATTTTGTTGTGTTTCCACTTCCCCTTCGATCATTCTACGGAAGAGGTTCATGTTACAACGAGCCCATTTGACAGTACTACCTAAATCAAATTGGATTGAATCACCATTTTATAGTACAACCGAAAACAAACACCCCTAAAGGAAAATGAGCCCTTCAATCTCTATGATGGCAAGTGGCAACCACACAATGACCCGGGGGAATGTAAACTTTTAAGGCTCCACGGACGTCCTTACAGTCTTCCATGTATTGCGGGTCAATGAAGGGCCAAGTATGTTTTTAATTTATCCTACATCATTTTGGTGGGGACATGTTTTCTCTTTTGGTCTCGTGATCACGAATTTAATGTATCTTACATCCTTTACCCAAATCTATAATACTAGGGTTGTACCCTTGCTCGTAGGGGATATGGGCATAAGAATTAAAAAAGAAAAAAACAATAAACTATATACTTTGTACAAAAGTAACCAAGTTTATAGTTATATTATAAGGTGAGAAGAGACCAAACAATGATTGATGAGATACATTCATAGAAAGGGTTAAAGATAAAGAATAAAATAACAAGAAGTACCAGATAATAGATTGGAGGGTAGATGCAAATGAATTAGTGTATCAAAAAGTGTATGGTACAATCATAATGTGCATGTTTCAAAGGCTATGTTGTGATGCATTATTGTGAATTGGTAATGTGTGTCTTCCACTAGGTAAATGCGAAAGAAAACAATTGTTGGTGAGGGTTCAGTTTGATGGGAATGTGAAAAGAGGGGGATGGAAATTTAAAAATGACTTTTTTGGTTTAATTTGGCCAGTAAGAAATTAGGGTTACTTTTACTTGTTTTTAATTGGTTTCTAATGCATTCTATGTAAATATTAAATGGTTTAATCAGGGAATATTTATTGACAAAATTTTTTAATCTTTGACTATTTAAATTTTTTAATATTTAAGAATAATTTTTAGTGTCATTTGTTTCACAAAACAATTATTTTAAACATACAAAATACATACTTTAAGTTACTAGTAAACAATTTTTTAATAAGTACTTACCATATCTTTTCTAAAAAACAAAAATATGTTTATTCATATGTGTTTTAAACATTGACTAATACCTACCTAGTTACATAATATCCAATTGTATGGTACTTAGAAAATAGATTTATTATTCTTGTAATTTGTATGGTACTTAGAAAATGGACTCATTATTTATGTAATTAAAATTTTATACAGATATATGGTACCTTTCTTTTTCTAGACCTCTTAAGTACAAAATTAAGTATGATATTTAGTTACATAATACCCAACTGTATGGTACTTAAAAAATGGATTTATTGTTCTTGTAATTTGTATGGTACTTAGAAAATAGACTCATTATTTATGTAATTAAAATTTTATATAGATATATGGTACCTTTCTTTTTCTAGACCTTTTAAGTACAAAATTAAGTATTGAACTATCTCACATTGATATTGACTTCTAACAATTTTTTATCTTTTCATTACATATTTTTTTTTTTGTCTTAGTGTACAAAATTAAATATTGAGTAAATCATAATGATCTTGTCATGTAACACATTTTCAATCTTTACTTTATAATATTAAATGGCTAGGCTTAATTGGATAAATAGTCACCTAACAAATGGTGGTAAGATGTGATTGAATAACTAAAGTATTTTAATAATATTTTACTCCATTTAAGAGAACGCTTATTGGCCATAATTATGACAAGTGGGAAAAAGAATGGTTGAGGTCTATAAAATTTTATGGCTCCACAGACAAATCCCATCCTTACAATTTTCCTTCTAATGTGATCAAATGAGGACCAAGCATTCATTAAAGGATGAAACAAGAAATTGTATATGTGTGGAAATGAGTATACATGGTTTGACATGTTCTCTTGGTTTGTCTTGTGATTAACTTTCACACAGTGTTCCCTTGCTTGTAAAGATATGTAAATTTGGAATCTAAAGAGTCATAAATTAAATTCATTTCATTTAAAAAAAATCTTCGATTTTGTTTGTTCATGGGGCTTTTGATGATCAAATTATTTGTGTGGATAGAATAAAAGTTAAGTGGGTTTTGTTTTTTTTTCTTGGGGGGGGGCGGGGGGGGGGGGGGGGGGGGTTGTGTTTATGGAATTGACTTTTGATGGTGTAGTATAGGATAATCTCGAGGTGTTAGTAGCAAGATGTGTTATTAGAGGCTTATAGGATAGGGTTATGATGGTAGCTTCTAGGAAATTAAATATTGGCACCATTAACAAGGTTAAGGTTTAGGCCTTGGTTTTCAAACTTAATGTGGCTACTCGACTAGGTGTATCTTAGATTGTTATTAAAGGTGATTCGACAATAATGATACATGTGATAAAGTGACCCCTAACACTCAACTAGAGATTAGATAATATTTTGTAGAAAGCTTGGGTGTTGCTTGACTCCATTTCCTTTTTTGAAAGATAACATTGCTATTGTGAGGCTAACATGGTTGCAAACTTGTTGGTCAATTTAGCTATTAATATGTATTATGATAGCCTGTGTGCTAATTCACTTGATAGTTGAAATATTGACAAGTTTATTGAAAGAAGAAGAGTGAAGATTATGGAAGCCTCTCTTGTGTGCAAATCCTAATGCTTATGATCCATAGGGATTACTTTGATTGGTGATCATTCAAAGGTCCAAGTAATTATGAATTGTTATGGTTTGCATTTAATTTGTACTACTTGCTTGTAACATTGATGCAGAAGAAACTAGGGTGTAAGAGCAATCTTGCATCACCGAAAAATATTGTTTCTTTTTCAATAAGGGCTAAAATTGGCAAGGTTACTATTTTTAGGAAGTTGGCATTTGTGCACATATGGACATGAATTCTTACACATACCTCCAAAGTGGTGAATTGAAGCCAATGGTGAAGAAGTCATTTCAATATCATTTGTCATTTGTGGGATATTAGTATTTTCATTTCTCAAAATCTTGATAAAAGTGTTCGAAGTCAAATTTGAGGCACTTAGAGGCTTCAGATGGGCTCGAAAATTAGTTGAAAATCAAAATGTACCTAATGGTACCATTTTACAACCAAGCGTCTTTTTGAGAGCTCTACAATGATATATAATAATTAAAAATCTGACAATCGGATCAAAAGTTATGATCCCGAGAAGTTGTACTACCAAAAAAATTGAAAATACCTTATTGGGAGGAGTTACATTTTCCAAAATATTCTGGGGCAGTTACACATTCTAGATAAAGGAGGCAAATGGGGGTTACAAGAAGGGGTGTTCAACAGTGTAGATGGTAGCTCTGGCTTGCAGATTTTTGTAATTAGAAAGCCCATGTGGTTGTAGCTTGAAAATTTCCTGAATATTGTAATTTCATTACATTGAGATAATAGAAAGCATGTGTTTCTTTATTGCATTCATTGTTTTATTCTTTGTTATTGTTGTGTGTTTGGATTGGTAAGGGGAGTGCCCTTCATCAAGTGGTATCAGAGTGAGAGTTGCTGAGTTTGTAGATAGAGTGCCAGACATGAGGCAATTTGCACCAGGATATGTGGTTGTGGGTTTGTGAGAAGAGTGATCAAAATGCCTCCACAAAGAAATCGTGGTGGTGGAAGAAATGTTGTTGTAACAGATGAGAGTTTTAGAGCCCTACAAAGGCAAGTACAAGCACTGCAAGAGGAGCTGCGTAGAGGGTTTGAGCCAAGAAGAAGAGATAAAAGTGAGGATGAGGCTAAAGAAGAAGCACAGTTCGAAGAACAATAGGCAGTAGAGGATCCTGAGCAAGTCAGATTGTTGAAGGCCCTCTCCAAGATTGGAAAAAGGCCCAAGATTGAAGTGTCTACATTTTCTATAAATCTCAATCCAGAAGAGTTGATCGATTGGATCAATGATATGGAGGAGTACTTTGAGTATGAGGAGGTGGAAGATCCTAAGAGGGTCAAATTTGCAAAGACCAAACTGAAAGGTCATGCTAGTATTTGGTGGAAGGAAGTACAATTAGAAAGAAATAGAAGAGGAAAAGAGAAACTAACAAAATGGGAACAAATGGTGGACAAGTTAAAGAGACAATTCATTCTTGTTAATTATGAGTTAGAGTTGTTAAAGAAGATGCAAGGTTTGAAGCAAGCAGGTAAATCTGTCAAAAAATACATAGAAGATTTCCACAAGGTCATGATTAGAACTAGCCATTCAGAGGCCACAAGGAAAAGGTAGCCCATTATATCAATGGGTTGAAGCTGAGTATCCAAGAGGAGATAAGTTTGGTTAGAATGACCACCATCAAAGATGCATATCAATTTGCTTTGAAGGTCAAGGAGAAGCTGCATAGAAGATTCGAAAGTAAACAAAGAGGAAGAGGTCATGTTGCAAAGACTGGCAAAAGATCTTATGGAGGACGAAATGAAGATCAAAAGAAGAATGAGGAAGTTGGTCCCAGCCAGAACCAGAAAATAGGTAATACCTACCATCCTTGAGACTAGAATAATGGTGAGCAAAGAGGAAGAGGAAGACCTGGATGAAGCCCTAGAAAAGGAGGCTTTAGAGGAACCTATTTTCAATGTGGAGAAGGACATTGAGTATACGAGTGCTTGCAACATCAAGGAAGGACAAATAAAAGGCCTGAAGGTAATGCATGAGTTGCACATGTAGATGAAGATGTTGAGTCTTCACATTTTGAAGATGCAGAAAGAGGAGAGGTTCTTGTTACCAGGAGAGCCTTATTGAACGAGGAGAAAGAACCAACTCAAAGGAAGAATTTGTTTCACACAAGATGTAAGTGTGAAGGTAAAGTTTGCAATATGATTATTGATGGAGGTAGTACTGATAACCTGGTTTTAGAAGAAATGGTTAGTAAGTTGCAGTTGGAGAGAAGAAGGCATTTGAACCCATATCAGATTACTTGGTTGCAGAAGGACCATAAAGCTTTGGTCAATGAACACTGTCTGGTAAAGTTCAAGATTGGAAATTATCATGATGAGGTTGTTGAACACACAGAAGTACTAAGAGGGGGGGTGAATCAATACTTATTCAAATTTATTTCTTCCAACAACATTCAAACTAACATAAGCATTTAAAATATGAAAAGCACAAGAACATAGAAGCACACATCCACAACACCAGATTTACGTGGAAAACCCTAGAAGGGAAAAACCATAGTGAGCAAGCTACTTGGATCTACTGTCCAAATCTAACCTGACAAATAAAACAAGATTACAATATTATTTATGGGCTACAACCCAAAGGAAGCTACAACTCCCTAAACAATTACAACTCTTACAATCTTTAAATACACAACTATTCTTCAATCTCTATAACATAAAAACTTATCTAATTCAAATGTTCTTCTCACAAAAACTAACTGCTGATAACTTCAGCCTCTACACAACTATCTCACCTCTACACAACTACAATATCAACCTCCACCACAATAAAATAACTTCAGAAACTCTTCTCCATAATCAAATCACCAACAACTGCCTCCACAACAATATCATATTACATAAACTAGTCCTTTCCACATTTCATCATGAGATCTACTTCTGTGGTAATTTTATTTGTGCAAGGTCAATACTATCAAATCGTACACAATTCATTAATCACTTGACACCTTTGATCTTACATTTATATCTTCCGCAAGTTCCAAAAAATGTCTCCTTGGTGGGCCAAGATGAAGCGTATAACATGAAACGTGTGGTGGCCACAACAGTCAGCTCTAAAACATATGCGGTAATTAGAAATCTAGTGCGGTTCAATAAAAAAGTATAATAAGGTCCTATATTACCTTAGCACACTCTTCCAAGTTGGTGCATACTCAAACACATGGAAAAATCTTCATCATACACCAAGTCAGCTTTGTAAACCCTTATCCTTCCTTGCATTTAGCTCCAGACCTAAAGAAATATCTTAGGAGACAAAATTACATCATGCAGACCATACACTAAATATTATATGACTTGCAAGACACTCCTGTATGCTTCTTTTATCATTTTAGAATTTTTCATGCTAGCACAAATACTTGAACTCTGATGCGGGTGTCCTTGACAACCTCTACTTACACAGTCTTAAGATGAAACAATGAGAAACATACTTGTGGTGAACATAATCAGTTGAAAATTGAACAACACATACAAACCAACCCTATGAGCTTATCATTCAATCAGCAAGGCTAAATACCATTGTGCGATGAACTATGATGACCTCAATAATCTCCCTTCAATTAGCACCAAGGCATGTCTTGATGCAGGAGCATCCCTGGTTCAAGAGTAATCTTGCATCAACCAAAAACATTTACATTTCAATTTGTTTGCATTTTAGTTCTTTCATTTTCTAGTTCAGTTTAGGCAGTTCAGTCAGAAGCAGTTTCAGCTTGTGGTCCAGTCTTGGCAATTCACACCTTGCGGATCTAGACTTAGCATTTACATTCATTCACCTACATCATATCAATAATTTAGAACATTTGGATCAGTTATCAGAAAGATATCGCTATTAGATGATCAACTGTTTTCTTAGAGCAGAGCATTCTAGTAGCTCCTGATAATTAGTTGAAGGAGAAGGCTTGCGGATCATTCCTTGACTTGCGGATCTCAATGACACATCATTCAATGTCCTTTGGTTCGTGACCGACCTTCCCCAAGGGTCTGCATGTTGTTCCATTCATTTTGAGGAAGTGTTCTATGCATTTAGGTCTGACCTATCTGTGAACACATTACAACTCTTCATTGGAGCTTGTGACCTTCCTTGGCCGACACGGAGGAATCTATTGGTCCAAAAATGATATATATTGATGTAATAGATACTTAGGAAAGTAGTTAGTAATTGAGTCATAATTCTTAGTTTAGATTTTGTGCGAAGGGAGCTTCAAAGTCTTATCTTGCACATGTATGTAATTAGGCCTTTGAGCCCTAGTTGTAAGCCCGCATGTTGTCGGCCATATTGTATTCAAATTCTTTGATATACTGAATGACTAAATCTACATTTGTTCCATTTCTTTGAGTTGTTTCCATTGTGTTTACGCTTGCTACATGGTCTGGACAGTTCATTCTGTGAACCCTCCTACCGTGACTGCACCAAGTGGTATCAGAGCGAAAGTTTGAATCTTGGAGAGTGAATTGAGTGACGTTGGCGAAGGAATTCCGTAAGATCTTGCTGTGGATAGATCACCGATCTGAGGCAGGTTACTTGTGCACAACTGATCATCGATTGAGAGGCAATTGTCACTTATAGCCCGATTGCTAAACCTAAGATAGTTTGCACTTGATTCTAGGAAGATGCCGCTGCGGAGAGTTCCTCCTATTGGTACAATGGCTAATAGAATGGATGAGATAATGGAATTGATGAGAACAATGAGAATTCATTTGGATGTTGTTAAAGAAGATAGGCGAAGAGGATTGACACCGAGACCTAATGTTGGAAGAGATGATGAAGAGGAATTTCAATCTATTGAACACATTGGCGAAACCCTAGAAGGTAATGAAGAAGAAGAATCAGATCAGATAAAGATGTTGCGAGCTATTTCAAAGATTGGAAAGAGACCTAGAGTTGATGTGCCGAACTATACTGGTAATTTGAACCTTGAAGAATTGATTGAATGGATAAATGACATGGAAGAATACTTTGAATATGAAGAAATTGAAGATCCGGAGAAGGTGAAATTTGCAAAGACAAAGTTGAAGGGACATGCTGCTATATGGTGGAAAGAAGTTCAGTTGGAGAGAAACAAAAGAGGAAAAGAAAAGATTACAAAGTGGGACTGGATGGTGACAAAGTTGAAGAATCAGTTTATACTTGCTGACTATGAGTTGGAATTGTTGAAAAGATTGCAGAACCTGAGACAAAAGGAGAAGTCTGTAAAGGAGTACACTGAAGAATTTCATAAGATGATTATAAGGACAGAACATAGTGAAGCAAGCAAGGAGAAAGTGGCTAGATACATCAATGGACTGAGATTGAACATTCAAGAAGAACTAAGTTTGGTAAGGATGACATCTTTGGAAGAAGCATATCAGTTTGCCCTGAAAATTGAAGAGAAGATGAATAAAAGACATGATCAGAGACAGAGAGGAAGAGGAGGTAAATTTCAGAGAGGTAGGACTTATTCTAGAGGAGACAGATTGTCTTCAGAGCAGAACAAATTTGACAGCCCAGTTAGGAAGGATGAGAGAGATAACAATGCTTATCGCAGAGATGACAAAATTTTTACCGGAGAGGAGACCCTAGTGCATACCAGAATGAAGGATATAGAAGAGAAGGAAGAGGATTCAATAAGAGAACATTCTGAGGTACTTGTTTCAAGTGTGGAGGTGGACATAGAGCATTTGAGTGTAATCAGGGTAGTACAAGCAAGAGGATAGAAAATAGTGGAAGAGTAGCCTATGTTGAAGAAGAACCTGTTGAATCACCCAATTCAGTCGACAAACCTAAGAAAGGAGAATCATTGGTGATGAGGAGAGTACTATTTCAAGTAGAGACAAATGAGGAACCATCACAGAGGAAAAGTCTGTTCAAAACTAGATGCAAATCTGGAGGTAAGTGTTGTAAAGTTGTAATTGATAGTGGTAGTTCAGATAATCTAGTTTCAGAAGAGATGGTGACTAAGATGAAGTTGGAAAGGTTGAAACACCCTAAGCCATATCAGATAGCATGGATTCAGGATGATCATAAGGTACTGGTGAGTGAATAATGTTTGGTGAAATTTCATATTGGATCTTATCATGATGAAGTCTTGTGTGATATTATCCCTATGGATGTTTGTCATATCTTGTTGGGTAGACCTTGGCAGTATGATAGAAAAGCTATACATGATGGGAGAGATAATACATATACTGTAACAGCAAATGGGAAAAGAATTACTTTGATTCCTTTGGAAGATGATCCTAAAGAAGTGGTATGTGGGAGTGCTAGAATCTGTTTGGTAGATAGAAGAAATTTTTTGGATGGTTTGAAATAGGAAAGTGTGTGTTATGCCTTGATTCCTAAAAAGCCTGAAACTTTGAAGAAAGAGACTGAACCAGATGAGATAAGAGAGTTACTGATAGAGTATGAAGACATCATATTAGATAATGTACCTGAAGGATTACCACCTATAAGGAGTATTAGTCATCACATGGATCTTATACCGGGAGAAAGTTTGCCTAACAAAGAAGCACATAGAATGACACCGGCAGAGAATGAAGAACTAAATAGACAGATACAAGAGTTGCTGAGGAAAGGTTTGATTAGAGAAAGTTTGAGTCCTTGTGCAGTACCTGCATTTTTGGCACCGAAGAAGGATGGAGAATGGAGAATGTGTATTGACTCTAGAGCAATAAACAAGATCACAGTTAAGTATAGATTTCCTTTACCTAGGATGGATGATATTATGGATTGTTTGAGTGGAGCAAGATATTTCACAAAGATAGACTTGAAGAGTGGATACCATCAGATCTGAATCAGAGAAGATGATGAATGGAACACTGCTTTTAAGACAAATGAAGGATTGTATGAGTGGTTAGTGATGCCTTTTGGCATTGACAAGACAGTGGCTTTGGTAGGTGAAAATTACTTTTGGCCTCAGATACATAAGGATGTTCAGAGATTTGTGCAGAGTTGTAGAGTTTGTCAAGTTGCAAAAGGGAGTAGTCAAAACACTGGATTGTATAAACCTTTGACAGTACCGGAGAGACCTTGGGAAGACATAAGCATGGATTTTGTGATGGGATTTCCTAAGACACAGAGAGGACATGATTCAATATTTGTAGTGGTTGACAGATTTTCAAAGATGGCTCATTTCATACCTTGTAAGAAGACAACTGATGTAGTGCATGTAGCTGACCTATTTTTCAAGGAGATTGTGAGATTGCATGGATTACCTAAGAGTATAGTTTCAGATAGAGATACAAAGTTTGTTGGATATTTTTGGAAGACAATTTAGAAGAAGATGAAGACATACTTGAAGTTTAGCTCAAATTTTCATCCACAGATAGATGGACAGATAGAGGTAGTGAATAGGAGTTTGGGAAACTTGTTAAGATGTTTGGTTGGAGAGAAAACTAGAAGTTGGGACTTGATTCTTTCACAAGCAGAGTTTGCATACAATAATTTAGTGAATAGGAGTATCGGAAGAACACCTTTTGAGATTGTTACCGGAGTGAATCCTAGAGGAGTTACAGAATTGAGAGATATCAGTACAGAGGAAAAGAGAAGTGCAAAAGTAGAAGAATTTATAGACCATATGAAGACAGTGCATAACCAGGTGAAGAAGCATTTGGAGGATATGAACAGTAAGTACAAAGAGAAGGCTGATGAAAAGAGAAGACATAAGGAATTTGAAGTTGGAGATGAAGTGATGGTGTACTTGAGAAAAGAAAGATTTCTATTTGGGACATATAACAAGTTGAGGATGAAAAAGTTTGGACCTTGTAAGATACTCAGGAAATTTGATTCAGGAAATGCATATGAAGTAGAGCCACCGGAGACACTGGGTATTTCACCTATTTTCAACATTGCAGATCTTTATCAATACCATGAAGCAGAGTTCAGTGACAACATGGAAGAAGACTTGAAGAAGCAGTTACCACAACAAGCACTAGAATAGATTGAAGACATTTTTGACAACAGAGTTGGACGCAACACTAGAGGAAGACAATACAAGGAATATCTTGTGAAATGGAAAGGCAAATCGGAAGAAGATTCATCATGGATTTCTCAGGCTAAGGTGGACCGTCTTGGTTCTCCCCTAGCCTCAACAAAGTGAGGGACTCACTTTTTCAATAACCCCAGATGTCTGATGCAGGAGCATCCCTGGGTCAAGAGTAATTTTACATCAACCAAAAACATTTACATTTCAGTTTGTTTGCATTTTAGTTCTTTCATTTTCTAGTTCAATTCAGGGAATTCAATCAGAAGCAGTTTTAGCTTGTGGTTTGGTTTTGGCAATTCACACCTTGCAGATCTGGACTTAGCATCTACATTCATTCACCTACATTATATCAAGAATTCAGAGAATTTGGATCAGTCATTGGAAAGATATCGCTATTAGAAGATGAACTATTTTCTTAGAGCAGAGCATTCTAGCAACTCCTAATAATCAGCCGAAGGAGAAGGCTTGTGGATCATTCCTTGACTTGCGAATCTCAATGACACATCATTCAACGTCCTTTGGTTCATGGCCGACCTTCCCCAAGGGTCTGCACATTGTTCCATTCATTTTGAGGAAGTGGTCTATGCATTGAGGTTCGACCTATCTATGAACACATTACAACTCTTCATTGGAGCTTGTGATCTTCCTTGGTTGACGCAGAGGAATCTATTGGTCTGGAAATGATATATATTATGTAATAGATCCTTAGGAAAGTAGTTATCAATTGATTCATAATTCTTAGTTTAGATTTTGTGCGAAGGGAGATTCAAAGTCTTATCTTGCGCATGTATGTTGCCCTAGTTGTAAGCCCGCATGTTGCCGACCAGATTGTATTCGAATTCTTTGATATACTAAATGAATGAATCTGCATTTGTTCCATTTCTTTGAGTTGTTTCCATTGTGTTTACTCTTACTGCACGGTCTGGACAGTTCATTCCGTGAACCCTCCTACTGTGACTGCACCATGTCTTCATATTGCTGACTTTAAAGATGCAATTGCAGTACATATAATCACTTGAAACTTGAGACATGCATACCTAACACTCATATCTACCTATCCTCCAAACCGCCAAGTCATATCTTCATCTGCAGATAAATGCAGAGCATTCTCCCATCTCTTTGTGATTGTACTTACTTTATTTCATAATTGCCTTCCCTCTTTTGACTCCAAAATACTTTGCAGTGACTTTCATGCTCTGAAATTTAGAATTACATTCTTTACATTGTTTCTACTTATCTTCCAAACCATAAGGTAGAATCTTCAACAACAGAGATTGTTGCAATTATTTGCTAATCAGTGTTGTCATTGATGTCAACATGCTTGTGTTGTCATTGGTGTCAACTATGTCTTCTAATATTTCTGATTGTTGCTTGATTGATTTGAATGCATTTAGAGGTGTTGATGATGTTAGCATATTGTTCATGTTGCTGAGTTTCCAAGTGCTTTTGAGAAAATTTGCTCTCCAAGAGGAAACAGTGTGTTGTAGAGTATTCTGGCTTGCAAGATACTGTCTGATTTTTGCTCCACATTTCTTTTTATGTTGAAGACTGGAGTGTGAGACTTGGATATGTTTTAGAGAAGTGTTTGAAGATGCTAAATCCATAATTTGGTGGTCTAGATCACTGTGAAGTGGAAGTTATTTTCACCAGTTTGAAGACTGTAATTGACAGAGTTTCTGAATTGTGTAGAAGTGCCTGGGAGAAAGTATTTTGCTCTGCATTTCTTTGTAGAGTGGTTTCAAGTGGTGTAGTTCTAGACATATGTTTATAAGGTCCCTATCTATCGTCATTCCAAACGATTTGTGATTTGATGCTCTGAAAAGCAAGTTATTGTGTAACAGAGTTCGATAGTGTTGTTTGTGAGTAGACATTGAACCTTCTTCAAGTGAAAGGTGTTGCAGATAATTTTGTTGGTTCCCAGGTGACTTCATGTTGTTCGTAGATGTCTCCAGATCATGTTAAAGGCTTGTATTTAAACTATAAGCTATGATTGTGTTCTTGGAAGTGTGTGCCTAAGTGTTCTTGGTGTTTACACAAGTTTGGCCGACTTAGTTGTTAACACTAATTGCGGATGTGCTTCATAGATTGTAGAAGCATGTGAAGATGTGTTTAGGTCTGAGCTAAGCTATGAAGTGGTCTTCCTTCATTCATTTGCTCTGCGAGAATGTTTAGGTCCAGACCCAATTTGAATTTTGCATGTTTACTAACCTTGGAGATTGTTTCAAGAGTTGTAGAGTGTGTTGCCAACCTTGATGAATGTATCAAGGTTGATGATTGATATAAATAAGTGTAAAGGATTCATGTGTAGGTGTGTGTGTGTGTAGGAAGATGAGAATATTTATGTTGTAAGGCTGTGAAGGTGATATGTTGTTGAACTGCACCAGACAACTGAGAGGGGGGGTGAATCAATTATCCTAAAACTTTTAACCAAATATGATCATCAACTTATCAATTACTTATATTCAGATATAACCATGAAAGAATCAAATGAGAAGCTCAACACAAAAGCATGAACAACATAGGAGACACTAGATTTTTACATGGAAAACCCTAAAAGGGAAAAGCCATGGTGGGTGTTAGCCCCCAGAAATATATAAGTTATATCAATACTAAAAAACAGAGGCTCATTGCCTAGAGGGCTCACTACAAAAATTGCTCACTGCAAACAAAGGCTCACTGCCTATGGATGGTTCACTGCCAAAGGGTGGCTCACTGCCAAAAGGTTGAACTAAGATAAGAACATCTACTCCATGCCAAGGTTCAGTTCTATTGAAGCACAAACACCTCTGCTCTACTCTGCTACTTTACTTCGCTTCTATCTTTGCATCTTTGCATTTGGATACATTTTCACGATTTAATTACAAGTATTTATACACTTCATCAACCTTGGAATGATCATCAAGGCCAGCATTACAATCATCAATCGTTGGAACAATCTCCAAGGTCAGCATTACAAACATACATAAAATAGGTATGGACCTGATAGAAATTTAGCTAAGGATGTAGGAATTTATGCGGATCATGTCACACCTTAGCTGGGACTCAAACACAATCTTCCATGCTACAAAACTCTATCACAATCTTCGATGCATCTCTGCAGATGATGAATTCAACCAGGTTGGCCAAGACTGATATTAACACAAGTATTCAATAACATGCTTCATGCATGATCTGAATTACACCTTGTAGACCAATCTGAATGTAGGAGCATAACTAGGAGACATCCACAAGCACATTATAATCATCAGGAACAACTGCATGATCTCTAAGAACTCTATCAACAAGATTCTTCAAACCAGAGCACAAGAACAACATTGCCAGCCACTGTCATGAGTAAAAGATAGCTTGTTGACCACCAAACCACAAACCATTACACTTGAAGGCACTTAACATCATCACAGACTTAATTCCAGAACCGCAGACCAAAATACTTCAATGTGGAGGAATGCAGAGCAAAACACTTTCTCCCTATCACCACCAAACACACAGAAAAAGCTATTTTCACTCTGGTGAACGCAACTCACTCAATTATTCATACCGGAGGCTCAAACTCAGAATATAACATCTTCAAATAGGATTCTAAACAACTTTCAATTCACAAGTAAAGATATTTATTCTACAGGAAATGCGGAGCATTCTTTTGGACTATTCTTCTGCATGTAATGCACTGTTTCTTCTGCAACACATTGTTATCACCAGAGGGGCTAATTTTCTCAATATCCTCAACAAAGTAAGAGCACAGTTAACACCAATGACAACACAGATATGTTGACATCAATGACAACACTGATTAGGCACATACTTGAAACAATCTCCCCCTTTGTCATTGATGGCAACATATGATGTGAAAAACTGAAAAGACTACCAAGACAAGATTCTTCTCCTTTCTCTTTACACATCTGCATTCTTTCTCCCCTTGAGTTTTTCACATGATTTCTCTCCCCCTTTGACATCAATAGCAAAGGGCACATACATGCGTTCTGCTGCTCTAATCCATTCACTTTATCAGAAATATTTTAGCTACTCCCCCTGAGAGTTAGCCTTCAGAACATCAATCCAGATCAAAGAATGACACTTTGAGCTCCACTGGATTGATGCATTCCTATGCATCTTAGTTCAGGATAGGAGGGGTAATGACCCCTAACTTCTCTCTAAGATACTCAAAGGTATCTTTAGGCAAAGGCTTAGTGAAAATGTCTGCAATATGATCATTTGTGGACACATATTCCAACTTTACTTCATTCTCTGTTACCTTCTCTCTCAAAAAGTGATACCTTATTGATATGTGCTTTGTTCTTGAGTGCATCACTAGATTCTTGGAAATATTTATGGCACTTGTATTGTCACACAAGATTGCAATTGGATCTTCAGAAACAACTCTTATATCCTTCAAAGTCTACTTCATCCATAACACTTGAGTACAACAACATGCTGCTGCAATATACTCTGCTTCTACAATTGACAAATAGATTGAATCTTGTTTCTTGCTCAGCCATGAAACCAATCTATTACCCAAGAGGAAGGCACCTCCACTTGTACTCTTTCTTTCATCAACATCTCTGGCCCAATCTACATCTATATAAGCACTGAGAGTGAAATCATTATCTTTTGGATTAGGATTCTCTTAACTGCCATCACATGTGATTCTCTTGGATCAGCTTGAAACCTTGCAACAAGACAAACTGCATGCATAATATCAAGTCTGGTTTGAGTTAGATAAAGCAATCCTCCAATCATGGATCTGTATTTTTTCTGATCAGCCTTGGGTGATTCATCAATTTTGCTCAACTTGCAACCAGTCACCATGGGAGTACATACTGGTTTAGAGTCTTTCATCCCAAACTTCTTCAACAACTCTTTCACATACTTAGACTGAGATATGAGGATTCTTTTATCTGATTGATTAATTTGCAGACCCAAAAAGAAATTTATTTCACCAAACATGGACATTTTAAATTCACTTTCCATCTCATTGGCAAACCTTATGCACATTCCTTCATTTCCACCAAAGATAATGTCATCAACAAAGACCTCAACAATCAGGATTTGATCATCATTGATTTTGAAGTATAGATTGCTATCTACAGTACCTTTACTAAATCCCAATTGCAATACATACATGTCTAACCTTACATACTAGGCTCTAGGAGCTTGTTTGAGTCAATACAATGCTTTCTTCAACCTGCATACCATATCACCTTGATTTGACAGTTGGAATCCCTTCGGTTGCTTAATGTATACTTCCTCTTCTAACTCACCATTCAAGAAGGCAAATTTCACATCCATCTGATATAACTTAAAATCTTTGTGAGCTGCAAATGCCAGAAACATTCTGATTGCTTCAATCTGAGCTACTGGGGCAAAGGTTTCTTCAAAATCTATCCCTTCAATCTAATAACATCCTTTACATACAAGTCTTGCTTTATTCTTTACAACTTCTCCATTTTCATTCAGCTTATTCTTGAAGACCCATTATGTTCCATTAACATTTTTGTCAGCAGGTCTAGGAACTAATTCCCAAGTTTCATTCTTCTCTATCTATAATAGTTCTTCCTCCATTGCCTTTACCCAATTCTCATCATTGCATGCTTCATTCACATTTTTTGGTTCAATCTTTGAAAGAAAATAGTAATTGACTTGTTCCTCTACAGCTTTTCTTCTTGTTAGCACACCTTTGTTCTTGTCACCTATAATATGATCTTTAGAATGATTGATCCTTACATACTTGGGAGTCTTGACAACACTTTATGGAAACTCTTCTTCATCCTGTCTCTCTGCTTGCTTATCTTTCTCTTCAATTACTATAGTCATAGGTTCATCTGGTTCATAACAATTTAGGTTTGATATTTTTTCTTTGCCTTCATCTACCTTCACATTTGCACTCTCAACAGTCTTTTTGAGCCTTTTGTTATAGCACCGGTAAGCCTTACTCTTTGTAGAGTATCTAAGAAAGATTCCTTCATCACATCTTGCAACAAACTTTCCTAGATCTTCATCTCTCTTGTTATAACATTTGCTGCCAAAGACCTTGAAATATTTTACTGTGGGAATTCTTCCATACCACAATTCATAGGGAGTCTTAGTACCATTACCTTTCACTTGAACTCTATTTTGAATGTAGACAACAGTGTGAATAGTTTCTTTCCAAAAGACTTCCAACAAATCTTCTTCCTTCATCATTGTCCTAGTAGCCTCCTAAACTGTCTTGTTCTTCCTTTCCACAACTCCATTCTGCTAAGGAGTCCTAGGTGTAGACAATTGTCTCTTTATCCCATGCTCTTCATAGAAAATGTTGAATTCATTTGATGTGAACTCACCTCCTCTATTAGACGTCAAGCATTTGATCTTCAAGTCAATTTCATTCTCAACCATTGCCTTGAAAGATTTGAACTTCTCTAGGGCTTCTGATTTATCTCTTAGAAAAGTAACCCAAGTCATTCTAGAATAATCATCAATAAGCAACATGAAGTACCTATCACCTTGTAGACTTCTCACCCTTGTAGGACCATAGAGATCTGTATGCACTAGATCAAGCAAACTGGTAGAAAATTGTTCTTTGCTCTTGAAACTTGTCCTTGTCTACTTTCCCAATTGACATTCTTTACAAATTGAGTTGGAGGGTTTCACAAGTTTTGGTAAATCTCTCACAGCCTGACTTGAACTTATCTTTACCAAACTATCAAAGTTTATATGACACATCCTTCTATGCCATGGCCAACTTTCATCTACATGAGCCAATAAATAATAATTATTAGTTCCTTTTAATTTATAGATGTTTCCTCTTGTCTTCTTACTGGTAGCAATCACAGTTCCTGAGATTTCCATGATCTTGCACCTATTATCTTTGAATCTTAGATCATATCCTTTGTCACACATCTAACCAACACTCAAAAGATTATGCTTCAAACCCTTCACATACAAAACATTGTTAGTAGTATGCTTTCCATCAAATAAAATAGATCCTTTTCCATAAATCTTACTAGCTGCATTATCTCCAAACCTAACCAATCTTCCATCATCCTTTTCCAAACTTACAAACTTACTTTTGTCACTGGTCATGTGATGTGAGAATCCACTATCAATAATCCATTCATCCTTATCTTTCTCAACCTAAATAGATAAAGCACTTTGTTCTACTAGTTTTTCATCCTTCACATAGCTAGCAGAATTAGTAGACACAGGATCTTCTTTAATAGAAATAAACAGGAATTCATTTGAACTAGTATTAGCATCATCTGATTCATCATCAGTCACCCCTTCATCATCAAAATCTCTGATATAGTAGCATTTCTTTGGAACTCTTGGCCTTCTCTCATGTTTCTTCTTATTTCTTTCAATTCTTTCAGGACATCTGGAAGCATAATGACCTACTTTACCACAAGAGAAACATTTGAAAGGTAATTTACCTTTGAACCTACCAGAGCCTCTTTGTATCCTGTTAACAAAGTTAGCTTCAATTTCATCAAAGTCATCATCCACCTTCTATTTCTCATCTCTGGAGATCTCTACTGAAGTACTGGCTTTAAAAGCTGATTCAACTTTAGGCAAGGCATCACCAAATTCTCTCATCTCAAAGGCTGTAAGCTTTCCAAGTAACTGATATTTGTCAATAGTCTTCATAGTCACAAATTCTTCAATTGCAGCTACCTTGTGACCATATGACTTTGGTAGTGATCTGAGAATTTTCATCACAACTTCCTTATCACCGAGAGTTCCTCCCATACCCTTTATTCTAGTGACAAGTTCATCAACTCTTTGCATAAAGGTTGTTATGTTTTCATCTTCATTCATATTCAAACCCTCATATTTCACTTTCAGACTTTGTAGCTTGATTTCTTTTATAGAATCATCTCCTTCATACATATTTTTTAGCTTCTCCCATACCTCATTTGCAGTTTCAAGGTCCACAACTTTTGTCAATACCGAGTCATTTAAAGAACTTAGCAGAGCATCCTTTGCTTTGACATCAACCTCATATTCTTTGATTTCATCTTCAGTCATCAAACCATTTGGAGGCATGGTATATTTGTTTCTGCAGCTTTACATACTTTATAACCAAGACAAAGAAGATGGATTTTCATTCGTACCTTCCAAAGAGCATAATTTGTCCCATAAAAATGTGGAGCTTCCTTCTTATAAGACATCCTAGATCTTCCTCAAGCTGTTAGGCTTTCTTCATAGGAACTTGGCTTTGATACCAATTGTTGAACTGTACCAGACAACTGAGAGGGGGGGTGAATCATTTGTCCTAAAACTTTTAACCAAATATGATCATCAACCTATCAATTACTTGTATTTAGATATAACCATGAAAGTGTAAAATGAGAAGCTCAACACAAAAGCATAAACAACACAGGAGACACTATATTTTTATGTGGAAAACCCTAAAAGGAAAAAACCATGGTGGGTGTTAGCTCATAGAAATATATAAGTTATATCAATACTAAAAAATAGAGGCTCACTGCCCAAATTGCTCACTACAAACAAAGGCTCACTACCTATGGATGACTCACTGCCAAAGGGTGGCTCACTGCCAAAAGGTTGAACTGAGATAACAACATCTACTCCATGCCAAGGTTCAATTCCATTGAAGCACAAACACCTCTTCTTTGCTCTGCTACTTTACTGCACTTCTATCTTCGCATCTTCACAATTGGATACATTTTCACGACTCAATTACAAGTATTTATACACTTCATCAACCTTGGAATGATCATCAAGGTCGGCATTACAATCATCAACTGTTGGAACAATCTCCAAGGTCAAAATTACAAACATACATAAAATAGCTCTAGACCTAATACAAATTTAGCTAAGGAAAAGATGTAAGAATGTATGTACATCACGCCATGCCTTAGCTGGGACTCAAACACAATCTTCCACACTACAACACTATCACAATCTTCGATGCATCTTCACAGATGATGAATTCAACTAGGTCGGCCAAGACTGATATTAACACAAGTATTCAAGAACACGCTTCATGCACGATCTAAATTACGCCTTGTAGACCAATTTAAATCTAGGAGCATGACTAGGAGACATCCACAAGAACATTATAATCATCAGGAACAAACGCACGATCTCTAACAACTCTATCAACAAGATTCTTCAAACCGAAGCACAAGAACAACACTGCCAGCCACTATCATGAGTAAAGGATAGTTTACAGACCACCAAATCATGAACCATTACACTTGAAGGCACTTAACATCATCACATACTTAATTCTAGAACTGCAGACCAAAATACTTCAATGCGGAGGAATGTAGAGCAAAACACTTTCTCCCTGTCACCAGGTAACACACAGAAAAAGCTGTTTTCACTCTGGTGAACCTAACTCACTCAATTCTTCATACCAGAGGCTCAAACTCAAAATATAACATCTTCAGACAGGCTTCTAAATAACTTCCAATCCATAGATAAAGATATTTATTCTACAAGAAATGTGGAGCATGCTTTTGGACTGTTCGTCTGCATGTAATGCACTATTTCTTCTGCAACACATTATTATCACCGGAGGGGCTAATTTTCTCAATATCCTCAACAAAGTAAGAGTACAATTGACACCAATGATAACAAAGATATGTTGACATCAATGAGAACACCGATAAGGCACATACTTGCAACATATGTATCGTGCTTCATTGGAATTGAACTCAGGCATGTGGTAGATGCTATCATATCAGTTCATGGCAGTGAGCCACCTCTTTTGGTAGTGAGCATTCTTTTGGGTAGTGAGCTCTTTGGCAGTGAGCTTCTTTGTAATTCGGTATTGATACTACTGTATAATGTGAGCTAATCCTCACCATGCTTTTTCCCTTTTATGGTTTTCTACATAAAATCTAGTGTTCTCTTGTGCATGGTGTTGATGTGATTAAGTTTATGTTATCTATCTTTCATATTTAATCTTCATAATAGAATTAAGGTTTAAAAGAATTGATGTGGATGTGATTATGTTTGTAAGGGTTTAAAGTTTTTGATACAACTAATTTAGCCCCCCTCTCAATTGTCTTGTGTATTCAATAGAGATATGCAGTACATTTATCTGAGCCTGTGACCCTTTACTGGCTATAACTTAGACAAATTTCCTTCAAACTTTCACAACTTTCTTCATCTGATGGAAACCATTATGAATTCATATCATCATCATATAGCAGGAATCCAACTCTACTCATCACAAACTTCAAACATAAGTATATCAAGGATGTGAACTTACACATGAACTTCAAAAGAGATGGTATGACTGTGTATAGATGATACTGATCCATCTCCTTTACTTCACAACTCTTCTAATTAACTTCCTTTATTTTCTTCTTTGACCATCATAGCATATGCACATCACACTACTTTCAACCTCACAACACTTCTGACTACTTACTCTATTATCTTCTCTGATCACCGTACAACTCAATCTCTCTTTGACATCTCTAGTGTCAACACTTACAATGCAACACTCCATACCACTATTGACATCAATGACAACACCTATTACAACAATCTCCCCCTTTGTCATTGATGGAAACACTTAACCTGATATGTACATATTTCTCCCCCTTTGACATCAATGCCAAAGGACTAGTGGTCTTACTTTGTTACTACAAAAACTAGTAGGCTCCCCTTATCTCATCACCTTTTATCAGTCAACTCCCCCTGAGGAGTGTATACACCTAAAAATGACATGACTCTACTTAAATAAATATTTTAAATATTTATTTTATCTTAATATTCCTCTATCAATAAATAAATAAATAAATAAATTTATTTATTTGATTCATTCTCTCCCATTTAATTAAATGAATTACATCTACATCAACTTTATTCTTCTAAATAATTAAATAATTTTAATTATTTAATTAAATCATCCATTCTTCTAAATTTAAATAAAATGCAAATTTATTTAAATTAAATCTCCAAAAAATATTTAATATTTAATATTTTATTTTATTCTTCCAAATTATCTACAAGTAATTAAATAAACTTATTTATTTAATTATGCTTTCTTATCTTCCAAAAAATCTTCAAATCTTCTAAAAATAAATTCTTCTTGTCACACAAAAGCAAAAGCTGAGTTAAAGCAACTTTGTTTTTAAATTAGAAAAATATATTCTAATTTAAGAAAAATAAAAACTCATCCTCATCAAGAAAGCAGTTAACTCAACAAAGCTTCTTTTTGAATGACACGTGTCTTTCTTCTATTCGCACACATTGTCTCAAACATTCTCCTCCGTTGATCTTCTTACTTCTTCTCCACCATTGATCTTCTCTCACCCAACTCTATAAATACAAACATCTTCTTCTTCATTTCATATCCATATTTCGAGTAAACTTATGCTGCATAAACCATAGCGCGCCATTGGCACCACCACTATCATCACTTCATCATCCATCCATTTCATAGTGTGTTGAAGCTCATCTTTAACACACCAAGTATCAGAGCCACTTCTCCTTGTCATCTTGAGGAACCGAAGCAAGGAAGCAAGCTTCCTGAGGGCCATCTTCATCACCAAAAGATCAAGAAAGAAAAGGCGAACAATGGAAGTCACAAGGTAAAAGGTTGTGAGTATCTCTCTTCTTTACTTTAAATCTCCTTTTATCTTCATATTTCATTGATGTTTGGGTTTATATTATTGATTTGATTATTCATATTTTTACCATAACATTTCTGGCACCCACCGTGGTGCTCTTGCCCCTAATCTAACCAAAAATTTGAGTTTCAAGTGAGAGGTTCTGTACAAGTTTTAGTACAAGCTTCTGACAGGTTCAATCGGTGCATCTGAGCAATCTCGTGGTGCATCTACAACCTGTTTCAGTGCACACAGTCTTCTGGTGCATACATCCTCCAAGCTGGTGCATCTGATCATTGTTCTGACACTTTTACAACTATGGCGCATACATCCCTTGTTTCGACGCTTTTACCTCCTATTCCAGAACCTACATAATTCTGGCACATGCATCCTAATACACGGTGCTTTCATACCGTTTTACGGCGCATCTGTTGAATTAACACTTTTATCTATTCTTCCTGCACTTTTGACATCTATTTTAGTGCATCTGTACAATGATGCTTACAACCTCTATTTTTGCGCATTCAGATTGTATAGTGGCGCATCTGATCTGTCACTATGGTTTTTAAGATTTCTTCTAATTTTTTTGATTAACGCTAATGTTTGCCTTGCAAGATTAGGAGCTGGATAGATCATTTAGCTGCATTAAATTAGTTCATCTTAGATTAATTAGGGGAAAAAGTTAAAAAAAATGCATGCATGCAAATCTCACGTAGTCCTTAACTAGGAGGAGAGTAATTGAACCACTATTATCTTTGCATTGTTGCTTTCTTTCCTAGTTTAGAACATTGCTATCTCACAAACAGAATGAACATTGCTATCTTTTAAACACTTCAAAGTTAACAAATGCGTGAGTGCCCAAGTAGATAGCACATTTATTTTTTTCCTTTTAACTAGGATTGGATTAATCAGTGTCTTATGTGTCTGTTGAATGACAATAGGCTTATGCTCTCCCCTTTATTGGGTGACCAGAATGCTAGACTTATTATTCCATTTGTATAACCTTTAGAGGGGCCTGCCCTTGGATGCCCGCCTGTCCAAGTGGGAATGACCTTGAGTGGAAACAGGCTAAAGCCAAGCCCTATCGATCCACTTTAAATAAACTATGCTTGAGGCAAAAGTCTCCTGCAACGAGTGCTGCTATGTTACACTGACAGCCAACCTCCCCCAAAACCCTCCAAGGCGTAACCCTTGGAGACTGGGAGACTCCATAATGGAGACTAGTGCTGTCACACGTGTAACCACTCGAATGGTTGCCTTGACTACTTAGCCACTTGTTTAGTATACCAAAAACCCCTATTTGTTGACACAAAAGGCAGAGCCTTTGAAGCGGCCTCGATTCATGTGATTCCTAGTAGAGGTAGCAGGGACAATCCTATGGTTAGGTGGGGGTACGAGCCTAAGGAAACCCAGATCTGGTATGCGTGAGAAGTGCGTGCCGTGGAGGGGAGCCGGTGCTACCAGATCCTGGAGCTACACGCTTTGAATATGCACAGCCAGGGGATTCAACAAATACTGTCCTATCCAGCCTAGATTGTACTTGTTCTTGAGTCAAAAAGTCTAAAATACAAAAAAATAACAAAAGATAAAAATCATGAAAGCTTCTATGTGTTTGCTGTGTCTTTTTCCATAAATTGAAAATTAGAATTCAAAAAGACCAAGTTTTCAAACAAAAAATAGAAATTTTTTGAAAAATGTTCCAAAAATTCTGCAAAACTAAGCTAAAAACTAGAATGGCACATTTTCTACGACCTACATCACATTTGCATAGACTTACTGCACATTTGAATCCTATTGCAGCGCATTTGAAAATTACCAGATTGGCGTATTTGCTTCGACCTGTGGCACATTTACACTCTGTTACAACGCATTTACTGCTGTGCATCTAAAACAGAGAGCTATTATGTACCTTCCAAGAGAAAATTTTCCAACTTTTCAGAAAACCATTTCAAACCTGTCTTAGGTGATCCAAAATCTGATTAGAATTGTGCAATTCAACCATTTCGCTCTTCTTCCAGACCATAGCTGCTTTTCCCACACTTTCTCATCCAAAAATCTTGCAAAATCCTTCCAAAAATCCAACAAGGTTAGAACCAAGCTATTCTTGATCGCATCAAACCTCAAACAAACCTAGTGAGTCTCCACTATCAAGGATCACTTATCCTTTTCTCTCGGAACTCCACTAGTGGCTTGTGCAAGACTAGTCCACAACAAGTAAACGGATTTCTATCATCCTTACTTCGACTATTGTTTTGTTCACCCAACTTGTTTGACACCAACTAGATCTAAGAAGAACCTTGCTCAAATCTTGTCACATTCTAGCACCCCTTGTTCAAATCTTTCAAACTCACTTCATCCCATCTCTAGTCACCTTGCATGGTCTTAACGAGGTTACAAAAACAAAAACAGATTGAAATGGCTAAAAAACTACTCCAAACTCTCACGAAAGTGATGAGAAAATTTCTATGGAAGAGGTCCTTCAAACGCAACAAGTCTAAAGATTTCAACGCTTAATGGATAAGGTACTTGCCCAAGATCCTACCAAATTCTTTCTACACCTAGCACATCTAGGAGTCAAGCTCCCTAAAGATTTTGATGTAGAGGCTCTAAAAGAACTTGAGGAAGAAAGAAACCCTAAGGGAAGCACACACGAGGAAATACCCATAGACAAAAGCAAAGCAACCATTGATTCTATGGATGCCTTAAGCTTAATGACCCAACAGATCCAAGCTTTACAACAACAATTCACAGACATGCAAACAGGAGAATCAACCAAGCATTACTCCCTAGAGGATATTTTACCATATCCTTTTGATAGAACCTTGATCATGATACCTTTCCCTTCTAAATTTGAGGTGCCAAAATTTGATAAATATCGAGGAAAGGGTGATCCAAGGGACCAAATTAGGGAATTCAACATTGCTTGTCTTGAAGTCACACACAATGATACTTACCTTATGTGACTGTTTCCAAGAAGCTTAGGAGGACAAGCCATGGAATGGTTTTCTAAACTACCACCTGACATTAGAACATTTAATGAACTTGTGGACAAATTTGTCACACACTTCTCCTATAATATTGAGCATGACACCTCAATCTTAGATCTTTGTAACACCAAGCAAAAAGGTGGAGAATCTTTGGCCGCTTTCCTACAAAGATGGAGATAGTTGGCAAGTAAGTGCCCATACCAAATGCCTAAAAAATAAATGTTGAAAATGTTTATCCATAACTTACAAACCGACCTAAGCTATCGGATACAAATCCAATGTCCTACTTCCTTTAGTAAGGTCATTGAGATGGGTCTAATCATAGAAAAAGCTCTGATCGTAAAGGGTCAAATAAAGCTTTATAAGGACACTCCTAGTACCAATACCAACATAGATAAACCAAGATTCTAGACAAAGAACAAAAACATTGTGAATGATGGGGTGGTAGATGCCAAGAATGCAGCACCAAAGCAACCAATCTTCAACTTATCGACTCCTCAAAACAACCCCCCACAAAACAAACCAAGAAATATTGAATCACGGTTTACAAATTTTCAACCTAGGAGAAAATTCACACCTTTGGGAGAATCATTGGAAATTGCCCTATGGAAGCTCGTCACAAGTAAGATCATAACACTTCCAACTGCACGGGAGTATGAACCAAAAGTCAAACCTCCTTGGTGGAATGAAAATGACTTCTGTGAGTACCACTGAAATAAGGGGCACAAAACCAATGACTGCATTGCACTCAAGCACACTATCCAAGATTTGATTGAGCAAAACAAAGTGTCACTTGATGGAGATACCTCTAATAATGATCATCAGGCATTCAAGGATCCTCTTCCCAACTATGAGTAGAGAAGACCTTCCAACCAAAACAACAGTGGATCTAACAATGTAAATTACACAAACGTCAGCTTTGACTATGTTGTTAACCATATCTCGGAAAGTGATTCACGCATTAATGTGATCACTATAAACAAAGATCCAGATTGCAATGTTACCACCCACAGTAATAGAGTCACTCTTAGAGGAGGCTCCGCCCCTCCGGCTAATTAGTACAGTATCTTGGATCAACTACATAAGACACCTGCACATATCTCCATTCTGGAACTTCTCCGTCTGTCCCCGTCTCATAGGGCCATACTTGACAAAGCTTTAGCAGAAGCCTCTGTCCCAATGAACCTCACCGAAGAATAGTTTCAAACCATGGTAGGTCACATTACCTCACCTCACTCCCTATCTTTCACTGAAAAGGATGATATTTCAATCACCCAACCACATAACGCCTCTCTTCATATCGAAGCCTTCATACACAAACATGAGATAAAAAGGGTCCTAATCGATGGAGGAGATGGTTTGAATATTTGCACCTTGAAGCTAATCCTTGCATTGGGGTTTTCAGAAAAAGCTATAGATCCAAAAATGAAAATCACTATCAAAGCCTACGATGAGGAGGAGAGAACTTCCAAGGGAATTGTTACTTTACCAATAAGAGTGGGACCTATAGTAAAAGATGTGGCTTGCCAAGTCCTCGATATGGAGCTAGCATAAAACATTCTTCTTGGGAGACCATGTCAACATACCACCAGTGCATCAAGTTCCCTTATGAAGGCCAAGAGATCACCAGCCAAGGTGATCCTAATCCGTTTTAGTATTGCAACTCCATTCAATCTAAACCTGAAGTTGTGATTCCTAATAACTGTGCCTCTGCTTCATCCTCATCTCGTGTTTGTCAAATGGGGAAGCCTTGAAGATGAGAGTGATGAGAAAGTTATCCTACAATGGTTATACAAGGATGAAGGCAGTTCATCAACACAACAAGACCATCACACTATACAAACTAAACAATATGGTCAAGGATTCCAAATGTTACAAAAAATGGGATACGAAGGACACGGTCCACTCAGTTCAAGAAAGGATGGTATCACTGAACCCATCCAACCTCATACCTTAATAGCCTAAGACACTATAGGGCTAGGTTACACTGGCACATCAAGAACCAACAGAGAAAATAAGAATAAAGGCAAACAACCAAAAACATCTACTAGTAATCTGGTTGATCAAATTCAGCAACTGCAACTAGGGAGTGAGACTAATTCCAATGAATATGAGTGGGATAGTCTCTCGGAGCTATCTTGTGATGAAAAAGATATCGATGTTGTCCACGAGTATGACCCAACCCATGCAAATGAGAGACAAAGTCCAAGGGCTAGACCGCTAGAGTCCGTCCCGCATAATAACAATAGTGAAAGTCGTGAGGAAAGAATGATACCCCCTTGACGGATCCGCTAATAGAGAGTACCATCGCAGACTTTGTCTGTGCTTTTAACAACTCTATCCTAACTATCAACACCATCGAACCAGACCAACCCAATGACCCCTTACCTTTGGTGCACCCTGAACTCATAGATTAGGATTTACAAGATACTACCCCTGAGCTCGATACCTTTAAGAATGATGAAGCTATCATAGATTATCTTGAGCTTAGAGATCATATACCCGCAGGGGACCACAGAGCTAGCTATGCTATAGAACTCAACGAGAAGGCCTATTTTGGAGAGAGTGCCAAGCCTTTTAGTCTAAAAAATGTCAAAATGAAAGAAAGATCTAATGGTGAAAACTATTCTGCAGCAGTGTTAGATCATGAAAAAAGTAAAAATATAGATGTATCCAATGGTGAAAACCTCTTTGAGGCACCGAATGATGGAAGGCTTGACCCTCTACCCAATCTTACACATCAAGAGAGATCTTTAAATGTCAGCATAGGTGATAATCCCAAAATGATCCACATGGCATAGTCTTTAATAGAACAAGAAAAGCCAGCATTCACTGACTTCTTCAAGAGAAAAAAAACAACTTTGCGTGGACATATACAGACATGCCAGGGCTAGATTTGAATATCATAATGCATCACTTATCTTTAGCTCTAGGAGCTAAACCAGTAAAGCAAAAACTCATAAAGATGCACCCACATGTGACCCTCATGGTGAAAGAAGAGCTAAAGAAACTGTTAGATGTTGGATTCATCAGACCAATAGACTATCCTAAGTGGGTTTCAAACATAGTACCAGTTGCCAAACCAGATGGCAGAGTCTGAATATGTAATGACTTCAGGGACTTGAACAAAGCTTGTTTGAAAGATGATTCCCCCCTGCCAAACATTGACATGATTGTAGATCTCACAGCAGGGCACACCATGCTGTCACTAATGGATGTTTTTTCTTGATACAACCAGATAAAAATTGCACCTGAAAACCAACACAAGACTGCATTCACATGTCCTTGGGGCACCTACTATTGGTGTGTCATGCCATTTGGTTTGAAAAATGCCAGCGCAATGTATCAGAGAGCCATGACCACAATCTTCCATGACATGATGCACACTATACTGGAAGACTATGTTGATGACATTCTAGCTAAATCACTCACAAGAGAGGACACTTGGCAGTACTGGGCAAAATCTTCAAGAGACTAGAATAGTTTAATGTGCACCTTAATCCAAAGAAGTGTGTATTTGGAGTTACCTCAGGTAAGCTACTGGGATACATAGTGTCCACCAATGGAATTGAAGTCGACTCGGCTAAAGTGAAGGCCATCATGGAAATGCCACCTCCTAAGAATCTCACTCAGCTAAGGTCCCCTACAGGGAAAACTACAATCTATCAGAAGGTTCATTTCTCAATTGGCCGACAAGTGCCACTCATTTTCTCACCTTCTACATAAGAATGTCCCTTTCAAATGGAATGATTCATGTGAACAAGCATTTCAACAGTTAAAAGAATACCTCATGAAGCCACCTGTATTGATGCCACTAATTCAGGGTAAACCTCTATTACTATATATCTTGGCCACACCAACATCTTTGGGAGCTCTCCTTGCATAAAAAAAGTATGAAGGGAAAGAACAAGCAATCTACTATATCAGTCGAACACTTGTTGGATATGAACTATAATACACGCGAATCGAAAGAGCATGTCTCGCTGTGGTCTTCGCCTCACAAAAGTGGAGACATTACATGTTGTCACATTTTGTCAAACTGATAGCAAAGATTGATCCACTCAAGTACTTACTCAACAAGGCAGCCCTAATAGGTAGATTGTCTGAATGGGTCATGCTTCTCATAAAATTTGATATTGAATATGTAGACAGGAAGGCAATAAAAGGCCAAGTGCTTGCAGATCAACTAGCAGATGCACCTCTAAGAAATGACAGCCCTTTGAGCTTTGAATTTCTAGATGAATCTATCTTTCACATAACTACAACAACCTGGAAAATGTACTTCGATGGATCATATACTCAGCATGGATCAGGAGCAGGTATATTGTTGATCACCCCTAGTGGCGACACCATTCCAAAATCATACAGATTACTCTTTCCCTGCACTAACAACGTGGCAGAGTACGAAGCCCTCGTCATTGGCCTCAAGCTAGCAGTTGAATGGAATATCCAAGAACTTTAGGTATATGGCTACTCACAGCTAGTCATAAATCAAGTAAATGATGACTACCAGACAAAAGATGAGAAATTAATCCCTTACAAACGGATGGTAGATGACTTCAAAGAATATTTCGTCAAGATCTCTTTTGAGTAGATACCAAGGATGGAGAATAAAGCTGCAGACACCATGGCAACGATTGCATCTCTCCTCGATATTCCAGATAATCAATCATGTTATGAGTTCTTGGTAGAGCTAGTGTCCTATCCTGCATATGACACCCTTGAATCCCATATCATTTGCCACATTGTTGGAGCTGACTCCCCCCTCTATGGAAAAATATTTTCCTATCTTAAAGAGAATACCCACCCACCTGATCTCTCTAGTAACAAAAAATGAACCTTCATCTGCCAGGCATCCCGGTATGCCATTGCTGCCAATACCCTATATCGCAGAGGTCTCGATAGTACTCTCCTTAGGTGTCTTGATAGTGAGGAATACCAAATTGCCTTGAGCCAAGTACACAAAGGTATATGCGGGACTCACTCTAGTGGCCCTACCCTAGCTAAGAAACTCATACGCATGGGCTACTACTGGCCAACCATGGAACAAGATTCCTATCATTTTGTAAAGAAGTGCAAAAAGTACCAAATCCATGGGAACCTGATACATGCACCAACATAGGAACTGCATCCATTAATGACTCCTTGGCATTTTTGTCAGTGGGGACTTGACTTAGTGGGCAATATTCACCCCTCTTCATCCAGTGGCCATAAATTCATAATCAATGCCACTGAGTACTTTACAAAGTGGATTGAAGCCGTGCCCTTAGCCAATATCACAGGCAAGCAGGTTACCTCCTTTATCTTGAACTATATCATTTGTCGTTATGGTGTCCCTTTGTCCATTATCACGGATAATGGATGACCTTTCAAAAATCAAGATGTCAGGGAACTATGTGACAAATTCCATATCCAGCACTGCTTTTCTACCCCCTACTACCCCCAAGGCAATGGCCAAGCGGAGCAATCAAATAAAACCATTTTGAAAATCCTAAAAAAGACTATCAATGATGCCAGCCATGACTGGCATATCCAATTAAACCCAACGCTGTGGGCCTATCGTACAAGCATCCGTACACCCACAGGTGTAACACCATACTCCCTGGTCTATAGATCTGAAGCTATCTTTCCCATTGAAGTCGAGATCCCATCCTTGCGAGTTTCATTAAAAGGCCTCATATCTGATGAAGAATACAGAGTGACCAGACTTCAAGAGTTAGAGCTGCTCGAAGAGAGAAGGCAACAGGCCTTTAACCATCTAAAAGCTTATCAACAATGGATGTCCCAAAGCTATAATCACAGGGTAAAGCCCCAAGTATTCCAAGTTGGTGATCTAGTCCTTAGAGAAAACCCCAGAAATCAGCAAGATCGTGAAAAGAAAGGCAAGTTCAAACCCAACTGTTTGGGTCCCTATGTCATCATTGCAGCCTATGGGTCAGGGGCATATCAATTGGCTACATCTGAAGGTGAATTGTTTGATGATCCCATCAACAACATGCATCTTTGCAAGTTCTATACCTGAAAACCCCAATGCAAAGGAGTCCTGAAAAAATTAAAAAAATTCAAAAAAGTGATAAAAAACAAACAAAAAAAATAAAAAAAATGGAAAAATAGAAAAAAAAATCGTCCTCTGGTGAAAACCTAGCAAACAGGTGCTTGGGATAGGTACCATGATGAAAACCTGGCAAACAGGCATCATGTGTACTCTTAGCTTTCATGCAAATAAAAGAAAGTGGTGAAAACCTGGTAAACAGGCGCTATCTGCAACAAACCACTTCCTCCGTCTATTGTAACCTCATGTCTCTTGTGTCCATCATGTTGTTCATCTTGAACTAGTCCTTGAACTATTGTTGAACTACATCGCCTCTGAGCTATCACGTAGGCAAGGCCATTCTTAATACGCCCCCGAGGTTCCACTCTGCTCCACTCCATTTCTTTCCTCTCCTTCGAGTGTCGTCTGTCCTACTGTCCATACCATTTCTGCATCTTTACCATCGCCTAGATGTTAGATCCATCAGGTTCACCCTAAACTACGTTGCCTCTGCGTCATCACGTAGGCAAGGCCATTTAGCAATGAGCCCCCGAGGCACTAGGTCAGTCCCCTAGGGTTCATCTCTCCATGTCTATTTGTCCAATCACCCATAATAAGTTGATCCTTTGTCTAAACTGGGGGCAACTCCTCAACCTGGTTACGAATTTGGATTCTTGAATGCCACACATTCTATGAGGATAACAATAAGGATTGTGATACCTTTCACTAGACAAGCGCAGCAAAGCAAGCTACCCAAACCAAAATTCTTGATGCAAGACATCAACCTGTCCAAAACGAAGAACACCATAAGAAAACACTCAAACCAATTATATATCAATTATGGAAAAAAGACACATCTAATGCAAGAATGTTTTGTGAACAGGTTAACTCACATTGTCTTGGATTTTCATCATTATGTCTTCCTATGCTACTCCAGGATGCCAAAATCTAGAGATGCTATGATAGGCTCCTAAAGTTGGGTGCACGCTGATCCGCAGACACTGCCCTGTGGTATAACCCTCTGTAATACTGAGCCTGAGCATGCACTCTGGCAAACTCACTCTAAACCTGGGCCAGCTGTGTCTGTGCCTACTGCACCTGTGAAACCAAAAAGCTAGAAGTACCATCTATACCCATAGCTACCACAGTTGCATCTCTCTTTACTCTCATCGCCCACACATTGGTGAAGGCTGCGTCCCTCTCTCTAGATATCTCTGATATCTGCCCTACATCTGCATCTCTCTGAGACTCCGCTGCTCTCAGGTGGGCCCTCAACTGCCTAATCTGACCCTATAATGCCAAAAAGGCCTGTTGCTGTAAGTCAGGCTGTGGAGCCTGCCCTACCTGTCCCTGTCCCTATGCCACCTACTGTGCTGGCACCTATCCCTGCACCTACTGCTGAGCCACCTGCTATGGTGGCAACATCTGTCTCTGTGGTGCCACCTGCTCTGCTGGTATCTGCACCTGCCTTGCAGCCTGTGGCTGCGCAACTACCTGTTGACCTAAACTTCCTCCTCCATCTCCTCCATCATCTTCCTGACCTCCTCTCCCCCTCCTCCATCCCCCTCTCCTCCTTCTAGCTCCACCCTTGTCTTCTAAATCCTCCTAGTCTATATGAGGAGCCAACTCCCTAGGTCCTGAGTATCTAGGAAATGGATGAGCGGTAAACCACTCCTCATAGTCAGGTGTCATACCCGCATCTACTATATCCCTCCTCATGGACCAAGCCACATGAGGAATCTGTTGAAAGTCTGCCAAAGCCTCCTCGTATGATGCCACAGGACCCCACCTGAATCTCTCTGCATGGGTCCTCGCAAATCATACCTGTCCTTGTGGTCTGCCCTACACTCTACCAAACTATCTCTGCACTCTACTCACAATTTGTCTCTCTAATATATACCTGGTCCAGCCAATAATCCATCGAGTCTGGAAGCAGTATGGAAACTCATCGGCCTCATCCTCCCATACCTCGCAGCCTAGGTATGGGCGCCAAATAACTAGATCGACATTATCCAACGTGTGTCTCCAATACTCAAGCTTTCCCAGCTTGTGCTGGGAAATCACACCTACATATCCATAACTATAGGGTTCAGCCCTCTGCCTATGGAAAAGACATATCAGCTATGTGATAGCTATATGCTCCCATAACCAAAACTGCAACAAAGATACACCTGTTGACAAGCTAGCCCCTCTATGATACATGACCTGGTGTATATCCCTGCATAAATGTGTTAGCATGCACACACCCCATGCATACCAAGTCCCATCGATGATCATGCTCTCCAACACCCTCTCCTAGCCAATCAGGAAGCTGTGTGACCTCCTATCAGGGCATACTATGCCACCGATCAATCCCGCCACTATCCCCAGGAAGTATTCATAGCAGTCATGAATGTCCTACCACAAAACCACCTGCTCCACCAACTTTGGGTCATCAAACACCCATCTGCACTCAGCCAATCTAGCGTCACACTGTGACTCATACTCTACCAACTCGTCCTGAATCAGGAGGTGCAAAATCTTGTATACGTCCTCTAGAGTGATCACCATCTCCCCAGTCGGTAGATGGAATGTCCCATCCTCGCTGTGGAATCACTCCACCACTGTAGTCAACAACCCATGGTTCGCGCGAACCTCAGGCATGAAACAAATATAATGCAGACCCATAGCACCAAGTGCCTCACGGTCCATCTCTGTCAGCA
This sequence comes from Cunninghamia lanceolata, assembly GCA_027924645.1. Classification (NCBI taxonomy): domain Eukaryota; kingdom Viridiplantae; phylum Streptophyta; class Pinopsida; order Cupressales; family Cupressaceae; genus Cunninghamia; species Cunninghamia lanceolata. Next base: position 3,322,254 of record BSBN01000071.1, on the reverse strand, counting down.
TGTACCGCTGCAATAGCGGCAAAGGGAACTGCTCTTGTGACATCAGCGTATCCCAGATATCCTCCTGCAATCAAACAAAGCATAGCATCAAAGAAATCCATATCCAAGCAAACCTACTCAAAGCAATCAAACTATCCTATCATTGACTTAACACATCAAATTAATCAAAACAACATATCATCTCTTGACCAGATTCTAGGCAATCTCAGAGATTGCTTATCAATTGACGCATCGATCAAGGTGCCAATTGGGTTAATTTCATTAAGTCAACTAATTTTCCTAGTGTAAATGCACCGATCCATATCATATGTGCCTCTTCACCATGAATGCGCCAATCCTTGACGTGTATGCACCGTTATGGTATATGTGCCGCTTCTTGTGTCACATGTGCCATTCCATAATGGATGCACCAATTCCCAGCCTATATGCGCCAAACTATCATATGCGCCATAAGGTATCTCATATGCACCACTTAGCAACATATGCGCCATTTCAGAGCATATGTCATTCGACGCATCTATCCTAGCTTTTTTCCCTAAGCATTTATTGCCCTAATAAATGACTTTTAGCAAGTTTTGACGAACTACATACTGATGGTCCTACCTCAGCTGGCCGATTGAACCATCAGACTTGCTCAAATCAGTGCTCCTCGTGTGGAATATCCATCTCTCTGTTGACTGCTCTAGCTGCCATACTCTCCTGAGTTCTCAAAAACTAATTAACTTGGGACAAGTGTGCAAATGAATAGAACTTGTGGACCCAGCTCCTATATATAGCAAGTGAACCATACCTGACTATGTGACTACTTCCCATATCTATCCCTCCAAACCATATCCCATTTTCTTTCCATCCTAACCCGCTTTTCACCTTCTTCTTCGTGAGATTGTCTGTCTCACGCTTTATGCCATCTTCCCATCCAATCTACTGAGGGCATCCTATCATTAAAATTGTACCAGGGGCAAACTAGGGCATGTATCATTGTCAAAAAATCTTATTCTTTGAAACAACGTGATAAAACACATTGCATCAAAGAGGGGTAAAATGTATACACCTAAAAATGACATGACTCTACTTAAATAAATATTTTAAATATTTATTTTATCTTAATATTCCTCTATCAATCAATCAATAAATAAATTTATTTATTTGATTCATTCTCTCCCATTTAATTAAATAAATTACATTTATTTAATTAATTACATCTACATCAACTTTATTCTTCTAAATAATTAAATAGTTTTAATTATTTAATTAAATCATCCATTCTTCTAAATTTAAATAAAATGCAAATTTATTTAAATTAAATCTCCAAAAAATAAGATATATTTAATATTTTATTTTATTCTTCCAAATTATCTACAAGTAATTAAATAAACTTATTTATTTAATTATGCTTTCTTATCTTCCAAAAAATCTTCAAATATTCTAAAAGTAAATTCTTCTTGTCATGAAAAAGCAAAAGCTGAGTTAAAGCAACTTTAAAGCAACTTTGTTTTTAAATTAGAAAAATATATTCTAATTTAAGAAAAACAAAAATTCATCCTCATCAAGAAAGCAGTTAACTCAACAAAGCTTCTTTTTGAATGACACATGTCCTTCTATTCGCACACATTCTCTCAAACATTCTCCTCCATTGATCTTCTTACTTCTTCTCCACCATTGATCTTCTCTCACCCAACTCTATAAATACAACCCTCTTCTTCTTCATTTCATATCCATCTTTTGAGTAAACTTCTACTGCAGATACCATAGCACGCCATTGGCACCACCACTATCATCACTTCATCATCCATCCATTTCATAGTGTGTTGAAGCTCATCTTTAACACACCAAGTATCAGAGCCACTTCTCCTTGTCATCTTGAGGAACCAAAGCAAGGAAGAAAGCTTCCTGAGGGCCATCTTCATCACCAAAAGTTCAAGAAAGAAAAGACGAACAATGGAAGTCGCAAGGTAAAAGGTTGTGAGTATTTCTCTTTTTTTACTTTAAATCTCCTTTTATCTTCATATTTCATTGATGTTTGGGTTTATATTATTCATTTGATTAATCCCACACTTTACCCATCACAAGGAGTAGCCTCTATCTTTTCAAAACTGACGTAGCAAATTTTTTTCAATATACATAGATACTATGTACAGAGTTCTTAGATCAAAATAGCACTGATTACACTTATCTTACACAATCATCAAAATTTGTTTTACCTTCAACATATCTTCTATTTACTTGGAAGTGTTATGGAGTAAAAAGTGGACACATGCATTTTTACCTCCTAGTTTAGCTCCTAGGTCCCCATGTTTACACTCTACAAGGCACATTATTCATCCCAATGAGAAATCCCCTGGAACCCATGTCAAATGGGAACTAGGGGCCCATTTAATGCTTAGTTCACAACCAAAAAGGCACCTTGGGACTTGGGCTCCCATGCCAGAGCCTGAGTAGTTGGGGTAAAATTAAATGTATGTCAGCATAGGACTCTTAAATGGGTCCTCCCTTGTTGGCTCTTTCAATTAATTTGTGAAAGTTTAATGGGATATCATATATAAAGAAGTATTTGAATTCATTTTGTAACAAGTTAATGATAGCAAAGTTATGATATTGAGCAAAGGAGCATTCAAGGCATTCATTGTGTTTGTTGCAGATTTAGAATCATCATCAACATCCTTATGAGTTGAAGAATCTTCATCCTCCTAAGGACTTCACCACCAAGGTGACATCATTGTGTTTTAATCATTTCATCATCATTTGGATTATCTTTAGCCTCTATCCTACAAGGACATGCTCTCTCTCTCTCTCTCTAACAACGATGTTGGGAAATCTTGAATGCTAACCTGAGATTTGACTGAGGCAAATCCCTAAACACCATAACCCCCAAACCCCTTTTCTTCTTGTGTGCATGTTACAGGTGCGGAAATTATAGAAGTAAAGGTATAGGTAGCCTGCTTAAGGGTTAGAGATTCAGGATCCAAAAATAGAGTTAATAAATTCCATTGTAGCAGACTTGGGTGCTAGCTCTAGTGTCCAGTAGGCAAAAAAACCCTAGAATCAACATCAGGGCATCATTTATGACATTTTTTCAGTTTTGAGCTTCCAAATATTGGGACTTTGTAGACTCAGGTACTAGCCCTAGAGTATTTCAACATTTCAGCTTATGAGGGATAGGTTTGGACATCTCACTGATCACCCTGGTACTTTCAGATCCTGACTTATTGTTACTATTTCTCTATTATAAGTTGATTGTCATATTTCTAGGGTTTAGTGCATTGATTGGCCTAGGGTTTGATAAAAGGCTTAGTTGAATCACATCTTTCCTCTACAAACAAGAGCACAAAATTAGTAGTTGATTTCTCTTCCATCTTGTAGTGACTTGGCTCAGTTTTGTCCTTGAATGTTGTAGTGAAAGGAGGGTTTGATCTAGTGTACTCACATACTTCGTATCCCTCTCTTTTCCCAACTTAACATTTTGGTGAACCCGTGTTTTATAGAATTTGCATCTTTCTAAGTGTTGAAATAAGATTTTGTATTAATTCATATCACACTTATCATTCTTCATTGAAAAATCTAGCATACATTTGGAAAAATTGAAAAAATAAGCATTCTAGGCTTGCATAAAGGCATAATTTTGTATTATTTTCATTGCATATCATTGGAAGAATTTGGAAATCTAATTTATACATCAGATATAAGACAAATTACAGCAATTAATCATTTCATGATCTCATAATTTGCATTTGCATTTGTATATCTAATTTGTTAGGGTTTTGTTGAAATTTTGCATTTTTCATATAACCTAGTTTTTGCAAAAACTAGGGTTTGTAGTCTGTTGGTTTCTAAATCGGTAGAGGGTTTGCCAGCTCCAATGCATAGGCAGATTCGGCCAATAGATACAGGAGGTTGCGTGAGCTACCTCCCCTTCACTTCTGGTTCTGCCACACCAAGGGGGGTGTCCCTATAGCTAAAGATGTAACATTGACTAGCCCAATGACAGAAAGATTAAGCTTGACAACAACAGGCAGAATACTCTCATGTGTGGACCAGGATGTGCATGATACATCACAAGGTCGGCAACATTCTTGGACATATTTATCTGGTTGTGGATAAGAGTATGCAGGGGTCCAAATCCTACTCCTATAGACTAACAAGATGGAAGTTATGAAAAGATGGATTTTATGTTTTGGATGCAAGATAGGGGGTTTTGGGTCATAACTACTAACCCAGGAGCAGACCAGTGCCTATCTCAAGGCAAGGAGTCAACTAGACATATACAAGAGAAAGGATTGCATTTTGCATTCAAGTTTCAGGGGGTTAGATTGATGCTTGCCTTACAAACATCACCCAAGAATGGGTATTTAGCTGCCTCTACTTACAGATATCCCTGCTGACATACAACCTTCTGCATGCTTAACCTAAAACAGTTTAATCCACTCCTTGAATGGAAGTTAGAGATCAGGCATGTGATATAGAAATCTATACCCTAGAATCTGAAAAACCCTTAGCAACCAGATTCAAAAGAAGGAGATGCATACAACAAAGGAGACAAACAAATAAACACATGCATAAGAGCATTTCTCATATAAAACAACAATGAAACTGAAAATAACTACAATGTACATTCATAATGCAACTCATAAACTCCAAAATGAGATAAAACAATAAGGAAATGCCCTATTTTTTGCTATTCACACAAAAATTCCCAGGTCTTCAACCACACAAATGAGTAACACCACCTGCTATATACAACAAGGAAGGTGTACTCAACATTAAAAGTACATGGCAATTCAAAATTTGCCAGATACAGTGCATCATGAGAAATGGTGCTTAACATTGAATGCAACAGGTAGAGGAGGAGACAGGGAGGTCTCGAGCCTTGCGCCGCCGCCTGGGGATTTACATCTTCAATCGGGTGGTTGATCCATCCATGCCTTCACCCATACCCTGTAACATCCACCATTAAAGGCATACCAACCTGCAGCCTTGGGAAATGCAGTAGAATGTGCACCTTTGAAATCTTCCAGCCAAGAATCATGACCTAACTTTTCAAATCATGTGGGAACTAATTATCCCACATTCACCCTACAATGGTCTCCTCAACATTTTATAAGCTAGGCCATGAGCATATATGATGTCGGTGATTTTTCTCTCGACGACGCCAGCATATACCTCATCATGATCCTCCTGCATGATATCCTAATATGAAATATCACCCTGATATTTCACATCACCCTGATATGAAATATCACCTTGCGGGAAACATCACCCGATATTTCACATCACCCTGATGTGAAATATCACCCTGATGCGAAATATCACCCTTATCAGAAAATCACCCTGATAAGAAAAATCACCTGACTGCATCACCTGATATTTAGAATATGACCCCCCCGAGGAATATCAGGTCATATTGAAACCTTGCAGAAGCATCGGGGTGATCATAACTAAGATGACTGATGTTAGAAACATGATGACCCCGCCGAAAAATTAGGCCGATATTTGAAAATATGATGACCCCCCCCAAGAATATTAGGTCAGGCTGAAACATGCTAAGGGGGCCTAAAGACTTCAATTTTTTTGGATTTTTTGGGAGGGTGCCTACAGATTTAAATGCTTGAAACCTAATTGTTCATGCAAGCACCAATAGTGGCTCTGTCTAGGGATGCATGCCTATTGCAGGCATGGTGAGAACCATAGATCTCTGGGATGCAGACCAATCCCTTATGCATTGGGCACATAGTCAAATACTTATCTGCATCACCAATCACACTTGGTGGCCCAAGGACACCAAGAAAGGAAAAACCTGTATCTCCCCTTGTCAAATACCTTATTTTCATCTGATATCACTGGATCAAGCCTGAAGATGCTGCCATGATTTATCCACAAACAAACCTTGTCATTTGCATATTCAACCCTCTTATCTAGCTTGCCACTGTCATCCTTATGCAAACAACCTTCAGCATCAGGCAATATGTGAATGTTATATTTGTTAAACAATGCATATTCATATGGCATATAGCACTTGTCATCATCTATATCAGCAATATGCATTGTAAAATGATCTCCTAGCTGGACTAAAAATTGGAAGCACTCAAAGTCCACCATGTTGCTAGGAACATCAGGCCTCATCTTATCATAAGCTGGCATATCAAAGAAAAAGCTTTCAAACTCATATTTGTGTACATCATGCACACAACCATCAGCAGCACCAAACTAGAAAAGATCAGACTCAGGCACCTCTCTGCAATAACCTTCATGATGTATGTTGGCTTCTCTTTCATTAGGATGATAACTAGAATCCATATCAACAACAGTGCCTTGATTTTCACCATACTCAAACAGATCCTCATCACTATATGTGTCAAAAAAGGTTGATCCAGGTGTTTCAGCTTCATTATGGTATGCCACTGGTTCATGGGCAGCAGAACATGCATTTTCATTACCAATGGATTCCCTTTGTGGAGGAGTATCAGCCTGTGTGTCATAAGCAAAACTAAAATCAAACAAAGAACAATCATGCTCAGCACTAGCACTTGTTTCAATCCCTAATTGCTCTTCATCATCTCCATGTGTCTGAATAAAAGGGAGTGATTCAAACATGGGATTGCTCCTTTGTTTACTTATCTCTTCTCTATCTTGAGCACAATACTCACAATCATCTCCACAAACCCATTCAAACAAGTGCTCATTGCTGTCCATAACCACATCATTGTTTTCAGAACCAAATACCTCAGCCCTGAAATGGGAGTCATCATTGATCCTTTCATTGGCATCCTCAACATCTATCTTTTCATTTTCATTTTTATCTTCACATGATGCCATGATCACTTGGTCATTTGCAGCCATACAACTATTATTCATACCAAAGCCTGTGGACAGGGAATTATGCATATGCTCATTTCTCATTTTTTCTATATTTTCTAAAAACTTGTATGCCATATGCATACTTGTTATCTTGAATTCCCTCAATAATTCACTAGATCCCTCCTCAAAAGCTTCAAAATATATGCCAACATAGGCTAAAATATCAGGTCTGAAGTCTTCAGAGATTTGTGAAAGGGCTACTGCAAATCTATGACTAAAATCAATACTAGGCTCTTCATCTCGTTTTCTGATTTCCATTAATCTTGCAACAATATCAGTAGGTTCTCTTGCAAATTCCTTTCTAAAAAAGTCAACAAGTTCATCCCAATAGGCAAAGGATCTCTTTGGAAAGCTCAAATACCAATCTCTAGCTTTAGTACCAAAGGATCTAACAAAAAACCTCATCCACATATCCTCATCTCTAAATGAGTGTCTCTCCATAAAGCTATGAAAATTTTGGATATGTGCACCCCCATCACACACACTGTGTCCACTAAATCTAGGCATCTGATTATAGATCTGAGTAGGCATAGTTTCAACTTCATAGTCAACCCATGACAAATCTAGTTGGTCATACAAATGATCAAAAGGGATGATAAGAGGTTTAGCCTTCTGACTGGCAGACACAACAGGGTTATTACTATTTAACTGAGCTTACCTAGCCTCTAAGGATATCAACCTATTCTTTATCTCTTCAATTCTTTTACTCAACATTTCATCCCCCTCTTGACTGAGTATGGGTGAATACATATTTGGATTCATAAAATTTTCAATCTTAGACATCCTATGTCTGCGTAAGACCTAAGGCTTCCCCCGGCATCTAACTTATGCAATAAAACAACAAATATAAATCGGAAGGAGCTAGGTACCTTTTCTCATCTAGATGCTGAAACCATGAACAAGAAACTCTTTTATCTCAACAACATACATCAGCCTTTCATGTGCGCTAAAACATTTTTGCAGAGTCGCCACCTCTCCAGAGAGGATACAAAATTTTCAAATAGCTAAAAGCTCATCAAATATTTTTTTGCGTTCATTCCACTAGTAGAGCACCATATTCACATGAAAGACCACATCAACTCCCCAGCGGAGTCGCCATTTCTGTTGGTGTCCGAATCGACAGAGGGTTTGCCAGCTCCAATGCACAGGCAGATTCGGCCAACAGATATAGGAGGTTGTGTGAGCTGCCTCCCCTTCACTTCTGGTTCTGACACACCAAGGGAGGTGTCCCTATAGCTAAAGATGTAACATTGACTAGCCCAATGACAGAAAGATTAAGCTTGACAACAACAGGCAGAATACTCTCATGTGTGGACCAGGATGTGCATGATACATCACAAGGTTGGCAACATTCTTGGACATATTTGTCTGGTTGTGGATGAGAGTATGCAGGGGTCCAAATCCTACTCCTACAGACTAACAGGATAGAAGATATGAAAAGATGGATTTTATGTTTTGGATGCAAGAAAGGGGGTTTTGGGTCATAACTACTAACCCAGGAGAAGACAGGTGCCTATCTCAGGGCAAGGAGTCAACTAGACGTATACAAGAGAATGGATTGCATTTTGCATTCAAGTTTCAGGGGGTTAGATTGATGCTTGCCTTACAAACATCACCCAAGAATGGGTATTTAGCTACCTCTACTTACAGATATCCTTGCTGACATACAACCTTCTCCATGCTTAACCTAAAATAGTTTAATCCACTCCTTGAATGGAAGTTAGAGATCAGGCATGTGATACAAAAATCTATACCCTAGAATCTAAAAAATCCTTAGCAACCAGATTCAAAAGAAGGAGATGCATACAACAAAAGAGACAAACAGATAAACACATGCATAAGAGCATTTCTCATATAAAACAACAATGAAACTTAAAATAACTACAATGTAGATTCATAATGCAACTCATAAACTCCAAAATGAGATAAAATAAGGAAATGCCCTATTTTTCACTATTCACACAAAAATTCCCAGGTCTTCAGCCACACAAATGAGTAACACCACCTGCTATATATAGCAAGGAAGGTGTACTCAACATTAAAAGTACATGGCAATTCAAAATTTGCCAGATATAGTGCATCACGAGAAATGGCGCTCAACATTGAATGCGGTAGGTAGAGGAGGAGACAAGGAGGTGTCGAGCTCTGCACCGCCACCTGGGGATTTACATCTTCAATCGGGTGGTTGATCCGTCCATGCCTTCGCCCATACCCTGTAACATCCGCCATTAAAGGCATACCAACCTGCAGCCTTGGGAAATGTAGTAGAATGTGTGCCTTTGAAATCTTCCCGCCAAGAATCATGACCTAACTTTTCAAATCATGTGGGAACTAATTATCCCACATTCACCCCGCAACGGCCTCCTTGACATTTTATAAGCTAGGCCATGAGCATATATGATGTAGGTGATTTTGCTCCCGATGATGCTAGCGTATACCTCATCATGATCCTCCTGCATGATATCCTGATATGAAATATCACCCCGATATTTCACATCACCTTGATATGAAATATCACCTTGTGGGAAACATCACCCGATATTTCACATCACCTGATGTGAAATATCACCCTGATATTTCACATCACCCTGATGCGAAATATCACCCTTATCAGAAAATCACCCCGATAAGAAAAATCACCTGACTGTATCACCTGATATTTAGAATATGACCCCCCCCACAGAATATCGGGTCATATTGAAACCTTGCAGCAGCATCGGGGTGATCATAACTAAGATGATTGATGTTAGAAACATGGTGACCCTGTTGAAAAATCAGGCTGATATTTGAAAATATGATGACCCCCCCCAAGAATATCAGGTTAGGCTGAAACATACTGAGGGGGCCCAAAGACTTAGAATTTTTTGGATTTTTTGGGAGGGTGCCTGCAGATTTAAATGCTTGAAACCTGACTGTTCATGCAGGCACCAACATAGTCAAAATCTTATTTCAGATTTTTTTGCTCTCCTTAACACACTCATTCAAATCTGATTTTGAGTTGTAGTGTTGCATCATTTGGCATTTTTTGCATTCAAATTTCAATTTTTTGTAATTACACAATGTGTATTTCAACACTAAGGGTTTTTACACACTTTCTTCACAACTATTTGAGCACATTTTACATCATTCCTCTCACCTTGTTGTGAAGCACTATTTACATCAATATACTTTATTTATCATGAAATCCATGTTTTTTTGCTCTTTAAAAACTCAATTTCCTCAAACAAGTGTTTTGGTGTGAAACAATCTCACATACATGGCTTCTCATCACAATAAAGATGCTATGGTCCCTCCTCGAGTTTATAGGAAGAGGAAAACTATTGAACCTGAAATAACCTTTACACAACATAATTAAACAATTGGAGACATTGAGGGACCTCTTTACATCACCACACGTATAAATGGAAATCCTATAAGAGGGGTCCTTATCGATAGTAATTGTATGATGAATGTGATAACTGAAGAATTCCTCTATATGCATGATTTGATACAATAATCTTATGAACCCACACATATGATGATTAAGACACATACAGGAGATTTCCTCCTGGATATAGGGAAGATTACATTATTGATTAAATTAGTTGAGAAATCTTTGGAACAATCATTTGACATCTTCCCTACTTCTAACCTATTTCGTGTGAAACTAGGCCACCCATGGCTAAAGTCCATGAAAGCGGTCCCCTCTACAATTCATAAATGTCTAAAATTTCCCCACCAAGGGAGAGTGCATGTTGTCCACCATAGTAGATGGAAGCCTATGGTTACTCATGGAAATTTCAACCTAGACTACTTTTGGCCACAACCTACTAAGCCTCCTCAACCAAGAGAAGATCAATTCTTCCTAGGATATCAAAGATACAAGGCAAAGTTAATAACAAAATTGGCTAGACCTCCTATTGAACTAGTATAAATTGAAGAGCACCCTGAATTGAAAGAACCCCCTTGACCACAAGGTAAGGGAGCTTTGTCGAGGTTCCTCCTTTGCCATCCTTACAAGGATTGGGAGATACCCGTAAAGAACAAAGAAGTTTATCCAAAAAGATCAATTTTGTACCAGCTTCCTCCTCTGAGATGTTGAAGACTGTGGAAAATCATGAGAATCCTTTTGCAAACATAATTAATAAAACACGAAGGAATAGGCAAGCAAGAGATAGGAGGAAGAGACAAGCCTTGGCTCGACAATTAACACCTCAACAAGAAAACATTCCACTAACTACTATTGAATCAACAAAGGAAGAGCTACAGGTTGAAGAGTTAAAGGACAATGATTCAAGTTGGGAAATTGTACCTTATGTACCCATTTACTCTTGCATTCAAGATTGGGAGGAAGATGATTTGCTCGATGACAACCGCTAATTCAGTTGTGTAAACATGTAAGTATTTCTAACCCATTTTTTAGCCACCTTTGTTGTAGCATCCCTTTGAGTTGCTCGCTTATGTGGCCTCCTCTTATGTGTTATATTCCCATATGTGGTGTTATGTGTTGTTTATGTCTCTTTGGATGACCCTTGATACTATTTTAAGGTCAAGGATACAAGGAGACCACCTCTGTTGTGCCCATTCTTCTATTTGTTTATCTATTTGTCTATTTTTCCTCTCCTCTATTTTATTGTTGTGTGTTGTGCCTTGGGTGCATAATGTCATGGAGGATGTCTCAGGCACATCTTCTCGTGTTGTAAATCCAAGTCATTCTTGTCTCCTCTCTCATTTTATTATTTACACTCTTCAGTGACTCTACTAAGTCGACGGATGACGAAAAAAACAAATACTAATAAGGACCATGCATCCCTTTAGCAAGCAAGAAAAAATGGACCTAGTCCATATATGAAGATGCGGTTGATATATGTATCCGACACTTGACTAGTAGAATCATTTCGTGTTGTGATTCGTATTGTAAAATTTCATTGTAACAAACCTTTGCAATACTCTATATCTGCTTCAATGCACTTTGGATTGTTTTGTATCTCACCTTGTTGCTACACTTGGTTCTAAGATACATGCAGTATAACCTAATAGCTATACTCAGTTTCGAACCTGATAGTGTAGCCTTGGTCTCTTATGTGATATGATTTCTATATAATCTAACCAAATCTTATATCTTGTTGATTATTTTAGAAAATGATATCGATATGTTTGTAGGAACATTCGGTGATCATGGAACATGTCACTTTTGGGGCATGGGCTTTGTGAAAGCTCTTGTTCCCTTGTGTGTTTTCACTCTACCTTAATGTGCTTGATACCGGCAAGCGGGATCAACCACCTTAAGGTGAGGGCATATATAATGGTATCTATCTGATTACTTTTGACACTGACATAGCATGTTTGAAAGGCCTCATCACGAGGCAGGATGGTTTATCTCTTGAGCTAGTGCACATCCTTTTAAGGAAAAAGCCCTCATCACGAGGCATGATGGCGTATATCTTGAGCTAGTGTGCATCCTTTTAAACAAAGCCCTCATCACAAGGTGGGATGGTGTATCTCTTGAGCTAGTGTACATCCTTTTATACAAAGTCCTCATCGCAAGGTAGGATTAGATCTTGAATCATTCACCCTTAAGTGTGTCTTTGGCAGTTGTGGTAGCATAGCTCAACCATTAGGTGTGTTTGGCATGTTTTAGATAGTGAACTGTAGCAACAAGCTCCTTCTTATTGCCGATGTTTCTCATGTATAATACGTATAGTGTGTCTATGGTATACTATGCGATGCTCATGTATTCCATGTGTCTTCTATGTGTTTTATGTGTCTTCCTTGCATGTCTTGTGTGCTTTTGGCGTGGTCTAAAGATGTGTGGCGATGAGCCCCCCACATGCTATATGTGTTTTGCATGCCTTTACATGTGTGTTTTTTTTTACTTTAGTTAGCATTATATATAGATATGTAATTGCTTAATCATGTCTTCTCTTCATGTCTTCTTTGTGTCTTGAGTGACTATATTCATGTCTTCTCTATGCATTGTGTGCTTTCCCTATCTTCTTTGTGTATTGTGTGCTTCCTTACTATATTCATTGTCTTATGTGACTGTTCAGTGTTTTCTTATGTTTGCCTAAGTCTGGGAGCTAGAAATAGTCCTTCAATCTTTGACCGTACTTTAATGCATGTGTTGAATCATAGGATCACACACACATTAAAGTGGGGGCTAAATGTTATGGAGTAACAAGTGGACACCTGCCTTTTTACCTCCTAGTTTACCTCCTAGGTCCCCATGTTTACACTCTACAAGGCAAATTATTCATCCCGATGAGAAATCCCCTGAAACCCATGTCAAATGGGAACTAGGGGCCCATTTAATTCTTAGGTCTTGACTAAAAAGGCACCTTGGGACTTGTGTGCCCGCACCCAAGTCCACCCTGATTGGTCAGGGTAAAATTAAATGTATGTCGGCATAGGACTCTTAAATGGGTCCTCCCTTGTCAGCTCTTTCAATTAATTTGTGAAAGTTTATCAGGATAGCATATATAAACAAGTGTTTGAATTCATTTGGTAACAAGTTAATGGTAGAAAGGTTATGATATTGAGCAAAGGAGCATTCAAGGAATTTATTGTGTTTGTTGCAGATTTGTGTTAGTATTGTGTTTGTTACAGATTTGGAATCATCATCAACATCCTTATGAGTTGAAGAATCTTCATCCTCCTAAGGACTTCACCACCAAGGTGACATAATCATGTTTTAATCATTTCATCATCATTTGGATTATCTTTAGCCTCCATCTTGCAAGGACATGCTCTCTAACAATGGTGTTGGGACAGCTTGAATGCTAACCTGGGATTTGACTGAGGCAAATACCTAAACACCACAACCCCCAAATCCCTTTTCTTCTTGTGTGCATGTTACAAGTGTGGGAATTACATAAGTAAAGGTATAGGGAGGCTGCTTAAGGGTTAGAGATTTGGGATCCAAAAATAGAGTTCATAAATTTCACTATAGCCCCAATGTCTAGTAGGCAAAACAAACCCTAGATTCAACATCAGGGTATCATTTATGACATTTTTCCAGTTTTGAGCTTCTAGATATTGAGACTTTCCGGACTTAGGTTCTAGCCCCAGAGTCTTTCGACATTTTAGCTTCTAAGGCACAGGTTTGGACATCTCACTAATCACCCTGGTACTTTTAGATCCTTACTTGTTATTACTATTTCTCTATTATAAGATGATTGTCATAATTCTAGGGTTTAGTGGATTGATTGGCCTAGGGTTTGATAAAAGGCTTAGCTGAATCACATCTTTCCTATACAAACAAGAGCACAAAATTAGTAGTTTAGTCCTCTTCCATCTTGTAGTGACTTGGCTTGGTTTTGTCCTTGAATATTGTAGTGAAATGAGGGTTTGATCTAGTGTACTCACATACTTTGTATCTCTCTCTTTTCCCTACTTAATAGGAAGGTAGAACATTCTTGTAGATCACCTTCAACTGGGCAAGTGTAGTATCCCAGTTCTTCTTTACAGAAGACAAAATGTGCAATTAACTTTCAAGCTGAATATATAGATCTTTTGCTTCCTCCAAAGTGTCTGGCACCTTCACTTTTTGTGCAACATTTTTAGCTTCAATTAAGATGCCAGTCAAAACTACCAACCTTATACTTACCACTTCCCTTAGCTGTCCTATCTCACTCTTTATTTTCTTGTTTTGATCCAATAGCTGCTTCAGTTGGGAATGTAGATTTTCTATTTGAACTCTAGTGGTTCCATCTTTGTCCTTCAATGGATCATATACTTTGGCTTCTTGAATTAGTTGTGTCTCAATAGGGTCAGCTTGATCTTTTATGTTCTTTGTAGTTGCAGGCCAATTCCAACAAAATTGATATAAGACTTTGGTATCCTCTACACATTTTTGAATGTTTTTCATATTTTCTTGAAAATGATTATGTGCCTTAGCACATCTACCAGAATCATTAGCCAATCTTTTACTTTTCACTTTCTCTATTATCTTCAACTCAGCTTGCTTCTCAAGGTAAGATGAATGAGCCTTGAAAGACTCCAACATGAGCTTCATTTGCTGAGTAGGAGGAAAGGATGGATCTCTTTTTTCCTCAGGCAATTCTTCTTGTATTATCTTAATTGCCTCTTCCAACACTTCAACTCTTTCCACTTGTTGCTACAAAATATCTTGTCTTGTGGTGGACTAGAGTATATCTCCCGATTGTAGCTTTTGGAGAGGAGATATCTTGGATAGGTTAACTTGTCCATCTAGCATAGGAAACTATAATAGTTGTAGAGTAACTACCGGTTGCATTTTCATTTGTTGAGCTAAGAACTCCTTAATTGAGTCAACTAGAGATGAGAAGGAAGATGTGTCTTGTTCTCTTTTTCAGCCTTCTCCTATATCAACATTAAACTGCTCCTCATGTTGTTTAGGGTTACCTTGTTGTTCAGTGTTCTGCAAAGGAGGGTTATCATGCACAACATTATGATTAGGTGAGGCATTTCCTTCACCATGAGCAACTTGTTCTTCAATTTGTGTTGATTGCTCTACTTTTTCCTCTTGGGAAACTTGATGTTTAGTGTTGTGTGGAGGAGATACATTTGACTACTCCACATTCTCAACAACTTTGATACCTTCAAGCATATTGTTCATCACTTCTTCAATTTCTTTCTAAACTTTATCTTTATCTCCTTCATCCATGCTCATAAGGGTATCTACCCTTTGCTTTGTTCTCAATTCTTAAGCTTGCATTTGAGATAATTTATCCTTTTCTTCTTGTGACAAGGAGGATACAACCTTATTAAGGACTTGTTGTCTCAGTTCATCATCTATTTTAACAACTTTTTCTCTTCTCTGCCTTAGAACGCCAACAAGGCTTTCTGGAACTTGCTCAATAATATCATTCAAGGGGACACCAAATTTGAGCATATACATTACAATGGCCTTCTCAATGGTTCTCTTATCTTTAGGAGGCACATCCAGATATAAGTTTGTTGTATTCTTTCAGATACCATAATGCACAAATCCATTGAAAATAACATCTAGTTATAAAGGTTCATGTTCATACACCAATGGAGGATCTTTCTCGGACTTCTTCTCTTTCTTCTTTGGCTGAGAGGAGCCTTCCTCTCTTACTTCTTCTTCACTCTCTTCTACCTCAATCTTGACCTTCTTTCTTTTAGCAAGCTACTTTTGCCTTAGTTGCTTCTTTTCACCTGATTTCATCTGAGACAAAATTTTAGATACAACTCTTCTCACGATTAAAGTAGTTTGAGTTGATCCAGAGGGTTGCAGTTCACTCACAGTAGCAGAAGTAGATCTGCCAATCCTTCTTAGTCCTTGTGCAACTGATGGAACATCAGGAGCATGTTGTGTTTCCTCCATAGGGGCTTTAGGGGTTGATTCAAATGAAATACCCTATTTCTTATGCAACTCACCTTTATACTTCTTCAAATGCTCTTCTGTACTTTTCTGATGCATCTTGTTCATAATCTCATCATAAGTGCCAAACCTCTCAGCAGATGTATCTTTGGGTTTGCTAAGAAAAATATCAACATAGGCCTTAATTTCTTTAGCCAAGACTTCATATTGCAATCTGGGAATCTAGATAGTCCTAAGCTCAACTGCTTCCATGTAAGTGAAGTCCTTATCAACCAAAAAGGTAATTTTCCCTTCATACTATCTCACAACATTTGATGGGACTCTATCTCTTGCTTGCATGCTGGTTTGCAAGTTTTTAAAGAAACGCCAATACATTTGTTTGTAGTGATTGGGATCACTGGAACTCCTTATATGACTTTTAATTTGTGTTGCAATAGGAATATTTTGTTGCCAGACCTTTCCTCTCAAACTAGGTAACTCATTCATGAAATAGAATGAAAGGCAGATGATCAAAGTACCATACCAAAGTTTCTTTTGCTCTCCTCAATTTTTCCAAGAGTTGTTCTCTTATGACCTTGCAGAGGTCAAAGTCTTTACTCTCCTTAACCATCTGGTAAGCAATATGGATTATTGTCCTGGTGGCAGTATCCTCTCTGTTTATATAATAGACTTTATCTGTGATCCCCATAGAAACATATCCAACACTTGGATCTGTTATATCAATCACAGTCAAGGTCCTCTTATCAAATTTGGCTCCTGTCAGTTCAATGACCTTCTCATTCTTACTAGATTTCATCATTGGTACAGGTCGAGTGGAGCACAACCCAGTTATTGCCCTGATTGCATCTTTGGTAAGCTAGTAGGGTTTATCTAAAAACATAAAAGAATCATGAATCCTGCTCAAAATGTATCTTACCCATTCATGCTCATCACAAAAATTTAGGAAAATCCTTCCATATGTCCATTTTTTTGGCCCCCACATTGGCAAACTCTGGTTTGTAACTAACATCATCATCTAGGAGTTGATCTCTAAGCTCCTCAAACTTCATGTGACCAATTTCATCCGGCTTAGAGGGAATGTAAATCCTAACATCTTCAATATTCACAACATATGCTGGAATGCTTGAAAATGGCCATCCCTATCAATTTTCATTGCTTTAAAAGGGCACTTCTTATACTTTGGCCTAGGTTTTTCAAAAACATTGACTACTTGTGGAGTAGCCATCTCAAAATTCTTTGATTTCAAAGAATAGGGTTTTGGAAAATGGTAGTTCTAATAAATACCTTTGTTCTTCAATCGCTATGGTTTCAACTTTGAGTGCTCTAGAAACTGGGATTTTCCTTCCACTAAATTCACCAAGTGATCTGAAAGTCTTCTTCTCTCCTTATCTCTGAATACAAAAGCTTTCTCTTTAAATGAGATTTGATCGTTCAAAGAAAGCATAAGTACTTTACAATTTTCCCTAACATTACTCATTTAATGCACCTTTATTTGGTTAGGTAAACTACAACTAGAATACTCTATTGAATCCATAGAGACTCAAAAACCTTCCTCAATCCTCTACATCATGTGATATTGCTCCAAAAATTTGGGGAAAGGAAACTATCTTGCTTATCAACATCTTTATCAACTAATTTCATTACAACTCATCTGTATGCTTAGCTTCTAGTTGTAGAAGCCACAAATATTCAGGGGGAAAGAATAGATATGCCCTGATTAGCTCCCATTGGCTCTATGCCTTCTCTTAATCAACAATGAAGTCTTTTACACTAGAAAGAAGCACAAGCTCTTCTTTCTTCTCATTATCTTGATCTCTCTTCTTCCTCCATATCTTTGCCATTTCCTTCTTTTGCTAAGTCACAATTTTCTCTATCTTCTTGTGCTAAATAGGTGGTTTCATAGAACCACTCTTGTAGAATCTTGATTTATGCCCAAAGCTATTGCAATTGTAGCAAGAAACCTTGTATTTATGAGTCATACCATTTCTCCTTACTTTAGTTCTACATTCAATAGCCCTATGACCTGTTGGTTTTTTCCCAGACTGGATGCTTATTCCCAGATTTCCCTACAAGGTAGCCATCAGTGATCAACAGGATCTCTGGGCCAGGGGCCAACAGTGTAGGAGATAGACTCTATATTTTATCTCCTCTTCTTCTTCAGGCTCTGCAAGACCTAGGGGGGTATTCCCTACTCAACATCCATGAGATACGCATACAAGGATTGGGATGCTGTCAGAAAGCAGATAAGTCCTCCTGTAAGTAGACCAAAACTGAAAGATAAGGGCAAAGGGGCTAGCTTTGGGCCTATTTGTAGTTGTAGACAGAGGACTGAGGATCCTAAAACTAATTCTAATGTCCTAATGGTTGTTTTAGAGTCTGATTATGATTTTAAGTTTGGATGCAAAGCTGGACATGGTTGTAACACAAACACAAAGCAAGATTGGTGCCTATCCAGGGCCTGGAGTCAGTAGACATACACCTGTGAATGATCAGCATGAACAGCTAAAACTGGATTTCAGGGGGATATATATGATACCTGCCTTACAGATATCTCCCAATACAGAGTGTTAAGTTATCTCTACTTATGGCATCCCTACTGCAGTATACCCTTCCCAATGTTCAACCTGAAAATAGTTTAATCTACCCCTTGAGCAGAAGTTAAAAGATCAGACATTCAACATAGGAATTCTATGTTCTAGAGTCTCAAATATTTCTTAAATATCCAGACTCAGAAGAAAGATACATGCAATACTGGAGACAGAATTAACAAAACACATGCTAACATAGCATTTCTCATATAAAATTAACCATGAAATCAGTGGATTCATGCAAAAACATACAACTGGAGATACATAAACTCACAGGTTTAGCTGTACAGAGCAACCAAAACGAACTGTATTGTGTTACAGAGCCAAAATGTTCAACTTTCAACAACAACAAAATGAGTAACACTTCCTGCTTATAACAGCCAGGTAGTGTACTACATCAATTAATTACATGGCTTTGACAAAAAATCTGCCAGATACAGCCCTCAGAAGGAATGGCGCTCAGAAAATGTAAATGCAGTAGACAAAGAGGAGCCTCGAGCCATGCGCCATTATCCGGAGCCTCTGCTCAAAAATTGGGCAACCTGACCATGTGTACCATTGTCCACATCCCTGCACCGTCGCCATTAAGGGTCTCAACCACCCGCGGTCACCTAAAAAACTGTCGCTGCATTCAAAAAGGAATTCCCGCCAAAACGCATTCTACCGCAGGTTCAAAATATACAAGGGAATAATCCCACATGCACGGTGAGGAGACTCCTTCATTAGTTTAAAAATGGGGCCGCACACATAATAGGTGTCGAGTGCTTTTGCCACGCTCGACACACAACCCTTCGCCCACAGCCCATCGCCATGACATACACTATCGGCCTTCCTCAAAAATCTCCTGCCGACCACAGTGGTCTCGCCGATCGCAACATCTCCACAAGTCACCAACATCCCCATCGGCCAGAGGAGAACCATCGGCCAGCTCCACAAATCTCCTGCTGACCTCAAAGGTTATGCCGACGCCTATTTCACATTCCTTGTCTGTCGGTGAGACCAAAACCATCGGCGAGCAACAAAATACATACGCCGATGATACCATTCACACCGATGACCACTCCATGCTCCCCTCTCGGTGTGACCTACGCCGATGACACCCTCGTCGGCCAGAGACACTCCATCGGCGGACCTTCCAATGGCTAGCCCGACAGCCAAAGTCTCGCTGATCGCCAAATCCTACATACTCCACCGTCGGTCAAACCGAACACAAAGTCATCCCGATGGCATTCCCCATCGGGGTGACTTCCTTCTATCGGCGAACCATAAAACACATTGGCCGATCACAGTAGTCTTACCGATGCCAAACGTCAACCCCACTTTCCTCGGTAAGACACACGCCGATGAATCTTATCGGCCAGACACCACACTGTCGGCCCAACATCTGACCGCTCACCTGATAGCTCCCACTCCTGCCGATGAACTATGGCTTACCCCGGTCGGCAAGACCAACACCATCGGTAGAACAACAATCTCATTCACTGATAGCACAAAGTCTCAGCGATGGAAGAAGACACCGTGCTATCAACATGATCGCTAAGACACAACACAAACTCACGCCGATGAAGAGGGAAACCTAGGGTTTGAAAAAGAAACCCTCCACCTGCAAGCTTTACTTCTAGGCCAAAAATGAGCACCAACATGACCAAACTTATTGCATGCATAACAATAGCCATAGAAGGAATGAGAGATCACATCATTATATTTTGCGGGCACAAATGAATTCTTCCTCATGTTATCATTTCTTCTAGTCTTGGTTCTACAATCAATAGCCTTATGTCTAAATTTATTGCAAGAAAAATAGTAACCATAGAAGGATTGAGAGAACCTGGGATTAGCAACTTGTCTAGGAGGAGATCTCTTGAGATATTTCTTCTGATTTCTAACCAATATGAAATCATCATCCAACTCCTTCTCCTCATCTTTAGTCTCCTCAGGATCTTGAAAGCAGGGCACTTCTCTTTTCATTTCAAACATGCCTTCAGGTATGTCTATTTTAGAACACTGACCTTTCTCAAATCCAATGCCACCTTTATTCTTTAGAGGTCTTTGACTACTAATTATCTCATCAAGGATGTTGGTGCTTTTCTTTAGTTTTAGACCTTTGTCTATTTGATCATTTGCTTTTTCCAATTCTTTCCTGAGAAAGACAATTTCTTCTTCAAGTTTGGAGCATTCAACTAATTTGTCATTGATCTTATCATTTAGACAATCTACAACCTTCTTACCTTCTTCAACTTGAACTTTTAGTTTGACAATTGCTTCTTTTGATTCTTTGAGCTTAATCTTATGTTCTTCATTTTCACTTCTTGTTACATCTAGATCTTCTAGAGAAAAAATGAGTTCTACGGTCTTAAGGATTATAGGATGTCATGTCTTCATCATCTTCTGGAGGATTCTTTCCATTAAACAGTACTTTAGTTCCCATGTGTTCCACTCCAAGATCTACCTCAGTTGTTAGGCTGCATACAAGGAACTCATCTCTAATACCAATCGTTGAACACATTGTTGCAAGTATGAGGTTAACTAGTGTTGTCATTGATGTCAACATTCTCATATTGCATTGATAAGAAGGATTGGATAAGCTATGTGCTGAGGATATTGGGAAAATTAGTCTCAATCAGGAACAATGAAGAACAGTGATGAGAAGAAGGCAAAAGTACTCAATAGGTTGAGAATTAGAGGATGCGGATTAAAGCATTTCTATATATGAGTCTTAAGATGTTCCAGTTAAGACTTCAGAGGTCCGCATGAAGATCTGAAGAAGTTATGATCGATCAAGTAGAACCAGTTCCAGGAGATGCTCCAGAGTGAGAGTGTTACAGAAAGGCCCGGTGAGATCAGGAAGTGCATTGTCCTATTCTGCGGATTGGAAGGAGTGTTTGGGATGTCCTTGTGATGTGTCATCTTGATTTGTCCATTATTTGGATTTCTGAAAGAACCTTTTGCATTATGACAGTGGCGACAGATTGTGTTCTTGAAGTTCTAGATGAAGAAGAGAAGAATTCTAGTAAGTAGAGGAAATGCAGATGTACCTGGTCATTCAAGAAATCCTGTGAAGGTTCTTGGATCATGTTGAGGTTGTGTTGTCGGTCTGAATTAGTGTTAGAGCCCGAAATTGGAGATATACTTCCGGATGAAGATGTTCTTGTTCAGGCTGGCCGACCGGATGAGTTATTCATCTTGCGAATGTTCTTGTGGATGATTGCTGACTTAGATGATTGTTCCTAAGTCATTACCTTGTATAAATAAAGGTTTGTGAATTCATTTCGATGTGTGTCTTGTGGTGATGAGAGTGATATAGTGAAGGGAAGTGCGAAAGGCAGAGTAGGAGTCTTTGGGCTTAAATGGAACTAATCTTGACATGCTAAAGATGTCAATCTCCAGTTCAAGTTTGTAATACTTGTTATCTTGTAGACAGTGTGTCTCTTGTAGGCAGTGTGCCTCCTTGTGAGCAGTGTGCTCAGGCAGTGAGCCCTAATTGGCATGTGCCATCCATTTTTCTTATTCTTCTAACAGAGAATAATCCTTGGGTTAATCACCCTGTGGTTTTTCCCTTAACCAAGTTTTCCACGTCAAAATCTTGGTGTCTCATGTGTTGATGTGTATCTGCTCTAATGTTTATGTCTTATTCTTCCATGAATGATTAATTGCTATGCTATTGATTAACTGAAGTGGATTTAAGTGTTTGATCTGAAAGTGAATTAAGGATAACTAATTCACCCCCGCTCTCAGTTATCAACAATTGGTATCAGAGACAAGTTCCTCTAAAAGGAGCTTAACCGCTTGAGGAGATCCAGGATGTCATCATACAAGAAGGACAGTCTGAAGTTTGATGGAACCAACTTCACTCTTTGGAAAGGCCGCATGAAATGTCACTTGGAGTGTATGGGAAAGGCATACTTGTCCATGGTCACAAAAGCATATACACCTCCACAGGGTGGTCTGACAACTCTAAATGAAATCATAGATGCTGAAAATAATCTGCAGACTAAGGAGGCTCTTCTAAGTGCATTAACTAACTTAGAGCTCTCAAATGTTATTGACCTACCAACTACCTATGAGATCTAGATTAAACTGGAACTTCTGCATGAAGGAGATGTGTTTGTTAAGAGTGCAAGGTTGCAGAGTCTTAAAGAGAAATTTAAAAGATTGAAGATGAGAGATGATGAAAATATCACTACCTTTATGCCAAGAGTAAATGAGCTGGTATGTGGAATTAGGAATGCTGGTGGAGTTTTGGATGAAAATGAGATTGTTTGCAAAATTCTCAGATCCCTTCCTACTGCCTACAAAATCAAGGTTGCTGCCATTGATGAGTTCAGAGCCCATACAACTGTCACAAGAGAGCAATTGGCTGGCAAACTGGTTGCATTTGAAATGACCGAGTTTGGAGATGATCCCCCCAAGACCGAATCAACATTCAAAGCCAGTGCCTATGTGAAAGGCAAACAAACATTTGATCTAGGAGAAAACTCTTCAAGGAAGCTATCTTGGTATGATCAAGCAAGAAAAGACATGGAAGAGGAAGAAGCAGAAACAACTCAACTTGAAGCCCTCATTGCAAAAAGACTACCAAGGGGATCCAGTAAGTATGAAGGAAAATTACCTTTTAAATGCTTCAACTGCAATAAGATTGGTCACTTTGCATCAAGATGTCCAGAAAGATCTACAAGGTCAAACTCTAACAGACAAAGGTTCCAAAAGAATTGTTATTATGTTCATGAAGAAGCTAATAGTGAAGGAGTAACAGATGAGGAATTAGAGATAGGAGACAAATCCGGAAATGAATGGGTGTTTATTGCCATCAAGGAAGAAGATCTAATATCTATCAATCATAAGGTTGTGGAAAGAGCTTTGGCTGCCCAAGTTGAAGAAAAAGATGATTGGGTTATTGACAGTGGATGCTCTCATCATATGACAGGTGACAAGAACAAGTTCTTAGATTTGGAAAGGTATGAAGGAGGAATGGTAAAGTTTGGTGACAATTTTGCTGGTAGAATCAGAGGTAGGGGAACTATTTCTTTTGATGGAAAGAGCAAAACTAGTAATGTACTATATGTTGAAGGATCGAAGCACAATCTTTTCAGTGTTGGACAGTTGGTAGACAAAGGTTATGATCTCCAGTTCAAAATGGAAGATGCAGGATCTTTGAAAGCTCCAGAACTGAGATTGCATCTGGTACTCAAACAAAAGGTAATATCTTCCATCTAGTTTGTTCTAATAAAAGTTGTTTGTTTGTTCAAGTTGATCGGAGTTGGTTATGGCATAGAAGGATGTGTCATGTAAATTTTGATAACATCATCAAGATAAGCAATAGTCAGGCTATAAGAGATCTTCCAAAGTTGGTAAAACCTACAAATAGTTTGTGCAAAGAATGTCAGCTAGGTAAACAGAGCAGAGTCTCATTCAAAAACAAGGATCAGTCCTCTATCAGATTATTGGAGTTAGTTCATACTAATCTATGTGGTCCGACAATAATCAAGAGTATGCAAGGTGATAGATATTTCATGTTACTAATTGATGACCATTACCAGATGATGTGGGTTACCTTTCTGAAAGAGAAATCAAAAGCTTTTGAGAAGTTCAAAATCTTCAAGGCTATGGTAGAGAATCAAATCGGATTGAAACTGAAATGTCTAAGGTCTGATAGAGGTGGTGAGTTCACATCCCATGAATTCATAGACTTTTGTGAGAAGCATGGTATAAGAGACAATTGTCTTCTCCTAGGACTCCACAGCAGAATGGAGTAGTTGAGAGAAAGAACCAGACCATCCAGGACAATGATGATGGAAGCAAATGTTCCTCAGATGTTTTGGAAAGAAGCTGTCAGCACTGCAGTCTACACTCTCAATCGAGTTCAAATTAGAGGCAATACTAGAAAGACTCCTTATGAACTTTGGTTTGGCATCACTCCTACTGTGAGATATTTTAGAGTTTTTGGTAGCAAGTGTTACATCAAAAGAGATGAAGATCTAGGAAATTTTGATGCTAGAAGTGATGAAGGAATTTTCTTGGGTTACTCCACTCAAAGCAAAGCATACCGGTGCTACAATAAGAGACTGAGAAAGATGATAGAAAGTACAAATGTGAAGGTTGATGAAGGTATTGAGAAGCCCTCAAGATTTTATGAGTATGATGAAGATGATCATAATGATGTTCTAATTCAAGGTGCTCCATCCTCTCCTGAAAGTCAGATTCAGACTGATCCAATAAATCAGGAAGAAGAGACAGGTCTGAATGAGCATGATCAAGAAGCAGAAGTGCAAGAGACTCCCAAAATTCTAAGGTATGTAAGACTGAACCACTCTGAAGATCAGATCATAGGTGACAAAAGCAAAGGTGTGCAAACTAGAAGGAATGTTGCTCAAAATTTAGATGAATGTTGTCTGATTTCAAAGATTGAACCTAAGACAATCAATGAAGCATGCAATGATGAAAATTGGACAAAAGCAATGGAAGAAGAATTAATGCAAATTGAGAAAAATCACACTTGGGATCTTGTTTCTAGACCAAGAAACAAGAATGTAATTGGAACCAAATGGGTCTTCCAGAACAAACTAAATGAAGTTGGTGAAGTAATCAGAAATAAGGCCAGATTAGTCTGCAAAGGCTACTCTCAAATAGAAGGGATTGATTTTGAGGAAACCTTTGCTCCGGTGGCAAGAATTGAAGCAGTCAGACTATTTCTTGCATTTGCTGCCTTCAAAGATTTCAAAGTGTATCAGATGGATGTCAAATCTACTTTCCTAAATGGTGACCTAGAAGAAGAGGTGTACATTGAACAACCAGATGGATTTCAGTTATCTTAGCATGGTGATATGGTCTGCAAATTAAATAAGGCACTGTATGGTCTAAAGAAAGCCCCAAGAGCATGGTATGAGAGGCTGGATAAACATATTTTGAAGATTGGTTTCAACAAAGGTACTGCTGATAGTAACCTATATTTCCAAATTGATCATGAAAACATCTTGATTGTTGAAGTATTTGTTGATGATATCATCTTTGGAGGAAGAGACAATATGTGTAAATCCTTTGCAAACCAAATGAAAAGTGAGTTTGAAATGTCAATGCTCGGTGAAATAAATTTCTTCTTGGGTCTGCAAATTACTCAGACAGAGAAAGGAATCTTTATCTCTCAGACCAAATATGTGAAAGAACTATTGAAGAAATTTGGAATGGAAGATTCAAAGCCAATGAACACTCCCATGGCTACCGGATGTAAGTTGAGCAAAGATGATGACTCTCCTAAGATAGATCAGACAAAGTATAGATCAATGATTGGTGGATTACTGTATCTCACTCAGACTAGACCAGATATAATGCAGGTTGTTGGTCTTGTGGTGAGATTCCAGGTTGATCCCAGAGAATCTCATGTCATGGCAATCAAAAGATTTTTTAGGTACTTGAAAGGAACAGTTGAGTATGGCCTATGGTATCCCAGAGATCATGACTTTTCTCTTCATGCATATACAGATGCAGATTGGGCAGGAGATGTGGATGATAGGAAGAGTACAAGTGGAGGAGCATTCTTTTTGGGAAAAAAGTTGGTTTCTTGGCTAAGCAAGAAACAAGAAGCAATATCCTTGTCTACAATAGAAGCTGAATACATTGCAGCAGCAGGTAGTTGCACTCAACTTTTGTGGATGAAGCAAATGCTAAGAGATATTCAAGTAGAATATGAGGAGCCTATCACAATTTTCTGTGATAATTCAAGTGCAATAAATATTTCTAAGAATCCGGTATTGCATTCTAAGACCAAGCATATATCTATCAAATTTCACTTTTTGAGAGAACAAGTGAACAAGGGTGAAGTCAGATTGGAGTATGTGCCCTCCAAGGATCAGCTTGCAGATATTTTTACTAAACTTCTTCCCAAGGACTTTTTTGAGTTTCTCAGGGAGAAGTTAGGGGTCATGGCCCCTCCGGTGATGAACTAGGATGCACTGTTGTGCATCAGTCCGGTGGATATCACAATCATATCTTGTGATCCAGATTGATGATGGGGAGCTGCTACTAAGGGGGAGCAGTTGGTATGATTCTGATGTGTTAGAATTGCAAGTATGAGCCCTTTGCCATTGATGTCAAAGGGGGAGAGAAGACATTTGAAAAACAAGTGGTTGAAAACAAGTGGTTTATGATCAAAGGGGGAGTAGCAAAGGAAGAGAAGACATATGAAGAGTTGTTGCTGATAGGGGGAGCTGTGACAGAAAGGAGAAGTTCTTGTCTTGATGGTTTTTCACATCATATGTTGCCATCAATGACAAAGGGGGAGATTGTTGCAAGTATGAGGTTAACCAGTGTTGTCATTGATGTCAACATACTCATATTGCATTGATAAGAAGGATTGGATGAGCTGTGTGCTGAGGATATTGAGAAAATTAGTCTCAATTAGGAACAGTGAAGAACAGTGATGAGAAGAAGGCAAAAGTACTCAATAGGTTGAGAATCAGAGGATGCAGATTAAAGCATTTCTATATATGAGTCTTGAGATGTTCAAGTTAAGACTTCAGAGGTCCGCATGAAGATCTGAAGAAGTTATGATCGATCAAGTAGAACCGGTTCCAGGAGATGCTCTGGAGTGACAGAGTGTTACAGAAAGGTTCGGTGAGATTCGGAAGTGCATTGTCTTATTCTACAGATTGGGAGGAGTGTTTGGGATGTCCTTGTGATGTGTCATCTTGATTTGTGCATTGTTTGGAGGTCTGGAAGAACCTTTTGCATTATGACAGTGGCGACAGACTGTGTTCTTGAAGTTTTGGATGAAGAAGAGAAGAATTCTAGTAAGTAGAGGAAATGCGGATGTACCTGGTCATTCAGGAAATCTTGTGAAGGTTCTTGGATCATGTTGAGGTTGTGTTGTCAGTCTGCATTAGTGTTAGAGCCTGGAATTGGAGATATACTTCCAGATGAAGATGTTCTTGTTTAGGCTGGCCGATTGGATGAGTTATTCATCTTGCGAATGTTCTTGTGGATGATTGCCGACTTAGATGATTGTTCCTAAGTCATTTCCTTGTATAAATAAAGGTTTGTGAATTCATTTCGATGTGTGTCTTGCGGTGATGAGAGTGATATAGCGAAGGGAAGTGCGAAAGGCAGAGCAGGAGTCTTTGGGCTTAAATGGAACTGATCCTGACATGATAAAGATGTCAATCTCCAGTTCAAGTTTGTAATACTTGTTATCTTGTAGACAATGTGTCTCTTGTAGGCAGTGTGCCTCCTTGTGAGCAGTGTGCTTGGGTAGTGAGCCCTAATTGGCATGTGCCATCCATTTTTCTTATTCTTCTAACAGAGAATAATCCTTAGGTTAATCACCCCGTGGTTTTTCCCTTAACCGGGTTTTCCACATCAAAATCTCAGTGTCTCATGTGTTGATGTGTATCTGCTCTGATGTTTATGTCTTATGCTTCCATGAATGATTAATTGCTATGCTATTGATTAACTGAAGTGGATTTAAGTGTTTGATCTGGAAGCGAATTAAGGATAACTGATTCACCCCCCTCTCAGTTATCAACACACATAGAAGTACTGAGAGGGGGGGTGAATCAGTACTTATTCAAATTCTTTTCTTCCAACTACATTCAAACTAACACAAGCATTTAAAACATGAAAAGCACAAGAACAAAGAAGCACACATCCATAACACTAGATTTACGTGGAAAACCCTAGAAGCGAAAAACCATGGTGAGCAAGCTACTTGGATCTACTATCCAAATCTAGCCTCAAAAATAAAACAAGATTACAATATTATTTATGGGCTACAACCCAAAGTAAGCTACAACTCTCTGAACAATTACAACTCTTACAATCTTTACACAACTATTCTTTAATCTTTATAACATAAAAAATTATCTGATTCAAATGTTCTTCTCACAAAAATTGACTGCTAATCACTTCAACCTCTACACAACTATCTCACCTCTGTACAACTACAATATCAACCTCCACCACAACAAAACAAATTTAGAAACTTGTCTCCATCATCACATCACCAACAACTGCCTCCACAACAATGTCATATTACATAAACTGGTCCTTTCCATATTTCATCATGAGATTTGCTTCTTTGATAAGTTTATTTGCACAAGGTCAATACTATCACATCATAAACAACTCATTAATCACTTGACACCTTTGATCTTACATTTATATCCTCCACAAGCTCCAAAAAATTTCTCCTTGGTCAGCCAAGATGAAACGTGTAACATGAAACATGTAGTGGCCACAATAGTTAGCTCTATAACATATTCGGTAATTAGAAATCCAATGTGGTTCAATAATAAAGTATATTTAGGTCCTATATTACTTTAGAAAACTCTTCCAAGCTGGCACATACTCAAACACATAGCAAAATCTTCATCATACATCAAGTCAGCTCTGCAAACCCTTATCCTTCCTTGCATTTGGCTCCATACCTAAAACGGTATCTGAGGAGACAAAATTACATCATGCAGACCATGCAATAAATATTATGTTGGCAAGAGACACTAGTTTGCATCACAAGTGTTGTCATTGATGGCAACTAAGACTATTCCACTCATCCACATAACTTAATTTGTTCATATCGGAAGTTAGAATCAGAATTTATCTAAGTCTGGGTAGCCAGAAAGAGAGCATGTGACAGGGTCTGGTATCTTGGTCCGGATCTCTCCAGTGGAAAATCAGAGTATACTGTGGATCTAAAGGAGTCATAAGGATTGTCAGGGAAATCTAAATCTAGAATTTTATCCTTCGGTGACAAAGGGAGTAAAAGTTATGAGCATCTGAGTATCGGGTCATAATATGACAGAACAGTTTAGTAAAGAACAGGTTGACTTGTGTTAGATCCTTATGCAGATCTGATAGAAGTGTTTTGGTGAGTTGTGTATGGGATATAATGTGAGTGGCTGACATGAATGGTGACCTTCAAGTGTTATTTCTGGTACGCATCATCTTTGGTTCATGGATTTAGCTGACAGAGTAGAGTCTTCAACAAAGTTCTAAGTGTTCTTGAAGCTAACTGAAAAGTGACTGAATATTATTATGCAGATATATATAGCCGATGGATTCAAGTGATTTTTGTGTGTGTGTGTGTGTTGCGACTATGGAATAAGTGTGAAAAGGGAAGAGATATAAGGTTCAAATGTTAGCAGACTAGTAAATAGGGCAGAGTGAGGATGAAGTGTATCAAGTCAGTATTATCTGCTTAACCAGAACTAAATCCTGGCATTCATAGATGCTAATCATCAGTTCAACCTCATTTTAATCTTCTTTCTATAGGTAGTGAGCCTTCTTTTGAGCAGTGAGCTTTGGGTAGTGAGCCCGAATGCATGTGCATTCTCCATTGTAATACTTTTAACAGAGTATAATCTTTGTGGGTTAACCCCCACCATGGTTTTTCCGTTAACTGGGTTTCCATGTCAAAAATCTTGGTGTCAAATGTGTTATTTCCACTTCTGCTCATGTGTTGTTGATTCTTGCTTTTCATGATAGCATTATTAATCTATTAATGAAGTAGTAAAAAGGAATTAACTGCTACAAGTTTTAAAGTTTTAAGACAACTGATTCACCCCCCCTCTCAGTTGTCACCTCTAATTCCAATAATTGGTATTAGAGCAAGGTTCCTTTGAAAAAAGTTTAATAGCCTGAGGAAGATCTGGGAAGGCAGTAAAATGGATGAATATAATCTCCAAGGGCAACTTAATCTCACTCTAGAAGATCTTGAGTAGTCCAGAGTAGAAGTCCAAGAGATGTAAGAGAACCTCAAAAATGCTGAAGACTTCATTAAGATCTTAAAAGAAAAAATGAGCAAATCTAATGAGAAGAGGAAGGAACAAGCTCTTCAACTGGGAAATCATTATGAGAACAACAACAAGGATGAGGCTTTGAAAGAGAAGACAAAGAAATGTGAGAAGTTAGCCAAAGAGGTTGTTGTCCTAAAACATGAGATGGAATTTGGTGTGATGAGGCTAACCAAAGAAATTAATGATAGAAAGAAAACTGAAGAAAACCTAAACCAAAATCTAAAAGAAAGAACTGAAGAATGTTGTAGATTGGATGGAATCGCTGGCCTCCTAGAATCTAATCTACAAGAAAGCAGAGGCAATGAGAGAGAACTTGAAAGGCAAATTGTCATTCTCAGACATGACCTAGAAGTTACAAATGAATACAAGGAGAAGTTCAAGATAAGCTTAGCAAAACTTGAAGCACTGCTTGAAGGACAAAAAAAGGTTGATGACAAGAATGGTCTTGGATATGAGAAAGGTGAAAGCTCTAGATCCAGACAAAGAAGATTTCAACCAAGTAATGGGAGAAATAGACCTAGAAGACCTCTGGTAAGGCAGCCTAATGCTCAAAGATATCCATCATTTAATGGAAATTGTTTTAATTACAATAAATTTGGTCATAGAGGTACTCAGTGCAGAAGTAGAGTAAATCAAAATGGTCCATCCTTCTCTGGTCAATGCTTCAAGTGTAAGAGGTATGGTCATAGATCAAATGAATATAGAAGTATGATAATGAATAACTCTAGAGAAAATGGAAACTCTTTTAATGGTTGCTGCTTTACTTGCAATGGATATGGACACATGGCTAGTCAGTGTAGATCAAGAGGAAATCAAGCATATAAGCAAAAAAATGTCGTTTGCTTTAATTGCAATAGATCTGGTCATATTGCATGATTTTGTAGAAGTAAGAATAATGAAAGAAGAGGTCCAGCAAACAGAAAACTAGATGAGTAGAGACAAGACAAAGGCAAAAGAAAATTGATGTGAATGAGATCCAAAATGAAATGAGCAATACATGGGTTAAGAAAACAATTGAGAACAATAGTAATGAGTCCACACCAGAATTCGGTGCTGATAATTCCTTCAGGAATTGAGTTTGGAGCTCTGGCTCAGGGGGAGCTGCATTAAAAATTAAATTCCCCCAGCCAACAAGTGGGTGCTTGGATCTGGCACAATGAGAAGATATTTTGAATTGTTTCAGAACTTTTGGAAGGATTTCCAGAAGAAAAGATGTTGATATGGAAATTTGCGGAGTGATTCATGAATATTTGTTCAAGAAATTGAGTAACCAGATGAAGTTAGGGCAAAGCATTTTTTACAAAGGCAAATTAGGTTTTGTGGAGCATAAAAAGGTGTTCACTCCTCATTTGAAGCACTTTGCACTTGAAGAAAGCAAGAAGAATAGTGTCTGAGCTAAGATTACAAGGAATTGAAGTGTGATCGACAAATTTATCCATCAACCCTAATCTTGTGAAAAAGGTATTTATCTGTGAAGCTTTGAGCTTATAATCTTTTTGTAATGGCTACTCCTTTGGTCATTGACATTACTAAAAGGCCTTGACCCAAATTTAAGAAACATCCACACAAATCTATAGAAGTCGACCCATTAGGTGCATTTTCAAGTGTTCTGTATGGTGTGCTGCATACTGAAGATATTAGGGTTTATATTCATGCGAACATAGATGAATTTGGGGACTTAAGGTATGTAGATTTGTTTGAGAGTCATCTCAGGGATGAAAATCATGACCTTAAACCAGAGTACAAGGCACTACTTGATAAACATTTTATTCAGATTATGGGGTTTCCAACATTCGATGAAGATGAGTGGGTCTAGTATGTTTTGAGTCAGATGCATGATGAATTCATATGGATGTTAAAACCATTTAAGATTACCAAGGATGTTATTAGAATTGTGACTAGGGTAAACTCAACTGGTGGATTATCCATGTTGAAATTTGTGAAAAACCAAACTGTTACCGATGCAACCGGCGCAAAGTTTGACAAGAGGGCAATGACCATAAATGACATTATAGAACCAGATGTGAAGTTTGCTTCCATGGTGATTGGCTACAAGATCTATCACTCTAGCAGAGAGAATTTAGTCTTTGGAACTGCCATATATGCAGCATATCAAATGTTGAAGAAGAATGCAGATAATGACCTATGTGAGCTATTATAGAACCAACTAATTGAAAACCTAAACAAAATCAAGAAAGATAAGAAAAACAATTTTAGATATGGTACATTGGTTCTATGCTTGTTTTTCTACTATATGAATGAAGTACATGGAGTAAAGGGTGTTCACTGGACTAATGATGAGCCAGTTGCCATTCAAATCAGAGATCATCTTCGTAGCATTGGTGATTATAAAGCTCAGAAAACTGCAATCTGGGTACACTTCAAGAATTTTTAGAGTATGATGCATTTAAGGGAAAGAATCCCTAAATCAATTGTTGAGAAGTACAAGAATGAAATATGTTTTATGGTTGACACTGTTCAGTGCCTAATGGAAGCAGTGGAACCCAAAACTATTTGGATCATGCCCAT
Source organism: Cunninghamia lanceolata (assembly GCA_027924645.1). Taxonomy (NCBI): domain Eukaryota; kingdom Viridiplantae; phylum Streptophyta; class Pinopsida; order Cupressales; family Cupressaceae; genus Cunninghamia; species Cunninghamia lanceolata. The sequence goes on along the minus strand of BSBN01000071.1, from coordinate 3,289,198 downwards.
GGGGTATGAAGTAGATGGAAAAATCTTGAATATGTATGCTCAACATCTTCTAAGCAAACCAAAAGACACAACAATTGAAAGATTTGGGACATATGAGGAGCTAAGTTTAAAACTGCATACTAAGCTTAGAGAACCTGAAACCAATAGAAAAGTAAGAAAATAAGTTGAGCAGTTGGCTGAGAATCTCGATCTCACAAAGGAAGCCGTGAGGCAATTCCTGGAGAGAACTAAAAAGGCTAAGAAGGAGAAGTAGGATAAGAAATAAGGAAGTGCTCTGGTAGGATCCTCCTCCACATCAAGGACTACTAGAAGCTCTGCTACTGCCCCTATTCCTCTGAAACCTGCCAATCCTGAGATATCAGGAGGCAAATCATCTCGAAAAGAAGGAAAAAGAGTAAAAATAAAGGCCACAAGAACCTATAAGAGCACAAAAGTTGAAGAAGAAAGAACATATTCTGATGTTGAGGTAAAGGAGTTGAAAGCCTTTGGAATAAAAGCTACCAAAGTTATGAAGGAGAATCCCTCTGAAAGAAAAAAGACAAACAAAAGGTAGAAGACAGATACATATGTTGAGAAGCCCACAATCTCCATGGAAGATGTAATAAAATCAGTCACTGTGGATAGAAATTTGAAACCCATGACTAAATTTTATGATGAATACAGTGACATAGATAAGAGGGTGTTGGAGGAAGCAACTGTTAGATATCTAAATATCTATAATAAGGCCCTGATTGAAATAACTTTTGAGATCCCTCCAAGTCTTGCAAACATTTTAGAGTTGAGGAAAGAAAATGCAAAAAGCAAGGATATGGAGCTTAGAGAGCATGTATTGATAAAACTATGCCCTCAGATCACTCACGTTCAAATGAGTATGATATTCAAAGAAGTGAAGGATGAATTCAGGAGCAAGAAGAGAATGAACAAACTAATGCTTGGAGAATTGGACCAAATAGTTAATGAAACACAAGAAATACTTCTAAGTGCATTGAAGAGACACAATCTTCCATTTGTTGAGAAGGAGATTGATGATGAGATTGATTCATCAATCCTAGATATTGAAAAGATGGAAACTGACGAGCAGCAAACCAAGGTTGATGACTCCTAGGTTCTGGAGGAGGAACAAATAAACAAAGAAGATATAGAGATGTTAGACCAAATTGATGATGCAGGAGATACTCCAACTTCTCCTGATCAATCACAAAAAATAAGGTAATGTTGAGAATACTATTGCTACATGAGATCCTCAGGAACAGATTGTAGATAGTGTGGTCAAAGGAAAGAATCTAGTTGTAGATAACACAGAGAAAGGTGAAGAAAAAGAAGAAGAAGGGAAGGAAGATAAGACAGAAGAAGATGGTGCAAATGTTGATGCATCTAAACAAATTAGTCCTGATACCAACATTGACAAATCTCAAGGAAAGGAAGGTGGTTTAGGAATTGTGGCAAGAGACAATACAGATGCAGTAAAAGGTCTCCTAAGTAAAGAAATGCTTGAGTTTGATGAACCAGATCTATTTCAAGGACCGATCGACCTAGATGCTCTCTCCCCGGTTCAAGTAATGAAAATAGAATCCTTCACACAAGCCAAGGCAAGAGAAAAGATGTTGAAATCTCACAATGAGGACAGTGAGCTGCTAGGCCTTGCAACTAGAGTATTGGAGAAGATAATGCCAACCCTCTAGAAGAATCCATTTAACTCTCCCTCCGGTCATCTGAAGAATCTTGTAAATTCTGTAAGTACACATTTTGAGTCATTTGAGAAGTCTGTAGAGACTAAAGTCAGAAATGAATTCTTGGATAAGAAATTTAGTGAAATAAAGAGCCTATTAAGGAATGATAGGATGATACTTGGTATTAGTATAAAGAGTATTCAAAATGCGCTAAGTGATGGAGGTGATATATACAAATTTTGTCTCTCCTGGCCCAAAGTCAGTAAGGATATTGAGAAGAAGATAAAGGAGCAAGAACAAAAATTGTCAAATCTATCTCAAAATTTTGATCCTTTAACAGTTTCTCCTACAAGTCAGGAATGTCAAGTAATTAGATTAATCTATGAAATAAAGAAGCTTGTTAAAGAAAAAGGGAATATTGTGAAGAGAATGTGTGAGCTCCGGTGATTAATTGCCCCCAAGTTAGAAATAATGTTTAATGCATTATCAGAAGCTCAAACTACAGTTTAGACAAGTGATCCTCCAGATCTGACAAAGGCAAAAGCATATGCATTTGTTCTAAGTGGACACATCTCAATTTTGGATGGTATGAAAAGAAGTTGGGTCTTTGAACTTGAGCAATTGAAAAATAGTTTTGCAGATATTCTCAAGTTCATGTAAATATAACTTAATGATTGGGTGTACATATGCGACACTGTATTTTTGATAATTTTGGCTTGCGGACCCCATCCTTTGCCATTGATGTCAAAGGGGGAGTAAAGAACAGTGAAAAATGAGGAATCCAGCAAAGGGGGAGCTTCAGAATCAGTGGAGAGCATAAGAGTATAGAATAAGGGGGAGTAACACTTAGTCATTTTTCACTAAGTGTTGCCATCAATGCCAAAGGGGGCAATTGTTGGCAAGAGACACTGCTTCGCATGACAGGTGTTGTCATTGATGGAAACTAAGACTATTCCACTCATCCACATAACTTAATTTGTTCATACCAGAAGTCAGAATCAGAATTTATTTAAGTCTAGGTAGCTAGAAATAGAGCATGTGACAGGGTCCGGTATCTTGGTCCGGATCTCTCTGGTGGAAAATTAGAGTATGCTACAGATCTAAAGGAGTCATAAGGATTGTCAAGGAAATCTAAATCTAGAATTTTATCCTCTAGTGACAAAGAGAGTAAAAGTTATGAGCATCTGAGTATTGGGTCATAATATGACAGAACAGTTCAGTAAAGAACAGACTGACTTGTGTTAGATCCTTATGCAGATCTGACAGAAGTGTTCTGGTGAGTTGTGTATGGGATATAATGTGAGTGGTTGACATGAATGGTGAACTTCAAGTGTTATTTCTAGTACGCATCATCTTTGGTGCATGGATTTAGCCAACAGAGCAGAGTCTTCAACAAAGTTCTAAATGTTCTTGAAGCTGACTGAAAAGTGATTGAATATTATGATGCGGATATATATAGCTAATGGATTCAAGTGATTTTTGTGTGTATGTTGCGACTGTAGAATAAGTGTGAAAAGGGCAGAGATATAAGGTTCAGATGTTAGCAGACTAGTAAATAGGGCAGAGTGAGGATGAAGTGTATCAAGTCAGTATTTTGTGCTTAACCGGAACTGAATCGTTGCATTGGTAGATTCTAATCATCAGTTCAACCTCATTGTAGTCTTCTTTCTGTAGGAAGTGAGCCTTCTTTTGAGCAGTGAGCCCGAATGCATGTTGTATTCTCCATTGTAATACTTTTAACATAGTATAATCTTTGTGGGTTAATCCCCACCTTAGTTTTTCCCTTAACCAGGTTTCCACGTCAAAAATCTTGGTGTCAAATTTGTTATTTCCACTTCTGCTCATGTGTTGTTGATTCTTGCTTTTCATGATAACATTATTAATCTATTAATGAAGTGTAAAAAGGAATTAACTGCTACAAGTTTTAAAGTTTTAAGACAACTGATTCACCCCCTCTCTCAATTGTCACCTCTAATTCTAACATATTTTATGACTTGTAAGACACTATTGTACACTTCTTTATCATTTCATAATATTTCATGTTGGCACAAATACTTGAACTCTGATGTCGGTGGCCTTGACAACCTCTACTTACACAGTCTTATGATGAAACAATAAAAAACATATTTGTGGTGAACATAATCATTTAAAACTTGAACAACACATACCAACCAGACATACGAGCTTATCATTCAATTAGCAAGGCTAAATACCATTGTGCGGTGAATTGCGGTGACCTCAACAATCTCCCTTCAATTAGCACCAAGGCATGTATTCATACTATTGACTTTGGAGATGCAACTGTAGTACATATAATCACTTGAAACTTGAGACATGCATACCTGACACTCATATCTACTTGTCATCCAAACTGCCAAGTCATATCTTCATTTGCAGAGAAATACATACATTCTTCTATCTCTATGACTGTACTTACTCTGTTTCACAACTGCCTTCCCTCTTCTAACTCCAAAATACTTTACGGTGAATTTCTTGCTCTAAAATTTGTAATATACATTCTTTACACACATTTCTACTTATCTTCCAAACTGCAAGGTAGAATCTTCAACAACGGATATATGCAGTACATTTATATGAGCCTATGAACCCTTTACTGACTAGAACTTTACTTAGGCAAATTTCCTTCAAACTTTCACAACTTTCTTCATTCAGTGGCAACCATTATGAGTTCATATCATCATCATACATCATGAATCCAACTCTACTCATCACATACTTCAAACATAAGTATATCAAGGATGTGAACTTACACATGAACTTCAGAAGATATGGTATGATTGTGTATAGATGATACCGATACATCTCCTTTAGTATAGATGATACTGATCCATATCCTTTACTTCACAACTCTTCAGATTAACTTCTTTTGTCTACTTCTTTGACTATCACAACATATGCACATCACTCTTCTTTTAGCCTCACAACACTTCTGACTACTTACTTTGTTGTCTTCCCTGATCACCATACAACTACAATCTCTCTTTGACATCTCTGGTGTCAACACTTACAACACAACACTCCATACCACTGTTGACATCAATGACAACACCTATTGCAATAGAGGTATTGTGTGATATTATGCCTATCGATGTTTGTCATGTGTTGTTAGGGAGACCATGGCAGTTTGATAAATGCGTTGTACATGATGGACATGCCAACACCTATTCCTTGACAAAGGATGGAGTTATTCATAAGTTGAAGCCCCTGAAAGAGGTGGAGAAAAAGGTATATAGTAATGCTAGAATTTGTTTAGTTGATGGAAGAAAATTTTTGGAAGGTATGAAGCATGAACATATGTGTTATGCTTTGATTCCTAGAGTTGATAGAGTAGATGATAAAGAGATACCTGTAGAGGTTTCAAATTTGTTGGATGAGTTTAAGAATATTGTATCTGGTAATGTACCTGATGGTTTGCCTCCAGTGAGAAAGATTAGCCATCAGATGAACCTGATTCCTAGAGCCAGTTTGTCAAATAAGGCCTCTGATCAAATGACTCCAACAAAGAATGAAGAGTTGAACAGACAAGTGCAAGAGCTGTTACGGAAGGGATTGATTTGAGAGAGTTTGAGTCCATGTGCAATACCTATAGTACTAGCACCAAAGAAGGATGGAGAATGGAGGATGTGTATAGACTCCTGAGCCATCAATAAGATTACTATCAAGCATAGATTTCCCTTTCCAAGGATGGATGACATTATGGATTGTTTGAGTGGAGTTGAGTACTTCACAAAGATAGATTTGAAGAGCAGATGTCACTAGATCTAGATTAGAGGAGATTAATGGAAGATAACCTTAAACCCCAAGGAGGGCTTGTACGAGTGGTTAGTCATGCCTTTTGGGCTAACTAATGCACCGAGAACATTCATGCCGCTCATGAACGAGGTATTAAAAGAGTTTTTGGGTAAGTTTTTATAGTTTACTTGGATGATATTCTAATTTTTAGCAAGACACGAGAAGAAAATTTGATGCATATTAGAGAAGTTTTTGAGAAGTTAAGAAAAGAAAAGTTCTTGGTTAATTTGAAGAAGTGAAGCTATGTGAAGAGAGAGTTGGTATACTTGGGATTTGTTGTCTTAGCAGATGGTCTTAGGATGGACCCAGAGAAGGTGAGAGCTATCATTGAATGGACTACACCAAGGAGTGCTATGGAGGTGAGATCTTTTCATGGTTTAGCAAGTTTTTATAGAAAGTTTATCAAAGGTTTCAGTAGTATTTGTGCACCCCTAACTAAAACAATGAGAGGGGATATAAAATAGTTCAAATGGACTACAAGCGCAATAAAAAGTTTTGACATGTTGAAGAGGAAAGTTACATGGCAAATTGATTTGGCACTTCCATATTTCAACAAGGTGTTTTAGGTAGATTGCGATGCTAGTGGTAATGCCATTAGAGTTGTTTTGAGTTAAGAAGGTAAAACCATTGCTTATTTCAATGAAAATTTGAATGATGCAAAGAAGAAGCATTTTGTTTATGATCAACAGTTTTATGCTATAGTTTAGGCATTGAAGAAATGGAGACATTATCTTTTGCCAAAAGATTTTGTTTTATTTACTGATCATCAAGATTTACAATATTTGAATAGTCAAGGAAAGTTGAATCAAAGAAATCTTAAATGGGTGGAGTTTCTGCAAAATTATACATTTGTTTTGAAGCATAAGGGTAGATGATCTAACAGAAGTGCAGATGCCTTAAGTAGGAGACCAAATTTGTTGACAGAGATGCAGATTGAAGTTGTTGGGTTCGATGAACTCAAGAGTTTGTATCCTAAGGATCTTGATTTTGTAGAGGCTTGGAGAGCTTGCATGGAACCTGCTACTTTGGACATGACAAAATGGTTGGATTTCGTAATCCAAGATGGTATGTTGTTTAGAGGAATCCAGTTGTGCATTCTGAGGAGTTCCATGAGAGAGAACCTAATCAAGGAGAAGCATAGTGGGGGATTAGATGGACACTTTAGTCAAGATAAGACCATTGCTCTTATTAGTGATAATTATTATTAGCCACAATTGCAACAAGATGTGAGGAAATTTGTGTAGGGTAACAGAGTGTGTCAGATGGAAAAAGAAACACGTCAGAATATAGGGCTATATCAACCATTACCTATACCAGAGAGACCATGGGAGGATATTAGTATGGATTTTGTTCTTGGTTTACCAAGACACAGAGAGGACATGATTCTATTTTTGTGGTGGTGGACAGATTCTCAAAGATGCCACATTTTATTCCTTGTAAGAAGACTAATGATGTTGTTCATGTTGCAAAGTTATTTTTTAGAGGTGGTGAGACTACACAGTCTACCTAAGAGCATAGTTTCAAATCGAGATACTAAGTTTTTTGGTTATTTCTAGAGCATATTATGGAAGAAGTTGAAGACAGATTTGAAGTTTAGTTCTACACACCATCCATAGACCGATGGACAAACATAAGTGGTGAATAGGAGTTTGGGTAACCTACTACAATGCTTAGTAGGAGATAAGAGATAAGCCCAAGGGATGGGATTTGATTTTACCACATGAAGAATTTGCTTACAACAATTATGTCAATAGGAGTACTAGTAAATCACCATTCTAGATTGTATATGGAAGTAGTCCAAGAAATGCTTTAGAGTTAGGGAAGATGGAAAAATGATAAAATAAAAGTGCCGAAGCTGAAGACTTTGCAGAGCACCTGAAGAATTTGTATGAAGAGGTGAGAAAGCACATTAATAAGATGAATATTCAATACAAGGCTAAGGTAGACTAGAAGAGGAGATATAAGGAATTTTAGGTTGGAGATGAAGTCATGGTCCATTTGAGAAAAGAGAGGTTTACAGTTGGAACATATAATAAGTTGAAGATGAAAAAGTTTGGTCCATTTAAAATCTTAAAGAAGCATGATTCAGGAAATGCATATGAGGTAGAGTTGCCTAAAGAAATTAATATTTCACCTGTGTTTAATATTTTAGATTTGACAGAGTTTCATGAAGGAGGAATTGAAGAAAGATTAATAGAAGCATAGTGTAATATTCCAGCATCTACTTCAAAAAAGGAGGGGACAAAAGAAATCTTGGATAGTCATGTGGGTAGAAGCATAAGAAACAAACAATATGAAGAGTACTTGGTTAAATGGAGAGGAAGGCCTGTTGAAGATTCATCATGGTTATCTAAGGCTGAGGTTAACCATCTTGGTTTTCCTCTAACTCCTAAGATGTGACGGGGTCACTTCTCAAATTACCTTGGGTGTCTGATGCAAGAGCATCTAGGGTGTAAGAGCAATCTTGCATCACCTAAAAATATTGTTTCTTTTTTAATAAGGGCTAAAATTGTCAGGGTTACTATTTTTAGTAAGTTGGGATTTGTGCACGTATGGACATGAAATCTTACATAGACCTCTAGAATGGTGAATTGAAGCCAATGGTGAAGAAATCACTTCAATATCATTTGTCATTTGTGGGATATTAATATTTTCATTTTTCAAAAAAATCTATGCACTACACAGAGTACCGAAAAACATACTGCATTCCACTACAAATGACAATATCCCACTACAATCAACACCAGACTCATCCACTTCATATACTCCCCCTACCATCTAAAAATCTTGGCAAGTGAATCACATTTCACGTGGTATATCTTATATTAAGTTACCAAGATATTGTAGAGTAGGAAACCTAAAAACATACTTAGAAGAAATGGAGAAAATGTTTGAGAAATAAGAATTAAGATTAGGGGCTCTACAACATACATTAATCTATAGCACCACAAGGTGGTGGAACACCCACAAAGACAACATCCCTTGATGTAAAGCTCTAAATATTCTCATAAAAACAAGGTATTTACTAGAAGAAGGGGAATTCAAAAAATGCCCAAATATGATGGTACTATATCAACAAAACAATAATTGAACATCTATATCACTACATGGGATGCAAGGAGAGAATATGACAAAAGGCTATACATCCAAATGTTCTATTGGACCCTTACACCTATACTACAAACTTTGTACATCAACCAATAAAACAGGGTAGAAACAAGACGCTGAGATGAATTTCAGAAGGATTTCCAACATACATTATCTTTTTTCTAATCCTAATAAAAATATCCAGAACACAATAAAAAAGATGAAGAAAATCATATTTTACCTATAGAGGAAGATCAAACAGAAGTATAGATAAAACAATAGAAATAGGCACCTCCAAGAAATGAAGGAATATGAAATTTAATAGAATGGATGGATACAAAAGAATAATATTCTAAAAAAAGATGTTACACAAGACAAAAAAATGGAAGGGAAAATGAAGAATAACCACATTTGAATATAGAAATCAACCAAGGAGAAAGGACAATCACATCCCATACTAAATCCAAGAACAAATATTATAATCAACCATTAAAACTGAGAGAAGGAAATATAGCAATAGAAGAAAGTCCTAAGCTTGCAAAAATAGGAGATTATTGGGAGGAGAAGGAAATTATGCAAATTGTGGAAATCCTGACAGAATATGAAGATCTATTCTCTCACACATTCACAAATCTAAAAGTTATCAAAGAGGAAGCCGAAATAATGAAAATACAACTTAAAGGAGTAAACCATAGAAAAGAGACCATGTGTATTAAATCCAAACATGAAAAAGAAGGTTACAACAACTAGACAATTTGTAAGAATATTTTCTTGGTGCAAATCTATTTAGAGTAATTGTGGTGTTGGAGGACCTAAAATACGTAGCAAGCTTACTATCCACTAGCCAATTTCTAGAGAATAGCTCATCAAATGAAAAATAGATACTGTTAAGGAAGTCACTACCATATACATTAATCGAAGGGGAATTACATATAATTGGAAGAGATGGGATCATAAGAAGAGTTAGGGAAGCACATGCGGGATTTTTTGTAGGACATAATTCAGGAGAGACCATTGCAAAGAAGGTCATGCTCTCAGGATTATGGTGGCCAACACTATTTAAGGACGCCACTTAGCATGTTAAGCAATGTGGTATATGCCAAATTGTGGGTAAACCCACTACAAAAGATGAGATGCCACTGCGGCTAGTCCTCACCCAAATACCATTTGAGAAATGAGCTATAGACTTTATAGGACCCATTGTTCTAGCAACAAAATGCACAAAAGCTAGATTTATAATCACTAGAGTTGAATGACTTACAAAATGGGTAGAAGTAGAACCAAATAAGGACTTTACAACCAAAACCATCACAATATTCATATATGAAAACATAATAACCAAGTTTGTCTATCCCTTAAGCATCACAAGTGACCAAGGAAAATATTTTGTCAACAAAATCATTACGAAGATCCTGAATAATTTCATGATCACTTATAATAAAAGTAGCCCCTACCACCCACAAGATAATAGAGCAAGTGAAGCAATAAATAAGATTATAGGAACATCACTAACAAAAATGTACAGTGGCAACACAATAGACAAGGATGTGAAAATTTCAGTGGTACTATGGGCATATAGAACAATTTATAAAAGAACAACCAAATTTTCACCATTTGAACTAGTATATGGGTTAGATGCCACTCTGCCTGTGAAATTTATTGTACCAAATTTGTGCACTGCACATACATTGCGGTTGGATGAGGAAGAGTCACTAAAAAAGGTTAGAAGATCTCAAAAAATTGGGTGAAAATAGGCTACTAGTAGCATATAACCTGTTGGTTCTTTTTCTTGCAATCCCTTAATTCTACGACATTTGCTACAATATCTAGATACAAGAATCAAATTAATCCAGATAGAGAGAAGAAACCTATGGTCAAATCAAGTGTAAGGAAAAGTTAATGAATAGGAGGGTGGATAAACCTCCTCTACACTTTGAGCCTTGCCAAGCTTGGGAGGGTGTTCCCAAAGATATTTGAAAGATGAAGAAAACAAATAGACAACAAGAAAGATCTCTAATTAAGGCAACTAGGTTAAATGATGTGTCACTATATGATAAAATAGTTCATAATTCTTGTAGATGCACTCATTTGTTGTTTCTCACAACACCATTGATCTGGAGAAAGAAAATATGTACATGTCCTCTAAAGCTCTGCATTAACTACAAGTTCACATAGAATTTGATAAGATTTATAATACTAGACTTTGTGTATAATGGAAGGACAAATAACATACACATAACATACAAACACAACCAAGATAATTTTTATTTTAAGAGGTGTGTAGAGTCAATTTCAATTACTAGACTGGTGCTTAATCTTGAAGCAAAAGAGCCATACTTGGACCAAAACCCACAATGATAAAGAAATCACGATATTCAACTGAGCCTAATTGACTAGGTTTCTTCCTTGTAAAATAATTAGACCCTCAATTTCCCTCCTATTCTCATAAATACGCACATTCTTAGTTATCCATAACAAATCCAAATGCTCCATATATACCAGTCATGAAAGTGTGTTTACTTAATTATCTAAGAATAACACTTTTACTGCATTCCTTGAATACGGACTAACAAAAACCTGATATAGAGAATAGAAAATGTAATCCCAAGAACTCCTTGAATTCCTTTAAACATTCAAATAGACATGGAGATAAAATGTAAAGATGAAAATAGAAGTGTGGTCTTATATTAATTTATTGAAAGATTTACAAAGCCATTACATAAATTGCTCACAAATAGACTTGTTCACACATTTATCAAACACTCAAATACATTGTAGACTGAAAGCATACCTAGGTTAACTCCAATACTTTGGACATTTCCTAAAAGTATATGCAGGAACCAATCACTTTACAATGATCTAGAAAATACAATTTATGAAAAGAAGAAGAAAGAAGATGGACAACTCCAATACTTCACACATGTCACAAGCTAGACCCTTGATTTACAACTAAATGGGCATAAAGGAACATGCCACAATATCTTTAAACCTTTTCCCTTTTTCTTTGTCCCTTTCTAGAAACTAAAGAAATATGAGCATTTATAATTGACTGAGATCATTTTATGTTTGCCAGAATTTGGAGAATCAACCAATTTCTAGGGATTCCTTCATAGCGGCAACCGGTTCGTGGGTTGTTAATAAAATTTCCGCTATGCCTTCAAAAATCACCTAATGGACTTGAAAATGGAACTAGAGATTCTTGATGTGTTATCAAGACTCATGCAAAATCCAAAAACTAAGAAATTTACCATTTTGACCATGTTGTTCAGACACACTGCCACTTGCCAAAACAGTGATTTTAGGTTCAAATCTTATCCGATCACCATGAAATCAATACTGGGGTAGTTTATGAATTATCAAGACCTTCTACCAAATATATTCCAAATATGTACTCTGGTATTTGAGATTTTAATTTCAGAAGTTTTGGGCTAAAAAGAAGGCGCATTCCAAATATATAAAATAATTTTAGTTCATGTATTTTGCACTCACAGAAGATTTAACTCTACTATGGCCTTGTAAGGAGTTCCCTTCTTGCACAAATCAAATCTCATGCCCCATTCACAGCCATGAAGAATAAAACTAAGATGGTACCATGATATTCTACATTTACATCATATAAGTGTTGCACATTCAATTTAAAATGGAGCTACTACTGCTATAGGCACTCAGAATATGTTATTTATGTTTTACCCTCATATAGGATAAAAATGACATCAAAACATCATGGAGCCTGGGCTTGGAGGATGAAAAAGCTAACCAAAAGGATCTAGAACACCCCACACCTATTTTTATCATTGATTTAATTTGTCACTGTTGCACATAGCTTCTATACAGAATAATAACAATGGCAGCTCCATCTATACTCGAATGCCATATTTTCTTGCTGCACACAAATCATAAACCAGCCACCTCATCTTGAAGAAGATTTATGCACATTTCAATGTGCTTTTTTGTTGTTTTTGCAGGTAATGGAATCTTACTTGGTATAAAAAATCTACATTTTAGTTAGCTTGCAACCTCCAAAAAATGGCGTCCCATTTTGTAGCAAACTCCTCTCATTTATTTAATTATTTTTCCCTTCGTAAGTGGCATACAATCTTCTCCAATTCAACTTATACAAATAGTCATAAATTAACACCTCCACTTCAATGATATATTAAAACCTTATAAATGTGAATAGCATTCAATTAAATTTCCATCGCATGAGAAAGCATATCACGAGAGTGCATATGAAATATTCTCCATAAGATGCGATGTGCAATGGAAGGAGTGGATAGTACTTTAATTTTTTCATTCTTGCATAGTCTTCATTAACCAATGGTCCACAACATATATTAACTCCATCACAACTTTGCATAGTGTACATGATTTTCAAATGGTGATTGTGTGATGAGGTAATTACATATTTTCTTTTCTCCCTTTTTACCATTGAAGGACTTATCCTTTAAATTTACATTGCAATTTTCAATTGGCAATATGAGTATTTCTATAAAACAATATATTTAATCATATTGCCTAAATTAAAACAATTAAATTAATGTTTCAATTTTTCTTTGACTTTCATTTTAATTACCAAAAATTAAATGGTTAGCTATGGAAAGATGAGATTGACTGAGATCATTGTATGTTTTCCAAAATTTGGAGAATTGGCCAATTTCTAGGGGTTCCTTTGTAACGACAATTAGGTTCATGGGTAGTTAATAGAAATTCTTTTATTCCTTCAAACTCTCCCAATGGACTTGAAATTGGAACTGAAGATTCTTGACGAGTTATCAAGACTCATGCAATTGCCAAAACTAAGAAATTTTATAGTTTTGACCATGTTGTTTGGACACGCTCCCAATTTCTAGAACATTGATTTCATGCTCAAATCTTATCCAATCACCACAAAATCAATATTGGGGTAGTTTATGAATTATCAAGACCTTTTTCCAAATAGATTTCAAATATGATCTCTAGATTTTGACATTTTAATGTCAATAGTTTCAGGATAGCCTACCATCCTGAGGGATAAAAGAAGGTTTCTCCGCCAAACTAAAGGTTATTTTTCTTGGAAAATGAGGCACAAAATCAAGTGCTAAGATTGGCTCTTGTTCAAGGATGTATGCCCCTTGTGGGCATAGCGAGATCCTAAAAATCATCTCTACGGTGCAGGCCAGGGTGCCAATGTAACATCGGAAAATGTCCCCTTGGGGGCTTTTCCCTCATAAGGTTTAGCTCCCAGGTCTTTTATCTGCATTTAGGACATATTACATCATATTCCAACATTTCGATGAGAAAACCCCTAAGTGTCTTGGCAAATAGGACCTAGGTGGACCACTTGAGATATACCCTACCCAAAATAGGGGGGGGGGGACTTGGGTGCTCACGTCCTAGTCCTGCCCTATTTTGGGTCAGTCCCAATTTTTGGGTGTCGGCTTGTGACTGTTATTTGGGTCCTATGTCGACATGGTAAGTTTGAATTACGAATTTTTTGGTGGGAGTGTTTGTAGTTGCATATATAAGCATGTTTAGGTATTCATTTGAAAAGTAGATGGCTATTGTGAACTTTATGCATTCTAAAGGTGATCAACGGATTTCATTGTGTTGCAAGAGTAGATTTGTGTTGTTTATGTGTTTGTATTTGCAGATTTGAACATCCATCTCCTCATGGCATGAAAATCTTCTTCCTCCCATGAGATCTTCACTACAAGATGATATCATTTGTGTTTGTAAGCATTTATAATTTGGTTTTTATCTCTGCCTCCTAAGGGCACGCACTCTCTATCTGACAACGGTGTTCGAAAGACTTGAATGTCACTTCGAGGCATGACTGAGGCAAGCCTCTAAACACCACAACCCCCTCCCACACTCCTTGTGATTGTAGGTTACAGGTGTTGCATCTGGAAAAAGTGGAGTTGCAGGGAAGGTCAACAGGCATCAAGGATTCAGGATCTGAAGAAAAGCAGGACTCTAGAGCTTTTCCTGGACTTGGGCGCTAGTCCCAGAGTCCTCTACAGTTGAATTTCTAGAAACAGAATTTACAGTGCAGATCAGTGCCGGAAGGAGATCAGGATTCCGCAAAGAAACTGGTACCTTGGACTTGGGCACCTGCTCTTTAGTCCCCAATTATTCCGCTTCTGAACCCCAAAAATAGGTGCATAATTATTTGTCATTTTACATCTTTTTGTAGCATCATTTTCCTTAATTCATTTGTTTACTGTCGTATTTGCATAATTAGGGTTTTAATGTATCATTGAGCATAAGAGAAGGTAATTGACAATCAAATCATAAAAATCCAAGTTTCCCTACATCTCACAATGACCTAGGGTAGGATAGTACATTGCAACTCGACCCTAGGTACTTGAATGAAATGGTGAAAGGAGGATATACACCCAAACTACCAAAAACTAAACATTCAAATTTTACCCTTTACATTTTGGTGAACCTGTGTTGTTGGACTTGTTTGCACCTTGTTGAGTGTTGTGCTTCAGATTTACATTAATTTCATTCATTCATAGTATCATTCATCTTATTACATTGAAAAACTTAGAAAAAAATTTGAAAAATTGAAAACAATTGCATGCTAGGGTTTTGCATGTTGCATCAATTAATTTGAATTTCATCAAATTTATGATTTTTACATTAGATATTATTTAAATTGCAGAAAATTATAAAAATTCATTAGTTTGAATTGCATTTTCATCATAAAATTGCTAGGGTTTTGTTGAAAATTGTGAAATTTGCATATAACCTAGTAATTCCAAAACCTAGGGTTTGTAGGTAAAATCTTGTTTCAGATTTTTCTACTGATTTTAGAGACTCATTTAAATTTGCATTTGGTTGTAGTCTTGCATTTTAGAACAAATTTGCATTTAGATTTCAAAAATTTGCATTTTTGCATAGAAAAATTCAACAAAAACTATCATTTTCATTGATTTTTCATTAGATTTGCACTTGCATTTTGCATGTTAGAGCATAAAAACTATTTTTGTTAGGGATTGCATGCAAAAGATATCAACTAAATGCAAATAAAGATTAAACAAAGGAATGGAAATACACAGAAATAATAACAGCGAGAGACAAGTTTTAACGTGGTTCACCCAAACCTGGGCTACATCCACCAACAGAGAGTCCAATATTATTATCCAGTAAATCAAACTGATTACAACCAGCAATTCTTGCAACTCAATACTATTGCAAATGCTACAATTCAATATCAACGAAAACCCTAACCCTTAGCCACTTTTATCAAGCCTTATGTTAGTTACAAAAATAGGGTTTTTTATGTTGGCCGATAGAAAAATAACTCCTGATGCCTTTATAAAATAATAAAAAATCGTTGGAGGTTTCAGGCGTGATGCCCCTCAACCCCACCTTGTATCATGATAGGAAGTGTGCTAGGGGCACTGCCCCTTGGACCTCGCAAGGGGCACTGCCCCTTGACCTCCTCTTGGGGGTGCTGCCCCTTGACCCCGTTAAATAATTTGGGGGGAAACCGTGCCGATAAAAGTGGAGTAAATTTAGCCTTTGAGTCTAATTAGGCTCCATATAAAAACAATTTTTAGATCTAAGAGCATGTAATTTTCATCATACATCAGCTTGCAAAACATTCATCTAGCATTTTACATCAAGATCTAAAACCTAGGGCTTTAAAAACCTTGATTTTCATTAAATTTGGCCTTATCGACTCTCTAAATTTGCACTCTATGCATGTTGTAAAGAATATTTTTGAACTAAATGACTAATATCAGGGGTATTATCTGCTGCCCCTCCTAAAATTCTTTACAACACCTTGTTATTGGCCTCTTGTATTGAAAATTTGGTGAAAAACTGCATATTTTTGCTATTTTTGCCCTAGGGTTTGGTCTAGTTTGCACCCTAAGCATGTTGTAATAGATTTTATGCTTGTAGGTGACTGATATCACTGATATTATTTTTTGTACCTCCTTAAATTCTTTACAACACCCCTTTTGGTAGGTCTTGGAATTGAAAAATCATGAAAATTTGCCTATTTTTGCTATGTTTTCACTAAGGTTTGACCTTGAGTGGCACTATAAGTGTGTTGTGATGGATATTTTGGCATTAGGTGGCTATTATTACTGATATAATTTTCTTTTCATCATCATTTTCCTCACAACACCCTTTGTCATGTTCTTTTGCATTGAGATTTGTTGAAAAACTGCTTATTTTAGTGTATTTTCACTAGGTTTTGGTCTATCATCATCTTAGATTTGCATCAAGAGTGTGTTGTGAAGGATCTTATTGCTGTATTATACTGATATTAGACATATAATTTTCTATCTCTGATCAATTTCCTTACAACACCTTTGCTTTCATATATTTGCATTAAAAAAGTACCAAAAAAATCAAGCATTGTGGGTCATTTTTGCATATAGTTTGCACTTGTCTTTTGTATCAAATTTGAAAACCTTTTAAAATCTGATTTTACATTGAAAACAATACAATGGCACCTTCATGTCATTTTTCTATGGTATCTCTACATGCATTTATCAAAGATATTGATTTTGACAAATTCCTAATCCTCATGAGTGAACATCCTTTGATATTAGAAGATTTAACCAAATTCATCTCTAGGAACACTCATGAGAAAGATGAGAGTGAAAAGCCTTTTTTTGCCACAAAGTACGATGATGATGATGTACCTTCCTCTCATTCCAATACTCTCCCTGGCTAAGGTTTAGTATTAGTGGATGAGAAAAGGTCTCACATTAAATCCTTTAGGGATGGATGTTAAGTGCAATCAAGAGGGAAATAATGTCAATTCAATATTCATAAATAGGTTTTGTAGCATTAATCCTAAGATGGTTGTGCAGGGGGTACCTAGTGCACCTTTTTGCTTAAAGCCAGTGATTATGGTTCAAGGTGTTCAAAATGTGTTACAACAACCACACCACAATGTGATTGCTCACACATACAAAACCCGTAATAACAAGCAAAGTAAGCAAGCAATTCATGTGCTTGTCTCTCTTCCATGTTCTCAACCTATGCCCCCTCCACCACCTCGTCTTACTCATAAAAGTGGTCAAGAGTATGATCTTCTCAAACAGCTTCATGCTACTCTAGCTAAGATCTCTCTTTGGGATTTAATACAAACATTGCCTACATACCATGGAATGCTCCAAGAAGCTTTACAAAATGTGATTGTACTGCCTACTATTAAGCCTAATGATGTAGCAGTTGTATTGGATAGCATGCATGCAACAAAAATATATATTCTATTTCAACCACAAGAATTACCATCAATTGAAGTTCAAAACCAATATGATCCTCTTATAGTCTTTGTCACAATAAATAAAACATTGGTAAAATGAGTTATGATTGACAATGGATCGGCTCTTAATGTTTGTAGCATTGATCTACTACACAAAATCAAGGCTGACACATCACAAATCAAACCAGGTAGCATTAGCATTTGTGGCTTTGATAATGTTGGACGACAATTCATGGGCACTATAACTTTACCCATACATGTGGGACCTGTGATTGTGCCTACCCTGATTCATGTCATGCCTTGTTCTTTATCTTATAATATGATTCTTGGTAGACCTTGGATTCATGCATTGGGGGTAGTCCCTTCCACCTTGCATCATTTAATCAAATTTATATTCAAAGGTAAACTTCATACTATTCATGCTGATCCTGAACTAGATAATTAATTACATATTGAAACACAAAAACTAGTTTCCAATCATATGAGCTTAAACAGTTTATGAGCTGATTCATCAATGCCTTCGAGCACAGATAATGTTATGCAAGACTCTGGAACATCTAATGCACTCTTTGGTGATGATTGGGGCCCATTAGATTTTAATCCTTGTAGTATAGGGGAATATAAAATTAATAGCCTTGACACATCAAAAGTAGCATCGTTCTCACCTAAGCAATCTTTTGAAGCACCTAAAAAACCTAAAGTCCGCTCGGTAGAAAATAAAAACAATACTCTCACTTATACCACAAATTATGATGACTACAAGGCTTCACCTTCTTCTATGGAATTGGACTCTCTATATGGTCGCGAATTTCAAATTTTGTACAAACATAATGACTATATAGGTAATGGATGTGGTGTAAATCAACAAGGAAATCGAGTACCTATAGAATCTGCTTCAGCACATTACTCAAGCGACATTGGATATAATCCTTTTAAAGAAAAGAAAGCCTCTTGTCATCCTAAACTTCATGTTAACACAATATCAGCAAGACTAAATCAACATGAGAGATATCCTAGATATGTATGCTCTTAACGATGGTTCTACAGGTAAGTATCTCTAACCCTTTACCTCTCTCGTGATGTGTTTCCCATGTGATGTGTTCTATGTTGTTTAGGCCTCCTGGGATGACCCTTGATTCTCTTGCAAGGTCTAGGATACCAGGAGACCACCTTTGTTGTGACCTTCTTCTATTTGTGTCTTCATTCTACTATATTGCCTCTCTCTCTGATTTCATCATTGTGTGTTGTGTCTTACAGACATAGCATTGTGGTTGGTGACTTGGGGGCACCCTCCTATGTGACTGTCCCTAAGACACTTGTTTCTCCTCTCTTATTTATTGTTTCCCTTCCAATAGTGTTTCTATCTAGTGGGTAGATAACGAAAAACATTTATACTGATGCGGACCTAGCATCCCTTTTGTGAGAAATAAAAAATTGGACTTAGTTTTGTTGGTTATTTCCCTGACTGGATGCTCATTCCTAGATTTCCCTACAAGGTAGCCATCAGTGATCAACATGATCTCTGGGCCAGGGGCCAATAGTGTAGGAGATAGACTCTATTTTTATCTCTTCTTCTTTAGGCTCTGCAAAACCTAGGGGGGTATTCCTTATTCAACACCCATGAGAATATGCTTGTGGGTTGGCTTGGGATGTTGATACAAAGCAGATAAATCCTCCTGTAAGTAGACCAAAACTATGGGATAAGTGCAAAGGAGATAGCTTTGGGCTTATGTTCAGTTGTGAATCAGAGGATCTTGGTCCTAAACTACTTCTACAGTCCTAATGGTTGTTTTGGAAGTTTAAATTTGATTTATGTGTTTGGATGCAAAACTAGGACCTGGTGTGTAATCTCAATGCAGAGCTAGATTGGTGCCTATCCAGGGCTTGGAGTCAGTAGACATACACCTATGAATGATCAGTATGAACACACTAAAACTGGATTTCAAGGGGGTGTTGTAGTATCTGCCTTACAGATACCTCCCAATACAGAGTGTTATCTCTACTTATGGCATCCCTATTGTAGTATATTCTTCCCAACACTTAATCTAAAAACACTTTAATCTACCCCTTGAGCAGAAGTTGAAAGATCAAGCATTCAATACAGGAATTCTATATTCTAGAATACCAGACACCCCTTAGATATCTAGATTCAGAAGAAGGACACATGCAAATACAACATTACTCATATAAAATCAATCATGAAATCAGTAGATTCATGCATGAGTCATACAACAAGAGATACATAAACTCACAAGACCTCCTGCACAGAGCAACCAAAACCAGTTGTATCTTATTATAGAGCCAGATATGTCTAGTTTTCAACCACCACTAATGAGCAACACAACCTGCTATATATAGCAGGAAGGTCCTCAACATTAATTACATGGCACAAGTCAAAAATTTGCCAAATATAGTTCATTATGAGGAAATGGTGCTCAAACATTCAATGCAGCCAGTGGGAGAGGAGACAGGGAGTGATCTCGAGCCTTGCGCCGCCACCTGGGGATTCGCATCTTCAGTCGGGTACCAGATCTGTCCACGCCATCGCCCATACCTCCGCAACAACGGCCATTAATGGCGCACCAACTCACGGCCTTAGGAAAAACATCATACTGTGCATCACAAACCTTTCCCGCCAAAATACCTCATCCTGATATTTCAAATTATGCAGGATCTAATTATCCCACATGCACCCTGCGACGACCTCTCTAATACCTTATATACTAGGTCGCGAGCATATATGATGTCAGTGTTTTTGCTCCCGACGGCACCTAGTATAAGACCTTCATCATCATCATCCTCCAGCATGATATCCTATTGCTGGAAATATCACCCTGACGTCAGCATCATCATCTGCATGAGCTCACCCTGATAATTGACATCACCCTGATGTGAAATATCACCCTACAGGAAAGTATCATGTCATCCGCATCCCCTGATATAAAATATCACCCTGATGACCAACCTTACCTTTGCGTGAGATATCAACCTGATATTCACCTTCATCGGCACAACCTGATGCATCGGAGGAAAATCCTCCTGCTTAGCTGATACCAAATGTCTGGCCGATGAACATCTTGATGACATCACCGTCATGTTTAGAACAAGGGTGATATTCAGAAGATGACCTGATATTCAGAATATCACCTCGACACTGAAATATGAGGGTGCATTGTAGACTGGATGATGATGATGACATCTTCAACTCAAGAAATATCAAGTCGGATTGAACAACTTAGAAAATGACCCCTTCGAAAGATCAGGGTGACATCATCATCATATTGGGGTAGGGTGATATTTGGAAGATCACCAGATGTTTGAAATATCACCCCCCACAAGAATATCGGGTAGCACTGTAGCTCCATGAAACATCGGGGTGATGTTAGAACATACCTGATATTTGGAAATATCACCCCGTCCTTAGAAAATGATGAAGCTGAAAGACATATCGCCCCAACAATGAAAATCCTGATGATGTCATCGTCACATTCAGGACTAGGGTGATATTCATAAGATAACCTGATATTCAGAATATCACCCCGACAATGAAAATCATGCTGCTGATAAGAAAATATCACCTCTACAAGATCATGACGCCAGCAACATTAGGGAAATTAAAACATAAGGTGATAAACTAACATCAGGGTGATCTTAATGAAGATCACCCGATGTTCAAATATGATGACCTCAGAACATCAGGTCATACTTAGCAAATTCTCAACACCAACATTAGGATGATCTTGAACTAAGATCACCCGATGTTAAAATATCACCTCCAGGCAGGATGTTAGGCTGGCAAAAACATGAAGCCCCCACAGTATATCCAGACATGAGGAGAAATGACCCTCGTAAGAAACCTCAGGTGGATGCATGGAAATATGATGATGATGACGACCCCTTCCTTGAAAGTATCCTGATGATGCAACAAAACACAGAGAGGGTCCAACACTTAGGAAATTTTTTTGGATTTCAAGGGAGGTGCACATCATGTAACCTTAAACATAAATTATTACCAACATAGGCTCTGATTGGGGATGTGCAGGTGCAAGACTGCAGCGAGAACCAAACTTCTCCGGGGTAGACCAGACAAAACCCAAAATTCAAAACATGACCAACCACACAAGGTATGTACAAAATATTTACAACTATTTTACATTGTGCACACAAGTTACTCATTTATGTAAAAAAGGTTTTAAGGAATTTGTTGTGCACCGGCAATTCCATTAGTTCACCATTTAGGGCTTGGAGAAAGTAGGAGTCTCCTCCATAGATATTGCTAATTTGATAAGGGCCTGTCCACAAGGGTTCAAATTTGCCATGTTTACCCTTATCCTGGTTCCCTGCATTCCACATAAGGACCATATCACCTATCTGAAAACCTCTCTCTATAACCCTTTTATCAAATAGATACTTCACCTTTTGCTATTTCTTGATGTTTATTTTTTGTCCCTCTGCCCTGATTTCATCTAGCTCAACCAGCTGATTGATCCTTTCAGTCATTGAATCATTAACCTCCCCATCATTCTCTTGTATGAACTTTTAAACTGGCAAGAGGTTATTCACAGGCAATCTAGCCGCTGCACCATACACTAATTCATAAGGTGACCTTCCAGTGGCTCTTTTCACTGTCACCCTATCAGCCCATAATGCCAACTTCAGTTTTGAATCCTAGGATTTCTTATTTTTATCCATTATCCTCTTGATGATTTTCATTAGGCTTCTGTTTCTTGATTCTGCTTGACCATTTCCTTGTGGATGGTATGGTGATGTGTGAGACAAGTCAATTCCATATTTATTGCAAAAATCAACAAATTCACCTGATCTAAAGCACATTGCATTATCTGTGATTAGCTTGACTGGTACCCCAAACCTGATAATAATATTCTCCAGGATAAAATCCATCACCACCTTACTTGTCTTTTTAGTAGGGATAGCCTTAATCCATTTAGTGAAGTAGTCAGTGGCAACCAGAATCCAACTATGTCCTCCACTAGATTTCTCTGAAATTTCCCCTATGAAGTCAATTCCCCATTGCTGAAATGGAGCTTCCACGGTTATAGTCTTGAGGGGCAATGCACCATCATATTTTAGCTTTCCTAAGAACCTTTGGCAAGGGTCACACTTTCTTATCATTCTGTGTGCATCTGAGAAAAGAGTTGGCCACCAGTAACCAGCTCTGAGGACTTTGTGGGATGTTGTATAAGAAGGATAATGTCCACCACACACTCCATGGTGTATGTAATTTAGAATGTCCTTGGCCTGGTTTTCATCCACACATTTGAGTAATACACCATCATGATTTCTCCAATACAGTTCTCCTTGAACAATGATGTATTTAATAGCTTGCAACTTCAAAGTTCTCTTCTGAATATCACTGAGGTGGGAAGGACAGTTCAAGTTTTGTAAATAATATACTATGTCCTTGTACCATTTAGATTTTGATACATTGACATTCTCATTCTGGACTGCGTTGACTTGGCATGCTTCCAAGTTTGACTGTGCCATCATCTTGGCTAACCCTTGTCTCCTTACCAACTTGGTAATTTGGATCCCTATGTTGAACTCTTGCAGTTTATTTATCCATCTGCACCTTCTTCCAGTCACCTCCTGTTGAGTGAAGATGTCCTTGACTGCTACATGAGGCACATAGGCAACTATCTGGGATCCTACCAGATATGGCCTGAAACTCTTGACTGCTCTGACTAGTGTATATGCCTGTTTTTCCATGATATCATACTTTAATTCAGAAGCTTGCAAGGACATACTAAAAAAAGCTAAGGGCTGCTCAAATCCATCTTCATTTTTCTGTAGTAAACATGCAGCAACAGTATGGAAAGAAGCAAATGAAAACAATTGAAATGGCTTAGAAAAATTAGGAGATTTCAGCACAAGAGCCATCTTGATTGCTTCCTTGATGCTCTGAAATGATTCAATTGCTTCACTTTCCCAATTGACAGTTGCATCCTTCTTCAGCATTTTAGAAATGTTCCTTGTGGTTTCTGCAAAATTAGGAACAAATCTTCTGACAAAATTACTCTGTCCAAAGAAAGACTAAACTCCTTTCACTGTTTTTGGCATCTAGATCCTGTCAATTGCAGCTACTCTTTCAGGATCAATCCTAACTCCATCTTTGGAAACAATGTGCCCCAGGAGTTTCCCTTCTACTACCCCAAAAGCACACTTCTTTGGATTTAGAGAAATGCCATACTCTAGTGCTCTAATGAAAATCTGCTCTAAGTGCATACAATGCTGCTCTTCCTTCTTAGAATAGGCAGTCAGATCATCCTGATAAACAGCCAGAGTTGAGTCAATCAACCCTACAAAAGCAACATCCATAGCTCTTTGAAAAGTAGCACCTGCATTTGTTAGTCCAAATGGCATTCTTACATATACATAGGTTCCCCATGGAGTGGTGAAAGCAGTCTTAAATTGTTCTGATTCCTTTACCTTCACCTGATTGTATCCTGAAAATCCATCCATAATGGATAGGAGTTCACAACTAGTCACCTTCTATAACATGACCTCCATATTTGGCAGTGGATAATTGTCTTTCAAAGAAGACACATTCAGATTTCTGAAATCAACACAAAGCCTAATATCACCATTTTTTTTCTAACTGGGACAAGGTTAGACACCCAAGTTGAATGTCTAATTGGCACAATTATTCCAGCCTCCTTGAGCTTCTTGAGTTCTTCTTGCATTTTTGGAGCTAAGGTAGCATTAATAGGCCTTTGCTTTTGTCTAAATGGCTTAGCTCCAAGCTTCAATGGGATCTCATGCTGGAATAGGTCTTCTCTGTAAGCTTTGAGGTCTTCATATGACCAGGCAAAAACATGCTTATATTTTTTTAGTAATGCAATCAGCATGCTCCTAATGTGTGGTTTGAGCTATTTGCCAATGTATACCTTCTTGGGGGCCTGAGATGTCCCCAAATTTATCTCCTCTAAGTCATCTTTATTTGTGGGAGATGTCTTTGTGACTAATTGGTCTCTATTGTCAAAAGCTCTTTCCAAAGCTACTAACCCTCTAGGGATTTTGTTAGTCTTCAACTGAATTACTTCTTTCCCCATAAGAGTCTCTTTTCCATCTATAATTTCTACAAAATTTTGAAAATCAATTTCTTGGTTCTCAAATTCATCTATGCAGTGTAAAAATCTTAACAAGTCCTTGTCATCATCAAACACTTGCCAACTGCATATGTTCTTTGGTACTGCAGGTCTGATTTTAACTTCAACATTTGTAATGTCAGATAGGGTTATATCATCTGGCCTAATAGCCACATTAGCAAGGAAATCTGCCATGACATTTTTTGATCTCTCTACCCAGCCTATTGAAAATGCATCAAATAGTTCAATGGTATCCCAGACATCATGCTTGTATTGTTTTAATCTTCTGTTCTTTGAGGCATACCTATCTCTAATTTGTAACACAATTAACTCAAAATCCCCAAATACCCTTAGCATCTTGATTCCATGTTTGAGAGCTATATTTAAGCCTAAGAGTAAGGCTTCATACTTTGCAATGTTGTTTGTACAAGAAAATCTTAGTAAGGAGAATTTGAGGAGCTTACCAGTTGGAGACAGGAAAACAACTCCAGCTCCAGAGCCTTCCTTTGCACAAGCTCCATCAAAATACATCATCCATAGACCCTACTTGTCCAGCTCTTCAATGCAAACATTTTTCTCTTTTTTCTCTTTATCATCTGAGACAACCTTGAAATTCTCACACTCAGTGTCTACAAAACATATCTGTTCTTTTGATTCTTGATTCTCCACTGTCTCTGGTGACCTTTCCTCTTTAATCAGCTTGACATCTCTTCCATTCATTGGAATCATAGCATATGACAGGTCCAACTGCATACTTCCCCCAATAAGTGCTGCCCATCTTCTTGACAACAGCATACCATACTGTGGTTTGATGTCAACCACTGTTATGTTCATTTCATAGCTCTTTTCAAGAAATGCTGCCAGTCTGAAATCTACATCCTTCATGATTCCAATAATAGGTACCTCTCTGGCATCCATAGCATAACATTTTCCACATGCCTTGTCTATTTTCAATCTAGCTTGCTACATGATGGCTAAAGGCATGATATTTGTTGATGCTCCAGAATCCAGCATACAATTTCTAATTACTTTTCCATTTATAACTAGGGATACATAAAATGGCTCCACTTGTGAAGGGCACTTTGTCATGCTCATCCCTAAATAAACCTCAGGGACTTCATCTTCTTCATTGCATATGGCATGCTTCTTACCTTGAATCTCATCATTTTTCTTAGCTTGATAAGGTACTCCTGAAATTAGGGAAATTGTCTTATTCTTGATTTCTTCAACCTTCATAAGTTCCATCAATGGGACAGAAACCTTTACCTGAGAGAGGACTTGAGTTATATCAAAGGGAGCATAATTTTGTACCACAGTTGTAGCTTGTGTTGTGGCTTTGTTTTTATCTTGAGATGAGCCAGCTTTAATCTTCACAGCTCCTTGATCATCATTCTTGTTTTGGGAACTTTTGGTTTGATCCTCAACTTGGGGAATTCTATTTTCTGGTCCTTGAGATTCATGACCTATTTTTTGCTTAAAATTTTGCTTATTGTTGTTCCATTGTTTCTTATATGTTTCAACCCCTCTATGATCATGCATTGGCTAACTTACAGAAATGCCTTTTGGCTGATATGGGTTACTTACCTGAGCTTTACCTCTGAGGTTATGATTTGCTCCTAACTTGGGCCACTGCTGCAGTTGTGAGAGCTCTAATCTCTTCATCAGAAGGTCTCTTTAGGTTACTCAAAAAATTGTGTGAGCCCTGAGCATACACATAGTTATCTTCATTATCTTCATCATAAAAAACTTGCTGACATGCCTGAGTCCCAACATCTGTACTCTCATCTGCATCATGAGAATGATGTTCCCTGCTTATGGACAACATATTAACATCATCATCCTATACATAATGTGGCTCATTGCACTCATTACAGGACATAGCATTATCATACAAAGACTGAGCAATCATGCATTGTGACTTTGAATGTGGCATTTGATAGATTATGCACCATGGAGTATCATCAGCAATATTTACAGCTTTCTTCAAAGGATTAGGAGTTTCCTTGGTGTGTGGAGTTCTCTGATTTGTGTTGTTATGTGGAAATATAGGTTTACCATTATGCCAATTGGTATTATATGGCATATCATGCAATGATGGCTTTTTTTCCTGCCTTTGGTAAACTTGCCTATCAGGACCTATCCCTTTTTCACTTCTAGCCAGTCTATAGCTTAGGTCCTTAACAACATTTGCCAGTTTATCAATTTTGTCTTCAGGGGCAGATGTATTACCTTGAATATTCTAAGGTTTGTTTGGATTCTACAGAATTCTCACATCATCCCTCCTGTTTGTCTTGCCTGATGCTTTCCTGTTATTCTCAATATTTATTGCTATCTTGAAAGCATCCCTGAGAGTAGCAGGACCTTTATCTCTTAATCCATATGCTGTTTTGGCATCAAAAGCATTAATATATAATATTATGCACATAGGTTCATTTGGCCTCATGTGATGTGGCAGTTTGTTCAACACTTTAGTAAATCTAGCATTAAAGTCTACAACTTGCTCATTGGACCCTTTAGTGATACTAGTGAACTCATTTACAAAAAAGCTAGGGTCAGTTTTGTCACCATATTGCTCCTTAAACATCCTTTTGAAATCATCCCATGATGAAATACTCCGGTCAGGCAGATTCTTGTACCATTCTCTAGCTTCATCAACAAGGGATTGCATGAATGACTTCATAAAGACATCCTCATGCTCAACCTCAAAGTTGTCCATGACATTTTGAAAAGCTTTTAAATGATCCTCCCCAGACACAGTATTATTTCCTGAAAACTTTGGCACTTGAAGCCTCACATGCTTGTCAATGGGGTTAGGATAACCAGGAATACCATAAAAAACTAGCTACCTAAATCTATCCAACTGCATGGGTTGTCTATCAAACTGATTAGCATTAATATTTCTATTTACATTCTGATTTCTTACATTATTTAATGGTATCCTAGCATTGTTTGCATCATGCCTAGTATTATTTTGCCGATACTGTATCTCATTTCTGCATTGATTTCTCTGCATATTTGCATTTTCAAGGGTAGGAACTGCATCCTAGTGAGCAGTCCTCAGAGCTTGTACTTTCTGTCTCATGTCATCTCTGATTCTCATTGCCTATAGATATACTATTTCTACTCTTAAACTCTTAATTTCATCAGCTAGTTGTTCTTCTTTAGGCATGGAAGTAGATGGTCTCATACCATTCATGTCATCATCTTCATCATCCCTTGGAGATTTAGCCTCTTCAAATCTTTCATTGGGATCTAGGAAAGGGCATTCTTGAAACACCTCTAACCTCATTCTTAGGTTGCCGCCCTATTGCCTCTCATATGCACCTTGGATATCAGCTTCTGCATTTGAAAAATAAGGCACATGCTGTCCTAATGGCCTAGGGTTGTCCTGAGTATCATCATTATTCCTGGGGGAACCCTCATGACTAACTAAGATGGTTCCTTTTCTCCTATACATCATCCTTCTTTCTACTGGTAACTCTTCAAATAAAGGATTACGTAGGGATCTTCTCCCTTGCATACAAACTTTCACTTTACTGGTTGGGAGATTGTTTAGAGTCGCCACCTATAAGTAGGAATTGTTTTTCTTTTAAAAACCAGGGTTCTCACACAAATAGTTCCCCAGTAGAGTCACCAATTTCTGTTGGTTATTTCCCTGACTGGATGCTCATTCCCATATTTCCCTACAAGTTTGCCATCAATGATCAATAGGATCTCTGAGCCAGGGGCCAACAGTGTAGGAGATAGACTCTATTTTTATCTCCTCTTCTTCTTTAGGCTCTGCAAAACCTAAGGGGGTATTCCCTATTCAACACCCATGAGAATATGCTTGTGGGTTGGCTTGGGATGTTGATACAAAGTAGATAAATCCTCCTGTAAGTAGACCAAAACTATGGGATAAGTGCAAAGGGGCTAGCTTTGAGCTTATGTTTAGTTGTGAATCGGAGGATCTTGGTCCTAAACTACTTCTACAGTCCTAATGGTTGTTTTGGAAGTTTGAATTTGATTTATGTGTTTGGATGCAAAACTAGGCCCTGGTGTGTAATCTCAATGCAAAGCTAGATTGGTGCCTATCCAGGGCTTGGAGTCAATAGACATACACCTGTGAATGATCAACATGAACACACTAAAACTAGATTTCAAGGGGGTGTTGTAGTATCTGCCTTACAGATACCTCCCAATACAGAGTGTTAAGTTATCTCTACATATGGCATCCCTATTGCAGTATATTCTTCCCGACACTTAATCTAAAAACACTTTAATCTACCCCTTGAGCAGAAGTTGAAAGATCAAGCATTCAATACAGGAATTCTCTATTCTAGAATACCAGACACACCTTAGATATCTAGATTCAGAAGAAGGACACATGCAATATTAGAGACAGAATTAACAAAACACATGCAAATACAACATTACTCATATAAAATCAATCATGAAATCAGTAGATTCATGCATGAGACATACAACAAGAGATACATAAACTCACAAGACCTCCTGCATAGAGCAACCAAAACCAGTTGTATCTTATTACAGAGCCAGATATGTCTAGTTTTCAACCACCACTAATGAGCAACACAACCTGCTATATATAGCAGGAAGGTCCTCAGCATTAATTACATGGCACAAGTCAAAAATCTGCCAGATACAGTTCATTATGAGGAAATGGCACTCAAACATTCAATGCAGCTAGTGGGAGAGGAGACAAGGAGTGATCTCGAGCCTTGTGCCACCGCCTGGGGATTCACATCTTCAGTTAGGTACCAGATCCGTCCACGCCATCGCCCATAGCTCTGCAACAACCGCCATTAATGGTGCACCAACTCGCGGCCTTGGGAAAAACATCATACTGTGCGTTGCAAACCTTTCCCGCCAAAATACCTCATCCTAATATTTCAAATTATGCAGGATCTAATTATCCCACATGCACCCCGCGGCAACCTCTCTAATACCTTATATACTAGGTCACGAGCATATATGATGTCGGAGCTTTTGCTCCTGACGACACCTAGTATAAGACCTTCATCATCATCATCATCCTCCAGTATGATATCCTATTGCTGGAAATATCACCCTGACATCAGTATCATCATCTGCATGAGCTCACCCTGATAATTCACATCACCCTGATGTGAAATATCACCCTGCGGGAAAGTATCACGCCGTCCGCATGACCTGATATAAAATATCACCCTGATGCTTGAATATCAGCCTGATGACCAACCTTACCTTCGCATGAGATATCAACCTAATATTCACCTTCATCGGCACAACCTAATGCATCGGAGGAAGATCCTCCTACTTAGCTGATACCAAATGTTTGGCCAATGAACATCTTGATGATGTCACTGTCATGTTTAGAACAAGGGTGATATTCAGAAGATGACCCGATATTCAGAATATCACCTTGACATAGAAATATGAGGGTGCACTGTAGACTAGATGATGATGATGACCTCTTCAACTCAAGAAATATCAAGTCAGATTGAACAACTTAGAAAATGACCCCTTCGAAAGATCAGGGTGACATCATCATCATATTGGGGCAAGGTGATATTTGGAAGATCACCGGATGTTTGAAATATCACCCCCCACAAGAATATCGGGTAGCACTGTAGCTCCATGAAACATTGGGGTGATGTTAGAACATACCTGATATTTGGAAATATCACCCCATCCTTAGAAAATGATGAAGCTGAAAGACATATCGCACCGACAATAAAAATCCTGATGACGTCATTATCACATTCAGGACTAGGGTGATATTCATAAGATAATCTAATATTCAGAATATCACCCCGACAATGAAAATCATGCTGCTGATAAGAAAATATCACCTCTACAAGATCGTGATGCCAGCAACATCGGGGAAATTAAAACATAAGGTGATAAACTAACATCGGGGTGATCTTAACGAAGATCACTCGATGTTCAAATATGATGACCTGGGGACATCGGGTCATACTTAGCAAATTCTCAACACCAACATTAGGATGATCTTGAACTAAGATCACCCGATGTTAAAATATCACCTCTAGGCAGGATGTTGGGCTGGCAAAAACATGAAGCCCCCACAAGATATCCGGACATGAGGAGAAATGACCATCACAAGAAACATCAGGTGGATGCATGGAAATATCATGATGATGACGACCCCTTCCTTGAAAGTATCCTGATGATGTAGCAAAACACAGAGAGGGTCCAACACTTAGGAAATTTTTCTGGATTTCAAGAGAGGTGCACATCCTGTAACCTTAAACATAAATTATTACCAACAAGTTCCTAATATGACGATGGGGTTGTGTATCTTATCTGATGCTTGGATAGTGGAAGCACTCGTTCTTTCCACGTAGTGATTTTGATGATGTTTTTATCTCATTTAGAAACCTTAACAATACTGATGCTCTGTGCACTTTATTTGTCTTTGAATCTAGCCTTGGTGGTACTCAATTCAGAGATCTTCATGATATAGCCCCATGGTTATCCTCAAACTTCAAATTCATAGTATAACCTTGGCTCTTTGTGTGGTTAATCATATGCATTGATGTTGTTGTTTATCATGATTATGTAGACACTAACATGTTTCTTGTAGGGATGTGTTTGTGGGAACATTTGGCAATCATAAAGTACATGTCACCTCCGAGGGGCATGGGCTTTGTGAAAGTTTGTGTTCCCTTGTGTGTTTTCTTCCTACCTTAACATGCTTGATATCAATGCATGATATCAACCACCTTAAGGTGGGGGCATACATAAGGTAAGTTGTTTGTTGTAGATGTTAGCAATGTGCTTGTCCTCAAGTGCAGTTTAAGGACTTGTGCAACGAGTACATCTTGCACTCTAAGTTTGTTTGCAATCAATCAATCAATCATTTAAGCCCTCTGCAGAGGTAGGATATCGGGTATATCCTTTTTATCTTAAGCCTTCTGCAGAGGTGGGGATGGTGTATTTCTTAGAGCAGATTGCATCATCCTATCATTTTCAAAAGTCCTCTGCAGAGGTGGGGAGCAGTTTTGTGACTAAATCAACCCTTAAGCGTGTCTTCGATGATTGTTGTGGTGAAGCCCAATCATCGGTGTGTGCCTGTAATGTGCTTGAGATGGTGATGAACCTAGAAATAGGAACACTCCATCACTTGCCTGCCATGTTTTCTCCGTGTCTTCAAAGTGTGTGTTTTTGGCGTCCTTGCTTTATTTGGCATGTTTGTTGCCCCATATGTAGTCTAAAGACCTACATGATGAGTGCATCCTACATCTTGGGAGGTTTTGCATGTCTTGCATGTGTGTTGCCCCATATATGGAGTTTAAAGACCTATGCGATGAGTACATCCTACATTATGAGAGGTTTGTTTACTTTCCTGTACTTGCATATGTATTTCATATATATGAGAAAAAGAAAAGAAAAGAAATCATTCCTGTCTTCTATGCATTAATTGTCTTCTATGCATCTGTTGTTTTCTTCGTGTTTTGCATGCCTATCATTGTCTTCAATGTGTCTAGAGTGTCTTCTCCGCGCTTGGTGTGTTTGTTGACCGTACTTTAATGCATGTATTGGCCTTGAGTTTATACATACATTAAAGTGAGGGCTAAATGTAATGTCAGAAAATGTCCCCTTGGGGGCTTTTCCCTCATAAGGTTTAGCTCCCTAGTCTTTTATCTGCATTTAGGATATATTACATCATATTTCAACATCTCGATGAGAAAACCCCTAAGTGTCTTGGCAAATAGGACCTAGGGGGACCACTTGAGATAGACCCTGCCCAAAATAGGGGGGGAGGACTTGGGCGTCCGCACCCTAGTCTTGCCCTATTTTGGGTCAGTCCCAATTTTTGGGTGTCAGCTTGTGACTGTTATTTGGCTCCTATGCTAACACGGTAAGTTTGAATTATGAAATTCTTGGCAAGAGTGTTTGTAGTTGCATATATAAGCATGTTTAGGCATTCATTTGAAAACTAGATGGCTATTGTGAACTTTATGCATTCTAAAGGTGATCAAAGGCTTTCATTGTGTTACAAGAGTAGATTTTTGTTGTTTATGTGTCTATATTTGCAGATTTGAACATCCATCTCCTCATGGCATGAAGAACTTCTTCCTCCCATGAGATCTTCACTACAAGGTGATATCATTTGTGTTTGTAAGTATTTATCATTTGGTTTTTGCCTCTACCTCCCAAGGGCATGCACTCTCTATCTGACAACGGTGTTTAGAAGACTTGAATGTCTCTCTAGGGCTTGACTAAGGTAAGCCTCTAAACACCACAACCCCCTCCAACACTCCTTGTGATTTCAGGTTATAGGTGTCGCATCTGGAAAAAGTGGAGTTGCAGGGAAGGTCAGTAGGCATCAAGGATTCAGGATCTGAAGAAAAGCAAGACTCTGGAGCTTTTCCTAGACTTGGCCGCTAGTCCCAGAGTCCTCTGCAGTTAAATTTCTAGAAATAGAAGTTATAGTACAGATCAATGCTAGAAGGAGATCAGGATTCCACAAAGAAACTAGTACCTTGGACTTGGGTACCCGCTCTTTAGTCCTTGACTGTTCCACTTCTAAACCCTGAAAATAGGTACACAATTATTTGTTGTTTACATCTTTCTATAGCAGCATTTTTCATAATTCATCTGTTTACCATCGTATTTGCATAATTAGGGTTTTAAGGTATCATTGAGCATAAGAGAAGGTAATTGGCAATCAAATCATAAAAATCCAAGTTTCCCTACATCTCACAGTGACCTAGGGTAGGATAGTACATTGCAACTTGACCCTCGGTCCTTGAATGAAAGGGTGAAAGGAGGATATACACCAAAACTAAAAAAAACCAAACATCCAAATTTTACCCTTTCCAACCAACTTGAATACTCTAAAATTGCTTAGCCTATAGTGCTTTGAATTCATAATTTTCTAACATTTTTTTTTGTTGCCATAGGCCACCAAAAGTGTAAAACCAACATCTCCCTCTATCAAAAACCATGTTCTCTAATGATTGTTTAACATTTGATCTGAAAACACAATTACAACCCAACTGAATAATAGGATTGATACTGATGTACATCCCAATATCCCTAACTCTACTACTATTAAAATTTGTCAAGGCTATTTGGACTATGAAATCTAGGACTAACTAAAATACCTCACCATGTGGAATGCATAAACTGCATCCGTCAAGTATATCATGCCAATCTTTGTTGCAATTTATTACAACAAGGCCAGAACCATGAATTGTCATGAATTTATCAAATTGGACTGAGAAATGAAAGAATTCACATTCCTTTAGATGAGAGATATCATGAACACTAACCTCTTTTAGTTTCTCATTAGATTTAGAGATTTCATGACTATTATGCTTTAGGAAAACCTTAGTATGTGCCTGTTCTAACTTATTAAATTCATACTTCAACTCCAAGTTAGAGAAATCAAACTATAATAGATCAAGGACATATGACATGTGAACTGAATTTTGGAGATCATGATAACATAGAAATTCACCATTCTTATTTAAATAAAAAACAAGGCCATTTAGAAGTGTCTCAGTATCATCAAGCATAAGGAGGTACACATGGTTTGAATTCTTCTTTGTACATATGAAACAATACTCAAGCACACTGAGCTGAAAAGTTTCACATTTAGGCAATCCTCTAATATGAACTATATCATACTTATACTCATCTTCATTTAAATTTGTAGCTTACTAATTTCATCACATGCTTTGATGTCATGTAGAGAAGACTTAGCTCTAGATATAAGGAGATCCCTATCAATGCTTCAGTTAGGATCTTCACAAGAATGAACATCTCCATTATCAATTGTGTACTCATCAAACTCTTGAACATAGGGTTGCCAACATGTATCATCATTGCACAAGCTGATATATCTTTCCATTTCTAACTATAAAGTATGAACTAGACCATCAGTTAAACCATCAACACATATTTCATCATGGGGCACTTCATGAGAAGGACTGCATCCTTTATATTGTCCTTATGTTTCAGGTTGTTCATTGCAAGCCACTATAATAGGACCACTACTACAAAGAAACTCATGAATAATTTTGTCCTCTTCTTCCCCAACACAACAATCCAAATCATTTTCAAGATTAGCATATTTAGAATTAGCACATTTAGTCAAT
This sequence comes from Cunninghamia lanceolata, assembly GCA_027924645.1. Classification (NCBI taxonomy): domain Eukaryota; kingdom Viridiplantae; phylum Streptophyta; class Pinopsida; order Cupressales; family Cupressaceae; genus Cunninghamia; species Cunninghamia lanceolata. Next base: position 3,254,196 of record BSBN01000071.1, on the reverse strand, counting down.
GAATATAAAAATAAATTCTCAATGTCATTTGCATCTCCAACCCATCTTCCAAAAAATTACCAAGGTAGAAAATTTGTTCAACTATAGGTAGACATGTATCATCACTAGCCTTCATGTCAATATACTCCTCATATGAAGTGGAACTCTTTACTTCATCATTATAAGAGAAATCATTCATAGCATAATGTTCATCATATTCATTGTCATCATTGTCAATATAGCAATGAAGCACATCATGCATAAAATTATGGTCAAAACCCTCAAGTGACATGTCTGCATGTCCTCCTTCAACGATATCATTAGCAAGATGAAAACCAATGTTCATGATGTTATCCTTGTCACCATAATCATTGGCAAGTATGTAACTATTCATTTCATCCTTATGTGTGCAACTACCTACAACAAAATGATTAGTGCTATCATATTAATCAAAAGAATCAAAGCCTAGGAGGAAATCAAGTAGGTATTCAAGTTCTTGGTATTTTGAGTGGACATTTGTACACACTAATTCAACATCACCAATCACCTAGGATGATTCACCATACTGAAACTCTAAGAATTCATTTAGCTTCTAACTTATAAAACTACCATGAGGTGAGTCTTTGGACATTCCAACTTGCTCATTATACCTTGTGTTTGGATTGTCTTCTTTATGATCTCTATCAACACGTAGTCCATCCACAAGCTAATTACTTGCTTCATTTCCTTCATCATAGTAGGAATCCTCATTTGTTTCCTAATATGCCTCACAAAACAAATCTATGCATATTTCACTTTCAGGTCTATGACACTTAGGGACAATAGACAAAGTAGCCATAAATATTGTATAAAAATTAGACAACAATTCTCCTTTGTGCTTATGAATATTAGTCAATGCTTGAATAACAAATGCATGATCAACATTACATGTCTATTGCTTATTGAGGGATATGAGTTGTGACTTAGGAAATGAAGAATCAATGTCACAATATTTAGGTGCATGGGCATTCTCTGAATCATGAATCTCCTTTTGACTTTCCTCTACTAACTCATCTTCATGACATCCTACCCCACATTCAAGTATATTGCAACTAAACTCAACTTATTTTTCACTTTCAGATGCTCTACCTTCTACCTCTAATTTTATATCATACTCCTCTATTTCAGCTAAGACCTCTTCCTTCTCATATTATCCTTGGAGTCTTTTAGGACTTGAACACTTCCATGGTGGCTTGATTGTAACTACAGACTTGTTCTTGTCATGACAATTATTTCTATTTCCCATTCCAAATTGTTCATCTAAAGGACATCTTCTATGATTATCAACACCTATAGGTGCAACACTTTTCATCATTGAGGATTTTAGGTTATTCTAAATATCTTTTTCCATAGCATATTCTTGTTATAGTGTTGCAGGATCTTTATCTTTCAATAAGAAACCCATTTCTTCAGCAAATGCACCCAAATATAAAACCAAACACATCAAATCATTTGGTCTTACAGCTTTTAGTATGTCCCTCATGACCTTTACAAATATCAAATTAAAAGAATGGACTAACTCTTTTTTCACCTTTCTGAATATTAGTGAGTTCATTGATCAACAAATTTACATCCACTCTTTCACCAAATTGATCTACGAAAATTGATTTGAAATCTTCCCAAGAAAAAAATAGAACACACTAGTAAATTAGTGAACTAATCTCTTGCATCTTCTTTTAAGGATTGAACAAAGAGTTTCATTATGACATCCTCTTCCTCAATCTCATAGTCCTATATTAAATAACTAAATATCTAAAGATGTTTCTTAGCTGATTCTGAGTTAATCCCACTAAATTTTGGTAAGTGGTCTCTTAATTCACTAGGGATGGGGTTTGGATAATTTGGGATGCCAAAAAAGTCAAGTGATCTGTACCTTTCAAGAATGAAAGGTATTCTTCTAGGACATGATTTAGGATTATGTATCTTAAGAGGGTCCATACCTAAATGTGTGAAGGAAGGGTCATAGTGGTGCTTTATTTTCAAATCGATTCAAAGAGAAAATCAACTTCCCTTGTCACCATTCTTTCACAACTATTATGTATGAAAAAGATGAATGATGAAGACTAGCATGCACATTAGATAAAACCCTCTTCCAAAATAACATTCAAGGACAAAACCAAGCCAAATTACCACCAAATGGAGGTGGACTTAGCTATAGATTTTTTTACTCAGGAGTGCTATGGAAACATTTGATCTAATCAAGCCTTTTATCAAACCCTAGGTCAATCAATGCACTAAACCCTAGATTTGCACAAAGATCTGATTATAATAGGAGATGTATAATTGATAATCGAAAACTAAATTTACAAGAGTGATTAGGAAGATATCATAACTTGTGTCCCATAAACTAGAATGTCAGAGGACTATTTCAAAGGTGCCCAAGTCTTGAAAGGTGGAATTTTTAGAAACTGTAAGCTGGAGAAATGATGTAGAGATTGTCTTGACCCTAGATCTGATGTTAGCTAAGGTAGAAGGATAGTTTCAAAAGCACCCAAGTCATATGTAGAGGAATATTCCCAAAATGTTGTCAGATCCCAAAACCCTTTTCCTTACTCAGTCTTCTCAGGTCTTCACTTTTCTGGATCTTGCACTTGTAACCTGCACGCAAGAAGAAAAGGGGTTTGGGGATTATGATGTTTAGGGATTTTCCTCATTCAAATCCTAGGATAACATTCAAGCTTCCCAACACCGTTGTTTGATAAAGAGAGCATGCCCTTGCAGGTAGAGGCTAAAACACAAATCAATATGATGAAATAAAATGATGATGAACACAAATGATATCACCTATGTGATGAAACCCTTAGGAGAATGAATGGTCTTCAACTCATAAGGAGAGATAGATGATAACTTCAAAACCTGCAACAACACACAATGACAATACAAATCTACTCTAGAATGACAATGATTGCTTTGAATGCTCTTTACTCCAATGCTTCAAGTTGGCTATCTCTATCTAGGTTCATAATAGATTCAAAAACACACTTATGTTTTCCTACTAACATTCATCAAATTAACCAAAAGAGCTGACAAGGAGAATCCCTTTTAAAGGTCTTATGTTGACATGCATTTAAATTTGACCCGACCAATCAAGGAGGACTTGGGTGCGAGCGCCCAAGTCCCAAGGCACCTTTTTGGTCTAGGGTAAGATAGAATATGGGCCCCTTATTCCCAACTTACCTTGGTTTCAGGGGATTTTGCATTAGGATGAATATTTAGAATGTATAATGTAATCACAGGGACCTAGGAGCTAAATAAGGAGGTAAAAAGACATGTGGACACTTTTTACTACATAAAATTTAGCCCCCACTTTAATGTATGTATGATCTTCATTAAAGTACAGTCAAAGCACATCAAACACTAGAGTGAAGACACACCCTAAGTTTGGAAGAACCATTTCTAGCCCCCAAGATTAGGCAAACATAAGAAAACACTTGACAGTCATGCAAAAAACTGTGAATATAGTGAGGAAGCACACAATACACAGAGATGACAATAAGGAAGCACATAATACATGGAGAAGACATGAACATAGTCACACAATACACAAGGTATATATGAAGAGAAAACATTATTAAATAATTATATAACCCTAACTAGGTGATGGGGGAGCTCATTGCTATGTGCCACCATCAAAAGGACACAAAACACACAATGTGGGGGGAACTCATCACTACGTGCCACCACAAAAACATGCAAGACACACAAAAAACACATAAGACACACAAGGAATACAAACAAAATACACGAGCGCCATAGAGTATGTCGTTGACACACTATATGTCTTATACACAACAAACACAGGCAATGGGATGGAGCTCATTGCTACAATCCACCATATAAGACATGCCAAACACACCTGATGGTTGAGATATGCTACCACAACTGCCAAAGACATGCTTAAGGGTGATTAACTCAAGATCCAACCTCGCCTCCATTGAGGACTTCTAAAAGGATGTGCAACCACTCAAGGGAAGACACAATCCTGCCTTCCATAGAAGGGCCTCAAAATGCAACCCCACCTGCATCCATAGATGCCTTACATGTTGATAACTGAGAGGGGGGGTGAATCAATTATCTTAAATAACTTAACTTTCTGTTCTTCTTTAATAACTAGTGCAGCATCAAAATAAATAAGCATCCATAATCATGAAAGCAGAAACAAAGTCAATTCACATAACACAATGATTTTGACATGGAAAACCTTGTTAAGGGAAAAATCACGGGGTGACTAACCCAAGAATGTATTCTCTATTAGAAGAATAGAAATACAAAAATGGCACTTGCCAATTAGGGCTCACTGCCTGATCACACTGGTCACAAGAGGCTCACTGCCTACAAGAGACTCACTATCTACAAGGTATAATGAAAGTAACAAGATACTTGAACTGATAAGAAGCATCCATATATACTGAGGTTCAGTTTCGGTTAGGCTCAATACACTGATCGACTGCACTTCATTCTTCCTCTTCTTTGGTGCTGCTGTCCAGTCACATACTGGACCTGTATTACTGCTGCCACACTGCTCTTCTACTTTTCTTTGCACTTCACAACACAAAACTCTCACCTTCACATCTAAATCCATCTGGTATATATATCTGCACCAAGGATTTTATCAACTTCCTAGTCAGCATCCAAAATACTTAATATCTTCCCAAACTCTGGTCTGTTGGCTGAATTCTTGCTTATCAAGTGATGCGTATCAATGAGATGCTTATAAAAGTTATCAATCATGTCAAACAATCATGAATGATACCTCAAGAAACTTGATCACCATCAATATCTCATCTAGATTAAGGTCTGATGCTCTGCCGCTCAGGTTTTCCTCAGTCTACTCTGCCAAACAGGAACCCAACACTCAAGTGCTTATATCTTTTCACTCTTTCATCACCGGAGGCTCAATCTCTGGAATATATCAGTCATGATACTCCTCTTGACTTCCCCAAGTCTACACTTTACTTAGATACTTCCTCTGAGAGATCCAGACCTGACTATCGGACCTTGCTGCATGCTCTGTTCGTGCTTACCGGACCACAACACTTTTTCAATTTGACTTCCGGTAGAGACACACAATGTCCTGCGGATGTGTGGGAAGGACTTTGTTGCCATCAATGACAACACTCATGAAGCCACAATGTGTCTCTTGCCAACATTACGGTGATAAGGAAGCATGCGCACAAAGTATACAACCCCACATGCATCATGTAGATGCCTTACAGTGAAAAGGAGGTATACACAAAATAAAACAATGTACACGATCCCACCTGCATCCGCAAATGCCTTATGGTAAAAAGGAAAGATATAGAAACATGCTTTATCAAAAACATCTAAAATATCCAAGCATTTACCACAATTTATGTCCCCACCTTAAATTGGTTGAACCCACTTGCCGGTATCAAACACATTTAAGGTAAAGTTAAAAACACGCAAGGGAACAAGAGCTTTTGCAAAGCCCATGCCCCAAAGTGACATGTGCTAGCAATCATCGAATGTTCCCAACAATCACACACGTTAGTATCAAATTCTAATCATCAACAATATTCATGTATAGAAATAAGGTAACATACCACATAAACAAACCGAGGCTACACTTACGGGTTCATAACTGAGTATAGTCATTAGGTTATACTTCAGGTATCTCAGAACCGAGTGTAGCTACAAGGTGAGATACAAAACATTCCAAAGTGCCTAGAGGCAGATTTAGAGTATTGCAAAGGTTTATTACAAGAATTTCACATCACGATATACAACCAAATCACCATATGAGGTGATTCTACTAGTCAAGTGTCAGTAACATATTAACCCCACCTTCATATATGGACTAGGTCCATTTTATTCTTGTTGTAGGGACACACAATCCTTATGAGTATTTATTTGTTATCATCATCCACTGACTAGTAGAGCTACAGAAGAATGAAAAATGAAAAATGAGATAGGAGACCAAAGTGACTTAGGTTTACAACATGAGAAAATGCCCCCAAGACATTCTCCACAACGTTATGCTCACAAGGCACCACACACAACAATTACAATAAGAGAGGAGATTAAAAGGAGAAACAAATAGAAGAAGTATCACAACAGAGGTGGTCTACTTGTATCCTTAACCTTACAAGAGTATCAAGGGTCATCCAAGGAAACCTAAACAACATTTAACACAACATAGGAGAACACAACACAACACATAAGAGAAGGCAACCTATGAGAGCAACTCAAAGAGGTGCTACACCAAAGGTGGCTAAATGAGGGAGAAATACTTACCTGCTAGCCATTGTCCTTAATCACATCATCTTCTTCCTAGTATTGATCTTCATCTTTTTTTACCATCAAAAGTTCATGATTTTCCACATTCTTTGGCATTTCTAAAGAGAAAGTCGGTAAAAAAATGATTTTATGATTTTGTGATAGATAACTTTGCTCTTAAAGGTTTTCTCCTGATCCTTGTAAGAATGGTATAGGAGGAACCTCAAAAAAAATTCCATTTCCTTTCAATTGAGGTGGTGTTGGAGTACCTTGAATCCTGATCAATGGTTTGAAGTGAGGAGGTGCATTAGGTGCCTCATGCACAATGATTTTAGGTATTAGTACACTTATCCACTATCCCCTTAGTGGGTGGAATAAGTCTATTAATGATGATTGAATTAACTTTATTTTCACTTAGATTAATCTCAACATCCATCCCCAAAGGATTTAATTGGTGTAGAGGCACTAGGGTAGATAGAGGATTCTACAAATTGACAAGGTTTTCTTCACACTCTAAAACCAAATTCAAGGATCAACTTGCAAAAGTGGGAACAACAGTTAACATCTTTGAAACCATCATGGAAAGGTTGGTTTGACATGCCATGGGACCCATCCAGACCATTTGCAAAGGCTAAACAAACTTGGTTTTGGTACTTCCTTCTTTAGGCCACTAAACTCCTTGTAGCCCTTGAAACAGGAACAATCAGCAATAACTTTTGATACAGGCCTGCAAACTCAGATCTTAGACAATCCTAAGATACCCATTTGGATTCCCCATAACATATCCCAAATTGGGTATGGGTTGTTTTGGACAATATGTTCCAACCTATAACCCCTCCTAGTGGTCTAGAGCCCCAATTAGGTATGTTTTGTGAAGCAACCACCCTTTCAGAGACTCACAGAACTTTCTACACTAGTTAGACACCTCAATCACATGCCCAAACCAATAATTTTTTAGGTTTTGAACCCCTACAGTCGACTATTCCCTCAAATGCATCTATGGTTCTTCAATTGGCTTAATACATCAGTATATTAAGCCCTCCTCATCAAAATTCTACCTCCACCAACTCCATCTTCTCTACGAACATTCAATTCAATAAAAACATGAAAGAATACATCCATCCCACTGGTCTTGTGGCACTGAGAGATAGTGGTGTAGGAGTACATTGAACACTAAGACGGGGGGTGAATCAGTGTTGATAAAAAAATTTATCACCTTTGAAAAATTTAATGAACTTTGATTTCACAATCACCAAACTTTCAAATAGATATGAAAATATGCAGAACATAAAAAAAATATATTTTGACACAAAATATTACTGAGTGGAAAACCCTCCAGGGGTATAAAAACCACTCAAACTACCTCATTGGCTTAAATGAAAAACTTCAAGTATACAATTTGTCTCACTGACATATACAATTTTGCCTCACTGGCATATTGTCTTTTACCACAAGTCTCACTGACTTTCAATATCAAAAATTCAATGAACAAAACAAATCAGGGGGTTACCCTGTTTCAATCAATCTCAACACCTTATCTCTCCTATTCAAAATTTTTAACAAGTGTACATTTCCTGCAAACTAATGGAATCAAGTTTCGACTGACATCTTCACATTATCAGTACTTTCTTTGCAATAAGTATCATCTCCAAACATTTAATCAATCTGATCTTCAAAATTATATCATACCTCTGTAACTCAATCCTTAAAAAAAAAACTATTCATTTCATATCTACAATTTGATATTACTTCCCTTCAATTTTGATATGCTTCCTCTCTACAATACTGAACTGATATCATCCTTCTCTAAAAAAACATATATTATCCTTCTCTGAACACCAAACTCTTCATCCTTCACTTCACCATTTCACACAAAAAACTTAACAATTCTTATCTTCAAGAAATGTTTTTATATCACACAAACCATATATATTTATTTCTATTTTCTAACTCTCGAGCCACATGTATTCACAAATAAAAAACTTATCAACTTTCTATCTTCCACACTTTCTATCTTCAAACCTTTCTAACTTCATGGACTCTTCAACTTTGGTGTAAAAAATAGAAACATGCATGATTTGCAGCTTTTGTAGCACAGAGCATGTCAAATTAAATGACGTGGCATGACCGTTGCTCTCCTTTGTCTTTTTAAATCTTATCCACACGATTAATGCTTCGCGCCACCTTCCCTTTTAAACTTTGCCATTTGATACACATTTGCCGCTCGATCCACTTTGTTAACCTGCGATGACCTGTTGACTAGGTATGAAGGGGCCAATTCTCAAATGACTTGAAACCCTTAAAAAATGACTTAAGTTATATGCAACCTTTTAAACCGGTCAACACCCAAATAGACATAAAGTGTATGACGTTTAATTAAGGGCTCTTAGAATATGATTTATGATCTTCTATTTAGAGTTTTGTGAGCTCATACTTGACTTATTTTTGTTGAGCAAGAATATTTGCCCTCACATAAATCTACGAAGAATAACTATGCAACTGATAAAAAGAACATATGACAACAGATTTCAAACATAAATCTTCTGCACAAGTATACTCTCTGCAAGCCTTTCACTATACATCTCATGACATGAAGATTTGTTTTGCACACATATTCAATCCTGTGTCTGAGATTACTATAACAAAGATCATTAATGAAGACCACTCTGATTTTCCTGAATAACACAATGATAGCATGAAGCAAGATTCCACTGTCATGATGCCAATTAGGTGATACATATTAACCCTTGTCATGTGATACAAGCTCTTAACCATAAAACCAAGAAACTTTGCCCTGATTCAACACTTGATACAATGAAGATCAAATGTCATTGAAGACTATGCCACTGTGATTCACTGAAATGACTAAGCCACTGCAACTTCACAAAACTATGTCACTGAAAAATCTGAGAGATCACCACCATGTTAACCCATGTCATTGAAAGATCTGAGAGATCACCACCATGATCATCAACATTTTGACATCAATGTAAAGACAACAACAACCAAGATAGAAGCACTACAAAACTCCCCCTTTGTCTTTGACATTGATGGCAAAACCATGACACACTTCTCCCCCTTTTTGACATAAAATGTTAAAGGAAAAAAAAATGTACCATAACCAATAAAGTCCTGTTCTCTTAAATGCAATCCTCTGTCATCTAAAAGTAACCTCTGTCAAAAACATACTGCACTTTACAATAAACAAATGCACAATACTATAACACTGTCAACCACAAATGAAATGTCCCGTACACTTATCCTTTTTACAAATATGTACAAAAACTATATACAAACTATGTACAAATGTCATGATAAGATTCAAATGAGATTCAGGACATCAAAAAGGTATAGAAGAGTACTCCCCCTGAATCCAATATCCTTGTAGCTTATTGAAGAGGGATAAAAGATAGAACTCCTAATCTCTGTCTCAGAGATTCAAATATCTCCTTAGGCAAAGGTTTTGTGAAGATATCAGCCAATTGATCATTTGTATGCACATATTCCAAAGTAACTTCATTTTCAATCACCTTCTCCCTTAGAAAATGATATCTAATAGCAATGTGCTTAGTTCTAGAATGCATTATAGGATTCTTTGACATATTGATAGAACTAGTGTTATCACAAAGAATAGATATAGGCTTTTTTACCTCTACCTTGATATCAAGAAGTGATTGTACCATTCAAAGTACTTGTGTACAACATGAAGAAGCAACAATATACTCAGCTTCAGCTGTAGATAGAGAAACACAATCTTGTTTCTTACTATGCCATGCAACCAATCTACCACCCAGAAAGAAACTGCCCCACTTGTACTTTTTTTGTCATTAGGACAACTAGCCCAATCTGCATCTGTATAGGCAAGAAGTGTAAAATCATTATGTCTAGGATACCATAAACCAAAATCAAGTGTATCCTTAACATATCTAAAGATTCTCTTAACAGCATTCAAATGTGATTGTTTAGGACAAGCTTGAAATCTTGCAACCAAACAAATAGCCTGCATAATATCAGGCCTAGAAGCAGTGAGATATAAAAGGCTACCAATCATAGATCTATACAAAGATTGTTCTACTTCAGGTGATTCATCATATTTACTTAGCTTATGCCCTATTTCCATAGGAGTACCCAAAGGTTTGCAATCATCCACTTGAAACCTCTTCAACATCTCTTTGACATACTTATTTTGTGAGATAAATATTCCCTTTTCAAGCTGAGATATCTGAAGACCAAGAAAGAAAGACAACTCTCCCAACATAGACATTTCAAATTCTGATTTTATGATGTTAGGAAATGAATGACTCATATCATCATTGTTACTACCAAAAATGATATCATCAACATAAATTTCAACAACCAGAATATCCTCACCTTTGATTAAGTAGTACAAATTACTGTCCACACCTCCTTTTGTGAATCCTTGTTCTTGTAAAAACTTATCCAGTCTATAATACCAAGCCCTTGGAGCTTGCTTTAACCCATATAAGGCCTTTTTCAACCTATATACGTGATCTGATTTATCTTTATTCACAAAGCCTTCTGGTTGCTCCATGTAAACCTCTTCTTCAAGATCACCATTTAGAAAGGCTGATTTGACATCCATTTGGTATACCTTGAAATTTTTATAAATTGAAAAAGCTAAAAACATCCTTATAGCTTCTAATCTAGCAACAGGTACAAAAGTCTCATCAAAGTCAATTCCTTCAATTTGTGAATACCCTTTGCAAACCAATCTAGCTTTGTTTCTAACAACTTTACCTTTGTCATCAAGCTTATTCCTAAATACCCATTTTGATCCAATGACATTCTTACCTTCTGGTCTTGGCACAATTTCCCATGTTTTGTTCTTTTCTATTTGACTTAACTCCTCTTCCATGGCCTTAATCTAGGCTTCATCTTTGCTAGCCTCAACATAACTCTTTGGTTCCATTTCTAATATCAAACACACATGTGCTTGATTATGCACAGCCGCAAGCTTTCTTCTTGTTAACACACCACTATCCTTGTCTCCAATGATCAACTCATGAGGATGATCTCTTTGATATGTCTTTGAAGGAGTCTTTGTCTTAATTTCAACTGATTTTTAAGAAGCTTCTTCCTCTACCTGAATTTCTTCTTCCTTTTGTGAATGATGATCATCTTCCTTGTCATAAATCAGCTGCATACAAGGCTACAAATTCTCATCCACCTTAACATTAGTACTTTCAATTATTCTTTTGAGTCTTTTGTTAAAACATTTATATGCTTTGCTATGTGTAGAATAACCCAGAATAACTCAAGGTATCATTATCTTTCTTGATGTAACACTTACTTCTAAAAATTTTAAAATAACCAACATTAGCTGACTTACCATACCAAAGTTCATAAGGAGTATAATTTGACTTTACCCTTAATTGAACTCTATTTAAAGTATACACAGCTATATGAACAACTTCTCTCTAATAGATGTTAGGCAGATTTGCATCATGTAGTAAGGTTCTTGCCATTTCTTTTATAGTCCTGTTCTTTCTTTCAGCTACTCCATTCTGTTGTGGAGTTCTAGGAGTTGAAAATTGCCTTCTTATCCCATGTTTTTCACAATACTCCTCAAATTCCTTTGAAGTATATTCTCCTCCATTGTCTGACCTTAGACATTTTATCTTGAAATCAGATTCCTTTTCAACCATCTTCTTGAAGATTTTGAATCTATCAAAAGCTTCTAATTTATGTCTTAAAAAAGTTACCCATGTCATCCTTGAAAAATCATCAATGAAAAGCATAAAATATTTTTCACCTCCTAATGCTTTAGTCCTTGTAGGACCATACAAATCTAAATGCACAAGCTACAGAGGTTTTAAAGTGAAATACTCCTTAGGTTTGAAACTAACCTTGGTTTGCTTACCCAGCTGACACTCTTTGCATGTAGTATTGCTTGGTTTTGAAATATGAGGCATGTTTCTTACATTGTAATTCCTGCTGATTCTCACAAGATTGTCAAAATTCACATGACCAAGTCTTCTATGCCACAACTAGCTTTCTTCAATTTGACCCATGAAACAAATATGGCTATTAACACTTTTAGTTTCAGATTTATGAAGATTGTAGATGTTACCACTAGTCCTTAGATCTTCTGCAATAACTTTACCTGATTTCTTTTTGATCTCACATCCATGTGCATCAAAAACAACATTAAATCTATTATCACATATTTGACTAACACTTAACAAGTTATGCTTCGGCCCTTCAACAAAATACACATCATGTAGTGGTGTTTCATCATCAAGAAGAATTGTACCTTTACCTTTGATCATGATGCAATCATTATTCACAAACATAACAGATCCTTCATCAATGTCTTCAAATTTAACAAACTTATCTTTGTCTCATGTCATGTGATTAGAACAACCACTATCAATCACCCACTATTCCTTCTTTTTGGCATGAAAAGCAGCTTGTGCAATCATGACATCAAAGCTCTTATTGATCACCTTAGCTTTCCAAACAAGCAACTTCTTATTAGGACTTAAAGAAGACAATCCTGAAATGGTATTCCTTGTAGTTTGTTGCATTTGCAAAGAAGGTCTACAAAATTTGGCAATATGCCCAAAATTTTTACAATTGTGACACTTTAAACTTCTTAAAAACATGAATGGGTTTCTTGGAAATAAAGGCATTCCTCTTCTGACTCCAAATCTACATTCACTGGCTTTATGTCCAAACCTGTTGCAACAAAAACAATATCCAGTAAAATGAGCATTATACCTGAAAGTTTCATTCCTTTTGTAGTTTGTTGTCCTTATGATTGATTTATCATTTGCATTAGCCTTTTGAGAACTTTGTCCCTCTTCAAATCCAAGATCTGATTTATCTTTGAATCCTTTTTGTCTGTCAATAAGATCATCAAGTTTATCACTACTTCTACACATATCAAGTCTTCTCAGATCCACAATTTCAGCTTCAAGTGTATGACACTCCTTGTCCTTGTTATTCAACTCTTTACTCTTAACATCAATAATTCTCTTACTTTCTTCAAGAGACAATTTTAGATCAGTAATCTACTTCTCATAATCAGTTAATTTATTATTCATGATTTCATTATCCTTTTGAAATTGACTTCTTTGTGCAATGATTTCCTTTTTAAGCTTCATGACTTGACTTAATGCACACTTCAATTCTCCTTCAAAATCAATAACAACTTCACAATTATTTGATTGTTCTTCACATTTTTCATTTTGCACTTCATTTAGAACAACCATAAACAAAGTCTTTGCATCTTCTTCAAGAAAATCATCTGAATCACTTTCAGTCACATTAGCATTTTCAATAAACAAACTTCTTTTCTTTCTGAAATTGTTTTTCCTTCTAGAAACAAACTATTTCTTTTTGAATTGCTTCTTGTTTTCATCTTCATCACTGTCTAAGTCATTGTAAGGACACTTAGCTGCATAGTGTCCAATCTTTCCACACTCAAAACATTTGAATGGAAGCTTACCTTTGTACATGCCAACAGATCTTTTTTTTAATTTGCTTGCAAGGGATATTTCTTGATCTTCATCCAACTCCTCTGATTTAGAAATCTCTTTCTCCTTTTTGACTGATTTGAAAGTAGCTTCTTTGCTTGAAGGTGTATCATTACTGATTCTCATCTCATAAGCTGTGAATGTGCCATGAATTTCATCAAAGGTTACTTTGCTTAAATCTCTTTCCTCAACTACAGACACTTTGGACTCATATTTTGAATTTAAATTCCTTAAGACTTTTGTAACAACTGTCTTTTCTTCCAAAGTATCACCCAATCCTCTTATAGCATTTACAATTTCTTGAACTCTTAGAAGATATTCTGCAACTTTCTCATCATCACTCATCTTGAGACTTTTAAATTTGGCCCTATAGGATTGTAATTTTGCTTCTTTGATTTTATCATCTCCTTGATAAATATTGGACAACTTGTCCCAAATTGCCTTAGTTGTCTTACACTCCATGATTTTGACAAGTATATCATTGGTTAAGCCACAACATATTGCATTTTTAGCCTTAGCATTATTTTCAAATGCCCTTTTCTCATCTGCTGTTACAGGAGGATTTGTAGCAGTACATGCAGTTTCAATGGCAGCATACACATCATACCCCAAAGATGACAAATATGACTCCATCCTGAACTTCCAAAATGCATAGTTAGACCCATCAAACATAGGTGCTTTGTAGTTTGAATAACCTTCTTGACTTGCCATGACAAGTACTCCAAATATATGATCTACCCAAGCTGATTAAGCCTTTACAGGGACCCAAGCTTTGATACCAATTGTAGGAGTACACTCAACACTGAGAGGGGGGGTGAATCAGTGTTGATAAAAATTTTTATCACATTTGAAAAGTTTAATGAACTTTGATTTCACAATCACCAAATTTTCAAACAGATATGAAAATATGCAGAACATCAAAACAAAAGATTTTGACACAAAATATTACCAAGTGGAAAACCCTCTAGGGGTATAAAAACCACTCAAACTGCCTCACTAGCTTAAATGAAAAACTTCAGGTTTACAATTTGTCTCATTGACATATACAATTTTACCTCACTGACTTTCAATATCAAAAATTCAATGAACAAAACAAATCAGGGGATTTCCCTGTTTCAATCAATCTCAACACCTTATCTCTCCTATTCAAAAATTTTAACAAGTGTACATTTCCTGCAAACTAATGGAATCAAGTTTCAACTGACATCTTCACATTATCAATACTTTGTTTGCAATAAGTATTATCTCCAAACATTTAATCAATCTGATCTTCAAAATTATATCATACCTCTGTAACTCAATCCTTAAAAAAAAAACTATTCATTTCATATCTACAATTTGATATTACTTCCCTTCAATTTTGATATGCTTCCTCTCTACAATACTGAATTGATATCATCCTTCTCTTAAAAAACATATATTATCCTTCTCTGAACACCAAACTCTCCATCCTTCACTTCACCATTTCACACAAAAAACTTAACAGTTCTTATCTTCAAGAAATGTTTTTATATCACACAAACCATATATATTTATTTCTATTTTCTAACTCTCGAGCCACATGTATTCACAAATAAAAAACTTATCAACTTTCTATCTTCCACACTTTCTATCTTCAAACCTTTCTAACTTCATGGACTCTTCAACTTCGGTGTAAAAAATAGAAACATGCATGATTTGTGGCTTTTGTAGCACAGAGCACATCAAATTAAATGATGTGGCATGACCGTTGCTCTCCTTTGTATTTTTAAATCTTATCCACATGATCAATTCTTCGCGCCACCTTCCCATTTAAACTCTACCATTCGATACACATTTGCCGCTCGATACACTTTGGTAACCTGCGATGACCTATTAACTAGGTATGAAGGGGCTGGTTCTCAAATGACTTGAAACCCTTAAAAAATGACTTAAGTTATATGCAACCTTTTAAACCGGTCAACACCCAAATAGACATAAAGTGTATGACGTTTAATTAAGGGCTCTTAGAATATGATTTATGATCTTCTACTTGGAGTTTTGTGAGCTCATACTTGACTTATTTTTGTTGAGCAAGAATATTTTGCCCTCACATAAATCTGTGAAGAATAACTATGCAATTGATAAAAAGAACATATGAAAACAAATTTCAAACATAAATCTTCTGCACAAGTATACTCTCTGCAAGCCTTTCACTATACATCTCATGACATGAAGATTTGTTTTGCACACATATTCAATCCTGTGTCTGAGATTACTATAACAAAGATCATTAATGAAGACCACTCTGATTTTCCTAAATAACACAATGATAGCATGAAGAAAGATTCCACTGTCATGATGCCAATTAGGTGATACATATTAACCCTTGTCATGTGATACAAGCTCTTAACCATAAAACCAAGAAACTTTGCCCTGAGTCAACACTTGATACAATGAAGATCAAATGTCATTGAAGACTATGCCATTGTGATTCGCTCAAATGACTAAGCCCCTGTAACTTCACTGAAATGACTAAGCCACTACAACTTCACAAAACTATGTCACTGAAAAATCTGAGAGATCACCACCATGTTAACCCATGTCACTGAAAGATCTGAGAGATCACCACCATGATCATCAACATTTTGACATCAATGTAAAGACAACAACACCCAAGATAGAAGCACTACAAGTGGGATGGTCAATGATCCATTATTATAACAAAACCCTAGGTTAGGGTTTAATAAAATAGTTTTTAGAAAAAACCTTATATCTCCTACAATAGAGATGTCAAAGCACCAAGCCTACTTCAAATGAAAGACAACTCCATGCTCTAACCAATTAGATCATGAGAAAGTCGAAACAATTCTGTACCTTTGCAAAGTACGGCCTGTAGCAACGTTGGAGTTCAAAAAAATAGAGTTTCAGTGAACAGTCCAAGGAAAGTGGATATAAATTGCTTCTTGGATGGTGTCAAGGCCTCAAAGTGGATTCAATTGAAATCTAGTCCATTATACTACTCATCCCACACACTTGGAGATCATGACAATTCCGTACATGCAGATGGTACAGACTATTTTGCCAGAAAATGTAGAAAAAGACAACAAATAATAGAGAATTGATTATCTATTATTTGAAAACTCCTTTTAGACTTGCCTCTAATTCATGAGGGTTTTGTTTTAACAAGTTTACAACATTCTCCATCAATTTGGGGTCAATTGGCAACAAGAAACCACCCTCAAACTTTTCAAAAATGTCATCTAGTCATGGTGTTTACAACATGTATTAGGAGAAGATATAGACAAACTACTACCTCAAACCCCTCTAGAATCATATGTTATGCCACAATTTTTCTTTCTAGGATGAAGACAAGATGCCTTTCCATGTTTGACACTCATGGAGGATTGATCCATTTGGACTTGACTACCTATATCAACTACTTGGCATCAAGGCCTTACAAGTGGCTTCAATATAATCTCAAATGGTCATAAGACCTTATTACATCCTTCAAATGGTCTTCAAGACCTTATTGACATTACAAGCAATATGAACAACATGAAGACAAAACATAAATCCTTATGGTCTCCTTGGTGCTCCTGCACCATTAATGTGAGAGACCTTTCTTCATCCACCAATGCTTCATCTTTTGAAGGGAGAGCATTGGAACTAAGGGAAGGTAAAGTGTTGTTAAGAGAATTGTTGATGATTGTATCTTTAGTGATGTCCAAGAGGTTTGAATATGCAACCAAAGGAGAACTATCCATTGTCTTCACATCTTTAGAGATTTCCAAGGTACATGGACATTCAACCAAAGGAGGAAGATCAAGGGTCTTCACTTCCTTAGTGATATCCAATGTACTTGAACATTTGATCAAAGGAAAGAGATCCATATGATGAGCCATAGAAGCCTCATGTATTACATTATTAATAAAATATTTAAGATTATTAGATGAACGCCCATTATCTATTCATAGATGATCCTTCATAAGAGGAGGTTCTTCATTCACTAATGCTTCATCCTTTGAGGGGAGAGTATTAGAATGAAGTGAGGGTATGGTGATGTTCAGAGATGTGTCAATGATTTCATCCTCTTGTGCTAAAATGTCCTCATAAGTGGGAACACTTTTGGAAGAGGGATCCAAATCATGGGGTGAAATAGGCAAAGCTAGGTCACCATCACATGTATTAGAGAGTAGATCCATGGAATTATGATGACTTGTAGTAGAAGTAAAAGAAGAACCACCATGATCATCTTTCTCATGACTATTAATGGAGATGAACTCAGTGAGATCTTCTTATATCAAAGGATATACACCCATGAGAGTTTTGAAGCTATCAAAATTAGATATATAACAAAGGATTTCATATATGGAACACATAGATACATCAATATCATACATGGATGCTATGTGATATAAAACATGAGTATGCATATTAGTGAATTTTGTGAAAGTTTCAAAGTCTATAATGTATGCAAACAAAGATTCTAAAGATGAATAACAAGAAGCATCCACAATGAAATGAGAATGTGATATGGAACAACAATTTATAATTAGATTTATACATTAATCGAGTATCACCAATATGAGAGACTTTTGTACACCAAGACACTAGTTTGAGGAAACTGGGTTTTTGAAGCTTTTTGCAAAGATAAAAAACACACTAGTGTCACTACAAAAAAAGTGATCCCAATGTTAAAGTGCTACACACAAAGGCAAATATAGATCTCCTTAAGATGTATTGCCAAATGTGAAACAGAAGTTATATTCTTATGTTGAAATACACAATGTGTAATTACAAAACTATGAATTTTCAAACCAATGATATGAAATGATGCAAGATTTTTAAATGATTAATGAAAAATATGCTATAAATCAATGCAAGATTTGATTTGAACAATCATAAAGATGCAAATGCTTGAAACTATGGGTTCACTAGAATGTTATGTATGAAAAAGATGAATGATGAAGACTAGCATGCACACTAGATCAAACCCTCTTCCAAAATAACATTCAAGGACAAAACCGAACCAAATCACTACCAAATGGAGTTGGACATAGCTACAGATTTTGTACTTAGGAGTGCTATGGAAAGATTGGATTTAATCAAGCCTTTTATCAAACCCTAGGTCAATTAATGCACTAAACCCTAGATTTGCAAAGATCTAATTATAACAAGAGATGTATAGTAGATAATTGGAAACTAACTTCACAAGAGTGATTAGGAAGATATCAAAACTTATGTATCAGAACCTAGAATTGTTGAACTTGTGTTGTAAATGGTGTCAATAGTGTGAGGTTCAAGAGTGTTGTCTATAGTGCTATAATGAAGAAGGCTAAAAATAAAGTAAAGTATAGGTAATGTCAAAGGAAGCCTGTGGAAATATGATCAAAGAAGAAGATAAAGAACATGGATAAGGGAAGTTATGATGAGAAAGGGAAGATGATGGATATCATAGACTATATACACAGTTGTACCCTATCTCCTAGAGTTCATAGACAAAGATTGTGCTAACATGAGGATTTTTAGTTTGAGAAAATAGTTTGTTGTTGTTATATGAAGTTGAGAATGAAGTCTCTGATGTAGTAAATATTGAATTCATTATTTCTTGAGGAAAAAAATTGTTTTATTTTTGAAAGAATGATTCAAGTTGTCCAAGGCACTAGAGTTTGCACAGAATAAGCTTGGGAGAATGCTCCACATTCCTCCACATTTGATGGTATGGCCATGTGGTTTGGAGTTTATCAAATACATATGTTAAGGTTGTATATTCTTGATTTTAGAGCTTAAAGATTAATGCAGAAGGTTTTAGAGCTCGCATAGTGAAGACAGTTGTTCAGAGTTGTTGCAGTCAAGATGTGTCTGTGAAATGCTCCGTATTTCTCCGTTATTGAAGTTGAGGTCCTACGATTTGATGGTTGATCATTTATATATGAGAAGATGATAATATTCAAGTTTTAGTTACTAAGGTGTGCCACAAAGGTTTTCTGGGGTCAGCAGAACAAAGACACATCTTGTTGTTGACTAGGGTTGCCTAGAGGAGAAAGTAGAAGCCATCACATTTCACCGCAGTTTATCTTTTGGATTTGATGTTTGAAGGATGAGTTTAGATATTTAGTTGGATGATTCAATTTAGGTTTCAGGTGCTGGAGTGCACTACAAGTTGGTTTTTCAATGCTCTATCTCAAGACTATGTCCAATGTTTGTTTGTGATACCATGCTCAGTTTTTGTTTGTTTGCACTAGAAAGAAGACATATATTTTAGAAGAAGGATTGGTTGAGAAGGTTTGTGAAAGTCTTATATTGATTGTGTGATGATCTACATGATGTTAATTGATGCCTCTGGTACTACTTTTGGTGTAGAGCTATTATGTGGAAGAATAAGTGTTTGTTGGGCCAAGTTCACTTGTTTTTGATGTTCCTACCAAATGATTTGAAGTGTGCGTCTACTTGGAAGAATGTACTAATGAAGAATAGGTCTTGGTTATCACTTGGCTTGAACCAAATTGGTTTTCTACATCTTTTGTATGCCGACTTGGTGTGGCCTTGCACATTTCGTGACTACTCATTTCATCTTGGCCGACATGGGAGAAGGATTTGGAATTTGTGGAAGGTATAAATGAAAGATCTTGTTTTTTGAGGAAGGTATGAGTGTGTGCAAGGATGGGAGAATAGATGTGAGTATCTTTGTGAAGGTGTGTTGGAGGTAGTAGTGTTCTCTATGCAGAGAAAGTTAAGTTTTGTGACAACGTGAAGTGTATGGATGATGTAGAGGTGTTTTGTTCAGTAAGATCTATTGAATGTAACATCTAGAGGTTGTAGCTGAAAGGAAGCAAGGTAAGCAGAAACAACTTCCCACACCAATATAATGAGGGGAAGTAGTGCAAATTTTTCTTAGTTCTTTTTAGTTACAGTTAAGATATACATTAACAGAGAGATTAACACACATTCACAAGACAATATAAATGCAATGACACAAGATATACGTGGGGAAAACCCTTTCGGGTGAAAAACCCCACACTCCAAAACTTGCACAATGTATTATCAAATCTGAATAGGATTACAATACACTTGCAATGCAAGTTCTTCTAGGAGTTGTCACAATGTCAAATCTAGAGTAATTCTGATAGCATTTATGTACCCACAAAAATGAATCATACATCTTCAACTCCAAAAACCTGTATATAAAGAGAAGTAGTATGAATGGAGGTAGCTTCTAGAGCAAGTCACACAAGGAACTCGTCCAAATCCATGTATCCCAATTTCCAAGGCCATAAAACATGCGTATGACACTTGTAAGAGATTCTCTTTCATCCTTACAACCCCCCAACTTTGGCGCGCCAAATTTTCCCAATTAAGGTTTGACAGATGCTCTTACAATGTCATAAAATCTGTCATATATGACAACTCTTAAAGCTGTAAGAGAATCTGTCATAACTAACTATTAATAGCAGATTCTCTTACAACCTTGTCATAGTCAAACTTGGACGCCTACTTCCTCCATGCAAGATGCTTTCTAACACTTGTATTCACCTATCATAGGATCTTCTATTTCTACCTCTTACATGTCATAGGAATTTGTCATAACTATTATGCGTCATAAACCTCTTACAACACCTGAAATATGCCGACACATAACAAAAGTCTTCTACCACAAAGTGGAATACCTATCTCCTCATATGAGGACAAAAAATACACTTAGTCACCTTCCATGTAGTGTGACACATCACCGTGCCAACTCCCACAAAGTGACAAAATTAAATTTGCATACAAAATACAATAATAGGCAAAAATTAAATATAATTAAATAATAAATGCTAGGAACTTGTAAAGGTTGAGACACCTTAATTCCCAATAGTAGGCTCATTCTATAAGTGTTATTGAATTGTACTTTAGGGAGTTGCAGCTTTTGGGTTGTAGCCCATAAATAATATTGTAATATTGTTTTTTCATTTGTGAGGCTGGATTTGGACAGTAGATCCAAGTAGCTTGCTCACCATTGTTTCTCCCTTCTTAGGTTTTCCATGTAAATCTGGTGTTGTGGTTGTGTGCTTATGTGTTGAACTTTAATTAGTTTAATTTGCCAATCTTCTGGTTAAAGCAGTTAGAAGTTTGATTGACAATGTTAAATTGGAATAAGTTTTGATATATACTTATTTACCCCCCTCTTAGTATATCCTTGTGTTCTAACAATTGGTATCAGAGCAAGGTTCCTTGGTGCAGCCTAACAGCTAAAAGTAGATCTTGGAATGGAACACGTGGCTTAGAAGGAGTCCTCTTCTAAAGATTTGATGTTTGATGGAAATAACTATGACTTCTAGACTGTAAGGATGGAAGCCTATCTTACCTCACTAGGGTATGATGTTTGGAGGGTGATTGAGACTAATTATGTTGAACCTAGTCATGGCATTACATACTCATATGTGAATAAGGCCCATGAGAATAATGCCAAGGCCAAGAATGCAATCTTAACTGGTTTGAGCAGTTCAGAGTTAGTCAAGGTTGTGTGGTGCAAGACAAAAAAGGAGATATGGGAGAAGATCAAAGGTCTCTATGAAGTAGATGACACCATAAAGGAAGCCAAACTACAATCCTATAAAATAGTATTTAAAAATCTAAGGATGAAAGAAGAAGAGAACATAGATGGCTACTTACACTAGGTAAACAAAGTAGTGAATGAAATCAGAAGTATGGGTGAAGACATAGCTAAATATTTGGTTGTAAAGAAAGTTTTGAGATCTCTCCCTCACAGATTTAATTCAAAAGCTTTTGCAATATAAGAAGCCAAAGACTTGAAGAAACTCACCATGGTAGAGCTGTTTGGATCCCTCATTGCCTATGAAATGAGAAACAAAGTCATAGGTCCATGTCAAAAAGAATCTGCTTTCAATGCTGTGAAGAATGAAGTAGCATCTGATATAAGCAATAAAGCTAAGGAAGAAGAAGCAAATTTTGTAAGAAAGCTAAAAAGAGGATTAGGTAAATATAAAGGTAAGCTACCTTTCAAATGTTTAAAATGTGGTAGAATCAGTCACTATGCCTCTAAATGTCCTTTTGGAGAAAGTGAAAGTAGTAGCAAGGGGTTCAAGAGAAACAATTTTTAGAGGAACCTTCTTTCAAAAGAAGACTACAACTCCGGAGAAGAAGTAGATCACTACTCATTTGATGAAGATAGAGGAGAATCTCTATTCATGGCCATGGTGATCTCAGATGGTTTAGACAAGGCTATAGATGAAGAAGAATATAAAGTTGACTTTGAAGGTGAACTCGTTTCTTCTCTTGAAGACTTGGATTGTGCAAGAAAGGAGAATCAAGAACAAAGAGCTCTAATTGAAGCCAAGACAAAATAATGCATAAAGCTTGAGAAAGAAATTTAGTTACTCAAAAAGGAGTTGAAGAAGGCAAAGCCTAGAAGTCCGGATGATACAAAGTGAACAGATCTCATCTTGCCTCAAGGAAGATCTCTTCATGCAAGACAATTCTCCATAAATAGGTTCAATCATGTTTTCTTTGGTCATTGTTTTATCTATAATGAATTTGGTCATAAGGCTATGGATTGCAAGTTTGAAATAAATAGAAGAAATCTTGTAATTAGAAGTTCTCTTACTTATTTTGTGGATGCCAATGTGGTATGTCAAATTTGCAGCAAGTTTGGATACATAGCAAGGTATTTTAGGAATGGTCTTGAAAATTTAGAATCTCAAATAACTAATGTCACTAAGAAAGACAAGGAGAATGACAATGGAGTTGAGAACTCAATGATTGTATAAACAACATTTCATGCTCAAGGACAAACCAATCTCTGGGTGATAGACAGTGGATGTACAAATCACATGACAAGTGATAAGAGCAAGTTTATCAATCTTGGCAAGTGGAATGGTGGATTGGTTAGGTTTGGAGATAACTCTTCTACAAAGATCACTGGAAAAGGTACTATAAGCATTGATGGAAAGTCTCAGACACGTGTTGTTCTTTATATAGAAGGTCTCAAGAATAATCTTCTCAGTGTAAGTCAAATGTGCAGCAAAGGATATAATCTCACATTTCGTGATCAAGGGTGTGAAATTAGAAGAGAAAAATCTAGAAAATTGGTGACAAAAGGCAACTTGTATAATCTGAAAGGGGTTAATGAGAGGACTTATCTGTTAGGACAAACAAATGAATGTTGGATGTGGTATAAGAGATTGGGGCACATAAAATTTGACAATCTGGTGAAGATCATTCCATGAAAGTAGTAAGGGACATGCCAAAGGTCATCGAGCCTTCAAGCACAATATGCAAGGAATGTCATATTGCGAAGCATACAAGGACAACTTTCAAGTCCAAGGAATATCCTACTACAAGGCCCTTGGAGCTGGTTCATATAGACTTGTGCAGACCAACTAGGACAAAAAGCCTACAAGATGAGAGGTATTTCATGTTTCTCATTGATGATTTCTCTAGAATGACACGGGTTACATTTTTGAAAGAAAAATTAGAATCTTTTAGTAGATTCAAGATCTTAAAATATATGGTTAAAAATGAAATGAATGCTAGAATTAAGTGCTTAAGATTTGATAGAGGTGGTGATTTCACTTCAAATGAGTTTGTAGAGTTTTATCAAGAACATGGGATCAAAAGGCACTATGCAACTACTAGAACCCCTTAGCAGAATGGTGTTGTAGAGAGAAAGAATAGGACTATCCAGAGATGGCTAGGACAATGTTGAGTGAAGATAAACTACATAATATATACTGGAAAGAAGAAATTCATACTTCAATCTATATTCTCAATAGGGGACAACTAAGAAAGCACAACACCAAGATACCTTATGGGATTTGGAATGGAAGACCTGCAACAGTCAAGCATTTTAGATTTTTTGGAAGCATTTGCTACATCAGAAGAGATGAAGAAGGTCTGGGAAAGTTTGACTCAAGAGCCGATGAAGGTATTTTCCTTGGGTACTCAACTACTAGCAAAGATTACAAATGTTACAATAAAAGACTAAGAAAGATAGTTGAGAGTGTAAATGTAAGAGTGGATGAAGAATCAAGTCAAAATTTAGTTGTGCAAGAGGTCTATTGGTTAGATGAACTTGCCTGCACAGAGGAAGTTGTAGAAGTCGAAGAAAAGGAAGAAACTCTAGAGAAGATTGCTAAGACTCCAGCCAAGTATGTTCAGAAAAATCATTCCGAAGATCAAATCATTGGAGACAACAATGAAGGAGTTTAGACAAGAAGAAGATTTGCAAGAACAAATGAACAAGTAAAATTTGCTTTACTGTCAAGAATAGAACCTAAAAAATTTAATGAGGCTAGCAAAGATGAAGGAATGATACAATCCATGGAAGAAGAACTGAACTAGATAGAAAAGAATCAGACTTGGGAGTTAGTACCAAGGCATGTAGACAAGAATGTAATAGGAACAAAATGGGTTTTCAGGAACAAGTTGGATGAAGATGGAGAAGTGGTTAGGAACAAAGCAAGGTTGGTTTGCAAAGAATATTCACAAGTTGAAGGTGTTGACTATGAGGAGACATTTACTCCAGTGGCAATAATGAAAGCAATCAGAATGGTTCTTGCTTTTGTAGTACATAAGGGATTCAAGGTATATCAGAAGACCCAAGCATGGTGTGTAGACTCAAGAAGGCTTTGTATGGTATCAAACAAGCCCCTAGGGCTTGGTATGCAAGGTTTGACAAGTACTTACTCCAGTAAGGTTTCAAGAAAGGAGAGATGCAAAAAGAGTTTGAAATGTCTATGTTAGGAGAGCTATCATTCTTTCTTGGACTTCAAATTTCTCAATCAAATGATAGCATCTTTATCCCTCAAGCAAAGTATGTTCAGGAAATGTTGAAGAAATTTGGAATGGAAGATTGTAAACCTGTGAGTACCCCTATGGAAACTGGTTTCCACTTGAGTAAAGATGATGAGTCACCTGAAGCTAATCAGACTCAGTACAAGTCTATGATTGGGGGCCTACTATACCTAACAGAATCAAGGTATGACATTATGCAAGATGTGTTTTTGGTTGCAAGGTTTCAAGCCGATCCTAAGGAAACACATGTGAAGGTAGTCAAGAGAATATTTAGATACTTGAAGAGCACTTTGGAACATGGATTGTGGTATCAAAAGGGTAATGACTTTTCCCTGAGTGCTTATACTAATGCAGATTGGGCTAGCAATGTTGATGATAGAAGTACCGGTGGAGTAGCTTTCTTTTTGGGAGATAGATTGGTCTCATGGATTAGAAAGAAGAAGTATTCAGTGTCCTTATCAATTGTAGAGGAATAATATATTGCAGCAGCTACTTGCTGCACCCAAGTGTTGTGGATGAAGAAAACTTTGAAGGATATCAAGGTTGTATATGATGAACCTATTCCCATTCTTTGCGATAATACAAGTGCCATCAATATTTCAAAGAATCTAGTGATGCATTCTAGAACCAAGAACATATCTATCAGGTATCACTTTTTGAGAGAGAAGGTTGTAGATCAAGAAGTTAGATTGGAGTATGTGCCTACAAAGCATCAGGTTGCAAACATCTTCACCAAGGCACTTTCTAAGGATACTTTTGAGTATCTCAGATAGAAGTTAGGGGTTGTTGCCGCTCCTTCTAACTAGAGGCATAGATGGTGCATCTATCCAGGGGGAGTAGTTCAAGATATATTTTTATCCCTGGATTGATGGTGGCTACCTCTAAAGGGGAGCAGGTAGGCAAGATTTTTTGAAGGGTAACAAGATTTGATTAGTCAGGGGGAGTTGACAGGTGAAGAGTAGTGAAAGAGAAATCAATAAGAATGCAGATAGGGAGAGCTAAAGGAAGATCAGTTCAAAAGAAGACCACTAGCCCTTTGTCCTTGATGTCATAGGGAGAGAAAATTGTATATCAAATTGAGTGTTTCCATCAACGCTAAAGGGAGAGATTGTTGCACTTGTGTTGTCATTGATGTCAACAGTGTGAGGTTTATGAGTGTTGTTTGCAGTGCTAAAATGAAGAAGGCTAGAAGTAAAGTAAAGTAGAGGTAATTTCAAAGCAAGCATGTGGCAATATGATAAGAAAAGAAGACAAAGAAGATGGATCAAAGAAGTTGTGATGAGAAAGGTAAGATGATGGATGTCATATACTATGTACATAGTTGTACCCTATCTCTTGAAGTTCATAGACAAAGATTGTGTTAACATAAAGATTTCTAGTTTGAGAAAAGAATTTGTTGTTGTTATATGAAGTTGAGAATGAAGTCTCTGATGTAGTAAATATTGAATTCATTATTTCCTGAGGAAAAACATTACTTTAGTTTTGAAAGAAAGATTCAAGTTGTCCAATGCGCTGCAGTTTGCACATAATAAGCTCGGGCTCCACATTCCTTCACATTTGATGGTATGGCCTTGCGGTTTGGGAGTTTGTTAAATACATATGTGTATGGTGTATATTCCTAATTTCAGAGCTTGAAGATTAACGTAAAAGTTTTTAGAGCTCACAGAGTGAAGATAGTTGTTCAGAGTTGTTGCAGTCAGGATGCATAAGAGAAATGCTCCGTATTTCTCTGTTGTTGAAGTTGAGGTTCCACGGTTTGATAGTTGATCATTTATAGATGAGAGGATGATAATATTTAAGTTTCAGTTGCTAAGGTGTACCATAGAGATTCTCCAGGCTCAACAGAACAAAGACATATCTTGCTACTAACTAGGGTTGCTTGGAGGAGAAAATAGAAGCCACCACGTTTCACCGTACTTTATCTTTTGGATTTGATGTTTGGAGGATAAGTTTAGATATTTAGTTGGATGATTCAGTTCATGTTTTAGGTGCTAGAGTGCACCACAAGTTGGTTTTTCAATGCTCTATCTCAAGACTGTGTGTTCAGTGTTTGTTTGTGATACCAGGCTTAGTTTTTGTTTGTTTGCACTAGAAAGAAAACATATATTTTAGAAGAAGGATTGGTTGAGAAGGTTTATGAAAGTCTTGTATTTCTTGTGTGATGATTTATATGATGTTAATTGATCCCTCTGGTATTGCTTTTGGTCTAGAGCTATTATGTGGAAGAATAAGTGTTTGTTGGGCCGACTGCATGTGTTTTTGATGTTCCCACCAAATGATTTAAAGTTTGTGCCTACTTGGAAGAATGTGCTAATGAAGAATAGGTCCTATTTATCACTTGGCTTGAACCACATTGATTTTCTACATCTTTTGAATGCTAACTTGGTGTGACCTTGCATGTTTCATGATTACACATTTCATCTTGGCTTACATGGGAAAATGATTTTGGAATTTGTGAAAGGTATAAGTGAAAGATCTTGTTTTTTGAGGAAGGTATGAGTGGGTGAGGATGGGAGAACAGATTTGAGTATGTTTTTGAAGGTGTGTTGGAGGTAGCAGTGTTCACTGTGCAAAGAAAGTGGAGTTTTGTGACAAAGTGAAGTGTGTGGATGATGCGAAGGTGTTTTGTTTAGTAAGATCTATTGAATGTAACATCTAGAGGTTGTAGCCTCATTCTGTAAGTGTTATTGAATTTTATTTCAGGAAGTTGCAGCCTCATTTGGGTTATAGCCCATAAATAATATTGCAATCCTATTTTTTCCTTTGTGAGGCTAGATTTGGACAGTAGATCCAAGTAGCTTACTCACTATTTTTTTCCCTTCTTCAGTTTTCCATGTAAATTTGGTGTTATGGTTGTGTGCTTATGTGTTAAACTTTGATTAGTTTTATTTGTTGATCTTCTGGTTAAATAGTTAGAAGTTTGATTGACAATGTTAAACTAAAATAATTTTTGATATATATTGATTCACCCCCCTCTCAGTATATCCTTGTGTTCTAACAAGAATGTTAGAGTAAAAGGTGGAATTTCTAGAAACTATAAACTAGAGAAATGATGTAGAGATTGTCCTAATTCTAGACCTAATGTTAGCTAAGGCAAAATGACAATTTCAAAAGTGCCCAAGTCTTCCACAAAGGAATATTCCTAAAATGTTGTCAGATCCTGAAACCCTTTTCCTTACTCAGTCTTCCTGTGTCTTCACTTTTCCAGATCTCACATGTGTAACCTGCACACAAGAAGAAAAGGGGTTTGGGGGTTATGGTGTTTATGGATTTGCCTTATTCAAATCTCAGGATATCATTCAAGCTTCCCAACACCATTGTTTGATAAAGAGAGAATGCCCTTATAGGGAAAAGGCTAAAACACAAATCAATATGATGAAATGAAATGATGTTGAACAACAATGATATCACCCATGTGCTGAAACCCTTAGGAGAATGAATGCTCTTCAACTCATAAGGAGAGATAGATGATAACTTCAAAAATTGCAACAACACACAATGACAATACAATCTACTCTAGAATCACAATGAATGCTTTGAATTATCTTTACTCTAATGCTTCAAGTTGGCTATCTATATCTAGGTTCATAATGAATTCAAAAGCACACTTATATATGCTTTCTCGCTAACATTCGTTAAATTAACCAAAAGAACCAACAATGAGAAACCCTTTTAAATGTCTTATGCTGACATGGATTTAAATTTTTCCCAACCAATTAGGGAGGACTTGGGCATGGGTGCCCAATTCCTAAGGCACCTTTTTGGTCTAGGGTAAGATAGAATATGGGCCCTCTGTTCCCAATTTCCATTGGTTTTGGGGGATTTTTCATTAGGATGAATATTTAGAATGTATAATGTAATCACAGGGACCTAGGAGCTAAACGAGGAAGTAAAAAGAGATGTGGACTCTTTTTACCCCATAAAAAACAACTTCTATCCTCTTACATGATTTCATGATTAGACAACACAACTCCTTATCTTTCTTAGTTTTGAAATCTTGTTTGTTGCTGAACTTCACCACAAAATATAAATCTAAATACATATATAAACCTTCTATTTCTCATTTACTACACATATTTCCCAACCATGTACATATATTTAGCATACAATGCTTTATCCTTACTCCCTTCCTCCAACCTAGACTCACATAACAGAGAAACAAATTTTCTTCACAAAGTAACCTCACCCAAAAACCCTTAAACCATAATATTTTCATCCATTAGAGGTAGAGGGTGAAGAGAAATAGAAATATCTATAAATATTATAGATCTCATACAAATTCTCCTTCTAATTGAAATTTTTATAGATCTTCCAAAATTTTGCACAATGGGATGCAATTATTCAATAATTTTATAGCAGAGTCACCACCTCTCAAAGAGGATAGGACCTTGAATACATCATTACTCTTCAAAGTTGAAACAATCTTCAGGGTTCAAATTTCTAGTAGAGTCTTCAATCTCTAATATCCCAGGAAAGGCAACAACTAAGTTGTGCCTAGTAGAGTCACCAATTTGTTGGTTTTTTTCTTGCAATCCCTCAATTCTAAGACATTTGCTACAATATATAGATACAAGGATCAAATTAATCTAGATAGAGAGAACAAACCTATGGTCAAATCAAGGGTAAGGAAAAGCCAATGAACAAGAGGGTGGATAAACCTCCTCTGCACTTTGAGCCTTGTCAAGCTCGGGAGGGTGTTCCTAGAGATCTTGTAAAGATAAAAACAAATAGACAACAAGGAAGATCTCTAATTAAGGAAACTAGGTTAAATGATGTGTCACTATATGATAAAATGGTTCACAATCCTTGTAGATGCACACATTTGTGGTTTCTCACAACCCATAGAAAGACAATCTGCACATGTCCTTTAGAACTCTACATTAGCTTCTATTTCACATAGAATTTGACAAGATTTATAATACTTGACTTTGTGCATAATGCAAGGACAAATAAATTACACATAGCTCACAAACATAGCTAAGATGATTTTTATTTTAAGAGTGTGTAGGGTTAGTTTCAACTACTAGACTGATGCCTAATCCTGAAGCAAAAGAGTCATACTTGGACCAAAACCCATAATGCTCAGGAAATCATGATATTCAACTGAGCCTAATTGACTAGGTTTTTGCCTTACAAAAATATTAGACCCTCAATTGCCCTTCAATTCTCAGAAACACACCCATTCTTAGTTATCCATAACAAATCCAAATACCCCATATATATCAGTCATGAAAGTGTGTTTACTTAATTATCTAAGCATAACACTTTTACTACTTTCCTTTAATACAAACTAACAAAGACCTGATATAGAGAATAGAAAATGTAAACCTAGAAACCCTTTAAATTCCTTGAAACATTCAAATAGCCATAGAGACAGAATGTAAAGATGACAATAGAAGTGTGGTCTTATATTGATTTATTGAAAGATTTACAAAGCCATTACAAAAATTGCTCTGAAATAGACCCGTTCACACATTTATCAAACACTCAAATACATTAATGCATGAAAGCATACCCAGGTTAATTCCAATACATCACACCTTGCATGAAAGTATATGCAGGAACCAACCAATTTACAATGATCCAGAAAATATAATTTATGAGAAGAAGAAGAAAGAAGATGGAAGAGGAAGGTGACACATGTCACAAGCAATACCCTTGATTCACAACTGAATGACCATAAAGTAATATTCCACAAGATCTTTAAACCTTTTCCCTTTTTCTTTGTCCCTTTCTAGCAATTGAAGAAGTTATTATCCCCGAATTTCACATTCAAGTCCAACTTTTTTACCCTGCAATAAAAGTTCCCTACAAACTCTATTTTCACACGATGAGTGAAAATTTCATCCCCCAAGCCTCTATCACAACACTAGCAAGTGAAAAGTCAATTTTATCAAGTAATTTTGCTCCTCAGAAGTCCCTATTTCTCCTTGCAATCATCTAGACAATTCATCAAAAAAAATCATACACCCATTTGACTTTATATTTTTGTCCACATTCACATTCATTTTTCTTTTTTTTTATACTCTGCAAAGACACATACATCCAGAACAATACATAACCAGGAACTCCATATGAGTTTTATCATTATATCAAAATAAATTTATTTTAAAACTCTTATGAATCTCCACCTACAGGGAATACATAATTGCAAGCATTTTGTCAAACAATTTGGTGCACTGTTTGGTTCCATATTCTCCCTCCATATGTTGCATTTATTTTACTTTCTTGGAGAAGACAAGACTCGTTCCCATGCTTGCTTTCTATGTTTTATTTACTTCTACAATATGCAATTGACCCATCTATTATGTGCTCTTTGTGTTCATTCCATATATATATAAAATAATTTTAGTTCATAGATTCTACACTCAAAGATTTAACTCTACTACGGCCTTTTATGAAGTTCCCTTCCCACACAACTCAAATATCATACCCCATTCATAGCCATGAAGAATAAAATTGAGATGGTGCCTTCCCTCTACATTAATATTCAACATTTACATCAAATAAGTGTTACATTCAATTTAAAATGGAGCTATCGCTACTGCATGCACTCAAAATATGTTATTCATGTTTTACCCTCATACAGGATAAAAGTGACATCAAAACATCATGGAACCTAGGTTTGCAGGATGGAAAAGCTAACCAAAGGATCGAGAACAAGCCACAAATATTTTTATCATTGATATAATTTGTCACTATTGCAAATTATTGTTGTACAAAATCATAACAATGGCAACTCCATCTGCACTCTAATTCCATCTTTCCTTGCTGCACACAAATAATAAACTAACCACCTCATCTTGAAGAAGGTTTATGCACATTTCAATGTTCTTGTTGTTGTTGTTTGTTGCAGGTAATGACATTTCACTTCATATCAGAAATCTACATTTTAGTTGGCCTACAAAATCTGAAAAATGCCATCGCATTTTGTAGCAATCTCCTCTTATTTATTTAATTATTTTCCCTTCCTAAGTGGCATACAATCTTCTCCAACTCATCTAATTAAAATAATCATAAATCAACACCTCCCCTTCAATGCCATATTAAAACCTTATAAAATTGAATTGCATTGATTTAAATTTTCATCGCTTGAGAAAGCATATTGTGAGAGTGCATATGGAATATTCTCCATAAGCTGTGATGTGTGATGGAAGGAGTGGAGAGTAATTTAATTTTTTCACTCTTGCATAGTCTTCCTTAACCAATGGTCCATCAAAACTATTAACTCCATCGTAGCTTTGCATAGCGTACAGGATTTTCAAATGGTGATGTGCAATGAGGGAATTAAATATTTTATTTTCTCCCCTTTTACCATTCAAAAAATAAATGTGAAGACTTAGCCTTTAAATTTACATTGCAATGTTCAACTGGAAATAGGATTATTTCTATAAAACAATATATTTTTAATCATATTGCCCAAATTAAAATAATTTAAATTATTGTTTTAATTTTCTTTTGACTTTCATTTTAATTGCCCACAATTAAATGGCTAGTTGTAGAAAGATAGGATTGTCGCCACGAGTTCAAATCCTATTTGGAGGTCATGAAAATTTGCAAGGAGCATTTATAATTGATTGAGATCAATGTATGTTTGCCAAAATTTGGAGAATCCACCAATTTCTAAGGTTTCCTCTGTAATGTTAGCTAGTTCACAAGAAGTTAATATAATTTCCACTATGCCTTCAAAATTTGCCCAACAAACTTGAAACTAGAACTCAATACTTGATGAATTATCGAGACTTGTGCAATTACCAAAACTAAGAAATTTTACCATTTTGACCATGTTGTTTAGACCCGCTGCCAATTGCCAGAACATTGATTTTATGCTCAAATCTTATTTGATCGCCACAAAATCAAAAATGGAGGGAGTTTATGAATTATCAAGAACTTCTGCCAAATAGATTTCAAATATGAGCTCTAGATCTTGAGTTTTGATGTCTGAAGTTTTAGGCCAACCTACCATTTTGAGGGCTAAAAAGAAGGTTTATCTGTTAAACTAAAGGTCATTTTTCTTGGGAAAAGAGGCACAAATCCTAGAATACAAACAACAAAAATCCTGACATGATAGAAATTTAAGACAAAGTATTTAACAAAGGGGACATAATGCTACTCTATGATGGTAAGTTCAAAAAGTAGGGTAAGTTGAAAATCAGATGGCTAGGACCTTACTACATTGAAGAAATCTCAATTTTTGGTGCGGTGAAACTTAAAACATTAGAAGGAAAACTTCTAGTAGGATATGTGAATGGTGCAAGACTAAAACTGATGTAGGAGCATCTAGTGGTGTAAGGGAAATCTTGCATCAACCCAAAAAATGATGATTTTGTTTTCTATTCTTTTCAATTTTGGTATTTTTGGATACCCAATTGCTTGAATAATGATGTAGAACCTTCAGTTTTTCCAACCTGCTAAAAGTAACAAATGGCTATTTTTAGAAAGTTTGCATTTGAGCATGTATGGAAGCAAAAATTTACTCAAATCTTTGGAATTGAAAAATATAACCTTTGGTGATGGAATTGGCCAAAGATCACTTGTGCGTCGAAAGATATTAAAGTTTCCATTTCTTTAAAAACCTTAGAAAAAGTTTCAAAGTCAAATATGAGGCACTTAGAGGTCCCGTACGACCTCGAAAATGGGCAGAATTAGCAGAGAAAATTTTAAGGGTGTAGAGCACTTCATGAGCTTTCCAACACATCAAATCGTTCATCAATCAGACACCCGAATCAAAAGTTATGGCTCCCAAAAGTTGACCTATTTTTTGAGGGAGTTACAAATTTTAAAATTTTGGCTGGAAGGCGCTAAAAGGGCCATTTATGACCATTTTTGGGAATCCTTTGGGAAGTAGAGAAAGAGGGGGAAAGTGGTGAGTCAAGAAAAGGAGAGAAAATTGAAACCCTAGTAGAGTTGAAGCTACAAAAGGCAGAAGGTTCCAAAATTTAGAAGAAGGAAGCTGTAATGTGTTGCGGCCTTTTGAGGATTCATCTTCTAATTTGATTCTAGTTCCTATAATGTAATGTGTTGTTTAGTTTAATAAAAAGAAAATTCCTATTTTCTGTGTGCAATCTGTATTATTGTGTGTTCTTGGATTGACCCCCTCATCAAGTGGTCTCAGACCAATAGTTCCTAATTATGTAGATAGATCACTGACCGTGAGGTAGTTTCCACTAGGACCTAAGGTTGTGGATTTACTGTAGAAATCAAAAATGCCTCCATGAAGGAATCGTGGTGGTGCTTGGAGAAATGCCTTAACAAAAGAGGATTTTAGAGCCTACAAAGACAAATCAATGCATTGTAAGAGGAGCTGTGAAGAGGGTTTGAGCCAAGAAGACGAGAAGAAAGCGAAGATAAAGTTGAACAAGAAGAGTCATCTAAAGAAGAACAAGGTGTTGCAGGAGAACTTGAGAAGTTAGATTGTTGAAGGGCATCACCAAGATTGGAAAGAGGCCTAGGATTGAAGTTTATACCTATTGTAGGGTTCTGAATCAAAAAGAGCTTATTGATTTGATAAATGACATGGAGGAATATTTTGAGTATGAAGATGTGGATGATCCAAAATGGGTCATGTTTGCTAAAATGAAGTTGAAGGGCCATGCCAATATTTTGTGGAAGGAGGTCTAGTTAGAGAGAAATAGAAGAGGAAAAGGAAAGATTACCAGATGGGATCAGATGGTGGACAAATGAAAGAAGCATTTCATTGTTGTGGACTATGAGTTAAGGTTGTTGAAGAATATGCAAGTATTGAAGTAAGGTAACAAGTCTATTAAGGAGTATACATAAGAGTTTTATAAGATATTATCAGAATAGGCCATGCAGAGGCCAACAAGGAGAAGGTAGCCCATTGTATTAATGGGTTGAGGGCAAGTATTCAAGAGGAGATGAGGCTGGTCATGATGAACACCATAAAAGATGCATACCATTTGTCTTTGAAAGTGGAAGAGAAGCTGAATAAAAGATTTGAAAGTAAGAAAAGAGGAAGAGGTCATGGCAGAAGGACTGATGGAAGATCCTATGGAGGCTAAAATGAAGGTCAAAAGAAAAATGAAGAAGCAGACACCGGTTGAAATAAAAAAGGAGATAATGCCTACATCCCTTGTGACCAAAATAATGGTAATAAAAGAGGAAGAGGAATACCTGGGCAAGGACATAGAAGAGGAGGTTTTAAAGGAACCCATTTCCAATGTGGAGAAGAAGGACATTGAGCCTATGCATGTCCCCAACATCAACAAAGGACAAATAGAAGACTACCATGATGAGGTGTTGTGTGACATCATACTGATGGATGCATGTCATATGCTATTGGGAAGGTCATGGAAGTATGATAGGTGTGCTGGCCATGATGGCCATGCAAACACCTATTCATTGACAAAAGATGGAGTTCATCATAAGTTGAATCCCTTGAAGGAGGTGGAAGAAAAGGTATGCATTACTACATGAATTTGCTTGGTAGATGGTAGGAAATTTTTGGATGATATGAAGCACGAGCATCATTCCTTTGCGTTGATTCTTAAGATTAGCCAGAAGAAATGAGAATATGTACCAACAAAAGTCTCAAATCTATTGGAAGAATTTTAGGACATTGTCTCTAACAATGTACTAGAAGGTTTACCACCAGTGAGGAAGATAAGTCACTAAATAGATTTGATACTAGGAGCCAATTTGCCAAATAAGGAAGCCCATAGAATGACTCCTACAGAGAATGAAGAGATGAACATACAAGTTCACAAGTTGTTTAGGAAAAGACTAATAAGGGAGAGCCTATGTAGATGTGTAGTACCTATAGCACTAGCACTAAAGAAAGATGGAGAGTGGAGAATGTGTACAAATTCCTAAGCCATCAACAAAATTACAATCAAATACATATTTCCATTTCCAAGGATGGATGAAATTATGGATTGCCTGAGTGGAGCCAAGTACCTTACAAAGATTGATATGAAGGGTGGATATCACTAGATCTAAATCAAAGAAGGAGATGAATGGAAGACATCCTTCAAGACTAAGGAGGGCCTACACGAATGGATAGTAATTCCATTTGGGCTAACCAATGCACCGAGCAAATTTATGCATCTCATGAATGAGGTACTAAAAGATTTTTTGGGTAAATTTGTCATTGTTTATTTAGATGACATTTTGATTTTTAGTAAGATTTTGGAGGAGCACTTGATGCATGTTCAAAAGATTTTTGAGATGCTGAGGGAAGAAAAGTTATTGATTAATATGAAGAAATGTAGTTTTGTAAAGAAGGAGATGGTGTACCTGGGATTCGCTATCTCAATTGAGGGTCTTAAAATGGATCTAGAGAAGGTGAGGGCTATCATTGAATGGCCTACCACAAGGAGTATTATAGAGGTACAATCTTTTCATGGTTTGGCAAGTTTTTATAGAAAATTTATCAGGAATATTAATAGCATTTATGCACCCCTAACTGAGACAATGAGAGGGGGTATAAAGGAGTTTAAATGGACTATAGGAGAAGCCAAGAGTTTTGATGCATTGAAATAGAAAGTCATAGAGCAACCTATTTTGGCACTTCATGATTTCACTAAAGTATTTCAAGTAGATTGTGATGTTAGTGGTAGTGCTACATGAGCTATTTTGAGTCAAGAAGGTAAGCCCATTGCCTATTTCAGTGAGAAGCTTAATGATGCCAATAAAAAGTATTATGCTTATGGTCAAGAGTTTTATGCTATAGTTTTAGCTTTGAATAAGTGGAGGCATTATTTGTTGCTAAAAGAGTTTGTTTTATATACTAATCATCAGGCTTTCTAGTATCTTAATAGTCAAGGAAAGTTAAATCAGAGGCACTTAAAATGGGTTGAGTTTTGTAGAGTTATACTTTTGTTTTGAAGTACAAGAGTGGAAGATCAAATAGATTTGTAGATGCCTTAAGTAGAAGGCAAAATTTATTGACAAAGATGAAGATAGAGGTTGTTGGGTTCAATGAAATCAAAAATGTGTAACCTAAAGATCTAGACTTTGTAGAGACCTAGAAAACT
This sequence comes from Cunninghamia lanceolata, assembly GCA_027924645.1. Taxonomy (NCBI): domain Eukaryota; kingdom Viridiplantae; phylum Streptophyta; class Pinopsida; order Cupressales; family Cupressaceae; genus Cunninghamia; species Cunninghamia lanceolata. The sequence continues at coordinate 3,216,689 of BSBN01000071.1, read as the reverse complement.
TGTTTGGAGCCTATTACCCTAGATAGGTTGAGATGGCTGGATTACGTAATCCAAGATGGTATGTTGTTCAGAGGAAGCTAGTTGTGCATTCCGAGGAGTTCCATGAGAGAGAACCTGATTAAGGAGAAGCATAGTGGAGGGTTGTAAATACACTTTGGTTGAGATAAAACCATTGCTCTTGTTAGTGAGAATTATTATTGGCTAGAGTTTCACCAAGATGAGAATAAATTTGTGCAAAGTTGCAAAGTATGGTAGATGGCCAAAGGAGTGAGTCAGAATACTGTCCAGGCTATATCAGCCATTACCTGTATCAGAGGGGCCATGGGAGGATATCAACATGGACTTTGTTCTTGGTTTATCAAGGACATAGAGAGGACATAATTCAATATTTGTGGTGGTTGACATATTTTTAAAGATGGCACATCTCATTCTGTGTCAGAAAACCAGTGATGAGTATAGTTTTAGATAAAGATACCAAGTGTATTGGGTATTTCTGGAAGACCTTATGAAATATGTTGAAGACCAAGTTGAATTTAGTTTTACACATCATCCACAGACTGATGGACAGATAGAAGTTGGTGCAGTCATGGCCGAAGGGTTCACATAATGAACTATCCAAACCATGCAGCTAGAGTAAACACAACGGAAACAACACAATCATAGAATACAATGGAAGATTCATATATTTAGAATATAAAAGAATTACAATGCTCATATGCTAGCAACATGCGGGCTACATTCAAAGGGCTCACAAGCTTGCTTTCCAGGTTACAATAGATATGCAAGATATGGAATTGATGTGCCCTCCCAAAACGAATCTAACTATATATCTTATGAAATCAACTAACTATCCTCCTAACACATCTAAGAGATATTTATATCATCTCCAAGCTCATGAAATCCTCCGTGTTGGCCACAAGAGGTTACAAACTCCAATGAAGGATGTAACATGTAGAAACATGTAGGTTGGCCTTCAACATCTAGCAATGATTCACAAATGGGTGAAACTTGGTACAAACCTCAAGGAAGGTCTATATGATCCTTATGTGCCATGTATGATGTTTCATTTGGCTCTGTAAGTCATGGAAGTGCTCCACAAACCTTCTCCTTCAATTGATTGTCTAAATGCTTTGTTCTGTGAAACCTGATGATCTTTTAATAGCGCTAACTTTTAGGAAACAAATCCAAATCACTTGAAATCTGAATATGATGTAGATGGTACTATGTAGATGCTAAGTCCTACTTTGCAAGCTCTGATATGAAGATGTGGTGAAATGCGATACAAAATGCTGAAACTGCAAATGACTGAACTAAACTAAAAATGAAAGAAAAGAAAGAATGCAAATATTTTTGGTTGATGCAAGATTGCTTTGCAACCTGGGATGCTTCTACATCAGACACTTGGGTTGTTGAAAAAGTGAGTCCTTCACTTTGCTGGGGCTAGAGGAAAACCAAGGTGGTCCACCTCAGCATTAGAAATCCATGATGAATCTTCATTCGGCCTGCCTTCCACTTGACTAGGTATTCCTTGTAGTACTTGCTTCTGGTACTCCATCCAACTCTGCTATCCAAGATGCTCTCTATCTACTCTGGTTGTTGCTGTGGTAACTAATTCTTCAAACCATCTACAATGCTGCCACTTGATTCTCCCTCATGATACTGATATAGGTCTGCAATGTTGAATATAGGTGAAATACCCAATGTCTCTGGTAACTCTACTTCATATGCATTTCTTGAATCAAACTTCTTTAGAATCTTACATGGTCCAAACTTCTTCATCTTCATCTTATTCTACGTCCCTCCTAGAAATCTCTCCTTTTGTAGATATATAATTACTTTATCTCCAACTAAAAATTCTTTGTGTCTCCTCTTCTCATCTGCTTGCTCCTAATACTGACTATTCATCTCCTCCAAATGCTTTTTGACCTAATTATGTAGTGTCTCCATGTACCTTGCAAATTCTTCTGCCTCTGCACTTCTCTTACTCTCCTTACTGATATCTCTCAACTCTGCTACTCCTCTAGGTTGTATCCCTGTTACAATCTCAAATGGTGTCTTCCCTGTACTCCTATTCATTGAATTATTGTATGCAAACTCTGCTTGTGGTAGAATTAGATCCCAATTTCTTGCCTTATCTCCTACCAAGCATCTCAACAAGTTTCCCAAACTCCTATTTACCAATTTTGTTTATCCATTTGTCTGTGGATGAAATGTTGAACTGAACTTTAGGTCTATCTTCATCTTCTTCCATAATGACCTCCAAAAGTATCCAAGGAATCCGGTGTCTCTGTTTGAAACTATAGTCTTATGTAATCCATGCAATCTCACAATCTCCTTGAAAAATAAGTCAACATGCATTGCATCATTTGTGTTCTTACAAGGAATGAAATGTGACATCTTTGAAAATCTATCCACCACTACAAATATAGAATCATATCCCCTATGTGTTCTTGGAAATCCTAATATGAAATACATGCTTATGTCTTCCCAAGGTCTCTTTGGTACAGTCAAAGATTTATATAATCCTATATTTTGACTACTCCCTTTTGCAACTTGACATACTCTACATACTCTACAACTCTGCACAAACTTCCTTACATCCTTATATATCTGAGGCCAAAAATAATGTTCACTTACCAAAGCTATTGTCTTATCAATTCCAAAATGTCCTACTAATCCACTACTATCTTTCTCCTTGATAAAATTGTCTCTCATTGAACTCCTAGGTATACACAATTGATTTTCTTTGAACAACATATCCTCCTGAATGAAATAATCTAACCATTTACTTATATATATCACAACATGTTCCTTACATGCTCTCCATGATTCTACAAAATCAAGATCTTCTTCATACATATGCTTCAGCTCCTCAAAACCTAATACTTCTACTCTCATGTCTGTCAACAAATTTTTTCTTCTTCTCAATGCATCTACAACTTTGTTGGACTTCCCACTCCTACGCTTCAATATGAATGTGTAACTCTTCCATAACTCAACCCATCTCATATGTCTCTGATTCAACTTTCCTTGATTGTTCAAATATTGTAAAGCTTGATGATCAATGTACAACACAAATTCCTCAAGCAATAAATAATGTCTCCACTTCTTCAAGGCTTGAATTATGGCATAGAACTCCTAATCATAAACTGAATATCTTCTCCTTGCGTCATTTAACTTCTCACTGAATTATGATACTAGTCTCCCTTCTTGATTTAATACTACTCCTATTGCATTCCCACTGGCATCACAATCTACTTGAAATACTTTGTTGAAATCAGGTAATGCTAACACTGGTTGCTCTGTCACTTTCTGCTTCAATAACTCAAAACTTTTATTTTCTCCTAATGTCCACTTAAAATCCTTTCTGTCACCTCTCATTGTCTTTATCATTGGTGTGCATACTGAGTTGAAATTTCTGATGAACTTTCGATAGAAACTTGCTGGTCCAATTTCTGATGAACTAAAATTGTAGTTGCAAGTTCCACTTCGAATCACCAAAGCCTTCACAAAAATTTCTACAAAAAATTCAATAGTGAAGAATTTATGCATAAATTCTTTTTTAAATGATGCACAAAGCCTCCATTGCAACACCGCACAGTTTGTTGCTGGGCCTTGTGGTGATGTAGGAATCACCTGCATCACCACAAGGCCCAACAACAATGTGGTGTTGCGGTGGAGGCTTTGTGCATCATTCAAAAGAGAATTTGTGCATAAATTCTTCATTATTGAATTTTGTGTAGATGTTTTTTGTGAAGGCTTTGGTGATCCGAAGTGGAACTTGCAACATTTTTGCTTGAATAAATTGGCAGATAAGGTACACCCTCTATTCCATCAGCTCTGCTACCTCCAACTGGACCTATGACAAGTGATTGAAGGAATAAATTAAAAAAATATCATCCTATCTATTTATGATGTTTTTCTAAGCATCAAAAAATTAAACAAACTACAAAGCACACAAGTACATCTCTTAGTTGTATAGACCAGGACAATTCAACCACCATTATACCACTCAATGAATACTAACTAGCTCCTAAGTAATGATCCAGATGACTCCTTTGGCACCTTGTAGGTGGTCGTACATATGAAAGATTTAGGTCCAAACTCAAGCTTTTAGCCTGGGCCATGGGCTACAAACTCTACAAAAGCACTCAACCTAAAAGAAACGGCCTAAATTTTCAAAAAATACTTCATTATTTCAGCAAGCATGCACTGCTTTTGTTGGATACTGATTCAACCAAAGGACAAAGACCAAAAGCAACTAAGGCCTTATATTTAACTCCAATCTTTCAATAATTATATAAGTTACTGATCAGCCCATAATGTTTCATTTAGGATTTAAAATTTTACCTTTGAATAGCATGACAAATGTAAGTACATATGGTTTCATAATAGGTGAAATTCAACTAAAAGTTTACCATCAACAAGGAGATTATTTACCTGGAGTAGCAATTGGATAAGGAACTGGTGGTTGTGAAGGTGATGTCCACTGGCCATTAAGAGGTCCTAAAGCAAGACTAGGTCTTGCTAGTGGAGAACCTTGCATAAACCATGAGAAATTATGCATGATCATTAGGAACTCTATCAAGTCATTAAAGGTATGCACAAGCTTTTTAAGGGTCTGTGATGTTTTCTAAGGGTTGATGAGACATTTGTAAGGTCTATATAGATAGACTTCTAGAAGCCCTATGGAACCCATAACAGGCCTGTACATGGCCCAAGCAAGACAAGAATAGAAAGGTTTGTAGTCATTCATTAGGACCATTCAAAATTCTCATTGTCCCACTTGGTTTCATGCAAATTTCCTTCCATAAATCCATCTTAGGGATCCATATTTATTTTAAAATTATTCTAGGAGTCATTCATAAGCACCCCATACCAAGTCCATGCAAAAGATATTTGTATTTTTGACCATTGATGTGTTTTTATCTCTCACCATAGTTCCACAGGTCACTCAAAAGGTCTTGGTGGGTGTGTGGGAACTAAGGATAACAAGGGAGAAGTTATCACTATCCCGTAGCATGAAGAGATTGCACTTGTGGCATTGCGATATGTAGAGATCGATTACCACAGCCCCACAATGGTCTCAAAATGAAGTGGAGGTATGGTGGTATAAATTTAAGTGGCATATGAGACTTCACTGCGGTCCCACGATAGTCAAGAGAATAACCAGCAATAATGCGGTAAGAATGAACAGAGGAAAATAGTACACTGTGCCCTTGCAGTGGCCTCAAGTGGGGCTTGTGGTATGGCGGTAGGAAGGAGCAGAGGAAAATAGTACACCATACCCTAGCAGTGGCCTCAAGTGAGGCTTGTAGTATGGCGGTATAAGGAGTTTAAGTTATGTAAGTGTTGAATACCATGACCTTGCGACAGTTTCAATGAAGGAGTGCAGTAGTGTAGTGAAAGGCTTCAAGTGATGTTTAGTAAATTGTGGTCCCGTGATGGTTAAAGAAATAGTTTATGGTATTGTGGTAGGGAACAAGTCATGGTGATATAGTTGAATTTTTGAGACAATATTTCTCATTGGCCCGATCAAATCAAAGAACACTTTTCTACCTTTTCTCCACTATTCTTTTATAAGCTGAGTAATTTCAAATTTGATTGTTGTCATTTGCAATGCATTTCTATTGCATTTCAATTTGAAATGCTTGATCCATTGTTGGATTGTTGTCACCTTTAGAGACATAAAAATGCACCTGTTCTAATATTTTGAACTTATGACAAGTCAAAGTGGGTTGTGTTCGTTTAGCAGCTGGTTGAAATTTAATTTGAATGTACTGCTTCTTGATGTTCCCCTTGACTCATTATCATTTTTGTTTATCATCTTGCTTTTTAGCTAGCAACAAATATGTGATGCATCTGTTGTGATGTCCTATGGATGCCAGCTTTTTCCAAATTATTGTCAAACTATTTTGAGTTCTAGGTGTACACCTTGTGGAGACTTATGGCATATTTCTATGCTTAGATTTTTTTTCCAAGGTTAGAGTGAGCTGATAAATGTAATTATTCCAAAGGTATTGGAAATAATTTTGGAACAATTATCTAAGTTCCCTCTTAATGTTTAGATTTGTGTAATTTTTGATTTTGTAGATTATTAATAGCCTTGTTTGATGAGTCTTGGAAATTGGTTTCAATATATAGGGTAAAGCTTCCATCTGGAGATAAGAAGATTGTGCCAAGTAGTTGCAGAGCCATGATTGGTCAGGTTACTAGTGGTGGAAGAACAGAAAAGCCAATGCTCAAAGATGGTAATGCATATCACAAATATAGGGTCAAAAGAAACTATTGGCCCAAGGTTCTTGGTGTGGAAATGAATCCTGTTGAGCATTCTCATGGTGGTGGTAATCATCAACACATTCGGCATGCCAGTACTGTGCGTCGTGATGCTCCCCAAGGGCAAAAAGTTGGTCTCATTGCTACTAGGAGAACTGGCCGTCTGTGTGGATAGTTTGTAATAGCAGCTACAAAGATAGAGAAGGCTTAGCATGGACACGTACTTAATCATAATTAAACAATTATAGAGCTTTGATTATTTAAAAATGTTGTCTTTTAGTTTCTTTTTTCTTTAGGTTGCTTTGTGTCAACAATTTATGGGGACCAGGTTGTAAACCATGTTTCCTATTATTGTTTCTTATCATTAGTGGTTTACTCTTGATTCAAAATTTTCGGAAAGACTTCAATCTAGGTTGTAATCCTTGTTTCCTTGTATGTTTGAGGCTTATTTTAGGCTGCCATATTAATTGACTTTGTTATTTTTGATTCTTTCTTAAGTGCTTCTTATTTGCTTTCAGATCATAGAAATGGCAAAAAGATTGATGAGTTCTTAGTATTATAAACTATGAACTTTCTATTTTAAAAAAAGTAATAATTTGGAGGAGTCATTTGATGTATCAAAGAATTTGACATTTGAAAACATTTGGAATGTTCTCAACTATACAAAAAAATGAGAAGATAATGTGCCAATCTGTCATGACTTTTGCTAAGTATGTTTCTTACTTTGTTGTTTTTTTAAACTATTTGGCTTTATACAAGATGCATTGAGGCTTACATGGTATTGTGTTAGAGATCTTATGACATGATAATACAAGTATGTGATGAAGTAGAAAGATAAAGACCTGAGAATCCAATGACCGTATGATTTTGAATGAAAGGGAGTAGAAAGATAAAGACTTGAGAACCCAAAGAATTGTTATCTTGCACAGTAAATTAATAGATTTTAGAGTTGAAATTTGAGAGGTTATATTACTGAATTGTTAGGCTTGATAATTTTGAGGGTAAATTAATTGGATAATAGAGCTGAAATCTAAGGGGTAATTTTGTTGAATTGTATGTTGGGTTTTGGAGTTAAATTTGAAGGGAAACCTTGCTATCAAGTGCCCTTTATTTTCTGTTTAGTTTTTTAGATGTGTTGAATGCAAGTAAACATGTGGTAATGAGTACTTTCAAGTGCTAGAAAGCATGAGTATCATTTGCATGGTGCACAGAAGCATATAATTTTAGTGTTGATTTTGATGATTAAAATTGGTTGTGCCATCTAGCTACTAACAACTGCATAGGGTGTAAGGCAATCGTTATGATGCACTATGCAACTTGTGACTAGCATTGGTCTGGAGGTATAGATCTTTGCAAGCAACTGAACTGTCTTCACTGCTCTACAAACTAGAGGGAGGTTGTAGAAGTGGGAACCAAAAGGGAACCTTTGAAAAAAAGATGATCTAGGTCTAAAAATGGTTGCCAGAGGACATAACAAGAACCCAGATTTGCCAAAAATATCACGACCCTTGTTTGAGAAAACTCTCTATCCTTGGCAGACTTGAAGAAGAAAGAAATCCTTAAAAGGAAGAATTTAACTCTATATCTAGCCTCGTAGATTCCATATCCATCCATAGAGTTTTATGTCATCTAGTCTTCTTTCCATGAATTTGTCCATGAGAGGAAAATCATCATGCCAAAAGGACATTTTAGTTAGATGATCATCAGGGAGAGAAACATCTGAAAGGGTGACTTCCATATCATAGAAAAAATCTAGAAACCCTAGATTGATCTGCAAGCTCATCACTTGGACATTTTAATCCAAGTTGAACCACCTAAGATGACCCCAATTAAGAAAAATCAAACCCCATTTTAACAACAGAGCATATTGAATACTCTTTAGAACACACCAACACTAGTATTAATAACCAATACTTCAACACAATAATGACTATTCAGGGGACTAAACTATGATAGGGCTGACAGAAACTAAAATGGGTATTAAGCTAGATCATAACAAATTTGCAATAAACAAATACACAAGAAATCATTAAATTTAGCCAAAACTGCATTGGGCAGATGGGGCAAAATGAGAGGACAAATAAAAGGAGAAAATGGAGGGGTTATCTAGAGGGGCTGATTGACACATGAGAGCAACTTGGCAGAGTACTTAGGAAGGAGAGCCAACAAGTTATTAAGTGCATTTTGTGATTGCATAGGTGGCATTCTTCGCATCAGATCCAGTGATGCCTCCATTAGAACCCTTGACCTCTGATTCCAACTTGAAAACCCTTTTTAGAGCATAACTCTACCTCACCATATTTAGAAAACTCTTCTCTATCACACAATGATACAGGGGTTTCTTTTGTTTAAATTATTTTTCATCGAAAAAATTTCCCTCTCTAAATTTCCCTCTCTTTCCAATTGGAAATATTTTTTTAATTACCCACTTTAATATCATATTGTCTAATTTTTATTTGTGTGACTAATGATTTAGTTACATTTTTTACCTGATGATCAAATTGGTCATTAATTGGTCATTTATTTAGTAATTTATAGCTGTGTTGCAAAAAAATAGTAGAATTTAGTCATTTTTAGTTGTCGTGACTAAAAGTTTTAGTCACATAGTCATTTATTTGTCAAAATTCTACTAGTGCCAGTTACCGGTCGTTCAAGTTATAACTTAAGCATTTATGTGTCGTGCTTCACTGGCCCCTTCGTCCTAGGTTTTTGGTTGTTGTTGCCCATCCAAGATTGTAATATTTCATCCTTCAGTCTATAGTGTGGGAGGTGGATATGATAGTGACATATGGTAGTTTGGCATGAGCCCATGAGCCCCTGAAGTATGTACCTTATCGAGGCCACACTACTACAATTTTTTGCCATCTATCTGGCAGGCCCACAGTCCTATTCAAGACAATGGTAACAGAGGGCCATATGTATGCTTTTCAATTAGTCATGCACTACTGCAAAAGATAGGCTACCAGAGCCGAGTCACCACTGCACTATTGTGATTTTCTACCACATATACCTAGTCATCCAAATGCATACAAAACTTGAAGATCTAGTGTGTTCCATATGGATGCCTAGCACAAGCCCACAAGGTTAAAAGATTGGGACCTAGTGGGGAGCATGTGACTGTAAAATGATGACACGTGGTAGGTTCAGATGGTTGACATGGAAAGTAAGCCTATGTGGCTAAAATGTGATTGGTCAAAGATTTTCAAAGTATGCGGTGGAATTTTCAAATCTCCCATACATTCTTGGGCCATTGATCATGCCGTGATGGGTCAAGCATCGATGATTGATATTAAAAAAATCAAAATTCAACTATTTTCGACACTCTATTCAAACAAACAGTTAGTAATGGTAGAAATGATTGATATCAGTATGTTGCAGGGTTTCCTAATGCACACAAATAGTGTTTTGGAGTTGTAATAATCATCATTTCATGCAGTGGAAAGAGTTTTCTAGCGAATTGAACTCCTAATATTCCTTTGGTGAAGATTAGGGTTTCAAGCAAAAATTTAGGTTGGAGGAAAATTGACCTTTACATTGTTCAAATTGATATGTTTTAAGTGTTCCTCTACTTTTGTAAAATAGGAAAAGATCATAGAATTGAGCAATTATAAAAAATCCTTAGCATTATAGAAGCTCTAAAAACCTATTTTTTGTCAAAATGAGTCTATCAATGGGTCAACCATCCATGTCGAAAAGGACACTTGATGAGCATTTAATGATACAATTGCCTGGGTTGTCTAGAAAGCCTTTTAATGTTTGTGGTCTAAGATGGGTAAAGAATAGATTATTAGATAAAGCCCAAGGTTGTAGAGATGCATATATTCCCATAAGGGGATAGACATTATTTAACCACCAGTATATGAAGAGATGTGCTAGGGCTCCAATAGATTTGGTGAAACTTGTGGTGCCAAATGTATTTGTTAATGTTGAATTTGTCAAGGTTGTATCCAGAAGTTATGACTTGCATAGTAGAATGGTATTGGTGGGGAATAATGTGGGTATGATCAAAATAACAAAAGATTATATTTCAAAGGTTTTTGATCTAAACCCTATAGCCAGTAAAGGCATTGATTTGGAGGCTTTCAATGATAAATATAGAAAGAATAAGAGTAGTTATAGAACTGTACTACTTCTAACACACATAGTAAAAGGAATTGATAATAGGCCCCTCAAAATATCCCCAAATGAGAAAGAACCTTTAGCAATTACATTTTCTATAATTACTTCATCAAAACATATCATTCACTATGTCAAGTCTTGCGACATGATGTAAAAGAGAATATGCATGTTGCTCTCATACTCATGGTAGCTGACATTTAGGATTAGATGGTGAAAATAGAGTATGATTATGCCACATACATTGCAAATAAAATAGATGAATAGTTAATAGCCATCATGTAGAATGAAGATAAGATGGAGTTTAAAATAGAATTCAGATGGTACTCTTTGATGTGTCATATGTTTTTATATGGAGGAGACAAAGCATGCCATGATGTTTTGCAGGTCAGACAAATGGATGAAAAGGGCAATCCCCTTCTGGTTTAGTGTTGGACTCACATGTTGGATAAGAATTGTGATACTTCTAATTATGTGGTTTTTGAAGAACATTTTATGTTAAGAATTTTGGGTTATATGAAACCACCACAGGACAAAATACCTAGAGAAATCATGGATTTTTTGAGGCCAATGGATAGGACCCCTGAAATGGGAATCCAACATAATTGGGGTGACTGGTATTTGCACTCAGAGACTATTTCCATCAGGGTATATGGGTGTCCAGTGACTCCTCATGTGTTGCCAAAATATGTCCTGATGAGACTTTCCTATTTGGAGGTAATATGGAAATTGAATGAGTCTGATAAGACTCATTTGAGGGGACAAAAGAAGGGGTCCTTCTTCCCTACTTCTAACAAATTTGGTGATTTTTGGGCTACAAATAAGGATGGTCTGGATTAGGTCTATCTACTTCTTCAGTCTTACAGGATGGGAAAGGAATCCTTAAAGGTTTTTGATCCATAATGATTTATCAACAGGGTTAGATTGAGTATCAAGAGGCCTACATATGCACATCAGCTCTTATTTGAAGAAGATGTAGTCAAAAATTGTTTCTCAATGGAGGAAGTGAAAGATAAAATAAGTAGGTGTAAAAGGGTTATTGAAATAGAAGAACAAAAAGGCAAGAAGCATGGCAATTATCCTAGTATTTTTGCAGAGAAGGATCCTATAATCAGGATACAAAGGATATTGTATCATACTAAGATAGTGATTAGGAAGGCTCCTGCACCAGAGGAAAGGCCTCCATATGATAATAATACTCCATATCAGAGATATGTGAGAGTAGAGAGTGAGTCCACTTCCCTTGAGCAACCTTAGAGTGCTGATGTTCCTCTGCCATCTTCTTCTAAGAAGAGAAAATTGATTGGTCTTGAAGGTGGAGATACTAAAGTTGAAATGTTTAACTTAGAGGGCACTGCAGAAAATACACCTAGGGAAGAAGAGGAGGTAAATCAACCCATGGAATCACTTGTAAGGGTTGTAGTGAATCCTCCACTAGAGAATAGATTGGATGTGAGTCTTAGACAAAGGAAAGATGAGATAGATGACATATGAGCATTAGCTTGTACACAATTTTTGTTAGATGACAGATTTGTTAAGTCTCCAGAGTTTAAAGGTTTTATTATGAGATTAAGGAGTGCAAAGTTCTAGAGAAAGGTGGAGGAGGCCAAAATTAATGCACACCTTGACCAATATGAAGAGATTACTCAGAAGGTGTTGTAGGAAATAAGTCAAGATATTGGTCAGATTACTCCTGAACAAGGAAGGCAAATGGTTGATAGTAGTGGCTTATTTCTACTACCACATTAGGATATAGCTACTACACTTTCTCTTGATACAATAAGGAGGTGGGATGAAGAAGTATTTGCTACAGAGGAATACATTGACCATGCTTTCTTTGGTTCAAGGTTTAACCCTAAATTTGAAACTTTGGCAATCTAGGCCATGACCCCAAACACAAACAAGCCAAAACTAGCATATATTGTTCATGACTTGATAGGGAATTTTATTGTCAAGAGATTATCAGATACACTTACACCTCAAGCTACATCCCTAAGTGTGCATACAACCCTATTCACTAAAGTTGCCACTGTGAAATTGCAGAAGGAATATGATCAGTTGAATGAGAAATATACATAAGCTATGGTAGAGTTAAGTCATTATAAGTCATTTCATCTTGGAATCCCTATTCCAATAATTTCTACTCCCTCCAGTTTTGCAGAAGCTTTTCCATCAGATCGGGAATCTTTGCTTTCGAAAATAAAAGAGCTCAAAGATAAATTGGAAGGAGCTATGCAAAATAAAACTAAAATAATAGGTAAGCTTGTGCATGATTTGATGAATCATAGGATTTCCAAAATAGTAGCTAAATTTGATGTTGCTTGGAAGGCTTATTCATATTTAAGAACACCTTTTGACAAGTATGTGCAAGATAGGGTGAATTTGGAAGAAATAGTTAATAAGTGGTTGCCTAAGACTACTACAATAAGGAAAATTCATAGATGTGTCAAGTTTGATCCTGCAGCTCCTATTGAGGTTGAAACAACATATGATATGATCATAATGCTAGAAAATATTGTCTCCTATCAGTAAAAGTTTGATAAATATATTGGGGATAAATTGCATTTGCTAGAGCAGATTGACAAGAAGATAATGCTTGAGATTCTGGATGAAAACAAATAGGTAAAACCTCTAGATCAGTGGAAAGAGAAATTCAAGGCATTAGTCCCTAATCTTTCATCTTCCATATGTACTAATGATGCATTTAGCATAGATCAATTAAACAATCAGTTTGATGAGTTGTTCTCCTTGGAGGTGAGCCTTGACAATTTCAACAAAGAAACTAGGTCAATTTTGGACCCTAGGTACATAGCCAATAATGATAAGATTGCAAAGGTTCTCTCATTCCTATGGCCTACAGAGAGGATGCGTGCTACATGGATTGAGAAATATAATGATTGAAATGTAGGATTGGAGTCCAAGGTGGTTGGGAATCTAATCTTGGTAAAGGCAATTCTCAGGATTTTCCATCAATGTCAAGATTGATCTTCTCAACAGTTACAACTACTACGAGAAGCTATTTTTAGGGAATATATTTTGTTGTAATATGCATCAATTCATTTAATGTAAGGGTCAAAGTTGTAACTTAAAATGTTGAAGTTAAGTCTTAGTCTGACAAGCTTCATGTTTTATATATAAGATCTTGCATTGTCATTGAAAAGGATTCTAATTCTAGATTCTAGATTTTGGTATGCCATTTTTGGGCAGACATATTTTGGGTTGTAGCAAAACTATTTTTGTAAAGTTAAAATCTTTGTATGGCATTTTCAATTTAGAATGAATCATATGAAAAATGTATCTAGCATGTGTTTCTCATGTTTATCTCCTTGAATGCATGTATTTCTCTTATAAATGAAAGAAATCAAGGGTTTCTAAGTTTATCAATACACATTTGTTGTACTAAATATATTATTTGTTGCTTCTATTCAAGTAATGGATTAAACTGCTTTGAATGAGATATAAGAAGTTGTGCATTGTATTTGGGATTACTAAGAAGAAATGTGTGAAATACCCTTCATTGTATGTATCATTGTAAGGCAGTGGTACAAAATTAATCCTTTGAATTTGAGGTTTATATGTCAGAAAGAGGCACTTGCAAGAGATGGTTTGACTCTGTACCTGAAATAGGAAACAATCAAGAATCTTATCTAGCCCATGATCCAAAAATTAAAATCCTAAAAGATAGATCATCTGAATCATTTTGTTTTGTTTTAGTATTAGTTTAGGACATATGTTATCAAAGCCAACAAGGAGTTAATCCCAAGGACATAGCCAATTTTGAATTAATCTCATAGTCTTGGTGTATATAAAAGAGAACAGTCTTGCTTTGTAATATTATGTCGTGATTAGGGTTTTGATCAATTGATATTGCTATGAAGGGAATACCCCTGAGGTTTAGCAGAGCTTGAAGTGTAGGGGAGATCAATTTATTAACTCTTTTTCATTGGCCACTAATACGAGAATCTTAAGCATTAAAGATAGCTACTTTATAGAGATAATTCAACAATCAACTATGAAAACCAACATATTGGTGACTCTACTGGGGATTGAACCCCGAATCTCTAGTTTTGTAAACTAGGAAAGGATTAGTTGGACCCTAGTTCATATCGATATTCTCAAAGGGTTTCGGATGGCAACTCTGATATCTACAAATAGCCCAATTATAAGAGGACGTATTCTAAAAATGAATCGAAGAAGATCCTAGTCTAAGAATAATCTTGAAAATAGATTATTTATTGGGGGACCAAACAAATGTAAGACTAGAGTGGAAAGAAAAAGGTACTGGTAAATCACATATTACTCCTTACAACCCCTTTCCTCATGCAACATATTCTAGTGGTGATGAAAGCCCTACTAGGAATATGCCTGGTGTAAAATATGTTAGTCATGGGGTTCCTAAATTGACTATTGAGAATATTAGAAACAAAAAGCTTTGGAAAAATTCATGGTATCACGCTAGAATAGAAAAGGAGATTGATTTAATCCACCAGGCTAGCATTCAAACCTTACCACAATCCTGAACATTTTCTAATCCTATGTATATAGATTATGTTAATACAATTAGAGTAGCAAATACTCAGAGTGTTCATGCATCTCCTAAAGTCTCAACCTCTAGGACAAGAGTGTAGATTGAGGATGAGTTGTTACAAGAAGTAATTTTTATGATTTGAAGATTGAATTGGATAAATTATAAGCAAGGAAAATTTCAGATGACATGAATGGAGAATTGATGCAATGGAGGCTTATCATTCTTAAATTCCTGACATCAATAGGACTTCACAAGGCTTGATGACCTCAAATTTGAGATAAAGGGCACCTATAAAATTTATAAATAATTCTGCATTACAACAAGGAAATGCTGTAACAACTACAACTGCTATATCTACCCAGATGCATCAACAACAACAAACTGTGTCAGATCCTTAAACATAGGTAGTTGTTGCAAGTATGGGCCTAACTGGTGTTGTCATTGATGTCAACATACTCCTGCTGCATTGATGTCAAGGATTGGATGAGTTGTGTATTGAGGATATTGAGAAAATTAGTCCTATCAGAAATAGAGAAGAACAGTGAAGACAGTGAAGCTCTATGAAGTGAAGATCCCAGCTAGATGAAGAATAGAGAATGCGCATCAAAGGGTTTGTAGATATGTGTTTGAAGATGATCCAGTCAAGATTTGAGAGGTCCACATGAAAATATGGAGGAGTTATGGCCATGAGAGTAAAACCAGTTCTGAAAACTATTCAGAGGTGACAGAGTGACACAAATAGGTCCGGTAAGATCCAGAAATACAATATCATGCTCTACAGATCTGGTGGCATGTTTGGGAGGCTAATGTGAATTGACAACTCTATTGGTTCATGGTTTGGAGGTCCACAAGCAATCCTTCTAATGTGACAATGATGGTTGACTGTGTTCTTGAGGTTCCAGATGAAGATGCAAATGATTACAGTAAGCAGAAGTGGTGCAGATGTTCTTGGTGATTCAAGCAAGCTTGTGGGGGTCTCTAGATTGTGTCCAGTTTGTGTTGGTGGTCTACATTGAAGATTGAGCTCGTGATTGAAGATTTATCTTCAGGTGATGGTGTTCTTCCTAGTCTTGGCCGACCAGATGATTTGCGCATGTTGCGGATAATCTTGAAGATGTTTTACGAAGCATGGTGTGTTCCTCGAAGAAGATTGAAGTCCCAGCTATGTGTAGCTGACAGTGCAGTGATGCGCATGAAGTTTTTGTAATAAGTCAATTTGTATTTTTGTAATTTCTCTGTAATAAAATAAGTGTATGTTGTGCTAACTTTGTTGATCATTCCAAAGTTGATGTGATGTATAAATAAGAGTTGCAAAGTCATTCAAATGTATCCTTGTTGTCATGATGAGAAGGTGGTAGTGAAGAGGAGTGAAATTAGAGCAGAGGTGTTGAGCTTAAGTGGAACTAACTCAAGCATAGTGAAGATGCTAATCTCTAGTTCAATTATGTAATACTCATATTCTTTTGTAGACAGTGTGTCTCCTATAGGCAATGGGCCTCTTGTGAGTAGTGTGCTCGGGCAGTGAGCCCTAACTGGCAAGTGCCATTTTATTCTTCTTATTCTTTTAACAAAGAATATAATCTTGGGTTAGGCACCCCATGGTTTTCCCCTTAACTAGTTTTCCACATTAAAATCTTGGTGTTAAATGTGTTGAATTTGTTTATGCTCTTGAATTATTGTATTATGATTTCATGAGTGAATCATTGATATGCTGTTGAAATATAAAAAGGTTTTAAGTGAATAAGGAACAGGATTTTGGTGACAACTGATTCACCCCCCCTCTTAGTTGTCTATCCTAAATCCAACAAATTGTATCAGAGCTAAGTTCCTCTAGAAGAAGCTTAACCACTTGAGGAGATCCAGGATGTCATCCTACAAGAAGGATAGTCCAAGGTTTGATGGAACAAACTACACTCTTTGGAAGAGCCGCATGGAATGTCACTTACAATGCATGGGAAATCAATATTGGAACATAACTACAACTAAATATGATCCCCCAAAGAATGGTCCAACAACTATGGATGAAGTCAGAGATGCAAACAATAATCTTCAAGCTAAAGAAGCCCTACTGAGTGCCTTAACTAATTTAGAGCTGACAAATGTTATGGATTTGAAAATTGCTTATGAAATTTGGACAAAACTAGAAAATCATTATGAAGGAGACAAATATGTTAAGTATGCCAAGCTGCAAAGTCTGAAAGGAAAGTTTGAAAACTTGAAGATGAGAATATCACTTCATATATGTCAAAAGTAAATGAGATTGTATGTGGCATTAGATGTGCTGGTGGAATATTGGATGAAGATGAGGTTGTTGCCAAAGTTCTTAGTTCTCTACCTCCTTCTTACAAACAAAAAGCTATTGCTATTAAGGATCTTAGATCTTTAACAACTTTTACAAGGGATCAATTGGTTGGTAAGATATCTGCATTTGAGTTGGTTGAGTATAGTGATGCACTTCCCAAGACTGAATCTGCATTCAAAGCTAGTGCCTCTACAAAAGGCAAATAGAGATATGGTCCTGGAGAAAGTTCCTCAAGGAAATCAACATGGTATGATAAAGCAAGGAAAGATATGGAAGAAGATGAGTTAGAAGATGAACAACTTGAAGCCCTTATTGCAAAGAGACTTCCAAGAGGATCCGATAAGTATGAAGGAAAATTACCTTTTAAATGCTTTGCCTACAATAAGATTGGTCATTTTGCCTCAAGATGTCCAGAAAGGTCTTCAAGGCCAAACCCTAATAGATCAAAGTTTTAGAAGAAGTGTTACTATGTTCAAGAAGATGATGATGACGGAGTAACATATAATAAATTTGAGATAGGAAACAAACTCGGAAGTGACTGGATGTTTATTGCCATCAAAGAAGAAGATCCAATGCCTATTGAATCTACCAATCATAAGATGATAGAAAGTGCTTTGGCTGCTTAGGTTGAAGAAAAGGATGAATGGGTTATTGACAGTGGATTCTCTCACCATATGACTGGTGACAAGAGTAAGTTCTTAAGCTTGGAAAGATATGAAGGTGGAGTTGTAAAGTTTGGAGATAATTCTACTGGTAGAATTAGAGGCAGAGGAACCATTTCTTTTGATGGAAAGAACAAAGCCAGTGATGTTCTATATGTTGAAGGTCTGAAGAATAATCTTCTCAGTGTTGGACAGTTGGTGGACAAAGGCTATGATCTCCAATTCAAAAATGGAAAATGTAAGATCTTTGAAAGCTCTGGAACTGAAATTGCATCCGGTACACATATAAAAGGTAAGATCTTCCACTTGGTTGGTACTGGCAAAAGTTGCTTATTTGTTCAAATTGATCATAGTTGGTTGTGGCATAAGAGAATGTGTCATGTGAATTTTTGATAATATCATCAAGATAAGCAACTCTCAGGTTGTAAGAGATCTTCCAAGACTTGTGAAACCTGCTAACAGTTTTTGCAAAGAATGTCAGTTGGGTAAGCAGAACAGAGTCACATTCAAAAGTAAGGAATAATCTTCAACCAGATTGTTAGACTTGGTGCACATTGATCTTTGTGGTCTGGCAAGAATCAGGAGTCTGCAAGGAGATAGGTATTTCATGTTGCTGATTGATGACCACTCCCGGATGATGTGGGTGACTTTCTTGAAAGAGAAATCTAAAGCACTTGAGAAGTTCAAAATATTCAAGGCTATGGTAGAAAATGAAACTAGCATAAACATAAAATGCCTCAGGTCTGATAGAGGTGGAGAATTCACATCCAGTGAGTTCATATCATTCTGTGAGAAACATGGGATGAAGAGATAGTTATTTGCTCCAAGGACTCTACAACAGAATGAAGTAGTGGAGAGAAAGAACCAAACCATCCAGGAAGCATCTAAGACCATGATGATGGAAGCAAATGTTCCTCAGATCTATTGGAGAGAAGTTGTAAGCACTGTTGTTTATACTCTTAATCGGGTACAAATAAGAGGCAATACTGGTAAGACCCCTTATGAACTTTAGTTTGGAATCACTCCTACTATGAAGTATTTCAGAGTCTTTGGTAGTAAATGCTATATCAAAAGAGATGAAGACCTTGGCAAGTTTGATGCTAGAAGTGATGAAGGAATATTCTTGGGATATTCTACTCAAAGCAAAGCATACCAGTGTTATAACAAGAGATTGAGAAAGATTGTAGAAAGTACAAATGTGAAGGTTGATGAAGGCATGGAAAGTCCCTTAAGGTATTATGCGTATGAAGAAGATGATCAAAATGATGTCTCAGACCAAGGAGAACAAGTCCCAACTCTAGTTCAGATTTAGATTGATCCGGAGAATCCTGAAATACAAGAAGAAGAGACAAGTTTGGATGAACCTGTCCAAGAATTAGAAGTACAAGAGAATCCCAAAACTCCTAGGTATGTAAGATTGAATCATTTTGAAGATTAGATCATAGGAGATAGAAGCAAAGGTATTCAAACAAGAAGGAAAATTGCTCAAGATTCAGTGAAGTATTGTTTGATTTCAAAGATTGAACCAAAAATAGTAAGTGAAGCATGCAATGATGAAAGCTGGGTTAAAGCAATGGAGGAAGAATTGATGCAGATTGAAAAGAATCACACTTGGGATCTTGTTCCCAGACCTAAGGACAAAAATGTGATTGGGACTAAGTGGGTCTTCCAGAATAAACTAAATGAATATGGTGAAGTAGTAAGAAACAAAGCCAGATTGGTCTATAAGGGTTATTCTCAAGTAGAAGAAGTTGACTTTGAAGAAACTTTTGCTCTGGTGACAAGAATTGAAGCAGTTAGATTATTTCTTGCCTTTGTTTCCTTCATAGATTTCAAGGTATATCAAATGGATGTCAAGTCTGCTTTCCTAAATGGTGATTTGGAAGAAGAGGTATACCTTAAGCAACCAAATGGATTTCAATTGTCTGATCATGGAGATATGGTCTACAAGTTGAAGAAGGCATTGTATGGACTCAAACAAGCCCCAAGAGCCTGGTATGAAAGATTAGACAAACATCTTTTGAAGATTGGTTTCAACAAAGGTACTATTGACAGTAATTTGTATTTTAAGATTGATCATGAAAATATCTTGATTGTTGAAGTATTTGTTGATGATATCATTTTTGGAGGGAAAGATAGTATGTGTAAGACTTTTGCAAATCAAATGCAAAGTGAATTTGAGATGTCTATGTTTGGGGAAATGAATTTCTTCTTGGGTCTGCAAATCACTCAAACAAAGAAAGGAATCTTCATATCACAGACCAAATATGTGAAAGAATTATTGAAGAAATTTGGGATGGAAGATTCAAAGGCAATGAATACTCCCATGGCAACCGGATGCAAGCTGAGTAAAGATGATGAATCCCCTAAGGCTGATCATAAAAAGTACAGGTGAATGATTGGAGGACTACTCTACCTTCCTCAAACTAGACCTAATATTATGAATGTTGTTGGTCTTGTTGCTAGATTCCAAGCTGACCCTAAAGAGTCTGATGTTATGGCAATCAAGAGAATTCTTAGATATCTAAAGGGAATAGTTGAGTATGGATTATGGTATCCTAAGGATCATGATTTCTCTCTTCATGCATATACAGATGCTGATTGGGTAGGAAATGTGGATGACCAGAAGAGTACCAGTGGTGGTGCATTCTTTTTGGGAAAAAGATTAGTTTCTTGGCTAAGCAAGAAACAAGAGGCAATATCTCTATCTACTGCAGTAGTAGAGTATATTGTAGTAGCAGGCAGTTGTACTGAAGTATTGTGGATGAAGCAAATGCTAAGAGATATTAGAGTGGAGTATAAGGAACCTATCACAATCTTCTATGATAATTCAAGTGCAATAAACATATCAAAAAATCTGGTGTTGCATTCGAAGACAAAACATATATCCATCAAGTTCCACTTTTTGAGAGAGTAGGTGAACAAGAATGAAGTTAGATTGGAGTTTATGCCCTCAAAGGATCAGATTGCAGACATTTTTACTAAACCTCTACCTAAGGACTCTTTTGAGTATCTCAAGGAGAAGTTAGGGGTTATTACCCCTCCGGTTTTGAACTAAGGTGCACTAATGTGCATCAGTCCGGTGGATCCCACAATCATATCTTGTGATCCAGATTGATGTTAGGAGGCTACTACTCAGGGGGAGCAGTCAGTATGATTTTGAAGTATGAGAAGTGGTTGCAAGTATGTGCCCTTTGCCATTGATGTCAAAGGGGGAGAGAAGACATGTGAAAAACAAAAAGTGGTTGATGATCAAAGGGGGAGCAGTAATGGAAGAGGAGACATGTGAATGATTGTTGTTGATAGGGGGAGTTATGTCAGTCAATGAGGAGAAGTTCTTGTCTTGATGGTTAAAACAATTTTTCACATTATATGTTGCCATCAATGACAAAGGGGGAGATTGTTGCAAGTATGGGCCTAATTGGTGTTGTCATTGATGTCAACATACTCCTATTGCATTGATGTCAAGGATTGGATGAGTTGTGTGCTGAGGATATTGAGAAAATTAGTCCTATTAGAAACAAAGAAGAAAAGTGAAGTCAGTGAAGCTCTATGAAGTGAAGATCAGAGAATGTGCATCAAAGGATTTGTAGATATGTGTTTGAAGATGATCCAATCAAGATTTGAGAGGTCTACATGAAAATGTGGAGTTATGGCCATGAGAGTAAAACCAGTTCTGGAAACTGTTCAGAGGTGATAGAGTGACACAAATAGGTCTGGTAAGATCTAGAAATATAATATCATGCTCTGTGGATCTGGTGGTATGTTTGGGAGGCTAATGTGAATTGACAACTCTATTGGTTTGTGGTTTGGAGGTCCACAAGCAATCCTTCTAATGTGACAGTGATGGTTGACTATGTTCTTGAGGTTCCAGATGAAGATACGAATGATTACAGTAAGAAGAAGTGGTGTAGATGTTCTTGGTGATTCAAGAAAGCTTGTGGGGGTCTCTAGATTGTGTCTAGTTCGTGTTGGTAGTCTGCATTAAAGATTGAGCTCGTGATTGAAGATTTACCTTCGGGTGATGGTGTTCTTCCTAGTCTTGGCTGACCAGATGATTTGCACATGTTGTGGATGATCTTGAAGATGTTTTGCGAAGCATGGCATGTTCCTCAAAGAAGATTAAAGTTCCAACTATGTGTGGCCAACAATGTAGTGATGCGCATGAAGTTTTTGTAATAAGTCAAGTTGTATTTTTGTAATTGCTCTGTAATAAAATAAGTGTATGTTGTGCCAACTTTGTTGATCATTCTAAAGTTGATGTCATGTATAAATAAGAGTTGCGAAGTCATTCAAATGTATCCTTGTGGTCATGATGAGAAGGTGGTAGTGAAGAGGAGTGAAAAGCAGAGTAGAGGTGTTGAGCTTAAATGGAACTAACTCAAGCATAGTGAAGATGCTAATCTCCAGTTCAAGTATATAATACTCATATTCTTCTGTAGACAGTGTGTCTCCTATAGGCAGTGGGCCTCTTGTGAGCAGTGTGCTCAGGTAGTGATCCCTAATTGGCAAGTGCCATTTTTTTCTTCTTATTCTTTTAACAGAGAATACAATCTTGGGTTAGTCACCTCGTGGTTTTTCCCTTAACTGGGTTTTCCACATTAAAATCTTGGTGTTATATGTGTTGAATGTTTCTGCTCTTGAATTATTGCATTATGCTTTCATGAGTGAATCATTGAGATATGCTGATGAAATATAAAAAGGTTTTAAGTGAATAAGGAACATGATTTTGGTGACAACTAATTCACCCCTCTCTTAGTTGTCTGTCCTAAATCCAATAGTAGTAACTTGGGCTCAAAATGCTAATACTAGATGGGTAGGTCAGAATTTTATGCATCATCCTCGTGTAGGGAAAGGGGCTAGTCATGTGCATAATATGAAAGCAGGCTGCAATCTTGAACAACAAAACCCACAGCTAAATCCACAATAGAATGTTCATGCACAACATAATGTATAGGGACAGCCAAATGTGCAAGTGAATGTTCATCCCATGAGACCCTTGTAGCTTGAAATATACAGACAACTTGACTTCATAGGTATCCCTGGTTACCCAAATCCTATTCCAAATGACATCAAGAAAGATTTAGTAAAGTTTTCTAGGAATAATGCTCTATCTAGTGAGGATCATTTAAAAACATTTTTAAATTTAAAGGATGACTATGAAGTAGAAGATGAAGATGTGATCATGAAATTGTTTATGCAATTATTGGCTGATGAGGCTAGGGATTGGTATAGGAATCTTCCTGATGCAAGTATTAACTCTTGGGATGAATTTATGAGATCTTTCAGAGTACAATATGGTGATAAAACTAATCCAAGATTTTTTATTAATTAATTTACTAGCATTGCTAAGGGCTATAATGAACTTGTCTCAGATTTTAATGCTAGGTTTACTATGGTTTTCAACAAGATTCCCCCATATATGAGGCCAAATGTGTCCATGTGTTTAGTGTTGTATTGTAATGCATATGATGCTAAGATGGGTTATGAATTGAGAGATAAGAACCCTTAAACCTTAAGAGATGCTTTTAAAATAGCAACACACATTGAAAGTAATAGGAAGACATCAAGGAAAGTGAATAAAAGGGATGATATCACAATATTACAAAATCCTAATATTGCTCTCTTATAGAGAAGTGGTCTCCAACTGGACTAACATGAAACTCACTAAGCAATCTATTAATCTGATTCTCTTCAATGCATCTCATCAAGACTCCATCTAGGTTTCTTTTAAAGAGAACCCCATCCACCAAAGCATAAGGAATGGACAACAACCTAAAATATCTTCTCTTAGTTCTATCCAATCCATAAGGGTATTCACCAGTGGATAGGAACCTGGACATGTCTATTGTCCAGGAACTTACAACTACTGGTTCAGTTATAGGTTTTGTTTCATTCAAGTGATAGGATGAGTTCACTTCATCCATAGTAGCTTGAACTAACTATTCACATAATTCTCTACCTCTAATCAGCTTAGTGGCTTTAATAATAACATCATATTCTAGGATCTTTGTGACCCATCTTACTCTCTTTTCACATTTCAATTCCCATTATATAGTCTCTCACACTAGGATGAGAAACTAATACTTTGATATGGTTATTTTCCAACATATATCTAAACTTTTTCAATGCTCTTACAATGGAAAAAACTTGTTTGTCCATGTGACTATACATGATCTCATAGTCCTTCAATGTTTGACTAAAAAAGGCCAAGGGTTGCTCCATACCTTGGCCATTTTGTTGCATCAGGATAGATGCAATGCTACTCTGTCCTCTATGGGCATAAAGGACAAAGTCCTCATAATTAGGATTCATGAGAGTAGGATCTTGAGCAATTTCTTCCTTTATCTTCTCAAGGCCATTCTTCCACTCCTTGGTCCACCTAAAAACAACATCCTTTTTAGGCATTAGGGTCAGTGGTTTGACCAAACCAACACAGTTAGAAATGGATTTCCTAACAAAATTGATCTACCCTAGAAAAGACTACAAAGCCTTCTTATGAGTAGGTAGAGGAAGAGAAAGAAGAGATGAAGTTCTTTCTGGATCTATAGAGATCCCATTTTTAGACACTAAATGGCCCAGAAGCTTGCCCTGAGAGATAACAAAAATACACTTTTGGGGGTTTAGAGACACCCCAAACTCCCTGCATCTTTCAAAAACCTTCTCCAGATGCTCCATGTGATTTTATCCTCTCTTGGAAAAGACTATGATATCATCTATATAAATCATGATGAACTTGTTGATGAATCCCCTGAACGCAATGTCCATTGCCCTGTAAAAAGAAGTGCTAGCATTAGAGAGTTGGCATTTTTGCATACACCATGGTTCCCCACTTAGTGGTGGAAGCCATCTTAAATCTGTCTTCTTCCCTCACAAAGATCTAGTTATAACCAGAAAAACCATCAAGCAATGAGAACCTCTCTACCCCTGCAATAGTCTACAAGATTTGGTCCATGGATGATAGAGGATAGTGATCTTTTAGGGAATCTTAATTCAAATCATAGAAATCCACGCATAGCCTTATTTCACCATTTTTCCTCCTCACTGACACTAAGTTAGATATCCAGTGGAATACTTGATGGTGAAAATGATTCTCACCTAAATGAGCTTGGTAGGCTCCTTCCTCATCAAGGGCTTAGTTTTAGGATTCACAGGTCACTACCTTTGGCATATAGGTTTAGCGTTTGGGTCAAGGTCTATGGTGTGTTGGGAAACATTAGGGTCAAAACCCTTTAGGTATTCATAGTTCCATGCAAAAACATCATTGTATTTCTAAGAAAGGTAAATAAAATTTTGTTGTTCAGCATCACAACATACCTTTCCTAGTAATAAATCTTTGTCCTAGGTGATAGCGACATTTTTATAGTCATCCTTTTTGAATTCGATGTTCTTCGTATCACCCTTGAATTCATCATCATATCTGAAAATAGCCTCAAGAGTGACCAAACCCTTAGGCATCTTGTTTGTTTTCAATTGAATAATCTAATCACCATACCCTTCTTGCAGTTTGAACTATGCAGTCAATGAGAACTTAGCTTCATTTTGGATGAAGTTTACAATTTACTCATTTTTTTCAAAACTTTTCCAGTTCACATCATTATTAGGCACTGAGGGCTTGACCACTATTTTGACATGCTAATCAGGGCCTTGGAAGAGGTCTATGGGGTGAGAAAACTGAGCACCAACTGTTGCCAATTGGTCTGCCTCAACATTTGATTTCCTTGGGATCACCTGTAAGTTGAGAGCATCAAAACTCTCAAATAGGCCCCAAAATCTATGTCTATAAGCTCTTAGGAGTTGATTTTTCATTTCACATCTTTCCCTAACCTAGTTGACTAGCAACTCAGTATCTCCAAAGATCTCCAAATGTCTGATTTTCTTCTTTTCTGTAATCAACAGGCCATGTACCAATGCTTCATACTCTGCAACATTATTTGTACATAAAAAATGCAACTAGTGAGCAAAATGTAGTTTCTTACTAGTTGAAGAGATTAGTAAGACTCCTACACTAGATCCATTTATGCTCTATGCACCATCAAAGAACATTTTCCAAGGGCCATCAGAATCATCATCTAGTTTTAATATAGAGGGGACTGAGGAATTATCCTCATGAATCATGTAGGTACCTAGCTCAATTGTCTTAGTGGTATCATAGGGATCAAAATCAAAATGATCTTTTTCCCATTCAACAAGGAAAATATCTGAGGTTGGAAGGGGTGAAGATATTGTCTCAAGAGACCCCGGATCATGCACTTCCTCACCCTGAATCATACAATGAGGGTTCACCAGGCTATGATCATAATTTTCTACATGATAATTTGAAACTAGTTTATCCTTAATGGTGAACCTTGTACCATCTATTGTCCTTAGTAGCATGTGAGACTAGTTAGAAGAAAGGTAGCCACCTACCTTAGCTATGAAGTCTCTTGATAAGAAAATAGAAAAGAAAGGAGGAAGATCAATGACTGAAATATCTTGACTAATAGTCAAGTTTGGACAAACATGTAAGGTCAAATCCAATCCTTTGATCACTCCAATAGTATTGACAGAAGTACCATCCAACTGCAACACACCCAATGAAATAGGGGTATATTTGATGTCTAATACATTTGCTATCTTCTTTAGCATAATTGAAATACTAGCCCCTAAATCTATCATGCAATTGTGTACTAGGAATTTCCCAATGATTAGAGACAAGTAGAATGGGGATGAATTCTTTGTTGAGCTCCCTTGCTCTTCACTTGGTTGTACAAGATTGACTGGGCCCTTCTCCTACTAGACTATTGATTTAGCTGCTGGTAATTGCGTTAAGGTGTCTTGCAAAGACACCCTTTGAGAGGGGATTGATAATGCCTCCCACATTAACACATTCAAATTTGTCTTTTTCATTTGTTCTACAATATTCAAAGGAAATGTTGTTGTTTTATGCATGGAAGGAATCCATGTTCCCCTCTTTGACTGCTCTATAGCTTGTTTAGGCACTTATGGAGATGATGGAATCTCCTTTGCAGTAGCAAGCCTGCTGCTCTGAGTTGAATTCACAGCACCGGCCCCTTTTACTTTTGGGATAGGTTCCTTTGTAATATAATAGGCATGGGGTTATCCTCCAATTGTCTCTTTTTGGACCTTATGTTATCTACAACACTACTAACAGGCATTATCACACTGTCCATAGGTTGGTTAACAACATTGAAATCCTCAGGAGTCCAAAGCATTAAATTGGATTCAAAAGTAGCCTCATTTGGTACTTCAGGGTTGTTGTTGGCTACTTCCACCAATGATGGTTGTTGAGTGTGGAAATTTTGCACCATTACGACTCATTCTTTCACTCCAAATGCACAATTAGATTGGTTGTGAGGTTGGTTACAAGGATAACACCAATCTGCCTCTTATGCCATATTGTTTTGAGTAGGAACCAAGGCCCTAACTAGATTGACAACTGGTATTTGTTGGATGGGTCTAACCATTTGCAAGGGTTGAGAAGGGTTATTATTTTGGTACCTATTTGGCTAGTAACCCTGGTTCCAATTTTGATTTCTATTGGAATTATAACCTTGATTCTAGTTCTAATTTGAAGACTGCCCTTGGTTATAATTATGATGGGGTTTAGGGGTAGTTTGAATAGCTATGCTATTGACTTTGTTAGTCAGATTCGTCACTAGGGCTTTGAGTTCATTCTCTTCTTGTGAAAGAGCAAATATAGAGGCTTTAAGTTCTAGGATGGGGGCTACAGTAGGTTGTTGAAACTATGAATGCAATTCTAGGAAGATAGGTACAGGAGGTCTAGGAGCAATTTTCCCATCCTGTATTAAACAATTTTTGACTCTTAAAGTCATTTCATATGCATCTAGTAAAGTTTGAGCACCCATAGATTGCATCATAACAACAATATCAAAATTTAAAGCTCTCAAAAAATATAAGAAAGCACCTTGTGGAGACGGTCTAAGGAGAGATGGGATTCTTTCCCACATCCTTTGAAATTTAATGTTTAAATCAACTATCATCTCACTAGGAGCCCTCTTTATGGTTGGTAGTTGTTCTAGTAGAGAAACATTGTCTGCTCTTTCTCCAAACTACTTGTAGAATGCTTCTCCTAGCTCATCCCAATCATGAATTGAAGCAAGGGTTAAACTCCTAAACCATTGAAGAGCTCTCCCCTTGAAGGATGAAACCATGAGACTAACAACCACATCTTCATCTTGAATATGGTGAACTGAACATGCATTTGATATGTCTTTGATATGTTTAGTAGGTGTAGTAGAACCATCACCTGTAAAGGATGAAATACTCTTTAGGACCAAGGTAGGTATATCATTATGAGTAGCTAGGGCTAAAGGGCTATCTCCATTGAAGGTTACAGATTTATTTCCATATTGGGAATGTTTAGATTTATTCTAGGTATGTGCAAGCCCTTTCTTGAGTATTGAAACTTAACAGGAGGAGGTATAGATTGAGCTCTTGGGTGAGGTATAGATTTCATATATGAGAAAATGAAAAAGAAAATAATCACTGCATTAATTGTATTCATTGTGTTTTGCATGTCTTCTCTGTGCTTGGCGTGTTTGTTGTGTTTGTTGACCATACTTTAATGCATGTATTGGCTTTGCATTTATACATACATTAAAGTGGGGGCTAAATCTTATGTCAAAAAATGTCTCCTTGGGGCTTTTCCCTTTTAGGGTTTAGCTTCTAGGTCCTGTAATTGCATTTAGAGCATCTTGCATGTTATTTCTAACTCTCGATGAGAAAACCCTTAGGTCTTGTGACAAATAGGACCTAGGGGCTGCACTTTAATAAATCCTGAACAAAAATGGCAGGGTGGACTTGGGCGCTAGCGCCCTAGTCCAACCATATTTTGGGTCTGCCCTAATTTCAAATGTCAGTTTTATGACCATTAATTAGGTCCTATGCCGACATCTAAAGTTTGAATTATGAAATTCTTAGCAGAAATATTTGTAGTTGCATAAATAAGCATGATTAGGTTTCATTTGCAAACTAGATGGAAATTAGATGGACATTTTGATTGACAAGCTTATGTCAAAGTGATTTAAGGCATTCATTGTGTTGCAAAGAAGTACTTTGTTGTTATTATGTTTGTATTTGTAGGTTTGACATCCATCTCCTCATGGCATGAAGAGCATCTTCCTTCCATGAGATCTTCACTACAAGGTGATATCTATTGTGTTTTCAATCATTTTATCATTTGGATTTTTTCCTGTATCCTATTGGGATACACACTCTTATTTGACAACGGTGTTTGAAAGACTTGAATGTCTCTCCAGGGCTTTGATTAAGGCAAGCCTCTAAGCACCACAACCCCCTCCCACACTCCTTGTGATTATAGGTTATAGGTGTCGAGTTTCGTGAAGTGGAGTTATAGAGAGGAGTGGTAGGCATCAAGGATTCAGGATCTGAAAAGAAGCTGGACATTGGAGCTTTTCCTAGACTAGGGTGCTAGTCCCCGTGTCCTCTAGTTTTTCTGAAGTAGAAACAGAAGTTGTAGTGTAGATTAGTATCGGGAGAAGTTCCAGATTCTGTGACAAAAAGTGTACCTTGGACTTGGGAACTAGTACCCATGTCCCTAACTTCTCCACCTTCTGAACTTCAAAAAATAGTGAGTTAAATATCTCTGTCCCTCATCTCAGTCTGAAAGGATTTGCTGTGATTCGACAATTTGCTTATTATTTTGCATATTTAGGGTTTTAAGTGAAATTAAGCATTAGATTGAGATATTGTTTGACACATCCAAGATTCCATAGCTTCCCAAGTGGCAGGACAACCTGATAGGTGATTGCTCTCACTTAGTGGAGATTCAACTCAGTTGATAAGCCCTTGGAATGCTTCTAGTGAAAGGAGGATTTTACATAACCATTAAAACCCCATTTGCCCCCTTTTAACAAAAAAACACTACAAAACACCATTACACATTTTAGTCAATGTTGTCCCTATTATATTGTTTAAGTCTTCACTTGCTTTGTTTCTTGTGGATGATAGGGTGAGCTCTTATTGTGTGTTATCATAAAAGTCTGTAATACTTCCACAACCATGTTGTTGACAAAGTACTTTCCCTAATCACTTGTTATGCTTAAAGGACATCCAAATATCGTTATTATATTCTCATATAAAAACTTTGTAGTGGTTTTTGTAGTACAGTCTTTAATTGGTTTAGCTTTTGCCCATTTGGTTAGGTATTCAACCCCTATAGTGATAAATCTTTCTTTAGAATGTTTACTAGGGGGGTCTATAGGTCCAATAAAGTCAATTTCCCATTTCTCAAATGGGAGTTGAGATAGTACTAGTCTTATTGGCATCTCATCTCTTACAGTTGCTTTTCCTATGTGTTAGTAGATGTCACACTATTTGGCATATCTCTTTGCACCCTTGTATAATGTAGGCCACTAGAATCTATCCAATTTCATTTTTCTTTTGGTAATTTCTCCTGAATTATGGCCTCCTACTACTCCTTCATGTGCTTTAGTCAATATAGATTCTCTTTCATGGTCATATACTACTCTTATTATGACACCATCCTTTCCTATGATATGTAATTCTCCCTCTATTAATGTGTAAGGTAAAACCTTCTGCATTAAGGTTTACTTCTCCTGCAATGTCATATTTTCTAAAAATTCACCTATAGAAAGTAATCTTTCTATTTCATGTAGTTCTTTTGGTACAACATTTATTCTAAATAGGTTTGTACCAGGGAGGTCTTCCTCCTAACTATCAGGTTCATCCCCTATCTCAATCCTAGATAAGTAGTCTAGTTTATGATTGTGCTTTCATGGTTTTACTAACCATTATCTTAAAGTCAAATTCTTCAAATAAGAGTAGCTAGATTCTTCCATGAGTGATTGGTTTGTTTAGTAGATACTTTAATGGCTCATGATTTGTATATAAGATGAGTGGTGTTGATAGTAAATAATGTTTGAATTTCTAATGTATAGGCCATTGCTAAGGATTCTCTCTGTTGTAGTATAGTTCTTTTCAACTTTTGATAGCTTTTTGCTATCAAATTCTATAGGGTGGTCTTTTGTTCCTTTTGGTGAGCTAGTACCGCACCTATTGCTATGCCTGATGCATCTACATGTATATTGAATGTTATATTCCAATCAGGAAATATCAGTAACGGTGCCTCTATAATCTTTTGTTTTAGAGTATCAAAAGAAGTTTGGCATTGGTCTATCCAAATATTTGTACCATTTTTCTTCTTTAAAAGTTCTTCCAGAGGTGTTGCTACTATTGCATATCCTTTAATAAAATTGCAGTGATATCTAGTATAACCCAAGAAATGTTTCACTTCTATTGTAGTCTTAGGTGTTGATAGTGTAAGAATTAATGTCACTTTAAGAGGATCTACCATTAAGCCTTCCTTATAGATAATATTACCTAGTAGGGTCCTAAAGGGTACTGCAAACATACATTTCTTCAAGTTTAATGATATTTGCAGGCTTCTACACCTTTTTAGCATCATTCTTATGGTTTGTACATGATATTTTACCAATCCATACACCATCCAATCATTTAGGTACACTTCCAATAAATAATGAATGAATTCCTTAAATGCAATCACTATTATCCTATTGAATACCGTACATCATTTTTTAGACCAAAGGCATCACTGTATATATAAATGATCCAAACTTTCATGTAAAGGTGTTTTTAGGCTAGTCCTCTTCTCTTATCTTTACCTATTGGTATTTAGAGAACCCATCAGTGAATGAATAGATTTCTCTCCCTACAAATGATTCTAGTATCTCCTCAGTGGATGGTGTAGGAAATGGGTCATGTATGCAGGCTTTATTTAGTTCCCTAAAATCAACACATATTCTCACTTCACCAATTTTTTTTTGCACTACCATCAGACTAATCCAGTCTACATCTTGAACAGGTTTGATTATACCTACTGCTAATATCTTATCTAGTTCAACTTTCACTCTCTTCTTCATGTTTGGATTCAATCTATATGGTCTTTTCTTTACAGGCTTAACTCCTTCCTTGAGTTGAATCCTCATTACTCCTACCTCTTCCTTAATACCCTTCATGTCTGTAAATTTCCTAGGAAATAGGTCTTCAAATTCTGATAGTATCTCAGCTACTTGTGCTAGCACTTTGTAATCCCAATAATCATATATCTTTGTCATCTTAGGGTCACCTTTTTTTCTATGTTCTCCTCCCTAATTTTTATAGGTTTATTGTAATATTTATCCTTTGGTTCTGTTGCTAATTCTAGTTCTCTTTCTCCTTCTTGGACTCTATTTCTAAGTCATTTATATCTTCATCATCTCCTTGTGTGGTTTTAAAGCATCTATGTCCAATATGATTTGTCTCTTTGTCCATCCACTCTATTAGTTTTCATATCCCATCTATTTTAGGTGGAGGTAAACTTTGCTCTGGTGTTTCTTGTTCCTTCTCTGAGGTTTGTTTAAAGATTATTTCTTTCATTTTTAGTAGTGCAGTGTTGATGTGTCTATCTAGACTATAAAATGAAAATGTATGTAGAAAATCTTGTTGTATTTCATCCTAGTCTCTCATTTCTCTTCTTCTTTCCTAGTTTATATACCAGGTCTACACCACTAGTGACAATGTCCAATAGAATAGATGAACATATAATCTAGTGTCATACTCATTTTTGCCCTTCCATACAATTGTGGATATGTCTAGGTGTTCTTGTGGTGGAATCTAGCCTAGATACTTAGGTATAATTTCATACTCCCCTTCTTCTAGTAAGTATCTAGTCTTATGAGGAATTTAATTATCAGCCAATGTTTTATTGTGTCTTTATGTGTATTCCACCAGATTGTGACATTACATATTAGTGTTTGTTGTATGGCCTCTAGTCTTGTATGCTCATCTGTGAAATTTTTCTTTATTTCTACCAGGTATGTATGCAAGTCTCTTACTCCTGAAAATTTTGGCAATTTGATATGTGAAATTCCTTTTGTAATGTGGTTTAATCTTTCATATTTCAAGGATATATATTAATTTCATTCGTTTGAGTTACTACATGTGTTGTGTGGTGTATTGTTATTTAATGCAGTGTTTTGTGGTACATTTTCCTTTTGGATCTGTACCATGAATATCCTATGGAAGCCTGTCATCCTCTAGATTTTTAGTACCGGTTCATTATTCAGCCATGCTTCCAATACTTCCTCACTATTAGTACTATAGTTTTCATCTTCTATTCCTATTTCTCCTTCTGAATTTGGTTCTTCTGATGTGTTATCCCTGGTTAGTTTAGATATTGAATAAAGGTTTCTAGGATTCTCATCACTCCATTCTCCATAGTTCATTTCTTCAGTGGAAGCTTCTTCCATGTCTACCCCTAATGGTATATGTATTATTTTGTTGTTTTCAGCAAAATATATTTCCTCCTTGCAGGAATCTACAATACCATTTACATTTACAAACCACAGTAACCCTAGTAGTGAATTAAATGAATCAAAGGGTTCTTTCATTGCTACTACTTCAAAGTCTATCACTTGTTTAACACCCATTATGTTTACTTCAACTTCTTTCTAGGTCCGAGTGTTCCCATGTTTGACCCATTCGCTAGACTAATGTTATAGGGGGTTTCACTCAACCTAGGTCTTCCTAATTGTTCCCAGACTCTTTTAGGTAACATATTAACATGTGTGCCCAAGTCCTCCATAAATTTTTTAATTTTCTCATGGTTTATATATGCATCAATCATTAAGGGTTTAGTCTTCCACTATCTATTTGTTTTACCTATTTTCTAGATTTGCGGTTTGTGGGCTCATTCTTTGTTCCAGTATTTATATAATTGTTTCAATTTATCAATTAGATTGTGTTGCTATGTTAGATTTGTTATTTGTTTGAGTGTCGCAAATTCACCTTCAATAAATAATTGGGTGCGTTGTTTTTTTGTTTTGTTCCTTAGTTATAATTTGTTTATATTTCTCTACAGTTGTGTCATGTTGAGTTTTATTAGGGAAGATAGTTTCTTCTTCTTCACTTCCAATGTTTTGGGAGTTTGCGGTATTCATGTCCTATCTAGTAACTACCATTTCTTTAGTCTTTCCTTTGTTCTTCTTTTATTTTTTTTGTTTATAGTTTGATTTGTTATAGTAACTATCTTCCTCCAAATTTTCAGTGTAAGAGGTGTCAGTTTCATAGTTATCTTCTTTTCAGCAGCTCCTAGCTACCTATGATTGTTCTTTTGGAATCTTCCTAATTATGTGAGAACCTTTTTGTGAGTTAAACCCTTGTAATTCATCCCTTTTTGAATGTTGTGGTGCATTTCTAAAGTACTGTTGAGCCTTATCACATGAAAATAGGTCATGATCTGTACTACCACAAAATGTGCATTGTTTACTTCTTTCTCCCCAACATTCATTAGCGAAGTGGCCTAATTTACTACATTTAAAGCATGTTGTATCCTCTCTCCTTCTTCATCTACCATGGCCACTTCTTCCTCTATATCCATTATATTGGCCTCTTTCTTCAGTACTATAATTATTAGGATTTATATTTTGTAAAGTATTAATATTTCTTTGATTAGCACAGTTAGGATGTTTGTAGCCATGATTTTGAATGTGCAAGGGTCTCTCTATGAGTCCTTTCACATATGCCATGTTATTTTTATTCTCTCTATTTTTATGGTGTACATTACACCAAGGTTCATGCTCATTGTCATCTTCTCTCAACCTAAATAGCTGAGATGGACAATATTTTGTTTCATGGTCATCCAAATCGCCGCATATTCCACAATAAACTGTATTGTTTCTTTTTGGTAATGTTTTGAGGTCTACCTTCATTGCAGAAACCTTTCTTTCCACTTTTATCATCACACTTGTTCTACAAATGCCCTTCTTTTGTATAGTATGAACACCATATGTTAGGTCTTTGTTGCTGTGGACTATCCTCTTTCCTTGCCAAAATTTCTTGCTTCAGTTTAAGTTGTTCTAGTTCAAGCCTAAGCTTCTCCATCTCCATGTTTTCCTTGGTCTTATCCTATTTGTGCCAAGTTTTTGATTCTATACTACAATCCATAGTCACTGCTTCTGAATAAGAGTAAAAATTATTTCCATCCAAAGATGTTCTAATGATAGGGCTTAAACCTGATACAAACAAAGGCTCTTCCAATTTGTGGGATATCTCTTTAAATATTTTAAAAATATCTTATAGATTATCCTTCCTTTTGAAATAAACTCCTCATTTTACTTACTCCCTCTGTGGGGATCTATGGAAACTCAAAGTTATTTAAAAATTCTTTCTTAACCTCTTCCCATGATTTCTCATGTTCAGGGCATGTCTTCCTATACCATTTCAATGCATCATTTCCTAGTGTTCCCATGAAATCAAATAGTTTAGTCTGGTCTCTTATTACATTTTTCCTATTCTAGATTGATTCTAAAACAAATATATGTTATGCTTCTTCTATTGTGTCCTTTTTGAATATAGACAACTTTCTTCGTGAGTCCATTGTTGATTTCTTTTGGTTTTCTATTACTTCTACTATATTGCGGTGTGTTGTTTTATTGTCTTTCTACTTAGGTTTCTTCCTTTGTATTAGGGTTTTGTTCTCTCTTCCCTTATTTCTCTATACCTTAATATCAAAATAATATTTTCCCAATATTTTTTTCGTATTCTCTTCTAATTCCTTCTTCTATCTCTTTGTGTTTGTTTACTTGATTGTTGTTCTCTTCCACAAAAATTCTCCTTGTCTTATATGGCACATGGGGTGACTCTTGGTCCAAGGGTTGCATCTATTCAAAGTGCCTCTTCATTTTAGAGGATGAATTTTCATTTGTTAATGACATCTTATTGTTTATTGGTGTCATTTCCTTTAACTGTCTTATACTCTCATAACCAATATTATCATATACTGCATCTTCTTCTCTTTCTCTAATCTTCATCACACTTTGATTAACCAAATGGCCCAGGTAGTCCACATCCAAATTCAAGGGTTGGAGGTTTCTTATAGGGTTTAATAATTGTTCCCATTATTCATCAATCTTGATTTGGACATTAGTAAAATTAGGTTAAACCTCTAGGGTTTTTCCTACTTGCAATAGGGTTAAGGTTTGATTATACTCTCCCCCCTATATCCTTCTTGACTGGTCATAAGCACTAATTCTTCCTTCTTGGATCCTAAGGATTTTTGTATCCCTATTAATGTGTATTGTTAACTATCTAGAATTATCTATATCCTTCTCTATCAGTTCTGTGGCAGCCCCTATGGCATACGCATCAAATCTTTCTTCCTCTCCTACATTCTTCTCTTCGGTAGCACCCACATTGGCATGCTCAGCAGCACCCACATTGGCACACTCATCCTTTTTCTCTTTTTCCTCTGCAACCTTTCTAGTGTGTTCCCTTCCTATTTTTTTTCTTTTTGCATCCTTCTGTGGTATCTATCTTGTTGTTCCTAAGTCTACTTTTTCTTTCCTTCCCTACTCATTTCCATTCCAGTTTTTGAAAGGAAGCTAGGTGTGTAGAAATCACTTCCTACACTAATCTAATGAGGAGAGATGAGTGCAAGTTCATTTTAATCTTTACACTTACAACAATGTTAACCCAACAATAGAGATATTTCAGCAAACATATACACAAGAATATAAGACAGAAGAAGAGAGACAAGATATACGTGGGGAAAACCCTTACAGGTGAAAAACCCCACACTCCAAAACATAGCTCAAATGTATTCTGTAAACAATGAAGGTTACAATACAGTCACAGAGCCAATGATCTTGCAGGAGTCTTTGACACTCATATCTGGAGACAATATGGCAGCATAACAGTACCTATCAATCACTTAATACATCTCTCCAAAGCATCTATTTATATAGAAAATACAAGGCAAAAATGGCTCTATCTTGGGATGGGCATCCAACATGGCCTCATGGCCCAAAACCCATGCCTATAGACACTTGTCCAACATTGTAAGATGTTCCTAACACTTGTCAAGTCACCCCATCCCAAGAGATCACCTATTCCCAATTTGGGTAATGACAGATGCTCTTATGACTCTTACACCTGTCATAGAATCCATCATACTGACATATCTTACAACTATAAGAGAATCTGTCATAAACATGCTATAAATAGCATATTCTCTTAGAACATGTCATAACCCTCCTTGGGGTGCCCAAAGATGCCTTTTTCAAAGATGCTTCTCGACACATGTCTTCACCTGTCATAGAATCTTCCATTTCTGACTCTTACATGCCATAGATTTATCATAGGAATATGTCATAAGCGTTTCAGTTAATATTCCCTTAAACACTATCCAAGATGCCAACACATGGAAAAATATTCCTACCACTAAGTGGGATGCCTATCTCCTCATGTGAGGACAAATTTACAACTTGTCATCTTCCATGTAGGATGACACACCACCGTGCCAACTCCCATAAGATGACAACATAGGATTTGCATCCTAATTACACAATAGGTAATAAATAAATAAATACAATGAAATAATACAAGGAATTACCAAGGTTGAGACACCTTAATTCCCAACATTCTCCCACTTGTCGAACACCTTGTAAGAGCCAATGAAATTAACAGGATTTAACTACTATAGGCCGAGAGACCCATAGACTCCGAACACCATCTGAACTTCTCTGTGTCCACTAGTTTCGTTAATGCATCCACAACATTCTTCAAAGTGTCTACCTTCTCCAAATTCACCTTCCCATCCTCTACCATGTCTCTCACAAAGTGAAACTGTACATCAATATGCTTTGTTCTGGCATGGAAAGTTAGATTCTTTGCTAGGCAAATCACACTCTGACTATCACAACAAATCATAATCTGTCCTACATCAACACCAATATCTGAACACAATCTCTTAAGCCAAATGGCTTCTTTGCAAGCATGATTTGCTACCATATACTCAACTTCTATTGTGGACAAAGTAACCATAGGTTGTCGCTTACTCATCCAACTAATTACACCACCAAACATTGTGAACACATATGCACTGATGGATCTCCTGTTGTCAATGTCACCTACCTAATCATAATCCACGAATCCATGAATACAAACTAAATGTGGAGGTCAAGTAACATTACCATGATAACATATGGAATACTCCGAAGTACCCCTCAAATATCTGAACACTCACTTAACTACATCTTAATGTACCCGTCCAAGATTAGCCATAAATCAACTAAGGACTCCCACTACTTGGGCAATGTCTGGTCTTGTGCAGACCATAACATACATCAAACTGCCAATAACACTAGCATAAGGTACTCTGCTCATGTCTTCCACCTCACTAGGAGATTTTGGACAATCATTAATAGACAAATTTGTTCCCAATGAAACATGAACACACAATGGTCTACAATCTCCCATGCTGAACCTATCCAACACGGTCTTCACATACTTACTCTAGCTTAACCAAAGTTTTCTGTTAGCTCTGTCTCTTCTAATTTCCATTCTCATAATGTACCTAGCCGCCCCTAGATTTTTCATCTCAAACTGTACTAACAACCGAGACTTCAAATCAGAAATCATATTCTTACCATTCCCAATTAACAACATATCATCAACATACAATGCAATAATGAGAATGCAATCATTGTCAAACTTGTAATACCCACAATGATCTGATTTCAATCTCAGATATCCAATCAACAACACAAAGGTATCAAATTTCAAGTACCACATCCTAGGAGACTGCTTCAAAGCATACAAAGACTTTTTCAACATGCAAACCAAATTTTCTTTACCTTTCTCTATGTAATACTCTAGCTGTGACATGTAAATCTCTTCCTCCAAATCACCATGAAGGAATGTTGTCTTCACATCCATCTACTCTGACAAGGTGTCACTGTACCTCATCATTTAATCTATTTTTAGATGTCAAAAACCAGGGCTATGTCCACGGCTGTCTGCAACTAGGGATTCTACAGTTACTAGTTTATAGCTAATCCTATTTTGAAAAGAGATTAATCTATCTGCTTGCTGAATAAATTTAATGAATGATGGAAAACATAATAAAATAGGAAATTTACTTAAAGCAAAGAAAAATAGTAACTTGCATTTATCTATTAAAAACAGTAAACACCTTTATAATAAAAAGTTGAAACAATAAAACAACAGTACTAGCCTCCTGCCTGAGTGGTGAGAGTGGGCCCTTGCTCCACACCCTTGAGGCTGAAGGCTACAGTAGGAAATCAACACAAAAGATGATCACAACTAAATTCAATCCAATTCATTCACTCCGCATTCATGAAAATATTGCTAACACAGAAGTGAGATCTCTGCGAGTCAGAATAGTTCAATCATTGTCTATTTCTTCTATTGTTTTTGAGAGTATATATAAAAAAATGAGTGATGATATATCACTAAACTTATCTACCAGTCTTTCTATGAGATGACACCATCTCTTTATTGTACTTAACTGTCTAACTATTTAAATAACCATGCAATAAAGGTAGACTTGAGTGGAACAAAAGTCCACTCAGAAGTCTAAGTTTGAGTTTTAATACACTTGGGCATTGAGGCCCTGAAAATAAGGATATTGGATCAGTTCCATTTGTAACTCATGCAAAATCTTTGAAAAGATAAAACTTTAGTAGTTTAACTAAAGTTGACCCTTCACCACTCAGGTGATGATTTGAGTGAAGTGAGGGGTATTAAGATCACTGCTGAGAGTGTCTGGTCGGCAGCTCTGCTGGAAATATACCCTGATCTTAGGAGGTGCCAGAGATAACTGTTCCTGTCTGCAGCTCTGGAGATACTCCAGACTCTCGCAGAGCTCCAGAGAGGCATTCCTCATTTCTTCAAAACTTTAGGTGTCATGGTTCTATGGTATTGTCTACAGAGATCATTGAAGACTATCTCTGGAGATGCACAACATTCTATTCCTAGCATCTACACCTGTTGATTCAAAAAGAGAGAAGTTTCTACATTTTTCCATCAATTCCATGCACATTAGTCACTTTAATTAGAAATTTTAATCTTAAGTAATCTATCCCAATTAATCATAAAATAGAATGATCTTGCTAGCTTATTTGGGTGTAGACACTAGGAAAGATGAACTCAGAAAGGGAAAAAGAGAGGCAAAAAGATGTATTTCATGAGTGCAACTTGGCACTCATCATCCCCCCATACCTAAGGTTTGGTAGGTCCTCCTGCTTCTCACATTCTAGATTTATTTTAACAAAGCACCTTGTCATTCAGGGTATAATCCTGGATATAGGTGGTCCAAGTTGTCCTGTTGGTATTACCATTGCCTCTGTACTTATCAACTTGCTTCAACCAGTCCTTCAATTTTTCATCTTCCATCTGTTCTGCCCAGACAGGGAGTGGTTCAATTATTAGAGGGGGCCTGAACTGTCCACCTATCCATTCTTGTTTATGTGTATCCATCAGTTTGGATATCAACTTTGCCTTTCTCATGAATAATCTCAAGTTTGCAGGGGTGACCACCTCTCTAAGTTTCTGCTCTGGGGTCAAAATATTCCATCTCCTCTTTGCTACAAGTACTGAATTTGCTAAATCAACAATAAAAAGACCAAAGTCGATGGAGCATTCCTGCAAACTTTTCAGGTATAATGGCAACATTCTGGTTGCATTGGCAGGATGATAGATAAGGGACCTAAATTGGGTCCAAAGAGCAAAAGGATTGGGACATTCTTTTCTGGTGAAGAGATCTATTTTTAAATCCTTCTGAAGATGATCTTCCATCCTTTCATTCCAGATCTGGTGGTTTCTCATTAGGGACATGAATGCCTTAAGTTGGCATTCTCCCACAAAGTGATTAAGAATGAAGGCTATATCATTAATACAGAACCCATGTAGGTATAATTCACAGAGGAAGTTTTTGTCCTCATCATTACTTCTTGTGTAAGCTATCATGAATCCTTCTACTATTTCTGTATCCTCAGTTAGGTCAGACAATACTAAGGAGAGTTTCCTTTGCAGTACCCTTTCCTGTAAGAACATTGAATAACTGGCACTTGGAGGCCTACAGGATAGGATTTCTGAGGAAAGGGAGGCCATTTTAATGATTTTGCCTTCCAAAGTTGCTATTTTTCTGCTCTGGTAGTGACTGCCCTTTGTAACTACAACATAGGTTTGGAGGCCTCAAATTCTCTACACCTTTTCTGCCAATGAAACAGGGCCTTGGGAATGTCAATGGGGATTGGACCCACATAGGCATCTGTTTGGATTTCCTGCTCATTGGTTGCCCTTGGGCCAGACAATTCTTGAATATATTCTTCTTGGTCATCTAGTCTGTTATTGGCCCAAGTTAACTATTTATCCTAGCTTTGTACCTTCTCAATCAGTGTTGCCATTATTGTGAGGCCATTGTCTCTAGCCATGGTGAGCTCAGAAACCTTCTGTGCTGCTTCTTTCTCTTTTTCTTCCATCAATTTCTTTGCCTCACTTTTCTGTGCCTCCAACTTTGCCTCTTTCTCCTGGATGATTTTATCCTTGCTTTAGAGGTCTGTTTGGAGATTTGTAATAGTTTGTTTTAGCTCCATCTCCACATCTACTCTAACCTTCTTGAGGTTAGTAATAATCAAATTCTTTACCTAGAGCAATCTCTTTAAATTTTTAATTTCTTCCATCAATTGCTGTTCTGTTGAAATTTCTACATCCTCTTGGTCAGAGGGATGAGAGAGTGTTTCTACTTCTACTTCTATTGGCTGATCATCAAGGTTTTCCATGGTCATCTGCCCTATTCTGCCCACTGTATGCATCTTCCCTGTTTCTTCTTCTTCAGACTGCCTGTCCTGAGGATCCTCTTGGGGTTCCTCTGCTTCTGTTGGCATTGATGAAGGCCTAGCCTTATCCTCACATGTTCTCGATTCCAGGAATGCCTCAGTGAGGAGGGCAGTATCCTTTTCAGCCTGTGAGAGTTGTCTCTTCCTTTTGCTTCTCCGGAGCAAAGGTGGGGCTGGTGCCTCCAGAGCAGGTCTCTCTTCTTCAGAATCTGAGGAAATAGTAAAAGTTTGTAAGTTTCCTATCTCTGGAGTACATGGTGGTGTTGAAACTGGACTTGACTCCACACGAACAGATGGTGCTGGAGAATTTTCCCTTTGTTTCCTCTTCCTGACCAGAGGGATCTCATCTAAATCAT
Source organism: Cunninghamia lanceolata (assembly GCA_027924645.1). NCBI lineage: Eukaryota > Viridiplantae > Streptophyta > Pinopsida > Cupressales > Cupressaceae > Cunninghamia > Cunninghamia lanceolata. The sequence goes on along the minus strand of BSBN01000071.1, from coordinate 3,174,744 downwards.
GAGATGGTTCTTGAGCCCACCAAGTTTCCTCTATTCCATGTCCTGACCTTCCCTCTGTTAATTCCTTAGGGCAAGATTCCTCAGTTAGAATCATCTTTCTCCTAACTGATCGAGTCATATATAGGGTTTGTGTAGGAGTAGGTTCTGCAATTTTTTTTCTTTCCTCTTTTTATCAGGAACAGGGGCTGCAGATGAAATAGCCTCTTGTGAGGGTGACTTCCCTTTGTGAACAGCTGTGGAGGAGGCTGAAGGCTCAGTTTGCTCATCTTGGTGGGAAGGTGATGCAGAGGGATCCACACTATAACCTTACAATACAGCATGGATGTCTGCAGCCCATCATCATCATCATCATCATCATCATCACCATCATCATCATATTTTGCTTAACACTGTCAGCATCATCATATTTCCTGTGCCGACCGATATCCTCCTGATGACAAGCCCTCGCCCTTTCGCATGTCAACAGCATCACATTACTCGATTATCGACAGCATCATCATGTTCGACCAGCGCGAACATCCTCCTGACGTCCACTGTTCACTTCAGCGACAACTTCTTTCTTCGCTATCTTCAGCATCATGATATTCAACATCATGATAATCAACAGGATAAAGAACATCCGGTTCCTTCCATTTATCCTAATGATGACAAACCTTTAACTCCTCGCACCGTCCCTTTGATGCTTATGTCACCCGATATCCTGATGACGTATATCCTGATGACGATGACGTCACCTGCAACTTCTCAATATCCTGCTGCTCTGAAATATCCTGATGACGTATATCCTGATGATGATGACGTCATATCCTGCTGTTGGCCAAACTTAGCTTTTTCGGCCCGCGATCAACCCGATCTTCAACCTGATGCCGATACGCTCCTCCTCGGCTCCTCCTGATGATGATCACCCCGATGCACTTTCACTTCATACAATCAAAAGCATCATGCTCTCCTCCCTTTACGCGGATGACGATGCCGAAGCGACTGCAGGATATACGCAGAAATATCCTGATGATGCTGTTTTCACGAACTTTGAACCTTAGCGAAATTTCACTTCGCCGATCCTCCTGGGATGACCCGATCCACTCTCAGGGTGATCTACCACACTTTATCAGCTCGACCTAGCACATGCCCATGCTAGGGTCTTCAACACCTTTCAGCTGCGATCCTGCACACCTGCATGCAAACAAACAAACTAACACCTACCCTACTGTACATAACCATTCCACCGATCAGACAAATCAACCGGTGGAATGGATCAGCGAATCCATGAAAAACCACCCAAACCAGCAAATCGATTAGATAATGGAAGTCAACAGAGGATGAACACAAACAAGATCACTTTATTTGATTTCAAAAGATGCAAATACAATGATCAATCTCTCTCTCTCTCTCTGTCTCACTCTCGCAAAGTCTGATCGATGATCTATGCAATACCAACCGATCCTCATGCTTAAATAGATTTGCCTGCGAGTACTACTGACCCGACTCCAAGCGGCTGGGAAATCTCTCCAGGCGGCTGGGAGATCCAACCGGACCTACAGCATACAGCTGTCCTAACAAACTTCCTAAAAATAGTAAAATCATGGTCAGCATGATCTTATCATGATCAGCATGACCTTATTACATGCATTTGGTCTTATCAGACCTTCTTGGAAACATAAACAAGACCTAAAACAACTAACTGCCTCATGAAGGCCAGCTGTCAGGTAGGTGCTCCTGCACCATACTCCCCAACAGAAAAGAACTCATGTCCCATGAGTTTAGTATGTGGAAGTCCTCCACCTTTACACTTTGCCTTTGCAATATGCTGATATGTTCTAGCTTTATCCTCTGCTGGCTCTTGGCTGCTCCAAGACTTCTGAACTGTAACTTGCTTTCTGGCAAGTAAATCCTCATGCCTGTTGATGTAGGCCTTTTTCTCACATACCCTGTGTTTGTCAGGTTGTCTGACCAGAACCTTTGTCTGAACTGCCTCTTGAACTTCTGAAATGTTCAATTCTGTCTCTCTTTCAATCTTTATAGGACAAGCAATAGTCCCAACTATGACAACACCCTTGTCATTCCTCTCAACTGATTGCTGTGTGCAAACCTGTTTCTGCACCTGCTACTGACCTCTGTCAGTCACAACTAAAACTTTCTTCAACCTGTTGTCCTGAACAACTCCTTTCTCTGCAGTATCCTCATCTGCTTTTATGCCTGCTCCTCTAGGCATCTGCACAAATTCCTTCTTTCCCATTAAAATGATTTTGGCTGCCCCCTGTGCTGCAGCATCTGCCTGTAATGGCATCAACTTCATAGTCTTCCCATCTTTCTTGATGGTGTAGGTATTAGCGTACCCATCATACAATACCCTCCTATCAAATTGCCATGGTCTACCCAACAGTAGGTGACAACATTCCATGGGCAAAATATCACACAAAATTCTATCCTGATATGCTCCAATCTAAAAATCCACATATGCCTGTTCAGAGACAAAAAGTGATTGACTATCACTCACCCAAGATGCCTTGTAAGGGTGTTGATGTGGAATCCTTTCCAAATTTAGTTTATCCACCATCTCCTGAGATACCATGTTGTCTGTTGAACCAGTATCAATGACAACCTTACATACTTTACCTTTGCTCTTGCATATGGTCTTGAAAAGAGCTCTTCTTAGTGGGGATTCTTTGTCAGGTACCTTCATGGTAGTCACTGTTCTTCTCATCATCAGAGACTCTCCACTCTCTGGGTATGCATAATTATCAGGCTCCTTATCCTTTTGATAAGTGTTTGAACTCTGCACACTTTGCTCTACTATCTCTTCTTGTACAAGTTGTACTCTCTTGTCACTAGTTCTATCATTTCTGGATGATGAACCTTTGTTTTCTGGACATTTGAAGGATGGATGACCAAACTCACCACAGGTGTAACATTTTCCTGAAAATGTAGTAGAACCTCTACCACCTCCAAATCTTCCTCTATTACCTTTCCATCCACCTCTGAAATCAGACTGTCCCTGTCCTTTACCAGTGTCTTCTTGACCCTCATTGGTTTGCTTTTGTGTAGGAGCTGATCCTCTTCCCCTCATATTGTTTCCTCTTCCTCTCATGGACTTATCATGTCCTCTATTCATCTTTTCTTCAATCCTGATTGCCATTTGATAACAATCCTCCACATTCTTAGGGTTAGCTAAAACTAACTCATCCTGTATGTTAAATCTCAACCCAGCCAAGTATCTAGCCACCTTTTCTACCTCATTCTCATGATGACCAGATCTCATACTTAACTTATAAAACTCCTCAGTATATGCCTTCACATCCCTTTCCTTCTGCCTTAAAAATTGTAGCTTCTTAAACATCTGAATTTCATAATCCCTTGGCAAGAATTTACCCTTGATCCTTGCTACCATCTTATCCCAAGAAGTGATCTTTGACTTCCCTTGTTTCCTTCTCTCAGATTGTACATAATCCCACCATACCAAAGCATGACCTCCTAACTTGGTCTTTGCAATCTTTACCTTCTGATCCTCAGCAACATCTTCACATTCAAAGTGATTATCAAGTGCAGCAATCCAATCCAGCAACTCATCTTCATTCAAACTTCCAGTATACTTGGAAACATCAACCTTTACCTTAGGTTTATCATTCTGTACTGCCTTTAATAGTTTTACAAATTTTTGGTCTTCAGCATCTAGATCTTCAGCTACCTCTTCATACTCTTCAACAGTATCTTCATCTTCTTCAGACTCACTATCTTCCACTTCCCTCTTTTTGTTCTTTTCCAGGGCTGTAAGCCTGGCTTGAAGTGCTTCAGCAAGCTCCTTCATCTTCCTCATTTCTCTAGCATGTTTTTCCTTCATCTCCTGCAATTCCCTTGCAGTACCACTACCTTTTGGAGGCATTTTGTCAACCTCTCAATCAACACACAACACACAATCAACTCTACCTCTGCCCTTTCGGTGACAGCATCAACACACAACAGCCCAGACCTTTTGCTGAACTCTGATACCACTATGATGCAGAGGGATCCACACTATAACCTTACAATACAGCATGGATGTCTGCAGCCCATCATCATCATCATCATCACCATCATCATCATATTTTGCTTAACACTGTCAGCATCATCATGTTCGACCAGCGCGAACATCCTCCTGACGTCCACTGTTCACTTCAGCGACAACTTCTTTCTTAGCTATCTTCAGCATCATGATATTCAACATCATGATAATCAACAGGATAAAGAACATCCGGTTCCTTCCATTTATCCTGATGATGACAAACCTTTAACTCCTCGCACCGTCCCTTTGATGCTTATGTCACCCGATATCCTGATGATGTATATCCTGATGACGATGACGTCACCTGCAGCTTCTCAATATCCTGCTGCTCTGAAATATCCTGATGACGTATATCTTGATGATGATGACATCATATCCTGCTGTTGGCCAAACTTAGCTTTTTCGGCCCGCGATCAACTCGATCTTCAACCTGATGCCGATACGCTCCTCCTCGGCTCCTCCTGATGATGATCACCCCGACGCACTTTCACTTCATACAATCAAAAGCATCATGCTCTCCTCCCTTTACGCGGATGACGATGCCGAAGCGACTGCAGGATATACGCAGAAATATCCTGATGATGCCGTTTTCATGAACTTTGAACCTTAGCGAAATTTCACTTCGCCGATCCTCCTGGGATGACCCGATCCACTCTCAGGGTGATCTACCACACTTTATTAGCTTGACCTAGCACATGCCCATGCTAGGGTCTTCAACACCTTTCAGCCACGATCCTGCACACCTGCATGCAAACAAACAAACTAACACCTACCCTACTGTACATAACCATTCCACCGATCAGACAAATCAACCGGTGGAATGGATCAGCGAATCCATGAAAAACCACCCAAACCAGCAAATCGATTAGATAATGGAAGTCAACAGAGGATGAACACAAACAGGATCACTTTATTTGATTTCAAAAGATGCAAATACAATGATCAATCTCTCTCTCTCTCTGTCTCACTCTCGCAAAGTCTAATCGATGATCTATGCAATACCAACCGATCCTCATGCTTAAATAGATTTGCCTACGAGTACTACTGACCCGACTCCAAGCGGCTAGGAAATCTCTCCAGGCGGCTGGGAGATCCAACCGGACCTACAGCATACAGCTGTCCTAACAAACTTCCTAAAAATAGTAAAATCATGGTCAGCATGATCTTATCATGATCAGCATGACCTTATTACATGCATTTGGTCTTATCAGACCTTCTTGGAAACATAAACAAGACCTAAAACAACTAATTGCCTCATGAAGGCCAGCTGTCAGGTAGGTGCTCCTGCACCAGAAGGAGAACTCTCACCTTCTGGTTGTGCAATCCCTAGTTCTCTGATCTAGGGGCTCTGCTCAAGAAAGTTTTGCAATAGTTCTTCCCCATTGGCCTGAGATAGGAAGTGGTGCTTGACTACCAGAAAGATGAGGCCATGATGTTTCATGGGTCCCTTATTCTGTTGATATTTCTCTGCAGTTGTCCTGATGGCAGAATACAGGAAATTAGGGATATTTATGCTATACTCAGGGTGTCTATTTCCATGTCTGAGAAAAATTAGCATTTTCATGATTGGCCCTAAAACTATAGAGAATTGGCCATCACAAGTAAAGTATTTCATTAACCAGGGAGCAACAGATGCCCAAGGGTTTGGGAGTGTGGACCTCAAAATTCCTTTGACTTCATTCTTATTCGAATGTAATTGAATAGCAGGTTCACCACGAACAGAAAAATTTCTAATTAAATTAGTGTATAAGGTTTTCAAGTGGCAAAACCTCTCACTTTGTTCGGGAAGTCCAGAAATGTGGCTGATAATTGCTGAGGAGAAATTGATTTGGATTCCTCTCATAGTCGTCTAGTTGTCTCTTAAATTTCTGAGGAATTCATCCACAATATCCTCCTAAAACCCTTCGAATTTCTCTAGGAAATCTAACCATCCACCAGCTCTTAAAATGTCTGCTGCAACTGCATCCCTCAGAAGACCCATAGTATTTTTTGGCTCAGACTTCTTCTTAACTCCCATTGTTGAATTGATTTCACCTTCTGTGCTTATTCTTTTACCTCTCCAATTTGCAGTCTATCTTTTCCTCTGATCTCAGTAGGCTCCGGAGTATTGTTCAAATTGCTCTGTAGACTCCGGAGAACTTGTTCAATTTACCTTATGCTTCAGTCTATTCTGGAGGTTTGAATAAGGGATGTTATGTTTTTTTTTAGTTTAGGCTTATGCAGATAGGTTAGGGGACCAAGACAGTCATAAATGTAGCAGACTGACAGGGCACTCTGGAGGTAAGGTGGCATTAAGGCATAGATGGTAGCATGCTCGGATGTGAAGAAGGAAATGATGGTGGAAGGACATGTCATCGTGGCGGTACCCAAAACAAAAGGACAAGACAATTACTAATAATGATTAATTAAAGACAGATTTACCTGGATCAATTTTAATGATGAGGTGATATACATGGGAGATATGTTGCGTCATCTTGGAAACTACACGCGTCATGGCAATTGAGTAACAGCATGAGATGACATCCACTTCCCATTTGTATGCAACCTGCAATCATTGCATTGAGTGGTTTGAAAATCCACGCCCTTAGGTGATGTCAGCACTAGCTTGTGGATACTCCTGCAAATGATTATTATTCTAATTTAATTATTCTTTGTGATAAAGTAGAGGACGAGTCATGATGACCTCATCATATGATGTGTCTACTTTACCCCTGGAGAGGTGGGTCCCCCTCATTATTGAGATTGATGGCATTATTGACAGAGCACCAGAGGTACTCCTAGTTGAAAAGCGCTGGAGATGGTCTTAGTTGAAAAGCACTGGAGGTGCATTTGACCAACTCTTGGCAACTGATCATCTCCGAAGCTTAATTATTTCAACTATCCTGAAGAAGGGAACCACCATTGTACTGGTTTTCAACTCCCTTGGTCGAGAAGGACAGCCATTTGCTGGTTTTCCATCTTTCTCTATTTTTTTTTCTTTTTTTTTAGAAGGCAGCCATTACTAGTTTTCAACCTTCCTTTTTTTTGTTTTTTAAGAAGGCAGCCATTGCTGATTTTCAACCTTCCTTTTTTTTTTTAAATTCAACACTGTGATAGAGGAGGTATCCCCTGTATTAAAACACAAATTATTCAGAAACTCTTCTTTAGTAGATGGTCTTTTGTAGAGCCTAATTTGGTGACCATTTACTAGAAATGTGTCTATGCTCCCATCAATAGGTTGCAATAATATAGTTCTATTTTCAAACACTTCCTTTATTTGATAAGGACGCAGCTAGTGAGTCTACAATTTCCCCTTGAATTCCTTGAATTTAGAATCATAAAGAAGAACCCAATCACCTTGTTGAAATGTCCTCCTCTTGATGTGTTGGTCATGCCATTGCTTCCTCTGGTATTAAACCAGTTCTATTTGCTAAATGGCTTCTGTCCAAATCTCATCCAACTCGTTGAGATGAAGAATTCTATTCTGCTGAATAATAGACAATGGCAGACCAACATCCAATACAGTTTTAAGTTTCTAGAGTTTAAATTCTATAGATAATATAGGCTTTTTCCCATAAACCAATTCATATGGTGAGAACTTTATTGTGGACTTCCAAGTGGTATTGTAAGCCCAAACTACTTCAGGTAATCTACTAGCCCAATCTTTTCTGTTCATTGCTACTGTCCTTTTTAGAATATTCTCAAGTTCCCTATTAGTCACTTCTACCTATCCATTTGCTTGAGGATGGTATGGTGAAGATTTCCTGTACTTGACTTGGTATAAATCTGTGAATGCCTTGATTACCTGTGAAGTAAACTGAGGTCCCCTGTCTGAAACTATTGATCTTGGGGCTCTAAATCTTAAGAAAATTTTATTGTAGAGGAAATCATCAACTTTTTCTTCTCTTGCAAACTGTAATGGTTGAACCTTAGCCCACTTAGTAACATAGTCTGTGCATACTAGAATTTACTCCTTGCCTGATGATGGTGGTGAAATTGGTCCCATAAAGTCTAGACCCCACTACACAAATAGTTCCATCATGGCTTGAGGATGTAGCAGCATCTCCTGGGTAAAGGTTGGCTACCCCATCCTTTGGCACTGGTCACAGTGCTGCACATACTTCTTTGTATCTTTATGAAGAGAGGGCCAGTAGTGACCAGCTCCAAGGGTCTTGTGGACTATCCAGTGGAAAGAGTAATGGCCACCAGATGGTTCATCATGACATGCTCTCAACACATCAAAAGTCTCATCAGCCTTTAAGCACCTGTGTAGAATGAAATCAGGGCCACATTTAAATAGTAAACCATTCAACCATTTGTAAGATAAACTTTCCTTAACCAAACATTTTCTTTGTTTTGAAGTAAAATGGGATGGATACAAGACTGTAGCTAAAAGATTAGCTATGTCAGCAAACTAAGGTGCAGTAGAGGATATGGCAAAAAGATGTTCATCTGGGAACTTGTCCTCCACTGGTTTGTCTTCTCCTCCTGTATGCAATCTTGACAGAAAATCAGCAACCAAATAAAACTTTCCTGGATTATCAACTATGGTAATATCAAATTCCTGTAATAGAAACAACCACCTGATGATCCTTGCACCTACTACTGGTTTATTCATTAGGTACTTGATGGCTACATGATCAGTGTGTACAAATATCTTATATCCAGTGATATAATGCCTGAATTTGTTTATAGCATAGATGACTGCCAAGAATTCTTTTTCAGTTGTGGTGTAATTTCTTTATGCAGAGGTAAGGTCTTTGCTGATGTAATAAATGGCATGCATACTTTCTCCTTCCTCCTTTTATCCTAAAACTGCCCCAATGGACTCATTTGAAGCATCAGTCTGTATGTGAAATGGTAAAGTCCAATTAGGTCCTCTTAAGATTGGTGTGACAGTAAGCTTCTCCTTCAAGGTTTCAAATGCTAATTGACATTCTTCTGTCCACAGAAATTTTGTCTTTGTTAAGCAGGGTAAACAGGGGGGCAGCTATTCTGCTGAAATTTTCTATGAACCTCCTATAGTAGCCTGCATGGCCCAGAAAACTTTTGACGTCTGTCTAATTTTTGGGTGAAGGCAACTGTGTGATTGCTTCTATCTTGTTCTGATCCACTTTGATCCTTTTCTCTGAAATATGGTGTCCCAAAACAATTCCTTCCTCCACCATCATAAAACACTTTTCATGGCTAAGGGACAATTGATTTTTCTCACAACATTTTAGTACTTTTTCAAGGTTTGTGAGAGCTTCCTCAAAATTATCCCCATACATAGTAAAGTCATCCATGTAGACCTCCATGCATTCATTAGCTAGTTCGGCAAAAATAGCTAGAACCAGTCTCTAAAATGTAGCTGGGGCATTGCATAGCCCAAAGGGAAGAACATTGTAAGCAAAGGTTCCCCAAGAGCATGTGAAGGTGGTTTTGTCTTGGTCTTCAGGTGCTACTTAAATTTGATTATACCCACTAAATCCATCTAGAAAAGAAAAATACTTTCTCCCAGCAAGGTTGTCCAGAACTTAGTCAATGAATGGTAAGGGAAAATAGTCCCTTTTTGTGGCCTTGTTGAGTTCTCTATAATCAATACACACCCTCCATTTCCCATTCTTTTTAGGCACAATGTTAAGGGATGAGACCCATTGACTGTCTAAGATTGGATATATGAACCCTGCCTGAAACAATTTTTCTATTTCGATTTTGATAATGTCCTTTAAAGCAGGATTCAATCTTCTTTGTGGTTGCCTGACAGGTTTAATATCCTTAGTGTATATATGATGGGTACAGATCTTAGGAGGTATGCCTTTCATATCTTGGTATTCCTAGGCAAAAGATGCTGAGTGGGAGACCAGAAGTTGGATAAGTTTTTCTTCCTGATTTACTGTTAACTGAGTATTGATATTAAGTGTTTTCCCTGGTAGAATCATGACCTATTTTGTGATTTGATCCATAGATGTAGTTAATCCATACATTGGAGTCATGGTATTGAGAGGACAAGAATGTGGAAGCAACATGTGGAAAGTGGATAAGTCCCTATAAAAGGTTTCCCCACAAGGAATAATTTTGGCAAGGGTACAATGAGAAGAAGTAAGAAGCTCTCTCTGAGGATCTTGGGAGAGTTCCATCACATCCTTATTGATTAGGATGTGAGTGAAGTCTTCTATTGTATCATAGTATACTTCTTCTAGTTCTCCCAGATGTTCCTTGATGGTTACCAAAGCTACTGAGGCACTGTTGTCATTGTTCTCTGGTTCATCCACCTATACTCTTCCTGTGTAATGCACTAATGGTTTAGCTGGAGGATACAGAGATATTTTCTTTAGATCTATCCCATTAGAAATGACCATATCTCCAGTTTGACAATTAATAGATGCTGCTGTAGTAGCCAGCCATGGTCTTCCTAAAATTAGTGGATAAGCATTTCTCTGGTTTCTAGGTTCTAGTATTAAGAAGTCCACTGGGAATTCCCATGAATATATCACAATTGGCACATCAGTGATTACTCCTTTTGGAACAACTATTGACTAATCAACAAGTTGAAGAATTGTAGTTGTGGATTGGATACCTGATAGAGCTAACTTGTCCATTGTATGAACTGTCATCACATTAATTGTTGCTCCTAAATCAACCAGAACATTTGAAATTTCTACCCCTGAGATGAAAATAGTTATGACAGGATTTCTAGGGTCTCCGTATTTTGGGAGGAGAATTTCTCCCATCAATAGGTCCACTACTTTTCCTTCCACCTGTATTGTGGAGGAGAAGTTTTTTTTTCTGCCCTACGTTTTGGTACAATACTGTTTAATGAACTAATTTAGTTCTGGTACATCTCTGATTGCCTGGAGAAGAGGAATTTCAATGTTTAGCTGCTTGATTTCTTGTAAAAGTTCTGATTCCAGGTTGTTTTGGATTTATTTTTGTAGGATCTTTCTCTGGGGAGCATTCTGTTTAAGCCGTTCTGGGTATGGTGCTAGCTTTTCCATCTCCGGAGCTCTTGTCAGAATTGTGTTCAAGACTATTCTCCAGAGCCAGTCTTTTAGGAGTAACTCTGAAGTTGTCCATGGATGATTTTTCTAGTACTTTTTCGTTAGTAATCTCCTCTGGGGGTTGATTGGATGGATTTTCAGGTTCCTCATCATTGGTTACTTCAACTATAGTTGGAGGAGATGGTCTTGGGAATGCTTTCCCAGAACACAGCTGGAGATTAGTTGAATATATAGTATTAATTCCAACCAGATTTTCTTGCTCTGTCATGTAGACAGCTGCTACCTGTTTATTCTGTGGGTTTGGTATAGGTTGAGCTAGTAAAGGTGGTTGACTAACTAGTTCATTTTGTATTTGACCTTATGTGTTGGATGGTCTAGTTAGTAAAGCCTACTGTTGAGGTTGGAAATGTCTAGGTTGTCCCTGGTATTGTTGATTATATCCCTATTGAGAACCCCATTAAGGTTGCATGTTTTGTGATCCAAACTGTGGTGGCCACTATTGATTTCCCCAAGGCTAATTTTGCCAATTTTGGTTTTGCTAGTTTTGGTTTTGCCAATGTTGACTTGGCCAATCTTGCTGTCCCCAAGGAGAATTATTTTGAGGGCCATGCCAAATTGGATTCCACTGATTATTTCCCCAATTAGAAGGACCCCTGTAAGAAGGCTGGTTTGAATACTGATTATAAGGAAAATTTCCAGTTTGTTTTTGTCCCACATAGTTCAACTCCTCTTCTATTACAACATTCTTTTTACTCAATCTTTTCAAGGCTGGAAGTTGACTACACTGACTGGTAGGATGTTCCCTATCACAGATCTAACAAATCTTTGATTTGTCCAAAGGGCATTCTCTCAACAGATGTTTGTTTCTACACCTAGGACAATAGATGGAGAGTGGTTTAGTTGCTCTATTTTGATCAGTTGTTCTAGTTTTTGCTTGAATCCCATCCAATGTGGTATTTAGTTGAACCAGAATGTCTATTTTTAGATTTGCAATCTCCTCCATCAATTATCCTATTTCATTCTTCCCTTTAAAAGTTTTAGATGACCTCACTCCATTTTGGGTTCTAGAATAGTTCCTACAAAGTTCCTCTATATCAGGTATTTCCATTTTGTTAATGTTCCCTTTTCCCATTAGGTCTAGTGCCTGTTTTGATTCTTTATCCAATCCTTTTATAAATAGGGTTCTGGCCAAGGAGTGATCCACTAGATTGCCATACCTTCTCAAGGCAAAATTAAACCTATCCACATAGTCTTCTAAGGATTCTTCCTCCCCCTGCCTAATCTTAAACAATTCTTCATTTTTATTACTGGATCTGCAGTAATCTTGGTATTTTTCCAAAAACTCTGTTTCCATTTGATCCCAAGAACGAATAGAATTCTAGGGTAAACCCATAAACCATCTCATCGCAGAATCTTTCAGGGTTGAAGGAAACAATTTGAGTTTCTGGTTATTTGATCCATAATCATAAGTTTGGCAGACTACTTTGAATTCAAACAAGAACTGATCTAGGTCCTCAGAAGTAAGTCCTCTAAAATTTGGCAGGTGTGCTGGTGAGATATTCTTCATAGGAGCATTATCTCCAGTGCCAAAACAATAGGATAAGAGAAGGTTCTTGGAGCCTGATTTTCCTCTTCCCCATGATTATCATTTTCCATGTTTAGTACTAGTTCTTCTCCCTGGGGTTCTGGGAAATTAGGTTCTAACAAAGGATTTGCCTGAAAATTTTGTTGTAATTCCTGGATATAATCAGCAAGTGGACTATTTGGAGGATCTAAGGGATTGTTGTTTTGAGGTGCAGGTTCCAAATTAGGCTCTAGGTTTCTTTCCTCAACAAGATTTTGTACCACCCCACTGCTTTCCCCTATGGTGTATTGTTGGGGTGTATGCTTAATATATCTTCCTTTTAGATCTCTAGCTCTAACCATACAGATCTATCCTAAAAATTGTTTTAACTCAGTTTCCCTAATTAACACAAGATTGTCCTCGGCAACGACGCCAAAAATGACAAGGTGTCGTTGTACCTCATCATTTAATCTATTTTTCAGATGTCAAAAACCAGGGCTGTGTCCATGGCTGTCTGCAACTAGGGATTCTACAGTTACCAGTTTATAGCTAATCCTATTTTGAAAAGAGATTAATCTATCTACTTGCTGAATAAATTTAATGAATGCTGGAAAATAGAATAAAATAGGAAATTTACTTAAAGCAAAGAAAAATAGTAACTTGCATTTATCTATTAAAAATAGTAAACACCTTTATAATAAAAAGATGAAACAATAAAACAGCAGTACTAGCCTCCTGCCTGAGTGGTGAGAGTGGGCCCTTGCTCCACACCCTTGAGGCTAAAGGCTATAGTAGGAAATCAGCACAAAATATGATCACAACTAAATTCAATCCAATTCATTCACTCTGCATTCATGAAAATATTGTTAACACAGAACTTAGATCTCTGAGAGTCAGAATAATTCAATCATTGTCTATTTCTTCTACTATTTCTGAGAGTATATATAAAAAAATGAGTGATGATATATCACTGAACTTATCTACCAATCTTTCCATGAGATGACACCATCTCTTTATTGTACTTAACTATCTAACTATGAAAATAACCATGCGATAAAGGTAGACTTGAGTGGAACAGAAGTCCACTCAGAAGTCTAAGTTTGAGTCTTAATACACTTGGGCATCGAGGCCCTGAAAATACAGATATTGGATTAGTTCCATCCATAACTCATGCAAAATCTTTGAAAAGATAAAACTTCAGCAGCTTAACTAAAGTTGACCCTTCACCACTCAGGTGATGATTTGAGTGAAGTGAGGGGTATTAAGATCACTGCTGAGAGTGTCTAGTCGGCATCTCTGCTAGAAATATGCCCTGCTCTTAGGAGGCGCTGGAGATAACTATTCCTGTCTGCAGCTCCGGAGATACTCTAGACTCTCCCAGAGCTTTGGAGAGGCATTCCTCATTTATTCAAAACTTCAAGTGTCATGGTTCTGTGGTATTGTCTTCGGAGATCATTGAATACTATCTTTGGAGATGCACAACATTGCTGTTCCTGGCATCTACACCTATTGATTCAAAAAGAGAGAAGTTTCTGCATTTTTCCATCAATTCCACACACATTAGTCACTTTAATCAGAAATTCTAATCTTAAGTAATCTATCCCAATTAACCATAAAATAGAACGATCTTGCTAGCTTATTTAGGTGCAGACACTAGGAAAGATGAACTCAGAAAGGGAAAAAGAGAGGCAAAAAGATGTATTTCATGAGTGCAACTTGGCACTCATCATGCTCCACCTCTAAGTCATAAGCTACTACAAGAGATAATAGGAATCAAATAGATGTCATCTTTGTAATGGGAGAGAAAATTTCACCATAATCAATTCCCTCCACTTGTGAATACCCCTTCACAACCAGTCTGGCCTTATACTTTTCAACACTGATATCTACACTGAATTTATTCTTGAACACCCATTTGCATCCAATAGGTTTCCGTCCTTTAGGCAAAGCCACCAAGTCCCATGTTTAATTCTTTTCTAAAGAAGCCATCTCATCTTCCATGGCCTCCTTCTAGGAATGTGCATCTTTCATGCCCATAGCCTCTGTCATAGTTCTAAGCTCATCAGTGTTAGTAAGCAAGGAAAAAGCACAACTATAATAAAGTAATGAATAACCACACCTATTAGGTTGCTTCCTTATTTGTGTAGACCTCCTCAATAGTTGAGGTTCTACTTCTTGTTCTGAACTTTCAGAGCTGCTAGAGCTCTCCTCATCATCAGGTCTCACAGGGTCTGTTTGTTCAGTCTTCTTAGGGGTAGAAGGAAATTGAACCACATCTTCTTTCTTTTCTATCTGTTCTGGCTGTAAAACAATGGAAGAAGGTGTTATCTCTCTAAAGATAACACTTCTACTATACAACACTTTTTTAGCCACAAGATCCCAAAGCTTTTATCCTTTCACATCGACACTATAGCCAATGAAGATACACTTAACAACCTTGTTTTCTAATTTAGACCATTTCTCCCTATGCACATGTGCATATGCCTCACAACCAAAAACATGAAAATATCTAACTGAAGGCTTCTTACCAGACCACACCTCCATGGGTGTCTTACCAACAAGAGCTGATGTAGGAGATCTGTTTACTAGATAACAAGCAGTGGCTACAGCTTCAGTCCAAAACTTTTGTTCGAGGCTTGCTCCACTAAGCATACTCCTAGCCCTCTTAATTAGTGTCATGTTCATCCTCTCTACAACTCCATTTTGCTATGAGGTGTATGGAGTTGTCTTATGTCTTTCCATCCCTTGCTCTTTACAGAACATATCGAACTTTGCCAAACGAAACTCACCACCATTATCAGTTCTCAAACACTTAATCTTTTTACTAGTCTGATTTTTAGCAAAATCTTTAAACTCTTTAATGACTAAAGACTTTAGTATTTCTTCTGATAAAATAAACCCATGTCCTTCTACTGTAATCATCTATGAAAGATACAAAGTATACAGATTTGGAAATCGAAGGAACATTAACAGGACCAAACACATTAGAATGAATAAGATCCAATACACCAGTAGACTTATGAGAACTAGAGTAAAACTAAACACGGTTTTGCTTTCCATATATACAATGTTCACAAAAGTCAAACTCTAGACTACAATCATTTAACCCCTCAATGAGGTTTTTATTTTTCAGGGTTTGTAGACCATTCTCACCAATGTGGCCATATCTCAAATGCCATAACATAGTCTTTTCAGTAGGAAGTTTAACTTCCAAAGCATGTGCACTACCATCAGAATGTATTACAATAGATTTCTTCACTACTCATTCAGATGGTGGGGATGAAGTGACTGCAACTCTTTTCTTCGAGTCAGAAGAACTATTGCACTGTGAAGTGCATGCCTCCAGCTGAAATAGAGTACCTCTCTGAGTACCCTTCACAAGCACCATAGATCCTCTAGTCATCTTGCATCCATCCTTCAAAAAGACAACCTGCACACTTGCATCATTCAACATACTTATAGAAATCAAGTTCTGTACTAGGCCTGGGATGTGTATAACCCCAGTGATCCCCTTCACTCATCCATCAGAGAATCAGATTGAGACTCTTACATGACCAACAATCTTTAGATGAGAATTGTCACCTAGGTACACTCTTCCACCATCGAACTCTTCATACTTTGTGAACTAGCTTCGATGTGAGGTCATGTGGAGTGATGCACCAAAATCAATCAACTACACATCATTAGATGCATGGATGGTTAGGGCTACGATGAAGGCATCACCATCATCTTGAGACTTGTCAGAATCTAAATTTGGGACATTCTTCTTCTTTTTTTTCTTTTCTTCCTTACATTCCTTTCAGAAATGCCCAGTTTTGCCACAGTTCCAACATAGAGCCTTGGACTTTCCAGGAGACTTGAATCTCCCACAAGATTTAGATCTACTCTTCTCAGCTTTCTTGTCCTTCCTTTTCCCTTTCTCCTTGGGTCTTCCATGAACCGCAAGAGCCTCTTTGGCTACCTCAAAATACTTTCTTTGCATCTCTTCAGATAACAATGAATATACCACATCATACATTCTGAATGTGGATGTGGTACTTCCAATAGCCATCACAAGATGATCCCATGAGTCTGGCAAAGAACAAAGCAAGGTCATACAACAATCCTCCTCCTCCATCTTCACGCCAATGGATGTCAATTGTACAACTAACATGTTGAAAGCATTCAGGTGATCTGTAACCAATCCTCCATCGTCCATCCTTAGAGAATACAACTTCTTTCTCAGAAAAAGTTTGTTCACCAGGGATTTGGCTTGTTAAACATCACCCAACTTTTTCCAAAGGTTTTTTGTGCTCTTCTCCTCATGGACATTTAACAGGATAGAATCAGCTAGACTGAGTCTTATGAGACCCTTAGCCTTCTGATCTTTGAGATCCCAATATGCTTATGCCATTGCGGTTGGTTTTACACCAGATATGGTTTCCCATAGGTCACGATCAACAAACATGTCCTTCATCTTAAGTTTACATAACTCAAAATTAGTGCCATTGAATTTCTCCACCTCTGATCTTCCAGATGTGCCTGCCATCTCTTTTCTGCAACAAGATTTCAGAATGGTCTGCACAAAGCTTCCACTCAACCTAAGATTAGCTCAAAAATCCCTACCCAGCAACTAGGACCAAATGTGATCAAGCTCTGATACCAACTGAAAGGAAGCTAGGTCTGCGGAAATCGCTTCCTACACTAATCTAATGAGGAGAGATGAGTGCAAATTCATTTTAATCTTTATAGTTACAATAATGTTAACCCAAAAATAGAGATATTGCAATAAACACATACACAAGAATGTAATATAGAAGAAGAGAGAGACAAGATACACGTGGGGAAAACCCTTATGGGTGAAAAACCCCACACTCCAAAACATAGCTCAAATGTATTCTGTAAACAATGAAGGTTACAATATAGTCACAAAGCCAATGCTCTTGCAGGAGTCTTCAACACTCGTATCTAGAGACAATCTGATAGCATAACAGTACATGTCAATCACTTAATACATCTCCTCTTTAAAGCACCTGTTTATATAGAAAATACAAGGTAAAAATGGCTCTATCTTGGGATGGGCGTCCAACATGGCCTCATGGCCCAAAACCCATGCCTATGGACACTTGTCTAACATTGTAAGATGTTCCTGACACTTGTCAAGTCACCCCATCCCAAAGAGGTCGCCTATTCCCAATTTGGGTAATGACAGATGCTCTTATGACTCTTACACCCGTCATAGAATCCATCATACTGACATATCTTACAGGTATAAGAGAATCTATCATAAAAAGGCTATAAATAGCATATTCTCTTACAACATGTCATAACCCTCCTTGGGGCACCCAAAGATGCCTTTTTCAAAGATGCTTCTCGACACATGTCTTCACTTGTCATAGAATCTTCCATTTCTGACTCTTACATGTCATAGATTTGTCATAGGAATATGTCATAACCATGTCGGTCCATATTCCCTTACACACTATGCAAGATGCTGACACATGGAAAAATATTCCTATCAGTAAGTAGGACACCTATCTCTTCATGTGAGGACAAATTTACAACTTGTCATCTTCCATGTAGGGTGATACATCACTGTGCCAACTCCCACAAGATGACAACATAGGATTTGCATCCTAATTACACAATTTGCAATAAATAAATAAATACAATGAAATAATACAAGGAATTATGATGCAGATCCACACAGCAAAAACTTACAAACAGGGTGAAAAACCCACTAAACCCACCAAATAGCTAAAATCCTGACATACAGCATGTATGCCTAAAACTTGTCAGCATCATCATATTCAGCGAACACAATTATCCTCCTGACGATCACTATTCACCTTACCACTAAACTCTATTGGCAACATCATAATGTTCAACATCTATCGGCAGCATCATGATATTTGGCATCATCTGCACCGTTTATCAGTAGGATATAAAATATCAGGTTCCTCCAAATATCCTAATGATGACAACCTCATGCACCTCTCTTCGGATGCTTACATCACCCTGATATTCTACGCCTATGCCAAAACACTTGTCGTCGACAGGATAAAACTTTATCAGGTGATATTTGGGAATGTCTTGATGACGATGATGTCTCATGCACTTGCACTGTTACTCTCTCCACTGCCTACGACATTCGGATCTAAGACTCCTTCATGTGCTCCGCAGCATGATATAAATTGTCAGGTTATACTCCAATATCCTGATGATGATCTAAGTGATCCTCGGCCACCCGATGTTTAATCCTAAGGATGATCCTCCCCCTTTCTTTAGCAAATGTGACTTTGACTCGCTGTTGACTCGCTTGATTGTACCTTCGCCTGCATGTATGTTCCAGCATACAACCTCGACATGCGGATAATGGATACACACGAAATGATGATCCTATAGATGATATATACAAGAAATGTATATATCCAACCTATATCATCTTGATGCCTTCAAAACATGCATTCTCCACAAGTTCCATGACCCGATCCAGAATGTGATATGTACATAGATGCAAATGCGATATACACAATCTATAATGTCGCATGCAAATGCTGTATATCTGCCGAATGTATCCAAACATAGATTTCACACAGGAAACCTGTCAATCGGGTTGGATCGCCTCCTAAGCAATTCAAGGTTAGAATTTATTCTTCAAAACCCTAGCACATGAGGATGCTAGGATAACTCACAGCATGCTAACAATCGATCCCACGAACATGAAATACATAAACAGAAAAACAAAGATGCAAACTAAACTACTGTACATGTCCATTCCACCGATTTAGAGAATCAACTAGTGGAAGGGTTGAATGAATCCATTTCGCCTGCAATAAGAGAATCAACACACAGATAGCTTGTAAACCAGATAAATGAAACTAATGGGATCTCTTACTTTCAATAACAGAAATGCATACAAGATTCACAATCTCACTGTGTCACCAAAGTCTCTATTTTTGCTATGCTAAAAACTCACCAAACTATCAACTGTATCTACTCTGTCTACCCTCCTAAAACAAACTGATCTAGGGCATAAATAGTAATCCTCCGTGAGTACTACCAACTCAATTCCCAACGGATGGGAGCTTCCAAGCGGCTGGGAAGAGACAGCTAAGACAGTTGTCATAACAAACTTCTAAATACCAGCACATCCTTTTAGGTGGGTCTAAAACATAAGAATTGGTCCAACAGACCTTATTACATCCAAAAGTCAAACAAGCTAAAAATAGACTCATGTCCTGACATGCTAAAAATAGACATATGTCCTGTTTGGTAGGGGTGCTCCTATACCATACTCCCCAGAAGAAGAAATCTCAAGTCCACTTGAGATGAGAGAATGTAGATCTGTACCATGTTTCTGGATCTACTATTTAGTCATCCACACTGCTTCTGAATCAGGTTTGCCTTGCCAAGCTACCAAATATTCCAAATAGCCTTTGTTCTGGGTCTGCTTGATCACTCTTGTGTCCAACACCTTCTGCAACTGTGGAGGATCATGTTTTAGAATGTCATCAGCTGTTGTATCCTGTAGTAGGTCCTATTCTTCATCTGGATTCATCCATAAACCAAGATCTGGAGGGAGTTGTATCTCATAAGCATTTTGTCCATGCTTTCTCAAAATATGACATGGTCCAATTTTCCTCTGCATGAGTTTAGTATATTTTCCTTTAGGAAGTCTTTCATTCTTCAAATGAACCCATACTAAATCTCCAACATCAAACTGTACATCCTTCTTCTTTTTATCAGCATATTCTTTATACTTCAAGATAGTTTGCTGTAGCTGGGTCTTTACTTGATCATGAACCTCCTTTATGGCTTCTGCAAAAGCTTCTCCCTCTGCACTAATAGGGTCTGCTGTAGGTAGATCTCTCAATTCCAAAATTCCTCTTGGATGCATACCATACATTACCTGAAAAGGTAATTTCCCTGTACTCCTATTGATAGTATCATTATAGGAAAATTTGGCCTGAGATAGGATATTATCTCACTTTTCTCCATGCTGTTTTGTCAAACATCTGAGCAAATTCCCTAAGGAACGATTGACTACTTCAGTCTGTCCATCCATTTGAGGATGATATGCAGATGCGAAAGACAAATTTGTGCCCAGTTTCTTCCAAAGGGTTCTCCAGAAATGACCAATAAACTTCACATCCCTATCTGACAGTATGCTCAATGGCAATCTGTGTATTCTGACAATTTCCTTGAAAAACAAATATGCAATATATGAAGCATCAGTAGTGGTTTTGCATGGCAAGAAATGTGCCATTTTACTGAATCTATCCACTACAACAAAAACACTGTCAAATCCTTTCCTTGTCCTTGGTAAGCCCAAGACAAAATCCATACTTATGCTTTCCCATGGTCTAGAAGGAATGGGTAAAGGCTAATATAAACTTGCATTAGTTGATCTCCCTTTTGCTTTCTGACATATCACACATGTCTCTACAAACTTTCTAACATCTGATTGTAACTTAGGCCAATAGTAATGTCTTCTAACAAGATCAAGAGTCTTATCCAAACGAAAATGACCTGCCATAGCTCCACCATGTTTCTCTTTAATGATGTTCAACCGCATAGAACACTTTGGAATACACAACTGTCCATCTTTGAATAGCAGTCCATCCTGGATCAGAAATTTAGAGAACTCAGCATGATATTTATATCCAAAAGAAGTACATACCTGATATATATCTCCAAAATCTTCATCAGCATCATACATGGTCTTTAATGAATCAATGCCAACACTTTCTAACTGAATTTGGTTGACTGTTAGATGTGTCCTACTCAAGGCATCTGCTACCTTATTCTTGACTCCTTTCTTATGCTTCAATGTAAAAGTAAAAGCTTGTAAAGTTTCTACCCATTTCATGTGTCTGCGGTTTAGCTTTTCCTGACTGTTGATAAAACTTAAAGCCTGATTATCTGTGAATACTATGAATTCCTTTGGCATCAAGTAATGCCTCCACTTCTTGAGTGACTGGACTAAAGCATACATTTCCAAATCATATGATGAATACCTCTTTTTAGCATCATTGAGCTTCTCACTGAAAAATGCAATTGGCCTTCCTTCTTGGCTGAGTATGGCTCCAATGGCCGTGTGACTGGCATCACATTCTACCTGAAAGATCTTGTTAAAGTCTGGAAGTGCAAGGACTGGCTACTGTGCCACCTTCTTCTTCAATGTTTCAAAAGAATCATCTATTTCCTTAGTCCAAGCAAATCTGCACTTCTGTCCTCCTTTTATAGTATCAAGCATGGGTGCACAAATATGACTAAACCCTCTTATAAACTTTCTGTAGAAGGTTGCTAACCCATGAAAACTTCTAACATCATTCATAGTCCTTAGAGTTGGCCAAGACAATATGGCACTTACTTTCTTCTTATCCATTTGCAGCTTTCCTTGTGAAATGACAAAACCCAAATATGTGATCTCCTTTTGCATGAACAAACACTTGTCCAAATTTATCATTAGCTACTCTTCATGTAACCTCTTGAGAACCAAATCTATATGTCTGATTTGTGTTGCTGAAAATCAGAATCTCATCTAGATATACTATGACAAACTTTCCCATGAATTCTCTCAAAACCTCATTCATCAACCTCATAAAAGTACTAGGTGCATTAGATAAACCAAAAGGCATAACTTTCCACTCATACAACCCTTCATTGGTTTTGAATGCTGTTTTCCATTCATCTCCTAGCCTAATCCTGATCTGATGATAACCACTCTTCAAATCTATTTTTGTAAAATACTTAGCACCTCCCAAATAGTCAAGTAAATCCTCTATCTTAGGGATTGGAAACCTATACCTGATTGTGATCTTATTAATAGCCTTGGAATCTGTGTAAAGCCTCCAAGTGCCTTCTTTCTTTGGTGCTAGTACAGCTGGTACTACACATGGACTTAAACTCTTACTAATCAGACCTATGTCTAACAATTCCTCAATTTGTTTTGCTACTTCTGCATTTTGTTCTGGAGTTAGCTTATATGTTGCTTTGTTTGGAAGTGTAGATCCTGGGATTAGATCTATGCAATGGCTGATATCCCTTACAGGTGGTAGGGATCTTGGCATTCCATCAGAAATGATGTCTTTATATTTATCCAATAGCTCTTGGACAACTAAGTCTATGAACCTCTGCCTCTTCTCTTTCTTCACTTCTTGCTGTTGTTCTTTATTCACTGTGAGACATGGAATTAGTGCATATGTAACTGCACCTTCTACTGCTACTTCTTTCATGAACTATTTTCCTTCCATTAGCATTACCTTCACCTCTTTTCCTTTTGATTTCTCCTCCTTCTCTGTCAATGGTAGTAACTCTGTCACCTTACCATCCTTGGTGATTGTATAGGTGTTTCTTACACCATCATGGCGTGCCTTCAAGTCATACTTCCATGGTCTACCAAATAAAAGATTACAAGGATCCATCTTGGTAATGTCAAACAACAACCTGTCTTTATATGCTCTAATCTGAAATTCTACCCAAGCCTATTCTACTACAACTATCTGCTGACCTTGGGTAAGCCATGAGACCTTATATGGGGATGGGTGAGGCAATCTCCTAAGCTTAAGCTTTGTTACCATTTCATCATATACAAAATTTTTAGTAGAACCAGAATCAATTAAAACTTTACATGCCTTACCTCCTGCTTTGCAAATGGTTCTAAAAAGAGACTTTCTTTGTGGGGGTTCTTTGTCAGGTACCTTCATGGTAGTCATTGTTCTTCTCATCATCAGAGATTCTCCACTCTCTGGATATCCATAATTGTCTGGAGCATTCACACTTTGAAAAGCATTAGAGCCTATTGCACTTTGACTATCAGGTTCTTGGATCAGATTTGTTCTCCTTTCTCCTGTTGAACTTGTTGCCTTTTTTGGACATCTGCTGGCTATATGGCCTTCTTTGTTACAGTTATAACATCTGATATATCCTCTGCCCTGGGATCTTCCTCTGAAAGGTCTTCTGCCTCCAAAGTTTCCTTACTGATTGTAACTTTCTCTCTAGTTTTGGTTGTTATTTCCCTTGCTGTTGTCATGATTGGATTCTCCCTGATATCCATGTCCATGTCCTCTACCTCTAAAAGGACTTCTTCCACCTCTTTGCTGTTTACCTCTTCCTCTATTGTTCTGTTCTTGTCTTCTCTTTAACTTCTCTTCAATGCCAATTGAAAACATTTCTGAACTATATCTGGATTATGCAGATTCAAATCTTCCTGAATGTTGAACCTCAATCCATTAAGGTATCTGGCTACCTTTTCTTCCTCACTTTCTTTTACCTTTGTCTTCACACAAAGTTTCATGAATTCCTCTGTATATGAGCTAACATCTAGCTCCTTCTGCTTTAGGTTTTGCTTCCTCTTGTGTAATTGGATATTGTAATCCAATGGAACATAGGCTTCCTTCACTAAAGCCATCATCTTCTTCCATGTAGCGACTCTACACTTTCCTTCTTGTACTTTGTCATCTTGGACAAAATTCCACCATGTCAATGCAGCTTCTTTCATCTTTGACTGGGCTATCTTCACTCTCTATTGTTCTGGTATCTCCTCTGTCTCAAAGAAATTATTTAAGGAGTCTATCCACTCCATCACTGAATCAGGTTCCATCTTTCCTGTAAACACTGGTAAATCCAGTTTCACATCCATGGTTCTCCTTTCCATGGATTTGAGGGCGTTCAACAGTGGTCTCTGGTCTGCAGGAACGACATCCTTGTTCCACCTAGGGATCTCTTCTTCTTCCCTATCTTCTTCTTTACCAGAACCTACTCTATCCCTCAACTTCTCCAATTCATCCTTCAGTGCCTAATTCTGAGCCTTCACAGCCTTGCTCTCGGCAATCTGCTTCTTCACCAACATAGCCAACTCAGCGTTGGTCATCCTTGCCAGAAACTCTGATGTTCCTTCTTCATCTGACATCTTGCTGTCTTCAAATCTTTTCCCAAAAGATTCAACCTTTGCTCTGATACCACTATGATGCAGAGCCACATAGCAAAAATTTACAAACAGGGTGAAAAACCCACTAAACCCACCAAATAGCTAAAATCCTGACATACATGTATGCCTAAAACCTATCAGCATCATCATATTCAGCGAACACAATTATCCTCCTGATGATCACTATTCACCTTACCACTAAACTCTATCGGCAACATCATAATGTTCAACATCTATCGGCAGCATCATGATATTCGGCATCATCTGCACCGTTTATCAGTAGGATATAAAATATTGGGTTCCTCCAAATATCCTAATGATGACAACCTCATGTACCTCTCTTCGGATGCTTACGTCACCCTGATATTCTACGCCTATGCCAAAACACTTGTCGTCGGCAGGATAAAACTTTATCGGGTGATATTTGGGAATGTCTTGATGACGATGATGTCTCATGCACTTGCACTGTTACTCTCTCCACTGCCTATGACATTCGGATCTAAGACTCCTTCATGTGCTCCGCAACATGATATAAATTGTCAGGTTATACTCCAATATCCTGATGATGATCTAAGTGATCCTCGGCCACCCAATGTTTAATCCTAAGGATGATCCTCCCCCTTTCTTTAGCAAATGTGACTTTGACTCGCCATTGACCCGCTTGATTGTACCTTCGCCTGCATGTATGTTCCAGCATACAACCTCGACATGCGGATAATGGATACACACGAAATGATGATCCTATAGATGATATATATAAGAAATGTATATATCCAACCTATATCATCCTGATGCCTTCAAAACATGTATTTTCCACAAGTTCCACGACCCGATCCAGAATGTGATATGTACATAGATGCAAATGTTGTATATCCACCGAATGTATCTAAACACAGATTTCACATAGAAAACCTGTCAATCGGGTCGGATCACCTCTTGAGCAATTCAAGGTTAGAATTTATTCTTCAAAACCCTAGCACATGAGGATGCTAGGATAACTCACAGCATGCTAACAATCGATCCCACGAATAGGAAATACATAAACAGAAAAACAAAGATGCAAACTAAACTACTGTACATGTCCATTCCACTGATTTAGAGAATCAACCGGTGGAAGGGTTGAATGAATCCATTTCACTTGCAATAAGAGAATCAACACACAGATAGCTTGTAAACCAGATAAATGAAACTGATGGGATCTTTTACTTTCAATAACAGAAATGCATACAAGATTCACAGTCTCACTGTGTCACCAAAGTCTCTACTTCTGCTATGCTAAAAACTCATCAAACTATCAACTGTATCTACTCTGTCTACCCTCCTAAAACAAACTAATCTAGGGCATAAATAGTAATCCTCCGCGATTACTACCAACTTGATTCCCAGCGGCTGGGAGCTTCCAAGCGGCTGGGAGGAGACAACTAAGACAGTTGTCATAACAAACTTCTAACTACCAGCACATCCTCCTAGGTGGGTCTAAAACAAAAGAATTGGTCCAACGGACCTTATTACATCCAAAAGTCAAACAAGCTAAAAATAGACTCATGTCCTGACATGCTAAAAATAGACTTATGTCCTGTTTGGTAGGGGTGCTCCTGCACCACACTCCCCAGAAGAAGAAATCTCAAGTCCACTTGAGATGAGAGAATGTAGATCTGTACCATGTTTCTAGATCAGCTCTTCAATCATCCACACTGCTTCTGAATCAGGTTTGCCCTGCCAAGCTACCAAATATTCCAAATAGTGTTTGTTCAGGGTCTGCTTGATCACTCTTGTGTCCAACACCTTCTGCAACTGTGGGGGATCATGTTTTGGAATGTCATCAGCTGCTGCATCCTGTAGTAGGTCCTGTTCTTCATCTGGATTCAGCCTGTATGGACTTAAATCACATACATTGAAGATAAGTGATAAACCAAGATCTGGAGGGAGTTATCCAACCTATATCATCTTGATGCCTTCAAAACATGCATTCTCCACAAGTTCCACGGCCTGATCCAGAATGCGATATGTACATAGATGCAAATGTGATATACACAATCTGTAATGTCGCATTCAAATGCTGTATATCCACTGAATGTATCCAAACATGAATTTCACATAGAAGACCTATCAATCGGGTCGGATCACCTCCTGAACAATTCAAAGTTAGAATTTATTCTTCGAAACCCTAGCACATGAGGATGCTCTTCACCTGTCATAGAATCTTCCATTTCTGACTCTTACATGTCATAGATTTGTCATAGGAATATGTCATAACCATTTTGGTCCATATTCCCTTACACACTATCCAAGATGGTGACACATGGAGAAATCTTCCTATCAGTAAGTAGGACACCTATCTCTTCATGTGAGGACAAATTTACAACTTGTCATCTTCCATGTAGGATGATACATCACCGTGCCAACTCCCACAAGATGACAACATAGGATTTGCATCCTAATTACACAATTTGCCATAAATAAATAAATACAATGAAATAATACAAGGAATTACCAAGGTTGAGATACCTTAATTCCCAACAGTTTTTATAATTTCACTAATTTATCTTAATTTCTTGTTATCCCCTTTTCCCATGGGTGTTTTAGATATAGTATTTCATTAATCCTTATGAATCCCATGGTCAGATTAGCATGAAGAGTTACACATTTTCAAGGATCTTTTCAGATCCTCCCCTTTCCATTTGTCATCCCCTTAGGTGCTTGCCTCCCTCTCACAAGGGTAGGTCCTAAGAGAATTCTCTGTAGATCATAAAAAAGTTTATTTCACTTTGATTTACTCCTTTCCAATTCATCTCTCTATTCTGCACTTCTCCTTTTACTGATTCATCATGTTTATTCTTCACTGTTCTTTCTAGGGTCCTGGGAATAGAACCAAATATTGGAAAAAAATGAGGAGGGCACAGTCTAGTGATTTGAGCCTTAGTCAATTCTCTAAAGTCAGTTTATACCCCAGAAGATATAGTGAGAGAATCATAAAGAATAGTGAGGAAATATAACATGCGGTAAGAACAGTGAGGAAATATAACATGTGGTAAGAATAAAATACAATGAGAGAATCATAAAGAACGGTGAGGAAATATACTTCATCGGTGAACCTTTGAAAATGCAAACTATTTGGCAAGTTCACAAATTTTGAAAATTGTTGATAAAGGTTTCTCTTTTACTTGTTTTTTTTTTAACCTTCCCTTAGTCGGCAAACCGACGGGTTCACGAACTTGAACTTTTTCTGACTAAGGCTGAAAAAACTAAGGTAAAACTTGGAAATTTCTATGTTTCTTCAGAGATTTTTTATACTCAAGATTTTTGGGGGTTTTACAAGGAAAACACCCTTCCATGAAGAACATTGGGAGCTTAAACAATTCAGCAAGATTTTCAACATTTTCAAGCTTGGACTATTTGACTCTGGGAAGGGGAAAAAATAGGTCAACAAGAATCATAAAGAATAGTAAGGAAATATAACATGCAGTAAGAATACATTACTCATAACATATCATATACATTCATATACCTATAGATATTAGATTCAATCCTTATATCTCCATTATATATTCATTATATTATCATGTACAAAATAGCAGGTCTGAGTCTCTGCCCTATATATACATTTCACTCTCTCTTACACACTTTTACTTGCTTATACTTGCTTATCTTATATATCTTCCTATTACATATCTATATGTTACAATAGGGATGTGTCCCTTACAAAATGTCATCACAAATGTTGGCCTTCTCCTCCACATTCCACCTGTTATGACTTGTGATAGGTTTTGCATTCTTCCCTTTGTCTTTCTAGTATGTACCATACCAAAAGTCATACTATGAGTTCTTTGCCTTATAGAGATTCTCCATCAACTTCTCCCAGAGCACCTTGCACAGGTCAAAATATTTTCCTTCTACCACCATTTGATATGCAACATGTATTGTTGTACTAGCTGTTGAGTCTTCCTTAATGTTTGCATAGTAGATTTTATATGTAATGCCCATTGTTGCATATTGTACCATAGGATTTGTAATTTCTTTCACATTTAGATTCCAACCATCATGTGTTGCTCCAATCAATTTTATAAATTTGTCATATTTTATGCCCTTTTTGGAGGGAAACTCTCCTATTGCATTCAACTTTGTTACCGCTTGAATGGCCTACTTTGTGATTCTGTATGGTTTATCTAGGTAGATAAACTCATCATGTATTCTACTTAGAACTATCTTCACCTAGCTATGTTCTACATAGAAGTCAGGAAAATCCTTCCACACATCCAACTTTTTCTTTTCAATCTCCTAGTATTGCAGCAAGCATTATGTTTGGTCTAGCTACAGGAGTGTTCTTTGGAGCTCCTCAAACTTTGTATGGTCAATTTTTGAGATTGTGGCATGTATGTACTTCCAAACATCTTCTGTATATATTACATCTAGTAGAATTGTGGAGAAAGCCCCATCTAGATCCACCTTCATTGCCTTTTGTGGACACTTCTTGTATTTCGGTCTTGGCTTGTTGGAGATATCTATTGTGTGGTCTCACAACATGCCACATTTTTCTCTAGGAAAATAGAGACCCAACTTTTTGCTTTGTTTTGCTGACGTGTTTCCCTTTTGGGTGGTTTGGTAAAATGTCATGTCCTAGTCCTTTCAAAATTCAAAGCTTGAATTGTTCCTTGTAAAGGTTACCAATGGATAGAGAATGAAAGTTTAAGTAGCTTTGCCTTTTATATCATGTTGAAATTATTTAAAATGAATGAGTTATGCTTGATCAAAGTTTTGGTCTACTAGATATTTTAGTCAAAGGGATATGGAAATTATGAACTCAATGTCCTATTCATTTTAATAACCATATCCATGTCCTTTGTTATATCTAGTCTTCATTTTAACCCTTGAGCATTTAAACCTAACATACGGACCCGAAACGATTGTTAAATCAAATTAAATCAATGGTCATATCTATGGGTGGGATACTAGTCTTATTAAGTATTCAAATATCCATATCCTCTTTTATCCATCAAATTTATCAAGGTAAGTTGTGAAGCTGTTAGCCGGATAGATATTGGGACATGGACATTTTACACTCATTGAATATCGAATTCTTTGTTCAAATATCCATATACCTATGACACCTGTCAATTTTGTTCCCATGGAAATACTCTGAGGTCTAGACATTTTCTACCCAATATTTGTCACATGGATATTCAATTTCAAATATCCACCTATGGGATATACATAATCCCTACTTTGTATTAAAACTTGATCTCATTACCTTCAAATCCATTAAGCATTGACTAGTTAAAGGGATATTTTCAACATGGATATTTTAACATGGACATTTCGCATGCACCAAATATCCATATCCCTACTAAATATCCATATCCACACCAAATATCCATTTCCATACTCGGAGCAAGGAGCTTGCACCACGTGTCCTTACTGTTGATTTTTCAACAGGATATTTTGCATAGGAACATTTTCACCACGGATATTTTTTTATCCCAATCTTAAGGATGAATTAAGTCCTCATACTTATTCCCTCAGTCAATGATGTTTGACTATGACTTCTACTAACATCATCTAGATATTTTCACATGGACATTTCTAATGGGATGTTAAAAGGCTGAATATCCATATCCTGATCCTCTCTCGCATTTAATGATATGCATAAAAGCCTTTAGTTTTTTGAATTTGAAAGCATGCCTCTTGACACTTATACTTTTCTCTCATGTATACACTATAAAAGCCTACCTCACCATGAGGAAAGTAATTAATAGGCCCTAATCAGTGGATTTTCTAAGGTTAAAAGGCAAATTCGTCCCTTATTGTTAAATATCAAGGCATTTCATTCTAAAATTGCAGAGAATTGAAAGTGATTGAAGGTGAATTGTAAGCAATTAAGGTAATTCCACAGTGATTGAGTAACAACATTGCAAAGAAAGGAATGGTGAGCACAGCTAACATGGTATTCACATCCACACTTGCATGTTAAGGTTAAGATCTTAATCAATAGGTATGAATACGACAAACCTTCCTTGTCATTTTTGTAGTTATAGTACAACTTTACATAGGTAAAGGTTAAATTTAAAAGATTAATATAACTCCTTAGATGGGTTTCTATCTATATGTTTTCCAAGACATTTTTTAATCTACATGAGAAGATTTAAGGTAATTAACAAAGTTAAATGCCTAAACCCTAGATTAAACTATGGATGATTATGATTTACAGGCCAATATGCAAAACCAAAAGGATAGAAGGGATGCTGAGTTTAGGGTAGACATGTTTCGCATCCTGGGAGTCATCTGCCACAAGTATGGATGCACCAGTGACACCCATTGTGGGAACACAGACATGGATGCTTTTAGGGTATAGGTTTTAGCTAGAGAGGACAACCCAATTTTGAAGAGCATAGTACAGATGGGCATGTTTCATGCTGCAAGTTTTCCTTATGTAGCTGAGGCATTGAAACTTGTGATAGAGTGTGCTAATGACTACAATGCAATTACTAGGAGAGTTGAGAAACAAGGCAGAGTATATGCTGACTTCTCGGTGTAGGGCATTATAGAAACATTCAATCTACCCACTTCCCAAGGGATTTAAAAGATCAATATTGAAGCCCTAGCTATTGAATATCACAAAGGCACAACAGATTGTAGGAAAATCATGTTTTCTACCTAGAGAGCAACTAACAACAAAGATAAAGTTGAGGCAAAGATACCAGGGAATATTCCTTTTGTCAATTGTTGTCCACTGGAGGTTGCCAGCTGGCAACACATGCCACTTTTAAACATTGATTATTTTAGATGAGATCCTGACCGTTGAGTCATTGTAACAGATCTGGTCCTTGCTCTATAAAAGGACCATGATCTTTCTTTTGTAAAAGGAGACTGAATTGTTGAACTTTTGAGCACTAAGTTTGTGATTTTTACAACTTTTGTGATCTCTCATCAAGGTTCTTTCTTAAGATCAATGTATATGTATATATTCTTTGCATGCTTAATGAAAATGAAGTTGTACAGTACTTCTTTATTGTATATCCTGTGTAATCTTTTATTGATTTCTGATGTGTGGTTGTGAATTGTTGCGTTCTCTTGAAGTGCATTCAATTAATTACATATTGTCATCAACTATCCTTTGAAGATTCATACTAACCATGTGTAATTGTGGAACATCCTAGTGAAGTATGGTTTGGTTTTGCTTCTTTTCATGACTGTATCAGAATATGTATGTGGATCATTGACCAAAACTAAGTAATTTAGGATTTTACCTTTTAAACATCATCTTTTGATTTCATTTCACAAATAATCATAAATAACTGCAAATCATGAAAAATCATAAGCAAGTACTATAAATGCATACTAGTATCAACCTATCTGGAGCATATACAATAAGTAAATAGAAGTATGGATGTATTTTGAGAAATATACACTAAATTGATGCAAATAATGATATATCTGGAGCATATAAAGTGAGAATTGCAAATCATGGAATATATCATGCAAATAGTCATAAATATTGGTTAAATGCATGCTTTCAAGCACATTCTTTCAGCAAATTTAAGGTGTAGAAGCAAAGATTAGTTTAGGATAGTTTCAGAAGAACTAATCAAAGTTAGAAATATCCTAAGAATTAATCCAAATTGGAGATAGTTTAAAAGGAATTAGTCAAAGTTAGGATGAAATTCATATCAATTTGTACAATTTCTAACTAGATGTCATAAGATTTAACACAATTGTAAAGGATATATGTAGATCAGGTATCATAGATAGGATATTCATGAATATTGATAGAATTTGAGGGAATCATGAACAAAAGCGCATAAGGCCCCAACATAGAAAACAACAAGACACAACAACCCTGAGTGATGATCAAGTACTCAAAACCTGATAGACGGAGACTTGGGATTATGAATTTATTCTAAATTCATCACATCTTTCAAGATGAATGAAGGTTTGTTGTGAACTTTTATTCTTGTTTTTATGACTAAGAAACACATCAATAGATTTTGGCACTAGGAGGGCCTACGACTGAAATCTTTGTATTTATGCAAAGATCCTATCAATATTCCATCATTTAAGCTAAGTGACTATAAATATCCATTGCTTGAGAAGGATTGACTATATCTTTACAATGATCTAGGTTAAATCTTCAAAGTTTGGCCTGAATTTTTAAGATGGATCACCAGGCTGCCACTAGATCAAGATCTAGTGGACCTTTGCAAGAGTTTCCTACTATAATACCAAGGCCACATACTAGGAGTGCACAACCCAGACTTGTCCTTGTAGCATCAGTAGCCCCTTTACAAGTTCCCATTACATTTTTTAACATTGAATCACTCCTATATTTCTTGGCATATAATGATTTGCCAAAGAATCATGATAAACTGTGTCCAAAGTATCATCCATATCAAGATGTTGAAGATCACTTAAGAACATTCAAGGAAGCTTACTTTGGAGAAAGGATACAACATGAAGATGTCGTTTGTAGGCTCTTTCCTTACACATTAGGAGAAGAGGTATACAACTGGTATGTGAGTTTGCCTTAGCATTCCATCAACTTCTAGTTACTAATGGAAAATGCATTCAACTCCTGATTCAGAATCTTGATTGATGTAACAACTATGTATCATTGTTTTGCTAAAATCAAGTGAGGTGAAGGTGAATTCATCACTAATTTCAATGATCACTTCTAGATGGCATATTCCAAGCTAATAGCTCCATACATCATTACTGAATATGCATCCTTGTTAGTTTATTACTCATCTCTTGATCCTTTCACAAATATATTTGTGAGAAGGGAAAATCCTGCTATTACAACTTTACTAAGTGCCTATGCAGAGGTAGTCAAACTAAATACCAAAATGAAGCAAGTAGGACACGGTCCTTTGCCTAGCATAGGACCGCCTTCTTTGCCAAACCAAATGTAACATATCAATAGAGCCTTAATAAATCATGTACTGATGGCAAATCCTTTGCAGGTCCCGCCTATTAATGCAATTCCTCCCCAAGGGAATGGGCAGTTGATCATGCATCCTGAATATGCACCTACCGAAGCTAGACCAAATGGTAATGGTGGTTCTTTCTTTCTCCCTAGTCAAGAGAACATAGTAGCTAAGGTGCAGGAAGAGAAGGAGGATATAAAAGAGATAACTGCTCAGCTGAAGAGATTAACTACCAAAGTGACATAGCTAAGAAATCAAAATTTCTATTCCTAGAGCAATTCTTAGAATGTACAAAATAGAGGATATCTAGATAGATGATATAATAATGACAGAGGTTACAATAACAATGCTCTACGAGCTCCAAAAGTTTGGAACACAAGACCAAATAATGGAACTTTACCATCAACTTTGGACAATCAGGCACCTCCTGAACCCAAGTAGACAACTAGAGTCAATCTGGCCGAAGTAGCCCTAAATAATTGGTGTAAAATCCATAATACAAGTGCACATGTGGAGTTAGACTGTTCCTAGTTTAATATTGCTACCAGTATTTTCTAGGCAGAAGTTTAAAATACTGAAGGTGGAGTAAATTCTCCTGAAGGCAATGAACTACTACCTTTGGGATATGAGTCAACAATGGTTCTTAAAATCTCCATAGGTTAAAAAGAATGAGTGAACATAGTGCATGAAAATTTCACCCTCGTATGTGAGGAGACAACTCTAGCTTTTGAAGATTATACCTTTTCTTTTGAAAAGGATAATGAACCAAAACAAGAGGCAGATGAAGTTCATGCTTTTTAGAAGTTCTAGAGAGGACACAACTACAACCTATAGAACAATAGTAACATGCCACCTAGACCTTTGATGAGCTTGATACCACTGAACAACTTCAACACTTCTTTGGATGTAAATGCTAGTAACAATCCAACACCTCTAAGAGTGAAACAACACCACTTTACATCATCATCCATGTTAGCTAAAGGTATGAACAAGCTCTTTGAGTCTAATAAATTAGTCACCTACTTAGTTGAAGAAATCAAGAAGATAAAGATCATTTTATCCTTATCTAAGTTGTTAAAAACCCCAGTGATTAAGAAGGCTTTCCTCAAATCCTTAGATGAACTTACAATAAAGGACAATATCGCTAGTAGTATCCTAGCTAGAGACCCCATGCATAAGGAAATTCTTTTCAAGCCTAGGGATAAAGGTCAGGTCCACACTACTGATACCATACAAGTGACATTATACAAAGAGAAAACTGAGTCTCCTCACTTTAAGGATATTTGGGAAGATTCTGCATAATTTCTTGGTAGATTTTGGAGCATCTACAAATGTTATGCCCATGTTAGTATGTCAAATTTTAGGTCTATCACCTACTAAATATTTAAAGAAGGTTACTCAGTTAGATAAGTTTGAAGTTAATGTCGTAGGTGAGTCAACCCATATTCATATGTAGTTACCCTCTAACCCTAGAGTCCAACATTTCATTGACATCCAGGTCATGGATATCCCTAACACCTATGGCATGCTATTAAGTAGACTAGTCCAAAACTCTTAATGGATACATGTCCACAGGCTTCTCACATATGTGGTTACCTTGGAGAGGTATCCCTAACCAAATCAAGATTGAAGTCGAGCCAAGGATGAAGTATATGATCATTTAATATCACCAGAATAATGAAGTGTTATACACAAGTGTAGAGCAAGGAGTTTACAGGGTTGAACTTCCAGATGTCACCATAGAAGAAGTTTTGATGTGCAACTATGTGCAAGAGAATAGTGAAGTAAGTCAAATCACACCTGGCATAGATTTCCTAGTAGAGTCTAACTATGAAATATCAGATGAGGATGGAGGAATTAGTTTAACTGAATTTGAAGAATATTTGTCCAAAGAGATCCAAAGGTATATGTTGCAAGGGATACCACTTAGGAAAACATTGTTGGAAGGATGGTGTAGATTGTACTAGACATCAGATTGTGAAAGTACATGTGCATTGTGCCTAGAGTTGATTGATAGAAAGGAGTGTTTGTATTCAACAGGCAAATTGAATATGCCAAGTGAAATCCTTAAAGTGATAGAGTCTCGAGTTGAAGAAGTAGGTCATGTAGTGACAAGTCAAGTCTATGAGATACAAGGAGCTGAGTTAGAAATGGGCAATTCCACCCCAATAGATGTCATGATGAAGCAAATTAGAGGTCTAGACATTGATGTTATTGAAAACACAAGTAACACGAATATTCATTCACCTGGTATTAAAACACCTGAATGTCCTGCCATTTTAGTTCTTGAGAAATAGAGGATGCATGACCCTAAGGAACCATCTAAATTGAAATGGATTGCAAAAGGAAGTGCTACAAGGGATAAAAAGAAGAAAGGTCCTGATAAGAGTCCTCTTGGTGATAGATCCTGAACATTGAAGTTTGACGGATCTAAGTTTAAATAGAGCGTCAAAGTTGGGATTGATCTGGTTAATCCTCAAGGGAAGTCTTATCTTGCTACATACAAAATGCAATTTCATTGCACCAACAATATAACTTAGTATGAAGCATTGATTCATGGTTTACTTTTCACATTGAAAAAGGGAGTCAAGATATTACATGTGTTTGGAGATTTTGAGCTAGTGATCAAACAGGTAAGGAAGCAATATTCTTGCAATTACAAAAGATTGTCTAGTTATAAACATTAGGTATGGGATTTGATTGAAGGGTTTGATTCCTTCAATAATACTCAGGTCCCACGAAACTAAAACGATCAAGCAAATGCCTTAGCTATAGCTGTAAGCACATTAGAGCTACTAACTGTGTCAAAATTAAAGAAGTTTTGAGTTGAATTGGTATTGGTACCTTTAGTACCGGATAATGTGACCAACTTTCAAGTCTTCGATGATGATCAACATAACTTAGATTTCATTGCTAATCAGGATGTGTTTGAAGCTCAAGTAATAGATGAACATAGTCTTGAAGAATAGATATAGGATGAAGAAGACATTATCAACTTGCAGGATAATAAGATCCCAAAGGGGATGATTAAACTAGAAATAATGTTTGATTTGGATAACATGACCAAGCAAAGGGATCTGCCTAAAATAGATGGAGGAAAATGTGAACCTGTCAATATAGGACAAGGTTCAGAGATAAGAAATGTCCTGATCAGAAAAGTATGTACTCCAACTGAGCAGGAAGGAATAATCCAAGCTCTAACATATTACATCCATGTGATAGCTTGGAATTATGATGAACTGAAAACATATGATACTTCGATCATTACTCATACTATTCTATTAAAGCCTGATGCTAAGCCATTTAGACAGAAACAAAGGCCAGTGAATGCCCTTTTAGAACCATTGATATTTGAGGAAGTGAAGAAATTACTAGCCGCTAGAATCATATTCCCAGTTAGACATTCCATGTGGGTGGAAAATTTAGTTCCAGTAAGGAAAAAGAATGGGGATATCCGCCTATGTGTAGATTTTAGGAACCTCAACAAAGCATCAAAAAAAGATAATTACCCACTCCCATGACTAGATGAAGTGCTTCAAATGGTTAATGGAGCATAGATGATGTCTTTCTTAGATGGATTTTCAGGATATAATCAAGTTACAGTCAACAAGATTGATAGATTAAAGATGACATTTACGACAAAGTGGGGAATATTCGCATACAGGCATATGCATTTTGGCTTGATTAATGCTAGAACTATGTTCCAACGAGCCATGGATATTGCTTTTAGAGGTCTAGTAGGCCATTGCATTGTTATTTATATGGATGACTTGATAGTGTTCTCAAAACATAGAGGGGTTCATGTGGAAGATTTGTGTAAAGTGTAGACACCCAAAATTGACCCATTTCATTATTTATGCACTAAACTCATATTGCATTGCATACATCATTTCTGTCTGACATACTCATAATTAATTAAATTGTTCTCTTTTTAATTAATTAAATAAATTTTATTTATTTAATTAATCTTCATTATTCTTATTCTTTCTTTCAATGGTTAAATAGTTTTTAATTATTTAATCATTTCATTATTCCTCTATTAATTAAATAAATTGTCTTTACTTAATTAATTGTCATTATTACTCTATTTTTCATCTATGATTAAATAATTTTAATTATTTAATCATTCCCACTTTCTCTCCATCAATAAATAAATAAAATATAAAATATTTTATTTATTTCCCACTTGGACATGAATTAAATAAATTTTATTTATTTAATTCATTTTTTCCCTCCACTCTTATCCCACTCCTCCACTTTCTCCTATAAATGTGCAAACATGCTTTTTCTCCCCTAAAAATAAGGAAAACTCAAATGTGTGGGAAAAAGTCAAAAATAATTCAAAAATCCATCCATAACTCATCCAACTCTCAAAATAGTTAAAAAGTGTGCTATTTTGAGAAAAGAATCTTATCCTCTTCAAACCCCACTAAGCCTTTTTCAAAAATAACCTTTTTTTAGGGACATATGGTGCATGCACATTCATCCTATCCTCTCAATCATTCTCAGCCATTGATCTTTTGTTTCATCCTCCACCATTGATCATATTTCCTCTAAGCCTATAAATACTCTCATCTTCTCTCATTTTGATATCCACAATCATATTGCATCAAAATTATCTTTGTTTGCTTAGTATCTTGAGCACCCATGGCAGCCTCTTTGAGTGTAGTTGCATACTTCGAGGATCAATCCACCATAAAACTAAGAAATCAAATAAACTAGGTGATATCATTCCATTTTGTTTGCATTTTGTTTTGTTAAGTTGCATTTAGTTTAGATTTCTTCAAGGTAGTGTAGGTTTGTTGTTTTTAATTTGATTTCAACAATGGAATTTTCCTACATACACATTCTGACACACCTGGTGGGACTCACTTCACTTGATCATTTTTGTAGGTTTTTCTTGTAAAAATTTGCATTTTTCTAACCCCCATTGTCAAGTTTTGCATGTGATTTGTCATAGATGATCTCCTATATCAAATTTGACCTCACCATTGCATCTAGGGGGTGTTTCCATGAAAAATGAGTATAAATTTGCCTAGTTTTCATGGAGAAACGTGCATTTGGCAAAGAAAATAGCGTTCAGTCTATAGAAAATTGCATTTAGCATATCCATATGCATTTGAATAACAACAAATCACATTTGGCATATCCATATGCATAGTAGAAAATCACATTTGGCATATCTAGTCACATTTGAACAACATCGTATTACATTTGGTTGTTTAGGTCACTTTTGGTTTACAGAAAGATTCTGAGTACGCATGGTCAAACTCACAGACAGATTTGAACAGCAGTGAGTCACATTTGAGTAATTCTAAGTCACACTTACACAATAGTGAATCGTATTTGTAGAGGGTTGGGTCACATATGGTAAAACCCTAATCTTAGTTGAATATCATTAAATAGTATTTGTTTTTTCAGTTACATTTGGTTCTGCATGTTTAGATTTAGGGTTTTTGGATACTAATGATCTCTTGTGTAGCTTGTCTTATCGATTGTCGAAGAATGGAGGTTTCAAACTACTGATTTATTGTATATAGGATTGATCAGTCCAAGAAAGCATCTTTTTTCACACTAAATTAGGCACACTTCATTTTGGTGTTTAAAATGAATCTTGTATTCTCCGTGCTTGCTTCTTTTTAGTTGTTTGCCTATGTAGTTTGTGTGTATCCTGATTTAACAACAGAAGTATCCTCTCTCCCTGCCTATCCAATGGATTTGGGGTGTAAGAGATATTTTTGTTATCTCTAGAGGGCTTGCTTTCTCAGTGTGAGAAGGGGATGACCCAAGTGAAAATAGGCTAAAGCCAAGTCCTTCCAAGCAGCTATATAAATAATGTGTTTGTGCCGAAAGTCACAAACGACGGGTGTTGTTCCGATATACCGACGAATGATTCCCTAAAACCCTGCAGAGCGTAACCTCTGCAAGATGGGAAGCCTCCTTATCAGAGTGAATCGCCGCATGTAAAGCCACTCAAACGGAAGCCCTTACTAGAAACCAACTATTAGAAGCCAAAAACCCTCTATTTGCTAGTATAGGAGGACACCTGATTAGGCATCTGATAGCCGTCCCACACTCTCACAGTTCTTAGTAGACGTAGTAAAGTATATTAAGATCTGCACGTCTTAAGGACTTGAAACTTGGTGTGCCTGAGAAGTGAGTGTGCTGTAAGGGTGAGCCCACACCACCAAGTTTCTGGAGCTATCCGCTTTGAATAAGTGCAGCTAGAGAAATCCAAGTGGGAACCCAGTAGATATAGTCTTGGCCAACCTAGGTTGTAAATGTTTAAGAATGGTTTGAGCATGAGTGTCTGCTATCTTGCTTCTCTTGTCAATAAATCCAAAAATAATGCCAAAAACACAACCTTTGCTATAGAAAATCATCTTTGAACAATGCTTAGTCACAGTTGAACAACAGTGCATCACCTTTGAACAATCCTAAATCGCCTCTGGTCAATGTCTCTTTATCCTATCCTATTGTAGAAAGTCACCCTTGAACCTTGTCGAATTGCAGTTGAATAGAAACAAATCACCTTTGAGCATCAGTGAGTCACCTCTAGTTAATGTCATGTTATCCCAATCTGCTTTACAGAAATTCGCCTTTGAGCAAACCCAAGTCACCTCTGGTTAATGGTGTAGGAGCACCTAACACAAGGTGGCCTCCATGAGGCATTTGAATCATGTTTTGTTTAGAAAAGCATGTTTTGGGTTGTAATAAGGTCTATTTGACCAATGCATGTAATTTCTGTTTATAAGTCCCAAGTAATTAGGTTGCATTTGTCAAGTTGTTAAACGGTTGTTCTCCTAGCCGCTTGGAGATAGTTAGTTTTTTCCTAGCCACTTGGAATTAGTCTCCCAGCCGCTTGGAATGGGTTTGGTACTACTCAGGGCGAGTTTATAAACCAAGAGGATTGAACCAAGTGCATATATCATTTTCATTGTAATCAGATCGAAGAGGAGATTGAATGTAACCGTGCATTGTGTTAAGGAGAAATCAAACTATTTTCTATGCTGTCAATTTATTTTCCATTCTCTGTAAATATGAATTGCATAGCTGTAGATTTCTATTCCTCTATGTTTTCCCATTGTTGCAATATGTCGATATGAAGCATTCCACTGATAAGATTTCTGTCAAAATCAGTGGAATGACTTCGTTGTATCATATTTGTTTGTTTTTTGTTTTGTTTCATGATTCGGCAGCATAGAGGACCAAATTTGGTTGTGCACAATAGATCGCCTAGCATCTCCATGTGCTAGGGTTGGATCAGAGGAGTTGAAGACACTGTCAGTGAGATAGAAACCATCAGTGAACCATTCCCCTTTCGGAGTGTTAAGGGCAACCTGGCTGAAGGGGAGTTTAGGGCATTGAATAGAAGTCATGGCTAGAGATGCATATTAGAATGACAAGGTACATAGAGCAGATAACGAGACATTGAGCTGACAGTGGTGTTCTAGCTAATCAAGTCATATTGGGAGGATGAACAAGGAGTTCACCGATCATGCAAGTCTTACTGACGAGTGTGGTCCAAAGGTAACAATGGTGTAATCAGTGTGTCGGTGGAAGAGTTTTCAAGTGAGCCGATGGGTTTAAGTCCTGCCGATAGTGGGTTCGATGGGTTCAAAAGTTGATAAGTGTTTGCTTACACTGTGTGGTCTGCATCATTTTCATATCAGAGATAGCGAAAGATCTATAGAAGTGTTGGTGTTGTCTATGAATGTTTATTTCAGACAGAGAAAGCGAAGAAGGGGCTAGCGATATGCCTCCAAAGGGAATGACCACCGAAGTGGTCAAGAAATTCAAGGAGATGGAGGAGATGATCAAGACTAGAGTCAAGGAAGCACTCCAGGCTGAGTTGAAGACCTTGGGAAAAGGTAGGATATCAGATGAGGAGTCTGGTGAAGAAGAAGATGGGGAAGAGGAAACAACCCCAGAACAGATAGGTATATCTGTAGACCAGAAACAATTTTTGGAGGCCATAAAATCACTTGGTAAGGAGTCATCCGAGGCAAAAATGGAGATTCTGATGTTTAGTGGAAAGATGGACATAGAAGAAGTCATTGAATGGATCAAGGCCTTGAATAATTATTTCGAGTACAAGGAGGTACCGGAGAATAGAAGAGTCAAGTTTGCAAAGATGAAATTGAAGGGTGCTGCACTCACGTGGTGGAACTACACCTAGGGAGAAAGGGTGAAGAGTGGCAGGAGCATGATCTCATCCTAGAGTCAGATGGTAGAGAGGATTAAGGCTCAGTTCCTACCAGTGGATTATGAAGTGCAGATATACAGGAAAATGTAGAACCTCAGGCAGAAGGATATGGATGTATCCACCTATACTCAAGAATTTCATAAATTGTCTCTAAGGTGTGGACATACTGAGGATGAGAAAGGAAAATTTGCCAGGTATATCAATGGCCTGAAGTATAGTATACAAGATGAGATTACCATCTTGACACCAGAAACCATGGACAAGTGTTTCCAAGTGGCACTAAGAGTAGAAGAGAAACAAAAAAGAAAAGGAGAACAACAGAACAAAGGCAGAGGTGGAAGAAATTTCAGGGGCAAAAATAGCTTTGGTGGCAGAAATTAGTTCTAGAAGACTCAAGGGGAGTCCAGTCAGCAAGAACATAGTGGAGAATCTAGTTCCAGAGAGGGTTTCAGAGGAAGGAGACCCAATGGGAGAGGCAGATTTGGTGGACCAGGCAGAGGTCCTAATGTCTTCACGGGAAGATGTTATAATTGTAACCAAATCAGGCACACAACAAGCAAGTGTCCAGAGAAAGCCTCAAGCTCTCATGGAGGAGAGAGAAGGAGCCAACTAATTCAAGAAGAAGATTGTCAGAGTGTGAACTCACCTATGGGAAGCGCAGCTCCAGCACAAGATGGAGAGAATCTCATGATGAGAAGGATGATTTTGAAGGTACCACATGACAAAGAACCATCACAGAGGAAGACACTATTCAGAACTCTGTGTAAAGTTTCTGAAAAAAGGTGTAAGGTAATTATTGATTCTGGTTCAACTAAAAATTTAGTTTCAGTAGAAATGGTAGATAAATTGAATTTGAAAAGATTGCCACATGTCAGTCCATACAAAGTGTCTGGGCTGAACAAAGGGCAACAAGTCTTGGTTGATGAACAAGCTTGGGTAGAATTTCAGATAGGGGAATATGGGGATAAACTTTTATGTGATATAATTCCCATGGATTCATGCCATTTACTATTAGGAAGACCTTGGCAGTATGATGTACAAGCCCAGCATGATGGTAAATCCAATTCCTTTGTTATCACCAAGAATGGTAGACAATATAAGATGGATCATTTACCAGAAGAGGGTGTAGACAAGAATGTGTTGATAACTGAGAGGGGGGGGTGAATCAGTTATCCTAATTATTTCCCTTATTGAACTTTCCTCTTAATTGATGCAGCATAAAATCAAACACAAAAACATTAACCATGAAATAAGAAACACATGACACAGTATTTTTGACGTGGAAACCCTGTTAAGGGAGAAAACCACGGGGTGATTAACCCAAGAATTATTCTCTGTTAGAAGAATAGGAAATTACAAAAATGGCACTTGCCAATTAGGGCTCACTGCCCGAGCACACTGCTCACAAGAGGCCCACTGCCTACAAGAAGACACACTGTCTACAAAGTGATGAGAATCACAGTCTTGAACTGATTGGAAGCATCTGCATATGCTGGAGTTCAGTTCCGGTTAGGCTCAGTACACTGATCTGCTGCACTTCATCTTTCCTCTGTTCTTTATTCTGCTATCTTTCACATACCGGACCCCTTTTTGCTACCTCTTCTCTTTATCTGGACTTATTCGCATATATCTCCACAACAACACCCCCTTCACAACTAAATCCATCCTCTATATATATCCGCACAAGTAATTTCATCACCTTTCTAGTCGGCATCCGGAACAGTCTAGTTTCTTACAAACTTTCATTCTGTCGGCTGAATCCTTCCTCACCAAGCTATGCGGATCAAGCATATACTTGTAGATATCATTAATCATGTCAGCCAAACATGATTCATGCCTTCACAACCTCTGTCATCAACAGTAACAGATCCGGAAAGCAGTCTGATACTCTGCCAGTCAGTTCTTCCTCTGTTTTCACTGTCTCTCAGAAATCCGGTACTCAACCATTCATATCTTTTTCCTTGTCCATCACCGGAGGCTAAATCCTTGGAATATACCACTCAAGGTAGTCCTCTTAACTTCCCCAGATCCGCACTGCACCAAGACACTTCCTTTGAGAGGTCCGGACCAATCTGTCAGACCTTGCCACATGCTCTGTTCTTCTTCACTGGACCACAACATTCTTTATTCTGACTTCCGGTAGAGGCACATCATGACTTGCGGATATGTGGGATGACCTTTGTTGCCATCAATGACAACAACCATGAATCCATATAGTGTCTCTTGCCAACAATCTCCCCCTTTGGCATTGATGGCAACACTTAGTGAAAAATGACTAAGTGTTTTCACTATGCTCCCCCTTTGCTGATGCTCTGTCTTTATATACAATTTCTGGAACTCCCCCTTAGTTGGATTCCTCATTTTTCACTGCTCCTCACTCCCCCTTTGACATCAATGGCAAAGGGTAGGGTCCGCACACCAAAATTTTCAAAAATTTCCTATACATAGCCGCATATTTACATACTTACATATACTGAAGAATGTTTGCAAAGGATGTCTGCAATTGAATCATTTCTGTAGCCCAACTTTGCTTCATTCTATCCAAAATTGAAATGTGACCACTTAGCAAAAATGCAAACGCTTCTACCCGCTTGAGATCTGTCGGATCTTTTGTTTGGGCGGTGGTCTGAGCATCACTGATGGCCTCATGCATGGTTTCCAACTTAGGGATTATAATCCTTCTAAGTTCTCCCATCCGGTTGGTGATGTTCTTCCTTTCCTTCTCAAGATTTTTTATTTCATTCAAGACTGCAATGGTCTGGCATTCTTGATTTATTATAGAGGAAGAGAGAGGATCAAAACTTTGAGATAAGCTTTGTAGCTTATCCTGTTCCTCTTTTATTTTCTTGTCAAATGCTGCTGTTGCCTTTGACCAGGATATACAAAATTTATAGATGTCACCGCCATCCTTAAGAGCATTCTCTAAGCTCTTTATTCCAATGCTTACAATCTTCCTATCCTTAGAGATTAATTCTAATATCTCTGAAAATCTTTTATCCAAAAATTCCTTCCGGACCTTTTCTTCAGCTGATTTTTCTAAAGAATCAAAATGTGTATCAACACTGCTGACTAAGGTTTTTAGATTACCGGAAGTGGAGGCTGTCAGATCTATCTGGATTGATGGCATGATCTTTACAAGTACTCCGGAAGCAGCCTCTATCAACTCACAGTCTTCCATATGAGACTTCAGGAGCTTTTCATTTGCCTTAGCATTTGCAAATGAAGCTATCTTCATTGTTTGTACCGGAGAGAGAGAGTCAAAATCAAATGGGCCTTTTAGAAGCTCCGGTTCATCAATCTCTAGAGTTTCTTTGCTAAAAAATTG
The DNA here is from genome assembly GCA_027924645.1 of Cunninghamia lanceolata. Lineage (NCBI taxonomy): Eukaryota > Viridiplantae > Streptophyta > Pinopsida > Cupressales > Cupressaceae > Cunninghamia > Cunninghamia lanceolata. Next base: position 3,129,819 of record BSBN01000071.1, on the reverse strand, counting down.
TTGAACAGTTTGTGCAGTGTCTCTTGCCGGAGACAGATGTTTCTTTTCTTCTGCAGTCTTAGAACTGTCAACCTCTTTGTCTTTCACCACTGCTTCCTTCTCCTGTAATTGCTCTTCTTCTTTGGATCCGGAGACTGTAGGGGAAACCGGAGGAGAGATGCTAGTTTGTTCATGAGCCACTTCTTCTGGAGCAGAGGGTCCCAAGTCCTCAGCTGTTTCTGTACCTAAATCCTCTACAACCGGAAGATTGAACCTTTTGAAGGCCTTCCGGAGGATCTCTTCTGTTTCTTGGGCCACTTTGTCAGTCTCGCCAAGCATGAGTTGATTCATCCTGGCTTTGCTTCTGAACTCATCTTTGCAGTCTTTGAAGATAATGTTCATTGTCTTGGGATCAATTTGAGGATATAGCTGAATAGCTATCTGCTCCCGGATCTCAAGATCTTTAGCATGAGCATTATTCTTTCTTACTTCCATTTCCTTTTCTAGGCTTTTAGGAATAAGAGATATTATTTCAATGAAAGCCTTATTATATATGTTAAGATATTTTACTGTGGCCTCCTGCAGAGTCTTTTGGTCTGCCTCACTGAAGTCATCATATGATTCAGTCATTGGTTGAAGGTTTCCATCCACCGTGACTGACTTGATTATGCTCTCTAAAGACAGAGTGGGCTTCTCAACAGATACCTCTGCCATTTCCTCCTTGTCTTGGCCTGTGGAGGGCTTACCGGATCCTTTCTTCTTCTGTTTCTTTACTTCTCTTACTCCCTCATCTGATTCTGTTTCCTCTTCATCCTTTTGGCTTCCATAAGCCCTTGTGGCTTTTGTCTTGGATCTCTTACCGGATGCCTGAACTTCCGGTTTTGAACTTTTGGTTGTGGGAGGTGCAGGTCTCTTTGATGATCTGGTCCGGGTGGGAGCTTCAACCGGAGCACTTTCTTTGCTTTTCTCTTCTTCCTCGGCCTTCCTCCTCTTTTCCCGGCTGGCATCAAGTGCCTCCTTTGAGATACCTAGGCCTTGAGCAATGTGCTCTACTTCTTTTCTTACCTTTCTTTTAATCTCAGGTTCCCTGAGTTCCACATGTATTTTTACACTCAGCTCCTCAAAGGTTCCAAACCTTTCTGCCTTAGGATCTTTGGGCTGACTCAGCATGTGTTGAACATGCAGCTCCACTATCTGTTCATCCACTTCATACCCCATGGGCATGATCCAGACAGTCCTTGGCTCCACTGCCTCCATTAGGCACTGATCAGTGTCAACCATAAAGCACACTGAGTCCTTGTATTTCTCAATGAGAGACTGGGGAATTCTCTCTCTTGCTTGCATCATGCTCTGAAAGTTTTTGAAGTATCCCCATAGAGCTGTATTTCTCGCTTTTGCATCCCCAAGTCCATGCAAATAGTCTCTTATCTGGACTGCAACAGGTTTGTCATTCTGCCATACCCATCCACTTGTTCTGGGTAGCTCATTCATGAAATAGAAGAATAGACATACAATAAGAGTACCATACTTAAAGGAATTCTTCTTATCCTTCTTGATTTTCTGTATGTTTTCCATTAATTGGCTTAGCAGTAGTTCGCAGAGATCATATTCTACATTCTTTCTTAACATTTCATAAGCAGTGTATATTGCAGTTCCGGATACAGAATTCTCCCTGCTGGAGTGATAGATCTTGTATCCTATTATCATTGATGCATATTTGATATCCGGATCCGAAATATCTTCAATGGTCATTGCCCTCTTGTCAAATTTTGATCCGGTGGCCTCAGTTACAACGTTGTTCTTGACAGATTTGAGGATAGGTACCCCTCCGGAAGAGTATAGACCAGTTACTGCTCTAATTGCCTCTTTTGTGATCTTGCAGGGTCTATCTAGCCATAGAAAGTTGTCATGCATCCTGCTCAGTACATACCGGACCCATTCATCTTCTTCAAAGCAGGGGAAATGAATAAATTGCTCAAATTGTTTCTTTTGGATATCCTTATACTCTGGTTTAAGCTCAAAAGCATTGTCTATCAGTTGCTTGTGATAGAGGTCTCTTATTTTGAATTCCCCAAATTCTTCAATGCTTGCATGTATGTAAACCCTAATGTCTTCGGTATGTAAAACTCCGTGGGGAACACTAGAGAAGGCTCCTAGTGGATCTACCTCCAATGATTTGTAGGGATGTTTCTTGAATGAGGGGCGAGGTCTATCAGAGATCTTAACTATGTTTGGAGTAGCCATTCTTCAAAGATTTGCAGTGAGGTAATGAAAAACGGAGAATACCTTATGCGCCTTCGGTTTTCACGGAGTGGTTGGATTGATTTCTTTATGCAATAGCTTCGGCAGGAGATCCTTGGTGTGCTTGATGAACCTTGTTGCAGAGCTCCACTTTTCGCTTCTTCTCGAGTGCAGAATGAGCAAATGACCTTTGAGAAATCCCTTAAATTGCTCCGCGAACCCTAATATCTGTCTGCAATAAATGCTTCACCTACATCATTCTGGTTTGCCTTGTCTGGATAGCTTGGAGTATCCCGGATTAGTCCTGATCTGTGGATATCATCCGGATCCTTCAATCATGAATAAATCGAGGTAACATATTACAAGATCATCCCAAACACTCTGTCCAATCCGCAGAACAAGATAGTGCATTTCCGGATCTTTCCGGACCTTTTTGTAATCCTTTATCATACCGGAGCATCTCCCTGAACAGGTCTTATTTGATCGATCACAGCTTCTTCATAACTCCATGCGGACCTCTGAAAACTTGACTGAAGTATCTCAAGACTCATATCTACAAACCCTTTTGATCCGCATCTTGTGTCACATCCGGCACCACTTGTTTGGCTGGGGGAACAAGATTTTCTTTAAGTCTCCCCCTGAGCCTGAGCTCACCTTTCAATTTCCGGAAGAAATATCAGCACCAGGGTCTGGTGCGGATCCGACCTCTACATTCTCTGAACTTTTCTTTACCCAAATCTTGCTCATCTGATTCCTAACCTCATCCGCATTCATCTTTTGTTTACCCTTGTCTTGATTCTGATTATACACCGGACCTCTTATGTCCTGATTCTTGTTTCTGCAGACTTTAGCATTATGACCGGACCTATTGCAGATTTGGCAAATAATATTTCTTTGCATATTTGACTGATATCCTCTTGATCTGCATTGATTAGCCCTATGACCTATTCTATTGCATGTGAAGCATCTACCTTTGAATGATTTGTTTACTTGCATAATTCTGCATTCATGGGATTTGTGTCCATACCTTTTGCAGTTGAAGCACTGTCCGGAGAAGGATGAATTAATCTGATTCATTCTCATTCTGCACTAATTAGCTTTGTGACCAAAGTGGTTGCAGCTGTGGCAGTATCCATTGAAGGATGGATATCTTTGAGCATTTGGCTGTCTTACCGGAGGTCTTCTAGGCCTGCTCCTTGGATTTTCTGATCCAAGATTCTTCTGACCGGATCCGGAGCTTTCTCCTTTCTCATATCCCAAACCATACTTGTCATCTGTCCTCTTTTGACTTCCAAGAAGAACTTCAAGTTGAGCAGAACTTATCTTGAATTTCTCTTTATATTCATTTGCTGTTTGAAGGTCTCTTTTGAGAGAGGCAATTTGATCCTCAAGTTTTCCTTCATTATCTTTGGCATCTTCAAGATCAGATTCAAGATGTCTGATAATCCTATCCATCTGGTGGCATTCTTCTGATTTTTCTTTAAGAGATTGTCTTAGATTGTCTTCAGCCTTTCTTTTTTCTTCAATCTCTTGAGTAAACTTTATAGTTCCTGATTCCATTTCATGTCTTAACATAATGACTTCTTTTGATAACTTTTCACATAACTTGGTTTGCTCAGTCAATTCTTCATTTGTATTTCTTTCTTCACTTTGTCTTGCCAACTGTTGAAGCAGCTCCTTTCTCTTTTTCATAGAGAGACTTAATTTGTCTTTTAATTCTCTCATGAATTCATCAGCCTGTTTGAGTCTTTCCTTTAATTCACTGACTTCAGAATTTGACTGTTCAAGATCCTCAAGAGCAGTCTTGAGTTGCTCTCTTAAACCATATGCATCCATTTGAAATCCCAGATCTTCCTCAAGCTGTTAGGCTCTATTAGGAGGAACTTAGCTCTGATACCAATTGTTGATAACTGAGAGGGGGGGTGAATCAGTTATCCTAATTATTTCCCTTATTGAACTTTCCTCTTAATTGATGCAGCATAAAATCAAACACAAAAACATTAACCATGAAATAAGAAACACATGACACAGTATTTTTGACGTGGAAACCCTGTTAAGGGAGAAAACCACGGGGTGATTAACCCAAGAATTATTCTCTGTTAGAAGAATAGGAAATTACAAAAATGGCACTTGCCAATTAGGGCTCACTGCCCGAGCACACTGCTCACAAGAGGCCCACTGCCTACAAGAAGACACACTGTCTACAAAGTGATGAGAATCACAGTCTTGAACTGATTGGAAGCATCTGCATATGCTGGAGTTCAGTTCCGGTTAGGCTCAGTACACTGATCTGCTGCACTTCATCTTTCCTCTGTTCTTTATTCTGCTATCTTTCACATACCGGACCCCTTTTTGCTACCTCTTCTCTTTATCTGGACTTATTTGCATATATCTCCACAACAACACCCCCTTCACAACTAAATCCATCCTCTATATATATCCGCACAAGTAATTTCATCACCTTTCTAGTCGGCATCCGGAACAGTCTAGTTTCTTACAAACTTTCATTCTGTCGGCTGAATCCTTCCTCACCAAGCTATGCGGATCAAGCATATACTTGTAGATATCATTAATCATGTCGGCCAAACATGATTCATGCCTTCACAACCTCTGTCATCAACAGTAACAGATCCGGAAAGCAGTCTGATACTCTGCCAGTCAGTTCTTCCTCTGTTTTCACTGTCTCTCAGAAATCTGGTACTCAACCATTCATATCTTTTTCCTTGTCCATCACCGGAGGCTAAATCCTTGGAATATACCACTCAAGGTAGTCCTCTTAACTTCCCCAGATCCGCACTGCACCAAGACACTTCCTCTGAGAGGTCCGGACCAATCTGTCGGACCTTGCCACATGCTCTGTTCTTCTTCACCGGACCACAACATTCTTTATTCTGACTTCCGGTAGAGGCACATCATGACTTGCGGATATGTGGGATGACCTTTGTTGCCATCAATGACAACAACCATGAATCCATATAGTGTCTCTTGCCAATAGAATGTAGGCTCAGGTATCATGTTAATGAGGGGAAAGAGTTTCTCCATACTCTGAAAGAAGAGGGAACCCAGGGGTATGCTTTGATTTTGAAACCTAAAGACAATTCTGATTTGTCTGAAAATAACAAGGAAAAAGTCCCTAAGGAAGAGCAGGAATTCTTAGACAAATATAAGGGTATCATGGTGGAGGATATGCCCAATGTACTATCCCCTGTGAGAGACATAAGTCATTAGATTGACTTCATCCCAGGATCCACATTGCCAAATAAACTAGCTTATAATATGACACTTGCTCAGAATGAGGAAATTGCTAAACAAGTGCAAGAACTATTAGATAAGGGCTTGGTGAAGAAAAGTCTTAGTCCATGTGCTGTACCTACAGTTTTAGCTCCCAATAAGGATGGAAAATGGAGGTTATGTACTGATTCAAGAGCCATCAATAAGATCACCATCAGATATAGGTTTCCTATGCCCAGAATAGAGGACCTAATGGATTGTTTGGGTGAAGCTCGGTATTTTTCTAAAATTGATCTCAAGAGTGGATACCATCAGATCAGGATTAGACAAGGGGATGAATGGAAGACAGCCTTTAAGACTAATGAAGGTCTTTATGAGTGGCCGGTGATGCCATTGGGTCTGTCCAATGCTCCAAGCACTTTCATGCATCTAATGAATGAGGTATTGAAAGATTTTATTGGCAAATTTGTTGTTGTCTATCTTGACGATATTCTGGTTTTCAGTAGGACAAAAGAAGAACATTTGCAACATTTGGAACAGGTGTTGAAGAAGCTGCATGAGGAGAAACTGATGATCAATATCAAGAAGAGTGTCTTCATGAAGGAAGAACTCACATACCTTGGATTTGTGATATCCCAGGGCAATTTGAAAATGGATCCGGAAAAGGTAGATGCTATTTTGTCTTGGCCAGCACCTAAAACAGTAAGTGATGTAAGAACTTTTCATGGGTTGGCAACTTTTTATAGGAAATTCATAAGAGGATTTAGTGACATTTGTGCACCCATTCTGGATACCATAAAAGGAGGACATAAATGTAAGTTTGTTTGGAATAGAGCAGCTGATGAGTCTTTTGAGATTCTCAAACAGAAAATAACAGAGAAACCCATTTTGGTTTTGTCTAATTTTAATAAGTTGTTTACTGTGGAATGTGATGCCAGTAACCTTGCCATTGGTGCTGTTTTGAGTCAAGAATGTAGACTTGTTGCTTTATTTAGTGAAAAGTTGAATGATGCTAAATGGAAGTATTCCACATATGATCTAGAATTGTATGCAATGGTGCAAGCATTAAAAAAATGGAGACATTATCTCTTGCCCAAGAAATTCATTGTTTATACTGACAACCATGCTTTGAGTTTTTTAAATTCACAGGAGAAGCTAAATCACAGGCATATGAAGTGGGTCGAACAACTCCAGGTGTATACTTTCTCCATCAAACATAAGAAGGGACAATCCAACAAGGTCGCAGATGCTCTGAGTAGAAGAGTGTGCACTATATAGGAAATCCAGTTGTAAAGTGTGGGAGTGGATTCTCTCAAGCATATGTACCAGGATGATGAGGACTTCAAGGAGATATATGTAGTTTGTTCACAATTTTTAGATTCCTATCATTCTAATTTTTCTAACTTTTTGCTACTGCAGGGGTTACTATTCAAAGGCAGCCAAATGTGTGTACCTAAGTGTTCCCTGAGGGGGGAACATCATAAAAGAGAAACATTGCAGTAGTCTTGGAGATCATTTTGGACTGGACAAGACGTTGGAACAAGTGAGAAGGCTTTACTTCTAGCCTAAGATGCAAACAGATGTCAGGCAATTTGTAGAAACTTGTAGCATTTGTCAAAGGGCAAAAGGAATTTCATCCAATGCCGTTCTCTATCAACCACTTCCAATTCCGCAAAGGCCATGGGAGTGCATCAGTATGGATTTTGTTTTGGGTCTTCCCTGGACTCAAAGAGGTTTTGACAGTGTATTTGTTGTAGTTGATAGATTCAATAAAATGGCTCATTTTTTACCATGCAAATGTACCAATGATGCTTCACACATTATTGGTCTATTCTTTAAGGAGATTGTTTGAATTCATGGTTTGCCATTGAATATTGTCACTGATAGAGATCCCAAGTTTGTGGGACATTTTTGGTGCACTTTGTGGAAGAAATTGGGCACTCAATTATCTTTCACGTCAGCCTATCACTCTCAGACAGATGCACAAACTGAGGTGGTGAATAGATCACTGGGTAATCTTTTGAGGTGTTTGACTAAACAACATGGAGAAGCATGGGATATGGTCATCCCACAAGTAGAATTTGCGTATAATGATTGTCAATCAGAGCACAGGAAAGAGTCCTTTTGAAGTTGTATATGGGATTATATTACAAGTATGAGGATAACTAGTATTGTCATTGATGTCAACATACTCATATTGCATTAATGAGAAGGATTGGATGAGCTATGTGCTGAGGATATTGAGGAAATTAGTCTCAATCAGGAACAGTGAAGAATAGTGATGACATTAAGGTAAAAGTCCAAGATAAGATGAAGATCAGAAGATGCAGTTTAAAGGGTTTGCAGATATGAGTCTTGAGATGATCCAGTCAAGTTTTCAGAGGTCCGTATAATGATCTGAAGAAGTTATGACAACTCTAGTAGAACCGGTTCTAGTAGATGTTCACTGGTGACAGAGTGTCACAGATTGGTCCGGTGAGCTCCGGAATTGCATTAGCTCATTCTGTGGATTGGAGGGAGTGTTGAAGAAGTCCATGTGAAGTGACAACTAGATTTGTTCATGGTTTGGAGGTCTAGAAGCACCTTTTTCATTGTGACAGTGATGACAGACTGTGTTCTTGAAGTTCTGGATGAAGAAGAGAAGAATTCCAGTAAGCTGATAAAGTGCAAATGTTATTGGTGACTTAGGAAAGGTTTTGGTGATCTTTGGATCATGTACAATTCCTTTTAGCAGTCCGCATTGAAGTTAGAGTTTGGATTTGATGTAAAAACCACCGGGTGTTGGTGTTCTTCCTGAGATAGGCCGACCAGATGTATTACATGTCTTCCGGATTATCTAAAAGTGTTTGCCGACTTAGATGATTGTTCCTAAGTCGATGTCTTGTATAAATAAAGGATTGTGAAGTCATTCCAAAGCGTGGTGTGAGGGGATGAGCATGGCATAGTGAAGAAGAAGAGCAAAACGCAGAGCAGGAGTTTTTGGGCTTAAATGGAACTGATTTAGGCATGGTAAAGATGTCAATCTCCAGTTCAAGTTTGTGATACTTGTTACTTTGTAGACAGTGTGTCTCTTGTAGGTAGTGTGCCTCTTGTGAGCAGTGTGCACGGGCAGTGAGCCCTAATTGGCATGTGCCATCTATTTTTCCTATTCTTCTAACAGAGAATAATCCTTGGGTTAATCACCCCGTGGTTTTTCCCTTGACCAGGTTTTCCACGTCAAAATCTTGGTGTCTCATGTGTTGATGTGTATCTGCTCTAGTGTTTATGCTTTATGCTTTCATGAGTGATTAATTGATATGTTATTAAATAACAAAGTGGATTTAAGTGTTTGAATTGTAAGTTTTGGACAACTAATTCACCCCCCCTCTCAGTTGTCTATCCTGAATCCAACAATTGGTATCAGAGCCAAGTTGCTCTAGAAGGAGCTTAACCACTTGAGGAGATCTAGGATGTCATCCTAACTTTCACATCCTAATGAATATCAGGGTGATGTAAAAGGAAAACCTGCATGGAATTTGATGCTCTTTCTAAATATGAGGTTATTGGAATGAAATACAAATTTGACAAACTGACCTCATGATGATGACCTACCCAACCTTTCTTGCATGATGATCTACATGACTTACTTTTACCAGACTGCCAGAAAGCACAGAACAAGCCAAACAAAAAGTTGGGTCCCTGTTTTGCTAAGTCAAAATGGTGCGTGTTGTGTAACCACACAACAACTTGCCACCAAAGAAAACAAACAAATTCCAATGATTCAAGTGATGTGATCCTATTTCTTCATAGTATTCTAATTCTTCTTAAGCATAAGCATCATGATCTTCTGAATGATAAAATTTCATCATGATAACAATGCTAACAAAGGATCATGTGTGTGCAAATGATTAATTATCCTCATCTTGAAAGCAAGTTGAAAACATAAGTAACTGGTGTTAAACTACATAGTTGGAGATCATCCCTCATAGCCAACCTGGATAGAGCCTTGCTGCCAGCAGGCATCTATAGCCCCAGCAAGGTTATCTATACAATCTCCCTAAGTAGAGCCCCACTGCCAGCAGATGTCTATAGCCCCAATAGAGTTACTTAGATGGCCTAATTTTATTTCTTTTCTGATTTTCTCTTTAAAATTTGTATCTGATATCATCATGTCAGCTCATTTATACAAGGTATAGTCACTTGCAGATTTAGGTTGAAGATTGTATTGGTAGCAAGGGAGTCCCTTTAGATTTTTCACTTAACACCTATACTTGTATGTTCAACAAACCCAAGGCTGTTAGGTGTTTCATTGTGATTGATTCACTTTGATCAAGAAAAGGCACCCTGATGAAAGGATACCACAGACCTGATCATGAATACTTCTCAGGCTGAATTACAACCTATGTCTAAATCTGATCTCATCACTTGAATCTTAACAATTTAGTTATTTTCTGTGGTGATGAGGTGCATCATCTTGACTAACTAAAACATAAGCTCAACCAAACAAAACAAAACAAGACAAACACAACTGTAAAAACAATTATACAAATGTACAATATGATACACATGACTGTCATGAAGTCACTTAGGCCTAGAAATAATGTTTGAGGAATTGTCCATTGACTGGCAATGGGACATCCTCACCTGTTAGGTTCTTAAGCCTATAAGTGCTATCTCCCAGTATCTCAAAAATTTGAAAGGGACCTATCCATAATCTGTTAAACTTACCATGGTCACCTTTCCTCTCATAGGCTTTATCCCACATCAGGACTAAATCAGATATCTTGAAGGCTTTGATTTTGGCTCTCTTGTCAAACCAGTGTTTGACAACAGCCTGATGTTTTGCAAATTGGTCAATTGCTTGACTCCTTTTCTCTTCCAGGTGCATCAGCTGAAGCAACCTGACTTCTTGTCTATTATCAATGCCTAGGTATTCTTGGGCAAACTACAGAGTAGGAATTTTCAATTTTACATGGAGGATAGGATCCACCCCATATACTAGTTGGAAAGGTGAGTTTCCTAATGCAGTTTTCATTCTAGTTCTGTCTACCCATAAGGCATATTTCAGAAATGAGTTTCATTCCCTAGGGTTCTTCTCTATTAATTTTCTTATGATATTCAACAAATTTTTGTTGGTGGATTCTGCTAATCCATTTCCTTAGGGATAGTAGTTGGATGAAAACTTAAGTATGATCCCATGATCAAAAGCCCAACTTGACAATTTAGTTGAAGTGAAGGCAGAACCATTATCACTCACCAAAGCATAAGGAGTTCCATACCTGGTGACAATGTTGCTCTCCAGAAATTTAATCACATCATCTGCAGTACAAGTCTTGCTGCTGACAGCCTTAGTCCATCTGGTACAATAGTCAGTAATTTTTAAGACATACCTATGGCCTGAGGAGGATGGAGGATTGATTGGTCCTATGAAGTCCATGCCCCATTGTGCAAATGGGCGCTCTTCCATCACTGGCTGCAAGGGTTGTGTAGCGTACTTTTTTCTATTGGCAGCAACCTGACATACATGACAACATCTAACATGATCAGTTGTATCTTTAAAAACTGTGGGCCAGTAATATCTTGCTCTGAGGATTGCATGTGTTGTGGCCAAGTCTGATCCATGTGCAATTCTGAACTTGTCATGTAACTCTGATAGAACCTTATTTGCTTCTGGCTTTTCTAAGCATCTCAGGTATATTCCTTCATAAATCTTCTTGAATAGGGTTCCTCCCTTCATTATATATCTTTGTGAAGCTTGCAATCTTGGAGGACATCTCCCAGTAATCAGGATGTGCCTGATATCTGAATACCATTCCTTATTGTCTTTGTCATTGATAACATACTGCTAACTTGTGATGTTTGGGTCAATTTCAGATATCATCTGGCTCAAAGCCTATCCTCTTACCAGCTTCATTGGTGTAATTTCCATATCATACTCTTGTAATATAGTAATCCACTTGGCTCTTTTCTCACTAGGCTCACTCTGCATGAGCAAATCTTCACTGCTACATTAGGTACTATTGCAATCACTTTGCTTCTTAGTATATAATGCCTAAATTTCTTTACTACCCTGACTAATGCAAGTGCTTGTCTTTCAACATCTACATATCTTAGTTCAGCATCCTTGAAAGGACAGCTCATGAAGGCTATTGGTTTCTCTTCTTTTTCCTCGTTCCTTTGAGTCAACACTGCTGCAGAGGTATGTTTTGAAGCAAATGAATAGATGTAGAAGTCCTTTGTGTAATCTGGACTAATGAGGATAGGAGCATCTGATACGGCTTTCTTTATGTCTTCAAAAGCAACTTTAGCTTCTGCTGTCCACTCAATCTTGGCATCTTTTTTCAGCATAGCATTTAGTGGTCTGATTATTTCTGCAAAACCAGTGATGAATTTTCTTACAAAGTTAATCTTCCCAAAGTAAGACTTAAGTTCTTTCTTTCTCCCTGGAAGTTGTAACTTCATGATAGACTCCACCCTGTTAGGATCAATGATGATTCCATCTTCTGTGATCAGGTGGCCTAGTAAATTTCCTGTTGTCACCCCAAATATGCATTTCTTGGGGTTCAGTGATATTCCGTACTCTTCACATTTCTTCAGCACATTTCTGAGAACTGCTACATGGTTTCCCCATTCTTTGGAGAATACTGTCAAGTCATCCATGTAGATGACTATACACTTTCCAACTAAGCCTCTGAAGGCTATGTCCATTGCTCGTTGGAATGTAGCTCCAGCATTTATAAGTCTGAATGGCATACGTCTATATGCAAATATCCCCCACTTGGTGGTGAAGGCAGTCTTTAGCCTATCAATCTTATCAACCATCACTTGGTTGTATCCTAAAAAGCCATCTAGGAAGGACATCATTTTGGCTCCATTTACAATCTGTAGAACTTCATCTAATGAGGGCAGAGGATAATTATCCTTTTCTGAAGCTCTGTTCAGATTCTTGAAATCTACACATAGCCTGATGTCTCCATTCTTCTTTCTGACTGGGACTAGATTAGCCACCCAAGTGGAGTGCCTCACAAGAAAAATTATCCTGGCATTTAACAGCTTCTTGACTTCTTCAAAAATTATTGGTTCAAGCAAAGCATTGACTGGCCTTTGCTTCTATCTGAAAGGTTTAGCATCTGTCTTGAGAGGTATAGTATGAGTTATGACAGATGTGTCATATGTCTTCAGCTCATCATAAGTCCATGCAATTACATGGATGTAATCCTTAAGGGCCTGAGTTATTCCTTCTAACTCTTCTGGTGTGCAAACCTTACCTCTCAAGACATTTTTCTTGTTATCATCCTGTCCAATATTCACTTGTGAATACTGACCTCCATCAGCTTTGGGAAGATCCTTCTATTTCAGCATATTATCCAAATCAAAGGCTCTTTCTAATTCAATCATGCCTTTGGGAATCTTGTTGCTAGGCAACTCTAATATTTCATCTTCTTCCCAGACATGATATTCCATACTATTTTCATCTATGATCTGAGCATCAAATACATCCCTGTTGGAGATGAAATCAAGGATGTGCTGATCATTATCAAAGACCTAAAGATTGGTAACATTATCAGGTACTGATGGTACAGATACCAGTTCTACTAAAAATCTCTTCAGACCGGATATGGATAATGGCTCCAATGTATTGGCAGCCTGGGCAAGTGCATCTGCCCTGTGGTTTTGTTCCCTAGGAACGTGGGTGATGTTAAATGCATCAAAGTCTTCAATCAAATCCCACACTCTGTGTCTATAATTTGACAATCTTTTATAATTGCAAGAGTATATTACTCTTACCTATTTGACAACTAATTCTGAGTCTCCAAAGACATGCAGAATTTTCACTTTCTTTTTGAGAGCAAATAGTATCCCATGCATCAGAGCTTCATACTCTGTCACATTATTAGTGCAGGGGAACTGTAATCTGTATGCAGCTAAGTAGGATTTTCCTGATGGATCAATGAGATCAATCCCTACTCCGGCTCCTTGCTTGGATTTGGATCCATCAAATCTAAGGATCCAAGACTTATCTTCAGCATGAGGTTTAGCTGAACCTTTATTTTTCTTTGCAACTCTGGTAGCTGCTCCACCTAATATCCATTTTAACTTAGGGATGTCAGCTTTTTCATACTTCATCTTTTCTTCCTTCTGAGAAGCTGATTTTTCTTCTTGTTTTCCATCATTAGGAGGATGATCTTTTGGATCAGGTTCTGTATGTTTCTTCAAAATATGCAGACACAACGAATAGGCGATCTCCGAATGAGGTGCCTCATGCAGCCTACACCAACCTTCAGTTAGTGCATCTTGTGGATGTTTCTTTTGTCTTATCATCTTCTTAATTTCTCCTGATAAGAACTCTTCAAATCTGGTCAGGTTATTGGCTTTGTCTTCATCAGACAGTTCATAGTCTGACTCCATTAGACAATCACTCCCTGGGGTGATTTTTTCTTTTTTGGTAACATTTATCTGATTGTTCACCAGAATTTCTTCTGTTCTCTGTACATGACCTTCATCATGATCTATCACCTTTTCTATAGTTCCTATAGAAGACAAAAAAGAATCAGTATCATCATCATCACCAGATGTAGAACTTACTTCAGAATATGATGATGATGCCTCAGTGCATGTCTGCTCCAGCATCATCATGTCTAAGCATGCTTCGCAAGTCCTTTCTAAATGTGCTTCATTGTGTAATCTGCACCATCCATCAATCAAAATATCATTAGCAGGTATATTTAACAATTGACAACACTTTACTTGCTTGGATAGATGCATCTCAAAGTTTTTGAAGCAATCTACTTCACTCTCGTTCTCAAAATTACTACCGGGTTTTACAATCAACATGTCCTCCTGATGATCATCATTATGATGATGATGAAAATCAAGCATCAGGATCTCTTCTATCCTGATAGTCTATGGTCTAATGGCATAAACTCCAGGCTCAACGTCGACATACATGATCTCATTCATTTTATTATACTCGGTTATCATGTGTTTCATTCTGGGTTCAACATCTATTCTTATCTAGTTTGGTATACCTTTCCAAGGTAACCACATGTGACTAAAGTCAGTGGACATATATCCATTCAAAGTCTTTGACCAGTCCCTACTAAGCAGCATCCCATATGTATCAGGTATGTCAACTACTTGGATATCAATATAGTACTGGATCCTGGGATCAGATGCTAGCTGCATGTGTATATGAGTCAGTTCTCCTACTACACTCACCTCTGTCTTATCTAACTGTGTCACCTTCTTTAGGGATTTAGCAGGATGTAGTCCTAAGGCATTGCATATGGACAAGGGCATCACATTTGTAGATGCATCCGAATCTACTAAATAGTTGTGTAAATTCTTTCCAAACATCCTTATGGTAAGGAGGAAAGGTGGTGACTCACTCTTATCTCTGTATAATGTCATATGTGAGGTTTCTGCAGCTTGGACAGTAGCTGGCACCTTAGGCTTGATATTATTATCTCTAGCAGCATGATCTTTATTGCTAAGATGACCTGGAGAATCAATGTCCTCTTTAGGAGCAGGATCATCCAGTGACTTCATATAAGCTTTTTTGACTGCAGGAGTTTTTAACAATTTTGACAAAGACAGGCTGATCTTTATCTTTTTCATTTCATCAGCCAAGTATGTGACAAGTTTATTAGACTCCTGGGGTAAGGCAATAGCTTTTGATGCTGTATTTTGAGGTGACAAATATTGTGCATTTACCTTGGGGAGTCCCGGATTATTACTAGCTTTAGGATCAGGAGGTGTGTTGAAATTGTTTGGAGGTAGAGATGATGTCAATGGACCAGTAGGTCTGTTGGAGCTACTTCTCAAATTATAATTATGTCTACCAGGATATTGCTGTTGGTATGCATGCACTTCCTCATGTTCAGTAGATGGTTTATTCTCATCTTCAAAGGGGAAGACATAGTTTGATTCAAAGGCTAAAGTAGATTCTTCACATGCATAAGAATAATTTTGATGATTAGTATAGCTTTCTAGCACTAGGGCTGAATCATATCCACAAGGAACTATTTCATTACCTTCCACCTGAGGTGGATGTCCTGCAGTATTAGATTCTTCTGCCTGGAAAATGCTAGCAGCAATTCTAAATTGTGGACAATCTAACTCTACATGAGCATTTGTGTTGTGTATCCTGCACCAGTTGGTGAGGGCTGCTTCAGCAAGATTGACTCTAGTAGTCTGTTTGGCTTCACCAGTTGGCTAATTATCTAAAGGTGATGGTAATGAACCATTATTTAGCCTGGAATTTCATACTCTAGGCTGTTTCTGAGGATTATTGTTATTTCCACCACTATTATTGAAATTACTATTGTTATTGTATCCTCTATTAGGATAATTTGGTCTGTCATTAGAATAATTTCTATTCTGATTTGACTGGGAATAGAAACTTTGATTTCTCAAATGTGTCACTTCTGTAGTGAGTTTTCTCAGTTGAGCAGAGATTTCTTTAATTTCCTCCTCTTCTTGAGCTTTGGCTACTACATTTTCACTTTGAGGCTTGAAGAAAGAAGATCCATGGTTATTGTTAGATGGGTTAGCACCCTGAGGTGTCGATGTTTGTGCAGGATATTGTGACATCTGGCCATTCCCATTAGGAGGTGGCATGATACTCAATGGAGGCACTTGCAAAGGTGTAGGCATGACTGCTAGAGGTATCACTGCTCCATTAGGATATTGTGCAGGATATGATGCAAGATATTGTGGATACATGCCAGGCAGTATAGGGAATGCAATATTTGGAGTAGGAGCTAGGACTAGCTATTGATTCACCTTGATAGCTTCTTGAAAAGCTCCTGTCAAGGTAGTGATCTCAGGATGTGTTCTCCTGATGAACATAGAAGTCAATGGATCTAGGGCTGAATAATAGATACTCCTAGTAGAAGCATCTGCCACTACATATGGAGCAACTAACTTGGATAGCATTTTTTGGAACCTAGCATTAAAATTGGCAATAGGTTCATTCTCGAATCTTTTGATTGTAGCAAACATGTGGTAATTCATAGATGGATCAATAGGAACCTTGAACCTATCAAGAAAGGCTTTCTCTAGGATAGCCCATGAACCAATAGAAGCTTGACCAAGACTAATAAACCAATTATAAGCCTCTTCCCCTAAGGAAAAAGGAAATAATCTGCATACAACATCTTGATGTTCTATTCTGGCTCTGCAACAAGCTTCTTTAAATGTCTTGATATGATCATCAGCATCCTAATAAGGATGATATTTTGGACAAAGTTTATCCAGATTCTTTGGCAACTCGTGATATGCAGTGAAGGTTAAAGGTGACTCTGCTGCAAAGAAAGACATTGCAACCAGAGGAGGTTGAGCTGGTGGTACAGCTGGCTGAGGTTGGACCTGGGGTTGAGGTTGAACAGGAGGTGTCACAGATATCCCAGAAGGTATTTGCAAACCAACAGGAGTTACAGGAGGAGGTTCTGGTGAAGCTCCTGATGCATTGGACCCAGGAGTATGATGGATGTCTATAGTTCTAGGTCTGAAACCTCTAACAGGCAATTCTTCAAAGATTCCACTAGATCTAGACCTGGTATTTATCTTGTGAGCCAGGATTTCTCAATTTGGAGGGAAACTAACTGGATGATCATAAATATTGAATGAATTTCACTGGCTGAGACAATATTTATGATCAGATGATTGATCTGATTAGATATTTGCCAAATATTTGCAACGATACTGCAAATATGAGGTGATATTGGGGCACTATGACTCTTACCAGAGGATATCAAGCTTATAAGGCAAAACTTCTCAAAATTTGAACAAATTTACTTAACATTGGCTGATATTTGTGAATTCATAATGATCTACGGTAAAGCTTGCAATATCTTTGTTAAATCTAAAAATCTTTACACAGAATGAGAATCTACAAGCTTGTTACCATAAATATTTAGACAATATTTGGAATTCACAGATGCATTGGGGTTACCTTACTCTTTGCATAATTAAACCTAAAAATAATGATGATGAGTGTCCACTTTTGGATAAAGGCCCTCCTTCTAGCGCTAATTTATGTTGCATTAGGAGCGAGGAGCCTACATAAAATGAATGATGACTGAAGCAATGGTATCTTTTCCTGTTCGAGCCCTCCTTCTAGTGCCAATTTATGTTGCGTTAGGAGCGAGGGGCCTTTAGATATGTTGCAAGATTTAAAGTGGGTTGATAAAATAGAGGCAGGGGATATCACTTCAATTGAACAACATTTCTTTGCTAAGAAATAGCTCATGCCCTCTTTCTAGCACCAATTTATGTTGGTCATGATGTTAGTCATAAACGAGCATAGAATAAAAGTACACATTAACCTTTATACATCTTGAAAGATATGATGAATTCAGAGAATTCATGATCCCAAGTCTCCGATGATTAGGTCTTAATCTTCTAATGTTACTCAGAGGTTGATGTGTGTTGCTGTTTCGATTTTAGGGCCTTACATGAAGTTCATCATCATGACATTGTTTCTGCAAAGATTCTTCATAGAGAGGTCATTTTATACAATTGCTTGATCAAATGATGCAGGGATATTCAAATCTTTGCATGATATTTACCAATTATACATGCTCTGTCTCTAAATATGCTAAAGATATACTATTATCTACGAGATATCCACATATTTTCAATATTTGCTTAAGATTATCAGTTATTTGCAATTGTGGTGGTGAAATGCTCTGAAATTTAAAGAAATTGAAAGAAATGCTTCAAATTAAAGTTGAACCTTTAGCTTTTGAACCACATGCACATCAGATATAGTCATGAATAGAAGAAAACCAAACCATATGTTCACCAGGACATTCCACAGCTAGATACAGTTGATGCTAACTTCAAAGGAATTTGTATGAAAGCAACATATGCAAGTAGACATGCACTCCAAGGGACGCAGCAAATCATAGCATATATTCAGTATTCACACACTGATTACTCAAGATTTACTATGAATTGTAATCAAACAAGTCTTCTCATTCATTAAGTATGCAAAGATATAGATGTATACAAAAAGCTTTGAAATGAGCTCTGAATACTTCAGCAGACAGATTTCAATTAAGTTTCGAATAATCGAAAAGAGGCATTCCACCACCTTTTATAGAACAAGGTGAGGAATCCATTACAAGAAGATCAATGATCCTGATTTGTCTATGAATATCTACAGTCAAGATTCCCTTTGACTATGTCAACCTTATCAAAATGGCACAAGTTGCCAGCTGGCAACTATCTAAAAACTTATTTCAACTAAGTATCCGATGCTGATATTTACTTTATGCTGCATCATCATCTACCTTATCTAATTCATGTGCATCACTTCCTGAACTTTCATCATCCTGATAATGATGACCTCGCATATGAGGCTGCATGCTGCTCTGAATCTGTTCATATAACTGCACAATTTTATCTATTTCTCTGCCATCCTGAGTCTTTGCTTTGATGATGGCGTGCTTGTGTGCCTCATATTTGTGTCTACTGTTGTCCAGTTTGTCTTTCCTATTTTGCAGTGTCTCATTATAATTTTCCATCTTGACTTTGATTCTCATCATTTTATCTATGACTTCTTCTGTCAAGTGAACAAGTGGATCATCAGCTACTGATTGGAAGTTGTCGTGTAAAGCTTTGACAGCAGACTCTTCATCTTGATTTTCAACTTTCCCTTCCACTTTTCCTTCTAGTGTTTCCAACATTTCTACCTCAACAGACATTAAATCATGCAACTTCATGCTGATATCTCAGTTTATTATTGCATCTTCTGAGTATTCCACATTCAAATTGAATGTCCTTATACCATATATCAACCAACAAGGTAGTATTATTATTCAATACCTGCTTATTGATAAGCAACTGAGGATTTATCCTCCTTATTTCTCCCAGGATGTCTAATATCTTTTCTAATCTGTAAGACCTTTTGCCTGTCTGCATCTGCAATTTATCTACTCTTGACCTGGAGTCACTGAGAGTATTCCACCTCTTCAAAGAGGCCTTTACCACTTCCTCTGCATCATCCAATGTGGATGACATCCATCTCCTTAGTACAGATCCTCATGTTTCATGAGATTTAATTTATTCACCTCCTCTTTAGAAATAGCAGTCAATGGGACTGCATGTTCAGTTGAAGTATCTTCAGTATTAGTCAGCCTTCCTATGTAGGCATGCAACTGAACAATGTGCTCTTTGTGTTGCTTATTTTTCTCCTTCTCTCTTTTCACCTTCTGAATTAAAGAATCAACAATATCTTTGCCCTCTTGACCCTCTTGGTCTTCATTGGCAAATCCTAAGTCCACTGTGCTGATCTGAAACTCATCTAAGGTAATTTTACCTTTTTCTTTCTCTACAGTAGGTACTACAATCTGTGCAGTCCTTCTCCTAGTTGTTCGATCCCTCTTAATGGCCGAAGTCATTCTGGCCTTCCTCTTAGGTTTTATTATATTCTCAGAAAATAAGGTAGAGACATCAAATTCTTGAATTTCAAATTCTTCCTCTGCATTTACCTCTTTCTCCAACCATGGAGGTACCTGATCATGTTTCTCTGCATCATCATGATGTTCACCTTTATCTCCTATTTCTGTTAGCAGGTGTGATGGAGAAGGTGATTTCCTTAGTTCTTCTTCATGATGCTCGCTTTGACATTGATCCTGTGGCACATCCTCTTGTAGAGGAACTTCATTCTCTGGAGGAGCATCTTCCTGAGGTGGAGGATCTTGTGATGTTTCCATATGCTGATCATGATGATCATGATCCTTTTCTGTCATCACCTCATCCACTTTCGACTTTTCCTCCTGTTGAGGAACATTCTCAGTCATGGATACTTGGGAAGTCTCTTTAGGTGCTGATGTTGGTTCTGCAATCACAATTTGTTCTGCACCTGTGCTACTTATTTCTTGAACCTTGGTGGCAAGATCTTCTACCACATCTTTCTCATCAGCTTTCTTTTCTTGAACCTCTACTATAGTAGGCTCTATTGACGTATCCTGTTGGCTTTCCTGGCTCAGTTCTGAAGTATGGCCCTCTAGTTCTGCCATCTTTACTTTTTCTGCAGGGTCCCCTTTGTCAGGTGATCCTACTGGATGTTCAAGATTCACATCATGTTTCTCTGTTATGTCTATCACCGTAGGATTTGTCACCTCTACAATCAGTGTATCTAACCCCATTTCTTGGGCTATCTGCTCTGGGCTCTTTTCTTTCTCAGTTTCCACTTGCTTTATCTCCTCCAGTACAGTTTGAATTGTTGAAGTCTTATGAGGAGTCATAGGTGTGCTCGCTGCAAGGGTTTCCATCTTTTGTGAAGCCACTTCCTTCACAACTTCATCATCAGACAAATTTATTGTCTCCTCCAGTGAGATATGACCTTCTGCATGTGCCTAGGAGGTTTCTTTCATCTCCTCTTTTGCGAGCTCGGTCTTAAACTTGACGATGGTAGGAAGTGGAACATTGTGTTGAAGTTCCCTATGCACTTCACTACTTGCCCCTTGTAACAATGTAGGGGGTTGCCTTATTTCACCTCTCATGGAGGTTCTTTGTTTCTTAGGTGGGGAAGATACCACCACCTGTGGAGCTCTCCTCTTCCTTTTGAATAATAAAGGAGCCTCTTCTTCCTCTGGCTCTTCCTCCATAAGGATATCCTCTTCATCTGGTTTCTTTGATGATTGACCCTCTTCTTGGGTCTCAGTAATTCCAGCCTCTGCTGTCTTTCCTTTCTTGGACTTTTGTTTTCTTGTCCATGGAGGTGATGCGGATCCTGATCCTGATCCTGTTGCCTCCTCAGCTATGAATACTGCCCGTTCAATAATAACCCCTTTGGGTTCATCATCTATTTTCTTGCCCCTTGGGGGTCTTTTGCTCTGTTGTTGTTGTGGAGGGAGTCTATCTCCCTTAGACTTTCTTTTCTCATTTATGAAGTCATCATACTCCCCATCAAGAATATCCTGCCCCTTCTTTTTGTTGTCCACAGTAATGGCAACACCTTTTTTCTTCAAAGCCTCTATCTGTTCATCAACCTAGGCTTGGATTAGCTATATGGTCCTGGAAATGAAGGGGTCCAAGGATATGTCCTCTTGTATAGTGAGGTCAGGTGCAAAGATGGTATGATTATATATTTTCTTCTGCTCATACTCATTTGCAATTATCCTGCCATCATCCTTCTTCAATTGTTGAGGAATGGGGATGCAGTCAAAGGTTCTGACTTGATTTAGTGTTAGCCTTTGATATCTTCTTCTTCTTGCTTCTGCTTCATCTTCACAGTCAGCCCAAAAGTCTTCTAGGTGCCTTTGGTGAATAGGCTTTCCTATTATTTTCTGCATCCTGCCATAAGGATCATATGGTCTTATCAGTGGAAAAGGCTGTAACTTCATTTTATTCAGGGTGACCATCACCTTCTTTATGTTCTCTAAATCTGGGCACATGTACTAGCCAATGGTGACTGGAAACAAAATTGGTGGCAACTTCTTTGCATCCTTGTATGTTTTTAACATTGTGGAACTCTGCCTTATGAACTCCATAAGTATCACTGCATCAGTGGGATACCTTAGTAGCATGAGGGGATTTCCTTCAAAACCCTCAATCCTCATGTAAGAAAATGTGGCAAATTGTATATACCAGGCTCCATGCCTGCAGATTATCTCTTGAGCTTCCATGCTCAATCTCTTTGTTCTATCCTCCTCCATGGTCCTCACCAGATGCATAGAGAATGCATCATTTACCAGTTTGTAATCTTGGAGGTAATTGGCTCTTTGCAGCTGGGGATGATGATCCCAAATGTGCACAGCATTGATTGTGCCTGTAAGCTTTCCATCTGTAACTAGTGCATCAAATGTGCCTTTATAAGCACAGGAGTAGACAATGTATGATGTCATATAGAAAGCACAATTTGGACCTCCTAGGTTCATCAGCTGCTCATGCAGAGCATCACTTATTAGTTGGCCCCACAATGGATTGATATCTGAATATATACACATCATGATCACACCATACATCCAGTCCTTAAAACTACCAACATCAGGTTGGCCTGTGACTCTACTCAATAGTGCAATCATATACTAGTACTCCTCACAAAAGTCATAGTTGAATAAGTGCACAGGAAGTTTGGTGGCTACAGGATATGTGTTGTTCTTAGCCCTCCATTGGTACATGTTTTTCTTGGCTTGTTTCTTGTTATTTTCATATTCTTTCTCTAATTTCTTCAGGTCTACACTGTTGACCTTCCTGCCCAATGGCAGTCCAAATGTCTAGGAGAGACCCTTGATGGACAGGTCTGCATATATCCTTCCATGTTTCATCACCTGCCAGGTCTCTAGGTTGTAGTTCTGGGCACACTCGATAACCAGCTCCGGAGACTCCATGGAGTACGGGAAACCGGTGGCATTCCACATTTCAGACATGAATATGGCATCTAGCACGGGACTTCTATTCTTCTCATCATTTAGCTTAAGTGACCAGGCTTCCAAATTGGTATTCCCCTGATGGGTATCTGTAATTGTGCCATATTTGAACAAGACACCCCTCTGAGATGAAAACATAGGCTTACTGAATTCAGCCTCACACTTAGTCAACCTCTTATCAGCCATGGATGCCTGCAATTAACAAAATTTTGTCTTACAATGGGTTCTCACATGCATGTAGATAACAATTACCTTTACTAACCATCATGCCCACTGTATTTATTGAACATAAACCCATCATGGGGGTGCATAAACCAGAACCTACAACATCATACCTAAGTGTGCAAAAGCAACAGGATGAGGGTTTCAATTACTTACCCGGTTATGCAGATTTCTTTTATACCAGTGAATTCCCAGAAATGCGCTTAATTCAGCTGATAATCGCACACTTCTTACTGCCTGCAAACTCCGTTCGTCGTTGTATCACCTATTTGAGGATATAGAAGTTGGTGCTTTGTAATAGTAATTTCTTCGCAAGGTAAATGTAAAAATGACGTTAGATTTACCTTTTAACCTTGCAATTAGGGTGAAATTAGGGCAAACCCTGATAGATTGGATCTTATTCGTTAATTTTCTGCACAGAAAGTCAGGATTTCGCTAGGTGTTTCATCGGGTTTAATGATCGGCAAGAAATACCTACCACCTCGGCGTGCATTTAATGATAATGGTGGCAACGGGAGCGGGGTGATATCTAAACGGTAGGATGATATTTGAAAAATATTGGGTGATGTTTAGATATCAGGTGATGTTCGCGCCATTAGGTCATGCTTTAAACATTAGGAGGATATTTGAAAATATTGGGTGATGTTTAGATAATGATGACCGAAGTCATTCTTTCTTCCTCTCGAGATATCGGGATGACGTCATCCAGATATTCATTTATTATATCACTAAGGCATGATGATGTCATCGTCATGCTATGGGAATAGGATCATGTTTATGAAATATCCTGCTGAGAGGTAAATGTGATGATGATATCATCATCATATTGTTTCTTCATTTGTCGGACTTGAATGACATCATCAGGATATTGGCTTAGGGGGATATTTTGCAGCAGGAGGATATTAGGAAATATCGGGTTACATTGAAAAATATGATCCTCGCGAAATGCATAAGGCCGCCGACGGGTAAAGGCTACTATCACCTAAAATTAACGTCCGGATATTTGGACCGCATGATTTATTAGGTGATAAATTAGATTGGGGTGATCTTTTGAAATATGACCGATGTTATGAAATATGATCCTCCCCCTAGAAATATTAGGTTTGACTCAAAATTTGACCATTCATAACTTTCACATCCTAATGAATATCAAGGTGATGTAAAAGGCAAACCTGTATGGAATTTGATGCTCTTTCTAAATATGAGGTTATTGGAATGAAATACAAAATTGACAAACTGACCTCATGATGATGACCTACCCAACCTTTCTTGCATGATGATCTACATGACTTACTTTTACCAGACCACCAGAAAGCACAGAACAAGCCAAACAAAAAGTTGGGTCCCTGTTTTGCCAAGTCAAAATGGGGCGTGTTGTGTAACCACATAACAAACTATCATGGTATGATCAAGCAAGAAAAGACATGGAAGTGGAAGAAGCAGAAACAGCTCAACTTGAAGCCCTCATTGCAAAGAGACTGCCAAGAGGATCCAGTAAGTATGAAGGAAAATTACCCTTTAAGTGCTTCAACTACAATAAGATTGGTCATTTTGCCTCAAGGTGTCCAGAAAGATTTACAAGGTCAAATTCTAACAGAAAAAGGTTCCAAAAGAATTGTTATTATGTTCATGAAGAAGATGATAATGAAGGAGTAACAGATGATGAATCAGAGATAGGAAACAAATCCAGAAATGAATGGGTGTTTATTGCCATCAAGGAAGAAGATCCAGTGTCCTCTGAATCTATCAATCATAAGATTGTAGAAAGAGCTTTGGCTGCCCAAGTTGAAGAAATGGATGATTGGGTTATTGATAGTGGATGCTCTCACCATATGATAGGTGACAAAAACAAGTTCTTAGATTTGGAAAGGTATGAAGGAGGAATGGTAAAGTTTGGTGATAATTCTGCTGGTAGAATCAGAGGTAGGGGAACTATTTCTTTTGATGGAAAGAACAAAACTGGTAATGTACTGTATGTTGAAGGATTGAAGCACAATCTTCTCAGTGTTGGACAGTTGGTGGACAAAGGTTATGATCTCTGGTTCAAGAATGGAAAATGCAGGATCTTTGAAATCTCCAGAACTGAGATTGCATCTAGTACTCAAACAAAAGCTAATATCTTTCATCTAGTTGGTACTAATAAAAGTTGTCTGTTTGTTCAAGTTGATCAGAGTTGGTTATGGCATAGAAGGATGTGTCATGTAAATTTTGATAACATCATCAAGATAAGCAATACTCAGGCTGTAAGAGATCTTCCAAAATTGGTAAACCTACAAATAGTTTGTGCAAAGAATGTCAGCTAGGTAAACAGAGTAGAGTCTCATTCAAAAGCAAGGATCAGTCCTCTACCGAATTATTGGAATTAATTCATACCGATCTATGTGGTCCAACAAGAATCAAGAGTATGTAAGGTGATAGATATTTCATGTTACTGATTGATGACCATTCCCGGATGATGTGGGTTACCTTTCTGAAAGAGAAATCAGAAGCTTTTGAGAAGCTCAAAATCTTCAAGGCTATGGTAGAGAATCAAACCAAATTAAAACTGAAATGTATGAGGTCTGATAGACATGGTGAATTCACATTCGGTGAATTCATAGATTTTTGTGAGAAGCATGGTATAAAGAGACAGTTGTCTACTCCTAGGACTCCATAGTAGAATGGAGTAGTAGAGAGAAAGAACTAGACAATCCAGGAAGCATCAAGACAATGATGATGGAAGCAAATGTTCCCCAGATGTTTTGGAGAGAAGCTGTCAGCACTGCAGTCTATACTCTCAATCAAGTTCAAATCAGAAGCAATACCGGTAAGACTCCTTATGAACTTTGGTTTGGCATCACTCCTACTGTGAGATATTTCAGAGTATTTGGTAGCAAATGTTACATTAAAAGAGATGAAGATCTAGGAAAGTTTGATGCTAGAAGTGATGAAGGAATTTTCTTGGGTTACTCCACTCAAAGCAAAGCATACCGGTGTTACAATAAGAGACTGAGAAATATGATAGAAAGTACAAATGTGAAGGTTGATGAAGGAAATGAGAAACCCTCAAGGTTTTATGAATATGATGAAGATGATCAAATGGTGTTCTGGTTCAAGGAGCTCAATCCTCTTCTGAAAGTCAAATTCAGACTGATCCGGTAAATCAGGAAGAAGAGATAGGTCTGAATGAGACTGATCAAGAAATAGAAGTGCAAGAAACTCCCAAAGTTCCAAGGTATGTAAGACTGAACCATTCTGAAGATCAGATCATAGGTGACAAAAGCAAAGGTGTGCAAACTAGAAGGAAAATCACTCAAAATTTAGATGAATATTGTCTGATTTCAAAGATTGAACCTAAGACAATAAATGAAGCATGCAATGATGAAAACTAGACCAAAGTAATGGAGGAAGAGTTGATGTAAATTGAGAAAAATCACACTTGGGATCTTGTTCCCAGACCTAGAAACAAGAATGTGATTGGAACCAAATGGGTCTTTTGGAACAAACTAAATGAAGTTGGTGAAGTAATCAGAAATAAAGCCAGATTGGTCTGTAAAGGCTACTCTCAAATAGAAGGAATTGATTTTGAAGAAACCTTTGCTCTGGTGGCAAGAATTAAAGCAGTCAGATTATTTCTTGCATTTGCTGACTTCAAGGATTTCAAGGTGTATTAGATGGATGTCAAATCTGCCTTCCTAAATGGTGACTTAGAAGAAGAAGTGTACATTGAACAACTAGATGGATTTCAATTATCTGAGGATAGTGATATGGTCTGCAAATTAAACTGTATGGACTAAAGCAAGCCCTGAGAGCATGGTATGAAATATTGAACAAACATCTTTTGAAGATTGGTTTCAACAAAGGTACTGCTGACAGTAACTTATATTTCAAAATTGACCATGAAAACATCTTGATTGTTGAAGTATTTGTTGATGATATCATCTTTGGAGGAAGAGATAGTATGTGTAAAACCTTTGCAAATCAAATGAAAAGTGAGTTTGAGATGTCAATGCTTGGTGAAATGAATTTCTTCTTGGGTCTACAAATTTCTCAATCAAAGAAAGGAACCTTTATTTCTCAGACCAAATATGTGAAAGAATTGTTGAGGAAATTTGGGATGGAAGATTCAAAGCCAATGAATACTCCCATGGCAACCGGATGTAAGTTGAGTAAAGATGATGACTCTCCTAAAGTAGACCAGACAAAGTACAGATCAATGATTAGAGGATTGTTGTATCTCACTCAAACTAGACCAGATATAATGCAAGCTGTTGGTCTTG
This sequence comes from Cunninghamia lanceolata, assembly GCA_027924645.1. Classification (NCBI taxonomy): domain Eukaryota; kingdom Viridiplantae; phylum Streptophyta; class Pinopsida; order Cupressales; family Cupressaceae; genus Cunninghamia; species Cunninghamia lanceolata. The sequence continues at coordinate 3,102,524 of BSBN01000071.1, read as the reverse complement.
TGGCTAGATTCCAGGCTGATCCCAGAGAGTCTCATGTCATGGCAATCAAGAGGATTTTTAGATATCTAAAAGGAACAATGGAGTATGGGTTGTGGTATCCTAGAGATCATGATTTCTCTCTTCATGCATATACAGATGCAGATTGGGTAGGAGATGTGTATGACCGGAAGAGTACCAGTGGTGGAGCATTCTTTTTGGGGAAGAGATTGGTTTCTTGGCTAAGCAAGAAACAAGAAGCAATATCTCTGTCTACAACTGAAGCATAATACATTGCGGTAGCAGGTAGTTACACTCAAGTTTTATGGATGAAGCAGATGCTAAGAGATATTAAAGTAGAGTATGAGGAGCCTATCACAATTTTCTATGATAATTCAAGTGCAATAAATATTTCTAAGAATCCGATGTTGCATTCTAAGACTAAGCATATATCTATCAAATTTCACTTTCTGCGAGAACAAGTGAACAAGGATGAAGTCAGATTGGAGTTTGTGCCCTCAAAGGATCAGATTGCAGATATCTTTACTAAACCTCTTCCCAAGGAATCTTTTGAGTATCTCTGGGAGAAGTTAGGGGTTATTGCCCCTCTGATGATGAACTAGGATGCACTGATGTGCATCAGTCTAGTGGATATCACAGTCATATTGATGCAGAGGCACCCACACTAAAACCTGTCAGCATCATCATATTTCTCTGTCGACCGATATCCTCCTACAGATAAACCTTCGACCTTTCACCTATCAACAGCATCATCATATTCGGTGAACACAATTATCCTCCTAACGATCACTATTCACCTTACCGCCAAACTCTATCTGTGGCATCATGATGTTCGGCATCATCTACACCTTTTATCAGCAGGATATACAATACTGGGTTCCTCCCATATATCCTAATGACGACAACCTCATGCACCTCTCGTCTGATGCTCACATCACCCTGATATTCGACCCGCTTACACAACCAGCATCAGGATATAACTTATCGGGTCATATTGAAACATCCTGATGACGATACCCAACTTTATGCACATGATGAATTTTCTTCCGAATATTCCTTCCGCGATCCACTTAGTTTTGATCTCCTATTGCCAAGACATGAACTGTCGGCAAACACTTCGCACTGATCACCCTGATGTCCTACGCCTATGCCAAAACACTTGTCATCGGTAGGATAAACCTTTATCGGGTGATATTTGGAATGTCCTGATGACGATGACGTCACATGCACTGTTACTCTCTCCAATATCCTTGCTTATCAGCCAAACATAACATTGTCGGCCCATGACAAAAATGTCAACCCGATCTACTAACTCATGCCGATATGCTCTTCGTCAGCAACACCTTGCTATTCTCACCTCGATGTGCTTTCACCTTATGTGATCTACTACATCATATTCACAAATATGCAGCCGATGCCAGATGTACCTATAGGATATACATAGAAATATCCTGATGATGTAGATGTGACGAATACACCGATCTTAGCAGATTTTCACCATTCTGATCTGCCAAACTTCCTGGGGTGACCTGATCTGCTTCTTGGATGATCTTCTAGACTCTAACAACCTGCACGACCTAGCACATACCCATGCTAGGGTTCTCAACACATCTGAACTGCAATCCTGCAAACATGCATGCGAACAAACAAAAACACAAAACTAAAATCTAAACTACTGTACATGACCCTTCCTCTGATTCACAGAATCAACCGGAGGAATGGGATGAAGAACCCATTCGGCCAATCAAAACAATGATTCAATTACACAATGAGATCAAATGATTAAAAGACCAACAGAATCTTGATTAGCTTTCAAAAGATGTGATTACAGTACTCTATTTTCCAACAGCACAATGTAACTTCTCAGTATGTCTCTCTATATCTAAAATGACCTAATCTGGGGGTATTTATCTACTCTCATTAGTACTATTTTTGCCTCCAAGCAGCTGGGAAATCTCTCCAAGTGGCTGGGAGACCCAACCGAACTAACAAACTAAACAGTTGTCCAAACAAACTACCTAAAAATAGCAAAGCATGGTCAACTTAGACCTTATTACATGCATTGGTCTTATAAGACCTTCTTGGAAACATCAACAAGATTTAAAACTAACTAACTACCTCATGGAGGCCACTGTAAGGTAGGTGCTCCTGCACCACATATCTTCTGATCCGGATTGGTGATGGGGAGCTGCTACTCAGGGGGAGCATCTGGTATGATTCTGATATGTTAAAATTGCAAGTATGAGCCCTTTGCCATTGATGTCAAAGGAGGATAGAAGACATGTGAAAAACAAGTGGTTGATGATCAAAGGGGGAGCAGTAAAGAAAGAGAAGACATGAAGAGTTGTTGCTAATAAGGGGAGCTGTGATAGAAAGGAGAAGTTCTTGTCTTGATGGTTTTTCGCAGCATATGTTGCCATCAATGACAAAGGGGGAGATTGTTGCAAGTATGAGGATAACCAGTGTTGTCATTGATGTCAACATACTCATATTGCATTAATGAGAAGGATTGGATGAGATGCGTGCTAAGGATATTGAGGAAATTAGTCTCAATCAGGAACAGTGAAGAACAATGATGACATTAAGGTAAAAGTCCAAGATAAGATGAAGATCAGAGGATGTGGTTTAAAGGGTTTGCAGATATGAGTCTTGAGATAATCTAGTCAAGTTTCTAGAGGTCTGCATAATGATTTGAAGAAGTTATGATTGCTCTAGTAGAACCAGTTTCAGCAGATGTTCACTAGTGACAGAGTGTCACAGATTGGTCCAGTGAGCTCTGGAATTGCATTATCTCATTCTACAGATTGGAGGGAGTGTTGAAGAAGTCCGTGTGAAGTGACAACTAGGTTTGTTCATGGTTTGGAGGTCCGGAAGCACCTTTTTCATTGTGACAGTGATGACAGACTGTGTTCTTGAAGTTTCAGATGAAGAAGAGAAGAATTTGAGTAAGCTGATAAAGTGCGGATGTTATTGGTGACTCAGGAAAGGTTTTGGTGATCTTTGGATCATGTACAATTCTTATTGGTGGTCCACATTGAAGTTAGAGTTTGGATTTGATGTAAAAACCATCGGGTGTTGGTGTTCTTCCTGAGACAAGCCGACAAGATGTATTACACATCTTCCAGATGATCTAAAAGTGTTTGCCGACTTAGATGATTGTTCCTAAGTTGATGCCTTGTATAAATAAAGGATTGTGAAGTCATTCCAAAGCATGGTGTGAGGGGATGAGCATGGCATAGCGAAGAAGAAGAGCGAAAGGCAGAGCAGGAGTTTTTGGGCTTAAATGGAACTGATCCAGGCATGGTAAAGATGTCAATCTCCAGTTCAAGTTTGTGATACTTGTTACTTTGTACACAGTGTGTCTCTTGTAGGCAATGTGCCTCTTGTGAGTAGTGTGCTCAGGCAGTGAGCCCTAATTGGCATGTGCCATCTATTTTTCTTATTCTTCTAACAGAGAATAATCCTTGGGTTAATCACCTTGTGGTTTTTCCCTTGACTGGGTTTTCCATGTCAAAATCTTGGTGTCTCATGTGTTGATGTCTATCTGCTCTGGTGTTTATGCTTTATGCTTTCATGAGTGATTAATTGATATGCTATTAAATAACAAAGTGGATTTAAGTGTTTGAATTGTAAGCAAGTTTTGGACAACTGATTCACCCCCCCTCTTAGTTGTCTATCCTGAATCCAACAGATTCATCCCAGGGGAATTTTGGAGCTCAGGGATCTCCAGAATATGGAGAAAAGGAGTGCACAAGGAGAAGATTTTGCAGTCAGTATGAAGGATATCCATGATGTTGTAAGGGAAACCATCCAGAAGACCACAGGGAAATACAAAGAGAGAGCTGATCAAAAGAAAAGGGATGACCAATACACAGTTGGAGATCTGGTAATGACATATTTGAAGAAGGAAAGACTTCCGAAGGGGCAGCCCACGAAGCTCCTTATGAAGAAGATAGGTCCATGCAAGATTGTACACAAATTTGGACCTAATGCATATGAAATTGAACTTCCTCGAGGTTTAGCGATATCACCCATTTTCAATGTGTCAGAACTATTTCCATTTAGGGGAGATAATGTTGCAGATTTAGATGTGATAGAAGCAGGTGATGCTGAATGGATTTCTAATTTTCCATTGAGTCAGCCAGTACAACTGGAATGTATTTTGGACACCAAAGTTTAGAAGAAGACCAGACATAAAACCTACAAGCAGTATCTGATCAAATGGCGTGGTTTTCCTAATGATGATGCTACCTGGATGAGCAAGGAAGACATCATCAAGCATGGGGTTAATATTTCAGACTTGGTTCCTCAAGGGACTTGAGTTCTTTTAAGCCCCGAGAGTATGGTGCAGGAGCACCTAACACAAGGTGGCCTCCATGAGGCATTTGAATCATGTTTTGTTTAGAAAATCATGTTTTGGGTTGTAATAAGGTCTATTTGACCAATGCATGTAATTTCTGTTCATAAGTCCCAAGTAATTAGGTTGTATTTGTCAAGTTGTTAAATGGTTGTTCTCCTAGCCGCTTGGAGATAGTTTTTTCCTAGCCACTTGGAATCAGTCTCCCAGCTGCTTGGAATGGGTTTGGTACTACTCAGGGCGAGTTTATAAACCCAGAGGATTGAACCAAGTGCATACATCATTTTCATTGTAATCAGATCGAAGAGGAGATTGAATGTAACCGTGCATTGTGTTAAGGAGAAATCAAACTATTTTCTGTGCTGTCAATTTATTTTCCATTCTCTATAAATATGAATTGCATAGCTGTAGATTTCTATTCCTCTGTGTTTTCCCATTGTTGCAATATGTCGATATGAAGCATTCCACTAATAAGATTTCTGTCGAAATCAGTGGAATGACTTCGTTGTATCATATTTGTTTTTTTCTATTTTGTTTCATGATTCGGCTGCATAGAGGACCAAATTTGGTTGTGCACAGTAGATCACCTAGCATCTCCATGTACTAGGGTTTGGATCGGAGGAGTTGAAGATGTTGTCAGTGAGACAGAAACCATCGGTGAACCATTCCCCTTTCAGAGCGTTAAGGGAAACCTGGCCGAAGGGGAGTTCAGGACATTGAATGGAAGTCACGACTAGAGATGCATATCAGAATGACAAGGTACATCGAGCAAATAATGAGACGTTGAGCCGACAGTGGTGTTCTGGCTGATTAAGTCATATCGGCATATCAAGAGGATGAACAAGGAGTTCGCTGATGATGCAAGTCTTACCGACGAGTGTGGTCTGAAGGTAACAATGGTGAAATCAGTGTGTCAGTGAAAGAGTTTTCAAGTGTGCCAATGGGTTTAAGTCCTACAGATAGTGGGTTTGACGGGTGCAAAAGTTGATAAGTGTTCACTTCCACTGTGTGCTCTGCATTAGTTAATGTCATTTTATCCTAGCTTTACAGAAAGTTACCTTTGAGCTATCGTAATTCACCTTTGAACATCAGTGAATCACCTCTAGTCATTTGTAGTCTGTCAATCTATTTTCTATCTTTTCTATCAATCTGAACGCCTGTAATCAATCCATCAACCTGGTCAGCTGTTCTTCAGTAATCTCATCATCATTATCATCATCTAAATCCTTTGGCTTTGGTAATCATCTCTAGGGTTTTCAATCCCTAAATCATCCTATCAATATGATCAATCCACCCTAAGCAATCACATCCCAATCATTCAAAGTCTTCATCATAACCCTAATCAAACATTTGCCAAAAGTTACATTATGTCAACCTTAGAGGACCTAGCACAAAAGCTCATTCACCTTCTTCACTGAATTCATGCAAGCCAACCACCTCTGGATCAACAAACCCTCCAAGACATCCATGACATAATCCAAAAGCTTCGAACAAGCCAATCCCCTTGCATGCAACACCTCTTGGCCACTTGTAAGTCCAACAAGCACATCCTCAACCAATGCTAAATCAATCTTATGTGCTACATATCCCATCATGTCAGTCCTATCCATCCACTTATCAAGTTAATCCTATACCAACCTATCCCATTTATTCTAATGTCAACCCTTACCTACATCAATCTCCATCTCAACAATCATTAGCCTATGTGATCCCTCCACCAACACATCACCAATCCCTTCAACCACAACAAGTCCAAACACCACTCCAACCTCCTCACATTCTATCTCATTCCCATATATCACCTCTATCTTCATGTCATGTCAATGCCATATCAACCCAACAACATCTACTTCAAGTTCAATCAACCACCTATTCCAACATGCCATCTCACTATCAAACCTATTTCCAAGGCCAGGAGGTGTTCTCACAAGAGACATATGCAAATTCAAATACCCTTTTGTATATAAGTCAAACATCCTCAAGTCCACTTTTGGAGTTGTTGGTCATGATGTTAGTCATTCGCAAACATAGAATAAAAGTTACACAACAACCTTTACTCATCTTGAAAGATACGATGAATTCAGAGAATTCATGATCCCAAGTCTCCGTTGATTAGGTCTTAATCTACTGACGTTACTCAGTGGTTGATGTGTGTTGTTGTTTTCCATTCAGGGGCCTTACGTGTTTCTGCAAAGTTCATCATTATTTCTTCAAATATCCTGCTCTATATGCCTGCTCTGCATAAATCTCCAACAATTCTACCTCTGCACTGTGAATTTAGTCAAATAATGTGCCTACAGGCTGATATTTGCATGATTTCTACCATTATTTATGATTCTTTGCATGATATTTTCAATACTACATGCATTTAACTCAAATATGCTAATAATTTTCAGTTACCTACGGGATTTCAGCATATTTCTCTGTTCTGCTTGTTATTTATCATGATTTGCAGTTATGGTGATGAATTTATGAAATTAAAAAAAGGAAAAGGGTTAAAGAATAAGATTCCCAAAACTACTTGACTTAGATCACTGATCCACATACAAGCTCCCATACATGTAATGAAAAGAAGGAAACTAGAATCATACTTCACCAGGACATTCCACAAATCCGCATGATCTAGTGCAAATCTTCAAAGGAAAAGTTGATAACAACATATAATGAAATGAAAGCGCTTCTAGTTGAACACAGCATTCACCAGTACATATCCAGAAACCAATAGGAAGATTACGTAAAATTTACAATCAGGATGTAATCTAAAACTTCATATCCATTCAGTATGCTCAAGAACAGGTACATTTACAGTGATCTGAAGAAAGAACCTTGACATTTCAACAATTCTATCCTCATTAGTCTCAGTAATCCGATCTCCTAATTGATTCTACAGTAATCGGCTTTAATGCACCAGATGCGTCTGTGTATCTTTTTTTTTTTATCTCTCTAGGATCTGGCTCTTATATAGAACAAATGCCAGAAAACAGTTACAATGATCCAAGGATCAGGATCCTCTCATAATAATCAACGGTCCAGATGAAAAGCACATGCTTCGCCAGTTGGCAAATGCACAGCTGGCACAGAATATTCCAGCATCTTTGATTTGATTCGGTCTCCAGCTGGCAAACAACATATTTGACAATATCCTCCTCACTTCTGGTTCATGTTGCCTCCATGTGCAACTTTGTAATTATCAGCTTCAGCAGCAGCTCTAACAGCATCATGACTTCCTGCAAATAAACAGACAAACATTAAGTTCATCATCATGCGGATAAACAACAGGAAGTAAACATTTTATTAAACATGCCTCAAAATGTGCAGCTACAGGCAATCGGGCTTCATACCTGTGGAAAATATGCACTAAATGCATAAACAGCATCAAAACAATCAGGTCAACCATCGTTGACCAAAAATCAGGCAGTCGGGCTTTCAAATTTCTATCGCTTCATGTTTTCCCGCCCATTTTCATGTGTATCGGGTTCAAATATGATCATGTATCGGCATGACTACACACTGTCGGGATGACAAATTTACCTTAGGCCGATGGCAACAGTTATACTGACGCCAAAAATCATGATGATGTCCACCCATCGGGAAGACAACAACTATCGGCGAGAAAAATCCAGACTTGGCTGATAGCAAGACTTAAAACTTTCGTCTGCATGATACTTTGGAAATATGATGCTCCTTCTCCTCGAATGTCCTGATGACATCACCGTCATGCTTCCCTTTTGTATATTGGGGAAAAGAATGACATCATCATCATCATCATGTCGAAGGAAAATAGGAGGATTTGGAATATGATCCTGCTGCTGAGGAAAGGAAAATGATGGTGACGTCATCGTCATATTCGGGCTTCATTAAAATGCAAAAGATGACGTCACCGTCATGTTCAGTTAAGATCAGGGGATAAATGTAATATCGGGTCACCTAAGGAAGATGATCAGGTGGATGACTGTAATATGACCCCTTTTGCGGCCAAGGTAACCCTCTCGAAAGATCAGGATGATGATGATCATCAGGATATCCGGTGCTTTTGTTCAAACTTAGAGCATGACGTCATCGTCATATTCGCGAACCGGATCATGTTTTGGAAAATATCCTGCCGAAATGTAAATATGATGATGATGTCATCATGATGTTTCTTTCTTCGTTTATCGTCTTCGGATGACGTCATCAGGATATTTGTTAAGGGTGATATTTTGCATCAGGATGATATTAACGAATATCGGGTTACCTTCAAAAACATGATGCTCGCGATGCGCCTAAGGTCATTTGACGGGTAAAACACACTATCACCCAAAATTGACATCCGGATATTGGGACTGCATGATTTTTATCGGGTGATAGATCAAGATCATGATGATGACCTTTCGCGATACAAAGACCGCTCGACGGGGAAAACTTACTATGACTTAAAGTTGACGTCCAGATATTTGAACCTCAGGATATTATCGGGGGGGCGTTTCAAAAATGATGATGATGTTCTTCATACAGCAAAACCGAGTTTATAAAATATGACCCTCTTCTTGCGAATATCAGGTTTGACCAAAACTTTGACTGTGCATAACTCCCTCATATGGACGAATTTTCAGGTGATGTAAAAGGCAAACCTGTATGGAATTTCAAGCTCTTTCTAAATATGAGGTCATAGAAACAAAATATGAACTTTGACAAATTGACCTCATGATGATGACCAACTTCATCGAATATCATGATGATGATGCACCTGACTCATTTTACCAAACCGCCTGAAAACAGACAACACAAACCAGAACAAAAGTTGGGTCCCTGTTTTGATAATGCAAAATGGGGCGTGTTGTGTAACCACACAACAACTTGCCACCAAAGAAAATAAACAAATTCCAATGATTCAAGTGATGTGATCACATTCATCTATAGTGTTCTAATTCTGTCTAAGTGTAAGCATCATAATCCTCTGAATGATAAAATTTCATCATGGTGATAAAGCTAACAAAGGATCAGGTGTGTGCATATGATTAATTATCCTCATCTTGAAAGTAAGTTGAAAACATAAGTAACTGGTGTTAAACTACATAGTTGGAGATCATCCCTCATAGCCAACTTGGATAGAGCCTTGCTGCCAGCAAGCGTCTATAGCCCCGGCAAGGTTATCTATACAATCTCCCTAAGTAGAGCCCCACTGCCAGCAGGCATCCATAGGCCCGGTAGAGTTACTTAGATGGCCTAATTTTATTTCTTTTCTGATTTTCCCTTAAAAATTTATATTTGATATCATCATGTCAGCTCATTTGTACAAGGTGTAGTCACTTGCAGCTTTAGGTTGGAGATTGTATTGGTAGCAAGGGAGTCCCTTTAGATTTTTCACTTAACACCTATACTAGTGTGTTCAACAAACCCAAGGCTGTTAGGTGTTTCATTGTGATGGATTCACTTTGACCAAGAAAAAGCACCCTGATGAAAAGACATCATAAACCTGATCATGAACACTTCTTAGAATGAATCATAACCTATATTTAAATGTGATCTCATCATCTGAATCCCAACAATTTAATTATTTTCTTAGGGTGATGAAGTGCATCATCCTGACTTACCAGAACAAGGTCCCAACCAACAAAACAACAACAACAACAAACAAACTGTACAAACAACTATACAAATATACAATATGATACATCTGACTGTCATGAAGTCATTCAGGCCTGGAAATAATGTTTGAGGAATTGTCCATTGACTGGCAACGGGACATCCTCACCTGTCAGGTTCTTAAGCCTATAAGTGTTGTCTCCTAAGATTTCAGAAATCTGAAAGGGACCTATCCATAATCTATCAAACTTACCATGATCACCTTTCTTTTCATGGGCTTTATCCCACATCAAGACTAAATCGGATATCCTGAAAGCTTTAATTCTGGCTCTCTTGTCAAACCAGCGTTTGACAACAGCCTGATGTTTTGCAAATTGGTCAATCGCTTGACTTCATTTTTCTTCCAGATGCGTCAACTGAAGCAACCTGACTTCCTGTTTATTATCTATGCCTAGATATTCTTGGGCAAACTGCAGAGTAGGAATTTTCAAGTTTACAGGGAGGATAGGATCTACCCCATATACTAGTTGGAAGGGTGAGTTTCCTAATGCGGTTTTCATTCTAGTTCTGTCTACCCATAAGGCATATTTCAGAAATGAGTTCCATTCCCTGGGATTTTTCTCTATCAATTTCTTATTATACTCAGTAAATTCTTGTTGGTGGATTCTGCTAATCCATTTCCCTGGGGATAGTAGTTGGATGAGAACTTAAGTATGATCCCATGATCAAAAGCCCAACTTGACAATTTGGTGGAAATGAAGGCAGAACCATTATCACTTACCAATGCATAAGGAATTCCATACCTGGTGACAATGTTGCTTTCCAGAAATTTAATGACATCATCCGCAGTACAAGTTTTGCTGCTGATAGCCTCAGTCCATCTGGTACAATAATCAGTAATCGTTAGGACATACCTATGGCCTGAGGAAGACGAAGGATTGATCGGTCCTATGAAATCCATGCCCCACTGTGCAAATGGGCGCTCTTCCATCACTGGCTGCAACGGTTGTGCAGCATATTTCTCTCTGTTGGAAGCAACCTGGCAAACATGGCAACATTTAACATGATCAGCTGTGTCCTTAAAAATTGTAGGCCAGTAATATCCTGCTCTGAGGATTGCATGTGTTGTGGCCAATGCTGATCCGTGTGCAGTACCAAACTTGTCATGTAACTCTGTTAAAACTTTATTTGCTTCTGGTTTCTTTAAGCATCTCAGGTATATTCCTTCATAATTCTTCTTGAACAAGGTTCCTCCCTTCATCATATACTTCTGGGATCTTATCTTTAAGGCTCTTCTCTGTGAGGCTTGCATTCTTGAAGGACATCTTCCGGTGATTAGGATGTGCTTGATGTCTGAATACCATTCCCCATTGTCTTTCTCATTGATCACATACTGCTGACTGATGATGTTTGGATCAGTTTTAGATATCATCTGGCTCAGAGCTTGTCCTCTTACTAGCTTCATTGGTGTGATCTCCATGTCATATTCTTGTAATACAGTAATCCATTTGGCTCTTTTTTCACCAGGTTCACTCTGCATCAGCAGCATCTTTACTGCTGCATCTGGTACCACAGCAATCACTTTGCTTCTCAGTATATAATGTCTAAACTTTTTTACTGCTCTGACTAATGCAAGTGCCTGTCTTTCAACATCTACATATCTCAACTCAGCATCCCTGAAAGGACAGCTCATGAAAGCAATTGGTTTCTCTTCTTTCTCTTCATTTCTTTGAGTTAACACTGCTGCAGAAGTATGTTCTGAGGCAAATGAGTAGATGTAGAAATCTCTGGTATAATCTGGACTAATGAGGACAGGAGCATCTAAAATGGCCTTCTTTATATCTTCAAAGGCAGCCTTGGCTTCTGGTGTCCACTCAATTTGTGCATCTTTTTTCAACATGGCATTTAGTGGTCTGACAATCTCAGCAAAGCTGGTGATGAACTTCCTCACAAAATTTATCTTACCAAAATAAGATTTAAGTTCCTTTTTGCTTCCTGGAAGTTGTAACTTCATAATAGATTCCACCCTGTCAGGATCAATGATAATTCCATCTTCTGTGATCAGGTGGCCTAGTAACTTTCCTGTTGTGACCCCGAATATGCACTTCTTAGGATTCAAAGATATTCCATATTCTTCACATTTCTTCAGTACACTTCTGAGATCAGCAACATGATTTCCTCTTTCCTTGGAGAATACTGTCAGGTCATCCATGTAGATGACTATACATTTTCCTACTAAGCCTCTGAAGGCTATGTCCATTGCTCGCTGGAATGTAGCTCCAGCATTTATAAGTCCAAATGGCATACGTCTATATGCAAATATACCCCACTTTGTGGTGAAGGCAATTTTTAATCTGTCAATTTTATCAACCATCACTTGGTTGTATCCTAAAAAACCATCCAAGAAGGACATCATCTTGGCTCCATTCACAATCTGTAGAACTTCATCCAAAGAGGGCAAAGGATAATTATCTTTTTCTGATGCTCTGTTCAGGTTCCTGAAATCTACACATAATCTGATGTCTCCATTCTTCTTTCTGACTGGCACAAGATTCGCCACCCAAGTGAAGTGCCTTACAGGAAATATTATCCAGGCATTTAACAATTTCTTGACTTCTTCAAGGATGATTGGTTCAAGCAGAGCATTGACTGGCCTCTGCTTCTGTCTGAAAGGTTTTGCATCTGGCTTGAGAGGTATAGTATGAGTTATGACAGAAGTGTCATATGTCTTTAGCTCATCATAAGTCCATGCAATTACATGTATGTAATCCTTAAGGGCCTGAGTTATTCCTTCTAACTCTTCTGGTGTACAAACCTTACCCAATAAGACATTTCTGTTGTCATCAGCTTGTCCAATATTCACCTGTGAATATTGACCTCCATCTGCCTTAGGCAGATCCTTATGTTTTAGCATATTATCTAGATCAAAGGCTCTTTCTAATTCAATCATACCTTTGGGAATTCTGTTGCTAGGCAACTCCAATATCTCATCTTCTTCCCAGACATGATCTTCCATACCATTCTCATCTATAATCTAAGCTTCAAATATGTCTCTGTTTGATATGAAGTCCAGGATGTGCTGATCATCATCAAACACCTGGAGATTAGTCACATTGTCAGGTACTGAAGGTACTGACACCAATTCTACTGAAAATCTCTTCAAACCAGATATAGACAGCGGTTCCAACATACTGGCGGCCTGGGCAAGTGCATCTGCCCTCTGGTTCTGTTCTCTTGGTACGTGAACGATATTAAAGGCATCAAAGTCTTCAATCAGGTCCCACACACGATGTCTGTAATTTGATAGCTTTCTGTAATTACAAGAGTAAATTCCTCTTACTTGTCTCACAACCAGTTCTGAATCTCCAAAGACATGCAGGATCTTCACTTTCTTCTTATGGGCAAACAACATTCCATGAATCAGAGCTTCATACTCTGCGACATTATTGGTGCAGGGGAACTGTAGTCTGTAAGCTGCTAAGTAGGACTTCCCTGATGGATCAATAAGGTCAATTCCTACCCCGGCACCTTGCTTGGATTTGGATCCATCAAACCTTAAGATCCAAGGCTTATCTTCAGCAGGACATTTGTCTTCAGCATGATATTTACTTGAACTTCCTTTCTTCTTTGCAACTCTGGCTGCTGCTCCGCCTGATATCCACTTTAACTTGGGGATGTCATCCTCAAGTTTCTTCTTTCCTTTATTTGGTGAGCCTGATGGCTTTTTTGTTTTCTCTTCCATCTCAGCAGGAGGATGATGTTCAGCACATACAGCTGCATGCTTCTTCAAAATATGTAAGCATAGTGAGCAAGTTGTTTCTGAGTGAAGTGCCTCATGCAACCTACACCAACCTTTAATTAAAACCTCCTGGGGAGATTTACGCTGTTGTGTCATCTTTTCTATTTCTTTTACCAGAAATTCTTCGAACTTCGTCAGGTCACTGCCTTTATCTTCATCAGACAACTCATAATCTGATTCCATGAAGCAATCACTACCAGGAGTGATCTTTTCTTTTCTCGCATCATTTATCGGATCCGACACCAGGACCTCTTCTTCTCGCCGGATATGATCTTCATCATGATCCGTCGAGCCTTCTGTTCTCCGGATATGATCTTCATCAGGATCCGTCGGTACCTCTGCTTCTGCAGAAAACAAATAAGAATTAGTGCCATCATCATCATCAGACATAGCACTCACCTTGGAATATGATGATGATGCTTCACTATACGTTTGCTCCAGTATCATCATGTCTAAGCATGGTTCACAAGTCTTTTCTGAATGTGCTTCGCCATGTAATCCGCACCATCCATCAATCAAAATATCATTAGCAGATATATTCAATAATTGGCAACATTTTACCTGAGTAGATAAATGCATCTCAAAATCTCTGAAGCGATCTATTTCATTCTCATTATCTGGATCATTACCAAACTCCAGACTCGGCATGTCCTCATGATAATCATCATCATGATGATGATGAACATCCAGCATTAGGATCTCTTCTATTTTAACAGTCTGTGGCCTAATGTGATAAACTCCAGGTTCTATGTTTACATACATGATCTCATTTGTTTTGTTATATTCCGTGATCATATGTTTCATCCTAGGCTCAGCATCAATCCTGATCTGATTAGGTATACCTTTCCATGGTAACCACATGTGACTGAAGTCTGTGGACATATATCCGTTAAGCGTTTTAGACCAGTCCCGGCTAAGCAACATCCCATATGTATCAGGTATGTCCACTACCTGAATGTCAATGTAATACTGGATCCGAGGATCAGATGCTAGCTGCATGTGAATGTGAGTGAGTTCTCCAACTACACTTACTTCTGTCTTGTCTAGTTGAGTGACCTTCTTTAAGGATTTAGCAGGATGCAGTCCTAATGCGTTACATATTGACAAAGGCATAACATTCGTTGAGGCTCCTGAATCAACTAAACAGTTGTGCAAGTTCTTGCTGAACATTCTTATAGTGAGGAGAAACGGAGGTGATTCAGTTTTATCTCTATACAAGGTCATGTGGGAGGTTTCAGTAGCTTGGACTGTAGCTGACACTTTGGGCTTGATAAAGTTATCTTTAGCAGCATGATCTTTGCCATTGGATTGACTTGAAAGATGATTATCCTCTTTAGGAGCAGCATCATCTAGTGACTTCATGAATGCCCTTTTGATGGCAGGAGTTTTCAGTAACTCGGATAGGGACAGGCTGATCTTGATTTTCTTCATTTCATCAGCCAAATAGCTGACTAACTTGTCAGACACCCTGAGGTGCATTTACGACTTTTGTTACTGTGTTTTGAGGAGACAAGTATTGAGCATTCACCTTAGGGAACCCAGGGTTATTGCTAGCCTTAGGATCAGGAGGTGTGTTGAAGTTGTTTGGAGGTAGAGATGATGTCAATGGACCAGCAGGTCTGTTGGCATTGCTCCTCAGGTTATAATTGTGCTTACCAGGATATTGCTGCTGGTATGCATGTACTTCCTCATGCTCTCTTGCAGGTTCATTTTCATCCTCAAAGGGGAAGACATAGTTTGTTTCAAAGGTTAAGGCAGATTCTTCACATGTCTGATTATAATCCTGATGAGGTTGATTTGTGTACGTTTCTAACACAAAAGCTGAGTCATATCCACAAGGAACTATTTCATTTCCTTCTACCTGAGGTGGATTTCCAGAAGTATTAGACACTTCAGTCTGAAAGATGCTGGCAGCAATCCTAAATTGTGGACAATCTAATTCTGCATGTGCATTGGTATTGTGGATCCTGCACCAATTGGTAAGGGCTGCTTCAGCAAGATTGACTCTGGTAGTCTGTTTGGCTTCACCAAGAGGCTGATTGTCTAGGGGTGATGGTAATGAACTGTTATTTGGCCTAGAGTTCCACACTCTGGGCTGTCTAGGAGGATTATTATTGTTTCCACCATTATTGTTGAAGTTATTGTTGTTATATCCTCTGTCAGGGTAGTTTGGTCTGTCATTGGAATAACTCCTATTCTGACCTGACTGCGAATAAAACCCTTGATTTCTCAAATGTGTTACTTCTGTGGTGAGTTTTCTGAGTTGAGCAGAAATTTCTTTGATTTCCTCCTTCTCCTCTTGAGCTTTGGCCACTACATTTTCGGTCTGAGGCTTGAAAAAGGAAGATCCATGGTTATTGTTGGATAGATCTATACCCTGAGGTGTCTGAGCATGTGCAGGATATTGTGGCAATTGGCTATTTCCATTAGGAGGAGGCATAATACTCAATGGAGGTACTTGCAAAGGTGCAGGCATGACTGCTAGGGGTATCAATGATCCATTTGGATATTGTGCAGGATATTGTGAAGGATAAGCTGCAGGATATTGTGCTGGATATTGTGATTGCATGCCAGGCAAAGTAGGGAATGCTATATTTGGAGTAGGAGCAGGTATCAACTGCTGATTTACCTTGATAGCTTCTTGAAAAGCTCCTATCAAAGTAGTGATCTCAGGATGTGTTCTCCTGATGAACATGGAAGTTAATGGATCCAGGGCTGAATAATATATACTCCTGGCAGCAACATCAGTCACCACATATGGGGCAACTAGCTTAGACAACATTTTCTGGAACCTAGCATTGAAATTAGCAATAGGCTCATTCTCAAATCTTTTGATTGTGGCAAACATGTGGTAATTCATGGATGGATCAATAGGGACTTTGAACCTGTCAACAAAGGCTTTCTCTAAGACAGCCCACGAACCGACAGAAGCTTGGCCAAGGCTGATGAACCAATTATAAGCTTCTTCCCCTAGGGAAAAAGGAAATAATCTGCACACCACGTTCTGATGTTCTATTCTGGCTCTGCAGCACGCTTCTTTAAATGTCCTGATATGATCATCAGCATCTTGATAAGGATGATACCTTGGACAAAGTTTGTCCGGATTCTTTGGTAACTCATGATATGCAGTAAAAGTCAAGGGTGACTCCGCTGCAAAGAAAGACATTACAGCCTGAGGGGGCTGAACTGGTGGTGCAGTTGGCTGAGGTTGAACTAAAGGTATACCCTGGGTTTGAACAGGAGGTGTCGCGGATATACCGGAAGGTATTTACAAACCGACAGGGGTTACAGGAGGAGGTCCCGGTGAAGCTCTAGATGCACTAGACCCTGGAGTATGGTGAATGTCTACAGTCTTAGGTCTGAAACCTCTAAAAGGCAATTCTTCAAAAATTTCACTAGGTCTAGACCTGGTATTTATCCTGTAAGCCAAGATTTCTTGATTTGGAGGCAAATTGGCTGAAACTTTGCAAATATTGGCTGGATTCCACCGGATGAGGTGATATTTGCAGTTAAACGGTAAATCAAACTGGATATTTACGAAATATTTGCGAAGATACTGCAAATATGACAGGATATTGGGATATCCTGACCCGTAGCACAAGATCTCAAGTGTTTAAGGCTCAAATTCTCAAAGCTTGAACAAATTTACGCATCTGTAGCCGATATTAGTGAATTCAGAGAGATCTACTATAAAGCTTGCAATATTTATGTGAGATCTGGAAATCTTTACATAGAACGTGCATATACAATCTTGTCACAGCAAATATTTACGTAATTTACTAAAATTCACAGACGATCTGAGGGTACCTTACTCTTATATGTCATCAAACCTGAAAATACTGATGATGAGTGTGATCTTCCGGTCGGGCCCTCCTTCTAGCGCCAATTTATGTTGGTCATGATGTTAGTCATTCGCAAACATAGAATAAAAGTTACACAACAACCTTTACTCATCTTGAAAGATACGATGAATTCAGAGAATTCATGATCCCAAGTCTCCGTTGATTAGGTCTTAATCTACTGACGTTACTCAGTGGTTGATGTGTGTTGCTGTTTTCCATTCAGGGGCCTTACGTGTTTCTGCAAAGTTCATCATTATTTCTTCAAATATCCTGCTCTATATGCCTGCTCTGCATAAATCTCCAACAATTCTACCTCTGCACTGTGAATTTAGTCAAATAATGTGCCTACAGGCTGATATTTGCATGATTTCTACCATTATTTATGATTCTTTGCATGATATTTTCAATACTACATGCATTTAACTCAAATATGCTAATGATTTTCAGTTACCTACGGGATTTCAGCATATTTCTCTGTTCTGCTTGTTATTTATCATGATTTGCAGTTATGGTGATGAATTTATGAAATTAAAAAAAGGAAAAGGGTTAAAGAATAAGATTCCCAAAACTACTTGACTTAGATCACTGATCCACATACAAGCTCCCATACATGCAATGAAAAGAAGGAAACTAGAATCATACTTCACCAGGACATTCCACAAATCCGCATGATCTAGTGCAAATCTTCAAAGGAAAAGTTGATAACAACATATAATGAAATGAAAGCGCTTCTAGTTGAACACAACATTCACCAGTACATATCCAGAAACCAACAGGAAGATTACGTAAAATTTACAATCAGGATGTAATCTGAAACTTCATATCCATTCAGTATGCTCAAGAACAGGTACATTTACAGTGATCTGAAGAAAGAACCTTGACATTTCAACAATTCTATCCTCATTAGTCTCAGTAATCCGATCTCCTAATTGATTCTACAGTAATCGACTTTAATGCGCCAGATGCGTCTGTGTATCTTTTTTTTATCTCTCTAGGATCTGGCTCTTATATAGAACAAATGCCAGAAAACAGTTACAATGATCCAAGGATCAGGATCCTCTCATAATAATCAACGGTCTAGATGAAAAGCACATGCTTCGCCAGTTGGCAAATGCACAGCTAGCACAGAATATTCCAGCATCTTTGATTTGATTCGGTCTCCAGCTGGCAAATAGCATATTTGACAATATCCTCCTCACTTCTGGTTCATGTTGCCTCCATGTGCAACTTTGTAATTATCAGCTTCAGCAGCAGCTCTAACAGCATCATGACTTCCTGCAAATAAACAGACAAACATTAAGTTCATCATCATGCGGATAAACAACAGGAAGTAAACATTTTATTAAACATGCCTCAAAATGTGCAGCTACAGGCAATCGGGCTTCATACCTATGGAAAATATGCACTAAATGCATAAACAGCATCAAAACAATTAGGTCAACCATCGTTGACCAAAAATCAGGCAGTCGGGCTTTCAAATTTCTATCGCTTCATGTTTTCCTGCCCATTTTCATGTGTATCGGGTTCAAATATGATCATGTATCAGCGTGACTACACACTGTCGGGATGACAAATTTACCTTAGGCTGATGGCAACAGTTATACCGACGCCAAAAATCATGATGATGTCCACCCATCGAGAAGACAACAACTATCGGCGAGAAAAATCCAGACTTGGCCAATAGCAAGACTTAAAACTTTCGTCTGCATGATACTTTGGAAATATGATGCTCCTTCTCCTCGAATGTCCTGATGATGTCGCCGTCATGCTTCGCTTTTGTATATTGGGGAAAAGAATGACATCATCATCATCATCATGTCGAAGGAAAATAGGAGGATTTGGAATATGATCCTGCTGCTGAGGAAAGGAAAATGATGGTGACGTCATCGTCATATTCGGGCTTCATTAAAATGCAAAAGATGACGTCACCGTCATGTTCAGTTAAGATCAGGGGATAAATGTAATATCGGGTCACCTAAGGAAGATGATCAGGTGGATGACTGTAATATGACCCCTTTTGCGGCCAAGGTAACCCTCTCGAAAGATCAGGATGATGATGATCATCAGGATATCCGGTGCTTTTGTTCAAACTTAGAGCATGACGTCATCGTCATATTCGCGAACCGGATCATGTTTTGGAAAATATCCTGCCGAAATGTAAATATGATGATGATGTCATCAGGATGTTTCTTTCTTCGTTTATCGTCTTCGGATGACGTCATCAGGATATTTGTTAAGGGTGATATTTTGCATCAGGATGATATTAACGAATATCGGGTTACCTTCAAAAACATGATGCTCGCGATGCGCCTAAGGTCATTTGACGGGTAAAACACACTATCACCCAAAATTGACGTCCGGATATTGGGACTGCATGATTTTTATCGGGTGATAGATCAAGATCATGATGATGACCTTTCGCGATACAAAAGACCGCTCGACGGGGAAAACTTCCTATGACTTAAAGTTGACGTTCGGATATTTGAACCTCAGGATATTATCGGGGGGGCGTTTCAAAAATGATGATGATGTTCTTCATACAGCAAAACCGAGTTTATAAAATATGACCCTCTTCTTGCGAATATCAGGTTTGACCAAAACTTTGACTGTGCATAACTCCCTCATATGGACGAATTTTCAGGTGATGTAAAAGGCAAACCTGCATGGAATTTCAAGCTCTTTCTAAATATGAGGTCATAGAAACAAAATATGAACTTTGACAAACTGACCTCATGATGATGACCAACTTCATCGAATATCATGATGATGATGCACCTGACTCATTTTACCAAATCGCCAGAAAATAGACAACACAAACCAGAACAAAAGTTGGGTCCCTGTTTTGATAATGCAAAATGGGGCATGTTGTGTAACCACACAATAGGAGTGAGATTTAATATCATTTGACGAAGGAGACACCTATGTGTCATGTAATCCTAATCTAAGTGGAGCGTTGTACATAAATCAAGTATCCTTAATTCAATTTTTGGAGCAAGATTTGATATCCTTTGATGAGGGAGATACCAACCTAGCCAATGCATCCTATGAGCCACCTCCAACATCCAATCACATGCCCACACATGAACTTACTAGTCCTATCTTGGCACCACCATGTGATCCTAATCCCCCTAGCTCTCTTTCCAATCCAATTCCCAAACCATTCACTTCCATAATACATCCATCCCATCCCATTATCTCTCAACCTCATCATAATCATAAGCCTACAACACCATCTACTCTTATCCTCCATCTCCTATATTACTCATCCACCCATACACTTGCAAAGAATGTGATCCAATGGCTACTCGCATATAATAAACCATCCCCATGTCAAACACTCATTCATGAGCCTACCAAAGAACTCCCAAATACCATGTCTAGCACTCCAACCCCATCATGTGAGCCACAAGTTATCGTGCCCATTCAAAAGCCTCCCATCATAAGCTTAGGTCAAGGTTCATTATACTCTCTTATGGATGCATATCAAGAACTTGTCAAAATCACCCAGGAGCCTTCTACTACCATTCAAGCCACTCGAGAGGTATATCAAGAGCATTATCCTAAGCATGAGGAAACATCAAACTCTTCTCTAAGTCAAGATCAAAACACCTCCATTTACCCCATCCATAACACTTATCTTTTTTATGATCTAGATGATATTATCTATGAAGAAGCTATCCATGAGAATCTTGATCCTATAACCATTCATGAGAAAGACACCCAAGACTTACAAGCTCAATCTAGTGAAAGTCTTGTTGACCTCATTGAGAATTCACCTCGCTTCATGACCTTCCTGCAAACATCCACTTCCCTTGAAGGGACATGTGCTTTCCAAGGCAACATAGAAGATCAAACAAATGTCTTAGATCTTAGTGAGCATAACAATAATCTAGATCCTAATGTTCCTTCCATATCCACCATCGATCCTATTTCAAGTCCACCATCATATCCTATTGGTCTTACTACCTTCATCCATGAGTGTTCCTCCTTAGAACACCAACAACCATTATCTTCTTCCTTTCCTTCTCCATCCAATAAGGAACTCGTGTCTAGTGTTCCACCTACACCTAGTCCCACAGTTAATCGCATGCTTTAAAACATGAACTACCAAGGTAAAGGCCTAAGCCTTCATGAACAAGGTATTTTGAAGCCAATCCATGTCAAGGTCCCTCAACACTCATTTGGCCTTGGATACTTACCCCAAGGACAACAAAATAAAGATGTTGGTAATTCCTCCATCCCTCCTAAGTCCACTTCCTATAACAAGTCCCATCATACCCCTAAGACATATGTTGCCATTCCACCTCCATCATCCTACAAATCGCAAAAGCATGTGACCGTACACCTTCCACCATCCAATTTGCCTCCATTACTACCAACTCCTAACATCCCTCCATCTTCTTTATCACCATTACTTCCAACACAACATTATCCACCTACCCATAAATCCCCTAAATATCCTAATCACGTCCGATCAATGCACACATCATGTAAACAAGAAGCTTCCACTCACTCCACCATACCCATGGGATTCAAAAATAAACAATTGGATGCCTCTACCTATAAAGCAAAAAATCCCAAAGGTCCTAATGCCTTAGGACATAAATATAAAGAATCAAAGCAAAATCCATCCAAAAAGTTATCTAAACCCATACCTTCACAAGAAAAGGCCAAAACTAAAATGGTCTGGGTTCCTAAGCAAAAAGCAAGAAAATCAAATGAAGCATCCACCTCTCAAGAATCCCAATCATCAACTTTCATGAAAAAATCCCATTCCATCCAAAAGTATCAAATTCCTCCATCCCACATGAAAAGTAAAAATCATAAAAATGTTAAGTCTATGTGGGTTCCTAAAGCACTACGTCACCCATCGCCTAAGCAAACAACACCATTGCTTCCTATACCACCTTCCCATCAAAAGCTTCAACATTTATCACAGTGTGTGCAACCATTGGTCATGATTCCCTTCCATCCCATAACAATTCCACATGCCTCCATCTCCCCATCTTTCTTCCACTATCACATGCATCACTTGCCTATGGTCCATGCTTTTGCATAAACCCTCCATCCATAAGTCCTCCATAATCCACATCATAATTCACTATCTTCCATCCATAATCCATATCACAATCTACTATCCACCTAATACATTTCCCTTTCATGCAATCCGCTACCAACATGTTTGAGCATAATGACATGGTCCATGAGATGACATCCATCTAGTGGGACTACCACCTTTCATGGAACTAGACACTTGAGTCCCTTTCATCCATATTCCCCTTCTCCCATCAAAAGTAAAAAAAAAATTTAAAAAGTAAAGAGAAATCCTTTCGTTCAATGGTAAAAACCTGGTAAACAAGCACCTTGGATAAGTACCATGATGAAAACCTGGCAAACAGGCATCATGTGTAACTTGATCTTCTATGCCACTCCCATACTGGGGGCACATCGTCTCATCCAACCTATCATTTTCTATCCTATCGTATCCCATCTCATCATCCTTATCCATTACACCTATATACCTGTCCACTTGAGCCCACTTATCCACCTTTCCTCATTCTGATCTTGATTAAGATTGGGGACAAAATGTTGAAACATGTTTTGGGTACCTCTAGACATACCTCATCCATTCCAAACAATCCATCTTATCATCCTCTTATCCTAAGCATTGTCATGAAATCCTAAGTACTACACCTAGAATGGGGCATGTTTATTCCTACACGACATGGTCTTTGCGATCACATCCTTACTTTCTTATGTGTTCCATCTATTCCGTCCACTTATCACGAGCTTTCCTTTTCATAGCATATCCTTTTTTCCATTCATCCAATCTAGTCATACCTTCATCCTAGCACCTAGATTTGGTTTTCCCTCATCATTGGCATCTAGCACAAAGGCTACCCAATTTGTAAATTGATTGACATTCAAAACATTCAAATATTCCAAAAAAATCATAAAATGTCCTAAAAAAACAAATGTCCTGAAAAAATATAAAAAAATCAAAATATCCAACAAAAATTTGAACAATCATCATATCACATCAATCCAATCATCACAATCAATCAAAACAATCCAAACCATGATCCAAATGAAAGTCACACTAACCAATATCAAGCAAGCTAATCAATCGAGTCAAGTTATCCAATCACATCCTTGGTCTTGATGTTGTTATATGGAGCCTAATCAGACTCGAAGGTTATATTTACCCCACTTTTATTGGTGCGGTTTCCCCCCAAATTCCTACGGGGTCAAGGGGCAGTTATTTTTCATTGACCGACATAAGAAAACCCTATTTTTGTAACCAACAAAAAGCTTGATAAAAAGCGGCTAAGGGTTAGGGTTATGATATATTGTATTGTAGCACTTTGCAGTGGTATTAAGTTGCAGGGATTGCTGATTGTAATCGGTTTGATTTACTGGATAATAATATTGGACTCTTTGTTTGGTGGATGTAGCCCGAGTTTGGGTGAACCACGTTAAAACTTGTTTCTCGCTATTATCATTTCTGTGTATTTCCATTTCTCTGTTTAATCTTTATTTTGCATTTAATTGATATCTTCTGCCGGCTAACCCTAACACTTGATCCTAATCTTGTCATAAACCTAATCAATTAATCAAGTAACTATCATCATCCTTGTGTTGATCTAGGGATATATCGTTCCCCTCCATGAAAACACTATCATCATCATCAATCAATTGATTATTGGTTTATAGCTTGACAGGGAAAATGACTTGTTTCTTTTTGAATCATTTGTACACACTTGCTTGATTTCTTGTGTATGTTATCATTACATCTATCTCATCTTATCAAACATCTCACATTTCATCAACCATCCAATCAATCCATCAATTTGATCAATTCATCAACATTCATCATCACCATCAATAAAACATTATCAGAACTACATCTCATCTCTATTGTTAAATGCCTTGATCCCATGGATACGAGTATGTAGGTAGTCTGGAGTATGAAGGATGTGCCTAGATTTCGGCACAAGATGATACCCCGTCTCTCATCTTCCATCCTTCTTCTACTCATCCTCTATCTTAATCTATCTCACTTTCTTCCATTCCCCATCCATCTCTTCTATCTTCTACTTTCTTCTCTTTGACCAATGTAAGCAAAAAGCAAACTAAGCATATCTTGATAGCTCAAGCATTTTATCAAATCAAGGGTAAGAAAAGTCATTTGTCCACATGCCTTAAGCCAACATCTATTAAATCACTCCAACATCTCAGCCTTCAACAGGATATATCTTTCCTCTCAACAAGGCGCTATCAAATCCATCCAAGAGCACCCTCATTTGGCAAGAGAACATGATGACTGTGTCTTTTTTTTATCTTTTGATTTATCTTTTGTCCCTTTCTAATACATAGTCAAGACTGCCTTGGTCTATCATATCTTGGTATGTTGCAACGACGTATGGACTGGGGCATGGTCATTTGCTTTCGTATGTTGTGCTTGTGGAGTCAAAGTCTGTCTCGAAACAACTAATATTCATATCTTGTATCTTGACAAGGTTGTATTAATCTGTAGTGCTCTGGATACTCAACACCTTGGTCTTTATACCCTGGTGCATAATATCTAGTGCTATATCAAACATAAGGATTGCAAATCTTCAATCTTGTATGCAACCACCTGAAGCTGCCTTTCACCATCAATCCTTCACTTGTCTGCTCAACGACTTCATCATCATTTTTCTTCCGCTCATCATCATCTTGGTCTCCATCATTGTCCCCCTTCATCTTATCAAATAAGTGTGTTAGACGTACATAACCCTAATCCTTTTATTCTAAGCCAAACCCTAATTCTCTTGTTTCATCCCCTGTTTCATCTGCCCAATCCCTGTTTTCTTCCCATGAACCCTAGCCTCCCATCCTTCTGTCATCTTATCATGAGTCAACCCATCCTTTTTGGGTAGTCTGGTTTTCCTCTCGAGGGGGCATCATCCACCAATTTCACTAGGGCAACGTCTATTTATCTAGCGCATCATGTCTTCTTTGAAACAACGCCCTACTAGACATTGTCTCAAAGAGGGGCAAAATGTAGACACCCAAAATTGACCCATTTCATTATTTATGCACTAAACTCATATTGCATTGCATACATCATTTCTATCTGACATACTCATAATTAATTAAATCATTTTCTTCTTAATTAATTAAATACATTTTATTTATTTAATTAATCTTCATTATTCTTATCCTTTCTTTCTATGGTTAAATAATTTTTAATTATTTAATCATTTCATTATTCCTCTATTAATTAAATAAATTGTCTTTATTTAATTAATTATCTTTATTCCTCTATTTTTCATCTATGACTAAATAATTTTAATTATTTAATCATTCCCACTTTCTCTCCATCAGTAAATAAATAAAATATAAAATATTTTATTTATTTCCCACTTGCAATTGAATTAAATAAATTTTATTTATTTAATTCATTTTTTCCCTCCACTCTCATCCCACTCCTCCACTTTCTCCTATAAATGTGCGAACGTGCTTTTTCACCCCTAAAAATAGGGAAAACTCAAATGTGTGGGAAAAAGTAAAAAACAATTCAAAAATCAATCCATAACTCATCCAACTCTCAAAATAGTCAAAAAGCATGCTATTTTGAGAAAAGAATCTTATCCTCTTCAAACCCCACTAAGCCTTTTTCAAAAATAACCTTTTTCTAGGGACACATGACGCTTACATGTTCATCCTATCCTCTTAATCATTCTCATCCATTGATCTTTCCTTTCATCCTCCATCGTTGATCATATTTCCTCTAAGTCTATAAATACTCTCATCTTCTCTCATTTTGATATCCACAATCATATTGTGTCAAAATTATCTTTGTTTGCATAGCATCTTAAGCATCCATGGCAGCCTCTTTGAGTGTAGTTGCATACTTCGAGGATCAATCCACAATAAAACCAAGAAATCAAATAAACTAGGTGATATCATTCCATTTTGTTTGCATTTTGTTTTGTTTAATTGCATTTAGTTTAGATTTCTTGAAGGTAGTGTAGGTTTGTTATTTTTAATTTTATTTGAACAATGGAATTTTCCTATGTACACATTCTGGCACACTCGGTGGGACTCACTTTGCTTAATAAATTATGGATAGGTCCCTTTTATATAGTAGAAATAATGGGAGATAGTGCGTACAGACTAAAAACCTTAATAGGAGAGGATGTTTCATTTCTTGTTAATGGACAATTCCTAAAACACTATTTCCAAGCCTGACCTAGAGGAGGTCTAAAAACTTATATATATGTATATTTGCTTGTATAGTGGTTTGCTTGTTTTTGTTTTCTTATTTGTTGAGTCCTTGTTTTTTTTTTTGTATTGAAAATTGAGTCCTTGTTTTAGTTGGGCATGATATGGATCATCTTTTCACCATAGAAAACAACAAAATTATTGAAATTTAGGAAATAATTCCACATCCTTACATAGGTTTTAATTTCTATAGGCCTGAGTGTACTAGTCTATTATGTGAAATCATATTCACCAATCTAAACAAGGGTTAATCAAGGAATCATCAAATGAGCACACCTAAAGTTCCTAGGATGGGTTGAAAATGTTAGTGTCTGCATTAAGTGCAAAATGTAAAGGTTTTCCTTTGCTACCACTATAATTCCCAACCTAGCAACAAGTTTCATTACTATGCAAACAATGAGCTGAAATGATATATCTTACACAAAATAAAAATTTAAAATCAAAAGGAAAAGATAACTTATTCTCTCAAGGTCATCTAAATAACTCTTTCAAGGCTATGGATGCCTAACTGGCAGTGGAGCTCTATTTAGGAGAATTATAGGTGATAACCTTACTAGGGCTATGGATGCCTGATTGCTAGCAAGGATATATCCAGGATTGGCTCAAAAGGTTAAATCAAACTATGTAGCTTAATGCTAATTACTATCTCTTTCAACCTCTCCAGTAGGAAGGAAATGAATCAATGCACACACTTGCATTCCTTCTCATAATCTAGTTTCATGGATGAATATGATCTCATCTGGTCTTCTCTTCATATCTAGATATAGTGGAAGTTGGAATTCTATGTTTAGATTTTCCTTTCTTTCTTAAATTGATTAGAATTTGGTGGTTTTCTTTGGTGGCAAGTTGTTGTGTGGTCTCACAACACACCCCATTTTTCTCTAGCAAAATAAGAACCCAACTTTTTGCTTTGGTTTGCTGGTGTGTTTCCCTTATGGGTAGTTTGGTAAAATGTCATGTCCTAGTCCTTTCAAAATTCAAATCTTGAAGTGTTCCTTGTAAAGGTTACTAATGGATAGAGAATGAAATTTTGATCAGCTTTGCCTTTTACATCATGTTGAAATTCTTTAAAATGAGTGAGCTATGTCTGGTCAAAGTTTCGGTCTACTGGATATTTTAGTTAAAGGGATATGGACATTATGAACTCAATGTCCTATTCATTTTAATATCCATATCCATGTCCTTCATTATATCCAGTCCTTATTTTAACCCTTGAGTGTATAAACCTAACATATGGACCTGAAATGATTATTAAATCAAATTAAATCAATGGTCATATCTATGGGCAGGATATTAGTCTTATTAAGTATTCAAATATCTATATCCCCCTTTTATCCATAAAATTTATGAAGGTAAGTTGCGAAGCTATTAGCCAGATAGATATTGGGACATGGACATTTTGCACTCATCGAATATCCATGTCTTTGTTCAAATATCCATATACCTATGATGCCTGTCAATTTTGTTTCCATGGAAATATTCTGAGGTTTGGACATTTTTTACCTGATATTTGTCACATGGATATTCAATTTCAAATATCCACCCACGAGATATACATAATCCCTTCTTTGTATTAAAACCCGATCCCATTACCTTCGAATCCATTAAGCATTGACTAGTCAAAGGGATATTTTTGACATAGATATTTCAACATGGACATTTTGCATTCAAAAAATATCCATGTCCCTACAAAATATCCATATCCACACCAAATGTCCATCTCCATACTCAGAACAAGGAGCTTGCACCACATGTCCTTATTGTTGACTTTTCAATAGGATATTATGCATAGGGACATTTTCAGCACGGATATTTTTTTATCCTAGTCTTAAGAATGAATTACGTCCTGATACTTATTCCCTCGATCAAGGATGTTTGACAATGACTTCTTCTGACATCATCCAGATATTTTCACATGGACATTTCTAATAGGATGTTAAAGGTCAAATATTCATATCTTGATCCCCTCTCGCATTTAATGCTATGTAAAAAAGTTGTTATTTTTTGAATTTGAAAGCGTTTGACACTTGTACTTTTCTCCCATGTATGCACTATAAAAGCCTACCTAACTGTGAGGAAAGTAATTAATAGGCCCTAATCGGTGGATTTTCTAAGGTTAAAAGGAAAATTTGTCCCTTTTGTTAGATATCAAGGTATTAAAGCTAAAATTGCAGAGAATTGAAAGTGATTGAAGGTGAATTGTAAGCAATTAGGGTAATTCCATAGTGATTGAGTAACGACGTTGTAGAGAAAGGAACAGTGAGGACAACTAACATAGTATTCACATCTATGTGTGCACATTAAGGTTATGATCTTAATCAATATGTATGAATATGACAAACCTTCCTTGTCATTTTTGTAGTTATAGTACAACTTTACACAGGTAAAGGTTAAATTTCAAAGATTAAGATAACTCCTTAGATGGGTTTCTATCTATATGTTGTGCAAGGCATTTTTTGATCTACATGAGAAGATTTAAGGACATAATTAACAATGTTAAACACCTAAACCATAGATTAAATTATGGATAATTGTGATTTACAAGTCAATATGCAAAACCGAAAGGATAGAAGGGATGTCGAGTTTAGGGCATACCTGTTTCCCGTCCCGGGAGCCATATTCTGCAAGTATGGATGCACCAGTGACACCCATTGTGGGAACACAAACATGGATGCTTTTAGGGTATGGATTTTAGCTAGAGAAGACAACCCAATTCTGAAGAGCATAGTATAGATGGGCATGTTTCATGCTACAAGTTTTCCTTATGTAGCTGAGGCATTGGAACTTGTGATAGAGTGTGCCAACAACTACAATGTAGTTACTAGTGTAGACACCCAAAAATGTCCACTTGTCACAACGTTATATCTTGTATCATGTTTTGCCCTAGGTACCTATTTTGTTGCCATCATAACCCATGTATTCACCTAATGTAACATTTCTACTAACAAATTAAATAAATATAACATTTATTTAATTTACCCCATCCATCACATTATTAAATAAATAAATTTTATTTATTTATTTACCCCTCTTTCCTCTTGAATTTAAATAAAATAAATCTTTTATTTTATTTAAATTTATCACTTTATCCTTTCCCCCATTTAAATAAATAAATAATTTTATTTAATTATTTTAATCCTCATATGCATCATAAATTAAATAATTTAATTATTTAATTATGATTTTGTCCACCTTCCATTTCTATCTTAACTAATCTCTATAATCACTCTTTCACCTTCCAATTTCCTCTCAACTCATTTCTTACACCTTTCCAATTCCAACTCCCAAATCACTCACCTACCTTCCACCTTTCTCTCCCAAGTTGCATGACAACTTTCCAATTCAATTGTCACTAACCAAATTGGAAGGTTTATCCTTCCATTTTCTCATCTTCTCTATAAATTTGCCCATTTCCAAGCTATTTGGCATGGATGAATCTTCTAAGTGTCATCATTAACAACAATCTCCCACTCGGAGACTGATCAAATTCCACACCATATCATCTCCCACTTGGAGACTGATCATAACATCGCTGACCCTCTAGCTCCCACTAGAAATAAGCACCCTAGACTCTGCTATTCTAATTTTATTGTTTTTTAGTCTTAAAGACCAAATGAAGCTAAAGAGGAGCTCAACTTCTCCCTTGTTACTACCTTTGTAAACATATTCACTAGATTTTCATCTTTATGGTTCTTTTCCAACTGTAACTGTCCATCATCCAACACCAACCAGATGAAGTGATACCTTAGCTATATGTGTTTGGTCTTTGAATGCAAGGTAGAATTCTTTGCAAGATGTATGGCACTTTGACTCTCTGTAAACAAATAATTGTTAGCCTGTTGTTTGCCCAATTGGTGCAGGAGCACCCACACATGATCAGGATATAGGTCCGCATGATGACATACATGATCAGGATGTAGGATAGTTATCATCATGCTGACGGGATAATCTATTTTTAGTATGTTTGACTTATCATGTAATAAGGTCCACTGTGACCGATGCTATGTAATAGTTCAGCATAGGAGTATGTGTAGGCAGTTAGAGGTAGTTAGGGATCGGGATAAGAGAGTCTGAGCTGTCCTCTCTCCCAGCCGCTTGGAAGCTCCCAGCCGCTGGGAAGTGATGTTAGTAGTACTCGAAGGATTTGTTATATATACCTTCGATCTGTAGGGTTTAGATATAGTTGTGATATAGTTTTTGATTTGATGTACTGGTGTTGAGTTGAGATTCAGGAAGAGCAGTTCAGACATTGTGAAG
This sequence comes from Cunninghamia lanceolata, assembly GCA_027924645.1. Lineage (NCBI taxonomy): Eukaryota > Viridiplantae > Streptophyta > Pinopsida > Cupressales > Cupressaceae > Cunninghamia > Cunninghamia lanceolata. The sequence goes on along the minus strand of BSBN01000071.1, from coordinate 3,071,437 downwards.
CTGTATTCAGGACATTGAATTGCAATTGAATAAGATCTCGTCTTTTGCATCATCTGTTTGCATCTGTGTTGATTTCATTTCCGTTTTGGCAAGCTAATGACCACTTTCAACCCTTCCACCGGTTGATCCTGCAAATCGGTGGAATGGTCCTGTATCATAGCCTAGATTGCATTTGTGTTTTCTGTTTATGCATTGTATTGTTCAGGAGATCAGTTAGGAGCATGCTGTAAGTCAGCCTAGCATCCTCATGTGCTAGGTCTAGAAGATAGACTGTTAGATTTTGGTTTGGAGGTGATCCGGCCCGGTCGTCACATGATCTTTGTGAAATTATGCGGTCGTGAGTGTTTTCATGCAGTGGAAGGATACACCGGAGTCTGCATGTGCGTTTCCAGTCGGAACGAGCCGCAACATCATCTACGAATCCATCGTCATCAGGATCGGGTCATGAAGTTGTTGAAGTTTGCATGTTGCAAGTGCATCATGATGTTTTGAGTTGGATATATACTCAGTGTATATATCGCAGTCAGGATCATCTCTCAGGGAAGTTCATCATCCGCATATCGCTAACGGATGCGGGTGTGAAAGTTAAGTTTTTTTGGCTAAGTGTTGAAGAGTTCATCAGGATGATGTGTGACGTCAGCGTCATCAGGATATGACGTCATCGTCATCAGGATATTAAGAAATCCCTCAATGCGAGTTTATCCTGTTGTCACTAAGTGGTAAGGTATCGGCGTAGGCAGGAAGTTGTAGTAGCATCATCAGGAGGTTTCGAAGAACCGGATGTTTAATATCATGATGCTGTTGCTTGTATCGTCGGGCAGTGGAGCATCGAAGGCAAGTTGTTGAAGTAGAACGTCATCAGGATATTTGGACAACCGGATATTTGGATATCCTGCTGACGAAGGTGATATCGAATATCATGACGATGCCGCTTGTATTTGGCACCCAATGAACAGTGCAACCGGAGGATGTTTGCGCCCGTTGATTATCATGATGATGATGATAGGCGACAAACGGAGGAGGTAAATAGTAGTCGACAGGAGGATATTTGCGATCATCCGAAATATGATGATGCTGTTGAAATGTGATGATGCTGTTGGTGTCTCCAGGAAATATGATGATGATGTTCAGCCGATAGAGAATTTTATCATGCTGTTTGTATTGTTGGCTACTCCTTCCTGTTAGTTAGCCTCCGTTGCGTCCCACTCTGCATCACCAATTCTTCCATGAAATATTATAGCCATATCATTTTCTTGCTTGCCTCTATTGTAGCTACATACTCTGCCTCCGTGGTGGATAAAGCAACCACCTTTTGCAACCTGGAGATCCAACTCACCATTGTCCCACCTACAATAAAGACATAACCTATAGTACTCTGGCTGGTATCAATATCCCCTACCACATCTAAGTCTAAGTAACCTGCTAAATCAATATTAGAGCCCCCAAAACATAAGTGTTTTTTAGATGTACCTCTCAAATATCTGAGAATCCATTTTACCACATTCCAATGCTCCAATCCATAATGACTCATATACCTGCTTACGACTACTACAATATGTGCAATATCTGGTCTCGTGCATACCATGGCGTACATTAGACTTCCTACAGCTGAAGCATATGGTACCTTGAAAATTTTTTCTTCCTCCTCTTGTGTCATAGGACACATCTCCTTAGTAAGTTTCAAATGACTAGGCAAAGCTGTGCTAACAGCTTTTGCATTCTCCATATGGAATCTCTGCAACACCTTTTCAACATAATCAACCTGAGATAGAGTCAATTTTTTGTTCTTCCTATCTCTACAAATTTTCATACAAGGATTTGTTTTGTTGCCCCCAAATCCTTCATAGCAAATGATTGTGCTAACTGTTGTTTTAACTCTCATATGTGATCCATGTTAGACCCTACTATAAGCCTGTCATCAACATATAAACATAAAATAATGTAGCTGTCATTATCCAACCTCTTAAAATAAACACAATGGTCAGAATTACATCGGTTGTAACCTTGCTCAACCATAAAACTATCGAATTTCAAATACCATTGCTGAGGTGCTTGTTTCAATCTATATAAACTCTTCTTCAATTTGCACACCAATTTCTCCTTACCTTTAACTTCAAATCCTTGGGATTGTTCCATATATATCTCCTCTTCCAAATCACCATGGAGAAAAGCAATTTTCACATCTAGCTATTCCAAATGCAAATCTTCAGTAGCCACAATACTTAAAATAGTACCAATAGAAGTCATCTTAACAACCGGAGAAAAAATCTCATCAAAATCAATACCTTTTTTCTGTGCAAATCCTTTTACATCTAACCTGACATTAAATCTTTTCTTACCTCCATCTTCCTCTTTCAGCCTATAAACCCATTTGTTTGGTAAAGCCTTTTTACCTGCAGGTAACTTACATAATTCCCAAGTCTGATTTTTTAAAAAGGAGTCCATTTTTTCTTTCATTGCAAGCTCCCACTGAACCTTTGTATCCACTTGCATAGCTTCATCATACCCTTCTAGTTCACCAGCATCTGTTAACAAAATAGAATAGAAAGAGGGAGAAAACCTTTTAGGGGGTCTAATTGGCCTTGTTGACTGTCTAACATTCACTAGAGTTTGTGGTATTTTTGGTTGCTGGTGTGGTGCATGAGGAACCATTGGAGCATCATTACCTAGAGTATCATCCAGCACCACATGATCCTTTTCTTTCTTCTCATGTTTCTACAATTGATCTTTGTACAACACCTTCTCATTGAATACAACATCCCTACTTCTCAAAATTTTCTAATTTTCAAAATCCCAAAGCCTATAACCAAATTCATCAATGCCATATCCAATGAAGGTACACTTTTTTATTTTACATCCAACTTGGTTCTATTTTCAGAATCTACATGTGCAAATGCTTCACATCCAAAGGTTTTGAGAATGGAATAACTCACCTTCTTACTTGTCCATGCTTCCTCTAGAATACCACAGCCCAAAGTAACTGAAGGACCTCTATTAATTAAATATACAATGGTATTGACACCCTCTGTCCACATGTTTAAAGGCAACCCAACATGCAATCTCATAGTCTTTGCACAATCCATTATTGTCCTATTCATGCGTTCAACCACTCCATTCTCCTGTGGAGTCCTTGGAACCATTTTCTGCCTATGAATTCCATTAAAGGAACAATAATCCTTAAATTCTTTGCTACAATACTCACCACCATTATCAGATCTGAGACATTTTAATCTTTTACTCGTCTCATTCTTAACCAAGCTTCTCCACTTCTTAAATGTTTCAAATACATCAGATTTCTACCTAAGGAAATAAATCCAAACCTTCGTAGTTGTATCATCTATGAATGCAACATAATACTAACAGCCACTGAGAGAAAATACTTGAGTTGGTCCCCATACATCTGTATGCACAAGCTCCAACTTTTCATCTTTCTTTTGCTTCTCATCCTTAAGAAAATTGACTCTCTTTCGTTTGCCATACAACTTTCACAGAAATCCATATTAATACATTTTAGACCTGGTAAAACTTTCTTAGAATGAAGTACCTTCATACCTTTTTCACTCATATGCCTAAGTTTGTTATGCCATAGTGTTGTCTCATAACTTGCAACAACTATTTCAGTCTCTTCCTGGAAACCTGCAGCAACTGTTCCTGAACCTGTTTGTTTTTTCTCTACAATAGCTAAAGTAGAAGGAATAGTATGAATTGTACAAAGATATAAGGTGCCTACTTTCACACCTTTTTCTACTATTAAGGCACCTTTTGAAACCTTATAAATTTTATCAGTAAATGTAACAATGCAACCTTCATTAACTAGCTGCCCTATTGAAATTAAATTCCTACTTAGCCTTGGAACGTGCCTTACCTCTTATAGTAGCCAATGATTCCCATTCTGCAACTTAATCTTGATTCTTCCCTTTCCAACAACCTGAAAGGGTTCATTATCTCCCAAATAAACCAGCCCAAAATCCCCTTGGACATAATCAAGAAAATAACTTCTATGGAGTGTAGCATGAAATAAGGCCCCTGAATCTAAAATCCATGAATCATCAGCATTATCTAGGGAAAGAATCAAAGCATCATCTTTAGATTTATTACTTACCACATTTGCCTCCTTATTGCCTTCTTGTTTGTCTCCTTCTATATTCTTCTGAGACTAGCAATCTTTCTTTAAATGACCTAATTTCCCATAGTACCAGCAATCCTTCTGTCCTTTGGATTGGGACCTCTTGTCCTTTGATTTTTCTCATGACTTTCCATGACCTCCAGAACCTTTTCCTCTCTCCTTTGATCTACCCCTGCTTTCTGCATTGAAAACACTACTTGATGTGGACCCTCTTGATTTTTTCTTTCTCATTTCCTCGCTAAGGAAAACACCAACAACATCATCAAATTTCAAAGTATTTGAACCAGAGACAAAGTTACTTACAACCATTACCAAGCTATTCCATCTTTCTGGCAAAGAACATAATATCAAGAGAGCCCTCACCTCTTCATCAAAACTTACTTTTACAGAAGTTAACTAACTAATAATCATATTAAACTCATTTAAATGATCTATCGTAGATCCACCTTCAATCATTTTCAAATTAAACAAACACTTCATGAGAAATACCTTATTTGAGGCTACGGGTTTTTCATACAATTTAGCCAAAGCTTTCATCAGACCATTTGTTGTCTTCACTTCTGTTATATTGAATGTCACTAATGGTGTTAGGCACAACTGAATGGTTCCCAATGCCTTTCTGTCTCAAAGATTCTAATCCTCATCAGTCATTGTTGCTGGTTTCTTGGCTATTCCTTCCAACGGCCTCCATAAATCCTTTGGTAGAGATAATCCTCAATCTACATCTTCCATAACTAATAGTTCTGCCCATTGAATTTATCTACCTTCAATTTACCCTCATCTACCATTGCTCCCACTCAGACATGAGACTCCTACTCAACCGTGAGACCTTCCTACAGATGATAATCGAACACAACCCACTCTAATACCACTTGTTAGGGATTGTATGTAGAAGATATCAATTAAATGCAAATAAAGATTAAATAGAGGAATGAAAATACATAGAAATAATAACAGTAAGAGATAAGTTTTAACGTGGTTCACCCAAACTCGAGCTACATCCACCAACAGAGAGTCCAATATTATTATCCAGTAAATCAAACTGATTACAACAAGCAATCCTTGCATCTCAATACCACTGCAAAATGCTACAATACATCAATGGAAGCCCTAACCCTTAGCTGCTTTCATCAAGCCTTATGTCGGTTACAAAATAGGGTTTTTTAATGTCAGCCAATAGAAAAATAACACTCGACACCTTTATAAAATAATAAAATTCATTTGAGGTGCTGCCCTTAACACCGTCTTGGGGTGCTATCCCCAAACCCCCACAAGGGGCACTGCCCCTTGACCCCGTTAAATAATTTGGGGGGAAACTGGACTGATAAAAGTGGGGTAAATTTAACCTCCAAGTCTGATTAGGCTCCATATAACAACACTTTCAACATCTTTAGAATGCTCAGACTACACATCTTCATCTATATGTGCAACTCATGCATTACCTTTTGGTATTCTATTTGTCCTTCCTTGATGTTGCGGACACTCATATGCTCGATGCCCTTCTCCACATTAGAAACAAGTTCCTATGAAACCTCCTCTTCTAGGTCCTTGCCCAGGTCTGCCTCTTCCTCTTCCTCTTTTCTCACCGTTGTTTTGGTCACGAGGGTGGTAGGCATTATCTCCTCTTTGATTTCAACTGGTTCCAGCTTCTTCACTCTTCTTTAGATCTTCATTTCAGCCTCCATAGGACCTTCCACTAGTCCTTCCACCTTGACCTCTTCCCCTTTGCTTGCTTTCAAATTTTTTATTCAGCTTCTCTTTAACCTTCAGGGAAAACTGGTACGCATCTTCTATGGTGGTCATTCTGACCAGGCTCAGCTCCTCTTGAATACTTGGCCTCAACCCATTAATGTAATGGGCTACCTTCTCCTTGTTTGACTCTACATGACTGGTCCTAATAGTAATCTTTTAAAAATCTAATGTATACTCCTTAACATACTTGTTACCTTGCTTCAATCCTTGCAGCTTCTTCAGCAACTCCATCTCATAGTCCACATGAATGAACTGCTTCTTTATCTTCTCCACCATCTGATTCCATCTGGTAATCTTTCCTTTTCCTCTCCTATTTCTCTCTAATTGGACCTCCTTCCACCAAATACTGGGATGGCCCTTTAACTTTGTTTTTGCAAACTTGACCCAATATGGATCCTCCATGTCATTAATCCAATCAATAAGTTGTTTTGGACTCAAATATCTAGAATAGGTAGAAACTTAGATCCTGGGCCTCTTTCCGATCTTTGAAATGACCCTCAACAACCTAACTTCTGCATGATCTCTTGTAGCTTCTTGTTCTTCCTTAGATAGCTCTTCTTTAGCTTCATCCTTACTTTCTTCTCTTGTTCTCAACTCAAACCTTCTTCGCAGCTCCTCTTGCAATGCATTGATTTGCCTTTGCATGGCTCTAAAACCCTCTTCTGTCAAAGCATTTCTTCCAACACGGTTTCTTCGTGGAGGCATATTGATTTTTGTAGCAAACCCACAACCTCAGGTCCTAGTGCAAACTACCTCACGGTTGGTGATTTGTCTACACACTCAGAAACCCTTGCTCTGATACCACTTGATGAAGGGGTAAATCACAAATCATACAATAATAGAAATTGCACATAGAAAATAGAATATTCTTTTATGGATTTTGACAACTCATTACATCACAGAAGCTCAAATACAATCAGAAGATGAATCCTCCACAGGTTGCAACACATTACAACTACCTATCACCAGGCTTTGGAACCTTCTACCTTTTGTAACCCCAAATCAACTAGGGTTTCTATTTTCCTATCTTTTCTTGATTCTACACTTTCCCCCTTACCTCTTCTACTGCCAAGGGTTCCCAAAAAAGGTTATTAATAGCCTTTTTGGTGGCCTCTAGCTAAATTTTGAATTTTGCATCTCCCTCCAAAAGTAGGTCAACTTCTGGGAGCCATAACTTTTGATCCGGGTGTCCGATTGACAAACTGTTTGAAGCGCCAAAAAGCTTGTGGAGTGCTCTATGCACTAAGAACCTTCTTTGCTAGTTCCACCCATTTTTGGGCAGATAAGGGGTTGTTTAGTGCCTCAAGCCTGAATTTGAATAATTTTCAGGCATTTTTTGGGAAATGGAAACTTTAATATCTTTCAGCTCACAAATGATCTTTGCATGATTCCTTCATCAAAGGTCTTATTTTTCATTTATGAAGCTTATGTAAATGTTTTCTTCAATCTATACCCAAATGCAAACTTTCCAAAAATAACAGTTTGCTATTTTTAGCAGTTTGGAAAACTGAAGGTTCTACATCATTATTCAAGCGATTATGGAATCAAAAACACTAATTTTGAAAAGAAATGAAAACAACATCAATGATTTTGAATCAACATCTTTTTTGGGTGATGCAAGATTTCCCTTACACCACTCGATGCTTCTGCATCATACATTATCCATTTACCATTACATTTCCATTTCATCCATACATAATATATGTTTATTAATCTAAGCATATAATCCACATCATAATCCAAGTACATAACATAAATCAACAACATAAACACATCTATCCATGAACATCATCATAAATTATCCTTACAACAAATGCATCCTGCCGGTCATGATGTTAGTCATAAACAAGCATAGAATAAAAGTACACATTAACATTTATTCATCTTGAAAGATACGATGAATTCAGAGAATTCATGATCCCAAGTCTCCGGTGATTAGGTCTTAATCTTCTAATGTTACTCAGAGGTTGATGTGTGTTGCTATTTCCATTTTGGGGCCTTACATGAAGTTCATCATCATGACATTATTTCTGCAAAGATTCTTCACAGAGAGGTCATTTTATACAGTTGCTTGATCAAATGATGCAGGGATATTCAAATCTTTGCATGATATTTACCAATTATACATGCTTTAGCTTCAAATATGCTAAATATTTGCAATTATCTACGAGATGTCTGCATATTTTCAATATTTGCTTAAGATTATCAGTTATTTGCAATTGTGATAGTGAAATGCTCTGAAATTTAAAAGAAATTGAAAGAAATGCTTCAAATTAATGTTGAACCTTTAGCTTTTGAACCACATGCACATCGAATACAGTCATGAAGAGAAGAAAACCAAACCATATGTTCACCAGGACATTCCACAGCTAGATACAGTTGATGCTAACTTTAAAGGAATTTGTATGAAAGCAACATATGCAAGTAGACATGCACTCCAATGGACGCAGCAAATCACAGCATATATCCAGAATTCACACACTGATTACTCAAGATTTACTATGAATTGTAATCAAACAAGTCTTCTCATTCATTAAGTATGCAAAGATATAGATGTATACAAAAAGCTTTGAAATAAGCCCTGAATACTTCAGCAAACAAATTTCAATTATGTTTCGAATAATAGAAAAGAGGCATTCCAGCACCTTTTATAGAATAAGGTGAGGAATCCATTACAAAAAGATCAATGATCTTGATTTGTCTATGAATATCTATAGTCAAGATTTCCCTTTGACTATGTCAACCTTAGAAAATGGTACAAGTTGCCAGTTGGCAACTATCTAAAAATACTTATTTTCACCAAGTATCCGATGCTGATATTTACTTTATGTTGCATCATCATCTACCTTATCTGATTCATGTGCATCATCATCATGTGTATCACTCCCCGAACTTTCATCATCCTGATGATGATGACTTCGCATATGAGGCTGCATGCTGCTACGGATCTGCTCATATAATTGCACAATTCTATCTATTTCTCCGCCATTTTGAGTCTTTGTTTTGATGATGGTGTGCTTGTGTGCCTCATATTTGTGTCTACTATTGTCCAGTTTGTCTTTCCTATTTTGCAGCATCTCATTGTAATTTTCCATCTTGACTTTGATTCTCATTATTTTATCTATGACTTCTTCTGTCAAGTGGACAAGGGGATCATCAGCTACTGATTGGAAGTTGCCATGTAAAGCTTTGATGGCAAACTCTTCATCTTGATTTTCTACTTTTCCTTCCACTTTTCCTTCCAGTGTTTCCAACATTTCCGCCTCAAAAGACATTAAATCATGCAACTTCATGCTGATATCTCTCAGTTTATTATTGCATCTTCTAAGCACTCCACATTCAAATTGAATGTCCTTATACCATACATCAACCAACAAGGCAGTATTATTGTTCAATACTTGCATGTTGATAAGCAACTGAGGATTTATCCTCCTTATTTCTCCTAGGATGTCTAATATCTTTTCCAATCTGTAAGACCTTTTGCCTGTCTGCATCTGCAATTTATCTACCCTTGACCTAGAGTCACTGAGAGTATTCCACCTCTTCAAAGAGGCCTTTACCATTTCTTCTACATTATCCAATGTGGATAACATCCATCTCCTTAGTACAGATGCCTCATGTTTCATGAGATCTAATTTATTCACCTCCTCTTGAGAAATAGCAGTCAATGGGACTGCATGTTTAGCTGAAGTATCTTCAATATTAGTCAGCCTTATGTAGGCATGCAACTTAGCAATGTGCTATTTGTGTTGCTTATTTTTCTCCTTCTCTCTTTTCACCTTCTAAATTAAAGAATCAATAATATCTTTGCCCTCTTGACCCTCTTGGTCTTCGTTGGCAAATCTTGAGTCCACTGTGCTGATCTGAAACTCATCTAAGGTAATTTTACCTTTTTCTTTCTCTACAGTAGGTACTGCAATCTGTGCAGTCCTTCTCCTAGTTGTTGGATCTCTTTTGATGGCCAAAGTCATTCTGGTCTTCCTCTTAGGTTTTATTATTTTCTCAAAAAATAAGGTAGATACATCAAATTCTTGAATTTCAAACTCTACCTCTATATTTACCTCTTTCTCCAACCACGAAGGTACCTAATCATGTTTTTTCGCATCATCATGATGTTCACCTTTATCTCCTGTTTCTGTTAGTAGATGTGATGGAGAAGGTGATTTCCTTAGTTCTTCTTCATAATGCTTGCTTTGATGTTGATCTAGTGGCACATCCTCCTGTTGAGGAACTTCTTTCTCTGGAGGAGCATTTTCCTGAGGTGGAAGATCCTGTGATGTATCTATATGCTAATCATGATGATCATGATCTTTTTCTGTTATCACCTCATCCACTTTCAACTTTTCTTCTTCTTGTTGCATATCCACCACACTGGATATTGCGGAATCCTCCTTAGGTGCTGGCGTTTGTTCTGAAGCCATTATCTCTTCTGCACCTGTGCTACTTTCTTCCTAAACTTTGGCAGCAGGATCCTTATATACATCCTTTTCATCAGCCTTCCTTTCCTGAACCTCTACTATAGCAGGTTCTGCTGATGCATCTTGTGCACTTGGTTGGCTTATTTTTGAAGCATGGCCTTCTGGTTCTGCCATCTTCACTTCTTCTGCAGGTTGCCCTTTGTCAGGCGATCCTGTTGGATGTTCAGGATTCACATCCTATTTCTCTGTTATGTCTATCACCGCAGGATTTGTCACCTCTGCAATCAGTGTATCTAGCCCAATTTCTTGGGCTATCTACTCTGGGCTCTTTTCTTTCTTAGTTTCCACTTGCTTTAACTCCTCTAATACATTTTGAACTGGTGAAGTCTTGTGAGGGGTCATGTGTGTACCTGCAGCAAGGGTTTCCATCTTTTGTGAAGCCACTTCCTGCACAACTTCATCATCAGACAAATTTATTGTCTCCTCCAGTGAGATATGACCTTCTGCATGTGTCTGGGGGGTTTCTTTCATCTGCTCTTCTGCGAGCTCGGTCTTAAACTTGACAATGGTAGGAAGTGGAACATTGTGCTGAAGTTCCCTATGCACTTCACTACCTACCCCTTGTAACAATGTAGGGGGTTGTCTTATTTCACCTCTCATGGAGGTTCTTTGTTTCTTAGGTGGGGTAGACACCACCACCTGTGGAGACCTCCTCTTCCTTTTGAATAATAAAGGAGCCTCTTCTTCCTCAGGCTCTTCCTCCATGAGGATATCCTCTTCATCTAGTTTTCTTGAGGATTGACCCTCTTCATGGGTCTCAGTAGTTCCAGCCTTTGCTGTCTTTCCTTTCTTGGACTTTAATTTTCTTATCCGTTGAGGTGATGCAGATCCTGATCTTGATCCTGATCCTGATGTTGCTGCCTCCTCAGCTATGAACACTGCTCTATCAATAATAACCCCTTTTAGTTCATTATCTACTTTCTTGCCCCTTGGGGGTCTTTTGCTCTGTTGTTGTTGTGAAGGGAGCCTATCTCCCTTAGACTTTCCTTTCTCATTTATGAAGTCATCATATTCCCCATCAAGAATATCCTGCCCCTTCTTTTTATTGTCCATAGTAATGGCAACACCTTTCTTCTTCAAAGCCTCTATCTGTTCATCAACCCAGGCTTGGGTTAGCTATATGGTCCTGGCAATGAAGGGGTCCAAGGATATGTCTTCTTGTATGGTGAGGTCAGGTGCAGAGATGGTATCATTATATATTTTCTTCTCCTCATACTCATCTGCAATTATCCTGCCATCATCCTTCTTCAATTGGTGAGGGATGGGGATGCAATCAAAGGTTCTGATTTGATTTAGTGTTAGCCTTTGATATTTTCTTCCTCTTGCTTCTGTTTCATTTTCACAGTCAGCCCAGAAGTCTTCTAGGTGCCTCTGATGAATAGGCTTTCCTATTATTTTCTACATCCTGCCATAAGGATCATATGGTCTTATTAGTGGAAAAGTCTACAACTTCATTTTATTAAGGTGACCATCACCTTCTTTATGTTCTCTAAATCAGGACACGTGTACCAACCAATGGTGACTAGAAACAAAATTGGTGGCAACTTCTTTACATCCTTGTATGTTTTTAACATTGTGGAGCTCTACCTTATGAACTCCATAAGTATCACTGCATCAGTGGGATACCTTGGCAGCATGAGGGGAGGTCCTTCAAAACCCTAAATCCTCATGTAGGAAAATGTGGCAAATTGTATATACCAGGCTCCATGCCTGTAGATTATCTCTTGAGCTTCCATGCTCAATCTTTTTGTTCTATCCTCCTCCATGGTTCTGACTAGATGCATAGAGAATGCATCATTTACCAGTTTGTAATCTTGGAGGTAATTGGCTCTTTATAGCTGGGGATGATGATCCCAAATGTGCACAGCATTGACTATGCCTGTAAGCTTTCCATCTGTAACTAATGCATCAAATGTGCCTTTATAAGCATAGGAGTAAACAATGTATGATGTCATATAGAAAGCACAATTTGAACCTCCTACGTTCATCAGCTGCTCATGCAGAGCATCACTTATTAGTTGGCCCCACAATGGCTTGATGTCTAAGTATATGCACATCATGATCACACCATACATCCAGTCCTTAAAACTACCAGCATCAGGCTAGCCTGTGACTCTACTCAATAGTGCAATCATGTACTGGTACTCTTCACTAAAATCATATTTGAATAAGTGCAAAGGAAGTTTGGCAGCTGCAGGATATGTGCTGTTCTTAGCCCTCCATTGGTACATGTTTTTCCTGGCTTGTTTCTTGTTATTTTCATATTCTCTCTCTGATTTCTTCAGGTTGACACTGTTAACCTTCCTACCCAATGGCAGTCCAAATGTCTTAGAAAGACCCCTAATGGATAGGTCTGCATATATCCTCCCATGCTTCATCACCTGCCAAGTCTCTGGGTTGTAGTTCCGAGCACACTCGATAACCAGCTTCGGGGATTCCATAGAGTACGGGAAACCGGCGGCATTCCACATTCCAGACATGAATACGGCATCTAGCATAGGACTTCTATTCTCCTCATCATTTAGCTTAGCTGACCAGGCTTCCAAATTGGTATTCCCCTGATGGGTATCTGTAATTGCACCATATTTGAACAGGACTCCCCTCTGAGATGAAAACATAGGCTTACTGAATTCAGCCTCACACTTAGCCAACCTCTTATCAGCGATGGATGCCTGCAATTAACAAAATTTTGTCTTACAATGGGTTCTCACATGCATGCATATAGCAATTAACTCTACTAATCATCATGCCTACTGTATCCATTCAACATTAACTAATCATGTGGATGCATAAACCAGAACTTCAGATTAACAACCCATACCTGATTATCACAGAAACAACATGATGAGGGTTTCATTTACTTACCTGGATATGGAAATCTCCTTTTATACCAGTGGACTTCTAAAAAAATGCTCTTAATTCTGCTGATGATCACGCACTTCCTCCTGTCTGTGAGCTCGATTCGTACAACTATTGCATGTATGAGGATATGGAAGCTGGTGCTCTGTAAAAACAATTTTATCGCAAGGTAAGAGCTGAAATGATGGTGAACTCACCCTTTTAACCATGCACTTAGGGTAAATTTAGGGAAAACCCTGACAGATTGGATTTTGGTTCATTAATTTTCTACACGGAAAGTCAGGATTTCGCCAGTTGTTTCATCGGGTCTTGTGTTCGGTAAGAACTACCTACCATGTATGCGTGCATTAAATGTTAATGGCGGCAACGGGAGCGGGGCGATATCTAAACGGTAGGATGATATTTGAAAATATCGGGTGATGTTTCAAAGATGATGATCATCAGACAAATTTATATGTCTCTCTTTTAGAATATCAGGATGTATTCACTCAGTGTATCGGCAAGGCATCATGACATCATCGTCATGTTATGGGAACATGATCATGTTTATGAAATATCCTGCCGAGAGGTAAATGTGATGATGATGTCATCATCATATCATTTCTTCGTTTATCAGACTTGAATGACATCATCAGGATATTGACTTAGGGGGATATTTTGTGGTAGGAGGATATTAGGAAATATCAGGTTACATTGAAAAAATATGATCCTCGCGAAATGCATAAGGCCGCCGACGGGTAAAGGCTACTATCACCTAAAATTGATGTCCGGATATTCAGACCGCATGATTTATCGGGTGATAAATTAGATCAGGGTTATCTTTTGAAATATGACTGATGTTATGAAATATGATCCTCCCCTTGGAAATATCAGGTTTGACTCAAACTTTGACCATTCATAACTTTTACATCCTAATGAATATCAGGGTGATGTAAAAGGCAAACCTGCATGAAATTTGATACTCTATTCAAAAATGAGGTTTTTGGAATGAAATACGAACTTTGACAAACTGACCTCATGATGATGACCTACCCAACCTTTCTTGCATAATGATCTGCATGACTTACTTTTACCAGACCGCCAGAAAGCACAGAACAAGCCAAACAAAAAGTTGGGTCCCTGTTTTGCCAAGTCAAAATGGGGCATGTTGTGTAACCACACAACAACTTGCCACCAAAGAAAACAAACAAATTCCAATGATTCAAGTGATGTGATCACATTCATCCATAGTATTCTAATTCTTTCTAAGCATAAGCATCATGATCTTCTGAATGATAAAATTTCCTCATAATAACAATGCTAACAAAGGATCAGGTGTGTGCAAATGATTAATTATCCTCATCTTGCAAGCAAGTTGAAAACATAAGTAACTGGTGTTAAACTACATAGTTGGAGATCATCCCTCATAGCCAACCTAGATAGAGCCTTGCTGCCAGTAGGCATCTATAGCCCCGGCAAGGTTATCTATACAATCTCCCTAAGTAGAGCCCCACTGCCAGCAGGTGTCTATAGCCCCGGTAGAGTTACTTAGATGGCCTAATTTTATTTCTTTTCTGATTTTCTCTAAAATTTGTATCTAATATCATCATGTTAGCTCTCATTTGTACAAGGTATAGTCACTTGCAGCTTTAGGTTGGAGATTGTATTGGTAGCAAGGGAGTCCGTTTAGATTTTTTACTTAACACCTATACTTGTGTGTTCAACAAACCCAAGGCTGTTAGGTGTTTCATTGTGATTGATTCACTTTGATCAAGAAAAGGCACCCTGATGAAAGGATATCACAGACCTGATCATGAATACTTCTCAGGCTGAATTACAACCTATGTCTAAATCTGATCTCATCACTTGAATCTTAACAATTTAGTTATTTTCTGTGGTGATGAGGTGCATCATCTTGACTAACCAAAAATAGAAGCTCAACCAAAATAAAACAAAACAAGACAAACAAACAAACAACCACAACTATACAAATGTACAATATGATACATGACTGTCATGAAGTCACTTAGGCCTGGAAATAATGTTTGAGGAATTCTCCATTGACTGGTAATGGGACATCCTCACCTGTCAGGTTCTTAAGCCTATAAGTGCTGTCTCCTAAAATCTCAGAAATTTGGAAGGGACCGATCCATAATTTGTCAAATTTGCCATGGTCACCTTTCCTCTCATGGGCTTTATCCCACATCAAGACTAAATTAGATATCCTAAAGGCTTTAACTCTAGCTCTCTTGTCAAACCAGCATTTGACAACAGCCTGATGTTTTGCAAACTAGTCAATTGCTTGACTCCTTTTCTCTTCTAGGTGCATCAGCTGAAGCAACCTGACTTCTTGTCTATTATCAATGCCTAGGTATTCTTGGGCAAACTGCAGAGTAGGAATTTTCAAGTTTACAGGGAGGATAGGATCTACCCCATATACTAGTTGGAAAGGTGAGTTTCCTAATGCAGTTTTCATTCTAGTTCTGTCTACTCATAAGGCATATTTCAGAAATGAGTTCCATTCCCTAGGGTTCTTCTCTATTAATTTTCTTATGATATTCAACAAATTTTTGTTGGTGGATTCTGATAATCCATTCCCTTGGGGATAGTAGTTGGATGAAAACTTAAGTATGATCCCATGATCAAAAGCCCAACTTGACAATTTAGTTGAAGTGAAGGCAGAACCATTATCACTTACCAAAGCATAAGGAGTTCCATACATGGTAACAATGTTGCTCTCCAGAAATTTAATGACATCATCTGCAGTATAAGTTTTGCTGCTAACAGCCTCAGTCCATCTGGTATAATAGTCAGTAATTGTTAAGACATACCTATGGCCTAAGGAGGATGGAGGATTGATTGGTCCTATGAAGTCCATGCCCTATTGTGCAAATGGGCGCTCTTCCATCACTGGCTGCAAGGGTTGAGCAGCATATTTCTCTCTATTGGCAACAACCTAACATACATGACAACATTTAACATGATCAGCTGTATCTTTAAAAACTGTGTGCCAATAATATCCTGCTCTGAGGATTGCATGTGTTGTGGCCAAGGCTGATCCGTGTGCAGTTCCGAACTTCTCATGTAACTCTGACAGAACCTTATTTGCTTCTGGTTTTTCTAAACAACTTAGGTATATTCCTTCATAATTCTTCTTGAATAGGGTTCCTCCCTTCATCATATATCTTTGTGACCTTATCTTCAAGGCTCTTCTCTATGAAGCTTGCAATCTCAGAGGACATCTTCCAGTAATCAGGATGTGCCTGATATCTGAATACCACTCTTTATTGTTCTTATCATTGATAACGTACTACCGACTTGTGATGTTTGGGTCAATTTCAAATATCATCTGGCTCAAAGCTTGTCCTCTTACTAGCTTCATTGGTGTGATTTCCATGTCATACTCTTGTAATACCGTAATGCACTTGGCTCTTTTCTCACCAGGCTCACTCTGCATGAGCAGCATCTTCACAGCTACATCAGGCACTACTGCAATCACCTTGCTTCTCAGTATATAATGCCTAAATTTCTTTACTGCCCTGACTAATGCAAGTGCTTGTCTTTCAACATCCACATATCTTAGTTCAGCATCCTTAAAAGGGCAGCTCATGAAGGCTATTGGTTTCTCTTCTTTTTCCTCATTCCTTTGACTTAAGACTGCTGCAGATGTATGTTCTAAGGCAAATGAATAGATGTAGAAGTCCTTTGTGTAATCTAGACTAATGAGGACATGAGCATCTGATATGGCTTTCTTTATGTCCTCAAAAATAGCTTTAGCTTCTGCTGTCCACTCAATCTTGGCATCTTTTTTCAGCATAGCATTTAGTGGTCTGACTATTTCTGTAAAACCAGTGATGAATTTTCTTACAAAGTTAATCTTACCAAAGTAAGACTTAAATTCTTTCTTGCTCCCTGGAAGTTGTAACTTCATGATAGACTCCACTCTGTCAGGATCAATGATAATTCCATCTTCTGTGATTAGGTGGCCTAGTAACTTTCCTGTTGTCACCACAAATATGCATTTCTTGGGGTTCAGTGATATTCTGTACTCTTCACATTTCTTCAGCACATTTCTGAGGTCTATTACATGGTTTCCCCTTTCTTTGGAGAATACTGTCAAGTCATCCATGTAGATGACTATACACTTTCCTATTAAGCCTCTGAAGGCTATGTTCATTGCTCGCTAGAATGTTGCTCCAGCATTTATAAGTTCGAATGGCATACGTCTATATGCAAATATCCCCCACTTGGTGGTTAAGGCAGTCTTCATCCTGTCAACTTTATCAACCATCACTTGGTTGTATCCTAAAAAGACATCCAGGAAGGACATCATTTTGGCTCCATTCACAATCTGCAGAACTTCATCTAATGAGGGTAAAGGATAATTATCCTTTTCTGATGCTCTGTTCAGATTCCTGAAATCTACACATAGCTTGATGTCTCCATTCTTCTTCCTAACTGGCACTAGATTTGCCACCCAAGTGGAGTACCTCACATGAAAGATTATCCTGGCATTTAACAGCTTCTTGACTTCTTCAAATATTATTGGTTCAAACAAAGCATTGATTGGCCTTTGCTTTTGTCTGAAAGGTTTCGCATCTAGCTTGAGAGGTATAGTATGAGTTATGACAGATGTGTCATATGTCTTCAACTCATCATAAGTCCAGGCAATCTCATGGATGTAATCCTTAAGGGCCTGAGTTATTTCTTCTAACTCTTCTGGTGTGCAAACCTTACCTATCAAGACATTTTTTTTGTTATCATCCTGTCCAATATTCACTTGTGAATACTAACCTCCATCAGCCTTGGGAAGATCCTTCTGTTTTAGCATATTATCCAAATCAAAGGCTCTTTCTAATTCAAACATACCTTTGGGAATCCTGTTGCTAGGCAACTCTAATATTTCATCTTCTTCCCAAACATGATCTTCCATACTATTCTCATCTATGATCTGAGCATCAAATACATCCCTGTTGGAGATGAAATCAAGAATGTGTTGATCATCATCAAAGACCTGAAGATTGGTAACATTATTAGGTACTGATGGTACAGATACCAGCTCTACTAAAAATCTCTTCAAACCTTATATAGATAGTGGCTCCAGTGTACTGGCAGCCTGGGCAAGTGCATTTGCCCTGTGGTTCTGTTCTCTAGGAACATGGGTGATGTTAAATGCATCAAAGTCTTCAATCAAATCCCACACTCTGTGTCTATAATTTGACAATTTTTTATAGTTGCAAGAGTAGATTCCTCTTACTTGTCTGACAACTAATTCTGAGTCTCCAAAGACATGCAGAATCTTCACTTTTTTCTTGAGAGCAAACAGTGTCCCATGAATCAGAGCTTCATACTCTGTCACATTATTAGTACAGGGGAACTGCAATCTGTATGCAGCTAAGTAGGATTTTCCTGATGGATCAATAAGATCAATCCCTACTCCAGCTCCTTGCTTGGATTTGGATCCATCAAATCTAAGGATCCAAGATTTATCTTCAGCATGAGGTTTAGCTGAACCTTCTCTTTTCTTTGCAGCTCTGGCATCTGCTCCACCTGATATCCATTTTAACTTAGGGATGTCAACCTTTTCAGACTTCATCTTTTCTCCCTTCTGAGAAGCTGATTTTTCTTCTTTTTTTCCATCATCAAGAGGATGATCTTTTGGATCAGGCTCTATATGTTTCTTCAAAATGTGCAGACACAGTGAACAGGCGGTCTCCGAATGACTCATGCAGCCTACACCAACCTTCAGTTAGTGCATCTTGTGGATGTTTCTTTTGTCTTATCATCTTCTTAATTTCTCCTGATAAGAACTCTTCAAATCTAGTCAGGTTATTGCCTCTGTCTTCATCAGATAGCTCATAGTCTGACTCCATCAGACAATCACTCCCTGGGGTGATCTTTTCTTTTGCATTAACATTTATCTGATTGTACACCAAAATCTCCTCTATTCTCTGTACATGACCTTCATCATGATCTATCACTCTTTCTGTGGTTCCTGCAGAAGACAAAAATGAATCAATATCATCATCATCACCATATGTATAATTTACCTCAGAATATGATGATGATGCCTCACTGCATGTCTGCTCCAGCATCATCATGTCTAAGCATGTTTCGTAAGTCTTTTCTGAATGTGCTTCGTCATGTAATCTGCACCATCCATCAATTAAAATATCATTAGCAGGTATATTTAACAATTGACAACGCTTTACCTATTTGGATAGATGCATCTCAAAGTCTCTAAAGCAATCTATTTCATTTTTGTTCTCAAAATCAGTATCGGGTTCTACAACTGGCACACCCTCATGATGATGATGAAAGTCAAGCATCAGGATCTCTTCTATCCTGATAGTCTGTGGTCTAATGGCATAAACTCCCGGTTCAACATTTACATACATGATCTCATTCATTTTGTTATATTCAGTTATCATGTGCTTCATTATGGGCTCAGCATCTATTCTTATCTGGTTTGGTATGCCTTTCCAAGGTAACCACATGTGACTGAAGTCAGTGGACATATATCAATTCAAAGTTTTTGACTAGTCCCTGCTAAGTAGCATCCCATATGTATCAGGTATGTCAACTACCTGGATATCAATGTAATATTGGATCCTGGGATCAGATGCTAGCTGCATGTGTATATGAGTCAGTTCTCCTACTACACTCACCTCTGTCTTATCTAACTATGTCACCTTCTTTAGGGATTTAGCAGGATGCAGTCCTAAGGCATTGCATATGGACAAGGGCATCACATTTGTAGATGCACCAGAATCTACTAAACAGTTGTGTAAATTCTTTCCAAACATCCTTATGGTAAGGAGGAAAGGTGGTGACTCACTCTTATCTCTGTATAATGTCATATGTGAGGTTTCTGCAGCTTGGACAATAGCTGGCACCTTAGGCTTGATATTATTATCTCTAGCAGCATGATCTTTATTGCTAAGATGACCTGGAGAATGAATGTCCTCTTTAGGAGCAGGATCATCCAGTGACTTCATAAAAGCTTTTTTGATTGCAGGAGTTTTTAACAATTCTGACAAAGATAGGCTGATCTTTATCTTTTTCATTTCATCTGCCAAGTATGTGACAAGTTTATCAGACTCCTGAGGTAAGGCAACAGCTTTTGATGCTATATTCTGTGGTGACAGATATTGAGCATTTACCTTGGGAAATCCAGGATTATTGCTAGCTTTGGGGTCAGGAGGTGTGTTGAAATTGTTTGGAGGTAGAGATGAGGTCAATGGACTAGTAGGTCTGTTGGAGCTACTTCTCAAGTTATAGTTATGCTTGCTAGGATACTGCTGTTGGTATGCATGCACCTCCTCATGTTCAGTAGAAGGCTCATTCTCATCTTCAAAAGGGAATACATAGTTTGATTCAAAGGCTAAAGCAAATTCTTCACATGCATAAGAATAATTTTGATGATCAGTATAACTTTCTAGTACTAGGGCTAAATCATATCCACAAGGAACTATTTCATTACCTTCCACCTGAGGTGGATTTCTAGAAGTATTAGATACTTCTGTTTGAAAAATACTGGCAGCAATTCTAAATTGTGGACAATCTAACTCTACATGAGCATTTGTGTTGTGTATCCTGCACCAGCTAGTGAGGGCTGCCTCAGCAAGATTGACTCTAGTAGTTTGTTTGGCTTCACCAGGTGGCTGATTATCTAAGGGTGATGGTAATGAACCATTATTTGTCTTGGAGTTCCATACTCTAGGTTGCCTCTGAGGATTATTGTTATTTCCACCACTATTATTGAAATTATTGTTGTTATTGTATCCTCTATCTGGATAATTTGGTCTGTCATTAGAATAACTCCTGTTCTGATTTGACTGGGAATAGAAACTTTGATTTCTCAAATGTGTCACCTCTGTAGTGAGTTTTCTCAGTTGAGCAAAGATTTCTTTGATTTCTTCCTTCTCTTCTTGAGCTTTAGCCACTACATTTTCAGTTTGAGGCTTGAAGAAAGAAGATCCATGGTTATTGTTCTCATCTACACCTTGAGGTGTCTGAGTTTGTGTAGGATATTGTGGAGTTTGGCCATTCCCATTAGGAGGTGGCATGATACTTAATGGAGGTACTTGCAAGGGTGCAGGCATGACTGATGGAGGTATCATAGCTCCATTAGGATATTGTGCAGGATATGATGCAAAATATGATGCAGGATATTGTGGATACATGCCAGGTAGTGTAGGGAATGCAATATTTGGAGTAGGAGCTGGGACTAGCTGCTGATTTACTTTGATAGCTTCTTGAAAAGCTCCTGTCAAGGTAGTGATCTCAGGGTGTGTTCTCCTGATGAACATGGAAGTCAATGGATCTAGGGCAAAATAATAGATACTCCTAGCAGAAGCATCTGCCACTACATAAGGAGCAACTAACTTGGATAGCATTTTCTGGAACGTAGCATTGAAATTGGCAATAGGTTCATGCTCGAATCTTTTGATAGTAGCAAACATGTGGTAATTCATAGATGGATCAATAGGAACCTTGAACCTATCAAGAAAGGCTTTCTCTAGGACAGCCCATGAACCAACAGAAGCTTGACCAAGACTAATAAACCAATTACAAGCCTCTTCCCCTAAGGAAAAAGGAAATAATCTGCATACAACATCTTGATGTTCTATTCTAGCTCTGCAACAAGCTTCTTTAAATGTCCTGATATGATCATCAGCATCCTGATAAGGATGATATTTTGGACAAAGTTTATCCAGATTCTTTGGCAACTCGTGATATGCAATGAAGGTCAAAGGTGACTCTACTGCAAAGAAAGACATTGTGACCAGAGGAGGTTGAGCCGGTGGTACAGCTGGTTGAGGTTGGACTTGGGTTTGAGGTTGAACAGGAGGTGTCATAGATATCCCATAAGGTATTTGCAAACCAACAGGAGTTACAGGAGGAGGTTCTAGTGAAGCTCCTGACGCGCTGGACCTGGAAGTATGATGGATGTCTACAGTTCTAGGTCTAAACCCTCTAATAGGTAATTCTTCAAAGATTCCACTAGATCTAGACTTGGTATTTATCCTGTGAGCCAGGATTTCTCAATTTTGAGGCAAATTGGTTGAAACTTTGCAAATATTGGCTAGATTTCACCGACTGAGGTGATATTTGCGTCGGATGACTGATCTGACTGGATATTTACGAAATATTTGCAAAGATAGTGCAAATACAAAAGGATATTTGAGGTATAATGACTCTTAACATGAGATATCAAGTTTCTAAGGCCAAAATTCTTCAAAGCTTGAACAAATTTATGTAGCTCTAGCTGATATTTGTGAATTCATGATAATCTACTGTAAAGCTTGCAATATTTATGACTAATTTCAAGAACTTTACATAGAATGAACATCTACAAGCTTGCTATGGTAAATATTTGAACAATATTTGAAATTCACGAATGCACTAGGGTTACCTTACTCTCTGCATCATCAAACCTGAAAATAATGATGATGAGTGTCTTCTTTCGGATAAAGGTCCTCCTTCTAGCACCAATTTATGTTGCATTAGGGGCAAGGAGCCTGCATAAAATGTATGATGACTAAAGCAATGGTGTCCTTTCCAGTTCAACCTGCTTCTAGCGCCAATTTATGTTGGTCATGATGTTAGTCATAAACAAGCATAGAATAAAAGTACACATTAACCTTTATTCATCTTGAAAGATACAATGAATTCAGAGAATTCATGATCCCAAGTCTCCGCTGATTAGGTCTTAATCTTCTGACGTTACTCAGAGGTTGATGTGTGTTGCTATTTCTATTTTGGGGCCTTACATGAAGTTCATCATCATGACAATGTTTCTGCAAAGATTCTTCACAGAGAGGTCATTTTATACAGTTGCTTGATCAAATGATGCAGGGATATTCAAATCTTTGCATGATATTTACCAATTATACATGCTTTAGCTTCAAATATGCTAAATATTTGCAATTATCTATGAGATGTCTGCATATTTTCAATATTTGCTTAAGATTATCAGTTATTTGCAATTGTGATAGTGAAATGCTCTGAAATTTAAAAGAAATTGAAAAAAATGCTTCAAATTAATGTTGAACCTTTAGCTTTTGAACCACATGCACATTGGATACAATCATGAAGAGAAGAAAAACAAACCATATGTTCACCAGGACATTCCACAGCTAGATACAGTTGATGCTAACTTCAAAGGAATTTGTATGAAAGCAACATATGCAAGTAGACATGCACTCCAAGGGATGCATCAAATCACAGCATATATCCAGAATTCACACACTGATTACTTAAGATTTACTATGAATTGTAATCAAACAAGTCTTCTCATTCATTAAGTATGCAAAGATATAGATGTATACA
Organism: Cunninghamia lanceolata; assembly: GCA_027924645.1. Taxonomy (NCBI): domain Eukaryota; kingdom Viridiplantae; phylum Streptophyta; class Pinopsida; order Cupressales; family Cupressaceae; genus Cunninghamia; species Cunninghamia lanceolata. The sequence continues at coordinate 3,047,908 of BSBN01000071.1, read as the reverse complement.
AAAATCTTTGAAATAAGCCCTGAATACTTCAGCAAACAGATTTCAATTAAGTTTTAAATAACAGAAAAGAGGCATTCCAGCACCTTTTATAGAATAAGGTGAGGAATCCATTACAAAAAGATCAATGATCTTGATTTGTCTATGAATATCTACGGTCAAGATTTCCCTTTGACTATGTCAACCTTACAAAATGGCACGAGTTGCCAGCTGGCAACTATCTAAAAATACTTATTTTCACCAAGTATCCGATGCTAATATTTACTTTATGCTGCATCATCATCTACCTTATCTGATTCATGTGCATCATCTTCATGTATATCACTCCCTGAAATTTCATCATCTTGATGATGATGACTTCGCATATGAGGCTACATGCTGCTCCGGATCTGCTCATATAACTACACAATTCTATCTATTTCTCTACCATCCTGAGTCTTTGCTTTGATGATGGCGTGCTTGTGTGCCTCATATTTGTGTCTACTACTGTCCAGTTTGTCTTTCCTGTTTTGCAGCGTCTCATTGTAATTTTCCATCTTGACTTTGATTCTCATTATTTTATCTATGACTTCTTCTGTCAAGTGGACAAGGGGATCATCAGCTATTGATTGGAAGTTGCCGTGTAAAGATTGGATGGCAAAATCTTCATCTTGATTTTCTACTTTCCCTTCCACTTTTCCTTCCAGTGTTTCCAATATTTCTACCTCAACAGACATTAAATCATGCAACTTCATGCTGATATCTCTCAGTTTATTATTGCATCTTCTAAGCACTCCACATTCAAATTGAATGTCCTTATACCATACATCAACCAACAAGGTAGTATTATTGTTCAATACCTGCTTGTTGATAAGCAACTGAGGATTTATCCTCCTTATTTCTCCCAGGATGTCTAATATCTTTTCCAATCTGTAAGACCTTTTGCCTGTCTGCATCTACAATTTATCTACCCTTGACCTGGAGTCACTGAGAGTATTCCACCTCTTCAAAGAGGCCTTTACCATTTCTTCTACATTATCCAATGTGGATAACATCCATCTCCTTAGTACAGATGCCTTATGTTTCATGATATCTAATTTATTCACCTCCTCTTGAGAAATAGCAGTCAATGGGACTGTATGTTTAGCTGAAGTATCTTCAGTATTAGTCAGCCTTCCTATGTAGGCATGCAACTCAGCAATGTGCTCTTTGTGTTGCTTATTTTTCTCCTTCTCTCTTTTCACCTTCTAAATTAAAGAATCAATAATATCTTTGCCCTCTTGACCCTCTTGGTCTTCATTGACAAATCCTAAGTCCACTGTGCTGATCTAAAACTCATCTAAGGTAATTTTACTTTTTTCTTTCTCTACAATAGGTACTGTAATCTATGCAGTCCTTCTCCCAATTGTTGGATCTCTTTTGATGGCCGAAGTCATTCTGGCCTTCCTCTTAGGTTTTATTATTTTCTCAGAAATTAAGGTAGACACATCAAATTCTTGAATTTCAAACTCTACCTATGTATTTACCTCTTTCTCCAACCACGGAGATACCTGATCATGTTTTTCCACATCATCATGATGTTCACCTTTATCTCCTATTTCTGTCAGCAGATGTGATGGAGTAGGTGATTTCTTTAGTTCTTCTTCATGATGCTCGCTTTGATGTTGATCCAGTGCCACATCCTCCTATTGAGGAACTTCTTTCTCCGGAGGAGCATTTTCCTGAGGTGGAAGATCCTGTGATGTATCTATATGCTGATCATGATGATCATGATCCTTTTCTGTTATCACCTCATCCACTTTCAACTTTTCTTCTTCTTGTTGCATATCCACTGCACTGGATATTGCGGAATCCTCCTTAGGTGCTGGCGTTTGTTTTGAAGCCATTATCTCTTCTGCACCTGTGCTACTTTCATCCTGAACTTTGGCAGCAGGATCCTTAGATACATCCTTTTCATCAGCCTTCCTTTCCTAAACCTCTACTATAGCAGGTTCCGCTGATGCATCTTGTGCGCTTGGTTGGCTTATTTTTGAAGCATGGCCTTCTAGTTTTGCCATCTTCACTTCTTCTGCAGGTTGCCCTTTGTCAGGTGATCTTGTTGGATGTTCAAGATTCACATCCTGTTTCTCTGTGATGTCTATCACCACAGGATTTGTCACCTCTGCAATCAGTGTATCTAGCCCCATTTCTTGGGCTATCTACTCTGGGCTCTTTTCTTTCTTAATTTCCACTTGCTTTATCTCCTCCAGTACATTTTGAACTGGTGAAGTCTTGTGAGGGGTCATGTGTGTACCTGCAGCAAGGGTTTCCATCTTTTGTGAAGCCACTTCCTACACAATTTCATCATCAGACAAATTTATTGTCTCCTCCAGTGAGATATGACCTTCTGCATGTGTCTGGGGGGTTTCTTTCATCTCCTCTTCTGCGAGCTCGGTCTTAAACTTGACAATGGTAGGAAGTGGAACATTGTGCTGAAGTTCCCTATGCACTTCACTACCTGCCCCTTGTAACAATGTAGGGGGTTATCTTATTTCACCTCTCATGGAGGTTCTTTGTTTCTTAGGTGGGGTAGACACCACCACCTGTGGAGACCTCCTCTTCCTTTTGAATAATAAAGGAGCCTCTTCTTCCTCAAGCTCTTCCTCCATGAGGATATTCTCTTCATCTAGTTTTCTTGAGGATTGACCCTCTTCATGGGCCTCAGTAGTTCCAGCCTCTGCTGTCTTTCCTTTCTTGGACTTTTATTTTCTTGTCCGTTGAGGTGATGTGGATCCTGATCTTGATGCTGCTGCCTCCTCAGCTATGAACACTGCTCTATCAATAATAACCCCTTTGGGTTCATTATCTACTTTCTTGCCCCTTGGGGGTCTTTTGCTCTGTTGTTGTTGTGAAGGAAGCCTATCTCCCTTAGACTTTCTTTTCTCATTTATGAAGTCATCATATTCCCCATTAGGAATATCCTGCCCCTTCTTTTTGTTGTCCATAGTAATGGCAACAGCTTTCTTCTTCAAAGCCTCTATCTGTTCATCAACCCAGGCTTGGGTTAGCTGTATGGTCCTGGCAATGAAGGGGTCCAAGGATATGTCTTCTTGTATGGTGAGGTCAGGTGCAGAGATGGTATCATTATATATTTTCTTCTCCTCATACTCATCTGCAATTATCCTACCATCATCCTTCTTCAATTGTTGAGGGCTGGGGATGCAATCAAAGGTTCTTATTTGATTTAGTGTTAGCCTTTGATATCTTCTTCTTCTTGCTTCTGCTTCATCTTCACAGTCAGCCTAGAAGTCTTCTAGGTGCCTCTGATGAATAGGCTTTCCTATTATTTTCTACATCCTGCCATAAGGATCTTATGGTCTTATCAGTGGAAAAGGCTACAACTTCATTTTATTCAAGGTGACCATCATCTTCTTTATGTTCTCTGAATCAGGACACATGTACCAGCCAATGGTGACTAGAAACAAAATTGGTGGCAACTTCTTTACATCCTTGTATGTTTTTAACATTGTGGAGCTCTGCCTTATGAACTCCATAAGTATCACTGCATTAGTGGGATACCTTGGTAGCATGAGGGGAGGTCCTTCAAAACCCTCAATCCTCATGTAGGAAAATGTGGCAAATTGTATATACCAGGCTCCATGCCTGTAGATTATCTCTTGAGCTTCCATGCTCAATCTCTTTGTTCTATCCTCCTCCATGGTTCTGACCAGATGCATAGAGAATGCATCATTTACCAGTTTGTAATCTTGGAGGTAATTGGCTCTTTGCAGCTAGGGATGATGATCCCAAATGTGCACAACATTGACTGTGTCTGTAAGCTTTCCATCTGTAACTAATGCATCAAATGTGCCTTTATAAGCACAGGAGTAAACAATGTATGATGTCATATAGAAAGCACAATTTGAACCTCCTACACTCATCAGCTGCTCATGCAGAGCATCACTTATTAGTTGGCCCCACAATGGCTTGATGTCTGAGTATATGCACATCATGATCACACCATACATCTAGTCCTTAAAACTGCCAGCATCAGGCTGGCCTATGACTCTACTCAATAGTGCAATCATGTACTGGTACTCTTCACTAAAATCATATTTGAATAAGTGCACAGGAAGTTTGGCGGCTGCAGGATATGTGATGTTCTCAGCGCTCCATTGGTACATGTTTTTCCTGGCTTGTTTCTTGTTATTTTCATATTCTCTCTCTGATTTCTTCAGGTCCACACTGTTAACCTTCCTACCTAATGGCAGTCCAAATGTCCTGGAAAGACCCCTGATGGATAGGTCTGCATATATCCTCCCATGCTTCATCACTTGCCGGGTCTCTGGGTTGTAGTTCCGGGCACACTCGATAACCAGCTCCGGGGATTCCATAGAGTACGGGAAACCGGCGGCATTCCACATTCTGGACACGAATACGGCATCTAGCATAGGACTTCTATTCTCCTCATCATTTAGCTTAGCTGACCAGGCTTCCAAATTGGTATTCCCCTGATGGGTATCTGTAATTGCACCATATTTGAACAAGACTCCCCTCTGAGATGAAAACATAGGCTTACTAAATTCAACCTCACACTTAGCCAACCTCTTATCAGCCATGGATGCCTGCAATTAACAAAATTTTGTCTTACAATGGGTTCTCACATGCATGCATATAGCAATTAACTCTACTAATCATCATGCCTACTGTATCCATTCAACATTAACTAATCATGTGGATGCATAAACCAGAACTTCAGATTAACAACCCATACCTGATTATCACAGAAACAACATGATGAGGGTTTCATTTACTTACCTGGATATGGAAATCTCCTTTTATACCAGTGGACTTCTAAAAAAATGCTCTTAATTCTGCTGATGATCACGCACTTCCTCCTGTCTGTGAGCTTGATTCGTACAACTATCGCCTGTATGAGGATATGGAAGCTGGTGCTCTGTAAAAACAATTTTATCGCAAGGTAAGAGCTGAAATGATGGTGAACTCACTCTTTTAACCATGCACTTAGGGTAAATTTAGGGCAAACCCTGATAGATTGGATTTTGGTTCGTTAATTTTCATTAATTTTCTGCACGGAAAGTCAGGATTTCGCCAGCTGTTTCATCGGGTCTTGTGTTCGCCGGGAACTACCTACCATGTCTATGCACATTAAATGTTAATGGTGGCAATGGGAGTGGGGTGATATCTAAACAGCAAGATGATATTTGAAAATATCGGGTGATGTTTCAAAGATGATGATGATTAGACAAATTTATATGTCTCTCTTTCAGAATATCAGGATGACATCATCCTGATATTCGCTCAGTGTATCGGCAAGGCATCATGACATCATCATCATGTAATGGGAACAGGATCATGTTTATGAAATATCCTGCCGAGAGGTAAATGTGATGATGATGTCATCATCATATCATTTCTTCATTTATCGAACTTGAATGACATCATCAAGATATTGGCTTAGGGGGATATTTCGCGGCAGAAGGATATTAGGAAATATCGGGTTACATTGAAAAAATATGATCCTCGCGAAATGCATAAGGCCGCCGATGGGTAAAGGCTACTATCACCTAAAATTGACGTCTGGATATTCAGACCGCATGATTTATCGGGTGATAAATTAGATCAGTGTGATCTTTTGAAATATGACTGATGTTATGAAATATGATCCTCCCCTTGGAAATATCAGGTTTGACTCAAACTTTGACCATTCATAACTTTTACATCCTAATGAATATCAAGGTGATGTAAAAGGCAAACCTGCATGAAATTTGATACTCTATTAAAAAATGAGGTTTTTAGAATGAAATATGAAATTTGACAAACTGACCTCATGATGATGACCTACCCAGCCTTTCTTGCATGATGATCTACATGACTTACTTTTACCAGACTGCTAGAAAGCACAGAACAAGCCAAACAAAAAGTTGGGTCCCTGTTTTGCCAAGTCAAAATGGGGCGTGTTGTGTAACCACACAACACATCCATAATCCATAATATCCATCATAAGTACATACATCCATATACCATACATCAATGCATAAAAACAACATCATGATCATCAAACATAATCACAAATAATCCATAACAACAAATGCATCCATGATCATATATATCACAGCCAAAAAATATACATCACTTAAAATAATACATGTCATGGTACAAAAAGGCTTTAAGGGCTGAAATACATCAATAAAAGAATCACGAAGCATGGGTGGAGGAGCCCCTCACAGAGTCTATAGGAGAACCTGGATGAGATCCCTATGGTCTAGGTGGTGGTGGCCCCATAGGCTATTGTTGCTACTATGATGGCTATTGTAATGGTTTTTGTGAAGGCATAGGCTGCTAGATTGACTGTTGAGATCTCCTCAATATTTGTGAACCTGACTATAATGCCCCTCCATTCTCATCTTGGATGTGTAGATGGTCTGGCTAAGGAGCATGCATTTCAAATGGAGAATATGTTTTATGTTTTGGGGATCTCTCTCTCTCAGGAAGTTTTCATTTTTTATTTTGGCACTGTAAACTATAGATTCTAGAAGAAACAACTTGGAGAAAATGGATGCGAGATGGGAAATTTTGTGAAGATGTGATAGAAGCAATATTCCAGGTATGTACTGAGATATGAAACTAATTTATTGTTGCATTAGATTTAGTGAAATATTTTGTGAATTCTCTTCTACATATTCTGAACCCAGTCTATTGCGTCAGCCATAAATTTATTTTTTATGAACTAGGTTCCTCTAGAATTTTTATATATGGTGCACGACCTAGTTTTCTAAATCATATCCGAAAATCAGCCATACCCAGTTTGTCATTTTGGAGATATGAATATTTTGGGACTGTCTATCACTCAACCATTTCGTCTCTATTTTATTGGTCTATTGCATCAGCCATAACTTTATTTTGACAAACTGAGTTCCTCTAGAATTTTTATATATGGTGCATGACCTATTTTCTAAATCATATCCAAAAATCAGCCATACCCAACTTTTAATTTTGGAGATATGAATATTTTGGGACTATCTATCTCTCAACTATTTCATCTCTATTTTATTGGTCTGTTGCGTCAGCCATATCTTTATTTTTGTGAACTTGGTGGCTATCACATATATAATCTGGCTCGGTGGCAATGAAGGACAGAGGGCTATAACTCCTTGCCTCCCTCCCTTCAACTGAACTGTCTGGCTGGCCTAACTTTATAAACTTAACCGGGCAGGCACTCCCGTAGTTAACCCAACAAGGAGGGGGTGAGGGAAGGTTCAAATATCGGCTGGGTAAACTAGAGAATTCAACTTCTGGCTAGAAACCGGCAAGAAAGAAACTATTCCTCTAGAATTTTTATATATGGTGCATAGCCTAGATATCTAAATCATATCTAAAAATCAGTCATACTTAGTTTGTCATTTTGGATATATGAATATTTTGTGACTGTCTACCTCTCACCCATTTTGTCTCTGTTAAAATAGTTAGTTGCGTCACCAATAACTCTATATTTTCGAACTCGGTTTCTCTGAAATTTCTCAACAAATCTATTTTGTGCTGATCCTACAATCACTGATATCCATGAGATGCCATCCCTTTGAGGCATTTGTCAAAAAAAACATTACCTGAGTAGTTCTAACAATTATATCTTCTTATCTATGCTATTGTAGGTGAATATGCTTTCAATTATAAATAACTCTACTTATTTTGGTTGTTTGTTAGGTTATAATAAGGCTATTAAATCTATATAGAATAGAAGTAGAAGAATTCAATTTGGATAGAGTGATTGTATAAATTTAATTTAAATTGAGATTGATCTTATTGCGATTTATTAGTAGAAATATGATTTAAGTAGGTTTGGAATTAGGTTTGTAAACAATGTATTTAAGATTTGATTTATAAGTTTGTTTTAGAAATTAGTTGATTACGAGTGGAATTGTATAAGGTAAATAGAACTTGTGTAAGTTGTATCAATGGTCGTAATAGGGTCATGTTGTCAAGGTTTAGTTTTCCTGATGCATAGATTAGTATGTCCTAATTTCATGTGTATGCGATGTTGTAAGTGAATGTTGATGTGATAATAAAGTCCTTTACAGATGTTGTGGCTCATTAGTTGCATAGAGCATGTTTATAACTTGTGCTTAAGAAATGTCACGTTCTTATTAACATTGTTGTTGAGAAAATGTTTGTATCATATTTATGTCTTGAACTCAATCAACCCTTCATATTCCTAGATTTGGCATGTTAGCAAGTTAGAATGCTTTGTATTGGTTTATTCCATTAATAATAGTGTTGGGTAAGGGATTTTAACAAGCTTGGTAATCATTATGAGGTGTAAACACCTCTAGTAGAACTATGTATTAGGTATGGTCATTTTGGTATTCATAGGAACAAATGTAGTCGTTGTTTATAGAAGACTGATCAAGTTGAAACTTAAGTTTTTCTATAGCAACCTAAGCTTCTCTCTTCCTATCCGTGTGTTGAACAAAATTTGGTAAAACCTAGAAATAGATTGTTCTTTTACTTGTGCCCTCTTAGTGTTCACTCTTGAGTCGCTTTAGCCATGATACTTCTACTTGGTTTGAACCATCCTTTAAATGTGTTAAAAGTGTTGTGTCATTTGGGGAAGTTGTTTCCAGAGGCCTAGGATGGTGTTGTTGTGATGTTCACAACACGCCCCATTTTACTTCTTAGCAAAATGAGGACCCTTGCTGTGGCTGTGGCCTTTTGCTTGTGTGTGGGTCTGCTTGGTGGTAAAAGGGAAAAGAGGTAAAGGTTACAAACCTTGTTGAAAATTTAAAAAATTAGCATTAAGTACCAGAGCAGAATAGTGCTGAATTCTTTGTCAAAAATGAATAGGGGTTGCTTTTTGAACTATTTCAAAATTCCCAATATTTTGCAAGATATGCATGTTTCTTGGTAAAATACATTATAGGAAGGTTTCTATGTGGAGTCATTGTATTAGTCGCATAGAGTGGTTAGATTTATGAATCGTGGTATTTTGTATGCATGTTGTTAATATTTTATTCTTTATATACAAGTTGGACCTGATGTGATTCAGAAGTAAAATGGATAATTGGTTAAGTCCACAGGTTGTATCTCGAGTTGTATGTTTGGTGAAAAGAAAGATAAAAGGTGATATACAATACAATATACATGTCACGGGCCCAAGGAGAGTATGAAATTTGGTTTTATCAAGGTATGTTTTGTTGTTTGTATGTTGCATGTTTCGGGTTTGCACCTTTCAGTATACATATAGGGCGGATGTCAAAAAGGAATTAAATTGGATATAAGTGGTGCATCATACCTTAATGTATATTTGAAAAGATGCATTCACTTTATATACATGTGTGGAGCTGAAAGGTTATGCAATATGGTTTAGAAAAGATGGGGAGTTCAGGATGATTATACAAAAGAGTTTGCATTTATGGAGGCAAGAGTTGTTGTTCGTTGAGATACAAGTGTGAAGGTAAAGTGGATCCCACAGGTTGTATCTTGATGTTGTATATTGTACCAACAAATGAATATACAAGTTGATATACAAGCAAAGATACAAAAAAAGATGCAAGATGAATTTCAAAAGAAATTAAATAAAGGTGAGGCTTTGTATGTTTGGGTGATTGTATGTTAACGATGTACAATCCTAATATACAAGGAAATGAAAGACATTGCCAGAGAGATAAAAGGTAAAAGAAGGCTTGTATGGTTGTTTGTATGTGCGCTTGTATCTATTCTACATACATTACGATATACAAACAAAAGGATACAAGTGAAGATATAAAGGAAAAGTGATAACATTGTTTATGGCTCGTTGCATATATGCTTGCATATTGAAAACATGCAAAAGGACATAAAAGGAACGATATACAATAAAAGATACAAGAAAAGTGATGTATGTAGAAAGTAAACTAATGGATAGAAGGTTTAAAATAAAATGTTGAAATAAGAAGCCGAAGCCATAGGCGCATTAATTGTTGTAATTAATGCCGATCTAACACTGAAAATGGTAAAATTTAATGGGTTAGGGTAAATTAAAAGTTATTTTTCTTTCAAATTTGCATTGCTACGATTAAAATTGCAAAAAGAAAAATTGTTGAAGAAATTGAATGCAAATTCATCACGAGACGAAATTCCAGAAGCAGGAATAGATTAGAAACGGTAAAGTAAGTCAACATTGTAAGGTTGAGCTGTCGAAAGATACATGTATTTATCTTAAACACTGTTACAATTCAGTTAGTTAAAATGCAAAGTAAATTTCAATCATTTGAAATGTAAGCAAGCATTAAATTACTGTGTTTGATTGTTAATTAGCTGGTTTGGGTTAAATAATGTGAAAGTCAAAATGGGAAAAGACAAATGGAGGGTTAGGGTAAATGTAAAAAAGAAATAGAAAATTCGTAGTAAAACCCTAGGTAAGAAGGTAAAACAACAAGTTAAAAGTGCATTTTTTATAGGATGGCCCCAAAGCAGAAAAAGGTAGATACAAGGGGTGAAGAAAAGATAAAAAAGGAAAGAAATCCCTATAAAGAAACTGAGAAAGAGGATTTGCTGATATACAGAGGATATCCTTCGTTGCTAGGCACAAGCGGAGTAGGGATGGACACCAACATAGGAAATTATGACACAGATGATGTTTTGCAGAAGATCATAGCAGCCGATGCTACACCTGACATGAGGTGTATATGGGAAAGTGGATTGTACAGGGCTATAGGTTTCCCATTAGCTATGGAAGCTAAGGACCTATGTCTGGATTGCATATACTTATATGATCAAGAAACCAGGAAAATAATGTCCCATGATAGGCTCATTGTAGACTTGTCTATAAAGGGGATTGCAAGAACATTTGGTCTAGAAATACATGAGAAAATGGTAGATATCGATATTGACCAGTATAATGAAGATTTCATTGAGAATGAGAGGGATTGTAGAAGCAAGATCTTCTATAGTTGGTATAGTGCAGAAAACAAGCCCAAGGTTGTGGCAAGAGTACATAAGAATCTACAAAGAATATACTTTAAGGAAGAAATATATTTGATGATTACAATGTTAAGAAGACTGGTAGGATTGAGAGATGACACTAAATGTGATCCTTGGATGTTCACTATGATACAATTCATGAGGGAAGCAAAGAAAGAATAAGGACAAATTCACTAGGATAAAGCTATTAGCACAGCCATATGGAGGCATGCAATGGCAAGAAAACAAAAGTTGATGCCTTTCTATTTGTCCTCGTATATATTATATTCATGTGTAGCAATGGTTCAACCATACATACATGGGGTTGATAGAGTGGGAACCCTAGGAAATGGCCCAGATCAGAAGCTTGTATATGAACATTATCTTGATTTACAAGAGGAAAATGCATTGAGAAAGTATGCTTTAGTGAATGATGTATTTTATACATACATGGTTAGAATTTTAAGGGAAGAGCCAGATAAGAGTTTGTCTGCAGATGCAAAGGATACAATTGGTTTGCACAGTTCATGGTACATCCAATTCCAAAACTTTACCTATATCAAAACTGAGGGATTTGAAGGAAAACCTTTCATGCTGCCTAGGTATCCTTCCAACAAGTTGATTGTTGTAGAGTTCAAATGACAGAACTTGAATGCCTTCAGAATGTACAAAAAGAAGTATAGCAGGGGAAATCTTAATCTCCCTTGGTCAATTGGTAGATATATTTGTTCTAGCAAAGAGGTGGCTGGTTACTCAAAGAGAGAGCTAAGGTTTTATGGGTTTTAGGAATTTGAGTTAGCAAGAAGATTTGATCCTTTTCACAGGATCCAAAATACCATTGATCCTAAAATTAAACATCAAGTACATATTTAAGATTTCTAGTCAAATTGCAAGAATGACAGAGAAGTAAGAAATAGAGCTCACAAGAGGCTGACAGTAGATCAAATGAGGTCCATGGGAGACATCTATGTCCCCCCAGAAGTGGAAGATGATGGCAAATTGTTACATCATAGTTATGAAAGTGTCAGGCTTTCTCCCATTGGAGAGCCTGATTGGTCACAACCATGGATTACATCTTTGGACACATTGTCCACACTTGTTATTTTATTCTCCAAGACATGGTTGAAGGACATAATTAAGGAGCTTAAGGTTAAGGGAATTGAGTTCACATATCCAAAGAAAGGTGAAACGAGAGTGAGGGAGCATCAAGATGATCTCCAGTGCTTTTATGAAAAGAAAGGGAAGATTGTAGAAGCAAAAATTGTTGAGAAGGATAAAAATGCTACATTAATGGATCCTTATGCAATAGGGGTGGCAATAGCAGTATCATCAGACACATTTGTAGAGGCAAAATCATTAAGCCATGATACCGGTGCAGAGCAAGCATAGGTTTCTCAAGAGTTAATAGGGCAAAAGGTTATGAGGGCAATACCAATAGACATCTCCAAGGGGGAAACTTCAAAACAAAGTGAAGTTATAGGAGCATAGCAGGTAGGTGCTAAATTGAGTGACATACCTGGTGCATCTACCTTAGCAGAGAAAAGACAGGTATATGCCAAGGTAAAAATAGAATTAGCTGAAGAATTGTTGCATGGGTCAAAAGTACATGAAGCCAAACAAGCTACTGAGATTGTCAACATTGAGGATGATAGTAGTGGAAGTGAAGTCAGAGAAATGGATTCAGGGACAAGAAAAGAAGTTGACATGGAAGAAGAAGAATCTAGTGAATATTTAAGTGAAGAAGAAGGGTAGGACACTCAAGCTGATATCGAAGTTGAACAAGGTCCAGTGTTTGAACTAGAAAATGTACAAGAGGAATCAAGAGCAGTAGACCCATTCGGTACATTGGTATTTCCTAAAATAATAAAGGATGTGCAAGATGTAGCACATCAAATTGAAGAATCTGAAAAAGAAGATGCACCTGAGGAAGCAGTAAAGGAAATACCTGCTCAAACTAAAGAAGAAACATGAGTTGGTACTTCTGGTGTAGATGTACTAAATATTTTGAACATGTATGGAGAACAAAGTGAAGAAGAAAGGAATGTAGAAAGCAAAGAGGAGCAGGGAAAAGAGACAAAAGAGGCTGATAAGCTGGTGGGTTCACCTTCACATGTAGAGCAAGTTGGCATGCCTGAAAAGGTGTAAAAGGAAGGTGAAATAGCAGAAGAAACAACAAATAAACCCAAAATCCAAGAGAATATAGAGAATATTGAGGGAGATAAATCTAAAAAGCAAGCAGGAGATAAAGACATGACAAATGAAGAACACAAAAATAAGGAAGATCAAGAGAAAGAATCATCAAAAAAAGAAGGTTCAGAGGAAGAGGATGAAGGTGGAGAGAATATAGAAATTGAAGAGGAAGAAAATGAGGGTGAATCTAAACAACAAAATGATCTAATGGTACAGGAACTATCCCCTCAACATCAACCCCCACCATAGCAACAAAAACAACAACAACAGTAACAGGAACAAGGAGTAGTAGAAAGGCCTCAACAAGAGGTAATCAATGAAGAGAAGGCAACTGAAAGCACAAAATAGTCCCCGGCTTGGTTAGGTACAGACATAAGGAGAGAAAAGGTGGAGGTACAATTAGTACCTATAAACATCAAAAGTCTATTAGGTGATGCAATGCCAAGAAAGGAAAAGAGGAAGGCCAGAACCATGTCAACAATACAAAGGGGTCTGGATGGATCCAGAATGCTGAACTTGGCCATACCACAGAGGGAGAAAGCTAAAGGAGAAATAACATTACATGAATATAAAATACTCAATTTTGACCTAGGGCATACAACAAGGGAGCAACACATAAGTGAATGGCAAGATATGCTCCAGGCTACAACAGAAATGTTAAAGAGGGATAAGGATAAACAAGAATATTTGAAAGGACACATTGTCTAGTTACAACAATTCAATAGGGGGATATTTGATCCCAATACTACAATACCAGAATTGCCTAGTGAAATAGCTATTTTGTCAGAGGATGAAATGAAAGATATGGAAAATAAGAGGCTTAAGGTCAATGTTTTTGAAGAGTGGTTCAGGGCATTCGTGCAAGAAGGAGAAGAGGTAATCAAACAAGCAATGACAGGATGGGAATTGGCTGCAATAGAAAAGAATAAATGCAGTATACTCATAAATAATGGTCAATTTAGGAAAGAAGAGTGCAAATTTGAATTGGAACAACTGGAAGAAATTGAAGAGAGAGTAGATGAATTAATAAATGAAGAAGTCATTACCCCTTTGATGACAAATTAAGTGCCATAGGCAAGGTTGGAATTAATATTTGAAGATGATAATCTCAGAAGATGCATCATAGCCACTCAGGGTTTAGAAGAGAAAGCAGACAACATGATCAAGATGCATAAAAGGATAGTTGAAAGGCTCTTAGATCATGAGTGTATGAATGTACCAGCATATGAACTTCAAAGAGCATTAAAAGAATTCAAGGCCATTTTTCCACCATGTATGGAGAATCCAAAAGCATATTTAAGTAAACAAATGATTGATTCAGTAATGGAGGCAAGTGCCAAGATGAAGAAATATAAGAAGAAGAGTGAAGGTTCAGGTAAAGAAGAAAAGAAACTGAAAGAAGGAATCACAATGCAAGAATATGTATCGACAAGGAGTCCAAGGGGGAATTGCACCTTTATAGAAGGTGTAACAAATAACTTCAAAGCATATCTAAAAGAGTAGGAAAGTGTAGAAAGGAGCAAACAATACTAATAAAAGAGTCAAGTGAAAGGTATCTACGGGCATGGTCAACAGGAAAGTAGAATTCAAAGGAGGGGAATCCTATTTTGAAAAGATTCTAATGGCATCCTTTGAGGCAGAAAATATATGATAAAGATATTTTGAGAAACGGTTAGGAACAAATGTACACCCTTGATCAAGAATAGATGAATACTGACCATAGATTGGGTTTTGTAGCCGTAGCAGCATGAAGCTTCAAATTCTATATAAGAAGTTCTACTACTTGTATATTAGTTACACAAGGATTTTAGAATTGTAGCTTGCACTTATAATTTGTCAGAATAGTGGAATAGAGAAGATATTTCTTTTATTTTAGAGAAGGAGGTTGCCTGTGTCTGCAGCAAGGAGTACATGGAATGTCTGGTCTCCTTGGTGTATTTATAAAAATGTCTGTGAGTTGTTTAGTGATTTGATTAATGAAACAAAGGTCATTCTTACATTGTAAATCCTATATGATTTTGTGCTTTGAATACAAGTAAACTCAGAATTCTGCGTCTATTACAGAGTGTTTTCTAATTTTTACTGGTATCTAAAGTATTATTCTTTAAAAGATTGCAATCTCTAGTGTATGTTCATGAAAAATGTTTAGGACTTTACATTTGAAGATTTAAGTGTGTTGATTTGATCAATTTACTGTATGCTTTAGGACACAAGTAACAGAACATTTAAATCCTGTATTAAAATGATAGTTAAGTTTCTCTAACTTTTCTCCAACAACTGAAAATAATTAGCTTAAACACAGAAATCTTAAGGAAATTGTCTTACATTTGAAAGAAGCAGGAAGAATTTGTGTTAATATTTGGCAATTTTCATATTAATTTGAAAGACAAAGTTTGTTTCATAGAAATTCATACAAAGCTTTGTAGTACAATAGTGAATTTATGCAAAAGAATGAATACTTTGTTGATATTTGCAACAATTTACATAGTTTGAGTCCAGTAAGTCACTAATCATCTTAAATCAGGTAAGGCCCCTTGAATATTACAGTTTCACATTAACCTGCTAAATTGTCCACAAGGTCAAGACCGGACCATATAGAAACTTGGGATTAAGAACTCTTAAGTGATTTCTTCATATCTTTCAAGACAGTTTAGGTTCCTTTTGTGAATTTTAACTTTTGTTATGAATGTGTAAAAACAATCATCAACAATTTTTGGCACTAGAAGGAGGGCTGATTGGAGTTAAGGTAGGATTTAAGTAAAGCTGGGTCATAACAGTGGTAGGGTGACCAAGTCTAGATCTAGTTCAGAATATATCTTTGTGAAATTACCTAATAGAAGGCAGAGTAAAGGTCCATTGATTTGGAATCCTAGAATATCACACATAGGAGGCTCATCTAGAATGCCTCTTGGATCACCTTTTAACATCCATAACATAGTGAGTCCTAACAGTTCTTCATTTAGATCTTTGAATCTTGGTTTAAGCCCTCCCAGAGGTCCTAGTCCACCTAGAAATCTAGGTACTCCCAGAGGTCCAAGTCCACCACGTGGCCCTGCAATGGCTTATTTCAATGTCAACTCTCCTATAACATTCAATGATTATCATGAGATGCCAAAAAATCCTGAAAAGATATATCCTAAATATCAATTGCATCAGGATCCAGAAGATCATATTAGGATATTCAAAGATGCATGCTTTAGAGCCAAGTTAGAATATGAAGATGTTGTGTGTAGATTGTTTCCTTACACCTTTAATGAGCAAGCTTCTAACTAGTATATTAACTTTCCTAATGGTTCTATTTCTTCTTGGGCACTTATGGAGGAGGCATTTTTGTCTAGGTTTAGGGGACCAGTCAATCCTTCCACCTTATATCATAATTTGGCTACAATTAAAAGAGGTGAAGGAGAGTTGATTGATAACTTTAATGATAGGTTTCAAAAGGCTTATTCCAGGTTAGTGGTTCCTTACACAGTGACTGCAGATGCATTATTAGCCATGTATTATGTCATCCTTGATCCACTAACTACTATGTTTGTCAAAAGGAAAGTTGATATAGATACTATATCCAAAGCTTATAAGGAAGCAGCCTCAGTAAACCAAGAAATGAGGTAAACAACCTATAATCCTTTTCTTAATGGAGAAAACCCTGGGATGCAAAGTCAAGCACAACCTTTGAATGGAGTTCCTATGCATAATACTCCATTATTGAACCCAATTCCTCCATACACACCTATGTATAATCCTTCCCCAATCCAGACTGTAGTTCCTTATACTAGTAATAGTACCAATAACAATAAGAGTAATGGTCAGTCATTCTTCCAACTTCCTTAGGATACATTTGTGGAAAAGGCACAAGAGGATAGGGAAGAGATCAAAGAACTTACTGCACACCTGAGAAGATTGACTACTGAAATGACACATCTAAGAAATGAAAATTTCTATGGTAGAAATAATCAAGGATACAATTAGAACCATAACCAGGGTCAGGGTTCAAACCAAAACCAGAATTATAATCAAGGTCAAAATCATAGTCAAGGAGAAGCAATGCAAAATAGAGGACCTACTGTAGAAATTAGAATCAACCAAGGCCACCTAGGACATGGAACACATGGCCAAATAATGACACTCTATCTTCTCCATTTGAGAGTTTGGATAATCAGGAAACAAAAAAAATAGCCAAAATTCAAATGGCCAATGTGACATTAAAAAATTGGTGCAGGATTCATAATACCACTACACATGCTGAACTAGATTGCCCTCAGTTTCATCTGGTGGCTACTATTTTCAATGTGGATGTACAGACTCCCACATCTGTGTTTCTCATTCCCAAAGGTAACGAAATAGTGCCCTTAGGATTTGAGACCGCTTTAGTCTTAGAGACATTTACCTTTGCAACTAGGGAGGAAGAGGATCAGCTGTTAGAAGATGAGCCTTACTCTTGTGAGAACTTATACCCTGAATCAGCCTTAGTATTGAATGCATTTCCATTTCGGTTTGAAATTGAAAATGAGGTGTTGTACGAAACAGAGGTACAGGCTTTTCAACAGTCTAACAAAAATCATACCTACAATTTGAGAAGTAACACTAGGCCTGGAGGTCCTTTCACTACTTCCACTCCTCCCAACAATTTCAATACACTAGTAATAACCCTGCTATACTAAAGGCTAATCATCATGTGAATGGTGGGACAGTAGCATCAAAAGTCCAAACAGGGAAAATAGAGACAGTGGAAACAATGAGGCTAATGAGTTACTTGTCTGAAGAGATAAAAAAATCAAGGTCAGTATACCTTTATGTGAATTGTTGAAAATTCCACGGGTTAGAAATGCTTTCATAAAGTCCTTGGGTACATCTGTGACAAGCGAAGTCTCTGCTAATATGAATGTTCCTAGTAAAGATCCACAGTCCAAGGACAAAACTAAGAAAACTAAACAACCTTCCAACACTAATGTGGTCATGTACGTAGATAAGAGGGAAGCCCCTCCTTTTTTGTTAACCATTAGGATGTTTGGAAAGAACATACATAATTGCATGGTAGATTCTGGTGCATCAGCTAATGTAATGCCTTTAGGGATATACAAAACTTTAGGGCTGACTCCCACCAAATCTGCTAAGGTTGTTACACAATTAGACAAAACTAAGGTCAATGTGATAGGAGAATTGATGTATATTCAAATGCAGTTAGCCTTTGATCCTAGGGTGAGCCAGTTTATTGACATTCAAGTAGTAGATATACCTGTGAATTACGAGATGTTGTTAAGTAGGGACTGGTCCAAAACATTAAATGGATATATGGCCACTGATTTTTCACACATGTGGTTATGTTGGAGAGGTGTTCCAAATCAGATCAGGATAGAAGCTGAACCCAGAATGAAACACATGATTACAGAATATAATAGGACTAACGAGATATTATATGCTTTTGTTGAACCTAGTGTTTATAAAGTCACTAATAAGGGAGTGCAAATTGAAGAAATCTTGATGTTGAATTTTAGAGAAAAACCTGTTAGTAAAGAAATAGTAGTGTTCATTGAGTCTGATTGCAATTCTTCTGATGAGGAAGACAATACAGTAAATAGTTTTGGTCAGATCATTAGGTAGGAGATAGAAAGGTGCATTGAACAAAAAATTCCAGTTTAATGCAAGTTGTACAAAAACATGTGCAGAGTCCATAGTAAGCCTCATTTTGAAGAGAATTGTGGAATGTGCAGAGACATTATAGATTATCAATACCTAAAGTGCACAAAAGGGATGGAATTGCATGAAGGAAAGGTTAATCCTAAACAACCAGAGATATACTTTCATGATAACATGGATGTATTAATTCTAGATCTAGAGAAAGAAACAAAGGACAAGAGTGTCTGTCATTCTTATTTACAAATTGAGAATATAAATATGCAAGTAGGTCAAAATAAATCACCCATGGAGAAATAATATATTATAGAATAGGTAATAGAAAAGGTGAGACATGCCAAAATAAAAGGTCAAAGGAATAAGGAAGGCATGTGGACACTGAAATGTGACGGGTCTAAATCTAAACAGGGTGTAGGTGCATATGTTGAACTTATAGATCCTAATGGTAAGTCATTTCTAGCAGCATATAGGCTACAATTTCCTTGTACTAATAATGTAGCAAAATATGAAGCTTTTATTTATGGACTTGTTATGGCTATCAAGAAAAAGGTGAAAATGATCAAAGTATTTTCAAAATCTAAGTTAGTGGTCAGACAAGTGAGAAAGTTATATGCATGCAATTATAAGAAGATGGTTTGTTGTAGGCATAGGGTGTGGGATTTGATAGATTCATTTGATGCCTTTAACATAGAACATATCCCTAGGGAATTGAATCATAGACTAGATGCATTAGCAGTTGCTGCTAGCACTTTGGAGCCCTTAACATTGTCAGGTTTAAAATAATTTGCTGTTGAATTATTGAATGTCTCGAGCATACCAGATAATGTTACTCATTTTTAGGTATTTGAAGGGGATCAACAAATTGTGGATTTTCTCACTTGTAATGAAGTGTTTGAGGCTCAAGTCATTGATGAACAAGAAAGGCCTGATGTGTCTTGGGATGAAGAAGACATAATAAACTTGAAAAGTAATTTCTTACCTAAAGGGGTAATTGAGTTGGAAAAGATTTTTGACTTTGATGGGGTAGTTAGACAGAAAGATTTGCCCAAAATTGAAGGGTAAATGTGATCCATATAACCTGGGAACAAAGCAAAGTCCACAGAATGTACTGATTGGAAGGCTTGCTCTGAGAAGTTAAGAAAAGAAATTGTGGATGTTTTGAAAGAATACAAACATGTAATAGCATGGACATATGAAGATTTGAAGTCATATGATATGTCCATCATAACTCATGTAATACCCTTGAAACTAGAAGTTAAACCATTTAGACAGAAACAAAGGCTTGTGAATGCTATTTTGGAGCCTTTAATCTTTGAGGAAGTGAAAAAATTGCTGTCAGCCAGGATAATCTTCCCAGTAAGACATTTAACCTGGGTAGCTAATTTGGTACCTGTGAGAAAGAAAAGTGGAGACATTAGATTATGTGTTGACTTTAAAAATTTGAACAAAGCTTCTGAAAAAGATAATTATCCCTTGCCTCCAATAGATGAAGTACTGCAAGCAATAAATGGGGCTAAGATGGTGTCTTTCTTAGATGGATTTTCAGGATATAACTAGGTCTTAGTTGATAAAGAAGATAGGTTGAAAACTACTTTTACTTGCAAGTGGTGTAATTATGCATATAGGAGAATGCCTTTTGGTTTGATCAATGTAGGTGCCACTTTTCAATGAGCCATGGACATTGCATTTTGGGGATTATCAGGTAAATGCATTGTTATTTATATGGATGATTTAACTGTGTACTCTAAAGATGCATCTACTCACGCAGAATATTTGAGAAGGGTACTTAAAAGATGTGAAAGGTACGTGATTTCTCTTAACCCAAAGAAAAGTTCATTCAGTGTAACTGAAGGAAAATTGTTAGGACATGTCATTTATGAAAATGGGATATCCATTGATCTTGACAGAGTAGAAGGAATAAGGAAATTGCAATTACCTAAGAGTAAGAAGGAATTAAAATATTTTTTTGGTAAGATCAACTTTGTCAAGAAGTTTATTATAGGGTTTGCAGAGATTGTGCAACCATTAAACACAATGGTTAAAAAAAATGCAAAGATAGAATGGACACCAGTAGCCAAGGCCGCATTTGAAGATATTAAGGAGGCCATTTCTAATGCTCTTGTGTTAGCAAGTCCAAATTATACCAAACCATTTTACATATATTCTTTTGCATCTACACATTCAGTGGCAACTACCTTGACACAAAAGGGAGAAGATAATGAAGAAAAGCCCATAGCTTTCATGAGTGCACCTCTGAAAGATGCACAACTGAAGTATCTAGAAACAGAAAGACAAGCATTTGCACTAGTAAGGGCAGTTAAAAAGTTTAGACATTACATCCTACGAAGTCAAGTTAAGGCCATAGTACCAGATGTAGCAGTATAAGATATTAAGAGTGGGATACTATTGGCCGACAATGTTTAAAGATATAGAGATTCATATTCAAAGTTGTCACACCTATCAAACTCCAGCAAATGAGGGAAGGAATTAGGCTAATCCATTACAGCTAGTCATTGGGTCTAGGCTATTTGCATAGTGGTGCTTGGATTTCATTGGAGTTATAAATCCTCCATCATCTGTAGGACATAGGTTTATATTGATAGTGACTGACTATTGTACAAGGTGGATTGAAGCCACATGTTGCAAGTTTTCTACTACTGAGGTGGTTATCAAATTTCTTGAGGAAAACATCATAATAAGGTTTGGAGCTCTATATTCGCTGGTATGTGATAATGGCCCTACTTTTTCTTCTCTAAAATTTTCTAAATGGGCATTTGAATATGGGATAGTTTTAAAATTTTCTTCAAATTATTATCCTCAGGGGAATGGTTTAGCTGAGTCCACAAACAAGATTTTATTAGATATAATCAAGAAACTAATTGTAAAAAATCCCAGAGAGTGGAATACATTCTTAAAATATGCGTTGTGGGTAGATAGGACTAAGGTTAAGTCAGCCTTAGGCAATGCACCTTATCACCAAGTTTACAGGACTGATCCCATACTTCCAGAAAATTTAAGAATACCTATCTGGAAGTTTACTAATGAATATTTAGGATTTTGTTGATCACAGAGAAGTTAGGATAATCCAAATGTTACAATTGGATGAGAAGAGAGATCAAGCCATTGAAAAATTTGCCAAACATCAAGCAGTGGTCAAAAGATGGTTTGACAAAAGAGAAAGAGTCAAAACATTTAGAATATCAAACTTAGTGTTGTGTTGGGATAAAACACATGAAAAGAAAGGAAATCATGGAAAGTTTGACAAATTATGGTTAGGTCCATTACAAGTTGTAGAGATAATAGGAGATAATACGTTCAGGCTCAAGACCTTGACTAGAGAAGATGTGCCATTACCTGTTAATGGCCAACATTTGAAATATTACTTTTAGGCTTGAGGTGAGGGTAGTTGGTATGTTATGTATCACAGTGTAAATAATATATAGTTTTGTTGGGTTTTGTCTTGTTTTGTTTTTGTTTTGTTTTGTTGTGTGGGTTTGTGTGTTGTGTTTCCTTGGTAGGGATATTTGTTTTGTTTTGAAGTATACAAGAGCAGATTAACAACCACTGAAAACAATAGAAAATTCAAAACATTCAGGTTAATTATTTGAAACTTATGCATAACTTGTTGTGACTGTCATGAATGTAGAAAATGGTTTGGCTTGTGAAATTTTGTATTCAATAACTATGGGTTGAGTATTCAAGGGAAGTTTCTCACAATGACATACCTAAAATCCTTGGGTTTGTTGAACATACCAGTGTAGGTGTTAGGTAAAAAATCAGAGGTCACCCTTGCTACCATTACAATTCTCAGCTTAATTTTAGCAGGTGACCACACCTTGCATCATGAAGTTACAATGGTAATATCTTATAAAGTCTTTATCTTACACAAAATATAAAAATATATAATAATAAGTAAATAAATAAAATGGATTTTACTGAAAAATCTAGATTAAGTCATCTAAGTAACTCTACTGGGGCTATAGACGCTTCCTGGCAGTGGGGCTCTACTTAGAAGAATTGTAACAATAACCTTGTTGGGGCGATAGATGCCTGCTAGCAACAAGGCTCTATCCAGTTGACTATAAGGGAATGACATCAACTATGTAGTTTAATATCAGTCACTAGTTTATTCAACTTATTTTCAAGATGACGATTATTAATCACATGCACCCACTTAAACTCAATTGGGAGATTCATGCACCTTATTGAATACATTAGGTTTCAGGTTAAATAATGATCTGCAGAAAATAAAGTTGGGAGTTATGAATTTATTTAATTTAGTTTTCTTTAATGGTTTTAATTTAATTGTTTTGTTTGGTTGCTAGTTGTTGTGATGTTCACAACATGCCCCATTTTACTTCTTAGCAAAATGAGGACCCCTGCTGTAGCTGTGGCCTTTTGCTTGTGTGTGGGTCTGCTTGTTGGTAAAAGGGAAAAGAGGTAAAGGTTACAAACCTTGTTGAAAATTGAAAAAATTAGCATTAAGTACCAAAGCAGAATAGGGGTTGCTTTTTGAACTATTTCAAAATTCCCAATATTCTGCAAGATATGCATGTTTCTTGGTAAATACATTATAGGAAGGTTTGTATGTTGCATGTACAAGGTCGTTTGTATGTGGAGTCGTTGTATTAGTCACATAGAGTGGTAAGGTTTATGAATCATGGTAATTTGTATGCATGTTGTTAATGTTTTATTCTTTACGTACAAGTTGGACCCAATGTGATTCGGAAGTAAAATGGATAATTGGTTAAGTCCACAGGTTGTATCTCGGGTTGTATGTTTGGTGAAAAGAAAGATACAAGGGGATATAAAATGTGATATATATGTCACGGACCCGAGGAGAGTATGAAATTTGGTTTTATCAAGGTATGTTTCGTTGTTTGTATGTTGCATGTTTTGGGTTTGCACCTTTCTGTATACATACAGTGCGGATGTCAAAAGGGAATTAAATCAGATATAAGTGGTGCATCATACCTTAATGTATATTTGAAAAGATGCATTCACTTTATATACATGTGTGGAGCCGAAAGGTTATGCAATATGGTTTAGAAAAGATGGGGAGTCCAAGATGATTATACAAAAGAGTTTGCATATATGGAGGCTTGTATCTAATAATAGATACAAGTGTGAAGGTAAAGTGGATCCCATAGGTTGTATCTCGAGGTTGTATATTGTACCAACAAATGAATTTACAAGCCGATATACAAGCAAAGATACAAACAAAAGATGCAAGATGAATTTTAAAAGAAATTAAATAAAGGCAAGGCTTTGTATGTTTGGGAGATTGTATGTTAACGATGTACAATCCTGATATATAAGAAAATGAAAGACATCATCGGAGAGATAAAAGGTAAAAGAAGGCTTGTATGGTTGTTTGTATGTGTGCTTGTATCTATTCTACATACATTACGATATACAAACAAAAGGATACAAGCACGGATATAAAGGAAAAGGGATAACATTGTTTATGGCTCATTGCATATATGCTTGAATATTGAAAAGATGCAAAAGGAAAATACAAGGAACAATATACAAGGAAAGATACAAGAAAAGTGATGTATGCAGAAAGTAAACTAATGGATAGAAGGTTTAAAATAAAATGTTGAAATAAGAAGCCGAAGTCATAGGCGCATTTATTGCTATAATTAATGCTGATCTAACACTAAAAATGGTAAAATTTAATGGGTTAGGGTAAATTAAAAGTTATTTTTCTTTCAGATTTGTATTGCTACGATTAAAATTGTAGAAAGAAAAATTGTTGAAGAAATTTAACAAAAATTCATCACGAGACAAAATTCTAGAAGTAGGAACAGAGTAGAAACGGTAAAGTAAGTGAACGTTGTAAGGTTGAGCTATCGAAAGATACATGTATTTATCTTAAATGCCATTACAGTTTAGTTAGTTAAATTGCAAAGTAAATTTCAGTAATTTCATTTTGAAATGTAAGCAAGCATTAAATTACTGTGTTTGATTGTTAATTAGTTGGTTTGGATTAAACAATGTGAAAGATAAAACAGGAAAAGACAAATGGAGGGTTAGGGTAAATGTAAAAAAAAATAGAAAATTCGTAGTAAAACCCTAGGTAAGAAGGTAAAACAACAAGTTAAAAGTGCATTTTTTACAGGATGGCCCCAAAGCAGGAAAAGGTAGATACAGGGGGTGAAGAAAAGATAAAAAAGGAAAGAAAGCCCTATAAAGAAACTGAGAAAGAGGAGTTGCCGATATACAGAGGATATCCTTTGTTGCTAGGCACAAGTGAAGTAGGGATGAACACCAACATAGGAAATTATGATGCGGATGATGTTTTGTAGAAGATCACAGCAGTCGATGCTACACCTGACATGAGGTGTATATGGGAAAGTAGATTGTACAGGGCTGCAGGTTTCCCGTTAGCTATGGAAGCTAAGGACCTATGTCTGGATTGCATATACTTATATGATCTAGTTAACAAGAAAATAGTGTTCCATGATAGGCTCATTGCAGACTTGTCTATAGAGGGGATTGCAAGAACATTTGGTCTAGAAATACATGAGAAAATGGTAGATATCGATATTGACCAGTATAATGAAGATTTGATTGAGAATGAGAGGGATTGTAGTAGCAAGATCTTCTATAGTTGGTATAGTGTAGAAAACAAGCCCAAGGCTATGGCAAGAGTACATAAGAATCTACAAAGAATATACTTTAAGGAAGAAATATATTTAATGATTACAATGTTAAGCAGACTGGTAGGATTGAGAGATGGCACTAAATGTGAGCCTTGGATATTCACTGTGATACAATTCATGAGAGAAGCAAAGAAAGAACAAGGACAAATTCATTGGGCTAAAGCTATTAGCATAGCCATATGGAGGCAGGCAATGGCAAGAAAACAAAAATTGATGCCTTTCTATTTGTCCTCGTATATATTGTATTCATGTGCAGCAATGGTTTAACCATACATACATGGGATTGATAGAGTGGGAACCCTAGGAAATGGCCCAGATCAGAAGATTGTATATGAACATTATCTTGATTTACAGGAGGAAAATGTATTGAGAAAGTATGCTTTAGTGAATGATGTATTTTATACATGCATGGTCAGAATTTTAAGGGAAGAGCTAGATAAGAGATTGTCTGCAGATGTAGAGGATACAATTGGTTTGCACAATTCATGGTACATCCAATTCCAAAACTTTACCTATATTAGAACTGAGGGATTTGAAGGAAAACCTTTCATGCTACCTAGGTATCCTTCCAACAAGTTGATTTTTCTAGAGTTCTCAAGATAGAACTTGAATGCCTTCAGAATGTACAAAAAGAAGTATAGCAGGGGAAGTCTTAAGCTCCCTTGGTTAATTGGTAGATATACTTGTTCTAGCAAAGAGGTGGCTGGTTACTCAGAGAGAGAGCTAAGGTTTTATGGGTTTTAAGAATTTGAGTTAGCAAGAAGATTTGATCCTTTTCACAGGATCCAAAATACCATCGATCCTAAATTTAAACATCAAGTACACATTGAGGATTTTTGGTCATATTATAAGAATGACAGAGAAGTAAGAAAGAGAGCTCACAAGAGGCTAACAGTAGATCAAATGAGGTCCATGGGAGACATCTATGTCCCCCCAGAAGTGGAAGATGATGGCAAATTGTTACATCATAGTTATGAAAGTGCCAGGGTTGCTCCCATTGGAGAGCCTGATTAGTCACAACCATGGATTATATCTTTGAACACATTGTCTACACCTGCTATTTTATTCTCCAAGACATGGTTGAAGCACATAATTGAGGATCTTAAGGCTAAGGGAATTTAGCTCACATATCCAAAGAAAGGTAAAAAGAGAGTAAGGGAGAATCAAGATAATCTCCAGTGCTTTTATGAAAAGAAAAGGAATATTGTAGAAGTAAAAATTGTTGAGAAGGATAAAAATGCTACATTAATGGATCCTTATGCAATAGGGGTGACAATAGCAATATCATCAGGCACATTTGTAGAGGCAAAATCATTAAACCATGATACCAGTGCAGAGCAAGCACAGGCTGCTCAAGAGTTAACAGGGTAAAAGGTTATGAGGGCAATACCAATAGACATCTCCAAGGGGGAAACTTCAAAACAAAGTGAAGTTATAGGAGCACAGAAGGTAGGTGCTAAATTGAGTGACATACCTGGTGCATCTACCTCAGCAGAGAAAAGACAGGTATATGCCAAGGTAAAAATAGAATTAGCTAAAGAAATGTTGCATGGGTCAAAAGTGAATGAAGCCAAACAAGCTACTGAGACTATAAACATTGAGGATGACAGTAGTGGAAGTGAAATCAGAGAAATGAATTCAGGGATAGGAAAAAAAGTTGACATGGAAGGAGAAGAATCTAGTGAATATTTAAGTGAAGAAGAAGAACAGGACACTCAAGCTAATATGGAAGTTGAACAAGGTCTAGTGTCTGAACTAGAAAATGTACAAGAGGAATCAGGAGCAGTAGATCCATTCGGTACATTGGTATCTCCTGAAACAATAAAGGATGTGTAAGATGTAGCACATCAAATTGAAGAATCTGAAAAAGAAGATGCACCTGAGGAAGTAGTAAAGGAAATACCTGGTCAAACTAAAGAAGAAATAGGAGCTCGTATTTCTGGTGTAGATGTAATAAATATTTTGAACATGTATGGAGAACAAAGTGAAGAAGAAAGGAATGTAGAAAACAAAGAGGAGCAGGGAAAAGAGACAAAAGAGGTTGATAAGTTGGTGGGTTCACCTTCACATGTAGAGCAAGTTGGCATGCCTGAAAAGGTGCAAAACGAAGGTGAAATAGTAGAAGAAATAACAAATAAACCTGAAAGCCAAGAGAATACAGAGAATATTGAGGGAGATAAATCTAAAAAGCAAGCAGAAGATAAAGACATGACAAATGAAGAACAAGAAAATAAAGAAGAAGATCAAGAGAAAGAATCATCAAGAAAAGAAGGTCCAGAGGAAGAGGATGAAGGTGGAGGGGATATAGAAATTGAAGAGGAAGAAAATGAGGGTGAATCTAAACAACAAAATGATCTAATGGTACAGGAACTAGCCCCTCAACATCAACCCCCACCATAGCAACAAGAACAACCACAACAACAACAATAATAGGAACAAGGAGTAGTAGAAAGGCCTCAACAAGAGGTAATCAATGAAGATAAGGAAAATGAAAGCACAAAAGAGGCCATGGCCTGGTTAGGTGCAGAGATAAGAAGAGAAAAGGTGGAGGTATAGTTAGTACCTATAGACATCAAAAGTCTATTAGGCGATGCAATGCCAAGATAGGAAAAGAGGAAGGCTAGAACCATGTCAGTAATACAAAGGGGTCTAGATGGATCCAGAATGCTGAACTTGGCCATACTATAGAAGGAGAAAGCTAAAGGAGAAATAGAATTACATGAATATAAAATACTCAATTTTGACCTAGGGCATACAACAAGGGAGCAACACATAAGTGAATGGGAAGATATGCACCAAGCTATAGCAGAAATGTTAAAGAGGGATAAGGATAAACAAGAATATTTTAAAGGACACATTATCTAGTTACAACAATTCAATAGGGGCATATTTGATCCCAATACTACAATACCGGAATTGCCTAGTGAAATAGTAGTTTTGTCAAAGGATGAAATGAAAGATATGGAAAATAAGAGGCTTAAGGCTAATGTTTTTGAAGAGTCGTTCAAAGCATTCGTGCAAGGAGGAGAAGAGGTAATCAAACAAGCAGTGACAGGATGGGAATTGGCTGCAATAAAAAAGAATAAATGCAGTATACTCATATATAATGGTCAATTTAGAAAAAAAGAGTGCAAGTTTGAATTGGAATGGCTAGAAGAAATTGAAGAGAGAGCAGATGAATTAATAAATGAAGGAGTCATTACCCCTTTGATGGAAAATCAAGTGCCACAGGCAAGGTTGGAATTAAGATTTGAAGATGATAATCTCAGAAGGTGCATCGCAGCCACTCAGGGTTTAGAAGAGAAAGTAGATAACATGATCAGGATGCATAAAAGGATAGTTGAAAGGCTCTTAGATCATGAGTGTATGGATGTACGAGCATATGAAATTCAAAGAGCATTAAAATAATTCAAGGCCATTTTTGTACCATGTATGGAGAATCCAGAAGCATATTTAAGTAAACAAATGATTGATTCAGTAATGGAGGCAAGTGCCAAGATGAAGAAATATAAGAAGAAGAGTGAAGGTTCGGGTAAAGAAGAAAAGAAACTGAAAGAAGGAATCACAATGCAAGAATATGTATGGACAAGGAGTCTAGGGGGGGATCGCACCTTTATAGAAGGTGCAACAAATAACTTCAAAGCATATCTGAAAGAGTAGGAAAGTGTAGAAAGGAGCAAACAATACTAATAAAAGAGTCAAGTGAAACGTATTTGCGGGCATGGTCAACAGGAAAGTAGAATTCAAAGGAGGAGAATCCTATTTTGAAAAGATTCTAATGACATCCTTTGAGGCAAAAAAGATACGATAAAGATATTTTGAGAAACAGTTAGAAACAAATGTACACCCTTGATCAAGAATAGATGAATACTGACCATAGATTGGGTTTTGTAGCCGTTGCAGTATGAAGCTTCAAATTCTATATAAGAAGCTCTACTACTTGTATATTAGTTACAAAATGATTTTAGAATTGTAGCTTGCACTATAATTTGTCAGAATAGTGGAATAGAGAAGATATTTCTTTTAGTTTAGAGAAGGAGGTCACCTGTGTCTACAACAAGGAGTACGTGGAATGTCTGGTCTCCTTGGTGTATCTATAAAAATGTCTGTGAGTTGTTTAGTGATTTGATTAATGAAACAAAGGTCATTCTTACATTGTAAATCTTATATGACTTTATTCTTTGAATACAAGTAAACTTAGAATTCTACGTCTATTACAGAGTGTTTTCTGACTCTTACTAGTATTTGAAGTATTATTCTTTAAAAGATTGCAATCTTTGGTGTATGTTCGTGAAAAATGTTCAGGACTTTACACTTGAAGATTTAAGTGTGTTGATTTGATCAATTTACTGTATGCTTTAGGACTTGAGTAACAAAACATTTAAATCCTATATTAAAATGATACTTAGTTTAAGTTTCTCTAACTTTTCTCCAACAACTAAAAATAATTAACTTAAGCACAGAAATCTTAAGGAAATTGTCTTACATTTGAAAGAAGCAGGAATAATTTGTGTTAATATTTGGCAATTTTCATATTAATTTGAAAGACAAAGTTTGTTTCATAGAAATTCATACAAAGCTTTGTAGTACAATAGTGAATTTATGCAAAAGAATGAATACTTTGTTGATATTTGCAACAATTTGTGTAGTTTGAGTCTAGTAAGTCACTAATAATCTTAAATCAAGTAAGGCCCCTTGAATATTACAGTTTGACATCAACCTACTGAATTGTCCACAAGGTCAAGACCTAACCATACAGAAACTTGGGATTAAGAACTCTTAAGTGATTTATTCATATCTTTCAAGACAGTTTAGGTTCCTTTTGTGAATTTTAACTTTTGTTATGAATGTGTAAAAACAATCATCAACAGGTGTGATTGTGTGGGGGTTGGCTATGTGTGCATCATGTGAGTTGAATGAAATGCATTCTTGAAATATTGTCTCCTATTCATGTGGCTATGATGACTATGCAAGATGGATAATGAATTGCTCTGTGTGATGTGAAATGATGCGTATTCTATGTTGTAAATGCAACATGATGAGAATGTGGTAGTTCATGCTTGGTTTATGTTTTGGGACAAGAATTGGTCCCTGTGATTATGATTTGTATGCAAGAAGGTAAATGCCTTGCATTGTATATGTTACTTGTTATTGTGATGGTAATTGTCTTGCTTGATGGATAGGGTCTTCTCGATGCAGGTAGGGGAGTGGCTTTCAATGTGGGGCCGGTGCCCAAAGTGGCTACTAGGATAACCCATTGGAAGTTTTCAATCCAGTGATAACTTAATAATAAATTTAAAGGGTTGGGTAGTTTCCACACTAAATAAGATAATTGGATGCCTCACCCATGCTTGTAGTGCTCATTCAAGCTAAGGATGGGATGAGAAGGATGTGGTTGGCAAGATCAACTTCCTTGTCCTTACGAAAGGAATGTTGGTTCTGAATGTGTCACCCTATGGGGCCAGAGTCTAGAGAGAGACTACCAGGATAACCATAGATGGGGCCGACGTCTAGACTGCCAGGATAACCCATGGAAGTGAGCCGACATTTGATGAGAGACTGCCAGGATAACCCATGTTAAGACCATGAGATGACACTCTTCCCTACTATAGCCTAGCACTCCCTAACATGTTTTTTTCCCTTTCATTGTGTGATTGCCTCTAGAAGTGTTGTTTGTGTTACTTGTGATGTTCTTATTAACCCGTGTTGTATTGAAGTCTTGTGTAGTCCTTGCACCTGTTAGTCTACTGTCTTTCTTGATTGTTTTCTTAGTGGGACCTTATCTCCTAGCATGGGGGTGGATCTTAGGGTTCCACATGGTCAGGTGGTTGTGCTTTTTTCTCCATTGGTTTCCCTTGTTGTTGATCGTGTGCGAGAAGGATGTACCTTGTATGGAAGATTTCAGATCTTGCTCTATCTTGAGGAGATAGATACTTATGATCATGTTCTAGTCTTATATATCAGTTGAATCATGTACTATTATATTGATGTATGTACTCCAATGTAATCTGGATAGCGATATTGTAAACAATGTAATGTTGTACTCTCTTGTAAAGGAACTTGTTTATGTACTTGTGATCCTATGCTCAAGATCTTGATGTTACTTATTTGATTATATAATATGGAATTGTATGTGTTTATTCATCTGATACAATTAGACTTAGAATGAATTGTGGTTGTTAGTTAATACATAATGTTGGTTAGATCTTGTTTTAGTTCGTTAGTAAGCAGCTATGAAACCCTAGAGGATAAAGATTAATTTAAAAGCTATGAATAAATATATGATTGTTGTTATTTCTTTCATTTAAAAAAAAATATTTATCTTTTTTGTAATCTTAGTTGTGTTATCCTCTGGGTTCCTTGGCAGGGCATTACACTGACACCCTAGATCTGCTCCTCTAACTATAACTAGGAACACGTTGACCCTCAAGTACTGCAATATAGTAGGCTCCATAGTAGTACTTAGCTCTAGCTCATTGCTCTGATACCTGTTGATGTAACTATTGTATCTACTACTGGGAGGCTGTATAATCTCCATATCCTAGCCATGTCTATCCCAACTATCACACCCTACATGCAATCCAACAATCTAGCCCTCAACCTATTACACCCTAGCCTCAGCACTCTGTAACCTCACCTTAGCTCCCTATCACAATACAATCTCTACATTTCACTCAGAGATCACCTGAGCCACCTGACCCTATAACTACCCTTGTAAATGCCCTATCTGGGCTTGTAGAACTAGGATCTAAGGATCCTTGTCCCCACCACTAACTCCATCCAATAGGGCATGTACTCCATGTAGTCTTTGCACCTATGCGAGGGCACTATCTCACTCTGTCATTAGTTGTGCCAAATCATGTCTCTGTCAGGCCACCTAGTCGTCTAAACTAGCCACCTAGGCCCACAAGGTATCTACATCCTCCTCCCCATCAGCTCAAGTCTACCAAAGCCCAATGTGAACACCAGGAAGAGGGCCGGGTCCTTTCCTTGATGTCCCTGCACTAGATGTCCCAGCACCTAAAGTGCCGACCTGCTGTGATGCCTGCTGCTGGGAGACCTTCTATACATGAACCTGTGGTGCCTACTGAGGTAGAGCCTATGGTACCTATTGAGGAGATATCTATGGTGGTGGCATCTATCCCTATCCATGTGCTGTGATGCTCGAACCTACCCTCTCCCTATTGCCTACCCTGTAGACATTGCAACCAAAACATGTATGCCATCGCCCTCATCAAGGGGTATGTCCTCATAGATGTACTCCACTGTGACCTCATCTCCCTCCTCTCCCTCATCCTCCTCATCCTCAATTGTCAGATCTGGTTCAATAGCTGGATCTGTCAACTGAATGGATCTCCATACCTACCACCACCGATCATATGCTAGAGTCATGCCATCATCTATTGTCTGACTCCTCCAGTCCCACTGCACTAGCTGTAGTATTCTGCAATCCACTAGTGCCACCTTGGGCTATACCTGTGTTGGCCATGTTGGAACATCCTAGGGTATCCTCATAGAAAATACCATAGCTTGAGGTAGATCCTGCAACTACCCAACTTGCTGCATCACCCATGATAGGATATACCTGTCATAGTATGATCCCCTCACCCCATCAGATAGCGAGCCTGAAATGTGAAAGGCATATGGAGATGGTCATCAACCCACACCTCTACACCTATGTATGGCCACTAGATAATAGAATCAAGGTCATCAAAAACCCATTGCCATTACTGTAGCTATCTCATGTGATCATATGTAACCGGTGGCCTATGGTAGAAACATGTATGCCTCAAATGGAGCTTGATGATAAGTCACCATAGGCCACATAATAGCAATATGCTCCCACACCCACACATGGAGCAGTGTAACCCAAGCTGATAAGGCCATATCCATCTGGTAGACCACCATATGCATCTCATGGTACAGTTGCACCAACATACAAGGCCCCTATATAAATACAGTCTCTTGAGTGATCATAATCTCAATCACCCTGCCCTAACCAACGCAAAAACATTACGATCGCTGATCTGGAAGAACGATCCCTCCAATCATTGCACACACAAATAAGGTGAACTGATCCACCCCAGCCAATAAAGTTCACGCAAATCTCATCTAGCATCTATCTTGGGCATAGACTGGATGACCAAGTATAAATGCCCTCTCCAACATTGTCACTCCCAAGCGTACATCATATGCCACCCTCACTCTAGCTATGGGAAGCCTCAATATCCTCCACACATCCTCTAGGGTGATGGTGATCTAAACCATAGGCAACAAAAAGGAGCATGTCTTACTCCTCCACATCTCCACTAGGGTCGTCATCATAGCCTTATGTGCCCGTACCTGGGGCATCTTAGCAACCATCTATAATCCTATCCTACCCAATCAAGTTAAAGTGGCCTGATCAAACTGAGACTACAACTTTAATATCTCACCTGGAATCTACATCCAAAAGTTACCAAAAATCAACCTTTTCCCCAAAATAGCGCTATGGTGCTAATCCATAACCATATGGCACCAATGTAGAGCTTGGTACTAATCCTTGATCACATGGCATCATTTTACTAGATGTCACTAATTCCTTAGCCTTTGGCACTAATCTAGAGCTTAGCACTATAACTAGCTCATATGGTGCTAAACTACCACTAACCCTAATTTTCCTCAAATTCCCCATGCTAATGCAAAGCATGGCACTAAAACCTCTAATTATGGCACTAATCGAGAGCTTAGCACTAAAGTGTTGCCATATGGTGCTAAACCATCCAAATGGAGATTTTTACCCCTGGCGCCAATAAAGATGATGGTGCCAAAACATGGATGTATGGCACTAAACCATCCCAAAACCCCCATTTACCTATGGCACTATTCCAGAGCATGGTGCTAAACTCACTAATTATGACACCACGCAGTTACGCAATGGTGCCATTCTACCTAACTACCCGTTTCCTAAGCCCAAAAATTATCCAAAACACAAAAATCACAAAGTCAAGGTTGAATAACATACCTATCAACCCACCAATGGTGATCAGTTGTAGTCATGTACCCTTTCAGATTAGTGATCGTAGCATTGGAATGGAGGTTACACCATGTCTTCTTCTTCTCTCCTTTCTTCCAATAAGCTCAATGTATGCAAATGTGGCACTTTAGGCCCACACTTTTAATATATAGATGCCATGTCATACCCCCATACACCTTTTTTCCTCCTCAGGTCACAAAATGTAACTTTTTTCACCCATTTTTCTTCCTATCCACCTAATTTCTCGTCCTCTTTCCATTTTTCAACACTATTTCCTCCTTTCGAGAGTTCACCCAAATTTTTATATTTTTTTCACTTGACCTCTCAAGGGGGCATCCCTCATCCATTTTATTTCTTTCCAATAGTTGGGGTATAAAATCTTTGACTTGATACTAGACCCCTACCAGATCACGACGCCACGTCAAAGAGGATCAAATATAGATACCTAAAAATGTCTTAACCCTTCAACCACTTTTTGGCATCATCTGCATCACTAATTTCCCATCTAATTAATTAATTAAATTTTTAATTAATTAATTATCCTATCCAACCCCTAAACCATCCATTTATCCTTCACCAATTAACCCCTAAAATTGAATTAATTTAATTAATTCAGCTTCACACCTTATAACATTACCCCAATTAATTAAATAAATATGTCAAATATTTATTTGGTTATTTTATCCACTTTCCTAAACCCAATTAATTAGGTAAATCATACTTATCTAATTAATCTGTCCTACTAATTAGCCTACACCTAGCCTAGTTGATTAAATAGCTATTATTTAATTAGCTACCCTAGCCTACATGACCCCTAGACCTAGATTAATTAAATAAATATTTATTTAATTAATCATAAACCCTAATTAGTCAATTCCCTAATTTTTTTCCAGCCACATTAACTAAGTTAATCACCCTGATTAACTTGGTCAAATCATGCTTAACACCTTCTCCCACACCCACAAATAAAAAATGTCAAAATATACATAACCCCTCCAACTCATTTTTTCCATTTTCATGCTAAAACATCTTCCACCATTTTAGCTTACAAATGTAAGGACCCAAAAATGTGCATGTGTCACATGACCTTCACATTCCCATATAAAATGGAATTTGTAATTCCACCTCCTCCCAAGGAAATTAATTTTTAATTTCCTCACACATCAAAATCACATTAAATGGAATGCCTTCCCCAAAATGAATTTGAAATTCATTTTTAGTCTCCACCATCCAATTTTGATGATCAAATCCTAGCCCTCCATCTCACATTCAATCTCCTCCATTGATCTCAACAATCAATCTCCACCATTAGATCAAAATCCCCTCCAATTTGCCTATAAATACAAGCCTCTACAAGCCATTTCATCATCATCTTTTAGAGAAAGTTTATTATGTCCAAATTTCTCCCAATTCTCATCAATCTTAGGTTATGTTGAAATTTGTATTGAAATTGAGAGCATTTCACATTTCAAATCCTAGTTTGGGTAAAGCAAGGAGCTAGTGGGTGCAAGTTCCTCAACCCTATTAAGGAGTGAGGAGTGTGCAAGGTCTTTACAAGGTATAATCTTTGATTTTTCTTTGTTTGTTTTGTGTTTTTTATCTTTCACATTTCCTTCATCTTCAACATGAACATGGAAGAGAAAAATAAGAAACAAACTTAGGAACATCAAGAAAGGTACCACAGGAGAATGGAGAAAGTAGAAGAAAAAGAAATGGAGTGTGCCAATAAGGGTGTTGTTGAGTGTGCCACAAGGGATGCAACTAATATCATAGAAACAAAAATTTACAATAGCCCAAAATAAATGAATTCATATATAGAAAAGGCAACATAGATTCTAAACAATTTGGAAGGAAGTATCACCACCTATGGGATATCTAGGAAGATATGGGAAGAAGAATGTAGGAGTATAGAAATCCCAACCCTACTACAATTGAGTAGGATACCATCTATCCAACCTAATCTATCCAATGTCTATATTAGAATTGATGAAAATTGGGAACCACTACTGAATCCCATAAAGAATCTACAACCTCTAAAATTTGATGCAAAGTACTTGGAGAAGTTAGTCAACAAAAGTGTAAGAAATATAAGAGATGATGGTTTACAAGTAGTACCAGACGGAAACAATATCATGTTCAATGATGCAATTGAAATAACAGAAGAAAGTGAGATGACATCACTAACTAATAGTATGTCGCTAACAAATGAAAGATTATCCCCTAAAACAAAATGTCACTTTGAATAAGTACAACCCCTTGACCAAGAGTCATCCCCTGTGCCCTATAAATCAAGGAGAATTTCATTACAAAATCAAAGTGAAGAAGGGAATCAGGAAAATGATCAGTAAAAGTAGTTTGTAAGAGATTCTGACATAATATTGTCAAGAGAATACTTTGATATTCAATTATCAAAAGGTAAGGGAAGGGAAAGCAAACCTATATACAAAGGAGTCTTAAGAAACCAAAAGAATAATTAACAAAGAAAACTCAACACAAGAAAGAAAAATAAAGCAACACTAAGATGGATTCCCTAATTAAACTACTAGTCTTCAGAAAAGATACAATAGAACCTGTAGAACATATATTTGTATTAGAATCCATCTACAAAAGAAAAAACATAACTAGAGACTAGACTAAATTATTTGATTTTGTGGGAACATTAAGAAATGATGCCTTAAATTGGTACAAAAAAACTTGCCCATAACATGACAAGGAATGGTGTGATGTTAAGAAGGAATTCTTAAATGAATTTCAATCTCTAGAAATTCCTATAGAAGTAGTCAACAAGATGAGAGACCCAGTCCAGGAAGAAGGTGAATCAATAAAATAATATGACAAAAGTTTTAAGGACATATTGTAGAAGTTAGAGGAACCATTATCAGAGAAATAGTACATAGAATGGTTTGTATCAGGGTTGGCTCTAGAAATTAGAACATCCCTAGATAGTAGAGCATTCACAACATACTCTAAAGAAGTGACCATAGCTTATTGTATTGAGGCACAAACTTGAAGGAGAAAGGAAAAAGACAACAAGAATATAGAAATGAAAAAATTAAAATTGGAACTTGAACAACTAAAACTTAAATAAGAGATATTAGCAAGAAAGGATGACAATCTGCAAAGACAAAGAACAAATATCTGGTGCACATATTGTATAAGAGAGGAATGCATCAGAAATGAGTACCCATTTATAAAAGGAGAGAAGGATACCCTATTAAGGGTAGACCTGAAAACAACCCCAAAAAGAATTCAAATTGTATATTGTGGAGTCTACTGAGAATGGGACAATCATGAGACCAAGGATTGTCCATATCTCTTATTTAAACTATGAAGTGAGGATGAAGAACATGAACCATGATGCAATGGTCACTGCAATAATAGAAAAATAGACTAGGAAATGACATATGTCAAAGGAATAGCAAAAAGACCTCTATTCAATCAAAATCATGGGTATAAAGCATCTAGTTGGGAAAATCAAAGGAACATAAACACATTACATAATACACCTTCACAAAACTAAGAACCATATTCAAACACCTATAACAATGAGGAGAGAGGTCAATACAATAGTTATAGAGGTGGAAGAGGCCTTGATAGAGGATAGAAAATAAGAGATGATGCTAGTTGTTGTAAGTGTGGCAAACAAGGCCACTATTCTAATGAATGTTGGTCTAAAAAAAAGAAACAATGTGCATTCT
This sequence comes from Cunninghamia lanceolata, assembly GCA_027924645.1. Taxonomy (NCBI): domain Eukaryota; kingdom Viridiplantae; phylum Streptophyta; class Pinopsida; order Cupressales; family Cupressaceae; genus Cunninghamia; species Cunninghamia lanceolata. The sequence goes on along the minus strand of BSBN01000071.1, from coordinate 3,009,788 downwards.
ATGGAAACCTAGAACATGATCTATTCAATTATGACAAAGCACAAAAATATTTCAAAAATGTGCCACCCCAGTCAAAAAGTGATGAGATACAAGGATTTAATACTCCTAAAGGGGATATAATTATGAGGAAAATCCCTAAGGAAACCCCACAAACTGAAAGAAGGTGTTGGAAAGAAGAACATTATGATTTTGACACTTCTGATAATGAAATCTCAAAAAAAGAGTACCAGGACAAGAAACAGAAGCCTAAACAAAAAGACCTAGTAAAATACAAGAGTAAAAACAAGGTTGTGGTTGTGACAAGACAAGGGACATATACCACAAAGGTAAAGTAATTAACATACAATACAGAAAGTGATGAATATGATGAAGAAGAAGTGGATAAAGACAACTTATTCCTAAATAAATACCAACATGACAAAATAATAGAACAATCTAAGCTTATCATAAATAAAGAACAATAGGAAGAGAAACAATAGAACAATTTCTTTTCAGAAGAAGAAGTTCTATGACTTAAATAGTTAACTCAATTAACACAACATGACAACCTACTAGAAAAACTAAGACAATTCTATAAATACTAGAGCAAACACATAACACAAAAACCCCAAATTATAAAAATGACAAAAACAAATAGATCATGTAAGACCAGACCACTTATGATCACTGCACATATTAACCATAAGAAAATAAAACAAGTGATGGTAGATCTACGGCAGATGTAAATATGCTTCCTAAAAGGGTCTAGAAACAATTAGGTAAACCAAAGCTAGAAGAAACTCCATACAATATTATCCTATTTGACGGCTTAGCAATGGGGACAGTAGGCACCTAGAAGAGAGTAGAAGTAAACATGCTAGGGATAAAACAAATAGTTGATTTTGAAGTTGTCGCCATGAAATAACCTTTTGACTCTTTTAATGCACTATTAGGCTTAAAATGGTTCATCAATACAAATGGTATAGTTGACTCGAGGAAGGAGGAAATCTCCTTTGCAAATGAGAACATAATAGTCCATATACCATTAGGAACAAACATTGGTAATGCATACATAGAAGAAATAAACCAAGAAGAATAGAGTGACAAGGATTCTAAAATCCTCTATTCTATAGCCAAACTACCAAGACCTGAACCACTAGAAGAACCCAATTCAAAGGGATAAATAGAAATAGAAAGTGATAATTATAGTATTGATAGTGAGGAAGTCCTAAATGAATGGTTGAGGGAAGAACCAAAGTTAAGATCTTGAAAAGTCATGGGATTCAGAAAAGTGTTTATAATACACAGAATAGAAGAAAAACCACTGCATAATATTGCATTGAATATAAATCCACTACAAAGCACAGATGATATATCAATAGACCACCCTATAAATACCATCCAAAACTCACACCAGATAAATTACATCTTCTGAGGTATTTCACATATCAAATTACCTAAATACTCAGGAATAGGAGACCTCAACACTTATCTGAAAGATATGTAAAGAACTTTTGATAAAGAAGACTCAAGATTGGATGCCTTGTAGCATACACTAGTGTGTAATTTTGCAAGATGGTGGAAAACCCACAAAGACAACATTCCACATTGGCAAGATTTTAAAATTTTAATAAAAACTAGATACTTACAAGAGGAAGGGGAATATGAAATAATCCCAAAATACAATGGAACAATCTTACTAGAGGAAAATTTAGAGATATGTGTAACAGTTTGGAAGGCAAGGAATGAATATGATGAAAGACTGTATATACAAATGTTTTACTAGATCCTTACACCAGTAGCACAAACTTGGTGTATCAATCAGGAAAGGAGAACATAAACAAAATATTTGGTACAAGTACAAGAATATTTCATACACACATTCTCCTTTTACAATCCAAATAAATACATACATAATACACTCCTTAGAATGAAGAAAATCATATTTAAACTAAGGAAGATGCAATAGACATATACCAACAAACTCCACCACCACCAAGAATAGAGGGAATATGAAAACTGATTGAGTGGATGGATAAGGAAAATTAGTATATCAAAAGAAGGTGTTACACAACATATCAAGAAGATGATGATGACCAACCAAAATTGGATATAGAAGTGCATCAAGAGAGAGAGAGAGAGAGAGAGAGAGAGAGAGAGTCAAAAGATGAATATTATAATCAACCCTTGAAATTTAGAGATAAAAACATAGCTACATCAAGGGACCCAAATTTAGCAAAAAATAGTGATTAATGGGATGAAAAGATGGTGATGCAAATAGTGGAGATACTATCAGAATATGAAGATCTCTTTCCCTGCACATTCACTAACTTAAAGGGGATCAAAGAAGAAGAAGGGGTCATGAGAATATAGTTGAAGGCATGAAACTATAGAAGAAAAGACCTTATAGACTTAATCCAATTATGAAGAAAAAAGTAAAAGTGGAATTGGAAAAAATGATAGTTGTAGGTATCATAAAACTAGTGGAGGACGTCGAATGGATTAGTCCTATGGTTGTATAGAAAAAAAAGATAGGGGAAATATGAATCTATGTAGATTTTTGAGAGATAAATAAGGCATACATCCATGATCCATTTCCGACACCTTTCACAGAGGAGATCCTAGAATCAATGGTAGGAAGGGAAATTTATTCTTTTACAGATGGATTCTTTGAATACCACCAGGTGAAAATCAAAGAGGAAGATCATTTGTGATAGAATGGGGCTCATTTATGTATATGGTGATGCCCTTTGGAGTAAAAAATGCACCAATAGTATTTAGCCAAATAATGGTTAATGCGTTCAAAGATTTCATCCATGTTTTTCTAGAAGTTCACTTGGATGACTAGATAGTTTATGGATTAATGAAAGATCATGTGTAAACACTCTGCATGATGCTAAATAAGTGTTGGCAATATGTGTTGTCATTGATGTTAACTCTATATGTGTCAACCTAAGGTCAGATATTATTGAAGCTAATGGAAAATGGAAGATTTGAGAGAGATGGTTTGACTAAGTTAAAGACATAGGATCAACATGCTTAAGGGAGGTTAGTCTGGAAGACCTAGTAGATGGAGAAAAACTATCCAAGTATAAGAATGGTAATCTTCATGATGTCTAAATGTGTTGTGGAGGTGTGTAAACTTGTTCTAACATCATGTTTTCTATATATCTACAATGATATCCTATCATTTTGGAGTATTGCACTTAGATAAAAGTTGCAGAAGTTTGGTTAAGGCCTTCACAATGTATATCCTAAGGCAGAGTTACAACATTTTGGTCCGCATGCCTCCACAGTGCAAGATTTAGTCTTGTGGTTTAGACGATAAGTGGATTGACATATGAAGATGCTATATCCAATATTTTGGCTCATTACACCTTCAGCAGAGAAAGTTATAAGTGGTAGTGTCCCGGACTGTGACTTGACAGTGTAAAGCAATGGTGGAGACCTAATGGAATGCTCTGCATTCCTCTAGATGAGTAGTTATTCCCATGTGGTTTTGCAAATATGTTTGGAGATGTGTAATACACACTACCTTGTAGTATCAAGTTCTCTAACAGTTCGCAAGGTTGACTTTCAAATGACAGAAGTAATACAAACTATTCTGGATGCATAAGTACTCTATAGAGCACACATTTGAGCACTTGCAGAAGATGGAAAGTATACAGATCAGCTATAGTACATTGTGTGGAGATTCTACATGCCCTAATGTATCTTAGGTTTGAACTACATGCAAATCTTTCTTATCTCATGTACCACATAAGGTATTTAAGTTAGTTAGTGAAGAATTGCATATGACTGTTCCCCAGATTATAGTATACCTGAGTCAAGTCTTTGGTTTTCTCTGGAAGTGATAAATGAGGATGTGCAAATCTAGGAATATATGTATAATGATGTATGAGTTCCTTCCTAAGAGTTTCAAATGTTTTGGTGTACCACAATGTGACATCTCAAGTTTTGATGTGTTACAATATGCCTGAAATGCTTTGTCCTCATCAGTTCAATATGTTCCTTGTCTTGCAAATGCATGTATTGATTAGATAATTTAGTAAAATGGTTTATGAATGGTGTTGACAAGGCACAGTGTTGAAACTCTATTCTGCATAATGATTTTGGTTTCTCCTCGGTGGTGTCAATATGGACAGTTAGCAGTGGTAGTGCTAGTTGAGTTGACAACTTGGTTTCCCTAATGTGTAGAGGATCTTGATCAATGATTTTGAAATTGAACGATGTGTGATGATGCAATTAACCTTGTTGTGCTATGTGAAGTGATCCACAACTCAAAATGTGTTTATTCCAAGATGACCATACAAAATTAGACATTTCATCTTAAGGTCTTTCTAATGCCGACCTAATTGAGGTTTTAAGTGGTTGCAGAGGATATATATAGAAGAATAAATTCATTTGTGGAATGAATAAGTGATTGAAAATATAGAGTAGAATGAGCAGTATGAAGTGTGCAAAGTTAGTGTGATGGAATAATTGTGTAGAAAAGAGGACTGCAACATCAGCATGAATCAGATGCTTCTTCATAGTAGTTCATAGTTAGGTTATCTTTGTAATTCTTTGTAGCAGTGAGCTTTCTTCAAGGAGTAGTAGCTTCCTTGGGTTGTATCCCTAAAACAAAGTTAGCAGGGAGTTATAGCTTCCTTGGGTTGTAGCCCTAAAATAATGTTGTAAACTTTTATAAGCAATGAGCATTATTTTGTGAGCTAAGACTCATCATGGTTTTTCCCATTTTTGGGTTTTCCACATAAAAATCTTGGTGTCAATGTGTTGATTAATATGGTGCATGTTTTACTTTTTTCTCTCTAAGTAATTTGATTTGTTTTACAAATAAAGTAGTTGAGTTTTTGTATATGTTGATTCACCCCCCCTCTTAGCATCTCTGTGTGTTCAACAATAAGTGTAGAAATCTCCTAGTCTCTTTGAACTTAAGAGATGCATGTTTACGGTACCCTTTAGTACATTATTAGGGCATATCCTATGCAAGGAAGGATTGATGGTGGACCCTCTAAAAGTAACAATATTTATGACACTACCACCATCAAATACAACACTAGAGGTTAAAACCTTCCTAGGGTACATAGGATACCACCACAAGTTCATCAAAGGCTATGTGGCAATAGCAACTCCACTGAAAGAATTGATAAAGAAGAAATCAAGTAAAACTATTGAATGGAGCAAGTGGTGTCAATAGTCCTTTGACACATTGAAGCAGAAGATTGCAGAGGCAACAATCTTAATCTTCCCTAACTGGACATCACCAATCCATGTCCATGTAGATGCATTTGGCATAGCTATAGGGGCAGTTCTAGGATAACCCAAACGAAATAAAGATCACCCTATAGCATTTGCAAGTAGAAAACTTTTAAAGGCATCAAAGAATTATACATCTGCTGAGAGATAAACCTTGGTGATAGTGTATACAATACAGAAGTTTAGACACTATTTACTCTCCACACAATTTACATTCTACACAAATCATGAACCACTTAAATATTTACTAAATAAACCTATAACACATGGTAGAATATGTAGATGGTTACTCCTATTTCAAAAGTTTGATTTCAATATTATGGTTAAACCAAGGAGAAATAATCAAGGATCAGACTATCTATCCAGGATAGAAATCAGAGAAGAACTGAATAGCCAGGACAAATATCTCCTTGGCATAAACATGTTTAGGGTGACTACGGCACCTAAAGAACTCCATGACATAGCAAGCATGTTATCCATAGTAGAATTTCCACAAAATACTACACCACAGGAGAAACACATATTATTGCAAAAGTTTCTACCCTACACACTCATAGAAGGTGAACTACATATAATAGGGAGAGATGATATTATCACAAGAATAGTTATGAACATGAGAGGGGGGCTATACGTAGAGAAGCAAATGAAGGTATATCAAGAGGGCATAAATCTAGAGAAGCTACCATAAAAAGGGTGAAACTAGTAGGACTCTGGTGGCTAACCCTTAATAAGGATGCTAAACAATATGTCAAACATTGTGATATATGTCAACAGACAGGAAGACCTATAGCAAGGGATGAAATGACCTTAAAACCATTTTTAGCCCAAGTACCATTTGAAAAATGGGCTATAGATTTTATAGGACCAATTGACCCTCCTGCAAAACACTCAAAAGAAAGATTTATCATCATAGGAGTGGATTACTTAATGAAATTAGTAGAAGCAGAGCCAACAAGAGATTGTACAACTAGGATTGCCACAAAGTTCCTATATGAAAATATAATTACATGGTTTGGTTTCCCATTAAGTATAACTAGTGATCAAGGGAAACACTTTGTGAACAAAGTGATTGCAGAGATTTTGAATAGTTTCATGATCACACATAACAAAAGCTCCCCATACCATCTACAAGCTAATGGTACCAGTGAGGCATTAAACAAGATTATTGGGACAACACTAACAAAGATGTGTAGTGGCAATAAATAGGACTGGGACATCAAAATTCTAGTGGTATTATGGGTATACCGCACATCCTATAAAAGAGAAACAAAATTCACACGATTTGAATTAGTGTATGGAATGGACTCCACACTACCAATTAACTTTATTATTGCAAATTTGTGTATTGTATTAGCTCTGTTCCTAAATGAGGAAGACTCACTAGCACAAAGGGTAGAAGACCTTGAGAAACTAGATGAAAATAAACTTCTAGCAGTATATAACCAAAACCTAGAGTGTAAAAGATAGAAGGTCTAGCACGACAAAAATATACACCTAAACACATTTAGGAAAAATGACTTAATATTATTATATGACAGTAAATTTAAGAAATAGGGAAAACTAAAAGTTATATGGTTTGGACCTTACTACATTTATGAAATTTAAGAATCAAGTGTAGTCAGATTGAAAACAATTGATGGAAACACCATAATAGGATATCACCTAGTTTAGATATCACCTCTTTGAAGGATTGACCTATTCACATACATGATTAAGTTTACTTAGTCTTTTAGGAGCTTTTCTCACTTAGACATGTGTCCTCATACATATGAGATACCTCTTTTATTTTGGCTTGTCACTTGCCCTCACACATGTCATGTGTGTGTTAGACAACTGTTGCATACTTGTAGGGGTAGTTAGTAGTTGATTCCTACCTTCCTAACTTCTCTTCCTTGCCTATTTATGCAAGGCTTCTCTTTTTATTTTACACACTCTTATTGTATATGATAGATATTCTTATTGCACCCCATTTTTCACTTGTGGAAGGTTATATTCTTTGTGCTTGTTGATCTTCACTGCTCCAAAATGGTATCAGATCCATGCTTGCACATTCCTTCTTGAATTGGTGACTTAAGCACTTTTCCCTATAATCAGACCATCATAGAGCCAAACAAACCTCGCCATTGAGTTTAGAAGGCTCGAGAAAACCATGGTGACCTTTTGAATGGTATTTTTTGGTAAAGTCATTTTTTTCCAAAAAAATTTAACCCCCTAAGGTTCCTACGACCTTGAATCCTAACTTGTATGGAATTATTTGAAAATAATAATTTTTTTGTAGAGGATGCTTTGCCCCCCTACAAATTTGTGGGTTTTTAGTTTTAGGTCAAAATAATTTGTCTTGCAGATTTTTTAAAGAAGGTTACAGGGTTAGCTCGGCTCCTATCTCACCTACTTAACCATGACCTCAACCCTGCTCAAAGCTCTCTATAGGCTCACCCCTACTTTTTTGAGCCTATTTCGTGGCCTCATTGGCCCTAATTTGTCCCTTTTTTCTCTATTGGTATCCATATCCAGCTCTAGTTGTAGTTGCAGTTTTGTGGGCTTTATATTTTGGAGCCTCCATTTGAAGAATCTCCAAGACATCATTTTCTTAGAGTTTTTCAATGCCAAGTTGCAAATCTACCATTTCTCCTGGGCATTTGGTTCTTCCATCTATATTTGGCCTTCAAGGCCATACATAGAACTTGACCTTTCTGCAGGTCGTTTGGCTTCTCAAGCCCTGACCTTGTTGGAGTACAGGACCACTGAGAGGGGGGGTGAATCAGTGGTCTAGAAACCTTAAAAAAATTTACACTCTTTAACACACTAAATAGTAAATGAGAAAGACATCAAAGAAAATGTATGAGACCTTAATTAACCATAAGACATTAGGGCACAAGTAGACATAGAGACTGTTGGTGTTTATACCCAAATCAGCAAAGGGTTTGCCAGTTCTAATGCATAGGCAGATTCAGCCAACAAATACAGGAGGTTGCGTGAGCTGCCTCCCCTTCACTTCTGGTTCTACCGCACCAAGGGGGGTATCCCTATAGCTAAAGATTTAAAATTTTTACTCACCCAATAGAAAGATTTAGCCTTTTAGTCATAGGTAGAATACTCTCATTTTAGGACCAAGATTTGTGTGATAAATCACAAGGTTGGCAGTGTTCTTGGACATATCTAACTGGTTAAGGATGAGAGTATGTAGGGGTCCTATTTCTACTCCTACAAATTAATAGGTTTGAAGTTTTGGAATGATTTGTATTAATTTTTTGAATGCAAGACAAGGGGTTTTGGATCATAACTACTACACAAAGGCAGACCAGTGCCTATCTCAGGGCAAGGAGTCAACTAGACGTATACATGTGAATGATTTGCACAAACTCAACAGAGATTCAAGTTTCAAGGGGTTAGATTGGTGCTTGCCTTACAAACATCACCCAAGAATGAGTATTTAGCTATCTCTACTTACAAACATCACTACTGCCAAACAATCTTCTTCATACTTAACCTAAAATAGTTTAAGCCACTCCTTGAATGGGGGTCAAAAGTTAAGCATGCAATATAGAAATCTATATCTTAGAATCTTAGTAACCCTTAGCAACCAGATTCAAAAGAAGGGATGCATACAACCATGGAGACAAATAGCTAAACACATGCCATGAAGCATTTTTCATATAAAAATGACATGAAACTGAAAATGTATGCAATGTGCATTCAAATGCAACTCATAAACTCACAAAAGAGATAGAATAGCCCCAAAAAGCTTTGTTTTCATTATTTCCTCCAAAATTTTCCCAAGTCTTCAACCAACCGTAGAACGGCCATGGATTCCTTTTTCAAGGAGCACACAAGCTTCCGACCACGTACACACTGACAAACTTCATAAATGCAAAGATCACTTCTTTAGATTTTTGATGCAAAAATCAAATCTTCATTAAATTTTTGGTCACTGAAGCCATCAGATTCTCCATGAAAGCCAGCGGCACAAGCAACCTGGACCTTGATCATACTAGAAGATGTGAAGCTTTTCTTGGCACCATGCAGCAAGGTAGTTGACTGTGGAATGAATGCATGAAAAAAATGTGCCAATAGACATTCATTTCATCCTTCAAACTTAGCCACAGAATCAGGCTCCAAATATGCAAGATTGGTGATCCAAATCCAACCATACAGGTTGAAAATCCACATCAGCAACATTGAAAAGTCCATTGCCAATGATATCATGCCACGTAGGTGGTCCTTTCTTCCATCGCTGACCTTTCCCTGCATAGAAATACCTTTTACCTTTTCACCCAATTTCACCTTCAAATTTTTGTATATGCAGTTGTATATACATACAACTGCCTTGGGACACATGTCAGCATCTGATTGGATCACCATCGCTAAACCTTTGCATCTCCATCAGCGAGCCATTGTATCTTTGTTTACATATGAAATTGTATGTGCAATTGTATATACATACAATCACCAAGCATACAAGGGTAAACCCCAAATTTTTATGGAACAAATTGAAACTACAATCGGTTCCAAGCATTGTATCTTCCTCTTTTGTAAATCGCAAATATAATGTACAATATACATACAACTGTGGACCCCAACTCATTTATCAATCAGATTGAAATATCATTTGAATCTGGCCTTGTATCTAGCTCATTGTACCTTACATTGTATATCGCACATACATACAATGTGCAATATACAACCCACGGACCCCATCCTGAAATCCACCATAATCAAATTCTCCTTCACGTCTAGGATTGTATGTAAGCTTTTGTATTTTGCATTGTATATAGCACATACATACAATCTGGGACATACAACTATGCGGGCCCCACCATGTTCTTGAAGACTATTGACTTTGACCGCAACCTTCTTGTATTTCTTTGTATCTGCCTGTTGTATGTCTGATTGTATATTGGGAACATACAACCCCAATATACAATGGTGAACTTCACCCATTTCACAAATGCAGTTAATTCACTGGTCGCGTCCACTTTTGCACTTGTCTGCTTGTATATTACATTGTATGTGTAGTTGTATGTATGAAATATACACTGCATGGTACACACCCGCACATACAAAAAACTTGCAACATTTTTTGATTTTGGCCCTTGTATATTCCATTGTATATGCAGTTGTATATACAATTATACATACAACGCACGATACAAAAGAACACATTGACTTTTCAACTCTGTCATTTATACAAACTCCCGCTAGGCCCGATTTAATGAACTTTGAAGTTTGGGATTGTGCATTCTACCTTGTATGTCATATTGTATATTGAACATACATACAATCCCCCTTGTACACCTATGGGCCTGACAACTATTCAACTCGATTTGAAACTCTTTGACGTCCACCGTTGTATCTCACCGTTGTATATCGAATATACAACAACACATACATACAATTATTTTGATACAACCACAGAATATTCCAGGAATCTACCATGTACATCCACTTTTGCATGCCTGGAATTGCACTCGAATATCACATACAAACCTGATATGCATACAATGATGCATACAACTATTTTTCCACTTTCACAAGCCGATTGAAATTTCCTCTCAAGTTCGGCCTTGTATATATGCATCTGCGGATTAGATACAATAGCCATATACAAAGATACATACATACAACTATGAAGGCCAAGGGACTTAGAAATTTTGAGGGTTTAAATAAAAAGACCAATGGATTTTCAAGCTTGAAACCCTAACCCTAGGTAGGCACCAACAGAAACAATGATGAGCCACAACACAAGTTTTGATGAGTGGAAAACCCTTAAAAGGGATAAAACACCACTCTGGAATTCCTTCACCTTTATTATACCTAACTGGAAAAAACAAAATCCTTCACTAGGTACAATCAGTGTCTCACTGACACAGCCTCACTGGCAAAACATCATGCCTCACTGGCAAAAACACCATGAATACAAGAAAATAATTCAGGGGGTTACCTTGATTCTCTACAACACAAAACCTTATATCTCCTATTGCTTTCGATCAACAAACTACCCAAACACAATGTTAATATAAACAAATCAAAATCTCTTTTATCCTCTGCAAACAATAACCAATAATCAATCCCTTACTACAAGCAATTTCCTTGTTCTCAAGAACGACAACCTCTGTATACCATGCAAATGATTATCAATCTTCAAGTTGTTCAAATACCCTATATATCATCACCAAACCTAACAAATTGCATATCTACGTGAAGATATATCTCTCCTCAACTCCAATCATCAATCAAATCATTCACAAACATCTTACATTCTTTGAAAGAAATTTTTTTGGCCTTCTGCATCATAAAAAGCTTTCAAAGACATCTTTAGGTCTTTTTATGCACCAACTGTCCGTCAATCTTAACCATGCAGAGGTGACCATTGGCATTAAAAAGGCAACTCAATTGCAACCACTTAATTTTCTCTTCGCACCACCGAGAGTTTTATTTTGGACCATTGATAACCCTTTTGGCGCCCAAGTCATAAAGCTGAACTGGGATGGCCGGTTCTACCAGGTTGAGGGGCTGATTGCAATATGATGTTGGTGCCCTTCAAGTGGTAACTTAATTTACCTTTAACCTACTGTCATAAGTCAATGCAAAGTTCTAACAAAAGTAACCCATCCATCTTAGTTTACCTTTTATAACACTTTTTCTTAGGGTTTAAACTATGATTAGTGTTAGAACTTTTAGGGTTTTCAAGACTTGAAGACACTACTAAACACTAGAACCTTGATGAAGACATGATCTTCCATATGAAATAACCTTATGGCATAAACAACTTACTGTAAGCCCTTGAAATGAATGCACCATTGCAACCATGAAGCAAGATCTTAACATGACATCAAGATACATATCAAGGTAACTTTTTCTTTGTCCATACTTTTATTTCAACCTTTTGCCATCAAGGACAACCAACAAAACAAACTCCCCCTTTGTCCATGGATGGAAAAACAAAAACACTCCCCCTTTGACATTATGGACAAAGGACTAAAAGATGTGAACAATGGATAGCATTTGAGAAGAAGGTGTTAACTTGTCCACCCACAACAAAGGGACACCAAGAAAGAGGTGAGAAGTTGTAAGCAACAGTCATTGAAGTAATCCACATAAAGCCACACAATGCATATACAAATTTCAGACAAGATAAATAGAGAATGAACACTCTGCAACAACATGATCACTGGACGAAATGGCATACCCTAAGCCAAGAGCTAAGAAACACAAACCATTACCTGCAACCTCCAGCTCTGTCTATCTATAACCAAAAACATGTGGCATTGAGTTATACATACAAGTATGTACCTGTCACTAAGAATCATTTGTACTACTAACAAGAAGACACTACTTCCACTGTAAAACTGAACATAAAGACATTATTTCCACTATCCAACTGAACACAAAGACATTATTTCCACTGTCCATTTGACTATCAAACTTCAAATTGCTCCCTTTTGAAAAAGGATTCTCTCAAGCCAATATAGCATACACTATACTGTACTGCCCTATTTTACCTCTATCCTTGCTCTGATAGTCCCATGACTGAAATTGGTTATCCTCAATTTGATATCTGACCTAACTGTCATAGATTACTGATTGTCCCATGATTAAGACTGTATCACTCATAACCCATAGGACCTCTGATAATATGTAGTTTTTCATTAACATCAACAATGATTTTGTCTTGAAACAACTCTTCATCAAAGAGCTCATTGTCTATCGAACCATGTATGAGCTAAACATGAATATGTATGAGCTATACATGAACACCAAATCACTACACAACCAACATTTGATAAACACATTGTAGTTTGAAAGATGCTATACCCTATTCCAAAGTCTACAACAATTATTCTTGAAAGATGATAAACCAAGCAAGCAACTCCACATTAGGCAATATGAAACAAAAACAAAAAATTGATTGGATTTTAGGACTACAAGAAATCACACAAGTACTCCCCCTAAATCCAATATCATGATGAAATCATTGAAGAGAAGAGGGTGACAATACCCCAAGCCTTTGCCTCAAGGATTTAAACACTTCTTTGGCAATGGTTTTGTAAACATATCAGCAATTTGATTAGAAGTATGAACATAATCTAGCACCACATCATTTGCAAGAACTTTTTGTTGCAAGTATGTGCCTAATTGGTGTTGTCATTGATGTCAACATATTCTTGTTGTCATTGGTGTCAACTGTATCCTATTCCATTACTTGTTTAGAAGACTTGTATGTTGAGGATACTAATAAAATTAGCATCTTCAGAAGAAACAAGTAAGCCACAGAGAAGTGCAGTACAGACAATGAGTTGTATGCTGAAAAATAGTCTGGTAAACTACTCTGCATTTGTTCCTACTTGAAGATCGTGGTCTGTGGATTGGAAGTAAGTTAAAGGTATGTCTAAGGATGCTACATTTTGGGTTTGAGCCATCCGCATGAAGATCTAAGTGAGTTGTGTTCAGTAGAGTGAAGCTTACTTTTTTTGTAAGTTTAGTTGAGACAGGAAGACAGTATTTAGCTCCGCATTCCTCCGCAAGAAAGTATTTTGCTATGTGGTTATAGAGGGAAGTCTGGAATGATGATAGGTGCCTATAGTTGCGATGGTTCATGGTTTGGTGGTCTGCAAGCTATCATTCTTTTATGACAGTTGAAGACAGTAAAGTTCATGTACTTCGGTGAGAAGATTCCTATGAATAAAGTGGTTAAGGTTTGTATAGTTTCTCCTAATGATTATAAGATGCTTGTGGATGTCTCCTAATCATGTTTCTATCTAGACTTTGGTCCGCATTAAGAAATTAAGATGGTGTGTGAAGATTGTTCCCAGATAACGTAGTGTGTAACCAGCCTTGGCCGACCTGGTTGATCCTGGTGATTGCTAAGATCTCTAGAAGATTGTGGAAGCATGTTGTGGATTGGAAGATCATGTTTGAGTCCTAGCTAAGGCATGATGTGATCCACATTTCATTCCCTTTGCATGATGTTGCAATAGGTCAGGACCTATTTTGTAAATGTTTGTAATACCATCCTTGGAGATTGTTCCAATGGTTTGTGCCGACCTTCATGATCATTCCAAGGTTGATGTAGTGTATAAATATTTGTAGCTAAGTCATGGAAAAGTTGTCCTTGAGCAAAAATGAGAATATATTAAGAAAGGTCCAAAGGTAGAGCAGAGAAGAGGCAAAGGAAAGAAGAGGAAGAGCAAAGTTGAGGAATTATTTATTCACAATAAAGAAAGGTGTTCATCGTGGCAATGAATTTAGCAGTAAGCCACTAGTAGGGTTTAACTGCCCTTATTGAAATCTTGCTCGGTTTAGGGTTGAGGTAGTGAGCCTGCTAGACCTAGTTGTTCTTCATGGCAATAAGCCAGTATGTTTAGACCCATGGGGTGACCAAGCCTGAACATCACTATTTCAAGATTGCAATATATATTAAGAGTTAATTCTCTCCATGGTTTTTTCCCCACCTTGGGGTTTTCCACGTAAATCTGGTGTCTCTTGTGTTTGATGTTGTTAAGCTTCTAATTTCATGCACTCATTGTTAAATCATAATAATTGTGGATATGTGATGAATGTCTAATTGTAGAAAGTGTTTAAGTTTTTGTGACAACTAATTCACCCCCCATCTTAGTTGTCCGGCACATATCAACAATTGGTATCAGAGCCAAGTTCCTCTGAAGAAAGTTTAACAACTTGAGGAAGATCCAAAATGTCTTACAAGAAGGAAGCACTGCATTTTGATGGAACGAATTATGTTCTCTAGAAGGCTCAAATGAAAAGCCATCTTCTTTCTCTTGGTATCAAAGTTTGTAAAGCTGCAGAAATGGAATACACCATACCTCAAAATGGTCTGACGCCTGAAGATGAAAACAAAGAATATGAGATAGATATCAAGGCAAGGGATGCTCTAATAAGCTCATTAACTAACTCAATACTGATGAAAGTGGTAGATCTTGAAACTGCAAATAAGGTATGGGAAAAGTAGAAAAATCTGTATGAAGGAAATGACTCTATGAAGGAAGCCAAGTTACAAAGTCTGAAAGTTAAATATAAAAGCTTGAAGATGAACAATGATGAAAACATATCAACGTTTATGCAAAGAGTTGATGAATTTGTTACAGGGATAAAATCCACAGGTGGAACTCTTGATGAAAAGGAAATTCTCATGAAAATACTTAGATCTCTGCCCAAGTCCTACTATCACAAGGTGGCCCTGATTGAAGAATTCATGAAAGTAAAAATAGTTAATAGGGATCAGTTGCTTGGTAAGCTTACTACTTTTGAGATGAGGGAATTAGATGATGCTCTGCCAAAAGTTAAGACTGCCTTCAAAACCAGCACTCTTGGAAGTACTTCTAGATTAGAAAAGTATAAGGTAGAATCCAATGATGAGATAAATGAAGTTGAAGCCAACTTTGTGGATAGGATGCAAAGAGGATCTAGTAAGTATAAAGGCAAATTACCTTTCAAATGCTTTTCTTGTGGTAAAGTAGGTCATTTTGCTTCCAGATGTCCTAAAAGAATTGAAAGAAATAGAAGAAGATATGAGAACAGGCCTAGGACCCAAAAGAAGTGTTATTATGTTGAAGACTTTGATGATGATGAAGGAGTATCAGATAATGGTGAACCAGAAAATGCTAATTCCTCTATAAATGAATTCTTATTCATTGTTATTAAGGAAGATCTTGTGTCTACTAATTCTTCTAGCTATACGAAGGAAGAAAAACCAGTGGAAAGTGCTTTCTCTGCTGAGGTCATCAAGGACAAAGATGAATGGGTTATTGATAGTGGTTGCTCTCACCACATGATTGGTGACAAAAGTAAGTTTGTAAGTTTGGAAAGATATGATGGTGGACTGGTTAGGTTTGCAGATGATACAACTAGTAGGATTTGTGGAAAAGGATCTATTTCTTTTGATGGCAAGCATAATACTAAAGATTTCTTGTATGTGAAAGGATTAAAGCACAATCTTCTGAGTGTGGATTAGATAGGTGACAAGGGCTATGACTTAAGCTTCAAGGACAATGGATGCAAGATTAGGGAAAGCTCTGGAACAGTCATTGCAACTAGTACGAAGACCAGAGGTAATATCTATCACTTGAGAGGAACTAAGAACTATTTCTTATTGACTCAGATTGATGTTAGTTCATTATGGCATAGAAGGTTGTGTCAGACAAATTTTGATAATATTATGAAGATAAGTACTGCAGAGATTGTTAGATATTTGCCTAAGCTTGTGAAGCCTACTAATCTGGTTTGCAAGGAGTGTCAATTTGGGAAACAAACAAGAACAAGTTTCAAAAGCAAGGATCAATCAATTGGAGAACTACTTAAGCTAGTGCATACAAACTTGTGTGGACCTACTAGAGTAAGAAGTTTGCAAGGAGATAGGTATTTCATGCTTCTCATTGATGATTATTCTAGAATGACTTGGGTCACCTTCTTAAAAGAGAAAGCTAAAGCTCTAGATAAATTCAAGGCATTTAAGGCAATGGTTGAAATTGAGATGGATTTGAAAATCAAATGTTTGAGATTTGATAGAGGAGGAAAGTTCACATCAAATGAATTCAATTTCTTTTGTGAAGAGCATGGAATAAAGAGACAGTTATCTATGCCCAGAACTCCACAACAAAATGGAGTTGTTGTAAGGAAAAATAGAACAGTTCAAGAAGCTGCTAGAACCATGATGAAGGAAGCTCATCTTTTAGAAGCATATTGGAGAGAGGCAATTCACACCATAGTATATATCCTAAACAGAGTTCAAGTAAAAGGTAACAACTCAAAAACTCCCTATGAATTGTGGCATGGTAGAGTTCCTACTATGAAATATTTCAAAGTCTTTGGTAGTAGATGTTATATCAAAAGAGAAGAAGATTTAGGCAAGTTTGATGCTAGATGTGATGAAGGAATCTTCCTTGGTTACTCCACCAAGAGTAAGGCCTATCGGTGCTATAATAAGAGGCTGAATAAAATCATTGAAAGTGCAAATGTCAAAGTTGATGAGTGTAAATAAATGTCTTCAGAACAAAGTGGATATGAGTCAGATGATCCAGATGTTTCAAAAGTGGTACAACATGAAGACAACATAGATGAAGAAGAACGAGCTCTGGTAAGTGCTACCAAAACTCCAAGATATGTAAGAATCAGTCATTCTAAAAATCAAATCATAGGAGATAAGAGAAAAGGGATATCAACCAGAAGAAAAGTTGCAGAAGAACATGTAAATTTCTATCTGATCTCTAAGATTGAACCTAAAATTGTGGATGAGGCTTGCAAAGATGAGAATTGGATAAAGGCCATGGAAGAAGAATTGATGTAGATAGAGAAGAATTAGACTTGGGATCTTGTTCCCAGACTAGCAGACAAGAATGTAATGATGGTGACAAGTTGTCATTGATGTCAAAAGTGTGTTCAGTTGTTGGTGAAAAGTTGCCATTGTTGTTGAATAGGAGGAACAGGAGTACATCATCTTGTGTGTTGTTGCAGGAGTATATCATCTTATGTGTTGTTGCAGTGAAATCTCTGTTCACAATTTGTCATGATCTTCACAGATGTGGTCTTCAATCAGTATATCTCCAAGCATGACAAAGTTGAAATGATAAGATTCTATCAGGGGTCAGTATGGTTGCATGAAGTTTGTTCATCAAATGAAAGGAATATGAAGCAACATTGAAAAGATTGAAGGAAAATGAACAGATTGAAGGTTTCAAAAACATGAAGAAGATATTCTTGCAGAGAGAAGTGAAATTCCAAGGGTCCTATTGTTTATGATTTTATTGCAGATATAGTGTGATCAGATGCAAGAGAAGTTTTGAAGGAATATGAAAGATTCCAAGGCATTGAAGAGAAAAGGAACATCGAAAGTCTTTTTATTTTACAATAATTTTTCAGGTGCATTGATGCAACTTTATAAAAAGACAGAGATGAAACATACAGAGAAAAGTAGTGTTGTTGAGCATATCAGAATACAGGATTGATATGCAGTGTTGTTAAATGGATTAGAATATAGGATTGATATGCAGTGTTGTTGAATGGATCAGAATACAGGATTAATTTGCAGAGAAAATTGTTTATAGAGATTTGTATATGGAGCTTGTTTGCAAAAGTATGTAAAAGAAAATGGTCTTGATTTGAAAATCAAACAGGAGGTATAAGGTTGTATACAATGGTGCAAATCTGATTGAACGGCAATCATGTCTTGCACACAAAGTTTGATGTTTTGTTAATAGTGATTGTGTTTGCTAGTGAGGCACAGTATGCCAATAAGGCTTGTGGTTAGTGAGACCGTGGTCAGTGAGACCTCTGTATATGTTAGTGAGACATTTGTAAGAAGATTTTTCATTTAAGCTAGTGAGGCAGTTCTGGAGTAGTTTTTCTACCCCTGGAGGGTTTTCCACTCGTGCAATTCTTGTGTCTTGATTCATATTGATCATCTCTCTGTGGTTGTATGTTTTACTCATGAGTTTTGTGCATATGTGTTTGACAATTCAATGATAACTTTGTCTCCTTGTGCTCTCCAAGTTAAAGTTTGTAAAAAGATTCAAAAATTCACACAACACTGATTCACCCCCCCTCTCAGTGTTGTCCTTAACTCCTACAATTGGTATCAGAGCCAATTTCCCTTTTGCAGCTTAATCAGCTTGGGTAGGTCCTGTGTTTGGAGTTCAATGGGTAAGTGCAAGAGAAATAAGAACATGAGAAATGTTAAGATTCATTTTGATCAAAAGACATCATCCATATCAAATCTAGATGTTGATATAAAGTCAGTTGATAATGATGTTCTTCATGTTGATTCTGATATTGTATTAGAAGAAAAAATTTCAGGAGTTCCTCAGTTTAATGGTTCAAATTTTTCATTTTGGTATGTTAGAATGCAAGTGTATTTATCCTCTTTAGGATATGATGTTTTAATGTCTATTGAGAATGGATATTCTAACTCTGCAAATAACAAAGAAGCCCTTGAATGTAATCAGATTGCAAAGAAGGCTATATTGTCTGCTCTGTCTAATGATGTTTCTTGTAAAATTATGGACTGTGTTACAGCTCAGGATATGTGGAGGAGATTGATAAAAATTTATCAAGGTAGTACACCTGAAGAAGAAAACAACTTATTATCTGAGAAGAGTGACAATGATGAAAATCTTTCACATGAAGGAGATGAGACTCAATCAGATTTTGAAGAAGATCAGATTATAAGTGATGAAGAACAAGAATGTGAAATTGATATGGAAGGAGAGCTTATATATGCTTTGAGTGAGCTCAAGAAGTATAAGAGAGAAAATCAGAAACTAAATTTGCAATTGCAACAAGAAAAAGATTTAAAAGACAAAGCTCTTACAGATCTTGAATGTGCTAGAAACCTGATTATAGATTTGAGGAATCAAGCAGGTGAATCAGATAAATCAATCACTAGCTTGAAAATAGAGGTTGAGGAAGCTAAGAGAATAGCTAATGTAACAAAGTTAGAGTTAGAAGCTAAATCAGTTGAATGTCAAAAACTTGAAAGAGAAATAGTTTCTTTGAGAAAAAATCTTGAGGATGTTAAGAAGCAATTAGAAAAGAATCTAAAATTTGAAGAGAGCACAAGTAGATTAAATGAGATGCTTGGTAAACAAAAACTATATGGAGACACTACTGGACTAGGTTTTGAAGGAGAATGTTCAAAAGCTAGAGAGACTCCCAGAAAGAAGATTGATTTGAATGTTGCCACTGAAAACAAAATGCATAATCAAAGAAGAAGAAATTTCAGAAGAAATGTTCCTGTTAGACAAGCATACATATACAGGTATAATTATTCTTTTAATGGTTATTGTTATGCTTGTAATCAATTTGGTCACAAAGCAATTGTTTGTAGAAGGAATACCAACATTATTTGTTACAAGTGCAATAATGTTGGACATATACAAAGAAATTGTAAAAGATATGATTATGCATGGAAGTTTAATATGACTTCTCAAAGGTACTATCAGTCATCTAATTATGATTGTAATATAGTTTCTTACAATTGCAATTCTCCTGGTCATAAAGCACACAGTTGCAGGAGAGCATCACCTAATTTGAAAGGTTGGGAAAAGAAAAAGGTTAAAAAGGTTTGGAGGAAGAAAGAATCTGTGAAATTGTGGAAGCAGAAACAAAGTCATGAGAAGATCAATCCTAAACTTGTGCATCCTGCACAAGTTACATCATTAGTTGCATAACAGATAGCATGATGTGAGGGGGAGTTGTTCTTGTTCTATCTTTTATCCCCAAGAAGTTATAGAGGAGATCAGTTGATGTTTATCTTGTTTTGTTTATCATTCTTGTCTGATAATGATTGATATGAAGTTTTTTGATGATATTGGTTTCCAGTGTATGTCAATAATACAGGTGTTCATGATGAGTGACATGTTTAGTAGTTCTTGGTGCATACAAGATGTTGAAAGGATGTTCAGAGGTTCAGTTTACAAAAAGTTTGTAGATATTGAATAATTTGGTTGTGCAAAGTGTTGTTGCAGGAAGAACTTGTTAATGTAGATTGGTTTGAGTGTGCTCAGGGAGGTGTTCTTGGTGTAATAATTTGACATGTTCTTTGTTGGTTTTCCTCATTAATATGGTTTAGGAAGGTATGTGCAAATTGTGGTTTCAGGTATGAGCTTCAAGTTATGACAATCTAGAGTTTCTTATGACATTGATGGTGAATCTTGTATTTCTTCAAATCAGAGGCAAGTAAAGGTCATATCAAAAATGGTCATCTTGGCATCTTGTGTTAAGAACTATGTGATAAGGAGTCTTCATGATTTTTGCCTACAAATTTGTTCATCAAAGAGTATTGGTGTGTTTATGATTTCTTTGCAAAAGTGCTCAGAAGGTTGGATGTCAGTAATTGGATGGTATACTTCAGGTTGATATGTTGCTTCAATTCAGGAAGTGGTTCAGTGCTGTGTTGAGTTGAGTTATGTTGATTATTATTGTCAGTGTTTACCAGTGGTATTTATGAGTAGTGTTTTTGTTTGTGAACTTTAACACAGGGGCAGAAAATAGATTTATCATGTGGGTCAAAAAGTGTTATTGATTAAAGAAGAACTGTTTGTTTTGAAAGTTTGTCTTTCAATCACATGTGATGTCATCAGAAGTGTGTCAATCTTCATCTTTATAGTGGTAATGCAATAAGAAGTGGTATCTTTTTGCTCTCATGTTTGAATTGTTGGTGTTCAGGATAAGTTTAGCAAAATTGCATTCAGTGCCTTCAATTCTTTGAAAAGACAAGTGGTATCAAAGTTTTTGGTAAGTGGTTCTAATTTTTGATTGAAGTTAACAAGATAACAGGGTTTATGTCTTCAAAGTCCTCATAATGCAATAAATGCTATGATCAAGCTTTAACATCTTTCAGTGGAGTTATTTTCTCAGGGGGAGATAATAGTCTTTGT
The DNA here is from genome assembly GCA_027924645.1 of Cunninghamia lanceolata. Classification (NCBI taxonomy): domain Eukaryota; kingdom Viridiplantae; phylum Streptophyta; class Pinopsida; order Cupressales; family Cupressaceae; genus Cunninghamia; species Cunninghamia lanceolata. The sequence goes on along the minus strand of BSBN01000071.1, from coordinate 2,988,159 downwards.
CATCCGATGTCAAAAAGGGGGAGAAAGAAAAATTGCATCAGGTGGTTTTGCCATCAATGACAAAGGGGGAGATTGATGGTGACAAGTTGTCATTGATGTCAAAAGTGTGTTCAGTTGTTGGTGAAAAGTTGCCATTGTTGTTGAATAGGAGGAACAGGAGTACATCATCTTGTGTGCTGTTGCAGGAGTACTTCATCAGGAGTATATCATCTTATGTGTTGTTGCAATGAAATCTCTGTTCACAATTTGTCATGATCTTCACAGATGTGGTCTTCAATTAGTATATCTCCAAGCATGACAAAGTTGAAATGATAAGATTCTATCAGGGGTTAGTATGGTTGCATGAAGTTTGTTCATCAAATGAAAGGAATATGAAGCAACATTGAAAAGATTGAAGGAAAATGAACAGATTGAAGGTTTCAAAAACATGAAGAAGATATTCTTGCGAGAGAAGTGAAATTCCAAGAGTCCTATTGTTTATGATTTTATTGCAGATATAGTGTGATCAGATGCAAGAGAAAGTTTTGAAGGAATATGAAAGATTCCAAGGCATTGAAGAGAAAAGGAACATCAAAAGTCTTTTTATTTTACAATAATTTTCCAGGTGCATTGATGCAACTTTATAAAAAGACAGAGATGAAACATACAGAGAAAAGTAGTGTTGTTGAGCATATCAGAATATAGGATTGATATGCAGTGTTGTTGAATGGATTAGTATACATGATTGATATGCAGTGTTGTTGAATGGATCAGAATACAGGATTAATTTGCAGAGAAAATTGTTTATAGAGATTTGTATATGGAGCTTGTTTGCAGAAGTATGTAAAAGAAAATGGTCTTGATTTGAAAATCAAACAGGAGGTATAAGGTTGTATACAATGGTGCAAATCTGATTGAATGACAATCATGTCTTGCACACAAAGTTTGATGTTTTGTTAATAGTGATTGTGTTTGCCAGTGAGGCACAGTATGCCAATAAGGCTTGTGGTCAGTGAGACATTTGTAAGAAGATATTTCATTTAAGCCAGTGAGGTAGTTCTGGAGTGGTTTTTCTACCCCTGGAGGGTTTTCCATTTGTGCAATTCTTGTGTCTTGATTCATATTGATCATCTCTCTGTGGTTGTATGTTTTACTCATGAGTTTTGTGCATATGTGTTTGACAATTCAATGATAACTTTCTCTCCTTGTGCTCTCCAAGTTAAAGTTTGTAAAAAGATTCAAAAATTCACACAACACTAATTCACCCCCCCTCTCAGTGTTGTCCTTAACTCCTACATGTAATTGGTACAAAGTGGGTCTTTAGAAACAAAATGAATGAAGTGGTAAGAAACAAGGCAAGATTGGTATGCAAAGGATACACTTAGGTTGAAGGAATAGACTTTGAAGAAACTTTTACTCCAGTAGAAAGGATTGAAGCAATAAAGATGTTTCTGGCTTTTGTAGCATACAAATATTTCAAGGTTTACCAAATGGATGTGAAGTCTACCTTCTTAAATGGAGAGTTGGAAGAGGAAGTCTATAATGAACAACTGGAAGGATTTCAGTCATTAGAGCAAGGGGACATGGTATGCAGATTGAAGAAAGCATTGTATGGATTAAAACAAGCTCCCAGGGCATGGTATACATGGTTGGATAGGTACCTGATATAGATAGGGTTTAATAAAGGTACAATAGATAGTAAACTCTACTTCAAGATCAATGATGAACAAACCCTGATTGTTGCAGTTTTTGTTGATTATATTATTTTTGGAGGCAATGAAGGTATGTGCTCAGTTTTTGTTGAAGAAATGTAAAGTGAATTTGAAATGTCTATGTTTGGGGAGATGAACTTTTTAGGTCTACAAATAAGTCAATCAGATAAGGGTATCTTCATTTCTCAGTCCAATTATGTGAAAGAGTTGTTAAAGAAATTTTGGATGGAAGACTCTAAACTAGTATGCACACCTTTGATAAGTGGTTGTAAGTTGAGCAAAGATGATAACTCACCCATTGAAAACTAGAAAAAGTATAGATCTATGAATGGATGATTACTTTATCTGACTCAAACCAGACCTGACATAATGCATGCAGTGTGTCTTGTGGCAAGATTTCAGGTAGAACCCAAGGAATCACATGTGATGGCCGTCAAGATAATTCTAAGATATTTAAAAAGTAAAATAGATTATGGTTTGTGGTACCCCAGGGATAGTGACTTTGTTCTCAGTGCATATACTGATGCAGATTGGGCCAGAGATGTGAATGATAGAAAAAGTACAAGTGGAGGTGCATTCTTATTGGGAAAAATATTAGTATCTTGGTTGAACAAAAAATAAGATTTAATATCCCTATCTACTGCAGAGGCAGAATACATTGCAGCAACATGCAGTTGCAGTCAAGTGTTATGGATGAAGCAAACTTTGAAGGACATCAAAGTTGTGTATGAAGACCCTATTGTAATCTTTTGTGACAATAGAAGTGCCATAAACATATCAAAGAATCCAGTGATGCATTCAAGGATCAAGCACATATCCATTAGGTATCATTTTTTTAGAGAAAAAGTGACAGAGAATGAAGTCAAGTTGGAGTATGTTTCTACCAAGGATCAGATTGTAGACATCTTTACCAAGCCTTTTCCCAAGGATACTTTTGAGTATCTCAGAGAAACGTTAGGGGTCATCACCCCTCCTGCTCTAAACTAAAATGCACAATGGTGCATTAGTCCAGAGGTGTTCAGAGGTTTAGATTGATGCTTTTTAGGGCTACTTCTAAGGGGGAGTAGTCAGAAAATTCAGAGGAGACATTAGATCATAGCAGAAGAGTGCAATTATGTGCCCTTTGCCATTGATGTCAAAGGGGGAGAGAAGTCATGTGAAAAACTTAGAATGCAAATGTGTAAGAGAAAGGGGGAGAATTTTGGAGAAAGAAAGAGTGCAAGTGTGTAAAGAGAAAGGGGAAGAATCTTGTCTTGATGGTTGTTACAGTTTTTCACATCATATGTTGCCATCAATGACAAAGGAGGAGATTGTTGCAAGTATGTGCCTAATCAGTTTTGTCATTGGTGTCAACTATATCCTATTCCATTACTTGTTTAGAAGACTTGTATGTTGAGTATATCAAGAAAATTAGCCTCTCTAGAAGAAACAAGTAAGCCATAGAGAAGTGTAGTACATATAGTGAGTTGTATGTTGAAGAATAGTCCAATAAATTGATCTGCATTTGTTCCTACTTGAAGATCATGGTTTGTGGATTGGAAGTAAGTTAGAGGTATGTCTGAGGATGCTACATTTTGGGTTTGAGCCATCCGCATGAAGATCTAAGTGAGTTGTGTTCACCAGAGTGAAGCCTGCTTTTTCTGTAAGTTCAATTGAGACAGAAAGATAGTATTTGGCTCCACATTCCTCCACAAGAAAGTATTTTTCTATGTAGTTCTAGAGGGAAGTCTGGAATGATGATAAGTGCCTACAGTTGCAATGGTTCGTGGTTTGGTGGTCTGCAAGCAATCTTTCTTTTATGACAGTTGAAGATAGTAAAGTTCATGTACTCTGGTGAGAAGATTCCTATGAATAAAGTGGTTAAGGTTCATGCAGTTGCTCCTGATGATAATAGCATTCTTGTGGATTGTTGGAAATAAGGGTAGACAACTGAGAGGGGGGGTGAATCAATTGTTACAAACTTTAATATTTGCATCAATTTTCCTTCCTTTTCACTTATTAATAAATCAATGATATAGCTATGAAAGCATAAATCAACAACACATGAGCAGAAACATAATCAACACACATAACACCAGGATTTTTACGTGGAAACCTGGTTAAGGGAAAAACCACAGTGGGGGTTAACCCACAAGAAATTATACTCTATTAAAAGTATTACAAATGGGGAAGGCACATGCCTTCAGGGCACACTGTCCAGAGCTCATTGCTCCAAGAGGCTCACTGCCTACAGAGATGATAACAAGAAGATTATAGAATGTTTGAACTAATGAATAGCATCTATTAATGGAGAAATTCAGTTCCGGTTAAGCATAGAATACTAATCTTACACACTTCATCCTTACTCTATCCTGTTTTACTCTTCAGCCATAATTTGAGCTTAGATCTTCATCTCACACTTCTTCCTACCCTTTTTCACACTTAATCCATCACTACACCACACACACACACCAAAACATTTGAATCCATTGGCTATATATATCCGCATCAAGAGATTCAATCAACTGTAGTCGGCTTCAAAAAAACTTAGAACATTTATCAAGAACACTTGCTCTGTCGGTTGAATCCATGCACAAACAACAATGCGAACCAAAAACTTGTGCTCTCAAATCATCAATCATGTCGTCCAATACCACTAGTTATCACAAGTTACTTAACCAACAACTTTTCTTCATCCAGACCAAGATCAAATACTAGGCCGGCCTATTCTTCTTTTGACTATACTGACTAGTTGGAACCCAATACTTAGATTCTTATAATTTTTGAATCCTTCATCACCAGTGGCTAAATTCATAGATTTAGATATTCCTGACAATTACTCCCTCAGATCCGTAGCACACTATGATTTACCACTGGAGAGATCTGGACCAAGATACTAGACCCTATCACATGCTCTGTTTCTGGCTACCTGGACTTAGACAAATCCTCACTTTGACTTTTGGTATGAGCAAATTATGTAATACAGATATGTAAGATGGACTTAGTTTCCATCAATGACAACACCTATCATGTGTCGCAGTGTCTCTTGCCAACAATCTCCCCCTTTGGCATTGATAGAAACACTTAGTGAAAAATGACTAAGTGTTGGAACAACTCCCCCTTATGTTTTTCACTGTACTCCAGTGCTCCCCCTTTGATGGATTCCTCATTTTTCATTGCTCTTCACTCCCCCTTTGACATCAATGGCAAACGCTAAACTTTTTTGATGTAACAATTCCATAATCTCACATTTCTCCATAATGGAGTGTATATGCAATACAGCTTTACAGCTAGGAGTGAATATTGCCTTGTGGTCTAGTAGTTCCAATATCTTTAATTGAGCATGTTGACTTTTTCCCAGACTGGATGCTTATTCCTAGATTTCCCTACAAGGTAGCCATCAGTGATCAACAGGATCTCTGGGCCAGGGGCCGACAGTGTAGGAGATAGACTCTGTATTTTATCTCCTCTTCTTCTTCAGGTTCTACAAGACCTAGGGGGGTATTCCCTACTCAACATCCATGAGGATATGCATACAAGGCTGGGATGCTGATAGAAAGTAGATAAGTCCTCCTATAAGTAGACCAAAATTGAAAGATAAGAGCAAAGGGGCTAGCTTTGGGCCTATTTGCAGTTGTAGACAAAGGACTGAGGATCCTAAAACTAATTCTAATGTCCTAAAGATTGTTTTAGATTTAGATTTTGATTTTAAGTTTGGATGCAAAGCAAGATTGGTGCCTATCCAGGGCCTGGAGTCAGTAGACATACACCTGTGAATGATCAGCATGAACAACTAAAACTGAATTTCATGGGGATATATGTGATACCTGCCTTACAAATATCTCCCAATACAGAGTGTTAAGTTATCTCTACTTATGGCATCCCTACTGCAGTATACCCTTCCCAATGTTTAACTTGAAAACATTTTAATCTACCCCTTGAGCAGAAGTTAAAAGATCAGACATTCAACATAGGAATTCTATGTTCTAGAGTCTCAAATATTGCTTAAATATCCAGACTCAGAAGAAGAATACATGCAATACTGGAGACAGAATTAACAAAACACATGCTAAGATAGCATTTCTCATATAAGATTAATCATGAAATCAGTGGGTTCATGCCAAAAACATACAACAAGAGATACATAAACTCACAGGTTAAGCTGTACAGAGCAACCAGATCAACTTGTTTTGAATTACAGAGCCAAAAATCTTCAACTTTCAACAACCAAAAATGAGTAACACTTCCTGCTTATAACAGCCAGGTAGTGTACCATAGCAATTAATTACATGGTTGACCAAAAATCCCGCCAGATACACAGTATCAGAAAAATGGCGCTCAACGCATTACCAGATTGGCACCCAAACATGAATGCAGTAGGTAGGGGAGGAGACAGGAAGAAACCTCGAGCCCTGTGCCACTGTCCGTTGATGTACACCTTCAATCGGGTACTAGATCCGTCCATACCTCTGCAACCTTCGCCATTAATGGCGCACCAACCCGCGGCCTTGGGAAATGCAGAATATTGTGTGTTGCAACCGTTTCCCGCCAAGATACATCGTCATGATATTTGAAAATATGCAGGGTCGAATTATCCCACATGCACCCCACAGCAACCTCCTCATCACCTTATATACTAGGTCGCGAGCATATATGATGTCGGTGCTTTTGCTCCTGACGACACTAGTATAAGACTTCATCATCATTATCCAACAGCATGATATCCTGTTGCTTGAAATATCACCCTGACGTCAGCATCATATCGCAATATAACCTGCATGATAATCGCCTTCATTGGCACAAGCTGATCCATCGAAGGAAGATCCTCCTACTTAGCCGATACCAAATGTCTGGCCGATGAACATCCTGATGACGTCACCGTCATATCCTGCTGACATCTTCAGCATATCTGCCTACTGCGCACCTCCTCATATCCGGATGACGTCATCGTCATATCGACATCAGGATGATATTCGGAAGATAACCAGATATTTGGAAATATCATCCTGATGCACAAATATCATGCTGCACTGTAGCTCCACTATAAGATCGGGGTGATAGATGAATATGCCAGATATTTGAAAAGATCACCCCCCACTAGATAATGCACGAAGCCGACAGGTGGATATCTCCCTTCGGAAATATCATGATGCAGACAGGCAGAAAAGCGGATATCACCCTGACGTAAGAATGACGTCAGCATCATCAGGGTGATAAAACAACGAACATGAAGTGATACAACAACATCAGGATGATATTGACTAAGATCATCCTGACGTTCAAAATATGATGACCATGATGAATATCGGGTCACACTTAGAACTTTACAGCAACATCATCAAGATGATCTTAACAAAGATCACCCGATGTTAAAATATCACCCCGCGAAAGATCATGCAGGCAGAAAATATGATGACCCTCGCAAGCAACACGGCGATAATTAGAAATATGATCATGATGATGACGACCCTTAAGAAAAAACAAGTCGGGTCGAACAACTCAGAAAATAACCCCTTCAGAAGATCGGGGTGACATCATCATCATAAAAGGGCAAGGTGATATTTGTAAAATCACCAGATACTTGAAAAATCACCCCCGCAAGCAAATCAGGGCACACTGTAGCTCATCAGCAGGATCGAGATGATATCCAAACATCACCCGATATTGAAACATGATGATCCTGATGAGAAACTGGTCGACAGAGAACATGATGATGATGACCTCCTCCTCAAAGAAAATATGATGATGTAGCTGAAAAATGCTGAGGAGGTCCAACACTTAGGAAAATGGGCAAGAAGATATAGGGTTCAAATGAAGAAACCCCCTAAACATGAAAAATCAACCTCCAGGTCAAAATGAGTGCTAACACTGGCTCCGAATGGGGACGTGCAGGTGAAAACCTGCAGTGAGAACCAGATCTCCGGGCAGACCAGGCAAAAAACCAAAAAGCACGAACTGCACAAGACATTTACACTACATACATGTTTTTACAAATGTGCACAGCGACAAGTCATTTATGCAAAATAGAACTTAAGGAATTGGCCATGCACAGGCAATTCCAGAACTTCACCATCTAGGGCCTGGAGGAAATAAGAATCCTCCCCATGAGCACTGCAAATCTGATATGGGCCCATCCATAAGGGTTCAAATTTACCATGTTTACCCTTTTCTTGACCTTTTGCATTCCAAATGAGCACCAGATCATTGACTTGAAACTTCCTTTTTATAACTCTCCTGTCAAACTGATATTTTACATCTTGTTGTCTCTTGAGATTAATCTGGTGGGCTTTCCTTCTGTTTTCATCCAGTGCAACCAGCTGGTTCACTCTTTCTGTCATGGAATCTTCAATCTCCTCATCATTTTCTTGGATGAACTTGTAAACTGGTAGGAGATTGTTCATGGGCAATCTGGCTAATGCACCATATACTAGCTCAAAGGGTGACATTCCAATAGCCCTTTTTACTATCACTCTATCAGCCCATATGGCTAACTTTAATTTTGAGTCCCAAGCTCTCTTGTTCTTGTCCAGTATCCTCCTTATAATTTTCATGATGCTTTTATTGCTTGATTCTGCTTGACCATTCCTTTGTGGGTGATATGGTGATGTATATGATAGATTTATCCCATACCTGTTGCAAAAATCAACAAATTCACCTGATCTGAAGCACATAGCATTATCAGTGACTATCTTGAATGGTACTCCAAACCTGATGATAATATTTTCTAGCATGAAATCTGTCACCACCTTACTTGTAGCTCTCTTAGTTGGAATGGCCTCAATCCATTTGGTAAAGTAATCAGTTGCCACCAAAATCCAACTGTGTCCCCCACTTGATTTGTCTGCAATTTCCCCTATGAAGTCAATTCCCCATTGCTGAAATGGAGCATCCACAGTTACAGTTCTGAGGGGTAAAGCACCATCATATTTCAGCTTTCATAAAAATCTTTGGCAAGGGTCACACTTCCTCACTAACTTTTGTGCATCTGAAAAGAGAGTGGGCCACCAATATCCTGCTCTGAGAATTTTATGAGCTGTTGTTTGGGCAGTATAATGTCCACCACACAATCCTTTATGCATATCAATCAAAACATTGTTAGCCATATCCTCATCCACACATCTCAGCAGCACACCATCAGGGTTTTTCCAGTATAGCTCACCTTGAACAATAACATACCTGATTGCATGTAACTTAAAAGTCCTCTTTTGACTGTCACTGAAATGGGAAGGACAATTCAGATTTTGCAAGTAGTAGATAATATCCTTGTACCATTCAGATCCTGATACATTTACACTCTCATTCTGGACTGCATTAACTTGGCATGCTTCCAAGTTTGACTGTGCCATCATCTTGGCTAATCCTTGTCCTCTTATCAACTTGGTAACTTGTATGCCTATGTTAAACTCTTGCAGTTTGTTTATCCATCTGCACCTTCTTCCAGTCACCTCCTGCTGAGTGAATATGTCTTTGACTGCTGTATGGGGTACATATGCAATTATATATGATCCTACCAAGTATGGTCTGAAACTTTTGATGGCTCTGACTAGTGCATATGCCTGTTTTTCCATAACATCATACTTCAACTCAGAGGCCTGCAAGGACATACTGAAGAAAGTGATGGGCTGTTCAAAACCATCTTCGTTTTTCTGTAGCAAACATGCAGCAACAGTATGAAAGGAAGCAAATGAAAATACTTGGAATGGCCTAGAAAAATCAGGAGATTTAAGAACAGGGGCCATCTTGATTGCCTCTTTGATACTCTGAAATGATTCTATTGCTTCCCTTTCCCAGTGGACAGTTGCATCCTTCTTCATCATCTTGGAAATGTTCCTTGTGGTTTCTGCAAAGTTGGGAACAAATCTCCTAACAAAATTTATCTATCCAAAGAAGGACTGAACTCCTCTTACAGTTTTCGGCATTTGAATTCTATCAATAGCAGCCACTCTCTCTGGATCTATCCTGACTCCATCCTTGGAAACAATATGTCCCAGGAGCTTTCCTTCAACTACCCCAAAGGCACACTTCTTTGGATTTAAAGAAATACCATACTCTAGTGCTCTTATGAAAATCTGCTCCAGATGCAAACAATGTTGCTCTTCTTTCTTTGAGTAAGAAGTCAAGTCATCCTAATATACAGCCAGGATTGAATCAATCAACCCTACAAAAGCAACATCCATTGCTCTTTGAAATGTAGCACCTGCATTTGTTAGTCCAAATGGCATTCTAACATATACATAAGTTCCCCATGGAGTGGTGAAGGCGGTCTTATATTGTTCTGATTCCTTTACCTTCACCTGATTATAACCTGAAAATCCATCCATCATGGATACGAGTTCACAACCAGTCACTCTCTGCAACATAGCTTCCATATTAGGCAGTGGATAGTTATCCTTTAAAGAGGATACATTCAAGTTCCTGAAGTCAACACAAAGCCTAATATCACCATTCTTTTTTCTGACTGGGACAAGGTTAGACACCCAAGTTGAATGCCTGATTGGCACAATTATTCCAGCTTCCCTCAGCCTTTTGAGTTCTTCTTGCATCTTGGGAGCTAAGGTAGGATTAATAGGTCTTTGCTTTTGTCTAAATGGCTTAGCTCTAGGCTTCAATGGGATCTCATGCTGGAATAAATCTTCCCTATAGGCTTTTAGGTCCTCATATGACCAAGCAAAAACATGTTTATACTTTTTCAGTAATGCAATCAGCATACTCCTAATGTGTGGTTTGAGCTGTTTACCAATGTATACCTTCTGAGGGGCCTGAGATGTCCCCAAATTTATCTCTTCTAAATCTTCCTTATTTGTGGGAGATGTCCTTGTGACCAATTTATCTTTACTGTCAAAAGCTCTTTCCAAAGCTACCAACCCTCTAGGGATTTTATTAGTCCTCAATTGAATTATCTCTTTTCCCACAAGAGTTTCTTTTCCATCTATAGTCTCTACAAAAGCTTGGAAATCAATTTCTTGATTCTCATATTCATCTATGCAGTGCAAAAATTTTAACAAGTCCCTATCATCATTAAACACTTGCCAACTGCATATATTTTCTGGTACTGCAGGCCTAATTTTAACTTCTACATTTGTAACATCTGACAGAGTGATGTCATCTGGCCTTATTGCAACATTGGCTAAGAAATGAACCATAACATTCTTTGACCTTTCTACCCAGCCTATTGAAAATGCATCAAATAGTTCAATGGTATCCCAAACATCATGCTTGTATTGTTTCAATCTTTTGTTTTTTGAAGCATACTTATCTCTAATTTGGGATACAATCAGCTCAGAATCGCCAAATACTCTTAACATTTTAATTCCATGTTTGAGAGCAATATTTAGGCCTAAGAGTAAAGCCTCATATTCTGCAATGTTGTTTGTGCAATCGAACCTCAGCAAGAAAGAGAATTTGAGGAGCTTACCAGTTGGAGACAGGAAAACAACTCCAGCTCCAGAGCCTTCTTTTGCACAAGCTCCATCAAAAAACATGGTCCACAAACCTCGCTGATCCAATTCTTCAATGCAGGCATTTTTCTTTTTATCTTCTGTATCATCTGAGACAACCTTGAAGTTATCACAGTCAGTGTCTACAAAGCATACCTGTTCCTCTGCTTCTTGGTCTTCTACTGTCTCTGATGACCTTTGTTCTCTGATTAGCTTAACATCCCTGCCATTCATTGGAATCATGGCATATGACAGGTCCAGTTGCATACTTCCACCAATTAGTGCTGCCCATCTTCTTGACAACAACATACCATACTGTGGCTTGATGTCAACCACTGTTATATTCATTTTATATCTCTTTTCAGGAAATGCTGCCAGTTTGAAATCTACATCCTTCATGATTCCAATAACCGGTACCTCTCTGGCATCCATAGCATAACATTTTCCACATGCCTTGTCAATTTTCAATCCAGCTTGTTGCATGATGGCCAAAGGCATGACATTTGTAGATGCTCCAGAGTCAAGCATACAATTTCTGATTATTTTTCCATTTATAACCAGGGAAACATAAAATGGTTCCACTTGTGAAGGACACTTTGTCATAGTCACTCCTAAATAGACTTCAGGAGCCTCATCTTCTTCATTACACATGACATGTTTTTCACCCTGGATCTGAACATTTTGTTTAGCTTGAAAGGGCACCCCTAAAATTAGGGATACTGTCCTATTCTTGATTTCTTCCACTTTCATGAGTTCCATAAGTGGAACAGAGACTTTTACCTGGGAGAAGACTTGAGCTATATCAAATGGAGCATAATTTTGTGTAACAGCTGTAGCTTGCTCCACAATCTTGTTTTTATCCTGAACTGATTTAGCTCTTACTTTCATAGTTCCCTGATCATCATTCTTGTCTTGGGAACCTTTACTTTGATCTTCAGCCTGAGGGATTCTATTTTCTGGTCCTTGGGATTCATGACCCGTTCTATGTCTAAAATTCTGTTTATTATTACCCCACTACCTTTTTTGTAATTCCATCCCCTTATTACCATGCACTGGCTGTCCTGCAGAAATACCTTCTGGCTGATGTGGGCTGCTTACTTGATTTTTACCTCTGAGATTGTAGTTGCTCTTGACTTGAGCAACTGCTGCAGCTGTGAAGGCTCTAATTTCCTCATCAGAAGGTCGTTGTAAGTTATTCAGAAAATTGTGTGAGCTCTGAGCATACACATAGTTATCTTCATTATCTTCATCATATGGGAACTATTGGCAGGCCTGAATTTGATGATCTGTTTTCTCATCAGCATCATAAAGAGTGTATCCATTGCCTATGGACATCATATTAACATCATCATCTTGCACATAATGTGGCTCATTGCATTCATTACAAGATGTAATATTATCACACAAGGATTGAGCAATCATACACTGTGACTGTGAATGTGGCATCTGGCAAATTATACACCATGGAGCATCATCAACAATATTTATAGCTTTCTTTAGAGGATCAGGAGTATCTTTGACATGTTGAGCCCTCTGATTTGTGTTGTTGCGCGGGAATATAGGTTTACCATCATGCCAATTGGTATTATAAGGCATATCATGCAATGATGGCCTCTTTTCCTGCCTTTGATAGACTTGCCTATCAGGACCTATCCCTTTTTCACTTCTAGCTAATCTATAGCTTAGGTCCTTAACAACATTTGCCAATTTGTCTATCTTATCTTCAGGGGTAGATGTATTACCTTGAGTGTTCTGAGGCTTGTTTGGATTCTGCAGAATTTTTATATCATCCATTCTATTTGTCTTGCCCGATGCTTTCCTATTGTTTTCAATATTCACTGCAATTCTGAAAGCATCCCTGAGAGTAGCAGGACCTTTATCTCTTAATCCATATGCAGTTTTTGCATCAAAGGCATTGATATACAATATTATGCACATTGGTTCATTTGGCCTCATGTGATGTGGCAATTTGTTTAACACTTTAGTAAATCTTGCATTAAAATCTGCAACCTGCTCATTTGACCTTTTAGTGATACTGGTGAACTCATTTACAAAAAAGCTAGGGTCAGTTTTGTCACCATATTGCTCCTTGAACATCCTTTTAAAATCATCCCATGATGAAATACTCCGGTCAGGCAGATTCTTGTACCATTCTCTTGCCTCATCTATTAAGGATTGCATGAATGACTTCATGAAAACATCCTCATGTTCAACCTCAAAGTTATCCATGACATTTTGAAAGGCTTTTAGATGATCTTCTCCTGACACTGTGTTGTTTCCTGAAAATTTAGGCACTTGCAGCCTCAGATGCTTGTCAATGGGGTTAGGATACCCAGGAATACCATCAAATACCAACTGCCTGAATCTATCTAACTGCATGGGCTGTCTGTTTAACTGATTAACATTGATATTTCTGTTTACATTCTGGTTCCTTACATTGTTCAGTGGTATCCTAGCATCATTCACATTTTGTCTCTCATCATTATGCTGATGTTGCACTTCATTTCTTTGCTGATGTCTCTGCACATTTGCATTCTCAAGGGTAGGAATTGAATTATTTTGGGCAGTTCTTAAAGCTTGCACTTTCTGCTTCATATCATCTCGGATTTTCATGGCTTGTAGATATTCTAGTTCTGCTCTTAGATTTCTGATTTCTTCAGCTAATTGTTCATCCTTAGGCATGGAGGTAGATGGTCTCATATCATTCTGGTCGTCATCTTCATCATCCCTCAGAGACTCTGCCTCTTCAAACCTTTCACTAGGGTCTAGAAATGGGCGTTCTTGGAACACCTCTGACCTCATTCTCATGTTACCACCCTGTTGCCTCACATATGTACCTTGAATATCAGCTTCTGCATTTGAAAAGTAAGGCACATGCTGTCCTGATGGCCTAGGGTTATCTTGCATATCATCACCTTTTCTGGGGGAACCCTCATGACTAACTGAGACAGCTCCCTTTCTTTTGTACATCATTCTTCTTGTTACTGGTAACTCTTTAAATAAAGGATTTTGTTGGGATCTTCTCCCCTGCATATAAATTTTACTTTGACCGGTTGGGAGATTACTTCGGAGTCGCCACTTATTACTAGGAACTGTTTTCTTTTGAAAACCAGGGTTCTTTCACAAATAACAATTTTCAAATCACCGTCCCCAGTGGAGTCGCCAATTTCTGTTGACTTTTTCCCAGATTGGATGCTTATTCCCAGATTTCCCTATAAGGTAGCCATCAGTGATCAACAGGATCTTTGGGCCAGGGGCCGACAGTGTAGGAGATAGACTCTGTATTTTATCTCCTCTTCTTCTTCAGGTTCTGCAAGACCTAGGGGGGTATTCCCTACTCAACATCCATGAGGATATGCATACAAGGTTGGGATGCTGACAGAAAGCAGATAAGTCCTCCTGTAAGTAGACCAAAACTGAAAGATAAGAGCAAAGGGGCTAGCTTTGGGCCTATTTGCAGTTGTAGACAGAGGACTGAGGATCCTAAAACTAATTCTAATGTCCTAAAGATTGTTTTAGATTTAGATTTTGATTTTAAGTTTGGATGCAAAGCTGGACATGGTTGTAACACAAACACAAAGCAAGATTGGTGCCTATCCAGGGCCTGGAGTCAATAGACATACACCTGTGAATGATCAGCATGAACAGCTAAAACTGAATTTCACGGGGATATATGTGATACCTGCCTTACAGATATCTCCCAATACAGAGTGTTAAGTTATCTCTACTTATGGCATCCCTACTGCAGTATACCCTTCCCAATGTTTAACCTGAAAACAGTTTAATCTACCCCTTGAGCAGAAGTTAAAAGATCAGACATTCAACATAGGAATTCTATGTTCTAGAGTCTCAAATATTGCTTAAATATCCAGACTCAGAAGAAGAATACATGCAATACTGGAGACAGAATTAACAAAACACATGCTAAGATAGCATTTCTCATATAAGATTAATCATGAAATTAGTGGGTTCATGCCAAAAACATACAACAAGAGATACATAAACTCACAGGTTAAGCTATACAGAGCAACCAGATCAGCTTGTTTTGAATTACAGAGCCAAAAATCTTCAACTTTCAACAACCAAAAATGAGTAACACTTCCTGCTTATAACAGCCAGGTAGTGTACCATAGCAATTAATTACATGGTTGACCAAAAATCCTACTAGATACACAGTATCAGAAAAATGGCGCTCAACACATTACCAGATTGGCACCCAAACATGAATGCAGTAGGTAGGGGAGGAGACAAGAAGAAACCTCGAGCCCTGCGCCACTGTCCGTTGATGTACACCTTCAATCAGGTACCAGATCCGTCCATACCTCTGTAACCTTCGCCATTAATGGCGCAACAACCCGCGGCCTTGGGAAATGCAGAATACTGTGCGTTGCAACCGTTTCCCGCCAAGATACATCGTCATGATATTTGAAAATATGCAGGGTCGAATTATCCCACATGCACCCCGCAGCAACCTCCTCATCACCTTATATACTAGGTCGCGAGCATATATGATGTCGGTGCTTTTTCTCCCGACGACACTAGTATAAGACTTCATCATCATTATCCAGCAGCATGATATCCTGTTGCTTGAAATATCACCCTGACGTCAGCATCATATCGCAATATAACCTGCATGATAATCGCCTTCATCGGCACAACCTGATCCATCAGAGGAAGATCCTCCTGCTTAGCCGATACCAAATGTCTGGCCGATGAACATCCTGATGACGTCACCGTCATATCCTGCTGACGTCATCAGCATATCTGCCTACTGCGCACCTCCTCATATCCGGATGACGTCATCGTCATATCGACATCAGGATGATATTCGGAAGATAACCAGATATTTGGAAATATCATCCTGATGCACAAATATCATGCTGCACTGTAGCTCCACTATAAGATCGGGGTGATAGATGAATATGCCAGATATTTGAAAAGATCACCCCCCACTAGATAATGCACGAAGCTGACAGGCGGATATCTCCCTTCGGAAATATCATGATGCAGACAGGCAGAAAAGCGGATATCACCCTGACGTAAGAATGACGTCAGCATCATCAGGGTGATAAAACAACGAACATGAAGTGATACAACAACATTAGGATGATATTGACTAAGATCATCCTAACGTTCAAAATATGATGACCACGATGAATATCGGGTCACACTTAGAACTTTACAGCAACATCATCAGGATGATCTTAACAAAGATCACCCGATGTTAAAATATCACCCCACGAAAGATCATGCAGGCAGAAAATATGATGACCCTCGCAAGCAACACGGTGATAACTGGAAATATGATCATGATGATGACGACCCTTAAGAAAAAACAAGTCGGGTCGAACAACTCAGAAAATAACCCCTTCAGAAGATCGGGGTGACATCATCATCATAAAAGGGCAAGGTGATATTTGGAAAATCACCAGATACTTGAAAAATCACCCCCGCAAGCAAATCAGGGCACACTGTAGCTCATCAGCAGGATCGAGATGATATCCAAACATCACCCGATATTGAAACATGATGATCCAGATGAGAAATCGGTCGACAGAGAACATGATGATGATGACCTCCTCCTCGAAGAAAATATGATGATGCAGCTGAAAAATGCTGAGGAGGTCCAACACTTAGGAAAATGGGCAAGAAGATATAGGGTTCAAATGAAGAAACCCCCTAAACATGAAAAATCAACCTCCAGGTCAAAATGAGTGCTAACAGAGCATCAAACTCGACAAAATCCACATACCGCAATTCACCAAAAAAAGTTTATGTATATAGGCATATATACAAACAGCCCTATGACTTATTTACATAAGTTTGAACATATCACCAAAGATATTTTTCAACAATGCCAACTCATTGTCCCAACTCTTTTTCATACTGTTCAAAATTGAGATGTGGCCATTGAAAAGAAATGCTTGTGACTCTACTGTCTACAGATCAATGGGATCACTTGACTGAGCTACAACTTGGGCTTCAGTCAGAACATTGAACATTGCTTCCATTTTAGGAGAAATGAGTCCCCTGAGCTCACTCATCCTTGCCTCTATGCTCTCCTTTTCTTTTGTCAATTTATTTATATCTTCAATCAAGCTGATTGCCTGACTCTCCTTGCTTGCCACTGATGCTATCATAGGATCAAAAGATTTGGATACACTAGATAGTTTTTTCTTAGACACTTTTATTTTATCTTCAATATCCTCTATAACTTTAGGACAAGATAAGAAAAATTTATATACATTTCCTCCTTCTGTAAGAGTATTTTGAATACTCTTTACACTGGCATCTAGCACCATTCTATCTACTCCAATCAACCCTTTTAGAGAATCAAATCTTTTATCATTGAATTCCTTTTGAACTTTGACCTCTGCAAACTTTTCAAGAGATTCAAAATAGGTACATACAGAGTTTATCAAGTTCTCTAGATGTTTAGAGGAGGATGTTGAACAGTCCTAAAAAGTGGGTATGATCTTCTCCAAGATCCCTGATGCCAGACTAAGTAGCTCCCTGTCTTCTATGTGAGACTTCAGTATATCTTCTCTTGCTTTGGCTTGTGCTATAGAAGCCAACTTTATCTTCTGCACCGGAGATAAGGTATCAAAATTTATTGGACCTTGAATTATGTCCTGATCTTCTTCAATTTGTTTGTCTCTTTCCAGAATTTCCTTCACTCCTTCTACAGTGTCTCTTGTGTTGGCAAGAGACACTACTAGGCATAGTAGGTGTTGTCATTTATGGCAAATAAGATCATCCCAATCATCCGCATAACATAATTTGTTCACACTGGAAGTCAAAGTCAGAATTTGTCTAAGTCTGGGTAGTCAGGAACAGAGCAAGTAACAGGGTCCGGTATCTTGGTCCAGATCTATCCAATGGAAAGGCATGGTTTGCTGCAGATCTAAGGTAGTTGTAAGCATTGTCAATACACTCTAAATTTAGAGTTTTGTCCTCTGGAGATGAAGGACTCAAAATATATTAGCTTCTGAGTATCGAGTTTCAGTTTGACAAAACAGACAGAAGAAGAACAGGTCGACCTTGTAAATGATCTTAACTCCAGATGTACATAAGTTGTTTATTGGGAAATGTGTGATAATTAGTGATGGTAGCCAACATGATTGATGATTTGCGAGTGCAATTTTTGATCCACATCTCATATTATGTATGAATCTAGCTGACAGAGCAGAGTACTCTACAAAGTTCTAAGTGTTCTTGAAGCCGACTGGTAAAATGATTGTAGATCATATTGCGAATATATATACCTGATGGAATTAGATGATTTTGGTGTGTGTGTGTGTTTCAACTATGGAGTAATTACGAAAGGAAGCAGAGATCAAAGTTTAGATGCTAGCAAAGCAGTAACAGGAGGAGAGTAAGGATGAAGTGTATCAAGTTAGTTTTCTATGCTTAACTAGAACTGAACTCCAGCATTGATAGATGCCAAATATCAGTTCAAATTTATTGTAACTCTTCTTTCTTGTAGGCAGTGAGCCCAAATGCATGTGCATTCCTCATTGTAATACTTTTAACAAAGTATAATCTTTGTGGGTTAACCCCCATCGTGGTTTTTCCCTTAACTGAGTTTCCACGTCAAAAATTTTGGTGTCAAAGTGTACTATTTATGTTTCTGCTCATGTGTTATTGATTAATGCTAAAATGTTTACATCATTGATCTAATTATAAGTTGTAAAGGAAGATTAAGAGAAAGATATTGTTAAATTGTGTGACAAGTGATTTAGCCCCCCTCTCAGTTGTCTAGACCTATTTCAACAATTGGTATCAGAGCCAAGTTCCTTAAAAGAAGCCTTACAACTTGAGGAAAGATCTTGGAAGGAGTTTTCAATGGGTTCACTCAAAGATCAACTTCAACTAGCTCTAAAAGATCTGGATTAGTCCAAAATAGAAATATCTAATCTGAAAGATGAAATCAAGGATGCTAATGATACCATTGAAATGTTGAAAGACAAATTAAAGAAGTCTTTGGGAAGGAATAAGGAGCTACTTCTATAATTATCCAGTTTAACTGAATAAAATGGAATGAATGAAGCCTTGGAAGAAAAGACAAAGGAGTGTGAGAAGCTGTCAAAAGAAGTTGTTGTTCTAAAAGTTGAGATGGAATCTGGGGCAATGAGGTTTACCAAAGAAATTGAGCAAAGGAAGAAGATTGAAGAAGATTTGAATCAAACTTTAAGAGAAAGAACTGATGAATGCTATAGATTGGATAGTATTGCTGGTCATCTAAAATTTGATCTACAAGAAAGCAAAGACAATGAAAGAGATCTTGAAAGACAAATTGTCATTCTCAGACATGATCTAGAAGTTGCAAATCAATACAAGGAGAAGTTCAAGATAAGTTTAGCTAAACTTGAAGCAATACTTGAGGGTTAGAAAAGGACTAAAGACAAGCATGGTCTTGGATATTAGAAAGGTGAAAACTCCAGATTTGGACAAAGAAACTTTCAACCAAGGAATGGAAGAAATAGACCTAGAAGACCTCCAATAAGACAGCCTAATGCTCAAAGGTATCCATCTTTCAATGGAAATTGTTTCAAGTGCAATAAATTTGGTCATAAATCCACTCAATGTAGAAGTAGAGTAAATCAAAATAATCCATCCTTCTCTAGACAATGCTTCAATTGTAAGAAGTATGGTCATAAATCCAATAAATGTAGAAGTATGATAATGAATAACTCATCAAATAGAGGAAATGGGAATCCCTTCAATGGCAAATGCTTTACATGCAATAGATTTGGACATATGGCCAATCAGTGTAGATCAAGAGGAAATCAATCAAATAGGCAAAGAAATGTAGTGTGCTTCCATTGTAACCAATCCGGTCATTTTGCAAGATTCTATAGAAGTAGGACTAATGAAAGAAGAGGTCTGGTAAATAGAAAATTGGATGAGCAGAGACAAGACAAAGGAAAAGGAAAAATTGAAGAGGATGAGATCCAGAATGAAACAAGTGAGACATATGTCAAGAAAGCAATTGTGAACCATAGTGATGGGTCGACACTGGAATCCAGTGCCGATAATTCCATAGGGAATTAAATTAGGAGCTCCGGCTCAGGGGGAGCTGAAATAAAAATCAAAATCCCCCAGCTAGTAAGTGCCTAAATCTGGCATAGTGAGAAAAGAGGTCTTGGATTGTTTCAAATCATTTGGAAGGATTTCCAGAAGAAAAAAGGTGGATATGGCAAATTGCAGAATAATTCATGAGAAACTGTTCAACAAACAGAGTAACGAGATGTACTAGGGTAGAGCATTTATTACAAAGACAAATTAAGCATTGCGAAGCATAAAAGGGTCATTCATTCCCTAGACATATCACTTTACATTAGAAGAAAGCATGAAGTGAAGGAGTGAACGAGCTCCAAGCTGAGAATTCTCAAGAATTGAAGCGCAAAGAGGATCCTTAAGCAAAACCCTAACCTGCAGAAAAAAGGTATTTCTATTTTCTCCGAAACCTCTTTAATTCTCAATCTTTGCCAATGGCTACACCTTTAGTTGTTGATGTCATTGAAAGGCCCCATCCTGAATTTAAGAAGCATCCTTACAAATCTGTTGAGGTCAAATCCCTAGGTGCTTTTTCAAGTGTTCCATATGGGGTTTTACATGTTGAAGACATTAGGGCACACATCCACTGTAACATGGATGAATTTGGAAACTTGAAACTCTTGGATTTGCTCAACTACTTAACTGATGATAGCCATAAATTGAAACCAGAATACAAAGCCCTAGAAAGCAAACACTTTCTGCAAGTCATTAGGTTTCTGATATTTGATGAAAATGAATGGGTTTGGTATGTATTGAGCCAAATACATAATGAGTTCATGTGGCTATTGAAACCATTTAAGATTACAAAGGATGTTATTAAGACTGTAATTGGGTTAAATTCCTTTGGTGGATTACCCATGCTGAAAGCCATGAAAAACCAGACAGTGATTGAAGCTACCAGTACCAAGTTTGACAAAAGGGCAATGACCATCAATGATATCATAGAACTTGATGTTAAATTTGCCTCCATGGTGATTGGGTACAAAATTTACCATTCCAGCAGGGAAAATGTTGTCTCCAGAACTGCAATATATGCAGCTTATCAAATAGTAAAGGAGAATGCTGATTATGATCTTTGCGAACTACTATAGAATTAGTTGATTGAGAATCTAAGCAAAATAAAGAAAGATAGGAAAAATACCTTCAAATATGGTTCCTTGATTATATGTTTGTTCTTCTATTTTATGAATGAAGTACCTAGAATTTAAGGTGTGCATTGGACATCTGACAGGCCTGTAGCATGGCAAATAAGAGATCACCTTCTTAGTCTTGGTGACTCCCAAGCCCAAAAGACTTCCATTTGGGGTTACTTCAAAAACTTCTAAAGTTTAATGAAAGCAAGGGAGAGAATCCCTAAAACAATTGTGGAGAAGTATGAAAATGACATATGTTTCATGGTTGACACAGATCAGTGCTTGATGGAAGCTGTAGAACCAAGGATAGTTTGGATAATGCCTATGGGTTATGAGGTGGATGAAAGAGTTTTGGATATGTATGCTCAACATCTTCTGAGCACACCTAAGGATACCTCTGTGGAAAGGTTTGGAACTTTCAAGGAATTGAGTCTAAAATTGCATGTGGAACTTAGACAACTAAAGACCAAGAGGAAAGTGCAGAGGCAAGTTGAAAAGTATGCTGAGAGCATTGGCCTAACCAAGGAAGTAGTAAAATAGAACAAAGAAAGAATTGAGAAGGCTGAGAAAGAGAAACAAGATAAGAAACAAATAGATGCTCTGGTAGAACTCTCTTCCACTTCAAGAACTACTAGGAGCTCTGTTGCTGCCCCTGTTCCTTCTAAAAATGCAAAACCAGAAGTCAGACCATCTGGTGAAGCAAGTAAGAGAAAGAAAACAAAAGCCATAAGAACGAGTGTGGGCACAAAAGATGAAGAGGAGATAGAGACAGATGAAGAAGTCAAAGAAATAAAATTCAAGCAAGCCAGAACTTTGATGACTTTTGAAGACTAGCCTTCCAGAAGCATTAAGACCGGTAAAAAGCAAGTACTTGGTAAGGTCGCTATGACTATTGATGAAATTGTAAAAACAATCACTGTTCATGGAAACTTAAAGCCTATTAGAGTTTATTATGATAAGTTTGATCAAGCCAATAAGAAAATTTTGGAAGATGCCATTATCATATATTTGAACAAATTCAATAGAGCCCTATTGGAAATTTTACAAGAACTTCCTAAGGGTTTAAGGAAAGTATTGGAAATGAGGAAAGAAATAGCCAAGGCTAAAGATCTAGAACTCAGAGAGTATGTCCTTTCTACTTTGTGTCCTGTAATGGCTAAAAAAGAAGTAGAAAAAATCCTCAAAGAAGTTAAAGAAAAATTCAGAAGCAAAGTTTGGATGAACATGCTGATGCTTGGTAAAACTGAGGAAATTGCAAAAGAAACAGAGGAAATTTTGAGAAAGGCCATAGACAAGGATAAATATTATATTATTTTAGAGAAATAAGTTGAAGAAGATAATTCTCTAGTTCTAGAACTGGAAGCTCCAGAAGAAGAGATTAACAAGGGAATTGATGACCAAGGTGTTAATTTAGATCCTCCAGAGTTAATCCATGAAGAGACCAATGTTGGATTTGATTCATCAAATCAGAATGTTGGAGAAGTTCAGGAAAAGAACATCATTAAGTAGCAATCTGAGTTTGGTGAATCCTCTGTTCTAGAAGAGGAACAAGTCAGTCAAGAGGACATAGAAATGACAGAAAAAATAATTGATGCAGAAGAAACTCTTCCACCTGATCTTTCCAGAAAAGAAGAGGATATTGCTAGAAAATAGAACCCTCTAAATCAAGCAGTGAGTGGTGAAGACAGAGAAAAGATTTCACCTACAAGTGATACAAGAAATGATAAAGCAGAGGAAGAGAAGGAAGAAAACCTAGAAGACAAAGCAAAAGAAGATGGTGCAAATGTTGAAGCACCTAAAACAAATGCTAAAAATTTTGATGAACAAATGGATGATTCAAAAAATGTTGCAAGAGACACTGCAGATATAGTGAAAAGTCTTCTTGAAAAAGAGATGATTGAGCTTCATGAGCCTGAACTACTCCAAAGTCTAACCAATCCAGATGCTCTCTCTCCCATTCAATTGATGAAAATACCATCATTCACCCAAGTAAAGGCTAGAGAAAAGTTGCTAAAGTCCCACATGGAAGATAATGGTTGGTTTCTTAAGTCCACCATTATTAGTCATGAAGGCCAATTGA
Organism: Cunninghamia lanceolata; assembly: GCA_027924645.1. Classification (NCBI taxonomy): domain Eukaryota; kingdom Viridiplantae; phylum Streptophyta; class Pinopsida; order Cupressales; family Cupressaceae; genus Cunninghamia; species Cunninghamia lanceolata. The sequence continues at coordinate 2,964,779 of BSBN01000071.1, read as the reverse complement.
AACTAATGAGGAAATTAGTTTCTCCCATGGAAATGCCTTTGTGAACATATCTGTAGGATTCTCAGTTGTGTGAATTTTCTCTAGCTTCAACTGCCCATCCTCCAAAACTAACCAAATGAAGTGGTATCTGAGTTGTATGTGCTTAGTTTTTGAATGCAAAGCTGAATTCTTAGCAAGATGAATGAGACTCTGGCTATCAGTCTACAAAGGGCTATCTTCTTGTTGTTTCCCCAATTCCTCTAGAAAACATTGTAACCAAATCATCTCCTTGCTAGCTTCTGTGGCAAGAACATACTCAGCTTCAATGGTTGAAAGCGCAACAACCTTTTGCAGTCTTAAAATCCAAGTAACTGCAGTACCTCCTACAATAAAAACATACCCTGTAGTACTCCTACTATCAATATCACCCGCCAGATCAGAGTCAACATATCCTTTTAGAGCAAAATTTATTCCTCCAAAACATAGTTTCTTTGAAGTAGTACCTCTCAAATATCAAAGAACCCATTTTACAACATTCCAATGTTCCAATCCCAGATTGCTCATATACCTGCTCACAACTCCCACTGCATGTGCAATATCTAGCCTTGTACATACCATTGCATACATCAAGCTGCCAACTGCTGATGCATATGGTATCTTAGACATTTTGTCTTCCTCCTCTTGTGTCTTTGGACACATCTCCTTAGTCAACTTAAAATGACTAGGCAAAGGTGTACTAACTGCTTTTGCATTCTGCATGTTAAACATTTTCAACACCTTCTCTACATACTCACTTTGAGACAAAAAAAATTTTCTGCTTGTCCTATCCTGTGTGATCCTCATACCAAGGATTTGTTTTGCTGCACCCAAATCCTTCATAGCAAATGAATTTTCTAATTTCTTCTTAAGTTCATTAATATGCTGCATGTTAGACCTGGCAACAAGCATGTCATCAACATAAAGAAATAGGATAATATAGCTGCCATTACCCAATTTCTTGAAATAAACACAATAATCAGAATGACATCTTTTGTAACCTTGTTCAGCCATAAAACTATCAAATTTCAAATACCATTGCCAAGGTGCTTGCTTTAGGCCATACAAACTCTTCTTTAACCTACACACAAAATCCTCCTTACCCTTGACCTCATATCCTTGTGGTTGCTGCATGTATATTTCCTCTTCTAGATCCCCATGTAGAAAAGTTGTTTTCACATCTAGTTGTTCAAGATGCAAGTCTTCTACAGCCATAAGACTTAGAATTGTTCTAATAGAAGTCATCTTTACAACTAGAGAAAATATTTCATCAAAATCTATACCTTTTTTCTGTGCAAAACCTTTTACCACGAGTCTAGCCTTATATCTTTTCTTGCCTCCATCTTCTTCCTTCAACCTATAAACCTATTTATTTGGCAATGCTCTTTTTCCTCCAGGCAATTTGACTCAGTCCCAAGTCTGATTCTGCAACAAGGAATCCATTTCCTCTATCATGCCTAGCTCCCACTACTTTTTGGTATCTACTTGCATTGCTTCTTCATAACTTTCAGGTTCGCTAGAATCAGTTAATAATATAGAATATAATGATGGAGAAAATCTTTTTGGAGGTCTACTTATCCTTGTAGAACATCTAACACTTACAGGAGTCTGTGGGATAACTTGTTGTTGCTGAGCATTAGGTACCACTGGTATTTTATTTTCTGGAATCTCATCCAACACCACATATTCCTTTTTGGCCTATTCATGCTTCTTTTCCTACAGCTGATCCTTATACATGACCTTCTCATTGAATATAACATCTTTGCTCCTAATGATTTTATGATTTTCAAAATCCCATAACTGATAACCAAATTCATCTACTCCATATCCAATGAAGGTACATTTTTTAGACTTAGCCTCAAGCTTCGTTCTATTTTCAATATCAACATGGACAAAAGCTTCACAACCAAAGGTTTTCAGAAATGAATAGTTTACCTTTTTACCCATCCATGCCTCCTCTGGAATGCCACCATCCAAAGGGTTTGAAGGTCCCTTGTTTATTAAATAAATAGTAGTATGTACAGCATATGCCCAAAAGTGTAAGGGTCGTCTAGCATGCAATCTCATGCTCCTTGTATGCTCCATAATGGTCCTATTCATCCTCTCAGACACACTATTTTCTTGTGGGGTTCCAAGAACCATTTTCTGCCTACAGATTCCATTATATGAACAGCAATTCTCAAGTTCTCTACTGCAATAATTGCCTCCATTATCATATCTGAGACACTTCAACTTTTTTTTCTGTCTCATTCTCAACCAAATCTTTCCACTTTTTAAAAGTTTCAAATACTTATGATTTTTATTTTAGAAAACACACCCATGTTTTCCTAGTTGCATCATCAATAAAAGTAACATAATAGCAAGATCCACCAAGAGAAGATACCTGAGCTAGTCCCCATACATCTGAATGCACAAGCTCTAATTTCTCACTTTTCTCTTTCCCAAGTTTGAGAAATCAAACTCTTTTTGTTTTCCATAAATACAATTTTCACAGAACTCCAAGTTAATCTTCTTAAGACCTGGTAGAAACTTTCTGGAGTGAAGGATCTTCATCCCTTCTCACTCATGTGCCCAAGTCTATGTTGCCACAATTTTGTTTCTGTCCCTGTAGTAAGTGATATAATTATTTTAGTAGCAATTATTTCTATAGCAGTTAAGGTAGAATAAGTATTACCAGTACACAAATACAATGTGCCTACCTTTTCACCTTTAGCTACTACTAATGCACCTTTAGTGACCTTCTAGACTTTGTCTGAAAAGGTAACTATATAGCCTTCACTACCTAGTTGTCTTGCAAAGATTAAATTCCTTCTCAAATTTGGAACATGCCTTACCTCCTGTAGAAACCATTCATTTCCATTCTGCAACTTGATTTTTATCTTTCCTTTTCCAACAATCTAATAGGGTTCATCATCACCCAAATATACCTGTCCAAAATCACCTTGAACATAATCTACAAAATATTTCCTATGGGGTGTGGCATGAAATGAAGCCCCTATATCTATTACGCAGGAATCATTAGCATTATCTAAACATAGAATTAAAGAATCATGTAATTTATTACTTGCAACATTAGCTTCCTTACTGTCATCATGTTATATGTCTCCTTGTTTGCTCTTTCGAGACCAGTAATCCTCTTCAAGTGTCCTGGCTTTCCACAGTACCAACAATCCATTCTTCCTCTGGATTTAGATATGCCTTTCTTTGACTTCCCTTGTGACTTCCCATGATTTGTAGGGTTTTTTCCTCTTTCCTTTGTTCTTCCCTTGTTCTCTATAGTCAAAGCATTACCAGATGTTGAAGTCTCACATGTGCTTTTCCATCGCATTTCCTCACTAAGGATAACACCAACAACATCATCAAATTTTAAAGTATTTGAACCAAAGACTGAGTTACTTATAGCCATTACCAAGCTATTCCAACTTTCTAGCAAAGAACATAAAACCAAGAGAGCCCTTACCTCTTCATCAAATTTCACTTTTATAGAAGTTAACTGACTGGTAATCCTATTAAACTCATTTAAATAATTTGACACAGATCCACCTTCAATCATTTTTAGATTAAACAAATGCTTCATGAGAAATACCTTATTAGAGGCTAAGGGTTTTTCATACAATTTAGCCAAAGCTTTCATCAGACCATCTGTTGTTGTCACTTCTGTTATATTAAACACTACAGATGGTGCCAGGCACAATCGAATGGTTCCCAGTGCCTTTCTATCTAGAAGATCCCAATCCTCATCAGTCATTGCTACTGGTTTCTTGGCTTTTCCTTCCAACGGTCTCCATAAATCCTTCTAATAGAGATAATCCTCCATCTTCATCTTCCATAATTGATAGTTCTGCCCATTGAATTTATCTACCTTCAATTTACCCGCATCTTCCATTGCTACCACTTAACTATGAGACTCCCACTCAACTGTGAGACCTTCGTGTAGAAGATAAACAAACACAACCTACTCTGATACCAGTTGTTAGGGTTAGGGTAGATCAAAGTAATAAACACTAACAATTATATGCAAATTAAATAACCCAAATATAACAATGAGGAATTACACAAAAGAGATCAACATAGATTCATCCAATATGGGCTACATCCATAGAAACTCAGCCATCCAATGATTTTATTATCCAGTGCAAAAAAAATTACAATCTCATAAATGTGTTGATGTACCATACATCCCATCCACTTATAACAAGCTTTTAGGAAGCTTCTAGAATTAGGGTTTTGCAATGTCATTTTTCTTTAGTCAATTAACAAAAATTAACAACTGACTCTGATTGTGCAAAAGAGAGGGTACAATACTTGCATGATCAGTTGCCACATACCAACATAAAGATCATAAAACTCAGTTATTAGTTTGAGATTACCATCAATAGTGATTGTTTTAACAATGTCTTCTATAGTAGGAGTTGGTTTTTCAACATCAGCCTCTAATTTCTACTTCTTATTTGTCATCTTGCTTCCGGAATGCTTCTCTTTAGACACTTTTACTGCTTTGGTGCATGTGGCCTTTATCTCTTTAAGCTCATCATCTAAATATGTCTTTTCTTCATCCTCCTTTTCCAAACTACCATATGGCATTTTTGCCATTACTTTTATTCTTTTCTTTTCCTTACCGAATGATTTGTCTTCCAGTTTCTCAGGATTGGTAGGTTTTGGGGGAACAGGAGCATCAATAGAGCTCCTAGTGATCCTTAGTGTGGAGGAGGATTCTACCAAAGCACTTGCTTGTTTCTTATCCTACTTCTCCCTCTCAGCCTTTTTAGTTTTTTCCCTAAATTGCCTCATAGCTTCCTTGGTGAGGCCTAGATTCTCGGCCAACTACACAACTTCTTTCCTTACTTTCCTATTGGTTTTAGGTTTTCTAAGCTCAACATGTAGTTTCATACTTAGCTCCTCATATGACCCAAATATTTCAATTGTTGAGTCCTTTGGTTTGCTCAAAAGGTGTTGAGCATACACATTCAAAATTTTCTCATCTACCTCATACCCCATGGGCATGATCCAAATAGTTCTAGGTTCTACTGCTTCCATTAGACACTGATCAGTTTCCACCATGAAATAGATTTCATTCTTGTACTTCTCAACAACTGATTTAGGGATTCTTTCCCTAGAATGCATCATATTCTAAAAATTCTTGAAGTGTCCCCAGATTGCAGTTCTCTGTGCTTTATAGTCACCAATGTTGTGTAGATGATCTCTTAACTGAATAGCAACTAGCTCATCATTAGTCCAGTGCACACGCTTTACTCCAGGTACCTCATTCATGAAGTAGAAAAATAGTCATAGAACTAATGTACCATATTTAAAGGTGTTTTTCTTGTCTTTCTTAATTTTGTTCAAGTTCTTGATTAGTTAGTTCTGCAATAACTCACATAGGTCATAATCTGCATTTTCTTTTATCATTCGATATGCAGCATATATGGCGGTTCTAGAAATAGAGTTCTCCCTGCTAGAGTAATAAATTTTGTAACCAATTACCATTGAAGCAAACTTAACATCTGGATCACTAATATCATTGATAGTCATTGCCCTTTTGTCAAATTTGGCACCAGTTGCATCAGTCATAGTTTGATTCTTTCCATCCTTCAACATTGGTAGTCCACTAGATGAGTTTAACCCTGTCACAACCTTAATGGAGTCCTTGGTGATCTTGAATGGTTTCATTAGCCATATAAACTCATCATGCATTCAGCTTAAAACATACTAGACCCATTCATCTTCATCGATGGTTGGAAACCCCATAATCTGAATGAAATGTTTATCATGTAATGCCTTATATTCAAGTTTAAGACCATGAATTTCATCCCTTAGATGATTCTCGAACAAATCTACAAACCTTGAATCCCTAAATTCATCTATGCCCGCATGAATATAGACCCTAATATCTTCAACATGCAATACACCATATAGAACACTTGAAAATGCACCTAACGGGTCAACTTCTACTAATTTGTGTGGATGCTTCTTGAATTTGGTTCATGGCCTTTCACTAATATCAACAACCAAACATGTAGCCATTGCAAAAGATTACAAGTTCAAATCTTTGTAGAAAATACTTTTTTCACGGAATTAGGGTTGGATGTTGAGTTCATTCTTCACACTTCAATTCTTTGAAATTTTAGCTCGCGTGCTCTCCTTCTTGTTCTCTTTGAATGTTGAGTGACTCAAGTGTTCGAATGAATGACCTTTTATCCTCTGCAAAACCTAATTCTTCATTGTAATAAATGCTCTTCCCTAATGCATCCGGTTACACTGTTTCTGCATACAGTTGAACTTCAATTGCTCCATAATAAATCACATTTGCTTATTTTCTTCTAAAATGTACTTTAACAGACCTGCAATAGGCTTCTCTATCTTCATTCATCATGCCAGATTCAAGCACCCACTTACTGGCTGGAGGAATTTGATTTTCAATGTAGCTTCCCCTAAGCTAGAGCTCCTAATTCAATTTCTGGAGGAATTACCAGCACCAGATTCCGGTGCGGACCCATTGTCAATATTCATTTCACCTTTCTTCACCCATGTTTTGTTCATTTCATTCTAGATCTCATTTACATTAACTTTTCCCTTCCCTTTGTCTTGTCTCTACTCATCCAGTTTTCTCTTTACCAGACCTCTTCTCTCATTATTCCTACTTCTGTAGAATCTTGCAATATGACCGGATCAGTTACAATTGAAGCACATAACATTTCTTTGCTCATTTGATTGATTTCCTCCTTATCTACACTGATTAGCCATATGTCCAAATCTATTGCATGTAAAGCATTTGCCATTGAAGGAATTGCCATATCCTCTATTGTTAGAGTTATTCATTATCATACTTATGCATTCATTGGATCTATGACCATATGTCTTACACTTGAAGCATTGACTAGAGAAGGATGGTCCACTTTGATTTACTCTACTTCTACATTTAGTAGCTCTATGACCGAATTTATTGCAATTGAAACAATTTCCATTAAAAGATGGATACCTTTGAGCATTAGGTTGTCTTATCAGAGGTCTTCTAGGTCCATTTCTCCCATTCCTTGATTGAGAATTTCTTTGTCCAAATCTGGAGCTTTCACCTTTCTCAAAACCCAGACCACACATATCATCAGCCTTCTTCTGACTCTCAAGCAGCACTTCAAGTTTAGCTGAGATTATCTTGAACTTCTCCTTATATTCATTTGCAACTTCTAGGTCATGTTTGAGAATATCAATTTGCCTTTCAAGTTCTTCCTCATTGTCTCTACTTTCATGTAGGTTAGACTCTAAATGGCTAGCTATTTTGTCTAATCTGCAACATTCTTCTATTCTTTCTTTCAGAGATTGATTCAATTTTTCTTCAGTCTTCTTCCTTTCTTCAATTTCCTTAGTTAGCCTTATCACCCCGGATTCCATTTCATGTTTTAGGATAACTTCTTTATCTAACTTCTCACATTCCTTTGTCTTCTACTTCAGGGCCTTATCCTTGTCATTGTCTTCATTCTGATTTCCTAGTTCAAGAAGTAGCTCCTTCTTTTCATTGGATTTGCTCAATTTTTCTTTTAAAGTCTCAATGAAGTCTTCAGCATCTTTAAGGTTCTCTTACAGTTCTTTGACTTTTGCTATGGACTGATCAAGATCTTCTAAAGCAAGTTTAAATTGTTCCTGGAGGTTGTATGAATCCATTTTATTACCTTCTGAGATCTTCCTCAAGTTGTTAAACCTCTTCCAAGGAACCTTGCTTTGATACCAATTGTTGGAAATAAGGGCAGACAACTGAGAGGGGGGGTGAATTAGTTGTTACAAACTTTAATACTTACAACAATTTTCCTTCCTTTTCACTTATTAATAAATCAATGATACAGCTATGAAAGCATAAATCAACAACACATGAGCAGAAACATAATCAACACACATAACACAAGGATTTTTACCTAGAAACCCAGTTAAGGGAAAAACCATAGTGGGGGTTAACCCACAAGAAATTATACTCTGTTAAAAGTATTACAAATGGGGAAGTACATATTCAAAATTTTCTCATCTACCTCATACCCCATGGACATGATCCAAATAGTTCTAGGTTCTACTGCTTCCATTAAGCACTGATCAGTGTCCACCATGAAATAGATTTCATTCTTGCACTTCTCAACAATTGATTTAGGGATTCTTTCCCTAGAATGCATCATATTCTAAAAATTCTTGAAGTATCCCCAGATTGCAGTTCTTTGTACTTTATCTTCACCAATGCTATGTAGATGATCTCTTATCTGAACAGCAACTAGCTCGTCATTCATCCAGTGCACACCCTTTACTCTAGGTACCTCATTCATGAAGTAGAAAAATAGACTTAGAACCAATGTACCATATTTAAAGGTATTTTTCTTGTCTTTCTTAATTTTGTTCAAGTTCTTGATTAGTTGGTTCTACAATAACTCACATAGGTCATAATCTGCATTTTGTTTTATCATTTGATATGCAACATATATAGCGGTTCTAGAAATAGAGTTCTCCCTACTGGAGTAATAAATTTTGTAACCAATTACCATTGAAGCAAACTTAACATCCAGATCACTAATATCATTGATAGTCATTCCCCTTTTGTCGAATTTAGCACTAGTTGCATCAGTCACAGTTTGATTTTTTACAGCCTTCAACATTGGTAGTCCACTAGATGAGTTTAACCCTATCACAGCCTTAATGGAGTCCTTGGTGATCTTGAATGGTTTCATTAGCCATATAAACTCATCATGCATTTGGCTTAAAACATACCAGACCCATTCATCTTCATCGAAGGTTGGAAACCCCATAATTTGAATGAAATGTTTGTCATGTAATGCCTTATATTTAGGTTTAAGACCGTGAATTTCATCCCTTAGATGATTCTCGAACAAATCTACAAACCTTGAATCCCCAAATTCATCTATGTCTACATGAATATAGACCCTAATATCTTCAACATGCAATACACCATATGGAACACTTGAAAATGCACCTAACGAGTCAACTTTTATTGATTTGTGTGGATGCTTTTTGAATTTGGGTTGGGGCCTTTCAGTGATATCAACAACCAAAGGTGTAGCCATTGCAAAAGATTACAAGTTCAAAGCTTCGTAGAAAAATACCTTTTTCACAGAATTAGGGTTGGATGCTAAGTTTGTTCTTTGCACTTCAATTCTTTGAAATTTTAGCTCAAGTGGTCTCCTCCTTGTTCTCTTTAAATGCAAAGTGACACAAGTGTTTGAATGAATGACCTTTTATCCTCTGCAAAACCTAATTCTTCATTGTAATAAATGGTCTGCCATAATGCATCATGTTACACTGTTTTTGCATACAGTTGAACTTCAATTGCTCCGCAATCAATCACATTTTCTTCTTTTCTTCTAGAATTTGCTTTAACAGATCTGCAATATATTTCTCTATCTTCATTCATCATGCCAAATTCAGGCACCCACTTACTGGCTGGGGGAATTTGAATTTTAATGTAGCTTCCCCTAAGCCAGAGCTCCTAATTCAATTTCTAGAGGAATTACCAGCACTAGATTCTGGTACGGACCCATTGTCAATATTCATTTCACCTCTCTTCACCCATGTTTTTTTCATTTCATTCTGGATCTCATTTACATTAACTTTTCCCTTCCCTTTGTCTTGTCTCTGCTCGTCCAGTTTTCTGTTTACTAGACCTCTTCTCTCATTATTCCTGCTTCTGTAGAATCTTGCAATATGACCAGATTAGTTACAACTGAAGCACACAACATTTCTTTGCTCATTTGATTGATTTCCTCTTGATCTGCACTAATTAGCCATATGTCCAAATCTATTGCATGCAAAGCATTTTCCATTGAAGGAATTGCAATATCCTCTATTGTTAGAGTTATTCCTTATCATGCTTATGCATTCATTGGATCTATGACCATACCTCTTACACTTGAAGCATTAACTAGAGAATGATGGTCTGCTTTGATTTACTCTACTTCTGCACTTAGTATCTCTATAACCAAATTTATTGCAATTGAAACAATTTCCATTGAAAGATGGATACCTTTCAGCATTAGGTTTTCTTACCGGAGGTCTTCTAGGTCTATTTCTCCCATTCCTTGATTAAGAATTTCTTTGTTTGGATATGGAGATTTCACCTTTCTCATACCCAAGACCACACCTATCATTAGCCTTCTTCTGACTCTCATGTAGCACTTCAAGTTTAGCTGAGCTTATCTTGAACTTCTCCTTGTATCCATTTGCAACTTCTAGGTCATGTTTGAGAGTAACAATTTGCCTTTCAAGTTCTTCCTCATTGTCTCTACTTTCATGTAGGTCAAACTCTAGATGGCCAGCTATTTTGTCCAATCTACAATGTTCTTCTATTCTTTCTTTCAAAGATTGATTCAGTTTTTCTTCAATCTTCTTCCTTTCTTCAATTTCCTTGGTTAGCCTCATGACCCTGGATTCCATCTCATGTTTTAGGACAACAACTTCTTTAGATAACTTCTCACATTCCTTTGTCTTCTCTTTCAGGGCCTTATCCTTGTCATTATCTTCATTACGATTTCCTAGTTGAAGAAGTAGCTCCTACTTCTTTTCATTGCATTTACTCAATTTTTCTTTTCAAGTCTCAATGAAGTCTTTAGCATCTTTAAGGTTCTCTTGTAGTTCTTTGACTTATGCTCTAGACTGATCAAGATCTTCTAAAACAAGTTTAAGTTGTTCTTGGAGGTTGTATGAATCCATTTTATTACCTTCCTAGATCTTCCTCAAGCTGTTAAACTTTTTCCAAGGAACCTTGCTCTGATACCAATTGTTGGAAATAAGGGTAGACAACTGAGAGGGGGGTGAATCAGTTGTTACAAACTTTAATACTTGCAGCAATTTTCCTTCCTTTTCACTTATTAATAAATCAATGATATAGCTATGAAAGCATAAATCAACAACACATGAGTAGAAACATAATCAACACATATAACACTAGGATTTTTACGTGGAAACTTGGTTAAGGGAAAAACCATAGTGGGGGTTAACCCACAAGAAATTATACTCTGTTAAAAGTATTACAAATGTGGAAGACACATGCCTTCAGGATGCATTGCCTAGAGCTCACTGCTCCAAGAGGCTCATTGCCTATAGAGATGATTACAAGAAGATTATAGAATGTTTGAACTGATGAATAACATCTACTAGTGCAGAAATTTGGTTCTGGTTAAGCATAGAATACTGATCTTACACACTTCATCCTTACTCTATCCTGTTTTACTCTTTGACCATAATCCAAGCTTAGATCTTCACCTTTGCACTTCTTCTTGTCCTTTTTCATACTTAATCCATCACTACACCACACACACACTAAAACATTTGACTCCATCAGCTATATATATCCACATTAAGAGATTCAATCAACTATAGTTAGCTTCAAAAAAACTTAGAACATTTATCAAGAACTCTACTCTGTCAGTTGAATCCATGCACAAACAACAATGCGGACCAAAAACTTGTGTTCTCAAATCATCAATCATGTTGGCCAATACCACTGGTTATCACAAGTTACTTAACCAACAACTTTTCTTCATCCAGACAAAAATCAAATACTAGGTTGACCTATTCTTCTTCTGACTATACTAACTAGCTAGAACCTGATACTCAGATTCTTATAACTTTTGAATCCTTCATCGTCAGAGGCTAAATTCCTAGATTTAGATAGTCCTAACAATCCTTATTACTCTCTCAGATCTATAGCACACTATGATTTACCATCAAAGAGATCCAGACCAAGATAATGGACCTTGTCACATGCTCTATTTCTGGCTACCCGGACTTAGAAAAATCCTTACTTTGACTTCCGCTATGAGAAAATTATGTAATACAGATATGTAAAATGGACTTAGTTGCCATCAATGACAATACCTATCATGCATAGTAGTTTCTCTTTCCAACAATGGATGTTTCCTAATCATGTTCCTATCTGGACTTTGGTCCGCATTAAGAAATTGAGATGGTGTGTGAAGATTGTTCCTAGCTAATGTAGCGTGTAACTAGTCTCTGCCGACCTAGTTGATTCCAGTGAATGTAGAGATCTCTAGAAGATTGTGGAAGCATGTTGTGGTATGGAAGATCATGTTTGAGTCCCAGCTAAGGCATGACATGATCCGTATTTCATTCCCTTTGCATGATGTTGCAATAGGTCAGGACCTATTTTGTAAATGTTTGTAATAGCAACCTTGGAGATTGTTCTAATGGTTGATGCCGACCTTGATGATCATTCCAAGGTTGATGTAGTGTATAAATATTTGTAGCGGAGTCATGGAAAAGTTGTCCTTGAGTGAAAATGAGAATATATTAAGAAAGGTCCAAAGGCAGAGTAGAGAAGAGGTAGAGGAAAGAAGAGCAAGAGCAAAGCAGAGGAAGAGCAGGGCTAAGGAAGAGCAGAGATGAGGAATTATTTATTCACAATAAAGAAAGGTGTTCATCGTGGCAGTGAATTTGGCAATAAGCCACCAGTAGGGTTTAACAGCCCTCAGGTTTTAACAACCCTTATTGTAATCTTGCTAGGTTTAGGGTTGAGGCAGTGAGCCTACTAGACCTAGTTGTTCTTCATGGCAGTAATCCAGTATGTTTAGGCCCGAAGGGTGACCAAGATTGAACATCACTATTTCAAGATTGCAATATATATTGAGATTTAATCCTCTCCATGGTTTTTCCCCACCTTGGGGTTTTCCACGTAAATCTGACGTCTCTTGTGTTTGATGTTGGTAAGTTTCTGATTTCATGCACTCATTGTTAAATCATAATAATTGTGGATAAGTGATGAATGTCTAATTACAGAAAGTGTTTAAGTTTTTATGACAACTGATTCACCCCACCCTCTTAGTTGTCTGGTGCATATCAAAACTTTTTCTCTTAGGAAATGATATCTAATATATTATGATAGCACAATACCGGATTACAAGAAGGCTCACTGCCTTAGGGCTCACTACCCAAAGAAATGGTCACTGCAAGAAAGGCTCACTGCCTAGAGAAAGAAAGAAGAAGGAAGAATGGCTCACTACCAAGTTAAAATGCTTAGATTGCATCTACACATGCATGGTTATAGCTCCAATGAAGCACATAAATATTATCTCAAAACTCTTCATCTCTGACTACTTTGTTTCACTGCTATGCTTTTACATAGGAACAAGATCTCTCTTATTCTACTCTTATCACTTCCACAAAATCACCTTACTTTGAATGTCACACATACATATATTCACATTCACATCTGATCACTCAAACACCAAGTTTGATCCCATATATATATCTGCAACACTTAAAATCTTCATATTAGGTCAGCCTAAAAAGGTGTAGCATGTAGTCATACCTTAAGTAGCTTGGCCAAATCCATTCACCAAAATTCACAACAGACCCAAACAATCATACAATATTCTTCATATGGGTCAACTTTAATCATTCAATCACTCAAATTGATTGTTCAAACAATATAGCTTCTCCGCATATAGATTTGCCATACCTGTTGGCTTGTTCCTCATGAACATAGTTGATCAGTTTAGCTGTCACAATATAATGTCCACTATGGATCAAATGAGACTCTAAAAATTATATTCAATATTCATCATTGATCTCTTAGCATACCTTTAAAGTTGCAGAACATAATAATCAACTATTGAGAAATGTGGAACTCAAAATTGTTGTCTTGTCACTGGGAAACATTGTCAAACTGCAAGTCGGTAAAGAGCATCTTGTAGGATGAGATCAAAAGAACTTTAGATGCTACAACTTTGGATTTAGGAATCCATGATATGTATCTTTCTTAATCTAGAACTGCAAGACAAAGTATGCATCTGCGGAGGAATGTGGACCCTGACTCTTTGGTACTATATAGAGTCCCTGACTTAGGTTTACTTACCGAACTTAGCAGAATCATGGTATGTATTCCAGAGATCTTTAGAACTTGTAAACTTGGATATCCCACCTTCAAGCAACTGCAAACAACATACTTGAACCACATTTGATGATCTTCTATTGCGGAGACATGCTAGCCTGATCTCTGTCATTTGCTTTGTACTATCCATACTTAGAAATTTTAGCCTTCCGGACCAAAATCCTTGCATGCCTTGTTGCCAAATCCATTTGGTCTGCTGGAGTAAAGTCTCTTTTCCTTGTTACCATCAATGACAACACTTAATTATTCAACAGAGAAGTGTCTCTTGCCAACAATCTCCCCCTTTGGCATTGATGGCAACACTCAGTGAATAATGCTTGTGTTGCTCCCCCTTACTCTGTACACTCTATTTTTCTATTCTCCTTTAGATGTATGCTTATTTTTCACTAGTTTTCCTCTCCCCCTTTGACATCAATGGAAAAGGTGTGTGTACAAGAAAAATTGTGTCAAAAATTCTTCAAAACTATCATATTCTGTCACATATATACAAGTACACATTTCCATTTCAATTTGTGGTTGAAGGTAGAATATCATTATAGATAGTCTTTATTAGAGCTATCACTCCATTCCACCCATTCCTTGTACTCTCTAAGATATGGATGTGGCCATTTATCAGAAAAACTAACTTTTCTGCCTTTTGCACATCTAAGGGTGTATCAGTTAATGCTTGTGATTTCAAGGCTTCTTATGTCAGATTAGTCATGGAATCAATTTTTGGACTTATCAGCCCCCTTAGCTGGTACAATCTATCTTTGACTTCTTCCCTTTTCTTCATCAGAGTGCTCAAATCATTATGAATATTGCAACATGTGTTTCTTTGGTATTTATTGGCTTAACTACCGGATTATATGTCTTGGAGATATGAAGTAGTTTGAGTTCCAAGTCCTTGATTTTATCTTCTAATTCCTTTGTGACTTCTGGCCAAGATAAGAAAATTTTGTATATTTTGCAGGCTTCTTCAATGGCATTCTATATGCCTTTTATTCCATTTTCTAACAGAGTTTTATCTTTTACTATCATAGTCTTTAACTCAACAAAACTCTTCTCATCAAACTCTTTTCTGACTTTTTCTTCTGCAGATTTTTCAAAAGATTTAAAATGTGTACTTACAGATTTTAATAGACCCTTGAGTTGATTAGTGGAGGATAATGAGGTATCCTTTTGAAATTGCGACATCATCTTCTCTAAAATGTTGGATGCATCATTGATTAATTTACTGTCTTGGATATGTGATTTAAGTATTTCTTCCTGTACTTTGGCTTGAACAATTGATCCTAGCTTGAATTTCTACATAGGTGACATTGAGGCCAAATTAATTGGTCCTTAAGAAGTTCAAACTCATCTAGATCTTGTTGACTCTCATAATCAACAGAGACAGTTGTAGTGTCTCTTGCTCTACCAGATACTTATTCTTGACTTTGTTCTAGAGGATCCGTGTCTATGTTCTCTTGGTGATCATTGTTTTGCTTCGGTACAGGGCTCCTTATCTATTCTTTATTCTTTTCAACATCAGCCTGTTGCTCAAGAGGAAGATCAGTTTTAGCTTTGCCTTGATTTGTCATATCCAATGTATCAATGTTAGGGGCTTGATCATTCTTATCTGTTCCTTGATCCTAGCTTATCTCTAGTATAGATGTAACTCCATCATTTTCTCCTTTATTGTCATAAATGGTAGGGAGATTAAATTCCTTCAATGTGTTCAGAATGATTTCTTTAGATTCCTTTACCACCTTTTCAATATCTCCTCCAATAAGAGTGTTCATTCTTCTTTTTGTCCTGAATTTGTTATGAAGTGCTTTGGAGATTTTTACCTTATCCTCTAGAGTGATTTCCGGACATAGTTTTATTAATGAGTGTTCTCTAAGATCAACATCCTTTGCCATAGATGCTTCCTTTCTTACACTCATTATACTTGCCAGGCTATGTGGAAGATCAGTAATTACTTGAATTAAGGCCTTGTTGTAGATGTTTAGGTATTCTATAATAATAGACTCAATGATCCTCTTATCCGGATCATTATACTTATCATACAATTGTGCAATGGGTTTCAAATTACCATAAACTATTATGGCTATCAATACATCCTCTAAATATATAGTAGCTTCTTCAGTTTGAGGCACATCTTGCTTTTGCCTTTTCTCAGGTTTACCCTTACCAGAGGATTTCTTCTTTCTAGTTCCGGAGGCTTTGATAGTTTTAGATTTCATTTTATTTACTTCTTCATCTGACTCTGTTTCTTCTTCGTCAACTACAATGCTTACATGGAACTTCTTCAAAGGGAATAGATGCAACTTCTTCAGAGGTAGATCCTCTGGTTCTCCTTCTTGGTAGCTCTAGTTTTTCTGGTTTACCCTTGGGTTCTTCCAGAGCACCAATTGATTCACTTTTTCTCTTTTCTTTTGCTTCCTTTTTAGCTTGTGCTTTTTCCCTTGCCTTTGTCACTTGTTCTTTTGTGAACCCTTGTCTCAGGGTGAAATCTTCTACCACTTTCTGCATTTTCTTAGAGATTTTAGGTTTTCTTACTTCAACATGAAGTTTAGCATACAGTTCCTCATGAGTCCCAACTCTTTCTTCTTTGGGATCCCTAGGTTTGCTTAGCATATGTTGGGAATAATTTTCCAATATCCCTCCATCTACCTCATATCCCATAGGCATAACCCAAACCATTCTGGGCTCAATGACCTCCATCAAGCATTGATCTTTTGTTATAATAAAATAGATATTATCCTTGTATTTTTCAACAACTGCTCTAGGGAGTCTTTCCTTGGATTGCATTGACTTCTGGAAGTTTTTGAAACAGCCCCATAGGGCTGAATTTTGTGCATCATTATTGCTTATGCTACTCAACTGATTTCTAATATGAACTACAACTCGTTTGACTCCAGTCCATAAACAATTCTTTATGCCAGGTAACTCTTGCATGAAATAGAAGAATAAACATATGATCAACGTACCAAATTTGAAGGGATATTTTCTCTATTTTGTCTTCCTTAGGTTCTCCATCACCAGTTGTCGGAGCAATTCACATATATCATAGTCTACATTCTCCTTGATCATCTGAAAGGTAGTGTATATGGCTGTGCCTGAAACAAAATTTTCTCAGTTGGTGAAATAGACTTTGTAGCCTAGTACCATGGATGCAAATCTTATAGCATGGTCTTCAATATCATTAATTGTTAAGGCCCTCTTATCAAATTTTACTCCAGTGACCCCCATTACCATATCATTATTTATTTCTTTCAACAATGGTACTGATCTAGTGGAGCTTAATCTAGTTACTACCCTTATAGCATCTTTTGTAATCTTAAAAGGTCTCAATACATATCAGATCCATTCATCCTCTGCAAAAGTTGGGAAGTCCACGTAGTGAATGAATTTCTTCTCTTCCAATTCTTTATATTCTCCCTTTAGATTGAGATTCTCATTACTCAAGTGTTTCAAGTATAGATCAAAAAACCTGCTATCACCAAATTCCTCTAAGGCAACATGAATATATGCCCTAACGTCCTCTACATGCATAACTCCGTGTGGAACATCTAAAAATGCACCCATTTGATCAACTTTGATTGATTTGAATGGGTCTTTCTTGAATTTTGGTCCAGGTCGCTCAGTGATATCCACTACTTGTGGTGTTACCATTTCTATGAATAATCAAGCAAATTTGAGAAAAGGTTTCAAACAGAAAATACCTCTTTGACTAGATTAGGGTTGAACTCAATCTTGCCTTGAAATGCTTTGGAGAACACTGCAATTCATTTTGAATCTATCTTTTGTTTGCCTTGGACACTTTAGAACTTAGAATGCAAAATGATTTTTTCTTCGAATACAATGCCTTTTAACCCTCGCATGCCAAAACCTAAATGTCATTAATGTTATTTTCAAAAAGTTGTCAAACATTTCTCTGACACTCACAGTCAATCCAAATTGCTCCCCAATCCTTCGCATTAGATCTTCTTCTACTAGAATTTCTTTCAGAATTTTTCTCATAAGATTCTTCACAACATACCTTAGTACCAGATTCCAGTACTAACTTTTTGGCTGGGGGTTTTGGATTTTCAACATAGCTCCCCCTGAGCCAGAGCTCCCAATTTACTTCCCAGAGGAAGTATCAGCACCAGATGCTGGTGCGGATTCATTCTTGATTTCAATCACATATTTCTTGATCCAAATCTTTCTCATTTCTTTCTTAGTTTCAACTGGATCAACTTTTTCTTTTCCTTTATCATTCCTTTGCTATGTTTTCCTATCTTCAACATGGTAGTTTCTTTTCACATTCTTGCTTCTTCAAACTCTTGTAATATGTCCAAATCTATTGCATGCAAGCACTTTCCATTGAATGATTGACTATTCCTTACATTGCAAGAACCATTCCTTACCAAATTTTTTTATTCATTTGATATATGACCAATTTTCTTGCAATTGAAACATTAACTAAAGAATAATGGAGGATTCCGATTTGTTCTACTTCTACATTAAGTAGCTTTATGACCAAAATTATTGCAATTAAAATAGTGGCCATTGAAAGATGGATACCTTTGAGCATTTGGTTGCCTGACCAGAGATCTTCTAGGTCTTCTTCTTTGATTTTTGAATAGGTTCCCTTTGTTTTGTTTTAACTCAGTGTTTTCTTGACCAAATTTTGAGTTTTCACCTTTCTCAAATCCCAAGACTTGTTTATCATCAAAACTCTTTTGACTAGCAATCATCTTATCAAGCTTTGCAAAACTTATCTTAAACTTTTCTTCATAGCTCTTTGCTTTTTCCAAGTCTTCCTTTAGATTCACAATTTATTTTTCAAGTTTGACACAATCTTCTGACTTACTTTTTACCATTAGATTCAGATCTTCTTCTGCTTTTGCTCTTTCTATAACTTCCACTTCCAAATCATTTAGGGTATCATTTGCTGATATCAATTGATCACTAACCTCTTTGTATTTCTTTTTGAATTTCTTGACTTTTTCTTTTAACTTTAAAATACATTAATCAGCTTCTTGTATGTTATCCTTCAGATCCCTGACTTTTGTTTCTGACTTTTTAAGATCAATAAGAGTTGCTTCTAGTTCAACATTGTTTGAGAAATTTCCAAATCTCTTGGCTTCCATGAGTGAACTCCCCCATATCTTCCTCAAGCTATTAGGCTTCTTCCAAGGAACCTTTCTCTGATACTAATTGTTGATAGTAAGGAATACTAAAAGGGGGGGTGAATTAGTATTCCACAAAACTACTTCTTAACAAGTTTATTAATCCAATTTACAAAATTAATAATATAAAAGAAGAATAAGCATAGGAACAATAACCATAAATAATTAACACATGAACACCAAGATTTTTATGTGGAAAACCCAAAAAGTGAAAAAACCACAGTGAGTGTTAGCTCACAATATATTGTGATAGCACAATACCAGATTACAAGAATTACCACCTTAGGGCTCACTACCCAAAGAAATACTCACTGTGAGAAAGGCTCACTACCAAAATAGGCTCACTACCTAGAGAATGAAAGAAGAAGGAAGAATTGCTCACTGCCAAGTTAAACTGCTCAGATTGCATCTACACATGCATGGTTACAGCTCCAATGAAGCACATAAATATTGTCTCAAAAATCTTCATCTCTGACTGCTCTGTTTCACTGATCTGCTTTTATATAGGAACAAGATCTCTCTTCTTCTGCTCTTATCACTTCCACAAAATCACCTTACTTCGCATGTCACACATACATATATTCACATTCGCATCTGATCACTCAAACACCAAATTCAATCCCATATATATATATATCCACAACACTTAAAATCTTCATATTAGGTTAGCCTAATAAGGTGTAGCATGTAGTCATACCTTAAGTAGCTTGTCAGCCAAATCCATTCACCAAAATTCACAGCGGACCCAAACAATCATACAGTAGTCTTCATATGGGTCATCTTTAATCATTCAATCATTTAGATTGATTATTCAAACAATATAGATTTTCTGCATATACATCTGCCATGCCTGTTAGCTTGTTCCTCATTAACATACTTGATCAGTTCAACTGTCACAACATAACTTCCACTGCGGATCAAATGAGACTCTAACAATCATATTCAATATTCATCATTGATCTCTTAGCATACCTTCAAAGCCGCAAAACATAATAATCAACTATTGAGAAATGTGGAACTCAAAACTATTGTCCTGTCACTTGGAAACACTGTCAAACTATAAGTTGGTAAAGAATATCTTGTAGGATGTAACCAAAAGAACTTTAGATGCTACAACTTTGGATTTAGGTAGTCATGATATGTATCTTTCTTAATCCAAAACCGCAAGACAAAGTATGCATCTATGGAGGAATGTTGACCCTGACTCTTTGGTACTATATAGAGTCCCTGACTTAGGTTTACTTATCAAACTTACTAGAATCATGCTATGTCTCCCAGAGATCTTCAAAACTTGCAAACTTGGATATCCCACCTTCAAGCAACTACAAAAAATATACTTGAATTGCATTTGATGATCTTCTATTGCAGAGACATACTGACCCAATCTGTGTCATTTTCTCTGTACTACCCATACTTAGTCATTTTAGCCTTCCGGACCAAAATCCTTGCATGCCTTGTTGCCAAATCCATTTGGTCTACCAGAGTAAAGTCTCTTTGCCTTGTTTCATCAATGACAACACTTAATTATTCAATAGAGTAGTGTCTCTTGCCAACAATTTGGTCCTAGAATGCATGATTGGATTCTTGGAAATATTAATGGAACTAGTATTGTCACAAAGAATAGAGATAGGCTTAGAAACCTCCACTTTGATGTCTTGAAGTGACTAAACCATCCAAAGGACCTGAGTGCAATAAGAAGATGCTACAACATATTCAGCTTCAGCAGTGCATAAAGAAACATAGTCTTGCTTCTTGTTATGCCAAGCCACTAATCTGCCACCAAGAAAGAAGGTTGTTCCACTTGTGCTCTTTCTGTCATCAGGACATCCTGCCCAATCAACACAGTATATGCAAGAAGAGTGAAATCTTTGTGTCTACGATACCACAATCCAAAATCAAGAGTGTGTTTAAGGTATCTAAAAATCCTTTTAACTGCATTTAAGTGAGATTGTTTAGGACATGATTGAAACCTTTCCACCAAGCACACAACCTACATGATATTAGGCCTAGAAGCAATTAGATATAAGAGGTTGCCAATCATGGATCTATATAAGCGTTGTTCTACTTTAGATGAATCATCATTTTTGCTTAGTTTGCACCCTATTTCCATAGGAGTACCAACTGGTTTGCACTCATCCATCTAAAACCTCTTAAGCATTTCTTTGGCATACTTAACTTGTGAGATAAAAATCCCTTTTTCAAGTTGTGAAACTTGTAAACCAAGGAAGAAAGACAATTCTCCAAGCATAGACATTTCAAATTTTGATTTCATAATGTTAGGAAAAGAATGGCACATGTTATCATTATTGCTTCCAAAAATGCTGTCATCAACATAAACCACAACAACCAAGATATCCTCACCTTTGGAAATAAAGTACAAGTTGTCCACTCCACCTTGGTGAATCATTGCTCTTGCAAGTACTTATCCAATTTGTAGTAGCATACTCTTAGGGCTTGTTTCAAGTCATACAAGGCCTTTTTCAACCTATACACATGATCTGGTTTATCTTCACATTCAAAAGCCTCAGGATGTTCCATATAAACCTCTTCCTCAAGATCACCATTGAGAAAGGCTATTTTGACATCCATTTGGAACACCTTGAAATTTTTATAAACTAAAAATGCTAAGAACATTCTTATTTCGTCTAGTCTAGCCACAGGTGCAAAAGTTTCATCAAAATCAATCCCCTCAACTTGAGAGTAACCTTTGCAAACAAGTCTAGCTTTATTTCTAATCACTTTGCCCTTATCATCAAGTTTATTTCTAAAAATTGATTTTACGTAATCCTGGACGACACCACTACACTTGTAGCTCCCACTGGAGTACAGGCCTGGCTGGTTTCTTAAGTCCACCATTATCAGTCATGAAGGCCAATGGAAGCTGATGAGGAAATCAATTTCTCCCATGTAACTTCCTTTGTGAACATATCTATAGGATTCTCAGTTTTGTGAATTTTCTCTAGCTTCAACTGCCCATCCTCCAAAACTGACTGGATGAAGTGGTATCTGAGCTGTATGTGCTTAGTTTTTGAATGTAAAGCTAAATTCTTAACAAGATGAATGACACTTTGGCTATCAGTCTACAAAGGGCTATCTTCTTTTTGTTGCCCCAATTCCTCCAGAAAACATTGCAGCCAAATCATCTCCTTGCTAGCTTCTATGGCAGCAACATACTCAGCTTTAGTGGTTGAAAGCACAACCTTTTGTAGTCTTAAAATCCAACTGACTGTAGTACCTCCTACAATAAAAACATACCTTGTAGTACTCCTCCTACTATCAATATCACCCACCATATTAGAGTCAACATATCCTTTTCGAGTAGAATTTGTTCCTCCAAAACATAGTTTCTTTGAAGTAGTACCTCTCAATTATTAGAGAACCCATTTTACAGCATTCCAATGTTCCATTCCTAGATTGCTCATATACCTACTCACAACTCCCACTACATGTGCAATATCTAGCCTTGTACATACCATTGCATACATCAAGCTGCCAACTGTTGATGCATATGGTATCTTAGACATTTTTTCTTCCTCCTCTTGTGTCTTTGGACACATCTCCTTAGTCAACTAAAAATGACTAGGCAAATGTGTACTAACTGCTTTTGCATTCTACATGTTAAACTTTTTCAACACCTTCTCTACATACTCACTTTGAGACAAAAATAATTAACACATAGGACCACTAAGAGGGGGGTGAATCAGTGGTCTAGAAACCTTAAAAAAAATTACACTCTTTAACACACTGAATAGTAAATGAGAAAGACATCAAAGAAAATGTACAAGACCTTAATTAACCATAAGACATTAGGGCCAAGTACACATAGAGACAATGATGAACCATAACACAAGTTTTGATAGTGGAAAACCCTTAAAAGGGATAAAAAACCACTCTGGAATTCCTTCACCTTTATTATGCCTCGCTGGAAAAAACAAAATCCTTCACTGACATAGCCTCACTAGCCAAACATCATGCCTCACTAGTAAAAACACCATGAATACAAGAAAATAATTCAAGTGGTTACCCTGATTCTCTACAACACAAAACCTTATATCTCCTATTGCTTTTAATCAACAAATTACTCAAGTACAATGTTAATATAAACAAATCAAAATCTCTTTTATCCTCTACAAACAATAACCAATAATCAATCTATTTCTGCAAGCAATTTCCTTATTTTCGAGAAGGACAACCTCTATATACCATGCAAATGATTATCAATCTTCAAGCTGTTCAAATACCTTGTATATCATCACTAAACCTAACAAATTGCATATCTACATGAAGATATATCTCTCCTCAACTCCAATCATGAATCAAATCAGTCACGAATATCTTACAGTCTCTAAAACAAATTTTTCTAGCTTTCTGCATCATAAAAACCTTTCAAAAATAGCTTTAGGGATTTTTATGCACCAATTGCCCGTCAATCTTAACCATGTAGTGGTGACTATTGGCATTCAAAAGGCAACTCAATCACAACCACTTAATTTTCTTTTCATGCCACCAAGAGTTGTAATTTGGACCATTGATAACCCTTTTGGCACCCAAGTCATAAAGCTGAACTGGGATGGTCGGTTCTACTAGGTCAAGGGGTTGGTTGCATTATGATGCCAGTGCCCTTCAAGTGGTAACTTAAGTTATCTTTAACCTGATGTCATAAGTCAATACAAAGTTATAACAAAAGTAACCCGTCCATCTTAGTTTACCTTTTATAACACTTTTGCTTAGGGTTTAAACTATGATTAGTGTTAGAACTTTTAGGGTTTTCAAGACTTGAAAACACTACTAAACCCTAGAACCTTGATGAAGACATGAGCCTACATATGAAATAAACTTATGGCATAAACAACTTACTATAAGCCCTTGAAATGAATGCACCATTGAAACCATGAAGCAAGATCTTAACATGACATCATAACTTCTTATGATCTTAACATGACATCATAACTTCTTATGATCTTAACATGACATCATAACCTCTTATGATCTTAACATAACATCAAGATACATATCAAGGTAAGTTTTGATTTGTCCATACTTCACTATCCTTTTGTCATCCACTATCCTTTTTCAACCTTTTGCCATCAATGACAACCAACACAATGGACCTGACTACTCGGCCCTATTGTAGATTTTGTTTTGGGCTTCCACAATTTTTTCCAACCTTTGCTCTCATCCGGCGGCCTCCTCTGGTCTGTGGATCTTCTCTATAAACACCACTTCATTCCTAGGTCAATCCACATTGGTTTGGCTTCTCCAAACTCATCTTCAATTGCAAGGAACCTTAGTTTGGACCTATTCTAGGCTTCGTTGACACATCCTCATCATGTTTCTACCAGCTCCTTTGACCAATGCTTGTTCTAGCCTATTCTAGGGTGGTTTGGGTCATTGTTCTCCATGCTATCACCATTCCAATCTGTCATTCGAAGTCATTGTTGAAGCATTCACCAAGATAAAGTCTCAGAGGTTGCCATTCTCTGCCAACAGTGATTTTATTTCCTATTCAAAGTCTTCAAGGTCAACACCATTTGTGTCTTTGTTCATTGTTTCCAAGATCTCCATCAATAATTTGAGTTCTCCAACCTCTGATATTGTGATCTCCAAGGTCAGCTCTAGCCTCTTAGCCCTGGATTTGATAGCCTTGGATTTGGTCTTTGTTCACTTGAGATCCTCATTGGTTTAATCCTACCTCAATCAACTAGGCCTACACCCCTACGAAGGATGTCATTTCTAGTTTGGAGAGGTCCTTGCTAAGCCCTCACCGATGCCTCTTCATTAGCCACATTTTGGCCTTCCCTGCCAGTCGACCTTCTTAGCCCCCTTTTTGGGCTTGTTTACACACCAGGTACCTCCAACTTGGCTCACCTGGCCACTCATCAACATCTTTGGCCTATTAATCAGCCTAGTAGGCCCTAAAATCAACCATTCTCATTGTTTCTATTTTGTAGATTGAAAGGACTCTCATGTGCTAGCCATTTTTCATGTTAACATTTAATGTTAACCCTGTGACATTTGTTAGCAACATTTTTCTCATCTAATATTGATTCTTAGCATTAGTATTTATTGTGACATTCACTGTACTCATGGCATTTAATGCCAAAACTTATTATCTTGCTAACATTTATTATTTTTTATTAAGTCAGCTAGAAAAGGGGGTCCAATTCCTTATACAAAATAGACAATAGGGATAAATAAGGCCTTAAACAAGCCAGAGACAGGATATTACCATTTCATTAACAACTAAAGGATAACACCAAAAAATGAATGGACTATAATAAAAAACAACAATGAGATCCAGAGACCAGCTAGGGATTCTTAGAAATCCCATACTTGGATATGAACCTAAGCATGTCCTTGTAATCCCCCAAACTATTGACCTCAATTCCCTTAACCTTATCATCAAATTCTTTAGCAGCAAAAAAAACTAAAGTTGCACAGTGAAGAGATTTTGCAGCAAATTCCACCAAAACCCGCCACTTCTTCTGAAGCTTCTCCATCTTGGTCTTGAGCTCTACAACATCCTTGGTCATTTTACTACATAGAGAGCAACCTACCTTGTCGTCTTTCTTTTCATGAGCTTATCGCGTCTCCTCCTCTTCATCCTTAGAATAAGGTAAGTTTAGCTCTAGGAAATGGCTAGTTCCCTCTTCCTCATGATACGACTCCATGGGAGTCTCATCCTCCCCTTCACCTAAAGTATCTTCAACAAATTTAGAATCCCCTAACAATTCCATACCCTTTAGATTAGTAGAGGGGATGCCAACAATCTACCTTGATCTCTAAACACCCTGAACAAGATTTATAGCAGCTCACGAATCACTGCCCTCCCCCTATTTAATACCAGTCTCTAGGTCAATAACCTTCAAAGCACCCACATCTTTTTGGGCTTCTGCCTTCCTAGTTTTGGCTCTTTATGGCGTCAAATTTCCTCCTCCTCAATATCCAAACCCCTCTTCCCAACTATAATAGTTTCCTTCTCAACATCTTAGGTCGAGGACTTGTTCTTCTTGCTCTAATTTTTAGGGGTAGTTTTAGATTTAGAGTCTTATTTGGGAACATGGGTGCCTATAGGTGAAGACTCACAGACTTCTTCAATTCTGGGTCCCTCCTTGGGGCCACTGGGTGTCATGATTTTGGGAGTCCCTACAACTTTTTACACTTACTCTTAGTAACAGAGGTTAGGACCAGAGGAGAATCTTCCAAAAGGCTAACTTTGATTTGTTTGGGAGGACACAAAGCTAAATGAAAGTGGTAGAGATAGAGGATGAGCCCCTAGTGAAGGGAAATAACTGGATGATTTGGGTTCTTGTACTGAATATCTTTGGCAGACCAAATAGAGCTTTCCAAGGACAACAACAGGAAGAAGAGTGTTGTGTGGTTACACAACACGCCCCATTTTGACTTGGCAAAACAGGGACCCAGCTTTTGTTTTGGCTTGTGTTGTCTGTTTCTGGCGGTTTTGGTAAAATTTGGGTCAGGTGCATCATCATCATGAAGGTCAGGATGAGGTAGGTCATCATCATGAGGTTAGTTTTTCAAAGTTCATATTTTGTTTCTATGACTTCATGGTTAGAAAGAGCTTGAAATTTCATGCAGGTTTGCCTTTTGCATCACTTGAAAATTCGTCCATATGAGGGAGTTGTGAGCAGTCAAAGTTTTGGTCAAACCTGATAATTGCTGTGTGAACATCATCATCATGATATTTGGAAAGCCCCCCGATAATATCCTGAGGTCGAAATATCCGGACGTCAAGTTTAAGTCATAGTTATCTTTTCCCGTCAGGCGGTCTTTTATATCGCCAAAGGTCATCATCATGATCTTACTCTATCACCCGGTGAATATCATGCAGTCCCGAAATATCCGGACGTCAATCTTAAATACTAGTGTGTTTTACCCGTCAAGCGAGCATCATGATATTCTAACATCGTCTTCATCATGATATTCTAACATTGCGAGCATCATCATGATATTCCAAAATCACCTGATGTGATAATATCATGCTGATGATCATCGTCACCTTGCTTAAGAAATCTGTCATCTGCATAATTTGCGCACGCACGACCAAGTCTTGGTGATCAATATCATCATGATATTTCGATACCCGACATTTCTTAATATCCTCCTGACCTCCTTTTGCGTGATCATGATGATCACCTTATCTTTCGAAGCGGAGGGTGATTTTTGTTTCTTAAGTCGTGTTGAACAAGATCATGATCTTGTTCGTCTCTCCCAACAGTTCGTGATATCATCCTGCCGACAAGTATAAACTTTTGCAAATATGATGATGACGATGACGTCATCATCACCTTTATCCTTCGGCAGGATATTTTCCAAGGCGTGATTCATTTCGCCAATATGATGATGACGATGACGTCATCTTCGAAGATTAACACAAGCCCCGGATATCCTGATGACGTCATCAGGACTTTCAGCAGGATCATATTTTTGATCACCCAGTGCGTATATGATGATGATGATGATGATCATCATCATCTTGGTCTTCCGAGGATTGCCTTGGCCGAAAAGGGTCATATTGCTTTCATCCACCTGATCATCTTCCTTAGAGGGAACCCGATATTCCATTTACCTCCTGATCTTAACGAAACATGACGATGACGTCATCCCTTTGCATTTTAACCAAGCCTGATGATGACGATGACGTCATCATGATTTTCCTCAGCGGCAGGATCATTTTCCAAGTCCTCCTGATTGTCTTCATCATGATGATGATGACGATGTCTTTCTTTCCCAAATGTGCAAGAGCAAAACATCCTGATGTACTTTCCATCAGAGCATTAGGAAAGGAGGATCATCATATTTTGTGATATCCTGCGGCCACTTTGAGGATATATAGTTGGTCATCATCATGATTTTTGGCGTCGGTATAACTGTTGCCGTCGGCCTGAGAGAAAATTGTCACTCTGATCATATGTAGTCACGCCGATGCAGATATGATGATGATGCAAAGCCGGTTTCTAAGGATGGTTGAAGGGCGATTATTTCCTTGTATAATCTGAGATCATCATCATCATATTTCGAACCCGATATACAAGAGAATGGGCAAAAACATGAAGCGATAGAAATTTGAAAGCCCGACTGCCTGATGTTTGGTCAACGATGGTTGACCTGATTGTTTTTATGTTGTTTATGCATTTAGTGCATATTTTTCACAGGTAGAACTTGATTGCCTGTAGCTGCACATGGGGAGGTATGTTTAATAAAGTGTTTACTTCCTATTGTTCATGATGATGATGAACCTAATGTTGTCTGTTTACTTGCAGGAGATCATGATGATGCTGCTGAAGATGAACATCGAAGTCATGATGCTGCTGAAGCTGAACGAAGAAATCATGATGATGCTGCTGAGGCTGAGCATTACAAAGTTGCGCATGGAGTCAACATGGGCCAGAAATGAGGAGGATATTGTCAAATATGCTGTTCGCCAGCTGGAGGCCGAATCAAGTTGAAGATGCTGGAATATTTTGTGCCAGCTGTACATTTGCTAACTGACGAAGCATGTGCTTTTCATCTGGGCCGTTGATTGCTATGAGAGGATCCTGATCCTTGGATCATTGTAACCGTTTTCTGGCAGTTGCTCTATATAACATCCAGAGCTTGTCATTTTAAGAGGAGGAATACATTAGAATACACAGACGCATCTGGCGCAAAGAGTCAATTACTGTAGAATAAGTTAGGAGATCGGATTACTGAGACTAATGAGGATAGAATTGTTGAAATGTCAAGGTTCTTTCTTCAGATCACTGTGAATGTACCTGTTCTTGAGCATACTGAATGAATATGAAGTTCCAGATTACATCCTGATTGTAAATTTTACGTAATCTTCTGTTGATTTCTGGATATGTACTGGTGAATGTTGTGTTCAACTAGAAGCGCTTTCATTTCATTACATGTTGTTGTCAACTTTCCTTTGAAGCGTTGCACTAGATCATGCGGATTTGTGGAATGTCCTGGTGAAGTATGATTTCTAGTTTTCCTTCTTTTCATTGCAAGTATGGGAGCTTGTATGTGAATCAGTGATCTAAGTCCAGTAATTTTTGGAATCTCACTCTCTAACCCTTTTCCTTTTTTCAATTTCATTAATTCATCACCATAACTGCAAATCATGATAAATAACAAGCAGAAACAGTGAAATATGCTGAAATCCCGTAGGTAACTGAAGATCCTTAGCATATTTGGTTAAATGCATGTGGTATTGAAAATATCATGCAAAGAATCATAAATAATGGTAGAAATCATGCAAATATCAGCCTGTATGCACATTATTTGACTAAATTTACAGTGCAGAGGTAGAATTGTTGGAGACTTATGCAGAGCGAACATCCAGAGCAGGATATTTGAAGATGATGATGATGAACAGTGCAGAAACACGTAAGGCCCCTGAATGGAAAACAGCAACACACATCAACCACTGAGTAACGTCAGTAGATTAAGACCTAATCAACGGAGACTTGGGATCATGAATTCTTTGAATTCATCGTATCTTTCAAGATGAGTAAAGGTTGTTGTGTAACTTTTATTCTATGTTTGCGAATGACTAACATCATGACCAACATAAATTGGCGCTAGAAGGAGGGCCATGAGTCCAGAAGATCACATTCATCATCAGTATTTTCAGGTTTGATGACGCTCAGAGTAAGGTAACTTCAGATCATTTTGTGAATTTCATCATATTGCGTAAATATTTGCTGCGACAAGTTTGTATTTGCACATTCTGTGTAAAGATTTCCAAATTTCACATAAATATTGCAAGCTTTACAGTAGATTTCTTTAAATTCACTAAATATTGGCCAAAGATGCATAAATTTGTTCAAGCTTTGAGAATTTGAACCTTAGACACGTGAGATCGGGTGCTACCGGTCGAAATATCCCAATATCCTGTCATATTTGCAGTATCTTCGCAAATATCGCGTAAATATTCAGTCTGATTTGCAAGTTGACCGCAAATATCACCTCGCCCGGTGGAATCCAGCCAATATTGGCAAAGTTTCAGCTAATTGGCCTCCAAATCGAGAAATCCTGGCTCACAGGATAAATACCAGGTCTAGACATAGTGAAATTTTTGAAGAATTGCCTGTCAGAGGTTTTAGACCTAAGACTGTAGACGTTCACCATACTCCAGAGTCTAGTACGTCCAGAACTTCACCAGGACCTCCTCCTGTAACTCCTGTTGGTTTGCAAATACCTTCAGGTATACCAGTGACACCTTCTGTTCAACCTCAGGGTATACCTTTAGTCCAACCTCAGCCAACTGCACCACCAGTTCAGCCCCCTCAGGTTGCAATGTCGTTCTTTGCAGCAGAATCACCATTGACCTTTACTGCGTACCATGAGTTACCAAAGTATCCGGACAAGCTTTGTCCAAAATACCATCCTTATCAGGATGCGGATGATCATATCAGGACGTTTAAAGAAGCTTGCTGCAGAGCCAGAATAGAGCATCAGGATGTGGTGTGCAGATTATTCCCTTTTTCCTTAGGGGAAGAGGCTTATAATTGGTTCATCAGTCTTGGTCAATCTTCTGTTGGTTCGTGGGCTATCTTAGAGAAGGCCTTTCTTGACAGATTCAAGGTCCCTATTGATCCATCCATGAATTACCACCTGTTTGCCACAATTAAGAGATTGGAGCATGAACCTATTGCAAATTTCAATGCTAGGTTCCAGAAAATGTTGTCCAAACTAGTTACCCCATATGTGGTGGCTGATGATGCTGCCAGAAGTATTTATTATTCAGCCCTGGATCCATTAACCGCCATGTTCATCAGGAGAACACATCCTGCGATCACCACATTGACAGGAGCTTTTCAAGAAGCTATCAAGGTAAATCAACAGCTGATACCTGCTCCTACTCCAAATATAGCATTCCCTGCTTTGCCCGGCATGCAGTCACAACATCCAGCACAGTATCCTGCAGCTTATCCTTCGCAATATCCTGCACAATATCCAAATGGAGCAGTGATGCCCCCAGCAATCATGCCTGCACCTTTGCAAGTACCTCCATTGAGTATCATGCCTCCTCCTAATGGAAATGGCCAATTGCCACAATATCCTGCACATACTCAGACACCTCAGGGTACAGATCTATCTCATAATAACCATGGATCTTCCTTTTTCTAGCCTCAGACTGAAAATGTAGTGGCCAAAGCTCAAGAGGAGAAAGAGGAAATCAAAGAAATTGCTGCTCAGTTGAGAAAGCTCACCACAGAAGTAACACACTTGAGAAACCAAGGGTTTTATTCACAGTCAGGTCAGAATAGGAGTTATTCCAATGACAGACCAAATTACCCTGACAGAGGATACAACAATAACTTCAACAGTAGTGCTGCAAATAACAATAATCCTCCTAGGCAGCCCAGAGTGTGGAACTCCAGGCCAAATAATGGTTCATTACCATCACCCCTAGACAATCAGCTTCCTGGTGAAGCCAAACAAACTACTAGAGTCAATCTTGCTGAGGCAGCCCTTACCAATTGGTGCAGGATTCACAACACCAATGCACATGCAGAATTAGATTGTCCACAATTTAGGATTGCTGCCAGCATCTTTCAGACTGAAGTGTCTAATACTTCTGGAAATCCACCTCAGGCAGAAGGAAATGAAATAGTTCCTTGTGGATATGACTCAGCTTTTGTGCTGGAAACATACACTAATCAGCCTCATCAGGATTATAATCAGACCTGTGAAGAATCTGCCTTAACCTTTGAAGCAAATTATGTCTTCCCTTTTGAGGATGAAAACGAACCTACAAGAGAGCATGAAGAAGTACATGCATACCAGCAGCAATACCCTGGTAAGCATAATTATAACTTGAGGAGTAATGCCAACAGACCTGCCGGTCCATTGACATCATCTCTACCTCCAAACAACTTCAACACACCTCCTGATCCTAAGGCTAGCAATAACCCTGGGTTCCCTAAGGTGAATGCTCAGTACTTGTCTCCTCAAAACACAGTAACAAAAGTTGCAAATGCACCTCATGAGTCTGACAAGTTAGTCAGCTATTTGGCTGATGAAATGAAGAAAATCAAGATCAGCCTGTCCCTATCTGAGTTACTGAAAACTCCTGCCATCAAAAGGGCATTCATGAAGTCGCTGGATGATCCTGCTTCTAAAGAGGATAATCACCTTTCGAGTCAATCCAATAGCAGAGACCATACTGCTAAAGATAGCACTGTCAAGCCCAAAGTGTCAGCCACAGTCCAAGCTGCTGAAACCTCTCACATGACCTTGTACAGAGATAAAACTGAATCACCACCGTTTCTCC
Source organism: Cunninghamia lanceolata (assembly GCA_027924645.1). Lineage (NCBI taxonomy): Eukaryota > Viridiplantae > Streptophyta > Pinopsida > Cupressales > Cupressaceae > Cunninghamia > Cunninghamia lanceolata. Next base: position 2,932,441 of record BSBN01000071.1, on the reverse strand, counting down.
TCACCATAAGAATGTTCAGTAAGAATTTGCACAACTGCTTAGTTGATTCAGGAGCCTCAACTAATGTTATGCCTTTGTCAATATGCAACGCATTAGGACTGCATCCTGCTAAATCCTTAAAGAAGGTCACTCAACTGGACAAGACAGAAGTAAGTGTTGTAGGAGAACTCACTCATATTCACATGCAGCTAGCGTCTGATCCTAGGATCCAGTATTACATTGACATTCAGGTAGTCGACATACCTGATACATATGGGATGTTGCTTAGCCGGGACTGGTCTAAAACGCTTAACGGATACATGTCCACAGACTTCAGTCACATGTGGTTGCCATGGAAAGGTATACCTAATCAGATCAGGATTGATGCTGAGCCTAGGATGAAACATATGATCACCGAATATAACAGAACAAATGAGATCATGTATGTAAACGTAGAACCTGGAGTTTATCACATCAGGCCGCAAACTGTCCAAATAGAAGAAGTCCTGATGCTTGATGTTCATCATCATCATGATGATGATTATCATGAGGATATGCCAGTTGTAGAACTTAATAATGATCTTGATAATGACAACGAAATAGATCGCTTCAGGGATTTTCAGATGCATTTATCTACTCAGATAAAACGTTGTCATTTATTAAATATACCTGCTAATGATATTTTGATTGACGGATGGTGCAGGTTGCATGGAGAAGCACACTCGGAAAAGACTTGCGAACCATGCTTAGACATGATCATGCTGGAGCAGACGTATAGTGAGGCGTCATCATCATATTCCGAGGTGAGTGCTACATCTGATGATGATGATGATACTAATTTTTATTTGTCTTCTGCAGGAACAGAAGAGTCGACGGATCCTGATGAGGATCATATCCGAAAAATAGAAGAGATCCTGGTGTCCAATCAGACAAATGATACGAGAAAGGAAAAGATCACTCCTGGTAGTGATTGCTTCATGGAACTGGATTACGAGTTGTCTGATGAAGATAAAGGCAGTGACCTGACGAAGTTCGAAGAATTTCTGGTCAAAGAAATAGAAAAAATGACACAACAGTGTAGATCTCCCCAGGAGGTTTTAATCAAAAGTTGGTGTAGGCTGCATGAGGCGCCTCACTCAGAAACCACTTGCTCACTGTGCTTACACATTTTGAAGAAGCATGCAGTTGTATGTGCTGAGCATCATCCTCCTGCTAGGATGGAAGAGAAAACAGAAAAGCCATCAGGCTCATCAGATAAAGGAAAGAGGAAGCTTGAAGATGACACACCTAAGTTAAGGTGGATATCAGGCGGAGCAGCTGCCAGAGCTGCAAAGAAAAAGGAAAGTCCAAATAAATGTCCTGCTGAAGATAAGCCTTGGATCCTGAGGTTTGATGGATCCAAATCCAAGCAAGGTTCTGGAGTAGGGATTGATCTTACTGATCCATCAGGGAAATCCCATTTAGCAGCTTACAGATTACAGTTCCCCTGCACTAATAATGTCACAGAGTATGAAGCTCTGATTCATGGACTGTTGTTTGCACATAAGAAGAAGGTGAAGATCCTGCATGTCTTTGGAGATTCAGAACTGGTTGTAAGACAAGTAAGGGGAATTTACTCTTGTAACTACAGAAAGCTGTCAAATTACAGACATCGTGTGTGGGACCTGATTGAAGACTTTGATGCCTTCAACCTCGTTCACGTGCCAAGAGAACAGAACCAAAGGGCAGATGCACTTGCTCAGGCCGCCAGTACGCTGGAACCACTGTCTATATCTGGTCTGAAGAGATTTGCAGTAGAATTGGTGTCAGTACCTTCGGTACCTGACAATGTGACCAATCTCCAAGTGTTTGATGATGATCAGCACATCCTGGACTTCATATCAAACAGAGATGTATTTGAAGCTCAGATCATAGATGAAAATAGTATAGAAGATCATGTCTGGGAAGAAGATGAGATTTTAGAGTTGCCTGGCAACACAATTCCCAAAGGTATGATTGAATTAGAAAGAGCCTTTGATCTGGATAATATGCTCAAACATAAGGATCTGCCTAAGGCAGATGGAGGTCAATATTCACAGGTGAATATTGGACAGGCTGATGACAAGAAGAATGTCTTGTTGGGTAAGGTTTGTACACCTGAAGAGTTAGATGGAATAACTCAAGCCCTTAAGGATTATATACATGTAATTGCATGGACTTATGACGAGCTGAAGACGTATGACACTTCTGTCATAACTCATACTATACCCCTCAAGACAGATGCAAAACCTTTCAGACAGAAGCAGAGGCCAGTCAATGCTCTGCTTGAGCCCATCATCCTTGAAGAGGTCAAGAAATTGTTAAATGCATGGATAATATTTCCGGTAAGGCACTCCACTTGGGTGGCAAATCTGGTACCAGTCAGGAAGAAGAATGGAGACATCAGATTGTGTGTGGATTTCAGGAACCTGAACAGAGCATCAGAAAAGGATAATTATCCTTTGCCCTCTTTGGATGAGGTTCTGCAGATGGTAAATGGAGCCAAGATGATGTCCTTCTTGGACGGTTTTTCAGGATACAACCAAGTGATGGTTGATAAAATTGACAGATTAAAGACTGCCTTCACCACAAAATGGGGGATATTTGCATATAGACGTATGCCGTTTGGATTGATAAATGCTGGAGCTACGTTCCAGCGAGCAATGGACATAGCCTTCAGAGGCTTAATAGGAAAATGTATAGTCATCTACATGGATGACCTGACAGTGTTCTCCAAAGAAAGGGGAAATCATGTTGCTGACCTCAGAAGTGTGCTGAAGAAGTGTGAAGAATATGGAATATCTTTGAATCCCAAGAAGTGCATATTCGGGGTCACAACAGGAAAGTTACTAGGCCACCTAATCACAGAAGATGGGATTATCATTGATCCTGACAGGGTGGAATCTATTATGAAATTACCACTTCCAGGAAGCAAAAAGGAGCTTAAATCTTATTTTGGTAAGATAAATTTTGTGAGGAAGTTCATCACTGGCTTTGCTGAGATTGTCAGACCACTGAATGCCATGTTGAAAAAAGATGCACAAATTGACTGGACACCAGAAGCCAGAGCTGCTTTTGAAGATATAAAGAAGGCCATTTCAGATGCTCCTGTCCTCATTAGTCCAGATTATACAAAAGATTTCTACATCTACTCATTTGCTTCAGAACACACTTTTGCAGCAGTGTTAACTCAAAGAAATGAAGATAAAGAAGAGAAACCAATTGCCTTCATGAGCTGTCCTTTCAGGGATGCTGAGTTGAGATATGTAGATGTTGAAAGACAGGCACTTGCATTAGTCAGAGCAGTAAAAAAGTTCAGACATTATATACTGAGGAGCAAAGTGATTGCTGTAGTACCAGATGCAGCAGTAAAGATGCTGCTGATGCAGAGTGAACCTGGTGAAAAAAGGGCCAAATGGATTACGGTACTACAAGAATATGACATGGAGATCACACCCATGAAGCTAGTAAGAGGACAGGCTCTGAGCCAGATGATATCTGAAACTGATCCAAACATCATCAGTCAGCAGTATGTGATAGATGAGAAGGACAATAAAGAATGGTATTCAGACATCAGGCACATCCTGATCACTGGAAGATGTCCTTTGAGGATGCAGGCTTCACAGAGAAGAGCCTTAAAGATGAGATCCCAGAAATATATGATGAAGGGAGGAGCCCTGTTTAAAAAGAATTATGAAGGGATATACCTGAGATGCTTAGAGAAACCAGAAGCCAATAAAGTCTTGACAGAGCTACATGACAAGTTTGGAACTGCCCACGGATCAGCGTTGGCCACAACACATGCAATCCTCAGAGCAGGATATTACTGGCCTACCATTTTTAAAGACACAGCTGATCATGTTAAATGTTGTCATGTTTGCCAGGTTGCTGCCAACAGAGAAAAATATGCTGCACAACCATTGCAGCCAGTGATGGAGGAGCGCCCATTTGCACAATGGGGCATGGATTTCATAGGACCAATCAATCCTCCATCTTCTTCAGGCCAGAGGTATGTCCTAACAATTACTGATTATTGTACCAGATGGACTGAGGCTATCAGCAGCAAAACTTGTACTGCTGATGATGTCATTAAATTTCTGGAAAGCAACATTGTCACCAGGTATGGAACTCCTTATGCATTGGTAAGTGATAATGGTTCTGCCTTCATTTCCACTAAATTGTCAAGTTGGGCTTTTGATCATGGGATTATACTTAAGTTCTCATCCAATTACTATCCCCAGGGAAATGGATTAGCAGAATCCACCAATAAGAATTTACTGAGTATCATAAGAAAATTGATAGAGAAAAATCCCAGGGAATGGAATTCATTTCTGAAATATGCCTTATGGGTAGACAGAACTAGAATGAAAATTGCATTAGGAAACTCACCTTTCCAGCTAGTATATGGGGTAGATCCTATCCTCCCTATAAACTTGAAAATTCCTACTCTGCAGTTTGCCCAAGACTATCTAGGCATAGATAATAAACAAGAAGTCAGGTTGCTTCAGTTGATGCATCTGGAAGAAAAACGAAGCCAAGCAATTGACCAATTTGCAAAACATCAGGCTGTTGTCAAACGCTGGTTTGACAAGAGAGCCAGAATTAAAGCTTTCAGGATATCAGATTTAGTCCTGATGTGGGATAAAGCCCATGAAAGGAAAGGTGATCATGGTAAGTTCGATAGACTATGGATAGGTCCCTTTCAGATTTCTGAAATTTTAGGAGACAGCACTTATAGGCTTAAGAACCTGACAGGTGAGGATGTCCCGTTGCCAGTCAATGGAAAATTCCTCAAACATTATTTCCAGGCCTGAGTGACTTCATGGCAGTCTTGTGTATCATATTGTATATTTGTATAGTTGTTTGTACAGTGTTTGCTTGTTGTTGTTGTTGTTTGTTGGTTGGGACCTTGTTCTGGTAAGTCAGGATGATGCACTTCATCACCTAAGAAAATAACTAAATTGTTAGGATTCAAGTGATAAGATCAGATTTAGATATAGATTGTAATTCATTCTGATAAATACTCATGATCAGGTTTATGATGTCTTTTCATCAGGGTACTTTTTCTTGTCCAAAGTGAATCAAACACAATGAAACACCTAACAGCCTTGGGTTTGTTGAAGATATGAGTATAGGTGTTAAGTGAAAAATCTAAAGGGACTCCCTTGCTACCAATACAATCTCCAACCTAAAGCTGCAAGTGACTACACCTTGTGCAAATGAGCAGACATGATGATATCAAATTTAAATTTTTAAAGGAAAATCAGAAACAAAATAAAATTAGGCCATCTAAGTAACTCTACCGGGGCTATGGACGCCTGCTGGCAGTGGGGCTCTACTTAGGGAGATTGTATAGATAACCTTGCCGGGGTTATAGACACCTGCTGGCAGCAAGGCTCTATCCAGGTTGGCTATGAGGGATGATCTCCAACTATGTAGTTTAACACCAGTTACTTATGTTTTCAACGTACTTTCAAGATGAGGATAATTAATCATATGCACACACCTGATCCTTTGTTAGCTTTATCATCTTAATGAAATTTTATCATTCAAGGATCATGATGATTTACTTAGACAGAATTAGAATACTATAGATGAATATGATCATATCACTTGAATCATTTGAATTTTGTTGTTTTCTTTGGTGGCAAGTTGTTGTGTGGTTACACAACACGCCCCATTTTGACTTGGCAAAACAGGGACCCAGCTTTTGTTTTGGCTTGTGTTGTCTGTTTCTGGCGGTTTTGGTAAAATTTGGGTCAGGTGCATCATCATCATGAAGGTCAGGATGAGGTAGGTCATCATCATGAGGTTAGTTTTTCAAAGTTCATATTTTGTTTCTATGACTTCATGGTTAGAAAGAGCTTGAAATTTCATGCAGGTTTGCCTTTTGCATCACTTGAAAATTCGTCCATATGAGGGAGTTGTGAGCAGTCAAAGTTTTGGTCAAACCTGATAATTGCTGTGTGAACATCATCATCATGATATTTGGAAAGCCCCCCGATAATATCCTGAGGTCGAAATATCCGGACGTCAAGTTTAAGTCGTAGTTATCTTTTCCCGTCAGGCGGTCTTTTATATCGCCAAAGGTCATCATCATGATCTTACTCTATCACCCGGTGAATATCATGCAGTCCCGAAATATCCGGACGTCAATCTTAAATACTAGTGTGTTTTACCCGTCAAGCGAGCATCATGATATTCTAACATCGTCTTCATCATGATATTCTAACATTGCGAGCATCATCATGATATTCCAAAATCACCCGATGTGATAATATCATGCTGATGATCATCGTCACCTTGCTTAAGAAATCTGTCATCTGCATAATTTGCGCGCGCACGACCAAGTCTTGGTGATCAACATCATCATGATATTTCGATACCCGACATTTCTTAATATCCTCCTGACCTCCTTTTGCGTGATCATGATGATCACCTTATCTTTCGAAGCGGAGGGTGATTTGCGTTTCTTAAGTCGTGTTGAACAAGATCATGATCTTGTTCGTCTCTCCCAACAGTTCGTGATATCATCCTGCCGACAAGTATAAACTTTTGCAAATATGATGATGACGATGACGTCATCATCACCTTTATCCTTCGGCAGGATATTTTCCAAGGCGTGATTCATTTCGCCAATATGATGATGACGATGACGTCATCTTCGAAGATTAACACAAGCCCCGGATATCCTGATGACGTCATCAGGACTTTCAGCAGGATCATATTTTTGATCACCCAGTGCGTATATGATGATGATGATCATCATCATCATCTTGGTCTTCCGAGGATTGCCTTGGCCGAAAAGGGTCATATTGCTTTCATCCACCTGATCATCTTCCTTAGAGGGAACCCGATATTCCATTTACCTCCTGATCTTAACGAAACATGACGATGACGTCATCCCTTTGCATTTTAACCAAGCCTGATGATGACGATGACGTCATCATGATTTTCCTCAGCGGCAGGATCATTTTCCAAGTCCTCCTGATTGTCTTCATCATGATGATGATGACGATGTCTTTCTTTCCCGAATGTGCAAGAGCAAAACATCCTGATGTACTTTCCATCAGAGCATTAGGAAAGGAGGATCATCATATTTTGTGATATCCTGCGGCCACTTTGAGGATATATAGTTGGTCATCATCATGATTTTTGGCGTCGGTATAACTGTTGCCGTCGGCCTGAGAGAAAATTGTCACTCTGATCATATGTAGTCACGCCGATGCAGATATGATGATGATGCAAAGCCGGTTTCTAAGGATGGTTGAAGGGCGATTATTTCCTTGTATAATCTGAGATCATCATCATCATATTTCGAACCCGATATACAAGAGAATGGGCAAAAACATGAAGCGATAGAAATTTGAAAGCCCGACTGCCTGATGTTTGGTCAATGATGGTTGACCTGATTGTTTTTATGCTGTTTATGCATTTAGTGCATATTTTTCACAGGTAGAACTTGATTGCCTGTAGCTGCACATGGGGAGGTATGTTTAATAAAGTGTTTACTTCCTATTGTTCATGATGATGATGAACCTAATGTTGTCTGTTTACTTGCAGGAGATCATGATGATGCTGCTGAAGATGAACATCGAAGTCATGATGCTGTTGAAGCTGAACGAAGAAATCATGATGATGCTGCTGAGGCTGAGCATTACAAAGTTGCGCATGGAGTCAACATGGGCCAGAAATGAGGAGGATATTGTCAAATATGCTGTTCGCCAGCTGGAGGCCGAATCAAGTTGAAGATGCTGGAATATTTTGTGCCAGCTGTACATTTGCTAACTGACGAAGCATGTGCTTTTCATCTGGGCCGTTGATTGCTATGAGAGGATCCTGATCCTTGGATCATTGTAACCGTTTTCTGGCAGTTGCTCTATATAACATCCAGAGCTTGTCATTTTAAGAGGAGGAATACATTAGAATACACAGACGCATCTGGCGCAAAGAGTCAATTACTGTAGAATAAGTTAGGAGATCGGATTACTGAGACTAATGAGGATAGAATTGTTGAAATGTCAAGGTTCTTTCTTCAGATCACTGTGAATGTACCTGTTCTTGAGCATACTGAATGAATATGAAGTTCCAGATTACATCCTGATTGTAAATTTTACGTAATCTTCTGTTGATTTCTGGATATGTACTGGTGAATGCTGTGTTCAACTAGAAGCGCTTTCATTTCATTACATGTTGTTGTCAACTTTCCTTTGAAGCGTTGCACTAGATCATGCGGATTTGTGGAATGTCCTGGTGAAGTATGATTTCTAGTTTTCCTTCTTTTCATTGCAAGTATGGGAGCTTGTATGTGAATCAGTGATCTAAGTCCAGTAATTTTTGGAATCTCACTCTCTAACCCTTTTCCTTTTTTCAATTTCATTAATTCATCACCATAACTGCAAATCATGATAAATAACAAGCAGAAACAGTGAAATATGCTGAAATCCCGTAGGTAACTGAAGATCCTTAGCATATTTGGTTAAATGCATGTGGTATTGAAAATATCATGCAAAGAATCATAAATAATGGTAGAAATCATGCAAATATCAGCCTGTATGCACATTATTTGACTAAATTTACAGTGCAGAGGTAGAATTGTTGGAGACTTATGCAGAGCGAACATCCAGAGCAGGATATTTGAAGATGATGATGATGAACAGTGCAGAAACACGTAAGGCCCCTGAATGGAAAACAGCAACACACATCAACCACTGAGTAACGTCAGTAGATTAAGACCTAATCAACGGAGACTTGGGATCATGAATTCTTTGAATTCATCGTATCTTTCAAGATGAGTAAAGGTTGTTGTGTAACTTTTATTCTATGTTTGCGAATGACTAACATCATGACCAACAAAGAGGAGGCTTAACTCCAAGCTATGCCTAAAATGATTTAGCAAAGAAAAATTATGATAGTGGTAAAAAACCCTAAAGCACCCCTCAAGGGTGAAATATTTCATTATAACAAGACTATGAGGCCTACCTTTTTCATTTCTGTTCATGTGACTATTTCCCTTACTGTAGCTGATACTTTTATACTTGTGGGACTATTGATCCTAGATTTCTGAACTATTAGACTTTATTATGTTAAAGGAAAACTAATTGGGTGATGTTAGATAGATGCTTGTATTAAGAGAAAACAAATTGGGTGATGTTAGATAGATGTTTATTTTATAGGAAAACTAATTGGGTGATGTTAGATAGATGTTTATATTATAGGAAAACTAATTGGGTGATGTTAGATAGATGTTTATATTAAAGGAAAACTAATTGGGTGATGTTAGTTAGAAAATTTGGAATGTGATTTCCTTTATGCTTAAGAGAACTTGTGGTATTTTATGGGAATGCATGTTTTATACTACTTTGGCTATGATATTTATATGAGGAATTAACTTTGCAATTGAGTGCGTAGGTATTTCTAACAAACCACAGATACTGGAGATCATCCCACACCTTATGTTGTAATCCCTTGTGAAGCTGATCTGGTTCCACGAGGAACCAAGATCAACTCTGTGTTTGATGTAATGTTGTAATGTTAATTTGCATGAGGTTGAATGGGTTAAGTCTACCCTCTTTTAATTTGAATTATGATTTGTGTTGTAAGAATTGTTTTTGAATTTCATTTTTTAAATTTTAATTTTTGGAGACCCTTTTCTTGTGTTTTAACTTGACCCTGGGTGTTCTAACTAGGTTAAAATTGACCCTGGATTATACCCCATGGGTCTAGGGTCCCTTTTGACTTGGGTAACCCTTGGTAAACCTCCATATGGTCACCTTAACTTCACACTGAAGTTAAGTGACGAATTTGGAGGCATGGGAGGGATAGGATGAGTGGTACCAATACTCAAGCCCATCCCTTTTCAATTCCCAAGGCTAGAGGTGACTCCAAGGGCCACCAATTGTGGAGGACTTGACTTCAAGTCTTTCTCACAATTGGTGAGAGTCCCCATGGAGTTGTGTGGTCCTTCATGAGGGGAAAGGAAGGGGAGACATGTGTCACCCTTTCCCTCTTTAACTCCCCTTTTTTCTCCCATGTGTTGGAGAGAGGACATGTGGTAAGGGGTAAGGAAGACTTTGGGGATGGGTGAGTGACATGTGTCAACACCCATCCCTTGGGACACAATAGTAGTGGGGAGGAAGAGAGAGGAGGTGACAAGTGTCACCTCCCCATTCCTCTAAGCTCATGGATTGGGTTTATTTTAATCCCACTTGGGATAGGGAGAAAGGTTGTTGAATTTTTGAGAATTTTTATTATTAGAAATTGTTTTTTGGGAGAAAGGTGAGAGGGAGTTTGGTGGCTTAGGTTGGAGGAGAATTTAGAGGAGCTCTACATCAACTTCTTCCATTATTAGGGCTTTAGAGGTTGGTTTTCAAGGCTAAAGCCTTCCCCTTGTATTTTCAATTTGTTTGCATGATGAACGTGTGAGATGTATTTTTCTTGTGTTGTATTTTCTTATTGTGGGGAATAGTTAGTAGGGTGTTGAAAGAGCCTCTCCCACTTGGGAGAAAATGCTCATCAAGTGTGGGGTAGGGGAGGAGTGATCCTCCTCGAGTTCATTTCCTTGTTTTGGGATGTTGAAAGCCTTGAGGGCATTTTATGAGATTTTGAGTAAATTTTTATATGGCTTGAGAGCCAAAATATGAACTCCCTTGGAATTTTTGTTAACATGTTAGGCTTGAGGCCATGAGAAAAATTGAGTTGAAATATTTTGAAGGAGTGGCACTCTAGAGTTGAGTGTGTCCACTCTCCTACCCCTTTTGAAACTCACCTAGTTGAGTTTGTGTGTGTGTAAATATCCATGGGTGTATTTTGTGTTTTGGGATGTTGTTTTTCCTTGTTGTGAAGTGGATTTGGATTCCCTAGGTGTGTGGATGATCTTCCTAGCTCGGGGGTGACCCTCTTGCGGGTCTATGGTAGGGAGGAGAGAAGCATGTATGGTGTTTTCTTCCCTTGTGTGATATGCAGGTTTCTTGGAGCAAAATGTGAAGTTGAAGAAGTTTTCTTGTTTTGGGAAAATATATTATTTTCCTTTACTCTTAAGGCTCTTGAGGAGAGCTTGGTCTTATTAAGGAATTTCATCCTTGTTGGTTTTCAAAGAGGAGAACTTCTCTCTCTCTTGTTGTAAAAATTTTGTCTTCTTTAGATTGTGAGAAAACCTCTCTCATTGTATTGATAGTCTTAGTTGTTAAATTAAAATTTACCATTTATGAAATGAAGGTTAGAAATTTTAGTTTACTTGTGTATTATTCAATAAGTATGAAATGAAGAAAGTTTGTTATAAATTAATTCTTTGTGTGACTTAATGGAAATAATAATTTCGATAAGTCATGAAATTGTTGTTGTGACAATATGAAGTTGTAAATTGTTACTAAGAAAAGAAATGAAATTTGGTTATAATTATGCATTTGAGTTTTGTTTGTAATTAATTGCAAATACAATTAAATCTTCCCTTCAAAAAAATGTATTTACCTAAATCATATTCTTAATATATTTAAATTAAGTTATTGACTTGAAATGGAATTGAATTAAAAGAAAAATAGATTGTATATTTGTTTTTAAAAAAATAGAATTCCTATGAGTGTTTAGAAAGAAAATTATTATTGAATATATATATATATATATATATATATATATATATATATATATATATTGTGTATTTTGAGTAAATTGCATAATTGTAGTTTTTACATGGATTTAAAATTTTTTGCTTCCCTTAATTCTGGCCAATAAATGGATTGTTTCACACACACACACATGGACTATTTATGAAATTAAACCAGAATTAAAATAAACATTTTAATGCCAAATTTGAGGGACTGTATTTTTTTTTACTATCGCTGGAATTGTGAAGGGGTAGAATGCAATATACAAAGTTTGGTGGAGGGGGGGTTCGAACCCCCCCCCCACCGTCGACATTGCCAAAGGGTATGGGGAGGGGGCGGAGCCCCCACCCACACCCCACTAAATGGGATGTGGGTGGGGGCTCCGTCCCCTCCCTGCACCCCCACCTTCCCCTTCCTCGCAATGTCTCCCAACCCCCATGGGCCTCGCATTCCCCGCGCTGTGTTCCACTGTGCTCCCCGTTACTTCTGCTCCACCACTCCCCTACCACCACGAACACCCCCTTGTGGCTTTCTCCGCTCGCAAACACCCCCTTGTGGCTTTCTCCGCCCGCAAACACCCCTCTGCAGATACCTTCGCCATTCCTCCACCCTTTCCCCCTTCTCTGCGACCTCCAAAGCACCACCGCTGCCTCAATTAAACCCTACACATTCAAACACAAAACAAAAGAATGTTAGGGCTTTTCAATGAGTTTGAAAATAAAATATGAGGTGAAACAATAAGCTCAGGTTTTATAAAAGAAAACCTAACTTTTTTTATAACACATTATAATATATATAATATTTATTAATAATTTTGGTTCATTTAAAAACAAAATGTATATATATATGTATATATATACATATATACATATATACACATATATATATACATATATACACATATATATATACATATACATATATATATATATTTTATATATAACCATAAAAAAAAGAAAACTTAGAAATATAAATGCAAATAAGCACATATATATATATATATATGTTTATTTGCATTTATACAGATATCTATATCTTTATAAATGAAATTAAGCCATCATATGCATTTCATATGTGGCCATTGTAAACTCGACCTGTAGATTGAGAAAACGTCCAATTGAGAAAAATGAGAGAAAAAGAGAAAGAAAGATAAGAGTGAAAACAAAGAGGAGAAAATGCACGACCTTTCCAGGATAGGGCTAAGAGTATTAATTAAGATGTAACATTCCGTTAAACCTGATTTGGGGCAAATTAATTAACAAAATTAATTCAATGTTGAATTAAACCTAGAGCGAAAACCTAGTGGACTGCATCAAGCGAAGTTAGTAAGTCCTGTTTAAGTGATCTGACCTACCAAGAAATTAGGAATAATGTAAAGGATGCAGTGATAACTTTGATTGATAGAGAACATGAAAGAGAGCAAATTAAAATTAAATTTCAGAGAAATGGGAAGGAGAACAGATGTGTAGGCCTTGTTGAAAATGCTAAAATTAGAAGGAGAAGAAATTAATATTAAATTTCAGAAAACGTGAAGGAGAAGAGATGATCAGGCTTTGTTGAAAAATGTTCCATTAATGTGATCAACTGTAATTTCATTGTAATTAGGGAGTTGTAAGAAATTTTGTTAACCTTATCAGGAGCCCTCGTGATCAAGATTAGTGTTAGTGCAATAAACCCCACTCATTCCCGTGAGGCATTATGCTGCCGAAATTTTCTAGAATTTAGGGTTTAGTATTTTAGTAAGTGTAACCCTTGTAGTGACGTTAACCACATCATGAGGAACCCCTTGTTGGCCTTCTTGTGTTTGGGAATGTGTACGTGTGCGTATTCCCTTGCTAACAACTGTATTGTTTACGCCTTAAACGTACGCCACCGAGCACGCTTACGTGTGCGAGGGGGTTCCTAGGGAAGTGTGGGAAAATTTTTGATATTTCGTGTCATGACCACATGACAAATGTGGACATGACACGTGTGATGCGTGTTGTGACCGCATGGGAAATGTGGGCATGACAAAGACAAACCTGGTCCCATGGGGCTGGTAGCTTCTCCCTCTCGAAGCCACCTTGGAGCTTGATAGCAGCTTCTCCTTCCTTAAAAAATAGCCCCATATTCTTTGGGTTTAGCAGCTTACTCCTCCAGCAATGCTTCTTGCCTCTCATAGGAATATGAGTGGCCTACCCAATCACCTCCTCTGACATTTTGAAACAAATGCCCCCAACTCAAACTTGCCTATTGTTATCCCAAGATTTAGCAAATTACTTGGAGAGGTTGTCATCATATCCTGTCATAGCTTCTAGAAAATAAGCCACCTCAACCTCCTAGATAACATGCCACACTGTGGGATTATGTTTGAATTCCTCAGGTCAAGATGGCTCAATTTTCACAATGTCATCCCAAATGTTGGTTGTCTGGAACCAGTGCAGCAGCAAAAGTAGGAGACTATTGTTAAAGAAATTCTTATACGTGGGAGGCCTACCAGAATACTCATTAAGATAAATAATGGTACCCTTGCATTTCCACCTCATCCATGGTCTGTGAATCTATAGATTAAATTTGAAGTAATCATAAAATCGATATGAAGGGTCCTTACCACCCTATTTCGCTACCTGAGAAATGACCTCCGCTCGCCACCTCGTGTGGGAGTAAATGTCTCGAAGAATAGGGATGGAAAGAAAATTATTATAGGATTTCTAGCCTATCAACCATCCTCCATCACATGGGACCCTCCACCACCTCGACATCCAGTCGGTAGCCATCAGCTGAGTCAGCCTTTGCAAGTCAATGTCATCTGCTTCGCCCCGATGGATTTGAAATCCAATGGATCCTTCAACCATTTGAAATTTTCTACCCTCCCACCTATTAATACCAGCCTTTTGGCTCACCCAAACCATACAGAGGTAATAGAGGCCACCCCTCCATCTGAAACCCCCTCCCCACACTAGATCAGGAACAAAGAACAGACTTGTGTCCATCCTTCTTGATAAGGGTTTGAATTCTGTGAGGTAGGTTAGAGGACTACCTCGAGCATCTCCAACCATTCTTATTGATGTCCAAGTTAGCCAGGGAATCCACCATAGCATTACCTTCTCTATAAATGTGAGACACTTTATGTTCTTCAAAGGCATTGAGAAGCAGTCAGATGTCTCCTACCAAATCCATTAAATTCTAGCCTGGGTTGGCCGAGCCAAGGGTAGCATTCATAAGGAGCTGGGAGTCACCCTCCACATGAAAATGTTTAATATTTAAAGAATGAGAAATCTTGATCTGCTAAAGTATGGCCAGAGCCTCAGCCTCATTATTACTCTTAACCCCTAATCTTCTAGTACATGCAACCACAAAGGTTCTAGAATTAGTCCTAATTATACCCCCTCCACTGGCCGCTCCGAGGTTGCCTTTGGCAACCCCATCAAAATTCAATTTATACCAATTCTTCTAAGGAGGAACCCAACATGTTTTAACCCTAGCAATCTTCTTGGAAGCATCAATATTGTAGATATTTGATTGACAACGCACTGTTTCAACATATTCACTTCATCTTGTCCTAGGGAATTCTCAACCGCCTTGAATTTGCAAGTGTTAATGTTTTTAGTTAGGAGTTTATCAAGGCTAAAAAACCTCCATAGGGGTTCTATATTTTTCCCTAAAAATGCTATTATTTCTCTTCATCCACAAATTCTAAGCTAAATGAGGGGATTTTATGCCATAGTTCCTTAGTCACAAGGAATGAGGGTCGAAAGGGGGATCTCCACTCCCTAACAAGAGAAGCCACACTAACATTGGAAACCCAAGACACATTCAAATGTTGCAGGATAAGACTCCACACCTCCCAAGAAAAGTCACAAAATAATAGTAGGTGAGGAACAATCTCCTCCTCTTCACCACATAGAACACACCGAATGGGGATCTGAAGCCCTCTCTTCTTCAAATTGTCCAAGGTGAGGATCTTATTATGCATGAGGGTCCACCAAAAGATGTTAATTTTGGGGATAAGTTTTGGTAACCATACTTTGCCCCACATGCTGTCCTCACCTAGGTCTAACAGTAGACCATAGGTGTTCTTCACAGTGAACAGGCTCTTGTTATCCTTTTCCCAAACAATCTAATCTTGTTTAGGGAGCAAGATAAACCTAAAATTATTCAATTCCCCCTAGAGCTGAAATGCAATCTATCTATCCTCATTATGAGCCAAACTATAATCAATAAGGCCTTTCCATCTTCTAATAACCCCATTACAACATATATAATTTGAAACCAAGCTGCCAAAGAAACTGGTGGCTCTACTAGTAATCCTTCCATAATCAAGTTCTCTAAGGGGTAGGTCTTTCAACCAACTGTCCTTCTAGAAGCTAACACTTATACCATCTCCAATCTTCCACCTGACTCCTTTATGAAGAAGACCCCTAGTTTTAAGAGTCCTATTCTAGATAACTAATCCTGTAGGAAGGTTTTTCTCTGAGAGCATTCTACAACCCTAGTCCCCTTTGAAGTATTTAGCATGTATGATTTCTCCCCAATCCTTGTTACCTTAGATCAGATTCCATCCAATCTTAGCCATGAGGGCTTTGTTCATGAGATGGATTCTTCTTAACACTAACCCTCCTTGGGCCTTGGGTAAACAAACTTTCTCCCAACTAACAAGGGTAATCCTTCTTTTCTCCTCAACCCCTGACCATAAAAACTTCTTTTGGATCTGTTCAATCTATTGGGAAAGGTTACCATTAACTTTGCAATCCTAACCAATTCATATGTCTCCAAAGTTCTTGGAATGTGTTCCCCAACACATAAGGACTTTGAGAGCTAAATTGATATTTAATTATATTACTTGGCTTATTCTAATTAACTTCTAAATGGTAGGATCAAACTTGGGCATCCACTTTTGGAGTGGGGTCCATGAAGACTTGTTGACAACACCTTGAAGTCTATTTTTGGTTTTTTGACAACTCCTAGTGAGTGGGAATTAACTTGGGTGCCCACTTTGGAGGTCTCATATATTTAGACTAGCAGTTTGCTTTTTTATGTACATGAGTGGATATTATTGATACACTTTGCATGGATATGATGTGGGTGTTATTAGAAGTGTTAGAGATGCATGATATCAGAATATTCCTTGCATGAGTTCATAAAAGTTTGCATGGACTTGCATGTTTTTGCATGTGGTTATATGAGTTCATAAAAGCTTGCATGTGCCTGCATGTTCTTGCATGTCACTTGCATGTGTTGGCATGTTCTTACATGTTCTTGTTGTTGCCTATATGAACTTACATGTGCTTGCATGTTGTTGCTTGTCACTTGCATATGCTTGCATGTTGCATGTTGCTTCTATGAACTTGCATGAGCTTGCATGTTGTTGCATGTCAATTATATGGACTCATATGTTGTTGCATGTCAGTTATATGGACTTGCATGTTGTTGCATGTTATTTATGTGGAATTTCATGTTGTTGCATGTCATTTTTATGAGGTTTCTTGCAGAACACTCCAACTCAGAAAACTTGCAAAGCACTCCTACCAAATTCAGTTAATGGGTATCTCTTGCATTATGCTACAAGTGTTTGCATGTCACTTGCAAGTACTAAACATGTTAATTCAAAATAATATTGGGGACACCAATCATGTAGGTTGTTTGCATGAGATTGATGTGTGGTGATGCACTTCAATTGACTGGAATAGATTAGGACAACTTGGTCATCCAATCTAGAGACTTTTAGTTGTTTCTTTTATTTGGAAATGTTATTTCTAAACTGACTAAGTTTAAGTGGGACAACTTATAATCAGGACTAGCAGTTAACAAGGTACTTGGTACAGTTTGACTTCTATTTGGAGTGCTTGGGTTTTAGATGAGGACTTGTCTTATGTTATCAATTACAATTTATTGTAATTTGAGTTTCAAGCATTCGAATTAAGAAGCCTTGAAGTTGTAATTAAAAAAAGTGCAATGTATTTTCTAGAGAGCAAGTTTTGAAGCTTTCTATATAGAGAAGCTTTGAAGTTGTAGGAAAAAGCATTACAAGAATTACAACATAACAGGTTTTAGAAGATTGAAGAAGCTTTAAGGTGTGCATCAGGATTTAGAGAAGTTTCAGTATTGAATGTAATCTTTCTTGAAGATATTTATACAAGCATAAACATCTTTGGGTGTGGAGTTTTTTCCCACAAGGGTTTCTCCACATAAATATTGTGTCTTCTTCTATCATGCTTTCTTCTTCTACTACACTGATTAAATTAGAGAAATACTATAACATCTAAATTTAAAGTAATTTTCAGATTTACACATGCTATTACTTTCAGATTTGAAAACATTTTAAAGCTTCATAGCTACAACATTACCTTATTCTCTCTCCTTTTTTCCAACTTGTGGTATTAGAGCTATTGGTTGTAGTGAGAGAGGGATGTTTTTTCTAAAGTATTGAAGGAATTTTGGTTGCAGGGGAAGTTATGTACATGCTAACATTGTTTTGCAGATCTAAGTTTGAAAGCCATGGTATTTAACTCTCAAATGGATATTGTCAAAAGAATCTATGTTGGGCACTTGAGGCTCAAGGTTATGGATTTTTATGGAGTTGATCCTGTGATAGTGATTTGGAGCTCCATTTTGACAATATGTGTATATTCTCTTGTTTGGTGGTCTTATTCCTTTACCTTGTGGTCACATACAGTGAAAGAGTGTTTATGTTGGATGGTTTCTTGTGCTACCTTGATCACATGGAAAAACACTCACTTTTTGGACTACAGTTTGGAGTGATTATGTTGGGTTCATGGTTTCAGTCCATGGTTACATGAAAGCACTGCGTGATTTATCACTAGTTGTATGTAGGTTGTGGGGCTGGTACACTCCTAAACAACCTGGTTACTCCTTTCTAATCAAAGAATTGTCTTAGTTTGCAGGTTATTGATGTGAATATGATTTTGCATGTTTTACTATTGGGATATATGAGTTGTATAGTTTAGTGGTCTTTCTTTACCCATTGGTTGCATTGAATACTTGGATGTGGACTGTCAATATCCATAGATCCATTTAGTGTTATTGCATATTTTGTTTGTTGGCCTTGTCTTTGGTCATTTGTACATTGGTATGTTGCATTGAGATGGGAGGATGGATGATTGACAATATTGTTTTACAGGGACTTGATTGTAGTTTTGGGTTGGTATGTTGATGGCATGGAGTTCTACATATGATGGTTTGTTTATCCCTTTTTTGAGGTATGGATTTTTTGGATGAGCTAGCAACTTGTTGTGGTTGATTTTCCATTTGATATGAGTGTGGTAGACACTCAAAGTCTTATGTTATTCATGTGATTTGATGTTTGTGTTCATGTTGAGATTGGTGCAGGTTTTAGTGACAGTTGATATGTTTCACCTTGGCATGTTTCTTGTTTATCATGGGTAACATGATGTGAAGGGTTCTTGTTTGAGATGATGGTTATCATGGTTGCTTTTCTAGGTATCTTATTGAAGCACAAAAGCATGTTGAAGAATGAATGGTACATTGATGGCTAGGGATGTTTTGCCCTATGATTAAATAATTTGATTACCTTATAAGAGTAATTGTAATGTATAATGTCAAGTGGGAGAACGTTGGGAAAGGTTGCCATTAACTTTGCAATCCTAACCAATTCATGTGTCTCAAAAGTTCTTGGAATGTATTCCCCAACACATAAGGACTTTGAGAGATAAATTAATATTTAATTATATTACTTGGCTTATTGTATTTAACTCCTAAATGGTAGGGTCAAACTTGGGCATCCACTTTTGGAGTGGGGTCCATGAAGACTTGTTGACAACTTCTTGAAGTCTATTTTGGGGTTTTTGACAACTCCTGGTGAGTGGGAGTTAACTTGGGCACCCAATTTGGAGGTGTCTTATATTTAGAATGGGAGTTTACTTTTTTATGTACATGAGTGGATATTGTTGATACACTTTGCATGGATATGATGTGGGAGTTATCAGAAGTGTTAGAGATGCATGATATTAGAATATTGCTTGCATGAGTTCATAAAAGCTTGCATGGACTTGTATGTTTTTGCATGTGGTTGTATGAGCTCATAAACAATTGCATGTTCTTCCATATTGTTGCATGTCACTTGCATGTTGTTGCATGCCAGTTGCATGTTGTTGCATGTCACTTACATGTGCTTGCATGTTGTTACATGTTGTTTATATGAACTTGCATGTGCTTGCACGTTGTTGCATGTCACTTGCATGTCCTTGCATGTTGTTGTATGTTTTTTTTAATAAAAAAAGGGGTGAAAACTTTATTGAATCATAAAATCATTACAAAGAAGAAAGAAACACCATAAGGGCACAACCAAAATCAAGAATTAAGTAATCACTAGAAAGATTGCCCCAATCATCCACATTCCAAGTCTCCATCTACTCAGACGCCCACCTTACCAAACCATCCGCCACCTTATTCCACTCCCGTGGCACATGACAAAAAGTAATAGAATCTAAAGCATTGCTCAGAGAAACAATTTGTTTGGCCACCACTGCAAGTTGCCAGTTCACCTCCTCAAAATGTCTCTTATTCAGCATATCAATGACCACCTGAGAATCTGATTCACAAATAATCTGCCTCCAGCCAAGGGCACAAGCACGATCTAATGCTAGAAGAATAGCAAGAGCCTCCATGAGATTATTTGTATGCTGACCTTTATATATAGAGAAGAAAAAAATTACCACCCCAGAACTATCCTTGCCAATGCCACCAACTCTAGCATGGCCAGGATTACCTCTAGATGATCCATCAGTATTGATTTTTAGCTCCCCCATAGTGGGAGGACACCAATGACCAATACGAAAGACCCTCGCTCTCGCACGCCTATGCTGAACCACCCTCAAATGTTTTTGTCCACCCCCAGAGAGACCTAGGGCTTTAACCACATCATAGTCACTAGAAACAACAGGGACAGACAGATCACACTTAGCAGCCAAAGTTTCCTGCAGACCCCCCAAAATCCTCAACCGGAGTTGACCAACAAGTAGTTTCTTGTCTAGAAAATTCTATGGTTGCACTCCAACCAAATATGCCAAATTATCAAACTGGGGCCAATGATCCAAGCAATGAGGAGAAAATAGGTCTTTACAGGGGGAGGCCCCAGACACCTAAAAATCCTCTAAAGAAGAAGCATGTCTACACGGTATACACTAGAGATTCCACCAGAAATGCCAAATAACTTTCGCAAAGGAACACTGAAAGAAGAGATGGGGGATGCACTCCTCATGCCCACCATACAGAACACACTTAGAGGGCCCCTGAAACCCACATTTCCAGAGGTTCTCCCAAGTAAGGCACCTCCCTTGAACAACTAACCACGAGAAGAAGTTACACTTAGGCCAAGCAAACTTATTCCAAACCTGTTTCCACCATGAGACCTCTGAGCTCCCAAACATTTTCTTATCAAGAACTTGATAACCTAAGGCAATAGTAAATTTGCCTTTTGGATCAGGACCCCAAGCCAACACATCTCTCCTAGGAAGAGAAGTGCAAACACGCCTCGATAGGATCCCAGCAAGCTCCTGATAATCCCCAACTGCCCCACTAGGAGGCCACTCCTACAGAACCTTCCATCTATACACACTAACTTATCCCAAATTATGAAGAGTTTTAAAATCAGCAACATGGCACCACCTAGCATCAATAAAATGCCTACTCAAATTCTAAAGGTGGGGGTGGGTAGACAAAATGGGAGGATAACCATTCTAAGAATCATGCCAGAAGAGAGCATCCTGCCCCCCATTACAAATCCAAAATAACCCCTACTTGACCAACTTGGCACCCCTTTTGAGGGTACTCCAAATCATAGAACCCTTCCCTTCCTAACTGAAGCGGGCAACATCTACACTCTCAACTGCACCCAGATACTTTGAGGTAAGAATTTTTGCCCATGATTGATGTTGCTGCAAACACCACCACTAATATAGCTTGGCTGCTAAAGCTTGTCCATTCAAATCAATTCTACACAGACCCAAACCACCAGCCTGCTTCGGCCTATAAATAGCTTCCCACTTAACCAAACTCCACTTCCTGTGAAGGAGGTTGCCAGAGCAAAGGAACTACCGCGGCAAACTCTCAAAGTCTTGATAAAGCTGAAAGGTGCAGAGAGAACAAAACATCTGTACAGAGGAAGAGCCTGCACCACTACCTTTAGAAGAGTCATCCTACCCACAGAAGAGAACCACCTGTTAGTCCAATGACTAACCAGATTTCTGAACTTATCCATAATCTCCTGCCAGAACAATTTAGGAAGCGAACGAATAGCAAGCGGAATACCAAGATACACAAAAGGGAGAGTGCCAATCTGGAAATGAAGGATACCAGTAAGTCTCCTCTGAATAGCCTGCGGAGTATGAAAGAAGTAAATAAATGACTTCCCCTCATTAATTTTCTAACTTGACGCAGCCAAATAACAATCCAAAATCCTGCGCCAACCAGAAGCCTCCTCAACCTTGGCTTTGCCCATCAGAGTCATGTCATCAACAAACTACAAATGTGACTAAGGGGTAATATTGTTTCTAAAACTCTAGCCCTTAATCAAACCAATCTCCACCTGGGATCTAATAAACCTCCCTAAACCCTCTGCCAATAAGATGAAAAGATAGGGGGATAAAGGGTCCCCTTGTCTGAGCCCCCTAGAAGCACCAAACAACTCCATCGGCTCACCATTAATCAGCACCGAAAAGAAAGGAGAAGTAACACAACTCTTCACCCACTCAATCAATTCACCAGCAAAACCAAACGCTCCTAGAATCTTAAATAAGAAGGCCCATTTAACCCGATCATAAGCTTTAGCCATATCCAACTTAATAAACATAGCTTTCTTTCTAGAATGATCCATAGAATGAATTGTCTCGGCTGCAATGATGACACCATCCATAATCTGCCTACTAGCCACAAAACCCCCTTGCTCTTCAGAAATTAACCTACTTAGCCAGGGTTTCAGCCACTCAGCAATCAACTTATTAATAATCTTATAAACCATATTACATAAGGAAATGGGCCTAAAAAGATCCAGAGAATTAGCCCCATCCTTCTTTGGGATGAGAGAAAGGAAGGTAGCATTCATGGATTTCAGCATTTGTTTATTCATGAAAGATTCCTGAATGACCTCCAACAAATCCAAGTTAATCACTTCCCAGAACTCCTGGTAGAACTCAACTGGGAAACCATCAGGCCCTGGAGCTTTTCCCTTTTTCATCTAGAACACAATAGTTTCAAGCTCTGACAAAGAAATGGGATGAATCAAAGAAGCATTCATTTCAGTGGTGACTAAGGGCAGAATACTATTCAAAATATCAACTTCATCCTCAAATAGTAGAATAGAAAAGAAATGAATAGCCTCAGCAGAAATAGACGCAGAGGAGGAGAGAATCTCCCCATTCAAAGACTTGAGAGAAGAAATGGCATTACCTTGTCTCCTATCTTTTACTAAATTGTGGAAGAAAGAGGTATTCCTATCTCCTGCCTGAAGCCACTTGATTCGAGACTTTTGTTTCCAAAAAATTTCCTCACGTAATTCCCATTCCTCAACTTCCTTCATAGCAGTAGCTTCCAGCAAACCTAGATCCTTAGTGAGGCCCTGATCACAAATCTGCCTGGTGATTGAGTCCAAATGAGCTTGAGCAGACTGTTTTGCAAGGAAAACATTACCAAAGTGTTGCCTATTACACCATTTCAACCTATATTTCACATATTGGATCCTCTTGGAGAAGGAGTACATAGTGGTCCCATGTGATGGCTTCCCCAAATTCCACCGACCAGGAAGAAGATCATGGAGGGAGTCATCTCTTAACCACATGAGCTGAAACTTAAAAGACTGCTTTACACAACACTAGGGAAGCTCAGCAATAAGTTTGATTGGCCAATGATCAGAACCCTGCCCATCCAAAATCTTAGAGCTAGTCAGCCACCTATCCCCCAACTAGAAACTGGACACCAAGAATCTATCCAGATGTTCAAAAATAGCAGTGTCCCCACATCTCCTATTATTCCAAGTAAAGACCCCATTAATAGGCTTGATGTCAACCAAATTCAGGAGAGCCACATTAACTTGCAAGAGATCAGAAGAAAGCTCCAAGCAAGCAATGCCTCCCCTCTTCTCTTGCAAAGAAACAACGGCATTAAAATCCATAGGAGATAATGATCCAAAGTCCTCACATATCTGACAAAACCCCACAACTTTACCTTGCCATGAAGATCAGCCGGAGCATAGATGTTAGACAAGATTATTATCTCTCCAGACTCAAGATAAGAAGCAACAAAAGAAATCAAACCTCTTCAGGAGTACCACCAAATTGGCCTGACTCTATGTGGGTACCATAAGCATGCAACCCCACCAGAGCTACCAAGAGCACCAACACATTGACACTGACCATGAATCCAAATCTTTGAGCAACACTCATCATACTATCAACTGATAACTTAGTTTCCTGAAGGAAAACCACATCAGGAGAATGAATATGAACCAAATCCTGAATAGCCTTTTGTCTAGGGATGCTATTCATACCCCTCACATTCCAAGAGAGCACAATAATCGTTGGGGTTGGGAGAAGTGAGCATCAATAGTCCTCATTGAACCTGACTCAACCAATGTCTCACCAGCTAGCTTTACCTTCTCCAGGTCCTTTTTTCTACCAACCTTAAGAGGTTTCTTAAGAGCCCCTTTTTTGAGGGTTTTTGGCTGCAAACCCAAGGCTAGGGAAGGAGCCTTACTTTTTCCTAAGTCTGGAGTACCCCGCACTTCAGATAAAACACCACCAACACTAGGAGAGCCACAACAAGCCTCTGGTACCAAATCTAACACACCTTGAATAGGAGCTAGAGGAGCCAATTCAGTGTCCATCTGAGTACCCTGCTCACCAAGCTGACCTAGACTAGGAATCACATTAGGCTGATCCCTAGGAACAACCTCAATAAAAGATCCAACTGTTGCCTGCAAGTCTTCCTGAAAACCTTCCTCCTAGACCAAATCCTCCAATGTCTCAAATCAGTTGAAAGTTTCCTCCTCCTACCTATCCTTGAGGGATCTTTTCAGGCCTCGACCACGATTACGAGACTTAATTGGAATAAAACCTTCTTTATCAGCCCCACCTCCCTACATGGGGGCTTTACCCTTGTCTGCTTTCAAATCAGGCTAAGTAGGAGCATTACTTGAACCAGCTGTACCAGAATCTCGAGGACACCTCCGCTGAAGATGACCATATTCATGATATAGCTGACACCTACAAGGTAATGTCTCATAATCTAATGGTTGAGTCCAGGAGCAAGACCCAATAGTCATATCAATAGAGTCTAGAAGTGGATGGCTCAAATCAATTTCAACAAAAACCCTAGCATAAGAAAAAGCTCTCTTATTCAAAGTTTGTTGAGAAGGACCAATAGGTTTTCCCAGCAACAGCGCAATCGACTGCAATATATCACTTCTCTAGCATTCAAGTGGCAGCTGAGGAAGACGAATCCAAACTGGGATTCTAGAAGGTAACTCCTCTGCTAAGTTAAAGCTAGCATGCCATGGTTTGATGAAGAGACCCACTTGATTATAAAAATATGGGCCCTGACAAGCTGTCGTTGTACCTCATCATTTAATCTATTTTTAGATGTCAAAATCTAGGGGCTGTGTCCTTGGCTGTCTGCAATTAGGGATTCTATAGTTACTAGTTTCCCTAGCTAATCCTAACAACTGCTATTAATTTGAAGAGATTAATTTGTCTATTTGCTGAATGAATTTAAGGAATGCTGAAAATAGAATTAAACAAGAAATTTACTCAAAGAAATCTTAAAAATAGTAACATGCATCTATCTATCAAAATTAGTAAATACTTTTCATAAAAAATTGAAGTAATAAAACAATGGTACTAGCCTCCTGCCTTGGTGGTGAGAGTGGGCCCTTGCTCCACACTCTTGGGGCTGAAGGCTACAGTAGGGAATCAGTACAAAAGAAGATCACAACTAAATTCAATCCTATTCCATACGCTTTGCATTCATGAAAAATATTGATATCACAGAACTGAGATTACTGAGAATCAGTTGAAATTAATCATTGTATACTTCTTCTGTTGTTTCTATATGTATATATGAAAATGAGTGATGACATATCACTTATCTTATCTACCAGTTCTTCTATGAGATGACATCCATCTCTTTATTACACTAGCTGTCTAACTTATGCAAAATAATTATGCAATAAAAGTAGGCTGAGTGGAACAGAAGTCCACTAAGAATTCTAAGTTCGAGTCTTAATACATTTGGGCAGCAAGGGCCTAAAAATATGGGTATTGAATTAGTTCTATCCGTAACTCATACAAAAACTTTATAAAGATAAAAACTCCAGCAGTTTAACTAAGGATGACCCTTCACCACTCAGGTGATGATTTGAGTGAAATGAGGGGTATTATGATCACTGCTGAGAGTGCTTGATTGGCAGCTTATGCTGGAAGTATGCCCTACTCTCAGGAGGTGCCGAAGATGTCTATCCCTATCTGCAGCTCCAGAGATACTAGTGTGGCCTTCTTTGTTCAGCTCCAGAGAGGCTTCTCTTTCCTTCAAAACCTCTGGTGTCATGGTATTTCGGTATTGTCTCCAGAGATCATTGAAGACTATCTCTGGAGATGCACAAAATTGATGTTCCTAGCATCTACACCTGTCGATTCAAAAAGAAAGAAGTTTCTACATTTTTCCATCAATTCCATGCACATTAGTCACTCAATCAGAAATTATAATCTTAAGTAATCTATCTCAATTAATCATTAACTAGAACGATCTTGCTAGCTTATTTGGGTGCAGACATTAGAAAATATGGAATCAGGAAGGAGAAAAAGAGAGGTAAAAAGATGTATTCCATGGGTGCAACTTGGCACTCATCATCCCCCCATAGCTAAGGTTTGGCAAGTCCTCCTGCTTCTCACAATCTGGATTTATTTTGGTGAAGTAGCTTGTCAGTCAAGCTATAATCATGTTCATAGGTGGTCCAAGTTGTGCGGTTGATATTACCATTGCCTTTGTATTCATCAACCTACTTCAACCAGTCCTGCAATTTCTCATCTTCTATCTGTTCAGCCCAAACAGGGAGTAGTTCAATTATTAGAGGGGGCCTAAACCGTCCACCTATCTATACCTTCTTATGGTTATCCATCAATTTGGATATCAACTTTGCTTTTCTCATAAATAATCTTAAGTTTGCAAGGGTGACCACCTCTCTCATTTTCTGCTCCGGGGTTAAAATATTCCATCTATTCTTTGCTATGGCAAGTACTGGGTTTATTGAACTGATCATGAAAAGACCAAAATCGATGGAGCACTCTTGCAAAATTTTTAGGTATAATGGCAAAATTTTGTTCTTATTCTCAGGATGATAGATAAGGGACCTTAATTGAATCTTAAAAGTATTGGGATTGGGACATTCCTTCTTGATGAAGAGATCTATTTTTAAATCTTTCTTGAGATGATCTTCCATCCTTTCATTCCAGATCTGATGATTCCTCATTAGGGACATAAATGCTTTAAGCTGGCATTCCCCCACAAAATGATTAAGAATGAAATTTATATCATTAACACAGAACCCATGCAGGTATAATTCACATAGGAAATTCTTGTTCTCATCATTACTCCTTGTATATGCTATCATGAATCCTTCGGTTGTCTCTGTATCCTCAACCAGATTAGACAGGACTAAAGATAATTTCCTCTGCAGTACTCTTTCTTGTAAGAACATAGAATAGATGGCACTTGGAGGCCTACAGGATAGAATTTCTGAAGAAAGGGAGGCCATTTCAATGATTTTGCTTTCCAGAGTTGCTATTCTTTTTATTTTGGCAGTGACTGCCCTTTGTAATTGCAACATAGGCTTGGAAGCCTCATATTCTCTACAGTTCTTCTCCCAATGGAATAGGGCCTTAGGAATGTCAATGGGGATTGGACCCACATATGCATCTGTTTGGATTTCCTATTCATTGGTTGCCCTTGGGCCAGCCAATTCTTGAATATATTCCTCCTGGTCATCCAGTTTGTTGTTGGCCCAAGTTAACTGTCTATCCTGGCTATGTATTTTCTCAATCAATGCTGCCATTATTGTGAGGCTATTGTCTCTAGCCATGGTGAGCTTAGAAACACTCTGTGCTGCTTCTCTCTCTTTTTCTTCCAACAGTTGGCTGCCTCAATTTTCTGTGCCTCCAACTCTACTTCTTTCTCAATTTCCTAGGCCTCTAATTCTGCTTCTTTCTCTTGATGATCTTGTTTTTGCTTTGGAGTTCTGTTTGTAGATTTTCAATGACTTGTTTTTACTCCATTTATACCTCTATTCTGACCTTCTTGAGGTCAGTAATAATCAGATTCTTCCCCCAGAGTAGTCTCTTTAGGTTCTCAATTTCTTCTAACAATTGTTGTTCTTTTAAAATTTCAACATCCTCTTGATCAGAGGGATGAGAGAAGGTATCTTCTTCTGCCTCTTCTTCTGCTTTTGCTGCTACTTCTGCTTCTACTGCTGTTTGCTAATCATCAGGGTTTTCCATGGCCATCTACCCTGTACTGCCAACTGTACCCATTTGTCCTGTTTCATCTTTTTTTGTAGACTGCCTGTCCTGAGGGTCCTCTTGGGGTTCCTCTGCTTCTGCTAGCATTGATGAAGGCCCAGCCTTATCCTCATATGTTCTAAAAACTAGGAGTACCTTAGCTAGGAGGGTAGTATCTTTCTCAGCCTATGAGAGCTATCTTTTTCTTTTGCTTCTCTGTAGCAGAGGTGGGGCAGGTGCCTCCGGAGCAGGTCTCTCATCCTCAAAATCTGAGGAAATAGTAAGAGTTTGTCTATGTTCTGTCTCCGGAGCACATGATGGTTCTGAAATTGGGCTTCACCCAAGATGAATAGATGGTGTTGGGGAAACTTCTCTTTTTTTTCTCTTCCTAACCAAAGTGATCTCATCTGAATCATGAGATGGTTCCTCAGCCTAGAATCTCTCTGCTCTCTGTCCTAGTCTCTCCTCTGTTAATTCCTTAGGGAAAGATTCCTTAGTTAGAGTCATCTTTCTCCTAACTGATCAAGTCATATATAGGGTTTGTTTAGGAGTAGGCTCTGCAATTTCTTTTCCTTTCTTCTTTTTATTAGGAACAGGGGCTGCAAATGAAGTTGCCTCTTGTGAGGACTTCTTTCCTCTTTGAACAGCTATGGAGGAGGCTGAAGGCTCAGTTTCTCCTTCTTGGTGAGTAGGAGAACTCTCACCTCCTAGCTGTGCCATCTCTAGTCCTCTGTCTTGGGAATTTTGTTCAAGAAAGTTTTGCCATAATTCCTCCCCATTGGCCTGAGACAAGAAGTGGTGTTTGACTACTAGAAAAATGAGGCCATGATGTTTCATGGGACCCTTATTCTACTGATATTTCTCTATAGTTGCCCTGATGGCAGAATACATGAAATTGGGAATGTTTATGCTAAACTCAGGGTGTGCATTCCCATGCCTTAGAAAAATTAGCATTTTCATGATTGGTCCTAAAACTAGAGAGAATTGACCATCACAAGTAAAATATTTCATCAGCCAGGTGGCAACAGATTGCCAAGGGTTTAGAAAGGTGGACCTAAGAATTCCTTTTACTTCATTTTTATTTGAATGCAGTTGAATTGCAGGTTCACCTCGAATAGAGAAATTCTTAATTAAATTAGTGTATAAGGTTTTCAAGTGATAAAACCTCTCACCTTGTTCAGGAAGTCTAGAAATGTGGCTAATAGTGGCTGAGGAGGAATTGATTTGGACTCCTCTGATAGCTGTCTGAGGAATTCATCCACGACATCTTCCTGAAACCCTTCAAATTGCTCTAGAAAGTCTAGCTGTCCTGCAGTTCTTAGGATGTTTGCTGCAGTTTCATCTTGCAGAAGACCTGCAGTATTCTCTGGTTCTGACTTCTTCTTTACCCCCATTGCTAAATTGATTTCACCTTTTGTGCTTAATTCCTCACCCTCCTCAATCTATAGTTTATCCTTTCCTCTTAACTCTGTAGGCTCCAGAGGACTGTTGAATTTGCTCTGTTCTTCAGGGTACTTCAAAGGTTTGAATGAGGATTGTTATGTTTTTCAGCTTAGGCTTATGGAATATTTGTAGATTAGTTAGAGTACCTAGGCAGTCATAAATGTGACAGAATGATAGGACACTCTGGAGGCAAGGTGGCAGTATAGCACAGATGGTGGCATGCGTGAATTTAGAAAAGGAAATGATGGATGGAGGACGTGTCATAGTGGCAACACCCAAAAATAGAAAGACAAGATAGTTTCTATTAATGATTAATTAAAGATAGAATTACCTGGATCAGTTTGAATGATGAGGGCGATGTACACAGTAGAGATGCTACGTCATTTTATGAGACTGCACACATCACGGCACATGAGCAGTTGTTGGTGGCTTGAGGTGACGCCCACTACTTCATTGGTACGTGACCTGCAATCATTGCGCTGAGTGGTTCAAGAATCCATGTTCTTTGGGTGATGTCAGCACTATCTTTGTGAATACCCCTACAAAAGATATGCATGCTAATTTAATTTATTCTTGTGATAAGGTAAAGGATGAGTCATGATGACCTCATCATGTGATGTGTCCACTTACTACCTAGAGAGGTGGGTCCCCTTCCTTATTATTGAAATTGACTTCTTTATTGATAGAGCGCTGGAGGTGCTCCTAGTTTGGGAAGCACCGAAGGTGCTCATGGTTTGGGAAGCACCGAAGGTACATTTGACTAACTCCTGGCACCTGATCACCTTTGTAGCTTGATTGTTTTCAACTGTCCTGAAGAAGGAACCGCCATTTGTTGGCTTTCAACTCCCTTGGTCGAGAAAGACAACCATTTACTGGTTTTCCATCTTTCTCTTTTTTTTTTAAGAAGGCAGCAATTTGCTGGTTTTCAACCTTCCTTATTTTTTTTATTTTTTTAGAAGGCAGCCATTTGCTGGTTATCAACCTTCCTTGTTTTTTTTCTTTTTTTTTTTAGAAGGCAGCCATTTGTTGGTTTTCAACCTTCCTTTTTTTTTTTTGCAATCCAACACTATGACAGATAAGGTATCCCTTGTATCAAAACACAAATCATTAAGAAACTCCTCTTTAGTAGATAGTTTTTTATAGAGTCTGATTTAGTGACCATTTACTAAGAATATGTCTGTGCTTCCATCAATAGGTTCCAATAATACAATTCTATTTTCAAAAACTTCCTTTGATTTGATAAGGACCCATCTAATGAATTTGTAATTTCCCCTTGAACTCTTTGAATTTAGAATCATAAAGAAGAACCCAATCACCTTGTTGAAATGTCCTCCTTTTGATGTGTTGGTCATGCCATTGCTTTCTCTGATACTGAACCAGTTCTGTTTGCTGAATGGCCTCTATCTGAATTTCATCCAACTCATTGAGCTAAAGAATTCTATTCTATTGAGCTATAGACAATGGTAGACCAATATCCAATACAGTTTTAAGTGTCTGGAGTTCAAATTCTATAGACAAAATAGGCTTTTTCCTATAAACTAATTCATATGGTGAGAACTTTGTTGTGGACTTCCAAGTGGTATTGTAAGCCCAAACTGCTTCAGGTAATCTGCTAGCCCAATCTTTTCTATTCATTGCTACTATCCTTGTCAAAATATTTTCAAGTTCCCTATTAGTCACTTCTACCTGTCCATTCGCTTGAGGATGGTAAGGTGAATATTTTTGGTTCTTGACTTGATATAAATCTGTGAATGCTTTGATTACTTGTGAAGTAAACTAAGGTCCTCTACCTGAAACTATTGATCTTGGGGCTCCAAACCTTAAGAAAATCTTATTATAAAGGAAATTAGCGACTTTTTCTTCTCTTGCAAATTGTAATGCTTGAACCTCAGCCCACTTAGTAACATGGTCTGTGCATACTAGAATGTACTCCTTACCTGATGATGGTGGAGAAATTGGTCCCACAAAGTCCAGACCCCACTGTTCTAATGGTTCCATCATGACTTGAGGATGCATAACATCTCCTAGGTAAAGGTTGGATGTCCCATCCTTTGGCACTGGTCACAGTGCTACACATACTTCTTTGTATCTTTATGAAGAGAGGGCCAGTAGTAACCAGCTATGAGGATCTTGTGGACTGTCCGATGGAAAGAATAATGGCCACCAGATGGTTCATCATGACATGCTCTCAACACATCAAAAATCTCATCAACTTTTAGACACCTGCATAGAATGAAATCAGGACCACATTTAAATAGCAAACCATTCAACCATTTGTAAGATAAACTTTCTTTAACCAAATATTTTCTTTTTTTTGAGGTAAAATGGGATGGATACAAGCCTGTAGCTAAAAGATTAGCTATGTTAGCAAACCAAGGTGCAGTAGAGGAGATAGCAAAAAGATGTTCATCTGGGAACTTGTCCTCCACTGGTTGGTTTTCTCCTCCTGTATGCAATCTTGACAAAAAATTAACAACCAAATTAAACTTTCTTGGATTATCAACTATGGTAATATCAAACTCCTGTAATAGCAATAACCACCTGATGATCCTTGCACCCACTACTAGTTTATTCATTAGGTACTTGATGGCTGGATGATCAGTGTGTACAAATATCTTATATCTAGTGATATAATGCTTGAATTTGTTTATAGCATAGATGATTGTCAAGAATTCTTTTTCAGTTGTGGTGTAATTTCTTTTTGCAGAGGTAAGGTTTTTGCTGATGTAATAAATGGCATGCATACTTTCCCCTTCCTCCTTTTGTCCTAAAACTACCCCAATGGACTCATTTTAAGCATCAGTCTATATGTGAAATGGTAAAGTCCAATTAGGTCCTCTCAAAATTGGTGTGACAGTAAGCTTTTCTTTCAAGGTTTCAAATGCTGATTGACATTCTTTTGTCCATATAAATTATGTGTCTTTGTTAAGCAAGGTAAATAGGGGGGCAACTATTCTACTGAAATTTTCTATGAATCTCCTATAGTAGCTTGCATGACCCAAAAAACTTCTAACATCTATCTGATTTTTAGGTGAAGGCAACTGTGTGATCACTTCTATCTTGTTTTGATCCACTTTGATCCCCTTTTCTAAAATGTGGTGTCCCAAAACAATTCCTTCCTCCACCATCATGAAGCACTTTTCATGGCTAAGGGATAATTGATTTTTCTCACAGCATTTTAGTATTTTCTCAAGGTTTGTAAGAGCTTCTTCAAAATTATCCCCATACACAGTAAAGTCATCCATATAGACCTCCATGCATTCATTAGCTAGTTCAGCAAAATAGCTAAAACAAGTCTCTGAAATGTAGCTGGGGCATTGCATAGTCCAAAGGGAAGAACTTTGTAAGCAAAAATTCCCCAAGAGCATGTGAAGGTGGTTTTTTCCTGGTGTTCAGGTGCTACTTGAATTTGATTATACCCACTGAATCCATCTAGAAAAAAAAAAGTACTTTCTCCCAGCAAGGTTGTCCAGTACTTGGTCAATGAATGGTAAGGGAAAGTAGTCCTTTTTTGTGGCCTTGTTTAGTTCTCTATAATCAATACGCACCCTCCATTTCCCATTCTTCTTAGGCACTATGACAAGGGGTGAGAACCATTGACTATCTAAGATTGGATATATAAACCCTACTTGAACTAATTTTTCTATTTCAGTTTTGACAATGTCCTTTAAAGTAGGATTCAATCTTCTCTGGGGCTGTCTGACAGGTTTAATATCCTCAGTGTATATATGATGGGTACAGATCTCAGGAGGTATGCCTTTCATATTTTGGTATTCCCAAGCAAAAGATGCTAAGTGGGAAATCAGAAGTTGGATAAGTTTTTCTTCATGATTTGCTGCTAGCTGAGTATTGATAAAAAGTGTTTTCCCTGGTAAAATCATGACCTGTTTTGTGATTTGATCCATAGATGTGGTTAATCCGTACATTGGAGTCATG
Organism: Cunninghamia lanceolata; assembly: GCA_027924645.1. Classification (NCBI taxonomy): domain Eukaryota; kingdom Viridiplantae; phylum Streptophyta; class Pinopsida; order Cupressales; family Cupressaceae; genus Cunninghamia; species Cunninghamia lanceolata. Next base: position 2,898,960 of record BSBN01000071.1, on the reverse strand, counting down.
GTATTGAGAGGACAAGAATGTGGAAGAAACATATGGAAAGTGGCTAAGTCTCTGTAAAAGGTTTTCCCACAAGGAATGATGTTGGCGAGGGTACAATGAGAAGAAGTAAGAAGTTCTCTCTTAGAGTCTTGGGTGAGTTCCATCACATCCTTATTGATTAGGATGTGAGTGATGTCTTCTATTATATCATAGTATATTTCTTTTTCTAAATCTCCCAGATGTTCCTTAATGGTTACCATAGCTACTGAGGCATTGTTGTCATTGTTCTCTGGTTCATCCACCCATACTCTTCCTGTATAATGTATTGATGGTTTAGCTGGAGGATACAAAGATATTTTCTTCAAATTTATCCCATTAGAAATGACCATATCTCTAGTTTGACAATCAATAGATGTTGTTGCTGTAGCCAGCCATGGTCTTCCTAAAATCAGTGGATAAGCATTTCTCCGGTTTCTAGGTTCTAGTATCAGGAAGTCCACTAGAAATTCCCATGAATTTATCACAACTGGTACATCAGTGATTACTCCTTTTGGAATAGCTACTAAATGGTCAGCAAGTTGAAGAATTGTAGTTGTGGATTGGATACTTGATAGAGCTAATTGTTGCTCCCAGATCAACCAAAACATTTGAAATTTCTACCCTTGAGATGAAAATAGTTATGACAGGATTTCCAGGGTCTCCATATTTTGGGAGGAGAATTTCTCCCATCAATAGATCTACTACTTTTCCTTCCACTTGTATTGTGGAGGGAAAGTTTTTCTTCCTACCCTGCGTTTTGATACAATATTGTTTAATGAACTAATTTAGTTTTGGTACATCTCTGATTGCCTGGAGGAGAGGAATTTCAATGTTTAGTTGCTTGATCTCTTGTAAAAATTTTGATTAGAGGTTGGTTTGGATTTGTTTTTGTAAGATCTTTTTCTGGGGAACATACTGTTTAAGCCGTTCTAGGTATGGTGCTAGTTTTTCCATCTCTAGAGCATCTCCGGAGCTCTTGTCAGAATTATGTTTAGGAATGTTCTCTAGAGTTAGTCTTTTAGGAGAAACTCTGAAGTTGTCCAAGGATGATTCCCCTAGCACTTTTTCATTAGTAATCTCCTCCTAGAGTTGAGTGGACAAATTTTTCAGGTTCCTCATCATTGGTTACTTCAACTATAGTTGGAGGAGATGGTCTTGGGAATGCTTTCCTAGAACGCAGCTGGAGATTATTTGAATATATAGCATTAATTCCATCCAGATTTTCTTGCTCTATCATGTAAATAGTTGCTCCCTATTTATTTTGTGGGTTTGGTATAGGTTGAGCTGGTAAAGGTGGTTGGCTAACTGGTTCATTTTGTGCTTGACCTTGTGTGTTGGAGGGTCTAGTTAGTAAAGCTTGTTGTTGAGGTTGGAAATATCTAAGTTATCCCTAGTATTGTTGATTATATCCTTGCTGAGAACCCCATTGAGGTTGCATATTTTGTGATCCAAATTGTGGTGGCCACTATTGATTTCCCCAAGGCTAATTTTGCCAATTTTGGTTTGGCCAATCCTACTATCCCCAAGGAGTATTATTTTGAGGCCCATGCCAAGTTGGATTCCACTGATTATTTGCCTAATTAGAAGGACCCCTGTAAGAGGGTTGGTTTGGATACTAATTATAAGGGAAATTCCCAACTTGTTTTTGTCCCACATAGTTCAATTCCTCTTCTATTACAACATTCTTCTTACTCAATCTTTTCAAGGCTGGAAGTTGACTACATTGACTGGTAGGATGTTCCCTATCACAGATCTGACAAATCTCTGATTTTTCCAAAGGGCATTCTCTCAATAGATGTTTGTTTCTACACCTAGGACAATAGATGGAGAGTGGTTCAGTTGCTCTATTTTGATCAGTTGTTCTATTTTTTGCTTGAATTCCATCTAATGTGGTATTTAATTGGACTAGAATATTTATTTTTAGATTTGCAATCTCTTCCATTAACTGTCCTATTTCATTCTTCCCTTTAAAAGTTTTGGATGACCTCACTCCATCTTGGGTTCTAGAATAGTTCCTGCAGAGTTCTTCTATAGCAAGTATATCCATTTTGTTGATATTCCCTTTTCCCATTAGATCCAGTGCCTGTTTTGATTCTTTATCCAATCCTTTTACAAATAGGGTTCTGGCCAAGGAGTGATCTACTGGGTTGCCATACCTTCTCAAGGAGAAATTAAACCTATGCACATAGTCCTCTAAGGTTTCTTCCTCCCCCTGCCTAATTTTAAACAATTCATTTTTATTACTGGATCTACAGTAATCTTGGTATTTTTCCAAAAACTCTATTTCCATCTGATCCCAAGAATGGATAGAATTCTGGGGTAAACCCATAAACCATCTCATCACAGAATCTTTCAGATTTGAAGGGAACAGCTTGAGTCTCTGGTTATCTGATCCATAATCATAAGTTTGTCAGACTACTTTGAATTCAAACAAAAAACTGATCTAGATCATCAGAAGAAAGTCCTCTAAAATTTGGCAGGTGTGCTGGTGAGATATTCTTCATAGGAGCATTGTCTCTAGTAGCCAAAACAATAGGATATGAGAAGGTTCTTGGAGCCTGATTTTCCTCTTCCTCATGATTATCATTTTCCATTTTTAGTACTAGTTCTTCTCCCCGAGGTTCTAGGAAATTAGGTTCTATCAAAGGATCTGCTTGAAACTTTTGTTGTAATTCCTGGGTATAATCGGCAAGTGGAAGATTTGGAGGATCTAAGGGATTATTGTTTTGAGGTGTAGCTTCCAAAGTAGGCTCTAGGTTTCTCTCTTCAACAAGATCTTGTGCCACCCCACTGCTTTCCCCTATGGCTTGTTGTTGGGGTGTCTACTTTATATATCTTCCTTTTGAATCTCTAGCTCTAACCATACAGATCTATCCTAAAAACTATTTTAACTAAGTGTCCCTAATTAACACAAGATGTCCTCGGCAATGGCACCAAAAATGACAAGGTGTCATTATACCTCATCATTTAATCTATTTTTAGATGTCAAAATCTAGGGGCTGTGTCCTCGGCTGTCTGCAATTAGGGATTCTATAGTTACCAGTTTCCCTAGCTAATCCTAACAGCTGCTATTAATTTGAAGAGATTAATCTGTCTACTTGTTGAATGAATTTAAGGAATGCTAAAAATAGAATTAAACAAGAAATTTAGTCAAAGCAATCTTAAAAATAGTAACATGCATCTATCTATCAAAATCAGTAAATACTTTTCATAAAAAGCTGAAGTAATAAAACAGTGGTACTAGCCTCCTGCCTTGGTGGTGAGAGTGGGCCCTTGCTCCACACCCTTGGGGCTAAAGGCTACAGTCGGGAATTAGCACAAAAGAAGATCACAACTAAATTCAATCCTATTCCATACGCTTTGCATTCATGAAAAATATTGATATCACAGAACTGAGATTACTGAGAATCAGAATAAATCAATCACTGTATATTTCTTCTGCTGTTTCTATATGTATATATGAAAATGAGTGATGACGTATCACTTATCTTATCTACCAGTTCTTCTATGAGATGACATCCATCTCTTTATTACACTAGTTGTCTAACTTATGGAAAATAATCATGCAATAAAAGTAGACTGAGTGGAATAGAAGTCCACTCAAAATTCTAAGTTTGAGTCTTGATACATTTGGGCAGCGAGGCCCTGAAAATATGGGTATTGAATCATTTCTATCCGTAACTCATGCAAAAACTTTATAAAGATAAACACTCTAGCAGTTTAACTAAGGATGACCCTTCACCACTTAGGTGATTATTTGAGTGAAATAAGGGGTATTATGATCACTATTGAGAGTGCTTGATCGGCAGCTTATGCTGGAAGTATGCCTTGCTCTCAGGAGGTACCAGAGATATCTATCCCTGTCTATAGCTCCAGAGTTATGTCTGTAGCTTCGAAGATACCATTGTGGCCTTCTTTGTTTAGCTCCAGAGAGGCTTCTCTTTCCTTCAAAACCTCTGGTGTCATGGTATTTTGGTATTGTCTCTAGAGATCATTGAAGACTATCTCCGGAGATGCACAAAATTGTTGTTCCTGGCATCTACACCTGTCGATTCAAAAAGAGATAAGTTTCTACATTTTTCCATCAATTCCATGCACATTAGTCAGTCAATCAGAAATTATGATCTTAAGTAATCTATCTCAATTAATCATTAACTAGAATGATCTTGCTAGCTTATTTGGGTGCAGACATTAGGAAAGATGGAATCAAGAAGGAGAAAAAGAGAGGTAAAAAGATGTATTCCATGGGTGCAACTTGGCACTCATCAGGCCCCCTTCGAAGGCCCTATTCTGATCTGAGACACATGAAAAATCCACCATAAAGAAGTTATTTTCAGCCATCAAAATATCAAAATCTCCTTCTGAGTTCCATGTCTTACGAATCCATGTATCAAGAAATGGGGGAGAAACCCTCATCCCCATGAACTTACAAATCAAAAGATGATTGCAGTAGTAATTAATATCCTTAGCTACCGACTCCAATTGTATTACTAAAACCAGCCACTCAAGGGCCCTCTCCAAGAATCCATTCACCTTTGGTAATTTAAGGGAACCATTTCAAACCACATCCGATCCAGAAGAAGACTGAATGGGAATATCGCCATCCTCCCCAGCCATGGAAGAAGCATGACCCGCCATATCCAAAGGCACATTCGAAGCCATTTATACCAAATGAGTGAGGGCTCAAAATGCCCCCCCACACCATGCTAAATCCAAAGCAATGGCTCCAAACAGGCGCACCACCATAAGAGAAAACACCTCAAAAGAAGAAAACTCCCCCAACGTGTAACAAACACAAACTAGAGGGCACACAATAAAAGAGAACCTAGAGTTGGAAACCCTTGAACCTTGCACACCACCACCCGCACCAAAGAATGCCTCATAGCCAGCTAAAACCAGAAAAAAAAAAGAAACAAAGAAGTAGACCCGGTCCCCTTGACCCCCTACTAATATGCAAATCCCCTGCGCACAGAGAAAGATCGAACCTGCAAGCTAGGGCTCGGGTGCCCTAGCTTGCTCTCCCACACATGTTATCACCATCGCATGTTGTTGTATGTTGCTTATATGAACTTACATGAGTTTACATGTTGTTTCATGTTAGTTATATGGACTTGCATGTTGTTGCATGTTAGTTATATGGAGTTGTATGTTGTTGCATGTCATTTTTATGAGGTTGCTTGCAGAACACTCCAACTCAGAAGACTTGCAGAACACTCCATATACGTGATTTAGTTAATGGGTATCTCTTACATTATGCAATAGGTGTTTGCATGTCACTTGCATGTACAAAACATGTTAATTCATAATAATATTGGGGACATCAATCATGCAAGTTGTTTGCATGAGATTCATGAGTGGTGATGCACTTCAATTGACTGAAATAGATTGGGACAACTTGGTTGCCTAATCTAGAGACTTTCAGTTATTGCTTTTATTTGGAAATATTAGTGGGACAAATTGGGTACCTATAATCAGGACTAGTAGTTAATAGGGTTCTTGGTATAGTTTGACTTTAGTCTTCTCTATTTGGAGCGCTTGGGTTTTACATGAGGACTTGTCTTATGATATCAATTACAATTTATTGTAATTTGAGTTTCAAGCTTTTGAATTAAGAATCCTTGAAGTTCAAATTAAAAAATAGAACAATGTATTTTCCAAAGAGCAAGTTTTGAAGCTTTCTATATAGAAGCTTTGAAGTTGTAGGAAAAAGCATTACATGAATTACAACATAACAGGTTTTAGAAGATTGAAGAAGCTTTGAGGTGTGCATTAGGATTTAGAGAAGTTTCAGTATTGAATGTAATCTTTCTTGAAGATATTTAATACAAGCATAAACATCTTTGGGTGTGGAGTTTTTTCCCACAAGGGTTTCTCCACGTAAATATTATGTCTTCTTCTATCATAATTTCTTCTTCTACTACACTGACTAAATTGGAGAAATACTATAACATCTAAATTGAAAGTAATTTTCAGATTTACACATGCCATTAATTTCATATTTGAAAACATTTTAAAGCTTCATAGCTGAAACATTACCTTGTTCTCTCTCCCTTTTTCCAGCAAAATCCTCTTAGCTAAACAATTTGGGATTTTAAAAAGACTAAGAAAACATGTGGGAATACCTTGGAGAGAGGCTTTGAGTAGTTGAAACTTCTTGGCCTAGCTCAACAATTTATCTTTCCATCCTATCTGCATTCTTTCAATGATCAAGTTCAAATAATCAAAAGTAACTTTAGTGGTTGTGAGGGGGAGGCCAAGATACATGGCTTGTAAACAAGCACTTGAACAACCAAGGAGTCTTTTGATTTTGTGTTGCAGATCCTCAGGATTGTTTAGAAAATAGATGTGGCTATTTTCAAAATTGATGCTCTACCTAGAAGCAACCTCATAATCTTTGAAAAGACATTTCCATCTCCTAGCCTCCACCATGGAAGCAATCACAAACAAGATAGTGTCATCCACAAAATGTTGTATCACTGAAGGTTGGGCTATGGAAGCTAGTTTTATGCCATCAAGGGATCCATTCCCCAATAGCCTAGAAGAATTTTTCCCAAAACCTCAGCCAAAAAAATGAAAAGATATGGTGAAAGAGGATCCCCTTGCCTGAGGCCTCTACCAGAAGAGAAAAAGCCCCAAGGTGAACCATTAACCAACACTAAGAATCAAACTATGGAGACACATTCATTTACTAGGTTGATCACACGATCATGGAGTCCAAATCTCCTGAGAACACTGAAAATAAAATCCCAATTGACCCTATCATAAACCTTAGAAATGTCAAGTTTGAAAATCATACCTAGGGTGTTACTCTTAGAGATAGAGTGTATGACTTCATGAGTGGCGATGGCAGCATCCAAGATTTGCCTACCCATGATGAAACCTTTCTAGTTGACAGCAATAAGCTCATCGAAAAGAGGTTGAAGTCTGAGGACCAAAATATGCATGAAAATCTTGTAAACAGTGTTGCAGAGGTTGATAGGTTTGATTTCAGCCATAGAATTGGGATTGTCTTTCTTAAGAATCAAAGATATGAAAGTGTTGTTCAACTATTGTAGGAGTCTACAAGTTTTGAAATAATCTTTAGTCGCTTCAGTGACATCTTTCCCAACCACATCCTAGAAGACTTAGAAAAAGGTAGGGGGAAAACCATCAAGCCCCGAGGCTTTGAACGCCCCCATAGAGAAAACCACCACCAAAACTTCCTCCTCTCTAATAGGCTTAGTTAGAAGACTATTGTCTTCTGTAAAAAGGAGAGTAGGTATAGAGTTCAGAAGAGAAGCATCCTCCCGGGAGGAGAGGTTAATGGGTTGGGCCACCAAAAGGGACTAAAAATAGTTGGAAGCCAACTTCCCTAGTGCATCCTCCTCCATAACCACCATCCCATCCTCATCCAAGAGTCTATTAATAATATTTTGCTTCCTATGTCTCAGAGTAGATTGATGGAAGAAGGATGTGTTCCTATACCCCTCCCTCAACCATTGGATCTTGGATTTCTATTTCCAAAATAACTCCTTCAAAATCAGAAACTAGTCCTTGGATAGGGATTTTTCCAGAGCCAATATCTCCTCTGAACTATCACCTTGATCCATCCTAGATTGAATGTCAAGCAGTTGATCAACAATAGTCTTCTCTCTATCCAAAACATTCCCAAAGGTAATACTTATTCCATCCTTTAACTTGATTTTTAACATTAAAAAGTTTCTCAACCAGCCTGAATATAGCCAGCCCTTGAACAACAATTTTCCACTAATCATCCAGGCAGCTTCTAAAATTAGGATGAACCGCCCACATCATCTCAAACCTAAAGGGGAAGGGCCCTCAGAGATTCATTTATTGCCAATTTAATAACAAGGGGTTGTGATCTGATCCCACTCAGGGGAGAGCTTCCAAACTAAAAAGGTTAGCAATGGTCCAGTTGGACGAGATTAGAACTTGATCCATCTTAACCTAAATGAGATGTTTCCCTTGCCTTCTATTAGACTAGGTGAATGCTTGGCCAATAAGTTCGATGTCCATGAGGCCCGCATTACTCAAGAACTCTGCAAGGTCGACCATGTTGTCAAAGTAGTTAGTAAGATCACCCATCTTTTTTGAGGGGTAGAGAGGGGAGTTAAGGTCCCCAGCAACCTTCTAGTGGGCCTTCCTCAAGTGATTTATTTTATTAGATTGATAATCCTAGTCCTCCTTTCATCCTACCCAAGAATTCAGGGAATAGACTTTGACACGGGACCACAATTTCTCCCTACAAGAGAAAGAAACTTCAAGATAGTACCTAGTATGAGAAACCACCAACCCCTACAGATTCTGACTCCACAGAGTGCCAATACCACTTGATGCCCCCAAGGCTTCACTAATGGCAAAGTTAGCATTAGGCCAGATGTTCTTCATAGCCAGTTTGAAATTATCTTCAGTCATTTTAACCTCTTGTAGCAAACGAATATCAATCTTATTATCATAAATATAGTTCTTAACTAACAACTATTTATGAGGGTTGTTTAGCCCTCTGATATTCCAAGAGAGTATCCTCATTTCTTTGGCCTTCTGGGAGGCACCACCAAGGTGGTCTATTTTCCATTTTCTATCTCTCTCACTACCTCACAATGTCTTGTTTGAATGTGTGAGGGTCTTCCCTTACTATGCTCCACCCACATTTGTTGTCTTTCTACAAGGACCCTTCCCCTTCCTTCTTGTAGTAGATCATCTCTCAGATTCCTCTGTATTCTTACTAGTGCATACTCCTAGGGACAGGGAGAAGTTGTTCCCCAACATACTTGCCCCAAAATTGAAGCCTCCTAAAGTCTATTTGGGGCTGCTAATTTGATTGATCTAAACATCATCTTTGACATTAACAGTTGTGGCCTCAAGATTGTCTAAAGATTAAAGAATATCCCCTTATTCTCTATCACTAGACATTTCTCTCAGTTGCTCGACTGGGCGCATTCTCCTGGTGACCACTGTCGACGTTTGGCTCCTCCTGATTTTGTTCCTCCCTTTTATTATCCAAATGCTTATCATCCCTATTGGAAGCCCCAATTTCAATAGCCTCCACCTCAACCACCTTCTACAGAGATACTAGGGGAGAGCTAATGAGATTGAGGATATCTTCTTTAAAAGGATAGTCCTCCATGCTTTTTTTCATTTTCTCGAAGCACTCCTTTAGAGGGGGAAAGGATTTTTTAGGAGTCCGACACTGTGTAATAGCATGCCCCAGCTTCATGTTGTTTTGACAAAAACCCTTGAGTTCTCATATAGAATACTTTGATTCCATCTCCCAAATTTATATTTCAGGATGATGGAGGTAGGAAGGGTTTTGAGGATATTGACATTAACATAAAATTTGACATACACAAGTCTCACCTTAGCCTTAGTGACCTTATCCACTGTCACATAATCCCCAAATGAGTTTCCTATCTGGGAAAAAAATTTCTCATCCCAATATTCCAGGGGTAATCCAAGAAGTCTAACTCAGATGAGAGCTAATTGGTTAAGGTCAGCCCTAGGGTCAAATCTAGGTTTCCATTTGCACAAGGAAAGTGAGTGTTTCCCATATAGCCATGGGCCACCAGACAACACCAAAAGAAGATCCTCTGGGGAAGTAAACTTAAAGAGGAACATACCACTCGGCATGGTGCTAGCCATGACACTACCCTTCAACAGCCATTTGGATGCGACCCATCTTCTAACAAGGTCTATATTGGGGTGGTAGGCAAAGAACTTCCCAACCAAAGTGTTCTCCATTAATGCCACCACCCACTGGATGGCCAGATCTAGAAGTTTAAGTGTCGTTCCTTCCTCAGACTCTAAAAGAACTGGGATACTCAACCCATCAACACATCCACCTTCCACTACACCCATGAGGGCCTCCTTCCACCTGTTGGGACCTAAATCCAAGGATGGATTTACATGATCAGCACTACTCCCCATGCCAGAATCAAGCCACACATGTGTAGAGAGGGGTGACTGGGCCATGCCCCCACCCCCTTCGGACTGTCACCAACCATTCCTGCTCAAAATCAAATTCAAATTCAGGCAGGGAAGTTGCAGAGTAGAAAAAAGTTATGGTATTTATCTCATTGTTATGATATTTAAAGTTAACTTCACTGTAACCATGAGATAAAACTTGACCACTAGTGATTTTTGTAAACCATCGAAGTTTGACTTTTCTTCTAGAATCGACCACTAGGGCTCGTCAAAGTGCATCAACTAGGCATTTTTAATTTTGTGACAGTTTTCACCCATAGAGGCGGACATTTGCAAAATTATAGTCAATGGAAAGGTGTTTCTATGTACTTCACTTCGGCGAAGTCACACTAAAAAATATTTTTCCTTTTTGTTTGGTTTTTAACCTTTGAAGCCAATTGTAATCGTAATTTTCAATAGGGCATAATGTTTACCCACAACATCAAAACTTAGTGATTTTTTTTAACAGTGCTTAGAATTTTACAAGGAATTCATTAGTCTAGGTAAAATTTAGTTTTGGATAATCATTTTTCAAATAATTGTAAAAATCTTCATGTGTTATAAATAGATGATTTGGCTCCCAAACTTGCACAAATTCTAATTTTTCTTGCATTTTTTTCTGGGGGGCTTCTAAAATAGTCATACTCATTTTTTTTTGGGGGGGGGGGGGGGCGATTTTAATTTTTGATTTGTTAGTACTTAAAATTTTATCATGTATGTTGTGGATGACACACATACTCCTTTCCATTCAAGTATTCTCAATAAATCTTGCAATAAATGGAAACTCAAATGTGGATATTGTAGGATGAAAAGGCATACAATAGATGATTGTATTCCTCATCGACTTGACAAAATGGAAGAAATCATTCATCATTATGATATTTCTATTGATCATTATAAAGCACTTGTAGAAAAATCTCATCTCACTAAGCCAACTTGTAAGACACCACCATCAGTTGGGTATGTACATTGTAGTCAAATGACTTACATTGAGGTCCCATCTCCTCCTTCATGACATGTTGCTACATCTAAATCCAAAGTTTATATCTCCATGGCTTCTATTGATTCTATGTACCAAGATATGATTATCGTCTTTCCAGATCTGCCACATTAGGATGCATATCTACCCAACATTTTGTGTCTTTTCATAGATTCTCGCATTGCAAATTTGGGAGACACCATTGAGGACATTCTTCTTCTCTTTGATGAAGTTGCATCACCATATTCATCTTCATATATTATTTCTTTTACCTTGCCTACATCAACTTCTATAGTGACAGATTTTGCAGATATTTATGAGTCCACATATTCAATTTCATTATCATGTATTTTGACATCCTCTACATTAGTATCAAATTCTTTTGGGTCTAGTTATCACCATACATCCATGGTTCTTGTTCCTAAATATTTTATGGTACCTAATTCATTCTATCAACATTTGTCACTTGTTAGCATTAGTTTGGAGATCGTTGAGCATTCTTTGAAGACATCATGGGCATCATCTGTGTCTTTGGATCGTGTGCAAAATTTAGAGACCTTCATACTTCTTCCTGTATGATCCTATTTGGAATGGGAAGATCATATGCACACTTCTGTGGTTTGATTTCTTCCTAAGTAGAGAAATGTGGTTCAACATATGTGGATTGTCTTTAGCATCTAGTGTCGAGCTTCTACCAACACTACATGAGGTATTTTGAGGACAGATTGCATGGTTAGTCTTCTCATATCAATTTTTGGAGGATCCATTTCCTCACATGGAGTTCACTACTTCATATTTTTTGGGGGGGTCACATCGAGGAGTCCTTGCAGCTTCTTGAACAATCATATTCTTTATTTCAACCACTCCATTCTACTGAGGAGTCCTAGGGTAAGATAAGTTCCTCTTTATTCCATGATTCTCACAAAACATGTTAAACTCATTGGAGGTGAACTCTCCACCTCTATTAGACCTCAAAAATTTAATTGTCATATCCATTTCATTCTCAACCATGGCTTTGAATTCTTTGAACTTATCTAGGGCTTCATATTTTTCTTTGAGAAAAGTAACCCATGTCATCATAGAATAATCATCAATCAATAGCATGAAATACCTATCACCTTGAAAACTCCTTAACTTGGTAGGGCCACAAAGATATGTACGTACCAATTCCAATAGTCTAGTAGAAGACTAATCCTTGACTTTGAAACTTCTTCTTACTTTCTTTCCAATCTGACATTCCTTACAGATAGCATTGATGGGATTTGTAATCTTTGGCAGATCTCTCACAGATTGAGCTAAACTTATCCTTACCATGATATCAAAATTGATGTGACACAATCTTCTATGTCGTAGCCAACTTTCATTGATCTAAGGCATGAAGCAATAACCATCACCACCTTTGAGATGATTAAACATTTCCATTTGTCCTCTTTCCAATAGCTATCACAGTTCTAGAATCTTTTCTAATCTCACAACCACCATCCTGAAACACAAGATTGTATCCTTTGCTACACATTTGTCTAAGACTGAAGAGGTTATTCTTTAAACCCTTAACATAAAGAACATCATCAGTATTATTCTTTCCATCAAAACTAATTGAGCCTCTTCCACATATCTTAGTAGTTGTATCATCACCAAATCTAGCTAGTCCTCGATCATATTTTTAAAGTTTAACAAACTTACTTTTATCAACATTCATATGATTTGAGCATCCACTGTCAATAACCCAATGGTTCTTTTCCTGTTTTGTATGAAAAGTAGATATCAAAGTGATGTAGGAGCATCCCAGGTTGTAGAGTAATCTTGCATCAACCAAAAATATTTGCATTCGTTCTTTTCTTTCATTTTCAGTTTAGTTTAGTCATTTGTAGTTTTAGCATTTTGTACCGCATCTTCATATCAGAGCATGTGAAGTAGGATTTAGCATCTACATATCATCATCTACATCATATTCAAATTTTAGATCATTTTAATTTATTTCCTGAAAGTTATCACTATCAGAAGATCATCTATTTTCAAATAACAGAGCATTCAGGCAGTAAGTTGAGGGAGAAGGTTTGCAGAGCACTTCCGTGACTTGCAGAGCCTAATGAAAAATCATACACTGCACATATTGATCAGATAGACCTTCCTTGAGGTTTGCACCAAGTTTCATCCATTTGCGGAGCATTACCAGATGTTGAAGGCTGACCTACATGTTTCTACATGTTACATCTTGTTAGGACAGTAAAAATTTTAAAATTTTACTGTTTTCTCACTCCATCATGTTTGAACATAATCCTAAAATATCCCAAAATCATAATAAAAATTTTTTACAAGGTGTCTATGGATGAGCAGTGTTAAATTATATCAAGGCCAATCTATCGGCAAGATGTTGTGTTGTTTACACCGATACATAAGGGGTCATTTGGAAATAACCATCGGCATGAGAATAGAGATCGGAAAGAGATTTATAGAAGTCGCCGATGGAATAAGTGATACCGATGACTTTACAGCAGCAAGAAAAGCAAGTGGTCATACCAATCGGTATGACAAACAACTATCAGATGACCTTTTAAAAGTTGCCCCGACAGTATATATCATACCGATAAAGTATTTCGGCAAGAGTCTCGCCGAACATCCTGTGGAGGTAATGAAGCAAACGACCATCGGCATGAAGTATACTATCGGGATAAGATACAAGGAAGTTTTCGATAATAAATGTCTTGGCGATAAAGGAGCTTTCGGCAAGACTCACAGCGATACTATTATCTGTCGGGATGACTCAACATATCGGAACAAAGGAATTAGGTCTCGCCGATTCACAAGTCACAGCGATCAAAAGGTATCGATGATACTTTGACATACTCTACCCGATAAAGAATATGAAAGAACCATCGGTGAGAGGATTCGGATCGGGTTATCTTTTGAAAGTTATCCCGATAGTATGTTTCACTCCGATGGGTATTCTCCATCGGCAAGACTTTAAAATAGTCATTCCGATCTAAGTAATATGACGATCGGTGGGACAACAAGAGTTGGGGAAACATAATTATGTTATCCCGATAGTATTAATCATCCCGATAAACAAAACATATCGGTAAGACTCATTACATTGGAGTGAAATCTAAATCATATGGCGATGAAGGAAGTCATGCCGATGGTCGCGCCCATTTGAAGATATGACATTTCATAGCGTCAGGAATACAAGTAAGGGGTCACGCTGATTGATTGTTCGCTACATAAAAACATTAAGGTCGCCCAGACATTTCAAAATTCACGTCGATAAGAGGAGTTATGGTGATGTGACATTTCACAGCGATGAACATTGAATTGATCAGATGATTAAATACAAACGGCTACAAAAATTTCTATAATCATTATAGTTGCAAAAAACCGTTCGAGAAGAGAATACAGAAGAACTCTTAAGGTGAAAGCAGAGGATTCCAATTCCAGCCACCAAACGACAGGTACATATATCAAATCACTGTATAACCTGTGTTTAAATTCTCTGCCAAAGTTTTAAAATGGAAACTCCGGGGAAGGGAAAAGGCAGAAAGTTACAAGGGGAAACCAGTAAGCCCAAAAAACAAAAAAATGAACAAACCCCTGAGGAGAAAGTAAGAGAAAGAAAACTGAACCAGGATCTAATTGACCAATTGCCTGGGTCAACTCCCAAGGCCAGAAGGTCTGCCCAACTTAGGGCAGAAGTGGAGAAATTAGAGGATAAACACAAACACCTGGGAGATATCTGGACTCCAATTCGGGGATATGAACTTTTCAGATTCCACTACAATAGAAGGTTTAGGAATGCTCCTGTGTCAAACCCATGGCACATGAATTTAGGAAAACTGGTTGTACCCAATGTATTCCTGAATGTGGAACTCCTTCAGTTACTTACCAGACATTATAATTCAAACCTGAGAGCCATCTGCAACCCACAGGGAGAACCAATTGTGCATTTGTCAAAAAATGCTATTTGTGAGGTGTTTGATTTAGATGATTTATGCACTGTCCCTATCATTTATGAAGATCTGGATAAGGAGTATTGGAGAATGGACACAACTTACAATGGATAGAGGTTACCCATTCACAGGCCCAGGGTTGAAGGAGAAGTGATGCCCTTAACTGAAAATGATGGCCCTCCCTTTCATGTAGCCATATTTGAACCATATATACAATATACCTATTACTCTGTAGGCCAAATCCTAGGTTCAGATGTTCCTGAATTCATGACTATTCCTCTGATGGTCATAGCCTCTGACATTCAGTGTCATAATGCAAGGCAATTTGATTATGCTTCCTATATTGCTAATAGAATGGACTCTGGTCTATCTGCAATAAAAAACAGTGCTCCAGCATGCTCTTTTGAGCATTACTCAATGCTTATGCACATGGTGTTATATTATGGCCAGGAGGTAGGGTTGTGGCCAAATGAGTTTCAAGTTGTTGCTGCAGATAAGAAAGGGGAAAAGATACCTGTACAACTATGGACTAGGATTTGGGAAAGTAGATATGCCCATTCCAGCTATGCTCAATTTGAAGAGCATTGTGTAAAAGTACTGTATAGGTATTTTAATCACCCCTGTGAATATTCAATTTCAACTGAGATAAAAAGATTCCTCAGACCAAAAGATTTTGGTGGCCCCCCTACTGTCACTCATAATTGGGGAGACTGGTATTGTTTTGAGGATGCTACTATGATCAGAGTTTATGGTTTCGAAGATGCTCCATTCATATTGCCCAAGACTGTCCCTGACAGGCTTGCATATCTGGAAATAATCAAACAAATGCATTGTTCAAATGTGATGCATTTGAGTTCACATGACAAACAATCATTTATGCGCAGTACTTTATGTTTTGGAGATTTTACTGTAGTTTCTAAAGAAGGTTACAATCTTATTCTGGATAAATTAGTGCATTATAACATGAAGACTGTTGAGATGAGAAAAGGATTTGACCCTGAAGGCTTTATTGATTCTACAAGAAGAAAACAGAATCTCAGTGGATACATGCACATACATTATCCACATGATGATGTCATTAGAAATTTAGAAGAAGCAGAAGTCGAATTGGTGGTAGAAAAATATAACAGGGATTTGGATGAAAAGAAAAAGTAGTTAGCAGCAGTTGAGGTTGTATCCTCTGAGGATGAAGAACTGACAGGGCAAGAACAGCCACCAGATGAAAAGGTAGAGATGTCCAAGAGGAAAATGCAACAATATCAGCCTCCTGTCGTACTACATGATGAGGAGGGGTCTGCTGATGAGGATCCATGCCAGACAGCCTATGATTCTTTCATTGCCGATGATAAATTTATTCAATCAAAAGAATTTAAATCATTTTTATATAAATACAAAGAGAAAGAAATCAGAGAGTTAGTAGATGATGTCTCTGCTGATAATGAAAAACAACTATTAGACACACTGAAGGAAACAGTAGATAAAGAAATGAAAGACATGACACCTAGCAAGGGTAGACAGCTACTTAAGGATGCAGGGGTCATGATTTTTCCTGGTCTGGATTTGAATTCTGCTTTGGTTTTTGACAGTTTTCTAAATAACATAGATGATAAGTATAAACTTACTCCAGAAGGAGTTAATGAAGTATTTATGGGAACAAGGTATAATAATGATGAAAATTCCCTGATGATATGGGCGTTATACCCTCCCCACAAGAAGACGGCCATCATCGATACTGAAAAGACTTTTGGCCACGTGATGACTTTGAAAGCAGGGGAAACTGACCCTATAATTACAACAGACATTGGTATCAATGTTGCCAAATTGAATAAGGCACAAGCTCAAATGTTGATCAAAGAAAGGGATGCATACAAATTGAATTGTGAAAGACTGACAAAAGAAAATGATTATTTGAAGGATGCTGTTAAAAGTACTTTTGGCAAGTCCACAAAAAGAATAACTCAAGGTGAGAGCTCACAGGGCATTCAAGTGTTATCCCCTGATCAAGCAACCCAAATTCAAATGGATGCATTTGTTACAATACTGCAAAGCAGGTATGCAAACATGGTGCGATGGTTAAACCAGTTTTTGGATAACTTCTCAGAGAATCATAAAGCAGTTCAAGAACATGAAAGACTTGAAAAGAGAATACGAGAAAAATTGACTGAGATACAAAACAGAAGTACTGCTGATAGTACAGATATCTCTGATGCAAAAGCATTTCTCAAACAGCATCAAAATTACTATGACAAGCTTAAAGCTGATGCTAAAGAAGGAGATGATGCCTCAAACGCAGGAGTGCCCAGAATATTTAAAGACAATGGAGAGGTGAAGAGCAAGGAAGAATGGATTATTGATTGTCAAAGTATATTACACAAAGCCACAGGAGCTCTGAAAGATAAAGCCTCTGCATCTAAAGAAGTCTGCAAGCAATTGGAGAGCATGATTACACTTGACATAATTACCAGAAGTGTTGTTCACCTTACTGATACTCATCGTGAGTAGGATTACTTGGATTACTTGGTAAAAGTCTACTTGTGGATAAATAGAGCCTAATCATAATTATGTTATAAATTGTTAATGTTTGTTGAAGTTCCCAAAAGACTTATTGAAGAGTCATGTCTCTTCATAGAAATATCTATATAGGCTCAAACAATTGGTGCTGAAGGATCATCAGCAGTAGAGTATATTCAGATATATCATATATACAATGTTTCAAAATGACTATGTTGCATATTTTATTTGAAGAAGAAGTTTGAAGTTCTCTGATTCAGTGGTTCTGCTTTGGTATCAGTTGTTTGTTAAGATTATTCAGTTGTGTGGCTGTCTCCATTGCTGCATTTCCTTGATATTCAGATTAAACATATCAAGTATATATTTTTGCTGTATCTGTGTGATTAAATAGGTTGGTATCCATTTGAGGAATTAAACCCTTCTGATTTAATTACAGTAGCCTGGAAGTATTAAGCTTGGATTACTAAGTAGGGCCATACAATTAGATTGCCATTCTGTCTCCAGTAAATATTATCTGTTAATCTTGTCTATTCATTTCATTTGGTTCCTTCAAGTAAGGATTAAAGTACTTTCTGGTGAATTATAAGATATCTGATTTTATTTGGTTGGATTATCAAGAAGAGTCTGTCTGTCATTTACTTGCACATTTATACAAGCTATAAACTAAAACTGTGCCGAGCAACTTGAATTATTACCATTAGGAAACCATTAGTCCTGGTCCTTCAAATTGACTCTGTTACCCAACAAGGCACTAGTCTTATTTTACTTAAAAACTTTTACTTTGATATTGCTTATACAATTTCTACCAATTAGATATTAAACCTAAAGTCAGCTAGCGAGCATTTCATCTATCCTACATCCTATGCCATTGTAGATAGATTTAGTTAGTCCACACATTCACATTCAATCTGCTTTAATCTTCCAAGGTTTACCCACCTAGGTGTAGCAGGACCCAAAGCGAAGGAAATCAACTAACCTTGAAGGTTGATTTCGTCGAGTTAGTTCAGAAACGTTGTCAATCTAAACATAGAACTTGGCATCCCCTTAGGATTGACAACCTGCATTTCTGAGACCTAACAAATTGGCGACTCTACTGGGGAACTAGTAAAAGACCTTAGAAAGTAATCCTTTCCTTCATAGAGTCAATTCAGAAAATTTAAGTTGGTAACTCTGCTGGTGACAAGAACCCTACAGATAAAATATAAACTTTTCCTATTTAATAGGTGGCAACTCTAGTTACAATTATAACAAAAAATTCAATATCAAATGGATGGTAGGAGATCCAAGATGGAAGGCAGAAATTTGCAGTCATCTCCACCACTTAGAAAGATTTCCAAAAGAAATGTGAATCCAAAGTATTCCCACCAAGATAATAATCTGGACATCCAAGAAAATGATTCAGAACAAAATATTGCAATTCACAACAAATTCACACCTCTACATGATTCAAACGAGAACCTCAGTGGAGCAACTGATGATATTTTGGCAAGGTACAGACCCACTTCTCAAGAACAGCGAGATCATGATGCAAAGGTCATGAGGGATATTGATAGGAACCAAGCTGAACATGATTTCAAGATCTCATTTGACCAGGGAGAAGAGATAGGGTATGGATTTTCAAATCAAGGAATGAATGATAATCCAGAACATCAAGAGATAAATAATCAGGACATGAGTGAAGAGCAACAGGAAATACTCATGCTCCGAAAGGAACTTGAAAGGTACAAGATACAGGAAGAGAAGGAGTTGCTGCAGCAAGAAATTCAACAGAGGAAAAATAAAGCCAAAACAGCTCCCCCTAAATATGTACCCCCGCATAGAGGGAATATTTCAAGAAATACACAGCAAAATACAAGTAGTGCTCAAAACTCACATGCTTCCGAAAGTCATCAGAACACTATTCCCCAAAACCCTAGACCACCTCCCATACGTAATGTATCTCAACACATGGTAAATACTTACCCACCCCCTGGTCAACAATACTATAGACCACAGAATCATCACATGAACCAACATCAACAATATGCATATCATCAGCCACCAGGTGGATACAATTATTATCCCAATCCACCACCTTTGAATTTCCCTCCCCAAAACCTTGCAAATATATGCAGTCAATTTGATTTAACTGGATATCAGTTGTATCCATATCCTATGGATAGTACTTGGAGGAATATGGTTCCCAAGTTTACTGGAAATAATGCAATATCTGCGGAAGATCATATCAGAAGTTTCAATGCTTTTGTACAGGATATTGGTATGGATTGGGAAGACATTAGAATGAGGTTATTTATGATGTCCCTCACTGAAGATGCCAGAGATTGGTTCAATAGCTTGCCTGATGCATCAATCAATTCACTAACTGATTTCCATAACCAGTTTAAGGATCAGTATGGTTACCAATATGCTCCTGAGTTTGCACTACATGAATTAATAAGTATACAGAAGTATCAAAATGAGTCAGTATTTGATTTCAACTTGAAGTTTTCCAAGTTACATAATAAGGTACCATATGGAGCTAAGTTATCTGACCAGGCAACACTAAGTATCTATATGAAAGCATTTGACCCTAAAACAGGATATGAACTTAGAAATAGATGTCCTGCAACCTTGGCCGAAGCACAGAAAGTGGCCATAACTATTGAAAATAATAGGAAGGCTGCAGGAATGGTCAGTAAGAGGGATAATCATAGAAATCCTTAGAATTCAAATGTTCAACAAACCAAACCAGAGAGTCAGCATAGACATGATAGACCTAGGTTACATGATATGCCCTACAATACAAATTGGAAGGATGGAAGACCTATCGATAACAACAGAAAGCAACCATATGGAAAAGATACTCCTGATCCCCTGAAAAGAAACATGGCACACATGGCAGAAAATAAGCCTTGGTGTTTTGTATGTAGTTTACCACATTTACCTGAATACTGTGAGGTAGCTAAATCCATACAGCAAGAGGAAATGTTATACAACTATAATAGGGATAATCATACCATCAATATGATGCAGGATACACCATGTGTAGTGATAGAAGATTATTCTTCTTCAGAAGAGGAAGGATATGAGTATGATGTAGGGAACCAGAAGTATCATATTAACATGGGAGAACAAGAGGTATTTTCAGACCAGGAAGATAGTTATAACAACAAGTCATATGGTCAATGGAGAAAACCTACTGAGGATGAAAGAGAGGCTCTCACAGTGGCTGCAGTGGCTCAAGCTTGAAACACTTATAACTTGAGGAATAAAACAACAAATGTTGGGCAAGGAACTCCTGGAAGTGTATTTATAAAAGACCAGAATAACAAAGGGAATAACACAAAATCATCATCTAAAGAACCAGAAAAGGGGGATAAAAGTAAAATGAAAGAAAATCAAGAAAAAGAGAACATAAAAACAGAAAAGAATGACCAGATCATAGCCCATTCTTTTGATATTGCACATGCAGTGTCTCAGGTGAAGATATCAGTCCCACTTCTAGAGATTATGAAAATAGATAAATATAGGAGTACAGTTGTCAAGATGATTTCTGATTCACCTAATCCAAAACATAAAGGGTTTGAAAAAACAACAAATAATGTACATCAGGAAAATTTCAAGATGCCTGAGGTGTACCTTGGCGACACACTTACAAAAAATCCCTCACAGGTAGATCCATTCTATACCACATTAGTAATCAAGAACAGGATAGTCAGAAATTGCATGATTGATTCGGGTGCTGCTATGAATATCATGCCTATAGCAGTTATGAAAGAATTGGGAATGTGGGTTGATACTACGTATGGCTAGTGTTATGCAATGGATAACAGATCTATTCCAGTAGTTGGTATCATGAAGGATGTAGAGATAAAACTTGCCTCACATCCTGAAGCCACTTATAACATTGACATTACTGTGGTTGATATCCCACTGTATTATGGGATGCTTTTATCAAGGCAATGGGCTGCTATGGCAGGAGGCAATGTTCAGTTAGATTTATCATATGCCACCATACCAGTGGGTGACAAGGAAATCAAATTGTGTAGAGAGCCAAGGTATGACAACATCATAGAAAGAATGGACCGGCATCAGGTGAATTTCTTTTGTGACACAGATTTGGGAGTTTTCAAAGTTGGAGAAACTACACCAGAGTTACATAACACTGACCCAATACACACTGAATCTATGAAAGAAGAAAATGAGTTGTGGAAAATGTATTTTGATGGTGCATGTAGCAAAGTAGGAAATGGGGCTGGAGTAATTTTCATTTCACCAGGAGGTAAAACTTTTAAATACTCTTTCCTATTAACATTTGAATGTACAAATAATGTAGCTGAGTATGAAGCCCTGCTCATTGGCCTAAACATAGCCACCAAACACAAAATAAAAAAGTTGGTTGTCTATGGTGATTCTGAATTGGTTATCTCCCAAATAAGAGAAAAATACTTATCTAAAAATAAAAGATTAAGACAGTACAGAAATGCAGTTTGGGATAGTGTTGAATTATTTGATGCCTTTTCAATCAGCTGGGTTGATAGGTCTAAAAACATTATGGCAGACTTTTTAGCAAACATTGCATTAAAGAGAGATGATGTCACATTGGGAGGAATCACAGAAGTTGAATTTAAAATTAGACCTGCTATCCCTGATAATATACAGAACTGGCAAGTATTTGATAGTGATGCTGACATAATCAATTTCTTGCATTGTGCTGATTATTACGAAAATTAAGAAATTGATTTCAGTGCATTTGTGGAGGAACATGATGGGAAGCAAACCCTTTTTGGCCAAGAAGTGGTCCAGTTGAAAATGAATAAGATACCCAAAGGACTTATTGCATTAGAAAAGACATTTGATGGCCATGACAGGTATAAAAAGAAAGACACACCAGTGGTACCTAGTAACCTTGAAGAAATCAATTTAGGGACACAAACAACTCCAAAAAATGTGTATATTGGAAGAAGTCTTGACCCAAAAATCAGAAGCAGACTTATCAACCTGCTCAAGAAGTACAGGCATGTGTTTGCTTGGTCATATGATGACTTAAAAGCATATAGAGAGGATCTATTTCAACATGAGATACCACTGAAGCAAGATGCTAAACCTTTCAGACAGAAGCAGAGACCGATTAATCCTACACTAGCCCCTAAAATGTTAGAGGAACTTACAAAGTTAAGGGATGGAGCTATAATCAAACCTATTAGACACTCTTCCTGGGTTTCAAACTTAGTGCCTGTCAGGAAAAAGAATGGTGATATTAGACTGTGTGTGGATTTCAGAAACTTGAATAAATCTTCCCTCAAAGATAATTATCCTTTTCCCAATATGGAGGCGATATTGCAGAAAGTCACTGGATGCGAATTATTGTCAATGATGGATGGTTTCTCTGGTTACAATCAGGTAAAGGTTAAGGAGTCTGAACAATTTAAGACTGCATTCACCACTCCGTGGGGAACATATGTGTATTTAAGAATGCCATTTGGATTAACCAATGCTAGAGCAACATTCCAGAGAGCGATGGATGTAGCTTTTGCTGAATTGATCAATAAGATTATGATAGTATATCAAGACGACTTGACAGCATATTCTAAAAGGGCCGAAGATCATTGCACACATTTAGAACAAGTATTTATCAAAGCCCTAGAATATGGGATATCATTGAACCCTAAAAAATGCCATTTTGCAGTGACAGAAGGAAAATTGCTCGGCCATATAGTCTCGAAGGAAGGAATTAAAATAGATCCTGAAAGGGTAAAAGCAATTGATCAGCTCCCTATTCCAAAAAATGTAAAAGCCATACAATCATTTTTTGGCCAGATAAATTTTGTCAGAAGATTTATACCAAATTTTGTAGAAATTGTTTGTCCTATATCAAGAATGCTGAAGAAGAACTCAGAAATAAAATGGACAACAGAAACACTAGAAGCATTTGGTAATATTAAGGAGGCAATCAAGCAAGCTCCAGTCTTGGTGTCCCCTGACTTCAGTAAACCTTTCCAACTTTTCTCATTTGCTTCCTATCATACAGTAGCAGCAATGTTATTACAGAAAAATAATGATGGATATGAACAGCCTATCTCATTCTTCAGCAAATCCCTTCAGAATGCAGAGTTGAAGTATGACATTATTGAAAAACAAGCATATGCATTGGTAAAAGCAGTTAAAAATTTTAGACCATATTTGGTGGGAGCTAAAATCACAGCATATGTTCCTAATGCTGCAGTGAAGGATGTATTGGTCCAAACTGAAGTCACCGGTAGGAGATGTAGGTGGATCAATAGGATTCAGGAATTCAACATTGAAATCCAAATCACTAATTTGGTAAGGGGACAGGGTCTTGCCAAATTGATGACTGAAAGTAACCTAGAAGCCTCTTAGATATGTAATGTTGATGCAAGTACCAGCATTGAACACACTCCATGGTATACTGATATAATATATTATCTAAATCATATGAAATGTCCTGAAGGATATGATGATAACAAAAGGAGTACACTCAAGCTACAAGCTTCAAAATATGTACTCATCAGTGGGGATCTTTATTGGAAAAATAGAGATGGGATTCTATTATTATGCTTGGATGAATATTAGTCAAAACGTATTATGAAGGAGCTGCATGAAGGCATGTGTGGAGGTCATTTCTTAGCGAAAACTACAGCCCACAAAATCCTGAGGGCAGGATATTATTGGCCTAAAGTTTTTAATGATTCATACCAGTACACTAGAAAGTGTGAAGCATGCCAGAAGTTCTCAGGCAAGTTAAAATATCAAGGAGCATTACCCTTAAAACCTATGCAGGTTGAGGCTCCATTTTATCAATGGGGTATTGATTTTATAGGTGAAATCTCAGAAAAATCAAGTGGAGGGCACAGATGGATTTTAGTAGCTATTGATTACTTTACAAAATGGGTGGAAGCAATCCCTACCAAACAGGCTACAAGTAAAGTTGTGATCAATTTTCTAATGGATAATATTATATGCCGATTTGGTACTCTAATAAGATTGATTACAAATAATGGGATGTGTTTTAGATCTGATGAATTCAAAGATTTTTGCAGTACACATGGTATCACTGTTTCTTATGCTGCTCCCTACCATCCACAGGCCAATGGACAAGCTGAATCAAGTAATAAGAGCCTCTTGAAAATCATAAAAAGAATGCTGGATAGAAATAAGAAAGCTTGGGATTCAAAATTGAGAATGGTAGTATGGGCTGATAGAATTACTATAAAAAGGGCAATTGGGAGATCTCCTTATGAGTTGGTATATGGAACACAAGCAAGATTACCATTGGACAATCTTATACCAGTGTATAAATTCATTCTCCAGGAAGACTTGAATATTCCTGAACCAATGGAGGAAAGGTTAGAACAATTGGCAGAGCTTGATGAAACAAGAAGAATAGCTCAGAGGCAGAATGTTAAACTACAATCACAGGTAAAATATCTCTTTAACAAGAAGGCCAAAGACAGGAAGTTTGAAATAAATGATATGGTACTGATGTGGAATGCAAGATGTCAGGACAAAGGAAAACATGGAAAATTTGAAGCCCTGTGGTTGGGTCCTTTCATCATCACTAGCAAGGGAGGTGATGATTCTTACTATGTACAGAATATGTCAGGAGAGGAGCAGGAATTGCCTGTACATGGGCAATATTTGAAGCAATTCTTTTCATAAACATGTACAAAGAGAATTGAGCGTTGCCAGTGCATGGACAACCCTCAAATAATTCTCAAAATATTTTATTCCATGCACAGTAGTCTAGGAATCATTCCCGATCCCCATCATTTGTTACTTCCCTTTTCCCATTTTCATAAAAACATCACCCCCAAATAAATAAAACATGTGGTCTACTTTCCCAAGAGATCTGGATCCTTGTCACACTCACAGGGAGTATACATCCCAGACAGAGCCACTGTTAAGACAGTAAAAATTTTAAAATTTTACTGTTTTCTCACTCCATCATGTTTGAACATAATCCTAAAATATCCCAAAATCATAATAAATTTTTTTTACAAAGTGTCTATGGATGAGCAGTGTTAAATTATATCAAGGCCAATCTATCGGCAAGATGTTGTGTTGTTTACACCAATACATAAGGGTTCATTTGGAAATAACCATCGGCATGAGAATAGAGATCGGAAAGAGATTTATAGAAGTCGCCGATGGAATAAGTGATACCGATGACTTCACATCGGCAAGAAAAGTGAGTGGTCATACCGATCGGTATGACAGACAACTATCGGATGACCTTTTAAAAGTTGCCTCGACGGTATATATCATACCGATAAAGTATTTCGGCAAGAGTCTCGCCGAACATCCTGTGGAGGTAATGAAGCAAACGACCATCGGCATGAAGTATACTATCAGGATAAGATACAAGGAAGTTTCCGATACTAAATGTCTTGGCGATAAAGGAGCTTTCGGCAAGACTCACAACGATACTATTATCTGTCGGGATGACTCAACATATCAGAACAAAGGAATTAGGTCTCGCTGATTCACAAGTCACAGCGATCAAAAGGTATCGGTGATACTTTGACATACTCTGCCTGATAAAGAATATGAAAGAACCATCGGTGAGAGGATTCGGATCGGGTTATCTTTTGAAAGTTATCCCGATAGTATGTTTCACTCCGATGGGTATTCTCCATCGGCAAGACTTTAAAATAGTCATTCCGATCTAAGTAATATGATGATCGGTGGGACAACAAGAGTCGGGGAAACATAATTATGTTATCCCGATAGTATTAATCATCCCGATAAACAAAACATATCGGTAAGACTCATTACATCGGAGTGAAATCTAAATCATATGGCAATGAAGGAAGTCATGCCGATGGTCGCGCCCATTTGAAGATATGACATTTCATAGCGTCGGGAATACAAGTAAGGGGTCACGTCGATTGATTGTTCGTGCCATAAAAACATTAAGGTCGCCCAGACATTTCAAAATTCACGCCGATAAGAGGAGTTATGGCGATGTGACATTTCACAGCGATGAACATTGAATTGATCAGATGATTAAATACAAACGGCTACGAAAATTTCTATAATCATTATAGTTGCAAAAAACCATCTACGAAGAGAATACAGAAGAACTCTTAAGGCGAAAGCAGAGGATTCCAATTCCAGCCACCAAATGACAGGTACATATATCAAACCACTGTATAACCTGTGTTTAAATTCTCTACCAAAGTTTTAAAATGGAAACTCGGGGGAAGGGAAAAGGCAGAAAGTTACAAGGGGAAACCAGTAAGCCCAAAAAACAAAAAACTGAACAAACCCCTGAGGAGAAAGTAAGAGAAAGAAAACTGAACCAGGATCTAATTGACCAATTGCCTAGGTCAACTCCCAAGGCCAGAAGGTCTGCCCAACTCAGGGCAGAAGTGGAGAAATTAGAGGATAAACACAAACGCCTGGGAGATATCTGGACTCCAATTTGGGGATATGAACTTTTCAGATTCCACTACAATAGAAGGTTTAGGAATGCTCCTGTGTCAAACCCATGGTACATGAATTTAGGAAAACTAGTTGTACCCAATGTATTCCTAAATGTGGAACTCCTTCAGTTACTTGCCAGACATTATAATTCAAACCTGAGAGCCATCTACAACCCATAGGGAGAACCAATTGTGCATTTGTCAAAAAATGCTATTTGTGAGGTGTTTGATTTAGATGATTTATGCACTGTCCCTATCATTTATGAAGATCTGGATAAGGAGTATTGGAGAATGGACACAACTTACAATGGATGGAGGTTACCCATTCACAGGCCCAGGGTTGAAGGAGAAGTGATGCCCTTAACTGAAAATGATGGCCCTCCCTTTCATGTAGCCATATTTGAACCATATATACAATATACCTATTACTCTGTAGGCCAAATCCTGGGTTCAGAGGTTCCTGAGTTCATGACTATTCCTCTGATGGTCATAGCCTCTGACATTCAGTGTCATAATGCAAGGCAATTTGATTATGCTTCCTATATTACTAATAGAATGGACTCTGGTCTATCTGCAATAAAAAATAGTGCTCCAGCATGCTCTTTTGAGCATTACTCAATGCTTATGCACATGGTGTTATATTATGGCCAGGAGGTAGGGTTGTGGCCAAATGAGTTTCAAGTTGTTGCTGTAGATAAGAAAGGGGAAAAGATACCTGTACAACTATGGACCAGGATTTGGGAAAGTAGATATGCCCATTCCAGCTATGCTCAATTTGAAGAGCATTGTGTAAAAGTACTGTATAGGTATTTTAATCACCCCTGTGAATATTCAATTTCAACTGAGATAAAAAGATTCCTCAGACCAAAAGATTTTGGTGGCCCCCCTACTGTCACTCATAATTGGGGAGACTGGTATTGTTTTGAGGATGCTACTATGATCAGAGTTTATGGTTTCGAAGATGCTCCATTCATATTGCCCAAGACTGTCCCTGACAGGCTTGCATATCTGGAAATAATCAGACAAATGCATTGTTCAAATGTAATGCATTTGAGTTCACATGACAAACAATCATTTATGCGCAGTACTTTATGTTTTGGAGATTTTACTGTAGTTTCTAAAGAAGGTTACAATCTTATTTTGGGTAAATTAGTGCATTATAACATGAAGATTGCTGAGATGAGAAAAGGATTTGACCCTGAAGGCTTTATTGATTCTGCAAGAAGAAAATAGAATCTCAGTGGATACATGCACATACATTATCCACATGATGATGTCATTAGAAATTTAGAAGAAGCAGAAGTCGAATTGGTGGTAGAAAAATATAATAGGGATTTGGATGAAAAGAAAAAGCAGTTAGCAGCAGTTGAGGTTGTATCCTCTGAGGATGAAGAACTGACAGGGCAAGAACAGCCACCAGATGAAAAGGTAGAGATGTCCAAGAGGAAAATGCAACAATATCAGCCTCCTGTCATACTACATGATGAGGAGGGGTCTGCTGATGAGGATCCATGCCAGACAGCCTATGATTCTTTCATTGCCGATGATAAATTTATTCAATCAAAAGAATTTAAATCATTTTTATATAAATACAAAGGGAAAGAAATCAGAGAGTCAGTAGATGATGTCTCTGCTGATAATGAAAAACAACTATTAGACACACTGAAGGAAACAGTAGATAAAGAAATGCAAGACATGACACCTAGCAAGGGTAGATAGCTACTTAAGGATGCAGGGGTCATGATTTTTCCTGGTCTAGATTTAAATTCTGCTTTGGTTTTTGACAGTTTTCTAAATAACATAGATGATAAGTATAAACTTACTCCAGAAGGAGTTAATGAAGTATATATGGGAACAAGGTATAATAATGATGAAAATTCCCTGATGATATGGGCGTTATACCCTCCCCACAAGAAGACGGCCATCATCGATACTGAAAAGACTTTTGGCCACGTGATGACTTTGAAAGCAGGGGAAACTGACCCTGTAATTACATCAGACATTGGTATCAATGTTGCCAAATTGAATAAGGCACAAGCTCAAATGTTGATCAAAGAAAGGGATGCATACAAATTGAATTGTGAAAGACTGACAAAAGAAAATGATTATTTGAAGGATGCCGTTAAAAGTACTTTTGGCCAGTCCACAAAAAGAATAACTCAAGGTGAGAGCTCACAGGGCATTCAAGTGTTATCCCCTAATCAAGCAACCCAAATTCAAATGGATGCATTTGTTACAATACTGCAGAGCAGGTATATAAACATGGTGCGATGGTTAAACCAGTTTTTGGATAACTTCTCAGAGAATCATAAAGCAGTTCAAGAACATGAAAGACTTGAAAAGAGAATATGAGAAAAATTGACTGAGATACAAAACAGAAGTACTGCTGATAGTACAGATATCTCTGATGCAAAAGCATTTCTCAAACAGCATCAAAATTACTATGACAAGCTTAAAGCTGATGCTAAAGAAGGAGATGATGCCTCAAACGCAGGAGTGCCCAGAATATTTAAAGACAATGGAGAGGTGAAGAGCAAGGAAGAATGGATTATTGATTGTCAAAGTATATTACACAAAGCCACAGGAGCTCTAAAAGACAAAGCCTCTGCGTCTAAAGAAGTCTGCAAGCAATTGGAGAGCATGATTACACTTGACATAATTACCAGAAGTGCTATTCACCTTACTGATACTCATCGTGAGCAGGATTACTTGGATTACTTGGCAAAAGTCTACTTGTGGCTAAATAGAGCCTAATCATAATTATGTTATAAATTGTTAATGTTTGTTGAAGTTCCCAAAAGACTTATTGAAGAGTCATGTCTCTTCATAGAAATATCTATATAGGCTCAAACAATTGGTGCTGAAGGATCATCAGCAGTAGAATATATTCAGATATATCATATATACAATGTTTCAAAATGACTATGTTGCATATTTTATTTGAAGAAGAAGTTTGAAGTTCTCTGATTCAGTGGTTCTGCTTTGGTATCAGTTGTTTGTTAAGATTATTCAGTTGTGTGGCTGTCTCCATTTCTGCATTTCCTTGATATTCAGATTAAACATATCAAGTATATATTTTTGCTGTATCTGTGTGATTAAATAGGTTGGTATCCATTTGAGGAATTAAACCCTTCTAATTTAATTACAGTAGCCTGGAAGTATTAAGCTTGGATTACTAAGTAGGGCCATACAATTAGATTGCCATTCTGTCTCCAGTAAATATTATCTATTAATCTTGTCTATTCATTTCATTTGGTTCCTTCAAGTAAGGATTAAAGTACCTTCTGGTGAATTATAAGATATCTGATTTTATTTGGTTGGATTATCAATAAGAGTCTGTCAGTCATTTACTTGCACGTTTATACAAGCTATAAACTAAAACTGTGCCAAACAACTTGAATTATTACCATTAGGAAACAATTAGTCCTGGTCCTTCAAATTGACTCTGTTACCCAACAAGGCACTAGTCTTATTTTACTTAAAAACTTTTACTTTGATATTGCTTATACAATTTCTACCAATTAGATATTAAACCTAAAGTCAGCTAGCGAGCATTTCATCTATCCTACATCCTATGCCATTGTAGATAGATTTAGTTAGTCCACACATTCACATTCAATCTGTTTTAATCTTCCAAGGTTTACCCACCTAGGTGTAGCAGGACCCAAAGCAAAGGAAATCAACTAACCTTGAAGGTTGATTTCGTCGAGTTAGTTCAGAAATTTTGTCAATCTAAACATAGAACTTGGCATCCCCTTAAAATTGACAACCTGCATTTCTGAGACCTAACACATCCTTCATTGGAGTTTGTAACGTCTTGTGGCCAATGTGGAGGATTTCATGAGCTTGGAGATGTTATATATAGATCCCTTAGATGCATTAAGAAGTTAGTTCCAGTGAGTAGTTTTAAGAATATGATTTAGAGTTCAATTTTCTTTCCAGAAGGTAGTTCAATGTCATATTTTGCATATCTATTGTAACCAGAAATCAGGCCTGTGAACCCTTGTGATTGTAGCCCACGTGTTTCCATTATATGAGCATTGTAATCCTTTGATATTTTGAATATATGAATCTTCCATTGCATTCTATATTTGCATTGTTTCTATTGTGTTTATTCTAGATGCATGGTTTGGATAGTTCATTCTAGGAACCCTCCAACCATGACTGCACCAAGTGGTATCAAAGCTAAGTTTTGAATCCTTGGGAAGTGAAGGCATTCTGTAAGATCTTGTGGTGAACAGATCATTGACCTGAGGCAATATACTTGTTTTTTTCAACAGAGCATTGATTGTGAGGTAGTTGCTACCTTGCAATCAGATCATTGAATTGAGGCAGTTGCACTAGATCCTAGGAAGAGATTTCGCCAAGGAGGATGCCTTCTATGGCTAATGTTGTTGGAAGAATAGATGAAATTATTGAGATGATGAGGACAATTAAGGTTAGATTGGATGTTGTAGAAGAAGATAGAAGAAGAGGACTAAACCCTAGACACGATGCTGACAGTGATGATGAAGAATTTCAATCTGCTGATCAAAATGAAGAAGCCCTAGAAGAAGAAGAATCATATTAGGAAAAGATGTTGAAATCTATTTCTAAGATTGGAAAGAGAGCTAGAGTGGAAGTATAGAACTATACTAGAAATTTGAATCTGGAGGAATTGATTGATTGGATAAATAACTTGGAAGAATACTTTGAATATGAAGAAATTGAAGATCCAGAGAAAGTGAGATTTGTGAAGACTAAGCGTAAAGGACAAGCTACTATTTGGTGGAAAGAAGTTCAATTGGATAGAAATAGGAGAGGAAAAGAGAAGATCATAAAATGGGATAGGATGGTGACAAATTTGAAGAATCAGTTCATACCTACTGACTATGAGTTGGAATTGTTGTAGAGATTGCAGAACCTAAGGCAAAAGGAGAAATTTGTGAAGGAGTATACTGAATAATTTCATAAGATGATCATAAGGACTAGACATAATGAAGCAAGCAAGGAGAAAGTGGCAAGATAGATAAATGGACTGAGATTGAACATTCAAGAAGAACTAAGTTTGGTAAGGATGACAACAATAGAAGAACCATATCAGTTTGCATTGAAAGTTGAAGACAAGTTGAATAAGAAGCATGACCAAAGATAGAGAGGTAGAGGAGGTAAATTTCAGAGAGGTAGAACATATTTTGGAGGAGAAATATCATATGCAGAGAAAAATAAAGAAAGTAGTCCATACAAGAAGACAAAGATAGCAATTCATATAGGAGAGATGACAAAAATTTCTACCACAGAGGGAAACATAATTCTTACTACAATGAAGGATATATTAGAGATGAAAGAGGGTTTGATAAGAGAACATTCAAATGAACTTGTTTTAAGAGTGGAGGTGAAGGACACAGAGCATTTGAATGTCATCCCAGAAGTACAAGCAAGAAGATAGAGAATAATGCAAGAGCAGCTTATCCAGACGAAGAACCTATTGGATCACCTAGTTCTATTGGAAAACTAGAGAAAGGAGAATCATTAGTCATGAGGAGAGAACTATTTCAAGTAGAGACAACTAAGGAACCACTGGAAAGGAAAAGTTTGTTCCGGACCAGATGCAAATTAGGAGGTAAATATTGCAAAGTGATCATTGATAGTGGCAGTACTAATAACTTAGTTTCAGAGGAGATGGTAAGTTGAACCTAGAAATATTGAAACACCCTAAGCCCTAAAAGATAGCATGGATTCAGAATGAACACAAGGTACTAGTGAGTGAACAATGTTTGGTGAAATTTCATATAGGATCTTATAATGATGAAGTATTGTGAGATATTATGCTGATGGATGTATGTCATATATTATTGGGTAGACTATTGTAGTATGATAGAAAATCTATACATGATGGGAGAAAGAATATTTATACTATAACATCAAATGGGAAGAAACATATCTTGATACCTTTGGAAGATGAACATAAGAGTGAAGTATGTGGAAATGCTAGAATCTATTTGGTTGATGGAAGGAAATTTTTGGATGGATTGAGACATGAGAATATGTGTTTTTCTTTGATTCCTAAGAAGTGCAGAAGCCTAAGTGCATAAACTGTTACTAGAAAAAAAGAAGAGTCACAGCCAGAGGAGACAACTAAATTGTTGATAGAATATGAAGATATCATATTAGATAATGTACCTAAAGGATTGCCACCAATCCAGAGTATTAGTCATCATATGGACCTTATACCTAGAGCTAGTTTGCCTAACAAAGCAAGACACCGGATGACACCAGCAGAGAATGCGGAGCTGAATAGACAAATATAGGAGCTATTGAGGAAAGGATTAATCAGAGAATGTTTGAGCCCATATGTAGTACCTACAGTACTAGCACCAAAGAAACATGGAGAATGGATGATGTGTATAGAATCTAGATAA
The DNA here is from genome assembly GCA_027924645.1 of Cunninghamia lanceolata. Taxonomy (NCBI): domain Eukaryota; kingdom Viridiplantae; phylum Streptophyta; class Pinopsida; order Cupressales; family Cupressaceae; genus Cunninghamia; species Cunninghamia lanceolata. The sequence continues at coordinate 2,865,722 of BSBN01000071.1, read as the reverse complement.
ATCAATAAGATCAAAGTTAAGTATAGATTTCCATTGCCAAGGATGGATGACATCATGGACTATTTGAGCGGAGAAAAATATTTCACAAAGATAGACTTGAAGAGTGGATACCATTAGATCAGGATCAGAGAAGGAGATGAATGGAAGACTGTATTTAAGACAAATGAAGGATTGTATGAATGGTTAGTGATGCCTTTTGGATTGACTAATGCACCAAGTACTTTCATAAGATTGATGAATGAAGTTTTGAAGAAATTCTTGGGTAAGTTTGTTATTTTATACTTGGATGATATTCTGATTTTCAGTAAGGCAAAAGAAAAAGATTTGTGGCATATTAGACAAGTATTGTAGAGACTAGGAGAAGAGAAGTTGCTGATTCAACCATCAAGAAGTGTAGTTTGATGAAGGAAGAATTGGTATACTTAAGATTTGTGATTTTTGCGGAAGGATTGAAGATGGACCCTGAGAAAGTTAGAGCAATTGTTGAGTGGCCAGCACTAAAGAACATTGGAGAGGTCAAATCATTTGATGAATTAGCAAGTTTCTTCCAAAAGTTCATCAAAAATTTCAATTCAGTATGCACACTGATGACAGAGACAATGAGAGGTGACAGAAAGGATTTCAATTGGACATCTAGCAAATAGAAGTTTTGAATTATTAAAGTAGAAAGTGATAGAGCAGCCAGTGTTAGCATTACCAGATTTCATTTCAAGTAGATTGTGATGCCAGTGGGAATGCAATAGGCGTAGTGTTAAGCCAAGAAGGGAGACCAATAGCATATTTTAGTGAGAAGATATTCAGTTTATGATTAGGAGTTTTATGCCATAATTCAAGTCTTGAAGAAGTGGTGACATTATTTGTTGCCCAAGGAATTTGTGTAGTACACTAATTACCAAGCTTTACAATATTTAAACAGTCAAGGAAAGTTGAATCAAAGATATATGAGATGGGTAGAGTTCATGCAAATTTACACATTTGTATTGAAGCACAGGAGTGGGAAGTCAAACAAAGTTGTAGATGCATTTAGTAGAAGAAGAAATTTGTTGACAGAGATGAAAGTAGATGTATTAGGTTTTGAGGAGCTGAAGCAAATGTATGAAGAAGATCTTGATTTTGTAAAACCATGGAAAACATGTAAGGAACCTATTGTGATGGATAGAAGTAAGTGGTTAGATTATTTCATTTAGGAGGATATGTTGTTCAAAGGAAATCAATTATGTATACCTTGGAGTTCAATGAGAGACAATTTGATAAAGGAGAAGCATAGTGCTGGGTTAGTAGGATATTTTGGAATTGATAAGATAGTAGCTTTGGTAAGTCAATATTACTTTTGGCTTCAGATATATAAGGATGTAAGGAAGTTCACGTAGAGTTGCAGAGTATGTCAAGTTGCAAAAGGGAGTAGTTAGAATACCAGATTATACAAATCTTTGACAGTACCAGAGAGACCTTGGGAAGATATAAGCATGGATTTCATATTAGGATTGCCAAGAACACAGAGGGGACATGATTCTATATTTGTAGTGGTGGATAGATTTTCAAAGATGGCACATTTCATTCCTTTTAAGAAGACAAATTATGCAGTGCATGTTGCTAACTTATTTTTTAAGGAGATTGTCAGATTGCATGGATTACCTAAGAGTGTAATTTTAGACAGGGATACAAGATTCATTGGATACTTTGGAAGGACATTATGGAAGAAGATGAAGATAGACCTAAAGTTTAGTTCATCATTTCATCCATAGATAGATGGACAAAAAGAAGTGGTAAATAGGAGTTTGGGAAACTTGTTGAGATGTTTAGTAGGAGATAAGGTAGGAAATTGCGATGTAATTCTACTGCAAGAAGGGTTTGCATACAATAATTCAGTAAACAAGAGTACAGGGAAGACACCATTTGAGATTGTGACTGGAGTAAAACCTAGAGGAGTATCAAAGTTGAGAAATATCAGTACGGAGAATAAGAGAAGTACAGCAGAAGAAGAATTTGTAGGATACATGGAGACACTACACAATTAGGTTAGAAAACATTTGGAGGAGATGAATACTAAGTATAAGGAGCAAGTAGATGAGAAAAGGAGACAAAGAATTTTTAGTTGGAGATGAAGTAATGGTACATTTGAAAAAGGATAGATTTCTAGTAGGGACATACAACAAGCTAAAGATGAAGAAGTTTAGACCATGTAGGATACTCAGGAAGATTGATTCACGAAATGCATATGAAGTGGAGCTACCAGAAACATTTGGTATATCACCTATATTCAATATTGTAGACCTATATCAGTATCATGAAGGAGAATCAAGTGATAGCATTGAAGAAGGTTTGAAGAACCAATTACCATAGCAACAACTGGAGCAGATAGAGGACATCTTGGATAGTAGACTTGGATGCAGTACTAGAGGTAAGTAATACAAATAATACCTAGTCAAGTGGAAAGGAAGATCAGAAGAAGATTCATCATGGATATCTTAGGCTGAGGTAGATCGCCTTGGTTTTCCTCTAGCCCCAGCAAAGTGAGGGACTCATTTTTTCAATAACCTTGGCTGTCAGATGTAGGAGCATCCCACGTTGTAGAGCAATCTTGCATCAACCAAAAATATTTTCATTCTTTCTTTTCTTTAATTTTCAATTTAGTTCAGTCATTTGTAGTTTCAGTAAATTGTACCGCATTTCACCGCATCTTCATATCAGAGTGTGTAGAGAAGGATTTAGCATCTATATATCATCATCTACATCATATTCAAATTTTAGATCATTTAGATTTATTTCCTGAAAGTTGTTGCTATCAGAAAATCATCTATTTTCATAGAACAGAGCATTCAGGAAGTCAATTGAGGGAGAAGGTTTGCAAAGCACTTCCATGACTTGCAAAGCCTAATGAAGAATCATACACAACACATATTGATTAGATAGACCTTCCTTGAGGTCCATGCCAAGTTTCATCCATTTGCAGAGAATTACCAGATGTTGAAGGCTGACCCACATGTTTCTACATGTTACATCCTTCATTGGAGTTTGTAACCTCTTGTGGATGACACAGAGGATTTCATGACCTTGGAGATGATATATATAGATCCCTTAGATGCATTAGGAAGTTAGTTCCAGTGAGTAGTTTTGAGAATATGATTTAGAGTTCAATTTTCTTTCGGAAGGCACTTCAACACCATATTTTGCATATTTGTTGTAACTAGAAATCAGGCCTGTGAGCCCTTGTGATTGTAGCCCGCATGTTGCCAACATATGAGCATTGTAATCCTTTGATATTCTAAATATATGAATCTTCCATTATATTCTAAATATATTGTGTTGTTTCCATTGTGTTTACTCTAGCTGCATGGTTTGGATAGTTCATTATGTGAACCCTCCAACTGTGACTACACCACAAAGTACCTTTAGTATTAAGACTTACCTCTGGAGCCTTTTCCTTCACACATTTCTTAGATTTAGTAGAAACAGTGTCATCCTTTAAAGCTATGAATAGACATTCATTATCCTCATGATTTTCATAATCAGATTCATCATCAGATATACTTGCATCTTCTCTAACATAGTAGCTTTTCTTAGGCATTCTACTTTTGTTCTCCTTATTCTTACTTCTAATTCTTTCTGGACATCTTGAAGCATAATGACCTATCTTTCCACAACTAAAAAACTTGAAAGGCAACTTACCACTATACTTACCAGTACCCAATTTCATTTTTTTCTCACAAAGTTAGCTTCCACATCATCAGAATCCTCCTGATCTGATTCCACAGTCTTCTTAGATTTTCCAGCCTTGAACGCAATCTCAACCTTTGCACTACTTGTACCAAATTCTCTCATTTTAAAAGAAGTTAAGGTGCCAAGCAACTGAACTTTGGTAAACTGATTCAAATTTTGTAATCCTTCAATAGTAGAAACTTTATGATTGTAAGTCTTAGGAAGAGCTCTTAGTACCTTCAATACCACTTCTTTTTCATCAATATTTCCTCCAAGTTCTTTGAGGCCACTGACAACTTCATCCATGTTATGTAAGTAGCTTGTAATGTTTTCATCTTTAGACATCTGCATGGTCTCAAACGTGAGCTTCAAGTTCTACATCTTAGCTTGCTTGACCTTGTCATCTCCTTCATGAATACTTTTTAACTTTTTTCCAGATTTCATTAGCAATTTTTATATCCATAACTTTCAACAATTCAGAATTAGAAAGACCACTTAAAATGTCATACCTTGATTTACCATTGGTTTCAAAAGCCTTGATCTCATTTGTAATACTTGGACCATTTTCTAGAATTGTGTATTCAGTCTCAACAGCCTTCCAGATCTCATAACCAAGAGAAATAAGATAACCTTCCATCCTTATTTTCCAAAATGCATAATCCATTCCATCAAACTGGGGAACATCCTTCTTGTGCACCATCCTAGATCTACCTTAAGTAGTTAAGATCTCTTCCAAGGAACCTTGCTCTGATACCAATTGTTGAATGCACAAGACAACTGAGACGGGGGGTGAATCAATTGTAGCTTAAAATTTCAAAACCCTCACACACATTTAGATTCACATAGATTCAATTAACCCTTAAACTTTTTTTTTGTTTAAACATGAAATAAAATAATGTAAACTAAATCAAACCAACACCAAACACAAGAGAACACTAGATTTACATGGAAAACCCAAGAAGGGAAAAACCACAGTGAGGATTAGCTCACAATATAAAGTAGTATCAACACCAAATTACAAAAGGATCACTACCCAAAAGAAAGGCTCACTACCAGAATAGAGAAGAAGATAGAGAAGTTTATTACAAGGAGAAAACCATCTCAATGCAACAGATAATTCCATTGCAACACCATCAACACCTTCGCAATCACACCGAAGAATTGTAGACACCTTCTGCTCACTTCATCAAGTAATCTAACACATGAAATCTTGTACTGCACCACACATTCAATCACACTATTAATCACATCACATACATCATGTGCACACACAATCACAATCCCTTGACACTCATTTATACTATCATCAACCTTGAGAACATTCTCCAAGGTTGGCAAATCACCTTAACCCAGAAAATTCAAATTAGGTTTGGACCTAAACATTCCCATGGTGGAAAGGAATGAAGGCAAACCATGAAACATCTTAGCTCAAACCTAAATTCATCCAAGCATGCTTCACACTTTCATAATCACTGAAGCACCTCCGTAATTAGTGTAAACACCCAACGTCAGCCAAACATGTGTTAACACAATGAACTTTTAAGTACACGCTTACTCAAGAAAAAATACAACTTTACGGACCACAAACCAAGTTTTAACATAATCTAGAGTATTCCACAAACATCCTGAACCATCCTAAAATCCAACAAATTCCTCTGCAACAACTTTCGCCTATCGCACAACCTTATCATGTTTTTCTAGTATGCTTAACTATCTTTGTCACACACTATATCTCTAGAAATCAACTTCTAGAGCACCAAACCATGAGAAACTTCAATAGAAGAAAGATATGAACCTTATAAGCATAATTCCAAAACTATAAGACCTAAAATGTCTTTGTAGAGAATTGCAGAGCAAAGACATTTCTCTCAGACACCTCTGCAACACTCAAAAACATGGTCTTCATACTGGTGAACACAACTTCCTTTGCACAACAAACCAGAACATCAAAATAAGAATATAACATCTCTTAACAACATATTAAAACTACAAAGACAGATCTTCAACATAGAGTAAATGTAGAGCAAAATAAAAACACTACACTATAAACCAAAATGCCACTTCAACATACTATTTCCTTTAATAATCAAACTTTCTCAAAAGCACTTGGAAACCAACCAACAAAAACATATTATTAGCATCTTCAACACCTCTTCAAAGCAGCCAAATCATCTTCAACAAAATAATTCAACCAAACAACTCATACCAATGCAACAACTTTATCTCTATTCAACTAACCTCATCATCAGAGACAGTAATCACTCAACACTAACTACTCATACTCTTGCACCATTTCTTACTCACACAATTGACAGAATTGACACCAATGACAACAAAATCTTGTTGACATCAATGACAACATGGACTCACATACTTGCAACAATAACTAAGGAAGAAATAGAAGAATATGCTCAAAACCTTCTCAAATAGCCAAAAGATACAAATATAGAGAGATTTCGGACCTATAGGGAATTCATAGATAAGCAACATAAAAAGGATGTGGTGAAACATGTGGAGCAAAATAAGGAGAAATTGCATGAGAAATGGGGAATCCCACCCCAGGATCCTATTGGCAAGAGACACTGTGTGGCTTCATGAGTGTTGTCATTGATTGAAACAAAGTCTATCCCACACATCCACAGTACATAGTATGCCTATACTGAAAGTCAGATTGAAGATTGTTTTGGTTCGGTGAACAAGAATAGAGTATGCAACAAGGTCCGACAATCAGGTCTAGATCTCTCAGATGGTGTAAGTTGACTTGGACAAGTCAAGAGGAGTATCATGACTACTATATTCTAGAGATTTAGCCTCCAGTGATAAAACATGAAAAATATATGAGCATCTGAATGTTGGATTCCAGACAGGCAAAGCAAACAGAGAAAGAACTGACCGACAAAGTATCAGACTTCAATCCAGATGAGTAATTGATGTTGATAAAGCAATTTGAGGGATCATACATTGTTGGACAACATGATTTACGACTTCAATGCCTATGTTTTTGATACTCATCACAAATCAAGCATGGATTCAACTGACAGATCAGTAATTTGTAAATATCTTGAGTATTCTGGTTGCTGACTAGAAAGTTGTTGAAATCCTTGATGCAGATATATATACTAGATGGATTCCAGTATGTAGGTGTGTGTGAGTACAAATATGATGGAATAAAGTGCGAAGAAATGTAGAGATAAGTGTGGAAGCGGCAATACAAGTCCGGTATGTGACAGAGCAACAACACTAGAGTAGAGGAAGAATGAAGTACATCAGATCAGTATATTGTGCCTAACCGGAACTGAACTCTAGCATTTGTAGATGTCTCTCATTAGTTCAAACACCTGATTACCTTCTATAAGTTCTGTAGATAGTGAGTCTCTTGTAGGCAGTGTGCCTCTTGTGAGTAGTGTGCTTGGGTAGTGAGCCCTAATTGGCAAGTGCCATTTTGTACTTATTCTTTTAACAGAGAATACAATCTTGGGTTAGTCACCTCGTAGTTTTTCCATTAACAGGGTTTTCCACGTAAAAATCCTTGTGTTATGTGTGTTGATTTTATTTCTATTCTTATGATTATATATGCTTATATGTTTTGATGCTGCACAAATTAAAAAAGGAGAAAAGAAAGTTAAGATAATTAAGATAACTAATTCACCCCCCCTCTCAGTTATCTGCCTTGTTTCCAATAATTGGTATCAAAGCTAAGTTCCTCTAATCAGAGCCTAACAGCTTGAGGAAGATTTGGGAATCTCAATGGATATGTATGGTATGAAGGAACAACTTCAGTTTGCCTTAGATGATCTTAAACAATCCCACTCTAAAGTCAATAACTTGAGAGAAAGACTCAAACAAGCTGATGATTTCATAAATGAGCTAAAAGAAAAACTAAGTATCTCTATGAAAAAGAGAAAGGAACTACTTCAAAAATTAGCAAGTCAAAGTGAAGCCAATGATACTAATAAAGATTTGGATGAGAAAAACAAGCTATGTGAGAAACTATCAAAAGAAGTCATTATGGTAAGGCATGAGATGGAATCAGGGGTTATGAGATTCACCCAAGAAATTGAAGAGAAAAGGAAAATTGAAGATAATCTAAAACAATCCCTCAAGGAGAAGACAGAGGACTGCCACAAAATGGACAGAATAATCAGGCATCTTGAATCTGATCTTGAAGAAGCTAGAGATAATGAAGAACAACTTGAGAATTAGATAGACACTCTTAAACAAGATCTTCAAACAACAAATGAATACAAAGAGAAATTCAAGATAAGATCAGCCAAACTTGAAGTTCTTATTGAAAGCCAAAAGAGGGTAAATGATAAGCGTGGTTTGGGATATCAGAAAGGTGAAAGCTCTCGATCTAGTCAGAAGAATTTTGGATTAGGAAATCAAAGAAATAGGCCTAGAAAACCTTCGGTAAGGCAACCAAAGGCTCAAAGATATCCATCCTTCAATGGATACTGCTTCAATTGCAACAACTTCAGTCATAAAGCAACTCAGTGCAGAAGGAGAATGAATCCAACTAATCCATCATTCTCTAGACAATGTTTCAACTATAAAAGGTATGGCCACAAATCTCATGAATGTAGAAATATGCAAATAAACAAATCATTCAATGGTAGATGCTTTGCATGCAATAGGATGGGACATATGGATAATCAATGCAAATCAAGATGATATTAATCAAATATGCAAAGAAATGTTGTTTGTTACAACTGGAATAGATCCGGTCATATTGCCAAATTCTACAGAAGTAAAAATCAGGATTAAAAGGGTCTGGTGCATCACAATCAAAAAAAAAGATAAGGGAAAAGACAAAGTGAATGCGGATGAAGTTCAAAGGGAGATGAGCAAGATTTGGGTTAAGAAGAGTACAGAAAATGTTGGGGATGGTGCTGATATTCCTTCTGGAATCTAAACAGATGAGCTCTGGCTCAGGGGGAGTCACAAAGAAAAATAAATTCCCCTAGCCAGTCAATTGGTGCCTAAATTTGGCACATGGAATGCTGCGGATTAAAGGGTTCTCAGAAAAATATCTAAATAACCCTTGGTAAAAATATGAAAGATCTGCATGGAGTTTTGCAAGAGTTTAATCATCCAAGATTGATCTAGTTTGACAGCCTTTCAGTAAAGTAGGATTTTCATAGACAGATCCAGTATGATTCAAAATTGAAATACTTTGATCTACGGATCCATGGCATGATTGAAGAAAAGAAGATACATTGTCAATCCTCACTGAATATGATTCTAAGTGCAACACAGTGATTCAAAAAGATCTCTCTCAGAACAGGGAAACCGGATAACTTAAGTTGTTCATTTATTGCAAAAGGAAATTAGGGTTTGTGCAAGAATAAAAGGGTTCTTTCACTCATCATTTTCACATTTGCATTCGAGAGAAAGGAAAGAAGAGCCTTGCATCAAGTTTCTACAACTCTCTCAAAGATCAACTGCAAAATCCAATTCAACCGGCAATTTTTTCTGGCTCTTATTTCAAACCCTAAAGTATAAAAAGGTACTTCCATTCTAAAAATCTCTCTCTGAATCTTTCGCAAGATGGCTACTCCAATGGTTGTAAAGATCACTGATAGGCTACGTCCAAAATTCAAGAAACATCCCTATAACTCTCTAGAAGTTGATTCTCTAGGTGCATTTTCTAGCATTCCGCATGGGGTATTACACGTAGAAGATGTTAGGGTCTATATCCATGCTAACATTGAGGAATTTGGAGACTCTAAGTTGATGGACATCTATCATAAATAGTTAATAGATGAAAGTTTTGAACTCAAACCTCAATACAAGGCCCTTTGGGATAAACACTTCAGACATTGCATCCACTTTCCCTATTTTACAAAAGATGATTGGGTCTGGTATGTCCTTAGCAAAATGCATGATAATTTCATGTGTTTAATGAGGCCCTTCAAGATAACAAAAGATGCCATTAGGGCAGTAACTGGACTGCACTCATTCGGTGGGTTACCTGCACTCAAATCTGTCAAGAACCAAACAATAACTGAAGCTACTGAATCTAAATTTGACAAGAGAGCAATGACCATAGATGACATCACATACCCGAATGTCAAATTTTCCTCAATGATAATTGGGTATAAGATCTATCATTCTAGCATGGAGAATTTTGTGTCTGGGACTGCAATATATGCAGCATATCAGATGTTGAGGGAAAATGCAGATTATGACCTATGTGATCTTCTTTTAAACCAGTTGTTAGAAAACTTGCAGAAGATCAAGAAGGATAAGAACTCCTTCAAGTATGGTTTTTTAATACTATGTCTATTCTTCTACTACATGAATGAGCTACCCAGATCAAGTGGTTAGGTTTGGCAAAATGACAAACCGGTTGCAATATAGATTAGAGACTATATGTATGGACTTGGTGATGCTAAAGCTCAAAGCACAACTCTTTGGGCTTACTTTAAGAACTTCCAAAGCATGATGCAAGCCAGAGAGAGGATACCTCAATCCATAGTTGAGAAATACAAGGATATAATGTGCATCATGGTTGATAATGATCAATGCCTAATGGAGGCAGTTGAACCCAGAACATTTTGGATAATGCCAATGGGATATGAGGTTAATGAGAAAATCTTGGAGCTACATATTCAACACCTATTGAGCCAACCTAAGGACCCTGAGGCAGAAGGTTTGGAACCTTTCAAGAACTAAGTGTAAAAATACATGTTGAGCTAAGACAACTGGAGATAAAGAGGAAAGCTAGAAGGGAAGTTGAGGAAATTGCCAAAAGATTTGGCATATCAAAAGAGCCAGTAGATGCAAACAGAGAGAAAATGGAAAGGGCTAAGAAAGAGAAACAAGAAGAAGAGAAAGGAAGTGTTCTGGTATAAGCCTCTTCCCAGACTAGATCCTCCAAGAGCTCTGCACCTGCCACTCCTAAGAGCTCAAGAGCCATGAAAATAGAAGTCAAGACATCTGAAAAGGGATAAAAGAGAATGAAAACAAAAGCCACAAGGTCATACACAAGTCACAAGGATGATGAAGAAACAGAGTCTGATGAGGAAATTAAGAAAATGAAGAAGAAGAAGAAAACATCTAGGGAATTCTCTGCCGGTAAAAACAAAGAAGAAAAGGTAGAAGAATTTGTTGAAAAGCCCACTCTTTCCATTGATGATATCATCAAGGTAGTCACTGTGGATGGGAATCTGCAACTAGTAACAGAATTCTATGATGAATATAGTGATACTAACAAAAGGATCTTGGAAGAAGCTACAGTCAAGTACCTGAATATTTACAATAAAGCATTCATTGAAATTATTTCATTGATTCCCAAAAGTCTAGAGAAGGTACTTGAACTAAGAAAAGAGAATGCAAAAGAAAAAGACTTAGAGATTAGGGAACAGATAGCAATTTAGCTCTATCCTTCTATTACTCCAAAGTAAATAAACATGATCTTTAAGGACTATAAGGATGAATTCAGAGCAAAGCAAGAATGAATAAACTTATGCTTGGAGAGACTGACCAAGTAGCAAGAGAAACAAAAGACATCCTCTAGAATGCCTTCAAAAGATTCAATCTTCCTATTGTAGAGGAAACAAATGAAGAACCTTCTACCATGGATGTTGAAGGATTAAATGCAGCCAATGAAGAATCTTTCGACAAAAATGTAGAAGGGTCAAAAGAGATAGGTGAATAGAAGTCTAAGGACTTGGATTCCTCTGTTCCGGAAGAGGAAGTTCATGAAGCAGTAAATACATGTAACATCTCTCCTCTAGATCCCACTGTAGACATTCCAGACTCAGGAGCTAAAGGAGAAGGAAGAAAAGAGGAGAAAGTGAGTCAAGAAGAGGAGGTAAAGAGAAAAGAAGAAGAACAAATAGAGAAGATCTATGATGACAGTTCTGAAATCCCAAAAGAAAAGAAGACTCAATCACCGACAAGAGACACTGCAGAGGTAGTGAAGAACTTCTTGAACAAAGAAATGATGGTGATAGATGAACCTGAACTATTTCAAGGACCACTAAATTTTGACTCTCTCTCTCTAGTCCAGACAATGAAAATAGCATCTTTTGCTCAAGCTAAAGCAAAAGAAAAACTTCTAAAATCTCACATGGAAGACTGTGAGCTATTAGAGATTGCATCCAAGATGCTGGAGAAGATCATGCCATCATTTCAAAAGGATCCTTCAGCCTCTCCATCTGGTAACTTGAAATCTATGGTAAACTCTGTTAGCACTCATTTTGAATCTTTAGAGAAATCGACAGAAGCAAAGGTCCGGAAGGAGTTTTTGGAAAAAGATTCACTGAAGTACATGGACTCATTGATAATGATAGGCGGACCCTAGATATTGGAATAAAGAGCCTTGAAAATGCTCTTAAAGATGGTGGGGACATGTATAAATTTTGTCTATCTTAGCCTAAAGTGACAGAGGATATTGAAAAGAAGGTGAAAGAACAATAAGGTAAACTGTCAAGTTTATTTCAGAATTTTGATCATCTTTCTACCTATTTAATGAATCAAGAATGCCAGGCCATTGTCATTATAAATGAAATAAATAGGTTGGATAAAGAAAAGAAGAAAATAATAAATAGGATGAGTGAACTCAGAGGGATAATTATCCCTAAGTTAGAGGCAATGCATGAGGCCTTTACAGATGCTCAGACCACAGCCCAGACCAGTGATCTGATAGATCTAAGAAGGGTAGAAGCATATGCATTTTTGTTGAGTGGTCACATCTCCATTTTAGACAGGATGAAGCAGAGCTGGGCCATAGAGTTTGTACAGTTGAAGGCCACTTTTGTAGATATACTCAAGTATATGTAAGTATAACATGTATATATACTTATGCAGCCATGTATAGGTTAATTTTTGCAAATTTTGGTGTGCGGATTCTGCCCTTTGCCATTGATGTCAAAAGGGGAGTGAGGAGTAGTGAAAAATGTGGAATCCAGCTAAGGGGGAGCTTCGGTAAAATAGTGCATAAGACAGAGCATCAGCCAAGGGGGAGTTTACTGTGACATTTAGTCATTTTTCACTAAGTGTTGCCATCAATGCCAAAGGGGGAGATGGTTGGTAAGAGACACTGTGTGGCTTCATGAGTGTTGTCATTGATGGCAACAAATTCTATCCCACACATCCGCAGTACATAGTATGCCTATACCAGAAGTCAGATTGAAGATTATTTTGGTTCGGTGAACAAGAATAGAGTATGCAACAAGGTTCGACAATTAGGTCTAGATCTCTCAGATGGTGTAACTTAGCAAGATGTGGACTTGGACAAGTCAAGAGGAGTATCATGACTACTATATTCTAGAGATTTAGCCTCCAGTGATAAAACATGAAAAAGATATGAGCATCTGAATGTTGGGTTCCAGACAAGCAGAGCAGACAGAGAAAAACTGACCGACAGAGTATCAGACTTCAATCCTGATGAGTAATTGATGTTGATAAAGCAATTTGAGGGATCATACATTGTTGGCCAACATGATTGATGAATTCAATGCCTATGTTTTTGATACGCATCACAAATCAAGCATGGATTCAGCTGACAAATCAATAATTTGTAAATATCTTGAGTATTCTTGTTGCCGACTAGACAGTTGTTAAAATCCGTGATGCGGATATATACCAGATGGATTCTAGTATGTAGTTGTGTGTGAGTATAGATATGATGGAATAAAGTGCAAAGAAAGGTAGAGATAAGTGTAGAAGCAACAATACAAGTCTAGTATGTGACAGAGCAACAACACTAGAGCAGAGGAAGAATGAAGTGCATCAGATCAGTATATTGTGCCTAACTGGAACTAAACTCTAGCATTTGTTGATGCCTCTCATCAGTTCAAACACCTGATTGCCTTCTGTAAGTTCTGTAGACAGTGAGTCTCTTGTAGGTAGTGTGCCTCTTGTGAGCAGTGTGCTCGGGTATTGAGCCTTAATTGGCAAGTGTCATTTTGTACTTCTTACTCTTTTAACAGAGAATATAATCTTGGGTTAGTCACCCCGTGGTTTTTCCCTTAACAGGGTTTTCCACATAAAAATCCTTGTGTTATGTGTGTTGATTTTATTTCTATTCTTATGATTATATATGCTTATATATTTTGATGCTACACAAATTATAAAAGGAGAAAAGAAAGTGAAGATAATTGAGATAACTGATTCACCCCCCCTCTCAGTTATCTTCCTTGTTTCCAATAGATCCACCATAGACAAGCACCACAACACCCAAACATAGAGATTAGGGAGACTACATTCAAAGACTCTGAGCTCACAATCCAAGACAGGGTAGGCAACATGTTCACAAAAAGCATCCATAGCCACTGTGCAACCTCTGGAAAAGGACCCATCAATGGAACAAGTATTAGAGATATTGTTCCAAATGAATGTGGAGAAAAAAAGAAGACAACTAGAAAAAAATAGGGGGTCAAAAGAAAAATTATATAGGTCATTGTAGGAGAAGAAATAGAGGAGGAGGAATTGGAGGAAGTGAGAAGACCACTAATAAATAAAACCATAAGAAGCACCAGACAATCCACTATGCATATAGAAGAGACAAAGGCATCACAAGAAGAACCCATTATGGAAATTGGCATTTTAACAATGTTTAGTGGAAAATTGGATTTGTCAATGTTTTAATGTTTAGATGTTTAAATCCACCTCTCCACTATACATTAAAGGATCTAGGGTCGAGTGGCGAGCATTATCATACCCTAGGTCACTTGCAAATGTAGGAAAACTTGGATTAGGGAATTAATTATCAATTTGTCCTTCTCTTATGTCCAATTAACCATTAAAACCCTAATTATGCAAATACGGCAACAAATTGGTGAAAGACAGAAAAAGGTCTTACAGATGGGAGTAAAATAACAAATCACAGAATACCTATTTTTAGGGTTCCAAGGCGGAATAGTCAGGGAGTATGGTGCGGGCGTCCAAGTCCAAGGTACCTACATTTTCAGGGAATCTGGATCTCCTTCTGACACTAATCAACCCTGTAACTTCCGTTTCCTGAAATTTGTCTGTAGAGGACAATGTTGTGGGTGCCCTAGTCTTTGAAGTGCTCCTTTGTTTGACTTTTCTTCAGGTCATGAATCCTTGATGCTTGCCAAACCTTCCTACAACTTCACTTTTTCCAGATGCGAGACCTGTAACCTACAATCACAAGACTTGGTTTTGGGGTTGGGGTGTTTAGAGGCTTGCCTCAGTCAAGCCCCGGAGGACACTCAAGTCTCTAAACACCATTGTCAGACAAAGAGTGTGTGCCCTTGTGAGGTAGAGGCAAAAACCAAAGGAATCAATGATAAAAACACAATATTATGTCACCTTGTAGTGAAACTCTCATGGAGGAACATGCTCTTCATGCCATGAGGAAATTGATGCTCAAATCTGCAAATATCAACACACAAAACATACAAGTCTACTCTTGCAACACAATAGAAAGCCTTGAATCACCTTGAGAACATAATATCTTTCTAGTAATCATCTAGTTTACAAATGAATGCCTAAACATGCTTATATATGCACCTACAAGCATTCTAGCCAAGATTTTAAAAATCAAACTTTACAGTGTTGGCAAAAGAACCAACTAACAGTCATAAACTGACACCCAAAAATTGGGGCAGGACTAGGTCGCGGGTGCCCAAGTCCCCCCCCCCCATTTTGGGCAAGGTATAGCTCAAGGGGTCCACCTAGGTCCAATTTGCCATGGAACCTAGGTCTCTTTCCATCGGGATGCCAAAATATGAACTAAAATGTCCTAAATGCATACTAAAGACCTAGGAGCTAAACCTTATGAGGAAAAAGCCCCCAAGGGGACATTTTCTGACATTACAAAAAACAACCATAAAGAATAGGGAAATGTTGAAATAGACTGCAGCAATGTACAATCAAGTAGGTCCAGAGAATAAAGTAGTCATATTAAGAGCAATAATAAGACTATAAGAATGTTTGAAGATACATTATAAAACTTAATTGAAAGTTTTCTAGATGAGATGGACACCACAATCAGACAGAAAAGAGAAAAAGAAATAAAGTTGGAGGAAGAGATAAGAAAATAGCCATTAGAACAAGTGGACCCTAGCCACTCTGCCAAATAGAAATAATAATTGGTGCAACTAAAGAAAAAGAGTTGTGAACCAAGAAAATGGTAGATACTCTAATGGGCCTAATTGGGGAAGAAAAAAGGAAAAAAATCAAAAAGAAATAGATGTGGTGACCAAGAAGGTATATGAAACACTAATGGAAGAGGAGAACAAGAGTCAACAAGAACAAACCAATAGCCCTTAGCATAGTGAAAAGGTGGAAGGACCACAACAACAACCATCTTCACCACCTAGGGCTTCTTCTTCCACTTCACCAATGTAGTCCATTAAGGACTTTTTGGCACAACAAAAACAAATTCAATCGGTTCCAACACCACAACTATTGTAGATACCACTTTTGGGGTCACAAGTCAATCTAAAAAATATCTCCCTAATTCAAAAATTTCAATTAGGGGACATTTCCCACAACACGACTAGAGAGGAACTTCTAAAATAGAATGTGGCAAGCATAGAACAGTTGGAGAATCTAATAGTGGAAATACATAGAAAAATGCCACAACTACATAAGGACACATCATGGCCTTTACCGCATCAACTAAAATAGTTGGTAAATGGAGTTAAAGAAGAAATGAACAAATAGGCCACAAATACTAGGAATCGGGTCATAGTGGATGATAGGGTGTAGTTAGACCTTGTACTTTAGTTGAAATATATCAGTTTATTAATCGAGTTGTGTCCAAGGCTATATGCAATAGGAGGTTCAAGTATCTTATTTTAGTAGCAATTTTCTAATTTTCCTTCTTAAATGAAATTTGCAAACAAACTCTAAACTAGAAAGCATAGAATTTTATGCTAAGAAAAACTTTGAGTAAATAATTAAAAATCACCAACATCCTATACTAGAGAAAACTAATTAAACTAATCTATGAAAGCATGAGAAGAACAAGAACTAGACTACACTTCAAAATTTCATGAAACTACGAGAATTTAGACCACAGAAAAACTCTGGAACTTCTCTACCACTAAACAATGAAAAGAAGCTTCAGAACTCTGAAATATCTTAATCAGCACTTATAGAATTTGAACTATAAATAAGTTTTAAATTTCACTTCAACAATAATCATGCATGAATCTTGTAGGTTGACATAGACTAACTACCACATTTTTAAAAGAACAGAAAATAATTTTATAACAGTAATAATGACAATAACATATTCACATAACAAAATATATACTTATCTATCTCCTATTCATTTGAGTGGCCAACTCTTTAGAATATTTGGGCTAACTCAAATCACATCAAACAGTAACAACACGAATCCATTCCTATCTTGAAAAAGCATGAGTACATAAAACTTATTGACTTTCAGAGCAACTTCCAAAATTCTATTATCATTCTATATGTCATAAAAACATGAGGTTTCCTTATATCTACTAAATATCCAGAAATCTAGGGCGGCTTATCATTGCCACTTGAGAAAGTCTTTTAACAGAAAAACATAACAAACTACCTCAAAAGAGTTTGACTTGCAGTGAAATAAAAGAGGCTCCAAGTGGAGCTTAAATGTATCTGATGTCCTGGAATAATAATAAAGGAGGATGCTATATGAATGGAGAAGAAGAAAGTAACTGAAGTCTTCAACTACTAGTCTCCTTCATTTCCAACACTTCTAACTCCAGTCTTCACTAAATGGCCGCTTTCTCCACTCCATTGTTCCCAAGTCCTGTTTATGAAATAATAGATCTTTTCAGGACACTTCATCAACATTAGTGGTCAAAATTTAATCAAATTAATAATAAGGCCTTATACATTATTCCTTCATAAATAAACAACATTTATCATAAGATTTTAATAAATTGGCATAGTTTGGGTAAACCTATCATCAAAAAGCAAGTAATTGGGTCAAATTAAGATGAGGTTGCTTTTACCTCATCATTTTCTCCCCCACATAAGGATGAGTAGGTCCTCTTTCTCTTTTTTGTTGCTTCCCCTTTGGATTATTCTTCTTTTCTCTCTCCCTCTTTCTGTTAAGTTCTTCAAACAATGAGCTAATATCATACACTGAATCTGATTCAGGGTCCTAATGCTCAAGATATTTGATGAAACCTTTATACAATCTTAGTTTTACCTTCCATGTTTGTATTTCCCATTGATCTATTGTTACAAGGACTGGAGGTGGGGGTTAGAGAAGTAGAGGAGACCTATACCTCATACCCACCTATTTTGTTTTCAATTGTTATAATATCTATGCTACTGATTCTACTCTTTTGTAAGACCATTTCAAATTTGTGGGGGAGATCATTTCTCTTTTCTTCAAATACATAGGAAGGGGAATATACCTTTCTTCACATGTTTCCCATGCTCTATCTAACTATTTTGGCCCATTTACTTGAAAATCTTCAAAATAGATTCTTAGACTTTCATTATACTTCTCCTTCATGGCATCATACTTTTTGATCCTTTTGAATTGTGTCTTAAAATTGTACAGTTTATGATGTTGATGCCTCATTAGAAGACCATCAATGTTTTCCACTTGAAGATATTCTCTTTTCCTATCCTACCAATTGATTTGATTCTATAAGTTAGATAGAAAATATGTTAGCTGTACTTCTCCCACAAATAGGTTAATGTAAAAGTTTGTGTGCTTTTCTAGCAATAAATTATGAATAAAGAATTCACATAGCAGATTTTGTTGTGAAGGGGGTGATGTATTGAAAACTTCTAGAAATTCTTTATCATCAAGATCATGAGGGAGGTTGCAAGAAATTCTTAAAAGTTTCCATCTCATTACTTGTTCATTTGGAAACATAGAATATAGCCTAGAAGGTTGCATGCAGGCTAAAAATAATTCACCAATCTTATAGGTTTATGTCTTTGCTGCATACAATCTATCAAAAGATGTCTTCAGCAAAACTAATTCCTTCTTTAGTCTAGTATTTTCCACCCCAACCTGTCTCAAGAAATAGCACCATTCCATCCACATTATTAGCAAAGGAGGAATGTGGACTTGGTAAGATTCCATCTGTGTAGGTTTAGTTTGGATCCCTTTGCTCTCAACTATTGGCTTAATCCTCAATTCTTGCAACTCCTCCATTTCTACTGTCTAGCTAATAATAGCATTTACTTCCTTTTTATGCTTCTCTGAGTTCTCCTAAAAGGCTTGCAAGAAATCTACCAAATTGTATGTTAATCTTCTGATTTTCTTATCTTTATTAGACAAGGCTCTTTGTAATGACAAATTTCCTTGATCCCTTTCTTCAAACTGCTCCAATTGATTCTGTAAGTTTTCCATATTTTGTAGTTGCAAACTTGTAATTTATGCATCCTACTTTATTGTTTCCTCAAGTTGATTTTCTAAGTTTGCAATTATTGTATCCTTTTCTTGTAACTTAGTTTTCAAATTTTCAACTTTTTGCTCCCAGGAATTATTTATTTGTTGTATCTCTTGTTTCTGAATAGAAATAGTTTCCTCATTTCGGTCAATGTTTTTCTTAGATGCATCAAAATCAGTTCATCATTTTGTTGTAGCCTACTCTATAATTGTACAATTTCCTCCAATTTATTTAGTTCATCTCCTAGTTGATTATCTTCTACAGTTTTTGTATCTAATGTTTGCAAAAATGGTGTCTTTATTTCAAGAATTTTTGTCTTTTGATCATTTTGTGCTTCTTCACACACATTGTTAGTTGGAAGTCACTGTTCATTTGTTGTAGGAGCTTCCAAAATAATGAAGCTCTCTGCCCCTGTTACCGGTGTATCACTTTCAATCTTATCTCCTATTTCTTCTTCCTCTCATACAAGCGGGCTAGGTACTTCTATAGTTTCTTCTATGACATCTTCCTCAGGGGTTTTATTGGTAGCAGACTACCTGGCTTGCCTTTTGGGTAACTACAAGAAGATGAGTGTAGATTTTGCTGAAGTCTTTTATGGATGGAAAATGCCACTTGGAATGGGTACCCATTTTGAAAATAACGGGTGCCCATTTAGGATTGGGCTCCCGAAGCAAAACGAGTACCCATTTTCAAAAAGTATTTTTTTTAACATGCCTATGGCTAATTTTTTTTATTTTTTAGAAATGGGTACCCATTTCTAAAATTTTGAAATTGCAAACCCACCAATTTGCATTGTTTTAGGCTTGGAAACCCAAGCCTTAGCTTTGGATCTGCAACTAGGAGACCATGAAAATCGCAAGAGAAAAACTAGTTTCACCACTATGGATGACGACTTTTTTTAAGAATCTTTTAACAAGATTAAAACCCATTGTAGATCTGAAAGTCTAGTTTTCAAATATATATTTTTTTATACTATTGGACATAATTTTCTATTTATTAATTATTTTTTAAACAAAGAGACTCATAAACTTGAAATAACCTACATTATCATTTTTTAATAATTTTCTATTTTGAAAGTTTCTTGAAAAAAAAATATGTTTGACCAATCTAGACATCATTCTCTACATGATGAAAAAAAATTTAGTGAATTGATTAGTTTAGCTCAAATTATGTTGGTTGTACATGAGGGGTTCTAAAAAACACTAATTAGGGTCATAAATTTTTTTTAAAAAAAATATGTATCAAAAAATTACAAAAAAATATCCTGACCAAAATTTAACATCATTTGCATCATTCCACAAAAGGAATTAGAAAAATACCTTCATTTAGGTCAAATTATGTTGGTCGTACACATGCATGCTTTGGCAAAAAAATAGGGGACTTTTAAAAATCCACTTTTTTCTACATCCTATAAAAAACTAACTTCTTCATCTGGGTATTAGAAAAAATTACATATTTGAAAACTAGAAACAAAATCCTACATTTCTTATTTTTACATCATTCTAATATTGTATGTGTAAGTGCTTCAAATTTTCACTCCAAGCATGACAAAATTTAAAAAATAGGAAAAACACTTCCACTTTTTGGCCAAAAAGTTTACTCATCTTCTTGCACTTACCCTTTTTTATTTTGAGGTAGGCATATGTTCAAACAAAGTGGGAGAATCCACATCAATAGCCAGACATTTAATTCTCCTTAAGGGAGGAGGTTTTGCAGTTTCTATTTGGAGTGTTGTTTCATAACCATTGGTGGACCAGTTTCTTGTTCTTCATTAGAGTCGATATTTTCAACATTTTAGTCATTTTTTAGAGTCTTTCCAAGAGGCTCTAGAACTTCATATACCCTAGGAGAATTGAGGTTTTTCATAGGGTTTGGGGAAATTTTTGGCACTACATTCTTCAAAACTTCTTGGGATTGTTGAAGTTCTAGAGTATTTTCCTTTGGAGCCTTTGTGGCTACCCCAAATGACTCTCCTACTTCAAAGTACTGCATAAGTGCTAGGGTTTCAAATTTTTGTAGGAATTTTTGTAATTTTCTATCTATTTTTCTCCTCTTCAAAAACTGATGTTTACAAATCATGGTAATTAAACCATGGTGCTTCAATGGCCTAGACCCAATCTTATACTTTTCAATCATATTGTCCAAGGAATTGAATAAAAAGGAAAGAATTTTAATTCTCATCTTAGGGTTTACTACGTCATGATACAGGTGGGTTAGTAGAAGGAAAAGTGGTCCCACAATCGTGGAACACTGGCCCTCACAAGTAAGGTATTTGATGATCTAGGCAAAAATGGTTTTCCAAGGTTTAATATTTTGTCCTATTAATCCCCTTGTTTTGACCCCTTGGCCCTGTTACCAATTGTGGTTGAGGTTCCCCTTCCTGAATAAAAAGGTCAATCATTTTATGATAGGAGATATTCATTTATTTAGCTAAGTTTAATCCTTTATTTAAAATACTAGAAATTTGAGAGAGGATTTGAATGCTTACCTTAATTTTCTTTCCTCAAACAATTGAGTAATTGTGCATGAAGTTTTCTATGAATTCCTTCACCAATTCCAGATGATAACCCTCAAACTTTTTGAAGAATTCAATCCATCCTAGTGCTTGGAATATTTCAATAATATTCTATATTGGTAACAGCTTGTTTGCTGAAGTTGGTTTTGATTTCCTTTTAGCCCCCAATTTGATCAGAGATGAAATTGCTTAAATCAGCTCATACTTCTTATTGATGGAGTGAGATACTTAACTTGCATACAGTTGTAATTATTATGTGTGATGAACAACATAGTAAAATTAGGGAATTTTAAGTAACAAAACATCCCTTGATACCCCATTAATTCACTATTTCATGCCCTCTTCCATCATTACTCTTTATGAATGTAAAGTCATGGTGTCTCCATTTCGTCCAGTTGAAGTGAAGTCACCATGGGTTTCTATTTTTGGGAAGAGAGAAATATTATGTCAATTTATTACATCTTAATAATAATTATTGATCAATTAAGAAGTAAAGAATGTACATACCTTATATTCATTAACTTGATGCCAATTCAACTCACTTTGCTGATGAATATGTAATGCTTCCACTTTTGAGAGTGATTAATGTAGAGCTGTGAATGTGTTGTTTCAATTATGACATGGGCAGATTTATTACTAGTGGTGGTGACGCATGCAAATGGGATATTTAATATGATATTTTTTCTTTAAAAAGGTGGCTTCATTACCGTCTTTTCAAGAAATCATTTCTTTTTATTATGGTAATGGGTGATATTTCTAAGGAGTTTGTTTTAATGAACCATAGGGTACGAAAATGTTTGATGTCAAGATGTGTTATGAACAAGATATAAGACACGATTTCCAAAGTGACACAAGTAAAAGTTTGAAAAGAAAGTTCCAGAGCTCAAGAAGAATTTGGACAAAGAAGTCTTCTGAAAAGGTGATAACAAAGTTCTAAAGCATCAGTGAAAGGATGCCTTTAGAAATTATAGCAAAAAATTTTTGGAGCATCGTTGAAAGGATACGTCTAGAACAAACAACAACAACGTTCCAAAGCATCACTTGAAGGATGCTTCCGGAATGAATAGGAACAAAATTTTGGAGCATCGTTGAAAGGATGCATCTAGAACAAACAGCAACAAAGTTCTAGAGCATCATTGGAAGGATGCTTCTGAAATGAATAGGAATAAAGTTTCGAAGCATCATTGAAAGGATGCATCCAGAACGAACATGAACAAATTTTTTAAGCATCATTGAAAGGATGCATCCGGAATAGATAGCAACAAAGTTCTAGAGCATCATTGGAAGGATTCTTTCAGAATGAATAGGAACAAAGTTATGGAGCATCATTGAAAGGATGCGTCTGAAACAAACAACAACAAAGTTCTGAAGCATCGTTGAAAGGACGCATCTAGAACGAACAGGAACAATGTTTCAGAGAATCATTGGAAGGATGCTTCCAGAATGGATAGGAACAAAGTTCTAGAGCATCCTTGAATGGATGCATCTAAAACAAACAACAATAAAGTTTTAGAGCATTGTTGGAAGGATACTTCTGGAATGAACAAAAACAAAGTTCTAGAGCATTGTTGAAAGGATGGATCCGGAATGAACAAAAACAAAATTCTAGAGCATCGTTGGAAGGATGCTTCCAAAATGAATAGGAACAAAGTTCCAGAGCATCATTAGAAGGATGTTTTTGGAGAAAATTTCAATCAAAGCTAGAAATTTGAGGTGCACTCCTTGTTGAACACAATGAGGTGCTTAGAGCGGGGTTAATCAGCATACACTAAAACTTAACTAGATGCTTACATATAAAACTAAATAATTTAGAGAATAGAAAGGAAATCATGCAGCACACATAACACCACTATTTTTACATGGAAAACCCTAAAACAGGGAAAAACCACGGTGATGATTAGCTCATAATATATTATGCTTACTACAAAAGGTATTACAACATTGTTTTAGGGCTACAACCCAAGGAAGATACGATTTCCTATATTTGTGCTTACAATAATTACAACTTTGATTTAGGGCTACAACCCAAGGAAGCTACTACTCCCTAAGTATTCTTCTCACTGCAATAGGAATTACAAAGATAGTAAATACAAGGACTGTTGTGGAATAAACATCTATCTCATGCTGGTAATGTAGTCTTCCTTTCCTTCTCAAAACATGCCTTCATACTAATTCTACCCACTTCATATCTTGCATTCTACTCTACATATCTTTGTACACACATCTACATTTCACAAATGAACTTGATTTTCTATAAATATCCTCTGCAACACTTCAAAACACTGATTAGGTTGGCATCATAATCAACATTGGATGAAACATAACTCTTCACAAGTTGGCATAAATACATACAATATGATAGGAAAAACTTGTTGTGGACCTTAGAACTTCATGAAGTGGATCAAGACATATCTTTCCATATCTTCCAGAGTTAAGGAAACTAATTAGGATCCTCCTCATATATTAGGTACTTAACCAATTAGCTCAAACTGCTTAGGACTGCTAATTGTATATCTTCATACTGTTAGGGACAAGCCAAAAACTCTATGCAGACCAAGAATTAAATCATACATGATCTCAACATCATTCATACACCTTACAAAAGTATCATATCAATCTATACATCTACAAAATAGGAAACCTGACTAACTATAGGAAACATAACATTCTAGACCACATGTAATACTTCATGTCTCAAGATATGGCATTATAGTGCAGTACAAGTCCTGAAACCTTTTAAGAATGATCTTAACCACCATTATATGTTCTTTATTAGATCTACACATCATTATCTAATGATTCTGAAGGAATACAAAGGTTTGAGAAAAGTAACAAGGTGTCTAAAGAATAGTTATACTCAAATATTCACTTATAGACTTAACTACTTAACGCGATACAAAAAAAAGGAATTTATCTTCATGTGGATCATCCTTGAGATACCTTGGAGCATATAAGACCTCCACACAAGCTTGTATGGTTGAGCTATATATATGTCATCCTTTGTAGAACTCAAACTTGTGTATTCAATCTCTGGAATAGACTGTATTTCCTCTGTCACTTAAGTGTTGTCTTTGTGGACCACTAGATCACTTGATACTTTATCATAGCATGCATTATACATCTATTAGCCTTTCCTCAGAACCGCATGATTAGATCTTTCTCTGTAGAGAAATGCGGACCAAAACAAGGTGACCCTACCTTAGGATATACGTTGTGAATGCATTAGTTACATCTCTGCTTCTTATCATTAAGTGTGGTACTTCCAACTGATAAGATATAAATATGTCGATAAAAAACATTTCAGGACATGAGTATCTACTTCTGCATCATGCTCAAACACCATACTAATCACCTTACCATACTTAGACTATTTTTTCATCTCCCTAACTAGTTTGCCTTGACTATACTGACTCTTCCTTTGTACAAGTCTGTCTATACATTTCCATATACTATGTTGACATCAATGACAACACACATTGCCAACAATCTCCCCCTTTGTCATTGATGGAAACATATACTCCTCCTTAGATATATATTTCTCTCCCCCTTTGACATCAAGGATAAAGGATTTGATATCCTTTGCTTGCATTAATCCAAAAACCATATAGACTCCCCCTTACAAAATGATTTCTACACTATACTCCCCCTGAGATGAATATTCCCCAAAAATGGATACTATGTGTTGATGATGCTGTTATACATGCACAACAAGAGATAAATTCACAAAGAACTTAATCTATCTTGAAGAATATGGAGAATTATAAGAAAATATTTCTCAATTCCAAGTCTACAATAACCAGGTCATGGTTGTATTAGATTAACTTAGTGTTCAATGTAAAGTTGTTTGTTCAAGGGGCCTTATGTGATTTGAATAATGTGTACTGAATGTCTTTACTTATACTTTACAAATAACTACAAATTACACTATGACTAGTGATCCTTTACATGTATTTACCATTTTCTACAAAGCTTTTGCATGAATTTCAACGAAAACATACTTTCTATCTTAGATTTATATGAAAACTATTAAAGATCATTGTAATTCACAATTCTTTATTTTGAATCTATAACAATCTTCTTTCGATAACTATGTGCATGCTAATTATTTAAAGATTTGATAAAAAACCAAAGATAAAGTTTAGAAAACTTGATTCTATAGGAATTATTTCTTTGCTACTCATGTTCATAAATCTGATTAATTGTAACACTTTAAAGGGGTTAAATTCATGTATATTTCTTCAGAGAAATATCTCAAATCAACATACGGAATTGCAATCATCAAAGGAAATATATCAAAGAACACTTGAATCTAATTACACTCAGAAATAGATGCAGCAATTAGATGTTTGTATTCATTAACATATGAAATCCATTTCAAATTTACAATGTCTTTCAAATTCAAAGACTTTGAAACTATTAGCAAACTAAATCAAACTTACAAACATTTTCTAGATACAACGAGAAACAGGACATTCCATAATATCTCCACTGTAGACATAGGCAAACTACTAACTTGACTCCCTATGCTCAAAGTATTCTCACAATCACTTCTATTGCAACCTCTATACTTTTCTACATAAGCCATGTGTATAAAATTATACATATTAAAGTCTCTTATATAGACCCAAAACCACCAAAGTTTCAAAATCAAATTTCCATCCAGTTGTCACTTCAAAAATATCTTAAAGAATATTCTCTCAGGCACAAAGATGTCTTTAGAATCTTTTAAAACATTTGACCTTACTTGAACCATGTATCAATACAGAATCATAACATATAATAACTAGTGAATAAACAACCTATTCACTATCACTATTGTCCTCTATCTATATATCCTTGTTCTTGTCTCTCATGTATTGTGTGAACTTTGTTGTTAGAGCGGATATAGAAGGATGATTCGTCCTCTGAGACATGTCCCAATTATATTGCTACATTTTGATGCCAATCTTCAAGGACTGGGCTGTATTCTCTTTATCTTCTCTTCTTTTGTAATATTTTGTGATCTTAGCACTTAGTTTCACTATATTTTCCATTTCCTCCTCATCTAAAGGATTTACAGGATCATCAATGCAGGGTTGAAAGTTGTCCTTGAATTCTCTTATGGTTGTATCTGTATCAAATACTTGGACCTGTGAACATGGATGCTTGACCAAATCTTCCACCATCTTTATGTGCTTCTTCAACAAAACTTGAATATTATTTTCTAGTTCCTGAATACTGGCCAAACAAGGCCTCAATATCCCCTCTTCATATTTAAGCTACATCTTCATTTTAGGAATTTGAAACACAACCCATATTCATAAAACCTTCATTCACCAAGGACCGTGTATGTCCCTCCAAAGCCTTGAGCTTCTTTAATTCATCTCTATTTTGTTTTATCATTTCTTGACACTTTTGCACAATGTGTGCACAATTATTTCATTCAACTAGAGTGATGTTCCAATTACCAATGGCAATTTTTATTACTTCATCTCCTTTATGCATGAATGACTTAACAAAATCCTCCAACATACTAGCCTCGTGTTTCTTATTCTCTATTTCTTCTATTTGTTCCTTAGAAAGAATAGTTAGCTTTGGAGCTAACTCTGGCATATTTTGTGTGGGATCAAATATCCCTTGAATGAATTGTTCATATTGGGCAATTTGCCCCTTCAAATCTCTTATCTTCTTATGGTCTTTCCTCATTCTACTTGCAGTAAACTCAGTCATTTATTGCAACTCTTCAATGTGTTGCTCCCTATTCACATGACCGAGATCCACACTTATCACCTTGTATTCATTTGTACTTATTTCTCCTTTCTCCTTATCTATCTAGGGAATTGTTATTTGTACCATCCTTCCACCAAGGGAATCCTTCTTTATGGAAGACACGATCCTAGCCTTTCTTTTGCCTCTTCTCCCGTCCTCACTGGCTAACAAGGTCTTGATGTCAATTGGTACCACTTTGACTACTGTGTCCTGTTTAACCTCAGATCCTAACCAAGTCGACACCTCCTTATTTGCATCTATGGCTTTCTCATTCAATACTTCTTCTTGACCTCCTTCTATGAGTACTTATTCCTCTTCTAATTGTTGTCATTGTTCATGTTGTTGTTGTAATGGAATTTGTTGTGAAGGGACTTGCTGTTGTTGCGGAGCTTGAACATTTTCTATATTCTGCTACTCCTCATTAGGTATCTCAAGATTAGGACCCTCTTGTGGTGAATCTTATCTTTCATCCTCCCCTTCTTCCTCCATCTCATTGGTAGACATGCTCTTTTGATTGGTTTCTCCTTGCTCATCATGTGCCTTTCCCATATCTACGTTCTCTTCTTCCTCGGCCTGATTCTTCAATATTTCATGGGCTGCTTCATTAAGCTCCTCCATGAGATCTCTCGGTACTATGTTCTCAAAAGGATCAATGATTTTAATATTCTTTATTGCCTGCTTGGAGAGTAGAGGAGACTTAGGTCCTTATTTGTCTTCTTCTTCCTCACTACTCATTTCAAGGCTATCCTCACTACCTTCCTTTTCAACTTTTTCTTCATCTCCCTCTCCCTCCTCAATTTGATCCACATATACTATTTCTACTTTGGTAGATGGTTGGGCTTTAGATGTCCTAGATGCCATCATTTCTTCAGTCATCTCTTGTTCAACTTTGATAAACCCTTGCTATTTCTCTTGTTGGGTTTGTTCTGTAGCTATGGGAGTCTCCAAAGGTGTTTGTTGAGATACCTGCATAGACACTACAGGTGTGGATGGTTATTGTGATATCACCTCTACCTATACTAGACCTTGCCCTATTGTGACAACTGCATCTGATGTAGATGCCCCTCCTTTGGTAGATATAAATGTTCCCTCAGGTATTTCCACTGTTATCCCTAATGCATAGTGATCCATGATTGTAGCTCTGGTGTTAATTTTAGCTATTCTAGCTTCCAACACCTATCTCTTTCTTTTCAAAAAATCATCAAAATCCTTCTCATTTTCTTGACTTCTCTTCTTTCCTTTCTTGTAAGTGATTGCCACTCCTTTCACTTTCAACTCTTCTATTCTTTCTTTTATCCACATATCTAAGTATGCAAAAACTGACTTTGAGACATTCTCCAATCAAATTTCCTTAGGCTGACTCCAATCAAGTTCAGTCAAAACCTCCTTTGTGTTGTCATATCCCGAATGCAAAGTATTTTCATCATCATACAAAATTTATTATGGTACTTCAATTCCTCCCAGTGTTCTCATCTCATCTAGAGATAATCTTTGATGAGATCTCTTCCTAACTTCAATTTCACTACCACAGTCCGCTCAAAAATCTTCAATGTGAGGCTGATACTTGAATTTTTTATCTATGAAATTGTGAAGCCTATTGAATGGGTCAAAAGTTCAGAATAGATCAAACATTGGAAAACCAAAATACAATTACTCAGCCTCTGATGTTTTGGCCACATCCTCATTGAAACACTGATACCTTCCTATCACAAAGGGGAATTTGAGGTTACCCCTGTTATACCTAGTTTTATACATCTTAAATCCATCAAGTATTTGCCTTGTGAATTCTAGTAGTACTACTTTGTCAGATGGATATCTTGGTAATCTGAAAGGTTTGCCTTTGAATCCTTCAGTTCTAATGTATGTAAATGTAGAAAATTTAATGTACCAAGTACTATGCCATGTGATGGCATTCTTTGCTATTTCAGATAATCTTTGGTCTTTTTTTCCTGTCAAAATCCTCACCAAATACATAGAGAACACATTATTGACCTTTATCCAATTCTTCCCCACATTTTGTGCTTGTAAGTCTAGATAATGTTCATACACAATAGTTTGTCCGAGCCCACTTCCCAATGTGCCTATCCTTGGTATTCCATTCAGTTGCATTTTAGTAGCACAAGAGTATACATTGTATGATGACATGAAGAATTTCTTGTGTTTATTAAATCTTATGGCCTATGCTTAAATTGCATTGTTGATTGCCAAAGCCCAATGTACATACCCTATTTCTTCCCTAATGAATTGTATGACTGAAAACATCCAAGGCTCAAATGAAGTTGCATCCTCCAACCCCATTACTCTGCTCAGTAATGTGATCATGATATACACTTCCTCTTTGAAATCTAACTAGTATAGATTCTTAGGTACCCTAGTAGCTGCTTTTGGCTTTTTATCATAAGGATACCACCCATAAAATATGGCACTTTTACATGTTGATTCCTCCTCCTTAAAATCCGCAACATATCTCTCTACATCCACCTCTTTCATTTTTCCAGTAGTCCTTAACCCAAAAGTTTCTGCTATCCCATCCATAGACAAGTCTACGAATACCACTCCATTATGTTTAACCTTCTTGGATTGAAAATAATATCTCTGTAAACACTCAATAACCAGGTCCCTAGCCTCCATCGCTTGTGGAAAACCTGCAACCCTATATAACCCATCATCCCAAATATTTTTCATTGCCAAAGACATGCCAGGCTCTCAGATTTTGTTTAATATTTCCTCATAATTGAAATATCCAATCTCAATATCCAGTGCCCTGTGTGAACAATATATGTTTGTAGGATAACCTCTGATTGCAAATTCCTCTTTAGTTCTGGTTTCTTTCTTTTTTATCTTTTCCAACCGTTTTCTCCACTTTCTTCCCTTTCAGTGGCATCCTGAAAACATATACATTTCTTTTATCACCATGTTTTACATTTACTAGGGTTTTTACCATGAATATTTACCATTTAAATTTTACCCTAAGCTTTCCTTTCATTTGATTGATACATATTTCTCTATTGTTTGAATTTATGATCTTATCACATTAGATTACATTAATTAACTAATTTAATCTTGTTCCATTATTCAACTATAATTACTATATATAATTATGTAATCGCATTCCATAAAATACTAGTGAGGTTTTAGAAACATACATGTATTTCACAACCCGTTGACTTTAAGAATGTTGACAAGAAATTTACCATTTAAGTTCCACACAGTCACCGTTCCCAAACTTCAAATAACCCTTTGAATTGCCTTTACCTCAGCTCTGTAGAATGCTCTACAATTTCAACTCTTGAATGCAATTGTGAAGATTAGTATAATTCAATTTCCTTTTTACTTCCTTCGAATACTAGGTTTTCAATAGTAGTTGTGCATTAAATGTTGTAATTAAGGCATACAATTCAATCTGCATTTTACTTCCCATTCAATTCATATTTTGAATCTTGTATACGTTAATTCTCTACACTTTTGAATTTTGTATTTCCTATACATGCACTTTTCTCTTTTACTTTTTGTATATTTGGTTTTGTATATCTCTGTGTATATCTTATACATCATCGAAATATACAAACTCAGATTCCTGTGGATTTATGAAGCAATTTGCAATTATCTTTGAATCTAGCTTTGTATCTAAGTTTTTGTATCAATCCTTGTATTTTGCATTCATGTATCTCCAACATACATGTGTGGACCCCACCTGATGTATATAATGTTCAAACCTTTAATTTTGTCAGGACTTGTATATTATTCTTTTGTATATCTTCATGTATATCATATACATGCACATATACAACCGCGAAGTGAATTCTTTGTCTTTCCTTATAAACAAATGCACTTTATTACATATTTAGTACTCAAATCAAATCTGTAAATGCACCTTTCACATTTTGCATATATAATACATCATTGAAATATACAAACTTGGACTCCATCTATAATTCATTTTTCTTGACTTTTTGCATCACATCTAGTTTTGTATTTGTATATAAGATACATGCAGTTATACATACAACAATACATACAAACATGTGCATTCATTTTTCATTTCTATACTCAATTGAATTTAACTTTCAGATCCTGCCTTGTATATTTATACCCACAAGCATACAAAAAACCACTTTGAACTTATTTTGACATCCGCCCATGTATATATTGCATCTATATTTCTAATACATGTGTTATGATATACAAATACAAGTGCAGACTTTAACATTTTATACAGTTCACCTTAAAACACCATCAGGTCTAGACTTGAATGCTTTAATGCATACAATATACATTAAACAATGAATAAAACAACCCGATAGATGAAAAGCATAACATATACATGCAAATAACAATGTATATCATATATGTGTTGACCACCATCAACCCAACGTTGACTTTTCTTAAAACAAGCATAACTCTCAAAATATGCAGAATTTTCAAAGGATCCAAAATGCAGCCCTAGCTGATTTTTCATGTAGATTCTACTGATAACCACCACTTATACCCAAACATTTTGTAACCCAAATTTCAAACATCCATGTCATTTTGCCTATACCGCAAAGCAAGCAGAACCACACAAACAAAAAGTAAAAGCCACAGCAAGGGTCATCATTTTACTAAAGGGCAAAGTGGGGCATGTTGTGAGCATCACAACAACTAGCAACCAACTAAAACAATTAAATTCAACAAAACTTAGGGAACAAGATGAAATAAATCATAAATTTCCAACTTCTTTGTATGCAAGATGTTGTTTAATCTCAAAAAGAAAATATTCACTAACATCAAAAGAAAGCCTTCAATAGGAATTTAAGTGTGTGCAAATGATTTATTACCATTCATCAAATCAGATATAGAAAACAACAACCATTTGCATTAAACTACATAGTTGGATTTAAACTTCTAAGCCAACTTGGACAGAGCCTTGCTGCCAGTCAGGCGTCCATAGCCCCGGCAAGGTTATTGCCTATAATCTCCCCAAATAGAGCCCCACTGCCAGCAAGTGTGTATAGCCTCGGTGGAGTTATTTGGTAGTCCTCATATGTTTCAAATGATTCCTTTTGATCATTCACTTTGTACTTATCATTAACACTTTTGATATTGCAGTAATGCTCATGTTCAACAGATACTGGAATCCTATTAATGATATGTAGGGTGGAGATTATAGTGGTAGCAAAGGTAAACCTTTAGATTTTTCACTTAATGCAAGTATCCACTATCCTCCAAACCTACTCCTAGAATCTTAAAGGATATGTATTTGTATGATTCCTTGAAAACTCAAATTTGCTATTGGTAAATAAACTTTAAAAGACCAAACAAGCAACTACATCTATAAAAGTCACAACTTATACATAAATTTCAAATAATTTATCAGTCTTATAAATTCCATTGTTTTCAATGGTTGTAGTCTACTCCTGTTTCCCCCAAGATCAAAATGAAAATCCCAAAACAACAAACAACCAAAAAAACAAACAGAAAAGACACACAAACACAAAACTATACAATATTCACAGTAATCACAATATAATACACTATGAAACTTAGTTCAACACCCTTTAGACCTAAAAATAATGTTTAAGTTATTGACCATTAACAGGTAATGGAATATCTTCACTAGTTAAAGTCTTCAACCTAAATGTGTTGTTTCCTATCATTTCAACAATCTAGAGTGGACCTAGCCACAACTTATCAAATTTCCCATGATTACCTTTTTTCTCATGTGCTTTATCCTAGCATAAGACCAAGTCTAAAATTTTGAAGGTTTCGACTCTAGCCCTTTTTATCAAACCACCTTTTTACTACTGCTTGATGTTTTGCAAACTTATCTATGGCTTGGTTCCTTTTTTCTTCTAGGTGTAGCAATTGAATTAACCTAGCTTCTCTTTGACCCTCAAAACCTAAATACTCATTAGCAAACTTCTAGGTTGGTATTCTCAGATTAATAGGTAAAATTGCATCTGTGCCATATACCAAATGATAAGGTGAATTTCCCAATGTTACCTTAACTTTTATTCTATCAACCCATTAAACATATCTTAACAACGTATTCCATTCCCTAGTTTTTTTAGCAATCAATTTCTTAATGATATCTAACAAATTTTTTTTAGTGGATTCTACTAACCGTTTCCCTGTGGATAATAATTTGATGAAAATTTCAAAACAATACCATATTCAAATGCCTAGTTTGAAAATTTTAAAGAAAATGCAGGGCCATTGTCACATACCAGGGAATAAGGTACTCTGAATCTTGTTATGATAATTTCCTCCAGAAATTTGATGACAACCTCAGTGGTAGAAAACTTGCAACAAGTAACCTCAGTCCACCTAGTGCAATAGTCTGTCACTATCAAGATAAACTTGTGTCCAGCAGAAGATGGAGGATTAATGACTCCAATGAAATCTAACCCCCATTGTGTAAATGGTCTAGTTTCTATCACAGGTTGCAATGGATGAGTCATATTCCTTCCCCTATCAGTGATGGTTTGACATATGTGACAACATTTCATGTGTTCTTCAGTATCCTTAAACATGGTAGGCCAGTAATACGCCACCCTCAAAATTTTGTGTGTAGTAGCCAAATGAGATCCATGGGTTGTTCCATATTTATCATGTAATTCTGACATTACTTTATCTGCTTGTTCTCTGTTCAAACATCTCAAGTATATTCCCTCATGATTCTTTTTGAATATTATACCTCCTTGGATCATGTATTTCTAAGCTCTCAACCCTAGTGCTCTTCTCTGTGAAGATTTCATATGACTAGGATATTTTCCTGATATTAGGAATGAATGAATATCATCATACCATCCCTTCATGGTACATGTATGCACAACATACTATTGATGAACAATCTTAGGGTCTGTATTCACTATGGTTTGAACTAGAGCTTGACCTCTAACCAGTTTCATTGGAATGATTTCCAAATCAAACTCCTATAACATAGTGATCCATTTTGCTCTTTTGTCTCCTGGCTCTTTTTGTATTAACATCTTTACTGTAGCATTAGGCACAATAGCCTTACTTTGACTCCTTAAGATGTAGTGCCTGAGCTTTTTCACTACTTTCACTAAAGCAAAAGACTGCCTTTCAGTATCCATATATTTCAAATCTACACCTTTAAGGGGAGCACTCATGAATGCTATTGTCTTTTCCTTGTTTTCCTCACCCTTTTGTGTTAAAGCTACTGCACATGAGTGTTCAGATGCAAAAGAATAAATATAAAATAGCTTAGTATAATCTGGACTCGTTAATACAGGAGCATTAGCAATAGCTTCATTTATATCTTTGAATGTTGCCCTGGCTACTGGTGTCCATTCTATCTAGGCGTCCTTCTTAAGCATAGCATCCAAAGGCCGTACTATCTTAGCAAAACAAGTAATAAATTTCTTGACAAAGTTAATCTTACCAAAAAATGACTTTAGTTCTTTCTTACTGGCAGACAATTGTAGTTTGTTTATCCCTTCCACTCTATCTAGATTAATGGAAATGCCATTCTCAGAGATAATATGACCAAGCAACTTTCCCTCTATCACCCCAAAGACACACTTCTTCAAGTTTAAAGATATACCGTATTTCTCACACCTTTGCAATACTTTTCTCAAATCATCTGCATGGTTAGACCTATCCTTAGAAAAGATTGTTAAATCATCCATATAAATCACAATGCATTTTCATGTTAATCCATGAAAAGCAATATCCATGGCTCTTTGGAATGTAGCACCTGCATTAATTAAACCAAATGGCATTCTTCTATAGGCATAATTACCCCATTTACATGTGAATGTGGTCTTCAACCTATCTTCTTTATCTACCAAGACTTGATTATAACTAGAAAATCCATCGAGGAAAGACATCATCTTAGCACAATTAACTACCTGTAAAACTTCATCTATAGGAGGCAAAGGATAATTCTATTTTTCAGATGCTTTATTAAGATTCGTAAAGTCAACACAAAGTCTAATGTCTTCATTCTTCTTTCTCATAGGCACTCTATTAGCCACCCACGTAGAATGTCTTACAGGAAAAATTATCTTTGCAGATAACAACTTCTTGACCTCCTCAAAGATCAAGGGTTCTAGTATGGCATTTACTGGCCCTTGTTTCTGTCTAAACGGTTTCACTCTTGGTTTCAAGGGAATTATGTGGGTTATGATGGATGTATCATATGTTTTAAGATATTCATATGTCCATGCAATCACATGTTTATAATCCTTCAATACAACAACTATATCAACTCTCAACTTAAGGGAACAAGTCTTACCAATTAAAACATTTTGCGGATCCTTGTCAGTACCTAAATTGAACAGCTCACATTTACCTCCATCTATTTTAGGAAGGTTTCTTTGTCTAACAACTCCATCAAAATCAAAGATCTTTTCTAGCTCAATAACACCTTTTAGTAAAGAATTACTTTTCAGGAATACTAGGAATAAACACTAACTTTACTGTAAATTTCTTCAATCCTGACAAAGTTAATGGTTCAAGAGTACTAGCTGCAACTGCTAAGGCATCTGAACATTGATTCACCTCTCTGGGAATATGTCTGATATTAAAAGCATCAAAAGACTCAATCAAATCCCAGACTCTATGCCTATAACTCACCATTTTTTGAAAATTGTAGGCATATAGTTTTCTAACTTGCTTGACTACCAATTCAGAATCAGATAGAACCTGAAGAACCTTCACCTTCTTTTTGATGGCCATTACCAGTCCATGTACTAATGCTTCATATTCAGCAACATTATTAGTACAAGGAAACTGTAATCTAAAAGCTACCGAAAAAGATTTACCATCATGATCAATAAGCTCTATTCTGACCCCTATCCCCTATTTGGATTTCGATCCATCACATTTTAAAATCCACATATTATTCTTGCTCCTTACTAGATTTCTTGTTTTTATAGGAAGTGTTTCTTTTACCTCAGGCTTTGTAGGAGCACACATTTCTTTATGCGTTTTTGTTTGAATTTCAGGTATTGCAACTTTTTCTATAGGTTAATGTATGGTCAAATGTTTATCAATTTCTGATCTTTCTAAATCATTTGCATCCTTTGGTATGGAACCAACATTCTTATGCAACAATGATTTATGATTATCAACCATATGTCCATTGTTTTGTTTTTCACTTTGTGTCATGCATTTTCTATGTTGACACTCAATCATCTCTCTACATATCCCACAATTTTCCTCAGAATGTGTAGTTTTGTGGACTCTACACTATCCTTTGTGGACTCTACACTATCCTTTGCACAAAACATCTTGAATGCAAGTCCCTTGCTAAATGCATTTTTGAATTTCTGCATTCATGATTCGCTTAAACATACTCACTGTGTTTTCTTCTTCATCAGAAGAATCACAGTCTGACTCAATGAGGACACTGGTCCCTTTATCAACATGTTTCTCCTCAAAATTGAAGGCTAAAATTTCCTCTATCTGGACTCCTCTATTGGAAACTCTATACACTCCTGGTTCTACTACAACATACAATATTTCATTTGTTCTATTGTACTCAATTATCATATGCTTCATCTTTGGTTTTGCTTCAATCCTAATTTGGTTGGGAATGCCTCTCCAGGGCAACCACATGTGTGAGAAGTCAGTCGCCATGTATCCATTTAAGGTTTTTGACCAATCTTTGCTCAATAACATACCATAGTTTACAGGAATGTCCACAACCTGAATATCAATATATTGGTTTACCCTAGGATCTGAATCTAATTGCATTTGAATATGCATCAATTCTCCTACCACATTTACCTCAAATTTATCCAGTTGAGTTACAACCTTAGCTGACTTTCTAGGTGTGAGTCCTAAGGTTTTGCAAATTCCTAATGGCATGACGTTAGCAGAAGCTCCAGAATCTACCATACAATTATGTAAGGATTTTCCAAAAATTCTCAAAGTTAACAGAAATGGAGGAGATTCCTTCTTTTCTGTATACATCACTACATTAGTACTTGTAGGTTGTTCAGTACTTTTGCTTTTATCCTCAGTGTGTATGACTTTGCTATGATTATTTAGGCCTACTAAATTCTCTCTAGGACCAGACTCATCTAAGGATTTCATGAATGCAGTTCTCACTCCTGGACTTTTCAATAACTCATACAGAGGCACATTAACTTTTATCTTCCTAATCTCTTCAGACAAATAAT
This sequence comes from Cunninghamia lanceolata, assembly GCA_027924645.1. NCBI lineage: Eukaryota > Viridiplantae > Streptophyta > Pinopsida > Cupressales > Cupressaceae > Cunninghamia > Cunninghamia lanceolata. Next base: position 2,828,292 of record BSBN01000071.1, on the reverse strand, counting down.
TCATCAGTTTAGATGCTTCATGGGGTTCTGATTTACCTACCTAAACTTTTGGTGATGCTGAAGTATGAGCACCCTAATAATGGCTCTAGGAGGCACATGATTATTACTTGCATACTGATCAGGTGGTGTATTGAGGTTATTTGGAGGTTTGGAAGTAGTAAAAGGACCCCCAGATTTGCTACTGTTTCTCAAGTTGAAAGTATGATTCCTTTGGGACTGTTGAAATGCTTAAACTTCATCTAGCTCACGTAATGCTTCATTCTCAGTTTCAAAGGGAAACTAGAAAGTTTCTAACAATAGAGCTGATTCAGGATATAAACTTTCACAACAATATGGCTCATCCTCTTCGACCTGATCTTCTTCTCCTTTTGTTGAGAATGTAAAACTTTCTAAGACCATAGCTAACTTGTATCATGAAGGCACTATCTCATTTCCTCTAGGAATTAAGAACTCAGATGTAGGGGCCTATACTTCTATGTTGAAGATGGTAGCTACCAAATGAAACTGTAGACAATCAAGTTCGGCATGAGCATTAGTATTGTAGATTCTGCATTAACTCTTAAGGGCTACATCTACTACCTGTGCCCTAGCAGACTGTTTAGACTCCTGACCATCTGGATTCTCAAATGGAGAAGCCAGAGTTCCATTATTTGGTCTAGTATTCCATACTCTAGGGGGTCTAAGTTGATTTGAATTCCTATGATCATTTCTATAGGTTTTATTATCTCCATTATGGCCTCTATTCTGTGATCCCTATCCCTGGTTCTGATTTTCATTTTGGTTCATGTTAGGATTATGATTTTGAGGATTTCTACCATAAAAGTTATCATTCCTCAATTGAGTCACTTCAGTAGTCAACCTTCTCAAGTGATCAGTAATTTCCTTTAACTCACTTTTATCTTCCTGAGTTTTAGCTACAAATTTATCTTGAGGAGGTTGGAAGAATGATTGACCATTGGACCGATTATCATTGACAACATTTCTTGTGTATGGGATTATAGCATGAGTCGGGACTGGACTATAAACCAATGGATGAGTAGGTACTGGATTGAACATTGGAGTATGATTCATTAGAGCACCATTCACTTGTTGCATCTAATTTGGAACTACAACACTACCTAGACTCACTAAAGGACCATAAGTTGCTTGTCTCATCTCTTGATTGATTTTTCACTACCTCTTTATAAGCTTTTGACATGGTATCTATGACAGGTAGTTGTCTCTTGACAAACATTGCAATTAAGGGATCTAAAGTAGCATAATACATTGCTAGTATTGCCTTAGCAGTCACAGTATAAGGATCAACTAATCTTGAATACACTTTTTGGAAATGATCATTAAAATTGTTTAGGAGCTCTCCTTCACCTCTCTTTATTTATGCTAACCTATGATATAGAGATGATGGCTATACTGGACCTCTAAACCTAGACAAGAATGCTTCCTCCATAAGTTCCTATCTTGTAATGTGATTGTTAGGCAAATTCACATACTAGTTGTAAGTTTGTTCATTAAAAGTAAAAGCAAACAACCTACATACCACATCCTCATGAGCTAACCTTGCTCTAAAGCATGTTTCTTTGAAAATCCTGATGTGATCCTTGGGATCCTAATGTACTTGATACTTAGGACAAATTTTGTCCAGATTCTCTGGCATGTCATGATATGCCACAAAATGTATAGGTGAATCTACATTAAAGAACGCCATGACAGGACCTGTGTGTGGACTTGAACCAAAATTTGGTTGATTCTAAGAATTTAGACCAAAATTCAACGGTCTAAATGTAGAAATGTTAGGACTTACTATGTTAGGTATAACTGGAGGTGATCTTAGACTTGAAGGAGTATTTGATGAACCTCCTACCTAAAATATTCTAGGACTCAGGATCAAGGGACTCTTTTCACCTTTATGTCATTTATCAGGTAATTGTGCGAAGATATCCCCTGGATTTGACCTAGACCTAGTCACCCGACTAGTATTGTTAGCCAGTTTGCACAAAACACACTTTAAATCCAATCAGGCCCTCCTTCTAGCACCAAAAACTGTTGATGATGCTATTATACATGCACAACAAGAGATAAATTCACAAATAACTTAATCTATCTTGAAGAATATGGAGAATTATAAGAAACAATTTCTCAATTCCAAGTCTACGGTAACCAGGTCATGGTTGTATTAGATTAACTTAGTGTTCAATGTAAAGTTGTTTGTTCAAGGGGCCTTACACGATTTGAATAATGTGTACGGACCGTCTTTACTTATACTTTGCAAATAACTACAAATTACACTATGAATAGTGATCCTTTGCATGTATTTACCATTTTCTACAAAGCTTTTGCATGAATTTCAACGAAAACATACTTTGTATCTCAGATTTATATGAAAACTATTAAAGATCATTGCAATTAATAGTTCTTTATTTTGAATCTCTAACAATCTTCTTCAGAGAACTATGTGCATGCTAATTATTTAAAGATTTGATTAAAAAAATCAAAAGATAAGGTTTAGAAAACTTGATTCTATAGGAATTATTTCTCTGCTACTCATGTGCATAAATCTGATTAGCTGTAACACTTCAAAGGGGTTAAATTCATGTATATTTCTTCAGAGCAATATCTCAAATCAACATACAGAATTGCAATCATCAAAGGAAATATATCAAAGAACACTTGAATCTAATTATACTTAGAAATAGATGCAACAATTAGATGTTTGTATTCATTAACATATGAAAGCCATTTCAAATTTACAATGTATTTCAACTTCAAAGACTTTGAAAGTATCAGCAAACTAAATCAAACATACAAAAATTTTCCATATATAGTGAGAAATAGGACATTCTAGATTATCTCCATTGCAAACACAAGAAAACTACTAACTTGACTCCCTATGCTCAAAGTATTCTCACAACCACTTCTATTGCAACCTTCAATGCTTTTCTACATAAGCTATGTGTATCAAATTATACATATTAAAGTCCCTTATATAGACTTCAAACCACCAAAGTTTCAAATTCAAATTTCCATCTAGCTGTCACTTCAAAAATATCTTAAAGAATATTCTCTCAGGTGCAAAGATGCATTTAGAATCTTTTAAAACATTTGACCTTACTTGAACCATGTATCAATACAAAATCATAACATATAATAACTAGTGAATAAACAACCTATTCACTATCACTATTGTCCTCTATCTGCATATCCTTGTTCTTGTCACTCATGTATTGTGTGAACTTTGTTGTTAGAGAGGATATAGAAGTATGACTGGTCCTCTCAGATGCATCCCAAGTATATTGCTGCATTTCAATTCTAATCTTCAAGGACTGGGCTCTGTTCTCTCTATCTTCTCTTCTCTTGTGATATTTTATGATCTTAGCACTTAGTTTCATTATATTTTCCATTTCCTCCTCATCTAAATGATTTACAGGATCATTAATGTAGGGTTGAAAGTTGTCCCTAAATTCTTTTATGGTTGTATCTACATCAAATACTTGGACCTGTGAACATGGATGCTTGACAAGATCTTCCACCATCTTTACATGCTTCTTCAACAAAACCTTAATATTATTTTCCAGTACCTGAATATTGGCCAAACAAGGCATCAATATCCCCTCTTCATATTTAAGCTCCATCTTCATTTTAGGAATTTGAAACACAACCTACATATTCATAAAACCTTCATTCACCAAGGACTATGTATGTCTCTCCAAAGCCTTGAGCTTCTTTAATTCATCTTTGTTTTGTTTTATCCTTTCTTGACACTTTTGTACAATGTGTGCAGAATTATTTCGTTCAACTAGAGTGATGTTCCAATTGCTAATGGAAATTTTTATTACTTCCTCTCCTTTATGCATGAATGATTTAACAAAATCCTCCAACATACTAGCCTCATGTTTCTTATTGTCTATATCTTCTATTTGTTCCTTAGAAAGAATAGTTAGCTCTGGAGCTAACTGTAGACACCTAAAAATGTCTCGACCACCAAACTGACTCCCGACATCCCTAAACTTACCAATTCCCTTTCCAACTAATTAATTAAATTTTTATTTAATTAATCACCCCTTTCATTTTCTAAATCCACACCATTTTATCCCCAAAATTGAATTAATTTTATTAATTCAATAGTCCAAACCTTAGCCAAGTGATTTAATAAATATGCAAAATTTATTAAATCAATTCCCCATTTTCCCTAAATCCAATTGATTAGTTAAAAACATGTTAACTAATTAATCCAGCCTACTAATTAGCCTATCCCTACCCTAGACAATTAAATAGCTATTATTTAATTGCCTACTCTAGCCTACCCCATCCTAGCCTTAGGATTAATTAATTAAATCACCAATTAATTAATCTTATCCCCCCTCTAATCCCTCTACTAATTTATTCCAGCCACATTAATTAGGTTAATCACCCTAATTAAGAAAGTCAAATCCTCATTAGCACTTCTCTCCACACCTCCCAAATTTAAAATTCAAATAAATCACACATCACATTTACTCCTCTTACACATCCCTTACACATGTCATATCCACTCTTCCCCAAATGAATTTTTAATTTATTTTACCCTTCCCCATGTGAATTTTTAATTCACAAATAATCCATCTCACCCAACCTCATTTATTCACCCCTTTCCCAAAAATGAATAAAAGATTTACTTTTATTCCTAGCCCTCCATCTTCCAAGATCAAATCTAGGCCCTCCACCTCACTTTCATCCTCCACCATTGATCTCTCCAATCAATCTCCACCCTTGGATCAAAATCCTCTCCAAAAGTCTATAAATACAACCTCTCACAAGTCATTATGATCATCCATTTTTTATGCAAAGTTACCATGCCAAAATCACCTTTGAGTTAATAGTGAGTTGCACAATTGAAGAGCATTTCACATTTTGATCAATAGTCTAAGGATCATCTTAGTCTTAGGAGCTTCTTTTGGGTGCAAAGGCTCCTTCTTTCCCTTGATGGGATTAGGTTGTGCATGTGAGGTATAATCTCTTGTGTTATTGCATTTGATTTAGTGTTTTCTCTCATTTTGCATTATCTAATCTACATTGGCATGCCTGGTGGGACCCACAAGGTCCAATCTAATCCTTGTTTGTGAGTTGTTGTGTTAGTATTCGGCCTTTTGCAGGATCAGCGCTATTCGACCATCGCAGCGACACCATAACTGTCGTATTTCAGCGCTATTTCTCCTTTGGCTCTATTTCTGCGTGATTGTATTTTTTAGGCTAATCCTACTCACGTCTAATTTTTGCTTTTTCTGATGTTTCCTATGTTTTTTGTTCTCTGTTTTGCAGGAAAACAAGGAATTACAGGGGGAGGTTATGGCAAATTTTTGACAGAATCGGCCAAACAGCATCAGTTCGGCATTTTGATGCCATCCTTCAGATTAGCGCCATCCGTGTCTACCTGAGGATTCAGAAACACCGCACAGTGGCGCCTTCATTAGTTTCGATTATCGCTATCCTCTGTTTTAGCGCATAACTTAGGATGGATTAGCGCTATCGTCTGTAACAATGCTTTTAATTTAATTAGCGCTATCTTAGGTTGTAATTAGCGCCTTAAGTTATTTTAGCGCCATTTTTTAATAAGTCAGGTTGTTCTGCCCGCAATGGCACCTGTGTAGGTCTATTTTAGCGCTATTTTGCCTTTCTGTTTGTTGCAGGTACTGCGGATACTAACGCAATCTTTTTGCAAGATGGTTTGTTAATTAGTTAGCAAACATTTCAATTTGGAAACTAAAACGAACCTTTGTTTTCTTTGTTAGGTCTTAGACAAACATTTCCATTTGGTGTTCTAAAATCAATCCAAACAACTCCTTGATTGAAGTGTGTAATCATAACATTTGCTTTTGGTGCTCTAAAATATACTTCTTTTTGTGTGTCAACAAACAAACAATCAAAACACTTCAATTTGGGCTATAAAAAGAACAACAAATTGCATACTTCATTGGATAAAAAGAACAACAAACTTGCATTTCCACGCATCTAATCAAGACAATCTATAAAATTGTGTGAAGTGTCTTCGTGATTGTGTCAAGTAGAGTGAGAAAGTGTATGCTCTTTCTTCGCACCTTTTGGTGATCTTGGGAATCAAAAACTTCTCACAAAACTTTGCATTAATCACCCCCCATCTAATCCAAAGATCTAAAATTGAACCATGTTGAGTGTGATATAATCATAGGGAACACGTATGCTCTCCCCTCGCATCTTTGTATGAAATTGGGGATCAAAAGTGTTTTCATGATTATATTGCTTTTGTAATCCTTAGAGGGCCTGCCACCCCACTTCGAAAGGTGGGAACGACCCAAGCGGCATCAAGCTAAAGCCAAGCTCTTCCAAGCCGCTATATAAAATAAGGCATTTGGGATGAAAGTCTCAAGCGACAGGTGTTGTTTTGTTATACCGACAACCAACCTCCCCATAAACCCTCCAAGGCGCAACCCTTGGAGGCTAGGAGACTCCATAACGGAGAGTAGCACTACCGCACGTATAACCACCTGAACGGATGCCCTTACTAAGAACCATTGTTGTAGTAAGCCAAAATCCTTCTATTTGTTGACACAGAGGGCAAAACCCTTGAAGCGGCCCTGATTCATGTGGTTCTTAGCCGAGGTAGCAGGGACAATCTAAAGGTTTGGAGAGGGTCAAGCCTTATAAGAAACCCGGATCTTGGTATGTGTGAGAAGTGTGTGCAAATGTAAGGAGGAGCCGGTGCTACCATGATCCTGGAGCTACCCGCTTTGAATAGGCACAGCTAGGGGATTCAACAAATACTGTCCCATTCTCGCCATAGGTTGTAAAAATGTGCTTGTTCTAAACAAAGTCATATCATTTCACAAACAAAAAATCATTGCTTGTTTTACGATCAAATGTGTGTTAAAGTGCTTTGATTTTTCACAAACAACTTGCCAAGAGACAGAATACATCAGTTTGTCACAGTCTAAACAATCAAATCCAAAAATTTGCCATCAGAAATCTGTCAAACCCTATTTCAGCGCCATATCTGTCTTATTGTAGCGCCTTTTCACCCGTGTATTGGCGCTATTTTGAGATAGACGTGCCTGTTACAGAACAAATCAATTGATCACATCCCAAACAGACAAATCCAAAAATCTACCTTCAGAAATCCAAAAATTTGCCATCAGAAATTTGTCAAACCCTGTTTCAGCGCCATATCTGTCTTATTGTAGCGCCTTTTCACCCGTGTATTGGCGCTATTTTGAGATAGATGTGCCTGTTACAGAACAAATCAATTGATCACATCCCCAACAGACAAATCCAAAAATCTACCTTCAGAAATCCAAAAATTTGCCATCAGAAATCTGTCAAACCCTGTTTCAATGCCATATCTGTCTTATTGTAGCGCCTTTTCACCTGTGTATTGGCACTATTTTGAGATAGACGTGCCTGTTACAGAACAAATCAATTGATCACATCCTGAACAGACAAATCCAAAATTCTGCCTTCAGAAGTCCCAAAATTTTGCCATCAGAAATCTATGCAACTTGTTTTAGCGCTATATCTGTCTGATTGTAGCGCCTTTTCACCCGTGGATTGGCGCTATTTTTAGATTGACTTGCCTAAAGCAAAGACCCATTTTGTTGTGATCTACACCTCCTGTTCTGCCATAATCCATACCCATCTCATAGAAATCCGCCAACCGTCCAGCCATTTTCTTCCAAAGTTTTCCAAATTACACATTCTCTTTGACCTTAGAGGATCACTCACCACCCTTGTTGGACCCCTTTGATACATCATAATCAACCCAAATGCATATCTATCCATCCCCATTCATTTCTTTTTTGCATATCTCCTTGGACCAATATAAAATCATTTCAAAAATCCACATCCAAATCAAAACCTCATCAAATCACCAATCAAATCTTGTCACCCTTTTGAGCCAAAGTTAGATCTAGATCCTATCATTTACATCACGTTTTCCTTGAAAAGTCATTAGTCTACATTTCAAGAAAAACAAATCACCTCTCTTTGTGTAAGGTCATTAGTCTACCCCAAACAAAGAAAAATCATCATCCTTTGTGTGCCAAACCAAAATCTAGATCTTATCCAAAAGCTTAATTCGAGAAACATCAACAATATCTTCCTCACCATCCTAAATCAATCAAAAAATCAAAAACATCAAATCCCTTTCTTATCATCCATCATTGGTCCAAAATTTGTGCAAAAATATCAATATCACCCATTCATATCACCCTTGGGATAAAACCTTTGGAAAACATATCAATCTTCATCATACCCTTTTACTCCATCTCACGACCACATCCATCTTTGTGTCCAACACAATCAATTCGATTCTCTAAGGTCTCCACCTCATCCCACATCTAGAAATCAAATCCATATGTGTATGCCCACCACAAGATCACAACACAAAAGAAATCAAGAAATGGCAGAACGATGGCTCTTTGGCATGCCTAACACCGACAGTACCAACATACCCATTTATCAAACATACAATCCACCTACATATTCCTTCATCCCCCCATTTGGCACCAATGACCCTTTTCACTTCTTACCACAAGCACCAACACCACCCCCACCACTACCACAAAATGTCCCCACCATACCCCAAGATGACCTAGATGTCTTGACCTTCACGCAAGATGCCGATAATATGGACCTACTTGATAAAGTCCTAAGATCGGATCCAAAGAGATATCTTGACCATCTTCTCAAGCTTGGTGCTCAACTTCCCCCCGTCACAACATCATCACAACCATCCACTTCTACAGTTGTCCCAACCCCATCAAATACCCAAGCATCTACATCACATACCCAACCCACCATCTCTCAAACGTCAACACCTAACGTATCTACCACATCCACAACCTCAACCGCTACCACATCTACTACTTCCACATCCACTACTAACATCTCCCAACCTGTCATCACCTCCACTACCACGACTACCGTCAACCCTTCCGCTTCAAACACAACGGGCATACAAGGCAACATCACACAAGAAAATACCTCCACAAGTGTGCCCCCACCAAACCCTCACACCCTTGCATACCTACGACAACTATTCTCACAACAAACTCACAACCCATCTAACCCATCCAACGTCCACATACCCAACGTCAATCCCACAGGTCAACACAATCCCAACCCCTAAATACCCCCACATATTCTCCAACAACTCTACAAGCACCAACAATCCCACACCACATCTAACCCATCCAACATCCACATACCCAACGTCAATCTCACAGGTCAACACAATCCCAATCCCCAAATACCACCACATGTTCTCCAACAACTATACACACACCAACAATAGACACCAATCAATCCAAACCCCAACCCACAATACCAACATCTCAATCCAAACCCCAACCCACAATACCAACATCTCAATCCAAACCCCAACCCGCAATACCAACATCTCAACCAAACCAATCCCCAACACCAACTCCCACCCCACCTCCAATATCTCACCAATCAACAACCCTACACGTTTCAACCACAACAACCACAGGATTTCAACACCACGCTGCAAAGCTTAATCCAAAAGGTGGATGACTTACAAACTGGGGGCAAACGCAAATACTATTCTTTTGAGGATATTTGTCCCTACCCGTTTGACCGCACCTTGTACATGCCCCCTTTCCCTAAAAACTTTGAAACACAAAAATTTGACAAATACAAGGGAAAGGGCGATCCTAGGGACCACCTTTGGGAATTCTACATTGCTTGCCTCGAAGTCTCTCACAATGACTCATATCTTATGAGACTCTTCCCAAGAAGTCTTGGTGGCCAAGCCGCTGAATGGTTTGCCCATCTGCCACCTAGAATTCGAACATTTCCTGAGCTTGCGGAGAAGTTTGTCAACCACTTCTCCTACAACTTTGAACATGAGATGTCTATGACTGACCTTTGTAACACCAAACAAAAGAACGGTGAAGCTTTCGCTTCTTTCCTACAAAGGTGGAGGGGCCTAGCAAGCAAGCTCCCATGGCCTATTCCTGAAAAACAACTTGTCACCATGTTCGTGGCCAATCTCAATCAGGAATTAGGTTTTCACTTACAGATTCTGTGCACATCTACCTTTGAAGAGGTTATCGACAAAGGCACCACTGTGGAATGAGCCCTCATTGCCAAGGGTTCCATCAAACTTTACGATCCCAAGTCCAACAACAACAACAATAACAATAACCACAAATCTAATCATAACACCCCCAACAACAACAACAATACCAACATGTAATCTAATGATAAATCACGTTATTGGGGGAAGAACAAGAATAATTTGAACGATGGCGTCACCGATGTAAAGGCCGTCCAACACATCCAAAATCACACACCGGCACACACGTATGCAGCAAACACCAATAACCAAAGAGGACCAAATAAACCCCGCAAGCCTCGCCGAAATTTCACGCCATTAGCAGAACCTATTGAGGACATCCTCGATAGATGCCTCAAGCAAGGAGAAATCACACTCCCGCCGGTCAGACCACGCCAAGACAATGACCTCAAGGCAGCATGGTATAATGAAAATGATTATTGCGAATACCACCACGTGGCAGGTCATAAAATAGCGGACTGCATGCAATTAAAACATTGTATCCAAGACCTAATAGATCAAAATCTTGTCAACCTTGAGCACAGTACACAGCCATCACCAAATGCCAATCTTGGAGCTTACAAGGATCCCTTACCCAACCATAACAAAGCTTCATCATCCAATCAAGCATACAATGTCACTCCACCACCCACACACTACGACTCCATTGTTGGCTGCATCGAACCCTCATCCCACTCTGTCAACACAATCACCATTCGGGCACAAGCACCTGATTGCGCCGTCACAACCCGTCGAGGCCGTGTCTCAATCTGCACTGCCCCTCCCACTGAACCAACACCCCCATCCACATCTGATCCCCTCCCCCCTCGTCCAAACGCCTGTCCATCACCCATCACTCGATATAACCTCCTAGACCATCTAGGAAAGACACCCGCGCAAATCTCCATCCTTGAGCTACTTCACACATCACCCCGCCACAAGGACATTCTCGACAAGGCCCTTTTGGAAACACAAGTCCCTGGAAACTTGGATGTCAATCAATTTCAAGCCATGGTTGGCCATATTGCCACACCACACCATATCACGTTTTCTGAAAAAGATCTTCCTGCTTCTGAGCACCTACATAATGATGCACTACACATCGAGGTCCGCATTCACAAACACACCATTAAAAGGGTCCTAATAGATGGTGGTTCCAGCCTAAATATATGCACTCTAAAAATGCTAAAACACTTGGGGTACTCAGATGTGGTTGTGGATGCTAGCGAGTGCATAACAATAAAAGGATATGATGACACTGAGAGGCTATCCGAGGGTACCATAAAGCTCCCTATTCAAGTGGGATAGAAAATCCTTGAAACCAAATGTCAGGTTCTTGATCTTGACCTTCCCTATAACATTCTTCTCGGCCGCCCATGGATCCATGCCATGCAGGCCGTCCCCTCCACTTTCCATCAATGTCTCAAATTCCCCCACAACGGCACTGAAGTCACTATCTATACTGATCCTCATCCTTTCCAATACTGCAGTTTTCTGGAAGGACACAACCAAACCTTCTGTCCGTACAATAAAGCTACCAACCAAATCACCCCAACAGCTTCCACTTCATATATCGACCCTGCCAACATTGCCACTACTTCATCGCAAGCACCTTCACCTCCTGAGGTCAAGATCAAGATCAACAACCAAGGCTGTGGGGAATACAACCTTCACGGCACCTTTTGCGTGGGATTATTACCCACTCCTAAGACATTTGGCACTCCGAACACAGAGGCAGCTGACACAGTCATCATCAAATGCAAACCCTCGCCCGTCTTTGAGAAAAAACACCTTCTGGATCAGGACATACTTGAAGATATTTCATCCTGGCTTTACAAGGACGAGGAAACAGAACAAGACATCCCCACCATCCCAGCAAATAGTTACGGCAAAGGTTCTGAGATAGTCAAAAGCATGGGTTACAAAGGACAAGGCGACATTGGCCTTCATGAACAGGGCATTGTGGAACCACTGCAAGCAACAAGGAACCCCTATACTCAAGGGTTAGGGTATGGTCAAACACAATGCATCCTTAATACCGACGAATGTATCTTAGCCGAGTTTGCTCCAGTTTCTCTAGATGTCGACAATATCAACGAAACGGACCTACAAGACTCCTTTAGCGACTTTGCCGATTTCTTTGCCTCCTCCATTTGTACCATCTACTCTGTCACTACTCTCGCATCATCATCCAATGACCTACCATTAGTATACCCTGATCTCATCGATTGGGACCAACGAGGACCTCCTATTTTGGATATCGCACCTAATGACGAAGCCATTGCTGAAATGATGGGAGTAAGAGACAACTTCCCCTTGGGAGATCACCGAGCTGGATACATCATGGAACTCAATCTGGCTGCCTATTTTGGGGAGACAACCCTTGCTTCTAGTCACAAAAATATAAAAACAAAAAATAGATCTGATGGTGAAAACCGTTCCACGGCAGTATTAGATCCTAAAAAAGTAAAAATAAAGGACGTATCTCCTAGTGAAAACCTCCATGAGGCGCCAGGAGATGGAAGCATGGGCCTCCCTGAAATAGATAAAGTATATCCTGACAGATCACCCATCTTGGTTGAACCAGTGCAGGAAATGAATCTAGGGACAGAGGAAGAGCCGAAAATCACATATCGAGCATAATCTCTTAGCCTGTTCGAATAGGAGGACTTCTTGGCATTCTTCACACGCAGAAATCACAACTTTACATGGACCTACGCAGACATGCCAGGGCTAGATCCTGCCTTGGTTGTACATCATCTTGCAGTGCGTCCTGATGCCAAACCAGTCAAACAAAAGCTCCGAAAGATGAATCCTCAGGTGGCCCTTCTTGTCAAAGCAGAGCTTAAAAAGTTACTAGATGTGGGATTCATACGTCCAATTGATTATCCTGAATGGGTCTCGAATCTAGTACCTGTTGCTAAACCAGATGGCAGAATCTGCTGTTGCACTGACTTCAGAGACCTCAACAAGGCCTGCCCAAAAGATGACTTCCCCCTTCCCAACATTGACATGATCGTGGATCTTACCGCAGGGCATGAGATGCTATCCCTCATGGATGGATTTTTCGGATACAATCAGATCAAAATTGCCAGGGAAGATCAGCGCAAAACATCCTTTATATGCCCATGGGGGACATACTGTTGGGTAGTAATGCCGTTCGGCCTAAAGAATGCAGGAGCTACTTATCAATGAGCAATGACTGTCATCTTCCATGACCTCTTTCACCACATCATGGAGGACTATGTTGATGACTTACTCGGCAAATCAAAGACCCGAGAAGAACACTTAGACGTGCTAGCCAAGATCTTTGATAGGCTAGAACAATATAATGTTCGTCTAAATCCAAAAAAGTGTATCTTTAGCGTTACTTTAGGCAAATTGTTGGGATACATAGTCTCCAGACGAGGGATCGAGGTGGACCTAGCAAAAGTCAAAGCTATTACTGAAATGCCACCTCCTAAAACCTTGAAACAATTGAGAAGTCTACAGAGTAAACTATAGTCTATTCGCCGATTCATTTCTCAACTTGCTGACAAATGCCAACCATTCCAGCATCTCCTCAGAAAAGATACAGCTTTCACCTAGACTACTCAGTGTCAGGATGCCTTCAACCAGCTAAAAGCATATCTGGCTAATCCCCCTATTCTATCTCCACCAAGACAAGGAGAGCCCCTCCTCTTGTATATTTCTGCAACCGACACAGCAATCGGGGCTTTGTTAGCACAACACGATGAGCAGGGGAAGGAAAGAGCCATCTACTACATCAGTCGCACCTTGATTTCCTATGAGCTTAACTACACACAAATTGAACGAGCATGCCTGGCCCTCGTCTTCACATCACAAAAGTTAAGACATTATATGCTCAATCACAAGACTAAGCTCATTGCTAAGATCGACCCACTCAAATATTTGCTAAACAGAGAAGCTCTCACAGGAAGGATGGCAAAATGGGTCATGATTCTCACTGAATTTGACATAGAATACACAGAGAGGAAGGCAATCAAAGGACAAGTCATAGCAGATCAGCTGGCTGAGGCACCTATTCAGGTAGAGCATCCTACAATATCAGAATTTCCAGACGAGGCCATCTTGACAATCACACCAGCCACAAATACATGGAAGATGTATTTTGATGGATCCTACACTCACAGGGGCTTGGGGGCAGGTGGCTTGTTTGTTACCCCTCAAGGAGACACGATCCCTAAATCATTCAAAATCACATTTCCATGCACCAATAATGTAGCAGAATATGAGGCCCTCATCATAGGTCTCCGAATGGCCATCCAATGGAAAATAGACAAACTAACTGTGTATGGCGACTCTCAACTAGTCATCAGGCAAGTCAATAATGAATATAAAACCAAGGACGATAAGCTTCTTCCCTATAAAAAGATGGTCGATGACTTTAAAGATTATTTTGGTGACATCCACTTTGAGCAGATCCCAAGGTTAAACAATAAAGCAGCAGATGCCATGGCCACCATTGGATCTCTGGTTGACATGAAGCAAGGCAGCAAGAAATGCGAGTTCCTGATCGAAGAGCTCCCCATCCCAGCATATGACGTTCCCCAATCTGAACTAGTGTGTGAAATCGTTGGTCCTTTATCCCCCTGGTATCAGGAAACATACCTCTACCTTCATGATAACATCCTTCCCAACAACCTATCCCCATCACAGAAAAAAATCCTTCATCCGTCGAGCCTCCTGTTTCATCCTTATAGGTGACACCCTCTACAAAAGGAGTCTTGATGGTACGCTTCTATGATGTTTAGACTCTAGGGAAGCTGAGGCAGCTTTGGAAGAGGTACACGCAGGTATTTGTGGGGCACATTCAAGTGGACCAGCTCTTTCTAAGAAGATCCTGAGGACTGGTTATTATTGGCCCACTATGGACAAGGATGCACATCAGTTTATCAGAAAATGCCTCCCATGTCAACAGCACGGCGATCTCATCCATGCCCCAGCACAGGAGCTGCAACCAATCATAACACCATGGCCCTTCTCATAGTGGGGACTCGACCTCGTAGGAAAAATCCATCCTCCATCTTCCAACAGCCATAAATTCATAATCACTGCTACAGAATACTTCACAAAGTGGGTGGAAGCAATACCACTCACCTTCACCACAGGCATCCAAATCTCCAAGTTCATTCTCCATTACATCATCTGCTGCTACGATATCCCCCATTCCATTGTCACTGATAATGGGAAGCCATTTAAGAACCAAGAAGTTTGCACTTTGTGCGAGAAGTTCGACATCAAACACCGCTTCTCCACGCCATATTACCCCCAAGGAAACGGTCAAGCAGAGGCTTCTAACAAAACCATCCTCTGCATCTTAAAAAAGACAGTCAATGAAGCTGGCCGCGACTGGCACCTCCAACTTAACCCCGCCCTATGGGCTTACCACACCAGCATCCACACTCCTACTGGAGCCACTCCATACTCACTAGTATTCAGATCAGAAGCCATTTTACCTATAGAGGTCGAGCTCCCGTCCCTCCGAGTATCACTGCAAAATATTATCTCTGATGAAGACTATCGCGTCGCAAGGTTCCATCAACTTGAATTGTTGGATGAGAAACACCTGAATGCATTAAATCACTTACAGGCATACCAAAACCGCCTCAGAAGAAGCTACAACAAAAAGATCAGAACCAGAAAGTTTGAGGTAGGTGACCTGGTCCTAATGGAAAATCAAAAGAACCTGCAAGAGCGTCTGAAGCAAGGAAAATTCGAACCTAATTGGCTAGGACCTTATGTCATCACCACCGACTATGGGTCAGGAGCTTATCAGCTTGCAACACCTGACGGGCAGCCTCTAGATGAGCCAATGAACATCTTGCATCTCAAGCGATTCTATGCATAACCCATCTGATACCACAAGTCAAAAAATCAAAAAAATACAAAAAAATAAAAAAAAAAATCAAAAAATCAAGAAAAAATCAGAGTGCAATAAAAACTTCCAATGGTGAAAATCACCTCGGTGACGCCTTGGATAAGTACCATGGTGAAAACCTGTTTCAGGCGCCATGCGTAATGGCCGGTTCTACCATCTAATAAGTCCTCTTTCCAGCATAACACTCCATACCCACACATCCCATGGCTTGAAATTCTGAAACATCAAGTTTATTCGCCCATCCCGCACTACCTCACCCACCCACAACCCCACCCAGGGAACAAGGATCCTTGTAAGCTCTCCTTTGTACAGTTCATAAAATTAGAAAATCCAAAAACATCATAAAATCAGAAAATCCAAAAACATCATAAAATCAGAAAATCCAAAAACATCATAAAATCAGAAAATCCAAAAACATCATAAAATCAGAAAATCCAAAAACAACAGAAAATTAGAAAATCCAAAAATAATCACCCCATGCATCAATCTCACATCCCACTACAATCATCTAAATACGCCTCAACCCTCATCACATCACATCGCCAACCATTCCCACATCATCAAGTCTTTCCAGAACTACATATTCATTTCACCCGCATCTTAAAAGTACCTTGATCCCGTGGACACAGGGTATGTAGGCAGTCTGGAATACGAAGGATGTTTCCAATACTCAGGTATCTAAGATGCACCCATCCCACCCATTGGGATGGTTCCCACTCACTGAGCTTTCTAGGTCTACGAAACGATATGCATGCTACACATATCATTGAAACATGGTCCCTCGCGCCAAAATCATCAAGCAATATACCAACTATAATCTTCCATTTGGCCCGAATGATCTTTTGCCCATCTTCCACAAAACTCTCCAATCAAAAACAGATCTGCGTCCTAGGATACGTCTTTCCTACAATGGACAACAATCTATCATTCTATCATCACGTCTCTTGGCAAGAGCACACAAAGGCTATTTGTATCTTTCGTTGGTCTTCTTGCTTATTGATTTTTATCTTTTTGTCTCACTCCAAGTAATCTCCAAAGCTACCTTGATCTCATTATATCATGGTACGTAGCGGACAGCCCTTGGAGTAGACATAGTCATTGTTTCGGTATGCTGTGCTTGTGGGTTGGTTTCATTACTCTAAGAATAGTATTCATATCTTGAAGTTCAGGTCGGTTCTAGCATAATGAGTCCTATTTTGCATATATAGGCATCAACACCTTATACGCATTATTCACACTCACTGCTATGAGTCCCCTTCCTCTACTAGACAAGATTATACTACATTGGGCATGCATGAAACCAACCTATTGTTTGTGGGTCTAGTCCATGCAATTGTCGGATATACATCATCACCTAGGTCATTTCATACCTTCATGAATTGAATCCTACATTGCTACATTAAACTAAGAAATGCTCTCAATTAATTTTGTACAACTACTGATACTAGCTCAACATCATCATCCTAATCACTTAGTCACCTATCCCATATCGGCCTAGATTTGATCGACACTTTCCAACCCCCCCCACCAATCTAACTCCCGCTCTAACCCCATCATCCCAACCTATCTCCACTTAACACATCTTGAACCAAACCAAACCCCCCCCTCAATGACGTGGTATCTTATGACCTAACCATCCTCCAATCCCCCCACCGCCATCCCCTAGACGCTCTCACCCCTATCATCCCCAACACCTAACACGTTTTCCCACAGTCTCACAATTCAGGGTCAACACAAGGAACATCATGTGTATCAGGACTAGGCTACCTCACCTATCACCTAGTTTGCATACCACCTATCACCGACACTGCATTTAGCACATATCATTTAACTACATGTCACCACCAATTTGCATCTCATGTTAGGTTCATTTTAATCCATTTGCATCTCATGTTAGGTTCATTTTAATCCATTTGCATCTCATGTTAAGTTCATTTTAATCCATTTGCATCTCATGTTAGGTTCATTTTAAATCCGTTTGCATCACATTTTAGGTTCATTTTAAATCCATTCAAGTTTGAATAAAACACAAGTAGATTCATTTCAGCTGCATACATCATATCATAGGTGCATATTAAAAATAGCATCATCACATTGCATTCCATACATATCAACATCTCATAAACATTTAATTGCATTACAACATCACCAACATCACCATTGAAACAACTAGTGGCATATAACATAATCCCATACATTTTCATCCATAATAAATGTTTGTTAATCCGCATATTTAGTTACATCATATAGTCCATAAAATCACAACACCATGCATATATCACAAAAACATAATTGCATCCACCAAATCACACACATCATTTGAAAAAAATATCATACATCCACAACATATAAAATATAACACGTGCATCCATCATATAAGCATCATCACAATAGAATATCATAAGCCATCAGAAGTCTCGCATCATATATAATCACCGCAAAAAATGTACATCGCTCACATCATCAAAAAATAAAGTGTCCTGATACAATGCCTCTAAGGGCTATCATGGTATAACTATCACATCGAGGATCCTCTCTCTGAGGGGGTAGGAGATGATGACCCTGGTCGAGCCTGTGATCCTGGCGACGGCTGTGGCTGTGGTGCTACTGGTACCTGAGGATCCTGCTGGGGCACATATGTGGGAGGGGGCATCGTCTGCTGAACTAACTGAATAGATCTAGATCGATGTGATCTCGACGCCCCCGATCTACTGACCTGGCTGTAACTTGGTGCTCGCTGCGCTGCAGGTATGGCTACATAGTATAACCCCCGATAATACTCTGTCTGTGCTCTAGCCTCTACTAGCTCCCCCCGTACCTGAGCTACCTGTCCCTGTACCTGAGCTACCTGTCCCTGTGCCTGGCTCAATTGCCCCTATATCTGATGTGCATGTGTCTGAGCCTGAGCCAGCTGAGTCTGCATCCCTGCCAAAATTGGGGCAAGGCCCCCACCCATAGCCTGTGCACTGCTCAACGTAGTCTCTGCCTGCTGTGCTCTCACAAGAACTGCATCCTGCTCTATCCTCAAATCCTCCATATTCTCTCTGGCCTGAGCCAGCTGAGCCTCTGTAACTACTAACTGCCCATCTACTCCCTGCAGCTGTCCCAACTCAGCGTCTCGACGCCCCAACACCTCCTCTAAACTAGCCACCTGAGGACGTAGTGTCTCTATCTCCTCCATCTCCTCCCGTGACCGTCGCTGAGGCGTCAGCCTCTCAACCTCTGCCTCCATCCCTGCCCCTGAGCTCCCTGCCTCGGCATCATGTCTACCGACCCGAAGCTGCTCCACCCGTGATGGGGATAGATCACCCTGCTCTGTCCTCGGCTGTCCACCGCGTCGTCACGGTGCTCTACCCTGCTGTCTGCCCCTAGCCTGGACCTG
This sequence comes from Cunninghamia lanceolata, assembly GCA_027924645.1. Lineage (NCBI taxonomy): Eukaryota > Viridiplantae > Streptophyta > Pinopsida > Cupressales > Cupressaceae > Cunninghamia > Cunninghamia lanceolata. Next base: position 2,808,924 of record BSBN01000071.1, on the reverse strand, counting down.
CTGTGCTGGAACCTGCTGTGCAGGGACCTGCTGTGCTGGAACCTCCTACCCCACTGGCCCCTATCCCACTACCGTTGCTGCCACCTCATCCACAAGCTGACCATCTCTGGCGATCACCCTCTCCGACCCATCATCCATCACCTCCACAATGAAATCTGTAATGACCTCATCCCCACCCCCATCTGGATCATCTCCATCCCCATCTCCCTCATCCTCTGATAACGCCACTGTCAGATCTGTCAATCGAGTGGGCTGATGTGTTTGCCACCATACATCATAAGCAGGCGTAGTACCTGCATCCATCACTGTGCTCCTCCAATCCCACTGAACTAGCCGAAGTGCTGCCCAGTCATTCAATGCAACCTGCGGCTGTAATGCTGTGGGCCAGTAGCTGTATCCCGCGGTGTCCGTGCATATATCGCCATCTGCTGAGGCACATCCTGTACCCGTCCAAACTACCGCATCACCCGTGAAGGTAGGTACATCTCTATAGTCTGATCCGCACAACCCATAAGAAATCTTTGCTGAAATGTGTATGGGAGATGGATCACATCATCCGGCCACTCCTCACAATTAATATATGGATGGTATACTATGCTAATCACGTCATCCAGTATCCTCCGCCAGTGGCGGACCTGTCCAGTATAGGTATATAGTGCATCCTGATACAAAAACACAAATGCCTCAAACGGGCACCGATAATAACCGCATGTTGGCCGAGTCACGGAGATATGCTCCCAAATCCATACATGTAGCAGCGTAACCCCAGCAGATAAAGCCCTGTCGTGAAGATAAGCGACCGTGTCCATCTCGTGCAGCAGCTGTGCTAGCATCACCGGCCCCCATGCATAGACAGTCTCATGCCTCACCATCCCCTCTATCATCCCACCCCAGCCCACAGGAAAACCCCTGCCTCGCCTATCCGGCAGCACCACACCTCCAATCAGTGCACACAAATATAAGGCAAAGGGATCTGCACCCGCCGCCAGCGTCCTGTCATAATCCATCTCCCTCCCATCTGCTGAAAGTACCACGTGCTCTGCTCCGAACACTCTGATCAATGCAGTCCGCCCCCTCCTCGTGTCATACCTCACACGTCGACCATGAATCGACAGCTTGAGGATGCGATAAACATCCTCAAGTGTGATGGTCATCTCTCCTGTCGGCAGCAGAAAGCTGGAAGTCTCGCTGCGGTATCACTCCACTGCGGCCGTCATCAGAGCTCTATGAGCTCGCAGCACTGGCATCGCTGCCACCGTCCAAAGCCCTAGTCTTGCAAGTCAAGGTCACCATGTCTCATCAAATAGCGGCATCACGGATCGTACTCGTCGGTCTCGCGACTGCAGTATAAACCGCCGTGTATCCTGCATCCACCACTTCTTCGTTAGATACAAAATTACATTCCCCCCACACCTTTTTCTTCTAAATGTCTCAAAGGCCCAAATCATGTGGCCCCACACAGACAATCCCTAAGTGCTATTTAAAAATAGTGCTACTTTCCCCTACCTATCGTGCCAATACAGACAATGGCGCCACTGCGCTCCCCGTATCGCGCCAATCCAGACATTAGCGCTACTGCGTGCCCTATATCACGCCAATCCAGACGATGGCACAACACCTCATTTTGGCGTCAATTCAACTTTTAGTGCTAAAACTAATAATAGCGTTATTCCCCATTATGGCGCTATTCCAGACGATAGCATCGTTCTACCCATAATATGGCGTCAAAATGCCATATTTGCTTCGCCCTGAGTTTTGGTGCCAATCCAGAAGATGGCGCCAATATTCCTCCAAAATAGTGACAAAATCGCCTTAACCTACCCTGGCGGATAGCACTAATCCGCAGGATTGCGCTAATCCGCCTTGTCTATGGCGCCACGCGCTCCTAACCCATACCCCGAAACCCAAAAAACACGTGCGTAAAGTAAAAAATCACAAAGTTCAGGTTAGGCCCTACCTGGGGTCCAGCCTCGGGTGACCGCCCGACCTCTCGGAATCGCTCTAAGATGTGATGAAGTCACGGGAACTGTGGGTTGCGCTCGCCCATCTCTCCTTTGTCTTTTCTTCTAGAAGGTCAAAAGTTTCCAAATGTGGCACTCTTTGGGCCCACTTTTCCTAATATAGTGAGCCATGTCCTCCCTCCATCCCTTCCTTTCCCTCCAGGGTGCAGATCTCAGCCTTTTTCCTCTGTTTTTCCTCCCACCATCTTCTGTTTCCAGCACCTCTTCAACTTTCACTTCCGTCACATCCTTTCGAGAGCTTACCTGCAAAATTGTTATTTTTCCCGCCAACCTCTCGAGGGGGCATCCCTTATCCATCTCATTCCTTCCTGGTAGCTAGGGCATATTATTTTTCTTCGACCTGACGCCACTTCCCTCCTAGGTCCTGATACCACGTCAAAGAGGGGCAAATGTAGACACCTAAAAATGTCTCGACCACCAAACTGACTCCCGACATCCCTAAACTTACCAATTCCCTTTCCAACCAATTAATTAAATTTTTATTTAATTAATCACCCCTTTCATTTTCTAAATCCACACCATTTTATCCCCAAAATTGAATTAATTTTATTAATTCAATAGTCCAAACCTTAGCCAAGTGATTTAATAAATATGCAAAATTTATTAAATCAATTCCCCATTTTCCCTAAATCCAATTGATTAGTTAAAACCATGTTAACTAATTAATCCAGCCTACTAATTAGCCTATCCCTACCCTAGACAATTAAATAGCTATTATTTAATTACCTACTCTAGCCTACCCCATCCTAGCCTTAGGATTAATTAATTAAATCACCAATTAATTAATCTTATCCCCCCTCTAATCCCTCTACTAATTTATTCCAGCCACATTAATTAGGTTAATCACCCTAATTAAGAAAGTCAAATCCTCATTAGCACTTCTCTCCACACCTCCCAAATTTAAAATTCAAATAAATCACACATCACATTTACTCCTCTTACACATCCCTTACACATGTCATATCCACTCTTCCCCAAATGAATTTTTAATTCATTTTACCCTTCCCCATGTGAATTTTTAATTCACAAATAATCCATCTCACCCAACCTCATTTATTCACCCCTTTCCCAAAAATAAATAAAAGATTTACTTTTATTCCTAGCCCTCCATCTTCCAAGATCAAATCTAGGCCCTCCACCTCACTTTCATCCTCCACCATTGATCTCTCCAATCAATCTCCACCTTTGGATCAAAATCCTCTCCAAAAGTCTATAAATACAACCTCTCACAAGTCATTATGATCATCCATTTTTCATGCAAAGTTACCATGCCAAAATCACCTTTGAGTTAATAGTGAGTTGCACAATTGAAGAGCATTTCACATTTTGATCAATAGTCTAGGGATCATCTTAGTCTTAGGAGCTTCTTTTGGGTGCAAAGGCTCCTTCTTTCCCTTAATGGGATTAGGTTGTGCATGTAAGGTATAATCTCTTGTGTTATTGCATTTGATTTAGTGTTTTCTCTCATTTTGCATTATCTAATCTACACTAACTTTGGCATATTTTGTGTGGGATCAAATATCCCTTGAATGAATTGTTCATATTGGGCAATTTGCCCCTTCAAATCTCTTATCTTCTTCTAGTCTTTTCTCATACTACTTGTAGTAAACTTAGTCATTCCTGCAACTCTTCAATGTGTTGCTCCCTATTCACATAACCGAGATCCACACTTATCACCTTGTATTCATCTATACTTATTTCTCCTTTCTCCTTATTTGCCTAGGGAAGTGTTATTTGCACTATCCTTCCACCAGAGTAATCCCTCTTTATGGCAGACACAATCCTTGCCTTTCTTCTACCTCTTCTCCTGGCCTCACTGGCTAACAAGGTCTTGATGTCAATTGGTGCCACTTTGACTATTGTGTCATGTTTAACCTTGAATCCTAACCAAGATGGCACCTCCTTATTTGTATTTGTGGCTTCCTTAATTATTGTTGTTGTTTATGTTGTTGTATTGAAACTTGTTGTGAAGGGACTTGCTACTGTTGTGGAGCTTAAACATTTTCTATATTATGTTGCTCCTACTCATTAGGTATCTCAGGATTAGGACCCTCTTGTGGTGAATCTTGTCTTTCATCCTCCCCTTGTTACTCCATCTCATTCTATAGATATGATCTTTTGATTGACTTCTCCTTGCTCATCATGTGCCTTTCCCATATCTACGTTCTCTTCTTCCCCAGCCTGATTCTTCAATATTTCATGGGCCGCTTCCTTGACCTCCTCCATGAGATCTCTCAATACTATGTTCTCAAAAGGATCAATGATTTTAATATTCTTTATTGCCTACATGGAGAGTAGAGGAGACTTACATCCTTGTTTGTCTTCTTCTTCCTCACTACTTATTTCAAGGCTATCCTAACTGCCTTCCTTTTTACCTTTTTCTTGATCTCCTTCTACCTCCTCAATTTGATCCACATCTACTATTTCTACTTTGGTAGATGGTTGGGCTTTAGATGTCCTGGCTTCCATCATTTATTCAACCATATCTTGTTTAATTTTTATAAACCCCTACTATTTCTCTTGTTGGGTTTGTTATGTAGTTGCAAGAGTCTCGAAAGGTGTTTTTGGTTATGATGTTTGTCACAAACACACATAGATAAAGAATTGCAAATCAAACCTTTATCATCTTGAAGGATACGATTGATTCAAAGAATTCATGATCCCAAGTCTCCGTTGATTAGTTTGTAATCCACTAACATTACTCATTGGTTTGATGTGCTTTGTTGTTTTCCATTCAAGGGGCCTTACATTTCTGATTTCTAGAATTGATGCTCGAACATCTAGTTTTCCATCTGCTTTCTATAAATCTTTTAACAAACAAGGTTAATCCTACTATATTTAACAGGTGATGAGGATATTTTCTAAGTTTGATCAATTCTTTTGATCATCAATTGCTATTGATTAGTTTTCACCTCTGCACTATGAATTTATCTAAATAATGTGTTTACAGATGAATATTTGCATGATTACTATTAAGATTTGTATGTATTTTGCAAGATATTTTCAATTGTACATGCTTTCCAACTCAAATATGCTATGAATATTCAGTTTTCTATGAGATATCAACATATTTCACTGTATTTGCTTTTGATTTTCTATGAATTTGCAATTATGATGATGATTTTAATGAAATTAAACAAATTGTAATGAATGCTTACTGAAGTTTACTAAAATGGTTGAATCTTTAGCTATTAGTCCACATACATTCCAGATACTATCATGAAGAGAAAGAAATCAAACCATAGGTTCACCAGGATATTCCACAACTAGGTATGGTTGATGCTAACTTCAATGGAAAAGGAATGAAAGCAACTTGAACAACATGAATTACACTCCAAGGGATGCAGCAAATCAAAGTAGAAGTCAAGAATTCATCCACAGATTACTCAAAGTTTACAATTGTATGTGTTGGTGCCTATACCTAGAGTTAAGGTTTCGAGCTAAAAATCCACAGGCATTTTCATTATAAAACCTTCAAATTTTCTAAGTTGTCGGCCTTCACTTTTTCATGCATTTATCTTTGTATATGCATTGTTGTTTGTATGTGCATTTGAATGTGCAAGCGCAAATGTACATTGGCGGGCCCGAAAAAGAGTTAAATCAACTTCAGAAAAGTGCAAAATGTGGTTGTATGCATCTTTGTATGCATATCGGGCTTGTATGTGCAATTCCAGGCATGAAAAGTGGATGTACATTGAGGTTTCCATCGCAAATTCCCGGTATATTCCGCGCTTGTATGTAAAATATTGAATGTATATTTTGCGTTGTATATTTGATATACAACGGGTAGATACAATGGTGATATGCAAAGGAAACATACATCACCAAGATACAAAGACAGAATGTACATCGCAAAGATGCAAGGGTCTTATACATTCACCACATGCAAGGAAAATACGCAAAAGGATCATTGGCAAAACAATATGCATCGGCAGCTCAACTAATAGTCTTTCCAATGGCCGATGATGTAAAAAGGAAATATGCAAAGTCAAGATGCAAAGGAGGAGATACAAAGTCTGGGGCCCACCAATTGCATGCAAAGGTGATTGTATCTTTGCACATACAATCACATATACAATGCGATATACATTTATCAGATACAAGGCCCGGACCCAAGGTGGATATACATTCTGGTTGATAAAGGCACAAGTGTTTGTTTGCATATTTGTTTGTATGTCTGCGTTGTATGTTTGCACATACAAGGGTCATATGCAAAGGGAAAGCATACAATCCGGATCTGACTGGAGAATCAAATGCAGTGAATAATCATTTTGGGGTCCGTGGCTTGTATAATGAAGTGCTTGAATATGCTGATATACAAAAGGAAAAGATACAAGCCATATTTGATGCAGAGTGGCACAAGGGAAGTAACAAAGGATTACTCTCTTCTTTGCCCACTTACCCACATCACCTAGTCTTCAATCAAAGCCACATACAAGGGCATATGAAGGATTGGTGGTCTAGGCTATTTTCCAACCTCCATGGCTTCTTTCACACCTCAAGGCAGGTCTGCAGACACCTTTTTGACAGTTGGTTTGGTTCCCAACTTCACACAACCCTCTAACCTTGACTAGGCCTAGTGAGGCTACTAGCCCTCTTCTACTAGTTTTCTTCACACCAAATGACAAAATCCCAAAGGACTAGACAAACAAATGATGGAATTGAACACCCTTTAGGGGACCCTAGCAAACCTCCAACTCTCCAATCCCAACTCTACTCCAGCAGTTCAAAACCCCCACTAGGTCTCTAGGCCTAATTGATCACTTTAGGCCTGGGTTACAAAGCAAAGGGTTCAAATTGGGTTCATAGGTCAAGGGCAGGAATTTAGAATGTCTCTACTAGGTCCCTACAACACAAAACCACCATTCTTTCATTCACCTTGTTTGGATTCTGTCACCTACAACAGCAAATAGCATAAAACATGCCAGATACATGGTAATACTTGACCTAGGGCATCAAATTAAAAATAGAAGACTGCATTTCCTGACAAAAACCTTTTGGAATCTTATAGTACATATCCCTAGCCTGCATTTCACCATTTTTTGTGAATTTTCACTATTGGGAATGCATTCTAGGGCAGGATTTCTATGGCTGCCCTAGAAAATAGGGTTTCTAGACCTGTTTTGATAGAAAGATCAATAACTTTTGATCCTGACCACTTCAGGACCTCAAACTAGTTGCATTGGAACCCTGACTCCAAGCACTTTCAGAAAAAGTACATTTGCACCCCTAGAAAATCTGTATAGTTTATACAGAAACACATTTTCTTCAGAAAAATAGTCAAATTCTTGATTTTTGTGCCCAAAATTGCATACAAAATCTCTTCTCATGTACTGGGGTAAGAGGACAGCAATATGACTCAACCCAAGTTGGTTTTCAACTATCAAAATAGATTCAACTTCCAAAAATGGGTTGCAACCAACCAAATGTGTCATTTGACAACATTGACAACATTGGTCACTATGACATTTTGCAATAACACAAAGAGGTTGATTGGTTCAACTTGTCCAATGGAACCTAACCAACCACCATTCCCTCTAAAACATGCCAAAACACAAAAATTTCCAATTAGACTCAAAAACAAACAAAAAACCAACATTAGACCTACTAGGCCTAAGTGGCATAACTAGGGTCCAAATGGACTAAGAAGGATTTGAGGTTTATATAGTCACCCCAAACCTCTTGACCATACAAAATGGACCAAACAACAATGGCTAAAAGCCTTATTACAAAACACATTGAACAAAAAAAACATAACTTCTCAAAATGCATCAAAATGCTCTTAGGTGCCCTGCACCATACATCCACTATCAAAGAGAACTCAAGTCTCTTGAGTTGGAATGGTGTCAAATGTGAAACCTACCTTCTCAATGTCTACCCTGCTCATCCAAGTGGTATCCTCCTGAGGTTTGTTTAGCCACTTCACCAAATAGTCATGATAGGTGTGCCTTCTAGTTTGTTTTGCAATCCTCTTGTCCAAAATGCACTCAATCTGATTTGGAGATGAAGGAATGAGTTCCTGGAGTGTCTGATCAGTTTGATCTTCTTCAACAGTAGTCTAAGGATCAGATCCTTTATAGGGATAAAGGTCTGAAACATTAAGAATTGGAGACAAAGCAATGCCATCTGGAAGTCTGATTTTATATGCATTTTCTCCACATTTCTTGAGCACTTCACAAGGCCCAATCTTCTTCATGAGTAGCTTGGTATGTTTATCTACAGGGAGCCTCTCCTTCTTCAGATGGACCATTACCAAATCACCTTCCTTGAACTACAAATCCCTTCTTTTCCTGTCAGCAAACAGTTTGTACTGTTGTGAAGTGGACAGCAATTTTTGTTGTACTTGTTCATGGACATCTTTCATGACTTCAATGAAGTCTTCAGCCAAGGCACTGCTGTTTTCCAGTCCTTTAACCTCCCTAAGTTCCAAAATACCCCTTGACAAAAATACCTCCCTAATTGCCATAAACAATTTGGAAAGGAGACAGGCCAGTGCTTCTATTGACAGTGTCATTGTATGAGAACTCTGCCTGAGCCAAAATTGAATCCCAACTAACACCCTGCTCCTTTGTTAGGCATTTTAGGAGGTTGCCAAGTGACCTATTAATCACCTCTGTTTGTCCATCAGATTGAGGGTGATAGGCAGATGATAATGACAAGTTTGTACCTAGTCTCTTCCACAGTGTCCTCCAGAAGTGTCTTATGAACTTGGGGTCTCTATCTGAGATTATGGACAAAGGTAAACCATGTAACCTGACTATTCCTTTGAAGAAAAGACATGCTATGTGTGAGGCATCATGTGTGGTTTTACATGGGATGAAGTGAGCCATTTTTGAGAACCTATCTACAACCACAAAAATGCTGTCATGTCCATTCTTTGTCCTAGGCAAACCAAGTACAAAGTCCATGCTTATGGAATCCCAAGGCTTTGAAGGAATAGGTAGAGGAGTGTATAAACCTGCATTGGATGTATGCCCCTTTGCTCTTTGGCAAATTTGACAAGTTTCAACAAACTTCCTTACATCGGTTGGCAACTTGGGCCAAAAATAGTACCTCCTAACCAATTCTAGGGTCTTATCAATACCAAAGTGACCTGACATGCTGCCACAATGCTTTTCCTTGATTATATTCTCTCTAACAGATCCTCTTGAGATACACAACATGCTACCCTTGAAAAGATATCCATCTTGCAACAAAAAATTAGAAAAATTAGTATTATACCTTCCTGTCATGGCCTTGCAAGAGAGGTATGGTTCTTTGAAGTCTTCATCTGCTGCATACTAATCTTTGATGGCATGAATACCTGTACTTTCCAACTGTATGGTCTGCACAACAAGATTCCTCCTACTTAAGGCATTGGCTACCTTATTGGCCACTCCTTTCTTATGTTTTATAGAGAAGGTGTATGCTTGGATGTACTCCATCCACTTGACATGTCTATGATTCAACTTTTGCTGCCTGTTCAAGAAGCTTAATGCATGGTTGTCAGTAAAAACTATAAATTCCTTTGGCAATAAGTAGTGTCTCCATTTCCTTAATGACTGAACCATGGCATATAACTCTAGATCATAGGTGAAGTAGTTTTGTTTTGCCTCATTTAACTTCTCACTAAAGAATGCTACAGGCCTCCCATCTTGACTTAGGACTCCTCCATTAGCCCTCTTACTTGCATCACACTTTACCACAAAGACCTTGTCAAAATTAGGTAGCACTAGGACTAGTTTTTCTGAAATTTTTTTCTTTAACAGTTCAAAGGCTTGAATGGACTCATTTGTCCATACAAACACACATTTCTTGCCCCCTTTTATGGTGTCAACAAGTGGAGCACAAATGCCACTAAACCCTCTAATGAACTTTCTATAAAAGCTGCATAAACCATGGAAACTCCTTACCTCTGAGGCTGTTATAGGTGTTGGCCAATTAAGAATGGCTATAACTTTACTTGGATCCATTTTTAGGCTGCCCTTGGAGATGACAAACCCCAAAAATATCAACTCTTCTTGTAGGAAGACACATTTGTCAAGATTGATTCTCAACTTCTCCTCTTGAAGCCTCCTGAGCACTTGATGGATATGCCTTATGTGATCTTCCTTGCTGTCACTAAAAATTAGTATATCATCCAAATATACAACAATAAACTTGTTAAGGAAAGATTTTAGCACTTCATTCATCAATCTCATGAAGGTGCTTGGTGCATTTGACAAGCCAAAAGGCATGACAACCCATTCAAATAGTCCTTCATTGGTTTTGAAGGTGGTTTTCCACTCATCCCCCTCCCTTATCCTGATTTGGTGATAACCACTTTTTAGATCTATCTTGGTAAAATACTTAGCCCTACCCAAGCAATCCATTAAATCTTCTATTCTAGGCATTGGAAATCTATACCTGATAGTAATCTTGTTGATGGCCTTGGAATCAGTGCATAGTCTCCATGTTCCTTCCTTCTTGGGTGCAAGTACTACAAGTACTGCACATGGGCTAATACTCCTCCTGATAAGTCCTCTATCCAACAAGTCTTGGATTTGTCTTGCCACTTCAACATTTTGCTCTGGGGTCAACTTGTAGGCTGCCTTGTTTGGTAGGGTGGATCCTGGGATGAGATCAATGCAATGACTAATCTCCCTCTTTGGTGGAAGGGCATCCTTGCCTTCATCGGCTATCACATCCTGAAACCTCTCCAATAGTTCTTCCACTTCCTTTGGTCCAATCCTCCTAAGAGGTTGCTGCACTTTGACCTTCTTGGGATTCACATCTTTGGGCTTGATGACTACTGCAAAACATGGCACTTTCTCTTCCTTGAGGTTAGCCAAAAATTCTTTTTCACCTACCAACATAACTGAACTAGAAATAACCTTCTCTTTGCAATCATCAATCAAAGGAGTCATTGTAAATTTTTCACCATTCTTGGACAAATGAATTACATTGTTCTTACCATCATGTTGGGCACTTGTGTCATGTTGCCAAGGCCTTCCAAGAAGAAGGTGGCATGCATCCATAACCACTATCTCACAAAGAACCTTATCATGATATTCACCTATCTTGAATTCAACCCAACATTGCTCTTTCACCACAATTTGTTGTTCCTTGGTTAGCCAAAAGACTCTATAGGGGTTAGGATGAGGCATTCTTTCCAATCCTAACTTAGTCACCATTTCATTAGAAGCCAAATTTTTAGAGGAACCTGAATCTACTATTACCTTGCAAACTTTTCCTTTCACCTTGCAAGTGGTTCTGAACAAGTTGTTTCTTTGGGGCTGCTCCTTGGTGGCTGGCATGATGAGTGACCTGTTGAACATGATGCATTCTCCACTCTCAGGTGCTGCAGACTTGGAAGAGGTTGTTTGGTAACTTGTGGTGCTTTAACAGTCCTCTTCTTGAAGGAGTTGCACTCTTCTTTCTTTCTGATTTGCAGCAGTGTTTCCCATTTTCTCCGGGCACCTGATGTCCAATCTGATTGCAAGAGAAACACCTTCCAATAAACACATTGGGACCTCTACCCCCACTTCTACCTCTGCCATTTCCTCTCCCTCTAAACTGACCTTGATTTGCACTATTTTTATTAGCCTGCCCTTGGCTGCCTTCTTGTGATCTGCTGTCTTGGTATCTAGGAAAGTTATCTCTGTTTTGAAATCTGCCTCTGCCCCTAAAGTTTTGATTTCCTCTACCTCTGTTGCTGCTGTATGAATCACCTTTTCTTCTTTGTTTATCCTTAATTCTCAATGCCATTTGAAAACACTTATGGACTGTCTACGGGTTAAAGAGAGTTAATTCATCTTGAATGGAGAACTTGAGGCCATTAAGATACCTTGCAAGCTTCTATTTTTCATTCTCAGGCATCTTGGCTTTCAATGTCATCTTGTGAAACTCCTCTATGTAGGTGCTCACGTCCATGTCCTTTTGTCTCAAGTTGTGCAACTTCTTGTTCAAGTTGACTTCATAATCCTTAGGGACAAATTGCTTCTTGATTTCAAGTACCATCTTCCTCCATGTAGAGATAGGATTCCTATCATCTTCTATCCTTTCATTTTGAATAAAATTCCACCAACTCAAGGCTGGCCCTTTCATTCTTGATTTGGCAATCTTCACTTTCTGATTTTCTACCACTTCTTCACATTCAAAATAGTTCGCCATTGCCTCAATCCAATCAATGCACTCCTCTAGATTCATCTTACCAGGAAACATAGGTAAGTCTGCCTTAGTGTCCTTCCTACTCAACTTTCCAAGTGCATCTAGGAATTGTCTCTCTGACATGCCTCCTTGTGGCTCTTCCATAGGTACTTCTTCTTCTTCATTTTGATCCTCTTCATCTGAATCTAAGATGACTTCTGGCTTCTTCTTCTTGTCCTTGTCTTTCTTCAACTTTTCTATCTCAGTCTCCATCCTTTTGTTCTTGGCTGCTTGCTCTCTCACTATCTTTGCCAACTCAGCATTAGTCACTCTTGAAGGGACTTCCTCCTCTTCTTCTCTATCTCCCATCTCTTTGATAGCTTTGATACCACCTGATGTAGAGTGGCACAAGGGAAGTAACAAAGGTTCACTCTTTTCTTTGCCCACTTACCCACTTCACCTAGTCTTCAATCAAAACCACATACAAGGGCATATGAAGGATTGGTGGTCTAGGCTATTGTCCAACCTCCACGGCTTCTTTCACACCTCAAGGCAGGTCTGTAAACACCTTTTTGACAGTTGGTTTGGTTCCCAACTTCACACAACCCTCTAACCTTGACTAGGCCTAGTGAGGCTACTAGCCCTCTTCTACTAGTTTTCTTCACACCAAATGACAAAATCCCAAAGGACTAGGCAAACAAATGATGGAATTGAACACCCTTTAGGGGACCCTAGCAAACCTCCAACTCTCCAATCCCAACTCTACTCCAGTAGTTCAAAACCCCCACTAGGTCTCTAGGCCTAATTGATCACTTTAGGCCTAGGTTACAAAGCAAAGGGTTCAAATTGGGTTCATAAGTCAAGGGTAGGAATTTGGAATATCTCTACTAGGTCCCTACAACACAAAACCACCATTCTTTCATTCACCTTGTCTGGATTCTATCACGTACAACAACAAATAGCATAAAACAGGCCAGATACATGGTAATACTTGACCTAGGGCATCAAATTAAAAATAGAAGACTGCATTTCCCAACAAAAACCTTTTGGAATCTTATAGTACATATCCCTAGCCTACATTTCACCAGTTTTTGTGAATTTTCACCAGTAGGAATGCATTATAGGGCTGGATTTCTTTCGCTGCCCTAGAAAATAGGGTTTCTAGACCTGTTTTGAAAGAAAAATCAATAACTTTTGATCCCGACCACTTCAGGACCTCAAACTAGTTGCATTGGAACCCTGAATCCAAGAACTTTCAAAAAAAGTACATTTACACCCCTGGAAAATCCGTACAGTCTATACAGCAACACATTTTCTTCAGAAAAATAGTCAAATTCTTGATTTTTGTGCCCAAAATTGCATACAAAATCTCTTCTCACGTACTGGGGTGAGAGGACAGCAATATGACTCAACCCAAGTTAGTTTTCAACAGATTCAACTTCCAAAAATGGGTTGCAACCGACCAAATGTGTCATTTGACAACACTAACAACATTGGTCACTATGACATTTTGCAATAACACAAAGAGGTCGATTGGTTCAACTTGTCCAATGGAACCTAACCAACCACCATTCCCTCTAAAACATGCCCAAACACAAAAATTTCCAATTAGACTCAAAAACAAACAAAAAACCAACATTAGACCTACTAGGCCTAAGTGGCATAACTAAGGTCCAAATGGACTAAGAAGGATTTGTGGTTTATATAGTCACCCCAAACCTCTTGACCATACAAAATGGACCAAACAACAATGGCTAAAATCCTTATTACAAAAAACATTGAACAAAAAAAAATAACTTCTCAAAATGCATCAAAATGCTCTTAGGTGCCCTGCACCAATATTTCAAAGGTTTTTTCCAATCCGATTGATAAATGAGTTGGAGTTTGAGGTTGTTTATTGCATTTGTATATGCAATATACAAGGTGACATACAAAGAATGAGAATGCAAGCCAGACCCCATTGCAATTTCAATTTGTTTCACAATGATTTGGGGTCCACCTTGTATGAAGGGTGATTGTATGTATACAATCTCATATACAACTTCAGATGCAAGAAAAGATGCAATGGATACAATGGCTCGTCGGTAGGACAATGCATATCAGTGGACACTTCCAGGGTCTCTCCGACAGCTAATGGAGATGCAAAGACATAGCTATAGAGAACCAACCAAATGTTGCCACGTGTCCAAGTCAATTGTATGTATATACAACTGCACATGCAAAGATTTTTGAAGGCGAAAAGGGTAAAATGGAAAAGTGAAAAGTCAGCACTGGAAAAAGCGTGCCAACATGGCGCAATCTCACTGGTGGGAGACTTTTCAAAGTGGGTGACTGGGATTATCTGATCCAGTTGAAGCCGCAGATCTCAGTAGGAAGAAGGAAATTGACGACCCTGTTTTAGATGTCCAAGGAAGGAGGGATTTCTTTGTATCTGCAGCAGCATTGCAGGCGAGAAGAACTTTAAAAAACACGCTAACTGTTGCTGCATCCTGAAATAGGTAGGTTGGCCATTAATGGAAAATTTGTAGAGGTATGGGTTGAATGACAGGCCAGCTACCATATTTGATGAGAAAATCTCTAGGTGGCGGCACATCCCCCAATCTTACCTGCTTCTTTCCTCTTTGTCTCTTAGCTGCATTGAATGTTTTGGGCACCATTCAGATGGTGCAATGTATCTGACAGAATTTTGAAATGACCCTGTAATTAATTGTTGAGTACACGTTCTGGGTATATCAGAACTATGTTACTCATTTTTTCGTGGTGGAAGACTTGGGCAATTTTTTGGAAAAAATAACGAAAACAAAGCATTTCTTGGCTGTTCTGTCTCTTCTGGAGTTTATGAGTTGCATTTGAGTGCACCTTGCACATATGTTCAGTTTCATGTTGTGTTTATATAAAAAATGCATTGTTGCATGTGTTTAGTTGTTTGTCTCCATTTGTTGTATACATTGCTTCTTATAAATCTAGTTGCTAAGGGTTCCTCAGATTCTAGAATATAGACTTTCTGTTTTGCCTGCTTGATCTGGGACTTCCATTCAAGGAGTGGATTAAACTATTTTAGGTTAAGTATGAAGAAAAATGTATGTCAGCTAGGATACTTGTAAGTAGAGGTAGCTAAATACTTAGTCTTGGGTGGTGTTTGTAAGGCAAATACTAGTCCTAACCCCTTGAAACTTGAATACTAGTGCAGATCATTCTCTTGTATACGTCTAGTTGACTCCTTTCCCTAAGATAGGTACTGGTCTGCCCTTGTGTAGTTGAATCTAGTTGCTAAGGGTTCCTCGAATTCTAGAATATAGACTTTCTGTATTGCATGCTTGATCTGGGACTTCCATTCAAGGAGTGGATTAAACTATTTTAGGTTAAGTATGAAGAAAAATGTATGTCAACTAGGATACTTGTAAGTAGAGGCAGCTAAATACTCAGTCTTGTTGGTCATGATGTTAGTCATTCACAAACATAGAATAAAAGTTACACAACAACCTTTACTCATCTAGAAAGATACGATGAATTCAGAGAATTCATGATCCCAAGTCTCCGTTGATTAGGTCTTAATCTACTGACGTTACTCAGTGGTTGATGTGTGTTGCTGTTTTCCATTCAGGGGCCTTACGTGTTTCTGCAAAGTTCATCATTATTTCTTCCAAATATCCTGCTCTGTATGTCTGCTCTGCATAAATCTCCAACAATTCTACCTCTGTACTGTGAATTTAGTCAAATAATGTGCCTACAGGCTGATATTTGCATGATTTCTACCATTATTTGCAATTCTTTCTACCATTATTTGCAATTCTTTGCATGATATTTTCAATACTGCATGCATTTAACTCAAATATGCTAAGGATTTTCAGTTACCTATGGGATGTCAGCATATTTCTCTGTTCTGCTTATTATTTGTCATGACTTGCAGTTGTGGTGATGAATTTATGAAATTAAAAAAAGGAGAAGGGTTAAAGAATGAGATTCCCAAAACTACTTGACTTAGATCACTGATCCACATACAAGCTCCCATACATGCAATGAAAAGAAGGAAACTAGAATCATACTTCACCAGGAAATTCCACAAATCCGCATGATCCAGTGCAAATCTTCAAAGGAAAAGTTGACAACAACATGTAATGAAATGAAAGCGCTTCCAGTTGAACACAGCATTCACCAGTACATATCCAGAAATCAACATGAAGATTACGTAAAATTTACAATCAGGATGTAATCTGAAACTTCATATCCATTCAGTATGCTCAAGAATAGGTACATTTACAGTGATCTGAAGAAAGAACCTTGACATTTCAACAATTCTATCCTCATCAGTCTCAGTAATCTGATCTCCTAAGTGATTCTACAGTAATCGGCCTTAATGCCAGATGTATCAATGTCTATTAATGTATATCATCCCCCTTTGTAGCTCAGGATCTGGCTCTTATATAGAGCAAATGCCAGAAAACAGTTACAATGATCCAAGGATCAGGATCCTCTCATAATAATCAACAGTCCAGATGAAAAGCACATGCTTCGCCAGTTGGCAAATGTACAGCTGGCACAGAATATTCCAGCATCTTTGATTTGATTCGGTCTCCAGCTGGCAAACAACATATTTGACAATATCCTCCTCACTTCTGGTTCATGTTGCCTCCATGTGCAACTTTGCAATGCTCAGCTTCAGCTCTAACAGCATCATGACTTCCTGCAATAAACAGACAAACATTAAGTTCATCATCATGTGGATAAACAACAGGAATTTAAACATTTTATTAACCAGGCCTCCAAAATGTGTAGCTACAGGCAATCGGGCTTTCAAATTTCTATCGTTCTATTTTCCCGCCCATTTTCATGTATATCGGGTTCCAAATATGATCATGTGTCTCAAAATATACAAGGAAATAACTACTTTTCAATTTATTTCAAATCCAGTTCTGTATATTTCGGCATGTGTATCGGGTTCACATCATATTCGCATCGGTGTGACCACATATGATCGAGGTGACAAAATTAGACTTGGCCGATGGTAAAACATACACCGATGCCAGAAATCATGATGACGTCCACCCATCGGGAAGACAACCAATATTGGAGTGAAAAAAAATCAAGACAGGGCCGACAGTTAAAACTACGCCGATGGACAGCATATCGGCGTGACTATCTCCATCGGGGAGAAAATATAAAGCATGGCCGATATCATATGCTATGCCGATGGACTTTTCCATCGGGGTGACTACTCCTGTCGGGGAGAAAATATAAAACATGGCCGATATCATATGCTATGCCGATGGACCTTTTTAGGGCTTTCTACCTATCTGTAGGATATCGTGAAATATGATGCTCCCCCTTCCGAATGCTCTGATGACGTCACCGTCATATTTCGCTTCTATATATTGGGGAAAAGAATGACATGATCATCATCATCATGTTGAAGGAAAATAGGAGGATATGAAATATGATCCTGCTGCTGAGGAATGGAATATGATGGTGACGTCATCGTCATATCCGGGCTTCATTAAAATGCAAAAGATGACGTCACCGTCATGTTTACTTAAGATCAGGGGATAAATGTAATATCGGGTCACCTAAGGAAGATGATCAGGTGGTGAATGTAATATGACCCCTTTGTGGCCAAGGTAACCCTCTCGAAAGATCAGGATGATGATGATCATCAGGATATCCGGGACTTTTGTTAAACTGAGAACATGACGTCATCGTCATATTCGCGAACCGGATCATGTTTTGGAAAATATCCTGCCGAAGGGAAATGTGATGATGATGTCCTCCTAATATTTGCTTCTTCGTTTATCAGATTGGGATGACGTCATCAGGATATTTGCAAAAGGTCATATTTCTCGGCAGGAGGACATTACGAAATGTCGGGTTACAAACAAGATCATGATGATCTTGACAACATGACAGGATAAAAATATGATGATCCTCCTCATCAAATATCATGATGACGTAACCATCATATTCCATCTTCGAAGCATGAGGATGAGTTGAGGTCATCATCAGGTTAGTGCTAGGGTGATATTTAAAATATGATCATGCTGAGAATATCACCCCCCCTTAAAAGATAGGGTGATCATCATGATCATGCAAAAGGAGATCAGGAGGATATGATGACGTCATCATCATATTAGCGAATATCAGCAAATATGACCCTCTCTTGAAAGATCAGGACGATGATGATCATCAGAACTCTGACATGCGCACGCAAATTATGCAGATGGTGGACTTTCTATGCAGGGGGATATTATAATATCAGCATGATATTATAATATCAGGTTACACTCAAAACATGATGCTCACGATGCGCCCAAGGTCATTTGACGGGTAAAACACACTATCACCTAAGATTGACGTCCGGATATTTCGACTGCATGATTTTATCAGGTGATAGACCAAGATCAGGATGACCTTGACAACATGACTGAGGATAAAAATATGATAATCACCTGCGATTATCAGGTTTGACCAAAACTTTGACTGCTCATAACTCCCTCATATGGACGAATTTTCTAGTGATGTAAAAGGGAAACCTGCATGGAATTTCAAGCTCTTTCTAAATATGAGGTCATAGAAATAAAATATGAACTTTGACAAACTGACCTCATGATGATGACCTACCTCATCGAATATCATGATGATGATGCACCTGACTCATTTTTACCAAACCGCCAGAAAGCAGACAACACAAGCCAAGCCAAAAAGTTGGGTCCCTGTTTTGACAAGTTAAAATGGGGCGTGTTGTGTAACCACACAACAACTTGCCACCAAAGAAAACAACAAAATTCAAATAATTCAAAAGGTGAGGATAAATTAAAACATAAATTTCCAACTCCTATTAAGCATGAGCATCCTAATCCTTTCTAACTGGTATCATGTTCATCAATGTAACAATGAATTGATAAGGGATCAATTGTGTGCATGTGATTCATATACTCATCTTGAAAGTGAGTTGAATAAGTCAGTGACTGGTGTTAAGCTACGTAGTTTGGTTCATCCCTCATAGCCAACCGGATAGAGCCTTGCTGCCAGCAAGCGTCCATAGCCCCGGCAAGGTTATCGTTGCAATTCTCCTAAGTAGAGCCCCACTGCCAGCAAGCGTCTATAGCTCCGGTAGAGTTACTTAGATGACTTAATCTGGATTTTCAGAAAATCCATTTTATTATTTTATTTATTTTATATTTCGAATTTAATTCTTAAGATATAACAATTGTAGCCTCATGATACAAGGAATGGTCACTTGTTGAAATTAAGTTGAGAATTGCAATGGTAGCAAGGGCAACCTTTAGATTTTTCACTTAACACCTACACTGATATGTTCAACAAACCTAAGGCTGTTAGGTGTGTCACTGTGAGGATCACCTTGACTCAAGAAAAGTAGTACTGATGAATATGATACCACAGACCTGATCAAGAATACCTACACTGATATGAGTTACAACCTATGTAAAAACTTATATTCAACTTTTGAATTCTAACAATTTATGCAGTGTTCTTAAGTAATAAGGTGCACCAGTTTTGCCCAACCAAAACAAAGACTCAACAACGCAAAGCAAAAAGCAACCTGTACAAACAGCTAACCTACAAAAGAAACAAAAGAAACAGAACAAGAAAGCAAAACAAGCAAACTGTACAAACAACTAACCTACAAAATTATATACAAACCACTACTAGGCAAACAAAAACCAGAAAATGACCCAAAGACACCTGTATTTGCATACTTCTTTTGATTGTGCAAGAGCATTAGGTATCAATTATGGTTCTCAACCTAGCAAATTTATCTTTATATTCTGAAAAATATTCTGATATTCTGAATTCACTGTATTCAACAGAATGACTCTTGATGATCAGCAACTGAGGCAGCTCATCATGTTCATGATTAATCCATATGCATGTATTATCTTCTGAATTTCCATAATCAAAATAGTATTCAACATCATTTACTGTGGAAAGGAGAAATACAACCTGGTGTATTTCTGATTTTGTTGGACATGCTTCTTTATTGGCAGTTGGTCTTCCATTTGTCATTATATTTTCACTGCTTGGCTCAGTGTATGGTCTCTCTTCAAATTGAAGGATGTATGACTCTTGATGTATTAATTCTTCATCTTTATCCAACTTTATCCCTTCATTCTAGATGTTCAGTTTATCCTCCAGTTCAGGAAACTTCTCAATATTTTCTTCAATTTCCTGCACATCAGCATCTAAATAAGTATCTTTATCATCATAACCTGATATACAGAAATTTATCATTTCTAAATCATGTGACTGTAAAAGAGAAACAACTTTCACTTGATAAGGACACTCCCCTGTTTAATTCTCCAAATATTTCTGGAGTGACATCTGATTATGCATAACAACTCCAAAGTCTTCTACATCTTCATCATTCAGGAATTGTTCATTAAATAATTCACATCTTCTATCTAGTAAAGGATCTGGTTCCATTAACCTGCAACATTCTTGCATTTGATCATTTAATTCAAAGAAGTCAGGTAATAAATCAGCATTTATTTTCTTCTCTATGACTCCCTGAGTTACTATCATAGGAACTTCATCATCAGCAGTGAATTTAAATTTCTCTACTATCTGTTTACACTTCTCTTTACCATAGAATGACTCCTGGAAAGATGTTTCATCTTCTTTATCAAAAGTATTAGGATCAGAATCAAAAATATTATCCTGATGAGTGGTTTCTTCTCTAAAATTTTCACAAGATTCATACCTGCATACTGACTGGTCCTTACTTGTATTAGGAAGTAGAGAACTCCTATCAATCTCACCATAAAATGAATCAAGGAAAGATGTTTCCTCTTCATTACCTTCTGGAACCGACTCAGCTATTGTATTTTCTAGAATCTTTTTCAACATGACCAAGCAGGCATAACAATCTCTCTCTGAATGCTCTTCATCATGTAATCTGCACCAGCTTTCAATCAAGACATCATCAATGGATAAACCTAATATTTGACTACACTGTATGTTTCTAGACAAATATAATTCAAAATCTTCAGAGCGATCCACTTCAGTGTCTGGACAATTAATAACTTCTAGTGCTGCATCTGCTTGTTGCTCCAGAATTTCTTTATTTTCCTGCCAGCCTTCTTCATTTTCCTGGCAAATTTCGGCCCTGAACACATCCGGGAAGAATATTAGTCCTTTCAAATATAAATCCAACCTTGTAAGGAAAGTTAAACAATTTATTTCGCTGTGTTCCACAGTCTAGTGTATCCTGCAACAGGTAGATAAACCACAGTTAGACAAACTGTGAGGGTAAAGCTGCCTACTCAAAGTTTCTTGAAATAAAGGAATATTAACTTGACAATTGCCTTCATATACATCCATCAAAATGAGACTCTATTTTTCAATTTTTAGTATTTTGAAATTTTAAGGAGATCCATCATATCTCAGAATAAAACTTGAAAGTTTAGAAAATCAAACAAATATTTGATGCTTTGGGCTAGATCTTTGCAAAGGTGCAACCAAAACATCTCAAATAAGAGATATTTGCAGACATTTAACTGAAATGCTGAAATATTTATGCAATATTTGCAGAAATCCAGAAATTCTTTGCTCTGGCCCTCCTTCTAGCACCAATTTATGTTGCGTTAGAAGTGAGAGGCCTGCAGATATGTTAGCAAGATTTAAAGCAGGCTGATAAACAGAGGCAAGGGATATCACGTCAATTGAACTGGAATTATTTGCTGAGAAATAGCTCATGCCCTCCTTCTGTTGATGATGCTGAGAAACAGCTCAGCTGCCCTCCTTCTAGCGCCAATTTATGTTGGTCATGATGTTAGTCATTCACAAACATAGAATAAAAGTTACACAACAACCTTTACTCATCTAGAAAGATACGATGAATTCAGAGAATTCATGATCCCAAGTCTCCGTTGATTAGGTCTTAATCTACTGACGTTACTCAGTGGTTGATGTGTGTTGCTGTTTTCCATTCAGGGGCCTTACGTATTTCTGCAAAGTTCATCATTATTTCTTCCAAATATCCTGCTCTGTATGTCTGCTCTGCATAAATCTCCAACAATTCTACCTCTGTACTATGAATTTAGTCAAATAATGTGCCTACAGGCTGATATTTGCATGATTTCTACCATTATTTGCAATTCTTTCTACCATTATTTGCAATTCTTTGCATGATATTTTCAATACTGCATGCATTTAACTCAAATATGCTAAGGATTTTCAGTTACCTATGGGATGTCAGCATATTTCTCTGTTCTGCTTATTATTTGTCATGACTTGCAGTTGTGGTGATGAATTTATGAAATTAAAAAAAGGAGAAGGGTTAAAGAATGAGATTCCCAGAACTACTTGACTTAGATCACTGATCCACATACAAGCTCCCATACATGCAATGAAAAGAAGGAAACTAGAATCATACTTCACCAGGACATTCCACAAATCCGCATGATCCAGTGCAAATCTTCAAAGGAAAAGTTGACAACAACATGTAATGAAATGAAAGCGCTTCCAGTTGAACACAGCATTCACCAGTACATATCCAGAAATCAACATGAAGATTACGTAAAATTTACAATCAGGATGTAATCTGAAACTTCATATCTATTCAGTATGCTCAAGAACAGGTACATTTACAGTGATCTAAAGAAAGAACCTTGACATTTCAACAATTCTATCTTCATCAGTCTCAGTAATCCGATCTCCTAAGTGATTCTACAGTAATCGGCCTTAATGCCAGATGTATCAATGTCTATTAATGTATATCATCCCCCTTTGTAGCTCAGGATCTGGCTCTTATATAGAGCAAATGCCAGAAAATAGTTACAATGATCCAAGGATCAGGATCCTCTCATAATAATCAACGGTCCAGATGAAAAGCACATGCTTCGCCAGTTGGCAAATGTACAGCTGGCACAGAATATTCCAGCATCTTTGATTTGATTCGGTCTCCAGCTGGCAAACAGCATATTTGACAATATCCTCCTCACTTCTGGTTCATGTTGCCTCCATGTGCAACTTTGCAATGCTCAGCTTCAGCTCTAACAACATCATGACTTCCTGCAATAAACAGACAAACATTAAGTTCATCATCATGTGGATAAATAACAGGAATTTAAACATTTTATTAACCAGGCCTCCAAAATGTGTAGCTACAGGCAATCGGGCTTTCAAATTTCTATCGTTCTATTTTCCCGCCCATTTTCATGTATATCGGGTTCCAAATATGATCATGTGTCTCAAAATATACAAGGAAATAACTACTTTTCAATTTATTTCAAATCTGGTTCTGTATATTTCGGCATGTGTATCGGGTTCACATCATATTCGCATCGGTGTGACCACATATGATCGGGGTGACAAAATTAGACTTGGCCGATGGTAAAACATACACCGATGCCAGAAATCATGATGACGTCCACCCATCGGGAAGACAACCAATATCGGAGTGAAAAAAAATCAAGACAGGGCTGACAGTTAAAACTACGCCGATGGACAGCATATCGGCGTGACTATCTCCATCGGGGAGAAAATATAAAGCATGGCCGATATCATATGCTATGCCGATGGACCTTTCCATCGGGGTGACTACTCCTGTCGGGGAGAAAATATAAAGCATGGCCGATATCATATGCTATGCCGATGGACCTTTTTAGGGCTTTCTACCTATCTGCAGGATATCGTGAAATATGATGCTCCCCCTTCCGAATGCTCTGATGACGTCACCGTCATATTTCGCTTCTGTATATTGGGGAAAAGAATGACATGATCATCATCATCATGTTGAAGGAAAATAGGAGGATATGAAATATGATCCTGCTGCTGAGGAATGGAATATGATGGTGACGTCATCATCATATCCGGGCTTCATTAAAATGCAAAAGATGACGTCACCGTCATGTTTACTTAAGATCAGGGGATAAATGTAATATTGGGTCACCTAAGGAAGATGATCAGGTGGTGAATGTAATATGACCCCTTTGCGGCCAAGGTAACCCTCTCGAAAGATCAGGATGATGATGATCATCAGGATATCCGGGACTTTTGTTAAACTGAGAACATGACGTCATCGTCATATTCGCGAACCGGATCATGTTTTGGAAAATATCCTGCCGAAGGGAAATGTGATGATGATGTCCTCCTAATATTTGCTTCTTCGTTTATCAGATTGGGATGATGTCATCAGGATATTTGCAAAAGGTCATATTTCTCGGTAGGAGGACATTACGAAATGTCGGGTTACAAACAAGATCATGATGATCTTGACAACATGACAGGATAAAAATATGATGATCCTCCTCATCGAATATCATGATGACGTAACCATCATATTCCATCTTCGAAGCATGAGGATGAGTTGAGGTCATCATCAGGTTAGCACTAGGGTGATATTTAAAATATGATCATGCTGAGAATATCACCCCCCCTTAAAAGATAGGGTGATCATCATGATCATGCAAAAGGAGATCAGGAGGATATGATGACATCATCATCATATTAGCGAATATCAGCAAATATGACCCTCTCTTGAAAGATCAGGATGATGATGATCATCAGAACTTTGACATGCGCACGCAAATTATGCAGATGGTGGACTTTCTAAGTAGGGGGATATTATAATATCAGCATGATATTATAATATCAGGTTACACTCAAAACATGATGCTCACGATGCGCCCAAGGTCATTTGACGGGTAAAACACACTATCACCTAAGATTGACGTCCGGATATTTCGACTGCATGATTTTATCAGGTGATAGACCAAGATCAGGATGACCTTGACAACATGACTGAGGATAAAAATATGATGATCACCTGCGATTATCAGGTTTGACCAAAACTTTGACTGCTTATAACTCCCTCATATGGACGAATTTTCTAGTGATGTAAAAGGGAAACCTGCATGGAATTTCAAGCTCTTTCTAAATATGAGGTCATAGAAATAAAATATGAACTTTGACAAACTGACCTCATGATGATGATGCACCTGACTCATTTTTACCAAACCGCCAGAAAGCAGACAACACAAGCCAAGCCAAAAAGTTGGGTCCCTGTTTTGACAAGTTAAAATGGGACGTGTTGTGTAACCACACAACAAGTCTTGGGTGGTGTTTGTAAGGCAAATACCAGTCCTAACCCCTTGAAACTTGAATACCAGTGCAAATCATTCTCTTGTATACGTCTAGTTGACTCCTTTCCCTAAGATAGGCACTGGTTTGCCCTTATGTAGTAGTTATGATCCAAAACCCCCTGTCTTGCATCCAAAACATAAATACAAATCCTTTCATATTTCTAACCTGTTAGTTTGTAGGATTAGAAATAGGACCCCTGCATACTCTCATACCTAACCAGTCAGATATGTCCAAGAACATTGCCAGCCTTGTGATCTATCATGCAAGTCTTGGTCCTAAAATGAGAGTATTATGCCTATTGTTGTAAAGCTAAATATTTTTGTCATTGGGTGATTCAAGGTTACATCTTTAGCTATAGGGATACCCCCCTTGGTGCAGCAGAACCAGAAGTGAAGGTGAGGCAACTCACGCAACCTCCTGTATTTGTTGGTTGAATCTGTCTATGCATTAGTACTGGCAAACTCTCTACTGATTCAAAGAGAAAGAACCAACAAAGTGGCAATTCTTCTAGGGAATGATGTAAAAGGGCTTATCTTTTGGCCCATCTGAGTCACCAACAAAGTGGCGACTCCACTGGGGAGCTGATTTGAAAGTGTTATCTTTTTACCCTTCCAAGTCACCAACAAAGTGGTGACTCTACTAGGGATTTAGAAGATTTAGAAGACCCAGGTGAAGTTGTTGTAGCAATACCAAGGAACGACCATGTGGTGCTTTTCTGGCGTGATGAATCTAGAGACTAAAGGTGCCTTCTTGATATTCTGTCCTCTCTGTGGGAGGTGGCAACTCTATTGATTGAACCTATCTAAAGCTGCAACATATTTCTAGGTATTCCACCTTTTCACTCGAAATGATTCAAATAGAGAAACAATCCTAGTTGTGCTCTCAAAGAAGTTTCAGTATTGATAGATATAAAGCTCTGAATTTCACAGGAATAAGTGGTTACCCAAATGTTATTCCCAATAAGATTAGAAAATGTCTGCCGAAATATAGTGGATCAAATTCTGAGTCTACAAACAGACATCTACAAAATTTTTGTAATTTAATAGAAGATTATGAGGTAGAGGCTGAAGATGTAGTAATGAGACTCTTTGTTCAGTCATTAGAGGATGATGCTAGGGTCTGGTTTTTAGACTTGCCTGTATGTTCAGTTTCTTCATGGGTAGATTTAGAAGTTGCATTCCTAGAGTAGTTTGGTGAAAGATTTGATTTGGACTCATTGATCATACATTTCATGAATATCCAAAAGGAAGATGAGGAACTAGTTCCTGCCTTTAATGTTAGATTTATTAAGTTGCTCAAGTAGATTCCTGAATATATGAGACCCAATGATGCATTGTGCTTGGCAATTTATTTGGCTGCATTTGATGAAGAAATGAGTTATTTATTGAGAGATAAAGAACCAGCTACACTTCACCAGGCCTACAAATTTGCTATGGACATTGAAAATAATCAGAAATATGGAATGCCAGTAGGTTTCATGACTGCAAGCTTTCAAAATAGTTTTCAATGTGAATATATTTCTATTGTTCCAGTGTGTTCATTGAGAGATGATTCTGTAGAAGGAAATATATCTCACAACAATGGGTGCAGTCATGATGTGATGCATAAACATGAAGAAGATGTTGTAGAAAATGTGGGCACATCCTATAATGGTGAAGACAAAGATTGTTATCAACCACTGGAAAAGAAGCCTACAGATGCAAAATGCATTTTAAATGATGAAATGAAAGATATACATAAAGTTGTGTCTTGTAGTAATAGGTATATCCTAGTTATTCATGATTATTTGTACAAGGCGGATATGCAGAGCTTCACCCTAAATACAGAAGATGCAGATTCAAGGGATGATAGTAAATATGTTAGTGACTGTCAACATTCAGATGCATATGTGAGCCTTTCATATGATGAAATATATATCGATGCTGAGTATGAGTGCTTCCTTGAAGATTATGACCACCTCTACAATGCAGAGGTTGAAACTTTTACTATTGATCATCAGTGCATTGGTGAAGAGGAAAAATAGGGTCACTATTCAGATGTGAATGGACGAGTTGCAAATGTTCATGTTGATACAGATGGGGATAATGTTGGTTGCAAGGGTGACTATGAAGCTTTTAGCGTAGGGCTGCACTCTGAGCTATTTATGCCTTTTCTTGAGGCATTCCAGGTGGACCTTAATGATAAAATTGTTGAAAGCAATGATGATGAATATCTGAATGTTTATAAAAATGAATATGATTATGAGATGTTGCTTGTGCCTGAATATTGCTTGTTCAATACAGAGGAGCTCTTATTTTTTGAAGAAGGGAAAAATTCTGATGTGGATTCATTTATTTCATGTGAGTCTGTTATTTTTCCAAGCAACATTAGTGACTCATGATGATGACATTCTACAGTTGATGATAATGTATGCTGATGAAGCTTGTTGTAGATTTGTTAAAGAAAGAGAAATGGGTAGCAACACAAATAATTGCAAAGTAGGGTGCTACAGACAGCCAAATGTTTTCAAGCTTCATTTGAAGAAATCAGAAGAAAATTAGATATTTGACAAAGGAAAATTCTAGTTTTTCCTTTTTGGTGGCCCTGGGCCACCAAGTAAATTTTGAAAGTGTAATTTGTGATGCAGGTTTGTGCTATGCTCGACTCTGTGCCCAGTGGATAAGGACTGGTCTGCATCCTAGAGATCTATGGTTCTCGCCATGCCTGCAAGAGGCCTGCGTCCCCAGATAGAACCAATGTTGGTGCCTGCACCTGGAGTTAAGGTTTTGAGCTAAAAATCCATAGGCATTTTCATTGTAAAACCTTCAAATTTTCTAAGTCTGTCGGCCTTCACTTTTTCATGCATGTATCTTTGTATATGCATTGCTATTTGTATGTGCATTTGAATGTGCAAGCATGAATGCACATTGGTGGGCCTGAAAAAGAGTTAAATCAACTTCAGAAAAGTACAAAAATTGGTTTTATGCATCTTTGTATGCATATCGGGCTTGTATGTGTAATTCCGGGCATGAAAAGTGGATGTACATTGAGGTTTCCATCACAGATTCCTGGTATATTCCGTAATTGTATGTAAAGGATTGAATGTATATTTTGCGTTGTATATTTGATATACAACGGGTAGATATAATGGCGATATGCAAAGGAAACATACATCGCCAAGATACAAAGGCAGAATGTACATCACAAAGATGCAAGGGTCTTATACATTCACCACATGCAAGGAAAATACGCAAAAGGATCATCGGCGAAACAATATGCATCGGCAACTCAACTAATAGTCTTTCTGATGGCTGATGATGCAAAAAGGAAATGTGCAAAGTCAAGATGCAAAGGAGGAGATACAAAGTTAGGGCCCACCAATTGCATGCAAAGGTGATTGTATCTTTGCACATACAATTGCATATACAATGTGATATACATTTCTTAGATACAAGGCCCAGACCCGAGGTGGATATACATTCTGGTTGATAAAGGCACAAGTGTTTGTTTGCATATTTGTTTGTATGTCCACATTGTATGTTTGCACATACAAGGATCATATGCAAAGGGAAAGCATACAATCCAGATCTAACTGGAGAATCAAATGTAGTGAATAATCATTTTGGGGTCTGCGGCTTGTATAATGAAGTGCTTGTATATGCTGATATACAAAAGGAAAAGATACAAGCCAGATTTCAAAGGTTTTATCCAATCTGATTGATAAATGAGTTGGAGTCTGAGGTTGTATATTACATTTGTATATGCAATATACAAGGTGACATACAAAGAATGAGAATGTAAGTTGGACCCCATTGCAGTTTCAATTTGTTTCACAATGATTTGGGGTCCGCCTTGTATGAAGGGTGATTGTATGTATACAATCTCATATACAACTTTAGATGCAAGAAAAGATGCAATGGATACAATGGATTGTCGGTAGGATAATGCATATCGGCAAACACTTCCAGGGTCTTTCTGATGGCTGATGGAGATGCAAAGACACAGTGATAGAGAACCAACCAGATGCTTCCATGTGTCCAAGTTAGTTGTATGTATATACAACTGCACATGCAAAGATTTTTGAAGGTGAAAAGCATAAAATGGAAAAGGAAAAAGTCAGTGATGGAAAAAGGGTGCCTACGTGGCGCGATCTCACTGGTGGGAGACTTTTCAAAGCGGGTGACTAGGATTGTCTGATCCAGTTGAAGTCGCAGATCTTAGCGGGAAGAAGGAAATTGACGGCCCTATTTCAGATGTCCAAGGAAGGAGGGATTTCTTTGTATCTACAGTAGCATTCCAGGCAAGAAGAACTTCAAAAACACGTGAATCGTTGCTACATCTTGAAATAGGTAGGTTGGCCATTAATGGCAAATTTGCAGAGGTATGGGTTGAATGACAGGCCAGCTACCATATTTGATGAGAAAATCTCTAGGCGGCGGTACATCCCCCAATCTTACTTGCTTCTTTCCTCTTTGTCTCTTGGCTACATTGAATGTTTTGGGGCCATTCAAATGGTCCAATGTATCCGACAAAATTTTGAAATGACCCTGTAATTAATTGCTGAGTACATGTTCTGAGTATATTAGAACTGTGTTACTCATTTTTTCGTGGTGAAAGACTTGGGCAATTTTATGGAAAAAATAACGAAAATAGAGCATTTCTTGGTTGTTCTGTCTCTTCTAGAGTTTATGAGTTGCATTTGAGTGCACCTTGCACATATGTTCAGTTTCATGTTGTGTTTATATGAAAAATGCATTGTTGCATGTGTTTAGTTGTTTGTCTCCATTTGCTGTATACATTGTTGTTGATAACTGAGAGGGGGGGTGAATCAGTTATCTTGATTAATTCAACTTTATGTTCTTCTTTAATAATTAGTGCAGCATCAAAGCAAACAAGCATCCATAATCATGAAAGTAGAAACAAAGTCAATACACATAACACAATGATTTTGACGTGGAAAACCCTGTTAAGGGAAAAAACCATGGGGTGACTAACCCAAGAAAGTATTCTCTATTAGAAGAATAGAAGTACAAAATGGCACTTGCCAATTAGGGCTCACTGCCCGAGCACACTGCTCACAAGAGGCTTACTGCCTACAAGAGACTCACTGTCTACAATAAAGAGAGTAACACAATACTTGAACTGATGAGATGCATCCAAAAATGCTGGAGTTCAGTTCCGGTTAGGCTCAGTATACTGATCTGCTACACTTCATCCTTCCTCTTCCATTGTTCTATAGTCTTTTCACATACCGGACCTTCCTTACTGCTTTCCTTCTGCACTTCTGCTTTTCTTCACACTTACAACTCACAACTCACACCTTCTCATCGAAACCCATTTGGTATATATATCCACACAAAGGATTTCATCCTTTTTCTAGTTAGCATCCGGAATAGTCAATATTTTCCCAAACTCTAGTCTGTCGGCTGAATGATTGCTTCCCAAGTAATGCGGATCAAAAAGAAACTTATACAAGTCATCTAATAAGTCGGCCAATCATGAATGATACCTTAGGAATCTTTATCACCATCAACATCTCATCCAGAATAACTTCTGATGCTCTGCCTGTCAGTTCTTCCTCTGTCTGTTCTACCAAACCAGACCCCAATACTTGAATGCTTATATCTCTTTACTCTTCCATCACTGGAGACTCAATTCCTGGGATCAATTAGTCAAGGTATTCCTCTTGACTTCCCCAAGTCCACACTTTCCAAAGATACTTCCTCTGAGAGATCCAGACCTGACTGTCCAACCTTGCCACATACTCTGTTCTTGCTTACCGGACCACAACACTCTTCAATCTAACTTCCGGTATAGGCACACCATGTCCTACAGATGTGTGGAATGAACTTTGTTGCCATCAATGACAACAATCATGAAGCTCCAATGTGTCTCTCGCCAACAATCTCCCCCTTTGGCATTGATGGCAACACTTAGTGAAAAATGACTAAGTGTTATACTATACTCCCCCTTTGTTGATGCTCTCTTCTAATGTACATTTTACCGGAGCTCCTCCTTAGCTAGATTCCACATTTTTCACTATTCCTCACTCCCCCTTTGACATCAATGGCAAAGGGTAGGGTCCACACACCAAAATTGCCCAAAAATTCAACTATACTTAGCCGCATAAGTATATAGACAGGTTTTACTTACATATACTGTAATATGTCTGCAAAGTTGTCTTCGGCTGTACAACTTGTGTCACCCAACTCTACTTCATCTTGTCCAAAATTGAGATATGACCACTCAGTATGAATGCAAAAGCTTCTACCCTCTTGAGATCTATTGGATCACTGGTCTGGGCTGTGGTCTAAGCATCTGTTAGGGCCTCATGCATGGCCTCTAATTTGGGGATAATCACCCCTCTAAGCTCACTCATCCTATTTATTATGTTCTTCCTCTCCTTTTCAAGTTTCTTAATCTCATTCATGACTACAATAATTTGACATTCCTGATTTACTATGGATACAGTGAGAGGATCAAAATTCTGTGAGAGGTTTGACAGTTTATCTTCTTGTTCCTTTACTTTCTTCTCAATATCCTTGGTCACTTTAGGCCAGGATAAACAAAATTTGTAGAAATCTTCGCCATCCTTGAGAGCATTTTCTAAGCCCTTTATTCCAATATCCAAAACTCTCCTATCATTTGCTATTATGCCTTGTAACTCTGAGAATCTCTTATCCAAAAACTCTTTCTGGACCTTTGCCTCAGCTGACTTTTCCAAAGACTCAAAGTGAGTGCTAACAGAATTAACAAGAGTTTTGAGATTACCAGATGTGGAGGCCGAAGAGTCCTTTTGGAAGGAAGGCATAATCTTCTCTATAACACTGGATGCAGCTTCTATGAGCTCACAGTCTACCAGGTGAGACATCAAAATTTTTTCTTTTGCCTTTGCTTGGGTGAAGGATGCTAGCTTCATGGTTTGCATCAGAGAGAGGGAACCAAAATTGAATGGACCTTGAAGCAACTCTGGTTCATCAAATTCCATCATCTCTTTGGTCAAGAAGTCCTTGACTGCTTTTGCTGTGTCTCTTGCCAAAGACAGAACTTTCTCCCCTTCTGCAGTCTTAGTACTATCATCTGTGGTCTTTTCTGTTTGACCTTCTTCCTTTCCCTTCACTTCTTCTCCTTTCTCCTCTATTCTTACTTCCCCTTTAGATCCAGAGACTGCAAGAGAATCCAGGTTTACTTCTCCTTGGACTTCCTTTTCTGGAGTAGAGGAATCTAAGTCCTTACCTTTCTCTTCACTGTCTCCTTTACCTCTTCTACTACTGTCTCAGTAGTTTCTTCCTTGTCCCCCATGGCAGAGGGCTCATCACTTATGTCCTCTACAATTGGAATGTTGAATCTTTTGTATGCAATCCAGAGGATCTCTTCTGTCTCTTTGGCTATTTTGTCAATTTCACTGAGCATAAGCTGATTCATTCTAGCTTTGCTCTGGAACTCATCCTTGCAATCCATGAAGATCATGTTCAATTGCTTTGGAATGATTGAAGGAAAGAGCTGTATGGCTATCTGTTCCCAGATCTCAAGATCCTTTGCCCTAGCATTATTCTTTCTTATCTCTAATTCCTTCTCTAGGATTTTGGGAATGAGAGATATGATTTCAATAAAAGCCTTATTATATACATTCAAATACTTAACTGTGGCTTCCTCCAGAATCTTTTTATCTGCATCATTGTATGCATCATAGAATTCTATTATTAGTTGCAGGTTCCCATACATAGTGACTACTTTAACTACATCATCTAAGGATAGAGTGGGCCTTTCAACAAATTCTTCTGCCATCTCTTCCTTGTCTTCACTAGTAGCGGGTTCACCGGAAGATTTCTTCTTCTTCTTCAGTTTCTTTACCTCCTCATCTGATTTAGTTTCTTCATCATCCTTCTGGCTAACATAGGACCTTGTTGCCTTTTTCTTTGTTGTCTTTTCTCCTTTTCTGGATGTCTGGACTTCCAGTTTTGATGCCTTTGAGCTCTTATCAGAGGTAGGTGCAGCTCTTTTAGAGGATCTGGTCCAGGAGGGGGCTTCTACCGGATCACTTTCCTTTTCTGCTTCCTTCTTCTCTTTCTCTACCCTTTCCATCTTTTCTCTATTTGCATCAAGTTCCTCCTTGGATATTCCAAATCTCTTAGCAACTTCTTCAACTTCCCTTCTCACTTTCCTTTTTGTCTCCAGTTGTCTAAGTTCCACATGAATCTTTACACTCAATTCTTAAAAGGTTCCAAACATTTCTGCCTTGGGATCCTTGGGTTGACTAAGCATATGTTGAACATGTAGCTCAACAATTTTCTCATCCACTTCATACCCCATTGGCATGATCCACACTGTTCTTGGCTCCACTGCCTCCATTAGGCACTGATCAGTTTCTACCATAAAGCATATTGTATCTTTATATTTTTCAACTAAAGATTTGGGGATTCTCTCTCTTGCTTGCATCATGCTCTAAAAATTCTTGAAATAGCCCCAGAGAGCTATATTCTGTGCCTTGGCATCACCAAGCCCATGTATATAATCCCTAATTTGAATAGCTACTAGTCTATCATTCTGCCATACCCAGCCATTGGATCTAGGAAGCTCATTCATGTAATAAAAGAATAGGCAAAGTATCAAGCCACCATACTTGCAGGAGTTCGTCTTGTCCTTCTTTATCTTTTGTAGATTTTCCAAAAGTTGGCTTAGAAGAAGTTCACACAGATCATAGTCAACATTTTCTTTTAGCATCTGATAGGCTGTATAAACTGCAGTTCCCAGTACT
Source organism: Cunninghamia lanceolata (assembly GCA_027924645.1). Taxonomy (NCBI): domain Eukaryota; kingdom Viridiplantae; phylum Streptophyta; class Pinopsida; order Cupressales; family Cupressaceae; genus Cunninghamia; species Cunninghamia lanceolata. The sequence goes on along the minus strand of BSBN01000071.1, from coordinate 2,774,961 downwards.
AAATTTTCCCTACTGGAGTGATAAATCTTGTAACCAATTATCATGGATGCAAATTTGACATCTGGATCAATGATATCTTCAATTGTCATAGCTCTCTTGTCAAATTTTGATCTGGTTGCATCACTTACTGTCTGATTCTTGATAGATTTGAGAATAGGTATCCCACCAGATGAGTGCAGACTAGTTACTGCCCTAATTGCATCTTTGGTGATCTTAAATAGTCTATTCGACCATAAGAAATTGTCATGCACTCTGCTCAACACATACCGGACCCAATCATCTTCTTCAAAATAGGGGAAATGAATGCACTGTGCAAAATGCTTATCCCGAATGGCTTTATACTAAGGTTTGATCTCAAAAGAATCATCTATTAACTGCTTGTGATAGATATCCATTAACTTTGATTCCCCAAATTCTTCAATGCTTGCATGAATGTAAACCCTAACATCTTCTACATGTAGAACCTCATGCGAAATGCTTGAAAAGGTGCCTAGGGGATCAACTTCTAGAGATTTATATGGATGCTTCTTAAATTTAGTGCAAGGTCTATCAGAAATCTTCACAACATTCGGAGTAGCCATTTCCAAAAAGATTTACAGAGATATTCAGCAACGAAAAAATACCTCTTCATTTCTAGGGTTTGCTAAAAGAGCCAGATTTGATTAGCTAGAAGAAATGATTTCAATGGCTGACCTTTGAGAGTTGAGACAATTTGATGCAGAGCTCCTTTTCTTTTCTTCTTGAGTGCAAGTGTGCAAATGATGAACGATTAAACTCTTTTATTTCTAGGAAAGCCCTAATTTCACCCTGCAATAAATGCGCAACCTAATTCATTCCGGTTTGCCTTGTTTATCTTATTCGGAGACATAACTTTTTCGGATCACTAAGACAGTCTTTAGAGTTATTCTTGGAGAATAGTGATAATCTATCTTCCTTTCACTAATCATTTGATCTATCTGCAGATCAAGATTCCATAGTTTGAATCATGTCAGGTTTAACTGTGAGAAACCTACTTCTCACCGGATGACTGAGGAACCGGATTAGTCTTCTACATGTTTAAAACTTCTTGCGGATCTTCCATATCTTAATCACAATTTACTTGGATGTTTCTCTGAGAGCCCTTTAATCCACAATTTTCCTTATGCCAATTCCAGCACCAATTGACTGGCTGGGGGATAATGTTTTTCCTTGTGACTCCCCCTGAGACAGAGCTCACTTTTTAATTTCTGGAAGGAGTATCAGCACTAGATTCTGGTGCGGATCCAACCCCTACATTCTGTATACTTTCTTCACCCAAATCTTGTTCATCTCACTTTGAACTTCATCCACATTTACTTTTCTTTTTCCTTTATCTTGATTCTGATTATGATATACCGGACCTCTTTTGTCCTGATTCTTGCTTCTACAGAATTTGGCAATATGACCGGATCTATTGTAAATTTGGCAAGCAACATTTCTTTGCATATTTGATTGATATCCTCTTGATCGACATTGATTAGCCATATGACCCATTCTATTGCATGCAAAGCATCTACCATTGAATGAATTATTCATTTGCATATTTCTGCATTCATGAGATTTGTGACCATACCTTTTATAGTTGAAACATTGTCTGGAGAAGGAAATATTAGTCTGATTTATTCTCTTTCTACACTGATTAGCTTTATGACCAAAGTTATTGTAGTTGTGGCAGTATCCATTGAAGGATGGATAACTTTGAGCATTAGGCTGCCTTACCGGAGGTCTTCTAGGCCTGTTCCTTAGATTTTCTGATCCAAAATTCTTCTGACCAGATCCAGAGCTTTCACCTTTTTCATATCCCAAGCCACACTTGTCATCTACCCTCTTCTGGCTTTCAAGAAGAACTTCAAGTTGAACAAAACTTATCTTGAATTTCTCTCTGTATTCATTTGCTATTTAAAGATCCCTTTTAAGAGAGACAATTTGATCTTCAAGTTTTTCTTCATTATCTTTAGCATATTCAAGATCAGATTCTAGATGTCTGATTATTCTATCCATCTTATGGCAGTCTTCTAATTTTTCTTTGAGAGATTGTCTTAGATCATCTTCAGTTTTTCTTTTTTCTTCAATTTCCTAGGTAAACTTCATAACTCCTGATTCCATTTCATGTCTTACCATAATGATCTCTTTTGATAACTTTTCACATAACTTGGTTTTTTCCTTCAGATCTCCATTTGTATCATTGGCTTCACCTTGACTTGCCAATTGCTAAAGTAGTTCCTTTCTCTTTTTCATAGAGAGACTTAGTTTCTCTTTTAGTTCTTTTATGAAATCATCAGTCTGCTTGAGTCTTTCCTTCATTTCATTGACTTCAGAATTTGACTGCTCAAGATCATCTAGGGTAGACTTAAGTTTCTCCCTCATACCATACACATCCATCTGAATTCCCAGATCTTCCTCAAGCTGTTAGGCTCTGTTTGGAGGAACTTGGCTCTGATACCAATTGTTGATAACTGAGAGGGGGGGTGAATCAGTTATCTTGATTAATTCAACTTTCTGTTCTTCTTTAATAATTAGTGCAGCATCAAAGAAAACAAGCATCCATAAGCATGAAAGTAGAAACAAAGTCAATACACATAACACAATGATTTTGACATGGAAAACCCTGTTAAGGGAAAAAACCATGGGGTGACTAACCCAAGAAAGTATTCTCTATTAGAAGAATAGAAGTACAAAATGGCACTTGCCAATTAGGGCTCACTGCCGGAGCACACTGCTCACAAGAGGCTTACTACCTACAAGAGACTCACTATATACAATAAAGAGAGTAACACAATACTTGAACTGATGAGATGTATCCACAAATGCTGGAGTTCAGTTCCAGTTAGGCTCAGTACAAATCCTTTCATATTTCCATCCTGTTAGTTTGTAGGATTAGAAATAGGACCCCTGCATACTCTCATACCTAACCAGTCAGATATGTCCAAGAACATTGTTAGCCTTGTGATCTATCATGCAAGTCTTGGTCCTAAAATGAGAGTATTCTTCCTCTTGTTGTAAAGCTAAATCTTTTTATCATTGGGTGAGTCAAGGTTACATCTTTAGCTATAGGGATACCCCCCTTAGTGTAGTAGAACCAGAAGTGAAGGGGAGGCAGCTCATGCAACCTCCTGTATTTGTTGGCTGAATCTACCTGTGCATTGGAACTAGCAAACCCTCTACTGATTTAGAGAGAAAGAACCAACAGTATGTAATCTAGATCTTCTTCTTCATTAAGTATGCAACAGGCATGTATATTTACAATCAATTTTGAGAATTAGTCCTGAGGCTTCAGTAATCTAATCTCAATTAAGTTTTGAATGAGTAAAAAGTGTACTCTATCTCCCTTTTATAGAACAAGGGAAGGAGGCGGTTACAAAGATCCTATGACCAAGATTTGTCAATTAAGATCAATGGTTCACATTTCCCTTTGACTAAGTCCACATTACACGTGGCACAAGTTGCCAGTTAGCAACCATCTGGTGTTACTTTATGCACCTAATCACATGCATCATATTCATTCTTCATCCTCTTCATTAGTGGATAAACTTTCTTTTGCAGACATACTTATTTGTCCCATGATGGGTTCATATACTTTCACTATTCTTTCAATCTCCCCTCCATCTTGGACTTTGGCCTTCTTGACTGCATGCTCCTAAGATTTGATATGTGCTTGCAATGTAGATCATTTATTCTTTCTGCTATTCAGTATCTCCTTGTACTTTTCTACTTTAGCCTTCATCCTCATGGCCTTATTGATTGTGTCCTCTGATAGATTGTTGAGGGGGTCATCTACAGCAGGTTTGAAATTATCCTAGAAAGCCTTAACTACAAAGTCCTCATCCTGGTTTTCAATCTTTCCTTCCACCTTTTCTTCCAAAGCTTCCAAAATTTCTGCCTCATCAGGCAGGAGCTTATGTAGTTTGACACTGATATCCCTCAGCTTTGCATTGCATTTCTTTAGTATCTCACTCCCAAATTTAGCATCCTCATACCATATGTTCAGTAGTTTGGATGTTTGATTGTTCAGTATCTTATGAAATATCAGGACATTGACATCTGTGAGTTTCATTTCTGATAGGGTAGTCAGTTGTTTCTCAATTTTAATTGACCATTGCCCAACTTCCTTTTGCAATTTATCTCCCTTGCTCTTCAGAGTGTTAAGCAAGTTCTAGTTATTGAGAGAAGTCTTTATCACCTTCTCTACCTCTGTAATAAATTGAATGAACCAATTGTCCATCATGTGTGCCTTATGTTTTGTGATATCTAGTCTAGTGACTTCATCCAGTGATATAATAGTTAGAGGGGTAGAAGTGTTGACTGGCATATTATTTGGGTCTATCAACCCCTTTATGAATGCGTGCAATTGGGCAATGTGCCCCTTGTGCACCTTATTTTTTTTCTTTTCTATTTCCACACTCTTTAATAAAGAAACAATAATGTCTTTGGCCACTTGGCCATCTTGTTCTTCGGTAGCAAAGCCCAAATCAACAGTAGTCATCTGAAATTCATTAACACTTATTTCTCCTTTGGCTTTAGCTACCACAAGTATAACTATCTTAGTTGTCCTCCTACCTATTATTGAATCTCTCTTTATGGGTAAAGTAGCCCTAGCTCTTCTCCTAGGTCTAACTATATTTTTTGTGAACAATGAAGTAATATCAAACTCTGGGGCCACATTAGGGAGTGGTGTCTATACCTCTTGCTGTAACCAATATGGAACCTCATCAATAGATCCCAGCTGGCTAGTATGTTCAATTTGAACATTCTATGTTGCTATGTTCTAATCCACCCTTGGTGGTGATTGGTGCTCTTCTTGTTCACTGGACACTTCTTCTTCATGCTCTTCTTCATGAGTAGGGGCCTCTTGTGTATCTTCTTCAACTTTATCCTACTCTTCTTGCAAAGGTGGATCTGTGTGAGCATCAAGATTGCTCTGTTCTGTTATTCCTTCTTAATCTTTATGACATTATTCATTACTATTTTCTTTCTTTTCCTGGTCATCACCCACCTGAGAGCTTTGTTCCCCATCCTTTGATATACTTTCTTCAATAAGATCTTGGGGTTTTTCTAATTCCATCTTGTTTGGCTCTCTTTCAGGTATCTTCTCATTACCATAACCATCTTGCTAATCAATTATTTCTTCTTCCTCCATTTGTACATTCACCTCTAATTTTCTTGGTTCGAGAGGTGTATCCTTATCTTTATTTGGGTCATCCTCACCCTGATATGTTAAGTCTACTGCAGCTGGGCTGGTAACTTGATCTACCAATTTTGTTAGACCAATCTACTATGCCACAGTCTTAGGATTACCCTCTATAATCTCTTCTTCATCAGCCTTCTGTTGTGTCATTGGAGTACCATAATGGGTCATTTTGGTATTCTTCACTAATACCTCCATTGAACTAGTTGATACCTCATTCAAAATATCATCATTGTTGGGAATTAAGGTGTCTCAACCTTGGTAATTCCTTGCATTATTTTCATTGTATTTATTTATTTATTGCCTATGTCGTAAATTAAATTGTAAATTCATATTTTCATCTTGTGGGATGTGGCATGGTGATGTGTCATCCTACATGGAAGATGACAAATTGTAATTTTGTCCTCACATGAGGAGATATGCATCCCACTTTGTGGTAGGAATATTTTTCCATGTGTCGGCATCTTGGATGTTGTGTAAGGGAATATTGACTGAAGCAGTCATGATAGATTCCTATGACGAAGTTATGACATGTAAGAGTCAAAAATAGGAGATTCTATGACAGGTGAAGATATGTATCGAAGAGCATCTTTGAAAAAGGCATCTTTGGATGTCCCACGGTGGACTATGACATGTTGTAAGAGAATATGCTATTTATGCTTGTGTATGACAGATTCTCTTACAGCTGTAAGTTGTAACTGCTATGACAGATTCTATGACAGTCGTAAGAGTCGTAAGGACATCTGTCATAGCCCATTTTGGAAATAGGTGACCTCTTTGGAATGGGGTGTGTGGACAAGTGTCAAAATAATCTTACAATGTTGACCAGTGTCCATAGGAGTGGGTTTTGGGCCATGAAGCCAAGTTGGATGCCCATTCCAAGATAGAGGCAATTTTGATTGTATTTTCTATATAAATAGGTGCTTTGAGGACTTGATGTATTGCAGGTTTGATAGGTACTGTTATGCTACCAATTTGTCTCTAGATACGAGTGTCGAAGACTCCTGAGAGCTTGCATTGCAAGTGTATTGTAAACAATTTCAGTTTTGTTAATACATTGTGCAGGTTTTGGAGTGTGGGGTTTTTCACCCAATAAGGGTTTTCCCCACGTATATCTTGTGTCTCTCTTCTTCTGTCTCACTTTCTTGTTTATGTGTTTGCTACAATATCTCTGTTAGTGGGTTTAACATTGTTGTAATAGTAAGGATAAATTGAATTTGCACTCTCCTCCCCTCATTAGATTAGTATAGGAAGCGATTTCTGCAACCTAGCTTCCTTTCAGTTGGTATCAGAGCCTGGTCAGTTTTGGTCTTAGCTGTTGGGTAGGGGTTTTTTGAGATGATCGTAGATTGAGTGGGAGTGTTGTGCAGAGGATTCTGTATCTTGTTACAGCAAGGAGATGGCAACCACATTTGGAAGGTTAGAGTTTGAGAAATTCAATGGCACTAATTTTGAGTTGTGGAAACTCAAGATGGAGGACCTACTTGTTGATCATGGCCTATGGAAAATGGTATCCAGTGTGAAACATAGAGTAATGTCACAAGCTTATTGGGACCTCAAAGATCAGAAGGCTAAGGGTCTCATAAGACTCTATTTAGCTGACTCTATCCTATTGAATGTCGATGAGGATAAGAGCACGAAAGATCTTAGGAAGAAGTTGGGTGATGTTTATCAGGCCAAGTCCTTGGTGAACAAACTTTTCCTGAAAAAGAAGTTGTTCACTCTAAAGATGGAAGATGGAGGATCTATTGCAGATCACATGAATGTTTTTAACATGATTGTTGCACAGTTGACATCTGTGGGTGTGAAAATGGAGGAGGAGGATCGATGTATGACCCTGCTTTGTTCAATGCCAGATTCGTGGGATCATCTTGTCATGGCTATTGGAAGCACCACTACCACCTTCAAGATGGAAGATGTGGTGTCCTCACTATTATTTAAAGAAATGCAGAGGAAGTCTTCTGAGATAGCCAAAGACGCTCTTGTGGTTCGTGGAAGACCTAAAGAGAAAGGGAAGAAGAAGTACAAGAAAGGTGATAAAGGCAGATCCAAATCTCATGGGAGATCCAAATCTCCTGGAAATCCCAAGGCTCTTTCTCGGAACTGTGGTAAATCTAGGCATTTCCAAAAGGAATGTAAAGAGGAGAAGAAAAAGAAGAAGAAAGGTCCTGATTCAGATTCTGACAACTCACAAGATGATGGTGATGCCTTCATCGCAGCCCTGGGCACCCATGCATTTGATTATGTGTGGTTGATTGATTCTAGTGCATCATTCCACATGACCTCGCATTGAGACTGGTTCATGAAATATGAAGAGTTCGATGGTGGAAGAGTGTACCTGGGTGACAACTCTCATCTAAAGATTGTTGGTCATAGAAGAGTCTCAATCTGATTCCCTGATGGACGAGTGAAGGGGATCACTAGAGTTATGCACATTCCAGGCCTTGCACGGAACCTATTTTCTGTAAGTATGTTGAATGATGTAGGTGTGCAGGTTGTCTTTTCAAAGGATGGATGCAAGATGACTAGAGGATCTATGGTACTTGCAAAGGGTACTCAGAGAGGTACTCTGTTTCAGCTAGATTCATGCACTTCACAGTGTAATATTTCTTCTGACTCAAAGAAACAAGACGCAGTCACTTCATCCCAACCATCTGAATGAGCAATGAAGAAGTTTGTTGTAACTAGTTCTGATGGTAGTGCACATGCTATGGAAGCTAAGCTTCTTGTTGAAAAGACTATGTTATGGCATTTGAGATATGGCCACATTGGTGAGAAGGGTCTGCATACCCTAAAAAATAAAAACCTCGTTGAGGGGTTAAATGATTGTAATCTCGAGTTTGACTTTTGCAAACATTGCATTTATGGAAAACAAAACTATGTTCAATTTTACCCTAGTTCTCACAAGTCTTCTGGTGTATTAGATTTTATTCATTCTGATGTGTTTGGTCCTGTTAATGTTCCTTCAATTTCAAAATCTATATATTTTGTATCTTTCATAAATGATTACAGTAGAAGGACATGGGTTTATTTTATCAGAAGCAAGACTAAAGTCTTTAGTTAGTTTAAGGAGTTTAAAGCCTTTGCTAAAAATTAGACTAGTAAAAAGATTAAGTGTTTGAGAACTGACAACAGTGGTGAGTTTTGTTTGGCAGAGTTTAATAAGTTCTATAAAGAGCAAGGGATTGAAAGGCATAAGAAAATTCCATATACCCTGCAGCAAAATGGAGTTGCAGAGAGGATGAACAGGACACTGATAGAGAAGGCTAAGAGTATGCTTAGTGGAGCAAGCCTTGAACAAACGTTTTGAGCTGAAACTATAGCCACTACTTGCTATCTAGTAAATAGATCTCCTACATTAGCTCTTGTTGGTAAAACACCATGGTCTAGTAAGAAGCCTTCAGTTAGACATCTTCATGTTTTTGGATGTGAGGCATATGCACATGTGCCTAGGAGAAAAGGTCTAAATTGGAGAACAAGGCTATTAAGTGTATCTTCATTGGCTATGGTGTCAGTGTGAAAGGATACAAGCTTTGGGATCATGTGGCTAAAAAGGTGTTGTATAGTAGAAGTGTTATCTTCATAGAGCTAACACCATCTTCTGTTGTTCTACGACTAGAATAGACAGAAAAGAAAGAAGATGCGGTTTAGTTTCCTTCTACCCCTAAGAAGACTGAATAGATAGACCCAGCGAGACCTGATGATGAGGAGAGCTCTAGTAGCTCTGAAATCTCAGAAGAAGTAGAACCTCAACCTCAGCCATTGAGGAGGTCTACATGAACAAGAAAGAAACCTGATAGGTTTGGTTATTCATTACTTGATTCTAGTTGTGCTTTTGCTTTACTTACTAACACTGATGAGCCTAGAACTATGAAAGAGGCTATGGGCATGAAAGATACAGGTTCCTGGAAGGAGGCCATGGAAGATGAGATGGCTTCTTTGGAAAAGAATAAAACATGGGACTTGGTGCCTTTGCCTGATGGATGGAAACCTAGTGGATGCAAATGGGTGTTCAAGAAGAAATTTAGTGCAGATGGCAGTGTTGAAAAGTAAAATGCCAAACTAGCTGTGAAGGGGTATTCACAAGTGGAGGGAATTGCTTATGGTGAAATTTTCTCTCCCATTGCAAAGCTGACATCCATTCAATTTCTATTATCTCTTGCCACTGCTTATGACTTAGAGGTAGAACAGATGGATGTGAAGACAACTTTCCTTCATGGTGATTTGGAGGAAGAATTCTACATGTCACAACCAGAGCATTACATAGTGAAAGGTAAAGAAAATTTGATTTGCAAATTGAAAAAGTCTTTGTATGGTTTGAAGCAGTCTCCTAGGATGTGGTACTTAAAGTTTGATGCCTTTGTGTTGTCAATTGGATTTGTGAGATCGAAATTAGATCACTGTGTATTATAAGTTTGATGGTAATCGTATTCTTACTGTTTCATTATATGTTGATGATATGTTGTTGATTGGGAAGGGTGAGAATATGATTTCTGATTTTAAGTCTCAGTTGGCAGCATAGTTTGAAATTAAAGATTTAGGGGCAGCCAAGTACATTCTAGGAATGGAAATCAGAAGAGACAAAACTAACAGAAAACTTTGGTTAAGTCAGAGTAAGTATGTGAAGACCGTGTTGGATAGGTTCAACATAGCAGATTGTAGACCATTGTGTGTTCCTATTTCATTGGGGACAAAGTTGTCTATTAGTGATTGTCCAAAATCTCCTAGTGAGGTGGAGGACATGAGCAGAGTACCTTATGCTAGTGTTGTTGGTAGTTTGATGTATGCCATGGTCTGCACAAGACAAGACATTGCCCAAGCAGTGGGAGTCCTTAGTCGATTTATGGCTAATCCTGGATGGGTACATTGGGATGCAGTTAAGTGACTGTTCAGATATTTGAGGGGTACTTCCGAGTATTCCATTTTCTATCATGGCAATGCTACAAGACCTCTGCATTCAGTTTGTATTCGTGGATTTGTGGATTTTGATTGGGCAGGTGACATTGACAGCAAGAGATCCACCAGTGCATATGTGTTCACAATGTTTGGTGGTGCAATTAGTTGGATGAGTAAGTGACAACTTGTGGTTACTTTGTCCATGACAAAAGCTGAGTACATGGCAGAAACTCATGCTTGTAAGCAAACCATTTAGCTTAAAAGATTGTGTTCAGATATTGGTGTTGATGCAGAATAGATTACGATTTGTTGTGATAGTCAGAGTGCAATTTACCTTACAAAGAATCCAACTTTCCATGCCAGAACAAAGCATATTGATGTATAGTTTCACTTCATGCAAGACATGGTAGAGGATGGGAAGGTAAATTTGGAGAAGGTAGATACTTTGAAGAATGTTACAGATGCATTGACGAAGCCAGTGGGCACAAAGAAGTTTAGATGGTCTTTGGAGTCTATCGGCCTCTCGGCCTATAGCAGTTAAATCATGTTAATTCTATTGGCTCTTACAAGGTGTTCGACAAGTGGGAGAATGTTGGGAATTAAGGTGTCTCAACCTTGATAATTCCTTGTATTATTTCCATTGTATTTATTTATTTATTGCCTATGTTGTAAATTAAATTGTAAATTCATATTGTCATCTTGTGGGATGTGGCACAGTGATGTGTCATCCTACATGGAAGATGATAACTTGTAATTTTGTCCTCGCATGAGGAGATAGGCATCCCACTTTGTGGTAGGAATATTTTGCCATGTGTCAGCATTTTGGATGTTGTGTAAAGGAATATTGACTGAAACAGTCATGATAGATTCCTATGATGAAGTTATGACATGTAAGAGTCAGAAATAAGAGATTCTATGACAGGTGAAGACATGTGTCGAAGAGCATCTTTGAAAAAGGCATCTTTGGGTGCCCCAAGGTGGACTATGACATGTTGTAAGAGAATATTCTATTTATAGCCTGTGTATGATAGATTCTCTTACAGCTGTAAATTGTAACTGCTATGATAGATTCTATGATGGTCGTAAGAGTCGTAAGAGCATCTATCATAGCCCATTTTGGAAATAGGTGACCTCTTTGGAATGGGGTGTGTGAACAAGTGTCAAAAGCATCTTACAATGTTCACCAAGTGTCCATAGGCATGGGTTTTGGGCCATGAGGCCAAGTTGGATGCCCATTCCAGGATAGAGGCAATTTTGCCTTGTATTTTCTATATAAATAGGTGCGTTGAGGAGGAGATGCATTGCATGTTTGACAGGTACTGTTATCCTGCCGGTTTGTCTCCAGATATGAGTGTCGAAGACTCTTGAGAGCTTACATTGCAAGTGTATTGTAAACCATTTCATTTTTTTTAATACATTGTGTAGGTTTTAGAGTGTGGGGTTTTTCACCCGATAAGGGTTTTCCCCACGTATATCTTGTGTCTCTCTTCTTCTGTCTCATGTTTATGTGTTTGCTGCAATATCTCTATTAGTGGGTTTAACATTGCTGTAATAGTAAGGATAAATTGAATTTGCACTCTCCTCCCCTCATTAGATTAGTGTAGGAAGCGATTTCCCCACACCTAGCGTCCTTTCAATCATCTGATAAATCCACTATATCATCCAAAGGAAAAGGCACTTTATCCTGCCTACTTTGCCTTTCTTTTCTCTGTTCTTCAGGCATTTCTGTCTTGAAATGTACAATATCTAGAATGGAGACCTCATGTTGCAGGGTTCTTTTGATGCCCTCACCACCAACTCCTTTCAATATTATGGTGGGGCTCCTTTATATTGCTCCTCTCATTATAGATGCTTATTTTTGAGGTGCATCCTAAACTTTCTTCTTTTTCCTGCTTATCAGGAGATCATCGTCATCAATGTTTTATCCTTCTTCTATGACAGTTGGAGAAGAATTTGGAACATGCTCTTGTTTCTTTGTGGGTGCATGAGAAGTAGTTGTAGCAAAAGTAGAGGCTATATCCTCCTTGGGCTGAGTATGATGAATGATTGTCACCCCACTAGCTTGATTACTCTTCTTCGATTTACTCTGATGTCTCTCTCTTTTTGATGCTCTCTTTTCCCTAAGGAAGTCATCATACTCCTCATTTGTTAACTCTTTTCTTTTCCTCTTCTTGTCAATTGTGAGAGCCATCCCCTTTTTCTTCAACTTGGTAACCTCTACCTCCACCCAATCCTTGGTTAATGATATAACCTTTTGGGTTATCTTTTCCATTGAGGTTTCTTTTGGCTAGTTCTAGTCAGGGGAGGATATGGTTTCATTATATATTTTCTTAGTCTCATACTCCTAAGACATGATTTTGACATCATCTTCATTTAGTTGCATAGGTACTGGTATGCAGTCAAATGTATGAATCTTATTTAAAGTCAGCCTTTGGAATCTCTTCCTTCTCACTTCCACTTCATTGTCATAGTCAGCCCAATAGTCTTCCAGATGCATCTAATGCATCGGCTTCTTGCTTAGCACTTGCATCCTGCCATATGGGTCATATGGCCTAGCCAGTGAGAAAGGATGTAATTACATCAACTGCAATCCCCCTATTCTGTCCTTGACACTTTCTTTATTGGGGCACATGTACCATCCAATCATGATTGGGATTAAAACATTAGGAATCTTTCCTCTTTCAACGTAGGCCTCAAATGTAGGTAATATCTACCTAGCCAACTCCATCAGGATGACCTTATCAGTAGGATACCTTGGCAACATAAGAGGATGGCCAGTAAAATCTTCTATCCTGATATAGGTGAATGTGGGGAATTAGATGAACCAAGGCCCATGCTTGTATATCATGGCTTGAGCTTCCATGCTCAGCCTCTTAGCTCTATCTTCTTCCATGGTTCTTACTAAATGCATCAAAAATGAATCATTTACTCTCTAGTAGTGTTGGAGAGAGTCCCTCTGTTTTAGTTGTGGATAGTGGTCCCAAATGTTGACATCTCCAGGATTAATTCCAACTCTATCCATTGTTTGTAATTCACTAAATGTGCCTCTGAATGCACATGCATAAATGACATAAGAGGACATGTGGAACATGTTAGCCTTTCCTCCTAACTTTCTCATTCCTTCAAGGCTATCACTTATGATCTTGGCCCATTAGGGTTTGTCATTTGCATCTACTACCATTTTCATTAGCCTATACATCTAGTTCTCAAATGTTCCATCATTCGGCCTCCCTGTCATGAGATAGAGCATCACCATGATATATTGAAATTTAGGTGCAAAATCAAACTTATACATATGCACAGGCAGCTTTGCAGCAGCCTTATACGTGTTGTCATTGGCTCTCCAGGAATACATAACTTTCCTGCATTCCCTCTTAGTTTTATTGTACTTCTCCATTTTCTCCAGGTTTATTCTACAAACTTGAGGGTCCTTGGGCAAATTGAAGGCTACAGTGATGCCTTCGAATGAAAATCTGCATATATCCAGCCATATTTCTCCACCTTCTTGTTGTTGGTATTATAGTTACGTGCACAGTCAACTACCAGCTATGTAGCTTCCATTGCATAGGGAAACCCTCCTGCATGCCACATGCCTAAATTGTAAATATTGATAAGCAGGGGATCTCCACTTCCCTTTTCTGACCTCATTGTCCATTCATCCAGATCGGTATATCTCAGATGAGTATCATTTATCTGACCATATCTGAATGCAACTCCCTCTGGTTGTATGCACATGGGTTTCAAAAATTTTGTATTTGATCTGTTCTTTCAGAGCACCATTGAATCCTGTAATAAATCATATACATTCTTACCCTAACATATCATATGATCATGCAATTTTTTTGATAATACGAATATCCTGATGATTTTAAATCTTCATTTAATACATTTCATGCATCATCACATTGATTTACTGCAGTAAAAATGCTTTTACCTATTCATTTTAACCATAAACGACAAAAGAGGGTTTTGTTGTTACATACCTGATATCTATTGATATCTGGATGCACATGTTTACCTTGCAGATACTCTCCTCTATTTACTGTTCAAATCTACACCTGTTCTATTACTTTCAAAAGTTGCAATAATACAGCCCTAATCACGCAGAAACTCTGTAATTTTGTTTGAATACTTGGTAAATTCAAAATGAGCTTAATCTTCACTTTTAACCAAAAGCAATGGTAAATTAGGGTGTGATTAATGTTGCTCTATCAACATCTATTGATCGACACCTAAGTGTTGGAGATGTTAACAGGTGGTAGGCAATTATTTGAAATTTTGAAAGGTTCAACCACCGTTAGACTAGTATTTAATGCAGGGATGCATACTCACAAATATTAGGGATGTTAGGAAATGTGACTGATATCTAGGAGGATGATGATGACATCATCATGATGATGGCATCATCATGACGATGACAAACCATTGACTAGAATCAAGTCATCCAACTTCTTTTGATAGTCATGACAATATAAGGTGTTAACATGATTAGGTCAGTGCGCCATGTGGCAACTTCCTATTGGTGTTCGAGGATCCATGTGTTACATGCCTCAAGTGTGGATATGAGGATATTAAGGACTATGAGGGATCTTAGTTTTGTGAAAACATCCCTCACCTTCAAAGATCAGGATGACATCATCATCATCACTAATATTACAAATCTTCTTGGGAGATGAGATCATCATATTTATGAATATCAGGTATGTTAATTAATATGACAGATATTGAGAAATATGACCCTTTCAGAGTTAGGCATATTGATGATGTCATCGTCATATCAGGTCTTCTTTCTATCGGGTTAAGATGATGTCATCATCATATTAAGGAAGATTAGGGATCTTAACTAATATGACAGATATTGAGAATTATCCTGATGCTAAGTTTTTAGGTTATATTTGAAGGTAATCTGCATATTAACGAATATAGGGACATTAGAGAAACATGACCCTCCTGAATGTGCGCACATACATGATGGGTAGATAATCTCTCTCTTTTAAATTTGACGTCTGCATATTAGCAAATATGTGGATATCAAATTTCTCTACGTTAAAACATATATCAAGGATATTCATGAATATGACCCTCTTGGGAATATCAGGTTTGACCAAACTTTGACCGGGCATAACTTCCTACCCTTGAGGAATTTTAGGGTGATCCAAAAGGCAAACCTGCTTAGAATGTTGTGCTCTTTCACATTATGAGGTTCATGATGATAGAAATTGACTTTGACATTTAACCTTTTCTTATGAGGACTATGCATACCCAGGGGTGATGTTCTCCTTTTTCATCTGATACTTGACTTTTACCATATTGCCCAAAGCAAGAAAAGCAAGGGAAAGCCAAAGAAAAAGAGGTTGGGTCCCTATTTTGATAAGGCAAAGTGGGGCATGTTGTGTGACCACACAACAACTTGCCTCCAAAGAAAATAACAAAATTCCAATAATTCAAGAGCTAAGGATAAGTTAGAACATCATGCTCCATCTCCTATTGAACATGAGCATCATGATCTTCTGAATGATATCACATTCATAAATGGAACAATGGATTGCAAGGGATCAAGTGTGTGCATGTGATTCATATCTCTCATCTTGAAAATGAGTTGAACACAATAGTGAATAGGTTAAGCTACATAATTTGGTTTATCCCTCATAGCCAACCTAGATAGAGCCTTACTGCCAGCAAGCATCTATAGCCCCGACAAGGTTATCTTTGCAATTCCCCTAAGTAGAGCCCCACTACTAGAAGGCATCCATAGCCCCAGTAGAGTTACTAAGATGGCCTAATTTTTCTTTAGATATTCAATATATTTTCTTCTCTTTTTGTTTTTTTTGGTATTCATAAGATGTCATCATGTAAGCACATTTTGCAAGGTGTAGTCACTTGCTGATTTAGGTTGGAAATTACAATGGTAGCGAGAGCAACCTTTTGATTTTTCACTTAACCCCACACTGGTATGTTCAACAAACCTTAGGCTATTAGGTGTGTCATGTGAAGATCTCCTTGAGCAAGAAAAGAAATACTGATGAACAGGATGCCATAGACCTGATCAGGGATACTTGGTAACATGAGATATAGTCTATGTAAAAACTTATATCTAACTCTTGAATTCTAACAATTTTAGTGGTTTTCTATAGTGGAAAGGTGCATCATTTTGCCAAATCAAAACAAAGACTCAATGCCAACAAACTAAAAGCCAACACACAAAGAAAGTTGTATGAACAACTATACAGAATGTACATTATGGTACAATATCATGACCTAACCCTATCTAAGCTTGGAAATAGTGTTTAAGGAATTATCCATTGATTGGTAATGGAACATCCTCACCTGTTAGGGTCTTGAGTCTATAAGTACTATCTCCTAGGATCTCTGAAATCTAGAAAGGACCTATCCAAAGTTTATCAAACTTTTCATGATCACCTTTCTTTTCATGTGTTTTGTCCCAAGCTAGGACTAAGTCTGAAATCCTAAAAGCATTTATCTTGGCTCTTTTATCAAACCAACATTTAACAATAGCCTAATGTTTGGTGAAATGATCAATCACCGTATCTCTTTTTTCTTCTAGGTGCATGAGTTGTAGCAACCTAACTTATTGCTTATTGTCTATACCCAAATATTCTTGTGCAAATCGCAAGGTGGGGATCTTGAGATTAATGGGAAGGATGGGATCCACCCCATATACTAAGTGGTAAGGAGAATTTCCTAAAGCAACTTTCACTTTGGTGTGATCCACCCACAAGCCATACTTAAGGAGGGTATTCCATTCCCTAGGGCTCTTTTCTATTAATTTCTTTATGATCTCAATAAATTTTTGTTTGTTGACTCTGCTAAGCCATTTCCCTAGGTATAATAATTTGTAGAGAATTTCAAAATGATTCCATAATCAAAAGCCCAACTAGACAATCTCAATTATGCAAAAGTCGGTCCATTATTACACACTATGGCATATGGAACTCCATACCTAGTTATTATGTTGTTCTCTAGGAACTTGATCACATCCTTTGCAGTGCATGTTTTGCTACTGACTGCTTTAGTCCACCTGGTGCAATAATCAACGATTGTCAAAACATACATGTGGCTTGAAGATGATGGAGGATTGATAGGACCTATAAAGTCCATGCCCCATTGGGCCAATGGGTGTATCTCCATGACTAGCTATAGGGGTTGAGAAGCATACTTCTCTCTACTAGAAACAACTTGACAAGTGTGACAACATTTGATGTGCTCAGTAATGTCTTTAAAAATTGTTGGCTAGTAATATCTTGCTCTTAGGATAGCATGTGCAGTGGCTAAGTGGGAACCATGTGCTATTCCAAATTTGTCATGTAATTCAGCAAGAAACTTGTTTGCTTCTGGTCTATCCAGACATCTAAGGTATATCCATTCATAATTCTTCTTGAAAAGGACTCCTCCTTTGATCATGTATTTTTGTGACCTTATCTTCAGAGCTCTCCTTTGAGAAGCTTGCATCTTCAATGGGCATCTCCCAGTGATCAAGATATGTTTGTTATTAGAATACCATTCTTTGTTTTCTTTAGTGTTCACAACATATTGTTGACTCATTATGTTAGGATTAGTCTCAAAAATCATCTGGCTTAGGGTTTTCCCTCTAACTAGTTCCATGGGTGTTATGTCCATGTCATATTCTTGGAGAACTGTTATCCACTTGGCTCTTTTCTCACCAGGTTCACTCTGCATTAGGAGCATTTTTACTGCTACATCAGGTACTACAACAATTACCTTACTTCTTAGGATGTAATGTATGAATTTGTTTTTTGCTCTAACCAAAGCAAGAGCTTGTCTTTCAACACCCATATATCTAAGCTCTACATCTTTGAATGGAGAACTCATGAATGCTATAGGTTTTTCTTCCTTAGTTTCATTCCTCTACATCAAGACTGATGCACATGTATGCTCTGAAGTAAATGAATAAATATAAAACTCTCTTGTGTAGTCTAGGTTGATCAGGACAGGTGCATCTGATATGGCTTTCTTGATGTCCTCAAATGCAGCCTTCACTTTAGGTGTCCATTCTATCTTGGCATCTTTCTTAAGCATTGCATTGAGTGGTCTGACAATCTCTAAAAATCCTCTGATGAACTTCCTCACAAAATTTATCTTACCAAAATAAGACTTAAGTTCTTTTTTACTCCCAGGAAGTTGTAACTTCATGATGGATTATGTCCTAGCAGGGTCGATGGTGATCCCATTTTCTGATATTAGGTGACCAAGTAACTTAACTATTGTTACCCCAAATATGCATTTCTTTGGATTGAGTGAGGTACCATACTGCTCACATTTCTTGAGCACTTTTCTGAGATCTTCAATGTGATCACCTCTCTTCTTTGAAAAGATGGTCAGATCATCCATATATATGACTATGCATTTGCCAACCAGGCCTCTAAATGCTATGTCCATTGCACGCTAGAATGTAGCTCCAACATTGATCAAGCCAAAAGGCATGCGTCTATAAGCGAATATCCCCCACTTGGTGGTGAATGATGTTTTTAATCTATCTATTTTATGCACCATTACCCAGTTGTATCCTGAGAAACCATCCAGGAAGGACATCATTTGAGTTCCATTCAGTATTTGTAAAACTTCATCTAATGAAGGTAAAGGATAATTATCTTTCTCTGAAGCTCTATTTAGATTTTTGAAGTCTACACATAGGCATATATCCCCATTTTTCTTTCTTACTAGGACCAGATTGGCTACCCATGTTGAGTGCCTGATAGGAAATATGATCCTAGAATTCAACAATTTCTTAAAATCCTCAAAGATGATAGGCTCCAGCAGTGCATTAACTAGTCTTTGCTTCTACCTAAAAGGTTTGGCATCTGGTTTCAGTGGAATAGTGTGGGTGATAATTGATGTGTCATATGTCTTTAGCTCATCATAAGTCCATGCGATAACATGAATATAATCCTTCAATGCTTGGGTTATCCCTACCTTTTCTTCTTCAATACAAACCTTACCAATTAGGACATTCCTTACATCTTCATTTTGTCCTATGTTAACTGGTGAATATTCTCCTCCATCTATCTTGGGGAGATCTTTTTGTTTCATCATATTAAGTAGATCAAAGACCTTTTTTAATTCAATCATACCTTTGGGGATCTTATTTCTTGGTAAGTCCATTATCTCTTCCTCTTCCCATGTATGATCTTCCACATTCTTCTCATCTAGGATTTGTGCATCAAATATATCTCTGTTTTCTATAAAATCCAAGATATGTTGATCATCATCAAACACTTGAAGATTAGTGACATTGTCAGGTACAGAGGGTATTGATATCAATTCTACTGAAAATCTCTTTAATCTAGAAATGGACAAAGGCTCCAATGTACTAGCATCCTACGCTAGAGCATCTACTTTATGATTTTGTTCTCTAGGGACATGGGTGATATTAAATGCATCAAATTCTTCAATCAGGTCCCAAACCCTATGTCTATAGTTGACAACTTATTGTAATTGCAAGCATAGATACATATTACTTGTCTTACCACCAATTCTGAGTCTCCATAGACGTGCAAAATCTTGACTTTCTTCTTGAGAGCAAACAGTAACCCATGAATTAAAGCTTCATATTACATTAAATTATTAGTACATGGAAATTGCAATCTGTATGCTGCTAAAAAGGACTTTCCTACTGGTTCAGTGAGGTTTATACCTACTCCTGTTCCTTGTTTTGCATTGGATCCATCAAACCTAAGGATCCATGGCTTGTCTTCTATTAATGGTTTATCAAGACCTTCTCTTTTCTTTTTAGCTCTGGCAGCTGTACCGCCTGATATCCACTTCAACTTTTAGAATTCACCCTCTGTCTTTTTTGGCAACTGATGTGAACATGATACCCCTCTTCTTTTCACTTCTATGGTATCATCTCTATCACTATCTAATTGTACTTTAATCTCCTTCCTTTTCTCTTTAAGCATGTCTATGTTGCCAGATAACTGATTTATTGAACAAAGTTGCTCTTTCTTATTTAGTATATGTAAGCATAATGCGCATGTGGTTTTTGAATGGGGTGCCTCATGAAGTCTACACCAACCCTCAATTAATGCATGATATGGAGAAGCCTCCTGCAATGTAAGCCTTTGAATTTGCTTAGATAAGAACTCCTCAATCTTTGTCAGATTACTTCCTTTATCTTCATCTAACAATTCATAATCTGACTCAATTAAGTACTCAGTCCTTGGGGTGATTTGTTTTTATCTCTATGAGTATTTCCATCATACATCAGGATCTCATCTAGATTATGCATGTAAACTTCATCTTGATGTGTGATGTCTTCAGATTCTTTTGTATCTGTAGACGACGAACAAGAGTCAATATCATCATAACTAGATATATTACCTACCTCAGTTGAAGATGATCCCTTCTCTCTATAATCTTGTTCCAATTCCATCATATCCAAGCATGTCTCACAAGTTTTCTTTGAATGTGCTTCATCGTGTAACCTGCACCAGCCTTCAATCAAGATATCCTCATTGGATATACATAGTATCTGGCAACACTGCATTTCTTTAGATAAATACAATTCAAAGTCTTTAAAATGATCAATTTCATCATTATCATTTGAACTATAATTAGACTCTATGGTCATTCTATTGTCCTAATGAACATTTATGTGCATATACATATTATACATTAGAACTTCCTCTATTATGATGGTTTGGGGTCTGATGGTATAAACTCTTGGTTCAACGTCAACATACAATATTTCATTGGTATTATTATACTCTATGATCATATGTTTCATCCTAGGTTCAACATCTATCCTTATTTGATTAGGAATCCCCTTCTAGGGTAACCACATGTGGCTAAAATCAGTAGACATGTAACTGTTGAGTGTTTTTGACCAATCGCTATTGAGCAACATACCATAGGTATTAGGGATATCCACCACTTGGATGTTAATATAATATTGAACCCTCAGATCTAATGCTAGATGCATGTGGATATGTCTTAGTTCTCCTACCACACTTACTTCAGATTTATCTAGCTGTGTTACTTTCTTAAGGGATTTGGTTGGATGCAACCCTAAGGCATTGCAAATGGATAGCGACATCACATTTGTTGATGCGCCTGAATCCACTAAACAATTATGCAAGTTCTTTCCAAATATTCTCAATGTGAGTAGGAATAGGGGCGATTCAGTTTTGTCTCTGTATAGAGTCATATGTGAGGTCTCTACACACTGAATAGTATCATGCACCCTAGGTTTAGCATTATTCTCTTTAGGTACAGGATATTTAGTCAAGATCTGACTTGGATTATGACCCTGATTATCATCCTTTGAACTAGATTCGTCTAAAGATTTTAGAAAAGCCTTCTTGATGACTGGGGTTTTAAGTAATTCTAACAGAGATAAGCTTATTTTGATCTTTTTCATCTCTTTTTCCTAATATGTGACTAGCTTGTCAGATTCAGGAAGCTAATTGAGGGATTTTGACATTTTATTTTGGGGTGTAAAATATTGAGTATAAACCTTGGGAAGACCAAGGTTATTGCTAGCTTTAGGATTAGGTGGAGTGTTGAAATTGTTGGGAGGAACTGATATGGTTAAGGGACCAAGAGGTCTATTAGGATTACTCATGAGATTCTAATTATGTCTACCTTGATATTGTTGTTGGTAGGCATGAACTTCTTCATGTTTTGGTTCTGGTTCATTTTCATCATCAAAGGGAAACACATAATTTGATTCAAATGCTAAAGCAGAATCCTCACATGCCAGTGTATAATTCTCATGAAAGGAAGTCATTTGATGATGCTGATGTTGGTGACTAGTGGAACTTTCTAACATCAGGGCTGACTCATATCCTAAAGGAACAATCTTATTCCCTTCAAGATGAGGAGGATCTCCTGTCATATTAGATACCTCAGCTTGGAAAATACTAGCTGCTATTTTAAACTAAGGATAGTCTAACTCTGCATGTGCATTGGTATTATGCAACCTACACCAATTAGTGAGGATAGCTTCTACTAGATTTACCCTGGTTGTTTGTTTAGGCTCATTAGGGGGCTGATTATCCAATGGTGATGGTAATGAACCATTGTTTGGCCCAGTGTTCCATGTTCTAGGTAGTCTGGGAGCACCATTATTATTGTTGTTGAAATTCCTTTCATTGTTATATCCTTTGTCAGGATATCTGGACCTATCATTATTGTTTATGTATCCTCTATTAGGATATCCTCTATTCTGATTTGGCTAGGAATGGAAGCTTTGGTTTCTCATGTGTGTAAGCCTAGGGTTAGCTGTTGATTGACTTTAACAACTTCTTCAAATGCACTAGACAATGAAGTGATAGGTGGATGTGTTCTTTTGATGAACATATAAGTCAAAGGATCCAAAGCTAAATAATATATGGATCTGGCTACCCCATCACCTACATTGTATGGAGCAACTAACTTGGAGTACATCTTTTGAAACCTAGCATTGAAATTGGAGATCATTTCTCCCTCAACTCTTTTAATAGTGGCAAACATGTGGTAATCTTTGGAAGAGTGAAAAGATATGAGCACCTAAGTCTTGACTATAAATATCCACCCTAGAGGAGCATATCCTTTGAGCTTTGTGAAGATTTAGCTAGAATTTTCATATTCTGCCTTAAATTATGAATCTTGGCTCATAGGCCTAATACCAGGTCCAAATCCATTGAACTTCTTGAAGAATGAATTATTCGTGGACTCAGACCCCGTACCATTGACATTCATCATACTCCTAAGTCTAGTGCATTAGATTCCTCATCTAGCCATACTATAACACCTCCAGTGTCTCCTGTTGCACCTCAGTCACCTCTAGGATCTCTAATTATACCTCAAGTGCATCAAGCACTAGTCGCAATGTCCTTTTTTGCAACTCAGTCACCACTTGTGTACTGCATATCATCCTTTGTCTAAGAATCATGATAAAATATGTCTAAAGTATCACCCTTATTAGGATGAAGAAGATCATATTAGGACATATAAGGATGTCCGCTTTAGAGAAAGAATAGAACATCAGGATGTGGTGTGCAGATTGTTCCTTTACTCCTTAGCAGAAGAAGCATATAGCTAGTATATCATTCTTACTCAATCAGCCATTCTTTCTTGGGATGCTTTAGAGAAAGCTTTCTTAGGAAGATTCAAAATACCAATAGATCCAGCCATTTCTTACCACATGCTTGTCACTATTAAAAGAGCTAAGGGAGAAATGATGTCCAATTTCAATGCTAGGTTTCAAAAGATGTACTCCAAGTTAGTTGCTCCATACAATGTAGGTGATGAGGTAGCCAGATCCATATATTATTTAGCTTTGGATCCTTTGACTTATATGTTCATCAAAAGAACACATCCACCTATCACTTCATTGTCTAGTGTGTTTGAAGAAGCTGTTAAAGTCAATCAACAGCTAACCCCAAGCTTACACACATGAGAAACCAAAGCTTCTATTCCCAGCCAAATCAGAATAGAGCATATCCTGATAGAGGATACAGAAACAATAATGATAGGTCCAGATAACCTAACAAATGATATAACAATGAAAGGAATTTCAACAACAATAATAATGGTGTTCCAGACCACCTAGAACATGGAACACTAGGCCAAACAATGGTTCATTACCATCACCATTGGATAATCAACCCCCTAATGAGCCTAAACAAACAACCAGGGTAAATCTAGTAGAAGTTGTCCTCACTAATTGGTGTAGGATGTATAATACCAATGCACATGCAGAGTTAGACTATCCTTAGTTTAAAATAGCAGCTAGTATTTTCCAAGCCGAGGTATCTAATATGACAGGAGATCCTCCTCATCTTGAAGGGAATAAGATTATTCCTTTAGGATAAGAGTCAGCCCTGATGTTAGAAAGTTCCACTAGTCACCAACATCAGCATCATCAAATGACTTCCTTTCATGAGAATTATACACTGGCATGTGAGGATTCTGCTTTAGCATTTGAATCAAATTATGTGTTTCCCTTTGATGATGAAAATGAACCAGAACCAAAACATGAAGAAGTTCATGCCTACCAACAACAATATCAAGGTAGACATAATTAGAATCTCATGAGTAATCCTAATAGACCTCTTGGTCCCTTAACCATATCAGTTCCTCCCAACAATTTCAACACTCCACCTAATCCTAAAGCTAGCAATAACCTTGGTCTTCCCAAGGTTTATACTCAATATTTTACACCCCAAAATAAAATGTCAAAATCCCTCAATTAGCTTCCTGAATCTGACAAGCTAGTCACATATTAGGAAAAAGAGATGAAAAAGATCAAAATAAGCTTATCTCTGTTAGAATTACTTAAAACCCCAGTCATCAAGAAGGCTTTTCTAAAATCTTTAGATGAATCTAGTTCAAAGGATGATAATCAAGGTCATAATCCAATTAGATCTTGACTAAAGATCTTGTACCTAAAGAGAATAATGCTAAACCTAGGGTGCAGGATACTATTCAGTGTGTAGAGACCTCACATATGAGTCTATACAGAGACAAAACTGAATCTCCCCCATTCCTACTCACATTGACAATATTTGGAAAGAACTTGCATAATTGTTTAGTGGATTCAGATGCATCAATAAATGTGATGTCGCTATCCATTTGCAATGCCTTAGGGTTGCATCCAACCAAATCCCTTAAGAAAGTAACACAGTTAGATAAATCTAAAGTAAGTGTGGTAGGAGAACTAACACATATCCACATGCATCTGCATCAGATCTGAGGGTTTAATATTATATTGACATCCAAGTGGTGGATATCCCTGATACCTATGGTATGTTGCTCAGTAGCAATTGGTCAAAAACACTCAACAGTTAGATGTCTACTAATTTTAGCCACATGTGGTTACCCTAGAAGGGGATTCCTAATCAAATAAGGATAGAGACTGAACCTAGGATGAAACATATGATCATAGAGTATAATAATACCAATGAAATATTGTATGTCATATCTTTTCACTCTGCCAAACAGGAGCCCAACACTTAGGTGTTCATATCTTTTCACTCTTTCATCACCGGAGGCTCAATCTCAGGAA
Source organism: Cunninghamia lanceolata (assembly GCA_027924645.1). NCBI lineage: Eukaryota > Viridiplantae > Streptophyta > Pinopsida > Cupressales > Cupressaceae > Cunninghamia > Cunninghamia lanceolata. The sequence continues at coordinate 2,749,834 of BSBN01000071.1, read as the reverse complement.
TGTATTAGTCAAGGTACACCTCTTGACTTCCCCAAGTTCGTACTTTACTAAGATACTTCCTCTAAGAGATCCAGACCTGACTATCAGACCTTGTCACATGCTCTGTTCTTGCTTACTGGACCACAACACTCTTCAATCTGACTTCCGGTATAGGCACACCATTTCCTGCAGATGTGTGGGATGAACTTTGTTGCCATCAATGACAAAAATCATGAAGCTACAATGTGTCTCTTGCCAAAAATCTCCCCCTTTGGCATTGATGGCAACACTTAGTGAAAAATGACTAAGTGTCATACTACACTCCCCCTTAGCTAATGCTTTGCTCTAATGTACACTTTACCGAAGCTCCCCCTTAGCTAGATTCCACATTTTTCACTGCTCCTCACTCTCCCTTTGACATTAATGGCAAAGGGTAGGGTCCGCACACCAAAATTTCCCAAAAACAAATCTATACTTGGCCGTAAAAACATATATACATGTTTTACTTACATATACTTAACTATATCTGCAAAAGTGGTTTTCAACTGTACCAATTCTATTGCCCAACTCCTCTTCATCTTGTCTAAAATTAAGATGTGACCACTCAATAGGAATGCAAAAGCTTCTGCCCTCTTTAGATCTGTTGGATCATTGGTCTGGGCTATGGTCTGTGCATCACTTAGGGCTTCATGCATGGCTTCTAACTTAGGGATAGTTATCCCTCGAAGTTCACTCAAACTATTTATTCTATTTTTCTTCTCCTTCTCAAGCTTCTTTATTTCATTTGTGACTACAATAGCCTGACACTCTTGATTTACTATGGAGGAGGAGAGAGGATCAAAACTTTGAGATAAACTTAATAGTTTATCCTCTTGCTCTTTTACTTTCTTCTCAATGTCCTTGGTCACTTTAGGCTAGGATAGACAAAATTTATATATATCTCTACCATCTTTAAGAGCATTTTCTAAGCTCTTTATTCCAATATCCATAACTCTCCTATCATTGGTCATTAGACCTTGTACTTCAGAGAATCTCTTTCCCAAAAACTCCTTCTTGACCTTTTCTTCCGCTAACTTCTCTAAGGAATTAAAATGTGTATGAACATAATTTACAAGAGACTTTTGATTACCAGATGTGGAGGCCGAAGAATCCTTTTGGAAGGATGGCATAATCTTCTCCAATACACCAGATGCAGCTTCTATGAGCTCACAGTCTTCCATGTGAGACTTCAGAAGTTTTTTTTTTGCCTTTGCTTGAGTGAAGGATGCTAGCTTCATGGTTTGCACTGGAGAGAGGGAATCAAAATTGAATGGACCTTGAAGAAGTTTTGGTTCATCAAATTCCATCATCTCTTTGGTTAAGAAATCTTTGACTGCTTCTGTTGTGTCTCTTGCCGGTGACAGGGTTTTCTCCCCTTCTGCAGCCTTAGCACTGTCATCTGTGGTCTTTTCTGTTTGACCTTCTTCGCTTCCCTTTACTTGTTCTTCTTGACTGATGCTCTCTTCTTTTCTTTCTTCTCCTTCAATTCTAGAGTATGTAGAAGGATCTGAAAGAGAAGTGTCTTCTTCTTCATGAACTTCCTCTTCCGGAGTAGAGGAATCTAAGTCTTTAGCTTTCTCTTCACTTGTCTCCTTTGCCTCTTCTGCCATTGTCTCAGTAGATTCTTCTTTGTCATCCATGGCCGAGGGATCATCACTTAAGTTCTCTATAATAGGAATATTGAATCTTTTGTATGCATTCTAGAGGATGTCTTCTGTTTCTTTAGCCACCTTGTCAGTTTCTCCAAGCATAAGCTGATTCATCCTAGCTTTGCTCTGAAACTCATCCTTGCAATCTTTGAAGATCATATTCTTTTGCTTAGGAGTGATGGAAGGATAGAGCTAAATGGCTACCTGTTCCCGGATCTCCATATCCTTTGATTTAGCATTATTCTTTTTGATTTCAAGTTCCTTCTCAAGGATTTTAGGAATTAGAGATATGATTTTGATGAAAGCTTTGTTGTATATATTCAGATACCTGACTGTGGCATCTTACAGGATCTTCTGGTCAACTTCACTATGTTCATCATAGAATTCTGTTAATGTTTTCAGGTTTCCATCCACAGTAATTACCTTGATGATATCATCAAGAGTAGGCTTCTCAACACTTTATGTGTCTTTTCTTCTTCCTTGTCTAGACCAGTAGATGATTCACCGGATGTCTTCTTTTTCTTCTTCATTTTCTTTACTTCCTCATCTGATTCTTTCTCTTCATCATCTTTAAGGCTTGTGTATGATCTTGTAGCCTTTGTCTTTGTTCTCTTTTATCCTTTACCGGATAATTTTGTTTCCAGTTTTGATGCCTTTGAGCTCTTAGCAGTGGCAAATGCAAAGCTCTTAGAGGATCTGGTCTGGGAGGGGGCTTCTACCGGAGCACTTTCTTTTTCTACCTCTTCCTTTTCTTTTTCTGTCCTTTCCATCTTTTCTCTATGTGCATCAAGTGCCTCTTTTGAGATGCCATACCTTTTGGCAACATTCTCTACTTCTTTTCTCACTTTTCTCTTCATCTCCGGTTGTCTTAGTTCCACATGAATCTTTATACTCAATTCTTCAAAGGTTCCAAACCTTTCTGCCTTGGGATCCTTGGGCTGACTTAGCATGTGTTAAACATGTAGTTCTACAATTTTCTCATCCACTTCATACCCCATTGGCATGATCCACACTGTTCTTGGCTCCACAGCCTCCATTAGGCACTGATCAGTTTCTACCATAAAGCACACTGTATCTTTGTACTTCTCAACTAGAGATTGGGGGATTCTTTCTCTAGCTTGCATCATGCATTGGAAGTTTTTGAAGTAGCCCCATAGTGCCATGTTTTGTTCCTTAGCATCACCAAGCCCATGCAAGTAATCTCTGATCTGAATTGCAATCAGTCTGTTATTTTGCCATACCCATCCATTGGATCCAGGTAGCTCATTCATGCAGTAAAAGAATAGGTAGAGTATCAAACCACTGTATTTGAAAGAATTCTTCTTATCCTTCTTTATCTTCTACAGATTCTCCAAAAGTTGGTTCAGAAGGAGCTCACAAAGATCATAGTTTGTATCTTCCTTAACATTTAATAAGCAATATATACAGCAGTTCCAGATACTGAATTCTCCTTGCTAGAGTGATATATCTTATAGCCAATTATCATTGATGCAAACTTGATATCCAGATCTGTGATATCCTCAATTGTCATCGCTCTTTTATCAAATTTCGATCTGGTAGCCTCACTTACAATTTGGTTTTTGATAGATTTGAGAGTAGGCATCCCACCGGTTGAGTGTAATCTGGTTACTGCCCTAATGGCATCCTTAGTGATCTTAAACGGCCTGTTCAACCACATGAAGTTGTCATGCATTCTATTCAAAATATACCGAACCCATTCATCTTCTGCAAAATAGGGGAAATGGATGTACTATGCAAAATGCTTGTCCCAGATGGCTTTGTACTAAGGTTTTGGTTCAAATGATTCATCAATTAGCTGCTTGTAATATATATCCATCAACTTAGATTCCCCAAACTCCTCAATATTAACATGAATGTATGCCCTAACGTCTTCAACATGTAAAACTCCATGCGGAATTCTAGAGAAGACGCCTAGGGGATCAACTTCTAGGGATTTGTATGGATGTTTCTTGAATTTTGCATGCGGTCTATCAGTGATCTTCACAACATTTGGTGTAGCCATCTTTCAAAAGATTCAGAGAGAGATTTCAAGAATGAAAAATACCTTTTACGCTTTTAGGGTTCACAGAATGAGCCGAAAAGATCGCCGGTTGACTTAAATTCTTCAGTTGATTCCTAAGAAAGATGAAGCAAACTTGTTTGTAGAGCTCTTCTAATCTCTTTCACTAATGCAAGTGTGCAAATGATGAGCAAATGAACCCTTTTATCTCTGAGAAAACCCTAATTCCATATTGCAATAAATGCGTAACTTAAGTCATTCCAGTTGCCCTATTCTCCTTGTTCTGAGAAAGATCTTTTCCGAATCACTAAGATATAAATAGAGTTTTTCTTGATGATTAGTGACAATCTATCTTCCTTTCTCCAAACATTTGATCTACCCACAGATCAAGATACTTCAAATTTGAATCATACTGGATCTGTCTGTGAAAATCATGTTCTTACCGAATGACTGTTAAACCGGATTAATCTCAGATGATAAACCTCTTCAAATTCCTTGCGGATCTTTCATATCTTTCCCAAGGGTTATTTAGATGTTTCTCTAAGAGCCCTTTTAGTCCGCATCCTTTCATGTGCCAATTTCAGGCACTAATTGATTGGCTAGGGGAAGATATTTTCTTTTGTGACTCCTCCTGAGCCAGAGCTCACCTATTTAGATTTCAGAAGGAATATCAGCACCAGATTCTGGTGCAGATCCATCCCCATCATTTTCTGTACTTCTCTTCACCCAAATCTTGTTCATTTCCCTTTGAACTTCATCCGCATTCATTTTTCCTTTTCCTTTGTCTTGGTTTTGATTATGATGCACCGGACCCTTTTTTTCCTGATTCATGCTTCTGCAGAATTTGGCAATATGACTGGATCTATTACAATTGTAGAAAACAACATTTCTTTGCATATTTGATTGATATCCTCTTGATCTACACTAATTAGCCATATGTCCCATTCTATTGCATGCAAAACATCTACCATTGAATGAATTGTTCATTTGCATATTTCTGCATTCATGAGTTTTGTGACCATACCTTTTGCAATTAAAGCATTGTCTGGAGAAGGATGAATTAATCTGATTCATTCTTCTTCTGCACTAATTTGCTTTATGACCAAAGTTATTGCAATTGTGGCAGTATCCATTGAAGGAAGGATATCTTTGAGCATTTGGTTGCCTTACCGGAGGTCTTCTAGGCCTGTTTCTTGGATTTTCTGATCTGGAGTTCTTCTGACCAGATCTGAAGCTTTCACCTTTTTCATACCCCAAGCCTTGCTTTTCATCTACCGTCTTTTGGCTTTGAAGAAGAACTTCAAGTTGGGCAAAGCTTATCTTGAATTTCTCTTTGTATTCATTTGTTGTTTGAAGATCCCTTTTAAGAGTGTCAATCTAATTCTCAAGTTGTTCTTCATTATCCCTAGCTTCTTCAAGATCAGATTCAAGATGCCTGATTATTCTATCCATTTTGTGGCAATCTTCTGATTTCTCTTTGAAAGATTGTCTTAGATCATCTTCAGTTTTTCTTTTCTCTTCAATTTCTTGGGTAAATTTCATAACTCCTGATTCCATTTCATGTCTTACCATAATGACCTCTTTTGATAGCTTTTCACATAACTTGGTTTTCTCCTTCAGATCTTCATTTGTATCATTGTCTTCACCTTGACTTGCCAATTGCTGAAGTAGATCCTTTCTCTTTTTCATAGAGATACTCAGTTTCCCTTTTAGTTCATTTATGAAATCATCAGCCTGTTTGAGTCTTTCCTTCAATTCATTAACTTTAGAGTTAGATTGCTCAAGATCATCTAGGGCAGACTGAAGTTGTTCGCTCATACCATACACATCCATTTGAATTCCCAGATCTTCCTTAAGTTGTTAGGCTCTGTTTGGAGGAACTTGGCTCTGATACCAATTGTTGATAACTGAGAGGGGGGGTGAATCAGTTATCTTAATTACTTCAACTTTCTGATCTTCCTTAACAATTAATGCAGCATCAAATCATATAAGCAAACATAACCATGAAATGGAAATAACATCAATACACATGACACAATGATTTTGACGTGGAAAATCCTGTTAAGGGAAAAACCATGGGCTGATTAACCCAAGATTGTATTCTCTGTTAGAAGAATAAGATAGTACAAAATGGCACTTGCCAATTAGGGCTCACTGCCTAAGCACACTTCTCACAAGAGGCTCACTGCCTACAATAGTTTATACAAGGAAACTAGATACTTGAATTGATGAGAAGCATCCACATATGCTGAGGTTCAGTTCCGGTTAGGTTTAATACACTGATCTGCTGCACTTCATTCTTCCTCTTCTTGGTGCTATTGTCCTGTCACATATCAGACCTGCCTTACTACTTCCACACTACTCTTCTACTTTTTTTCGCACACTTCAACACAACCTTCATACCGAAATCAATCTGGTATATATATCCGCACCAAGGATTTCATCCACTTTCTAGTCGGCATCCAGAATACTTACTATTTTCCCAAACTCTTAGTCTGTCAGCTAAATCCTTGCTTATCAAGTGATGCGTATCAAAGAGATGCTTATAGAAGTCATCAATCATGTCGACCAATCATGAATGATACCTTAAGAAACTTAATCACCATCAATAACTCATCCAGATTAAGGTCTGATGCTCTGCCAGTCAATTCTTCCTCTGTCAACTCTGGCAATAGGAGCCCAACACTTAGGTGCTCATATCTTTTCACTCTTTCATCACCAGAGGCTCAATCTCTAGAATGTATCAGTCAAGGTACACCTCTTGACTTCCCCAAGTCTACACTTTACTAAGATACTTCCTCTGAGAGATCTAGACCTGACTATCAGACCTTGTCACATGCTTTGTTCTTGCTTACTGGACCACAACACTCTTCAATCTAACTTCCAATATAGGCACACCATGTCATATGGATGTGTGGGATGAACTTTGTTGCCATCAATGACAACAATCATGAAGCTACAATGTGTCTCTTGCCAACAAGGACTCTATAATAACTAGATATTTGTACAAAATGCAAATATGAGTAGGAATTAGACTTTTGATTGTAAATATCAAGCTATCTGATCATGCAAATAGGATACTATAAGATATTTGTGAGGAAACCTTGAACGATGACTCAATATTTGAAAATTTCAAGCAACTAACTACAAAGATTAAAGTATTCATATACAATACCAAGAAATTTATGATCAGAATCCTTAGAGAAACCTGTAACAAGTGAATCTTTGCACAAATACTTAAAGTATAACCAATTCTTATGAACTTTGACAAGATCAACTTGTGTAGATGTAGGAATAATGTGTAAGCAACCGATTCAAGAAGCTGCAGAGCAAGGCCCTCCTTCTAGTGCCAATTTATGTTGGTTATGATGTTAGTCACAAACACACATAGATAAAGAATTGCAAATTAAACCTTTATCATCTTGAAGGATGTGATGGATTCAAAGAATTTATGATCCCAAGTCTCTATTGATTAGTTCATAATCCATTGACGTTGCTCATTGGTTTGATGTTCTTTGTTGTTTTCCATTCAAGTGGCCTTATGTTTTTGATTTCTAGAACTGATGCTTGACCATCTAGTTTTCCATCTTCTTTCTATAAATCTTTTAACAGACAAGGTTAATCCCACTATATTTAACAGGTGATGAGGATATTTTCTAAGTTTGATCAATTCTTCTGATCATCAATTGCTATTGATTAGTTTTCATCTCTGCACTATGAATTTATCTAAATAATGTGTTTACATGTGAATATTTGCATGATTACTATTAAGATTTGTATGTATTTTGCATGATATTTTCAATTGTACATGCTTCCCAACTCAAATATGCTATGAATATTTAGTTTTCTATGAGATATCAACATATTTCACTATATTTGCTTTGGATTTTTTGTGAATTTACAATTATGATGATGATTTTAATGAAATTAAACAAATTCTAATGAATGCTTATTGAACTTTACTAAAATGGTTGAATCTTTAGCTATTGGTCCACATACATTCCAGATACTATCATGAAGAGAAAGAAATCAAACCATAGGTTCACTAGGATATTCCACAGTTAGGTATGGTTGATGCTAACTTTAATGGAAAAGGAATGAAAACAACTTGCACAACATGAATTGCACTCCAAGGGATTCAGAAAATCAAAGTACAAGTCAAGAATTCATCCACAGATTACTCAAAGTTTACAATTGTATGTAATCTAGATCTTCTTCTTCATTAAGTATGCAACAGACATGTATATTTACAATCAGCCTTGAGAATTAGTCCTGAGGCTTTAGCAATCTAATCTCAATTAAGTTTTGAATGAGTAAAATGTGCACCCTATCTCCCTTTTATAGAACAAGGGAAGGAGGCGGTTACAAAGATCCTATGATCAAGATTTGTCAATTAAGATCAACGGTTCACATCTCCCCTTGACTAAGTCAACATTACACGTGTTACAAGTTGCTAGTTGGAAACCATCTGGTATTACTTTATGCACCTGATCATGTGCATCATATTCATTCTTCATCCTCTTCATTAGTGGATAAACTTTATTTTGTAGGCACGCTTATTTGTCCCCTAATGGGTTCATATACTTTCACTATTCTTTCAATCTCCCCTCCATCTTGGACTTTGGCCTTCTTGACTAAATGCTCCTGAGATTTGATCTGTGCTTGCAATGCAGACCATTTATTCTTTCTTCTATTTAGCATCTCATTGTACTTTTCTACTTTAACCTTCATCCTCGTGGCCTTATTGATTGTGTCCTCTGATACATGGTTGAGAGGGTCATCTGCACAGGTTTGAAATTATCCTAGAAAGCCTTAACTACAAAGTCCTCATCCTGATTTTCAATCTTTCCTTCCACCTTTTCTTCCAAAGCTTCCAAAATTTCTGCCTCATCAGACAGGAGCTTATGTAGTTTGACACTGATATCCCTTAGCTTTGCATTGCATTTCTTTAGTATCTCACTCCTAAATTTAGCATCCTCATACCATATGTTCAGTAGTTTAGATGTTTAATTGTTCATTATCTTATGAGATATCAGGACATTGACATCTATGAGTTTCATTTCTGATAGGGCAATCAATTGTTTCTCAATTTTATTTTACCGTTGCCCAAACTCCTTTTACAGTTTATCTCCCTTGCTCTTCATAGTGCTAAGCAAGTTCTAGTTATTGAGAGAGGTATTTATCACCTTCTCTACATCAGCAATAAATTGAATGAACCAATTGTCCATCATATGTGGCTTATGCTTCATGATATCTAGTCTAGTGACTTCATCCTATGATATAATAGTTAGAGGGGCAGAAGTACTAACTGGCATATTATTTTGGTCTATCAACCCCTTTATGAATGCGTGTAATTGGGCAATGTTTCCCTTGTGCACCTTATTTTTGTTCTTTTAACTTTCCACACTCTTCAATAAACAATCAATAGTGTCTTTAGCCTCTTGGCCTTCTTGTTCTTCGGTAGCAAAGCCCAAATCAACAGTAGTCATCTGAAATTCATTAACACTTATTTCTCCTTTGGATTTAGCTACCATAGGTATATCTATTGCAACTATCCTCCTACCTATTGTTCAATCTCTCTTTATGGCTGAAGTAGCCCTAGCTCTTCTCCTAGGTCTATTGTATTTGTTGTGAACAACAAAGCAATATCAAACTCTAGTGTCACATCAGTGGGTGCTGCGTGTACCTCTTACTGTAAGAAATATGGCACCTCATCAGTAGACCCTGGCTGGCTGGTATGTTCAATTTGAACATTCTATGTTCCTATGTTCTAATCTACCCTTGGTGGTGATTGGTGCTCTTCTTGTTCATCGAACACTTCTTCTTCATGCTCTTCTTCATGAGCAGGGGCCTCTTGTGTATCTTCTTCAACTTTATCATGCTCTTCTTGCAAAGGCAGATCTTTATGAGCATCAAGATTGCTCTGTTTCGTCATTCCTTCTTGATCTTTATGACCTTCTTCATCAATATTTTCTTTCTTTTCCTGGTCATCACCCACCTGAGAGATTTGCTCCCCATCCTTTGATATACTTGCTTCATTAAGATCTTGGGGTTTTTCTAATTCCATCTCGTCTAGTTCTCTTTCATGTATCTGCTCATTATCATGACCATCCTGCTGATTAGATGTTTCTTCTTCCTCCATTTGTACATTCACCTTAAATTTTCTTGGTTCGGGAGGTGTACCCTTATTTTTATTTGGGTCATCCTCACCCTGATATGTTAAGTCTACTGTAGCTGGGTTGGTAACTTGATCTACCAATTCTACTAGACCAACCTGTTGTGCTATAGTCTCAGGATTACACTCTATAATCTCTTCTTCATTAACCTTCTATTGTGCCATTGGAGTAAATGAGGGGTCATTTTGGTATTCTTCACTAATACCTCCATTGAACTAGCTGATACCTCATTCACAATATCATCATCTGATAAATCCACTATATCATCCAAAGGAAAAGGCACTTTATCATGCCTACTTTTCCTTTCTTTTCTCTGTTCTTTAGCCATTTCTATCTTGAAATGTACAATATCTGGAAAGGGGACCACATGCTGCAGGGTTCTTTTGATGCCCTCACCACCAACTCCTTTCAATATTATGGTGGGGCTCCTTTCTATTGCTCTTCTCATTGCAGATGCTTGTTTTTGAGGTGCATCCTGAACTTTCTTCTTTTTCCTGCTTATCAAAAGATCATCGTCATCAGTACTTTCTCCTTCTTCTATGATAGTTGGAGCAAACTTTGGAAGAGGCTCTTGTTTCTTTGTGGGTGCATGAGAAGTAGCTGCAGAAAAAGTAGAGGTTGTATCCTCCTTGAGCTGAGTATGATGAATGATTGTCACCCCACCAGCTTTATTACTCTTCTTCGATTTACTCTGTTGCCTCTCTCCTTTTGATGCTCTCTTTTCCTTGAGGAAGTCATCATACTCCTCATTTGTTAACTCTTTTCTTTTCCTCTTGTTGTTAATTGTGAGAGTCATCCCCTTTTTCTTCAACTTGGTAACCTCTACCTCCACCCAGTCCTTAGTTAATGATATAACCTTTTGGGTTATCTCTTCCAATGAGGTTTCTTCTGGCTGGTTCCAGTCATGTGAGGATATGGTTTCATTATATATTTTCTTAGTCTCATACTCCTGAGACATGATGTTCTGATCATCTTCATGCAGTTGCATAGGTACTGGTATACAGTCAAATATACAAATCTGATTTAGAGTTAGCCTTTGGAATCTCCTCCTTCTCACTTCCACTTCATCATTGCAGTCAGCCCAATAGTCTTCTAAATACATCTGATGCATCAGCTTCTTGCTTAGTGTGTGCATCCTGTCATATGGGTCATATGGCCTAGCCAGTGAGAAAGGTTATAATGACATCAACTACAATCCCCCTATTGCCTCCTTGACACTTTCTTTATCGGGGCACATGTACCATCCAATCATGATTGGGAATAAAAAATTAGGAATCTTTCCTCTTTTAACGTAGGCCTCAAATGCAGTAATATCTGCCTGGCCAGCTCCATTAGGATGACCTTATCAGTAGGAGACCTTGGCAACATAAGAAGAAAGCCTAGTAAAATCTTCTATCCTGATATATGTGAATGTGGGGAATTGGATGAACCAAGCCCCATGCTTGTATATCATGGCTTGAGCTTCCATGCTCAGCCTCTTAGCTCTGTCTTCTTCCATGGTTCTTACTAAATGCATGGAAAATGAATCGTTTACTCTTTGGTCGTGTTGGAGAGAGTCCCTCTATTTTAGTTGTGGTGGATAGTGGTCCCAAATGTTGACATCTCTAGGGTTACTTCCAACCCTGCCCATTGTTTGTAATCCACTAAATGCACCTCTAAATGCACATGCATAAATGACATAAGAGGACATTTTGAACATGTTAGCCTTTCCTCCTAACTTTATCATTCCTTCATCAAGGCTATCACTTATGATCTTGGCCCATTGGGGTTTGTCATTTGTATCTGCTACCATTTTCATGAGCCCATACATCCAATTCTCAAATGTTCCAGCATTCAGCCTCCCTATCATACGACAAAGCATCACCATCATATATTGAAATTCAGGTGCAAAATCAAACTTATACATATGCACAGGCATCTTTGCAGCAGCCTTATACATGTTGTCATTGGCTCTCCAAGAATATATAACTTTCCTACATTCCTTCTTAGTTTTATTGTACTTCTTCTCTATTTTCTCTGGGTTTATTTTGCAAACTTGAGGGTCTTTGGGCAAATTGAAGGCTACAGTGATGCCTTCGATTGAAAAATTTGCATATATCCAGCCATGTTTCTCCACCTTCTTGGTGTTGGTATTATAGTTACATGCACATTCAACTACTAGCTCTATAGCTTCCATTGCATATGGAAACCCCCCTACATGCCACATGTCTAAATTGTAAATATTGATAAGTAGGGGATCTCCGCTTCCCTTTTCTAACCTCACTATCCATTCATCCAGATTAGTATTTCTAGATGAGTATCATTTATCTGACCATATCTAAATGTAACTCCCTCTGGTTGTATGCACATGTGTTTCAGAAATGTTGTATTTGATCTGTTCTTTCAGAGTGCCATTGAATCCTGCAATAAATGATATGCATTCTTACCCTAACATATCATATGATCATGCATTTGTTTCGATAATACGAATATCTTGTTGATTTTAAATCTTCATTCAATACATTTCATGCATCATCACATCGATTTATTGTGGTAAAAATGCTTTTACCTGTTCATTTTAACCATAAACAAAAAAAAAGGATTTTGTTGTTACATACCTGATATCCACTACCTTTTCTATTTAGTTGATATCTAGATGCACACATTTACCTTGCAGATACTCTCCTTCATTTACTGTTTGAATCCGCACCCGTTCGGTTACTTTCACAAGTTGTAGTAATATAGCCCTAATCGCACAGTAACTCTATAATTTCATTTGAATACTTGGTAAATTCAAAATGAGCTTAATCTTCACTTTTAACCAAAAGCAACGGTGAATTAGGGTGTGATTAATGTTGCTTTATCAACATCTATTAATCAACACCTAAGTGTTGGAGATGTTAACAGGTGGCGGGTGATTATTTGAAATTTTGAAAGGTCCAACCACCATTAAACTAGCATTTAATGCAGGGAAGCAAACTCACAAATATCAAGGATTTTAGGAAATGTGACTGATATCCAGGATGATGATGATGACATCATCATGAAGATGACGAACCGATGACTAGCATTGGGTCATCCCACTTCTTTTGACAATCATGACAATATAAGGTGTTAATTGTTGGCAAGAGACACTTCTACGCATGATAGGTGTTGTCATTGATGGCAACTAAGACTATTCCACACATCCACATAACATAATTTGTTCATACCAGAAATTAGAATAAGAATTTATCTAAGCCTGGGTAGCCAAAAACAGAGCATGTGACATGGTCTGATATCTTGGTCTGGATCTCTTCGGTGGTAACTCATAGTGTGCTACAGATCTCAGGGAGTCATAAGGATTGTTAGGACAATCTAAATCCAAAATTTTAGCCTCTGATGATGAAGGATTCAAAAGTTATTAGGATCTGAGTATCGGGTTCCAGTTTGTCAATGCAGACAAAAGAAGAACAGGCTGACTTTGTAATTGATCTCGGTTCCAGATATATGAAAGTTGTTGGTTGGGCAATTTGTGATAATAAACAATAGTGGCTGACATGGTTGATGATTTGTGAATACAATTTTTTGGTCCGTGTTACAAGTTGTGCATGGATTTGGCTGACAAAGTAGAGTCTTCAATAAAAGTTCTAAGTGTTCTTGAAGCTGACTGATAAATTATTGAAATTCATGATGCAGATATATATAGCTGATGGATTCGAGTGATTTGGAGGAGATGGTGATGTGATGATGGAATAAGTGCAAATAAAAGCAAAGATAAGTGTGCAAGTGAAGATCTAAGCTTAGATTATGATAGAGGAGTCAAACATGACAGAATAAAGATGAAGTGTATCAAGTCAGTATTTTGTGCTTAATTGGAATTGAATCTTTGCATTGGTAGATGTTAATTATCAGTTCAAACACATTGTAATCTTCTTTCTGTAGGCAGTGAGTCTTCCTTTGAGTAGTGAGCTCTGGGCAGTGAGCCTGAATGCATGTGCATTCCCCTTTTGTAATACTTTTAACAGAGTATAATCTTTGTGGGTTAACTCCCACCATGGTTTTTCACTTAACCAGGTTTCCACGTTAAAATCTTGGTGTCAAGTGTGTTATTTGTGTTTCTGCTCATGTGTTATTGATTCTTTCTTATATCATTAATATGTTATAAAGGAATAAAAAGGAATTAACTGCAGCTAGTATTAAAGTTTCAAGACAACTGATTCACCCCCCCCTCTCAGTTGTCAGCCCTAATTCCAACAATTGGTATCAGAGCCAAGTTCCTTGAAAGAAGCTTAACATCTTAAGGAAGATCTAGGAAGGAATAAAAATGGATTCATACAATTTTCAAGATCAACTTAAACTTGCTCTAGAAGATCTTGATTAGTCCAGAGCAAATGTCAAAGTACTACAAGAGAACCTTAAAAATGTTGAATACTTCATTGAGATCTTAAAAGAAAATTTGAGCAAATCTAATGAAAAAAGAAAGGAGCTACCTCTTCAACCAAGAAATCATAATGTAGACAATGACATGGATGAGACTCTAAAGAAGAAGACAAAGGAATGTGAGAAGCTAACCAAAGAAGTTTATGTTGTAAAACATGAAGTGGAATCTGGGGTGATGAGGTTAACCAAAGAGATTAAGGAAAGGAAGAAGATTGAAGAAGACCTGAAAGAAAGAACAGAAGAATGTTGCAAACTGGATGGAATAGATGGCCACCTAGAGTCTAATCTACAAGAAAGAAGAAACAATGAGAGAGAACTTGAAAGGAAAGTTGTCATTCTCATACATGACCTAGAGGGTGCAAATGAATACAAAGAAAAGTTTAAGGTAAGCTTAGCTAAACTTAAAGCAATACTTGAAAGTTAGAAGAAGGTTGATGATAAGCACGGTCTTGGGTATGAGAAAGGTAAAAACTCTAGATCCGGACAAAGAAATTTTCTATCAAGAAATAGGAGAAACAGACCTAGAAGACCTCTGGTAAGATAGCCTAATGCTCAAATATATCCATCTTTCAATAGAAATTGTTTCAATTACAATAAATTTGGTCATAGAACTACCTAGTACAAAAACAGAGTAAATCAAAGTAGTCCATCCTTCTCTGGTCAATGCTTCAATTGTAAGAGGTATGGTCATAGATCCAATGAATGCATAAATATGATAATAAATAACCCTAACAATAAAGGAAATGGCAATTCTTTTTATGGCTTCTGCTTTGCATGCAATAGATTTGGACACGTGGCCAATCAGTGTAGATCAAGAATGAATCAAGCAAATAAGAAAAGAAATGATGTATGCTTTAATTACAATAGATCTGGTCATATTGCAAGATTCTGTAGAAGTAGGAACAATGATGGAAAAGGTCCTATAAACAGAGATTAGAAACAAGACAAAGGAAAGGGCAAAATGGATGCAAACGAGATTTAGAATGAAATGAACAAAATTTGGGTGAAGAAAGATGTAATGAACAGTGGTGATGGGTCCGCACCGGAATTAGGTGTTGATAATCCTTCCAGTAATTAAATTAGAAGCTCTGGCTCAGGGGGGAGCTGCAATAAAAATCTAATTCCCCGAGCCAGTAAGTGGGTGCCTGAATTTGGCACAATGAGAGAAAATAATTTGGATTATTATACATCATCTGAAAGGATTTCTGGAAGATAAAAAGTGGATATGACAATTGCGGAGCAATTGAAGATCGATTGTATGCAGAAACAATGTAACCGGATGTGTTAGGGCAAATAATTTATTACAAAGGCAAATTAGGTTTTACAGAGTATAAAAAGGTTGTTCACTCTTCATTTAAATCACTTTGCATACAAAGAGAGTAGAAAGAATAGTGTCTGAGTAGAGAATTCAAGGATTTGAAGTGTGACCCGTGAATTTGCCCATCAACCCTAACTTCGTGAAAAAGTTATTTATCTTTGAAGCTTTGAACCTAAAATATTTTGCAATGGCTACACCTTTGGTTGTTGATATTACTAAAAGGCCTTGACCCAAATTTAAAAGGCATCCACACAAATCAATAGAAGTTGACCCATTAGGTGCATTTTGAAGTGTTCCGTATGGTGTGCTATATGTTGAAGATATTAGGGTCTATATTATGTGAAAAAAGATGAATTTGGGGACTCAAGATATGTAGATTTGTTTGAGATTCATCTCAGGGATGAAAATCATGACCTTAAACCCGAGTATAAGTTACTACATGGTAAACATTTCATTCAGGTTATGGGGTTTCCAACATTTGATGAAGATGAGTGGGTCCGGTATGTTTTAAGCCGAATGCATGATGAGTTTTTGTGGCTATTGAAACCATTCAAAATTACAAAGGGTGCTATCAGGATTGTGACTGGGTTAAATTCAACTGGTGTTTTACCCATGCTAAAATTTGTGAAGAACTAGGTTGTAACTGATGCAACCGGTGCCAAATTCAACAAAAGGGTAATGACTATCAATGATATTATTGATCCAGATGTCAAGTTTGCTTCAGTGGTAATTGGCTACAAAATTTATCATTCCAATAGGGAGAACTCTATCTCCAGAATAACCATATATGCTGCATACAAAATTCTAAAGGAAAATATAGATTATGACTTGTGTGAATTATTGCAAAACCAACTAATTGAGAACTTGAACAAAATCAAGAAAGATAAGAAAAACACCTTTAAATATGGTACACTGGTTCTATGTTTATTTTTCTACTTTATGAATGAGGTACCTAGAGTAAAAGGTGTACACTGGACTAATGACAAACTAGTTGGTATTCAGATTAGAGATCATCTACGCAGCATTGGTGACTATAAAGCACAAAAAACTACAATCTGGGGATACTTCAAGAATTTTCAAGGTATGATGCATTCTAGGGAAAGAATCCCTAAAACTATTGTTGAGAAATACAAGGAGGATATATGTTTCATGGTAGACACTAATCAGTGCTTAATGGAAGCAGTAGAACCTAGAACTATTTGGATCATGCCAATGGGATATGAGGTAGATGGAAAAATCTTGAATATGTATGCTCAACATCTCTTGAGCAAGCCAAAAGACACAACAGTTGAAAGATTTAGGACATATGAGGAACTAAGTGTAAATTGCATGATGAGCTCAGAAAACCTGAAACCAAAAGAAAAGTAAGAAAAGAAGTTGAGTAGTTGGCTGAAAATCTAGGCCTCACAAAGGAATTTGTGAGGCAATACAGGGAAAGAACTGAAAAGGCGGATAAGGAGAAGCAGGATAAGAAATAAGGAAGTGCTCCGGTAGAATCCTCCTCTGCATCAAGGACTACTAGAAGCTCTGTTGCTGCTTCTGTTTCCCCAAAACCTAAAAACCTTAAGAAACCAGAAGGAAAATCATCCAAAAAAGGAGGAAAGCGAAAGAAAACAAAGGCCACAAGAACCTATAAGAGCACAAAAGTTGATGAAGAAGAAATAGACTCAGATGCTGAGGTAAAGGAGTTGAAAGCCTCTAGAACAAAAGCTGCCAAGGTGACTAAGGAGAAGCCCTCCAGAAGCAAAAGGGCAAGCAAAAGGCAAAAGATAGATACATATGCTAAGAAGCCCACACTTTATGTGGAAGATGTAATAAAATCAGTCACTGTGGATGGAAATTTGAAACCCATGACTGAATTTTATGATGAATATAGTGATATAGATAAGAGGGTGTTAGAGGAAGCAACTATTAGATATCTGAATATCTATAATAAGGCCCTGATTGAAATAATTTCTAAGATCCCTCAAAGTCTTGCAGACATTTTGGAGTTGAGGAAAGAAAATGCAAAAAGCATGGATATAGAGCTTAGAGAACATGTATTGATAAAACTATGCCCTCAGATCACTAAAGTTCAAATGAATATGATATTCAAAGAAGTGAAGGATGAATTCAGAAGCAAGAAGAGAATGAACAAACTGATGCTTGGAGAATTAGACAAAATAGTTAAAGAAACAGAGGAAATACTTCTAAGTGCATTGAAGAGACACAATCTTCCATTTATTGAGGATGAGACTGATGCTAGGATTAATTCATCAATCCTAGATATTGAAGAAATGAAAACTGATGAGTAGCAAACCAAGGTTGATGACTCCTTTGTTCCAGAAGTGGAGCAATTAAACAAGGAAGATACAAAGATGGTGGATAAAACTAATGATGCAAGAGATACTCTAACTCTTCCTTATCAATCTGAAAAAGAAGACAATGTTGAGAATATTGCTGCTACACAAGGTCCTCCAGAATAGATTACAAATGGTGAGGACAAAGGAAAGAATCCCCATGCAGATGACATAGAGAAAGGTGAAGTAGAGAAAGAAAAAGTCAAAGGTAAGGAAGATAAAGAAAAAGAAGATGGTACAAATGTTGATGCACCTAAACAAAATAGTCCTGCTACTGAGAAAACTCAAGGAAAGGAAGGTGGTCTAGAAATTGTGGCAAGAGACATTGTAGATGTAGTTCAAAGAGTTTTCTGAGTAAAGAGATGCTAGAGTTTGATGAACTAGAACTGATTCAAGGACCACTCAACCTGGATACTCTCTTCGGTCCAAATGATGAAGATAGCATCTTTCACACAAGCCAAGGCAAGAGAAAAGATATTGAAATCTCACATAGAGGACAGTGAGTTGTTAGGCCTTGCATCTGGTATATTGGAGAAGATAATACTAACATTCCAAAAGAATCCATCTAATTCTCCCTCCAGAAATTTGAGGAGCCTAGTAAATTCTATAATTACACACTTTGAGTCCTTTGAAAAATCTACAGAAGTTAAAGTTTAGAGTGAATTTAATAGTAAAAGATTTGATGCACTTAAAGTCATGATTGGGCTAGATAGATTAGTTCTAGATAACAATATAAAGAGTATTTGAAATGCTCTTTCAAAAGGAGCCAGTATATATAAGTTTTGTTTATCTACTCCTAAAGTCATAGAGGATATAGAAGATAAAATAAAGGACTCTAAATAGAAATTATCAAGTATGTCCCAAGCTTTTGATCCATTGACAATATTAGTGGCAAGTAAGGAGTGTTAAGCAATCAGCCTGATGGAAGAAATAAAGAAGTTGACAAGAGAAAAGGAGAACATTAAAGCAAGAATGGGTGAGCTCTGAGGACTGATTTCCCCTAAGATAGAAGCAATGTTCAATGCTATGACAGAAGCCCAAACTGCTGCACAAACAGGTGATCCCATTGACCTCCGGAAGGATGAAGCACAAGCATTTTTGTTCAATGGCCACATTTCAAATTTGAATAGTATAAAGAAGAGTTGGGATACAGAGTTGGACCTGCTGAAGAATATTTTTGGAGATATACTTAAGTATATGTAAATATAACTTAAGGATTGGTTGTACATATGCAGCATTGTATACAGAATTTTTGGGTGAATTTTGGTTTGCAGATTCCATCCTTTTCCATTGATGTCAAAGGGGGAGTGAAGAGCGATAAAAAATGAGGAATCTAGCAAAGGGGGAGCTTTGGAAATAGTGGAGAGCAAGTGTACAGAGTAAGGGGGAGTAGCTCTGACACTTAGTTATTTTTCACTAAGTGTTACCATCAATGCCAAAGGGGGAGATTGTTGGCAAGAGAAACTACTACGCATGACAGGTGTTGTCATTGATGGCAACTAAGACTATTCCACACATCTGCATGACATAATTTGTTCATACCAGAAATTAGAATAAGAATTTATCTAAGTCCGGGTAGCCAGAAACAGATCATGTGACAGGGTCTGATATTTTGGTCTAGATCTCTCTAGTGGTAACTCATAGTGTGCTACAGATCTAAGGGAGTCATAAGGATTGTCACGACAATCTAAATCTTGAATTTTAGCCTCTGGTGATGAAGGATTCAAAAGTTATTAGGATCTGAGTACCAGGTTCCAGTTTGTCAGTGCAAACAAAAGAAGAACAGGTTGACTTCGTAATTGATCTTGGTTCCAGATATATGAAATTTGTTGGTTGGGCAATTTGTGATAATCAGCAATAGTGGCCGACATGATTGATGATTTGTGAATACAATTTTTTGGTCCGTGTTACAAGTTGTGCATGGATTTGGCTGATAGAGCAAAGTCTTCAATAAAAGTTCTAAGTGTTCTTAAAGCCAACTGAGAAATTATTGAAATTCATGATGCGGATATATATAGCTAATGATTTGGGGGAGGTGGTTATGCGACGATGGAATAAGTGCAAATAAAAGTAGAGATAAGTATAAAGGTGAAGATCTAAGCTCAGATTATGATAGAGGAGTGAAATAGGGTAGAATAAAGATGAAGTGTATCAACTTGGTATTTTGTGCTTAACTAGAACTAAATCTTTGCATTGGTAGATGTTAATTATTAGTTCAAACACATTGTAATCTTCTTTCTGTAGGCAGTGAGCCTTCCTTTGAGCAGTGAGCTCTGGGTAGTGAGCCCGAATGCATGTGCATTCCCCTTTTGTAATACTTTTAACAGAGTATAATCTTTGTGGGTTAATCCCCACCATGGTTTTTCCCTTAACCGATTTTCCACGTTAAAAATCCTGGTGTCAAGTGTGTTATTTGTGTTTCTGCTCATGTGTTATTGATTCTTTCTTATATCATTAATCTGTTATAAAGGAATAAAAAAGAATTAACTGCAGCAAGTTTTAAAGTTTCAAGACAATTGATTCACCCCCCCTCTTAGTTGTAAGCCCTAATTCCAACATTAACATGATCAAGTGTGGATATGAGGATATTAAGGAATATGAGGGATCTTAGTTTTACGAAAACATCCCTCACCTTCAAAGATTAGGATGACATCATCATCATCACTAATATTACAAATCTACTTGGGAGATGATGTCATCATCATATTGACGAAGATCAGGCATGTTAATTAATATGACAGATATTGAGAAATATGATCCTTTTGGAGTTAGGCATATTGATGACATCATCGTCATATCGGGTCTTCTTTCTATCGGGTTAAGATGGCGTCATCGTCATATTAAGGAAAATCGGGGATCTTAACTAATATGATGGATATTGAGAATTATCTCGATGCTAAGTGTTTAGGTTATATCTGAATGTGTTCAGGTTATTAACGAATATCAGGGATATTAGAGAAACATGACCCTCCTGAATGTGCACACGTACTTGATGGGTAGATAATCTCTCGCTTTTAAATTTGACGTCTGCATATTAGCAAATATGCGGATATTGGGTTTCTCTTCATTAAAACATGTGAGGCCTATTTATTTCCTCTCTTATTTTTGCTTATTTCATATTATAGTTGATGACATTTCGACATTTGGGGACTGTTGATCCCGATATGCAAATTCTCTGGACTATATTCCTTTACTTTGGTTAGCTATGTTTAGTATGTTGTGATGTGACTATATCTTGATTTTGATTCACTGATGGTGATTAGACTTGTGAAATGCATTTTGGTACTATTAGAGATACTAGTTGTGAGTTCATTATATGGATTTACTATGCAATTTTGATCTTGAGATAGTATATAGAAATGCAATTATGAATCTTAATTATGATGTGATTTTTATAATGTTTTAAATGATTATGTGATTGTGTGAGTGTATGCATTTCCTCACTTCAGCTATGATATATATATATATATATATATATATATATATATATATATATATATATATATATATATATATATATATGTTGGATTAATCTATTTGTTCAAATGCATAGGTGATTTTCCAAGCCATGGGAAATTGGAGATCGATCTCACACCTATGTGTTTCCCATGTTAGACCGATCTAGTCCCTGGGGGACCAAGATCATGTGTGAATTGTATGATGTTATCGTAAATGTCTGCATTTTATTATTTGTCTTAGATTTCACCCATTTACATTATTTAATTAAAGTGTTGTAAAATATGTGTTTTAATATACACCACTTGGTGTCTTTTAATTTTAGTGGCCATTTTATGTGAATTTTTACCTCCTAGAGTGTTTACTATGGGCTAAAATTAACCCTAGGTGGTACCCCTAGGGTCTAGGGCCCATTTGAGCATGACAACCCCTAGGGTTACCTCTGTCTAGTCACCTTAACCTTAGTTTAGAGTAAAGTCAATTCAAATTGAATAAGTGTGGGAGATGAGTCATGCCTTGAAACAAGACCCATTTCCCTTTCCAAGGCATGGAATCCCATCACCTTGAAGACTTGGGGAGTCTTCAAGACCCCCAAGTGTGTCAAACCTTCCTCCAATGCTCTCACACATGTGTGAGAGCATCTTGGAGTAAAGGGGCTCCCTTTAGAGGATAAGGTGATGACATGTGTCATCCCTTATCCTCTTGGAGCCCATTTGGAGACATGCCACCTCTCCACCTTTGCTCTCACACGTGTGAGAGCACATGTGGAGAGGGTGAGGTTTGAATGGATGGGAGGGTGACACATGTCACCCTCACATTCCTTTTCCCTTGCAAGTGGGATGGGAAGAGGAAGGAGAAGGTGACATGTGTCACCTTCTCATTCCTCAAGGCTTTGGAATGAAGACTATTTCAATTCCTCTTTGAGAGGGGAATGGGGTTCTTGTTTTTTCTTAATTTTTCTATCTTTGGAGGTATTTTGGAGAGTTAGAGATATTTTGGAGGATTGGAGGATTGGAGGCTTGGATAGCGGGCTCTTCTTCAACTTTCATCCATTGTTGGGCTTTTAAGGTAAGCCTCAAGGCATTTTAGCCTTCCTTATGCTTTGTTAATTTTGGTTGTGTGCTTGAAATGCTTTGGGTGTTTGTTCTTCTTTGTTGTGGGGTTTTTGGGTGTTTTGGAATGAGACTACCAAGCTTGGTGTGTCCATCCATGTGTGGGGTGGGGGAGGACTGAACCTCCTCGAGGTCACCCTTTTGTGTTGGTATTTTTGTGGCCTTGAGGGCAAGATATTGGAGTATGGAGTATTTTTGTTTGGCATGAGTGCCATGGTGAAATTCTTATATTCATGGAGTTATCATTTTGGGCTTGAGGCCTTATTTTGTGTTGAGACTTTAGGAATTTTGTGGAGTGACCCTCTGAGTAGAGTGATGTCCACTCCTCTACCCTCTCAAATCCATGTTTATGGATTTTGTGTTTTTAAAACCGTATGGGTGTTCTTCTTGTTATTTTTGTGTTGCTCTATGTTATGTTGTGGAGTAAATACCTAGTGTGGATCGACCTCCTAGCTCGAGGGTGATCCTATTTTGGGTCTATGGTAGGGTGGAGAGCTTGGTGGCTTGGAAGTTTGTCTTCTTTTCTTGTTGCAGATTTGTGTTTGGAGCTTGAAGGAAGTCAAGGAATTCATGTTCATGTTGTTCTCGTTGGGCCTTGAAGCCTTAGCCATATCAAGGCTAGATGTAGAATTTTGTTGTTATGTTTGTGAAAGAACTCCATGTAGTTGTGATGTAAACTGTATTAGTATTCTTGTGAAATCAAGCTTAATCTATCATTACACCATGTTGTTCTATTTTTTCTTAAAGTGGTGGCAAGGAATGTATATGAAAATTTTGTTAGAATAGTTGTAAGGTTTTAATTCAGAAAGATATTATTCATACTTAGGTGTTGTGTGCATTCTAGTATTTAAGGAAAGCTTAATCATATTTCAGTGTGGTTGTTTTGTAATATGGTCTATAAGGTAAAGGTATACATATTGATGTTATGAATGTTTTGTGGAATTATTTTTTTAAAAAAAGGTATACATTCATCTATAAAAGTCTCTTTTTATGTGCATATGGAAATTAGAGTTTACGAAAGAAAGAAAATAGTTACAGTTGGAAAGTTTCTGGTTATAATACCATGTAGTTAAGCAAAGAAAAAAATAGGGTCCTTAGCATCAGATTAGATGTAAGTGGTTTATTTTTATTTTGTAAGAGAAAGTAGATATAGTGAAATTCATCTAGTTCTATCATGGAAGTATTTCTATGTAAAAAAAAAGAATAAAATAAAACTTCTGTATTTTTTTTGAACTGCAAATCATTTTTTTATATAATGTTGATAGGTGAGAAAATGGTTTGTAAATGTATATATACTTAGATGGATATATTCACTTAGATCATACTATTGGAATTATGTTCTTTGTTTTACTAGAGGATAAGTATATATCACTTTATGTAAATACATATAAATGTAATACACATGATTTTTTTTTACTGTTGATAATGACTATGGATTTATCTTCTTTTAAACAAAAGGGTATACTGGTTCTTATATATATATATACCATAAATGAAATTATATACTGCTATTATCATTTTTTTTAATGAGGAAACCTTTATAAAAGAATAGTTTAAAGTAGATGTTAGTGTTGCGTTTCTCTAAACCCTCGCAGCCCAGTCGTGATCACTATGTATAGGGAGGGGCAGTGCCTAAAGGCCGCCGCCATAATCATTTTTTTTAAATAGTTTTTTTTTTTGGGGGGGGGGGGGGGTTAAACCCCCCCACTCACTAAAGAATCCACCGATGGGCCAAAGCCCCATTCATCTAACTGACCACTATGCCTTGGGATTTAAACACCTTCTTGAAACTGCCAACCCGTCTTCTCTATGAGCCATCCATTTACTTCGACCCCTACAGTCGGCCATTTTTATCACATTATATATATAATGTGTTTGCTTATTTTTTCTCTTCTCTAGTATTAAACTAGAACACCATGAAATAAAAAATATTTATAAAAAAAATCTATAATAAAATTATAGTTACCCCCATTATGGAGATCCCATGGCTACCCAAATCAACTACCTACAAACCCTAAGAGAAAACAAAGAGAGAGAGAGAGAGAGAGAGAGAGAGAGAGATCAAAATGAATGAGAGAGATTGTGAGGAAAAAAAAAGAGAAAGGAAATAAAAAGAATAGAATAGAGATGAGGAGTGTTTAGGGTTTTCTTTCTTAAGGAAATTATTATTTAATTGTGGGGGCTTTTAG
The DNA here is from genome assembly GCA_027924645.1 of Cunninghamia lanceolata. Taxonomy (NCBI): domain Eukaryota; kingdom Viridiplantae; phylum Streptophyta; class Pinopsida; order Cupressales; family Cupressaceae; genus Cunninghamia; species Cunninghamia lanceolata. The sequence goes on along the minus strand of BSBN01000071.1, from coordinate 2,725,156 downwards.
GGCTTGGGTAATTTTATAATATTTCTTTTGGTGGAGTGGGGTTAAACTTGAATTTTAAATTGTGGGATATGGGTGCACGTGAACCCATGTCTCCCCTTTTGTCCCTTCTTTATGATTGGAATTATTTTTGAATTTAACCCTTGGGGTAGAGTATTTAAATGGGTGGATCTCTTTTATTTTTTTTATTTTCCTTTTAACTATATGGGAATTAATTCAACTTATCTTGACCCATTTAACTTACCTATGGAGATTAATATTATTTATGGAATTTGATAGGGAAGGTAATTAAATAAATATGGGAAACGTTTGTAATTAAATAGTAGTAAGGGGTTATTTACTAAACCTTAGATTTAATAATTTTTAATGTGAGCCTACTTGGAATGATGTTATTTAATTAAATTAATTTAACCTATGTAGCAATTTAAAAACCTTAGTGTCGCAAAATAATTTGACCTAGCGAAATGTAAAACTTAATTAAATTTAATCCATTTTGTGAGGGTTCGTAGAGGATATTTTAAATTAAAATAATTTCTATGCACGCCCTTGAGGCGTTATGCTGTCGGATTTTTTTGGGAGTCAGTAGTAGCTATTTAATTGACTTAATTTAAGCGTTGTTTTATAATTTAATGTTTTCACAAATATTTATGGATTACTGACACTGTTAACTAATATTTTATGCATTAGAATTAGAGTTTTGGTTTTGACACTAGTCAAAATCACGCCATTCATCTAGGAAACTTAAGGGTTCTAAATCAAATCGATTTGGACCCTAATGGCAATGCTCATTGCGTCGTATAAACCCCCTTAGTCAGCTACCATCATGTAGGGGTTGCGATGGATACTCACAGTACCTGACTTTTTATTGACATGTTTATGCCTTATGTGTATTGCCACCGAGCACACTGAAGTGTGCGAGGGGTTTTCTAGGGATGCGTGTAAATTTTTTTGATATTTCATGTCATGACCACATGACAAATGTGGACATGACACATGTGTTGCATGTCTTGACTACATGGGAAATGCGGGCATGACATTTGGTATTAGAGCCCAAGTTTAAACACTAGGCTTGTTTGGGTACATTATATATTCTATGTTTTCTATTGATTTGTGAATAACTTGTTCTTGTAGGATGCCTCCTAGAGCGAGGCGAGTGTGATCACATGCCATTGTGTTTGTGGAGATACAGAATGAGTCATTAGCCGAGGGTCAGGGGCCACCAGCACTACAAGCACCATAGGCACCACTGGCACCTAATTTAGGGCCATAGATTCTTCAGGCATTACAGGCAATCTTAGAGAGGTTACCACCAGTCACAGCAGAGCCACGTGTCAAGCCATGTGTTGAGCCCCGTGTTGAGCCACGAGAGGAGCCACATGATGAGCCACATACTAAGTCACATGTAGATCCACGTGTCATGCCCCGTGTAGAGCTGCAAGTGGAACCATGTGTTGAGCTGTGCATGGAGCCACATGTAGAGCCGTATGTAGAGGTACCTAACACCATAGCATAGGAGGTCGGTTCAGTGTATAGAGCTTGTAGCAGGAGCCCTTCGCGTCATGCAAGGCAAGAGGAGGCTGTGAGGAAAGAGCAAGTCTATCATGGACCTTATGATTATGGACAGTGAGAGGAGGTGGATGAGCCTTTCAGAGGACACAGAGACCAAGGGGACCCCATTAGAGATTTACTTAGGCTAAATCTACCCACCGTCATGGGGACCACAAAGGGAGCCGAGGCTGAGGCTTAGCTCATCAACTTAGATAGGTGCTTTGTGTTGTGTCCCTATGGGAGCAACACAAAGGCACACATGGAAGTTCACCTTTTGAGAGACGTAGCGGTGACATAGTGGTGCACTGAGCAGTACAAGCATCACCTATCACTGGATACTCTTACATGGGACACCTTCATTGAGCGCTTTAATGCACATTATCTCTCAGATCACTACAAACAATGTCAGATTGACGCGTTCCATGACTTGCAACAGTGAGGTTCCACTGTAGCGCAGTATGAAAGTAGGTTCATTGAGCTATCATGGTATGTAGAGTACCTCCATGATGAAAAAATTTTGGTTCACAAATTTATCAGAGGTTTGAATCATGGGATCTCAGGACCAGTGCACATGGTAGATCCCCAGACCATGAGTGAGGCTGTCGAGAAGGCATACATCATAGAAGAGATTCAGGGTCGGGGTCAGAGTTCATGTCCCCAATATCAGGACTGTAGCCAGCAGCAACATCAGGGTTTTTGCCAACCACCACCACCTCAGAGGGGAGGATTTAGTTTTGCACCATTACCTCTTAGACCCCCACAGCATTAGCAAAGATCCAAGCCACAGCAGAGGGTACATGGGGGTCATAATCATGGTTGGTAGTAGTAGAGCCCACATAGGGATCAGCGATAGCAGGGACCATCTACGGCACCCACTAGATCACAACAGTCATTCAGAGGTTCACAATGTTCCATGAGTCGACCTGGGTAGTAGCAGTCGAGTAGGACATAGTCAGTATAGGTGCAGGCTCGAGGACCATGTTATGTTTGTGGTGGAGCAGGTCATTTAGCTAGAGAGTGCCCCTAGGGCTATACGACAGGGGGACAACCTCATGCAGGAGGATCTGAGAAGATGGTTGGGGATGTGGGTAGGTCCCACTGTATGTTTACAGTGGTTGATAACCGCCAGGATGACTTCCAGGCCTCAGTGATCAAGACCATAAGTATGATTGGGAATGTCCCCATTGCTATTTTATTTGACTCTGGCACTACTGATTCATTTATCTCTCCATCGTTAGTGGAGCATTGTAGGCTAGTGGCCTCTAGGCAGGGTGATAGGTGGGAGGTTGAGTTGACCATAGGGGCCAAGATGGAAGTGGATGCCTCTGTTCAGGATTGTGAGATATCATTGAGGGACTTCACTACATTATGCGACCTTAGGGTTATGCTCTTAAGATCTTATGTTGTGGTGTTAGGCATGGATTGTCTTGCGGCTCATAGAGCCAAGCTAGATTGTTGCTGAAAGGCGATTGGTTGCTTAGACGACCATGACACGATAGTTGAGATAGTGGGCATTTAGAAGCCCACAGTAGTTTACATGATATATGCTCAGTAGCTTAAGCACTGCATGCGGAAGGGATGTCAGATGTTCGCCATTACTATTAGTGACAGGTTAGAGGATGAGCCAGAGGCATCATTAGATGATCATCCCATCTTGAGAGAGTTTTCCAATGTTTTTCCACCAGAGTTACCATGGATGCCACCTCGCAGAGAGGTAGACTTTCACATTGACCTTGTTCTGAGTGTTGAGCCAGTGTCTTGTGCACCCTATAGGATGACTACCCATGAGCTCACAAATCTCAAATTATAGTTAGAGGAGATGCTCGAGAAGGAGCACATTTGACCTAGCATTTCACCTTGGTGCACACCAGTCATCTTCGTGAAGAAGAAGGATGGGTCTCTTCATCTGTGCTTGGATTATAGGTAGCTTAATAAGGTGATGGTGAAGAACCATTATCCTCTGCCTAGGATTGATGATCTTTTCAACCAGGTATAGGGAGCTAGGGTGTTCTCTAAGATAGACTTGAAGTCTGGTTATCACTAGTTGTGCATCACAGAGGCAGACATCCATAAGACCGCCTTCCAGACTCGATATGGCCACTATGAGTTCACCGTGGTACCCTTCATCTTAACAAACGCCCCTGCAGTGTTCATGAGTCTCATGAACAGGGTGTTTCGTACTTATTTGGATCAGTTCGTGATTATTTTCCTAGATGATTTTTTGATCTACTCGCGGACCGAGGAGGAGCATGAGGAGCACTTACGTCAAGTTTTATAGTGCTTGAGAGAGCAGCATCTATATGGCAACATGGTGAAGTGTGCCTTTTTTAGATCAGAGGTGCGGTATTTGGGACACATCCTATTTGGCGATGGTATCTCTATAGATCCATCAAAGATTAGGGCTATCAAGGATTGGCCAGACCCACCAGCGTGACAGAGGTCAGGAGTTTCATGGGGTTAGTTGGGTATTACCACAGATTCATTGAGGGCTTCTCCAAGATAGCACACCCCATCACTTCCCTTCAGCAGAAAGGGAAGAGTTTCACATGGACTGAGTAGTGCGAGAGGGCCTTTGGGGTCCTTAAGGAGCATCTCACTAGCACTCCTATCTTAGTAGTTCCTGATCCAACAACTGATTTCATGGTTTGCACAGATGCTTCATTAGATGGATTAGGTGATGTACTGATGCAAGGGGGTTGAGCGATTGCATATGAGTCACGAAAGCTCAAGACCCATGAGCTAAACTACCTCACACATGATTTAGAGCTCACAACGGTGGTTCATTCTCTTGTACATGGGAGGCACTTTCTACTGGGTCATCATTTTGAGCTACATTCTGATCATCACAGTCTAGAGTACATATTCATGCAGCTGAATCTAAACACCTGCCAACAGCGTTGGATGGAGTTCCTTTGTGAGTATGAATTTGATGTTCACTACATCAAAGGGAAGGAGAAAATGGTTGCTGATGTATTGAGTCAGAGGTGCCACGAGATCTTGACCTTGACACTGAGTGTGGACTTGAGAGGGCACATCATACAGCATCTGCCTGAGGATGAGTGGTTTCTTGAGGTGCAGCAGGAGATTCAGTCATAGAAGACCCTTGTGGGTAAGTTTGCAGGATATTCCCTAGAGGCAAATGGGCTCCTTAGATATTGACAGTGCATCTATGTACCCCGTATAGGTGACCTATGTGCAGTAGTGTTATCAGAGGCTCACAAAGCACCTTATGCAACACACCCAGGGGTGAAGTAGATGCATACCGACTTGCAATAGTTGTACCATGGGCAGGTATGAGATGGGATATTGCAAAGTTTGTTGCTTGATGCCTTGAGTGCCAGAGGGTCAAGGCCGAACATCAACATCCAGTAGGTCTTTTATACCCTCACAAGATACTTGAGTGGAAATGGTACACCATTTCCATGGATTTTATAGTTGGTCTTCCTATGTCATCTCATCACCACGATGCCATCATGGTAATGGTTGACAAGTTGACCAAGGTGGAGCATTTCTCACCTATATGCACAATGTACAATGTACCATCAGTGGCGAGAGTATTCCTTGATGTCATTGTGAGATTACATGGGGTACCTTGCTGCATTATTTCTGACAGGGACTTAGTGTTCACATCAGCCTTTTGGAGGGCATTGTAGCAGGCATTAGGCACACAACTCAACTTCAGTTCCTCTTATCACCCCGAGATAGATGGTTAGACGGAGAGGGTGAACCATGTGTTAGAGGACATGCTCTGCATGTACATTATGGACCACTAGTCTAGATGGGAGGAGTATCTGTATCTAGTTGAGTTTGCCTACAATAATGGGCATCACAGCTCATTGGGTATGCCTCCTTATCAGGCCTTGTACGGTAGACCTTGCAGAACACCACTAAGTTGGGACTATATAGAGGACAGGTTTGCTATTGGGCCAGAACTGGTGTAGGATATGGAGAAATAAGTGACCTTGATTAGACAGAGACTTCAGGAGGCATAGGATCGACAGAAGAAGTATGCCGATGTTAAGAGACTAGATCGGAGCTTCTCAGTTGGTGATAGATTTTTCTTGAGAATGCAGCCACACAAGAGTCGAATCTATTATGGAAAGGGCTCTAAGATCACACCATGGTTCATTGGGCCTTTTGAGATCTTGGATGGGATAGCACCCATAGCCTAACGTTTAGCCTTGCCACCTAGCCTGTTGCGCATCCATGATGTGTTTCATGTGTCTGTTTTGTGATGATATATATCTTATTTATCTCATGTATTGGACTAGAGTGCTCTACAAGTAGAGGCAGATGGGTAGTTGGATTTGGAGCCAATTCACATATTGGCTCGTCACACATTGGGCCTTCGAGGTCAAGAGCTGGACTAGGTTAGGGTCCAGTGGGATAGATGTGATGAGGTCATGGCGACATGGGAGGATGAGCGAGATTGAGGACTCTTTACTCTCACCTCTTTGACAACTTCCAAGAGGAAGTTTAGTCTTAGGGGGGGACGATGTGAGGCCTATTTATTTCCTCCCTTATTTTTGCTTATTCCATATTATAGTTGATGACATTTCGACATTTGGGGACTGTTGATCCTAATATGCAGATTCTTTGGACTATATTCCTTTATTTTGGTTAGCAATGTTTAGTATGTTATGATGTGACTATATCCTAATTTTGATTCACAAATGATGATTAAACTTGTGATATGCATTTTGGTACTATTAAGGATACTATTTGTGAGATCATTATATGGATTTACTATGCGATTTTGATCTTGAGATAGTATATAGAAATGCAATTATGAATCTTAATTATGATATGATTTTTATAATGTTTTAAATGATTATGCGATAGCATGAATGTATGCATTTCCTTGCTTTGGCTATTATATATATGTTGGATTAATCTGTTTGTTCAAGTGTGCAAGTGATTTTCTAAGCCACGAAAAAATAGAGATTGATCTCACACCTATGTGTTTTCCCATGTTAGACCGATCTAGTCCCTGGGAGACCAAGATCATGTGTGAACTATATGATGTTTTCATAAATGTATGCATTTTATTATTTGTCTTAGATTTCACCCTTTTATATTATTTAATTGAAGTGTTGTAAAATATGTGTTGTAATTTACACCACTTGGTGTCTTTTAATTTTAGTGGCCATTTTATGTGAATTTTTACCTCCTAAAGTGTTTATTTATGGGCTAAAATTAACCCTAGGTGGTACCCCTAGGGTCTAGGGCCCATTTGAGCATGACAACCCCTAGGGTTACCTCTGTCTAGTCACCTTAACCTTAGTTTAAAGTAAAGTCACGAAAATTGAAATTGAATAAGTGTGGGAGATGAGTCATGCCTTGAAACAAGACCCATTTCCCTTTCCAAGGCATGGAATCCCATCACCTTGAAGACTTGGGGAGTCTTCAAGACCCCCAAGTGTGTGGAACCTTCCTCCAATGCTCTCACACATGTGTGAGAGCATCTTGGAGTGAAGGGGCTCCCTTTAGAGAATAAGGTGATGATATGTGTCATTCCTTATCCTCTTGGAGCCCATTTGTAGAGATGTCACCTCTCCACCTTTTCTCTCACACATATGTGAGAGCACATGTGGAGAGGGTGAGGTTTGAATGGATGGGATGGTGACACATGTCACCCTCACATTCCTTTTCCCTTGCAAGTGGGATGGGAGGAGGAAGGAGAAGGTGACATGTGTTACCTTCTCATTCCTCAAGGCTTTGGAATGAAGCCTTTTTTAATTCCTCTTTGAGAGGGGAATGGGGTTCTTGTTTTTGCTTAATTTTTCTATCTTTGGAGGTATTTTGGAGAGTTAGAGAGATTTTGAAGGATTGGAGGCTTGGAGAAGGATTGTGTGCTCTTCTTCAACTTTCATCCATTGTTGGGCTCTTAAGGTAAGCCTCAAGGCATTTTAGCCTTCCTTATGCTTTGTTAATTTTGGTTGTGTGCTTGAAATGCTTTGGGTTTTTGTTCTTCTTTGTTGTGGGGTTTTTGGGTGTTTTGAAATGAGACTACCAAGCTTGGTGTGTCCATCCATGTGTGGGGTGGGGGAGGATTGAACCACCTCGAGGTCACCCTTCTATGTTGGTATTTTTGTGGCCCTGAGGGCAAGA